>CM036622.1:10836486-13418986 GCA_020746105.1 Trogon surrucura | reverse complement strand
GTGTTGCCGTTGCTCTATTGAAATGGTAGTTGTAGGTAACAGGGAATTTTCATGTAGCTTTTCATATCTTGGGCTAACTTGCAGTAACATATAACATCTCCTTGTATCAATTACTGTAAACTAGTAAAGATCCCTACTGTTTTTGTTTTGTTTTGCTTCCTAAAGCCCCCTGCTGCTGTTGATTACACCTAGATGTGCTACTGATTGGAACTGTTAAAAGGCAAAGATAGTGTGGATGGTTTCTGAATCATTTAATTGTAGAACTAATAAGGTGTTTTTGCTGGGGCCTAATAAAACAGATCATATTAATAAGTGTGTATGCTGTCCATGAAATTTCTGATTGCTTTCTCGTAATTTTTGTAGGTATGAATGTAAGACTCCTAAGCCTGGTGAGCAAGTGACATGCACGCTTCTTTTTTGAATAATGTTACTGGATGTGGTTTTAAGAACGAAATAGGAGCGTTAACTATCCAAGAGCTTCATACAGTAGGGATTTTACTTTCTGTGAGTTTTTACATTTTTAGTTGTACGTAAATGTTCTATGGGCATGTTGAATTGAGTACATAATTACATGAACAAGATATATTCCCTCTTATATTAATGCTGCTTTTTTAATAGCTGTATAATACACATTGCACTTGATGCACGTGAACCTTGAAAAATTGCTTCCTTAATACAGTACCGCTTGCCAAATAATGTCCAAAATTGGCCTAGGGCTATGTTGGCTTATCATGAAAGAACCCGTTCTCCTTCAGTGGTCTGTCAGTGTCCATTCAACCTCTCAGCTCCGGCAAGGTTGAAAAATAATATATGAATACGTACAAGGAAGTCCTAAAATGAAGAAAAATAAAAATAGATCATTAAATATGAAAGTTAGAATTCGAAGTAATGACTTTCCTATAATCTCTGTTACGTGATTTTTAATTCCTGATGTAAATAGCTTTCAAGAATAAAGGTGGAATTAATTTTTGAGGAGGACAAGGAGAGAAAGGAGAGAGGGAAGTAGTCTAAAGCTACCTTAATGTCTTGTAAATCTGCAGCAAAACTGATAATCTGATTCCAAGCATCCAGGAAATGATGCTGCAGAGCAACTCTTGTAAATGTCTAGGAGGACATCACACACAGTGGAGAAGTCCACACATTATGACTTGAGTTGAATTCACTGTTTCTTTCCACAGCTTCTCGAAATTTGTTCCCCTTCCTTCATAGATAAAATCCCTTCAGTTGCTTTGGGTAAAGTAGCAGTGGGGACCAGCTGAATCTGCAGTTTCCAAACTATTCTGCTCTTGTCAGTCCTATCAGCTAGCCTTTTCTTTGTCCAGTTATACATTTCTTCTCGATTAGATCTTTGTTGTTGTTACCTACATTTTAAACCAGAGTTTTAAGATTGTGATGCTTTTGCCTCTGACACTGAGAACAAATTCTGTTTTCACCGATACTACTTTTTGGCAGTTCATGAGTCATTTTACTTTCCAGTTTCTTCAGTGTTAACTGAATGTTGTAGGGTTTGAGTTCAGGGAAATTAAATTGTTGTTCATAACAAGTGGTTTCTGATCATTATTTTCTTAATTTGTGAAAGACTATATTCTGAGAGGTAAGATCTTGCAACACTTCTCTTCTTCTTGTCCCTCATATTTGAATTATCTTGTGGTGAAAGACATAGCGTCATTTATCCTGCAAAGGTCGTATTTTACCTATATATTAATTAATTAATTAATGCACCCTGATAACCACATACATGCACATTTCTGACTACTAAGAACATAGTGAGGTGCTGGAGAGAAACCACTAGAATGTCCAATTAAGTGTTTTTTTAAAAATTTATACCTACCTGATACATACCATAAGTTCAGAATTGATGCTGGAATGGGTGGAGCTAATCTCAGTCCTGAATAATGAGGACTGTTAATTTCTGTAGTACACACTGTTCGTGGAATGGAAAGAGTTTATTAAAGTGATTATTGAACATGTGTTCCCTATGAATTTTGGCTTTAAAAATGCACAATGCAGCCTTCAAGAATAAAGGAGCCAATCATATACTTTGTGCTTCAATAGATTATTAGTTCCCTTGACCAATTATCCACATTATCCACACTTATTATTAAAAATAATAGAATAATGTCGTACCTAAAAGAGTATGGAAGAGAAAAAGAAATCTACTTAGCTCAATCAGGTAGCTTTCCGTCTGTTTTTTCTCTACTTTATACAAAGACAAATGGTTAATGTAATGCTCATTTAATGTACTAACAGCTCACAGGCTCTGTTTTGGTTTTTTTTTTTTGCTCTGGATTGCCTTAATTTTCTTCAGTTTATTTTTGCAGAGATTGTTTTTTGCCAGACTGAGAATTTTGAACCATATATTGTAGATAATAGGGAAAATGGATTCAGTTTTTAAACTGAGAAAAAGATTTGAAAAATGGATTTCTGTAGAGTTTTCATTGACAAGTAAGATTGTGTCAATCATTTAGTTTACCATAGCAAAAATGATTTTGTCAGCTACTTTTAATTACAGTTGTACCTGCTGGCCCCTTTAAGGCCAACATATGCTCTTACAGATCATTCCTGTAACAGGTTTCTGCACTGGAATTTCTGGAATTTAGATTTACTGGTGTTAATTATAATTTAATTTATCTCTGAGCCCATTCCTACTGTATTGATAATATGCAGTAGAATATTAATAGAATTATTTTGAATTGAACTTGTGAAAAAGAACAGGCATGGCTCTTTGTGTGCTTTTTTTTTTTCTCTTCTCTTCTTCCCCCATACGGTATAAACAATCCAAACCAAACAACAGAAACCCCCAGCAAAAAAAAATTAAGTGACCTAAAGAACAACTACACCACAAAAAAAAAACCCAAACAGGAAACAAACCAAAATAGCATATTGTAATTACATTATGCTTGTTGCTGTTTAAAATACTGTAATTTTTCTCTTTCCTGATACTTTGTTGTAGTACGTTAAAGTCTTCTAGGAGATGTGTAGCTGTGCGCTAAAATCAGATGGAAGGGCTGACTGGAAGCTCTCATTGCTCTTTTCAGAAACCTTGCGCTCAGGCTTTCCAAGCGCAGGGAAACAACAGGGACCTTTGTGCTTCTGCAAAGTATCGTGGTGTTCTTTACCTTAATCCCTGGCAGCATCACCTCCATTTCTTTGGCCTGTCATCAACATCTCTATCAGAGTAAAACTCCAATGCATGTAGCAAGAAACGAAGCGTGTAGGGGAAAAACATAAAGGCTCTTGACTGAAATAGTTCTTCAACTTATTAACAGACAAGTGTGCATGTCAGAAAAACACACTTGTTTGCTGTGAGTATGTGCAGTAGCTGATGGGTAGAGAAACAGAAACCTTAATTGCTGCTTGCGTTTAGGTCACTGTTCATTCATTCATTCACTGCTGGAGCTATGAACTATTCATATGTTGCCACAGTATGTTACTTACACACGACTGATGGTGAAGGAAGTAAGAGCTAAGATGCTTCACAGACATCGACATCGGGGGGATTAACATGTCTGCTTCATTAATATATATGTGCATATATTAATGTTGAAGTATTGAAACTGTTTCAAATGAGATTAAAAACTATCTCTTAAGGTCTGCTGTAGTCCTTACAAACATTTAAATTTTTGGCATCAGCCTTACTGGTTTCTTAACCATTTTCCTTTTACTTTGCCAGGGGGGATACGAGTGCAGACAGAGTGCTCGTTGCTTGCCTGCTGCCTAGTTTTCTGTTGTTTTTCCTTAGCTAGGTCTGCTCTCTGTACTTGCTAGCCATCATTAAGCATATATGAATCTCTGTGGAGTGGCAGGCATGGATTCTGTGAGTGACATTTCTGGCAGCATTTCCCTTGTATATGGCACCAGGCCTGATTTTCTGAAATTTTAAGCGTCTATGATCCCCATTTGCTTCCGCTGAAGCTGTAGGTACTGTGTCCTTTTGGAAAGCATGTTGCTCTGTGCTAAATCTCAGGCAGTTTAGAGATGAGAAAGTCTTAGAAACTTACTTAGCACTCATGTGACAGCCGGTTCTGCATAGCAGCAAGAATATCGCCTGTGTGAAGGCATTGCCTCTCCTGCTGTATTAGTTACAGATCCAATAATCTGCCCCTGTGAAACTAGGTTTGGAGATCAGTAGTGAATTGTTCCGTAATGTTTATTGGAGCTCTTTAAAATATATTTGCAATGTATAAAACACTTTGATATATCGAAGCGCACATTCTAATAAGATTACATTAAGTATCCTAATAAGATCAAGGCTTGAAATTATGTTTTTCCGGATTTGAGTGATATAAATTAATTTTAGTTTAAACCAGTGTCAGTGTTCTTAGATGTTCGTTATAAATACTCTGTTTGCAGTTTATGTGGGTCTGCATTTAAATAAAAAAAATTAAATTCTTCTATTAAGATACGAAGCATTTTCTCTTCCTCTCCTTCCAGTATGCTGCAGCTACAGATTATCAAGGCAGTGCTGTAATTATTAAACTCAGCCAGTAAATTATATAGAGAACAACAGTGGCTGATCACTGAACTCTGCTGGCACTGGCCTTTCACTTCTCATTTAAGTCTAGCCTACTATATAAAATGAATTCATTATTGTCAATTTAGATCCCTTGTGGAGGCTAATCCACATCACAAAGCCATTCTACACAAAAGTGAATTCTCTTCAGGAAGACTTTACAAGTACATGCAAACTAAAATATGCAGGAAACTTCCAGTACAGACTAAATTAATTGCTACTTATAACAGACTGATCAGAGTGAAATGTTGGATTAGTTCAAAAAGAGCCCCACAGTCTTATTTCTGCTACAATTTCTGTTAGTTTATCCATTCTTTTTATTTTATTGCTAGTTCTGATTTCTCTGTAACCTATTTCAAAAGAAGTATGGATCTAAAGGATGAACTCAGGCTTTACTTCTTTGTGGTTTTCATGTGCATGAAGTCAGGGGAGAAGCTTGGCTAATTTCAGCATCATGGTCTGGTCAGAGATATCTTTTGGACTCAGATAAATTGTTCTCTAGGTGGGCCATACTGGGTAGAAGAGATTAAGTGGTTTACACGCAAGTACATGTACATATGTCACCAAATTTTTTGGTCACTAAATTAATCACCCTTCCAGGTGCACCACCTGCTGTATCGGACCAATACTTAGGATGATATTCAGGAACAGTGCATATTCCTCACAGCTATGGCCAAGAAAGTTTTGGGGTATTTTTAAGTATTTTAGAACACTAGCATTTCTGTCAGTGTTTCTATCAGATTTAATTATTTAAGTATAAAATATTTTATTAAATTTCTTCTTTAGATGTTTATTGTTGTACTTCTTAAAGCACACAACAGGTTGGAAAATTGGGAGTAACAGAAAAGGGTAATTGGCACTGGTGAGTGGCTGGCATTAAGCATGAGCTCCCCATCAAGCAGTAGTCTTCACATTAGCCCTCACAACCTATCACCTGGCTGGTTTTTTTATTCCGTTCTTTATCTAAAATATAACTATTTTTTAGAAGATGAAATTTTAGAATTGAGTGGCTATTTTTATTTCTTGCTACCATGTAATTCACAGAAAGGTAAAGGTATCTTCCGTTAGTGAAATTTACCTTAATGACCCTGGTAACATTTCAGTGCAGAATACCAAAAGCATCGGAACTCTAGCGAAGATCTGTCCCAGTTTTATGCTTAAATGCCAAAGTTTTATGTGTGATACAATAGCAGGGAAGAGTTGATTCGTTGCGTTTACCAATGACTGCCTAAGATTTCCCTCTGTCCTGTCCAAATACAGCCGAGAATGTTTTTATGGATGCCTCAGCATAAGAAAAAAAAGTGCATTTCACTCTCCATTTGGCATGAAGCAGTAGATGCTGTACTTGAATTTCTCCAGAGTGTCAGGCATGGATCTTGCCAAATTCTCTACCACTTTGTTTGCTTAAAGACTTTATCCTGAGCTATGGAGCAAGAACTGTATTGACCTTCAAACTCAATTTTCCAATACTCAGTTCACACTGTAAGCTAGAAAATTTGCTTCAGTTTCTTGAATCTACCTCACTCATTATCAAGTAAACAATTTGTGATAATTTTTTGTGAATTCATTATTTGTTTCTTTTAAAAAACATTAATTTTACAGTGTGCAAGAAATAGTTTAATTTGTATTTTTTCATTGTAAGAGGCTAGGAATGTTAGCATTTGTGTCTCTATAAACATATTTAAAATTTCAGGGAGAGTTTAAATATTTATGAAAATATAAAAGGTAACTTAAAAATAATATGTTTGTCTTGGAAACTTGTGGCCAGAACTTATCTGCACACAAATTACTTTTGGGAAAAGAGAGGAGCATACTTACAGTCAGTTTTAATATTTTTAATGGTTTTCACTTTTTACTTTGCAGATTATATAAAGCCTTCAAATATTAATATATATTCAAGATTAGGGATTTATAGGCTTCTTTCGTTTACAATGCATTGCTTGTCTGTGAAATTTTCATGGTCTTCTGATTCTTCTGAACCATAGTTATTGTGCATGCAGATAGACAGCTGCTGCTGCTAACTTTTCATCGCATAAATAAGGGAAACTCTTGGCCCAAAGGTAGCAAAAGCCATTCATTTCTTTAAAAAGAGTCTGCAACAGGGAGACATATACACTGCAGGAAAAAACACCTCTTTCCCAATGGTTTCAATTTCATGATTATTGATGTTCTGATATTGGAAGCATGCTGACTTTAAATATTTCATTTTTCTGAGATCTTTAGCTTCTTTTTGAAACAAGCTCAGTTTTTCATACGGATGGTATATCCGACTATAGATAATCTTATCTGAAAAAGTCGTAGTGGTGAAATTATTTTGTCGTTACATAATTAGGGGGAGATTGTTTTTAAAGGGTCTCTCAGGTTTATTTAGGTCATTTAACTGTTGATCTAGTATTTGTGTAAAGAAAGAATTTAAATTTATTCATTACTCTTTTCGGAAGTGTGTTAGACATGAGGGAACTGTGCTCCCCGTCCTGTAATGAAACTTTTGTGTGATTTTGCACTGATATTTTGGAAAACCCTTAGTCATTATTCTACCCTTTCAATGTGATACAGAGCACTACAAATGGAGACCTTTTGTATCAGAAAGCCGATAACAGAAAAGGTGGATGTTCTTGTAACTTATGTTACCTTACTTTCCATATTTGAACTGTTTCTTCAGTTCTTGCAAATTATGACTAGTTATCCTAGTACACTGCTTCTTCCTTTAAATATAGGCAGATATTTGCAGAAGTAGATACTTAATAGCTATCCCACATGGAAAAAAAAAAAAAAGTTCAGTGTTTAAAGGAATAGCTGTAGCAATTGCAGGAGAAGTGTATAAATTATCATCTCTTTTGGGTTTTTTCCCCCTTCTCAGTACAAGTCTTACTATAATTAGCCAGCATTTAACAGCAAATGTTTGCTTTGGTTAAATTATTCAGAACATTTATTTTACTTGTCAAAGGTTAGAACAGGTTGTTGTTTGAACTGGTAATTAAATGCAGCCTAATACACTGTCATATTTATACGCACTATCAGCCCAGTTTCCCCCTTATTCTGTATAATTTTATAATGTTCTGGGTTGACATTTTGACTTCCGACTCAAATCCTATTTTCCTGTAAATAAAACTAAGATTGTACTTCTGAGTTTCATTGTTCATATGTATGCTTAAGAAAATATGTGTTAGGCTTGTTTGGAATGTCACAGTTACGGACTTTGTTGTCATAAAATTAGTGAAGGCCCTCTGAATATTTTTATTTGCATATTTCAGTAAGTCATTACGCAGCATCTAGTATGTATTAATTATTTTTCAGGGAAGAAGGTGAGGTGGACAAGTGCAGACCTCTCCTTTACTAATTGGATACCTGCAAGTCACAGTAACATGCAGTATATTTAAATTACATTGCCAAACCATTACCAGAAATATGCATAATACTAAAATGTAGAAAGGTTCCTAAAATAATGACATAGTGGACTCAGATGAGCAAACAAAATTTAAAAATCTCAAGGTCGGAACTCCTCATGAAGCTAAAACAGTGGCATTTGTACGTGTACGTTAAAGCAGGGAGGCTGGCTATCCAGCCTGATAAAATCAACAGGAGTTTTAGAGAAGCCAGAATTCAGTTTTCTGTAGTCCCCCATGACAGAATAACTCACAAATTTTTTCACACACTTATGTTACACAGTTAATTGACTTTTCACATATATAATACATCCATTCCTTTTTATTTCAGCTAGGTGTATTTTTCTCAGTCAAATCTAAAGAAAGAATAAATTACAGGGCTTTAAAAAAGAAACAACTTCCATGGTCATAGAGCTAATATTGTCCGTTGCCTATGAAAGGAAAGAAAGTTGCTGTCCAGTTAAAAAAGAAACAAACACAAGCGTGGGTCATTGACTTTTCAATGATCTTTTTTTTCTTACCATGTGTAGACCAGCATTCCTGCCTTCTTCAGTGCATTCGTGTTGCAGCTTTATCTTCATGTGACTAATGTAGTGATATATATACATTTCAACCTACCTTGTTTCTCAGCATTTCTGAAACATTCTTGAAAAATCCTACCTATTGTGGTTAATGTGTTGAAAGTGCAGTTTTGGAAGTCTCACAGTTCTGTCAAATCAGAGCTACACTGATTCTTAGCCTTGTTAAGAAACAATTCAGACCTGATGGCAGTGAAATCCTAATTTATCCACTGTCATGGTGATCCCCCAGACTGTGTTATGTGGTTGCAAAAGCTGAGACAGGAATAAGGGCAAAACACATAAGCAAGATCTTAAAAAGCCAAAATCTGCACTGTAGTTACTGCACATCTCAGAGCAGAGTTGATTTTTTTTTTTTTACTTTTTCCTTCCCATAATGATATTTTGTAATAGAACTGACATAGGCCACCATGGGCCACAAGGTAAAAAGATACTGTAAAAACAGAGTTTAAAGTGAAATGTGTTCTTGATTATAATTATAGCATTCCTAGTGTGACACTAAAGAAATGTAATATATGGTGTTCAATTTGTTATACTGCAGTGTGTAAATTTTTTATACTTCATGGTTGTAGGAGGTAGCTAAAAACAGGAGTATAAACTGTGCTCTTACAGAAATTATTTTGACCTCTAGGTGAAGTACATTTATTTGTGTATACATCATCTGAACTGTGAGCCGTTTTGATTGATGTAGTAGATTGCATATACATATGGCACACAGAGGACCTAGGTTAGGGTAAAGTTCTGGGCTCTTCGATCATGGGCTATCTAAATATAAACTAGAATCGAAATGACTAAATTGATTTAAAGTTGTACGGAAGTGCCATAAGGGTGTAAGTCATGGAATGGATATGACAGTCTATGAGTTCCTTTAATTCAGAAAAATGGTCTTGTTAAATAATTGCTGTATTAAAGTTTAAGAAGTACCCATGCATCAGTTTGCACCAAGACTACTATTGATGGGAATGAAAACCACTGTAGTTCTTTCAAGTGGTATATTTTAGACTGTTGATAGTATGTGTCAGAAGTAAGAGAGTAGTTTTGTCAGCGTGGCACATAGCCACCGAAGTAACCGTTTGTAGGAAATAACAAGTTTAAAAGTTTAACATGTGATGTTAGGGTATGGGTAAGGTCTAAAGCATTTTGTCCATGAACTGAGGAGCTTGCTGATCAAATGGTACTTCGATCATGAAAGAAACAACTGAAGAAAACCAAAACTTGTGTTTTTCCCTGCACATCTCTTGTGATCATTGCTACTATCTTTGAGAAGAAGAATGCCAACACCTTTAGTGAAAATATTCTTTAGTCTTCTGTGATAGCTTTTACAAGCCAAACTGTGTATATGTCTTTGGAAGATGAGACTGCTTTCTTCATCTGCTATTTCTGACGTCGGTGTAGTGAGAGAGCTCCACTAAATGCAGAGGCAATCTTGAATTTAAAGGAGGTGAGAAAATATTATTTCCAGCATAGATATACTAGATGACATTTTTCAGAAATAAATCTTTATGTTAAAAATACTGTGTTCAGTTGTTCGAATGAATGAGTCTTCCATGGGATTCTTTGGGAGAAAGCTGACTTGCAGTAGCATAATGAAGGAGTGGTTTTTTGGTGTTTCTAAATATTTTTATTTCAATTATCTTTTATACTTTGGTTTTTGTTTCTGATAAGATGCTGTGAAAACCTCTGAACCTGAAATGACAAATAATGTGAAAGTTATCTGGGTTTCTTGTATTCTATGGTTTGCTGATAATGTGGCTGCTAAACCAGAACCGGATTTCCCTTTTTCTTCCACAGTGAAGAACAAAAACTTTCCAGGCACAGGAGTGTGGTTGAGTAGGCAGAGGATCTGGTGCCTTCCTTGAGAAATCCTTGAGCTTCAAGCCTTCCTGGCAACAGGTGGAATTGCAATATGTGTTTGACAGAGAGTAGTCATCTCAGCTAGGCAATATCTGTCTGTCACCTCTCCTTTGAAGAAAGATCTGTGCCCTCGGTCAACTTTTTCCTCCTTCTCCATGAGGAAGCTAAGAACACCTGCTACTGCCATCTTACATCTTCCTTTTAGGAGAAAAAGAAGGATGAATAATACATGATGGACCAAAATTTCAAAAGTAACTACTAATTTTAGGGGCCCCGAGATGCACAAGCCTTAGTATTAAGTAAAAAAGAAAAGTGAGAACAGATCACACCTATATTCTATATGCTTGGTTTCTTTCCATTTACTTTTGGATCCAGTTCAAAATTCTGATTTCATTCTTAATGCACTAAGTGGTCCAAAGTCTGGCCACTGTTAGGTCACTTCTCTACCTGAACTAGGTCACTTCTCTACCTCAACTATTACCAGAAATGCAGCAACAGAGTGAAAGGAACATTTTTTCTAGGCTTTTGCATGTGACTGGTTTAAGAATGAGATCATGCAGTCTGCAGCAGGAAAGGAATCTGAAAGCTAACATTTCAAAAATTGGTATTTCATATGTTGGGAGAGAAAGAAAATAATAAAATTAGTCAGAAGGAAAGAAAAACAAAGAAGAGTTGGGAAGAACTATGTGAAAGCAGCTATTTTGTCCAGGAGGATTCAGAGTTTTAATGCTGGCATGATTAGTATGTTCAATATTCTTAAAAAGCCATACTGGTCCATCTAAAACAACAAGAAAATTGTCTGCAAATGCTTTCTAAAAACAATAGGAAAAAATAATCAGGGAGGTTTCTAACCGTATCTTGTTTAGATCTGTTATATTTTTTTAATAAAATGGGCTTAAAAGCTTAGCCTCAAAGGTGTTGCAAGCTTTCTGTAGAGTGTAATGACAGCTGTTGTTCCAGTAAATTCTTAAGCTCTGTTTGCTGTTTTGTGGGAAATCCAGTCCATTTTTGTTGAGTGCAGACTTCAAACTCAGTATTCATATAACACTGGGAGATTCAGTTGTTTCATAGTGTTTGGTAAATTAGAGAGAGCACTTAACTAAGCCTAATGTATTTAGGAGACATCAATCTGTTGTATTACCTATTAAAAATAAAAAGGCTGTAGAGTCCTACCTGTTGTGCTGCTCTCAGTCCCCAGAGCAGAAAAGTGTATAAAATCCCCAGGGCAACTGATCCCTGAGCCCGCTGCTTCTGGTCATGTCTAAGATCTTGCCCCGCTACTTAGGTGTTGCCTAAGAATGTCACGCAAAACCAGGGTTTTACTTCTTGCTGCATAGTGTGTACTGTGACCCACTTCTAAAGCAAAATAAACCCAGGACTTGGGGTAAAGAGGATAAAATTGTCTGGTGCTAGATGTTTTTGGTAGGAAGAATTTACTGCCAAACCAAAAAGACCCTTTAGCTCATCAATTGCAACTCACTTTTTTTAATATTTCCCCCTTTAAACAAAGTTTTTTATCCTTACTTCTGAATTAAATTGTTATGGATTCTTATTAATACTGTAAATTTTAGGGTACATTTCTAAAGTTCTGCAGAATTAAGTATGTATATTTTTTTTATAGCCAGGATTTTATTCCTCTCTAACCTCGCAAAGTACTGCTTTTCTACTTGCTGTTTAAGACCTGCATCTGTTTCAGATTTTGAGACAGTACATCTCCAGTGTGTTTGATGCACCATGCTGCTCGTGCTGGTGACTTCTCTGCCTGTGTTTTACATGCTCTGGCAAGGAGCAGGGACTGCCCAGAAGATATTTTAGGAGGACTAAATGCCTCTGACTAACAGTACATTTTAGAAATCATTATGTTACAGTGGCCTTGCCTGCCTGGCTTCTCTCTGTCTGAAGGCTTCAGCAAGACCACTTGTTCCCTTGACAGTTGCTGTGTGTGTACAGGAAGGTGTAGAACATTTCATCCAGCTGCTCAGAAACTTGAATGGAAAATATGAGAGTAGGAAGTGATAGGAAAATAAGTTGTAACAGATAACACTGTATTAAGCGATCAAATTATTAAAGAAGGAGCAGAATTGGGCTGTACTTTTCTCCTATTTTCAGTATTACTAACCTTGGCAAGAGTTAGTACTAAGAGTTCCTGAATATCAGAAACAAAACAGATGCAGGAGGACATGCTGAGCAGCAGAGTTCATTGTCTGCAAAAGGAAGAACCTGCCTTGTCGTCTTTTTCATAGTATGGAATACAGTGGTACAGTCCTACTAAAAAAAAAAACACAAAAAAACCCTAACAACAACCAAAAAAACCCCACAGGTAAAATGTTACTCATAGCAGTAGTGGTATCTTGGTATAAAGTGCTTTCATGCAGTCAGTTACCTGCTAAGTTGAGCAGGTTTCATCTACACCTTGTGTTTCCAACTTTTAGGGGTTTCCTTTGCTTGAGGTATCTTATTTTATTTTGTTTTGTTTAGACATTGCTGTTTGAAACTCACTGTGTCCTAGGTATGAGTAAGCATTCTGTAGAAACATTAGACCCCTAGAGTGGCTACTAAGCACCTTGCTGTTGTTACTCCTGATGTGGCAAGGCTGAAGAGAAGCAACGTGAGCAGTCAGTACGTGACACAAATACCATTCCTTACATAGAGTGTGTCTTGAGACTGAGCATTTGGGTGTGAGAGGGAGCGTTCATGGGAAGCTTCAGAATATTTTTTACCAGGAGTAGCCCTGCTCGAATGTTTTTTTTCTTCTGAGTGTTGGCTTCTAGACATACTCAAGTAAGCTACTGCTCCCGTTGGCAGAAGTAATAGGCAAATCCTTGCAATTTGCCTTCATTGTACTCCAGCAGAATTAGATGTCAGATAGCACCTTGTCTTTATTTTCCTCTTACACCCAGTTTTCCTCTGCAGCTGTGCCTGTTTGAATTCACTCACAAGGACTGGATCACGCAGACGAGCATGAGTTACAGTTCTTCACATAATGTAGAAACAGCGTTGTAAGATGTGAAACGAATTCTGTCCCTCTCTCCGCTGCTTTGAAAGTGGCTGTGAAATTGTCCTTTTCCCTTAGCAAGTGGTGCTTACACCAGCTTTCTTTGTACCTCAGCATGAGACCATGTTGCTTTAGCATCTGCATATCTCGAAAACTGTAAGAGAAATATTTGATGTAAATGCCTCTGTGTGTGCGTGAACATGCTGGTGTTTCTATAAAAATTCTGTCAACCTCTGTAGGAAACTGTTTTCTAAAAATAGTGAAAGAATAAAGGCTGAATCTTAGATTAATTGCTTACTACTTTAAAGCTGTGATATCCTAGAAACTTGTTTCATTGAATACACTTTTAGTGTCTAAGCTAGTTACTATCATTTTGGGTAAGGCTGCAGGCTAAGCTGCCATTTTTTCCAGTTCACTGTTTTGATGATTTCTTTCAGTCTTGACATTCTTTGGCCCTTTGAGTTACATATGTATTACTAAAACATAAAGTGTGTAGCATAGCGTGGTGCCTGTGTGTTCCTGAAAGTAAAACTCTTAAATACTTAAAAACAGTCATTTCCATACTATAAACAGCAGTAAACTACTTTAATCTCTTAACTGTCATTGGACGGAGAGAGCTTTAATTTAAATTATGTTGAATTGTTTTGTAACCAGGTAGATAAAATATGTTCTAAAATAAAATAAGCAAGGGATTTTTTTTTAATTTAATGGGTTTCCAATGGTTTTTTAATATGAATAGGGTTTTCAGCACTTCTAGATTACTCTAAGAAAAGGGAGTAGTTTCATAGTTGAATGACACAAAGATTTGAAATCTTACTGCATATTTCCTTTCCTTCCCTCCCATCTTCCTTTCACTGAAGTAGAACATTTGCTTTCTTTCAGCCTTTCACCATCAGTTATAGTTTCCAGGCTCTTAATTGATCTTGTTGCTCTTCTCTGGACTGTGGCGGCATGTTATTGTCCTTTTGTGCTGTGGTCTGAAGATGGATACATTATTGTGGCTCAGGGCTTATCAGCATCAGATGATGGGAGGAGATTTACACATCTCATATTTATTAACTTGTTTTGGCTGTTTTGAGGTAAACTTATACTGTTGACTCACTTTCAAATTACGATCCACTTGCCTGTGTGCTTTCCATCACAACTGCTTCATAACTAGTTGTTCTTCATACTGTATTTTTGTAGCTGATTATTCTAACCAAGTGCAAGGTCTTAACTGGTCGTGGTTAAAATCTACTCTTTTAGCAGGACAACTTCAACCCAGATGAGTTGACTCACCTGGTTCCATGTAGAACCTTGTGGCAGTAGTGGGAAAGTGGCACGGGGTAACAGTGATCAGTTAGGAGGAGGAGGATGGAACTACCTGCGTTGACAACAATAACAATTAAGTCAAAACTACTGTATGAGATTACATTATACTGTGTTCTATGTGATGATTTGAAAAGAACTGATTTACCTAGTTCTCTAATTCTTTCTCTAAGGTAACCCACATATTGTTTAAATGTTAGTCATCTGATTTGCAACTAAATCATAGCAAAGAGTGAAGTGGAAAATGCTTCACCTCCCTTGTCATCTTTGATAACTCTCTCCTCTCCTTTTAATAGCAGATAAAATATTTTTGTAGTGATCTTCTACCTACGAGTGTGCATATGCGTATCCTTTCATGATACATAATGTTCTCTTCTTGTTTCTGATGTTCATTGTTAACTGCAGCTTATTTATTCTTTACCTTTCTGATTTGACCTTATGATTTTGTGCTCATATATACTAAACCTGGATTATGTGACCTAATTTTTACCTTGTATGCTTCCTCCTTGTGCTTTTGTTCATCAAGTTTACAGTTTAGCCAAGCTCATGTCATTGTCTCTTCTGTCCTTTCTCTGCATAAGGCTAACCTACGTATAAGAGTTGTCCAACCTCCGTGAATTTCAGTTCCTTTTGTTATAATGGGGTTTTTCTGCCTCCTTAATTTCCTGAGAATCGTTAATTTTGTCCTGCTAAGACCACTTTCATCTTTCTGTTTTGAGCTGATTTGTACTTGTGGCTTAGCATCCAGCTCAGTTTAATCCAGTAAGCTACCTGTCTGCTTTTTCCTCCCTCTCCTTTGAACAAAATGCAAACCAATTAAATAAAAATTCCCTTTCACCAGTCTATTCCAAGAATTTACTGGACCACAAGTGTCCGTCTAGATTCCCTTTCCAGAATTTTTTCTACTAGTATAGTAGTCTTCTCCCTCACAGTCTATTTTTCCCCCCCGATTTCCAACTTCTCTTATGTTTTCTGTTTCAAAGTACAAATAACTTCTGTTTACAAGGCAGCATTCTCACTCTTTTGGCTGGCATATTCAGTAATGATAGTAATGTGATTTATTTCATGAAATCTTACTTGCTATGCCGATTAAGTTATAGTTTCATTCATATGTGAGATCATGCGGTTCTCCAACCAGGGGAACCAAACCCTGCCATGCCATCTTCCCTTCACCTCTGTGTAGAACCTTTGTCTATTTGAGTCTTTAGTTGAAAGGGAGTATGGTGAAAATACTGTAATATAACATTTTTACATCTGCTGCCAAACAACTAGATTGTGGGGATGTGAGGAGTGGCTGGGGCATGGCCTATGTTTAGCGGTTGACTTTGGATCCTTTTAGGTATTTCTTGTTTGAAATTAGAATTAGACGAAAGTTTTGTTCCCTTAACAGCCTCATTATGGAGCTGTCAACTAAGCCTGTGTTAAAAATATGTATAGTTTTGTGCTGAGGGTGTGGAGTGTGGGTTTTATAGGAAAGTCAAACTGCAAAGTTGAGATTGGTCTTGGCTATTGTCTCACACATGCATTGACTTTTTTCTTGTTTTTTTAATTATTATTTTTTATGAGACCATACTGAACACATAACTGTAGTATTAGGAATTTAAGATGAGTAATGCTGTTTATGCTTGTATTGTCACCATTTCCAACACAGAATAGAGAAATTATTTCACCATAAATGTCAGAGGCCACTATTCATAGCATTAGACTTTGGGAGACGTTGACAAGGTGGATAGGAGGCTGTGGATATTGAATATAGTGGTCAACATCACGTAAGGGTTTTGATCCTCTCTGTTTTGTTAAAGATTTTCTTCCTTAGTCAGACTGGTGTATTTTACAGAGTCATCTCATCTCATGAAAAGTATAAGGTAGCAACTGCTTGAAATGTATCCTACTTTTAACAAATATGTGAAAGATTTCTTATCTTCCAGATCAAGAGGATATAAAATGTTTACTTCTGATAAAGTTTTGGGTTTTGTGGGGTTTTTTTAACTTCTGGCATAAAAAAGTTTTTAACTATCATGTGAATTACCAAGAGAATACATTGTAATGGTCCCAGGCTATTTGTGTTGTTTCTTACCCCTGACATTTTAATTCACTTCTGAATTTATACTTTGCATGTTTAAGTACTGGTAAGACATGAAAGTTGTAGGGTTAAATCTGTAGACAGTGCTTTAAAGCTCCTATGATAATTGTTCTTAGGTATGTATTCCTTTACTGTGGCTCTTGAGACAACTATTTAATAGACAACATTTGAATAATACAAATGTGCAGTTGGTAAAAATGGATTAGGGTTTCAGGGTGGTACCAATGGGTGATATTTAATATTGAATGACATGTATTAAGACAAATGCTTTTATATATAATTTATTTGGCATTGTAAATGCATTTATCTTGTGAGATATAGACCCCCTGTTGCCACATGAAGTATTCTGGAAAGGTTTGGAGTAAATAAATAATAAAACCACTTTGATATACAATCTAACAATATTAAATATTAAGACTTTCACATGATTGATTTTAATACTTAATTAACTTATTTAAAGTCCAACGTAACTCTGTTTTTGTATTAAAGATGAGACAGGCAGAAGTTAAAATGCAGGAAATGTTATTAAATGGGACAAAATTAATTGCATTTCAAGATCATCAGGCATACTGGCTGTTAATCTGTCCATCAGTGGCATGATCTTGTTTGTTTTGTTCTGGACCCCAGCTGCTCTGCCATGTCAGTCCTTTTTTATGTTTGCATCATTCTATTTTAATGATGCATAATCTGATACATATTATAAAAGAAAACAGACTTGCTTTATGCTATCCAAAGTTTGTCAGATTGTGCACTTCTGAGTTGGTAAGTGTTCCTCCTAAGGCGTGTTTCTTCAGTGGGTGGTGGCAACCTGTGGAAGTGGCTGAGTAGGAACCTTAGCTAGTTTTAAACTGGTGGGGGGGGGGGGGGGTGAGTTTGTTGGGATTTTGTTGTTATTTGGGAGGTTTTTTGGAGGCACTGGAATGAATATGTTCTGTATTTAAATCAAAGTGGTGGTAGTAAAGGCCTCAACGAGATAGGTGCTCCATGTGGCCTGAATAAAAATTACTCCCAGAACAAAGAATACAGCAGTGAATGTTACAGGTTGAAACAAAATTTTTTAAAATGCCTCTTAATGGGTGCCTTAGTGAAAATTGTCCAGCTTACAACATACCAAATGGTCCTCATTTTCCAAAGTTTGTGCGCAGGACTTTCTCCTGCTCAGCCTTCTGTTCAGAGAAGACATAACTTTTTTTTTCTCGCTCCCCCCCCCCCCCCCCCCCCCCATAGTTTAGGAGGAATAACTTAAAGACCCAGGAGGTTTGAGGAAGGAAAACAGTTCCAGGGTCTGGAACTGTTTCTAGATTATTTGCAAGTCATCTGTACTTCATTACTTTAAGTAAACACAATGCATGTTCTTCTAATACTTAATCCCTTATTTACTTTAAAATGTTTTCCCATTCTGAGGAATCCTCACTTCCCTGTGCTAACGTGCTTGATTACTTCATGAGCTGCAAACGAGGGGCAGAGTTGTGAACCCTCATAACATGATGCTGTCAAACTTAACAAAACATGCATAAGACCATTACCACATCAGACTTTTGCTTTTAGTTGGGTCTTTTTAAGTCAATTTGACTTCACAGGGCAGCTAATTTATCACTTAGCTAAACAAGTATTTCCTCTACTTGTCATCAGTTTAAGTAATTAAAATGGTAAACTTTGCTATATGTCATGAAATAAAGGCCCAAAGATAATGTGAAGAAGGTGGTTGATCCAGTCTAATAGAATGAATGCAAAGTATTATTTAAATACTTTGGTACGCTTCAGTAGTTTTCAGAAATGTCATATTCTGGTAGCTTTGCTGGTACTGATATAAACTGATTTTTATTTTTGGCATATCCAAGATTAAACGGCCTTGTTCAACTCCTTCCTCAATGTTTAGTGGGTTCTCTTTATGCTTTCTTTAAGCATAAAATGTTTTGGATTTTTCCTTGATTATTTGAGAGTAAGAGGATGTCAGAGAGCAAGGGTGGGAGAAGTGCTGCAATTTGTGCAGTTCTGCCCTGATCCTAAGTACCTCCTCAGGCCTGCAGTTCTTCTCCCTTCATTGCACCACGGGCAATGAGAAGAGAGAAAATGGATTTTGCAGAAGCTCAGAATGGCCTCATCCTTTTTCACCTACTT
This sequence comes from Trogon surrucura, assembly GCA_020746105.1. Lineage (NCBI taxonomy): Eukaryota > Metazoa > Chordata > Aves > Trogoniformes > Trogonidae > Trogon > Trogon surrucura. Next base: position 13,400,148 of record CM036622.1, on the reverse strand, counting down.
AGCTACACTTTCAAAGTATCCTGGTTATATTTTCTAATTTTGCCCAAACAATATGAATACTCTTCACATCCTTAACATTAATTTTGATGTATTTTGATGTATTTTGGTATATTTTGTAGTTTGAATAAATTGTTTTTAAAAGTCTGTATAAACACTGATGATTAAGGAAAACATTTAAAATGAGGTATTTTTAGGGGTTTTTAATTGAAATAATTTAGTAACTATTTTTGAAGCAATATTTGTTATCCATAAACTGCTCCTTTGAATACTGAATATTTGTATTCAGTATCTGTTGCAAGTGAACAGATAAATAAAATAGGGTACAGTATTTGTGTGTTCAACTGTGATATGTTACGAAATACTGATTTTAAATTTATCAAAATTTTTGACATTAGAGTGGTCTTATCAGTTGTTCCAGTGGCAGTGAATAGTCTCACTGCTACAGGAACTTGATAAAGTTTATTTTATTTTGAACTTTTAATCTTGTAACTGAACATTCATTATGATTAGTTTGTTATATGGACAATCAATATAGTCTTATTACAGATGACTCTGCTGTTTTGCACAGTTGTAGTTATAGTGGTATACCTTCGTGTTTGTGTAATATATGGTTTTGCTGTGTTTTGCCCAACTCATGTCCAGACGTGACTGGTGCTTCATTGGCAGTTCAGCTGATGATAGAAGTGTATCTCACTTAGACATGTATCTTTTTCTGGTATTTCTAGCTACAGCGATATAACTAATCCATGTTAATGGAGCATGAAGTATGGCTGAATTGAGGCTGTTGCCACTGACAGTCTGGTGAAGGAGTGGTTTTTAATTTGAATGTTTTAAATGTTATTTTTTTAAGCATTCCAAACTCATAGCTTTTTGTGTGGGAAGAATGGCAATGCTGATGATGGCATGACTGTAAGAAAGACTAATTTATGGCAAGATGTGGTAGAAATTACATCATATGTTAGAGCAGCTAATACAGAAGGCAAAAAATTTATAACCTCTCAGGTGCACAAACCTCCTCACGTTTAAACCAGAAGCATCAGACTTCACAGAATCACAATGTTTGGGGTTGGAAGGGACCTCAAAAGATCATCTAGTCCAACCCCCCTGCCAGAGCAGGATCATCCAGAGTAGGTCACACAGGAGCGCGTCCAGGCGGGTTTTGAATGTCGCCAGAGACTCCACAACCTCTCTGGGCAGCCTGTGCCGGTGCTCTGGCACCCTCACAGGGAAAAAGTGTTTTCTAACGTTTTTGTGGAACCTTCCATGTTCCAACTTGTGCCCATTGCCCCTTGTCCTGTCATCGGACACCACTGAGAAGAGCCTGGCTCTGTCCTTCTGACGCTCCCCCTTGACATATTTATAAACATTAATGAGGTCACCCCTCAGCCTCCTCTTCTCCAAGCTAAAGAGACCCAGCTCCTTCAGCCTTTCCTCATAAGGGAAACGCTCCACTCCCTTCACTGAGAACAAGAAAATTTCTCTGAATTAGAATGGGTATCTTAAATCAGACTTCTAATACAACAGGTAGTTGATCCCTACCGAGTAGAAGGAGGTTGTTAGTAAGGTAGATGTTAGTAAACATCAGTTAAGTTTTTCCTAATGGAAACAGGTTGGTGTTTTCCATCACCTATGGAATATGGAGGAAGTCATGGAGAAAGAGCATGATGTGCTGTAGGCAAGTGTCACCATAGAGTCCCTTAATATCTAGCGGAGTTCTGACGAGCTGGAAAGCAGACTGGAGTCACTCCACGTGGATTGCTCCGTGAGGAGCAGGCGTGTGGTGTCCTCAGCATGTGAGGGCTGCCCCTGCTCGCGTACTTAAGGAGACTAGTCAGGAAAGGAGTTTATATGCTTGTCTTCTTGGGTTCATGGTGGATTAGTGTCTCTCTGCATTCCCCTAACTAGATAAATGTTCCATATGCAGCCTTAATAATTTTTTTTTTTGTGTATATGAAAGCATAGTTGAGCTCTCAGTGCTGGGAAGGGTGCTTAGTCTTTGGGGTTTTTACCCCTTCATCTTTGAAGGGAAAATAAAAAAAAAAAAAGTAGTAATACATTAAAAAGTCACTTTTGGCTTTGACTGAGATGTTAAGGTTTAACTAGATAGCCACCATCAATTATTGTAATCTAATAATGGAATTTCATATTTTTATAACTTTTTTATGGTTTTGCATTGAGAATATTTTTAAATTGCATCTTATTTAATATGAACAATGTGTTATACGCCATTATAAATCAACCACAAACCTGTAAAGAATTAGTCTGACTTGGAGTAAGATCCCCAGTGTAATCATAATTGTTCAATAGTGCTCTTTGTTCTTTATTAGAGGAGCTGAAAAGAGCTTAAGTATAAAACTGTAAAGAAAATTGCTTGGACTAAGGAGTGACAAGACTAATAGGTAGTGATTTTTTTTTAACACTAATCAAATGTTTCTGTAAACAAACACAGCTGATTAAATAACTCTGCAAGTATCAAAAGTAAATCTATTCAGTTGTTTAAAACTGCTCTAACAGTCTGTAAAGTATATTCTTACATGTAAGGGCATGGCATTTGGGGAGTATTTAAAAAAAGAGAAGGTGGATGCAGAACAGAAGAATGTAGAAGAACAAACTTACTAGAGCTAATCTCATGCCATTTTATGGATGTAAGACAGTGTAAGGCTGAATATTTTGTATTAATTAAGTGGTGGCTGCTAAAACTACAAAGGCTGGTAACATCATTTTGTGTCTGAATCTCAATTTGAAAGGCACTTGGGATTGTGCTTTGGTCAGATTGTGCAGAAATCTCTGAAGGATCATAAAAACAATGAGTTAAACTCTGCAGCACGGTTCAAACTGAGTTTGTAATTTCTGTGAAGGCAAGATCAACACATCAGTAGAAAGGTAACTACACTGATACAGCAAAGGGAACAAGAGCAGTAACTGAAATTCCAGGAGGAGAGAAGTACAAACATTTCTTTATGCAAAATTGTTTGGGGTTTTTTTAATTTTGTTTTGTTTTGTTTAAAAGTAAAATCTTTCAAGTTTTTCATTTATTTATTTTAGATATTAGGTAGTTATAAACATCTGCCCATATTATGCAACAATGAGACTGCAGGTAAACATTGAAATGTTATTTAAATGGCTGCAAAATTTATAAATGTTTTTCTCCAAGTTGCCATTCAGGTGTTTTTCATGATTATGGTTTATAAATAGCATAGGAAACACATGATGTGTACTTGCATTCACAGGTCTTGTTGAGCTAGTACAAAAAGTTGTTTGAGGCAATTTGGTGTTTTAGTGGTGTGGTTTATCATATGATTATAAGATTAATAATTTGACATCAAGGTGTATCACGGCAAAGGTGGGGCAGTCCTACCTTCCTTCAGTTCCTGGCTTCTCGTTCCCAAGAGCTTCAGATGTTCTTTTCTAGTTAAAAAGGCAGTGAGAGATGATGGTGCGATCATTTCAGCACTACCCTGCCGCAGGTGCCAGGACAAATAAAGGACAAAACCCACAGGGAACACAGCTGAGAGAGCATCCTTTCGAAAACAATCTGGATGGATTGGTTTGAAGGAAATGCCTAACACTAGCCCTATCAGTTTTGTTTATTATTTAGTGTGGGTTTTTCCACACAACTTAGTAGGAAAATGAAGCAGATAGATAGTATATAAGTCTAGCAAGGTGTTGAGAATCCCTGTCCCCTTTCATTTACTGGCAGTAAACTGAGGCTATAGAGCATACATGGTCAGTTTCATGCCTTGTAAGGAACAAATGAAAAGCGTAATTAGTGGTTTCTGAATTGATTGTATACCAATTCTGAAAGTATAGGCCTGTTCTACTCTATTCTAGTCTATTCTATTTTACTTTATTTCATTCTAGTCTGTACCTGTTGGTGTTTATCTTTGTATATTTCTTTTTAAATATCATTTTCTTGGAGTTTAAAAGTTAAGGTACTTAAGCAGTTACAGTAAATGATATTTAAAACTCTGGTGGCAGTCATAGATAGCTACTTAATGTGCTTTAGCAAATGAAACCTTAGCATAGTCCTTTTGTCTTGCAAGTTAGCAACATCTTTTTCAAGCTGTTAATAAATTCTTGTACGGTGGCCAAAACGCAGCCTTGACAAATGTACTCTTCTGTTGTTAATGCACTGGAAAGGTCATTTTTCCTTTTTACTGCTCTGACCATAACACCATCTGCTTTTCACGCTTTTATTGGCATTCTCTTACTCACTGCACCAAACGCTGTCTTCCGACACTCCTCACATGAACTTCAAACGTAGTTCTTGTTCGCTTATGTGATAGCGATTCACATGCCATTCAGAAGCCTGTGGTGGTGAAGTTGTGTCACCTACTTCGTGGGATTTTGGCTTTGTGCTTTTGCACGTCATTTATGGAAGAATTTCTTTGTAAATATTCACTAGCTACTCTATTACATCTTTTCAAATGCTCCTTTTAACGTGATCGTTTTAGAAAACTAATATAAATCTAGATCAAACTGAACTCAGCTATCATCCCAGACAGTATTATCGCATTTTCTCTTTTTGCGTGTGTTTGCATTCCATTCTCTGTTACCTTGTTCTTGACCTATGATTTCTGAAAAAAGTAGTGATTTAAATGAAGTTTTTCTGGGATAAGAGGTCCTCAGTCCAGAAGAGTGATGATGGTGTGTGTCACCTCAGTCTTGCTCCATAACCTTCATCACCCCAAAGACTAGTTCTCCCTGGAATCAGACTGAAATATGAGTTGGGGAAGCTAGGGGAAAAAAAAAAAAAAAAAAAAGAAAAGAAGCTCCTGTCCCACTTTAGAGACTGTTGAAATCACACTTGGACTTCTATTTGCAGTGTGATAGTTGAAGGTACCATGACAATCCTTTTGGACTTCAAATAGTAAAACTGTTGTGTGGAGACACTGTTTTTCTGCTATTAGATATCTAATACTGATGTTACGCCTGGAAAATAAGGAAAGGTGTTTGCTATTGACTTGTGTATTTGAAAAAATAGCTAAAGAAACACTGAAGGGTTTGTTTCTCTCTTTTTTTTTTTCCCTCCAGATAAATACCCTTTCATTGGAATTTACCGTTGCCAATATGTATCATTCTGTGTCTGAAACCAGTCACCCTTTGCAAACAGAGGAACAAGAAATAGGCATTGATCCCTTGCAGAGTTACTTGCAGAAGCCAGGGGAAGGTGAGTTTTGTATTTCTGTATTTTTTTTTTTTACTTTATGCCTAGAAGCCTATATAACTGTGTCATTACAGTTGTACCTGTCATAATTTGTTTAATTCTCTCAATGAAGTTGAACAGGGCAACTTAAAGAACATTTCACAGAGTATGTGTAGAACACTCTGACATTAATGAAAACCAGGAAAAGTCAACTTTCAATTACAGACAGAAACATTAGCCAAATGTTTAATGCGCTGTCATCCTTTTTTAATCATAAACCAAACACTGACTTTGGCATAAGAATATTGAAATGCAGCCTGTCTTTATGATACTTTCTCAAGCACGGGCTCTTACAGTGCTTTGGGTTTAGGGGTTTTTTTTCTGTTTTCTCTTTTTTTTTTTCAATAACTCTGCAGTGAAGTTCAGTATGTTATTTTGGATGATGAGGTTATGCAAATACAAGGGCTGATTTTCCTCTTTTTTTTGGTGTGACTCAGCACCTGTATTCTTATATGAAAAAAAGAAAATTGTAAGTTGTGATAGAATGAACAAGGTCTAAAGGTAGGAATTACTATGTAACCTAAAGTAAATTAATTAAATGCAGTATTTGGATGACTCTAATGAACAGTGAGAACAAACTGCTTGCATAATGCAATGCGTGTCTGTGTTGCTTGTCTTTTCTACTTATTTGCTAGTAGTGACAGTATAGTTGGTTCGAAGAAAGTGATAAGCTTAACGAGAAAGCTCGTCCTTGTCATGAAAACATTCCTCAAGTACTCAGTTATACACAGTGGCACCTTAACTACCTGTAATTTTCCAGTCGTTGAACACGTGTACCAGGAGGGCAAAATAAAAAATTTATTTTAAATTACAGAGTTGAAACAACTTTGTCACATTTCTTAAGTCCCTCACCCAGATCAACTACTCTGTGTGGGTGTATCTGTCTATAAATCTTCTGTTTACTGGTGCTTATTAAAAAAGCTGTGTCAGATTTTCGTTAGGGTTATTACTTCAGTTTGTAAGAAGCTGATGTTTTGCTTTAAAATACATTGGTAAAACTTGATTGTCCCTTTGAGCTATTTATTTTTATTATTTTTTCTCCATTGGTTTTTAAAACTTTTTCAGTGTTAGAAAATGAGAATGAACATCTAGGGGGACGATTAAATGAAATAGCTTTTCTAGGTCAGTGTAAGCATTTTCCAGAGGAAATATAGCTTGATTCTAGTCTACCACAGTCAAGAAAAAGATAAGCATTTTCTTCTGGGTTTTTTTTTTTCCCTTAAAAAAATACTGGTAATTCTCTCAACTCTATTTCAAGAAAAAAACAAGATTTTTTACCCTGTTAAGAAAAAAAAAAATGCACCGTAAATTAATTTTGCCCTTTATTGTGCCCAGAAGCGATTAGTTACCTTGACTGAAAAGGTTTCTCATTTTTATCCCAACCTTAACATTTCTATGACATACAAAGTTATTAGTATTGAATTGATGTTTAAAAGTGCCATTAATTCATTTACCCCAAATGTTCATTAACAATGTAAATGTATGCTGATGTTCTATGAGACAAGGAAGTGACTAATGACTCTTCGCACTAACAACACTTAAAATGAATAGAAACTTTAGATAGCTAATCTTGAAGTAATCAAGACCCTCATTCAGCTTGGCATCTCTGTATGCTCTAAAACAGCTGTCAACTGTTAAAAATATATACACAACACACACATACGCACATGCGAAGATAAAGATATGTAAATACATGGTTCCCCAAGTCATAAAGGTTACCAACTATGGTACATTTTTTATGTTCTATCTATGTAAATATTTTATATAAAGCATCCATTTCATCTTCGTAGGTTTTTTTTCTGTGAAACACATACTGCATTTTAATTTGAAACTTTATATATCCAAAATAAGTCTCTGAAGTTTTAGTATTTGATTTTAAATGAAGCATATGTTTGACAGTGTTAGGTCTCTGGGCATGAAAGTGTACAGTCATTCCTGTCCATGCAGTCTGTCCATCATTGTCTTCGCAGATGTATTTCAAGACAAGGTTTTTCAACTCAACCTCAAATTTCAGGCATGATACAGAACCAAATTTGTGAAAATCTATATCTTAAAGTCTTCCATATCGTGTGTCATAGAAATATGGAGGAGAGGTGGTCCATCAGTCGGAGATGTTCTGTGCAGTATTGTGGAGTATTTTGTAGCTGTGCTGAATGCTTAAATTATTACTTTGGAGGCCAAGTGAGAAGAGTCTTCAGTGAGATGAGGTAATAAAAATCAAGCACGTCACTAATAAGGATGCTGAAAATAAATACTTAGAGCTAGTCAGATTTGTTAATCTATGTGAAGTATTATATTTTTAGTATGTGCAACTGATACCAAAACTTGATGGAGAATGAGGAGGTGTCATGTCCAGCTGGGATTTTGAAACTCCCACACAAGGCATTTTCTCAAAACAAAGGAAATCTCAGAAATACGTGGATTGTTGTTAAGTATAGCTGATTGGAAAAGTGCACGCATAGACTACTTTTTATTCATTTGCTGTCAGCTTGGAAGGACATACTGGATGGGATTCCAGAAGTGTGTTGATGGAGTCTAGCAGTACTCAGTGCTTTTATTGAATTCTCAGTGAAGCTAGAAAGAGAAACCGTGGTTTATTTGGGACAGGGCTGTTAGCACAATGGAGAGCAGGCATGTAATTCAAAGTATTCCTCAGATTTTAGAGAAGTGGCCTGAGAAGAATAAGACATGGTTCACTAGGAAGAGCTGCTGCGCAAATGCTAGGCAGCAGACAATTACCTACCTGAACAAATAAAAGTAGAGCATTACAGATGAGGTAAGTGTCATTCAGAGAAAGATCTGGGCATTCATAGCACTCAAAATTTCATGTGACTGAGGGACTTTGAATCTTGAGTTATGATGAGTCATGAGAATGGGCTTGTTTGCAAGTTTAAAAAATTCAGGATAGGCTGCTAACTGTCAGTCAGATCTGTCTCTTCAAAATATTCCCAAAAAGCTGATAGGATTTCAGTCTTCTTTGATGGTTGATTTGGCCTATGTTATTTTTCTTGTGTCTGATTTTTTTCAAGATAGAAATATGTGTATTGCATATATGCACTCATATATGCTGCTTTAAATAGCATTTTTAATAGTTGGTAAGAAATTTGATGCAGGGATTCTCGCTTTTGCAATCTGATACTTCAAACTGAGGATTTCAGTTAAAAAATTTTAGTTTTATATTATATCCTTTTGGATCTGATTCTGTTTTAGTTTACATGTATGTATGTATATGTGCATTGCTAGGTTTGCTGTTGACTAAAGTGAGTTCAGGGTATCTTGCTATATTTTCTGTTCTAAGAATCTTCATGATATCATTCATTTTATTCTAACAGTATTTTTGAATTACTCCCTCTGAAATCAGGAACTTTATTAGAGAAACTGGTGAATCTCACCTTTTTTAGTCTCCTGTAGCAGTTTTTTAAGCCTTGAATATATGAAGTTTCAGAAACTTTGTTCGTCTTCCCACTCCATTTGTGTTGCATCTGATAAACTATTTTGTTCATTTGTAGGCATTTGAGCTTTATATTATATTGAAATGGGATAACTAAATTAATTGGTTTTGAGCTGCCGTAAATTTTTACTCTAAGTCACAGCATTCACCACATTCTGACAGAAGTTCTGAAGAGCATAATGTGTAGTATTCCCATTTCATTGATGTAATGAGAAGGTTGATCCTCTAAGGACAGACTGGAACAATGCATTTAATACTCTTCAATTTAATTTGCTCAATATCACAATTAATACAATTAAGGTCACTTGAAATGAAACTATTAACGAATTGGGTAATTTACTTTAACAATGTCAGTGTGTTCTCACAATTACATTTGCTTTAATTAGTGTACAAGCTATTACTTAATAGCATACTTCAAACAGAAAAATGTAATGTGTTCTTTGTTCTTAGTAGAAGAAAAGGGGAAGCCTTTAATAGGTCTGAGTGTTTTGGATCTGGAGCTTGGGGGGTTATATTTCATGTCTAAGGGCTATAGTTGGTGGTGAGGACAGAGAAGACAGAAGACAAAGATAGCAACTGGAGTGTGTGACTGAAATCAATCCATCTGAGACAGATCAGTTGCCAACCTCATACTTACTTGCTATTGCATTCCTCCTAATTCCCAAGTCTGCCATGAAAAAAATGTGAGATATGGTAAGAGAACATCTGTATTTCCATTTTGACCATATTCTGTGTGTTTCCAGTGCTCATCTTTAGAGAGCAGCTAGAATCCATTACCGTGTATAATTTTACCTTACGTGGAGTTTGAGAAACTTGGTTTATATTGATGTTGTACAGAAAATGTGGAAAACAGGAGGGAATGAATTAACAAGGTAAATGCCACTTTCTCTGGACCTAACAGGACCCACGTGCTATGAAATGATTTCCTCAAATCTTGAGTATAATTCACATGAGACTGTTTTGGTCTTGGGTACATCCCTTCAGATTTGTTCTAGGGTTAAGTGAATTTTTGCTGTCAGAAAATCGTATTATCTCCTAATCAGTCAGTAGCTGTTCAGTGTTTTGAGTTGGGGTGTTTTACCCTCACAGTCTCCTTCAAGTGAGGGAGACGGTGGCAGTGAAGATTGCCCTGTATGGTATTTATTTGGGTTTAGAGATTAGTTCCATTATGACATTTAAAAGAAATAACCACAGAGATCTAGACCTCTCTGAAATGTACATTCCTAGGTAAAAGCAACTGAGAATACAAATGTAGTGAGTTCTTGAAGCCCTACTACTTTCTTATCAAATACTTTTTGCTAGTGTGTCATATGACGTCATGTCTGTCATGTAATGTGTGTTCTTTCATCTCCTCTCCAGGGAGGGACATGTACATGAAGTATAGCCTTGTGTTTTTAAGAGTCCTTTTAAATATGCATGCTACTTTGTGTTTTCATTAAAATGACAAGATTGGAGCAGAGAACCTCTTTGCATTATACTGGAATGGAAGATGCTGAGGGTTGTGATTGTTCTTAATGCCTCTGGGATTTCTGGTTCACACCAGGCACTAGAGTGCCCCATGTCCTTCACTGGTGAGTCTTACCCTTTAGGCAGAAAACTTCAGTGTGCTCCACCAGCACAGCTGTTGCTTGTGGTCCTCCTTCAAACTGCTTGTGCTTCTCCTGGGCTTGGCTTTTCTAGCGAAAGCACAGGTATGCTAGAGGAGAAAGAGCTGCCTGCAGTCTGGTTCACATCGTGCGGGATGAGTGAAAGCAAGAATGTTTTTTTATGTCTTCAAACGTCATATGCTAACATAACAAGCATTTTAATATTCATTTATTAATAATAACTGTTGTTTAAGCTGCTTTTAATTCAGCAGCAACAGGATTGTAGTGACAAAGGCTATTGGAGAAACACAGTATGACTTGAGCTAACTCAGCGTGTCACAAGCTCCTTCCCTACAACTTTTCTGTATTAGAAATACATTGTTAGGTATTTCTATGGATGTGAAAAGCTATACATGTTTAAAAATACGTATATTTAATATAAAGTTAGTTGAAAACAGCCAGCACGCAGTATGTTTTTTCCTTTACATACTATATTTGTACAGGTGTTGACTTGCCCTTAGAAATCTGCCAGTTGTGGGTCCTTTGGTTTTGGCGTCTTGCTGCAAATTCCTGTTAGGAACTGCAGGAGTATTTTAAATGACTTCAGCTGTGGGAGCTAATGTGAGTAGATGATACAGTCTTGTGGGTTAACAGCTTCCAGAGCTGGATTATCCTCTCTAGAATTGGTAGTTCCATTTTATTTATTTTTTTGGCAGCTTCACCTGAGTTGCACAGAATCACAGAATCATACAGAATGTCAGGGATTGGAAGGGACCTCGAAAGATCATCAAGTCCAATCCCCCTGCCAGAGCAGGAATGCCTAGACTATGCCACACAGGAACGTGTCCAGGCAGGTCTTGAATGTCTCCAGAGAAGGAGACTCCACAGCCTCTCTGGGCAGCCTGTTCCAGGGCTCCGTCACCCTCACTGAGAAGAAGTTTCTTCTCGAGTTTAAGCGGAACCTCTTATGTTCCAGTTTCAGCCCATTACCCCTTGTCCTATCAGTGGTTGTCACTGAGAAGAGCCTGGCTCCATCCTTGTGACACTCCCCCTTGATATATTTGTAAACATTAATGAGGTCACCCCTCAGCCTCCTCTTCTCCAAACTAAAGAGCCCCAGCTCCCTCAGTCTTTTCTCATAAGGGAGATGCTCCACTCCCTTAATCATCCTAGTTGCCCTGTGCTGGACTCTCTCCAGCAGTTCCCTGTCTTTCTTGAACTGAGGGGCCCAGAACTGGACACAATATTCCAGATGGGGTCTCACCAGGGCAGAGTAGAGGGGAAGGAGAACCTCTCTTGACCTACTAACCACCCCCCTTCTAATACACCCCAGGATGCCATTGGCCTTCCTGGCCACAAGGGCACACTGCTGGCTCATGGTCATCCTGCTGTCCACCAAGACTCCCAGGTCCCTTTCCCCTACACTGCTCTCTAATAAGTCATTCCCCAACTTATACTGGAACCTGGGGTTGTTCCTACCCAGATGCAAGACTCTACACTTACCCTTGTTATATTTCATTAAATTTTTCCCCGCCCAATGCTCCAGCCTGTCCAGGTCTCGCTGGATGGCAGCACAGCCTTCTGGTGTGTCAGCCACTCCTCCCAGCTTGGTGTCATAAGCAAACTTGCTGATAGTACTCTCTAGTCCCTCATCCAAGTCATTGATGAATATATTGAATAATACTGGTCCCAGTACCGACCCTTGAGGCACTCCACTGGATACGGGCCTCCAACCAGACTCCGTGCCATTGCACCTTCCAGTTTGGACGTTATACTGTGGTGGCATGGGTTAACAGGCATAAACATCCTGCAGGGAAACTACTTTTGCTGCTTCATAAGGCAGATATTAGAGCAAACCTTTTGGATAACAATATCTGTTGATGCAAAAGAAATCTAAAATGTTATTTTTGAAAGTTCTAATCTAAATCGGTGCATGAAAATAAGACCACTCTCATTAATGACAGTGACACACTACCTTGGTTCAGTCATTTCAGCTGGGAGTTTCCAGTTCTTTCCAGATACAGCCCTGCCAGAATAATAGCCTAAGTCACTTGTTAGCCTCATGTCATTCTTCAGATAACTCCTTGTGACTCTGCCAGTTTGGGAAAAGCTGATTTCACCATTTCTTTTTCTTTTCCTAGCTGTGCCCAAATCCAAGTTGAAGCTCACTTGATTGGCTCTTGTCTCACTAACTGGGATACCTGTAGTATAATACATATGGTATAAAAGGAAATCATGCAAGTTGAATGAAAAAGAAAGATGTTATTTTTTACTAAATTTTGCGTGCTTAGAGGAGCTTAAAATAATAAGCAGAAATTTCTATTTTAACTTTTGTTAACCTGCTGAACAACAAAGTTAAAACAGAATAATCTTTTAAAATATGATCTGTAAATGTAATTAACAATATCTTAAAACTAGCTCATTATTAGAAGATACACAGAAGCTAACAATGAGAATGGTATAATTCTTTGAATATTTTATTGAGTTCGTTATAAAATGTAATATGAAGGTTGCTACCCGTAAACACCTTGCATACTAAGTGTTTCCAGGCAATGTTCAAATTATGTTAAATGGCTATATCTCCTACATATGGAAAAGGCAGAATCTCTTAATTTAAAAAAAAATAAAAATTGAACTGTGCAAATTTGATTTTACTTGTGTATGTATAATAAAAGACTAGTAAATCAGAATTCTAGCTGAGGCCAGCATGATTGGTACAGGATAATAATTAAATGTTTGAGTTCACTTCTGTCCTGACGTACAGAAGATTGTAATTTAGAAAGCAGCCTGTGAATTGTGTGCAGGTAGCTGATGTTACAGACCTCTGTGTCTGAGATTAAACGTGTGTTAAAACGTTTTGGAAGAGTTTAACTGCCACAGATTTGATTGTATTAGAAATTGATTGCTCTATATAAGAGAAATATGTCAGCACAGATGGGATCGTTCCTGTCTTTCATATGTGTGGACATTTATAAATATCTGGAATTCCTTATTTTAAAAAGGGAAGGGTTCAACCTACTTCCACTTATGAGTCAAGTGATGCTGCAAAGCTTCAATTTTTAGGCTTCTGATTGACTCATAAGCCTTATTCTTTAGCCTCCTTGGGCACCCCTGTCTTTGTCCTCTTTGGACGTGCGAAACTCAGAGGTGCGGAAGGGGACAGTGAAAAAGTACCATCATACATATTTTAAGTGATAAGAAATTATCTGGTGAGATGTGTATTATTTATTGACAATCTGGCCTTTTAACAAAGAAAAATAGACCTATGCTTAGGTTGCCACTGCTACAACCACAACAGCTGATACTTTAATGAACAACATACTGAGGGCCATCCAGGACATAAGGCAAATTAAACAGGTTACAAACTGCATGTCTTCTGTTTAGGTGTAGGAGATCTCCCCAGCTCAGACAATTAGCTCCACTGATCAGGCAAGCAGACAGACAGAAACAGAAGGAGGCCATTTGTATCAATTTGAGGAACAGAACTAGTAATGAAGTAAAATATCTGTACCAGGTAGTTTCACCTCCGTTTTGGAACAGATATTTCTAGCTGCTGGTTTCAGCCTTGCAGTAGCAAATAAATAAATAAATGTATGTGTGCTGCTTAACAAAAGCTTATTTTCTGTTGTTTACAAATCGAAAGCAAAGGAATAATAATAGTTCTAACCTAGAGGGGTTTTTAAAAAGGAGAAAACATTTTCTGGACATACAAGCAAATATGGATCTTGGTAACCTGACAGCTTTGTTTAAACGTTGAATTTGAGTTTCCTTTCATGAAAATCTTTTCAAAGTACAGCAATTCAGCTGTGAAAACCTGAATACATTAATGATGACAAAGAACCTCTGGAATGAGCCAACATTTGTTTTTGTTCTTTTACAATGTTTCCTGATGAATTGCACATACAAAAGTGTTGCAGGTTATTTTAGTTTTCTTTTCTTACTTTGATAATAAATGTCTCCACTGTTTAACTTTTTGGTTAAGGTACCTTATTATTACTAATGAGCTTTAATTATTTATAGCAAAATGACTGTGAAAGATGTTTCTTTGATGTCAGAAAAGTCAGGGACCTGATCCTGATCCTATTAAAATTAATGGCTGGGTTCCAATTGACTGCAAAGGTAACAAGCCGGAGTGCCCTTATTGTCTAAGGGAAGCAGTAATTTAACGTAATTTAGTACTGAGTTGTGGTTAGTTACTTGTAGTTCCTCTATTTTGGGAGGGTTCAGATTTTGAGCATTTGGTGTCAAGATCTGGACACGCAGAGGCAGAGTGCATATAACTGACTTTTAAAAGTCCTGGTCTTCATTATACTCGTACGATATACAATATTTGAAAGAAGGCTAAATATACAGGATAATGGGAGAATGCCTTTATCTCTAAACAAAACTGAGTGCTAAAATGGGGAGGAGCGAGAGAAATGTGCGTAGCCTTTCTGCTTTTGTATGACTTTCTCCGCAGTCAACAAAATAACAAGCCAACCCAAGTAAAAACAGTACTGGGTAAGGAACGTTATGTTTCAAATGCATGTAGGTAAGCTTAACTTTAAATCTTGTTTTGTATAAGTGAACTGTCTCTGGGCTTGGTTTCTAAAGACAAGATTGGACACACATACATCAGATCTAGAATATCTTTTAGTTATTTATAAGTATCCCTGCTCAGATTTTTCATCTTGTCAGATCTTCAGATTCCTGTGTCAGTAAACTTGTGACTATGTTTCAACTCCAGTAGGAATGTCACAAAAGGATATAGCAAATTAGATTTATTTTCACTATTTGTGACCATCACACAAACTTTATGACACAGTTTGTGCTTGATCTGTTCAAAAAGGGAAGCGGGACTTGAGATGTTTGTTTTGCATCTGTGTGCTCACCTCATCCTCCTAGAAGATATCGTATACCATAGAAACTATGAAATTAGTTCTTCTAACTGCCATAGGAAAAATAACAAGACTATATGTTCTCATACAAACAGAAATACGAAGAAACCTGAAATTATATGCCTAGTTCGTAAAGAAACCTGTAGCAGGGCCAGGCAGTGGACCCAGAGGTTCAGGAGCCAGAATGCTGCTGCAGTGACGGTGCTGTTCTGCAACTTTTGCTTTGTTTCAGCCAATTTTTGTGAGGCAGGTTGCTAATGTACTTAAAAAAAAGAGTAACTTTGGTACAAGTCATAACACACAACCTTTCTGTGTTTTATATACAAACTTAAAAGAGCACTTGTCAGCGTAGAAATTTCAACTAGAAGCAATTCAACTAATGGAAGCTATTTTAAAATATGCAGACCATTGTCACCTTTTAAGTATTGTAAGTCAAAATGTTTTGGATACGTTAAACTGTTCCCTAAAGTTCAGTAAGTGGTGCCTCAGTACAGATATATATGGGTATTACTATTAAAATATGATTTGACGAGTTTAAGGAATGATACACTAGCTTAATGAAATAGTTATCAAAGTTGATTTGCTTGGGCTGTATCACTGTTTTGTATCTCAGCATTGCCAGTTGCTGTTTTAAGAAGGAAGATACTAAAACTTCTTAAGAGGTTTTTTTTTTTCCAAGTGAGCACTACCCACTGCTTTCACTGTTTCATTATGTTATTAGGTACTGAGGACATTAGCTGGCTTGACATACTGCTTGATGTACCTTGCGAATCAGTGAATGCAGTGGTCCCTTCATATTTACCCTGCAGCTACTGTTGAGGTTTCATGGGAACTAGGTGGGGAGGTTAAAAATCAGGTTTAATGTAAGTAAACTGTAATGACCACTTAAAAAAAAAAACAAAACCCACCTGCTCTAATTTTCTACGGTTAAATATCTTAATTCTGTACAAACAGCTGGCAGTTAAATGCTTCTGCTTGGATACTAGAGTGATAAACAATAATACATAAACTCTGGCTTAGGAAGACCACACTGAAATTTTTGAACACAGCTGACTCAGTTTAATGCTACTGGGGCCATGTAACCAAAATATTAGCCATAGCTCTGTATGATAAATTTATCCACGAAATTTTGATATCCCATTACAAATTATTATTCCTGATCTTCCTAGAAGTTAACAGGCACAAACTTCATCCAAGATAAAGCTTTTATGGTGGTGATAATTCTTTTCTTCTGAGAAATTGGATTTGTAATGGAATCAATGATCTAACCTTAGGAAAAATGAACTGTATAGTGTTTCAGTATGAAGTGCAATTGAAGGGATAGAGTTCTCGTGTAATATGCCTGAAAATATGTTTTCAGTGATGTGAAAATGTTTGAGTTTCATCATAGTGGGGTATGTTTTCTATATGTTAGTCGTAATATTCAAAGATACCATTATTAGTTTTGTTTACTTGTCGTTTGAAATATTGAAAGGGTGGAGCAATGAAACATAAATCTAACCATTAGTGGGCATTTCTACTTTGCACTCAGATGAATTCTCATCAAATTTGGTTTACTGACTGGTGGCCAAAACAGATGTTATCTTAATGGAAGAGAGAAGCATACAGAGCCACCTCCAAACTTCTGTGACCCGATATTGGTTCATTGTTTATTGAAGTATGAAACTAAATACTCCTTTGTAGAAATGTACAGAGCTCCATCCTGGATTGGGAAAGTTAGGTGGCCACAACATTATCAGCCACACTGAGATTCAGATTTTATTGCCAGAAGTGTAGCATTAGTTGTTAATATTCTAAAAAACAAAACAAATAAAAAAACACAAACCATCCTGACAGATGAGTTTGTCTTTTACTTATCTGAATTTGAAAAAAAGAGGGGATGTAAATCAGAGCTTATCCTTGTCTAGCTCTGGTTTGGGGTTCTTCTGGCCATAACAGTGAAAACTTCCGTGCTAAAAGTTTTGGAATGAAAATTTACATTTTTCTTCAGGATTAAATGTAAAGTATTTTATAAATTTACATTTATGGTGAGCACATGACAGTTTCATTTGTGGCATTTGCTTGAAATAAAGTTACACACTTATGACTGTGCCATTAGAATAAGTACTTGAGTAAAAAAAATTTTTTTTTAAGAATCTGTTCTGTGACGTGCTTCCCTCGGAAGCAAACATCTCATTTAGAAAAATACCATGTAAACCCTGTATTAAATGCTCCTTAATGCTTTTAAAACAGAGCATGTAAAGCCTGTATTAAATGGTCTTTCGCTCTTTCTCCTATATTTATTTTTTTCAGGAAAAAAAGATACTTTTTTCATAAAAGCAGCTATAAATCAAGAACACATTTAATTCTGGACATGAAAAATCTGTTGAGGATTTTTCATCTTGGAATTAATATGATACCTATAATGCTACAAGTCCTCTATATATTACAAATTTAGGAAGATACTTGCAGGTTTTCTGTGATTTCAAAGACACTTACTCATAACTGTCAGATTCAATTTGAGATTCCTATGGAAAAATGAACCTGCATTTCGTGTTTGGCATTTGCATTACTTGGCTAAAGACAGTTTTATTTTTCTGCATATTACTGTGTTCCTTGCTAAAGCTGTAGCTCAGAGCATCAGCTTTGAAACTTTTCAACATGCCTAACTGGTTTGGTTTTTTTTTTAGCTAATACATAAAAATGAACATTGTATTAACTGTGACAATCTCTTAATGCAAAGACAGAAGTCATGTACCTCTGATTTTTGTGAAGCTGCAGTTTTCAATTGATTGTTACTTTATATATGTAATATATAACAAAATTATAATAATTGCATTTAAACGGTACAGAATCTTAAGACAGGAAGTGGTAACATCTGAAAATCATGTAGTAAATTATGTGTACAGTAATAATCTTCTGGAAGCCTAGCATAAGGAGCAACTTGCACAGTGGATCTTACAGCTTGGGTACTTACTATAATGATAACCAAGTCTTTGCTGCAACGAATTAAAAATAAGCAGTAACTTTATGATTCCTTTATGTTATAGTCACATTAGGAAAAATGGCATGGTTATTGAGAAATTTTATTAACCATATATTTTTAAGGGAATTGAAACCTTTAGGGATTACGTGAGGCGTTGGAAGACCAGCGTGGGTCTTTGTGAAAGGAGCAGAGTTGTACATGTAACACGTTCAGCCGCCTGCCGGCGCCCCTTCTGGCTTGTCACCCAGTCAGTCATTGATGGCTCAACCCAAGCTACCGCAGTGAGGTTTGTACACCTTGTAATGATTCCCCTGTTTGGGCCTTTGACCATCAAGTGTTCTGTTCATAAAGTGACACCATTTAGCATCGAAGGTGATGAGTCAATTTTGAGACTTTAAACTTTCTTCAGAAGTTCTTATTTGCCAGTTGTTCCTAAGTCTGTCTCTGGTTTCTGTTTTGAAAGCACAATTTGAGGGATTTGGATTGGGTCTGGTTTTTTCGTTTTACAAACCATATGTCAGTGCTCCAAAAGCCTGTCCTGTGGCTGGCTAAAACAAAATAAAAACACGTCTTAAAGGTCCCACTTGGAGAAATATCTACTAATTTCAGGCAAAAATTCGTTTCATGTGGTGTTTACAAATTGCACTTTTAAAACTTTGCCTGGAGGTAGGGAGGAGTGTTTCAAAAATAAGATGTTTAAGTAAAGTGACTACAAAAGCATGTAATCTTCCATTTTAGTGTATTTCTTCTTCTGAATAAGTTATGCTCTAATAAAAATTAAAGAGCAAGTTGCATTTCGAAGATCAGGTCATCGTAATTCATTGACATTAGGCCACATAACTGAATAATGTCTTACTTCAGTGAAATACATCAAATGAGATCAACAATTATGACTCATAAACATGCCTCGCAGGCATAAAACAGCAGGGAATTAGCATGTGAGGCTGATAAATATGCATGTAAATAAGCTCCCAAAGGAATAACATGGGTTTGATTGATAGGTTTAGAATTGGAACATATGTAAACCCCTTTATTCCTCATTCTGGTGTAGCTAAGTAAAGATGCGTTTTACTTGTTAAAAGTTTCAATAACTTTGTAAATCTTAATGCCACATCTGCTTTTGTGTGTGCAGGCACGTGTGGGTGTCACTTGAGAAATTGATTGAATTGTCTACAGGGTAGGTGCCCTCACACTAAGACTGTAGCATTTGCGTATGTATATCGGAGCAGTTGTGTGTGTGCCTACACATGTATACGTATTTGGGCAGTGCATATCAGGTGGTGTTGAGCAAAAGATTATTTGGAGGGTTATTTTTTCTCGGAACGTACAGATTTTAAAGTTTACTTCATAAGAAGAAAACTAATTTGTGAGTTCCAGTATATGCACCAGTATATTTATTTTTGCAAATACATTCTGCATTGAAGGTAATTACTATTTATATTGCAGGAAGTCCCACAAGTGCTACTACATTTAAGAGCCTGGCAGTGATTCTTTACAAACTTCCATTTTTGTTGGCATCTTGCAGCTTGAGCTCTTACCCACAACTTCAAAGTACCCATCACAGCAGTATCTTTATGCTGATCAGCACAAGTGTTTATGCTGTGCAGAGATTTAGATCCATATTGTTAGAAGAGAATATAACATACTTTGTGTTCAGAGAACATTGATACTTTGGTTTGTCAAATACAGACCTATTGGTTGCCATTGTCCTGTGGCTTGCTGTACATCTGCTTTATTACTGTGCCCTGCTATTAGGCAATAAACACTTCTCCAACCAAGGCACACTTACTGATGTTGCATTATGCTGTAATCATGCTAAAGTCATCTTAGACCGGTGACACATAACATGAGATGTCTGTATTGACTGTAGATTTTAGTTATGCATGGTTTATGGATAAAACAGTCATTCTGAGAAGTTGGAGATGGTATCAGAGATCACCGTTGTCCACAGGTGAAAACCTCAATTCTGTAATGCCTGCCTTTCACTTTGAGATACCTTTCCATGTTAAAAAAAAAAACTTCAGCAAAATGTCTTCCATCTGTTTAGATTCATACGATGGCAGAGAATATATTTTCCAGTTAGGATCAGTAAGTTCAGGAGCTACTGCTTCGTTCTGAAAGCTGGTTCTTTTTTGCTGCTTAAAAATAAATAAACTTGTAGCACTTAAAGACATCAGCATCAATTCTCACGTGGGTTCTCATGAAGCAATTTATAGCTACCTTGTATAATTTGTATAGAGATGTTAAGTTGATCCTTGCTCCAACAGCATCAACTGTTTAACCCAGAATGTAACAGCCTGTGACACCAAGAAAAAGTGAGCCCCGTATACGCACACGGTAAGGGAGGGGATTTTGCGAAACAGAGCTGAATAAGCAGATTGCTATCAGGAACTCTGATGGACCATGTTTGTATCTGCATAGCACTGTCCTTTTTCACAGGGTGTGCCTAAATGTCTTTTGAGCCAACAGAAATAGAAAATTAACCAGTTTTTTTTAATTCTTCTTTTTTTTCCTGTCCTTTCCTAACAATGTCACCTTTTTACAGTCAGGACCTTGACAGGCTGTCCCTCAGTTTCCGCTCCCCACGAGGAACGCCTTTGAATGGCCCAAGAGAAGCCAGAAAATTGTTGCTAAGTATTTTTTTCATTCACCTCTAGAATTTTCCACATTTCCTCCAACATGTGTGAAGCCACTGGGAAATATGGTTAAATGAGTTAAGCAGACATCACCCATCTGTGCATCTCAGGGAAAATAAAAACAGTGCTGTCCCTCTGAAAGCTTTCTTGGTACATAACCAAAATCGGAAGAACAACCACTAAAGCTAAACCTAGGCAAGGCTCTTGCAGGAAGAAAGAGAGGAGCGCTTTGAAGAAACTGCTTCTCCTGGCTTACCCCAGCTTTCCTGGTGCGTGGCCTTTGCAGAACATAAAGGTAGTCCTAGCACCTGTGCTCGTCCAAGATGGTAGAGGATGCCCAAGACTGCACATTGTATCTGCTTCAGACAGTGTTAAAAACCTGGCATCCAGCCCCAGCTCTGAATTTCAGTCCTCTCACAAGCCAAAATGATTGCATTGCAGCCTCTTACTTGTTTGTGTAAATGTTTTATAATTCTAGATCGAAGGCAGCACAAGAATGGTACTTCTGCTCAAGTCCTGATTCACCCTTTAATATTGTTCATTGCTGCTCTTTCTACTACTCAAATGATTTGTAATTTGTATCTCTCAAATGGTTCCCACTTGGATTTCTCATGCACTGAAAAGTCAGATGCCTGACATTACTGTGTAAAGTTAAGTGCTTGGGGTTAATGAATGGCATTAAATTTTATGAGGTCATGTCCAGTAGATGTTAAAAGAAGCTTAAGGCAACTTTATCACTGATAGAAATTAACAGTTGGCGCGAAGGAATGCCCGAGGGAGTTCAGTTCTTAGCAAAAATAAAATTGGTGATATAAAAACTAAAATATAGAGTCATTGTGATTAATGTAAACATTTTTGTTAGGTAATTGGTTACGTGTTGCAGTAAAAGAAATGAGACCTCACAGTTTGAAAGGAAAGAATATTATTGTATTTAGAAAGCAATTAATGTTTCCAGTCAAATAAAAGGAAATCTACATCACGTACAATATTTATATTCTTTCAGTAAACATACAACCTTTGGGGCTGTATTTATCAAATAGTCTCCACTTATTTACTTTACTTTTGTCTTTGGGCAAAATGTGTTTTCCCTAGTGGAGCACGTTATTTTGTTTCATTAAACCTTTATTTCTACTTACATGCATTGCTTATATTACAGACCAAATGAGTAAATTCTGTGTACTTAAGTCATCTAAGGTTTGTGTTTTGGGGTGACTGATGGATGGCATGAAAATTCTGTTTCAGAAAGAAAATGGCTACATTAACTTATGGATAGATGTTTTGCATAATTATGTGGGGAACTATTCAGTAATTACACTAGTATTCACATGCTGTAATTTTCGTCGTCTTTATTCACTGTCATTCCAATGAGAGCAAATGGAAAACTTGTTCAGACATATATATTCTTTCTTGCTCTGTCTTGCAACGTGCAGTCACAGCATATAGTACTTTTTCAAACAATGCCTGTGCTCAAGTAAGACAGCTATTGTCTTGAATTTCACTCCCACGGTATGTGTGCAAATTCTGCACCCATACTTCAAAGTCTCTAATGCCACGCTATGGGTGTATCTAAATGACCTTGTGTAGACCCATTCCTTTCACATCACTTGAGGTCTGTGCTGTCTGGATGCCGTGTTGGTGATAATAGTGTCAAGCTTGCTGAGAGTGTAGAGCTCTAGCGTGGAAGAGTCAGAGTTTCTGGATCAGAGATTTTGCTCCTGTCCACCTGGGCAGAGGGGTACCGTACTTGTCATAGAGCACAGCAAATTGTTCCTGAATTGGGAAGGTGAAACCTGGAGGAAAAAGTGAAGGTATTTTCTCCATGTGATTGATTTTGTGTTTCAGTATGAATGACAGACTTGAAATACCTTTTTGCATTTTCCTTTGGTGGTGCTAAGTCAAAAAGCTGATGGTCTCTGATGCTGGGTGACATTTTCATCTTGTGTGTAGACTGTTTTCTTTTTGACTAAAGGGTATTGCACATTTTCTGTCTTAGAGAACTGTATAGAAACTGTCTATAAAAATTAACTACTAAACATTTTTCCTGTTATTGTGCAAACTAAATGCTCAACTACTTAGAAAACTTCCTGTGTGCAAGCAGCATCTAGTCATACTTGTATAATTTACATTTTTGAAGCCTCCTATTTCTTATGCCTCAAAGTGCTTCATACTTGAAACCTTAGTTCCATTCTGAAGTGCCAGCAGGGATTGACACTACTCATCCTCCTCATGGGAGGGCAAGGGTGTAGAAGAGAAGTCTGTCCCGTGATGGATTACATTCTTCTTTGCAGAAATGTTTTGTGGGGAGTTCCTTTCTCAGTGTCTACAACAGAGGGCCCATTGTTCAACAAACAACCTTGCATTGTAGGAAATAGAAGTGTTTTGTCATTCTGGCTGTCAGTTTGATATATTTTTATATTCTGATGTAGCTGTGGACTTTCATCTCTCACGACATCTAGGGTTTACTGCTAATGCATATATACCTTTGCTCTTCAAATTTTTCTATATGTCATTCACAACATGCATCTGCTTTTGTACCAGCAAAGTACACAGTTGGTGTTCTCCAAATTAACTAAGATTGGATGTAAAAGAGTTTTCATTAAAATTTTGTGTTTTCATTATGCTTTGGCATTTTTTGGATTTGGCAGTTTAAAAGCTGTAGCTCAGTACATCTTTTATGCTGTTCGGTGACATGGTTTTTGATTGGAAAAATTTATAGAAAATATAGAGTACTGCTCCATTTCATGTTCGCTGAGGTATGGATCTACCAGATACACCATGTATTCTGAGAATTACCAGCCTTAATTACAGCCTCGAATTAGGAGTCTAGGGCTTCTTGGCTCCATCTTGCAAAGCCAAGCTTGGCAGCTCCCTGTCTGGTGGAGGTTCCTTCTGTATGGTTAATTCAGTTAGGATAAGGGCTGTTCCATTGGCAGCAAGAGCATCCCTTTCAGGGTTGAGTATTTGGTCTGTGTGGCAGTGGTATTTATTTTCAGGTTGGTGGAGTTTTTTTCAGACCATTTTGCTCAAGCTTTCTGGGTGGTATCATAAGCTAACAGTATCCTAAGATGATTTTCGTTGTTCAACAGTGTAATTCTGAATTGTCTTAACTTTAGACTCTACTACTGATGGAATACCTCCTTCAAGTTTTGCCTAGACAACTTTAAACTTTACCTAGAGACTAAGTCATATTTTTCAAAATCATTCACACAGTAGTTTTGTTAAGGAAGGAAAAAAATGTGCTTTCTGTTGTGTTATGAATGATGGATAAAAGAAGTAAAAATCATAGGCAGTTTTAAGATCACTTAATAAACCATCAGTTATCTCTCTACCTTGTGCATGTAATGCTGCTAAAATATGTTATGTAGTTACATTATTAAAAATGTATTTTCAATAGATCAGAATCCTATTTCGTATTAATTTAATGGATTATTCATAGTTTGTTGGTGTAAATCCAAAGTAGCCTGTCAGACCTGCAGATCTGATGGCTTCCAGCAGTGCTACGAGGAGTTGTGGTAGGGGGAAAGAAGGCTGGAGCTGGAGAAGCCGAGCTTCCTGAGGTGACAGGGACACTGCGGGTGCTCAAGTGCCTCTCCCTGGCCCTGAGTGTGTTGGTAACTGGCTACTTCCCACATTGCTTCACATGGGACTTCCTTCACCTCTTTCTGTGTGCTTTTAAAACTGTAGCATTTGAGGAAAATCTGGGCATTGCCCAGGCTTGTACCTCTCTGACAACCTCCTAACTTCAAGCTCTTCATATGCTTCCTCTTTGTCAGAGCCAAAACCTTGCAGGGGGAGTGCCAGCCCCTCCATGAGATGCCAGGTAGCTTTGCTGCCTTTTAGTTTCTCGTGTGCCTGAGTTTCCGTGTTTCTATTTGCAGCAACAGTGCTGCGGCTTTTGATCTTTCTGGTTACCTCCTAGCCACAAATACTGTCTGTTACCCCGTGCCAGCTTAGCAACTAGCTAGTTATACATGTGTCAGCACAGTAGCTGTGTGGGTGCTCTGCTTTCAGTCTGAACCTCATTGCCTGTATTGCTGGGCAAAGGAAAACGGCACAATTTGCACAGTTTTCCTAAACATATCTACACTCAGGGAAGAAGGTCCAATGAAGTACATTCTGCTTTCAGGAGGAGCCTTTGACATCTATCACTAGAGCTGTAAGTCATCAACCTGCTGTGTAGTAGCTTCTTTTGATAAGAAACAGCCAAGAAGCGAAGCAGAATTGCTCCTGCTCTTCTTAATCTCTGGTCCTGTTTATCATGAGACCACCTCCCCAGCTTGAGAAGGTGAGGGCTGTGTATCATGACCATGTGGCTTCCAGGCCAGGCTGGCTTTTCTCCTGATAAACCTGTTACTCTCAGTTGAAGAGCAGCTAGCTGCTTGTTGAAAGGGCAGTTCTGTTTCAATAAAAGAGCACTTAATCCGTTCTCGTTTGTCTTATACTATTATTTAATCTTGGCACAACATAATGTTAGAAAAGTTCTGGTCAATCGTTTTCGGCTGTTTTTTTCCCTAGACTCAATGGAATATGCATTATGGCTTTTTAATATGAAAAACTGTACTTATATGTACTTATATGTGATTTATTATCCCAAACTGAAGGATTGCATCTATCTGTAAGATAGTAGTGTGGTTAAAAATAGGATGTAATTGAAGTAAATTAAAGGACAATAGTAGCCTTCAAACATATGAAGAAATGGTATGTTTTTCTTACTGTCAGGGTAAATGGTCTCTGGAGACCACCTTTTCACAGTGATTCTGCATGTCTAAGATTAAGCAAAGCTGCATGACCAGTGCTATCTCAGGAGGATGCTGAGTCATTAACTCATGTTTATTGCCTCTTGCCATCTTTAGATTATTGCAATTTATAGCTCAAAGGCCTTTTAGGCTGTTTATAAGTTAAAATTAGCTAAATTCTTCTGGATGCAAGTGATAAGTCACTCGGCATTTGTATATCATGGGACGTAAGTTCCTAGCGATGATGCCAGGCGACTTCTAAGATTTTTTTCTTTCGGTGCAAAGTCTAATTGTACTACTTATCTCTAGTTATACTGGATTACTCTATCCTCTGTTTTGCTAGTTTTACTGTTTTGCTGTTTTGTTAAGTGTGTGGGCACTTAAAGAATTTGCTGAAATTAGAGATTATGTTATTTCTTAGGTATGCAGCTTCCACTTCAGTCAGACTACATTAAAATGTCTTTTGAGTCACATTTGGTGACAACTTAAGAACTTTTTTATGTTTTCTGTGGTAAGTGATCAGCCAGGTTAAGTAGCAGATACAGGCTGCAGGACTAAGCGTATGAACAGGAGTGGACTTGATTGACTATGGAATAAAGACAGGTGCATAAGGAGAAACAGTAACTGGAAGTAATAACTGAAATTCACATTTTATCTTATGCTGTGGATTTTTTTTCTTTTACCAATCTTATTGCTGCTGGTAACAAATTCAATCCGAGCACTACTGGACTAAATGCATATCAACTTCAGTAGAAGTCACATTTTCTTATATAAGCTAGTATTCAGTGAATGTGAAGTTAAACTATTTTTCCATGTTATGTTCATTCTCTGAAGTGTTTAACTCATTGCTAGCATCACAGTTAAACTTGGATTTCCCATCATGCTTCAAAAGATTTTATTAAAACACCTCTGGATGTAAATTATTTAAGATTTCGGTACATTGCAATTATTTGAGAATTCTTCTCAAGCATTCCTATGAATTAGTTTAGTTGTGTTAGAGTATAATTCCTTACTCTATACATTTTATCGTTTTTGGTTTAGAGTACAGTCTATAGCTCAGCCTGTTTTGGAAAATGCAAAGGCTTCTTCAGAAAAAGAAATATTATAAATAAGTCCTATGAATATAGTTACTGTCGAAGTTATTTTAATTTGAGCTACAAGAGGCTACATTTCTTAAACACCAGTGCTATGCTCTAATTTCAAAATCAGTCATCTAGACTTTTGTATATCTTTTTTTCATCCACACTTTTTCATACATACATTTTACATGCAGAAAAGTGGTATGTTAATTTACAGGCTAACCTAGTGACAGGGTTGGTGTTTAGGTTTTTGAACACTCAGAAGCAATTTCATTTAAAATGGAAACCCTCTTATTTTTACGTGTCTTGAT
Source organism: Trogon surrucura (assembly GCA_020746105.1). NCBI lineage: Eukaryota > Metazoa > Chordata > Aves > Trogoniformes > Trogonidae > Trogon > Trogon surrucura. The sequence goes on along the minus strand of CM036622.1, from coordinate 13,373,301 downwards.
TTAAACAGAAGTGCATAGACAAAATTATTTCAAACAGAGATGTTGCCTGGAGAATACGCAGCATTTACTCATATATGCGGATACACATATGCAATTGTGAATTTATATGCAAAGATCATACAAGATGCCACTTGATTGTTGTAAATCAGCAATCCAAAAACCACCGGAATTGACTGGGTTTGAGCAACGTACAATACAAGGTATTCTTATTACCTGCAGAAGTTTTTATTCGTAACTGCAAACCAATGTTTCTGTCTATCTTACTGTTCAGCAGCTTTCTGCAGGGCTAAAACAGGCTTTGATTTTTCACCTTGGTGTCAGCGTTCTTTACCTATTTTCAAATGTGACCAGCGTTCACTGTCGTGAGGTTAACGTATCTGGTGGTACTGTGTTGTGTTTTACAGTTGTGTTCCTTTCCTATCTCAAATAAGCTTAAAGGTGAAAAAAACTGTTAGTAATTAGTATATTTTTCTCATATTAGTATTGAATGAAATATTTCAGCCTATGTCAGACTTTTATACTTCTAATGGCAAGGTCTCAGTTAACTATCTGCAAATATCACTGATTATCATAGTGCATCATTTTTATTTCATTCATGGCAAAATGCAATATTTTAGGGCACAGTTGTTGAAACTAAAATGCTACCAAAAAAATCTGTGGCGAGCCGCCCGTGCATTCCAAGTATGCATCTCGTGCTAAATGAACTTGAAGCGAAGGATAGAGAGTCAGGTTTGTACTTAAAAGATTGCTCACCAAAAAGTTGCATCATATTTATTTCAGAAAACTTAAACAACTCGCTCGGAGTGAGATGCTCCTCAACTTTCCAGCCTAATAATTATTTTATAAATATCAGAAGTGCTGTGCACTTAATTCTTTAGCTGAAGGCATTATTTTCAGTTTCTGTACACTGCTTCGAGCCTGCTCCATTTAATCATTTTAAAAGCTTATTTGGTGTAAATTGAATTTAACACTGTAGTTGCAGGGGTGTTATGTAAAAAGTCCGAAAGCTCGTCTGTAGCGCAGGGGCGGCCGGTGCCAGCGCCGGAGCTTCGGGAGGGAGCAGCGGCTGCATCATCTCCGGCTCTGCAGCACCCTCTCTTGGCACGATCCAGCAACGCCCAGAGCTTCCTCGGGAATCCGTCGAAATACCTAACGGAGAAATCCGTGGCTCCGCTACATTTTACTTTTTAAAGATCTAGTTTCTGTAGCAAAATCTCAATTTGCCGTATGTTCGGGGTTTAGCCCTCCTTTTTATTTTTCTCTTCCTACTGCCGTTGTGGTCTGTCAGCAGACCCCAGTCAGAGAGCTTCAGTCGTCTTGGTCTTTCTGTATTTTGCTTTTTTCTTTGCTTTGGTGCAGAGATCCTGAAGACTTTCCAAACTGCGTATTTGGTGCTGTAGAAATACAAATTGTCTGCTCTTTTATAAACCTTTCATTTGCCAGACTGCTCTCTTTCAAAATAATAGAGAAGCCTGGAATCGACCATGCTAAAATTAAGAATTTATAACTGTATGGAACAGATGTTTTCATAAACATTTACTATAATTAATTTCAACTAGGGGATTGGAGGAACAAAGCAGTTTTTCCCTCTTCAAAACTTTATTGCCTTTTCCCCATACAGCGAACTGAAAAATCTTTGCTTTAATATTGTTAATGAAACAAATTTTCTCTTCTGTTTGGTTTTCGTTGTGAAAAAGGAAAGCTTACTTCGAACAAGAGACCGGCTTTTGCAACAATGAACGAGTACGCTGAAATTCACACAACATTTATACAGGATTAAAATACAGCCCATAAGTCTTCAGGTGCTCATTTCTGATACCACAACTCTGTGGTATAAGTTGTCAGAGTCCTGCATTGTAGAATAAATTCTGTCCAGATGAGCTTGACAAATATCTCTCCGTGGAGTAAATTGTATGTAGGAGTTTTATGTTTGAAGAGTTGTGAACCCTGGTGTTGCAAAAAGCAAAGGAGTCTTGTGGCATTATATATAGTTTTAATGCATAGTAAAGTGCTTATTGTATGTTGATTACCCCTTTATACTCACAATAAAGGTCTGCAATCTGTTAAGCTTTTTTTTTTTTTCTTTGCATTCAGTGAGGAACACATTTTGATGAAAATCATTCTTCCATATTTCTATTGTCACTAGTTTGGGGGGAATATTGTTTGGAATGTATGTATAGTTCAGGGATAGAATTTTGTTGTTATTGTGAAGAAGAAAAATATCCATGCATTATTGTTCTGGGTTTACTAGTTTCTGTGTATTGTGCAAATATAATTTGAGGAAAAAAATGTTTAAAGTTTTTTAAAAAGCACAGCTTAATTGTTTTACACCTGAAAAAACCAGTGCAGCTGCAAGGATTTTTTGAGCAAACTAGAATTCCTGGCTGATCTGTCATCTATAAAGTGTGCAAAGAAAAATAGGTAGCTGTCATTAAAATTACATTTCAGCTTTCAATAACCATTTAATGAGTAGCGTAATTATATAAGTATGGTACCTCAAGTACTTCACTCAATAATTAAAAATAATCTCATCTTTAAAGTGAAAGCGCTATAATTATTATTTGACTTAACCAAGACCACTGTTATGATCTCCAGTGGCACCTCAGATTGTTCAAAGTGGTTTTGAAAGTATAAATTAAAATTGGATAAATCATTAAATTATTAAGCTTTAAATATGCTGAAAATGAATATAGCGTGGAATTTAGAAGTCATGTTATAAGAATTGACAACCTTAAACTGCAAACATATATTTGTGTTAAAATTTTCCTTGTCTAATTGTAAAACACTGCATTAATGATCAAATGTTTTATGTCAAACTGATCTTAAATTTTCACAACTGTTAAATAAATTTTGTTTTTTAACAACATTTTAACTTTTGATTATAAAACAAAGAAAATATTAAGGAGAGTGCAAACTCGTCAGCAGAGATCTATCTCCATTTTGACACTTGTAAGCAGGGAAGTGCACTGTTTGATTTCCTAAGTGGGATCACTTTTATTGTGAATTCCTAAACTGCCAGCCATAAAACCCCTTCATAACTGACACAAGATTGGTAAATTGGTTAGCACTATATAAATATACACGTCTGTGCACATATAGACATGCATGTGTGTATACATACGTACAGAGAAATGTATATATAAAGACATTTCTTCAGTATCAAAACGTATTTTCAAAATAAAATAAAATAATTGCAGTTATTTTTAAAAGTAGGTGTATATCCATAGACTAAGGTAATGTTACTCAAGCTTCTTGTCTTCACAGACTTGCAGCTGGTTGTGATAGTATCCCACCCCTTCCCCAAAAGAAGCCTTGTGCTGAATTTTTGCCTCTCACAGAAAATAGCTGGTTTTGTAGAGGTAATGAAGGAGAAATGCTTGGTCCCCACATCGTTTTCACATGCTTCTTTTTACTCCTGTTAAGTACATGCTTAAGCTCAGAGCGTTCGTTGTCTCTGATGTCTACCCAGAGCATCTTCCTGCTCTTGAACTGGGGTCTGAAATGCTGTGCACTTTCTTCTTATTGCCTGAAGTGGAAGCTGTGCACTGCACCTTGAAAAAGCTCTTCTTTGAGAAGATAGTATGCTATGAGTATAATAGGCTGTTAATAAATAAAAATAATATGAAAGTACTGTGCATATCTAAATCAGGCTTTTCAGAAAATCTGCAGAAGGTGATTTTGGCATCCTCCTTATTCTGAGTTCATCTATTTTGTGCCATGTCTATAATCTCAAATGTTCTTACAAGAAAACAGTTACAGCAAGTAGCAAGCATGTCTGTTATGTGTGAATCTAGGACTCTAGTATATTTAAAATGTAAATTTGTAAACTTTAGGCCCAGCCTAATGTTAGGCCGGGCCTAAAGTTATGAGATGTAAGTGTAAATTTATGTATGTACAATTTACAAATCTTTCTCCATGCATCTCTGAAATCTGAAGAAGCCAGCATTAAGAATTTTTAACTGATTAGTAAAAACATTTTTGACTGGTTAGTAAAAACATCAATTTCAAGTTATGCAAAATTGCTTGTAACAGCCTCCAGCTGTGTCCAGTAGTACCAAGTTCCAGCTGCCTTTAGCCTTTGATCTCCATGTACAAGAACAGGCTTTACTAGAGTAGAGCAAAGAGAACTGAATGCTTTCAGTGCTCATTCCCAGGAGAAAAAGTTTCTCCAGTTAAAGCAGCAGCAAGAAAGATATCCAGATGATTTTGAGACCCTTTGAAAGAATGCTGCCTTATTTTATTACTGTATTAAAACCTGCTGCTCTAGTGCTGAAGGCTGAGCACCTTTGCCATGCTTACTTTGATACCGATGCTTCTTATCGTACTGGTTGTTTGCCTTCTCTTTCTTCTGGAAGTGTGATAAGATCTATTTGACCTTTTTTCCCTCTAGCTTTCACATTTGAATTTTGGAAACCTTTTCAGGAAATGTGAGGCAGGGTTGGTAGAGTATCCTCTTTCTTCAAAAGAGCCCTTCTCCCCATTTTTGGGTCTCAAAAAGAATCTAAAGGTTAGGATAATACTGAATCATTAGGATATTTGAAGGAGATCACAAATTCTTGTACTAGCATCACGAATCTTATATTCATAACTGTTCAGTATACATCCTAATTTTATCAGAAAGTTGGGTCTTTAGTACAGAAGAAGATACAAGTGATCTATCTGTTCTGCTGAGGGTTCATCATACCTGGAACACCTGGAGAGATGATCCAGGACACGGATTCCTACAACGTATTGTCATTAGTTAGTCAAACACCTATCGCTTTGGTTCTCAAGTACTGCTGACTATGAAAACTTTTCAGGATTTCCTAGAACGCCTTTTGCGTAAAAGTAGGTAAAATTTAGGGAATGCTGTTTTAAGTCAATGAATACTTTGCACATTATTGCTTTAAATGAAAGACATCAAAATCATCTTTCAAGATGTTGTAACGGGTATATCTGTCTTAAAGGGGATGGAGCAAGAAAACAGACACAGAAATGCTCACTTTATTAAATCCTAGTTTTGAGAGCAGAATGTACCTAGTCCTACCCAGTTTTGGTGGTTACTGCTAATGATACGTTGAAGTAGCAAAAGCGTCTCTCAAAAAACCCCAACAGTAACTTGCATGAGTGTGAAATTTATTTACAATGAGTATACGATTAAGGATGCTAAAGTATTGTGGCAGTTGTTTAAATAAAGCAAGTTATTGTTTTCTGAGAGAGTGCTTCAGAATAAAGTAAGCTGCACTAAGAGCAGTTTGTGAAAGACGTCTTCGTGGACATAGCAAACCCAGGATCCCACCAAATGTTCGTTGTGGGATCCTGATAAAAGAGCGCCTTTTTTTAACCAAGGTTCTGGTTTTCTTTGCAGAGTCCTGTTGACACCTGAAGCAGGACAAATGATTTAGTTCAAAGATTATAATGGCTGTGCTTTTTTTTGAGATATTCTTAAACCTCATTCTTTAGAAAGGAAGAAGGTTGTGTTGCTGTTCTTGAAAAGAGTCCCAAAAGATATTTTCCAGCATATGAACTTAGCATTTTGAATGATTTTTCTGTTTCAGTCTGACTAGTGCGAAAGGTGAATGCTAAGTCCAAGTGCACTAGTGCATTCAGGACCCCTTTTGATGTGTTGTGTTCCTATAAAAAAATTGCCCAGTGTCGCTTCACCTGGCCATGCGGCTTTAAAAGAGACTGAACATAGTTCAGTTGCTCTGAATGCTCAGGATCAGATGTGGAGATGGGTAGTGTATGAAAAAGGGTAATACTTAAAATTGTCCCAAAATGGGAGACTGTTTTCAAGTTAGAAGAGAAAAAGGAACAGATGGTTATTAATAAGGGGAGGGTCAGCTCCTGGATGAAATATCTGGTCTTGTTAATTTCATTAAATTTAGTAAACAAAAAGCAGATTGATTAAGTAGGTTTTCCATTTTCAAAATAAATTGAGAGAGCTAATTAGTGAAATCAACTGGACTGAGTGATTTTAGAGAAAAATGTAGTAGAGGTTTGGGGATTTATTTTAGACAAAGCTGCAAAAGTTAATAAAAAAAATGAATTCTAAATTAGGTGAGAAAAACATTTGGAAAGAAAGATCATTGCCAAGGTGAATGATTAAGTATTTTTTAAGGAATGTCTGGAGTAAGCAAAGATTCTCAAAGAAGCAGAAAACCAGCTTGATCTGCAAAGAAGGTTACCTCGTGGATATCAGGAAGTGTGGGCTTGTAGTGACAATTAACAAAAGTTAAATTAGATCCTATGAAAGCACTTTAAATTAACAACAAAATATGTAAAGAAGCTTTCTGGGGAAGAAAACTAGAACCATTGTGCAGTGCTAATGGACATATGATAATAAATGTAATCCATGTATGCTCTAAGTAGAAGTTTTAATTTCCGTTATAAACAAAATTTCAGGCAAAGGCCTGAAAATAAATAAATAAAATAAAATGAGATCTTTGATAGTTATGATAAATTGGCACATCCAATAATCAATAATGATTAAAGCATCTGAATTGCAGAGTAAGTGTCTTTTAAGAATACTGACAAATATTGCTGCATGGAACAAGTTTTTAGTCTTGGAGTTCATAGCTGATAACATATTTTTAAAGAAGTAGGAAAGAAGAGTGAATGGCATAACTTTTAGTGTGGGTTTTTTGTTAAATGGAAGATTATGCCCAGCTAACCTGCTCGCTTTTCAAAATACACATTAAGGAAGTAAGTTAAGTCTATCTGGACCTCAGTAAACCATCTGGTGTAGTGCCACGGTAGATGTTATGAAATGGAAAGGATGTGGATTAGTGAAGTATAGTAATTGTCAGATGAATGGAAGAATGCGGATCTTAATAAGAAAAATATTAGAAGGTAGTAAGTATCCAGTGCAGGTACTAATAGTTAGTGTTCAGGTAGGGCTTGTCCTCGCAAAAAGAGGGCTAAAACCAGCATGAAATAGTGTGAAATAAAGTAATGTATTAGCAGGAATTTTTACTGTAAACTGCAAACTTTTTTTTGTAAGTAAAAATGAAGAGTGAACACTTAGGAGCATTGCTTACAGATGGCTGTGAAGCTGCAAGGTGGTGTGGCTTAACTATAGACTGTATTGAACAAGATTTTTTTTATAGAGAAGAAAACCAATATCCAAAGAATCAACTGATTAAGCTTTTGGTATGCTGTCCTGTCCCTCTACCGCTCTTGCCCCTTTTTTTCCATGTGCAAGAAGGACTTACTTAAACAAAACAGGGAATAAAGAGCCTCATTTAGGAAAAAGACTGAAAGAACTTGATTTCAGTAACAACAGAAGACGCAGAGATACGCAGTGCTGTCTGTAAATGAATTAAGAAAATACACAGGGGCATAGAAGAATTATCAAGCTAAATAACAGGTTGGACAAGAATAAATAGCATAAAACAAGACTAAATTTGCTTTGAAAAGCAGATGATTCTTTCTTGCTTTTAATAGTCCTTCAATAGCAGTAGTTATTATAGAGAGGAAGGTTTCCTTGTAATCCTTGGTTTATATGAATGTCACTGTTCTATGTATAAGTAGCCCACAGGGTGTAAAACAAGATGTTTTGTAGACGTGTTTTACTTAGGTGGTTTCAGAGAAGCTTTGAAGTTGTGCTATGACAAAAAAATCTGGTATCACAGAGTCAACTTGAAATTTTTCAAACAAATGAAGTTTTACATTCTTTGCCTTAATGTTAGTAAAATCCAGCTCATCTATTTATATGATATAGCTCTGTAACCTTACATTAGTAAAATTGTGTTTTAATAAGTTGAGAAGGGCCTCAGTCAAAACTTCAAGTGAAATTAGATCTCAGATTTTCAGAACATTCAGACTCCACATTGAACATGGAGGCTAGTTGTCTCTCTTACCAGCTGTAAGAATTAAAAGATGTAATGTTGAAACTTGTCTATATACGTTTTATTGTAAGCTAAAGTTCCTGTATATGGTAAAATTAATTGTAATTCTCATTGATACTATGTTATTTATTGTCAGGGTGTGCCTTATAATAAAGGTGTTTTGATTTTGTTTTAGGAGGATCAAATGAAAATGGAAGCACACACCACACCTCAGATTCTGATGGAACATTTATTTCTTACAGGTTGGTAATTTTTTCATATTCATCTTCTAACTTGAAAAAGTTTGAATATAATTAAGGAATGATCTCAAAAGTTGTTTTCTGGATTATTAATTTTTTTTGAGAAAGCTGTTCAAAATGCCTAACAAATGAAAGTACAGAATATTTGTAAGCCTGAATATTTCTAAGGTTTGTGGGTTTTTTTCTCTGAAGTATGCAGTAAAATAGAAATTTTCATCTTAGCTCATAGCAGCTAAACTAAGTGTTGTTGAAATATTTAACTCACCAGGGATCACCTTTCTGATTGTCTCCAAAGTAACTGGATCTGTGGACCACATGGAAATCTTTGCTCATTATTTTAGACCAAAAAACAAAGCCGGGATTATTTGAGGTTTTCTGACAGGAAAATAATGTTTCAATTCTGTTGGCTGTGAACACTAGATAAAGAAATATGATGCTGAGTAACTTTTTGCAGCACTTCCACTGAGCTTAGGTCTTGCTTGGTTGCATACCAGAGGGTGCCTTGTACTTGAGAGCACAGAAGGGTAATCACCAGATGTGTAGTTTCATCTTTCAGCCTCTTCTACAAATGCTAAATTTTTACCTTTGTGACGGGTAAATTAAGATTTGCACTAACCGGAATGACTGCATCTCATTTTGATGGTGAAATAAAACAAGCTTACCACATGGTTATTTTGGATTCATACAGTGAGGTATGATGGGTGGCATCATTTTCATTTCTCGTTTGTAGTCTACTGGAGTCTGTACTTCAAAGGGGGTGCCGGCAGGCAGGAGGAACCTTGTCCTGGTGGCAGCCGTCTGGGTGGGGACTTTCACACCGTCTTGTAGGCAGAGAGCTCTGCTGGGCATGAGGAGGCTTCAGCTGCAGCGTGACAGGGAGGGACACAACGCCTGGCTGGAGAGTGAGAGATTGCTGAGGAGAGCAAGGAGCAAACAGCCTGGGCTTGAGGATGTTGAAAAGAAAGACTTTTCGTAAGGACCTAGAAGGAACAGCAAAGAGTTTGTTGCGATTCAGACACCCAGAGGAAGCTTCCGGACTGAGAGCGAGGTTGGAGAAAAGGGGCCTGGAGGGACACAGTGGGACAGGGGAGGTTTGATTTACAAATCCTTCCTATTTTCTGTATCCTAGTAAGTCTGGGCTAACGAAACCTGCTTTGTGATGATACAAAACCTTTCAAGGGTAGTTAGCATGTTCACTTTGAGAAAAATATTTTAGCAGATCCATTTCAGGGTTCTGCCTGACTTGATGTCTTGTTGTATTTGTGTCCTGTAATGCATGCAACGTGTTATCAAAGTTAAAAGACGGTCTCAGAAATATCATCAAGAATAATCTTTGTGAGAAGCTAGTGTAAGTACAGACACCATGACGCAATCTCTGAAAAATAGGGAAGATGGAATTTAGCCAGATCAGCAAGAGAAAGGAGTTGAGAGCTCTTTCTGACATTAATTCCAGGACATTTATTCCTGAAGTCATTAATTCGAGAGCTCCTGTTGTACCTGCCAAGGTGTAACAATTGAAGAAGCCAGCTCAGCTAGGCTCTGCTTCCATGAGCGCGGAAGCTGTGGGGCTGGAGTCCTACCCTTTCTTCTACTTCTTCTCCACTGGTGCAGTAGCACCCACCTCTCAGTGAGCCAGCCCAGGCAGCTAACCTAGCTCAACCTATTCATTCTTTGTAGGGAGAGCTTTCTGGTGGCTTGGTCCACAGTGTCCACTTGCCAATAGTTTGGATGTACCTCAGTGCCAGTTCACGGGAAGCAGCTAGCACAGACAGCTGGAAGTAAGTGGGAGGACAGAGCATGGTACCGTATGTATACTTAAATTGGCTTAAACCATAGTGAATCCTTGGCCATCTTTAATGCCTCACAAATAAGTCAAGGTTAAAGCTGGTCTTAGTCCAAAGTGCATATAACAAATCTGATGTGGTTACAGCTTCCAGTGAATAATAATCGTATTCTGTCAAAGGGGATTACAGCCCAACTTACAAAACTGAAGTTAATTACTATTTTAAAAGCAGTCCCATATACCACTGCTGGAGCATTGTTGTTGTAATTAGAGACAAGATGATAAAGCAAGATAATACAGTGTGTGTGTATATGTATATATGGGGGATGGGGATATATATACACATATATAAAAGAAACCTCTGACTTTTAGTACTTGGCAAGCTAGCACTGTTATTAAGTAGTATTACAGTGGTTAAGGTGTGAAGTTAATATTTTCTGCTCAGTGGCAAGTAATTCCCATCATATAACGAAACTGGCTGTAAATTTGCTGGTTGGATTGAATACTGTGTTGATAGTTAAAAGTTCTGGGCTGCACATTAAGTAAAAATGAGCAGGTGCTACCTTATGGAAGAAGAAAAGTGAATCTTAAACTACCTTAAACAGTAACTGTGGTTAACTATTTCTTTAAGAACTCATTAGAGATTTTTATTACTTTTAGAATATTGTTAATGGATATTGTTTCAGTAAGGTCATAATTAGGTAAAACTGAGGATAGTTTACCTAATTTGCTTCAGTTTGTTGTATTTTAAAAAGTCTGGGTGGTGATTTTTTGTCCTGAAAGTGGCAAAGGTGGCTTTGGATCATGGTAGATGTCATGCATGCAGAAGGCTAAGACATGCAGAATTCTGCAAAAACTGCGCTACATTTTATCAGTAGCAGTCTCTTTACAATTTATGTGGTGGAAGAGACAACTCCGGGTGTTTAAAAATACTCGAATGTGAATATGATTTCCTATTAAAGTGCTCTTAAGAGCATATTGGTTTTACCACACTACAGAACCCATGGGGGATGGTGGGGGGTTACTTGATTCCAGGACTTTCTATTTTAAAGGACGATCTTACTCTATCCAGTACAAGGATCTAAGTGTGTGTGTATGTATTAATAAAGGATGTCAGGTCATTACCCTTTGATATATTTATAGTGCTCCAGAATTATTTGTATGGTTTTATTTTTAATATGATGGTGTCACCTTAGAGTTTGTTCCTCTTGCGTCTGTTCATCATGGCACAGATTTAATGCTGCTTATGTTCAGACAGTGAGCATTTTCCTTTAGGTCATAAAGTTTGTAAATAATGTAAGTGAAAAGCACATGTGACTGGCACATATTTCTAAATATTATGTGAGTTTGTGAGTGTGTCCTGTTAGGTCACAGAGAATTTTCTAGTTGGTCTTCACGCTCTGAGGAAGGTATTCTTCATGTACTTGGGAAGAAGCTTTACTATTAAGAAATTATGAAAAAATATTTTTTAGAACCATGTCATCAAAATTAAAAAGTTCACTACTGGTAGTACTGGTAGACATATAGTAACTTTCATCTTTAAAACTTAAGAAACTTGAGGAAAATATTTGAGTCCCACTCTACCGTAATATTTTATTGCTATGGCCCCTTTTGTGGATGTCCAAATTGGATGGACATCACCATAAGGAAAAGAGAAATAGGTGTTGGTCTCTAGTTTCAGTATCTGCAATGCAGTGCCACTGGAAAGTAGAAATGCTGTCTTTCTCCTGCCTTCCCAAGGGCAGCTGACCTTCTCCTCGCCAAAGAGGTGAACCCCTTGCCAGCACATATGACTACAGACTATTACATTAATCTGTTTAGCCTCAGTACCAGCTGCTTGCATGTTTTTAATTATCTTATTAGATGGTATAACAGTGACCTATGAAATAAAATGAAGGTGAGTATTTTTTAACTTTATTTTACAGGCTATTTTTCTAAATATATTTTAATGACCTAATTATGACTTTTAGGGAGAGCCATTGATGCAGACATTCAATTTGGCTGACAGAATCTAACATCTCAAGGACACTTATTTTCTTCCAAGGTGGATTCATACATTAATACTGCTTCTAATAAATATATAGCCTAAAAAAAAGCTCACTTTTTGTACTTGTGTTGTTAACTTACTTTATGATTCAGAGACCCATGACTACTATGCTGAATAATTTCTTAATGCATATCTGCACTTATATACAAGTTTAATTTCTACCCCATGTATCAAGATAACGTTCTTTCCTGCCTGGCTTAAACTCCGTGACAAATTATGATTGTTCAAAGCTATGGGCTATATAGAAAATGTATATTCCTCCTTCTGCTGATATTTCAGATAGGCAGAAGATCTGGTATAAGACAGACTTTCGTATTCTGTTTGCTTCTCCTGACTTCCTACAGATTCAGCTTACCAGATGTTTTCTTTCTTACTGCAAAAAGGCAATGTGGTCCTGCTGGCTGAAGCACGTTTCTTGTGTGCCAGCCAACAACTGCAGGACTGATACTGAGCTTACAGAAGAAAAACAGCAAGGGGTGCAAGTTGTTCCTCCCTCTTTCTACCCTCTTCCAGAAGTGGGTAGTGCAACTACTTTGGTTCCTTTTTGACCTGTGGCTTTTCTTGGCAGCTGAGCCAGAAATGGCTACATAGCCTCTGTCCTTATATATTAAACATAGATGTCGGCAACTTGTGTACCATGTTCTGGAAAACTTTTAATCTGTCAGGAAGCAGCCCATTCCCCATCTGCACGAGCCTGTTTAGTCTTGTTTGTACACAAGCGGTGTTTCTTTGCTGTTTTATTTTTAAGCCACCTCTGTGCAGTTGTAACCTGTTTTTCCTAACTTTGTCTACTACGTGTCTGCACATAATCAACAACTGTAAAGAACAAGCTTGTTTTGATTGGATGTTTCAGATATTTCGAGACACTAAAGTTTGGGAATAGAAGGTGAAGCTATCAAGTGGCACTGCACCTGTGCTCTGTAAGGAGAGTTCTCAGCACAAACTTGCATCCTTCCTCTCTCTCCAGAAGGAAGCAGTAGAGCTGGAATCCATATTTGTTTTGTCTTACCTAGATCTCTTTGCTAGACACTGTCTTGGTTGATGCCATTTAGTTGTGAAGAGGCCTTTTCTGTATGAGTTGATTTTGTCTGAGAGCCTGTAAACTTTCTGCTTGAATTCTGTGATTATTCTGAAAGTTTACATTCTAAATGTTCTTAGAATCTTTCTCTGGGTGTGGTAGTCTGTGCCAGTACTCTCACTTTGTCCATGTTTGCGAAGAACTTAGCAATTTCATCTTGCAAATCATGCATTTCCAGCAAGAGAAAGTGACTCACAGGGTTCCTCCAGCAGCTTTTTTTTTTTTTTCCCAAATACAAGATCACTGTTACCCCTACTGAGAGCTTAGAAGATTTCTGTTTTTCTCTGAATTCTTTAAAAATTATGTTCCTTCCATTTCTTGTTCAAGAACCCTTATATAATTTCCAGCTCCATCTTGTCAAACTTCTTTTAATGACTTCTTCCTTCCACAGCTGATCCACTCTGCCCTATTTGCTTCATGTCCTAAGGAATTTGCAAAGGGTGTCATAAGGCAAGCAAGAATGAGTTGTCAGTATTGAACTGAAAACCTATATGCAGTATTCTTTTTCTAATGTCCAAATATTTCAACAGATATAAATTGGGATTTTTTTTTAACTTTTCCCGTGAAAATTATGTTGCGATCTAAAGAGGTAGAAATGGTAATATAGGCTTGCTTGTTTGTATGTGTGATCCCTTAGAAAATAAGGGGAAGTAACTTTAACAAATTTACTTAAAACCCGAGATGCTTTCAACAGAGAATCAGAAAGGACTGAGTACCAGCATCGTTTATTGGCAGAGTGTTTCTTGATGGATTGGTAGAAAAAAGGAAAGCCACAAAAGAAGGACGCGAAAAAAAGACAAAAAAGAGAAAAGTACATGAAGAGAGGCCATGGAAGGGAGAATGGAGTTTCTAACATCTGTGGAAAGAAAGAGAAAACTTTGGTTTATTCCTAATGTATCTTCTTTTATAATCAGCATGTATATCACTGACACCATATTCAGCTGATGCCGTATTTTCCCTTACTAATGTTTGAAGTGCTTTTCAGTATGGATTTCCATTACATTTCCACTCTCAATAACATTTGAACTATCATGGCAATTAGGAGAGGTGACTGAGAACTGGAGGGAAGCAAATGTTACTCCAGTCTTCAAGAAGGTTAGGGAGGACCCAGGGAACTAGAAGCCAGTCAGCTTCACTTTGATCCCTGGGAAGCTGATGAAGCAGCTAATCCTGGAAACCACTTCCAGGCACGTTAAGGACAAGAAGGTTCATTAGGAGTGATCGGCATGGATGTACCAAGAGAAAGTCATGCTTGACCAACTTGATAACCTTCTACAATGGAATGTGTAGCCTGGTGGATGAGGGGAGAGGAGTGGATGTTGTCTACCTAGACTTCAGAAAGGCCTTTACACTGTCTGTGGTAAGATCCTCATAGACAATCTGTTGATGTATGGGTGAAGTGGATTGAAAACTGACTCAGAAGGTTGTGATTGGTGGTATGAAGTCTATGCGGCCATTAACTAGGGGTGTACCCCAGGTATCAGCACTAGGTCCAGTTGAGTTTTACATCTTCGTTAATGATTTCAATGATGGGGCAGAGTGTACCCTCAGCAAATTTTTAGGTGACACAGAACTGAGAGAGGTGGGTTATACCCCAAATGGTTGTGCTGCCAATTGGAGAGACCTTGAAAGGCTGGAGGAATGGGCTGGCATGAAGTTCAACTTTATGAAGTTGAATAAGGAGAGCTGCAAAGTCCTGCACCTGGGGAGGAAGAACTCCAGGCATCAATATATGTTGAGGGCTGGAAGGTAGCTTGGCGGAAAAAGACCTGGGGGTCCTGGTGGGCGTAAAGTTGAACATGAACCGCCAATGTGCCCTTGCACCAAAGAAGGCTGGTGGTATCCTGGGCTGCATTAGGAGTGTTGCTAGCGGGTGGGAGTAGATTTTCCTTTCCTTCTACTCCACACTTGGAGCACTGTGTCCAGTTCTGGGCTCCTCAGGATGAGAGACATGGACATACTGGAGAGATTCCAGCAAAAGGACTCTAAGATGATGAAGGAACTGAAGCATGTCTTGTATGAGGAAATGCTGAGAGAGCTGAGACTGTTCAACATGGAAAAGAGAAGGCTCGGGAGGGATCTTATCAATGTTTATAAATACTTGAAGAGAGGAGGCTCTTTACAGTGGTGCCCAGTGACAATGGGCATCAACTGAAACACAGGAGATTCCCTTTGAACATCAGGAAACACTTTTTTACTGTGAGGATGGTGAAGCACAGGCACAGGTTGCTTGTGGCGGCTGTAAAATCTCCATTTTTCTTTTTTTGGTGAAGATTTTCCTCTTTTGTAAGCACCATTAGTCCCTTAGTAAACTTGATAGAAAAGAAATGAACCCAACAGAATTGCTCTTGTGATTTTCTTTTCTGGCACCAAAACCTTTCATGAATCTTCCTTCTAATACAAAATCTGGCAATAATGAATTTGAACTACTAATAAAGTTCAGAACATCAGTGAGTGTAAGTAATGCAGTGAACTTTGTAACTGTTTTTCATATAAAACTCAGAAGTCGCATTGTCTTTGCAGGGACATGTCTAACACTGACATGTGAATGGCATTGTATTTTTCCTGATGCTGAAGTATGCTTTTTAAGATCTTAATGATGCTGGCATTAGCTTCTAGTCCATGATACATACAGTGACATAGAAGCAAGAACATCTGCCACAGAACCAGGAGTGAGTTGTTGACTGAGTTTAGCAGCAAGAGAACCTGGAGGAGATCAGACTTTTGCTGAGTACTGCCCCAGAGCTCCTACTAGTGCAGTGGGATTTTAAATGGAAAAATTGTGTACTACACCTTTGTAACAGAACTACTGAAGGTTAAATCGAATATCTTGGTTTTTTCTGTACTCTGCACAAAATACATCCAATGAGCATTTTCATTTTGATCTTAAAAAACCCACAAAACATCGTGATCTAGAGCTGTATGTAAAATGTGAATGCAAGATGGCAGGCTTGAAGAATTACAGAAGGTTTCTCAGAAGAATGTGGAATTGAAATAAATCTAAAAAGCAGACTTGCTTTTAGTGAGACTACACATTTTTTAATGATGGCAATAAAACCTAGTCAGTTTAAGAGATTACAAGTTATTTCATTAAATCGTTTACTTATTTTCTTACGTTATTGCATGCAAAATGAGTGGATTTACAAAGTTAAGATGGCATTAACAATATTAACTAGAATTTTGCATTTGTCGCCCCGCATATCATAAAATCACCTAAATTTTAAAATTGGGTGCATATTTTTAAATGTGGTCACGACTATGCCAGTTCTAGACCCTCTCTACCTAGTCAGACATGTGTGAGCAGAGCGGTTTTGGCATTTGGGGGCCTATTCCTGCAAAAAGTATCTCCCTTCTCCCTAATGTATCTGGTTTCTAGGATGATGATTTGTAGAGCTGTAGCTTTTGACTTCTGTTATGTACTACAGGAATCCTTTAAGTATATTCTTTCTTAAAGAATGCATGTCTGTCCATATATCAATGCTGCATGCCTGTGAACGCACAAAATTCACAGTGAGTATGAATTAGCAGAAGGGATCTCTAATCAGGAGAACTAGAAAGTAAATGTTCTACATGTACATGCAAAGGGTTTTAAATGTGCTGGGGAATTTAAACTAGAAAGCCTTGACTCTGTAGCTGGCAAATAAGTTACACTACAAAAATAAAACTAATTTAACATATCTACATTTTGTTTCCCCATTCTGTAAATGTGCATAAAGTAGTAAGTAGGGGAGAACGAGCTGAAAAAATTTAGACTTTGAAATGGGTGTCACAAGAATTGTTCTACAAGAGCTAAATAGTTACAGGCTTGGAAGTAATGTGCTCTTCCAGTGCCAAATCTGGCTCTTAGGCTGCGATACCACCAAGGCCAACTGGACACTTTGGAGTTTGGAGAAAAGTATCTTGGGGTTCTGCGTCAGATCGTGTGCTGTTAGAGAGGTGCTGACAAAGTGCATTGCTGTCAGTGCGGCCATATTTCAGTTCCCCAAACTGCACTACGCGCATGATGATAGCTTAAAGAGCATAGTTAGCTAATAACCTTAAGTTTTTGCTGGAATGTTTACCTGCAGAAAGTGATTTAAACTTTCTTCACACCAACCTTTCTAACTGTATGTCAGCCAAAAGGCAGTGAAACCTGAACGGCTTGGAAAAATCTGCCCTTTGTATGTTGAGCCTCCCAGCAGTGCAGCCGTGCATATTCACACTCGCATGCTTGTTAACTCAGCCTCGTATCCTGAGGCAGGAGTTTGGGATATGGAGGAAAATACATATATTTTCCAGGCAGATTGATAAGCCTTCACATTAAGGCTGTCAAGTGGATTTTCAGGGTAGCAAATAAAAATCCTTGTGTTTCAGAACTGGTTTTGTTTTAGAAACTTACTGCTTATTACTTGATACTACCTTTCAATTGTTTTTTCCCTCTGTTTTTATAGAATTAACTCTGTTTTTATTACATTCCTGGCTGTTGCCTCACTTTTCTCTCAACTGTTGATTTTATGGAGTAATAAATAATACAAACTATGCATGTTTCTTGGATTTATGCAGTGTGTTTGGAAAGAACTGTTGCTTCTGTTTAAATATAGATACTACATTCACTTATTGATGTTTCTATCAATAAAGACCTCACACTGCAAAACATATGATATAATAATTCGAGAATTTGTTTTCTTTCTGATGACCTGTTCAGTAACATGTTACTTAGTTGAGTGCCTCTGGGAAGCTGAGTTTGGGTCTCATTTTAAAAAGTACATTCTGAAAATTAACAAAAAAGTGAAATTGGCTTTTCTGGGAGTGTGCACACTGTTTTGTTTTAAGATGATTTTGCCAGTATTAGCAGCCCTGCTCAAGAGTTTTCTTTGGATCTCTATGAGGCTATCCATTTTGTCCTTCAATATTGGCCTACAGGGTGGAATAAGCTTGAAATTTAGATTGAAATCTTAAATATATACTCAGTGTTCACACCTTTACATAGTCTTGTGGTATTCTTCCAAGACCTAAGAAATATTCTTTGTTATCTAAATGTTGTTGTAAATATTAGATTGGTCTTGTTTCATCATCAACACAAAGTATTTCAAAACTTAGCTTAGACCAATATAAAAATTCATAAGACAATGATACACACTGGCTATTGACCTCATGGGTGCTGTCTTTGTTAGTTGCAGTTTTGACTGAAGGTGAAGTAATTATAGACAGTAATATTTACCTCGTAGTTCTGAGCTCCTGCAGTCCCAGAACTGTATCTTGGCCCCTTTTCAGTGACATAGGTTGTGTGTTGATATGGCTATTCATATTTTTACATTTCTATGGGGTTTAACATCCTCCACAGAATTTGGTATTGTCTGAACGTCATAGTGCTAAAATGCTTCTTATATTCGGTTTAAAACTTTGGGAGGATCTGCATTTGTGCATATCAGCAGCTTGATCCTGTAAATCAGTAAATGAAGTTAACTAGCGGTGTATGCTGTATCACTCTTCCTCAACTGTATTTCTTCCTCTTCTGAACACAGTATTTATTTTATTGAGCTTAGGTGGGCTACCATTGCCATCTTCTGAGTACCCATTGATGTTGCCATTATGCTGCAGATCAAAATTGAGCAGCAGAGCCAGAGGCTGCTGTTTCACTGCTGACCAACAGTGGAAAAAATCTTTGTTATTTCTCCCCAACACTGCCACAGCTCGATGTTGTCTCAGTAAAACTCTAGGAACTACTGTTTGAATTCGAGGAGTATTTTACAGGTGTCTTGTTATGTTATTGGAGTCACTCATTCCTAGAGAGTCTATAGAGGTTTGTCTTTATAGCTGGGCAATAGTGGCATTCCAGTGTCTTTTACTAAATTGCTAGACCTTAGGGATTGAAGCACCTTTTCAAAAATGGTATTTAAGTGCATGATAAATTTTGCTTAGCCTTTCTGGTGTGAAGTGCTGCTCTTTATGCTCCCTTCTTTACAGTGTGTCAACAGAGAGAGACACATTTCCAAATTTTGGACAAAATCTAATGCTTGTAATTGTCTTAATAGGCATCAGATCCACGAAACATACACTGCTGGAAAGAAAGAGAATAATAAATATGCTTATATGTGGTTTGCTAGGAAATGAACCTTATTTCTTATAAGCAAGAAAGTGTGTAGTAGAGCAGAGCCCAGTATAAAATTCTTTTGCAGACAGATTCAAACTGTTGTCGTTGTGACAGAAATGCATGTTTCAAAAGATGGAAAGGAACAGATGAAAAGTAAGAACAAACCTTGCAGAACGGATCTGCAACCTTCATCCCTTCCATTGATTTGCTTGCTTTTTCACTCATACATATTGAGCACTTTTCCCTCTTCGAAGTCATGCAACTGTCCCTAACTCATGCCAATAAATATTTTACATTGGACGGTTACTGCATAGATACAGCCTATAAAATTAAGTTTCTTAGAGAAACATTAATCCGATTACTTTTTGCTCATGTGGGATTTTGCAGTATGTACAATACTATATTAAACAGGATATTTAAATAAGAATACAAAATGAAAAATATTTATAAAATAACCGGAAAACATTAGCATCGGCATTTGCCTTTATTTTAATTGTACAATCTAAAGGTGTTATTAACACGTGATTATGCATTTAATTTTCTAGTTTGATTAAAAACAATTACATGTGCTTATTCATAGTTTAAGTGGTTCCAATTGGCTCTTGAAGTCTTTCACTTCAGTGAAGCAAATGGGATCTGGTAGACTTGAGTTCCAATCTTCATTGCTCATTTCACTTTGACCGATGAGTTTTCTGCAAGCCTGGGTTAACAAGGCTCATAGATTTTAGTTTACAGAGTAAGGCTATATAAATTTAAAAATTATTCTTTTAAAATTGATAGCTTGTTGATATTACACAGTGTTAACATTATTGAAAGTCTCTAGAATTGTAAGGTGTAATTTATTAGCCTTCATTCAAAGTATTTGAGAAATGAATTAGTGAATGCTTTTCAGAAAGGATTTGAGATAATCATTCAGCTCTACTAAAACTGAAGCAAGTTCCAGCTTCCAAGTCTTTTTTATTTTTCAGTTGCTTATAACTTTTCTTTTTAGTGATCCCAGCAGCCAAGGGGAGATACAGAGGAGATATGATGTTGCCAAATTTCTTTGGCTGTTTTAAATGTAATTTTGTTCAAAACGTGTTTGGAATTGCATTCTAACTAAAAAGAAAAAAAAAAAAAAAGACGAGGCATAGTATCTGCACTAATACAATTTAAGAACTGTTGAAATTACTTTCTTACTGTGTAGTGATCACTCCCAGCACTTGGCAAAAAAAAATAGCCTGAAGAGTTTCTTTCTTCTCTGTTCTTTTTATTCTATTGCACTGGTTGAAACTTTTTGCTAACTCCGCTGACATACCAGCATTTTCAAAGACCTTGTGGGAATGTCATCCACTTACAGAATGATGTGAATAGTTCAGAGTCCGACTGTCGTGTGTAGGGGGGAACGTGTCCCTCTTGAAGCATCCCTACCCTAGGGAGGCAGCTTGGCTGTAGTTACAATGTCCGATGATGCTACAAAATTTACAGTGGCAAATGAAGACTATTATACATGATCAAAACAGGAGGGTTATTTAGAAAGGGATAATATACTGCAGTGACTGAAGTATAAATGACTGTGAAAGAACGGCCCAGATTTTTCTCAAGCTGCATCTGCTATATACCATACGTTGTGGTTAAGGGAGACAGCATCGTGGTAAACAATCGTAGGCAGCTCGCTGCAGAAGGTGAGGAGCTCAGGAGCCGGGGAAATGACCAGATACTCTTTTTAACTTACAGAGTAGAGGTTGTGGCAGGAGGGAAGGAAGCTGCCCCATGCTGTCGGGGTTACTTGCTGCTGTTTTGGTCACCTGAGAATACTGGCAGTTGGTGGAAGCTGGAGCAGCCCTTACGCCTGCGGGCTAGCACTGCTTCAGTCATCCTTGCTCTTACCCAGAGTACCTTCACTTTTCAAAGTGATTAATAATACAGGCCCAGAAGTAAGCATCCATTTTAAAAATTCTTTTTAATTTTTGTTTTAGAAAACGATCCCACCTGAAAGGTGATGCATTCACAAACACAACACTTCAGGTCCTAGCGTGGACTGTGAGTTCTCTCCTGTCTCAAAGGAACGGGGTCAGAATTTCCTGACTTGCCAAGTCCATTGCCCAGCTATTCCCAGCACCTGTATCGTAGAATTCTGTTCTGAAACCGAACAAGTTTAATCTAAAACGAAGTTAAAAAAACCTCACCCTCATAACTCAGCTTAAAAGACCGAAAACTATTTAACTTCAGCTTGGATAGATTTAGGGCGGTTTGCAAAACCAGGCTTTGCTGGTATTTAATATACCGCACTGTGTGACCTTCCTTAGCAAAGGAAATCTGGTGAGATCTTACCCCGGAGTCACAATAGTAGTTTCCCTCTTTCTGGTTTCATTTGGTCTCCCAGGGAGAAGTAATAGTCTCCCATGTGATAGTGGGAGAAGGAGATGTTCACCTTAAGGACATGTGCTGAAAATAAATCTGAAACACATTTCCTTGCACATAACCCAGGTCTTTACATGGAAATTACCCTTTGGATTGTAGAGAGGTTGCAGAAAGTCTGTGAGCAGGTCTTTGGCTACTAAGACCATCAGACAGCTTATAGCATTCTTGAAATTCCTCTCTGTAGAAAGTGCAGGAATTTAATTCTTTTATTCAAACTCAGTAGATGGTTTGGGACAATTAATTTCCAATTGTTTCCCAGTAGAGCAGATTTACTTGTATATTAATGAGGCACAGGTGTTAGGCCCCTGGTGCCTGCATGCCTGGGAGGCATATTTAGGTTGTTTATCTAGTCAGCCATAGGTACTGCAAGGTACTCAAGCTTGCCTTTAACAGTTTATACAGTGAGGCTTTTTAATTTTTTGATGTTTTTTTAAATTTGCTAGCACCTGTTAAAATTTTAAAACTGATCATGTAGAAAGAAGTAGGAGTGATTTCAATAGTAAATAGCACTAGATGTTAAAGAAAGTCATCTTCTATTATGCTTAACTGCCCAGCTTGACATTAAGAAGAAAAGAAGGTTCATTTAAGCAAATACGTCATGTGAGGAGCTAATACAGTCAACAGTATACTTTTCTGTTGCATATTTTTGGACTAGGTACTTCTTTGTCTGCAGCTGAAACATGAATGTGCTTATATTAATATTCATTTTTCTTGTTTATTCACTGAACTGCAGTACCAACATTTTAGAGGAAATGGAATAGCCTCCATAGACATTATGAATTTCAGTAGCTGGCATAATTATAGCGATCTACATATTCATTAAATCCAAAGAAGAAATGTGTCCAAAAAGACAGCCATGCGTTTAGAAATGGTACACAACTAAATATATACATTAAAAAAGTTCCTTTCCTCTGCCTATCCAAAATCGTGTGGTGTCATATAGTCCTTAAATCAGCTAAGCCTTTTTTTTTTCATTTAAATGTTCATTCCTTTTGCTTTTGCACACAGTAAAGAATGGGAAGAACTATTTGTAAACAACAATTACTTGGCAACTATACGGCTGAAGGGGATTAATGGGCAGCTGAGAAGCAGCAGGTTCCGTAGTGTTTGCTGGAAGGTAAGAAGAGAAAATATTTATTTACAGTTTGTGGTTGCAATATATCAACACATTACCTGATGCGCTGGAAGATTATTGATGCAAAGAATCATGAATTTTCTGAGAGACTTCATCCCAATGTTTTCCTACTCATTTTTATAATTCATAGGACATTTGCTAATCACATTGACTTCCCTTAAAGCTGAATTGTGGGTGATAGCAAAAGATGCCTAGGAAAGAATGTCTTTGTGCTGGGTGCCACGCTGGGTGCCACACAGCCATCTCTCCTCTCAGTCCCAGCGCAGTGAAGTCATGCACTGGAAATAAAAAGGAAGTTTGTGTCACAATTTACAATTTTTGGAACCTGGGACTCCTTTAAGATCAGTCTGGTGCTTCTGCTAGCAGCTTTTCCCAATGAAATGGGGAAATGAAGACCAATCTGTCTTGTAATGACTGGATAAAGAGAGAAGCCCAGTCCTCCAATCTTAAAACACAAGTCCTCGGAAGAAAGGAAGACAGAAAGAAAGCTACCTGATACTGAGATGCTGTATAAAGTCCAAGACAATTTTGTTGCACTGTCACTGGGTCTTCTGTACTGCACTATGATAGCAGAGAACATTTTCCCTAGTAGAGTTGCTGTATGTTAGCACTGATAATTTAATTTACCTCTTGTGGTAATTACCACAATCCTCACATTGGCACAAAGACCTCTTAAAAGAAAATGAAAATACTCTTTGTACATGAATAAAAGAAATTTAAAAATTGAAATTTGTGGTTTGAAATGTATGTAGCATTGAACAAATCTAAAGTTAACAGAAGTACTTTCTTCAGGAGGCCATATGAATAATGCCACAATTGTTGTTCTATTGGTGTGCTGCTTCCTGAGCCTCTAAATTAGGAGGCCGTAGCTCAAAATCCTAAAGTGACAAAAATCTGAAGTCCCTCACTATCCAGTAATTAAATCAAGGAGTGGTTTTATTTTAGAAATAAGGCTGATTTTATTTGCCTGTCTCTATATGGTTTTGGGCTGTTTGCAAAATATTATCTATGTTTTTGTTAGTTCTGAAATACTTAAGTATTTTTAGTAATTTGAGAATGGTTTTTGGTTTTGACACTTTTTAATGTGTAAATAAAAACATAGAAAGCAAGAAAATGCTCTTATTTTTTACCTTATTTTGTATGCAACCAAATAGTATTTTCCAATAGATGTTTCTTTTTAACACTTTTAAAGACATGTGAAAGAACTGAGATGTAGGCATTCTCGAGGGCTTTTTGCAAAATGAATCCTTTTACCTGTATAGCGGAATTCTAGAATGTGTTTCTTTTCTATAGATTGAGATTTTCCCTTTCTGTGTTTCTTAGGTAGAGTATATCTTTTCTGCTCTGCGTTCGTGTTTGGGTTTAAGCATGTTGCATTAGTTCATCAGTGTGATGTAAATAGATAGCTTCAAGTTTCGTATGTTTATTTTCATCTCTTTGCATTTTGTTTCTGCCTTGGAAATCTCAATCAGCTTTACTGAAGTTATGACAATTTACACAGTTTGAGCTTGTGGCTTCGGGTTTTTTTAATGTTTCATTTCATACCATAGAACAGCTACTGTTTCTAGTTTCTTATTTATTGACTGGAAAGTATTAAAGCCAGAAGTATTTTATAGATCTTTGTTTTCTTCTTAGGTGTAGAGTACTCGCTCCTCCTTTTTGAGATGGTTTGTGCTGTCTGGTAGGATTTATGTGAAAAACTATGTTAAATTGGTGAAACTTACAGATTTATTTTGTTTTGTTCATAGTTATTTCTGGAGGTTCTACCCCAAGACAGAAGTCAATGGATTAAAACCACTTCAGACTTAAGAACTTCTTACAATAAGATCAAAGAAATTGTAAGTTGCTACAAAATAAGTTCTCTACTGGCATGCTTTAACATAGACATAAAATGCTTACAGTATAACAGAAGAGGATTTGATTTTTTTTTGTTTTTACCCAGCACATTACAAACCCTCGGAAAGCAGGACAGCAAGATCTGATAATCAACAACCCACTCTCTCAGGATGAGGGGGTAAGTTGACCCTTGGTTCTGTCAACACGTGTGCTACTAAAATTCTCATCATCATCGCACTGACACAAGTATGTTCTTGCTGAAGAAGGCAAAATGGCAGGTGCTGAAATCTCCCTCCCAAATTTCCAAACCGACTTGTTTTAACAGCTGGTTCACAGGCACTGCTGAACAACCAGAAACACTCATTTTCAGGTTAATATTCTGATTTTTCAGGCTTTATCAAAGGGAAGGCTGTGATGAACAAAAATCTGTGCTGGACTGTAAATCCAGTTTCACAGCATATCTTTTCTTTAACTGATACAGTTTTTACTGCCATGTGTTTTCGTTTTATACTTAAAATAGCTCTAGGTGAAGGAGTGTTTAAACAATCAATATGAAGGGAATGCTGTTAACAGCAAATACTGAAGAACCCTCTTCTGGAAGACTGTTCAGCCTTGGAAGTGTTCCTCCAGCAAAAATAGAATTGTTCTACATTTGAGTTGCATACGTGCTGAGTTAATATGTAAAGCACCAGGCTGCAAGACAGGCATTTCTTCCAAGGTTTTTAATTCTTTTTTCTTTATAGTTAAAAGAAAGAGAAATTTCTAATCAGAAAGCAGCCAGCTGCAAAACGAAAGATCCAGATTTTAAAGAAATGCTGAAAATATGGTACAAGTATTTGGCCTGACTGTCGTTAAGTGCAGAGCATCCAACTCTCACTGAAATTAACAGGACCTACTAGTAGCTTGTTATTTTCGAAGTCATAAGAATTTGAGCAAGGCTTACATGTAGATTTGGGAGCTTAATTTTAGGCAGTGATTTTGGTTTTGCCCTATTCTTCTACTGCATGTGTTATATTGTGTTATACTTGAAAAACTCTTAAGTATTTTATAGCCCATCTCTTAAAACTTTTCTGTTAATTATGTTGCCATTTTTGAAAATTCTTTTTTTATCAAATTTTCAAAATAACTTAATCCCATGAAAATAATTTGTTTGGCTGCATTTAAGAGATTTACACCTGAAAGACTGTCACAGATATCTTTGACGGTATTACTTGTACTTCCATTTTGTTCAAAAACAGAAGCCCATATTTTGTTTGTAGCATGAGACTCTGCTTCATATTTAATGTAGGAAGAGAGGGAGATTTGCTTGTTGAAATGCGAAAGTATTGATCACAGGCACACTGTTGGCTCTGCAGCCAGTATGACTGTGCATGCCATCACACCATTCTTGCATCCAGCTGGACAGAAACTTAGGTCACATGTGAAAGATTTAAAGTACTTCTGCTTTAGTCTGTGATAATGTGCAGTGACACAACCTTCTTTTTGCCTGCGCCGTCTTTAGGAGATAGAAGTCAAAGCTTAACATGTCAGAGTATGTGGCATTAAACTCACTGACCAAACCAAGGACAGGAACGAAGAGCAAAGTGCCTTTGAGCCTCTGCAGTGATTTAGTGGTTTACCCTTTCAGTGTCCTGGGTTTTGCTTCCTTTTTGTAATACAGATTTTGTTTCCTCTGTCCTTTGATGGACCGGAATGGGAGCAGGGACAGGGGAGTTTCAAAAGGTGATCTAGCTGCATGAAAATAGCAGTGAGTTAAAAAGATACTCGTTTTATGTAAGACATTGTCAAGGATATACATGCTTCTAAAGTTCTTTGTTCCTTTTCATAGTTTGTAACACAAAGATAGAAGGTAATTAACATTTTCGTTATTTTACCGTCCTTTTGTTAGATAACATTAATTTACTTTCTGTTTTCTTTCTGTGGAGCATAAGCCACCATGGCAATGAATTGATTACAGAGGAGCAAGAAATTCTGGAAGGATTGTAGCCATTCTTTTTGTACCGTATTTCATTCACTGGTGCTGCTACTATCTGAAAACTAACCTGCATGAAAAGACTACTGTAGGCTTTGTCCCTTCTGTAGTTTGATCAGTATGGCCAAGCTACCATCCCTTTATTGTAAAGAATAGGCTTTACAATACTTTTTCTGGAGCATAGAAACAACACTTGATGACTTCTTTCAGGTTAGCTTTTGCAAAATACTAGTAAACAAAGCATGGAAACCAAAGAAGGAGAACGGAAATGGTCGTAAACATGGATATAGAAGAACCTAAACTTACTTCCAACTCTTTTATGTTTGTTTGGTGTGGTTTTTTTGTTTGATTGATTGGGGTTTTTTTTTTTTTTGGTTTGGTTTGGTTTTTTGATGTTGACAGTGAGCTTTAAATACCCCAGTATTCTCTGTCAGAACTTTTTTAGAATGGCCAGTCTTGGTCTGCACTGTGTATATGTACCATTAGTTTGATCATCATACCTTCCTTATTCAATTCTACTTCTGCTAAGACAAACTGGCTTACTTCCAAACAGCTTCTTAATATGGAAATTATAGCAGCTTCCAATTAGAATCCACACATCCATAGGAGAAATGTGGTACAGGACGGTGATGTACTGATTTTTTTTCAGTTGAGCTGCTAGTTCTGGTAAGTTTGAATTTACTCTGCCGTTCTAAATACTCTTCATGCACACCTTACAAGTAAATTACAGATCTGCAGCCATCCAGTGAGCAAACAGAAGGATCCTAGAACAAGGGTCCAGAAACTTGACCATTTTCATCTCTAATCTAAACTGACTTTCTCAGATACATTGGGCTGGTCAGCAACATTCTTTTTCACACATAAAATATTGATATACCTATCTACCCAGAATGTTGAGGATTAATTAGTTAATATTTGTACAGTACTTTGCTGGTATAGTATATAAGCCTTAACTATTAGTAGAAGTTTGTTTCATACGATTATTCTTCCTTATTTCAGAGTCTTTGGAATAAATTTTTCCAGGATAAAGAGCTTCGAGCAATGATTGAACAAGATGTGACAAGAACGTATGTAGATCTTTAAAGAAATTACTGTATATAAATTTAGATTCTGCATTTTTATGTAGTGTACATTATATTGTGTTTTCTGGATTTTGGTTACTGTAAATGTCAGGATTGTTGAGTATGAGTGTGTAGAAACATACATTAAATGTATAAAAATACAGCTTTCTTGGAGTGAAAAATGAGAAAATTGAGTTAAACATTAAACCCTGGAGATTTATTGGTATCGTTGAAGAAAAGCTCTTCTAAATTAAGATATTAGGAAATGTATTACTATGTGAAATTTAAAGTCGAGTTTTCCATATGAAGGAAAAAGAAGGTAAGAAAAAGTGAAAGGTCTTTTAACTAAATTATAATCATAATAAAAGAATGAACAGACGACTTTATTTAATTCTTAACACTTATTCAATCAGTAATAAAAAAGTGGTTTGTAATTAGTAGAGTAAATGTCACTCATCTAGAGAAGTTAAGCATTTCTATTTTTGTTTATCACTTTTCTAGTGTTATTTGTCACATATGCTTTTTAAAATTTGTCCTGATATTACTGTGATTATGTTTTCATTTTCTTGGCCCTTAGGTCATTCCTGTTTAGGACCTTGTTTGCGTTAGAACACTCGGTTCCTGAAAACATTTCTTTTTAGAGTGAAAGTATTAACTGATGTGTAAATCTAATTAAATTCAATTACTGGTTTGCTACCATGTGAAATTTTACTCTGTTGCAAATATTTTTCCTTATAACTTGAAAAAAAGCAGTAATAGTCATAGATTTTTCAAATCCCAAGCTCACATATTTTCATTTACAGAAACAAAGTCATGCAGAAGAAATTGCTGTCTGGTTTTGGGATATTTTATATGTCCATCCCTAGGCCCATTCTTGAATACATTTTGCCATGAGATGTATAATTAAAATCTGAGTATGCTTTCATGTGCATTCTCACAACAGATGGTATTTTTTGTTTGTTAAAGGAAACAGTTCAGGATGTTCTAAGATTAAAATATATACGTATCTAAACTATAATTGGAGAAGGAAAAGTTGTGTGGAGGTTATGTTGGATGTAAGACTGTTCTTTAAAAATATGTATATATACACAAAGTCCAGGCTTTCACTCTGGCAAATGGCAGAGTAATAACCACTAATATCAGTAATAATGAGTAAAGAAATTTCCATTTACGTATCTTTAAAAAACAATCTCTCTGAAACAATAGCAGCATACATTACGTGTCATCAGTATCAAATTGAAGGAGCAAAATTTATCAGTGTAATACGGATTTATTTTATAAACTCCATACATTTATATATACACTTCTCATTTGCCTCATCATAAAACATAGTGCGCATTTTATGTCTACATATGTATCTGTTTGCAAACTCTCATTGGTGTAAGAAGTAGTTAAGTTCTATATTCCTTGGCTTTGGAATGTGAGTAATGTCTCTTTAATGTTGTTCATTTCACTTCCATTTTTTGAATAAGTTCCTGGAGCTACAATATAAAAAAATGTCATTAACTTACAATACTTTTTATCAACAGTTAAAATAATTAAGTGTTATTTTCAGACACCATAATCATTACCTTCTAGTTTCTGTTTCTTATTTAACCAATATTTTTATATTCTTTGTCATCGAGTTCAGTAGTCATCATGCAACAGCAGCAAGTAAGTAATGCTGTAGGCAGTGATGCTAACTGTACACAGAGTAGCAAACCAGAGTCCCATCTACTGAAGCAGTAAGAGATTTCCCCTATAATGTTTTTATTAGAACTTACTGCAGTGTAGTAATATTAGATGGGAAACGTGTGTAGAAATATGCTTTTAAAATTGGTATTGGCTTAAATTGTTTTAAATTTCAGAACTCTGTTACCCAAAGGAAACTGTGATAAAGTACGTTCATGTGTGTGTGTTCATATGCATTTAGTGAATCCTTATCTCACCTAATAATTAGATTCATAAAACATAGATGGTCATAACTGGACTAATAATCCTTTAGAATCTATGTAGCTGAAGAATTCTAGGACACAAACAATCAATTCCTATAGTAAATTTCTAGTTACAGATCTAATGAATCACACTGTAGAGAAATATGTTTTTCTTCGGTAATTATAAAAGGCTTCTAGCTCACCTGTACCTCACTAAACTGCAGTATCCTAGAGCCAGAAGAGAATAATCCAAGGATTTTGTCAAGTTAGTCCTTAACTCATCAGTGATTAGCAGTTCTACTTATTCACCCAACTTATTTTTTTACAGTAGTTGAGGGATTCAGAACGGGTTTTCCTTCTCCTATCTAAAAACTTTTGATCTGGAACCAAACACTTTTGATCTGGAACCAAACAACATCTCACTTGGTCTCAAGTGAGAAGCTTCTAAAAATGAGGGTGGGAAGGAGAGTAAGGGAGGTTTACTATAGTGCAAATAAGAGCCTTATTTTAAATGTAGATAGCAGAATCAACCAAGTTTGACTATAATACTGTATTGTATTATTGTACTAAGAAAGGAAGATCTGTATGAACTAGCCCCATAGAAACTCATAACAGACAATGCAATGATTAATTATTGTCATTCAAAAGATGTACCAAGGAACAATTCTGATTTATTTTATTTTGTGATGATTAAGAAAGTAAGTGATAAAGAAGATTTTTAAAAAAAATTCTACAGAAATGAAAATCAGTAAATTGGCAGATGCAAGAGCATCTAGCTGCCAGTCAAATCAAAATGCCAGTCTCCTTGCTGCCATCACCTTGTACATCTAGGATTGTTCATGGCTAGGTTTTATTACACTCTTTTTCTCTTAATTATATTGAGAAAACAAGATGCTCAAGGGATGTTCCCAGTAGACTAATCAAGTGGAATTTTTTTCTTTTGTAGTACTGTTTTTATGTATTGTCTACCTAGCTTCTCCTTGAGCAGTAACAATCACAGCTTAGGACAATAGAAGCTGTGTGAAGATGAGTAGTGGTGGGTGCTGCTGTTTCAAACTCTGCGTCTCCCCAAATAACAAAAAAAAAACCCTCACCCATAACAAGGTAGTGGAGGAGCCATTAGGCAAGTACATCCTTCCTAAGCGTATAGAAAAGATGGGAAGAAAGAAGAAACCAGTGAGTATGAACAGAGAAGGCAAAATATAGTTTCTCTGTAAGAGGAGGGACTGCTGGAAGGGAGAGCTACCTTTATACGCCTATCCCCATTTAAGAAAAAATATGAGCAACAGGAGGGCAGTTATTACTCTTCTTTACCAAACTTTTGCAATTGCAAGAGTATCTTCCTTTTTTTTTTTTTTGGTTTAGTAGCTTTCCCCATTCCAGCTGAGTTGGGAAATGGCAGGGGGTGGAATCTGAGAAAAAAGACGGTCACTCCATGGCTGAGGTTAAGTGCTTCATTTCTGTCGCCACCAAATACATTTCCTACAGTATTCATGCATCCTTTTATTGGTTGCCTGCCTAAGTTTCTTCTGTGTCAAAGTCTGGCTGCCTCTGGTGTAAGAGCCCCAAAACAGACTAAAGGAATGTTTTAAAAACTCATAATTAACTTGCACTGGTCTTCACTTTCAGAAAGCAGATACTTGAATGTGCCATTGTTTAACTGTAGCAGTTGTGATAAAACAGTCTGGCAGAATTCCTGTGTCCTTATACAGTCTTTCTCAGAAATGTAATTAAATGTAATATTCTAGTGTTCGTGAAAAGTATTCTTACCTTCCTTGATTTGAGGATACTGTATTCCTAAAACAGTGCTTTAATCATAAAAGGATATTCTTCATAAAAATCCATCCTGAACTGATGGTTCCCTCATGATCTCTTGTATTTACATTTACTATAATTAATACTTCAGCCAGCTTATTCCTGAGTTCATTATTATCCTTTCTGTCACAATCTCTGGTATTACTAGATCCTCACAGACATCTCTGTGTATTTTTGAGTTTTCTTTGTTAGTCTTGTCTTCCTAAACTTCACAGGGCAGGCCTGAAAAACAGTCCTTCAGAAGTAATCTCTTCAAACCTCTAAATTATGTCGATTGCCATCTGCTGTAATGCACTTTTGGTCTCAGCTGTGTCCTTCCTTTACAGTAATATGATTAGTACAAGTGCATACAAGTTTCCAAATGTTGGTCTAGCATTACTCCCTCCAGGTGCCAGGGAAATGTTACACCCCTCATCCCGATGCCTTTCTCAGCTCTTCAGCACTGCTGTATTTAAGCCGTGGTGTCCATCTGAGCATTTCAAAGCACCTTTCTAGCCTTAATTACTTCTGTTATTAACACTAATAGTTTTATCTGAATTGTTTGTTGTAACTCCTGTTCAAATTCCCTACATTGTTTCTCTATGACAGGCTTTACAACAGGCTTCATATAACTGGTCTAAAATATAGCATTGCAGCTCAATCTTGGGAAGCAGAAAAAAAGTTTGCTTGAAGAGAACTTATCTGCAATCCATGTGATTTTAAAACTGACAATACTATAGCATTTCTAGTCTAAGACCTACTGTTGTTGTCTTTTTAAGTAATCTTCTGATCTTCTGTTTTCCTTTGTCCAACTTTACCCTTTCCTTTCTTTTTAGTATTATACCTTTATAGATCTTTTGGTTTTATTTGTTATTGCTCCATATAGCTGGATGTGGTTTGGAGTGGTTGCTTTATGAAACGTTCATGAAATGAACAAATGTTCAGATGTTCGTGAAATGTTCAAATGTTCATGAAGTATTGAACCCTTGTGCATGTGTTTCTTCTGACATACTTTTTTTTCTTTCATTTTATTCCAGTTTAGAACTGGAAATTTTACAAACTTCCTTAACCTGTTATAGCTCGTGTACTCTTCCTTTGCCCGACTTATCTTGAGAAAAAATGAAGAGCAGAGCTAAGGGCTATTTGTGAAACTGCAGGGCAGACTGGTCATTCAGTTGCAGTTGCCAGATTAACACAGATGAACAGAATGGGACCATGTCATATAAAGTATGTTTATCTATGGAGATTTGATCTTCCGTGCTTATTTTTTCAGTACCTGCATGAAATTAATCAACAGATAACTGTTTGCAACAGTTTTAAACTCCCTTTTTTTGTTTTTGAGAGGAGAAAAAGTGTCTGCTTGGATTTTTTTTGTCATGCTCCTTCTCAAAGTGTTCCTAGCAAGTTTTAGATTCGTTGGTGAAGGACTGAGAACCAGCGGAGCACAGTCTTGGAGTTGTTACTGTTGTTGTGCTGTGCCACCTGTGACCAGAATGGTCTTCTGGTCTGCTAGGCTTGGCAGTAAGAGTCTGTTTGCAGGAAGGAGAGGGTAAATCCTTGCTTCCCTTCTGTCTCCTTTAATTCTGCTTCAACTCAACTTGTTTTCATGACACGGAGGAGCAAAGAAACCTGATTCTTTAGGCGTACTCATATGTTACATCGTTCTATTTTTATTGGATTATCAAAGTCACTCCTTTTCAGTGGATTGGCTGTGTGTAAGAAGTTGACAAAACAATCTACCATTGTATTTCATTCTTGCAGATCTCAGGTTTTCATAATGCTAAAAGGCAGTACTTACATTACTTCAGTATAACTGGTCATACCATATCTTCGTAGCAGGCTGATGCGTATTATGGAACATAGTTCAGAGTTTTGATTGCAAAACAGGAATAACAAGTCTTTAGAAGTATTCTTACTCCAGCAGCACTTACAATTTACAGAGCAGTAGGAAAACAGACGAGGGAGGGCTTTTTTACCTAAAACTGTTTCTAGAAGACCAGCAACTGAGATTCTGTGTGCTATATTGTTTCCTTTCACTGTAAAGTACTTTTCTTCATTTTCAGCTTTCCTGAAATGCAGTATTTCCAGCAAGAGAATGTGAGGAAAATTCTTACAGATGTTCTGTTCTGCTACGCCAGAGAAAATGAGCAGTTGCTTTATAAACAGGTAATGAAAATACTGTACAGGTGGCATTCATTGACTCAACATCTTCTGTACGGTTTGACAATAATGTAGTTCTGTTGTATCCAAAGTTGTATCATAGTGCTAAAGTAATCAAAGAACTGCTTGTCAGCTGGGTAGTAAGAAAAGCAAGCTCATTGAATAACATATGGTTTTTCCTCATAAGACAGTCCCTCAAATTGTTTTCTTTAAGGTTTCTAAGTTGTCTAACTTCAAGTTTCTTAATAAACAGCATCTTTTTCTTCTGTGCTGCTCAAGAAAGAAGAAGAAAGGTTTTCTGTACTTCAGTAAAGAAAGACAATATGCAGCAGGATCAAAAATGGTACTGAATAAACAAAAAACATAAGTAGGAACTCATAAAATTTAGGCAAAGATACTATTTTAAGTTTTACAAAATATTGTAAGTTCTTCCTCAAAGTACTAAAGCCACACGGTACATTAATGAATAGATCCTTTATCTAACCCTCTAGCATCCAGATAAAATACAACTGACTGAAAGATAAGGGTGCTACAAATACCACTTTTACTGTGTTACCTGAAGGAAAGCCTGCTTAAATGGTTTTTGATAAAATGGTGAAGAAAGCTTTAAAGTTGTACTAACTGTGCATCCATATGGGATGCAGGCTAAATTAATTTAACATTTGTTCTGAAGGTTTTGAAGCAGTTATGAGCTTGACACTAACCTGATATAGCAAGACCAATAGGCAGAGTATTGACATAAGCGTATTTGTATTTGTTTTTTCAGGATATTAACTGTAGAATGAGTAGGGACTGACAAATGGGGATACTCTGTGTACCTGGACAAAAGATAAACTGTAAAACAGCAGACATTAGGTAGAGAGAATATTTTTCCTGACAAAAATACATAAGTTCATTAAATGTGAAAATTTTTATATAACACCGTACGCTTTCAGGTATAGCCTGTGACCGCTTTTCCTCAAGCTACGGAGGACATTCATGAAAACAGTGACACACCTGAGTTGAAGGAACTCTTACTTTTGAAGAACTGTCTTGCAGATTATATCAAAAATCAAATATATAGTTATAAAACATGAAATCTCTGTCAACTGGTTATTTCTCACGTTTGACAGGCTGTGAGCAAGGAATAGTCTTGCATGAGAACAAGAAAAAATGAGATTTCTGAGCTGTATTTTGAAGGGCACTGCTAAAAACACTTCAGCAGCATTCAGCCTTCCCTTTCTAGTGAATGTAGGCCAGAGTACTGACGATGGGAAAATGGAAGAACACATTCCAGCTAATTAAATCTATCATTTATTGGACAAGAAATATTATTTTACTCTCTGATATGACTTAAAAGGACTTAATTACTCTCTGCTTATATTTAAAATCCTCTTGATTCCTTACCAAGAAATAATACCTTTCTACATAAGGATGGAATATTTAGCCAGATCAAATTTTTTTTAAAAAGCCCTGAGTTTCATCACAAGCTGTTAAAGCTATTATTTTCTACTAGGTGACACCCCGTTTAACATAGACCATATTGTTAATAGTTATGGGATTTTATTGAATTAATGAGACTGTTATCATGTAGTAGAATGTCTTGCTGAGTTAATTGAAACTGCAGAGATTATATAAATGGTATTAATGAACTTTGACTGCCTGATGCCTCAACTTTAATAAAGACTGCTTGGTGGGCTAAATGAACATAGTCAGATAAAAGAACAGGTTCAATTTTGCAAGCCTACAGGCTGTTGACAAAGAAAACTTTGTTACCTCTGTTTTTCAACTGGTGTGTATCAGTAGTGCAGTAATTCCAGAAAGGGGTTGCATAGGACTAAGGGGAGAGGTGAAGTGCAGAAAATGAAATAAATTTAGATCTGAAAAACTGTTGATTTAAACTCTCTGAATGTGTGTTCAGTGTATCACTCAAGTCTCATAGTGTTGTGCCAAGTCCACGAAAGAGCAAATGATCGTGGTTTTCCTCTCTTATTGTGGACGTGTCCCATTTTTATTAGGAAGTTTTCTCTTTTCTTACCTCATTTTAAAAGGGTGGGTTTGGTTGGTTTTGTTATGTTTTATAAATTAATGTTCCTGTTAGCTCATTAGTGACAGTCATGTTTTTTGGTCCCTCTGCCCCTCTCTTTTCCAGTAATGTTCCTTTCCTGTCCATTAGTACCTTTCTCTGAATTAGTTAATAGGAAATAGAGTTTGTGGTGGCAACAGGATTTTTTCCCCCTCTTTTAGCAAATACCTATGTTGCAGTCAATCTTCCCGTCCTACTGTTTATTGATTCTGTTTCTACCATTGACTCATGCACCACTTCCCATAATCACAGAAACACAGAATGGTAGGGGTTGGAAGGGACCTCTGGAGATCTGCTGCCACAGCAGGTTCACCTAAAGCAGGTTGCACAGGGTTGCATCCAGGTGGGTTTTGAATGACGCCAGAGACAGAGACTCTACCACCTCTCTGGGCAGTCTATTTCAGTGCTCTGCCACTCTCAAAACAAAGAAGTTCCTTCCTATATTTAGATGGAACTTCCTATGTTCAAGTTTGTGCCCATTACCTCTTGTTCTGTCACTGGGCACCACTGAAAGAAGACTGGCCCCATCCTCCTGACACCCACCCTTTATGTATTTATAAGCATTGATTAGATTCCCCCTTCTAGAGACTGAAAAAACACAAGTGCCTCAGCCTTTCTTCATAAGACAGATGCTCTTCTAGTCCCCTAATTGTCTTTGTAGCCCTTTTCTGGACCCTCTCCAGCAGTTCCCCATCCTTACTGAACCAGGGAGCACAGAACTGGACGCAGTACTCCAGGTGTGGCCTCACCAGGGCAGAGTAGAAAGGGAGAATAATATCCCTCAACCTGCTGGCCACACTCCTCTTGATGCTCCCCAGGCCTTCTTGACCACAAGGGCACATTGTTGGCTCATGATCATCCTGTTGTCCACCAGGACTCCCAGGTCTTTTCCAGAGCTGCTTTCCAACAGCTTGGCCCCCACCACATCAAAGCCTAGCATGTTTGCGTGAAAATAATGAAGGTTACCATTAACTGATCAATGAAAGATCACCTCCAAGCCTCTCTGTCGCAGTAATCTGAACACAAAGCCCATGTTAAGGAGTTTGGCTTCGTGTTGAGCATCCATCATGGGACTGCTTCCATTGTTCTCCATGAGAATTCCTGTCTCGTTTGTATGACATAGAAACATAGAAACATCAAGGTTGGAAAGGACCTTAAGATCATCAAGTCCAACCTACAGCCCTACACCACCCTAACAACTAAACCATCTCCTGAAGTGGCCCATCCAGCCGTTTTTTAAACATGTCCAGGGATGATGACTCCACTACCTCACACGGCAACCCATTCCACATACACGTGACCACATACAAGAGCTACATTTGCTATTAGGATTATAACACTTGACCAATTACTGTGAACATATACTTCTGTCTGTCAGCATCTATACAGGAAAAAGCTGTAGTTCCTTGACAACTTGCATACTTGTAAATAAAGTGTATCTCATGTTTACAATATTTTATTGAAACTATTACATAACATCAACATGTAGTCTTACAAGACGCGATCAGTAGTGTTTGTTTAATATGCATATATGCATGAAAGTTGTCTTTGTAGTAGGGTTTGTGGTTTTTTGACCAGTGTGAAGTAGTATTTTATTTCATGAGGAAAAAGATATTTCTGTCCCTAGTCAAATGGAGTTGAATGTTGTGAAGCTGTCTAACAGATTTTACAGACAGAATCCTCATTGGGATCGTTGAATTTTTAAATAGTAGCTGTAAATACAAAATTTAAAGAGAATAGTATATTGTACTTAATAATATGTAAAAATTCCTCTTAACATTCCTCTGTAAGACTGGTTCCAAAATTCCGGGCCTGCTTACACTGGATAGAAATAGTGACAATTAAGCTAAATCACTAGGCTAACTATTGTTCACTCATGATTTGGTTGTCCTTAGAGAAGTCAATATAATTTTGAAACACATCAATTCACTTTTCATTGTAGAAATGCTCTATTTCTAGTTTTCTTTTTAAACCAAAGACTGTATCAGGAAATCAATATTTTGTTGTAGCTGGGAAGTGTCATAAAATTATCTGAGCTCTGTCAGCTTATTTATTAACACTAAAGAGTTTTAGTAAACTGCAGCATTGAGAAAATATGTGTATGCATATTAACTGGTGGCTTTTCTTGCCAAGCTAAAAATCTCTAAACATTTGAAGTACTCTTGTAACTGAAAGATCAGAGGTATCTTTTTGAAATCCTGATATTTCATCATCTGTTTGTTTTGTTTTTGTTGTATATGGGCAGCCACATTATGATTCTACTTATTATAAAGTTGATATATTATTATGTTGGAAGAATGTATGATGTGCTTTTATCTTTCATAACTAATTCTTATTTTATGTCCTCTTTCTTTTTCATCAGCTTATATGTTTACAGCTCAGGTGGTAGTTTTATTAGATAGTCAAGTTCTTTGCCATTTCCATTTCTCTTATTTCATGTTAGTATATCAGAGCGAATAAAAGATTAGATGTGGAACTGTTAATTAACCAAGGGCTGTGGGTATATGTGAGAGTACAAACCAGGTTACCTACTGTTTATTTACGTATTCTTTCCACTTAGATTTATTGTCTAATTCTGGACCTGTTTCCCTGTCACTCCTATTCCTTTCCCTTTTTGTATGACCATGAGGCTTTCAGAAATCTGAAGCTGTCAATTTGTAATCTAACCCATATTGTTGTGTTTGGAATTTTTATGTTAGCTCCTGAAATCAAGTGGCTACATTGGGTATAATCTTTTGGGGTTTTTTTTTCCCCTAACTGAATTTCTATTTAGCCTTCATCTTTCAATGTAGTCACTAAGGTTTTAGAAATACAAAAAAGAAATAAAACATCCAAACTTCAGTAGTTTTACTGTCTTTAGCTTTGCCCAGTCAACTGACTGCTGTTGCTGCAACCCTATAACTGAGGTGATAAGAGTTATCTCAGTCCTGACGAAATTAAAATGAAATTTCATGGGATTTCAGTTAATAACACACAGGGAGATTTCCAAACCTCTATTTTTTTCTTCAACACTGCGAGATATTGTAATTTCCTTTTAAGAACAATTATGATTCACTAATGTTTATCCAAGCACACTCAAAACAGATAATGATCTAGAGATGGCTTCCACATCAACTTCTGTGCTCAGTGTGGACCGCTTAAGGAAAATTCCAATTATTTCCAATAAAAGTTAAAGATTCGGTTTTAGTAGTTAATGCATCTATCTGATACATATGAAACCAATAAGCTAAATCACTGCTATTGAATACTGCTCAAATGCTACATGGAATGTCAACTTATACACCAGCAGAACAGCACAGTAGCTGCACAAGCATGTAACTTTTACATTGCTCACATCCGTCCATCACTGAAAGGGCTGGAAAAGCAAGTGGAGGCTTCCTAGCTTGGAACTGCAACTGTAAAAGTAGAACAGCTCCTGTCTTGGAGACCCATCATCTGACTCCGGACTGCGAGCTTGATGGGCCAGCCCCAGTGGTCTGTCTGCCAACAAGGTAGACAAGATAGTCTTCCTGCTCTCCTGCCTGCCCAGAGCACTGACCTGGAGCTGGGACTGAGGTTCCACTTCCTGAAGCAGTTGCACCTTTGAACTGGAGCACTGCTGGCGGCACGCTCTCCTGCAGTCGGCCAAGGCCTCCGCCCAGAGCGAGACCCAACAGGGTCTGGCACCAGTTCCTGGCTATAGGTGGTGTTTTGGGGCTGAGGTCACGAGCTACTTCCCCTTGGAGGTGGTCGCTGTGTCAGGAGACAGCCAGACAGGTCTCAGCCCTTCATCCTGCATCACTTCCATCACCAAAGGCCTCCCCTGTTTTCTTTTGTGTGGCTGATCCCCACCACAGCCTGTAATTTGCATAGTTCCACCTGCCGTCCTGTTCCACCACTGGGACTCCAACTCCCCTGACATAACCAAATTCCCCACTTATGATACCCCAAATCCTCCTTTTCCCTGATCTAAGCTGAGGGAAAGGGCCGAATTCTACTGAAGATGAGGCTTCATTCTGCAAGCTATATTTTCACCTGCCCAGCATGCTGTGCTTGCGTTTTATTCAGCTTCTGGTAACAAACTGACAAGCCCCAGGTGAATCAAGACAAGCTCCGAGTAAAAGCACTCCTGGCTGGCCTGGGTGGCCCAGCCATGCTTCTAACACTGACCCAGGTCCTCAGCTATCCACGATTTTTTTCTCTTCCAGTCCTGCATGTTTCTATACTTTTTCTGTATCTTAACATAGTTTGCACACGTAGGTACTAGTTTGTAGTGGAGCAGTACCAGGCCTCCTATCCTTTGTGTTAGAATTAGTTTATTTTTTATATTGACATAACAATGTTAAAAAAAAAAAAAGATGAAAAGCCCATGTCCATAGGAATATAAGTTTCTGGGTTTGATTTCCCAAATAAGCTGCCCCTGTCTCCTCTAAAGGCTACTATGCTGGTTTTGAAACATTGACAAAAAATAATTCTAAATTTTATAATTTGTCCCTTTTGCAGATCTTTGTACTGTGGATCATGATTGTAATTATCATAAATAAAATTCATATTTATGAACATAGATCTCAGAGTAAACTACCAGGTGCAGGGTTGACTGCCATTGCCAATTTGTTGTCTGTTGTGTTAGAAAAAGGGAGAATAACTTGCTTCCCTATATTATAGAAGAATAAATACTTGGAGTTAATCAGGATTTAAGATAAAAGCCATTGATTATGAAACCGGTCTGTTAAGAATGTAAATGTTCCTGCTTTTAATTAGTCTGTACCTAATATTGCTGCCTGTCTGGTGCTATGCATTGGGAACTATTATACGACTGGAAAATCTTACTGTACTTCTGCTTCCTTTTATGTTTAGGGTATGCATGAACTTTTAGCTCCCATTGTCTTTATCCTGCATTGTGACCACCAAGCTTTTTCACATGCCAGTGAAGCTGCACAACCAAGGCAAGCATTGTTTTATTTGTGTAGTGTTAAAAATGTGTGTTACTTAATTCTTTGTTTATAATTGATAAATTGATAACAGAAATTGTTGCATCCTCCTGCTTTGACGTGAATGTCCTCATTTCATCTTCCCTGCTAGAGCTTCTGAAAGGGGGATTAAAAGTGTAGACATTGACCTCTTCACAGATAGTAGCTGACGAAAAAAGGATACACAAGAAACCAGAGGAGAACCTTAATAAAAAAGGTTACGTGCCTACCGTTTGTCCGCATTCTTATTGCCGGAAATGGTTTAGTTTTTGTCATTGAAGAGAGGAGGCAAATAAGAGAACTACATTCATAGAATGCACATGGTGCCAACTCTCTCTCCTCGTATTTTAAAAGAGAAAAAAATGAATGTAAACAAGTTGTCGTGATTGATATTTATTTCATCACCTGCAATGTTGCAGGTGCAATATCTGATTTTCCTTTGACTTGGTAGTAACATTAAGTTTAGCTATCAATTCTCCATTTCACTCACGCGGTGTGTGTGTATGTGTATGTAATTATACACGTATGTATAAAATGCTACATCACACGTGATTGTGTCGACCAGTACCGGTTCAGATGCTTTTTTCTTCCCTGTATGTAAAGCTTTTTTTTTAAAAAAAAAAAAAGAATATTAAAAAAAACCCTAGTTGCCTCTGGTGGTATTTAGGTAATTTCATTTGTCTTTTTGCATTCTCTTTTGGAGCCCAGCGGTGAATA
Organism: Trogon surrucura; assembly: GCA_020746105.1. Classification (NCBI taxonomy): domain Eukaryota; kingdom Metazoa; phylum Chordata; class Aves; order Trogoniformes; family Trogonidae; genus Trogon; species Trogon surrucura. The sequence continues at coordinate 13,332,247 of CM036622.1, read as the reverse complement.
AAAGCCAATTTAATTGTGTGTACTATGTAATGTAACCTCTGTTAGCACCCCTCAATGTGATTGTCCAAAGGCAGTTAGGCATAAGGATGGAGATTATTAACAAGTCTGTGTTTTTATTCAGTGTCTGTCCTTAAATATCCTGAAATTACCTAGAAGATGCTATTCGGTGCTAAGTAACTTAAAATAACCATGTGTTATGCACAGCATTCTGTTCCATCCCCACTGAAAAAGTAGAGCTAAGCAGCAAAGTAGATGGAAAAGAGGTGCTGTCACTGATTAATTGCTGTTAAACTACAATAAAAATACAGGCTATTAAAACAAAATAAATTAATGTTTTGATACTGCGTATTTGACCAGTAACCATATTTTTTTTTTGTTTGGGACAAACAGTGATAGATTGTGCAGCAATCAATTATTCTAGATCAAGCATATTCAAATAATACATTGTGACATTCAGTAATTTGTTATTTGGAATAATTAGATGGTTACTTCATTGTAGTGCAGACAAGGCAGCTAATTTGTTTTTGATCTTTATAAAAAGGAAAGACTTCATTTGTTCAATGGAGTTGCTCTTTTTAATTAAAAAGGCTAGTTTTCTCATTTGCACTTTATATGAAAAGTTGGCTTATAAATACATAATAGTATATGCAGAACGCTGACCAAAAATAAACATTCACATTTGGATTGTTCACTGTTGCCTTTTTCAGCGAGGAAATGAAAGTTCTTTTAAATCCTGAATATCTGGAACATGATGCCTAGTAAGTTTTAACAACTTTCTTTACATTTAATTTGCTCTTATTTGTAATACATTATTTAACACTGAGTTTGTGGGTTTTTCCTCCTCTTCAGTGCAATGTTCACACGACTTATGAAAACTGCAGAACATTGGTTTTCAACTTTTGAACATGACAGTCAGAAGGTAAATATTGCTTTAAAATGTATTTATTGTATTTTTAAGCAATGTGATTTTTAATACGATTGAAGCAATTTCAAGCTAATAAGGCATCTTCTCTTTAACAACTTGGTTAAAGCAGGCCCAACCAAGTTTACAGTCTTTAGAGGTTCTTCAGAATTTGTCCATAAGCACTTGTGGAATATCTTCCAGTTAGGAGTTCCTATCTTCTAAAAGATCACTTGTTAATCAAAAGCCAGATGTGCAACACCAGATCCTCCTATGTGTGAGTAATGTTCTTGTGTAGCACTCCAAAGAATGCCTTTCACAGGCACATCTATGTGCCCAGAACTTGTCCAAACACCACGTTAAATAAATGTATATAGGCAGTGTTTAATGTATTGTGGCTTGATTTGTTTTCAGCTGTTTACAAATGTAAACAATTTGCTGTGACACCAAGACTTCAACTATAGGCTGTCTGTCAAGGGTCAGGGTGCATCTTTCTTTGGCTTCATCACTTCATTTCCTTACTTTTTTTTCTTCTTGATCGCTGGATATTCAAACAGAGGGAATGCCTGTGCGCTCCTGTGTGGCTATACGGACACCACTGTACTTAGTATGTTGCTGCTTCTCATAGAAAAGCTTTTTCTGTGTTTCGAATTTAGTTCTACAGAACTCTTCCTTGCAGGGACTTTCTAAGAATCATCTAGTCCTTGCCTGTAACCATTTTTCATGTACGGCACAAGGGACAATTCTCTCAGTCAATTGCTTGAGATTTTCTCTAAATACTTTTTCTCCTGTTTACCTTTCCTTTTTAATTCTGAAAAATTATTTGTGTGATGGAGGGCATGCTCTAGCAAAAGATACCAATGTTACCGTTATTGCCAAGACTTTCAGTGTGTTATATTCTAAAAGAGTTGTCCTTCAAACCTAGTTCCAGCTTGATTCACTTCAAAAAATATTGCTTAGATCACGTGGTGAGTATCTATTAACAAAAAATAAGAATTTGATTGGCTCTGGGTGTCCACATGTGTGCACCAAAACATATTTACAAACTGTAATTAGAGAGTACTACTTTGAGAGGTGGTTTTGCCTGTCTGTTGAAGAAAAAGGTGTTCACCCAAGACTCATATGAAAGCCTCTATTTTCTTTAAAACTTGAAATGTACGTATGTGTATATTTTATTAGACATGGAGCTTTGGCATCTTGACCCAAGCTATCTACAGTTATAAATTGCTTTCTGGATTTGGATTTTCACATAATTCTCAGTAACTAAAGATAAAGCATCTGAGATACAAATTTTATGAACTTATTACGTACTCACTTTTATTCCAACAACAAAGCTGTAAAACGTTTCTCTGAGTGTAGCTTTTCAGAATTCAGTGTATTCACATGTATTTATTCCAATTTCTATGACAGAGGTGGTAAAGTCTGAGGCTGAATTTTATTCTGGGAAATAACTAGGTCTGCTTACAGATTTGCAGTGCTTGGGTAGAAGGTGAAAGTTTACATTGCCCTTTCCAGTCCTTTCATGGCATAAAAAATTAACAATGCAAAGCGCATGGATTAATATCTAGTTGTTTGTTCTTGTTCTTTGCAAACATGTATAATCTTTAATAATCCTTTCTTGTATGTATGCGTTTTACAACCATGACTTTGAGGGTTAGCTACATAATAAAGTCTGAATCTTCACAAAGGAAGCACTGAAATCTTGTGCTCTGAGAGACATGTTACATTTTATAGCCTCTAACAGTTGGTTCCATTATTCCCAATTGCCATTAGAGGAGCTTCTCCAGCTACTCCATTCCCTTGTGGTTAATGAGAGAAATCTGTCCACGGTTTATACTTGTACTGTGTCCTAGCCTCTCTTTACTGTTGTAGCATTTGTGTCCTAAATGCATGAATATATAAATTATATTAGTATTGACTGCCACCTATTCCAGTCCATGTTGTGATAGGTGATGTTTTGTGGCAGGATTTGGTGACTGTTCCTAATAGTTGATCTAAATTTTTCAACTTTATTTCACTAGTATCCATATTTAGGCTGTTCTTAGAGGTGAATCTGATGCTCTCCTGTAAACAGTATAGCACATCTCTTGAGCCATCCCTCTTTTTGTCTTTCTATTGTGAAGCACATCACTTTGGGATTGATGCTTTGTATTTTGGGTTAGAAGTAGATGACTAAACCCATGCAGCTCAATTTTTTTCCCAAGTTTTGGGTCCCTCACTACAAGAAAGACTTTGAGGTGCTAGAGCATGTCCAAAGCAGGACAACGAAGCTGTGAAGGGTCTAGAGCACAGGTCTTACAAGGAGGAGCTGAGGGAACTACGGTTATTTTGCCTGGAGCAAAGGAGACTGAGGGGAGACCTTATCGCTCCCTACAACTACCTGAAAGGAGGTTGTAATGAGGTGGGGATCAGTCTCTTCTCCCAAGTAACAAGTGATAGGACAGGAGTAAATGGCTTCAAGTTGCACCAGAGTGGATTTAGATTGCATGTTAAGGAAAATTTCTTCACTGAAATGATTGTCAAGCATGGAAACAGGCTGCCCAGGGAAGTGGTTCCATACCATCCCTGGAGGTATTTAAAAGACACATACATGTGGCATTTAGTGACATGGTTTAGTGGTGGACTTGGCAGTGTTAGGTTAATGGTTGGGCTTGATCTTTTCCAACCTAAACAATTCTTTGATTCTATGATTTTGATGGATACCATTTGTTTCTCTCATGCTTTTAAAAATGGCAAGCCAGCATATATTATTTGATGCACTTAGCCATGTTGCTAGTCAGACAGTCTGACAGTCAGCAATGTGTCAGTGCTGCATTGTGCCAAAGTGCACAAATGCTGCAAGTGACAAATAACTCCAGTTTTGGCACTCCTCTGTAAAAGGAAGCTTGCATTAGTTTGATATTCAGAATCTTTTGACAATTGAGCCAGTGTTTAAGAGTCTTCTACTTTAGTAGAGATGGCTTGAAACCCACAGACAACTAATGATATAAAAGCTAATCTGAGTAACTATCTAGTCTTCTCATATTACAAATTCAAATAAGTAGGATTCTAATGTTGAGATATATATACAAGAATCACTGAATGTTTGGGGCTGGAAGGGACCTCAAAAGATCATTTAGTCCAAGCCCCCTGCCAGAGCAGGATCACCCAGAAGAGGTCGCACAGGAACATATCCACGTTGGTTTTGAATGTCACTAGAGAAGGAGACTCCACAACCTCCTTGGGCAGCCTGTGCCAGGGCTCTGTCACCCTCACAGGGAAAAAGTTTCTCCTAATGTTTTTGTGCAACCTTCTGTGCTCCAACTTGCACCTGTTCCCCTTTGTGCTATCATTGGACATCCCTGAGAAGAGCCTGACTCTGTCCTCCTGACACTCAGCGTTTACATATTTATAAATATAAATGAGGTCACCCCTCAGTCTCCTCCAAGCTGAAGAGACCCAGCTCCTTCAGCCTTTCCTCATCAGGGAGATGTTCCACTCTATCATCTCTGTGGCTCTATGCTGGACTTTTTTCCAGCAATTCTCTGTCCTCTAATCAAGAAAAGCTTAAAAATACTGATCTTTTGAGTCATCAGAGTTAGGAGTGTGTGGAGTGGTCAAGCTGAAATTAAAATCTTTAATAAATAAATAAATCTTAAAATTAAATACCTGAATAAACCAGAATGAAATTCATACCACAGCTGTGTGCCAACTGGTGAAACATATACAGCCTTTGCATATGTAGAGTTACAGACTTTTATGATTACTTTCAGAGATAACTTTATATGTTTATGCAAGGAGATTACTATAGACTTGCATTTAACATAAAGGCAATGTTACCACATCATGACTTAAAGAGGGGTTTTCTCTGTGGAGTAGAAGGAGAGTAGTGGATACCCTTTTTGAGTATTTTGCATGCTAGTATGTGACCAAGAAAGTAATGAAATGGGTCTGAAAAAACAGTAGGAAGTATCCATACAATGGAGGAACAAAAGTCACAGTAAAAACAAGGCTGATGGATTTTGTAATAAAGAAGTTAGTAGAATAATTAAAAAAGGAAATAGGAGGAACATCCTTTCTCAATGTACCTGCAGCTGCTTAGAATTTTAATATTTAAGTAGCAACATTTTTTAATAGCCCTTGAGATGCTAGATGTTTTATTTTAAGTTTCTGTTTGGTGGAACAGAAAAGATTTTGAATGAAAGGATGCCGTGTCAGTGAGCTTTATTTGACCATCTGAGGGAGCTTTTGTCAAGTGATTTGCTAGGACATCCTAAGTGAATATGTTTTGATACCACATTAGCATGGCAAAACCACCACACTGTAGTAGACAGAGCAGTCCCTTTGCTGCAATTGCCACAGCAAAGCAACTGTTAAGCAGATTTTAAGATGCAATTTATAATCAATCAGATCCTTAAAGAGAAACATTTCACCTGAAATCAGTGCTGAGCATCATACCGTATTTTCTGCAGTACAGAAATTAAATAATTAAGAAAAAATATTTCAAGGAAGGAGATCGACATAAAAAATAAGCTTTTTGGTAGAAATTATTAAATGTTCACTGCTCACTTGAATGCTAAACCATGTTGTAAGTAATTGTGAAATACGGGTAATTCCTTCCTCTTAAAATGCCGATAGAGACTGGGGTTGAAGAGGGAATATAACCATAGCAAACAACCTTGGGTATAGTTTATGCAACAAAAAAAAAAACACCTTTCTTTGTTATTGAATCTTAAACGTGTAATGTTCTTTTCACTGTATTGAACCAAGTGAATTTGTCTTTCAACAATTTAAGCTGTAATGGAGTCTTCTTAAATTATTAACCCTTTGACCTTGATAGTGCTTCTCTATCAATATAGTGAACAAAAGGGTAGAAAAACAATAACAGTTTTTTTAAGTGGGGCTTTCAGATCAGAGCCATGGTGACAGATTGCAACAAAATCATGGCAAAATCTTCTCTTCTTACTGTTCCAATTTTCCCTCTTTTATGGCTTTAACATTATTCCTGACATCTTAATTCCCCATGTCCCTTTCCCCAGTCTTTCTCTTGATAGGTTTGACTAGTCCTTTTTTATTTCTTATCCACATTTTTACATGTTTCCTGTTCAGTGCATTCTATTACTTGCTGCACTTCTTTCTAGCATTCTGTCTGTTTTTCAGTAATGCTTCACTCCTTTGCAAGAACAAATTTAAAGCAGTATCAGGTTCAAGGATGCTAATCTTTCAGTAGTTTTCTTTCTCTGTTTCCACTTGGTGTGTGTCATGTTCTAGATAGTAACATAGTTTGCACAACCTTTAGGTCCAACCACCTGTCTTCTAGCCATCAGATTCGTCTGACCTCTTTCTTTTTTTTGTTGTAAGTTTTTCTGACGCTTTATCCAGGTTGTGTAGATTTTGAGGTACAGTCACCAGATTTTCTGAGCAAGGAAATTCTGTTTAGAAAGGATTGTTTGGAAAATGAGTTATTTCCTACTTGGTATGCAATTTATTGGCCTCTGAGGGCATATATTCACTATCAAGCTACCATTCATTTGCTTTGCTCTGAATTGACTCAGACCGCTGATATTAAAGCTAAAATAAAGCGGCCAACACTGCCAGAGTAAAGCACATATGTAAAAATTGATGTGCAGAATGAGGGAGTGAACCTTGGAACGCCTGGGAAGGGGAATCCCAGAATACCTTCCACAGAAGTGGATACTTGAGATTCCTCTTTGACTGGAAAAGAAACGTGTTTATTTGGAAGCCAGTGATTATGAGAAAAGAAATCTCTTGTAGGCAATCCATTTAGACAAGAAAGCTTCATGGAATATTCTTTTTTCTCCCTGTTTTCTGTGTCTGCAGGAGAAAGATGTGATGATTACACCTATGCCATTTGCAAGGCCACAGGACTTAGGCCCATCTATTGCTATTGTAGCGAAGGTAAACCAAATTCAGGATCATCTGCTGAAGAAACATGATATTGAGCTGTATATGCATCTGAACCGACTGGAAATTGCTCCACAGATTTATGGACTGTAAGTGTTTGCAAAGCATTATTTAATTCCTCCTGGTTTTATTTCATAATATTTTGACATTTTTTCCTTAAATTTAGGATTAGAGGAATGGAGCTAAAATGAACTACTTCTTATCTCTTAGAAATCATTCATTTGGCAGTATTGCAGTGACACCCCACTGTTGTATCTGTGACAGTGGCATTCTCAGTGCAGATGAAGTCCATTCAGCTACATATTAAGAGAACTTAATATGAGAGTAATTGGAGAGCAGCCGGCAGAGAGGGACCTGGGAGTGCTGGTTCACAACATGTTGAACATGAGCCAGCAGTGTGCCCGGGTGGCCCAGAAGGCCAATGGCATCCTGGCTTGTACCAGGACCAGTGTGGCCAGCAGGAGCAGGGATGTAATTCTGCCCCTGTGCTCAGCCCTGGTGAGGCCTCACCTCGAGCCCTGTGTGCAGGTCTGGGCCCCTCCCTGCAAGAAAGACCTTGAGGGGCTGGAGCGGGTCCAGAGGAGAGCAACGAGGCTGGGGAAGGGACTGGAGGGAAAGTCCTGTGAGGAGAGGCTGAGGGAGCTGGGGATGTTCACCCTGGAGAAGAGGAGACTCAGAGGGGACCTTCTCACTCTCCACAACTACCTGAAGGGAGGGTGTAGTCAGGTGGGGATCGGGCTCTTCTCCCGGGTAACGAGTGACAGGACGAGAGGGCACGGCCTGAAGCTGTGTCAGGGGAGGTTCAGGTTGGATCTCAGGAGGCACTTCCTCATGGAGAGGGTGCTCAGGCATCGGGATGCACTGCCCAGGGAAGGGGTGGAGTCACCATCCCTGGAGGTGTTTAAGGAAAGGCTGGATGTGGCACTTAGTGCCATGGTCTAGCTGTTGTGGTGGTGTTGGGACATAGGCTCGACTTGATGATCTCAGAGGTCTTTTCCTCTTTCCTCTTTGAGAGGCATCCTTGCCCATGATAGGGAGGTTGGATTAAGTGATCTCTAAGGTCCCTTCCAGCCTAGGCAGTTCTGTGTTCTGTGTTCTGTATTCAATAATTCCATGATTCCATGAACTTGGTGAAGACTCCCAGTGCAGTAATGAATTATGTACTGCATAGAGTACATAGTGGTTTTCCTAGGAGGTAATATGCGATAATAGCACACAAAGAAGGGGAGAAGGAGAAAATTATTAGCATTGAGTAATTTTATTTTGCTTAATTTTATCACCAGTTCAGTATCAGTGAACTTTCCTCTATTGCAATAATGGGGTTTTGGATATTGGTAATACAGGTGTGGTGGGACATGTTAAAAGTTAACACATGGAGATGATAAAGTGTCTGTATATGGAGCCAGCCCTGGTAGTCCTTTTTCCGTTAAGCTGGCTCAGATCCATTGAGCTCGTGGCGTATTTTGCCCTCCTGTTCAAGGGGGGCTTATTGGGCCACGTGTGACTTCAGTTGTGTCCTTGCCCATGTGTTTGCACAGCATTGCATCCGGACCCGTTATGGCTGCTGCAGTCAGGCTGGGTCAGTACAGAGCACACAACTGAACGATGAGTAACTCTGAATTGACTGTGGTTTTAAGGAAGAATTTTGCCTTCATCATCTGGAATTCTAGGCATTTGATTCATTTTGATCTTTCCTTAAAGAGTTGGCAAGCTATATGTGCAGTTGCAGTGACAGAAAAACGACACTTTTTTCTTAGTATTTTTTGCAGTGATTAAGGAAGGTTTTCTTTGCCTTGAATGAAAAAAAATAAATTAATTTTTAGTGTGGATTTCCAAATGTAATTGTGAATTACGTTTAACAACTGAATAGAAAAGTCTAATTTGATGCTACAGTAAAATGGAGAAATGCTGAGACATAGTATACCCTCAAGAGAAGAGTTGAGCTAAGTAGTAGTCCCAGACTTAAAAGTAATATATATTATTAGGAAGGTAAATGTAATTCTACAAAACTTGTTTAAGTGGTTTTGATAGGAATGGATTACAGGGAGAGGAAGAATATGCCAAGTAAACTCAAGGTTAAACGTATGAAGAGGATAGAGTGTACCAGTACAGTATTTTTTGCATAGTGTAGAGTTGTGTATTTTCTTAATATCTTCACTAGTCTGGAAGAGAAAGCAAGCATCCTTAATAAACTTCAGGGGTAGCAGTGAATAAGTAGGCAATATAAATATCAAGGAAAACAAAAAGACAGTGTTTCTTCTTTATGAAGGCTTATGAAAACACACAGAAAATAAAATAAGATAAACCTCAGGAATTTGCAAACAGGTATTCTGGGGCAAAAATAATTTGTACTGTAGGTATTCACTTCAGTGTAAGATTTTGCCTTTCAGTAAGAGAAATAATTGAAAGAAAAGATTAGACTCTAGCTCAAAACATAACATTATAATAACAGAAGAACGGTGCAGTCTGGTGTGGCATAAATAGAACTGAATCTGAATAAAGAAATTTACAGTTAAGGGAATGAATTATGAGAGAGAGCTTCAGGCTGACTATCAGGAAAACCTTACTAACAGGGAGCTGTTAGACTGTAAAATAATATATCAAAATTAACAAAGGAAAAACCATCAGAATATTTGAAAGACAGGCTTTGAAAAGCTCTCAGAAGTGGATAGTATCATAGAGAATGAGTCCGCGTTGTCAGAAGAGGAAAGTAGGTTGCCTGTGAGGTCATATCCTTCTCTGATTTCTGATTTAATATACAGGACAGGAGAAAAAGAAAGGGAAAGGAACACGACTGTGTTGTATTATTCTCACCTTTAATGATGTCTGAACCCTTCAGAATAGTAATTTCCAGTAGTGAGCCAGCTGACAGACTCAGATGCTGGATCTTTTCCTGTATTTAACATTCCTGGAACTAGAAAGAGCATTTCTTAAACATAATGGGTTATTAATAATTGCTAAACCTAACCCAAGTGCAGAATTCGTGTGAGCTTTTTGTTGAAGTTTATTGTTTTACTAAAGTTTGTTTGATTTGCCAACAATAAAAATTCATCTGTAGGCCTTGATATCACTCCAAAAATGTACAAATGGTAGAACGAAGACTGGGAACTTCCCTCAAAAGGTATTATGGTGTTCCTGGTGAAAAGTATCAACACAAAAGGTTTGTTTTTAGTGGCAGTCTCCCCTGGCCTGAACAAATTATACAGTTTACTTATTTAAAAATATAGTATTTTATACTTTGCATCCTTCTATAACCTTCTGGGACAAAGTAGAAGCAATTCTTACTTTTTGTATTTTCGTACAATTGAATTCAACCTTTGGTATTTACAAATAGTCCTTCTATTTTTCAGACGCTAGGGAGACTTGTTCTGCTGGGAGGTCAGATACCCAACTCTGTTGTACGTTTCCATGGTCAGAAACTGTCCTTTAAAATAAAATGTGATTACACACTTCTTGAAATGGTGCTTACTTGCTTACAAGACCAACTTTAACAGGCATTTCGGTATGGATGGTACGACTCATTAATTTTGGTTGCTGTCCAGTAGCACAAAGGTTGTATGCTTATTTTTTGTGGGAAAGTGTAATCATTATAGTGTTTATCATATCAATGTGAAAAATCTTTATTTCTATTTCATCAGTTAGTCCTCTGCACACCGTGGTGTCATTAGCCTGAGCCGGCTATGCCAGGCTGCATGCTGGGAGGTGCTGCAAGTTTATGAGAAATCTTTTCTCTGAGCAGTGGAGATTTTGTGAAGTTTTAGCTTCAGGGAGTGGTTTTGTTTATCTTCTGGAGGACATCAACGAGCAGACGTTGGCTTACCGGGCTATCTCATTTCTTTGCTGATAGAAAGAGAACTCTGTTAGGTATAGGGAGGCATGCTAGGGTCCTGACTATGCCATACTTCTGTGCTCTGGTCACTCAAGTTGGTGTCATATACAGTAGCAGCCTTAGCACAGGAATTTCTGTAGCTGGAAATCTTGTGAGACAGCACATTCATTCACGTGCAGTCTGCATATCCCTGTGATAATTATTCATCCACCGTTAATATCAGCCAAAGTGGAACCAGCAATACAGAGATAAAAGCTTTGTGCCTTATCATTCTTCAGTCTTCTTTATTTGCTGTGTCTCTAGCTTGTTATTACACCCTAAGATAATGTTTTGCAGAATAATATTGTTGCACGTTCCTGGTAGCACTGTGAATTGCATTCAGTCTAACCAAACTATAATAATTATCTAATCATATCTAATTTTGTACTTTATAAAGTAAAGCACAAGGATGGTTTGAAAATAAAATGGAACTTATTACATTAACAGTTCAGTGACATGCTTCCTGATAATGAACTTTTCTCTAAATAAAAACAAAAAGCTAAGATTGAACAAAAAGATTGGATACTCTGAAGGGCTGACAGATCGAATATTCAGTTTAGTTGTAAAATTAGATGAGTTAACAATGATTAATGTCCTAGATTAAATGGCATTCTAGTGTTAATTTCTTTGACCCTTACATCTAATTCATGTTAAAGTACAAAATAATTATTGCAAAACCATTCTGTAGGTTCTGCAGAGGCCAATGTTTGCAGTGGTAAATTGAGCAGGTTGTGCTCTTAGCTTGAAAAAGGACAAGGTTTGATGAAAGTCTTCATATATCTGTATTTTAGGATATTTTCTTCCATTTTTAGTAATTTTTAGTACCGGATTTCTTTTACATTTCATTGGAAAGATGAATCAATTGGAAAAGTCCCATATAATATCATTATTACTACTTTCTTTTATGTGCTGAGGATTTCAAAGTGAATTACATTGCATCAAATGAAATTCTCATAGAACTACATGCAATAAGTACAGCCAGATCATGTAAATATATATGATAATAACAAGGGATAAGTATAAAAAGCTTTATTTAAGAACAAAAATTAACTGTTGGCATAAACTCACTAACTTCTGCATCATAACACCAATGGCAGTATTATATCGGTTAAGCAAACTCTTTCTAAGCACATATCCAAGAGACAATAAAGCGCATGCAGAAGTGAGCGTAAATATTTCATGATAGCTTAATCTCAGTACAAAAAAGGCCTTCTTGGAGCATTCGGTGCCGATGACTTTGCCTCCCGCTGCCACTCTGCTTTCTGATGATCGATCAGATAGACATACTGCCTACTGCGGTTTGAGATGCAGTTTCAGCCCCTTAGGCTGATACCACAGTTATACTTCAGGAGGAAGCCTATCTCATGAAGCAGAGGGGAAAAAAAAAAAAAAGAAGAGAAAAAAAAAGAATGATGCAAACTAAGTTACGGGGTAACTAGGCACAAATGTAGATTTGAAGGTAGCATTAGAAAGGTTACATTACAGCAGAGTCAACAGCAGATGTGCTGCTCTACTATTACTTTTCTTAGTTGCTTTGCTAAGAGCACTGCTGTGGGGCATCCACCTGTTTTAGTTTCTCTCCCATGCCATTACGGTACCAGGCAGTATTCTTTTCGTAACCATATTGGTCTCCGGAGGGAGAATTTATAGGATTTTACCTGTGCAGTAAAGGAACATAAATCATATTCATGGTATCCAGAAAAAAAAAAAAAAATTAAAAAAATCCCACTAGTCGTCAGAATAAGAAATGTTTATGATCTCCAGAAAAAGTAGATCAAAGATCAGTCTTGCTAAGGAGAACTTTAGAGATCATCCAGGGTATGTGGGTTTATTTTGGATTCTCACAGTCCACCAAAAACATGAGAGAGAGAATGTATGGCATGTTCCAAACCGATTACAGTTCCTCTGTAGTTTTCTAATCCAGTGTCATCAATTAATTGGACAGTAATTGCAACAAAAGCAACTTTGATCTATGGTGCACATAGTAGTGGGTCCACCAAACTCTGGCCTTGGTGTTGGAATAAATGAGTATCTAGCAAAGGCTAAGACTAAGCAAATATAAAGTTTTTTCTGAACAAAGTAATAATTTTCATTTTAATGTCCAGGACCAAATTAATCCTGAACTGGTATTGCTGTTGATTTCCAGTAATTATTTTCTGTTTGACTTAAACAAAGCATTACATATAAAGCAGATTTTAATGGAATACAAATCCTAGCTTCTCTGTCAGTAGAGGCCTTGTTAAGGATTTAATGCCAGATGAACAGGCCTTTCTAAGAAAGATTGCCATTCACTGTTGATCGCACAAATGTAGAAGAAATACTGGATTTTTAGATAAAGTTTTGAAGGCCAACAGATATCTGAAGACTTTACTACGAATTCTATCTTGCAGAGTGAAAGAAGTATTGTAAGAGGAAGCCTGTAAGTTCAAAGTTAGATGCAGAAGAAACACATATGAAGCTAATCTAGAAAGGGAGAATATATTTTTGAGGCTGCATCTGGAATATTGTGTCCAGTTCTGGGCCCCTCTGTTCAGGAAGGACAGGGAACTGCTTGAGAGAGTCCAGCGCAGAGCCACAAAGATGATTAAGGGAGTGGAACATCTCCCTTCTGAGGAAAGGCTGAAGGAGCTGGATCTCTTTAGCTTGGAGGAGAGCAAACTGAGGGGTGACCTCATTAATGTTTATAAATATGTAAAGGATGAGTGTCAGGAGGACAGAGACAGGCTCTTCTCAGTGATGTCCAGTGATAAGACAAGGGGCAATGGATGCAAGCTGGAGCACAGGAGGTTCCACAAAAGCATTAGGAGAAACTTTCTCCCTGTGAGGGTGATAGAGTCCTGGAACAGGCTGCCCACAGAAGTTGTGGAGTCTCCTTCTCTGGAGATATTCAAAACCTGCCTGGACGCGTTCCTGTGTGACTTACTCTAGATGGTCCTTCTCTGGCAGAGGGGTTGGACTAAATGATCTTTCAGGGTCCCTTCCAACCCCAAACATTCTGTCATTCTGTGATTTTGATGGAGAGGGGGATTGCCTCATCTACTGTTGACTGCCAGTTGTATTGCGATGGTTACTGACTCAGAGGGTTTGCTCTGTGCAAATTAATGTGGAAAATTCTTGAAATATCAGGATAGGTATCTTACTTTCAGGCAACATGCAAATCCTACTTAACTGTAGAAGCTGCTTTTCTTCTGTTTTGAAGTGAGATTATTCACCTTTTTGTGTTCCTTAAATGATAGATTTCTGTTGCTCATTGTTGAGTTCCACCAAAAAGCTTTCTGGTTCATTGCTTGAAAAAATGTATATTTCATTTTGTGCCATTTGTTGTTGTGTATTAGATTGAAAAATATAGTATGGTGAACTTTGGATTTTATCCTTTTTCCTAACTGTCACAAATAGTATTTTAGTCTCACCTTAGACTTAAGATTTTAACATATACATAATGTAAAAGCCCACTCTATAAACAGAATGAAGGATTGGTTGAGGTGTCAAAAGTGTTCATCTGAGTTTTACTCTCCTGCCGCATAATTATGTGCTGAGATGATAATGAGTAGTGCTGGATGGCTGTGAGGATGGAATGCAGATTTGTCATTATGTTGCTCCTTGATGCAGGTGATGTGCTTCCCATATGAAGTACAGGGAATTATCTTGATCTGGCAAAGAAACAAGCAAGAAAGCTTCCATTTTGACTTTTGTCACATACCTGTAAAAAAAAATAGAAAAAAACATCTGGTGGCATTAAACATAACAAGGCTTAGAGACCAGTGGATTTGAATCGAATAAATATCTTCTGAAAGCTGTGATGAATTTAGTAGGACTTATATACAGGTGTCTGAAAGGCTGTCTTTTTTTCTTTTTTTTTTTTTCTTTTGTAGTCAGTATCTGTTGCCTATAAAAGCTGAACAATGAATCAAGAAGTTCTACCCTAGGAGGGAATTTATGTATATCAAGTATTTACTTCTTTGCTTTCTTTATATTTAAATCAGGTTGACTAGTTCAGGTTAACCAATACTGTTTAATTTAGTGCATCTTTTTTTTTCTTTCAATTGCACAGAACTTAGTCTAGAGAACTCAAGTTGGAGACTGGTACAGAAAAGGCAATAGGTAGCTCAAGTAACTGTTCCAGAAGGCAGTTATCTTAGCATACGCCTGAAAAATGAAACTGTGCTAACATGCCCATGTTATCATGATGTTTGTAGGCAAAATGCAGGGCTTTGGACTTAAGCACTTGCTAGCACCTAAGCATTTCCCATAGTATCCAGGCCTGTGGATAATTCATGTTTTGGTTAACCAGTGCTTCATCCTCACTGCTGTTCCTTAACAGCTCTATCTGAATCAAGTTAGTATGGGAATGCAGACATGTTACTAGCACACTCTTTATTTCCCTGCAAAGACAGGCCTTTAGAGATGATAATAAAGTAATGAAGAGAACCATGTGCACCATCCATCAGGGAAAGATTATCCTGTTATGAGTCCTTAAAATAAAAGCCAATACCCAAAGGTAGTCTGAAGACTAATACAACAGAAGTTCACCCTGAGAATCTTTTGGCTTTTCTGCATCATCCCAATGCACATAAAGTAGAGCTGCCCAAAGAGGAATCTCAATCAAAGCAATGACAAGAAATGGTAAAACACAGTTTAGTAACTAATTTTTAAAATTTAGAAGCTGCACTGTTGTCTTGAAGCACGACTGGTATCAAGTGGGTAGCGCAGGTAAGAGAATTTTGTTTGAAATCTTTAAACAAGTGAGTATGAAATATCTAAATGCAGAGTGTAGACCTTTTGGAAGTGCAAGAGTTAGATTTTGTTAAAAACTCAAATTTTTTAATATTTTGTTGTTATTTCGTATCAGAACAAGATAGGCCATTTGGGATTTTCATGGATGGGGAGAAGAATAACAGGAAATTTCACTTGAGAAAAGAACAAAAGTTAGTAGACTGCCGTAAAGGGTGGGATGTCAACTTCGGGGGTGGGATGTCAACTTCGGGGATAACACGGTTTCCAGTCTCAGTGTCCCTCAGCCTAGGAGGACAGGTTAATCATCTAGCTCTTTGGGGTCATTTTCATCTGCAGTTGTTCTAGCAGAAAATTATATCCCGAAACTACAATTCATGCCTAATTAAAATGTTGTTGAAAATTAGTGAAATAGTAATTCTGTAGGAACACGGCTGGTCTGCATTTGCTCTAGAGGTTTCTGGTTGCCCACTGGGATACAGTTCCTCTGGAAAACAAAAGGCAGTATAGTGTCAGCATTGGAAAGAATGCTTCCATTTTGCTTTTTCTCCCCACAGAAGTAATAGTTCAGCAGGTAGTCAGGTCAGTCTACTGCTCGTTTCCACTTCAGATACCAAGCATAGTTCTTGGATAGCCATTTCTGCCTCTATGGACAGTGTTCTCTCTCCCTTCAGTCTAATTAAATGTTGCAGACTGAGGTGAGGGGTTTGAGGGGGGGGGAGGGAGGGGAAACAACAACAAAAAAACAAAAACAAGTAAAAGAAAAACAGTTAGGGAATTCTGCAGACAACCTGTGTAATTCAGATTATATGTTCTGAGTCTTCTCTGACAGTTGTCTTATTGAATGGATACATGTTGACATTGAAAGTGTGTGCTACAGGAAAGGGTCCTGCCCTGAAAATAATACAACTGGCTGTCCAAACTTTTAAAAAGGGTGGATAGTAGTTGTCCATGACCTTGTGAACCTCTTTCCAACATCTTGCTGGAGTTGTAGAAGCTTCAGCAATAAAAAAAATAATCTTGTTCCAAATAGGTGCATGCCTTGAGTATTTTTTTCTGTTTCTGAGGTGGTTTTGAGCAAGAATATTTAAAAGTATCCTATGAAATATTAAAGCAAGCCAGCCATATCCCAAGAATAAAATCCATTAACACAGGTCACAGGAATAGGTTGCTCAAGAGTAGTGCTGTTAATTAGGGTGCACAATTTTGTGTAACTTTTACATATTGTATGAATTCACAGTATTTTACTCTAGGTTAAGAATGAGAATTGATGTTGGAGAAACATTTCTAAAAACAGCGTTATTTTACCAAGCTAATGCTGTAAAATTAATGAGACTATTTCATCAGCCCTCATACTGTATGTAATAGCATGAGGCGCTAAAGGGTTAATTTATTTAACTTATCATGAAGGCCCCACACATCTTGGCAAGAAGAGAAAGTCTGCACAACACTGAAAAATAGAATTGCTTAGAGAAAAAGTATAAAAGCAGACAAGAGTAGGAGCTGGTTTCAAATACATGCTTTGAAATCAATGAATGAGTCACACTTGCATTTTTACAGAAAGCCAAGGGTGCTGCTCTTCTGTTTTCTTCCTCTGAAAATTCTCTTAATGTACCATTTGCAGCTTGATATCGACTGCTGTCGTCTTCCTCGAATTTCCAGACAGCACTGTTTATAAGGAAAGCAAGCAGTGGATGCACCCGGATCTTGTTATTCAGTGTTGAATGTATTGACAACAGGACAATAATTCTTCCCAAATTTCAGAGAAGCAGAATGGCATCACCTTGGGAAGTCCATGAGAGAGCACCTCTTTCCATAGACCTTTATACTATCATCTATAATTTTTAGTGATCTGCTTTACTTCTTACCACCTTACTTGAAACTAGGACCACGTTAGTATACTTTCTCTAATTACCTTTGTGTAAATTTTTTTGTCCTTGGAGTCTGAAAAAGTGTCTAGTACAGTGATCTTTGAATGCCACACAAACGCTGTATTTTTTTTTGCTCTTGGCACTGAGAAAGGGGAGAGAGAAAAGATATTTCTCATGTTTTGTTCTCTTAATATAATATATAATATAATTAGTATAATGTAATATAATAAATATACCACAAATATGATATATCACAAAGATAACATAGCATAACACAATATAATATAAACACGATTGCTGTTACTCCTACCAGTAACGCTACCAAGTTTTTATTAGCAGAGGTAGAGAAGTTTGTGAGAAACATTTTGATACTTCAGATAAATCTATACACATACCCATGTGTGCAATGTAGCTGAAGAACTGTGTAATATGTTGTGTATTATTAAATATCATTACCATGCTTAAATCAAAATTCCAGACAGCATCTAAACACAGTCCTTTGTTGTTTAGAACTTACATCAATAACTGTTGTGTGAGCTGTTGGAGTTCAAGCTTGGGCCTTGTTGTTTATTCCATTTCTCTCAACACACACATGTGGAAATGGCATGCAGAAGTGGCAGTATCAGGTTTTGGTGTTTTTTTTCATACTGCACATACAGTTAACTAGAAGTATATGGGCCATCTTGAACCAGAGAAGTCTCATTTTCTTACTTATCTATGGGAGAAATCAGAAAAGAGTTATAAGGTGACATGACAATGTGCTTGATATCTGGAAGCATTAATGATGACACGTTTGTGTTTGTATAGACTGAACAGTAGAAAAGATAATGGCATCTTTGACCTTAGCAATTCATATGTTAGTCTTCATGGTTTGACATGTTGCATATATTGAAAAATTGTCTGAAAGAATTGAAAGAGATTAAATTCTGCTTTTTCTTATTTCCTTAACTGTATTCAGAAAAACATTTTTAATGGTGTAATCCCATATCCAACGAAAGCACTTAGTTATACGTCCTCCTTTACTGTACATCTGAGCTCTGGGACTCTCCTGCCAAAATGCATTCCCTGATTTATCCCCCATCTAAACTATTCCTTACATTATGACTCTGTGCTGCAGCCTTTGATATTCCCTGTGACATCATGAGACAGCTGTGTTACATTGTGTTTAAGCAGTACTAAACCTTTAAACTTTAAACGAATATTTTTCTTCTTGGAGGTATAAATAGAATACGTAATAAGCATCTGTGGGATATGCAATTAATGTCACTTGTGAGGAAAGGCCTTCATGATGCACTTGGGTTTTGGCACTCTTAAATTATGAGCTCTTTACTACACTCATGGGATAAATTCCATATCCCCCAGATGCTTATTATGTATCTTCCATCTCCCTTAATTCCTATTAGCTGGATTAGTAGTTGTTGTGATGTTGAGGTTTATGGTAATTTAACAGGGGTGGTTCTTAGTGATCAATAAATAAACTTCAAAAGTTCAGTAATTTTTATTTTCTAGCAGTTCCAGTGTGTATAGCTGTAACACTGTACATTGAATGCTAGGTGGATATACAAAAATGTTGGTCAGCTGTGCACACTGGTGTATCCATTACCTAAATTTCAAACGAACAAGCAAATATATAAAAGCAGAAGATTTCGGTAGGAAAGAATGAGCAGAATGGCAAGGTCTTGGGGTGACTAAGACAGGGGATTTCCTTTAGCATCTGCAAATGTTAAAAAAAAACCTAATACACATAGAGAGTAAATATTTTGTTGTTAAGTGACGGCATTATTAATGTTCTAGTCACAGTCATTATCTGGAGAATTTGACAAACTGGTACAGAATGGCCTAGATTAGTTATCAGCTCAGGAGCAAATAAGATTTTTAAAAGACTCAATAAAGTCCAGTGATTAATTGTTATATATTCTGATTCATGCCTATCCCATTTTATCTAATTTAATAAAAGTCTAAAATGATGATTAATCCTTTCACACCAGCAGTTACTGGTACATCCATTACATGTCCAATCTGAATTCCTCTGCCAAGGAGTTAAGTACTATTTTGAACTTGGTGTGAAAAATATCATTATAAATTTCATTAACCTGATCATCAAATTTAAAAAAGTCAACTCGTAAAATCCATTACTACATATCATGCATCGAAGATTAAAAACTGGTCCTCGGTGGGCAGGAATAGCCAGGATTTAATTCCCACAGCATATGTTTAAAGTGCTCATATGACATTATTGTATCTGTAATTATCAGAATTTTATGTTTATTAACCCAAGTGAATTAAGAATCTTGTTTTGCGTAAAATTTAGCATGCATGTTAAATTGACCATTGATTCAGAGCATATCAATGTATATGTATTTACTATAAATGCAGAGATATTTGGTCAGCATATTGTATTAATTTTAGCGTTTCGAGAATGGCCTTCCTTTAATTTTCCCTTCTCAAGTAAAATAATTTACTTCTTCAGTGCTTCCAGTTGGCTACTTTTGTGTGAGTCCCCATGGGTGGTACTGATTTAAATCTTGCTTCGAATAGTCCTTCTGGGTGAAACTTGGGAATATTTCATGGTTGCACTGTATCTCACCTGTAACTAGGGTTTCACCCGCAGTAAGGGGTTTTTTCTGACTATAACACTCTTTATCCTTCACTGCAGCTTGGCCCCTCTGTGGTCACATCCAAGACAGACGTATGTTAGATGCTCCTTGGTGCTCCTGGGTGAGACCCCATCTGGAATATTGTGTCCAGTTCTGGGCCCCTCAGTTCAAGAAAGACAGGGAACTGCTGGAGAGAGTCCAGCACAGGGCAACTAGGATGATGAAGGGAGTGGAGCATCTCCCTTATGAGAAAAGACTGAGGGAGCTGGGGCTCTTTAGTTTGGAGAAGAGGAGACTGAGGGGTGACCTCATTAATGTTTACAAATATATCAAGGGTGAGTGTCACGAGGATGGAGCCAGGCTCTTCTCGGTGACAACCGCTGATAGGACAAGGGGTAATGGGCTGAAACTGGAACATAAGAGGTTCCGCTTAAACTCGAGAAGAAACTTCTTCTCAGTGAGGGTGACAGAGCCCTGGAACAGGCTGCCCAGGGAGGTTGTGGAGTCTCCTTCTCTGGAGACATTCATGACTTGCCTGGACACGTTCCTGTGTAGCATTATGGAGGCGTTCCTGCTCTGGCAGGGGGATTGGACTAGATGATCTTTTGAGGTCCCTTCCAATCCCTGACATTCTGTGATTCTGTGTAGAAATAGGCACGGGAACTCGCAGCAGTGCGCGATTCAGGCAGCTGTGCTTATTCTCATGGGGGCGTCTCAAGATGGAAATTCTGTGAAGGCGTGAAAGACCTGCCACGGGAGAGCGCGGGGAGGCCGCCTTCTCCGCCGGCCCGCGAGGGGATTTGAACCCGGCTCCCCCAGACTCTGCAGCCGCCGCCTGAACCCGGCTTGGGGGCGGGGCATGCCCCGCCAGGCCCCTCCCCTCCCCCGGCTCCGCCCCCCGTGGGCCGTGCAGGCCGTTTCCCAGGAAACGGCGGCCCGGGCCGGGCCCGGCGCTGGGGGAGGCCGGCCCCCATGGCAGTGACTGCGGGGGCCCTGCAGCGTCCACCAAGGGAAGGCGTTTTCAAAAGCGTGTGTGTACGGCACCGTAGGGAGAAGGAGAGAATGGCCGGGGCAGAGCCTTTAGCGCAGTCCCTGAAAAAATGGGTTGTTTTTCACTCGTGGCTGCAAAACCCTGTCCCGTTGGTTGGCTCCAGGCAGAGGGATAGAAGTCACCTGGTTTGAGAAAAAAACGAACCGTGGGGGCTTTACCAAGCCAAGACCACCGTTATTTTTAATTATTATATTTTATTCCTTAGTGAAACAAGTATGAAAATGTACCTCCCTCCCAAAAGGGCTTTTTGAGTGCAAGATCCACTGGGGCTCCAAGGCAAAATGGAGACAAAGCAGGTGCCGGATGGCGCCGCTCCTGTGAGCAGCCGGCTGTGGCTTCTGCCTTCTGCACTTGGCACGGCCTCGGCCCAGGCTGCTCGGGGAGCGCAGCCATTGCTCCCTACTGCCGGGAGCCACGCGGCCTCACTGCTCGCGGGGGTTTCACCTCTCGCATTCCTCCTTGACCTGCCCTGGTGGCTCTGCCCATTTCCCTCGCGCCTGCTCAGACGTTCTGCAAAGACGGGGAAGCTGGGGAGAGCAGAAGGGCCCTTGTTGATCCCCAACGTCCCTACCTGGTGAATTGAGCTTTTCTCCTTCCTTCTGCAGGCAACTAGCTGGTGCTGGCGGTGCAGTTGCGTTTCGGAACAGCCAGGTGATTAATCAGAGATCTATGTATGTCACACGTTCAGATTACCAGGTCTTGGGTTTGGAAACACACATTTGCACCGTCAAACAGCTTAGGTTCCCCTGGCATGAAGAAAAGGGGAGAGTGCATAGGTGATTTTGCTCTTGGAAGGATCAAAACTTATTTCTAAGACTCACCTTTAAATCAAGAAAGGTTGTCGATTGTAAGATTCCTGTCTTTAACAACTTTGTTGATTAAGTTATCTTTGATTTGTTTTTCTATGCATCTTTGATCTAAATTGTCTTTTGGCTTAGTAGATACCAGACTTAGAGCAGCTTTTTCATCTCACAAATGGATTACATGACCTGTCTACTGTACATCACATAAACTCCACCCACACAAGTAAAAGCTTCCCCACAGAGGTGGCAGGTGAATGTGTATGATGTAGTAGCATCTCCCAGAAATTCAACTCTAGACTTTACGGACTGGAATAATACCCAGCCATATTTTATAGGGACTCATAAAATTCTGCAACTTGGTTTAGGTTTTGAACGTTACAGAGAGTTGCTTTCTAAACTTTGTGGAGGAGTTAATGTTAATTACCTAGCTGAGATAAAGACAAGCAGTGCTGCATTTCCTTGAGAGAGGAAGAGAGTTGAGAGGTTAAAGTTAAGGTTGTTACTAAAGGCCTCTGTTTGTTTTTTTTTTAATTTTACTTTGTTTTCACATTTCAGCAGTTCCTATTTCACTGAAAAATCTCAGATATCATTAGTTGGCTTTTGATGTGTGTTCATTCCTGAAAAAAATGCTGCATTTTTCTTCAGATGCTCTCAGTAAATGGCATTTGAGCAGAGGTAACTTTGGTTTGGCTGCTACATCGCCTCACAGGAGAAATCATCTCTAATAAAATACTTCACTGATATGTCTGAATCTTCTAAGTGCCCAGTCATTTATTTTTTCTTAAATCTCAAAAATTGGTAGTAGTTACATGATTTTTGTAGTTACCACAGGAATTTCGTGATCAAATCAAATTACCAAAATGAGGCAATGTGGCAGTTATGTGGTTAGTAAGGGGGAGAAAAGCTTGAAATACTGGTAAAGGAGATTCTCTGTGAATGTTTGGGGCAGGAAGGTGAGGAGAAGGTGAGAGAGAGGAGATAGAGAGACCAGATGTAAGACCTCACTGCTTGAGTTGCTGAACTTGGAGAATATAAGGTGTGATTGCAGTGTGATTCAGTCATTAAATAGTGCACAAGGGTTTGTCTCACATGGCCAGTTGCAGCACTTGCCTGGTAGTCGAACGATGAAATGAATACCAGTGTGTAAACCTGAACACATGTAAAACAGGTAAATATAACGTAGCCTTAAGCATGGAGTTACTCATTCTTCATATATGCTTAAGTGTGGATAAAGTCTTGCTTATGCAGAAACTATTAAAACCCAAATTGTTTAGCTAACTCCTAAGTAACAGACTGGTGAAAAAAAAATCTGTTTTAACTGATTTCGGTATGAGTAAGAGGGGAAAGAAGGTTCTTCTTTTTTTCCTGTTTCCTCTAGTTATAAAAATTACAGTGATTACACATCATAAAGCCTATCTGTAATAAAACGCATCAGCTGGCCAAGGTTTTCATCGCTCACTCAATAATCCATTAATACAGCAACGCTGCCCAGGCATCTTTATAATACCAACTCGGAGGTAATTTTAATCAGCTAGACCAGCTGGTATTTAACAGCAGCTGCTGGAGACGCCACAAATATACTCAATAGCTGACATCTTTATTTGCAGTTTTTCAAGGGGAGAAGAGATCCTCCTGTGGTTACTTATATTAAGCTGCTTTTTTTTTTTTAATGTAAGTGTTGGTACGGGAGGATAGTACCTGAATGAAAGAGGGAATAGAGTTCATACAAAAAAATAATAAATATATTCTTGGAATCAGAGGACTTTTTCATGAAGTCCTTTTCATAAATGAACAAAAAATAAAGCATAGATCCCGGCTTTGTTGGAGTTTAGGACCATTTCCTGGTATATTTGCACTAATCTCAGACATGGCTTGCAGCATAAAATGTGCACTGCAGTGCTGCATCACTCGGTCTTACTGAAGCTTTCCTGTCTCTCCATGATATAAATATGTGATAAATAGTGCTCTTGGTAGAAAAAAGTGATACTTGCTCACATGTGTTCGAATTTAACTGACATGTACTTCTTTTGTCCTCAGTTTTGCCTTAGAGCGTCTGCATGCAGGGGTGTATATATGTGTATCTGTGCTTAAAGACACGGGTGTTTGTGTATAAATAATACACAATATGTTTATTTGTACTTCTCATCTCTTATAAGGCTAGAGATGAATTCAGCAACTGAATAAAGTGCCACGCTCTGCATCAGTAAATGTGGAATACAGTTTCACATTGGATTTGGCGGGGAGGGGGGGAACAAGCAGAGGCAACACGAAGTTAACAGTCACAAACACATTATAAATAAAAATTTAATTACACTTGGGGGAGCTTGGCTTACAAAGCTCACAAATCCATAATGGAGCTTGCTGGTAATAAAAGCCTGATCTGTTTGTTAAACTCCAATATTCCTGTCCTTCTGTATCTCTTCTTTTATATAAAACTTCAGTTTCTGCATTGATTACCGATTGCAAAAAAGACTGACTTCACTGGTAAACAGGTTTTTTTCTGTCAGATACCAAATGCCGTATTTCTTTATTAAGAAAATAGTTATGACTCTTAGGTAGGGCAGGGGAGGTGCCATGAGAAGTGTAAATATATCTATTTTTGTTGACTGGATTGTGGATGAGATGTGTGTTTAATATGGATTTGACTTGCTGAGGATAGGTTTCTGTTAACATATGAACAAGTTCTAAGGTAGCAATTTCTTTGTAATGAAGAATTCAAAAAATGCTAGTAATAGTTTAAACAGTTTTGTATTTTCTTATACCTTGTTATTGAACTCATTAGAGGTGTAAGTCTTCCTAGGACAGTAACTGTGAAAAGTAGTACATACTTTTTCTTCTTTCTTTTAAATTCAAAATCACGGAGTTGAAAGAAGTTGATGACGTAAAGGAACAAACCTGAGTACATAGATATAAATCCTTACACAGAATCACAGAATCACAGAATGTTAAAGGTTGGAAGGGACCTCAAAGATCATCTAGTCCAACCCCCCTGCCAGAGCAGGATCATAGTAGTCATTTGCCTGTACTCATTTGTTAGTCCCAGTGAGTTACCTCTCTGCAGTCAAATATGGATCTGTCTGAGACTGTGATTGACTGCTTCAAATTAAAATCCAGTGACAGAATGGATTACTGAGGTTGCAATTTGACTAAAAAATACTTAGCAAGCGTGTTTTTGCTTATTTGTAGTGAAAACAGTCTGCTGAAGTTTGTTTAGAGTGTTTGACAACAGACAGTTTGATGTATTGCTGGGCACAGCAGTAGGTTGGACTTGAGTGGTATTAGCTTTCACTGTTTTGATTAATGGTAATTGTTTCAATGAAAAGGCATGTTTTACGTACAACTCCTAGTTCTGGAAAACGGAAGTCAACTTGCAAGATCTGTAATTACTGTTCTGAGTTAGCATATAAAAAAAAAAAAGCTTGGAGAACATGCAGGCAAATCACAGTAGGGTTTTTTGTATGTCTGTTTATTTTGTATGGGATTGCATTTTGTAGCTTTTATACACTGCTTCTTGTCTGAGGAAATAAATCTTAGGGTTTTTCTCTTCTTGAATGCTGCAGTGTGCTTTAAGATATGTTTCTGAATTTCACGTTTTACTTTCAATTTTGGTATGGCAAAGTTTTTTCTAGGTTTTCAGTCATCAATAACAACAACAAAAGGTCAACCTGGAGACTCCCGTGTCTCCTCCCACGCAGTCCTGAAGGGAAGGGGAAGATATCTGTTCATCTTGAAAGTCTGTTTTCTCTGGTTGGAAAAAGACTGCCTTCTCCCACTCTCAGAATGAATTTTCCAGTTTTCCTAAGATGCTTTTTTTTTTTAATAAATATTTTATTTTCAGTGTATCATCAGAAAAAGGGAAATAGCTGATTATTTTTGTATTTAGGTAAATAAAAGATTGCATTGATGTGTTTAGATATAAGCCAATACCAGCATAGAAAAGGATGTCAGCTATTATTACTAATACCATCTTTCATTTATATAGTGCTTTCATCCTAAAAGCTTCTGGTTTCTAGAAAAATGTAGATTTAAACCAAAAACACAATTAAAAATATATCTCCTTGTCCCTGCATGTTAACTTCGAAGTATTGTTTGTCAGTTTAACAGACGGTACCAAAATATCTTTCTCCTGCTTTGCAGATGCAGAAACGTACCATGAAATGAATGTGTTGAAAGTACTGTTAAACCATCTCTAGAAGAGAAAATTGGTTTTATAGGCTCCTCATTTTATGACATGCTTTCTTCTCAGATTTTAATATTTTGCAACATGTTCTGAAAGAAGAAATGAATAGATAGTGGTTTTCTATATCTGAAACATGTAGGGGCATCACAACCTACCTGAATTGTTCCCTAGACAGTATTAAAAAGAAAGCAGTAATATCTAAATTGTAGAGGGAGGCAACTAGATTTCTAAGTGTGGTGCCAATGTTTGTAGTCAACAATGAGACATAAAAAAAATTGTAGCCCATGTTGATAACAGCAGGGTTTGAGGGTTGTGTTATTAGAGCTTGCCTAAAAGTATTAACACACAACTCATGTATAGCCTTTATATAAGCTATGTTCTATTATATATTTTGGGGGGAAATAAAAATCTGTAAAGCATGAAATTGTGGTGTTACAAAACGATTATTTCTAAAAGTGAATTATCTCATCTCGTAGTAGTACTAGCTTGGATTGTTATGTTAGATGTCAGGTGGTTTATTTTGAGCAAAATACAAATTAATAGGTGTACATTTTAATACTTACCTAAGCCAGTGACAAGAAGATAAATACTACTTTTTATTTACCTTGCAGTTAACAACCATGTGTCATTGTGGCATCTTTTATTGAAAGGAACTTTATTTAAGTAGCATAAACTTGTTGGATGGGCTTCAATTAAATGATGATTTGTTAATGCAAATGTGTAGCGAATGACTGGTAGTACATCTGTCTCTTCATCCATAGGCCATTACTGTGCAGCATTAGCACATGATTGTAAAAAACTGGAAATCATTATATGCAGGTAGTACATATTCAATCAATTCTGACCTTATGTCTCCGACGAAATAAAAAAAAAGGATGCAATGTAAATGATATTTAATCTGAACAAAAAAAAAAAAAAAGAGGAGAGAATCTTTGAATATCTGCAATTCAAGCTGTTAGATGATGTGAGGTGACTGCTGTTTGGGATTGATTGTTATTAGTGACCCCAGTGGGGAACAGCCAGAACATTAATCCTCTCTTACTCCTCCCTCATGCTCCTCCAATCCAAATAGTATTTTTGTTTTCATTAGGAAATAAATACTCTTCTGTTTATTTTAAAATTCCCTTTTTTTACACCTCACTTTTTTGGAGATTGAAAGGAAAAAGCTCTGTATTGATGACCAATGTTAGCCAGTTAAGCAGGCGGTGACAATTAATACAACAAAAAATCGTACAATTAGCTTCAGCTCCATAAGTGTCTAATGAGCCATTTGTCAGTCTTTTGGTGAAATAAACTACTCTATCTTAATTCTCCACTCTTGCAGCAAATAAATAGAAGTTATGAAACACCCAGGCACCAATAAAGTATAATTTATTTTGCAGGGCATGGCAGAACTCCTTACGTATCTAAAATGAGCATGTTATTTACAAACGACTTGTGATACTAATATAAAAAAGGATTTCAGTGTTAACTGCTTTCGTTCTGCTGTAGATATGTTTCCTTCCTGATTTGTTTAATCATTTAAATGTATAATTACTCCTAAAGGCACGTGAGTTAAAATGACATCTCCTGACATGATTAACTCATAAAGCCAAAACAAACCTCAGAGAGGACCCTGAGAAATGCCGGGCATTGGCAGTCTGCAGCTGGAACCACCGCCAGTGCCAGGAAGGACAACGTACAGCTTCCAGTTGGGAACACGTGCTTGCTGCCGTTGCCTCTCTGACCCTTCTGGCTTTACCAGTGGTACAGCTGTACAACTGTAGGTGGATATATGAGGAGTGAGTGAGGAGGGGCTACCTTCACTGAACTAGGCTTGAAGAAAGCCTGAGATTTTGGGGGGAGGTTGAAACATGCTTAGATGAGTGCCCAGCCAGTTCCATTGGTTCTAGGTGGAGAGCTACTGTATAGGGGAAAGTAACTACATCTGGGCATCCAGAAAACTGATTTAGGAAACCTCTATGTCAGGTTTCAAAGCTAGATACAGCGTTCCGTTATAACAGTCGAATTTCAGGATGGTAGTTCGTTATACTCAGCCACTTTTACAAAGATTACAACCCAGGTTCAGACACAGGTTCAACAAAAAGGGTCATGACTAAAGAAAAGTAATCCCATAAAACTGTACGGTTTCAATTCAGACAAACATTACATTGGTAACAGACAGCCCCCTATATAAAGCTGTCACAAACCATTCAAGAATTTGCTGTAAGTGGGAACTCAGCATTTCTGAGGGATCAGATGAAATAATTAAAGAGTTGTTGTGCAACAGGAGTGGGAGAAGGCTGTCCTTGGGGAAAAGAAAATGTTTGATTTGTAGTTTTTAGAGGAAATTTAATAGATCTTTCGTATCTTCACCCTGTTGTAAGATGTTTATTCTGATTATACAGAAAAAAGCAGAAACCCTAACTTACTGCACTTTTCTGGTTTCAATCATACTGTCCTGAAGCCCTTTGGGGCAGTTACTTTTAGTTTTCTCATGGAAAAATCCATGTTCTGAAAAAGTTATTTCATTACGTTAGTGATTCTTTCGAGTGGTGAATGTCTGAAGGTCAACCATCAGCCTATGGTCTAATGTGTTGCCTGCCAACCAAGTTTTAGGAGGACTGCGCTATGAGTTTGCACACGCTAAAAGTGGATTCAAGTTATTTTCTTCTTTACTTTTCAGTTGTCTTTTGGGGATAGTATTCTCAGAGTGTGGACCTTCAGTCCTGACAGAATATGATATATCCTCCTAAGCAACGCAGATATGTTAAGGATACTCAGTATTTACTCTGCTGATGTTTCCCTTAAAACTGTTGTTTTATGAGGTGTTATCTTTGCCTCATTCTGTCAGTATACAATGTACTTTGTATGTTTGCAAATGGCAACTGGAAGGATTTTTCATGATTCCTGCAATACACGTTATAGCATTTGCCAGAGCAAATAATGTAATTGAGGTAAAAATTATGCTTCTGTTACAAACGATTGTTTTCATTGGTCCTTCTCTTCAAGTCGTCTCCTTTGGACTCTTGTTCTTAACCCAAACTTTAAAGGAAAACTGAAAGTAACATTAGGTGAATAGCAGACAATTGTAGTCATATTTATAGACACAAACAAATGATTAAATATTTTTATATTCTAGAAATATTTTATTTTGGTACTTGTGTAAAACTCAAATTCTGTCATCTCTCAGTCCTTGAATAGACTCAGGTAAGGACTAATCTTATTACTCTTCTGAGGACATAGAATTTACAATATGTTGGCATTTTTAAAAATAAGTCTGGAATATCCTGATAAATTTTTACAGAGGCTTAATACCTCAAAAATCATTTTCCCTCCAAATGCAGTTTTATATTATACATTGTCGAGAGGTGGCAATATTAATGATGTCTGTCCACCCAGCCAGATGAGTCATAACTGGTAAAATACAGGTTGATAGAGCAGAAGAAAAGGGGACTGTGTTTTTTTACAGCTATAAGGGGACAGTGTTTTTGATGTGAGTCACAACATTTAGGAGCCGCCAAACTGATGAGCTGTGTAAAAGACAAATGCTATCAGGCATTTCTAGATGTGGTTCTAGAAGAGACAGGGAATTGTCAATACCGTTGTACAGGTAGTAGTAAGACCTCACCTGAAATGCCACATATATTTCTGGTTAACTGTATTCAAAGACGAATTCCAACTGCTAGACTTGCTAGCATCTAGCTTCCCCATTTTTCTGATCATCGTTTCTAAAGAGGAACTTAAGAGAGTTTAACTTATATAGCCAAGTCAAACAGAAGGTGAGAGGATGCGATTGATCTCTAGAAATGTGTCAGGGAATAAATATTGGCTAAGAAAATGAATGAGTTGGACAATGTTGTCAAAAGCAAAATGATGCAACATGGCCTCAAATTTATATATTGAATATCAGAAGGTTGTAAGGGGGCTGTAATTCCTGATGCTGATTGTAGGAGTGAGGTTTTGGAGCTGCGTGATGACAAGAGTAAGAAGAACAAGAAATATCACTACAAAGTGAATCTTAATAAAAAGCAAACTTGTAATACATTTGCTCACAATCACAGGGAAGTGAACCGAATGAGATGGGGGTCTCTTTAGGTCTCAAAAGGATCCTTTGTGGATCTTTTCATCTGTCTCCTGACCATGGGATGACCAGTGTTAATCCAAATGTAACACTTACAACGGGCAGTCTTATCAAAGGATATTAATGGTGATACTTGTCAATGGTAACATTTGCTTAATGATGAGCCATTCTTACAGATGAAAAATAGTTATTTGTAAAATTTTCTCTCAGTCTTAAAGGTATTATTGCTGGAGTTTTCCTCAGGAAAACTCCTTCAACTGCATGTGATTTCTTTGGGGAAAACTGCAGGTAAGATTACATTTATTATTTACACTTAATTCTGAAATAGGCATTGTGTGAAGTGCTTATTTTCGAGAATCCCCACAGTATTTGGGAGCTTTTTGTGTTTTCCTTTCCGTAAGCAATAAAGTTATAACGGGGTTACAGGATCACACTGAATCTGAACTAAGGCATCTGGTAAAACTTTCTAGAAGAGCCTAATAAAGCCCTGCCCCATTTGTGACATACCAAATCACATTCTCCTTGCCTGGTCTGACAACCACAGCTCTTAAACAGCTGCTGGGGTAATTTGCATAAAGGAGATTGTAAATGTCTCATCAGAACGCATGCAGCGCAATCCACCCCAAAACCACTGCCTGAACACCAGGAAAAGAAGATTGTAGTCATAAAAATTGTGGCTCTCATGATTTTAGATTATGGTCTCCACAGTCTTACAGCTTTTGCAAATACCAGGCTTTTGTTTAAAAAGAAAAAAAAAGGAAAGTTTCATTTACCGGTACAGAACAATACAAACAGATGCAGTGTTGCTCTCTTGATTCAATCTAGCAGAAAATTGACTTCAGCAGCTAAAGTACGTGCTGACCCTTCCTTAGTCTTCACCCCAATGATAAGTGAATTGATCCAATTGAAACCATTTAGAATAACATCACTAAAACTAAATTATTTTTATGGTAGTGAAAGGAAAACAAAGAAAATGCAAAATGAAGTTAATGCAGTACAGAGGATTCAATAAAGAATAAAAAATGCAGAAGTTAATACAATATGTTAATTGTCTACATGCATCTGGTATGTTTTATGATGCATATTTTAACAGAAATTACTATTTACATTATGCTTTTTTTGATCAAAATCAGAACTAATGGAGACGTATGTGCAGAGCTAGGGGTTTCACAATGTGACAGGAATTAGGTGTATGGATTTCCTGACTTTTACGTGTGTAACTTTAGATTTCCACCTTGAAGAATCATTCTTCTTTGCCTTGAATGAACCGTAATGGAGCAGTCTGGCATGGTAATGAGACTCGGTGTTATAACTATACAATAGAAAAGTCATTAAGCTCCACAGAGTTGTTGTCTGCGTCAGGTAAAGCCACTAGCTCATTGATTCTGTACTCTGCCTGATGTGTATTGCAGGCTGAGGCTTATTTGCGTGGTACCTCCTTGGTCAAAACACCTCCACTGGCCTCAGTTCCTGGAAACATAGGTTATGCTTGCAGCTACATCAGTCTCAGTTGCATCATCATCAATAAGTACAAAATTACTAGTAGGAATAGAACATATTGTTGTCTTCCTTCTTTCACTCTGGTGGATGATTCAAAACCAGTCTGCACCCCAGTCCCCTGTATCCTTGCGTGGCCTTCAGTGTCCGTCTCAGCCCTGACCCGCGACACCTTGCCATTAAGGATTTATTTAATATCTCAGTAAATCTGAGTTTTTCGTAATAATTTTGCATATGTATGTGCACTGGAACAACTAGCAGCAATTGGTTCGATGCCTTTAAGATTTAATATTCATTATCAAATTAAATTGAAGGGGATTTCTGTACATATACATGGGGCATAACCTCAAAAAGCTCAAAAGTGAAGCATTTGGCCTTCTCGAATCACTTTAAAAGTTTTGTTTGTCTCTTTGTGTAGCAAGATATCTAGTTTTAAGGCAGTGGTTGTAAATCAGTAGATACAGTGCAAGTTCAGCTTCAGTCGAGCCCTTGTCTGTCTGAGGCAATAAAAAGGTGCTGTTAGAATAGATTTATCATTAGACGTTAAAAAGATCAGTACTTTAGGAAGTTTTCTGAGGCACTGGGGAAAGAATGCTTCTGTGCTACAGGTATCTTCGTCTCTTGGCTGGTATTGCTGACCAAATAAAGAAATATATCCCTGAAGGTACATGCTTCATTTACTCATATTGGGAATTAAACAGTTCATAGTGACGTGGTTGGCTAATAATGTAGCAAGACAAAATGTGTAAGTACTAATAAAATCTTTCATTAAAGCAACCATTATGGTTGAAAAAGTATGCAGGCTTTCACACACACAAGCTTTTTGTCAACTCTGAAGTGGACCTGCTAAACTGAAAACATAAGTTTTAGTTAAGGTTATTGCAATGAGTTTAATTAGTAAATTATCAACCAGTCAATCCGAAAAGTATCTCGTATCAGGGGGGTAGAGGTTTGTTAGTCAAGTGTTAAGGTGGTTTTTGACTGGGGATAGAAGTAATTTACAGATGTTGAAATATAAGGTTGAGAAAAAGTACAGTGTGCCATAAAACTGGGTCTTTTAGGTGTAGGGTTTTTTTAAAAAACTTTGTTTTTTTCCAAACTTGTTAATGTTGTTTAAAAAAGTCTTTACATTTGAAAAATGAGCCTTTAAAGGGATTCCTTGCCAGTAGAATTGTGTCTTGTACTGTACACCATCCTCGCCTCGGATTTGCAGCTTCTTCCTTTCTTGATGTGTGTGTGTAGAATTTGTGTTTCCAAAGGACACATTAAGAATCAGAAATTGTAACCTTTAGTTGTCTTCTAATACTCATAGGTTAACTGATAAATACTACCCTCTCTAACCTTAGGCAGTGCTAAGAGTATCCTTTATATGTATGAATCTCAGCCTCTGGGTTTCATGTGTGAAAACCCCATCAATTTATATATCGTGGTATTCATTAAAAGGTTATCGACAAGTGATTTTATCACAATATTGAAATACTGCTTTTTGATTTAAGGATTTCTCTAATATAAAGATTATTAGTATATAGCACTTATTGACAGTATTATGCTTATCTGCCATAAAGAGAGGAAAATTACGTGGGACAATAAATTGCCCATGATTGCATCTCACAATTCCTAAATTGGTGCCTCATCCTGTGGGTTACATTTGCTTTCCAAAGATGGATGTGCTTTCATTTCTTTTATTCTCTGTACTATAGTTCTTACCATCCTCATCAAGTGGCTTTCTAAAGTTGATGCTGGATTCAAAGAATCATATTTTTTACTAATGATTAGACGGAATCAAAATGAACTCCCAAGAGTACACAAGTTCTTGCAAAGCCCAGGTGAAGTGTGAGGTGATGTGCATTTTCTGAGGACAATTTTCAGCAGGCAATTGAATAGGAAAATTAATGTGATTGCTCCAATCACTTTTGTGCCACAAGTTGTTTCTCTCAGGTATAAGGGAAGTCTTAGGGTACAAATGTCTTCGAACCTCTGGGTATAAACCTCAGACTTGGAATTTCTAACAGGAAAAAAAGAAAATGTAGATAATGCTGCAAGGATAGCCCACATTTTTAAATTATCTGATCCAAAACAGACCTACTGCTGAGTCAGCCCTTAGTGAACATGAAAAGCTTGCTAAACTCTCTGTGAACAGATACTTTGGAGACCATGTAGGTTCTGTATGAAAGTAACATCCATAAATGAATGGTATCCTGAACAGTGATCTTTTAAAAGCAGGCATGGGATCACATATCTGTGATCATGGAATGCCATCCAAGGCAGTAAGAAGGTTTATAATCATCATTGACAAGTGTTTTCAGAGTGTGGTTCAACTGACAGAGATAGATGCCACCTCCTCAAACTATGCATTCTACCTGTCACAGCCAACTAAATACTCAATAGCATAATTTCCTTCAAATAAAATGTCACCTACGTCCCAAACAGCCGTGAGGAAAATTGAGTTGAGATGTGCCTTGAGGAACTGTTGAGTTTATCACGAATCAGTGAGACCTGTTTTAGACTACTACTCCGTTCCCACAGACTGAAGGGAATATTTCAGGTGGCAGGTGTTCTCCAGTGCTGGGTGCTGCTGTGCTGCCTGGGATGATCTGTTAGTTTAACAAATGCATTTGGCCCCACTACACCAGATGCAACACCAGGAACATTTCTGGGTTCTTATCCTTCAGGTCCGTTGTGGCATCATTGTGCTGGAGCGTGGAACAGTGTGGTCAGGTAAATGAGCCTCCAGCCAGCCTCCAACCCTTCCATTTCATTCCTCCCCTTAGGGATCATCTATCCTGTATCTGATCACATCCTGCCCCGTATCTCTATTTCTCTAAAAGCTGAGGGAGCAGCCTGCGGAAGAGCCTACTTGCGTTCATGGAAGTGCTCCCACGAAACAGGTGTTCACCTCTGCCCCATCAGACTGACACTTTCCTCGTCTGCATTTGCCAGTTGTACGAAATGCCAGAGGACTAGGATGTCAGGTCTATTTTCAAGCTGCCTGAATACAACCTTGAAATGTCCCTTGTGCACCTCTCACATTAACATTGGATAGTGGTAGGTTCAGGAAAAGATGTATCTCTTTAGAAGTTAAAATACAGTTTTAAGGAAACAGATCATCGTAGAATCATCATCATAGAATGGCCTAGGCTGGAAGGGACCTTAGAGATCATTTAATCCAACCTCCCTGTCATGGGCAGGGATGCCAGTTCTCGACTAGGTCAGGCAACACGTGAGAACCGAACAGGAATCGAACCCACGACCTTTGGTGTTTAAAGCACCACACTCAACCCACTGAGCTAAACCAGCCCTCATCAGATTAAAGTATAAAGAGGACAATAGTATTCAAATTAGTGTCATTTTAAAATATCTGTTACTTCAAATGTATAAATGTGCAACAGATTTTCTGCCAGAGAGGTGGAAGGGGATTTTGTGTCTCCTGTCTACCCTGAAATTTCTGAGTAACATACGGAAAATTGCAACTTGAATTCTTTGTGCTTGGTAAGAAACAAATAACAGAAAGTATTTTTGTTGGTTTCTGAAATTGAACACCTGTTTGAGGTAGAGCAAGCTGTGAAACATGGCATGTTTTTAATTGTGGCTCATTTTGGTCCATACATAAGTTAAACCTGAAAGAGTGAATTACAGACAAAAACAGGGTCTAGAAGTTCCAGCCAAGTTTGCAGTGTCAATGATAATCAGAAATCCACATGTATGTAGTAGAAAGTTCCTGAAAATACTTAATCCTGTATAAGTAAGATAGAAAGGGCGAAGAAACAGCCCCCACTGTCTCTGCAACATTGGCTGAAGTAAGGACACAAGACTTGTACTGTCTGTGCCCATATGGCCCGTCCCAAATGTGTCTGTCCATGAACATGTGCTCAATCCTCAGGACAACCCAAACTCTCATGTTTTTTATCCCACACTGCCTTGCGTCACATGCCAAAATCTCTTCCTAGGACATAGCTTCTTCCTAGCATAGAGATTTAGCGGACAACTACTTTTGCCAAGGAGGAGTGATTATAGTCTCATTGGATCTGTCCTCACTTTCAGGCACGGGTATGATTTGACCTTGGATGTGGATAGCGTAGTTTTTAGCTCCTCTTTTGTCCTCCTTGTCTGCTCTATATATTATCAGTACTAGCTGAAAGTGTAGCATGTATTGAACTATACTGTGTCCAAAATCTGTGGTTAGATAACAAGTAGAAAACAGATACACAATCTTAACTTTGAGACCATATAGTCTGCACTCTCATTATTCATTTCATTGTAATCACAGTTGTATCCTTGCCATAGCAGTTTTCCAGTGCAGCAAAGAGCAGAACACAGGCCAAGAATATGGCAGTTCTGCCTGCTGTGCAGGGCCACGTCTCCAGCCGCAGGATCTTCTCTCTAGCTGAGAAGCTGTGTGGTGGGCAGGGGCAGAGCCCTGCAGACCCCTCTGGAGAGAAGTCAGTTCGGCTTTGAGCAAGGCCGTGTGGTGCATGGATAAGGAGAAAGCTGAATCCATCGCACAGGCTGAGGGCTGAGACCAGCACTCACATCACACATGAATTACCCCTTAGGTCATCTGTCTTGTTCTCCGAAGCTCATTGAGACTTTTCTTCCAGCTAAATCTTCTGTTCCCTCTTGTCTATCCTTCATCTCTTCCTCCTTTCCTGCATAGTACTTACTTATCTCCTTGTTTTCTGCTTTGAATTATTTACCTCCTTTACACTCAATGCCCCTCCATGTAGGATTGTCTATGTGCACAGATGGGATTTATAGGACAGTCTATACAACTTTCCACAAACACCGTTGTTTAAAAACAAACTTGATCATCTCAATCAAAAGGGCATAAATGGAGAAAAGGATTTACTGATTTTTTTTTTCAGCCTTAGAATTAGCTTTCCATTAACAGTTAGATGAGAAGCAGATCCAGTCCCTCCCATTTATCAAAAACTTCATTTTGCTGATATATCCCTGTTAGTAGTGAGCTGTGTGAGGTGGGCACATAATTCTTGTTTTCTTATATGGACATTTGTCAACAAATTTTATGCCCAGATGTCAACTAAAATTCTTGTCATTAAGTAAGAAGTTAAATTTAGTTTAAAATATTACACCTGCTCAGAA
Source organism: Trogon surrucura (assembly GCA_020746105.1). NCBI lineage: Eukaryota > Metazoa > Chordata > Aves > Trogoniformes > Trogonidae > Trogon > Trogon surrucura. The sequence continues at coordinate 13,295,681 of CM036622.1, read as the reverse complement.
TCCTCTATTTTTATCTCTTTACAATTACTTTTACTGTTTTAAATGATGTATCTGAATCTCCACAGTGTGTGAAAGATTACGCAGATGGAAGATAGTGATTATAAAAGCAAAGCTACCATTAGGGTAGGGGTAAATGCGTTGGAAAAATAGATGAAAAGTAGCAATTCTTATTGTTCCTTCTATCAGTAGTTCGTGACTTTCTACAATACTGTGGGTTTTCTTAAAGTTCTGTGCTTCTTAACAACTTCTTACGTAGTGTCATTTTACAGTCGTTTCCACAAACTTGAAGTATTGCTTCCTCCTCTCATGTCCAAAAGAGCATGCTGTCATCAGTTGTATATATGGCATCCCTGTGGAGCAAGATGCTTCCTACTCCTTTTAATAAGGACTAACTCGTTAATTCCTAACTGTGGACAACTAGGCACGTTTGGAGTTGTCTTTGATTGCAAACATGTTGATTTTGAGTGACATGCCAATATAAACACATTTGCCTTAGCTGATTTGCAAGGAATGTTAGAAAAGCAGTAAGACTAGTGCTCTGCTTTTAGGATGAAAAAAAAAGGCAGCCTTCTGTTATTAATGATTTTTTTAGAGCTTTTACTTGTGTCCTAGAGATGAACTCTTAGACATGAGCAGTTATTCTGACCACAAAATGAAAGAACAATTAAAATATTTTTTTAACATACACTTTGTGTTTTGAAAAATGGCTCATAAAAATTGTCAGCTCCTGTAGCTGTCAGTTCAACTGACCAGCCTGACAGTAGTAGTGCTGCCCCACGGTCCCTCTGCTCGGAGATATACATTACAAGCACACGGTAATATGTAACTCATAGGTGTATAAAATCATAATAGAGCATTTCATCACATCTAAATAAGGGTAGGTGCATGCTGTCTGAAACAGTTAACCATTGAAAACATTGAATACAAGACATTTGACACTAATTTTACTGGTCAAATCCTTCCCTGAAAGAAACCTTGACAAGCCGTTCACGAGGTACCTTTTGCCGCAAGAGCCGGGCTTGATGGGTCGTCGCATAAGCTGCTTGACATTTGTCCCCAGTCAGACCGGATGCCACATGAAAAATTTACTCAGGCGCAGGGCTCCCAGGAATAAACATTTCTCTGGTGTTGCTCACCGGGGACTCGGCAAGGTGAGCGGAACTCCAACTTGTCACGGATGCTCTGTTCTGACAAACATAAGTAGATGCTAATGGCTAAATCGTGACAGAATAAAGTCCCACAACCATATGGCTAATTGCCACAACAATATCTTCAGTGTTATTAATCAAGTTTTCATAGTGTGCCATGATAATTGGAATAATTAGAAACAGCATAGGCATTGCTTGCCTCTGCCGCACATACTGCAGACAGGGACCTGGAACAACCACAATTGCACTTTCTGTGCAGCGTTGTTTAGTGCTTTTCTTTCCAGCAAATACTGTGGTTAATTAATGAATTAGCTGTTTGCCACCAGAGTATTTTATTGCTAGCAGGGCTTCTGCAGGGGCACATGGGTAGCTAACAGAGACCGCTAAGCCCTTGTGTCTCTCGGAAAAGATGCGATATTCCTCTAAGGCTGCCGCTACACAAAACAAAAGTTCGCCGGTCGTTAAGTGCTTTGTGTCACAAAAGTTAAAGTTCCTGTTCTTGTAACTAATAATGTTACAATGGGGGGTTTTAGTATATACAGAAAGAATAAAAAAACTTCAAAGTGTGCATTTTTTTTGCTTAACAGTTTAAACGAAAGGAAGACAGCACTTAATAGTGGTGCAATTAACTTACCAGGCAAAAGAAGTTAACTCTGATTTGCCTTACCTTGCTCAGTCAGTAATGGAATTGGGCTCCAAACCTATATTCTGCTTTTGAACTGAGGTTATAAATACAGTGGTGATTCTAACGCTGTTGTTCACGCCAAGCAGCTAAATCGTCATTTTGTGTGCTACCTCTTGGAACAGCCTCGCTTGATTCTCGTGTTTAGGAGTACGACAGCAGGGAGGAAATGTTTCTGTTTCCTCAGTGCATGCATCAACATGTAGTTGACTGGTCACTAAAACTGGCAGATTGATGATGATGACTCCCTTCACTGGATGTATGAAGGCATTTAGCCAGACTAATAGATTGAAATGGACTGCTGTATGTATGGCCTCTGAACAGCTTCTTAATTTAGTTTTAGAGCATACAGTAGATGTAATGTTGAATTCAGTGATGGTATAAATCTTCTAATTTTAAAAAATAAATAAATTTCTTCTCCAGAGTGGAGCACCACAGAGAGATTTTGAAATGTTATATGCTTAATTATAAAGAGGTTTGCAGAAATAAGCCCCCAGTTCAGGTGGTAGGTAGGAATTCTGTCCATTTGAGGTTTATTGCTGTTTAATTAATTAATTTTCTCCCTGCTGAGGGATGCTGTGGAGGTGCTCTGGCCCCTCAGGGCAGCAGCTCCCAAAGGGAATTTTTAGTAGAGTTCCTTCCTCTGCAGAGTTACTGTAAAGTTTGGTGCTCCAATCCTTAGTGGAAGATACCCAAACAAAACCCTGGATGCAGAGAAAACTATCCTTTCATTAAGTATCTGTTTAGCGGGTTTTCGTATCTGTTTTGGTGTCCTATTGTATCTACACATTTTTCATACCAATTCATTGGCAAGGAATTTATTTATCTGTGATGGTCTAGTTTTACCTGTGTTTGTATTCAGCATAATTAGCAGGAATTTTTGCAAATACTAAAATAAGGCTTCTGCAAAAGGTATGTATAGTAAGGTTTTGGTGATCGTAATAAAGTCTTCATTACTGGTGCTTGTTTTATTCTGAGCATGGCTGCCAAATAGCTTAATAAGTTTTTTTGTTTTCTTCATATCAAAGTATCACAATTTCAACTTCTTATGCTTTAAGCCCAACTGAAAGATTATCACTTTGTAAAGGGCATGTCCTTTTACTTCAGATATGTTTGACATGTATTTATACAGTTTTATGAGATAAAGGAGGCAATCTGATAGATAATTTAATTAACTGAAAGTTACATTTTACTTCATTTAATTTTGATAGGGAAGTCTACAGGATAGATATAAGCTTTATAATATTTTATCAGCACTTATTTATTTACTTTAGAACCATTAACATTATCTCTCTTTCTTTTATTTTAAATTGTATGTCTTTTTGATTAAGTCTTGTCCGAGTGGATTCCACAGAGAAATATAGTACATCTATAGAAGACTTAACAATATGGGACAGTAAAATGTTACAGATTGCTCTTCTAAAGAGAGATTGTACAAAAGGATTGTTGTATCTTATAAGCCTACTGCGTAGATCTTGAATCAATGAATAAAGCTATTAGCAAATTTATTTTATCATCTTAAGAACTGTGTTTTAATTGCAACACTGAGAGTTGTTTTTCTAATATAATTTCTCCACTTTAAAACCAATTTAATCATTGCTGTTTAAAGATGGAAAAGTTGGGGGGGGTAGTTCCTAATTGCTAATAGCTGATATCAGTAGGATCTTCACTAATTTAGAAGTGCCTCTTTTGTTTCAATAGGTTTATTGCAGCAGTGTTTAAAATCATTCACCTGTAATTATTTTTGTTTATAAAATAAAACGTTTTTGCTACTCTGCAGTGATTTTCAAAACAAAATTCACATGCATCATCAGTATTTAGGACTGTAGGTTTTAATTGCGTAGAGTCAAAGAGCAGGTAGAATTCAGTAGGTACAAAAAACCTACAGGTTTTCACATATTTCTCTTAAGAGAACAGATACTGGTCATTAAATTATAGTTTTAGATATGTATCAGAGATGTAGTCTCATACTCCTTGCACTTAAGGGATGTTTATCATTGACTTCACAAGGTTTTTTCCAGTAGAATGTAACAGCCCCAGCTGGTCCTTCTAGTTTATCACCATAATTTTATCACACTGAACCTTGCTTTTTAAATCTAAGTTCTGCCTGAACTGTTTAAATTTAGTTGCTTTGCAGAAACACAGCAGTGTTGTTCAGTCTTTTTCATTTGAATAAAAGCACAGTTTAGCCCAGATAATTCCTAAATGCATCATGGTATAACCGCTGTACCCTTCATATTGTTACTTGTGTATTGTGGCCAACATTTTAAACATGGGTGCCTCAGCTTTGATATGTAGTATTTGTTGTTAACTTGAAGCACTTTTTTAAAAAATCTTGACAAATGTCTAGGACTTGTGTCCTTTAGAAAAATCACGAATGGCCAAAACTATGTTAAATATATCAATAGTCATTCTTTCTGCACATAACAACTGGAGTATAACAGTTTTGTCCACCCTTCACAGTAATGAACGGTCAGTAAATCGTTATAGTCCAGTAACCAGGAGTCGTATTTACTGCAAATGCAGGCTAGCAATGTCAATGCAATGCTTGTGATAGCTGCTATCACAAAGGTAAGCCTTTATAAAGTGTTGTTTATGTGAAATGCACATTAAGAGCTTGTTTCAGCCAGTCATCTTACTGGAGTTTTACATTAAGAAGGTCAATCGAATAAATTGCAAAATCGGAACAATAAACCAAGTTTATGCTGATTTATAAGTTTAACTATTCTGAATTCCTGCTTTTATAGGCCTTTGTCAAATAGGCTCTTAATCAGATCCAATCTTACATGACACTGCTCTAGAATTTTGTAATAATATCTGATCAGAATTTAAAGATTCAAGTACGGAAAACCACCACGTCTTTAAACTTAACATAGTTTCTCCAGTGGTCCAGGTTGTCATTGCAGGGTTTTTGGTTTTGTATATGAGGTTATTTTAGAAGGGGAGAATGGCTTATGGTGATATTCTGGTGTGTACTTTACATGCCTTTTTGGCGATATGAATTCGTATGTCATTTGTCTTCCCCTTGGTGGGCATTCTGACCAGTCCTTCTTGTCCTTCACGTGCCTGGAAATAGTTTCCAGGATTAACCGCTCCATCATTGTCCCAGGGATCAAGGTGAGGCTGACTGGTTTGTAGTTCTCTGGGTCCTTCTTAACCTTCTTGAAGGCAGGTGTGATATTTCCTTTCCTTCAGTCTTTGGACATTCACCCAGTTGCCATGATTGATCAAAGATTATTGAGAATGACCTCACAGTGACATCCACCAGCTCTCTCAGCCTTCCTGGATGCATCCCATTCAGGGTCCATGGACATAGGTATGTCCAGTTTGCTTAAGTATTTCCTGACCTGATACTCTTCCACTAAGGATACATCTTCTGTGCTCAAGCCTTTTCGTCTGTCTCTGGGACTTTGGATTCCTGAAAGCCAGTCTTGCTAGTAAAGACTGAGGTGAAGGAGGTATTCAGTAATTCAGCCTTTTCCATGTCCTAAGTAAAAAGGTGCCCTATTTATAGAGTAAAATAAAAATGTTGAGCAGAGTTTTAAAATCAGGGATGGATTTTAGTGAGTGTGGTTACCAGTAATCTTCTTTGTAACAGTTTAAGAAAGTTCCTTATCATTAGGGTATATCCTAGAGCAGGGCTGCATGAAGGAGCGAAGTACATCACTCTTGTCAGCATTAGGTGGATTCCCATAAACTCTCATAAAACAACATCCAAAACAAATTCAGAAGAACATGAAAGTACAACTCCCAATACTTGAAAGATTACAACCATCATAGAATCATAGAATGGCTTAGGTTGGAAGGGACCTTAGAGATCATCTAATCCAATGTTCCTGCCGTTGGCAGGGATGCCCTTAACTAGACCAGGTTGCTCAAGGCCTCATCCAGCCTGACCTTGAACATCTCCAGGGAGGGCGCATCCACAAGCTCTCTGGGCAATCTATTCCGTAGTCTTGCCACCCTCATACTGAAGAATTTCTTCCTAAGATCCAATCTAAACCTATTCTCCTTCAATTTAAATCCATTTCCCCTTGTCCTATCACTGGACATTCTTGTAAGAAGTTCCTCTCCAGCCTTCCTGTAGGTTCCCTTCAGGTATTGGAAGGCAGTTATAAGGTCCTCCCAGAGCATTCTCTTCTCCAGGCTGAACAATCCCAGCTCCCTCAGCCTGTCCTCATAGCAGAGGTGCTCTAGCCCCTGGATCATCTGTGTGGCCCTGCTCTGAACTCGTTCCAACAGATCTATGTTCCTCCTAAGGTGGGGACACCGGAAATGGACACACTATTCGAGGTGGGGTCTCTCAAGAGCAAAGGGGGAGAATCACCTCTCTTGATCTTCTGGTCACACTCCATTTGATGCATCCCAGCATACGATTGGCCTTCTGGGCTGCATGAGCACGCTGCTGGCAGCACCTTGCACTTGTACTTGTTGAACCTCGTGCAGTTTGCAATGGCCCATTTCTCAAGCCTGTCAAGGTCCCTCTGGATGGCATCCTTTTCCTCAAGGAAGTCCATGGCACCACACAGCTTGGTGTCATCAACAAACTTGCTGAGGATGCCACTGTCCATGTTGAACAACACTGGACCCAGAACAGACCCCCGAGGAACTCCACTTGTCACAACAAACTAGAACTACATCAGGGACCAAAACCACAGAAGGAACATGAGGAAAAACTACCCTCTTTGAGGGTCACCAGCACTCCCGGTGAACATGTCCAAGGTACCAAATGGTGGATACTGGTAACACCCAAGACGTTGGGTGTAGGTGGGCTGCAACAGTAGGTGACAGTGGCAACTATGGAAAATCTGAAGCCAAGGGTAGTACCAGTGCCAGAACAGGTGCCTAAAGGTATTTAAGAACTAGAACAGAATCCTATCCAAAGCAGGCTAAGAGGTTAAATAATATTATTGTAGAACATTTCTAAAAATATTAAATATTATTGCTATGAAGGTGAAATGGCGCCTTCTTTGTTAAGCGCATTCCCACAAGTGAGTATATTGCAATTGTTCTGACTTAAACCATCAGTAAGTATTTTTCCAAAGAAGGGTAAGTTAGAGTGAGGAGGAGGAGATAGTTATTAGGAATTAATTTTTTAAAAAGAAAAATCTTCTTTAATAAGGAAATGCATAGAGTCTTCTGAAACCAGAAAGAATTTTTCTTAAATGCAAAACTGAGTAATCTTTGCCAGTAAACTTAAGGAAACTAAACGGGAAACGAAATAATCAACATTATAATTAGATTCTTGTGTCATTTGTTTGTATAAATAAAATTAAAGATATTTATTTTAAAGAGGTATGCCAGTCTGTGTTTGGTAAGGTAATTACTGTGAAAAATTTTTAGGATGTGTAGAGCAGCAGGAAGTTTTGACGGGACAAATCAAAATCATTTTCCCCAGTGGAAAGAAGACATCAAAGTAAACTATGACCAGTATTCCTAGTCATCGCTTAGCCTAAATTTGCGTAGATTTAAATTAATCAATTAGTGTTTATTGGCATTATTATTCAATTTTTAAAACTTAATTTGTGATGGGGAAAAGTGTAGTAGAGTTTGAAACCCATATAAACTATAATGTAAATGTATATTTTCACTTTTATTTTAATTGTTTTCAAACACTGTAATTTCTACCTTTATATAATTCCCTAGCATCTAAAAGTAGAACAGAAAACCCATGGATCTCATCACAGTTTTTAAAGTTGAGGGATTTTTAATGTAACTGCGTAAAACTTTAAAACTGAGGGGATTTGAACACAAACCGAACAGAATGTGAACCAGGAAAAAAAAAAAAATATAACCTACCTTGTATCCACCCAGCAGTAGAGCCATGATTTGTGGATTTGGTGCAATAATTCATCAAATCTTCTTGCAGCCAGTACGGGAGAAACTGGATGAAATGAACACCCCACTTGGGAGTGCAGGACAAGACAATCCCACCTTGATCATGGTCACACCAAAGCGTGTTTGTGATTCACTGGCAGAAAAATAGTCACAGACTAACCTGAAATTACTTAAACAGATAAGGCAGGTGTATGTGCACACATAAGAAGAATCTTTTTTTATATACTTTCTGTTATCTCTAAGAAGAATCTGAATGATGTGTTAGATGCTGGCACACACTTTTTCCGTCCTTATCACACACACATTTATACAATCAGCATATGCTGCTGGAGATGATGTGGTAGAAATCTGTAATATTTAAATGTTTTACAGCCTAAGGAAAATCTGATCATCTTGTCTGCCTTCTCAAATGACAAAGGCCACATAATTTTATCTAATAAATCCAGAATTAACATTTGAATTTATGGCTGAAGTAAACACATCTTCTAGCAAGATGTCTGTTTTCATTCCCTTCACAAGTTAAGTAGATTAAGGCAAAAAATGGAACATATGCTGTAACAATATCTCACTGTACATCCTTTATGGGTGGTGTGCGTATGAGGGTATACTGTGTGTAAAATTCTCAGCATTTAGATCAAACACATTATAAGTCTCTGTAAATCCCTGAAAGTCTGCTGAGCTTCCCACATAACTTCTCATTCCAGTTTTTGGCTCTACTGGGCTTTCACATGCTTCCTTCTGTTCTGACAAAATATTGTATTTTAATAAGGTTTTGTTTATCTCAGACATGTCATTTCATTAATTATTATGCCTAGCTCCTGCCTTTCTACTCGTCTGTGATCATTAAGAGTTTCTCGTGCGTCATGAGCACTACTGCCCATCCACAAGACCCTTGTAGGAGAGTAAATGTAAGAACAAGTAATGATTATATTTCAGGCATGCTTTCCTCACTCTCCTGTATCATTTGAAGGTTTTATTAATCTCTTTAGGGCATTCCGTACAAAATCCCTGAACTGTATAAAGCAAGCCACAGGAGTCTTAATAAAAACAAGATTTAGTAAGAAAGGAAACAGCACTGGAGACATGGCCTGTGTAACAGGTCTAAGCTGAAATGTTGCTAAAACCTGTCTTGACTGATCTCCTTCATGTCTTTAAAAGAAAGTAAACCACCTTACGTGTCTTCTGATTGACCTTGCCTGTCTCCCCTGTAACTGCTTATGGCAGCCACCAAATCCGGGAGAGTTTCTGGTATCAAATGTCTTCTGAGGGTGCTTCTGCTGTGTCTTCACAGCTATCTTTGCTCTTCCTTAGCATCCATGTAAGTGTTGATGAGTTCTGCTGCGGCAGTGGTAGCCCCAGCATTAGCCCTGCCTGTGGCTGGGTGCCTCTGCAGGGGGCCAGCCCTGGCGATACCCAGCCTTCTTCAACTGCAGCCCATCCAGGGACCCTCAGAAATACAGATGGCTGAAGTCGCAGTGCAGGCATCAAAAGTAGTGCTTGCTGGCTGGCATTGAACAATTTAATTCCTTATCTTCCATATAGCTCTAAGTTCTTTTGAAAGTGTTATACAAATGTTGCTCCTCATCCTTTTCCCATATCTTGTTTTTGAGCAAGCAGATCACAGCTCAAGTCTGTCTACCCTTTCTCCTAAATTATTGACCATGACTTTACATAGTAAATTGCACTGGCTACAAATGTTTGCTTGAACATAATTCATGACAGAGTTTAAAGAGACAGAGCTTACATATAATTTTCTCAGTCAGTAAACAACTGATGTTAATTTTGGCATTTCTCAGCTTCCGAGTGCTTAGTTTTGATAAGATGGTATTGTTTTCAATAGTTACAGTCCATTCAGATAATTTTCTTACTTAAAAAAAAAAAAAAACACCACCAAAACTTGCACTGAAAATGAAATGCCATCCTGCAAAATCCTACTCGCCCTTCCTTCCTCTGGAAGACTCCCGCTAGTGAGCCTTGCAAGCACTGGAAACCAGATGAACAGCATCCTCCCCCATCACATCTGCTGGGTAGCAGTAGTCACACAGAATCACAGAGTTGTTGAGGCTGGAAAAGACCTCTGAGATCATCAAGTCGAGCCTATGTCCTAACACCACCACAACACCTAGACCACGGCACTAAGTGCCACATCCAGCCTGTCCTTAAACACCTCCAGGGACGATGACTCCACCACTTCCCTGGGCAGTGCATCCCAGTGCCTGAGCACCCTCTCCGTGAGGAAGTGCCTCCTGAGATCCAACCTGAACCTCCCCTGAGGCAGTTTCAGGCCGTGCCCTCTCGTCCTGTCACTTGTTGCCTGGGAGAAGAGCCTGATCCCCACCTGACTACACCCTCCCTTCAGACAGTTGTAGAGAGTGAGAAGGTCCCCCCTGAGTCTCCTCTTCTCCAGGCTGAACACCCCCAGCTCCCTCAGCCTCTCCTCACAGGACTTTCCCTCCAGTCCCTTCCCCAGCCTCGTTGCTCTCCTCCGGACCCGCTCCAGCCCCTCAGTGTCTTTCTTGCAGTGAGGGGCCCAGACCTGCACACAGGGCTCGAGGTGAGGCCTCACCAGAGCTGAGCACAGGGGCAGAATTACATCCCTGCTCCTGCTGGCCACACTGGTCCTGGTACAAGCCAGGATGCCATTGGCCTTCCGGGCCACCCGGGCAGACTGCTGGCTCGTGTTGTTGCGGGTGAATGATGCTCGCCTTTGCCATTTCCCGTGCAACAAAGAGGGTGCAGGTGGGGTGAAGTACATGCTGGCACAGGCACTGTTGGGTTAGTGGCAGGAATTAGGAAGAAGCAGAATGTACTCCGGAAATCTATACTCTGAAGTGTTGAGGTAAACCAAGGAAACACTAAAGGTCACGGGTTCAATTCCCGTTCGGTTCTCACGTGTTGCCTGGCCTAGTCGAGAACTGGCGTCCCTGCCCACGACAGGGAGGTTGGATTAAAATGATCTCTAAGGTCCCTTCCAGCCTAGGCCATTCTATGGTTCTATGAATTAACAAATTTGGACTTCTTCTTTTCTTTTTTTTTTGTGTTTTTTTTTTAAATAATATACACAGTAAAAAGGAAATACGAGAGACCTTGTTGTTTTGATTCTAGACCTTCTTAATTAAATGCTCAAGGAAAAAATGAGTTAAGCATGAACAGAATTTTTTTAACCTTCTTCTGGTAAGTAGTACCAATGAATGAAAAAATCAAGCCTTGAGCAGATGCTCAGAGTGGAAATTTTGCTGAAGATTGAGTTTAGCAAAACTATAAATGGCTAAAAAATGGTTCTTATAGTAGAATTTTTAGGCAACTTGTTGACAAGTTGTAAGTTCTAGATTTAGTCATTTAGAAGTAGCTTCTTCAGAGTCATGCTTTCCCTTTCCTGGCATTATGGTTTTTCTTATTCTCTCTGATTTCGTTGTGTTGTTTTGTCCCCATAAACACTCCTAAAGTGTTTTTAACACCTCATCTGTAACCATTGCTTAGGTTTATTTAATTTTTTTAGAATTTCTGGCTTCCAATAGAGAAAAGGTAAGTAACTACATGTAACACATATTCTAAGTTAATACATTGAACGCATATAATAAGTTAATTTTATTAATTGTTGGAGAATTGTCCTGTAAATCTGTCCAAATGGTTGTGGTTTTAGTTAAAACTAGTAAGGCTGGATCATTACCTTATTTAATGGCTTTACTAAAGCACAGTTAGCACAGTTTTCTCCTGCTTTCCATATATTGTAAGGTCATTAATGAATCATTATCTATTGCTAGTAATTACTGATCCCTTGGGAATATTGGTTTAATTATATAGAAATCATAAGTGGAAGATATAGTTACATATTCTACAATTTAGGTAGTAGGACCTTGGTGTATTATAGCTTTAAAGAATCTGTTGCGTTTTCTTTTTTTTCTTGTAGATTTTAATTGCTAAGTGTGCCTGGTAAAATATGAATTATTGTACTACTGCATGTGATAAAAGGTATACTATTGTGAGCCTCGCAGTCTGCAGGTGTAACAGATGTAAGGCAAGATTAACAGGACAGAACAATAATTAAACCACAGACAGCCATCTCAAAAAAAAAAAGAAAAAAGGTTTATCGTGTCCAGTGCAATTATTGAGTATGTCTTAAATTCTCTGCAAATATTTGTAAAAGCAATAAAAATGTGTTAGTCTGAAAGACAGCTTTTCAGTTTGGACACTTACTTTAAGGAGTTAAGCTTTCTTTTCATGAATATGAAAGCTGAGCGAAGTCCTGCCATATGGCAGCATGGTTCATAGGCAGTAGGGTCCTTAGTTTATAGATGCTATGAGCTAAATGCTGGCAAAGAAAGTAAGAGAGCAGTTAGTATATATGCATTTTCAACAGTATGAATTACTTACTCCCTTTAAGACAGGAAGGTTCAAATAATTAACGGTAATATTATGGTTGCAAAAGTAGGTCCAGTTGTTCTTCAGCAGTCTACATCTGTGAAACGTGATACCTCTGGGGACCGAGGTTTAATTTCCCCAGGAGAAAATATAAAAGCAGGAAAAAAAAAAAGGAATGACTTCTGCTTGAGCAGAATAAACCTGCATCTACAAACGATTAACGCTGCATAATGAAGTAGTAAAGAAGCAAAAGAGATTTCTAATAAAAGACTAATAACAAATCCCATTACACCATGGTGTATTTTTTCCCTTGAAGTGTATTAGACTTTTAGCAAGGCTTCTGAATGAGATTTGGATAGTTGCATGCAAAGTCAGCTCAAATGCTTCAAGCTTAGCTGAAATTTCTCGCCTAACAGTTTGTGTAACTTGGAAGTTGTGGTTTTACAGGTGGGAGGGGTTGTTAATGCAAGTAATAGGCTTCACGCAGAGTTTAGGGAATGTTTGTGTCACCATGGGATAATAGTCTCCTGTAGGCTAGACGCTGTAGGGTAATGTGCTGCCACATGGTAAAATCCCTTAGATAGAACAGTCGTGGTATTAAATGCACTAGCTAAGCCTTGCTTTTGTGTTAACAGGTCTTCTGACTTCTCTTTTTGAGGCCTGAAAATAAGTCCTCGTAGGAAAGTGGATTGATCAGAGAGGGAAATATGCAGAGTTTGTGTTTTGTCATAGCTAATATTGTGACTTTTGTGATAACTATGCTAACCTAAAAAGTAAGAGGACATCAGAAGATAAATGTTTGATATAAGGGTGAGGTGATGCTGGGTTTTTTGAAATCACTTATTTTCACTTTTAGAAGGGAACATGTCTTGCAAGGACAAAAATCTGTGTAGTGATCTCTAAATCTCTAACATGGATATTTTTGTGAATTATACGTAGGGTTCCAGTGGCAGGAGTAAAAGTTTAGTGAGCAAAACTTTGACTCACAGAACAGTCCTTCTGAATTTCTTTTATAAGAGAGAGTCTTTCTGTACAGATTGCTGTTGTCTTAAAAGCTTGTGCTCGACTGACATGCTGAAATTCATTTGTCTAGAAATGATCTTTTGTCACTGGAATCAGGGAAAAAAACACAGATTCCTTAAACTAACAATGAGTTCTGGGACAAAAGTGGTTAAACATGAATTCTTACCAATGAAACTGATCTTGATGAAGTTTCAAGTTGCCTTTTCAGAAATTTTTGCAGGTTTTAAAGAATGACTTAATTTGCTTAGCAGAAATTTGCAATCAATCTTTTCTTGCCACTGAATAAACAGATTCCACATGCACAGTAATTTGCATATCCCAGCTAAAAATGTAATTCATTATTTTTAAGTCCATTTCGTAATAACTATTTCAGGATTAATGTTACTAACTATTCTTTAGCTCTTTCAAATGTAACCTTAGATAATCTTACCTAAAAAGGTACAAAGCTAGCGGGTCTGTTCTGGGGTAGGAAAGAGAAGTGCCTTTCCTGAGGTCAGCAAGGAAGTCAGTGTATAAGAGCCAGAACTGGGAATAAGAAATCTTGAGAAATAATTTTCCTCCATGGCATCTCAAACTTCCAGCCTCAAGCAAATAGTGCATTTAATAAGAAAGATTTTAACATTTTGCTACGTATGAAAACAGCATAGATATGAACTGGAATTAATGGTAGAGTCTACATGCAGGTTATCACTAAATCTGCTAAAGATTTAAATTAGGTTTAGTCAAAATAGCATCCACAGCGTATTTTACATGGAGCTGCAAAGATTGTCATCAGTAACAGGGAGGAAGCCTCTTCCCGTAAGCGTGACCTGGTCCCCTGTAACTGTTTGGCATCTGTCTCTGAACTGGTTTTCACTTGACTGGGCTTTTCGGGACTTCTTATGAACCACTGAATTCTCCCTCTTGGTTTTGCTGTTTGAGCTTATTATTTGATAACATTTTCTCCCTTTCATCTTAGATCACTATTACATTAAATGCTTAAAAATATGGTGTATAGGATTGATATGTTTTGTTCTTTGAGGTTCACCCACGTAATAATATTAGTCATTTAAGCTTCTACAGCCCGTAATGTATCACTTCTTTAATGCAGATGCCGTAAGTTTTCCACATACACAATTAACTAAGTGGTTATCACAGATCTTCATGCTTTGAAAATTTTTCTGGTAAAATGTTTTGGATTGTTGTTGATCCTCGGATATGTATCCTGACTTTACCATAGTCGGCAAAACGGAGAAATACGAATCATGTCTTGTATTTTTTATTTTCAGACGATGGGTAAGGCTTCTGTTTGGACGTGAATTCCCACTTCAGGACCTTCTGGTCGTCTGGGATGCTCTATTTGCTGACAGTATCACCCTGAATTTAGTTGACTACATTTTTGTAGCCATGTTGTTATATATTAGAGATGCCTGTAAGTATCAACTGTCTTACGATCTTTTAAAAAGAATGCAAACCTGTTTTTCAAGGAAAAAGAGGATGTAAATGCTACATTTCATTGTGACTTTTTTAACATACTGAAAATCCTTTCCAAAGCTAGGAGAAGAGCCATTTATTATCGGACACAGTCTGTTGTATTTATGAAACAAATTGTATCTTGGAGTTAAATGCAGGTTTGGTTTCTGAGTAGTTCTTTGGTTTTATACGGAGTTGCAAATTTCATGTGCAGTAAAGGGATGCAGGTATGTATAGAGCTCCACCTTCTGACCAAACTGATGAAGTGAGTAAAGGCTCCCTTTGACACTGGAAATATTTTTATGCTGTTCTGCTGTGAGAAATGTGAAAATGCACAAGGCAATGACTCATAATTTTCGAAGACGTATCTTGAAGGAAAGGTAAATGCAGAGATGAGTAACAATTACAAAATATGTTGACGCTGTGCAGGAATGACATCTTTAAAAAAAGCATAGAATTTTATTTTATTTCAGTATGCCTGAAATTTGTGCAGTGATGAATTCTTATGTGTTAGTGATGACCAATAAATACATGAAAAGAAGAAATCACGAAACTGTTGTTCACTTATATAATTGTGAATAGAAGGCGGAAGATATGTCATGATGAACTGAGGCATTTATTTTTGTCCCATCATATTTTGCAAAAAATTCTGTGTACAACTTTGCTGCAACAAACTATGCGTTTGCGGAAAGATGCATATCTGTCATTACATATATGAATTCTGTAGCATGCTGTTCAGAGTTAATTATATATAATCTGTAAGCTTTATGTTATAACAAGGTCACAAATTTGACACAATTTTGTATTCTAGGACACATGAAGTTTTCAACATCTGTGGTTCCTATTTTAGGGCCCAATCTTGAAAATGTAACGGGCATGTTCTTTACACGTACTGTCGTTCCACTGCCTGCCTTCATGTGTTTTTTTTAATTACTTTTTAATAAAAATGCAGCATATAGAGCTAACTTATATTCCTTTTAAAGAAGTGGACATTTAATTCAGTTTAGAGGTTTCAAAATTAATGCTGCTGTTTTAGGATGATCTGATTCCAGGTCATTATGTTCTGCAATCTAAATCTGGCTTGTTTATGTGCAGTAAACTGAAATAATCTCAAAATTTTTGGAATAGGTGGATGGTGCAGATGCACATAAAAATGTTTCTTAACATCAGTATTTTATTACGTGTCATTATTTCCCTTTTAAAAAAAGCCTTTAGGACTGTGTAAACACCCTCTCTCTTCTTGGGGACACAAGGTTGTTCTAGGTTTGGGGTTTTTTTTACTTTGTGGTGCTTATATACAAGTATCATTATGAGCTAAGTATAAATGTGAGCTAAAAAAGTGTTCTAGGCATCTGTATGAAACCAGTCTGTCTTTTTTGTTTTGAATCCCTAAGCTTAGTAAATAGAGTAGTAAGTAGCTTGAAAGTGGAGTACATTTGCCCCAATAAGAGGCAAAATCATCTCATAAGGACAGCTGATACTTCATGCATACACTGTTCCTCTAATACGTAGTTTTGTGTTCTGTAGTTGGACCTAGTTAGTTAGTCTAGGTGTAATAGAATGGTGAACCAAAATACTCAGTCATAAATACTGTACACTGGAATATATTTTCAAAGTCAATCTTGAACTATAGTGATTTTCATGGTACTTGATTTGATAAAAGAAACTCTTCTTATATATCTGTAATAGAAAAGTTTTCCATTTCCCCTTTTTTTATTGATGATAATATTTGAGCTTTGAATTGAGTTCAAACTTCTGTTGTAATACTTTTTAAAACATTTTCAAATAAAATGTGTTTCTAAAAGCTTCTCTTTATTTGGTGAAAGAAAATGCTATCTCAAAACATCCAGTTATGTTAATAATCTATAAATAAATTGTCTGGAAATTTTCAGTTTAAAACATTGAAACAATAGGAATAATAATAGAGCTGGTAAGATATTGTAAGAGTCTCAAACATAAGCAATGAGAATAATACATTACTGCAATCATTTGAAAGTTTAAAAATTATGCAGATTCTTCTATACCAACACATTTGGGGATAGGGAAGAAGCTGCTGGTCTGGGAATTGCTGATTTTTTTGTGTGTTTTATTATGTTCTCAAGGATGTGATTTTAAGAAAGTATTATTTCTGCTATGTTTTTATTTTATTTTTTTAAATCCTCTTTTACTCAAATAATATATTATTCAACAGGGGAGCATTTAGATTATTAGATTACTGTTTATACATTTTAGAGATTACGGATAACTAATCATGTACACAGCCATTCTGCAAACTGCCCTGTTCATTTTTTACATCTGTATCCAAGCAGAGCTTTAAACGTGGAGTGATAATCCTCACAAACCGAGTGTAGGGTTGTGTACCAAAGTATCTGGGAATTTTAATAAACTATTTTCTGGGTTGCTTTGGAAAAATTTGTGCAAAACAACCTCTTTTTTTTTTGTTTGTTTTTAAATCTGTCTAATCAGAAGCATGAGTATGTTACTTCTTTTTCACCAATATGGGTGTATATGCAGTTGTTGATGAAATCAGAATGTAGAGGAGTATATGTATTTTGTATACTTCCCTTCAAGAAGGACGGAAGTGAGCAAACCTGAAGATCTGTCTGTATTTTGCATAGTAAACTAAGGTCATTGTTGCACTGGGAGGTAATTTTGACTGATCGGTCTTAGAATAAGTATATTTTTATCGTGTTCTCACTTGAAGACTTTCCATGGCCAGTGTTAGAGTATATTTTTTCTTATTTAAAACCACTCTGAATATTTTGAGGGAAACGAAGGAGCCACAGCCTCTTCTTAGAGGAGCCAATGAGTTATTTTTGTTATAGGGCAAGATGTTCGTATTATTTACATCTCGCTCAGCCTAGGGCCTGCTAAAGAAAAGCAACAGGGAGAAGTGATCCCACCCTTCCTGAGTTAAGAAGCCATCTAGATCCAGGGTTGGTGGCATCAGTCATTAAACTCTTGAGATATTAGATGAGGCAGAAAATTAGGACTTTGTTGAAGACAGGTGTAGTTAGTTTACGTGTTTTCCACCACTGTTCTTGCTGCTTGCATCAGAAATGGTTGTTGGACCAAGAGAGAAAAGTTGGTCCTGTCTGAAACAGAAGGAAGAAAGTAATTGGTGTTCCTCTGGGCACCGCATGACAAATATTAATCAAAGGGCAGTGAGATTACTTTCTCTGTGTAGAGGGGTTTCTCTACTCCTTTCCCTAGAAATACAAATAGCATTGTTTTTTGGAGAAGTGAAAATTTTTTGTTCGCCATAACAGTTGGATCCAGATGTGACTCTTGCCAAGCCAATTAGTGAAGGAAAAGCACAGGTACGGAAGCACCAAACTTTTTACAAGGCAGCTGGCCACGGTGTCACCACTGAACTTCAACACCGTCCTGCTACTGCTGAGACTGGATAAATTTGTGTCACACAGAATCTCCTTCCAGAAACTTTATCCTGCAGTTGATTCTTAGAAAATCCTTTAACTCTGATGTGCGTATTCAAAGAAGGGGTGTTGGTTTGGTTTACTGCTATTTTCTTCATGATTTTTAAGAAAATTGTCACTCCTTTAGATAATAATATGCATTTTGTCCTGAAGAGACAAGAATCATAAAATGTTTTGGGTTGGAAGTGACCTTCAAGGATCATCTTGTTCCAGCCCCCCTGCCATGGGCAGGGACACGGCCCACTGGACCAGGTTGCTCAAAGCCCTGTCCAGCCTGGCCTTGGACACTTCCAGGGGGAGGACACCCACAGCTTCTCTGGGCAACCTGTTGCAGTGTCTCAGCACCCTCATCTTAAAGAATTTCTTCCTCATTTCCAATCTAAATCTACCCTCTTTTGGTTTAAAACTGTTGCTCCTTGTCCTGTTACTGCAGGCCCTAGTAAAAAGACTCTATCTGTCTTTCCTGTAGGCCCCCTTAATGTATTGAAAGGCCACCATGAGATCTCCCTGGAGCCTTCTCTTCTCCAGGCTGAACGGCCCCAACTCTCTCAGCCTGTCCTCATAGGAGAGGCGCTCCGTTCCTCATTAAAGCGATTGGGGATTTTTTAACTTTGTTTGGATGATAAGGTTTATTAAAAAATTTAACTTCTATGGATAAGAGGTAATACATAATCATTGCCCAACAGTTTATTGGGGATTTTTTCATTATTCAATTCCTTCACTATTGCACAATCCAAAAAATTAACAGAGTAAGTGTCTTGTGGTTAAAAATATAATTTTTTTTTTTGTCAGGGAGTAAATCTGCCCCTTTAAAATAAATTAGCTTTTTTAATATTTACTTTTCCTTAGATCTGTGAGACAGCAAAGAACTTTTCCAGGAAAAATAGAGAAAGGATAATTTTAATCCATTTTACATTGCAAAATAGAAAGCATACTGATCTGTTCAAGAGAGGTGTGTTGCTCTTACTGCCTGCTGTTTGTAAAAGTATTTAGAATTTACTATCCATTTTCAGTATTTTTATTTGTTTTGGTATTTACTTTGGAATCATGAACATAACTGCAGTACTGTATCTTAAGTTTGATTTACGTATGTTTGGGTGTGTACTATGCAGTGCAGTGCTCATATTATACTCCCCTGAAAGAACTCTGACGGAGACCATTGTATTGTGTTCATTATGCCAGCTTTGACTTCAAGAAGAAAAAACAGGTACCTGAATACGAACAAGAAAAACAAAGGGTAGGAAAAAGAACAGGCAGAATAGATAAAGAATGAGTAGGATAAGTGAGTGCTTTACAAATGAAAGCAGATGTATGAAATTACAAGCTGTCGGATCAGCAACGGAAATGAAGATGATAAAGTGGTTCCCTACACAGATTATAATTACTCATTTTGCCCAGTCCTGCATCTTTTCCCCATAATCCTCTTGTTGAAGGAGGAAAGGTACAGGAGGATATGAGGCTTATTCACATAAAAGCAAAAAAAGTAAAACGTTTAAATCTTTCTTTCCGTAAAACAGTCTTTTATTTCGCCTTTTCTGGAATCAAAATAAATTCATATTTACAGTGATCCATTTTGGTGTAAAGGCCTAATTAATTAAAAGTATTTGGTACTACACCTGAAGTTCTCAGAATAGTGAAGTTTGTTAAAAATTTATTTACAATTACTATTGTTGAAGGCTGTCTTTATGTTGCATAGTGCAAGCATCATTAACAGGCATTGCATTGACAGCTGTGGCAGATGGATTGCCTGGATTTAGATGGTGCAAAAGAAATGAAGTAGTTTACATAGACCTGCCTGAAAAGATGTCTTTAATAATTGCACTCATAATTAGATTGATTTGAGGAGGGGGGAGGGAGACAACAACAGGCGAAAAAACAGAGTGTTTTCTCATAGATTCAGATAAAATCAAGGACAACTGTAGCACGATAGCAAAATATGCTGAAAGTTTCCTAAGTAGAAAATTCTAATGAAGTTTTAATCTTACGTTGTATTTTTAAGTGTTTATGAAATTAAAATCTAGCCTTCTCCCTTTTTCCTGAACTTTTTGCGAATAGTTTCTTATCTACAGGAAAACAAGGAAGTGTTGACATAATTTTATGTATGTATGTATATATATATATGTGTGTGTGAGCATGTATGTGTTTGTGTACATAAGAGCAACATAAAAGATATTTCAGCAAGGAATTGCCAAAGTGAAGGAAAGTTATTGTAAAAACAGAACCTGAGGTAAAATGTATCTCAGAGATTACTGCACTTAACTTCAGGTGTCTGCAGATGATTGTCTGAAAAGCCATTGTCCGTTCTGGAGTGTAGGGCTACTTCTTCAAAGCTCCGCTGAGTGTATTGCTGTGACCTCCGCTGACTCAGGCAGGCTCTAGGTGCACAGCTACAAAGATCTAAATTTAGGCATTTAGATCTGCAGCTAACATAAATGTCTATGGCATAAAGTCAGTGGTGGGTTTAGAATTGTCCTTAATGATACCAGGCCAAGTGTGGTCATGAAGCTTGATTGCGCAATAGCTTCTTTTACTGCGAGCACTGCTTGAATTCTAAGAGACTTAATGTGGGAAAAGACAGCTGAATCTGAACTGTGATGAATCTATGGGAAAAGGTACTTGTTTAGAATATCAAAATAAGGTATTTCCTTTTTTCTCTCTCTTTTTCTCCATTTTCATTATAGTGATTTCAAGTAATTATCAGACCTGTTTGGGACTTCTGATGCATTATCCACCTATTGGAGATGTTCACTCGCTTATCCTAAGAGCACTTTTTCTCCGAGATCCAAAGGTGAGATGCTCACTTTGTAAATACAGGGTAGTAAATCTCTGTAGTCAAATGTTCTAAATACTCTGAAGTTAATAGCTACATACATTTTTGGGACTAAATTGTAGTTTCAAGTTTGTTCTTACCTGACAAAAAAGCTGAAGGAAAGAGTTAATAACCAAGAGTAGAAAAAAGTTCCTTATACTCTTTAAAGGATACTGTCCTACTATTTGCTAAGGTTATCCAGGAGCTTTGATAACTGCGGATTTCTGTGCTGTTTAGAATACCTTTGCTTGGTATTCTGCAAAAACATCTTTCATAATATACTTTTGAGGGAAATGGTAATATTTTTTATAATAACCTAGTAAGCTGTATAGAAACTGTCATGCAATTTCATCTGTAAAACCTTTTTCATGGGATTTCTGCAGATTAAACACTGTTAATCCTTAAAGCACTACTCCCGCCCGATATATAATAGTTATGTGATGGTTTTCAATTTAAAAAGAGAGTCTACTGTTACAGCCTGAAAAGGTTCACATGAATAAAGTGTATGAATTGCTAGATTTTATGTTACATATTACTCGCATACAGTTTCTGATATACTCATCTATACCAAAATAAAAGTGAATCTTTTGCTATTTTAGAATGGCATGTGTATATGTGTGGATATAATATTCAGCAGATATCCACAGTATAGTGGATAAAGTGTTTGAAATGAAGCTGTACACAGTAACCTTTGCAGTACTCAGATCTTTGGCAGATAGCAGAATTTGTGCTGCTGGTTTTGAACTGTCTTTGTGCATGTCCCATTAGTAGGCTGCCGGTGTAAAGTCTGATTTCCCTCATCTTCCTGAAGCGTGTCACCTTTGAAAGTGAAAAACTCATCACTTCTGCACTCTGACTGCCTTCTGCAAAATTTCATTCACTACCAATGTTTACACTTTATGGATTAAGAAAAAAAATGTCTCTTTGTTTCTGTATCTCTTTTTTTTTTTTTTTTTGCAGAAATCTGCATCCTTACAGCTGCTTTCTTCATTCCTCTCGGGCACAAAGATTTCTTTCATGACAAGAAATAAAGTATATCATCTTTTCAGTGTGTAGGAAAGTTTGTAACACTAGATCTCAGGAATCTTGCTTAAGATTTTGGCAGTAGTCTGTGAATTCATCATCATCATCATCATCATAGAATGGCCTGGGCTGGAAGGGACCTTAGAGATCATTTTAATCCAACCTCCCTGTTGTGGGCAGGGTTCAAACTGCCCAGCATTTATTTGTGTATTCTCTTAGCAAAACAATATTGGAAGTATCAAGCTAAATCCAATATGTAATCTGTCATTTATTGAAGGTGTATGTTAGAAGATGGAGTAATTACCAATTATTCCACTGTCCTCAGAAGCATCCTAGGCAGTATACAAGATAGCCTACCAGATGAAGGGGCCAAAAATAAACCACAAAAGAAGGGACCGAAAATAAACCGTAAAAGAAGCTTGATCACTATTCCTCTCTTTATACTCTTGTCTCCAACAGAATGAAGTTGTCAAGCTCATAAAACCTCAGTGTCCTGTTGATTAACATTCTCAGATATGTCTTGAACACCTTTTAGAGAAACACTGGATGTAGTTCCTACCGTGTCTTTCAGGTAGCTCTCCCTTCACTCAGGTGAATGAGTACTTAAAGCTCTTTCATGCGAAGACTGCTTGTTGTTCTGTCAATTTAAAAAATTATTAATTACAGTTCTTCCTCGTTTCTGAGCTGTACTTAACCTGCCTGGGGAATACCCTGAAGGTTAGTAAGCTGAGATTTCCAGAGAACGAAAAGCCCTAAAAGACTTCCAGTCTCCTCTCATTTTACGTTGAGTCTTTGTGTTGAGACTGTGTAAACAGATCTGGACTTCTTACAGTAAGGAAGTTAAACAGTTCTAAAGGATCCTTCTAAAAGGAAAAAAAAAAAAAAAAGCTCCTGGACTGAGAAAGAAATGTGTTTTCAATGCTATGATTTGAGTACCTGTTTCTTATCTTTCCCTAGGTACGATTTTAGGTTTCACTTATGCGTCTTTAAGCATGTATCGGTTCAATTCCACACATTTCTGAAATTGAAGTCTTGTTATCCTCTAAGACCGACACATAAAAACTTTTCCAAATCTGTCAACGTTTGTCACAGAATTAAAGGGAAGACTCAAGACATCATGGATGCTGTAGGAGCCTAAAGTCAGTACATAGATGATATACCAATAAAAGTGGGAAAATCACGATACTTGTTTTTGCTGTCTGCATGAAGACAATTCAGTTTACCTTTGTACCCTGAGCAGATGAAAGGAGATTGGAAGGAAAAATGAGGAGATTTTAGTCAGTAGTGTAACTTGTAAGTGATATTAGCAAATTCAGTGCTTAATGATTTTTCTTCTTCCTTTGCTATTTTCCTGTCACCAGCTTCTAGTTTCTAATGGGAAATTACATTTGGTTCAGTGCAATTTAGATCTCCTGAGCCAGGACTGAGTTGTTCTGTGTGGCATTTTTTCCAAGATTCAGCTTAGGTTTTAATGTGTGAAGTCAGGAAACTCTTCTGTGGGAGACTGTTGCATGGTCCAGTGGCTTATTTCATTATTTGTTGATCATAGCGAGAATGTTTAGTGTTCTTCCAAATATCTGAGAGACACTTGCTCTCTGCCCCTTGGAGCTTCAAATCTCAGCTGGACAAGAAGTGCAGTTTAGAAGTCATGGTCAGGGACAAGCAGGAATCTGCCTCTTGCGGGTTTGTTTATATATATTGTCTCTGAGATTATTTTTGCATCTAGGTAATTGCCAAATTATCTCACTGAGGAGAGGTTGTGGAGTATTTGGACTAAGAAAGGTTGGTGGTATGTTCATAAAACTGAAAGGTTTTTAAGGAACAATCCTGTCATAAATGGTGAAGTAGTTAAGATGGATCTGATAATGCTGTTCCACTCATAACTTGCAATTCTGGAGATAATCTGGATTTGCACGTCTAATAACATCCATTATTTCTTCTCTTTCTTTGGTCATAACTGATATCTCCTCCTTACTTATTTGTCTTACAGACTATCAGGAGTGCTAAACTTTGGCTTGATGAACCTGTCGTGTTTTGTTTTCTTCTTTTTACTGTAGTCGTCACCAGGAGAGCAACCTAAATGTCAAAAGAAAGATGTACTTAAAAGACATGTGGCATTTTTTTTCTTACAGATGGACAAATACAATTTCCTGACCTTTTGTGGAATCAAACCTTAGTAGAAGCCATAGCGTTATCCAGTAATAACACTAATATGAAAAGTAATTAGTGCTTGCCATTAATCTAATGTGTGCAGCAGCTCTGCTTTGCACTTCATGAACCCTGGTAAGCAGTTGGGAAGAGAAGACATTTTAGGTGCCTCCTCTGTGATATATTCCAGTGCCATAGAAGTTAAACACACATCTCTGTTAATAGCTGAAAACAAGTTAATGCACCTGTCTTTGAAAGGGGGCCTTAGAGGCCCTGATTTTACAGACCTGAGTATGGATCAATGCAGAATAATTGAATTTCAGCCTTTTCTGTGTTTGGCTAGCTCCAGTTCTTAGGAAAATGTAGAATGAAGAGCTCAAATCAGTGTTGTTTTCTTTGTATAGGCTGATAAAGTTAACCTGTGTAGCAGAGCATTTTTTCTCATTTCTAATCTTTGAACAGATAATTACCTCAATTATTTATACGAAGGTAACTTCTATGCACTTACAGTCCTTATGAATATAAAAGTAGAGCTTCTAATGGAAGAGAGGGCTGTTAAAGGTATGTATATGTGAAATGAGAAAATATGGGAAGGTTTTTTTCTGTATATCCAAAAGCATTTACTGAAGGTGTGTCTCTGTGTATTTAATATCCCACAAGTGGCCAATTCTCTTCATTTTTTTCCTTATCAAAACCATTGAGCATTGTTAATTTTCAAGCAAAGGCTGCGAAATTAAGATGTAGAGATATGGGGGTAGGGCAGTGAAAAAATATAAAGTGATTAAAAAACATAGTTCCAACTAGAGTTGTTCAAATAAAAAAAAATTAAAAAACCCAATTAGAAACAAAAGTCATAGAAAATGTGAACATATTGTGTTCCTTAAATAACCAGATGTTCTTTCCTTCCTGAAGGCAGCCAGGGCTAGGAATAAAAGGTTTAAAACTATTGTTTTAAGTTAGCTGTGAATTTTGCAAATCTGTTTTCACCCTTTAGCAAATCAAATTCTAATACAGCAGCATAAGCAAAGTAATTTTCATCTTTGGGTGTTCTTATTTGTGTTGTTTTGTGTTGAAGTCTTAACCTTATCACAGTGACTTATTAGAAAACTAAAACCCTACATAGAATATTACAGTATTATGTTGCATCCTAAGAACTTGACGACCATCCTTTGTCTGAAATCTTACTGTATTTATTCTTAGTATTTTTGCAAGGTAAGTTTGCTTCCAGATATTTTAACATGATGAGTTAACCTATTCCTTGAGCAAGGTAGTAGTTAGGAGCTTAATTCAATGGAGACACCTTTTATCGTAAGCCAGTGACTCAGGAAAAAAAGAAAGTGGTTGTGCTTGGTTGGTGGGAATTAATTTGTTAGTTATGCTAATAATATTCTAGTTACTGCTGCTGGTATTTTCTCAACATTGTATTTTAAGCTGTTTGCTGACATTGAAAGTGGCCGTATAATAGTAATATTAAATTCTAACTAAATCCATGATGAACCATACATGACATTTCAAAGGAGTCGTATTAGTTCATCCTGACTGAAATTACAGATACTGCCAGAAAACTTAGCAGTAATATATGGTCATGATCATTCATATAACGATTAGTCAGAGAAATCTGCATTCCAGCTTTTAACGCTTTTCACAATCTGAGCAGTAAGTGACAAGGGGAAAACACATTACTGAAATTTTCAACCGAACTCTTTGTACATTTATTTTCAGCTGAATTTTCTTCTTAAGTAGCTGCCACCGTCTCAGAGTTTTCTGCAAGCTAGTTTCATGTGCCTGAAAGGCTGTTGAGTTTCACTTTCTTCTTCTTCAGATAAATTCTCTCCTATACACTCATTAACGGAGGTGCCGCTGCAGAGCTGCAACTGTCCTTTGAAAGCTGCCGTTATGTCAGTATTGTTTGTTTTGCTGTTTGTGGCAGGAGGAAAGCAGGTTTGGGGTTGTTTTGTTTGTTTGTTAGCGTTGTGTGCACAATCTGGCATTAATTACCTCTCTTTAATGACCAGATTGCAGCCAATCAGAAGTTGGGATCTGGCAGTGTTTGGGCATTAGCAACTCATTAATTTGTACCTACACAGAGGGGTACTGCTGGGGTGGGAGTCCATTGTGTTCGAGGAGTACCAGCAAGGGGGAGGGGGGCTCTGAACAAACGTTTGCTCTTTACTTTTTTTCTTTCTTTTTTTTTTTTTTTTTTTTGATCATGGGGAATATGACTGATATTTCAGGAGGTTTGCTGTAATACATTAGGGGGGTTGGGTGTATGAAAAGTAAGTGTCAGGAATCTGGGATAATGGATATCCCAGTGCAGTGTGAGCTGGCAGTACAAGTAAGGTCACCTACACTTTAAAGGAGGGTTGCCTTGACAGGTGATATGGCTGATAAAGGCAACAAGGTGTTCCAGAAAAGGCAAGTACGTGTCTCTTCATCTGGGAGGAAGGGAATTATGAGAAACTAAATGAAATGCATTTATTTTCTGTAATTCACAGAGAAGGTCTGTTTGCCATAATTTGTGAAGGATTAAGATCTTGGTTGTTTAATCCAAAGTAGATAGATTTTTATGAACAAAGATGTGTCAGGATGTTTAAACTGACCTCTGACTTTATAACCACATTCAATTCCGTGTTGTGAACCCAAGCATTTTGATGATCTAACATCCCCATTTGCAAATATAGTCTGAACACCTCACTTCGAATAAATTGATGTTTTTTCTGTAACTACATGCTAAGCTCTTTAATGTGGGCCCTCTACAACTAAGAATTCCATATATTTTACATGTAAAAGCTGTGATATTCATTTTTTTGTTATTTGCGTTCGTGGTCTTAAAATCAGGAACTTTTGCTTTCTAAGGAGGCAGGCTATGCTTTGTTTTAAGAATTATTTTAAATATTCAGTTATTGTGTTTCATTAATAGAATAAGGTATGACAAGCAGCTCTGCATTTAATGATAAATTACTTGGAATAACCATGTTGCCATAGTACCACATAAAAATAGTAAGTGTACTATGAATTAAAAATTCTCTTCATTTTTGTACATTTGTTTCAAAACCTTAGTTCCCAGTGCACCTATGCATTTTAAAATATAAAAAGACTATCTGGTCAGTACTCATAGTACAATAATTTTCTAATCTCTCTCAAAGTTCATTGCAGTCTCCCCTGGTACCTTAACCACTCATTCAATGCACGATAAAGTAGTCATCTTCTTCAGAGTATCCTGCACACCACAGTGTCTGATCAGTCATCCGGTCAAGACTTCTCAAATGAGAAATCTTTCAAAGTCCTTCTCATCCCTCAGTATCATCTGTAACACAGTAGTTATCACTCAAAGGAGAAGGCTGTTTGCCAGTTGCTCTCTCTTTGGTGTCATATGCACAGGCCAGTTGTTTGGTTAAGAACCCCAAAATATTGTATCGATCCAAGTTAAGCAACCGTTACATTTAAATGGTGAGGAAACTGCTGGGAAATAACAGAATAAAGCAAAGCTCCCTGAACGGTAACACCTCTCGGAGTTAAGACAAAGCTCTGGTGAGATGGTGCAGAAACAAAGGACTTGTCCGAGCTCTGCAGGGAGGGAGGGCAAGGGGCTGCGTTGTTCTTGTTGCCAGTCTCGTGTGACCCAGCAGGACTGCTGGTGGCCTCCATGGCGTGAAGAAGTGGTGGCACGGCTGGTGATTTCTGAGTGGGTGGAGAGGAACAGAGTCCTAGACAGGAGATGGCTAAAAGGAAACTAGGAGCCATTGTTTCTGCTTTCAGTTAGATTAAACCGGGTATGTAGTGGAGTTGTATAAAACAGCAAGTACCATACGCATTATTCAATAAATAGTCAAGACAACTACTTGCTTATCAGTCGTTGGGCTAATTGCAAGAACGAGAGAACAAGGAGGGAAAAAAAAAAAGTGTTTGCATTTTTTAATCTTCTCTGAAGATTCCGTAATTATGCTTTTTATTGAGGTGTCTTCCCTATTAATCAGGAGTTATGAGATGTGGTAACATCATGGTCGAGCCAGAGGGGCGATTGGGGAGAATTTGGAAACTGGGATAACCAATTTGGATAGCCAGTGCTGACAACCACTCCTGATAATACTCACTGGGAATTCATAAGCTCTGCCATGTTAAAGGCAGGTACTTTAGAGAGACATGATGGAAGAGAAGGTTCCCTTTGGAAGCTGAAACTTTAAGCTGTTCTTTCTCTTTGAGCAAGTTGATATCCTTAGTAGCAATGTAAAAGCAATTCTGATTGTACTTGATGCTAAAGCAAGAAGCTGAAGCACTTTAAGGTCTTAATTATTTTAGCAACCAATAAAACTTATTGCTTGTGAATTTCTTGGGGCTGTTTCTTTCAAATGATTGGTTTACTTCTGTTTAAAAAGTCATCTAAAGCTACTGACCCACTCCTAAAGAGTAATGATGTTACTTATAAAATTACACTAATAAAATGTATTTAACAGTGTTAGAGTGAGGTGATTATGGTTCTTCTTATGTGCAACCTGACAATTCAATTAATCACTCCTAGTTTGCAAGGTAGTTTATCAAAAGGAAGCACTTAGAACACTTAAAGCACTTTCATTCTACCTAATCAAAAGTTCTCCGTATCATAATTTATTTATTTGACTAAAATTTGCAAAACACAAACTGTAAGTCATATAAAAATAGATTCATAACTTCTCAATAATGTATGAAAGATTAGCTACTGTATCATATCCAATTATTATGATGGAATTTAAGTTCAGTCTTTTCTGATACAAATGTAGATATACTGCTGGTGTATTGACATATTTTATAGTAAATATTAATGTATTAATTGTTACATACAAGGCTATTTGAGTACATTTGTATTGGGGAATGCCTCTCTGAAAGAGCAGAATACTTTCAAGGTAGAAGTGGGAATGGTACATTTTATCCTTTGCTGTAACTTTTTATGGAGGTTTAGGTTTGGAGATGTGATGTCTGTGTCATTTGTCTTTTTAAGAAGCAATAGTGACCAAAATGGCTCTGCAACATCCTCATCATTGCAATCCCGAAATGAAAGGAGTTGCTTGGCCTGCAGCACCAGGACCTTAGCTCCTCTCTGCATTTTAGGAGAAAAGACTTGGATGACATATTCTTTTTGCCACAGTGTGTGCATGGGGCGCTTTGGAAAGAGCCTTTTTCACTCCACTAAGGACCTTTTTCAAGTGTTTTATGCAGCATGTTGCACACAGAACAGAAATTAATCTGTTTCCTTTCCACGTAGCAGAAATAACCAAACAGGATACCTTAAAAAGTTCTTGTTTTTCCCTGAAATGTGAAATCCGTGTACAAGCACGTATCTGGAAAAGATATAATGCTGTAAGTGTGGTTATAAGAGTTTTATCAGTATAAGCTTTGGATAACTGCATTACTCACAAAGCCATCAGTGAGTTATGCAGGTTGTCCAGAACGAGTGCCAATAAAACCATAATGTGGTAGCTTTTCTGTACATAAAGATGTCATATTTTAAATCTCGTAATTTGGAGCATTCCAGGGTTTAAAGCGAGGCTTGCTGTGTGTTCCCTTCACAAGCCTGGATCTTTCCTCCACAGTGTTGTAAAACTCCTGTTCCTAACCGTGCGGGGCTGCAAGATGCCAGAGCATAAATCTGTCACAGGGTAGGGCTGAACACTGTCAGATTTATACCTCACTATTTAGTTAATTTACTTCTTAAAACCAAGGGTTCAGCGGAAAAATAGGCAACTAAATTAAGAGGCAGATTTAAAAGGTACTTAAGCAATTCTGGTGATGCAAGATGGGGATTTTACGTAGGTTGTGAACTCGAATGTTGGCAGGTTGGAGTCTTTTTGTCTGGAATATTGATAAAAGCTGATTTGGTAGGATTTGATCTACCTGTTAAAATGCAATACACTGTAATACTATAAATAAAAAAAAAAAAAGGGAAAGAAAAGACTTTCCAATTGGTTAGGACAAGAAGCCAAAATACGCAACTAGAAATTTCTTCCAGTCAAGTCACTGAAGTATTTTTAAATCTCACTTGTCATTTTTTTCATTTCTTCATCTCTTGTCATAGAATGCCCATGTGAGAGAAAGCGTGTGTATACAAAGTTAAAAACAGACCATAATGCACAGTATTTAAAATATCTTCCTGGTATCTGAAATTTCTAGTTGCCAGGGGAATGGAAGGTTGTCACGTAACAAGACTGGAGATAATTTATTTCAGCTTGATCAGAGTTCAGGGTTTTTTCCCTGCCTTGACCCAATTAACTGAATTTCTTTCCTTTTCAATTTTTTCTGTGATTTTTTTTGTTTCGGGGAGAAAAAAAAAGCACTCACTAATTTTCTTTAGAAATGATTAAATGTGATAATTCTGCATGCTGTTATTGAGTTGTAAAAAACTAGTTCTGTGATTGAGACCCACAGCATCTTTCTGAAAAATGTAAACAGGAAGCATTATTCCCAGTTTGAGGATTATGGTGTTCCTTTGCCAATGCCAGTATTAGTGCACAGATCTCCTGACTCGTGTGATTAAAGGAAGCTCGTTATTAGTTCTGTGCAGGATACTTTTCATGTTGTGCTACTTTCATGCATAGGGTTGGTAGATGCAGATCATCAGTCTACATTTTGGATAATATTTTCCTATTGGCCTTGAAACCAATTTAAAATTGACGATAGCACATCACATCCTCTAATGTCTAACCACTTTTATTTTTTTGTTTCAATAAGCATTTAACTCAGTGGTTCTTAGCTGGATAGAGTGAATAGTTCTTGTGCACCAGCAGATTGTGTGTTCAGCAGAAGATGTAACTAGGGAGAAGAAAAATTAGAAACTGAAAGGGAAGTTCTGTTTGGGGAGTGGCATTTGCTTTGGGTGCTTCAGAGTTTGGGTTGGTTGTTTAGTATACAAAATATTTTGGTATGTTTCTGTAATGTTGAGTTGTTGCTTATATGGTGTAAGTCCAGTCATGGTGTGGAGACAGCTGCTCAGGGACCTGACAAAAGAGTAAAAAGAGAAAAGGTGAAATTCTCTCTGCAGCTAGGCTATTAGGTACTCATTAGTGTGCACTTCATGTTAATTATTAGTGCCTAACAGAGAAACTGCTTCTGAACTGAACAAACTTCCTTACCCACAGCTCAGCTGCAATATTTCAGCTCTATTCCCAGTGCAAATTTTTGCTGTGTTTGTATCATCTTTATTGAAGAAAGAAACATAAGTGAGCTCGAAGGAAAAGTAAACTTGCTGACGTCCTGTCATTGCTGAGTATAGGGTCATATGCTCCTCCAACTTTCATTAGAAAGAAAAGAGAGGAAAAAAAAACGTATTTTAATACAAGAATATTCTCAATTATATGAGAATTATGAAAAAAATCCAGTATTGTCTTTCTCTTTATACATATATATATGTTTAGTTCAGTCTTCTTTGGTTTAGGCTTAAAAGATTATTAGGATTTAAAAAAAAAGATATATGTTTGGCAGCACTTGTTTTATATATTGAAAAAAAGTAGTTTAAAAACCCATTCGGCACTAGTGAGATGATTATTTTGGTGAGCCTATTGCTGTGTGTTTATATAATTCACTGCTGCTGTTCTGTTTGGTTTTTCTCTGTTGCATTTAGGTTATCTAGTTTCAGATACAATCTATTAAGTGGAGTATTTTTCAGTAGCTGAGGTTTTCCCACCTGTCTACCCTAAAACACCTGCAACATATGTTTGTGTAACCCTGCAATGCTTTGTGGTTTGGGCCTTGAGAAATTCCCCCAGAGCTTTTTGCTTTATAAACAGCTGAGCAATTCATTTCTCTAATGACAAGAGCTTTTCCCTTGGCATTGAGGCAATAGCATGTTCACTAAAATAAGTCTCGTTTTTCATCAGACATATTGAAAATCTTTTTTCATTGTTCAGATTTTACTCAAAATTTTATTCGGGGGTTGTTTTTTTTTCTGGTTGTACTAAAGAGGGAGGAAAGGAAATACGTCGACAAAGAAGAAAAAAGAGTGCAGTAGAGATTCCTCTTCTTGCACCTGCATGTAAACTTTCACAAATATTGTGTATTCAGATGTTGAGACGTTAATGTTGCAGCAGTAACCTGGTTTTGCTGGTACCTTGCAGAACAGTCTGCCGGTGGCTTCAGTCACGCACAAGCATGCCTCGCTCTGTCATAGCTACTCCGTGGGTAATATGACACGATGTGTCTCCGGGGGCCAGGGAGAAAAAGGGTTATACCAGGGAATCCGAGCACATGGAGCACGATCCTGAGCTGCTGGGGATTGCTTTTCAGTGCTTTATGCTGCGCTCGGTGCGATTCTGAGCACGGTCTCAGCCCTCCGCCTAGGAAAAGGGCAGGCCTGGGTATAACTTAACTCGTCCCCATGTCCCTGGAGGAGAATAGAGGCAAACAGAAAGTCTCCAAGAAGAGGAGTGGGTCAGGCTGGTGGTGGCTGGGCAGGGAAGCGGGAGGGCAGGGGTTCGGACTTGTGCAGGGACATCGTGGGGTGCGGGGAGGCAAGGAAGGGCTCAGGGGCAGGGATGGCTCGGAGGTACCTGAAACATTTTGAGGCATCTCTTCCATTTGGGCTGTGGCTAATACATTCTGAAGAGACAAAAGTCCAAAATCACATCAGTTTCTATGTGTTCTATATTTGAATTTCGTACATTGTCCTCTTAAAAGTGTAAATTGGGTATTTTGGGCCAGTTGAAACTAAGCTTGCTCTGGCTAGAAATTAAGATTAGAAGAATTATAAAGCCAGCAGACGGCTGTTGCAAAGCGGGTGTGGGGAAGAGGGATTTCTAGTATTAGCACAGGCAGCTTTCCTCTCAGATTCCTGCACTCTCCTTTCTTAGAAGAGGAAAAACATAAATTCTGGATAATGACCTTAAATAATTTCTTAGCAGAACTCTATAAACCACAAAATTGAAATGGTGATTTCACTGTCATTATTACATTATGCTTTCAAGGAAAAAAATGTATCTACATAAGTTGAAAAAGAAAGGAAAAAATTACTTTCTTAAGTAATTAAAAATATAAAAAGGGTAATTCTGAATTGCACTGAGTAGGAAAAAATGTTACTGTTAATATTTTAAGCAAAAGAGCTATGTTTTGCTGTAAAATTTATATAGTCTAAAGTGCTAAGACATGGAATATAGTATAGGGTACAGCTCAAATTAATGTTTAGAGAAGGGAATTAGTTTAAAATTAATAAGGAAGAGACACTGTAATTGTGTAGGTTTTCCTTTCTGCTTCTTATATTTAACTTACTAAAATGGTTAAAAATAATATAAAATTTAGAGGACAATCACACTGAAATAAAATTCATAATCATCATGAAACCATATTTTTTGTTGTCTGAATTTCAGTTTTCAGAAGTATTTAAAATTTCGGTGATGATACTTCACAGATACTTGTCTGCTAACATAAATGTCAGGATGGTGTTTTTTAAATAACAAAATTTTCCAAAAGGATATCTCTGTAGTGTTACAAAAGGAGTTGCAGCAGTAACCCGTGGTATTTACTGTCTTTCATTTCTAATGTTGTTTCTTCAACAGCATTTTTTTCCAAGGGTTTTTTTTCACTTCATGTAATAGTACTTAAAACTGCTTCTTCCTTTGATACCTTTAAACCTCATAGGAATTTAAATAGGCCCTTGTGTAAGTAATGCTGGAGCCTCATTCATATGTTCGAGTTAGATCATTATTCCTATTAATGGCTTTAAGTGCTTAGATAGTAGATCAGCCTTTCGTGTCTGGAATTGCTTGTCATTTCTGCATAAATATGTTCCAAGATACTATTCCATACGATCTTTTCCTCTTTCTTAATTCAGAAGCATTGTGTAATAATATTTTTTTTAAAAAAAAAAAAAGATATATAGGGTGATGGAAAAGAAATCTAAATGTTTTTTTTCTAATCTTAAAATACATACTGAATTATTGGAAATAAATTGCAAAACTGTCTAGCATCTGGTAAGGTGAATTTTTGAAAGGGCTGTATTATGACTTAGTGTGCATTACTTTGACCATCTCCTGCTCTTCCACCTTGTTGAAATGGTCATCAGGACACTTGAGGAAAAAAGTTGTTTAATTCATGGGAGAAAAGTTACACTGTTTGATAACTCGCATAGTAGTTGGAGAACCATCAGTTATCCTCATCATGTCAGTTTGGATTTAATTATCATAGAAATGCATTGAATTACCAAACTAGAGCAATAGTAACTAAAGCTGATTCATTGTTACTGCTGTCAGTTGATGAGGACTGACTTACAAGCCATATGAATGGGTAGAGTTATGCAAATACTGTTTTTATAACGGGAGAAGAAAAATGTAGAGCGGCCATTACAATGTGGGTGGTAGCATAGATGAAGATTTTTTTAATGCCTGTCTAATAGCTTTGACTTGTTTCATTTTTTTAATGAACATTACAAACAGGATATACTTTTAAAAATGTTTAATGTGTTGCCAAAGAAAGAAAATGAGACGTTTCAAACAAGTTTAATCTGACTGCAGGAAATGATCTGGAAATTCCTGGCTTTAAATTCAATCCCAGAAGTCAAGCTGGCCTTTGATATTTACCACCTCTTTAAATCTTCTTCACGCCTTTTGTGTACATGCAATATTTTAGTATTGAAAATGCAACTCCTATAACCTCCTCCAAAAATGAGGTTTCCAAGGAAGGAGTTTTATCCGTGGTTATGTGAAAAAATAAGAGGATGAGACTGTGGATACTCCAGTCTATAGTGAAATCTGGAGGGCAAAAATACAGCATGTGAAAACTGAAACAGCTGAAGACTGACTCCATCAAAAATATGATGTACTTTCACCTGTAAATGACTATTTCATGAAGGTCATTGCCTAGTTCATTAAAGCTATATTTACTGCTAGCAGGACTAAAGAAGACAAATGAGAGTATAAGGCAACAGCCTGTGAATGAATAAACCTTTAAAGCAAATACTTGGAAAGTATTTAGATCTGTTTTATACAATATATCTGATCATTATGCCGTTTGTTTTCTCTTACGCTAGAAATTATTTACTTTAACCCATTTCTCTTCTACTTTGTATGTATATATCTATATAGAAAGAGCCGCTGTATCTCTTCTTTGTTTTTATTTCAACTATATGCAGTTGTGGGGTTTTTTACTTAAAGATGGTTATGTCCCCCTCGAAATAATAAGCTTTCAGGATGCATTTTTTCGGTCAAGATATTTTATGCATATACCGTCGTCTACACTTAATTGATGTTCACTGGCTTATTAGATCCAAAAAGGATGCTTTGAGGACTACTGAAGGCAGTCTGCTTCGGTCAAATAGTTTCACTGTGGCAGCAGCGGAGACTAACAACTGACTTCTGGTTTCAATATTAATTATGTACATTTTCTTGTAGGAGAATGGTTCTTTTTTTGTGGTCTCTTGCTTTCAACAGAGTGAAGTTTGGAGAGAAAAAAGGGTTCCGTGTGCCATCTAGTGGCTCCGTTCAGGTTGTCTCCCTGAATTTCTGTGCTTGACCCGGGATGCTGATAGTGATGCTAAGTTCGAAATATTAGCTATAGTTTCTCCGCACTATTACCGTTTTATTTAAAACCTTATCACTTTAGCTTGGAGGTAGTAAAAGTCTATACTTGAGATAAAGGAAGAAATCAGATTGGTATCTTAATTTGCCCAGACATTTAAGTGGAAATGTTACAGATATAGGCGACAGCCCCATCGTTGTGTGGAAGAATGTTAATTTCTGTGAGCACAGAGAGGACTTGCTGGTGACACCTGGTATTTTTTTAAGTATTTTAAAACTTCTCTTTCATATAGCTGGTATTGCTGCCTGGAAAAAAAAAAGAAAAAAAAAAACAAACCAAGATCTTGGTAAAATAAATTATTCTTTAAATTTCTAACTTTCTAGTCTTCTTTATATGAGCATACCTCTTGTCTCTGCTTTAAATCATAAAATTCCAGTCAGATATTGGAGTTTTTTGTTGGTTTTCTTTTTTAGAGAAATCCAAGACCAGTGACTCACCAGTTCCAACAAAATTTAGATTATTACAAAGCACGTGGAGCAGACTTGATGAATAAAACCCGGTAAGTTATTTCTGAATGTGTGTTCACTGAATCGAGACCTTGCATAAACAAAATGTTTCAGAAATGACTTTCATTACAAACAGGGATTACATAAGCAGTATTAGAAGCGTCTTTATTTAATGGCCTTTATTTTGAATCTTTACCTTGCCTATTATTACATGAAAAGTAAAAGTTTTACAGATAGCATTACAGTCAGCTCGCTGGCATTTAGGCTTAAGGCTAAGGACAGTCATACTAAAAGCAGGGGGGTAAAACGTTGCCAATGTGAGTTCTGTAACTGAACTAGTTCCGATAATGTGCAATCTGGAGTATTCATGTACCAGAAGCTGAGTAAGTTGAAGTGAATTCATGCAATCCAGTTTGAAGTAGTGTTTACTAGACATTTTTGCTGCAGTCCTCCCTTGTTTTGGAAGCACTTCCCATCAATATTGCTTAAATTCCTTTTCAAGGCTGTTTTATCTGGTGGTCACGAGTGCAGCGGTGCCTGTGCCCTGGCTGGGTGGCCTCCTGGGTGGGCGCCGATTGCTGATGGGTGGTGGCAACTGTGGAACAAACCAGCGCAGGATGCAACCAATGCTTCAGCTGACAGGGTCACAGGCAGTTTCTTGGATTGCCCGAGCCGTGTACTGTGCCTGCTGGTTTAAAAACCTCTGCTCCGCTGTCAGGTTCTGTTCAAGCTGGCTACGTTAAAAGCCAGCTGAAATGGAGCTCTTAAAAATGCAGGAAGGAGCAGAGATTAAAGCTGAGATGAGTGACTGTAAAAGTGTTTGTGTACAAGGACATGTAGCAGCAGGGCGCGGGGCAATAGTTTTAAACTAGAGCAAGGTAGATTTAGAGTAGATGTTAGGAAAAAGTTCTTTACTATGAGGATGGTGAAATACTGGCACAGGTTGCCCAGAGAGGTGGTGGAGGCTCCATCCCTGGAGGCATTCAAGGCCAGATTCGATGGAGCTCTGAGCAGCCTGATCTAGTTGAAGATGTCCCTGCTCACTGAAGGGGTTGATGACCTTTAAAGGTCCCTTCCAGCCCAACACATGTGATGATTCTATAAATTTTTTTTAACCATGTTTTATATTTGGGAAAGAGTGTAAAAAAATTCTGCACTCTATTACATTTTCTTAATGTTTTTGATTACTTACTCTTTTTTAAAATAGTATCAATAGTTGCCTAAATTTGAAAAATAAGTTATTTGAAAATTTCAAATAAAACACTTTAAGGATTTTGGAAAAAAATAAATTAATTATAAAGCCCAAACAAGAATGACACCTGTTGGAAACTTAAATTCTAAGGAAACAAGTGTCCATTAAATCTATGTAGCAATATAATTTCAAATATATGCGCACATATATACAGGGTATGAACCAAAGGAGAGGGTAAATTCTTTGGAATATTTAAGATAGAGAAATAACTGGGATAAATTTATCTCAACACAGGAAGATTTACAGTAGGTCAAATGCGGTAAATCTGTTTAAGATTGGACTAAAGAGAGAACTGGAAGATGTAACAATAGGAGAGGTTTCTGCAGTGAGCAGAGAGATAGATTAGATCAGCTACCAGGTGTTTTTCATGTTTGATTCCACAGGCTCAATTATATATTGAAAATATATCATTGGCAAATCTCTATTATATATGGCTTATTTTATCACATATGAAACTTTTTAATCCGTCATAATCATACATTTGTCTCATTTCTCATCATGGCTACTTACTAAACAGAGAAACGCCTTTAAATAAGGCTTGCTTGAAACAAAGCATTTTCATCTTAGCAGAAAACTGCAGAGGTTGAATCATCTTCCTACTGCTAGTTTAAAAATATACCATTCACAGTCGAGGTCAATGATGCTTATTGTGATGAAACAATATTGTTTGCTTCATAGATGGAATTCGCGTCTCCGTGATACTCATATTTTTAATCTGAAGCCTTAGTTTTAAATGCATCTGCTGATAACTCTACAACGTAATCAATGAGCATTTTTCTTGTAATTGTTGTGCATGTCGGGTACATTTAGATGGCTAAAATGTAGACATTGATCCGTGTTTAATGGCTGTAATCATCCTTTGCATTAGTATATCGCACATTTAAATGGTAAGAAATACATTGTTCTTATTTTCCTGAACTTCAGCTCAGTTTTAATGTATCTCTGCCAGAGATCCAGCACCTTGCTATTGTTCGTTTTCTGAAACTGTGATTCATAGAAATTGCACAATAAATATTACTTCAGAATATTTTATTAAGACCACCTCTTAACAAGAGATTTAGATAGCATCATTATATATTTTTCCTGTATGTGTTCTGAGCTGATCACTAGCAGTGTTCATTCATAGCAGAGCCAAATCACACCTAGATATTAGGAGCTGTGATAACTATCCTTTCTAGTATTATAAAATATTATTGCACATTATAGTTGAAAGCATTTTTCAAAATCGTATTTTGGACATAACAGCTTAGAGAAGATTTTTGGTGTTTTCTGTAAAGTGAAGTTTCTCAAAATCTCTTTCCACCCAACTGAAAAATACAAATAAACTAACTTCTGCTGGCTTACGTATATGTCAAAGCAGCAAGTTAAACAGTGTAGAAGGAAAACTGGTAATTTTTACTAAACAAAATATAGCTGAGAAAAAGAAACAAGCTGGTTGACAGAAACACACAAGCCTCTATAAAAGCTTTGTCTCCTGCATCTCTGGACCGTTGTGATTCTAATGATGCAGTTAGCTCAAAGTGTCCAGTGGCTTTGTTGCTCAGGTAGCCTGTCAGAGGGAAAGATTCACTTCCAGTAAATATCATTTTTTGTGCAAAGTCAATGTTTTTTCTTACTGATTGTCAAGGCTTTATACCTAGAGGCAACACAAACCTAGGACTTGATGTGCAAGCCATTATCTTCTTTCTAAGGGAATGTTTCAGGTGCAGGAGTGTTATATACCCACTGATGATTAGTTTCAGTAGACTGAGGAAAAAAAATATGCCAGATTTACTAAAGTTTGGATTCTGAATGTCAACCAAGTTATTACTGGTATGACCCCCAAAATCTGTGACGTAATTATACTCATTGCAGACTGGAGATAACTGGTATCTGCTAAGCCAGCATTTGGCATTTCTTCTTCCACCTTCAGAGGTGCATTCTTCATTTCTTTCTGAAATTGAGAAGACATTAAACCAAAGTCCCTGTGCTGACTCCTCTGATCCAACATATGTGTGATGGAATAGAAAAAAAAATTTTTTTTCCTTAAATGTCTCTGCAGTACCTTAGGGAACAAATTAATCACCGAATCTGCTAGGTAGTAACAGGAAAATTTTGATGGTAATAAGCATTTTTCCATGCCCTTTTCTTTAAAAATCATTTGGACCTATTTACTTTGCTTTGGGAACCATTTGGGACTGCTGCAAGAGTATTTGGTAGTTCTGAAGATGCTCTCTTTGTCAGTCATTCTCAGGTGGCTACAGAAAGACTTTTTGTAATACGGGCAGCAATCAATCAAGTGGGGAGGCAGAAAAGCATCCTATACTTGTTATTCAGCAATCATTCCTTTCCAGCATCCACAAATTGGGAAGCAGCACTTTGTCCCTGTCTCTGCGCTGCTGTTCCTCCTAAAAAAGTGTTACAAGCTGTTTTCTTCATCACCAGTACATGGCAGAAGGGCCCCGTATAGCTTGGGGCTGTATCTCGTGAGTGTTGCAGGCTCACATACTTCCTTTTGCTGTCTCTCATTTTAACTGTATCTATTCTGAGTCTAAACAACTCAGCTGTTGTTGTTTGCTGGGTATGTTCTATATGTGTCCACGCATTTACATTGTGTAGTCTAAAAAAAACATATCTGGAGACAAATAGGGAAATTATATGAAAAGCGAAATCAAAATTACTTTCCCAGGTGCCTGCACAAGTTATAAGTCACCCATATTAATTCATTTGTAGTTTATTTTTAGTTAAAGTTCCCCAAAACACTGCAAAACTATTTTTACTTCAGTACAATACTTGTATTGTTTTTAATTACATGTATTTCTTCTTCAACTTTTTTTAAGACAGCTATTTATATCAGTGAAGTAATGATCAGTAAAATAAAACCTTGGGAGTGGAAAGGTCTCTGTAATTATGATGCATATCTGTGAAGGGTATTTTAAGCATTAATTATATAAAAGATGAAAATATTACATGAACAAATAGTAATGGCTTTGCTGATCCCTGGGTTATGCGAACACTTCTACTGGGAATTAGAAGCTTCTTTGCCTCTTTATTTTAGACAGATAAAATGGTTTGACAATTTCCTTATTCTTAATGTTGCATATAACTGAAGTGAATTACATAGCCACTGTAGTTAAAATTAAAAAGTAACAGTGATAAGGATTGCGATCCAGTGTATGTATTATATCCTGAAGCCAATCTTCAGCCAAGATCACTTTAGAAATCAGGATTCCTATGAAAAAGTGCTTGATTTGAAACGGCTGGACTGGGCAGAAGGTGAAGTAAGAGCAAGAGACATCTAGCTCTGCAAGCATAAAAATACAGTCTAGTATCAGTTTTGCTTGTTCAAAGAAATGTTAGCGTTTGATTTATTGTAAACGGTTAAGAGGATTTAATCTAGAATTTAATCTTCAGAAGTAAATGTTAAAGCAGTCTTTGAATAAGAAGTGGAAAATGATTTTACAAAGTTTTTGATGCTTTGGAGCCTGGATTGCTTTTTGTCACTCTTTCATTTTTTCTAATTTAAAAAGGCAAATTAAGAAAATTGGAGTGAATTTGCTTTGTATGGGGTTAGTCTGCTTTTTTCAGGAAGAAAGGGCCAAAATACTTTGTCCCCTAATGGTTGGGAAAAACTTGCACCGCACGCAGTCCCTGTGGTTCCAGCATGACTGTAGTAAAATGCCCTCTTTGTAATACTCAAATCTTGGATATTCCCTCCCCCTGTTTTTGCAGAGCAGTGCACAAGTTGCTGTGCTTGTCCAAACCGTTGGCGGGGATGTGATGATTTCTCCTCTTCATCTTTTTTTCAGTGCCAGTGCTAAGACCGCCCCACTGAACATTAAC
The DNA here is from genome assembly GCA_020746105.1 of Trogon surrucura. Taxonomy (NCBI): domain Eukaryota; kingdom Metazoa; phylum Chordata; class Aves; order Trogoniformes; family Trogonidae; genus Trogon; species Trogon surrucura. Next base: position 13,254,704 of record CM036622.1, on the reverse strand, counting down.
AAGGTCTCCAACAGCTTACTGAATTTTGGCCGAAAGCTCATTGCTCCGGCCATGGCTTCAGGCGGGGCTGGAGGTGCTCCTGCCGGCGGGAGCAGCTTTCCTCCTGCTGCGATGCCCATCAGAAGTGCAGTGGAAGCCTCCCAGCACCACCAGCACCACCAGCACCAGCACCACCAGGCACAGCAGCAGAGGATGATGAAGTCGGAAAGCATGCCCGTGCAGCTGGGCAAAGGTAAAAGTCAAAGGTGTGGCAGCACCGAGACAGAGGGAAGCTTTGTTGTACATCTTAAGGGCTGAAGGAAGTCCTCTTACTGGTTTTAGATCGACGGGTGCATTATTTGGAGGAAACGGGAAAATTAGAATCTCTGCTAAGTACAGCAGCACATTTGTAGTGTAATGCAGAATTAGTTGTTATCTCAAGAATGACCTAATCCTGTAGGAAGCTTTGAACCTTAAAAAAATATTAACTAGAAATTATATCACATAAACATTAGCCAATTAATTTTTCGGTCTTTTAAATGCAACATATCTTTAAGACTAATTCCATACAGGTTTTTTTCAGGTTATTGGCACAAAGCCCATGCGTAACAATGTTAGCTAAACACGAGTGAAGGAAGTTAGATCAATTACAGAGTAATTCTTAATAAATGAAATCTTACTCCCTTTAGAATATGTGGAGGCTACTTGAGAAGATATTTGAGCAATAACATGTGTTTGCCTTTTAATAGTTTGTGATGGCCCTCTGCACTTTCTCTGTTTAGTAAATACTATTTTTTCATGAGCCTTTTTTTATGTTTCTTGAGGATAGTTTTTTCAAACAACAAAACACAAACTTACCTTCGGTACTTGTTTCTATACTCTGCCACACTCAAGGTGTGTCCCGGCTTTTCATCTTCAACCAGCCTATGGCAGTATGTTCCTTGCAAAGAGTATGTAGAGTGATACAGTACCTGCTGCTTCTAGCAACTCATCCTAAGTAGTGGTTATGTCTGTGGGCTGGTGCTGGGTGCCCTGAACCATTACATAGGATTGCATCAAGTGTTTTCACCAGATTAAAAAGTGTTAAGAAAAGGTAGATAACACTTTGTGGATGAAGTTGGTGTTCTTTCTCTTTCCTGTGGCACCCGTATGGCCCAGTTAGTCCTTTCACGATGCATCACATCCCCAGCAGACACTGCGGTAAAGCTATCAAGAAATTAGACATGATGTAGGGCACAAAGCATTTTTCATGCTGAGAGGAAATAAAACATACTGCAACACTTTAGTACCTGCAGCATCCTCTCACCCTATTCTGTCTATCCATAGCTGGTACAGTATTTGCAGAAGTATTTTAAAGACAACAAAATGTCAATATACTGTTTAAAAATCATCTGAGATGACAGTTAGTTGTGTTTTACATATTAGTGCCATGCCTGTACAGGTATCAGTATATTGCCCATAGCTGGATAGAAATTTTAAATTGTGGCAACTATCTTTGCAAGTGCCATGATTTATATTTTTAAAAAGAAACTCAAAACGGCAAGTGAAGTATAAACTCTTGTCTTAGAGGCTGCCCAGTGAATTGTGTCTGCAGTAAGTTTAAATGTAGGAATAACTTCACAAAAGAAAAAAAGTCCCTATTTGCAATGGCACTGTGGTGGAGATGGGCTAAAAAGACCATTTTGAAGTGTGATGCTGCTGCCTCTGCACGTAACTCAACACCATCTCCATCACACCTTAAAAGTGAGAATAAGCCTTCTCCGTTCTGTGCAGAAGGACAGTACCACCACCTGAAGAAAGTGCTTTACAGCCTTGCCAGTGAATGAGGGCACTCCCCACAGCTGAGAGAAGTTGCAGGTACTTCTATCCCAGGCATTAAGATTTAAGATTTAAAATATATCCATACCCTGAGAAGCTCTCGTTCCACTCCTGGTTGTGCTGAACTTTTTATGTGCCTTTTTACCTTTTCCACTGGCTTTTTTCAAGCTCTGGATTCTGCTAAAAGCTATTTGGTATCTAAAAGCTATTTGGTGTCTAAAAGCTATTTGGCATGGTTTGTAACTATAAGGCTCCAAATTTATTGACTAGCTGTCACTAACTGTCTTCTGTTCCTGTTCTTCGCTGTGTTTACAGCTCTCCTCTGCCTCTTGGAGCTTTTATTTAGCTGAGGTAGGCAGAGGAACAGATTTAGGATTTTAATTGATAGACATTTGCGCTTCCAGTTGATCTAACACTCACAGATACTCAGTTGGACACACCGAAGTGCTGTGAATCTGACAGGCGACAGGCATAAAAGAAGTTACCCATTTTTCTCGTATTAGTCTTTTCATGGTTTTGAATGCTCAAGTAGTGCTGGTAATTTAAATTAATATGTAAAGGGTTATAAGTGCGAAGAGCTTAAATTAATTGCCTGATTTACTTGTTTATTAAGTGTGAAGAAGTCCTTGGTAAGAAAATATCCTGCAGGATCGGCAAAATAATCGTATCCCAACTTTAACAGCTCTGTTAGGACAGTTACCACTCAGAAGCCAGCGGCAGTGACAGGTGTCATTCGTGCTGCCACCTCCAGGGGTAGCTTGTGCTGTGCTTTAAGTGAGGGATGGCAGATTTGCATAGGAGTTATTTCTCACTCCGAAGTTTTGGCACTTGCTGAATTTCTTCCAGAAGAAACGCATGTAATTCAGATATTGTAAACAGAAAACAGCCACCTAATATTTTTTAAAAATATACATATAATTGCAAGCCTATCATTTCAGATGAGTCTTCAACACTACAAATCACAGTTGAATGAAGTATCCAGACACCTAATTGTAAACTCAGTTCCTCCTAATAATGTATTAATCCCATTCAGCCTGTCCTCAGCACAGAAGAAGATTGGGTATCGTTTCTGATCGCTTGTGCAAGGTAGCTTGCTACTAGAAAAGGGATTAAAATATTCTCTTGATCCTATACAGTGAAGGAATTCATTAGCACAAAGGTTGAATTCAGATCTTGAGTTCATTGGATTATCAGTTGAGTCTGTTGTCTCAAAAGATAAAAATATTGATAATGAAAAAGTCGGGGGAAAAAAGCAGGATTGTTACCCTTTGCATTCCACTTAATTCATGAGCATTCAGAAACTGGATATTCTTTGATTACTGAACAGCAGTGTCTTGCCAGAAAAAAAAAAAAAAAAAGAAACCATTTCTCCTTCACTTCTTCCCTGATAGCACCAAATACAGTTTTCGTTCTAGGGCCTTTCACACTGAAACCTAAAAGGCTTTTGATTTAAATGCCGTTTTATCACAAGGAAGCGTTAGAGAACCAGTTCGAAAATGAAGTTCTGCCAAAACTGTGATCAGCTATTTAAAGAGTTTCTAGACTACTGTTTGTTTTTATGAGTTGATACTTCAGCAGTATTTGTTGTAACACAAACAGAATTTCCACAGTTACCGAATATGCCCTAAAGAAATGATCTCCATATTTAGAATTATTTATGAACTGTGTCTAGAAGATGAGTACACTTTTTCAGAAGGAAAAAAAGGTTGTCCTTACTGATAGCAGAACTGAATAAAAATTAAAGGAATAAAGCACTGATTAAAAAATGCTTTTTTCCCTGCTTTTTAAAAAAACACATGAATACACGTATTCTTAGCCAATTATGACAATTTGTTAATGGTAAGAATATGATGCTCCCAACCTAGCAGGATGACACTGTCAATGTAAAGTACCAGAAACAGCACCATTTTTTACTGTTGGTTTTCATTTAGATTCCTGTGTAAGTCAATGCTGCTTTCTTGCACGTGCCTGAACGCAGCGTGTAATGTCCCGGGTATTAAAACCTCCCGTTTCTTTTGCCCTGCTCCTAACACCGCTCTCTCGCAGCATCGTTTGTGTTCAAAGTGGGCTCTTCCAGCTCTAAAGGCCCCCCAGGCGCCACCCGGCTGAGCCGCCGATGTCGGGGACCCCCTCTAACGCTGTTCTTTGCTCCCCCAGGCGAGGCGGGCGAGGCTGGGCCGCTGGGCCCCCCGCAGCATCCCCCTGCCCACCAGTATCCCCCTGCCCTGCCAGGTACGGCTGCTGGGGTCGGGGGGCAGCGGGGCTTTCCGGGCCTGCGGCGGGACCCTCCGGCTCCACGGGGCACCCCCAAACTCGCGAGTTTTCCCACTCGTGTCGTCTCCATTCACCACCGTTGTCCTTCCACCGCGTGGCACTGTTGTGTCAGGAGAGGAGAACGGCTTCACTTCATCCTGCCCTGGCATTCCCGTAGGCCAGCATCCCTCTTCATGGAAGAAAAAAACATGCATTTGCCTTGTACTTCGTTGTCCATTTCACCCTTCACCGTGTGGGGCAATTCCAGCATCATTTTCTCTTTTAGTTGTGTTGCTTCCCTGTCGTTGTATTTGAGGCAGGTATTTTAAGCTGAACGGCTGCTTCAGAGACTAAAGAGGAGCTTCCCTGCCCTGGCCTGAAATGATAAGCATGCGGATTTCTGTGACGAGGTGTTTTGAATAAATTTTAACAGTGCTGGGAGCCTTTGTTCCGATTTCAGTGTAGGAGAAAAAGGGAGACTAATTTATCTGAAGTTTTATAGAACTCCTGTAATTCTTTTTGCAAATTTTAATACTCAACATCCTGACTGTGGCAAATACAGAGTAATAGATGAGCAGATCTGAATGGTTTTGAATTATATATCATGTCTTACTTCTGTTCTTCTTGGTATCTTTGTCCTTGCTCTCCTTATAACCAGGAAAGTTATTCTTTTCCTCTGCAGGGACCAAACAGAATGAGCCATCAGTTTTGGATGCCTTTTGTGTGTCTTCTGATTTTTCGTATATTTTAGTAGAGACCTCCGAAGTTCCTCATGGTTATCTCCTCTGTAACTTAGATCAAACTTAGTAAGCCTCAAAGCTTATTTTCTTCCATTATAAGTCTTCTCCACTCCTCTCATCATCTTTTACTTTATTATGAGCCCTTATTATAGATCACATCGCATTTAAACTTTCCTTCTTCTTTTCAAGACACTGCATTTCTCCACCCTCTGTCCTGCCAGCAATACTGACAATTCAGTCTCTTTTCCCACAACCATGTATTTTCCAAACGGTTTTGAGTCAGAGCATTTGTAACCCTGAGGTCAGCCCCAGTATATTTAGCAACAGACACATAGTGAGCCAGTTAGAAACCAGCGCATGAAGGTAACACTGCTCCTTTTTACCTCAGAAGTGGATGTGGGTTTAGTGCATGATATCCTGTGCATCATTACTGTGGACTACTTATGTATTTTAGTATGCGTATACATATTTTTGAGAGATCCTACGCAGTAATGTGTTCTGACTACTGCTTGCATCAGGGATACTTAGCTATTTGTTCTGTGTGCCTCATAAGCATTTATTTGATTTCCATGCTTGGGATTTCTTCGACCTGTTTCATATAGGCTTTAGGACCTTCTGGTATACGCTTAGATGGTCAGAGATTAGATTTCTCTAATCTTCTTTTAAGAAGACACAATGTATTTATCTCAGATTGATAGAATGAGAAGAGGAAGATCAGAGTTTTGATTCAGTGATGTTCTCTGGTTGCTGATTAAGCTTCTAAAGAAGAAGGAGATAAGTTTGGTTAGTTATTAGCTGTAGTTTATTGCATCACTCTATACATTTTGATTCTGCGTGTTCTGTTCTTTTGTTGTTGTTGTTGTTCTTTTTTTTTCCTGAAGAATAATCCAAAATTAGAAACACTCTCAAATGACCTTCCTGTTAAGCTATTGAGTGAGAAGAACGTACCGCACTACTTATTAAGAAAGACGCAGAATCGGTAAGACACACGACAAAGAAGATACAAATGACACTTTGTGTAATCCTCCCAAGACCCTGAAATCTCTGCATTGATGCTACACCGTTATTTCCAAAGTTATGTGAGAGTTGTTAATGCCTCAGAAATCAATGCACACATAACACATCTGAAAGACTTCAAAAGCATCACGGTGACTTCAGTTAAATGTTCTTGCAGCAGCTCCACTAAAATTCTGTGTTGGGAAAATGATAGGTCACTTTTTTGTTACATTACGGGAAACATGTATGATTGGTGTGACTTGTCTTTCAGCTTCTTATTTACAGTTTTAAAAATGATAACTCCTCTGGAAATTGGAAAAGCCTATCACAATTCAAGAACTCTGCTTTATGTCTTGCAACATGCTGTAATTATTCATAAGTGCTGTTCTTTCTGTCTTGCTTAGTTCTTAATTGTATCCTCAAATAATCCATGTCACAGGGCTGTTCACAGAGTTGGAATCAGAATAAAAATTTAGTGTTTCCTGATGATAATTTTCTCAGATCTGCTTATTCATCCAGAAGGATCAGATGCATCCTAAACTTCTTTCTTACCTGTGTATGAAACATACAGAAATAGTATTTCTATCACTTTTGGTTTACTGCACCTCCATCTTAGTTTCATTACATCTTGCATTGTTTTTATTTCTTCTCTTCATTGTATTTTATAGTCTGTGAGAACCAGATTAGTCAAAGCTCTTGGTGTTATTTATGTAAATTCCCTTTTAGGACAGTTGTATCATTCTGTTCACAAAATTTCAGCTATATGTATTTCTTGTCATGTTTTATTATGCAAGTAGTCACATATTCCCTTCCTCTAGACTGTGATCCATCTTTTGAAGTGTAGCTGTTTGGTAAGCAAAACCATGGCCATAAGGATAGGATCATCTTCTCCAAGCTCAAAGGCACCGCATCCCTAAAAGGAAGAAATCTGGCAAAAGTGCCAGGAGACCTAAATGAATGAACAAGGAGCTCCTGACCAAAATCAAGCACAAAAGAGGAATCCACAAAGGATGGAAGCAAGGACTGATAACCTTGGATGATTACAAGGAGATTGCTTGTGAAACTAGAAACCAAGTTAGAAAAGCCAAAGCCCTGAGGTAATTGAGTCTGACCAGGGACATTAAAAATAACAGAAAAGGATTCTACAGGTATGTGAAAGACAAAAGAAAAACGAGAGAATGTGGGGCCTCTCTGAGGCGATACAGGTGACCTGGTTACCGTGGTTATGGAGGAGGCTGAAGTACTCAGTGACTTTTTTACTTCAGTCTTCACTGATAACCACTTGAGCCGCACCACCCAAGTCACAGAGGTTATTGGCTCGGTCTGGGAGAGTGAAGAACCACCCAGGGTAGGAGCAGATAAGGTCCGGGAACACCTAGAGAACCTGAAGGTGCACAAGTCCATGGGACCTGATGCGGTACAGCCACGGATCCTGAGGGAACTGGTCGCTAAAGTTACTCGGCAACTAGCCATCATATTCGAGAAGTTGTGGCAGTCTGGCAAAGTTCCCACAGACTGGAAAAGGGGAACATAGCCCCCATTTTTAAAAAGGGAAGCAAAGAAAACACAGGGAACTACAGACCAGTCAGCCTCACCTCTGTGCCAGGAAAAATCATGGAGCAGATCTTCCTGGTAACAGTACTGAGGCGCATGAAAAATAATGAGGTGATCAGTGACAGCCAACATGGCTTCACTAAGGGCAAAGCGTGCCTGATTGATTTGGTGGCCTTCTATGACAAAGTTACAGCTCTGGTTGATGTGAGAAGAGCAACTGACGTCGTTAACCTGGACCTGTGCAAGGCATTTGACACTGCCCCACATGACATCCTTGTCTCTAAAATGGAGAGACATGGACTTGATGGATGGACCGCTCGGTGGATAAGGAACTGACTAGAAGGTCGCACTCGAAGAGTTGTGGTCAAGGGCTCAATGTCCACCTGGAGACCAGTGACGAGTAGAGTCTGTTCTGGGTCCGGTACTGTTCAGCATCTTTGTCAGTGACATGGACAACGGCATCAAGTGCACCCTCAGCAAGTTTGCCGACAACACCAAGCTGTGTGGTGCTGCGGACTCACTTGAGGGAAGGGATGCCACCCAGAGGGACCTTGACAGGCTTGAGAAATGGGCCAGTGCAAAGTACATGAGCTTCAACAAGTCAAAACACAAGGTCCTGTACTTGGGTGGGGCCAGTCACAGGCAGAAATATAAACTGGGCACAGAGTGGGTTGGGAGTGGCCCTGAAGAGAAGGACTTAGGGATGTTGATAGACAAGAAGCTCAACGTGAGCCGGCAGTGCACTCATGCAGCCCAGAAGGCCAACTGTATCCTGGGTTACATTAAGACGACTGTGGGCAGAAGATTAAGAGAGGTGATTCTCCCCCTTTACTCTATTCTTGTGAGACTCCACCTCGAATACTGCATCAAGTTCTGGTGTCCCCGCCATAAGACGGATGTGGATTTTTTGAAACAAGTTCAGAGGAGGGCCACAAAGATGATCCATGGGCTAGAGCATCTCTGCTGTGAGGACAGGCTGAGGGAGCTGGGATTTTTCAGCCTGGAGAAGAGACTCCAGAGGAACCTTGTAACTGCCTTCCAGTACCTAAAGGGAACCTACAGGAAGGCTGGAGAGGGACTTTTTACAAGAGTGTCCAGTGATAGGACAAGGGGAAATGCATTTATTGAAGGAGATCAGGTTTAGATTGGATCTTAGGAAGAAATTCTTCAGTACGAGGGTGGCAAGACTGTAGAGAGGTTGTGGATGCCCCCTCCCTGGAGGTGTTCAAGGCCAGGTTGGATGAGGCCTTGAGCAACCTAATCTAGTTAAGGGCATCCCTGCCCGTGGCAGGGACGTTGGATTAGATGATCTCTAAGGTCCCTTCCAACTTAAGACATTCTGTGATTCTGTGATAGTTCTCTACCTTTTCAATATCCTGTTATACCTTGGACCTTTTTTCCCTTAGAGCTGAAAGAGAGAATATTAAAAAAGAAAAATCCTTACAAATAATTTTTTCATCATTTTACCATACTGTATTATTTCACGTGCATGCGTTCCTCAAATATATTTAAAGTGTCCCTCTCTCAATGTTATCTATGAATTTTTACCACATACTCCGCTTATTTGCAGGTGATGTATGTTAAGCGTAGACCTTGCGGTGGAAGAATATATGAAAAACATAAATTGTTTAACTTAGGATTTTTGATCTTCATCCTGTGTGGAAGAGATCTTCTTATTTCTAGAATGGGAAAGAGAACCCATTTAATCTGATTTATACATAATGAAATACTTTTTCATTGTACTTTACTCTGTCCACCCAGTAGATTTTTCTATGTTTAGCATTTATATTGACTGCTCTGGCTTAGCTGTGTGAATTTCTTTCATAAATGACATATTTGCTAAAATATGTCATTTCATCTATTCCAAAACTATTTTCAACTTTTACCTTCTATAAAATCACACTTTCATTGTAAATTGCCACTATGAAATGCATAAAAAGTCTCCTACTTACATAAAGGCAACTGTAAGGATAATGGTGTTGCCAAGTGACATGATTTCAGCCTAAAATTAGAAATCTTCTAAAAACTTCCTTGTGACTGAATTACTTATGCTGTTTACCCTGCAGTGTTCTCTCCTTTTCCACCTATAGAATTATTATTATGATGATGAATGCATATCCCATTTCTCTATAAAATGTGAAGGCAAAAAATAAGTGAGATCTACAGCCTCCGTCTCCTGCACTTTAAGGAAGCTGTTCAGACTATGTGGCAGGTGGTGAGTAGAAGAGGGCTCGGACAGAAACAGAAAAATGCAGCTGAATGGAGTTTGTGGGAAGGAAAAGATATATAAAGGAAAAAGTTGGCATAAGGAAGTTGCAGAAGCAGAAGAGGCAATGAGGAGGAGTTTGAAGAAGAGCAGGAGACAGAGGAAGGTCCACAGGAGTATGAGAAGCAGGGGATAAAGTGTATGAGGGTCATAGGAGAAATGGGCAAAATAAGGCAGCAGAGAATGAAGGAGAAGGTGGGAAGCAGTTTATATGCCTTTTTTTTTTTTCCAGAAAACATTGAGAATATTAAACCCAGATCCTTTCTTGGATTTTGTTCTTTGGGGTTTGTTTTGTCACTTGTAGTGTTTTATTCTTTGCATTGAACAGTCTTCATGCTAAGAGGACATTTTGAATAGATCTGTATTTATTCCTCAAAGGAAATGTGAATTGTTGGGTTTGTGTGGCTGCAGCTGTACAATATGTGCTGCATAGGTCAAACACCATGGAGAACTTGGCTCGGGCTTTGTCTCCACCTGGCAGGTGACCAAGCACAGCACCACTGACTTCCACTCCACTTCCAGGAGAGTTACTGTTCTAGATCTTAAATGACTGAATTAAGCAAAGATGTTTCTGTAGGAGTAGGTTTTGCTAGTTGTTTCCTTTCGCTTAAATTGCTTGATCTCAACAGAGCTGGTCTCCTTTTGTATTTAAATCTGAATATCTTTCTGTGTTTTCTTCAGCCGTTGCTGCCTCGATTTTCTTTCATGCCTCTGTCTTTTAGTTTTATTTTTCTAGAAACCTGTATCAAGGGGGAAGACCAGAGTGCATAACGAGGGGTAGACTAACCCATTCTGGAAAAAATTAGCTTTGTATTTTCATAATCAATAGTGCAGCTGGAATGACAAAACCTTACATGCATTGTAAGGTCTGTGCAGTAATATGGGACATATCTGAGAGTAAAACTGGTGTAGAGAGTGAGAGCACCTCAGAGCAAAGAAGGATGAACCACTGGCATCTGTGACAGCGGTGATTTCAAATACACTCACAGCCTTGTAGAGGAGATGAAGCTGCACCTGTGACATCTGTGACTATTTCTACATCTGCCTGTGACATTTTGTTTCAGGGGATCATTCCTGATGCTATAGTTGGTAGCATGAAAAGTATGCCAAAAACGAAGGAGAGGAAAAAGGGAGAACACAGACCGTTCAGAATGGCCAACAGAACAAAAACAGGGAAGAATTTTAGAGCTTTAGTTTTATGTACTATTTTACTTTTTTTCAGAATGGAGAATTCTAGAATTGCATTGAGTCACTTGATGCACATTATAAAAAGGTTTTTTTAAACTGACATTTATTCTAATGCAACATTTTCATGATGGAAGTTAATGAAAACTGACATATTAATTGTGTTGTTTTGGTTTTTTCTTCTGGAGGTAATTGAAATCCCTGGAAGTGTTCAAAAGACGTGTAGATATGGCACTCGGGATATAGTTTAGTGGTCATGGTAATGTTGAATTGGCAGTTCAACTAGATGATCTTAGAGGGCTTTTCCAGCCTTACTGAGCCTATGATTCTATGAAATAAAGTTAGATATTTTAAAACGCTGCGTGGGCCTCAGCTGGAAGAAATGGTCCTTATGAAAGACTCCCTGACTGCATACAGTGTCATGGTGAAACAGTCCAGGCATCTTGCCGGCTATGACAGTGGACAACATTAGATTCCTTTGAAAAGCCGCATGAAATGCCAATAAGTATTGAGCAGATTTCATCGAAATGTCTGTTAAGTGGAGATGACCCTAAAATTTTGAAGCATGAGAATTTATGTTCTTTCCCAACCTAACTTATTTTTTCCTGTTGTAAGTCTAGATATCATCATCTAGATGTTCAGAGTCCATCCCACTCTATGAATCTGATGTTCCTGTTCTTAGCTTTCTTTGCCAAGTTTTGTAGTTTGTTGAGAGAAGAAGGATTTCTTTTGCAATGTTGATGATATCATGTTTTGTTTTATTATTATGAGACGGTCCTTTTGCTCATTATGCCATGCAGGGAAGAGAAGGTCCTCAGTCTGTGGATATAATAGGGTCCATATACTGATATAGTATTTATATAGATATATAGATACATATATATATATTATTTAGCATATATATATATAGCATATATATATGTAACACACACTAGATAGTGTGTGTTAGTGTATATATCTATATATACACTAAGTGTATATATCTATATGTGCACAAAGATTTTGTATTTTTCACTCATACCAAAAAAAAGTTCCTTGTATGTCAGAATAGTCCTTCAATTTCACAGTGCATGCTGACACACTTCAACATTTCATTCTATGTTGAGCTATCTGTGAACCTCAGAGAATGTCAATTAAGGCAAGGAAGTATTTACAGGGAAAAGAAACTGCCTATTGATTAATTATTTTGTTTCTTTATACTTGCTTTACAGGCCAAAGTTCAAAAAACGTCAGTTCATCTCCAAGCATAGAGAGCTTGTCTGGAGGACGTGAATTTACAGGATCTCCACCTTTGTCTGCATCCAGAAAGGATTCCTTTTTCAGTACAATCTCTCGCTCCCGTTCCCAAAGCAAAACTATGAGCAGAAAAGAATCGGTGGGTTCTTTAACTTTTTTAAGCTGTTTTATGGTCACACTGCATTACTTGTTAGAGGCAATCATTTCTCGCGTTCATTAAGCACTTGCACTTGGAAATGTTTCCCTAAGCACACATTAATGGCAAAATCAGAAATAAGCTATTTCAACTTTCTGTTAAGTAACAGCTCCATTATGGCTTCCATCCCATAATCCTACCTGAAGTGAAACAGTGAAAGCGCCTGTTGTCTCTGAGAAAGAGAAGTCCTGTGAGTTTACTTGCTTTCTTAGACTGTTGGTGTAGTCCTGAAGTTATTAAACCGTTCGGTGGGAAGCACGAATGCTCAGCAGATCCGAACACGTCCATCTGTTGTTCCTGAAATTCCTTAATACATCAGAGGTTTCCCAGTGTCTGTAGCATCTGTAGTCTGCAGTCACAGTTCTATTTCTTGCCCAGCTCTGACCTTCCGTTTGGCCACAAGAAACTGTTATTTAAACGGATTGTTCTCATCCAAGAAAATCGTCTCTTGACATGGGTGTGTTCCGAAGAAATTCTCATCCCATCAAAGATGTTTTAGCAGCACTACTTTGATAAACCTCTTATGCCATAGAGCAGAAGGGCTCATTTATTTTATATACACATTTCCCACTGTCTTTCTGTTCATTAGAAATCAGTTACATGATAGAAAGGAAAAGTTGTAATTTTTGTAAGGTAAAGACATAGTGTTTTTCTCCATCTCATTTTCACAAATGTATACTCATGAAATTTCTTATTGATTTCAATAAATAGGAATTGTGATAGCAATATTTCTGTATTACAGCATTCTTCAGGTGTTCAGAGCTAAATAGTATGTAGAAATTTAATCTGAACACCTCAGCATTTTTGTCTTTAACAGTCACATCATATTGTCAATTTGCTATTTAAAATGTTCTAATGAAATGCACAACTTTTTGCAACTTTGTTCAGTTTTTGTTCACTGATAGGGAAGGTTCAATTCTTTTTTTCGTGTACTTTAACGTTGTCTAAAGGAAGGCTGTGTTTTGTGGTCAGTCAGCAAGAAGCTATAATTTTGGTTTGTGTCCATTTAAGGCATATTGAATTGAAGTTAAAGCTAAAACAACAACTTAATATCTCTCTGCTTGTTGTCATGAGTTGAAGAAAAATCTACCAGTGTTGAACTTTTGTTTTGATGTGGTTTAACAAGATCTAAAGCCAGCTCTCTTTTGCTACTTTAGTCCAGGCCAGAACTTGGGTTTTTTCACTCATATGGTCTAAGAATAATTCCTCCTTAGTTCTCTAACAGGAGACATAAAAGAATTTACCATTAGAATTTACCATTAAAATATGCAAACCTAATGATTAATGATTAATGTGGTTTTTGGGTAAATGATCTCCCAAATTTGTGATATTTCATTAATTTTTTTTCAAGGACCTTGGACAAAGAAGTATCATTGGAAGAAATTGGTAGTCCTTAGGATAATTTTCACTAAACTGGCAATTGTGATAAACTAAGCAGAGCATAAATTTTCAAAAGAACTCTTTGAAGTGGGATGTATAATTTGTATTGTATCATTTTATGAAACGGCTGGAAAAGGTTTTAGGCTACCAAAATCTATTTCCTCATGTTTAGTTTTTGACTGACCTTCAATATAGGAAGGAGGAATTTGTAGCAGCTCCAAGAGGAAAAGGTTTGTTTAAGTCTGTTCTCTGTTGCTCAAGATGATGTTTGTTTTTTGTTTTCCTGTAAATTTCACTGATACCTTGTTTTCCACGTAAAGAAGAAAATCCTCAAAAGTTCATCCTGAGGTCCCAAAATAGTTGCATCAGAATTCTCCAGTCTTGCAGTTGCTTCACTTACTGCTGTTTTCTGGAGGCAAAAGAAGGCTTGTAAACATAATAGAATCACATCTTTGTTTAATTTATAAAACTGAACTGGTTCATTTCTACTCTAATCATACAGATTATATTGTTACCTATGGGGGAAATCACCTGTATAGGAACATGACTATGCATCAATTACTATATCAAAAGACGATTTTAAAATCAGTTATTCTTGCTGTAACGGATGAAAGAGAATCCATTTCCTCTTCTTCTTTGTACTTCTAATTAGTGCTCTTCACAAGCAAAGCAGAAATGAAATACATACCTAAAAATACATCTTTCGTTATAGAGTTAAAGAAAGTGATTTTTGCAGTCCAGAGGACATTACTGTAACATTGTCGTGGGACGAACAGGAATGTCATCATCGCAGGTTGTACCTGGAGTCCTGTGTCCATTTCTGGGTTCCCCAGTACAAGACGTGGAGATACTGGAGAGAGTCCAGCAAAGGGCCACTGAGATGATGAAGGGACTGGAGCATTCCTCCTATGAGGAAAGGCTGAGAGAGCTGGGACTGATCAGCCTGGAGAAGAGAAGGCTCATGGGGGTCTCATCAGTGGCTCTAAATGCCTGAGAGAAGTTGCAGAGAAAGCAGAGCCAGCCAGGATCAGAGGCCACTGGGCACAAACAGAAATACAGGGGGCTCTGTCTGAGCATCACAAAACATTTTTTCAGTGTGAGGGTGACCGAGCACTGACGCAGGTTGCGGAAGGAGGTGTGGAGTCTCCATCCTTGGAGATAAATAGCCATCTGGACATGGTCCTTGGTAGCCTAGTCTAGGTGACCCTGCTTGAGCAGGAGGTTGGACAAGATGAGCTTCAGAGGTCCCTTCCAATCTCAGCCATTCTAGGATTCTGTGACAGGATAAACTGGAATGAGACTTTTTGTCTTTCCTAAAGCTGGTCTAACAAATTTGTCTTTCTCTGGGAGAGTTGTGATCAAAAGTGATACTTACCTTGATCCATTGCTTCTGGAAATAGGATGTGTCCATTTCGCATGTTACGGACTTTTTAAGGTTGTATCGTTTGTGTTATATTTAGTCTTCTAGATTTTTTTTCCTCTGAAACGCAAAGATCAATGGAAAGAGTTTTTTACTGCTCTTGTCAGAAACAGATGTTCCCTGGTTTATTTAGTTAAGAAAGTGAGTCTACAGCCTCAGGGCTGAATGCACAATATCAGATCATGTTTTGGCAACCCATGGCAGCCTGCCGTTTTTCACATTACTGCTGAGTGGCACTCAGCTGTACGTTAACATGAGGCCCATCAAATGTGTTTGAAAACCTATTTTGTGCTGAGCAGTAGGATGGTTCCCTACCTCTTTATATAGTTTGTGGGTTTCTGACAGGAATAACTTCAGTTGCAGTTTCTGGAGCTATCGTCCCATCAACAAGAACAGGAGTTTTTCATCTATAACACACTCCAGTTCCTGTTATCATCTGGCTGGGTCAGTCTTGCTGGAATAAAGTCCTAGAAAATTTTCTCTCATAGCCTGCCTACTGACCTCTCCTTTTCGAAAGAGAAATGAGTCAATTTATTTCTCATTATGTTTCATTTACATCTCCAGCAACCATTAAGGACAGTCTACCTCTCTTTCTGGCAATAGAAAAGCTGACTAGACATTGATTCTGGCAAATATGGTTGGCTGGTCTCAATTTCTGGCAAAATATTCTGTAAATTGTTTTCAGGCATAGAGGGAGCTTTGAGTGGAACAATCTAAACAATTTTAAAACTTTCATTAAAAACAATATAGGAGAAAGGTGGTTTTGACTGAAAAAAAAAGTTTTGATGTGGAGAAGTTGTATATTTTAATAAGTAAATTTCTACATTAGAAGTCTCAAGATAAGAAAACTCAAATTATCCACTGAAATATGTTATTTTAAAAAATCCTGAGAGGGAAACATTTCTAGGGAAATCTGAAGGAGTTTATTTTTCTTTACTGAAATAATTTGCAGACATGGTCAACCAGAACCCTCATTTCTTAGCAAAATATCATGAACAAAAGTGTCATGCATCACAGTGGTTTTGATTGCACAGACTTTTTAATTAAATCAAATTTGACAACATATACTGTTGTCCCCACAAGCAGGTGTAAGCAACTGTTACTATCTGATTTACATAGCTAGTGTGACTGATTTGAAGTTAGTTATGAGTACCCCTACAGGTTAGAAAATTAATGTACGCCATTATTTTCGATTAAATAGACATCTGCTCTATTCATCTAGGAACCTGATTTTAAGCATTCAAACTTGAGAGTTTTGCTCAGGTAGAAGTGGTATACCAAAGTCAAAGGGAGAGTAAAATAAATAGTAGGCAACCACACCAAAAAAAAGTCGTGCATGCATAAATTCCTTTGAAGAATAGCATGCCTTTTGTGCATGGTACACATCTTAAAAGCATTTTTTATTCCCATATATCATTTCCCTATTATTTTTTAAATCTCTTTGAAAGGTTTTAAGCAAAATGCTTGTCAGTCCATACTAATCAAGGCCAAACTTTTATTTGGAAATACGAATGCCATGATGAAATGTCCTTTTTTAGCTAAGCATCATAAAATGTGCCGTGAATAAGTTAGCATATGTGTACAATTCCTTGATCAGTATGTTGGATTTGTTAGGCCTAAAGTTAAAGATGTGATAATTGTTGTCAGTTAAGTTTAACGAACTTCAGTGCCTTGAAGTTTAATTTCAATAAATACTGGAGGAAGGTCATTTGTCTTCTTTATTCTAATGTGATAGGCCAATTCCGACACCTAAGAAAACGCCATTTATTTAGTACTGCAGTGCTTATATAATTTTAGGGATAGATGAAAAGAATATTAAATCTGAGATACTTCCAGGTCATGTGAACAGAATTCATAGGAAAAGCTCTGAGATATTTGGAAAGTGTGATTCTTTTCTCCATTGCCTTCCTCGGGCTCCCACAACACGTTGTAACTCAGATGAAAGAGCTGAAAGCAGCACAAGGAAAAATAAGCTGCCTTACAGAGTTTTTTGTTAGAAATAGCAAGTTTCATATAATTTAGTAAAATGACAGCTGTATGCATGAGTGGCAGCTTTGAATCTTAATGCCCCTTATCTTTTTTAGAGTGATTCATTTCAGGGAAAAGAAACTGTACTGTGATAAAAACAGGAAGTAAATTGCTTGGAATAAAAGATGAATAAACCCCCAAGTGGCTCTGCAGTGCTTTTTCTGTCATATTATGAGCAATAAACATGTGTACAGGACAGATCTGTGGGGCCATTTGGAAGATTTTTAAAATGTCAGTGTAAACTGTTGTCTTTCGCCGGCACAAGAGATTCAGGTGCGCGCAACTGGATTATGCTTGCCAGTAACTTCTGCACGGAAGCAAATTAGAAGGGTGTCGTTTGAAAGAAGGTAGTAACATTATTGGGCAATCCTTTAAAACTATCAGGGGGAATTTAAAAAATACCAAAGACATGAATGAATGAGGCTATCAGCAGTGTTTGCAAAAGGACCAAAGTCTTAAGAACCAAAAAGTGTGATTCATCACTCCACAGCAATCATGTTACCAGCAGCAGGTACAGGATGTGGCTCCCTGTATCCTCTTTCCATGAAGTTAATGTTTCAGCATCCTAGCGGCAAAGGAAAATATATCTGAGGATCTGTGTTGGTGGTTTGAGCTGCCCTTTTTTTCTTTTCAATGGCAATCTCCTCCCTTCATCGTGCCCTTTTAAGATAACACCACAAAATTACTGTCCAATTCTGCAAGGAGCTGAGAGGTCTGCACTGAACTCTCAACAAAAACGCGGACGTGGATGAGAAATGTCTACTTGAAACAGGCTGTTGTTTTAGTTGAAATGGCTAAGTTGTTTTTAGTGGAGAGGATTTCAGTGTTTGGGAGATTTGAAATAAATTGTAGGTGTGATTTAATAGCTGGATTCTTATTTTTGTCTGTGTCTGCTTAAATCAGATCATTCCATATAAAAACAACAGAACTTGGACTTCTGTGCTTTTAACAGTGTAGTATAAATGGTGTATATTTAGAATCCCTTCATAATCACTATATTTAGTTTTACCCTCCTTAAACTCTGAACAGTGTAATCATAGATTCTAAAAACCCTAAATAATAAGATCCTGCTCTGGTCTGCATCCTCAGTCATGTTAGAAATCAAATAAATCCTGCCTGAACAGAAAAGGGGTTAGTAAAACTTTTTTACAACTGATGCTTATAAAAATTTAATCAAGTGTGACTTTAAAAAAGGATAAACTTTGAAAGTCCTTCATAAAGGACTGTGTGTAGGTTGAACTTTGTGTATGTTGAATTGCTTATTCAGGCAGCAAAATTAAGTATAATTTTAAGCACATAACACCTAATCAACCATTTCAATAACATTCAACCAAATGCTTTAGTAATATAATATCGAAGCATGGATCATAAACTTTATTCATTGCAAAATATCTATATATTAATCATGCCATATCCATATTCATATGCATTCAGCAATACTAATTGCGTTTTTCAAAGAGATCCAAAATCATAAAATGGTGGGATTGTCCCCTGTTCACATTTCTCTTACACTTACGAGTGGGCATATGCAGTCTGAAAGGCCAGCAATGTGTGTAGCAGATAGACAGAAAGTCCATCAGACGGGATGCTGAAACAGAATGGAGGAAACAGGATTCTCTTCCACATATGTGTTTATCTGTAGCTATTTCCAAAATACATACAGTCGCAGCATCCAAATTAATATCTCAATTTTATTGTTTATGAAGAAATATTCCAGTATGATTAAGCCAACAATGTCAACAGCAGCACCAAGGGAAACCTATATATATTTGTATTTCTGTTCAAAGGGATAATTTTTGTTAGCCTACAGCTCTTTCTGTTCTTATTTATTCCCTTACCAAGTGAAATAGGGATGATTTTCTCAGCTTTTCAGTCCACAACCAGTTATGCAAAATTTTTTGCATTCCATAGACCTTCCAGCTTTTCATGGTTTTGTTTTTAAACTGCCTCTCGGTGGTCCCATAGGGCAGTGCCAGTAGGTGGACTTGTGCAAGCAGCAGGTAAGTAAGTCCCATTTGTCTTGTGTCTCCTTGAAAAAGAGGTTTCTTTCCATCCTTACTTTATTGGTCTCTAGGCAAGAGCTTCCTCCATTATTCATGTTTGTCCTTCTCCATCTTCCTGCTAAGGAGAGATTTTCTGAGCACAAGAGATCAGATGAAAACGAGTCCTGCTCATGCCCCAGTAGCACAGTTGCAGGTTTCTAGCTCTGCAACAGTGGGGTTGGTGCACCTGGAAGCTGTCCAAGTAATGGGTTTGACAGTGGGAGCTGCTTTGGAAAACATCCATGCCCGGGGTCCTTTGCCACTAACCCCCCCAGGCAAGGTGGGACATGATAAGTGAAATCAACTCCAATAGCACGACACTGGCAGATTGACTTTGAACAGAGAGTTATTATAGTTTGGAGGAAATAACTGACCACAAATTCTTATTTCTTATATTTCAGGAAAGCTACAGATACATAATGTATTAAAATATACTTGTATATATATATTTCACCCATCTTCAAATTTAAAAAGAGTAAGAAAACCGTAATTTTTCTTGCATTTAAAAAGCGTGGATCTCCTTTAACAACATTAACTAGAGTGTTAGAAAATTGAATGTTGGAAGACAGGGTTCCTGGTTCATTGGCTATTCTGAATCAGAGTTGCAACCCTCTCGGTGTTGTTAGATTTTGTTTACTGTTTTATGGTAGGATTTTTAAAGTACAGAAAGGCTGAAATTTTTATTCATTTAATCCTTTACCAATGATCTGTTGGCTCTGTTCACATGTGCATAGCTTGGGAAAGTGGTGTGCGGTGCCATCCCTTTCTGCTGTTACTGAAAGCACACAGAGGAAGCCAGGATTATACTAATGCCCAAAAATATATGCCTTTGCAGGTGAATGCCTTCTAGCATTTTAATTTATTGGCAACTTTGTCTTGATCGCATTCTAGTTGAACATTTTTATCTGTATTATAAAATTCCTTTCATGCTTTTGATACTTTTTTTCAGTCCGAGCCTTCCAAACCATATTTTAATTTATTTTTTTTGCAGTGTTGGTGCATAGCCTGATTTAGCTTGGCACATAGGGCAGTGGATATTTTGTTGACCTTTCTTTCATCCTTCATTTTATTTTCTTATTTTCTCAGTGCTGTTCACCACCCTTTTCAGAGGATTGTCATGGACATATGTTCACTGAAGATTATTCAGTGACAGTTCTGGTTTAGGTTTTAAAATAGGTTGAGTATTCTTCTGAATTCACTTCTCTGAGCATAAGACGATGCACTGTGCATCATCTGAAGTTTTAACTTTGACAGCACTACATTTTGAACCTAGACTTCTAGGATTACTTTTTACCTTACTCTGGGGGTCCCTGATGTATTTTGAGACATACAGTACTAACAGAGCACAAAATTTCTGTGTTGGAAATCCATGTATCAAAGTAATGACAGGGCAGAGAAGAAAAGAGAGAAAAAGAAAAGTATGGTTCCATAGGTTTTGTATTCTCTTTATCCTTCTTTAAGGTGGATAATTAAACCACCATTTCCTTGATTGATCTGACAGAGAACCTGTTTGTGCTTTAAGGGTTCTGATCTAGGGAAGCACTGAAATTAAGTATATAACTATCAGCAAGTACAAAGTCCTATTTGCTACTCTGAGCAACTATGCCTACTAGCACTACAGACAGAGTTTAAATAAAGGAAAAGAAGGCAAAGAAAGACATTCCTATTTAAACTACCTTATATCATCCTGGGATTGTAGAAGCAGTCTGGGTTAAAATGATATAAAATTAAAACGACTCAAGTTCTCTGTACATGCAGTCCAAAGAAACAAAGTATATGTTTGTGAGATTTATGTGCTTAAAATGTTTAACATTGATGAAAGTATATTCAAAATATAAGAATAAGAATAAAAATAAGAGTAAGAGTAAGAATAAGAATAAAGAATAAACCCTGGCAGTTGTGAAGAACACAAAACCTGAGTAAGATGTATTTGGAAATATACTGAGCATGGGAATACTTCACCTAGTACAGGGACACAAAAATAATGGCAAATAATGGTTCAACACAGGAAATCAGTACATAACCTCTACTTCTGCAGGAATTACTAGCCAAAGGCAGTATCTGAACTTTGTATTCTCAGAGGGCAATATATTCATAACTGAAATAATTCCAATTTGTGCAGACATTTCACAAGTAGCAAAATTCCTAATGTAAAAGTGACAGTATATGTTCTATCCGTGACTCTGATATGCTTGGTGAACTCAAATCTAAGCATTCCATAGCCCCTTTTACATATATGGAATTTTCTCTAAACATCTGCAAAGCAAATGCCTTATGAAAACTCTCCTAAAAATTCCATCTTTCCATTGACAACGATTTGGTTGCTAACATGCTGCAACCATGTCTATAAGACTGACTAATATAGCCATATTGTTTCCATGTCCTCCCCATATGTGTGCCTGCAGCCATCTGTTGTCTCTTGGCTTACCCTGGTAAGTCCTTTAGAGAAATGGATTTTTTTCTTTATCTTTGTGTGGCACCCAGCAGAGCGAGGTCTTGGTCCCAATAAGGGCTCACGAGTGATACAATTAAATGATAGATAAGTTAAATTAGTAAGTTAAATAAATTAACATTTTGGGTTACGTTCCACTGTGTGTAATTCATTGTGCAAAAACAGTGGTTTCTAGTTTAAATGTCAGCATATGTTGTAGACTATTCTGTGGCTGGCATAGATCATAAAAAATTATGGGGGTGTCAACCAACATTCAGCTGTCAGGGGTTCAAGATGAAAAGGTTAAATCTTGTATTTAATCGTTAGCTTCAAAAATGAACACTAAATAAATTCTCACAAAATGGAAACAGTAACCACTGCTATTTTACTCCAGGGAAATTTGCATAAAATTAAACGAGAAAGCAGTTTATGCAATGCAAAATGCTACCAATATCCAAAAAGTATACTATGTGTATTTTTTATAAATGGCACTTAAGTACTGGCAAGACCCCTAGCCAAGTCCCTGGGTTCAGGATTTCCTGGTATCAGTCTAATTTTTCCCATTATTTTCCTTTAAATGTTTTGATACCTCATCAGAATTATTTTCTAATTTGCCCTGCAATTTGCCAGGAGCTCAGGGGATGTTTCCTCAGTGCTCTTATTAGGAATACTGAAAGAAATGAAAATGTGACTGGGCAAATCAATATAGGAAAAGCAGCTATTAACTACCAAAAAAAGCCCACACCTCTAGTTCGAGAAATCCCTATTCTGCAAATCTGTGTAGTCTGGGAGAGTATTCTGGGCAATACCGTTACATATTTATATCATGACATACTTTTTTCATTATGATTTTCCTTTCTTGTCATAAAATAAGACACCAGAAAGACCGGGCCAGTCCCCCAACACAGTTCTGTGACTTCCTTCTGTTATGTTTTTAATTGCAGCATTATTGCTTAAATGCCTTAAATACCTTTAAATATTCTTCTCTTTGAAGGTAGTTTCTTTTCTGCTGCACTTAATACTTGGTGGTGCTGTCAAGTTAGTTCATATTCAGAAGGATTCAGCTTTAAGTTTTCTTGTTCTGAGTGTTCATGAATGGAGTGCTTGGACATATATTGTTGTACGCCTTTGACAAAAGAGTTTGCTCTTCCTTGAGTTTCTACATGAGTAAAACAGACAAAAATACAATTTTTCTTACAACTGCTAAACAGTAATACTGAGAGCTAAATGGTAGTATGGAAGAAAGATGTTACAATCCTAATTTAGTGAGTTCGTATTCCCTGTTTTCCAGCCTTTATACTTCTGTGTCAAGCTACATGTCACGTATTTCGGAGAAAACTTGTGCAAACTGATAAAAACGAGCATGGGAAAGAGTGGCTCTGCCAAAACTGTATTTCTTCAGACCTTGGCTTGTATAGGATGCTAAATTCCAGTGCCCTTAACCCATGTCTGCAGACCTTATTGCAGCTTGTAAAGTGATGAGCTGCAAAAGGAGAAGATTACATTGTCAAAACTGTAAAACTTCTGTATTCTGTTCTTGAAGGTGCTGGCCACTTTCGGTTAGTCACAGCTGTTTTCCTGAAACAGTAAAATCTGATGAAAAACAGGGTATGTTAGAGGCATTGCTGATCTCATTATGATCTCAGGAGAGAAGGAAGGATATAAAAAATTTATTTCCATAGCTGTCCTGGTAAAGGTGAGGAGATAGATGAAAGGAAAGGTAATAAAAAGGGAAGAGAGAGCTTTGGACAAATGGAGAGCACCAGAACTGCATAGATTGGGGGAAAAAATAGGAAAGAAATGGCAAATAATTATAAAGGTATTCATTTTCATGGCAAAAGAAAAAGGAAATGTAACAATGTAATTGAAGTTCTGGATGTGGGTAAGAAGAAAAACGAGTATGAGAAACATAAATGGAGGTCAAGTTTTTTGCAGATTCAGTCTTGCCACAATGAAGAAAATAGTTGGAGATGTGTATAAGGAGGCACTAAAATAGAGTCTTGCTTTGACTGGAGATATAAATAGTAGCCTGTTTTGTATTGTTAGTGAAATGTAAATCAATGGGGTATCATAAATAATTTACTTCCTTTTCATTCTCGTATTCAGTTCAAGATGTTACTGATTATCTGTAAGGTTCTACATCATCTGGAATGTTGAAGGTGTGGAAAAGATTTTTGAGGACCGTGGGACTACGTTTTCAGAAAGTAGTATTAAGTTTTTTTTCCTGCAAGGTTGTATCATTGAATTTGCACATCTTGGTCTCCCCTGTCTGATGCAGAGTTTCCTTAGTTTGATTTGCTCCTTGGTTTGTTTTACTTCCTCAAAATGCAACTCCCAATAATAGAAAATATTGAGCTTATATGCTTTAGAAGACATGTTGTTCACTAAGTTGACACTGATTTTTTTTTTTTTTTCGGCTGGTTGTTTTAGTGATTGATTTTTATTTTGTGGTCAGCTGGTTAACCTTTGACAGCTGAACAAGTTTAACTCACTATTCATCTGTTTCTGGTGCTTTGTGTGTCAGATCAGATGAAAGGTTGGTTTCTCAAAGAAGCATAGTCCATGTTTTTCTCTTGACTTACATTTAGCCTGTTCAGAGAATTTATAAGTCGTTGTTCATGCATAAGAGAGATAAATCAGCACTATTATTTGTACACAAATTAAGGGTGGTAACCAGGATACTCACTTTCTCAGCACATAAGTTGGCACTTAGAGAAAAGCACAGTGAATATTGTCTGCACAAAAATCGAGAGCATCTGCACAGTGCTGGCTATAAATCAGTTGTTTCACCCATTACTGCTAAAGAATTTTACCTTAGGATACTGACAAAAATTTGTCCTTTTTTCTGAGAGGCTTTGAGATTTTGCAGCTTACAGGAATTTGAATCTTCCAAGGGGGAATTTTGGGCCATGGTCTCTTCTCTATCATCTGCCAATGCTGGGAAAACTTTGTAGTTTCATGTAGTTGCAGGCTCTCAGCAGATCTCCCTTAGGCTCCTCTTCACCAAAATCAACAAACCCAACTCCCTCAGCCTGTCCTCTAGACCTATAACCATCACAGCAGCCATGCATTGGACGCTCTCAAGTTTCTCAACATCCTTCATGAGCTGGAGGCCCAAAACATTGTTCAAGGTGAGGGCATACACACAGTGAGTAGAGGGGGGAATGATTTTGCTGGATCTGCTGACCACATTCCTCCTGATGTAGGCCAGTGCACTGGCTACATCATTTGTGGTAAGAGAGCTTTATTAGTTTATAAACAACTCAGCAGCCTCTGTAGCCTCCAGAACCTTCTCAGCAGGCCTGAAGTATAGTAAGTTCCTTCCCTGTCTGGACAAGTGCATTGAGGTTTGTCTTCTCAGCTGCAAAATTTTGCACTTATTGAAGTTTCTAAAACACAAACTTCATAAAGGTTTCTGTTGATGGGTCTTCCAGTGTCTCATGGTGTTTCTGAATTGAAATTATATCAATCATCAAAGGAGCCACACCTGCCAATTTTGCATCATCTGAAAATCTACTGAGTGTACATTCTGTCTTCTCATGTGGGGTGTTGATGAAGATACTGAACAATATCTTCGTACCAGTCCATTGGTTACTCTGCTCATTTCCAAAAACCAACTGGATATCAAGCCATTGACTCTACTCTTGAAGCTTGGAGGTCTGACCATTTTTTGGTCCACCTACAATCCTTCCATTCAGCCCATGCTTTGTCATATTATAAACGATGTTGCTTCTGGAACCAAGCATCGAAAGCCTAATAAAAGTAAAAATATATTGCATTCATTCCTCTCCCTTCATCTGCATGCTCAGCCATTTCATCATAGCAGGCAACCAAATTCATCAAGCATGATTTGCTCTTGGTAATCCTTGTTGACATTTCTCAATTATTGTCTTGTCCTTTACATGTTGGAAATTGATTCCAAGAGGACATGCTTCACAATTTTACCAAGGACTAAGGTGAGGCCAACTATTGTATAGTTTCTTGAATCTTCCATCTCACTTTTCTTTAATACAAAGTTAAATTTGACCTTTCTCCGGTCATCAAGGAAAGTATTCCTGTGACAGCAGTGATTTTTCACAGGTGATAGCCGGTGGTGTTGCAATCACATTGGCAGCTTTTTCAGCACCCATTGGTGTATCCTATGTGACCCTGTGTATTTGAACACATACTGCTTCTCCAGGTATTCAGCAACCTATTGCCCCCTGACTCTTAGCTGTCCCTCTCCTTCCCAAACTGCAGAGGTCTGGGAACAGACTCGGCCTAAAAAGCGAGAGAGCAAAAATGGTATTGAATGCTGCAGCATTTTCTGTATCATCTATAATTATCTCATCTCCCCTAGTAAGCAACAGACTTAAATTTTTTTTAACCTCTTTTTGGTGCTCTCGTAAAATTCCTTCTTGCTACCCTTTAATGTCCCCCATTAATTTTAGCTCCAGCTGGGCTTTGTCCTTCCTAGTTTTGTTCCTGTGCCCAAACAATGACTGTGTGCTTCTTCTTTACTTCCTGTAATTGTTTCCACATATGTGCTCTCCATTTCCATCATTTCCATCTCCGTATGTGCTTTTCCCATTTTAGTTCGTTAAGAAGCTACTTATTTAGCCAAGTGGACCTTCTGCATACGTTGTCCATATGTGCTGCTTTCTCATGTATTTCTGGGTTAGATCCCCATTCTATGACAAAGTCCTCCACACTAGATTAGCAAGTCTGTTCTTCTCTGTCTTTGACAGGTAGACCTACTTTTTAAGTTGTCTTTCTTCATGAAATTGGGTACCACAAGCAAAATAGTTGAAGCCCAGCTACTGCCACCAAGTATGTAGCCATACGTGTTCTACTGGATACATCTGCTGCTATCCAAGGCTTTTCACTTTTGCCGTAGGATCAAAGAAGAAACACCAATAGGATTCCTGTCTGCTTCACACTTGCTCAGGAGCCCTGCAGACGCTTTTGAACTGAAGTGGTTTCACATCACCATGTCCTTGGTGTGTGCATGACCAAGCAGAAAAAAAGTCAGAACATTAGATGGCCCCAAGCAGTCTTTGGGCAACACCACAAATGGAGGCTCCATGCAAGCAAGAAATCTCCCTAGCGGATGAGACTGGCTGGAAGAGAGTCACCAGCTGCTCACTGTCACTTATCACTTTCTCATGGTAGTGCTCTGATATGGTGTCTAACCTGGATTCTTCTTCTCGGGGAGCTCGATCTTCCCCTCATTTGCCTGGGCCCTGCACCACTGGGCACCCCTCCTGCTCCCAGAAGCCACAAGCTTCCAGTTTCCACCATCTTAGGAGTACATTTCTTCTTCCCACTGTGTCTTGCCTCAGTTGTACCTTCCTTGTCTGTTGCAAAAGCTTTTAGACCATGAAAGATTCTGTCAGTCACCCGTTTGTCACCTCTGATGCCATAAAACACACTTGGCTCTTCTCACAGCTCCCCACCTGCTGGTGCAGCAACTCCAGGCAGGTCGTCCTTGGGGATCCACCTGCCCAGAGGTTGCCACAGCACTGCTGGTGACAGCAGGGACAGGAGTTGTCTTACAGTCGTCACCATGTGGATGCTGTCTCCTTATGCAAACAGCACGTCTGGGCTTCTCGTGTGTCAGGTGCCAAGTTAACCGTCTTGTTCATGCGCATGTCCCGCTGGGAGCTCTCCTTGGTGCCCTTTCTGAGGGTGCCGCAGAAGTCAGTAATGCCAAGTGCATCCTCTCAACCTTGTGCAAGATTCCCCACTGGGCAGGAAACCTCTTGTGCTGCCTGTGAGTTCCTGGGCACAGAATCCTCCTTTGTGAGTGCTGAGTCTGCTGAAGGTTTCTGCTCCCCGTGCTGGATCCTAATGAGCTGAAACAACAGTGCGGGTAGTTTACCCAGCACTGGTCTCACTTACCAAATGAAGAGGTACTGTTGTATGGTTGACAAGGTTAGTTTCGGAATGTGCCCAAGTGCATAAAGCTGTCCAAATCCATTTAAAAATCAATTTGCTACAGTTCTGATCCATGAAGAAGAAAAAATAGTCTCAGAAACAGGAAAGTATTTATTATCAGAAGTTCAGTTTGCTTATTCACTTGTAGGAGATAAACTGGGTTTCAATTACTGGCTAATGATTTTAGAGTTTGTGTTATTTTATTGTAAAATGCTCAGATATTGTCACCTTTCCCTATCTCACAGCTGCAATTGCAGTGCACAGGCAGTTTAAAATTTAGGATGGATTATTTCTTGCAATCATGAGCTGTATTTACTAGAAAAAGTTCTTGTGCAGGGACATTGCTTGAATAGAAATATCAACGCCAATAGGCTTGTACAGGCTATGAGAGAACTGCAGACTTGGAAAGAGATTAGTTTTTCAGCAACTATAAATAGGCAATATAAAATCAATCACTTTGAGGGGATAGTTTCAGTGTCAGAGTATAAGGCTGAGTTAAATAAGGTGAGAGTGTATTAATTTAAGGAAATAGCACAGAAAAAAATGTTTAATGTCTGTAGATTGTAAGTGTGAGGAAAAAGTGTGTAGAAGAAAAGTGATACTGGTAGATCTTGTAAAATGCTCTCATTAAATTTCTTTTTATTTATCAATTGCTCTTGGCTCTACACTATATTAGCATGAAGTTTCCTTTGCTTGGCTCTGACTCAGTTTCTGACAGAGAGATTAAGAACATTTGTACCTTTAAATCATGATTGATTCATTATTCTTGCTGATCAGTTTTGGATTCTTTTTATTTGAAATGTAATTTGTCCTGTAATGTTCATCAATCTCCATCAAACAACAATATGATAGAACTGTGAAACTCCTGAGAAAGAAGGAAGCTAAAAAGTTACTTTGCCTATCTGCTTGAATTCAATTGCATACTTAAACAAAAAACTGCTTAATACTGTATGTGGCTAAGCATTGAAGGGACTTTTTGAAGGAGTGGTGAACTTACTCTGCAGTATGATCTTCAAATTCAAGACTAGATGCATTTCTAAACTGACAAAGAAAGGACTTCAAAGAGAAATTCTTAGCTGAGGTAGTTCCCATTGCTTATACAGGGCATGGGGCTAGATAACAATCCTTCTCCTGGGCTTTGCAATCAGGAGGTTATGGGGTTTTTTAATTCATATTTTAAGTTTCACCTGATGCATACTTATTAACTTAACATTTTAGAGTATACACTTTATAGTATGTGAGTTGAAAACAGTTTTCACCTAAATATTACTTAAGACTTTGTGTGGAATTGCAGTTGGCTGGACAATTTTATACAGATAGAGCATGATGTGTTACACCAATAAATATGCTAGAATATATGGCAGTAATCCATCCTTGAAGTGTCTTATTAGGTCTCATGAAATATATGCCCTGAAATAAAAAAAAAAAGGATTTTTTTTCTGAGGCTTCAAGGGAATTGCTGTGGAAATCACTCTGCCAGAAATGAGAAGTTTTTTTGTTTGGTGAGGTTTTTTCAGTCACTGCTGTACTACAAGCACAAGCAAATCCAGGTAGCTAGTCTGTAAAAGAAATACAGATTGTTAACCTTTCTTTGATTAATGTGGGCAGAATTTTATTAGACTCTTTTAAAGGGTTGTATTAATAAACACTGAAACATTAAAAACAAACCCTATTTCCGTGAAACAGCAAAATAATTTTAAAGTCTTGATAAGTACAGTTGGAAGGGATTCTCTTTACTTCCAAAATTTTCTCAAGAACAAAGGGATAGGAAAAATAGACGATGTCTAAGCCTGCCAAGGCTTAGCTTAACAATTTTACTGTGTATCATAAAAACGTGGGGTTTAATGCTAATGACCTCTTAACTGCAGGAGGAAGAACTGGAGGCCCAGATTTCATTTCTGCAAGGACAACTAAATGACTTGGAAGCCATGTGCAAATATTGCGCGAAGATGATGAACACACATCTTGGTAAGTGCAGTGCCCTGTATTAACCTGCAAATCTTTGCAAAGGCTCTTTTCCTCTTTGTATGAGAACTAAAATAGTATTTATGTAGTGCAGTGCGTATTATTTTATAAACCGTGGGACTGCACTTCAGCAGTCCCAGAAGAATACTTGATGCATGCAGCGATAGTTGCATAAAAATCACATGCTTTCATTCAATGTCGGATCGTCACGATCTATAGTGGTGTTTGAGAGCACCAAGATAAAATTCTCTGAGGCTGCCTGGACCACACGGCAATGCAATGGGGGAGGAGGGGAAGCTGTGCCTATGGGGAGGAGAGGATGAGGCAGATGACCCAAATGGGCCATTTGTGTCCTTCCCATGGTGCTCTCCCCTAAGAAGAGCCCTGGGGGTTTTAGTGCTGCTGTGCTGGTAGGGTTGCCATTGGCTGTTCTTCATCTCTCTGTGTGTTGCTGGTCTTCCTGCCTCCTATTTTGACACTGCAGAGGAGCACTGTTTGTTGGGACAGGTTGTCTTGCCTGGCCTCCCTG
The DNA here is from genome assembly GCA_020746105.1 of Trogon surrucura. Classification (NCBI taxonomy): domain Eukaryota; kingdom Metazoa; phylum Chordata; class Aves; order Trogoniformes; family Trogonidae; genus Trogon; species Trogon surrucura. The sequence goes on along the minus strand of CM036622.1, from coordinate 13,224,770 downwards.
GGTGGGAGAGGTACAGCTCTTTATCTGTTTTGTTTTTTGGGGTTGTCATCAGGACTCTGGGCTCAGGTCTCACCTCCTATCTGCTGCTTAGTCCAATCTGGGACTTCTGTGCTGAGGACCTTGTTGCTATCTGGAGAGTTCAGGTTTCATATTAACATATTCTTTTGTATCTCTGAATATATTTGTATACGTGTGTAATATCCGCATATAGTTTAATATCTTTGTTGTTATTGTTAGTGTTATTTCTCTTTTCCATTTAACTGGTTCAAGTTTTTTTTTCAGTGTTGAAGTCTCTCTCTCTAGTTCCCATATTATCCTCCCCTGGGAGGGGGTAGTGGGGGGATCACAAAGAGCGACTGTCAAAGTTTAGTGGCTGGCCCAGCCTTAAACTTAGACAGATTTATGGATGCCAAATACGGGGCACAAACCAGGAGAAATACAGTAAGACAGAAATCAAAACATGGGGAACAGAATCAGGAAAAACTCCACTGTAAAATTTGACTTATTATTGCCAAGAAAAATCAGAGAAAGTAAACAAAAAGCTGCAATCAGTCCAGGTGTAAAATGCTTAGCTATGCTTCACTGAAAGCAGCATTTTTAAATTGTGCTGAATAAAACTCCAAAAGTTAGTGTATTTAGCTATGTGAAAAAGCACTGTTGTTAAGAAATCATGGCACAACTTCAATAATTTTAATGTTGGTTGGGGTTTTTTTTATAACCTCCAACATCTAAGAAAAATAATTGAAAGTCAAATATTTCATTTGGTAGAACTAACTATATGATACCTCAGCTTCCCAGGTCAAAAAGATCAGGTTTGAAAGCCATGTTATACTTGTGTTTTCATTTTCTTTTATGTGAGTGTTTTAGTAGCCATTGTTAGGAGCCTAGGAAAGGTTATAAATGTTATTTGAAAGTTTGGAATCACAGCCTCCAAAAGCCTCTAACTCCCACAGCTTTAGTCTGATGTATTATATTGCTTCTGTGAGGGTACATGAGCAATGATGAGACTAGAAGCAAGCAAAACAGATAAATTATTAGCTATTGAAATGATTACTGGGAGAAGATTACTGTGTCAAGAAGAAAAGCTGAAGTTACATTCCTTTAGGAAAGAAGGCAAGGAGTGTTTAGCAGGGGTGTCAGTTCAAGTACAAGCATAAGCATTTTACCAGCTATGGCTCTGGACTAGAAATCAGAATAAACCCAGAAAAAAGATACTTGAACTTAGTCTGCCTTTCGGCACTGCATCTGTGAAATGAAAGCAGGAGATGTGTTCTAATATCCAGGTGTTAAATTCCGTTTCCTAAATATATTAGAAACAGAAGTATTTTGTGCCCATAGTCTCCAAGAGCATCATGGCATGGTACAGGGAAAGCCAGTCCTGATATGGGTTTGGCTGTGAGGTGCACTGGGTGCACTGTGACACCTTCACAACATTGCTGCATGTTTTGTCAACGTCTTGGGCTGTTAACTTTGTAAATTTGGGTTACCCTAATACCCTTAAATCCCATAGAGATTAGCAGTTATGCACAATAAACAACACAAGAGAGAACGAGATACCACCAACCTTCACAGCTCCTGTGCTTGTAGTAAATTGGTGAAGTTAGATATCCCTAAATCAGCCAGCAGACGATCACTGGGAAGGCAGGAAAGGAATCAACCAGTTGGTTGAAGGAAAGAAGTCGGAGAGTTGTGGTCAATGGGACAGAGTCTAGTTGAAGTCCCTCAGGAATCAGTACAGGGACCAGGACTATTCAACATATTCATCAACGACCTGGGTGAGGAAATAGAGTGCACCGTCAGCAAGTTTGATGATGACGCAAAACTGGGAGGAGTGGCTGACACACCAGAAGGCTGTGCTGCCATCCAGTGGGATCTAGACAGGCTGGAAAGTTGGGCAGGGAAAAATTTATATGAAATACAACAAAGGCAAGTGTAGAGTCTTACATCTAGGAAAGAACAACTCCATGTACCAGTACAGGTTGGGGACTGTCCTGTTGGAGAGCAGTGTAGGGGAAAGGGACCTGGGGGGTTCTGGTGGACAGCAGGTTGACCGTGAGCCAGCAATGTGCCCTGTGGCCAAGAAGGCCAATGGCATCCTGGGGTGTATTAGAAGGGGGGTGGTTAGTAGGTCAAGAGAGGTTCTCCTCCCCCTCTACTCTGCCCTGGTGAGGCCCCACCTGGAATATTGTGTCCAGTCCTGAACCCTTCAGTTCAAGGATAGAGAACTGCTTGAAGGAGTCCAGTGCAGAACCACAAAGATGATTAAGGGAGTGCAACATCTCCCTAATGAGGAAAGGCTGAAGGAGCTGGGTCTCTTCAGCTTAGAGGAGACTGAGGGGTGACCTCATTAATGTTTATAAATATGTAAAGGGTGGGTGTCAGAAGGACAGAGCCAGGCTCTTCTCAGTGATGGCCAATGATAGGACAAGCAGCAACAGGTGCAAGGTGGAGCACAGGAGATTCCAGAGAAACATCAGGAAAACCTCTTTCACTGTGAGGGTGACAGAGCTCTAGAACAGGCTACCCAGAGAGGTTGTGGAGTCTCCTCTGGAGACATTCAAAACCCACCCGGACGTGTTTCTGTGATGTAGTCTAAGTGATCCTGCTTTGGCAGGGGGGTTGGACTAGATGATCTTTCAAGGTCCCTTCCATCACCTAACATTCCATCATTCTGTGATTGATTCTGTGATTCTTGCTGGTCTGACCTGTGCAAAATCCCTTCTAACCTGAAATCTGTCCATCATGCTCATCGTGGTGATCTGAGCAGCATACACCAGCAGGAAGTCCAAGAAAATGAATTCTCTGTAGTGTCACAGAACACGCCATGAGGATCATCTCCAGTGTCAACCCACTGCTTAGGGCTTCAGAGAATGGCAGAAAAATTAAACTCTGAGCATATCTAGTCATTTCTGGGTTAAGGGAAAAGTTAACAGGTGCTGCTACTGTACCTGGGGAAGAATCAGACCAGGTGTCTCTTACCCATGAAAACTGCATCATTTCAGAGACTGAAGAGCAGATAATGATGAGTTACATCACTCCTCTTGTAACCTGTTGGGACACAACTTCAAGGATATTACTTCTTCCTGTGAGGTTGAATTTTTCTGACTTCATCACCCAGCTTTTGGCTCTTGTAGGATTCTTGGTAGCAAGGTTGAAAATCCTCATTTAACTTATCATTACACAGTGATTAAGTAATTTCTCAACTCTGTCTTTGCTAGATTGGACACTTTAAGATTCATTTTATATGAGTTGCTTTTTAGACCAGATCACTTTTGTGATCTTCCTTTGAATTCATCAGGGTTTTCATATGCCTTTTGAGGTGGGTCAGATCAGGATATACTGTACCAACACCGGATTACTTAGTGAAGGGAAGGTCATTCCTATATTCTTATGTGACATTCAGGTTGAGGGGATAATCCATTATGATGTTTAAAATCTGGTATATTGTGGCTTTCTAAACACTGTTTTTCTAAACACTGATTTTCCTGTAGGTAAAATTAGGATATGTTTATTTCCATGTGCATTCCTTGCATTTGACTATGTTAAAATTCACTACTTGTTGACTATGTTAAAATTCACTTGTCACTTGGCTTTTTAGCTGAATAATTCTAATAACTCTGCAATGTATTCTATTTTCTGCTACCACTGTAACTGCAGACTCAGCTATCATACATTTAGTATTGATAAAAACATACAGATATTTAAAATTTGATGAGACTTCCAGAACTGATTCCTTTAACAAAGAGTTAAGACAACATTTTTAAGGATTATCAATAAGTCAGATTTTGATCTAAAGCCTGCTTTTTAAATTTTATGAAACTTAAGGTTCTTATTAAAAAAAAAAAACCAAAAACTGACATCTTAAACAGGTTTTTTTTCCAGAGTCTATTATTCAACCAATATTCTTGTTCCTGTATTGACCGCATTATTTTTTCAGGTCACTTTTTAATAAAACAGCATTACTTCAAGCTTATAAAAATACATATGCAGTGATCATTCACCACAGAATTGTTTAACTGGCACTGTAAATCAGAATTTTATTTTTGGGGATTTCTAGTAAAACAATTCAGAACTTATTGGCAGTCTTTTCTCAGATTTTTTTCCCCTACAAAGGGGATCGTGATGACAATCAGATGCAGTTACTTCATGGCAGAGATGCTGTGTTGTAGCTGAGAAATGATCAAAATTACCACAAAGTCATCTGTCCTGTTTGAATCCCCAGTAATTTATAATCTATTTATATCAAATCCAACTATACCAAGTATATTTTTATATGCTGTCTTTTCAGAAAATAATTTAGCTTAATTAAAAAATACTCTTCTTTACCCTATAATGCTACATTTCTTTACCAACACCATTGTATTTCTATAGGTTTCAGCAGATATCTCTATTAAGAGATGCATTTACAAGACTGCATTTTGTTTGCATAGAGCATGAGGAGGAAGCAAAGGGGTGGAACGGCAGTTTTTTTGTTCATATGTTTGAAGATGCTTTCATTAAATGTTTATCTCCTTCCGTAAATAAACCACACCGTGTACCACATGGCAACGACATAATTAACTGCTTGTAATATCAGGGGATGTTACCATGGGAATGAATTATGGTTCTGAAATTTTAAGACTTAGCACTATGTGTAGAAATTAGAAATGGGGTTTTGATTATTAAAATGGAGGAAAGTCATTCTGTGATCTTTGTGTCCTTCTTAGAGCTGTCCATTAGGAAGAGCTTTACTTTTTTTCTCCCTCTCTCCCTTAACCACTGAAGGACTGCTAAGGTGGAATGCTTTTTAATGCCTCCAAGGACAAATGTTGAAATTTTTATATGTAAAATGACCAGACAGGAAAGCAGATTTTACTTCTGTTCCCACCCTTTTTCACAACTTGTCATAGCTTTCAAAAAAAAAAAACCATTCTGTGTTCAATTTTTCTATTAATAAAGATACATCCAATCTTGTAAACCTGTCCTGCAGCTTGTTTGCTGTATAAATGCAGAATATTACTCAGCTCATAGCTATGGCAGTTACATTTTTTCGCTATTACTGCTGCAGCATCATCACAGGTACATTTTCACATTCACTTGTCTCTTTCAGGAAATAATATTGTGCCTGGTGCATTCAGTAATATGGTAATGTTCTTCAGCATTTCTCTTTCTGCGAGGTACTCTTCTGTTAGTGCGCATAAATACTTCAAGGCTCAGTGGTTCAGAAAGCTGTAATATACCAGTTAAGTATTACAGCATTATAACCTGTCATAAGGTTATTTACTCTTTGAAGAATTTTGATTGTCTCCTCCTTTCTTTCGCTATGTGGAAAAAAAGCATCAAGCTAGTAAGTGCATTCAGAGTAATATCTTCCTTGGTAAATAAGACCTCTGTCTGATGTCTTAGAGCAGATCATGAATAACTTGTCTAAGAGACGCGCACCTAAACATCACTCAAAAAGGCCCTGTAATGTCTGCTGGAAGGTTCCTCCCTCCTCCTTCACATTTGACATGGAGCTGAGTTTGAGGTGTTAGTTCAACACGAAGTCAATCTGGAGAGTCTCAAAGAGCAAAGTTTTGTTACATCCCAGGCTCAAGCCAACACAGGGCTGTTAAATGGCAGTTCCAGTGACACCGGTTAATGACAGTGCCATCTGACACCATCTGCTGTTCTAGTATCTTTAGGGTTCAAACCGTGTTGGCACCAGCCCAAGATTAAAGCACAACCTCTTAACAAAAAGTAAATGAAAACCCTGGAGAAGTATCATTCCTCCCTAGGCAAGTACTAATATGAGAGATTGTGAAGGATGTTTATGAGCTTCCCAGTGTTTTTCCAGAGAGAAAAGTGATGAATTTTAAAATGTTGTCTGTTTATAAGGGACAGGAACCAATCTGTCACTCTTCTCGAAGACCTAAGAACCTACCATTTGTTTCCAACAGAGACATGGTTTCAGACCTTCAAGCCTGTGAAAGTTTACCGAATAATTGCACATGTAGTACAGGAAGTCCTTTTCATGAAAGGCAATTTAAAGGAACATTGGTTCAGTATTAACTTGAATATGGGGATCTTTATATAGAAACTATTCTTTTTTGATGGGCAATTTATCAGGTTATGAAAGTAGAGAAACTAAGGTCATTCCACAATTGCTTTTGCTTAAGGGCAGCACTATGCAAATGCAGAAGGTTGCTTCCCCAGCTAGCTGAGATTCGGAAGAGATTTAGCTGCTTTCTCAACAGCACAGAGCCTCAGCTAATAAGCCCTGTGGACTCATAACAGCTCTGCAAAGGGTTGGCTCACAGAGTTCTGCACAACACCCTAGAAATATGTGCAAAGTTACCCATTTATACAGAAGAAACATAAATCTGCCTGGTTTTATTAACTTTGTCTTCATGCTGGTACTGCTAAACTTGAGCCAGCTGCTAGAGAGACATTCAGGTGAGTCTCAGAAGTACATTTTTAAATCACTTCTTGTCTTGGAAGCAACATCACAAAAGCCTCTGAGCTCTGACCCACGTCTAGTAAGGTTACACTTAAGCATGCTGGGTCTGCTAAGCTGAAGCAAATAAATCCTCTGTGCTACCTGTACCAGGATGGTTGGGTTGCCCTTTACGGTGCATTTTCCAGTGTGACTTCTGCTCTCTGTAATATGTTGCTGTGTCCTTCACCAGTGTTCCAGTACATCTTTCTCCGTCCAGTGTCAATTATGGAGGGGATATGGAAAAGTGGAGTCTTTGTCCCCCATTCTTCTAAATATCACCAGCGTTCTGCCACTGGAATGACATGTCAGATCTCAGTTTTCTTAGGTAGCCTGTAGATAGCTGTATGTATTTCACAAAATGCTGAAAGTTATGGCATCACAGTAGAAAAAATGAAAATTCTGTGTGTGGGATTACAAGATGCATCCCTGCCACAAGCATCAGGCAAAGATTCGCTTATACTGCCTGACATCTCCCAGAGAAATATTTGGAACACTTATGAAACACAGTTCAGAGCCACCTTTTCACTGTGCAAACACCATGAGTAAGGGAGGAAAAACACAAAAACAGAGGAATAAAATTTTACGGGATATAGTTGCTAGCGTAATTTTAGTTATTATGTCAAATAGCACTATAAACACTTAATTCGACTGACTTAATCCATTCCTCTTTTTACAGTCAATGCAACTGCTACAAGGATACATTTCATTATAAATATCATTTGCAATGAGGGAGGGAAGGAGAAAGTTGACTTAATTGCTTGCTATTTAGTGGCCCAATATAGATTTGGATGCAGTCCTGGGTAAATGTATGCAAGACAGTACTCAATTCTTGTTTTATGTATCCTGTGATGAGATGAAAGGTTATGACATTTTTGTGAGGATAAAATGAAATGGAAATTATTGTGCTGCCCTGGGTTGAAATGAAATACTTGAGTGTTTGTTAAGGAAGTGCATTAAATGAGTTCTCTTATGCTTGGGACATAAATAAAATAAGCCAGACTTTATAAACCCAGTGTGATTAGAAATGCTGTAAGTAGAAAAGGCCACATCAAATGCATCCGTGTGAGTTTGAGGTGGTTGTTCCTTTGCTTAAGGATAATAATGTAAAATAGCCTATAAAACCAACTTATAAATAAAGTTAACAAATTTATTAAACCAAACGCAGGAATGTTTACTGGGAAAATAATATTTGTTGTATAGCGTGAGTTTCAGACTCTGACATCTGGCCATGCTAGATATATATATGTAGGAAGAATGGAAGTGTAAGTCTTCATGCCCCAAGAATTTTAAATACCTTTTTGTCCCCTGAGAGGTCAAAAACACAGTGCAGCTGATAGAGAGCTACTTTCTACAACATCTGTGCCAGTCCTGAAAGTCCAGCTGTGGTAAGCATCTACAGATACTTTCAGCCCAGTAGTCTGGATGAAAAGGGGAAGATTAAAATAGTAAAGCTTACACACTCCTTAAAATTAAATCAGCAGCTTCCCCTGCAAGTTTCAGTGAATTCCTGTGACAGTATTTAGTTCCATCATCCTCTTGCTTCCTTCCACTTGTGTGGTGAAGATCTCTCTTCCATTGATGGCCCCTGACAATCTGCCCTTCCCTTCCCGGGAAGATTTCTTTTCTCATGTCAGCTTTAGAGGAATAAAACCTTGGGAGAATTGAAATTGTGGTGTGACCGTGTTGTTAATTTCACCATTATTTCCACAAAGATCTTTGGTATTATTACAGCTAAACCTTTCCCTAGTCACTGGCATGGTTAGAGGAAGGGCACAGAGCTACTTGACTGATTCCAGGCAACCGCTGCTCTCACTGAAGAGGACAGCAGTAGGTAGAGGGACCAGGCACTACAGAAGAGTCCCCATCTTCAGAACAGAGCAGCAGCATGACTCAAAACTGTATGGGTTAGCAGACAGAAAATCAGTACATTTATGAAATCTGCACAAGACATTCAAAATTGCAGGGAACAAAACTAAGGCAAACAGGAAAATGCGCATTATCATGCATTTCTAGTTATTAATATGAATGTAACCAAACTTCACAGCTTGGGTTGAATTGTTTTTCAGTTACAATTCCAGGCACAAATCCAGCACTACTGTCAGTAATCCATTCCTAAGGACTTATGGATAAGTGGTACAAATATGTCTCAGGGCTTGCAGTATCTTTTTTTTTTTTTTTTTAAGCCAGTTTAAGTCAGAGTCCCTTCTAAGAAGTAAAACAATTTCACATGCAACTCCAGACACTACCAATTGGATGTACTGTACAATTCATTAATTTCTGACATTGAAGTTCTAAGCCAATGAAACAGAAATTCGAGTTGTCTTACCAAAAATCCAATTGCACTCTGTGGATATTTAAAAAGTCTTTAATAGCACAACACTGATTTTGGGAGTACTGCCCCATCTTCTCACAGCACATTTGACCCTAATATGTTCTTCTATTACAGAAACGCCATAGGTTAGAAACAAAGGTTTGTGATGAACAGAAAGAAACTAGTTAATAGGCTGAGATATGCTCAGTAAAGAAATAACCACAGGGTAATCATACAAGTTTTTTAATCTTAAAAAAAAAAAGTTATACAACACATGTGAATGATGAACACAAAATAGTTTGAATGATAGAGTGAGGTTTATAAATCAGCCATATTTTTTCTTCCCTGCCTCCTAGAGATGACACTTCAAGTAAATGTCTTTACTATATCAACCTCTCTCCTTAGAGAGAACTAAAAAAGTCCTGTGGTAATAGTAGGGATCCACAATTACTTTGTGTATGCTACATCAAAGTGCCTGTTTCAAACTGCATGTTCCTCCCTAATAAAGGGTAATCATTAGTTTCAGTGCTTTAGCTTTTCTTCCAGATTAGCATAGCTGTAGGAAACATACTGTTGCTGAGCTGAAGCCGTGGTAATTATATCAGTAATGTGTATTGGACGTGTGTTATCTCCTATGTCAGTATCAATTCCTTCACTGATGTTCATTTCACCTCAGAAGAAACAACTATCCAAGATATGAAGTCATAGGCACTCTAGATTTTAGTCTGAAGAAAGTTGCAACATGTTTTTTTTTTCTGAGTGGCAGCACAATTTCAGCAGTTTCATAGCACCAAAAAGCGTGGATGCTTTTTAACTGAGAAATGTAAACACTTTTTGCGTGCAATATTTTAACCAATAATTGTCCGGTATATTGCTGTTTACATAGGCAAAACTTACACAGACTAAAATCAACACACATCCTCAATACAAGTTACTCAGTCGTGGTTATTAAGTATCAGTTAATCAGTTAAATATTTAAACAATTTAATGTAGAGGTACCTAAACCAAAAAGTAGAGGTTGTCTGAAGAGTTAATGTACATTCTTTCACCCTCAGTCTTTCAAGAATAAAGTATGCAAGAGTAGCCTTTTATAATAAAGTCTTTACAGTGGAAAAGAGCATGAAATGGAACAGGGTATAGTTCTCTGACACACTGAAATAATCAGGTGCATAATGCTTTAACATCACACGAGTCTCTCCACACAGGACAAACACTAAAACTCACTGGAATGAAATAATTGATACGCTTAATTGTCTCCGTAAGTCCTCACTGTAAGCAATTAGGTTGACAGAACAGTAGAAACTAATAACTGCAACAGTGTTTTTCATATAGATAAGCAAAACTCTAACCAGTGATCAATTAAAGGAAAATACATGGTGATACATTCAGAAGTATTAACACAGCTTGAGATAACACCATAATTCTATACTGGAGAAAATGTTCTGATAGAAAACTTTTAAAATGGTTTCACAGTTTGTTGTCATTTATTCCACATATGACATGCATCATAGAAAATCCCTTAAGAATATTTTAAATGGCATTTTAGGCATTTGTGGATGTTTGCTTTCAAAACTCTCAGTCTATCCAGATTTTTATATAGCATTTACGACAATGGTATTTGAGTAAATCATTTTGCCTGTAAAATCAGAAACAGTTTTAATGAGTTCAGCCATATAAGAAGTAGAAAACCTTCTACTTTCAAAATATCTATATGATATACAAACTGTCTTTTACACAGCCATAGCAATTTTAAGGTGTAGTGTCTGCAATCTGTTGCAGTATGAAGTGTTTAGATGGTAAGGAAGTGAAAATGTATAGGAGAGGTTCCGATTTCTTATTGCTATTAAGTTCGTCACTTACGCAGAATGAATTCTCATTTGCTTATCGCTTCACAACAGAGTAATTTTTCTACTTCTAGTGAATGTAGACAGCAACAAGAAGAGAGGAATTCTGTAGGAGAGAGGGAAAAAACTTGCTTTGAACTTGAAGAAAAACACGCTACTTGGAAGTGCTCAGAGGCTGGTTGTCCCAGTAGGTGTTTGTAGTCATGGGTAAAGCATTTTAGTGAGCGGAATGGAGATGGGGCAATAGGGAGCACGTGAAACGGTAGCTACTACACAGATGTCACTTGTCTTAGTGTTGACCAGGACGGTACTTTCGTATAAGGAGTGTGTATGATCACCAATTTCTCCAAAAAAATTAGCCCCTCACAGGAAGAGCACAGTGCCTGCACTCTTTTATATTCTCTTTGAAAGCACAGGATAGCTGGAAATGCACTCTTGTCCTGGTACACCTTGGCACTGACACAAAATATATATTGAGCATAGTTTGCTCATCATGTGTAAATTAGAATTCATAGTTTAGAGTTGATCTTCATGACTCTACCAACCTCATTTTCTGTACGTCTGCAATTCTGTGCATTGCTGTGAATTGATGGTTGGTGACATTTTACCACATATTTCTCTGCTGTCACAAGCATTACCACACATTAAAGATCAATAAAGTGTTGGTGCTTCACATGGCACATGGATCAGAAGTATATATTATAAAAATACATAATTTATACTAAAATTAAAAGTTTTAAAGAATACAGTCCTTCACAAAGAATTTCATACTTCAGATTTTTAAGATCCTGAAGTTCTTTAATGCTCGAATGTTGCTAAGTGATGCTTTTAGTGCAATAAGCATTGACATTCACAATGAGATAGATAAATGAAAGTTAAGCTATTTAGTGTTGCTGCTTTTATAAACAGATCACAAACTCGATTGTTTGAGAAGGAAATTTAACTCTGCTCATTTGTATTTTTAATGTTGGAATGAAAATGGAGCATTCTGCAACATGCCAAGCTGCATTATTAAACAGCAATATCACTATGTCGTACAGCGTAGTCTTTCTAGAAAGGCTGTTGAATTCTAGATTTTCTTCGCAGTTTTAAGAAGGGAGGATGTTTTCCTGCTCAGTCAGATCAAGTTCAAGTAGAAAAGAAGTATTTGTTGTGAAAAGGGAGAAAAATTGATTATCAGAAGCTAGATTCACAGTTCATCCTTCCTAACGTTAGTGAAAAAGCAATCTTGTCATCACCGGTGTACTGTGCAGGGAATGTTGGAAACATTTTCTGTAAATCCTGATTTCTTAAAAACACTCATACCGTAGGACTGAAATACGGGTCCAGAGAGTTGACTTAACATCTGTTGCAACCTTGCCATTTTTTTCTTTCCTTTTCTGGAAAAATAAGGATATGAGGTGAGGTAACACACGCGGTTGTCTGCTCTCTGCTGCCTGCCTGGGCAATGAGAATGTACTTTTGCATTTTGAGTTTGAGCCGTCTTCTCAGTAGTGGAAAGCAAAGGTGAAGAAAGTCAATTTAACATGATTCTGGCACCGTCAGTTGTGCACAAGTCATTGTTTGGGAACTAGCAGTCGAAAGGCAGCATTCACAATAAAGTGTGCAGCTATTTCGAGTTAGCTCCTCAGCAGGAGGCATCTCCCTGGAAATGCTCCACAGAGACCAACTCAAACCAGAAATCGTCAGGAGAGGGAGAAACTGCAAGAAGGCAGCAGTAACAGAGAAAACAAAGCACCTAAGAAAACAAGGATGTTGAAGTATTCCTGGCTTGAGTTTTCTCCACTTCCACCTGGTTTTGTGTCAGTATAAAGTTAAGTCCATGCTTTCCCTTTGTTCTGCTGGGCTGAACCTCTGCCCATCTCTTGCTTCTCTGGTGGAAGGAAAGAGGTGCGGGTCTGTCTTTCAGATAGACGGGCGTGATGGGGTGTCCGGAGGGACTTTGTCTACAGCAGCAGACTGCTTTTCCCACACGTCTAACACAGCTCTGGGTGGGTTTCTCGCAGAATTTGTGTTGATACACGTGAAATTTTCAGTGAAAGTTAGCTTACTTTAATAAGCTTCTAAAATAATTAGGAGAAGCTTAAACAGCTTTTCCACATTCAGAGAGGAAAGTTTTGAACAGCGCCTTTCGCTAGCTGGGGAGCTCAGCAGTGCCCGCGCACACCGTCATGCAATATGTAGGAGTTCAGTCATCTAAGAGCATAAGCCTTCTCTAATTTTCCTGCTAAGAGCTGCTGTGGATTATTTTCCTCTTTCATCTCTGTACAGAGGATGATAGCATGTCTTCAGTTTAAATTTTAGAAATTAAGGTAGGGAGAGGAAAAGGAAGTATTGATTTTTTTTAAAACTACTTTTGCAGTGATTTGCATGTGAACTTATTTAGTGTTCAGGATAACTGGAAGAGCAAGAGTGAAACATATATTTAATCTTAATTTTTAGCTGTTTCAACTGTTACCACCCAAATCACTACTTGTTACTTGCTCATTTGACAATAACTACCCAAAATTAATTCTAATTAATTATATAAAAGTCATCCCTTGGGTCATGAGGTTTGTTTGAGCCGGCCGTAGTAGACTTCTGAAGGCAACAACTGCTTTTACACATCCAGCATTTCTGAGACTTAGTCAAAACCATAGTTAGAGTATAACAGTTCATTTAGTGAAACTTAGAGGTTTATTAGTATCGTGTTGAAACAAATCCAGAATTGTGTAATGACTGTCTGGGATCTCCCGCACCTCACAGCAGTGCTCTGACCACCAGGTGACAAGTTGCAATATTCACCTTTTGTTTTCCTCTGGTAGAAGCTTCGCTGAGACAGAAATATTTTCTTTTTCTGCGGAATGGGTTTAGCATCAGCTACATGAAATCTTGGTGGAAGCAAAAAAAAATGGTAGCCAGAAGTATCTGACCTTAGCTTTAGTCTAAGGATTCTGCTTAACCACAGGATTCTGTTAACTTTTGAATGGCCATAACTATGCCAAAGAAGGTAGATATTTATAGCATAAAATCAAATTAACTCAGTTTTGAATGATCTAGAAATCACAATCAATTTGATTGATTCATGTACTTGTTGTACAAGTAGGAAAATATTTTCAGTTCCTGATTGACGTCTGCGGGAGGTTTTTTTTAAAGATACTAATTTATGGGGGGAAAAAAAAGATCAAGCTGTGAGGTACTGATATAGCGCATAGGAAAAATCAATATATGGCAAATTCATTTGTATACATAAAGGACTTCTCTCAAAATACAGTTACATCTCCTATGAAGGAAGAATAATTGAATTATATATCTCAGCTTCACGTAAAAGTCCTTCAGCTGAGCAATGTCATATCAAATATGCTTCCTAGCACTCTGAACAGAGCTAGTGTTTTTAAAAGTATTTATAGTTACAAGGGTATCTTTTGAGATGCGGAAGGGTAAAATCAAAAGCTTTTTTTCTGCACCCGAGAGCTTACTTTCCCAGCTGATCTCAGCAGCTGGCAGCCCTGTGAGGTCCCCCCAGCAGTGGGAAGAGGCTTGGATGAAAGTCCTCGGGTGGGGAGGACTGCTGATCAGGGCTGCGGAGGCTCGTTCCGAGCTGTCATCTCTCCTCTTCTTCCCACCTCTGCTTTCAGTCCACATGGATTGCCAAGGGTCATCCCAGCCAGGGGGCTGTGACTGAGGCCACTCTCATGTAAAACCACGTTCCCCGTATGCTCCTCTCTTCCTCTTTTAGTTCCTCCCTACTTATTAGCAAGGGAAAAAGAATGAGCACTGCTAAATCTGGGTTTCATACTTATCCCTTATTTGGTAGGTAATAAACTTTGCATTCGAAAGGGATGAGGGCTGTAGATTAGAAGCCATGTGCAGTTCAAAGGCGTCTTTAAGAAGAGGGAAGCTCCATTGCCAATTCCACAGGGAAACCTTCATTCTTTTTCATTGTACTAGAGAAAGGCATCTCAATTTATGACCTTATGTCACAACTGTTACTTACTGCAGGGGAAGAGGGGCTGATTACAGTGATTTACATCTTGCGCCATTTTTCTGGATTAAGTGGAAGTGTGCTCTCTGAGTCCAAAATTGGATCTTTAAAACAAACTCCAAGTGGATTTTTTTCCAAAATACATCTTAGTGATTTAGACTGATTTAAAGTAATAGACCCTATATATCCAAGACATATGTCATACTATACTTTAAAGATACACATTTAAAGAAGGAAAAATGTGACAAATTCAGCAGTTCAGTTTTAGAAAATTTTGCTGTATTTCCAACCTTTTCTCTCTTAATCTTTTTTCCTCTAAAACCAATACTAAAATCTGGAATTAATCTTGCTAAAGTAAATATGTGATGTTATGAACATTTTTATTAATTTTTACTGCTGACTGACTATTATGGTTCTATTCATAAGTTCTTAGAAATTTCTCAATGTACTGGCTCTTCAGACCATTTTTAGTGATGGGTTTTTTAGTGAAGTTAGATTCTTTTCCATTTTTTTCAAATACTGACTTATAAAACATCTCTAAAGAACAGGAATAACAGATTATTTTCACATCATGTGGAATGCCTTTCAGCTTCTGTTCTCTTGTTCTTATTTCCCTGGTGTTTTAGATTTCCCTCCTTTAGTCTTAGCAGGTTGGAGGTTTGTTTTGAATTATTTTCTCAGTCCATCTGCTTACTCAGTGTGCATACCGACTTAGTGGTTTAATGTACGGTTTTAATTTATGTGGGGATCAAACACTACAGAAATGTTTTTCTTTCTAATGCTGAGAAATGGAAAAGACAGTTGAATTCACTGATGAAGGATGATAAAGCATTGCTTTCCTGCCTATAAAGACTTTGAACTTCTGATGCTTCAGATTCTGAACTTGAAGTAGGAAAACATGCATTGTTTGTCAAACAGTGGAAATAAAGGATCTAAAAGATTATTTTCTAAGTAAATATCAATTTCTTCTATTTACCAAATTGAGAGACTAGAAAAATTATATGTAAAGATTAAAAAAGCAAGTAAAAAGTTGAAATTAATTATGCTTTCTCTCAATTCATTTTGCTAAATATTTGTGGAAAGGTTTAGTCTTATTTCTAGCCTTCATAATACAGTGTTTTTCTGATGTAGAACTTATACTAGACATTGCTGAATTGTACTACATTCGACTTCTTTGCTGCAGGACACTGCCACTGTACTATGGTAAATAACAAGTTGTAAATAATGTAAACGTGTATCTCCTTGTTGAGATTGGCTTCTTATGCAAAGCTGAGTTATCCTACCTCCTATGTTGCTATTAACCTTGATCACACCACTTCTCATGGACTCGTCATCTGTTGTCTTTTGTAGCTCTTTTATTCTTTCTGCTTTACAGATTGCTTCTTTAGTGGCTCATTCGGTGCTTAAGTTTGAATCCTTTCTCCTCTTTGCCCTTTCTATTTTTCATTTATACTCATTGCTGATTTCTGGCCCTCATGCAATTTCAAATTTCTGTGTTTGTTTGTGGGTTTTAAATCCATCTCTCTACTTTTAATCTTTCTTCTTGACCTGTCTCCCACATCTCATACGTTTGCTATTTATTCTGTAAACAAAAAGCTTGTGCCAAATTGCTCAGTGCTTTTACTTGAAACTTCAGGTTGTGTCAAAGTTGGCAGTGCCATCGTCCTCGTCCTTGTCTGCACAATCTGTGACAACAGTTCTGGCTTTTTGTTTGTTCGGGCCCTGAACATGTAGGATGTTTTTAAAAACAAACAAGTGCAACACAGGTGGGGATTAATGGTCCAAAGCTCTTATTGTGAAGCACCTGGAATACAGATATTCATGATCAGCAAAGAGCTGTTCTCAAATGAGTGTCACTGAGGGACCTGGGCTCAGCTCTGTGTGCCAGACAGGAGTAGCACAAAAGAGTATTCTGTCATTTTCAGTTGACAGATGCCATCTTATGCTGTAAATCTGTCACTAGGAATCTTTGCTGTTTCCTGTAAGAGGAGGAAAGTAGGAGCTGGGCAGTAGGAGAAGGACCTGACATAGTCTGAAGAGTCTACAGAAGTTGGAGCTACAGTTTCCCTGGGCGGGTTTGAACTGCAGCATTGCCTGCGATTTACCTGACACAGCTGAAGTGTTAGCCAGCCTCCAGCCCTGACTCCAACTAATTCCGAATGCCAGAGTATTGAAGTGCATCATCCTTGAAAGACAGTGCTATAGGTACAAACAGTGAGAGTCTTCTGAAGTGATAGGACTGCGCTGCTCTTTCTGTCAATTAAGTTTTGCTCAGCCCTGGGTCACAGAATCACAGAATGGTGGGGCTTGGAAGGTGTCAAAGTTTAAGGCTGAGCCGGCCATTAAGCTTTGACAGATGCTGTCTGTGATCCTCCACCACCTTCCCAGGGGACGATAACAGGGAAATCAGGGAGAGAGACTCTGATTTTGGAAAAAGACTTGAACCAGTTTAATGGAAAAGAAAAATAATACTAACAATAACAATGAAGATGTATAATATCTGTATATAGTCTAACTAGTACACGAATATATTCAAAGATACAAAAGAACATGTTAATATGGAACCTGCACCTTCTGGATGACAGCTAGGTCCCCAGTAGCAAAGTCCCAGACTGGACTCAGCAGCAGACGGGAGCACCAGAGCCCAGAGTCCCTATGGCAGTCCAAAAAATACTAGAAAAGGATTTGTGCTGCTTCCACCTGGAGAGACAGGGGAAGAAAACCTGTCCCAAAAAACAGCACTCCTCTGCAGTGTGAAAATAGGAGATGAGATCACCAACAGCACAGGGAGAGATGAGGAACAGCCAAGGACAACCCTCCCAGCACAGCAGCCCCTCCTCCCTCATTGCGATTGCCATGTGGTCCAGGAAGCCCTAGAAAACTTGTATCCTGGTGCTCCCAAACCAGGACAAAAGGGACTGGAGATCAACTAGTGCGACCCCTCTGCCAGAGCAGGTTCACCTAGAGCGGATTGCACAGACCGACATCGAAGGGAATGAAACTTCCAGTCTTTTTATAAAGAAGAGTGTTCTAGCATCTGCAGGGGCCGTGGGGACCAGGTGAAGATTGCTGAGCCCCTGTCCTAACCCTCTGTGTGAGCTACAGCTGATTCATTAAACATTCTTGAGTGCCTCGTGAAGCATTTGCAGATTCAAAGATGCCCGTTACTCCATTTGCCACAGAGGCCAATGCTCTCTTCTAGAGGCCAGTGGTAGCCTGAGACCATTGGTCTACATGGGCTCTAGAAGTCCTGCAGCAGCACAGCGTTGCTGGGGATCTCCTGGCAGCAGTGCCAGGCTTGGGCTGCCCTCCCCTCCACAGGTTATCAGCTTTTAGGTCTGTGTGCGAAGTCGTGTTTGCAGGTCACAGGATTTTGTTTTGAGAGTATAAATGAGCAGTAAGTTGGCAGTGCATTAGAAATTATTTAAGGAATTTTCTCTCTTTACTGTTTGGGGTTTTTTTTTTATGTTGCAGGAAATATTCAGGAAGTCATATTACAAGAACGCTTGGAAAAAGAAGATGAAATTCTGGTTTCTTTGGCTGGTTTGAAGCAGGTGTGGCTATTGCTTAGTTTACCCTTCTTGTACCCTTCAGTGCTATTAATCTTGTCTCTTTTTTTTCTCCTTTTAAATTCTTTTTGTATGCTGCTGTTTTGTCTTATAGCTGTTTTACTAATACTAATGCATCAACCAGAAGTGAGGCAGTGTGACACTGTCGTTTTTCTTAATGCAAAATGTACATGCTAGGCAATAATCATGCCTATGTCCCTATTATTTAAATGTGACAACACTTGAATGTCATTGAATTAAAAGAAAAAATACTACGTATGTAAAAGAGAATGCTGCTGAGCATTTGTGGCTCTGATTATACTGCCCTCTGCTCCCTTACATTACGTTTTACGAGGAACAATGTGGCATATGTTAAACCTATAATGAGGTAGAGGATAATCTTAACAGTTCCATTCTCTTTAGGTTTTTTTCGATGGTTGCTTTCAAGACTGATGCGTTTCACTGATATTTATGTCTTTAACCAATATAGATATGAATATTGACTTGCTTCCTATCTCTTCAAAGCAAATTTGGGAAAATGGTGTATGAAAGCATACTGCACAGAGCTGTAGAACATTTAGAATTCCTCCACATTTCTAACTTACATCCTTTCCCCTCCCATGCAACAACAGATCAAGGATATCCTCAAAGGTTCATTGCGTTTCAACCAGAGCCAGCTGGAAGCTGAAGAAAATGAGCAAATCACTATTGCCGATGATCATTACTGTTCCAACAATCAGAATAAAGGGACAGGTGATGTCCTAAAGGGGCCTGTTATGACAAAGCAACAGTTCATTGCAGGACGACAGGTAAGGCAAAAACATCTCAAACAAGCCATTGATGGAATTAGCCTTACACTCTTGGAGACTTCCTTCGGCATACCCAGACATTACATGGGAGCACACCAGCATTCCTGATGCTTATGGAACCACGGTTAAAAGTGACTCTCTGGCTACTGTCCTACTCCCATCAATTATTTTCATTGTAGCGTTATGCTCCACACAGATACTTAAGTCAAAGTGTTATAGAGTGGTTCTTCTTTCAGATTCGTGAATCACAGAATCACGGATTAATTTCCTACAAAAACAAGTAAAAATCTGAGGTAGATGCTCCCATATCAAATGTTCCCATATGATTATTCTTATTGTCCTTGTCCTCCAGAATCCCATTATATAAGAGCTGATTATCTGCATTGCAGTGTATTCATGGCCAGTGCCAAAAAGGAAATAGCAAGGAGGTTGCTTTTACCTTCTGCTTCATTGTAGGATTTTCTCCTTGAGTTAGTAAACAATGTTTTCACATACAAAGCATACAGTCACAGACAAGTTCATACGCAGAAAGAGGTGTTTTCCTTTCATGTTGAAAGGTCTTCTCTCTACCTAAGACTCAGTCTAATTCGAATATGATCTTAAAAACAAGTACTTTTATATATGCACGTTTCTATATTGGAGCTGTGTGAAGTCTGCCGCCTCACTACTGATAATCACACTTGTAAATCAGTGGCATCACTATCACCTCAGAGTCTGAGTCTGCAATTAGTTTACTTTTGACAGTTGTACTTAGGAAGTACAGGGAATATTTATTGTTTTTCGAAGAACAACACAGGATTATTTTGATTTATTACACACAATGCCTCTGAGTTAGAATACTCATGTTAAAATCATATTTTAATTGTATGTCAGTATCAGAAGCAATACAAAGTTTTTTTTATTTCTTTTTACTTAGTAATGGCAGGTTTGAAGAGCAAAGGTTTCATTGCTTGTTTAGCTGTTGTCATTACAATCACTGCTTTCTGCCATAATAAAGCCATAGGTTAAACTGATGTAGTGTATTGGAGTGTTCATATAATGACCTCCTATTTTTGCCCTATATTTCCTTTCATTTTATACAAAGTAACTTTTGTTTTCATGCCAAAATGGCAAATAGTACTTTTTTGGATTATTTTTGCTTGAGTTTCTTTTGGAAGCTGGAAGGTAGAATGCCATATAAAGTGACTGTATATTCCATATAAAGCATGCTGTATGAGAGTGTTAGACCCTGCTCGTGCTGGAAGAGCCCTTCCTCAAATGCCTGTCTAAGCCATTTGTCCCTGAGCACAGATGCTGGGACTTTGCATTTTTAACGTTGGGCATGGAGCAGGTGAAGCCTGGTCTGCACAGGTTTTTTTTCCAGTGGAAACTTTTGGGGTAACATGTAAAAGTGGTCTGGTCTTATCCCAGCATGTAGTCAGGGTGTATACATCCAGCTGCAGGAACTGAGAGGTGTCTGTGGGTCCCACAGTTTTGGAGACTGCTAGTAAGCCAATTGCGAACAACGTGAGTAGAGGTTGTACAAGACGAGTTTCTTCAGAGCATTAATGAGGCTTTGTGGAATCATAGAATTGTCAGGGTTGGAAGGGACCTTAAAGACCACCTAGTTCCAACCCCCGAGCCATGAGCAGGGACATCTCCCACTAGACCAGGTTGCTCAGAGCCCCATCCAATCTGGCCTTAAAAACTTCCAGGGATGGGGCTTCCACCACCTCTCTTGACAACCTGTTCCAGTGTCTCACCACCCTCATGGCGAAGAAGCTCTTCCTAACGTCCAATCTGAACCAATCCATCTCTAGCTTCAATCCATTTCCCCTAGTCCTATCACTACCTGACATCCTAGAAAGTCCCTCACCAACTTTTTTGTAGGCCCACTTAAGATACTGGAAGAGCACAATAAGGTCTCCGTGGAGCCTTCTTTTCTCCAGACTGAACAGCCCCAACTCTCTCAGTCTGTCTTCACAGGAGAGGTGCTCCAGCCCTCTGATCATCCTCGTGGCCCTTCTCTGGACGTGTTCCAGCACGTCCATATCTCTCTTGTGCTGTGGGCTCCAGAGCTGGACACAGTGCTCCAGGTGGGGCCTCACGAGAGTGGAGCACTGTGTGGTTTATGTTTGGAGGTGCAGTATATCCGTACAGATTAGCCTCCTCTTGTCCTATCTTCTGGAAGTTTCAATTATGATGATGCAGGGGGTTTAAAAATTCCATCCACTTCTAGACCATTTAATGCATTTCTTCCTAAATAAATTTTACAGTGTTTACATTTCCTGTGACTTTGGTAATGCATGTAATTCTGTTTGCTGTGACATATACTGTGGAGATTTTTCTCTGGTGGAATTATAGGGTTTTTTTCTAGGACAGCTGGAAAAGTTACAGGTGTAGCTGTTGCGTAATTGAGATTAAAATCTGGTCCTTTGTGCTTGGTTATTATATAATTATTTATCATCTTTAGTTTATAAAAGTGCTCTTTCTTCTTCACTGCGTCGAAATCCCATTCTGGAAAATGAGGATAAGGATACAGTCCTTCTTTGGAAAGAAAAGCTGCAAAATTAAAAATGCCAAAAAATGAAAAAAGGGCTCAAAGAAGCAGAGCATTTTTTGGAATGTTTGGCTTTGATAGCAGCGTGCAGTTGACAAACAGAAGGCTTCTGTTGCTAAATAATGAATGATAATTATCACATTATCTTGCCTTTATGTCTGTTCAAAGGAGGAGGCAAAATGAGCTGCTGTTCTTCTAAGCTTTCTTGAATTGTATCCTTGCAGTTAGTTTTAACTCATTCACAGTATGAAGGCAATTGAAATAAGCCTGGTCCTAGTAGCTGATATTCATCAGGAAAAATGTTTGGAGAAGCCATATGGCAACGGGCGTAAGGTTGTTAACTTTCAAAGCTACTGGAAGTATAATTCTGTCATTTTTCATTTATTCAGTAGTGGCAGCAGATGGGAGAAAACATGGTTCACGTCAGAATGAGTTTCCTGAAACAGAAACAGGCAGGAGAAGAAGGAAGGAGGTATATTACCTCTGGAAATATCAGTACCAAAATATCAGTGTATGCCAAGGATAGGCAAACATGTATGGGAGGTTCTTTCATGACATTTTGGAGTCAGTATCTATGCTTTGCTGCTTCTCTGATACTTCACTGGGCTATAGGTCTCTTTAACTGAACGAAAAAGCATGGGTAAAATGAAAAGTAACATTGCAAAGCACAACACTAACAACGAGAAATTGGGGTGAGCGTTTTTCTTTCCTTTCCTTTTACCAAAGGGCAAGATGCTTTTTTAACTGCACAAGAACACATTTTTGGAAGGAGAATTTAGGAAAGTGCAAAGTGTTTATGACAGAGAGCCCTTGCTGGTGCTTACTGTGGAAAGGAAGGCACCCTGTTAGCATCCCTGGGGGTGCCAGCATATGAATCTTGCTGGGCGAGCATGTCACCACGTAACATGCATCGCCCTACACAAGGTGCAGCCATCTTGAATGTGATGTCTCTGAGGACTGAAATAGCACGATCTTGATAGCTTTGAATAATAAAGTGTATAATTTTGCAAAATGAGACTGTACTGCATTCCCTGAGAACTTTTAAATAGAAGTGTGGAAAGAAGCCAGGTGAATTATGCAGCAGTGGTTGTTTAAAGGAATGTATATTTCTGTTGTACAGCATGGGGGCGGGGGGAAACAAAGTGCTGAAATTTGGAACACGGCACTTACAGCTCCCAGAAAAGGCCTTGTCGTGTGGCTGCACTGGGTGCCTACAAATCAGGCATCTACCCGACGTGAGCCTAGAGAAGAGAAGGCTCTGGGGAGACCTTATAATGGCTTTCTCGTACTGAAAGGGGGGCTACAGGAAAGGTGGGGTGGGAGTCTTTATCAGGAGATATAGTGATAGGACAAGGGGTAATAGTTTCAAACTGAAAGAGGGTAGATTTCGATTAGATATAAGGAAGAAATTTTCTTACACTGAGGGTGGTGAAACACTGGAACAGGTTGCCCAGAGAGGTAGGAGATGCCCCATCCCTGAAAACATTCAAGATCAGGCTTGATGGGGCTCTGAGTAACCTGATCTAGTTAAAGATGTCCCTGCTAATCGCAGAGGGCTTGGGCTAGATGACCATCAAAGATCCCTTCCAACCCAGCGCTTTCTGTGATTCTGTGTTGGTGGTACAGAGCCACAGTTGTGTCCTGCCTCTGTCCTTGAGCCCCCTGGAGATGGCAGCCAACTGACTGACAGCTCCTGAAGACAGCATTTCAAATAGACTAGATGAAAGCAAAAGGCCAATTAATGACAAATGATGTCTCAGCTCAGATATTCTTAAATAGTGAAGTATCTCTCCATGTAGGATAGGTCTGTTTGTCTTTAACTTAGCCTGGAAACTGCTTGAAGTTATTGACATTTGAACTGCCCTGCTTCTGCACAGATCAGGAAGTTTGAGATCCATTTGTATAGCACTCTTCAACTCAGGGTAGTTGTTGATATTTCTGAAAGCAATCTGCTTGGTTTAGTCTGAATTTTATGAAGTCATCTGAGGAAAATGAATTACTATCAAAAAATAATAGATGTAAATTTATATCAGTTTGACAATTGTCTTACATTGGAATCTTTAAAATTGTAACTGGTACTCTGGACTTAAGGTATTTCTATTTGAATGATAAAGTACTAAAATAGGATAATTACTGAACAGAATACTGGATGTTATACCTAGGTAATAATGTATTATTATACCTAGATACCAACTAACACATAAAAAATATAAAACCAGGATGTTTTAAAAATTTACTGCAAAGGGAGATATTTGAATCCTTGTTCATATAAATGTTGGGGGTTTTTTTCACAATTCTATATTTGAACGTATTTTCACATTCAGCTGATATTTGTCTTGTTCATAACTATGTAAATAACAACCAAAGACTTCCAGCTCCCTCTTTTCCTATCACAGTAATTCTTAATCACTGATGGGTTTTGCTCTCTGAGCTACTCTACGGTTCCTTTTCAAGAACATTCTGGTCTATAATCAGTAATCAGAGCAATGGAAAATTGTTTTCAGCTGTAATAATAAATTTGGCAAAATAATTTTTGCTGGAAGCCATGGATACCCTAACTCCAAGCTGTGGCTTACTGATACTTATGATGACCTCTGTACTCCAATTCTAGATTGGGGGTCTAATTTTATCTCATTCAGATTATTCCAGTTGTTCTTTTTTGAATTGCTTTCTTTTGTTCTCTAATACCTACAATCTCTCTTTTACCCCAAAGTGAATTTACATTTTTTTTTGTTTGGTGAAAGAATCATGGCTGAAGGGCTTGTACTTGCCAGGCGGTGACATACATGTTTCCCCAGCTGCCGCTCTACTTCTCCTTTTTCTCAGTATCCCGTTAGTGTAATCAAATATATTTGTTTCAATATCACACCACTTTGAGATGCTTGTCCCCACAGGCTGCTTGGCAGGTTGCATTATTACTCTGAAAAAATGTGTATGAGAGCAATTAAGAAAGCAGTCCTGTTCGTGTTAGAGGAACATAGTGCTAGGTGGAGTCCAATGCATCTCTTGAAGAAGAGAAGCGTATCTCTTTGGGTTGCAACTAAGCTAATAGCCTCAGGTTGTCAACAAGTGAGAAATCCCACTCTGCTGTCTATGGCAGTCTTCTCTTCTAATTACATATAGCTCTGAGTGTTGAAAAGGTGGGTTTCTCCTGAGCATGGCTGGTTGGAATATAAGATTGCAAATTCATAGGGAGTTTTCTGATACACTGATGTGCAGTCATGATGCACTACCCAAGTGCTCAGGGTCACACATTTCTCAAGGTCTAACTAGACAGAAGAGGGATTCCCTGACCCTCTTTTTCTGGTGGAGTTAAGAAATACTTAATGACACTAAGCCTAGAAGCCCTTGGAGCCCTGATCTGTCAAACCCAAACTGGTGCACATTAAACCGGGTCTGTGCTCAAGTTATGCAGGTCAGGGTTTTACTAGGAAATTTAATATCAAATCTTTCTCCTGACAAGCTCCAAAATGCCATTGTGTAAATGGACAAAAAATTCCTTAGTACTACTTCATTAATTGCTGCAGAAAACTAACAGCAGTGAGAATATAATTACTGAAAAATCTTCCTGACTGTAACGTATGAGTTAGATGCCTAGCTACTGCGATCACTATATGGATGTACTGTGATTATGAAACATATAAGACTGCCATACCAAGTAACATATTTTCAGAGTGTTAGGTTTTATACTTTTGTAAGTAACAAATAAATTATTTAATCTATAATTAATACTCACTTTATTTTTCACTGCTTGATTTAGGCATTGCTACTTTTCAGTAGTGATTATTCCTTTATCCCATTCCCATATCACTAATATGTATCATAAACGTTATTACATGGTAAAACTGGTACTAACTTTCTGTCTCATTGTCTCACAGACTACGACTGATTCAAGCACTAGTGAGAGCAAGAGTGCTGATGACTATATTATGATTTCCAAAGAAGAGGAAGGAAGTAGAAACCCTGTCCCTGAGCCAGCACAGCCCCTTCAGGCACACAAGGAGGCAACAGTGAAGCCAGAAGCTCCATCTCGTTCTTCTTTGGTATTCTCTGACCCGCTGATGGGCTCCATTTCAGCCTCCTCCAGCAACCTGAGCTCCAGCCCTGATGACGACAGTAGTAATAACAGCAAAGATTCTGACTTTGCCATTGTCAGCCCACTGGACATCTAAAGAAACAGGTTGAGAGAGTTTGGGAGGTCGGTTGTTACAAGTCAGCTCAAATTCCTATGATTCCACGGGCTGGATAGTTCTTTGGATTAGAAGGACAGAAGATAAGTAAAAGTAACCCGTTTCAGCTGCCAAAAGCCTAAATTAAAACCAAAACAAAGCAAAAAAAAAAAAAACCCACAAATTTGTAGCTTTTCAAAAAAGAATAGACACCTTTTAATAACTGCCTTAAACAAAGACCCAGTAAAACCCGGTTCTAATATACAGACATTCTTAGTTATGCCATTATCTTACTTAGGAGCGTTGTTATTATAGAACTATTGCTTTCCCAAAACATAGAGTAGTATGTGCTAGGTACTATAATGGATTAGGAATGTATAGATACTTGGCATGAGACCTTAAGCGGCCAAGACAAGCTAGATTTAGTCATTTTACAGAATATGTTCAGCTGGGTTTTCTGAATAAGAAAAGGTACTGTTCCTTCAGAGACTGTGATTAGAGAAGTAGAGAATGTATATCAGAAAGATTAAATGCTTGCTCTCAGTTGAGGAATCCTAGTTTCTTCATTTACATCCAGCAGTAGCCTGAGGTGTGTTCAAGGCAGAGGTTTTTGTAGTTGTTCCTCAGCGCTGTCTTACAGGACAACGCATGACAAATTCCTGGAGAACGTGGACCTATACGACAGAGCCTTATTATCTCCCTTTGCCTACCTTTTTTCCCCTTGAGAATTCCCAGTTTGACTCTTTCCTCTTTGTATCTGTAGACTTTTACCCTCCTGGCATGAATTATTTTTTATTTTACTGAGACTACCATGGTTAAAAGAGTAGGTGGAAGGGAAATTACAGTATTTCATAGTGTAGACCTGAGCCAGTTGAACTAAAACTAGCTTGAGTATGATAATTTGCCAGGGAAGGGTGCAAAGTGAAATTAAATGTTCATAATTAAAAGCACTTTATGTCTCATTGCTATTATCTTCTATAGACTCTGTTTACATATATTCCTATAAAATTTCCACATTTCTAGGCAAGAAAAACATAATGGTGCAGCAGCATTAACCAACAGAAAGTTTCTAATTTACTCTAGAACTTGTTCTTCTATGGAAAAGTATATTTCTTTCCTCTTGGGTACATAGTACATCTAATAACAGTTTTTCAAGTGGATAAGGGTGTGTTGTTGTTGGGTTTCTTTTCTCTGATCCTTTTAAACTCTTTTGGAATTCACGAGAAGAAACCGAAGGTGAGTGGACACCTCCTCTTGCAGGACCTACACACCGAGCTAGCTTGAGGAAGGAATGCTACAAAGTCCCTCTGTAACAGCAGCAAAAA
The DNA here is from genome assembly GCA_020746105.1 of Trogon surrucura. Classification (NCBI taxonomy): domain Eukaryota; kingdom Metazoa; phylum Chordata; class Aves; order Trogoniformes; family Trogonidae; genus Trogon; species Trogon surrucura. The sequence goes on along the minus strand of CM036622.1, from coordinate 13,197,804 downwards.
AAAAAAAAAAAAAACCTGCATTATTTACTTTTAAGGTACATGTACATACATGTACCATGCAACAACTTCATAATTGCATGGCAAAGCTTGTGTTTGTATGGAGTTAAGAAATGGTAGTTACTTGCTACTTAGTCTCTAATTGTAAATGGAGTTAAGTGCTGTATTCCAAAGATGAGGTGACACGTAGTTCCCTGGTCTTAGATTTTACAAGGTCTGTGTCAGTGACTGAATTTAAGATGTAATTGTCATGTAATTACACGGTAGCTGCCATATCCTTCCATGTTCAAAAGCCACCGTGTAGTTCTTCTGAGATTATTTGTGCCTTGTAAAATGATAAAGTACTAGAATGTTATGAGCAGGCATAGCATCATACCTCTCTGCGACAGAATGATATGAACAGTCAGATAACTGTTCAGATGAAAGATTTTAAAAGCATAACATCTCGGAGGAGTGTTTATTTTGGTTTAATTTTAAGCATCACAGAAAATCACTTTGGAATTCGGCATGCATGCCTGTCTTCAGGTTTATTTTATTTTGCTGAGTTTGCATGAATGCCAGGCGATTAGGTGGCTCTTGATTTATTTAGGTCTTTCAAGCTTTTCTAGCCTTAACCCATTCAGCAACGCTTGTGCCACACCACCAACAAAGGGGAATCTGTTCAAGAAGTACCTATGGAAAGAGGAAAGAAATATTCTGAGGACAAAGAGAAAAGTTTTATAGTCTGTGATATGTAAACCTTCAAAGATTCCAGTACTTTGGCAGGGGAAAATGTTTTTACTTCTTTTTTATTTTTTTAAGCATCATTCTTCTGATTTCTGTTCTGGTTGGTTGTTTCAGGGATCACATTGCTATTTCCTTGAACAGTCTCATGCCCAATGGAAGAGTGTGATTTGTACAGTTCTTTTATTTTTGTAAGTTGGTTGCATATTTTAAAACAGCACTGAAAGTATATGAAGATTTTGGGAGTTTCTAACAAGTTTTCACTAATCATTGAATACCGATGAGCTGAATGCCTATCATGCCGGGGGATATGGTAACAATCTTCAGAGGCAGAGAGATGATTATTCAAGTAAGATCAGAGCAAATTCCAGCAAATGAATCTGCTTTGGTTATACCATGTCCTTGCACATCTCAAATATGTTGTCTCTGATACTTGATCATAGTGCGGAGATAGAATTTTGTATTTTCATGAAGTTAGAAACTTGTAAGTTAGACAAATTGTCAAGTCATCACCCTGTCTTGTGTTATGTTAAGAATATAATGAGAAAGAAATTGTCATTTAAAATAAAAGATTATTCTTTTTCTCCGAAGATGAGCTGCTCATAATGTTCACAGATAACAGTAACCAGATATAGAAAAATTGTATGCGTTGCAAATTATTGATGAAAACTAACATGGGATTAAGATATGTATCTCACATCTGTAATTTATGACTGTTTAAAGTCTCTTGCATGTCAGGTCAGTGGTATGTACTGCAGAAAGGCAGTATCATATTTTGACTGGGTATTCGTTTAGTTGTGGAACTTTGTATCTTTATTCTGGAAGAACATCTAGCCCGCTTTATTAAAGAAAAAATTAACAAATTTTCTGGGCTGTGCTTGTGCTGTTTTCTTAAAAAAGAGGGAAAGCTTTTTGACTAGAATACTGGAAGTATAATTTCCGACAACAAGGGTGATTTAAAACTATTTCATTATCTATATAAGCACAAAGATTCTTAATATTTTAATCAGATTTTTTATATATAATCCAGAGAATAAAACTGCTTGCCATTTATCTCTCCCAGACAACATAGAACATTTCCCATTTCCCATATTTATTTTATCTGAAAATAACAAACCAGAATTTAACGTGGTATAACTTTTCTGCACTTGGTGTAGTTATATCATTGTGTCTCAGTCACAGAGCCAGTATTTGTACAATACTTTTCTGAACCTTAATACTTCATATTCTTAAATGTTTCCTGTGATTCTCCAGTATGTTCTCCTCATTAGATGGCACTGAAGCAGCTATTTAAAAGATTAAATTTCAAATTTAAGGTGTACGTGTGCCTGGCAGTTACAATGTCATCTGTTCAAACACGGGCACGGCAATTCTAACGTGAACAGATTTCCGTGTTCTGGGTGCCAGCCCTTAAATAATACTGTTGATTTTGTCCTGCATGTGTTGGTCTTGAGGGAATGTCTGTAATGGTTTATTAGACTTGAAATGGTGCAATTTCATAAAATAAACTTCATTTGGCTACAGAATAATAATTACACTGTCTCATAATCTGTGCTGTTCTTTTAAGAGTGAGTCTGTGCATTAGTGCTTCCTGTGTCACCGAATCTGCTAGACTCCCCACTTCAGTAGCCGGCTAAATTTAGAGATGAAAGAACAGGAAAGAAGGTCATCAGAGAAACAGCAGCGTGAAACGTGCACATAGGCAGCTTGTTCGTCTGCTGCTTGCAGTGTATTTAACCACTAAACTGGTGAGGGAGGTTTTAGCTAGGTGGGAGGATCCTGCAAGAGGCAAAGCACATAACCCTAGAAGCAGACGGTGAGCCGGAAGGGATGCAGCGTGAGACTTTCTTAAAGTACAGAATCTTTAGCGCAGGAACCATCTTGCTGTCTGAGTTCATACAGAGTTTCTAGCACGGTTTGTCATGATTACAGCCACTGTCAATATTAGGATAGTAATAATAATAATAATACACTCATTATTTCACCAGATTTTGCTTTTTCAAAGTGAGCTAAGGGTAATCCAATAACAACCACTGAGCTGGTAGCAGTAGCATTGTATCAGAGGAGTGTGGTCCTATGCTGCTGAAGTGCAGTTGCTTAAATAAATAAATTAAATCAAAAAAAAAACCCCACACCAGCAACAGGACACTAATGCTGCCAAATACAAAAAGCTATAGTTCTCTCCAGACATATATGAAGTATAAGAAGTATTTTCTAAAATGTGCTTCAGGTGGCATTTGTGTACCTTGGTTGACTGTGCCAGGTAGACTTGTGCAAACCTACCTTTGTTTTTAACTTGCAAAAGCCGAGCTGATGCTGAGATGCAGGATGCATTTGAAATACATCAGCTGCAGAGGGAAGATGAATGGTGAGAATTTGATCTTTCAAAGCCCACTGATTTAACACTTTCACTATCTTCCATGGTGACAACATGAAAAACCCTGTAAGCATTTCCAGAAACCTGATGGGAGCTCTGCTGCTTAAATCATCCCATGCAGTTGCAGAGCTTAGAGCTGAGAATGTTTTCACAGCTTTGCCTTTCACTGTGAGCTTCGGGGACTGTGGCGAGATGAGGTTTGTCTGAATTTTTAACTAGTACACAAAGAGGCATTCAAAGATGCTATAAATGATCATGTCAGTGTTTGGGGCCTTTTGGAATATAAATTGCTACATAGTTTTGAGATAGAAGAAGAGTTGTCACAATATCTTGATTTCCCACCTGCTGTGTTAATTGAATCCAGGGGATGTGGAATATAGTAGCATTTTCATATCAGTGTTAAATTCCCCTTTGAAATAAAAATATCAGTCAAACAGAGATTAAAAAGGCAGATTGTCAAAGGTGTCATATAGCTCGCTGCATAATATATACCTCTGCAATATGCAGGGACATGCATCATTTTTATCCATAAATAGGGGTGCTCGCAACAGCCTGGAACACATGGCAGAAGCGTACACTAATGTGAACCTGTTTTTTAAACTTTTTTAAAGCTCCCAGGATTAAAATACATCAAAATGTTAAAAAAAAAAATCTTAAATAAACGCAGCGCCTCTTTAGGCTTACAGAGTTTATCAGGTCTCTGTAAAGTTTCACCTGATTTAGAGAGGTGTTAAAATTTCTTATTAAGATCTGATTGCTTACTTTGTTGCTTGTTCCACCTTACAGATTTCCATTCACCACTGACACTGCTGTCTGGATTGCTGCAGTATTTGCACCCATAGCCAATGTAATGCCCGCTCCACCAGAACCCCAGGAGTTGAACAGTCGGTACTAGGATGGCTTTTGGTGTGAGCACACTGAATGTTACCTGCTCCAGTTGTTGTCTTCCTTACATATTACTGCCTCATAGTACCTACCTGTGCTTTATCCATGTGTCTTTTTTTGTTGATCTTCAGTTGCAAGATCTGCCAGACTTTCGGCATCACACGTGCGCTGCAGCGATGAAACTCCAGCCTCCAGGTGATGCCACAGTGCAACTTGCAAAGGTGCCTGAAGGTAGGAGTTTGGGGCCATGACAAACTTCTTGTATTTCAGAATTGTGCTTCAAACCAATTATGCTTTCAAAATCTGGAGAAAATTACTTTCCAGTATATGAGCAATGAGTTGCACATGTTTGCTAAGTTGTGAAGAAGTTATGATACGGGAACTCCCAGACAGACTCTTTTTCCAAACTCCTTTTGTTCTCATTTCCCACAGTCAAGCCCATCTGGCAGTTCTGTGATACCGGACATAACCCATAAAAGCTTCAGCTGTTCAATCTTCTTGAGTAAATGAATTCTCCGTCACTGTAATCAAAGTTAGCTGTTTGTCATCTAAGGACTCCAATACTCTATGCCTGTAAGCCTGGCCACCAGCCCAACCAGTGTGCTCCTTGTTCTCATGTACAATCTGAAATCATAGGAAAAAAACTCACAATACTTACACAGCAGGTGGTACCCATATTCAGACCTCATAACTTTCCTGGGGTAAGCTTTATTGTGAGTTTTATTGCCTAATATTTTCTCTATCCACACTTTCTTTCCAATTCTTACAATCAGGAAACAAAAATAGAAGACAAGTATTGCCTTAACTCAAAAATACTTTTTCATTCCTCCCTCATCCTTCTTCTGAAAAAGTATCTTTGCTGAGGGATTTTTGGTTCTTCCACTTGAAAAAGCCTCTGTGTATTTAAACTGATTATGAGTCATAGAATGGCCTAGGCTGGAAGGGACCTTAGAGATGATTTAATCCAACCTCCCTGTCATGGGCAGGGACACCTCTCTACTAGGTCAGGCAACACATGGGGACCGAACGGGGATTGAACCCGCAGACTTGGTGTTATCAGCACCACCTTCTAGCCGAGTGAACTGTCAGGTTATGTTTTGTCTTAAAAATGCTGAAACAAAACAGAGTTTCCTCAAAATGTTTCCCATACTGAGTTAAGCATCAACTTTACAATAAACTAGAAAGGTGAAGGATCAAAAGAAGATTAGTGTTTGCTGCCTTTAAGCTTCAGCGTATACAAAAATGGGAAAGCAATTGCAAAGCATCATTAACCATGTTGGCATTGCAGTCGCTGCAATGTGCTTTGCTCAGTGTTTTCTTGCTGTGGGATGCATATTTTACATTGCAGAGTGGCTTATAAAAAAAGGGAAAAACCTAATTTTTCATGTTTTGGCATTTCTGCCGTATATGAATTTAATTTTTTTTAAAGAAATGTTATTATTGGTATAAGTCCGCAGAAAGACTGTGACAACTTCTCCTCTGTTCCCCATTTATCAGGCATTTTGAAGTAAACAGAAGTGAAGAGAGAGAAATAGTGTTGGAGTTTAAGGCTGGGCCAGCCAATAAATTTAGATGCTCTCTGTGATCTCCACCACCACCCTCCCAGGGGAGGATAACAGGGGAAGCAGGGAGAAAGATTTTTGAGGTTGAAAAAATCTTGAACCAATTTAATGAAAAAGAGGAATAATACTAACAAGAACAATGAAGATGTTAAACTATATACAGATATTATACAAGTACACAAATATATTCAAAGATACAAGAGAATATGGTAATACTGAACCCCCACCCTCTGGATGACAACAAGATCCTGAGCAGAAAAGCCCCAGACTGGACTCAGTAGCAGGTCGGAGTACCTGAGCTCAAATAATAAGAAGAAATTTTAAAAAAATAAAAATAAATTTAAAAAAAAACACAGAAGAGGAGCTGTGCTGCTCCCATCTAGACAAACAGAGTAAGATAACCTGTCATGATGAACCATGCTCCTCTGCAGTGTGAAAACTGGGAGCAGGAACACCAGCAGCACAGGGAGAGATGAGGAACAGCCAAGGACAACCCTCCCAGCACAGCAGCGCTAAAGGCCCCAGGACTCTTTTTGGAACCCTTATATACTGAGCATCATGGGAAGGAACGCTGTGATTGGCCCATCTGGGTCACCTGGCCAATGTCCTCCCCATAGGCTCAGCTGCCCCCTTGTGTCCCTCTGTGACTGCTGTGTGGTGCAGGCAACCCCAGAAAACTTTTATCCGTGTGCTCTTAAACCAGAACAGAAGGGACCCCTGCAACTAAAATTACTGTAATCTAAGTGTTGGGCTTTTTGTGTACTGGGATTAGTATGTTTGGTAGCTTGCACTGAATAGAAATCTAATGTCTATTAAGAGACTCTGGGAAGATGCAAAATGTCTACAATCTTTCAAATGTGTGGCCAGAGGACTGTATGTTTTGCTGGTGGTTATTAAGGTACGTCTGGCCTTACATGATGAATATTGCTTCTGCAGATTTTTTTTTAAAGCAAGAAAATCAGTACATGCCTTTGTTTATAAAAAATTCTATTGTTTCCTAAAATCTATGGTTCTCTAAATATCTTTTTTGTGGTGCTTCTCTGAAGTATGGCAAGAGTTTGTTTTCCCTTGTCATCCTCCTCTGTCTTCCTTTCTGCACCTTGGCATGCACATGACCTGGGAACCATCTCATACCACACTGCCACCTTCCCCAGGTAGTGATTTATGAGAGGTCCAGCTGCAAATCATTTTGGGGGAACCACAACAAAGGATGTGAGGGTATAACACAAATCGCAGCCTGACTCGAACTAGTAAGTCACAGTTTGCCAGAAAACATTCTTTGGTTCTCTGACCTCACAAAACCACAAGCATACCAAGAGATACAGGCTTTTGAGGACTTTTCGTGAAGCACAAGCATTTGTAGGGAGCAATCTGCATGACAGAGCTGCTCTGTACCATTATTTGAGAACAACTGTATCCTTTGCCATCAAAACCAGAAAACATGAGTCCAGCATCCAGCAAGTTTGTAAAATGCACAGTGAAGACCTCATAAGCACAGAGAAGCATTTAGAATTTGTCAATGTATTTCAATTCATAAAATTCTTTTATCAAATCACTGATTTTTTGGTGGAGGGAGCTTATCTTCAGTAAGAAATAAAATCTACATCGGGAGCATTGGACTGTGGTGCAGGATGCTCCTTGGGAACAGAGCCAGACAAGTTTAAAATGGAGAGATACTTGAAAGTGAGCAGCCACGGAGGCAAATTTTTTATTTATTTTTTATGAGAGGATCTGTTAAAAATTTGAGAGTTTTGGAAAGACTGACAGATTGCATATCAGGTACATTGCTGCAGTGGTGACTCAGATAACCTGGGTGCTGGGGAGAGCCTCCTCTCCCCTCCTGCTCAGTCAAAATAGCTCTGTGCTAACGTACCTGTGTGTCTCTGCTGATGACAAGTGTTGTCCTTCTGATTTTGGACACCCATAAGAAAAGACAGGTCCTTGTCCTATCCAGGGTCACTGGAAATGCTCCCTGCAGACACAGTCCCTAAGCACCCCATGGTCTTCAAAGATACCAGGCACTGGCTGCTCTTTAAACTTGTGTGTCTGGACGGTTGCGTGTAAAAAGTCTGTTAAAAGTGATTTTATGCCTCTGCTGCAAGCAGCTTACCACAGATCCACCCCACCAACTCCCACCACAGCTGCTAAACAGCGCTGCATCATGTAGCAAAACCCAGTGAGGTCGGTGGCAGCCACTTCTTGGAAGTCATCGCCTCAGTTCAGGGAAACTCTAGATTCAGGGAAAGTCTAGACGAGGAATCACAAGCCACCAGGTGCCCCCACACTGGGCTGGGGAGAGGAGGCCATCAATCCATTACTGTGACATTTGATGCAGCCTCACCGAGACCACTGAGTTGTTCTTGGAACTTGAACTCAGGAAGACCTTTCCACCTTTTAGGGGAGGGAGGTTTGGTGTTCTTCACTCTTTCAAAGTCATGAAATTTTGTGGGGGTTCTCTTACATATGCAAAGACACACCTCCTGGTGACAGGAACACTGCCTCTCAGGTGCTGCTCTGGTGGTGGTCGCATGTCACCAACATGCCACCAAGCTGTCCTCCAGTGGGAAGGAGTGGTACCAGCTGTGGTGGTGGGAGAGGTCCGCACCTGAGCAGTAGAGCAGCAGCTCTCACCCGTCGCATCCACACCCTGAAACCCAGGCTGTTTCGGCAGCGAGCTGGGGAGCACAGCCTCCAATTTCTCCCTGAACCAGGCTCTTTGATAAGCAGAGCGTGAAGAGCCCCATTATCAGAGGTCCTCTGCAGAGCAGTGCGTGGGCCAGGCGCTGCCCCGCGGCCTGACAATGCCCAGCAGCAGAATGAATCTGCGCTGACCTGAATCGACATTAAAAATAGATCTCAAGATATGAGATTGGGGAGAGGGGGAAGGCTAAGCATAACCTCATAGCCGTTGCTGAGTTTTGCATTTGAATAGATTTTTTTTTTTTAAACAGTAAACAAGAAGCGAGTATCTGATTAGACTGTTGTTAAACCTGAGCCTGTTTTAGCACCATAATTATTGTTGCATTCAGAGTTTTTCTGAATTTCCTTATCTTACATTTCATATCTCTTAATGAAAGTGGCTAAGAGATTTCACAGAAAATGCTTGTTCAGTATTAATTGGGAGGATGATTTTAGGAATGCTTGTTAACTAAAACATATTATCTATTTCATAAAAACTCTTTCTAAAAACTGTTATATAGTGTCTTACGGTTTTGTGGTTTGCCTTCTCAGCTGAAGATTGAATCTGAATTTTTCGAAGTAAAGGTGTGGGAGAGAAAAAAGAAGGTAACTGTACCATAATAATGAGGGGAGAGTTTGAGAGCAATGTGAAGACTGTTGGCTCCAGTTGCCTCGTAACAGATTTACAAACAGCTCAAAGACTAAATTTAAATATGCATGAATAACAAATGCATTAGTCACATTAGGGTTTAATAAAGTGTTTATGAAATAGAAGCTTTGTAACACTGTCTCTTCAGGAGTGATTCACTAAGATGGCTCTGATAGCACATGCTTGTTTTTCTTTGCCTATTATATCAGACCACTCAGGAAGGGAGACAAGAATAGGATGCCTGTCATTGCTTCAGAATTAGCAACCAATTGGAGAAAAGAAATTAGAAATTCTCCTGTAGTATCTGTGTTTTGCCAGATGCTGCTCTACCTGCAGTAAAATCATAGAGGCTCTTAAAATCAACAGTAGAGCCTACACTGAGCTTGGACTTTCACACAGCTCTTGGTAGGAACAAAACAAGAAACTGGGGCTGACGAAGAGATTCAGTTCATAACAAATGAAGACTGCCAGGCACTTAGCATTTAATCAATGCAAGGCAAAGCACTGCCTTTTCTGCCCCACTTTGGATGCTTGCCCACGCTGTTTGTCTTCCTTAGGTGACCTGTGACTAAGTCTGAAATTCTCCAAGGACAAACACTGCAGTCTCTACTGTAGTCTCTACAAGCATTATGGAAACAGGGAACTTGCTGTGCTCCCATCCTGGCTGCATCAAGGTCTTCCAACTACCCAGCGGCCATACAGAGAATCAAGGAGTCCAGTACTTCTGCTTTGCTGTAGGAGAAGACCAGTGTGACAACTCATCAGCAAGCTAAGGTCTTGATGGTGGGCAGAGCTGCACTGAGCAAGAGCAGGAGCTGGTTGCTCTTTGGTTTGGTTGTGCCGCCATGTGATCTCAGTTGTAGCATGGGCTGGTGGGTGGGAGGCTGGTATGGGACCCAGAGTTAGCACCTGAATGGGTTAGGTTGCTGTATACCACTGAAGTGGATGTTTTAATTTAATAGCTGGAGTGCTTTGCTGTGTCTGAAAATACTGCCGGCAGCTCTGAAAGTCTTGACTTGGCGATTCTGGATGCTGTTTCCCAAGCTCCGGAGAGTATAATTATAGCTCTTCTGTAATATTGCATAACGAATGTATGAAAAATGGTATCCTCTGCTGCTAAGGTAATGAGGAGACCCTGCTTTACTTCAGAATGATAGTTGGAGCAAGTTTATTGATTATGATATTTCTGAGGACTATAAACTTAGTAATGAAAGAAAATGAGTTGGCTGCAGAGACAAGTTTAAAGGTAGTACAGATATATCATTAGTGTCACATGCCTGTTTGTATAAATTCTGCAAATAAAAAAAAGCTGCAATGGCTTGTATGCTGAGAGCATACCTTCTACTCTCCGCTTTGATTTTGTACAGAATTCAAGATTAAGGTCGTATTTGAACAAGAGCCTGGTTCAAATTGGTACATGCAACAAAAGTAATCAGATGAGACAGTTTCCTACATTTAAATAAAATTGCCTCCCCAACGAATCATTCTGTGACTGCAATAATTCTCTGGGCATGGAAATATTGACTGATAGATGCATGACTTCTGAATTATCACTTGCCCACGTGTACTAAGGCAGAGAATATAAACAGTGCCTATTCTTTGACAGTGACTGGAAAAGTAATTCATGCTCTAGGTTACTTTCGTGGTTTTTAACAGTAAAGGCTGGACTAGCTTTGTGCTTTCATTAAGGAGTAAATCTAGCACAGAGAAAAAAGGGTGTTGGATACGTCAGCCTCTGCACTGTTACGTGCCAATTTAGCCAATATCATGTAGTGCAATCTCTCTGCAGCATGTGAGAGTGAAAGAATATAGAGCAGATTCTTTTCGTCAGTCTTTCACACAGTACAGTTCCAGATCTTTGCCACTCAACCTACTCTGCAAGAAGGAAGAAGTAATTCTGTGCATATGTCTGGTTTGTTATTTTGGGGGTGTTTACTATTTTTACATAAAAGAACTGAACTTTATTTGAATTCCTTAGTTCGCTTATTTTGCAGGAGAGGAAGTTTCTAGCAGAAAAAAAAGGTGAGTTGTAAAAGTCTGTGCAGAACAAGCATGGTATGCTTCGGTGTTTGAATCTGGAAACCAAGATTTCTCCTTTTAGAAAGTCTAAGAAAGAATACCAATGAACTCTTACATATGGGATGACTTGAAATAATCTTCCTTAGGCTGAAAAACTCTAACATTAACAGAGGACTTAGTGTCTTTGGAGAGCATAAGCGGACCTTTATATAAGGATGAAGGGGTTTTGGACAAGGATGACCTGTCCAAGATCAAAAACCAACATACTCCCAGTTGCTCTAAAACATTTTGACAGTTGCTATATTTGAACTTGTCCCCTTTGTATGTAATGAAAACCCTCACTAAAACAACAAATAACCAGCGTGCAATGTTTATCTGGCCTTAAATGAAATATTAGCATTGTGGTATTTAACAGTCATCATAATCACAGAGAGGACTATTCCTTCAGCTGTTAACTTCCTTCAAACAGCAAATAACTCAATGTGCCTTTGATACACTAAGTTTTTAGGATGTAAATAACTTACTGCCAGGTGGGTGACATCGCCAAACTTGTCTTTTACAATGATCTTCACCTGCTAATTGCTACATTAAAATCAGCTCCTCATTCCTCCGTATCTGCGCATCTTAGGTAGCAACACCCCTGATGGACCTCCCAGTCTCCATCTTACCCATCTTCCTCTGGTGAAAGACAGAACACATCACAGGGCACAGATATTACTTTGTTGGGACTGATTTTCACTTCTTTAGGGTAAGGGGGAGGAATGGGAGAACTGCCTTTATGATGGAGAAGAATCTTACCAGCCTTGCTAGAGTTATTTTTAAGAGGAGACAGGTGTGTCCAAGAGCATCACTGGAAAGCCTTCTCTGAAGATTAGAGCTTGGGCTTACCTCAACCCTGGAAATCTGGTTTGGGACTAAGAACTATAAATGTGGTATGACATTTAACGTGCTGTTTCCCCTAGTTCTTTTTTTCAACTTCTTCTTGTTGTTAGTGTGTTTCCTACAAAATACCCAGTTTCATTGCTAAGGATATGATGCCCTTGCCTTTCTGATAGTGAGATAAATAACATAGATCAGGGTACTTTTACTGGAGAAAAAAATCACCTGCTGAGACTATCCTTGGTGATTTGCTAAAAACTACGTCCTTCAGGATGTGGGGAGACATTGTTCTTGCATTTGTCTGTCTGTATTTCCTGTAAGGCTCAGTATGGGGGTTGGAGTAAACAAGGGTACACCCAGAGTGCTGCTGCAGGTTATTACAAGTTGAAATAGCAGGTAGTTCATGTTATTTGTGTACAAAGTTTCACTTCCTTAACAGAGTGTCAAATCTTAATACTAGGCTTCTACAACTCTGTTGTACTTGGGAACAATGTGTGTTTCTCTAGGAGAGATTTCTTAAGCAAATACAGATCTTTATGCTTTGATTATAAATTCTGTACATTGAATAATTTATGTTGACCACGATTCTCAAATAAAACCAGTGAAAATGCAAATAATGCTTGTTCCTTTTCATGAGAAATCCTCTAAGAGCATATAAATATTTTGTTAGAATCTCCATTTCAGCTAATAGACCTCCAAAAATTAGGGCACTGAGCTGTAAACTTTCACATCCTGGTTTTTTCCCTTAATACCATCTGGGGAAAATAATGGAACCTATGCTTTACTGTCTTTCCATAGATCATATGCGAGATAATGGTGCAAGCAAAAAATGCTGTCACTCGCTTTGTTGTGTTGAGATTGTCACCATTTGTGCGAAGGCGAAACCTCATATTAATCTCTGAATTGTGCTGACTTTATTTTCAAAGTAGCAGTTCTGATTTTAAAGCTCTGCGTGAACTGAGGTTCTGGCTGCCCGAGGACTGTCTGTGGGTGCCCTCGCAGTGGGGGACCTCACTGAAAGCTGTTGCACTCACTCACCGCCCCAGCCTGAGAAACACAGGTGGGAAACTTTGACTCTGGACTTCTTTCTTCCCAAACACTGCAGCTGTATCAATACCACTGAATTATATATTTTTTAGAACCTTTGTAAATCTTGTGTGTTATATTGGCAAATAAAAACATTTCCTCTAGACTCACCTCCAACTACTGACATACGAAGCCAAAGAACTGCATGTTTCACAGCCTCTGCAATACCGTCACAGGAAGAGGAGACCTGTCGATGCACTTTTTGCAAGAAGGGATTCAGGTGTTACACAGAGGAAAGAGCAAACCTGTCAGTATTGTTACGTAATTCTCCACCCTTCTGAAAAAAAGAGAAACTTCTGGGTCTTTTCAAAATGAAGCAATGGGATGCTTTATGATTTCCATCTTGGTCTGTGCTTTCAGAAGGAGACTCCCAAGTGGTTACTGCTAAGGACTTGAGTTTCTTTTTTTACATCTAATGTAACCGGAGTAATATTAATGGGGTTTGAGTTTTTGTTTGCTCATTAAGCAGTCAGCAGGAGCTCAGTTAATGGAGCACAAACTCACAGTTATTGCATTATCACTTAATTATTCAGCACTGACATCACTGCATCTTCACAGCAGGCACCCTCGCATCTCAGAAAAGGGTACGTTTCACTTCAGCTTTGTACGTCTTGATGAAAATAGGGTAACAGGAGTGGCTGGAGGCACCACTGGAGCGGACTGATCCTGCCTTGCTGCACACAGCCTTTCATGCAAACCAGAGCATGAGCCCTGGGAAGTTATTGTGAAATAGGGCAGCTGCAGGGAAGAGTAATCAGGAGAAAGAAGCTGACAGTAAAAATGTCACATTGCTGTACAACTGTACTCACTGAGATATTTTTACGTTGTGTAATAGAGAAGAAGGGAGGGATGGGTGTTCTTGCAGTGGTAAAAAAGGTGTTTGGGTAAATTTCCTGAAATGTCAATTCTTTTGTTGATCCACAGGTAAAACACCTTCAGACACCATGAACTTGCTCTTTTTTGATGAGTTACTTTTTTCCCCGTGTGTTAGTCCCACAAAGTTTTCCATGAGTCCTTGGGGAGTTAGCTGTTTCTGGAGTCTTTTCCAAGCAAAAGCCTGTTGAATGGCCAGGCAATACAAAGTAGATTATCCCAAAGCAGTGGTACAGGAGGATGCTGTTTTCTGGCAAAGTCTTTGAGGTTTTATTCTCGTGATGGAGTTTTAATTGCTCTTCTTTGTAACATGCAGTACAAGCAAAGGCCAGATGCCATGCAGTGTAAGATCTTAACACACTATCTTTGTACAACACCTGCACTGCAAAAGCCATAACCATTGTTCAGGTGTTAAAATTGGAGTGTCTGTGAATTAGGGTGTGAGCCAATGATGTTCAGCTTTGCAGGGCTGTGCTACAGCAATGAATAGCAGCAGGAATACTCTGCTCAAAGTATTTTCATTGTTGTTCTGTGCAGAAGAATATGTCCTCTTAGTGCTTTCTCATGGGAAAAGAAAAATCTCTTTGGGGAGAATTGTCATGAATGGAAGAGGTTAGCAGATTTACTCAGCAGCACATGCCTGCAGATGAGTGATTGCTTGTAATGCAAGAGAACAACTTTCAGAGTCCTGATCGTACAGCTTCCAAGCATCTGATATTCAGTGTTAAAAATTTGTATGTGCCATAGTGAGATGAGACCCGTGAAGTTTCTGGGTATCACTTTACATATTATGTTTGTTTCTATGTCACTCTGAGATTTAGAGTTCATTTTAAAAGGTTATTTGCAAAGGCAGAAACAGTTTTGTTCCATTGACATTATCAAGGTGCTTACTGTTGCGTTCAGTCTATGCATCTGGGTTTGGGAACTTGCAGGCCTAGAGGGATCTGTTCACCCCATTCCCTTCTTATTTACCTTTATATCCATCATTTTCTTACTGCCGTTGGCAAGGCTACAAAGAATTGTTACAGTTACTACAATTCAAAAAAGCCGTGGTTTGATTAGCAGAAATCATGTTTTTTTCTACCACCAGAAAATTGTCTGAGAAGAAAAATCTAGGAATGTGGGAGGAAAATACAGAAAATACAGACGAACTACTAGTAACACATGAGGCTTGAGAAAATGGCTCTGATGAGTTGTGGAATATTGAATATCACAGAAGAGTGATCCCATATCTGTAGATGTGGTTTGAACTCTATCTGCATAAGAGCTTACTGCCTGGTATGATTTTGCTGAGGATTTTTTGATCTTTTGGGTGTTTTGAGAAGACTTTAGAAATCTTTGGGTGTCTTATTACAGAGCAGAAACACATAGGAGGTACATCAGATCTCTGATATGTTACTGTATGGTCTATACTATTTCTATGGACTCCCTACTGAAACTCATGAACTCTTCATGAGGAAAATGTCCTCTGTGTGCCACACCGGTGAGGCAGCAGGTCTGGTGTGTGCAGATGCAGGGGTTATGAACCTCACACTAGATTTCTTTAAAGAGTTGTCTTTATTGAGAGTTTAACCTAGATGATTGCTGTTTGGGTGTAAGCACCTGGAACAGCTACATTCAGGTGTAAAGAACTGCACTGTAAAACTACAGTCCACGCTGGCATCATATTCTGGCTTTTGGGGCTTAAGGCATTCTGCAGCCACAGTATCTTCTTCTTAACATCACATGACTCAAAGTCATCCTGTGACTTCTTTCCCCTCCTGCAATGTCATTTTGTTGTTTTTTTTTTAATATAAAATTGTCCAGCCATGTAGGAAGGCATGATCTTAATTCAATTATTTATTCAATAAACAGCTTCTGTCTATAGCTTTGTTCCAGTGGAAAAAAAAACAAACAAACAAACAAAAAAAACATAAGCAGCCAAGGATGGTGACAGCCTGTACCAACAGCTGGCATGAACACAAATCTATTTTTGAGAAAAGGAGATTCCTGATAAACCAAAGACATACTTGGGCAGTCTTTATGGGCAGCCAACCAGTACCTCGAGAAGACTGGGTAGCTACAGCAGTTGGACATTAATAACTGTGTACTTCTGCTCCACGGAGGCCAGCTTTCTTGAACAGTATGTGTTAGCTGTGCCACAGCACAGAGACAGAGGTCATGTCTGCCTGGAGGAGGGTAGGAAAATGCCAGGTCTGAATTTTCTACCTCCCCTGGTACTAGTGGTGATCAAGCCAGTTCTTAAGTGCCACTTATGGAAATTCGCCCTGCAGCTGTGCTGGTGGCTGGTCCATGTGTGGTGAGAATTGCTGAGGTCTGTGTAAAGGGATAGTAGATATTCCAGAATCTGCAGGGGAACCCAGCCAATAGTTCTTCTGCCAGTTCAAGTGTACCTACTCATCCCACAGAGAGATTACTATTCTCCCATCACAGCAGGAGGAGATTTGTTATATGGAATATACCGGAATGGTGCCAAAGTGCACCAGAGATGCATCATTAGGATTTTAACTCCTTTTTTTTTTTTTGATTCCTGTAGTGGCAGCTGCTGTAGCTTGGTATGTGCTACCAGTGGCTGGTGAAAGCAACTAGGTGCAAAGCAGCGTTTAATAATGAAAGTGCAGAAGTGACACCAGGAGTGGTATTTTTCTGACTTTCAAGTTTCCCACAATGAGCAGAATCTCCCTATGTTTTATGCATTATATTTTGTTAACATCACTCTGCCTCTTACCTAAAACCAGAGGTTTTATGGTCCTTTGTTCATTCTGTTGCGTTGTCAGTCAGAATTGTGACTTGTGGTCTTTTAGGTCTGTGACAGGTGTTTCCAGTGTGTGGATTAGCACAAGTTATTTCATGAATTATTTGACAGCATTGAGATGAAACAATTTACAGTAAGTTGATTTCAGAGGTAACTACTCTGTCTTGCAAGTGCTCTACCTTGGGAATTCATCTGCTGTTTAACTTAATACGAAGGAAGCCTTGTCTTCATTGCTTACACGTGTGCAAAGAGATGGCTAATTGAGCTCGTGTCATCTTTGCTGCAAATGAGACTTCTGTATTCTGGAGCTGTAGTCTCAAGAGCACTATTAATCATCTTAAAGTGTCTCTTTTACTGCAGGCTCAGAGTAACGTAGATTGATCAAGAAACGGGCTGTACGAAAACAATCCATCTGACAGATGTGCCCATGGTCAGTGCATAAAAGACAAAGGAAAA
Source organism: Trogon surrucura (assembly GCA_020746105.1). NCBI lineage: Eukaryota > Metazoa > Chordata > Aves > Trogoniformes > Trogonidae > Trogon > Trogon surrucura. The sequence goes on along the minus strand of CM036622.1, from coordinate 13,180,864 downwards.
CTTGCATTCTCTAGATTTATATTTAGCGCTAATAAACGCTTAAAGAAAATTAACATATCTACCTAAAATGTTCAAATATTAACACTTCCTCTCATATAGATACAGTTGTCTCTAAAATACCTCAGAGAACTGAGGCAGGGACCTCCAGGAAGGTGGCCTGCCCCTCCTGCAGCATGAGGAGGTGCAGCCTCACTCCGATGTTCTCACAGCTCCACTCTGTCCCTCTAATTTATTCCTGAGAGTCTGAGGCTAACAAGGGAGTGATAATTATGTGCTGACTCCCTTTATTAACCTTCAGTGGCCTACTCCTGTCACTGCACTGACAGGAACCCCCATCCCTGCATCACAGGGAAGTGACAGAGGTGCTGCTGGTGCCCCAGTCTCACACGTGAGTGCAGCCATCTGTGCTGCCTGTTGATCTAACACGTGTAAAATATAAAATTAACATGATGAAGGCACTTGGGGGCAGGTCGATGTGAAACAGGCTTTTTCTTCTCCTGTTCTTCTATTCTACTGTTGGTTTACTATGATCCTTTAAAAGGTTTTTTAATGTGGCATGGTGATGCTACTGAACGGTGCTGCTAAAGTTCTTCCAGAAACTCCTGATATGCTTCTTCAGGGCATTTAAATCTAGCACAGGAATCACAGAATCACAGACTCACAGAATTGTTGAGGCTGGAAAAGACCTCTGAGATCATCAAGTCCAGCCCATGACCCAACACCATCACATCAGCCAGACCACGGCCCTAAGTGTCCCATCCAGCCTGTCCTTAAACACTTCCAGGGACGATGACTCCACCACTTCCCTGGGCAGCACATCCCAATGCCTGAGCACCCTCTCCATCAGGAAGGGCTTCCTGAGATCCAACCTGAACCTCCCCTCAGGCAGTTTCAGGTCGTGCCCTCTCGTCCTGTCACTCGTTGCCTGGGAGAAGAGCCTGATCCCCACCTGACTACACCCTTCCTTCAGACAGTTGTAGAGAGTGAGAAGGTCCCCCCTGAGTCTCCTCTTCTCCAGGCTGAACACCCCCAGCTCCCTCAGCGTCTCCTCACAGGACTTTCCCTCCAGTCCCTTCCCCAGCCTCGTTGCTCTCCTCTGGACCCGCTCCAGTCCCTCAATGTCTTTCTTGCAGTGAGGGGCCCAGATCTGCACACAGGGTTTGAGGTGAAGCCTCACCAGGGCTGAGCACAGGGGCAGAATTACATCCCTGCTCCTGCTGGCCACACTGGTCCTGGTACAAGCCAGGATGCCATTGGCCTTCCAGGCCACCCGGGCACACTGCTGGCTCATGTTCAACATGTTGTGAACCAGCACTCCCAGGTCCCTCTCTGCCGGCCGCTCTCCAGCCACTCCTCCCCCAGCCGGTAGCGCTGCAGGGGGTTATTGTGGCCAAAGTGTAGGATCCTGCACTTGGTCTGGTTGAGCTTCACACCACTGGCCTCAGCCCATCGACCCAGCCTGTCCAGGTCCCTCTGCAGTGCCTTCCTGCCCTCCAGCAGATCGACACTGCCCCCCAGCTTGGTGTCATCTGCAAACTTACTAAGGGTAGACTCAATTCCCTCATCCAGGTCAGGTCATCAATGAAGATGTTGAACAAGACTGGGCCCCGTACTGATCCCTGGGGGACACCACTGGTCACCAGACACCAACTGGGTGCAGCATCATTCACCACCACTCTCTGGTCCCAGTCATCCAACCAGTTTTTTACCCAGCAAAGGCTGCATCTGTCCAAGCCATGGGCTCCAGCATTTCCAGGAGAGTACTGCAGGAGACTGTGTCAAAAGCTTTGCTGAAATTGAGGTAGACCACATCCACAGCCTTCCCCTCATCCACTAGACGGGTCACCCAGTCATAGAGAGAGATGAGATGGGTCATGCGTGACAAGTTCCAGAGCTATTACTAGCAGGAGATTAGTGCACTGTTGTTCACATCCTCTGTACTTCAAGAGAATCTGTACTGAGCCCCACAGGAAATTTAGGAGTTACTTTCCAAACAGACACAGCTAGAATTAGAGTAGTGAGGACCTGCCAGAATGGCTGGTACTTCATCCTCCAGCAGGCAAGTGTAAACCTCTTCTTTCCCCTCTCTCCAGCAAAGGATGCCCTTCCCAATCTGCTGGCAAAGGGCTGGTACTGGTTTTTGCCCTGAGGAGGAAGGATACAGTGCAGGTGACCTGCTAGATGGAATGAGTGGGTGCTGCAGTCTATTCACCAGCCCTTGCCCTGCCTTTGTGGCACCTGTGGAGAAAGCAAGGACATTATTTCCCTTTCCTTCCTTTATTCCCAACAATGTCTGACATCACCAGTTAGATCTCTTTTTTTTTGTTTTCTTCTTTCTGATCTTTTCCTTTTGTTCTCCACAAAGTCTTTCCACATGAATCCAAGGGGGATCATTTGTGATATGCTCCTGGTTGCTTTGGTTTTTATTTCCCTTTTACCCTTCCTGAGTTGATGATTGTCCATAAAAACAGTTGGTTTTTTTTCTTTAGATTCCACTGAAGTTGTGGGGTGCAGGTGTACATGGACAATGCAGTACCGTGCAAAGACCTCTCAGCCTTGCACCGAACAGGTGGTGCCCATGTCTGGAAGCCATGGGCTGATGCTGACATGGTGTTGCACCAGGGCTACCTTTGGCTCTTGCGTGAGAACATCCTTGATATTGCAAGCTGAGCAACAGCAAGCAGTCCTGTTCACACTCCTAGAGCAATGCAGATGTGCAGTAACATGGGCTAATCTAAATTATGTCCCTGGCTGTGCTGTTCAGGACCCACAGTGACACATTGTAGGTCCTGCATGGGACTGCAGTAGGCAATGTGGCAGCTTATATCTGAGATGTTTGAGCTAACTGGAGAGCTACACTGGACTCTTAATCTAGCAAAACTGACCATTGTGGTCTTTTGAAAAGGTTGCATCAATCATGTTTTTAATAAGCCATGTTTTGTCCCTCTACTCAGACAGCTAATACTGTTACCACTAAATGATCTCTTGATCAAGCTTGTATAGCATAAATGAGTAAGCAGATTTGAAAGTTAATAGAGATAGGAGAATGGCTAGTATTGGGTCTTCTTCAGATTGCCTGGGAATGTCCTTCGTTTCATTCTTGTATGATAGTCCTTTACCAAAATCCCATATAGCCTCTAATCCTGCTCTCTCAGAAGAATATGAATCATATATGTGCAAAGGACTACTCTCACTAGGAAGTTAAGACCTTTCTGAATACTTTTGTGACCTGAATTTGCAAGCTGTCCCCGTGCTGAACTCCTCCAGTTCATGAGACTTCAGGATTTTAAAGTGAAAATACAGCTGGATCCATGGATCCACCACCTGCCACAGATGCAGTTGTGAGGAGTTTATAGTGGTTTGTGTAGGGGTTTATCCAGCCTGCTTGCCTGTGAAGGTTTGTTTTCAGGATTTTATGGATTCTTTTTATTCCCAAACTCTCTCTCCAATCTTTCCAAATTGTAATTAGTAAAGTTGAGCAAGTGTGTCTGCAACTTAAGAGAAAGCAAATTAGAAGCAAGTGTCAAATTTGTCCTCTGCTGGCTGAGATGGCATGCTATATATGTATAATGTACTGCCTCTGTTGAGCAGTGTAGAAAAGTATTTCTCATGGATTATGTTTGGATACATAAAATCGTTTCATTTTGGTCTTCTTCCTACATGGTTGATTGGATAAACTCCAATTAACCAATCTTGTCCACACCAGAACATCTTTCTTTGCTCCAAAGCAGCACCTGAACAAGAGTCTGAGCAAACTCTTCAGTATCTCAGCAAAGGATATTAAGTTACTTTTGTATATTGGCACAGAAAAGAATAGTTTTATCTTCAAGCAGAACCTCACTTCCAGGAAGGTTAGTGAATGAGTGCATGACAATTCATTTTGACCTCTGTTTTTTACCTTCATTCTGATAGTCACATTTTTGTTTTCATAAATGCAGGGATACATACAGTCAATTTGGCTGTCTCTTCACAGAATAGATTTCTTCTGGACAAAAAAAAAAAAAAAAAAAAAAGTTAGGATGCATAGAAATGCAGTCTGAAGCTGCTTTCATAGCATAGCCTCTCCCATTCCACCCCAAACTCCTGAATTGCTAATTTTGCTCAGCCATGAGGCACAGAGAAAAGGAAAAAGAGCAAGGTATTTTAGGTGGGGAACTTAAAGCAAATGGGCTAAAAAAAGAACAAGTAACTCAGTTAACTCCTATTTAAGCAACATTGGTAAAAGTCCTTTAAGTGATCTTCACAAAGCTTTGCTGAGGCTTCTTTTTATGCTCTTTTATAAGATTAAAGCTAACTTCCATAGCTTTGAATTTCCTATTTCATAGATGCCATATGCTATCATTCTTGATATATACAAAAGAGAGCTGATTAGAGAGCTACCTTGAAGACATGACTGTACAGAGTCGTTCAGTTTTGGAGACACATAAAATTGTTGCTGATTTCTGGGCATTTCTCCTGAAGGGTGAATGAACTGATCAGGATAAAACTGTCATTTGCTCTTCATTGCCCACAGAACCAGCCATCGCCTCTAGCGAGAACACAAAGAAGAAATGCTGCAGGCAGCTATTGTAACAGTGTTTTACCAAAGACATTATGCAGGATTTGTCTGGCATTGAATCACTGACGTGTGTAAACACCAGATGTAAGTGAAAGGCAGTATCTTAACTAAAATGCTGTGTTTTGGCCAGTGAAAGTAATCTATTATTAAAGATAATGCTACTGTTACCTATATTTGGGTTATGTACCTGTAGCATCCTCCCTGTCTCCCCCAGCCATGCCAGGAGCTGCTCTGACACACAGATGCTGCTGGTCCAGTGCCACGCAAGGGTGCTGCTGGGGCCCCTGCGTGTGCCTTGCTCATGGGGTGGGCTCAGGGGCAATGTTTCTTGATGTCTGCAGAGATCAGATCTTGCTGCTTGATGCCCCGAAGAAGGGTCCAGGCACAAGCAGCCTCACTCTTCTGGTGCCTGCACATCTGTCCTTGGGGGATGTACTCACAGCAAGCACGTCTGAAACTAGAACTGGACCTGCTTTTGCCAGATTTCCTTCCTTCCAGCTCTTTCATTATCAAAACACTCCTTATGGATCTGGAGAAGAGGATTGTGAAAGCCATATACAAAAGGACAACTGGCAACAGTAACACACTGTAGATCTGCCACGATGAGTGGATCGAAGATTGTCAAGAAGGGTTGCTGGTGTAGCTGCATGGGGTGGCCAAAAGGCCAACAGCAGAATAAACTACTACGGAGTCAAAGTCTGCACTGGTAATAATTGTTTTACAAACAAATATAAATACATTGTGTGTATTCAAGTACAACGGCTGGTGCTGCAAGGGTTAGGCGGTGCAGAGACTGAACTGGCAGGGAGTTAGTGGTACATGGTAGTCTTACAGATGTAGTCACAGACATGAAGAAAGAAACCTCTGAAAACTCAGCTAGCTCTGTATTTTACGTACTGCCTAACAGCAGTTTGACCCCCTCCAGCCTGGCTCCTTTTTCTCCTCTGCAGATATCACAGCCAGAGATGCAGTGGGGAGCTGCTTGGTCTCCCCTTGCTGCAGCCAGATGTGGTTCCTCATCTGGCAGGGGAGGAGGAAGAGCAGCACTTCATGCTCAGCATGATGCCTGCTTCATCGACAAAGCGGTGCAGCAATCGAGGACATGGTCTGAGATTTTCCAGTGCTGTTCTGCTATGACAAAAATAATTCAATTAGCTGGCTGAAAAAATGCGACTTAGAGGTACACAGCCTTAAAATCTGTTCCTTTTCAGCTTAAGCACATAGTTATAGAAAGTCATTAGCCCTGCTGCAAAAGAGCTGTGAGTATCTCAACATTTTATTAATCCAAGGACAAAATGCAAGGTACCTGTTTAAGTTCCCAGCTTTACTTAAGCCATCTGGGATCTGCACAAGCCATCTGATAACAAGTTTGCACCACTGGTCTGTTAAATGAACTTCATTAGCCTCCCACTTTGTAACAGTGAGTAGCTTTATGCAGCTTTCTCTTTCTATCATGCAGTTCACTGAATTACAAATATCCAAGAAAACCAGTGCTTTCCGAGGCTGGAAATGGCTGGAGAGTACGATTCTGATCACAGTGATCTTGAGTCTGCACTCCTTAAATTAATCCCCTGTTCCTTCTGGCCTCTTTAAGAGGGGAATGTTTGCAACTTTCTTTTTTATTACTGTGGCACCACATAGCGAGGAATGAACTGGCTTTTCCATTACAAAGCAGTTTTTCATTTCTCAGCACGCTGAAGCCTGGCACACAACGCTAACCCAAGATGCAGGAAGTTTTTTTAGCAGCTTAAAGCGAATTAAGCTTTCTTTGAGTTTTGGGAGCAAACAGGGTTGTTTGTTTCTGAGGGGAAAAACTGTGCAGTTTTCGCTGGAGTCTGGCAAAATAGTGTATATATGGAGCCAGGAAAGCCAGGTTGTTTTTCTGGCTCTAAATATACTCTTTCCCCTTATTCTGACTAAGGTTTTATTTTTAAAAACAGACAAGATTCCAGCAATCTCTTCGTTCTTGCTTTGAGTAAGTTCCCCCTTTTTCGTTCATGTATTGCATTTGCCTTTTTTGTTTTCCTTATTTTGCTTTGCCAGTTCACCACTGAACACAGCCATCCCATGTCCTAGATTTATCAGCACAGGAAGGGATCCATCCTGATCAAGCCCCAGGTAGCTTCTTTGGGTCGCCCTTAGCACGACACCCTTCACACAAAGTGATCGCAGACAACATACATCTAATCCCTGCCTGATTTCAAGGGAATATAGAGAAGGATCATAGTGATCTTGTAGTAAATTTATCAAAACACGTTCCTGTCCTGTGAAACAGTGTCAATGTAATGAGGATCCAGGGCAATTATCTCGAAGCTCACTTTCCTTCTTAGATCCCCCAGAGATGTAGCTCTCATTCCCCAAAGAGGCAGTGGGCTTTTCTCTTATCACTTCTGCTAAGAAAATGTTAATACCACCATTTGTAATATGATATGCTTTATGGTCAGTTGCCTCTGTTTTATTTGTAAAGGATTTGGAGATGCCTGAATAAGTTCAAAACCCTTCAGCCATAAGCTGTGCTTGAGGAAAACTGATTGAGCGAACCGAAGTCATTAGGGGAAGTATACGGTGTTAAGCAATATACATGAATGTATAAACCTGCACGGCTTCTTTACCCATTTGGAGATCACAATGTAGCATAGATCTGTGATACCTAGTTTAATTGGTTGCTGACTGTGTATCAAATGTTATTTTCTTAGAAAAATTACTATTACATAGAACTGGGGTTTTTAGATTAATGTACAACTAGTTCCACTTAAATCACGTAAAGGATCAGCAGACATGAGGGTTTTTTTTCCTCTTTTATAACAGCAATACAAGAGCAGAATCGTCCAGTGTGTGCTGCCACTTACATGCTGCTTCCTCCTAAAGGCAAAATTGTGTGCCTCTCCATGCAGTGAACATAATAAGCATTGTATTTGGATCCACTCTCAAAAACTAAACCAAGACAAAATCCAAATGGAAAATTATTAAAAATACCTGTCCTTTCTCTGTAAAACCAGAACACGGAAAAAACTCACCCTTCTATAAGGTTAACCCTTTGTGTTCCTTGGTGCTTGTAGACCTCAAAGAAATCTACTGGGGGAGTTTTCATCAATACGTGCTTCATCTTCATTTAACAGTGGGAGGAAGCTGATACGGCCCATCTGTTTCATTTTTGAGGTACAGAGCTTAGAAAGCTGATTTGCCACACGTAAGCTGACACGCTGAATGACAATGTCAGGAAGAGAGCTCGAGTCTTGTGTGTGCACTCCTCTGCTCTGGCTGGCTAAGATCAAAGCAGCCCCTTTCCTTTGGTGCATCTATTACAGACAAGAAGCTACATAAATAGCCTTGCAGCAGCGCTTGTGCTCTGACTAGCACATTATTCAATCCCTCAGAAGAATGTAACATTGAGTATAGTTACAGTTATAGTTAGCATAAATGTCTCATAGGAGAAAATGTCCTGTGCACAATGTTCAGTCCCATTTTTCAGTCCCAAAGACTTCAGGTTTCAGTCTAATTCTTTTGCCTAACGATACCATGTTCGCTGCTTTTGTTTGTGACATCACTTCTGAGTCCTGTCAATAGTTGTCTGCCACTAGAACCGTGCTGAACATGCAACAGCAAGAAAAATAAGAGGGTTTCCCCCCCCCAAGTTTTTCAGGGCAGACTTTGACACAAACAGAAAGCTCTCGGCTGCGGCCAAAGCACTGAAGTCGCATCGTGTGGCTGCCTCTTCTGATGGCACCTTTAGCTTTGTTGGGACACCTTCTCTATGAACGTCTTGCTTTGTGCATCTACAGGAGAACTTTGACTGAATATTGCAAAGACTTCAATAAAACCTTCAAAACCCCCATAAAGCTGGTTCCTCATTTTGATAAAAACAGCAATTCTCTTCCTTCAATGAACAAAGTAACTTTCTAGCTCTGACTCAAGAGCAAAAACCAATGAAGTAAAAGATGCTGTAATTGTATGATACAGGGAATGTAATACATTTCGGATCCATACCAGCATCAATTTTCTATTTAAGAAATGAACAAGAAACTACATCATGTTCTTGTGGCTGTATAGTACCTATTGTAGTGTTAAAGGCAGCAGCCAGAGAAAAAAAGAACAACCTCTCTTTTGCATCAAGGTACCTGCTAGGAGTTAGTTAAATGGATCCAGGTAGGAGGATTCAAATGGAATAATCTCAGAATTCATAGCAAAAATTCTCTAAATCCATTTTGTCCAAATATTCCCTGCCAGATGGGAACCTTGACCGCCAGTTCAGTATTCACCTGGATTTTTATTTAATGTTCCTTCATCTATAGACCGGTCAGCCTCACCTCCATCCCTGGGAAAGTGATGGAACGACTTATCCTTGGTGCCATCTCAAGGCATATCAGGGATAAGAGGGTCATTAGAGACAGTCAACATGGCTTCACCAAAGGGAAGTCGTGCTTGACTAACCTCATAGCCTTTTATGAGGATATAACAAGGTGGATAGATGATGGCCGAGCGGTGGATGTGGTCTACCTTGACTTCAGTAAAGCATTTGACACAGTCTCCCACAGCATCCTTGCTGCTAAACTGCAGAAGTGTGGTCTAGACTCTCGGGTAGTGAGGTGGACTGCGAACTGGCTGAGGGGAAGAAGCCAAAGAGTTTTGGTCAATGGGGCAGAGTCTGGTTGGAGACCTGTATCCAGTGGAGTGCCTCAAGGGTCGGTACTGGGACCAGTATTATTCAATATATTCATCGATGACTTGGATGAGGGACTAGAGAGTACTATCAGCAAGTTTGCTGATGACACCAAGCTGGGAGGAGTGGCTGACACACCAGCAGGCTGTGCTGCCATCCAGCGAGACCTGGACAGGCTGGAGCATTGGGCGAGGAAAAATTTAATGAAATATAACAAGGGTAAATGTAGGGTCTTGCATCTGGGTAGGAACAACCCCAGGTTCCAGTATAAGTTGGGGAATGACTTATTAGAGAGTAGTGTAGGGGAAAGGGACCTGGGAGTCTTGGTGGACAGCAGGATGACCATGAGCCAGCACTGTGCCCTTGTGGCCAGGAAGGCCAATGGCATCCTGGGGTGTATTAGAAGGGGGGTGGTTAGTAGGTCGAGAGAGGTTCTCCTTCCCCTCTACTCTGCCCTGGTGAGACTCCATCTGGAATACTGTGTCCAGTTCTGGGCCCCTCAGTTCAAGAAAGACAGGGAACTGCTGGAGAGAGTCCAGCACAGGGCAACTAGGATGATTAAGGGAGTGGAGCATCTCCCTTATGAGAAAAGACTGAAGGAGCTGGGGCTCTTTAGTTTGGAGAAGAGGAGGCTGAGGGGTGACCTCATTAATGTTTACAAATATATCAAGGGTGAGTGTCACGAGGATGGAGCCAGGCTCTTCTCGGTGACAACCACTGATAGGACAAGGGGTAATGGGCTGAAACTGGAACATAAGAGGTTCCGCTTAAACTCGAGAAGAAACTTCTTCTCAGTGAGGGTGACGGAGCCCTGGAACAGGCTGCCCAGAGAGGTTGTGGAGTCTCCTTCTCTGGAGACATTCAAGACCTGCCTGGACACGTTCCTGTGTGGCATAGTCTAGGCATTCCTGCTCTGGCAGGGGGATTGGACTTGATGATCTTTCGAGGTCCCTTCCAATCCCTAACATTCTATGATTCTATGATTCATCGGTACTGGTGGCTTGTGCTCGAAGACCTTTCATAGAGAAAGGCACACCACACATCATATTGCTGGAGTTTTTAAAGAACAGTATTAAATGGAGACAGACTAACTGCCTAAAACAAGCTGAGGGTGTTCCATAACACCGTAAGAAAGCTTAAAATGCACTAAAAGCAAAAGCTGTTAAGAAAAAGCAACTTGCTTCTTATTAAAGTCCAGGTTTTATTGGTACCTTATGCGAGATTTTTTTCCCATGTGTTTCCCCAAACTGGCCAGATCCTTGTGCAACAGCGCTGGCACCCATCCACCAAGGAGAATGGGATCTGCAGCGGATGCTGCTCCAGCACCCACCAGCCTGTGATCTGCCACGGTTAAAGGACCAGGACTGAGAAATACAAGGAAGACAGAGAACAGCTGTCTTTGCTACAAACAAGGAGATATTTCACACAACACCAGGAGCTAACAAAGATGACCTTTTTACCCCCGAGGTCAGACTCTGTGGGAATGCAGACAGAGGCATCTCCGTGGCCACATCCTCAGGACGCTGTGAGCTGAGCCAAGGGGAAGAAGTGAGACCCAGCCACAGTGAGCTGCTACCTGTCCTTTTTTCAGAGAAGGCATCTGAAGCAAAATTAAGCACTAGAAAATCTCCCCTTGGTGGCTGCAGATGCCCCCATTTACAGACCCCCCACCCAGAGCCATCAAGACAACCCATGTGGGCTTGGTTGCTCCACTGGCAGAGCTCTGCTCTGGCTGCACGCAGTCCCACCGAGCTCACCCTGAGCTCGCTCACTGCAGGGACATCAGTGTCTGGTCACCACCGAGGCCTGAGGGGTCCTTCTGGCAGGGCCATTGGCACACTCAGTGCTCCAGGGCTTCAGAGCCCACTGAGTGTTCTTCAGCCAAAACAGCAGCATTTGGGAATGGTGTTCAAAAAGCCAAAAATATCCTTCCAGGTCCTGCTTGTTAAAGCTTTAAGGCTGGCAAGAGTCATCATGGTGAGCTTTCCCCACCTCTTCCTCCAGTTACATTTATCTTCTTGTCAGGTCTTCTCATACCCAAACAATACTGAATACGCCAGCAGTTTAAAGCTCATTTCCCAGACTGCCCAGGAACCACTCCAAGTCCCGTCATTTACCCAATCCAGACACTGTATTATTTTGCCAAGGTTTCTCCCGACCTCACCTGACACCTTCAAAACCCTTCTCAACCTGCACCACAGCTAGGCAGTCGTTGCTATTCTTAAATGCAAGCTTGTCAAAGCTGAGCACAGCAGGTATTAATAACCAGCTGCTGCTTTTCTTGTCAAGCGAAGCAATGAGAAGCTGATGAAGATCTGTTTACATGATTCTTAAAAAGCAAAGTTCTTCTCTCTCCCTAGAAACATTACTGATTTAATTGAAGAACTCCCCTGGGGGAGGGGGTTGCTTGCAGAAAGGTTGCAGCCTGTTAAGAAAAAATTATCTCCATCAATTGTCAGCTCTTTAACCTAATGATGACAATCTTGAATAGCTTGCTCTACTCTGTAAAATTACGTACCAAACTTAATTAGATTAATTAGCAAAATAGAGTTATCATAAAGAGTCTGGCTCTATAATTCAGCACCAGAAAGAAAGGTGAAAAAAACCAGAAGAAAAACAAACAGTGTAAGTTAGACTGAATGAGTGCTGTCACTGAATAAAAAGTAACTGATCACTGCTGTGGTTTGATTTTTGAAAATTTCTCTTCATGTCTGTTCGAAAATCTGAAATATGAGTTCAAAAACTTATTTTCTTTTTTTTTTTTTTTGGATGGACACTTACAATGAATACAACTTGGGCTCACTTGTTGCTGTCCTTCCAAAGGGGAGTGTTTCAGCACAAAGAATTGGTTCCACAAAAATGTTAGAAAAAACTTTTTCACTGTGAGGGTGACAGAGCACTGGCACAGGCTGCCCAGAGAGGTTGTGGGGTCTCGACATTCAAGACCCGCCTGGACACGTTCCTGTGTGACCTACTCTGGGTGATCCTGCTCTGGCAGGGGGGTTGGACTGGATGATCTTTTGAGGTCCCTTCCAACTCCTAACATTCTGTGATTCTGTGAATAAATCCTTAAACTAAGTAGAGAGGTGTGTAAAGGGAGGTAGCCAAGACACTGAGGTGGTTACATCAGGTTTCTCAGTGTCCTAGTACTGTGCAAGCACGAGCTCTACCAGTTTCTTCAGAGCAAACCATACTTTTCTTTTTTTTTTTTTTTTACAATAAAAAAGTGCATAAGCACTTTAAGTCTTTGCGAAGCCTGAGACTTGTGAGACTCAAAGAATAAAGTTTTGTGGCTTTGCAGTAGACACCAAAGTGAGTCAATGTTGTGTTTCGTATTTCCTGCTGGGAAGCATCAACACTCACATGATGCTCAGCAACAAAACCCCAAGCCCTGGCCTGTGCTTTGCTCACTGAGCATAAACCCCCGTTTCACACTGAAGACAACAGCTGCTGTTACTGTCTCTATCAGTTTCAGAGTACTTCATTTATTGCTGAAGTAGTAGTGCCCTGAAGTAAAAATTATGGATTTGGGTCCCTCTTCTCATGTAGGAACAGTAAAAGAATTGTTCAGAAACTACCAGCCAGAGCATCAGTAATATTCTAAGGGAGTAAAGACACAGACTGCTTGATCTCTGCAGTCTTGGAAAAGAAAGCATAATCTACTATTTACACTGGCCAAAACTGGGAGGGGTGGGAGGTAAGGGGAAGAGACATCAAAGGGTGATGACTTGAAAAATTTCAATTAATATTACTTTACTAAGCAAAATGTCAAATAAACTTAACTTCCTTTTTAATTATAACTTGATAACTTTTTACCGATACTCCACGTCATGCCTGATATCTTCAATTTAAAGTAATTAAAACTTCCTAAAATGATTAATTTCTAATTAACTATGAATGGGAAGACACCATCCTGAAGAAACATTTCTAGAGGAGTGCCATGTGCTTCCTGATCGTTACTTTCAATTTATACTGATCTGAAAAAAAAATACAATTAAGGATACAATTTGCAGAAGACACATTACTGAAGTGTAAATAAAAGTGAGGCGACGTCATTTGTACAGATGGATCTTCATCACTCAACTACTTGACAGCAATAAATACACTTAGGAAAGCTGTGATGTATCACTAGCAGGGATCATGTCCCTGTCATTCCTGAAATGCTATATATGTTTTCATAGCGATAACACCAGAATTTATGCTGAGAGATCAAAAATGATAAAAAAGAGTGACTTGAGGTCTTGATAATGCACTTCAGTGAGACACATCAGTCTGATACATAATATAATTTATGTTTCAGAATGATTAGATTGCAAGAAAGATTTCTGATTGCAGTGGGATCTGTTATCTCGTGAATGAGTGAAAGCTCAAGGCAGAGAAATTCAAACAAAATAAAGTGCAAGTTTTACAATGAGAAAAAGTAGCCTTTGATAAACAACCTACAAAAATAGTTTGATTTTTAATTTTCATCATTTTATAGCTCTTAGGAAGGAAGGGATAAGGGATAAGACCCGCTGCAGGTGAAGATCTAGCCATGAGACACTAGGTGAACTGGTGTTTTTAACTGGTATTAGGCAGACCAAATTATCTGAAGTGTTTCCAGCTAAACCTCTGAATGCCTTTTTGGCTCATGTGTTGAAAGGGTACTTGCCAGAAGTTTTCAGTGAAGTGGACCTGAGACAACCCAGCCTGCGTAGTGGCATCCCTCATGCTGGGGAGATGGAGCTGTGATGTTTCCTTTCTGTTTTCTGCAGAGGTACAGAATAAACAGTGGGTAGGGAGATCATAAATTTAGCTGCATGGCAATATTCAGAAAGGGTGGCAAGAGTGTTATAAATAGGGGCAAACCAACTGAAGTAAATTTAGAAATAACCTCACCCTGGACCACAGACTAATATTTACACAAAATCTGTGGAGAAATTGCAATACAAATAGTTGTTGGTGCCTAAAGTCAGGATGTTTTACATGAGTAAAGTACCCCAGGGAAGACATCTGATGGTTATTTGCATCATGACTGACATTTTCAAAGATGGGGTCTCAGAAGTGTAGCCCAAAAAACCTTGATTTCTAGTGGTGCAGTTCTATTTTGAGAATTCTGGTATACCTATAGCCCCAGCAGCAGTGAGCCCAGCTTTTGCTCACCTGGAGCTGAGCCCCTTCTAAATAGAGATCTGCCAGTGAGACTGGCTGTAGTTTTCTGTTGAAGTACCCTCAGAGAGAAAATCCATAGCTTTGCCACAGGATAGCCAGAAATAGATTGTGGTGTACACCAAGTAACATATTACACATAAACCAGGAAGAGCTTTCCTGCCATGTCCCAGGACACTGGCACACCTACACTCAGTCCCACAGACACTTGGTCGTAAGTTCAGCTGGAGTCAAGAATGCAGTATGGTTTGAGGTCTATAAAAATACATTTCTCTCTCAAAATACTCCTGGCCAGGCCAGCCTCAGCTCGGTCTCCAATACCGCTGAGATCTCATTTCTCTTCTGGTTACTGGCACAGAACAACTCTTCCTCCATCTGCAATTTGCTTCCCGAGGGAAGCAATTTAGAGGCTGAGCTCAGTTCTCCTAAAGGTGTGCCCACCTTTTGACTGTCAGAAGTATAGAGATCTCCTCTGTACCAACTGGATTTTTCTCCCTTAAAACTTGGCACGCACAACTTTATGCTTCGTGGAAAAATATGAAATTGTATTTCTTAGAAGGATCTTGGCCACTGTTTGCAAGCCAAAGCCATGTCAGAGGTTTCCCGCCTCAGTAAAAGAACAAGCGGTAGAGCCACCTCTGGTGTGAGCATTTTCCATGAGTCTCTGGAGACAGCCAGCTCTGCAGTGAGCTGACTCAGATGTTGACACTAGGAAGAGCCCACAGTGGATTTCACCTCAAAATGCCTCTGATGCACCTGATATGTGCAAGATCTATGAACAAGGTCTGCTCATATCTGTACCATGCTGTTATGTCTCTGCATCTATATTAGAAGCTCCTTTTGTTAGGGCAGCCCTCTCTCTGTCTACTATTCCATTGAGAATCAATGTCCCCTCCCTTCGTCAGTGCCATGTGTGAGCATCTTGCTTGGCTGAGCAAGCCCAAGGTAAACACACAAGCAGTAAAGGCAACCCTTGCTGCCACGCTTTTGGGTTTATCGTACTCTCCATTATCAGCTCCTCGGCTGCTGAGTCCTCTCTGCAGTAGGGGATGAACATGGTTGGTGATGTACTTACCCAAGAGTGTAAAAGATCTGGCAGAAGACACTTCAGCTACACATATGTCAGCAGCTGACAACATTAAGCCAAAACCTGCTGGGTTGGTGGGGGTGCCTTCACACTTAATGCGGAGTACTCAAGAGAGTAACAACTTGTGAAGCACCTGGTCCCCTTATGGCATTACCGAGAGGGCATCACCTGCCTACACTCCGGCTGCTCTCTCAGCTTGCGGGGTCCCATTTGTGTGGCAGGCGGGGCCAGCTGCTGTGCTGGGTGGGGCTGGATTTGGGCTGCCTGCCTGCCTGCCCGCTGCTGGGACATGAGGACTTGAAGCACCGCAGGGAAAACAGTTAGTGAAACAAGCACCTGCTGCTTCTCAGCCCTTTAAACCATTTTCACTTGTGTCAGGTTTCATTTTAGAAACCCCTCATGTTGTGTCTGAAACCAGTTGGCAGTTTGAAGCTTTTGAGAACAGTTTCCCAACAGATCATCCAGTATGTGGTAATACGTCTTTACGATATCAGACCAGTGTTTCGTACTTCTTCCCTTTAGACCTTCCAGCTGAATTTGAATTTAACTTTGTTTTCAGCACAAGCCTCCTGCCAACTCCAGATCGCCTCAGCATGCTACAAGCCACTGGAAAAGTCTTGAGCTTTCAGCTTGTGTCTGCAGTTCAGCTGACTACAACAATTTACTTGAGAAATAGTTGGCAATCCAGGCCATTTTGTCTTCTTTCCTGCTTCTAGTGCAATGTAAGAGCTCTTTCAGTCTTAGAAGAGCTGTCTGCATGAGGAGAAGAACAAAGTCCCACTGCTGAGACATTTAAATGCCATAAAATGTCACAACATCAGATAAGCTTCAAGATCTTACAAAAGTATGAACAGTGCAGAGGGTTTATTGGATGCTGACATGCAGTTAATAGCACTTTTGCATGCAATGACTTCACACAGTGTTTCTGTGCAGTTTTAAATGTCATGTAAGTATATAAATTCCATTCAAACATAACCTTTATTATGAGAGCATCAATAACAGAAAAATCTAATTAAAGGATAAAAGGCTTGGTGTAAATATAACCTTTTTCCATATCAAATTGGTAATGAATTAATAGAATTCTATGACAGACATTATTTCAGAAGACCCCCGACAAGCACAGAGAAAAACCTGCCTTCTACCACATAGCTTAGTGGAAGTTCCTTCTCTCTCTTCAGCAACCCATCCCCTCTTTCTGTAATCCTGAGTGAATTATTATTCCACGTGGCTGGATCAAAATACACGAAAACAGCAGCTGGACCTTTGAAATCCCCGTTTTGTTCAGCTCGAATCATCTACACTGGGACACTTGCCACCTTGCCACAGTCTATTACACCCAAACCCATGGCTGATGAATTACAGCTCTGTCAATCGACCTGTCTAGCAAATTGCCAGAGCATGAGAAGGCACCCAATATCATTACCAGCATTACAGAACACCATGGACAAAGTAATAGCAGGCTACGTTTCCCTCGCTCAGTGCTTACCCAGAAAACTAGGCCATGGTGTCCTTCAAACCATAATGAGAATTACTATTGAGAGGACTGTCAATCTACATAACAGAAGAAATGAGGCTTGACAGTTCAGAAAATTGGGGATAAGTACAGTAGCAGAACCAATTACTGCAAAAGGATTCATTTTTTTTTCTCCATACTCAGTCCGAAACAACTAGGAATGACCCAGGCCAAAGCTGTTGTCTAATTTTGACAGTATATGCTTATCTGTATGTAGCTATTGATTTTGGCTGGGAAGATTTAGAATGTGATAGAATTCCATTTAGGGTCTGTCTTTCCCTAGACCATAGTTAAGTGCGAGGTATGCACATGCAACATCACACCACAGATGGACAACTGGGATAGCTCTCCTTTCTTTCTGTTTCTTTTATTATATCCCTTATAGAATGGTTCTAAGAGTATTTTTTATCTTGTTCTTTGCATTTCCAAACATCATTTGCTCTTTTTCTACACCGATTATTCAGAAATTATTACTCTTCCTTACAGAGTAATTGAAGATATTACAAGTCATTTGATACATACCTTCACTGAGAGTCCACACTGACAGTGAGACCAGTGGCACAGAAGGACATCTGAAGAGCACCAGTTTTTCAAGGGCCTTTCTCTGTGACCCTTTGCTCCCTAATACTGTGGGGTTCCCTCACCTCCATTTCAAAACTCCTTTCACTGTCAGCTCCCGGCCCCTTTCTTTCTCAGATAGTGCAGAACAGTCCTTCTCATGGCTGATAATGCTGCGGTTGCTGGGTCCTGCAGTTCGTCAGCAGCTCATCAGAGCTGTAGGTCTTCACCTCTGACTCCTTCATCCTGCCTTGAACCTGCTCTGTGGGGAGGTTTGAACCTTGCTGCAGCCCCCGCCAGGTTGGCAGCACTCATGGGAGAAGAGGATAGGAACTGTGACGAAGTTTGGAGGCTGTCAGCACCAGGAAAAGAGGTGGGGCAAAACCACATTTCTGGGATCCCCGAGAAGGGTCCGTCAGAGCATTGCAAGTAAATCTCTGCTTGCTGCCTTATTGATACGCTGACGATAAGGACCTTTGCGTAACAGGTTGCTGGTGGCAAACAGCAGAAATATCACAGGCCTAAGCAAGAAAAAACAGATTTGAGAAATTGTTTTTCTGAGCATCGTCACATGAGGTGACAAATCCAACGAGGACTTTGAAAGCAGACCTGGCTGGCCCCAGCTGAGTGTCCTTCTTTGTCCTCTGCCTTTTGAATTGGCTCTCCAGGTTTATGTAACAGCCATCAGCAGCTCTGCTAAGCTAAAAACATCTTTTTATGTCAGGTATTTCAAGAATACTTTGCTACACCTCTGGGAAACCCATTTAGATATACAACCTGCATTTCAGTTTATAGTCGGGGTTTGTGGGACTCGGTGTTACTGTGCTGTTCTGAATAGCTCTGAAATCACAGTGCCAGTAATGCCGGGGAAGGGGCTGGTTCTTAACAGTATGATAATGCTAATTGTAATCCATGTGCCCTAAACGTATAACAGAAATATTTTTAACTTTACTCAAAACCACAGTAATTATCACATGGCAGCTAGCGTTGGCCATTGGCCACTACCAGTTGTTTCAGCAGATAGCTCAAAGTTCTGTCAATCATTATGAAGAGATTATTTTCGGCTCTGATGTATGCCATATAATCATCCCTTGTTTAGGGTAACTCTGAGATTCTGTGTATGTTGCAAGATATCCTTCTTGAGCTCACTAAGTTGGCCTCAATGAAATCCTGTTGCTGCGACTGCCAGCTATTATAAAGAGAAACCATTGGCCTTTAAGGATTTCTATATTTTGAAGCCTTTGATTCACCATTTACTTACCTTATGTGTATTTGAAACAGCTCAGTAGAACTTAGAAACGTCAGTATTTGAATACGATACAAAGCCATTCTTATAGTGTTATAGGTACTATTACTTGCAGCACAGATCATATGATAATTTTAACCTGTTTCTTCTAATGAAAAGTCTACGAACAGAATTTTAAGTGCAAGGGTCTGATGTGCAGAGAGATCTGGCACTTGGGGGAATTGCATCAACATCATTTGCATGGTATATACTTACGCAATTTGCAAAAGCTGCAATTCCAGCGTTGCTCATTACAGCATTATTCATCAACTGTATTTCTAGTTTGCATCTGTACAAGACACAGCAAGTACGTCAAAAAATATAGCACTGCTTGGAAACTGAGGCTATCTTTTTCTATGTGGATTATGAGAACAGTGGAAGTGATTGATTTTAGAGCATATAGTGCACCAACTTGTTCTGCGTATCTTCATCGGTACAGCTGCGTATCACATTATCACATAGGGTCCTACTTCCAGAATCATACCACTTTCAGCAATGGGGCTATGGTAGGCAAAGCATATTGCTGTGCTTCTGACTAGCCTGAAATGCACTGTTCATATCTCATCATTGTTCTTGCAGTTTTCCTCTGGGCTTTGAGCTGTGGCAGAGATTTTCTGTGGGTAGAAAATGCCATTTTTCTTTTGCCAGAGTTCTTCTGAGGAGATGCTGTCAAGAGTGCTCCATCACATGTGACGGATCATCACTTACAGAGAATTATCTCTAATACAAAATTGAGTTTTTATCTTGAACTGTCATGCCTGAGAAGTCTCGCCTGTGACACAGGGGAGGGGAAGGAGCTGGATTTAGTCTCTGATTCCTCCTCCAGGACTGAATATATCCTATCTCTCACACCAAGTTCTGTCCTTAATCTCCCTGCTGCCTCCCCTTCCTGAGCTAACAGGTCTCCTCAGTTAATACCGTCCCCCCAGTGCAGCCTCCTCCAGTGTTGAGCTGTGCTCGCATTTTAGTGACCAGGCTTTCAGTCCTAAACTATGTGTTGGCACATGCTGGCATCACCAGTACTCTTCAGGCACTTGGGCTCTTACTAGTTGTGAGCTCTCCTACAAGGTCAAGCTGAGAGAGTTGGAGCTGTTCAGCCTGGAGAAGAGAAGTCTTTGGGGAGACCTTATAGCGGCCTTATAGTACTTAAAGGGGGCCTACAGAAGCGGAGAGACTTTTTATCAGGGAGTATATGGATAGGACAAGACGTAACAGCTTCAAACTGAAAGAGGGTAGATTTAGATGAGGCAAGAGAAGGAAATTCTGCACTGTGAGGGTGGTGGGACACTGGAACAGGTTGCCCAAAGAAGCTGTTCATGCTCTCTCCCTGGAAACATTCAAGGCCAGGCTGGATGGGGCTTTGAGCCACCTGGTCTAGTAGAAAAGCATCCCTGCCCACAACATGGGGGTTGGAACTAGATGACCTTTAAGGTCTCTTCCAATCCAAACCATTCTGTGATTCTATGAGTAGCTAGTAAAATCATGTTGGAAAGAGTGATGGAAAAACACTCAGTTAGCAAATCAATACAACTCTCTCCAAGGAAAAAAAAATTAAATACCGGTTGTGAAGGCTCAGAAAAAGATGTGACTAAAGTGTACGGTTCTATAAAACTGTGTGCAAATAAATATAAGCACAAAATACTGCACCCTAGAGAAGGGTGTTTAGGAAATGCTGTTTCCAGGCCAGCTTGCCAACTGCTCCCTGACACAGGCACGAGGCTCTCCGAAATGGAGGGACAGCCTTTACTCTCCTGGGGAGCTCCCTACCCACCTCCACAATTACAGATTCCTAGTCTAAGAGGTGATGGTTATTTTTCCATACAAAGAAAATCTGTCTTTTTTCCATAATCCTGGCACAAATAGCAGCACCAGCACCCTATATAAAAAGATAATTGAAGATTTTGTTACATATTCAGACTTGAGAAATTTAATCATTATTTGGCTAAGGACCTATCAAAATCACAGCGGGTATCATCAGTTTTGGAATTCGGGGCAGAGACTGAGATCTACAGCTGAATCCTAGGTCTTTTTCTAAGATTTCTGGGAGGAGCTTGTTTGATCCATAAAATAACATCTGAGATAAAAAGAAGTGTTCTTGCTGTGAGCCACAGCATAAAGCCCATATTATAAGAGCGTAACAGAATCTTCTTTTACTCTCTTCCTAGACAGTAAAAACATTGAACTCCCCAGGATTTGGAACCACACACAGACATACTTAGTTTTTAATCAACTGATAGGATTTCTATTTCAAAACCCTCTTCACCAATCAGTAGCACATTTGTTTGCTAAGCACATGCCACTAAAAACCTACGAAGGCATCAGCACGCTTTGTAAAACAGCATCTAGTGAAACTTAGTGCATGTGGCATTCAAACTCAAGCAGCTCTGCCTTCTCACGATGTACTATTTATATGTCAGTTTGTTTTGCTCATACCCGCCTCGTGTTGGTTTCTTTTTTTTCCCTGCAGTTACACAGTATGTTACTTCTGCTACTTCAGAAAGAGGTAGGTGTCATTTCCTCCAATTTATTGATGGAGGAAGCTGAGGGCCCGAGAACAAAGCCCAGGCCTTTGAGTTCCTGCGCTGTTTCCTGGCCCTGCTGCTTTCCTTCTCCCAGACCGTCACCAACACACAGGCCAACGCTGCATCCAGCCAAGAAGACCCTCTGCTCCCTCACATTTATCTCTCTGGAAAATAGATAACTAAGGCAACACCCGAGCTCATTCACTAAGCTCTGCTACAGACTGCAGGTGCCTTAGCAAGGCAGGAATGCTCTTGACATAGCAGGAGGCGTTCCTGACAGCTGAACCTCTACCTGGTTGTGCTACTCCCACTCCAGCTCAAGCTGCCTCCTTCCACGCCACCCTCCCGCGCCGCCTCTCCTGAGAACACTCAGGTCCTGCCATCCTGTGGCCGCCCATACTCCTGGGTTAAAATTATTATTTTATACATTTTTTACATCCAATGCTGCATATCTCTTCCTCACCATAACTCTAAGTTCTTAATTGCCTTTTCAACTTGCTTGACTACAATAGATGCCTCCTCTAAGCCTATGAGGGCTTGTTGTTGCTCTTGTACTCAAGCCCTGTTTCTAATCTCTTGCTTTTTGCTCCCCTGCCTTTCCACAGCCACCCAGAGAACAGAGGTGATGAGTCAGAAAGGGAAGTTTAATAGTGTCCAGAAACAGAAATAACCAGAAAACCTCAAGGGCTTTACTGTCTTTTTCTTACAGAGAACAAAACAATGTTGTAATGAATAAAGTGTCACATGGGTTAGTTAGAATTTTGCTCACAGTTAGTTAGAATTTTGCTAACGGTATTAAAACCTTGTGGGCTACTCATCCTCCAGCAGCAGCATTCCAGCTGTTAGCTATATGGGGATAAAATAATTTCACAGTGAAGTACATGCCATTACAAGCACATATTGTGCCATTAGTATGGTTGCATGATCACCCTTTTTGTAAACATTAATTCATATTGAACCTTCAATAAAAACAAGTGTAAATCTAGGTAGGCTAAGGCTTATTGAAAGATTATTATACCGTGCATAGGATATTGAGGAGTTTCCTTGATCTGTGCAGCAAACAATACATACAGCAAGTAGAAATCAGTGTTACTGATAACATTGATGCAGATGAAGACTCGGAAATCGTACAAACAGAAGGGCAACTCAAGCTCTGCAGGACTGGAGGATTGGGTCCTTTCAGATTAGTTCATTTCATTAGCAGACCAGAGTTAAAATTTTTAGTCTTGGAACTCACTTCCATTTTTCATGCTGGCAACTCTGAATCATCTCTCTCTCTCTGCTGCTTCAACTTCAAAACAGGAAAAAGTGAATACAGTAGCCAGCCATGAAGTCTTATAAAAATATTCCTGTGCTATATGAAGTAGCCGAAAAAAGGCTTGGTTCATGCAGCATCTTTTGCCATGCCTGCATCGGCAAGCTTGTGAAATTGTGCAGGGCATCAATCTAGTATTGCTTGCTGCAGCAACATAAGAATGTGAAGAGAAGGTAAAGAAACAAAAGACCTGAGACAAAGGAGAAATTTTGCAGCACTGCACTTACACTGTGATCCTACTGACTTGAGTAAAAGACTACGACCAACAGCAGAAGGGCCACAACTTTACCAGTAGAGCTTGGCCCCCGTTGAGCTCAGCCCGCAGCGAGGTTTTGAAGGCTTCTGCTGTTCTGGTGGCATCAACAGGCTCAGCAGTGCCCCCCAGTAAGTGCTGCTGGCAAAATACCTGGAGAACAGAGTTGTCTTCCGTAGCTGGCCAGGGTGTTCAGAGAATCGCGGGAATGGTCCTGGGCTCTGAAATTAAATATCCAACGGCTGCTATGGACAACATCAAGTACAACTGATGAGGAAGGGAGTTTAGGCTGAAAGAACACAGATGAGGCTGAGAGAGATGCTCTATTTTCAGATAGGCACTATGCAACTTTTTCTTGTGTTCAAAAAAAATTCACTGTTAGTGTCTACATGGCTAATCTTCATGTGAACTGCTCCTTTCCCAATTAATTTTCTTTTAAACTGAGCAATACGTTGATATAGGTCTCCATACACACCCATACTGGCTCATTGATTACTGGAGCTAAACAAAAGCAAAAAAGGCAGTCAGCTAAATAGTCACTTGTGTTCTGGCTCCATCTTTCATAGTTCAAAGCTATGTAAACAGTTCAACTGTATTACAGCACATTTAGGAAAAATAAAGGAAAAAAAAAAAGGGTGTAACGTCAACCTGTGATTAGTTTTATTTGGAATACTTCACCAGATCTTGGGTGCTTCTCCCTCTATATAATCTAAAATAAACACTGTAAAAATGTACTATTAATAAAAGCAAATTGCATCATGGATGCAAAGAATGCTGTAAGAAAATACAACTGAGAAAAATATGGTAATATATTTGGTTTTGAAACGATCATCACTAGGTTAACAAGAGACTTTGATACTTTGCTTGCAGGTGTTTATCCTGCATTCTTTTAACACACAACATATAAAGTCCCCAAAAGATTTTTAGCTACACATCATCCTTCAGAGTATCTGCTTGACTGTGTTCATTTTACGGCTTTATGGTACATACAGATCTGGACTGAGTATGAATAATGCACAAAAGTGACCTCCATTTTAAGGGAACAGCACTGCACTCAAATCCAAACACGTTTAAATGGTCACTTAGCTAAATGCAACTATTTTAACATTTTTTAAGCCGATACTATGTAAAGGACGTTACTCCAAAAAAGTATTATCTTCCTTTCTAACAAGATAGAATGGGATCAGAGTAAGCAGAGTTATATGTATTGTAGAGTTGAACATACAAAACCTGTCAGCCCTAGCTTATGTGAAGACAAAACGCCAAACTGGGTTCTCTCACCTCTTTCCAGGTTGTAATGTGCTAAACGGAAATATAAATGCTACGAATACCCCAGCCATCAGTTCTGTTAACCTGGCTGGAGAAAGAGACTCTACAGAAAGGCTTCATTTGTGATATAACTTACGTAATACTGCAAATGCCACGTGAACAGTGCTGGGCCAGGACTGCTTACGGCTTTTGGGCCTCTCTGAAGTATAATGCTAGCTGTACCAACATTTTTCCACAGTCTACATCTTTCAATTAGGAGTAAAAGTTGGAACTAAAATTCTGACAGCCTAAGGTTTGGGTTTTCTGATAAAGTGAAACTGAACTTGTGTATTTCTGGCCTGGCTGAATCTTGGTGTAACACAGCTATTTTGCTGTAGATAAATCAGATTTAAATCTGATAGATTTGGCCTTGGAAGACTAATTTCATACTGGCTCCGAATACAGTTAGCAACACTGAATTTCATGTTGCTTCTCATCAAATTCAGGTGCAATTGGAAGAATTCCAGCTGACAACATGGAGAAGGACTACCTAAAAAGCAACACTTGCAGGTGTTTAGCACAGGCTAAATGCTTCATTTTGTACAAGACAGAGCAGAACTCGCTCTTGGCAAGACTGTAATATCGAGGCACACATTCTCCTAACCCATGCAGTCTGACATTTAAAAATGCAGGCTCAAGAAGTGACATTTACTATGTAAATTGTTTTCAACTTTCCACCCCTCCTCTTTAATTTTATAATGATTAGAAAATAAAATTAAGTCCTTAATAATTCAGACTAAGCACAAGTATACCAATGTTCTTGGTCAGACTTTTACAGGATGCTATATATATCTGTAGATGTACATTACAATTGGAATGCAGAAACAGCATCTTGAGTTGGTTAAAAAACTAAAAATCAGTGTAGAATGCATGTTTTGAAGATCTCTAATTAAAAAAACGCTTTTCAGCAGACATCACCATCTTCCCTTTTCCCCACAACTGAAAAGAACTGCATTTTCATATCTGTAAGATTTTGCTTGTTTTTCTTCAAATTTATTAGCTTCTGTAATTATATAATCCATTTTATTGTTTAAATCAGAAACAGTAAGAGAACACTCTAGGTTGGTATAGTCGTTTTACAATGAGCATATCAGCTACAATAGCTTTACCTAATGTTGTCAGAAAACCAAAACAGAACCAGAACAGCATTTTTTTTTGACAAACCTGCTTATTGAGATATCAACTATTCCATAAGGAAGAACATACTTGAAAAATAAAAAAGTTAAAATTTAGTTAAAAGCTTTACTTGTCTGGGAGCAACCTCATAAAACTCTTTTTAATATGAGCACTTCACAAAATGAAAAACTATTTACAACATTTTGCTTACAGTTTGGTCACTTTATCTACACGCATTTGCAGAAGATCTTAGGCAAAATAGGTATGTATCTTCTTCTGACATAGGCTATCAGATTGATTGCACATTTTCCTTTTACATAATGGCTCTCCTATAGTGCACTGAGGTCAGTGATCACTGTCTAATTACATTCTCATTCTAATTTATGGCTCAACAATAAAATCAATATCACTTCAAACCCAAATATCTGAGCGGCTGAATTACATATGGTGTGAAACATGTGGATTCTACCTTTTGGGACCTGATTCTCAAAAGCGTAGTTTACCTCACTATCACAATTAACAAATTGTGCAAAGAAATAAAGGATCCGTGCATCCAACTCGTCTGAAAATCAAGTCATCTTGTCAAATTCCGTCAACTGAGTCAACAATTCTGTCAACTGAGTTACAACTCATTTAAAAAATTTTCATTTCCCTATAGCGCTACAATGAACTCTTCAGCACGCTGTTACTGAATTACAGTATCTTTTACATGTATACTATATTTTGGCCAATAATGTAATTTCCATGTTACACAATATCATTGCCTTCACAAGTAGAGCTGCTACATACATTCACAGTTTCAATAGATTGTAATTAGCTTCTCCAGTTGTGCTTTAAAAATTCCAAATATTTTCCAACAGTAAGTTCAAAGCAAATGTCCTATGCAGCTACAATTGGTCACAGAGTTATAAACTCCATAATTATGAGAAGAGCCTTCTCTCATTCTCCATTTTCATCACCTGCTTTTTCAGGTATGACCTCCAGACTTCGACGGGGCTTTGAGATTTCTGCATTTTCAGTGCCTGGCTTATTGAGTCTACACGAAAGAGTGGCATAATGGATTTGTTTCAGATTCTCCAGTGCTTCATTTTTAGCATATTTGAGAAGATCAGCTTGTCCCTGTTCGAAAAAAAAATGCAGTTAGAATACACAACTGATAATAGAATTCTCTTTTTTTGGATGTTTGTTTCAGATCAATGATACATTTGCCCTGCTCAAAAAACCAACCAAAAAAAAAAGCCCCCAAAAAACACAAAACAAAACTCAAATTGGATTATTTGATGTCAGTAAGAGCCAAGTCCTCTGCTTTTTTTGGAGCCAACCAGTTGCATAAAAAAAAAGGATAGGGATCACTTCTCCCTAACAGTTTGCAGAAAAGTAATCTGGCTGTGTGTTTAATCCATGGAGACTATAAATTTTTCTACATAGAGAAAATTGTGAGGGCTGATTTTATTACTTCAGAAAACTGTTAAACTGATTTGGTTTTTTGTAAATATAGGTTGGTAAGCAACATATTAAAAGGATAGTGATGACAAGAACGTCTTAGGGTTGTTAGCAGATCGGCGCTATCACTACCCCTCTGTACTTGCACTCTTACTCTTCACGGTAGTTAAGTTTTAAGTAAAGCTGAAAAAGAAACTGTTCGAGACTGAGGTGATTTGGCTCTGTCCTGCAGTATTAGGCTACTCCATCTCTTTATATGGATTAAAGCCTTTGAACAGCCACCACTCTCACTAACAGACTACGGACTGCCCTTCCTGCAGCCCTTCCCTGCCCACCCTGCCCACGTCCAGGGAACGAGCAAAGCAGAAGGTCTGCCAGGGCCAACGTGTCTGCACTCCTGAAGGAGAACTGCCCCACAGCTCACAGCCAAGCAAACGAGGCTTCAAAAATACCAGATCACAGCCAGCGTCATTTCCAACTGAAGGGGAGAAAAAACACACACACACTCACAAAATCAAAAAAAACCCCTACTCAGGTACTGTATTTTCTCAAGACTGTCAGTTCCTATAATGTCTAATAAGGTATGAACACTGACTGCATCTTCTCCTGTGACTGGGGTACTCATGTCTGTCCCGTGTAAATTCTGGCTCCTGACAGACACTTCTCTTACCAAGACGCTAATGTCTCTTCTAGAGACGTAACGGATACATTGCCTCTCCTTCTCTGCCAAACAAGGCTGAAATCCTACTTTACTTTTTGATTTAAAAAAATAAAGAAGTAGAACAGCAATCAGACAAAAACATGTGTGCACTCATGGTGTGATCTTCCAGCCTTACTTCTTTAGCAACTCAGAACATAAATACTACCCTATGAAGTAAGCAGAATTACGCACTTGAGGTAGGCAAATTGAAAACAAATACTGCTTTCTTCAGAGAATTAATGTCCCCCTCTCCTTATCCAAGACTATAATAGCCAAAAGTTTTTTTCTGATTATGAGACAGGAAAAAATCCAAAAGCTCACCAATCACAGCACAAGCTTCAGTAATATTTTCTTCTAAAGAAAACCAGAGCTTTTTTTTTTGTCTAAATCACTTTTTTTCCAAAGTGACAAACAACTAAAAGCTAATTTAAAACACTCCAGGATACTAAATGAGTCATATCTGGAGTGCATCTGTTTCTAGCCTAAGTTCCATTTTACATGGATTAGTAGAATATAGTTCTGGAACTTTAATCAAGATGTTTATTACAGGCAGAGCTGCTTGCAACGTTCTATTAATAAAGTTGCCCAAAACTTCTCATTTAAAAAAAATTTGCTTTCAGTTGCTTATAAGCTTGCCAAACTTTAACCACTTAAGCTGATGCTTTCTATGCAGGCTTTTTGCCATTGGCAGATCTTATTATTACTGTTTAATATTATTCTTTAACCTCATCCACATGGTTCATTCAGTTCTGAGAATAAAGACAGGAAAATGCTGTCAGGATTTCTTTAACAATCTCGCATCCTTCCCTCCCCACTCCCACTTGAGGTAGGGACTTGTAATTCAAATTACTTCAGTGACCCAGAGTATTTGATCCAAGTTACAAGTTTTTAATAAACAAAAATTAGATTTTGAACATTGTTAGTACAATCACTCTGGATTTCATTCTCTATCATTCTTCATCTCTTGACAGTTCCAGCAATGTGGCAAGACAATGCATATTCCATTCCCACACAATAATGAATAAAAAGCTTTTTCCTGCGTGGCTTCTCCAAGTTGTCTTACCATGAACATTTGGTTGCCAATGCAGGCAGTCCAAAAGCCAGACTGGAGGAGGGGAGGGAAAAGCCTGGGACAGCGACTCTGGTAAAGAGACAGATGGAGAAAAGGAGGGGGCAAGAGCAATCTCTGGGACTGTCCTGGCAAAAACTCTAGGACTGTAGACAGGGAAGTTGGACTGTACTATACAAAGTAGAGACTAGATTTTACTGAAAGAGGAGATTGTGAAAGAATGAAAAATACAGTGTGAAAACACTGAATTTGGATCAGACAGGTGAGTGAAGAAAGGCAAAGATTGAGGCAACATTTGAGACTGGAACACAGAAAGAAACCAGACTGACAAAATCCACCATGTTGAAAGAAGCCTGAAAAGGACAGACAAGCAGAAGGACTAACAGCTCAAAAAGAGCAAGAGAGCTTGGTAATGAGACTAAAAGCTGGTGAGAGGAAAAAAAAAAAAAAGAGAAGAATGCAAAGCAGAGAAAAAAATGAGGAATACAATGAAATCAGGTGATGAGAAAACTTAAGACTCGCTGGGAAGGATCTCTGGAGGAGGCCAAGAGGGGGCAATATGTACTAGAAAGCAAGCGAGGTCTGTGCAGCTGCTCTTAAGTGCCTGGCTCTACCATCATGAAGCCATATGCTGGGGAAAAAAAAAGCAGTATGCATCTGAAAAATTCAAATTGAAGTCACAGTGAACACTGTTGAACAGTAATACAATGTATCTGAAGGCCAGAACAGTCATCCAGATCTGAAAGATTTGCCGCCCCCCAACTAAAGAACTCAAAGACCTTTCTTTTAGTTATATATCAGATGTCTCTTGTCCAAGGTCTCTCAAGATGCAATTTCAATTCTTTATATTCTATGCATTCCGTAGCTGCATACGATCCTGATCGTCACAATGGGTGCTCTTGATTTAAGAAGTAAGTTAATAGCACAGTCAGTTGACTACAAGCTGGAACATGGGAGTCTCTGAGATCTATGGACTACTTGGAGGTCTTTCACGTTCTTACCAGCCCAAATGGCTGTAGGCTACTTGCTCTGATAATGTAAAACCAATAGGAGAAATCTATCAACAGCTCAAACCACAGATAGTCAAGCAGATTTACTGTAAGAAAGTAAAAAAAGTCCCTGCATTTAAAGAAACAAAGCTGGCCCATGGAGATAACTCAATGCTGGAATCTGGAGCAGTTGCAGAACCAAGCCCATATCTTTCTTGCTATACAGTAGAGCTGACTTTGTCAGGTTTTCATCTCCGAAAAGTCAAATTAATTTAGTCCTTAGTGCTGTCTGTCAAACACATGACAGAGCTTGAGCTTACTCCCAGCACTGTGATTAACAAGCAGTTTGTGATAATTTCCAGTTGGGAGCAGGACTGATACAGGTCTTGCACACTGCAAGAGCAGAGCACTGCGAGAGAGCCATCCTCACAGCAGCAGACGGCAACAGCAGCTCCCTTTTCTTCACCGTGGGCAAAATCCACTACCAGAACTGAGTCCTATGTAACCTCTTTCACATACTGACATTTACAAGCTTCAGAAAAAGAATCAAGCACCAAGCTGTTTTGTAGGCAGACAAGAACTTCAAGAACACCAAAGAACAAAACTGATACTCATTCATAAGTTTTTAATAAACAAAATGATAAAAGATGTGAGTTAATGTGGAAGCCCAATTCAATATCCTTCATACCTCTCTATCCCAATATGCCCGTGCCAACTACTTTTTTGGTTTTTTTTTAAAAAAAAAACCGCAACAAAAATTCTTCTGTTTGTTTCAGCTAAGAGTCAGTGTTTAAAAATATAGGTCCTGAAAGGTAATTAAAAGCAAAACCATAATGGTACCTATCAGTTCTCATATCTATGAAATGAGATATTATTTCAGAGTTAACCAGATATAGCAGCAACTAGAATGTCTCAGCACAGCTACCTTTACAATCTGGTACGTATTCAGTCATGATTTTTGGTTCTTCATGTGAACATGAAAGTACAACTGCAGAGATGACATTTGAAATAACTGCATGAACATTCTTTCCCCCCCCCCCCCCAAAAAAAAAAAACCAACGTAAAAACTGTATTGCTAATGCCTGGGCTGTAGCTCAGGTTCTGGGACACACAGCTCGTATCAGTAGAAGTAAGAAGCCAGTATCCCTTTCTCAAAGCAGTTCTCAGAGCAGTGGCTGCCAGGTACAAGGGGACGTTGCAGCGCCCTGTGTCCAGCCAATGAGTTCTGAGCGCATTTTCAGAATCACGGCATAAAGGACTTAACTTCTAAACATGGGCTTAATTAGGAGTCAAAATTCTATCAGTCCAGCAGTATCAAGAGACTAGTAGTTTTGGATATTTAAACTGAACTGGGATGTGGAAGGTTTTCTGAGTACCTAGAGGACTAGGCAGCAGCTATCAGAAGCTTTACAAATGCCCCATGGTGAATCTATCTGCAGGTTTGGTCAATAAAACTCAGATGATCTACAAAAAAAAAAAAAAGAATTTGCATCCCTCTAAGTGCCTTGAATGTTCCATTTACAAATACATTTATAAAAACAATATAGGTGTAGAATGAGCATCATTACAGAGGTAACAGATGCCACGAACTGTATGCCTTAGGATTTCTTTCACAAGAAAGTAATTCATGTTGTCTAATGTGACATGTCTAAGAACTCATAGCCACGAAGCAGAATCTAACAAATGCTGGAGATAGGAGTCCCATCTTCATATCCAGTACTCCCATTGAACTCTCCTTGTATGTTTTGAACAGCTCAAATTCTGAGCCTACAGAGGTTTTTTTTTACTATTTTGCTATGCAAGAAAAGTCCGTAAATTGTTATATGAGATTGCCTGTAGGAGTCTGCTGTAACAGCACTTAAGAGTGATTTTCTTTCTACAAATGTGTATTCTTACTGGCAGGAAATGTGATTATCTATGTTTAGAAAATATGAGTGCTATCAGTCTGAGTAATGACAATAAATAAATTGCTAGCAAATGTTCTTGCAAACTGCCTGTTTGAAAGAGAGGAATACTCTAACACTGTACAATGTCTAAATCTCTCAGGCAACAAAGTTTGCTAAAGCAGACTACATTTACTTCAAGTGATATTCTGAAATTAAAACAAATATCTCTACGTGCATATACGGGTTGCATAAAAATGGGAATGAATGCATATACACATACACAAATTGAATAAAGATATTTCAGCTGAGTTCAAACATACTATACCTATAATAAATTTGGCCACATGGCTTCAAATTAGGAAAAATAAAATCACTTAAAATAGTAATTGCAATGCATGCACATGCACACACATACATAGAGATATTTAATAGCTACATCTGATGTTCTGAACAGTTCTCCTAGAATTAAGTTGTTAACTTTGTTATTTTGTCAAACTTTCCATTGCATCAACTGTAGTCAAAATGTCCCACTTTAAAAAAAAAATCAATATGAACCTTGAGGGTAAATGTAGCTTAATCGGTTTGGAAAACACATCAGCCACACCATGTGAGCATTCTGTGACTCCTCTGCGAGGGAGCTGAGGATGGCGCTCATGCAGAATTATTTAGTAGTGCTGTTCAGAGCCACACAGTGATTCCTAAACCATAGCCAAGAGACCATGTGAAATATTGTTCATAATTACAAGAATAAAAAGTTAAAACCATCTAAGCATGGCACTGCCTTCGGTGTACTGGCTGCTCAACTGTCTTGCTTGTTGAACAGCAAAACTGGGGGCCACTGAATAGAGAGGGGTTTATTTCTTGGTTGTTCAAGAGGGAAGTTAATTTGATGTAGGCAGGGAATTCAACTAAAAAAAGATAAAATCTTCTTGAAATGGCTGTCCTGATCAATTTTAACTCTCCTCACAGAGCTTTTGGAGAACCAGAAAAATGGAAATGGAAGAACATATTATTAAATCAAATTTATCATTGCAAGTCCTTTTCTCCAGAAAGGAAGAGTAGTGTCTTAGAAATTGGTATTTTTTTTCTACTTAAATATGTAACGCAAGAGAAGTTATGGTCACAGCCTGTAGTTAAAGAGTTTCGAGCGAAAAACCTCAGTGTTTACTTCAGACAAATCACAACCTCTAACTTCCTGTACATCCAAATGTGAATAGCAGCACTTAATAGAACACAACTTTTGGTAACATCTCCTGTTTTAAGTTTGACAAAAGGCTGTTTAAACACCTCACCTTTCTTTTTTTATGAAATACTAGTTATTGGACAAATTCTATCTTCCTACAGAAACGAACTTAGTCTGCAAGTAGAAATAAAACAAGCCAATGTTGAAGAGATTTTCTGAATAATCCCTTCCAGAGGAAGGCCTTCTAGCTTCATAATTACATTAATCTTAAGGATATGTACAAACCCCCCTCAGTGCTCTGAAGAGCCAGATCTACCATGTGGGTTCTCTGATTCCTGGCTTACGCAGAAATCACGACTTCACATTTCAGTTGCTCATCAACTGCACACCCCCCTCGCCCCCCTCCCAGTCCTTATGTTCTGAATGGAAAGCAAAAATGAAACAAAGGTACTGCTGTTTCAGGCAGCATTAAAATAGATTTGCCTCTCCAGGCTGATACCTGATACCTTTGACGGAAAACTAAAGAAGGGAAAAGAATTTATTTCTTTGACATTTGCCCAAACCCACTGAACTGACTCTGCCCCTCTCTGCTCCCTAGGTAGCCCAGGAATGGTACTTGGCACATCCCATACACTGTCTTCAGGAAACTCTGCTCTAATACAGGAAAAGTGACAATCTGGTCCATTTACCTATCAGCAGAGCCTGCATGCATATTTTAGAATGTATTAACTGTACACGTTGTAGCAGATTTCACCGCTTTTTGATTCTCCTCTGCATTGGATTTGTGCAGTGTAACACAAAAGGAACCGGAGCACCAGGCAACAACATGAAAAGCTTAACAGCTGAAACCAGCATGGAAAGCTGGAGAAATCCATGTGTATCACTGCTTTTCTGTAGGAGTTCACTGTAAGAAGAGGTGATAGGGAATTCTATTTTCAGAAAGAACTAAAAATAAAAAAATGTGGGAGAAAATAATTTTCTTTATAATTAAAACAGACTTTAAAGTAGGGATGAAATATTTGATTGAGTGGGAGAGAAGAACTCATTAGTGGATGTAAACACAAAACTTGAATAATTTGGGCTAGAAAGATAATGTCAAGGGAATAAATTACAAGAGGCGGTTGTGCTATCTCTATAAATTTTTATATACTTCGCCAAGATGAAAGAGCAGCGATAAGAAACCTGAGCTGTTCCACATTCTAGTTTCCTGAGGGTCTTTGGCTGAGAGTTTTTTTATACTTCACCACCTACTGTTGCGTCAAAATGTAAGCAAACATATTTGACAGAATGCAAAGAGAATCTCCAGCTCATACATACTCAACGTACCTCAGTCTGGATGGCTAACATAATTGGTACGTATCATTAATCACCATTCCTCACTGAGTGCAGTTCCAACAGCTTCCCTTTTGTTTTTCCTTAACTGCATTAATCTTAACACCCTGGCTCCCTTTCAACTCACAAAGCAGGGTTCAAATGTCAGCATAGCTTCTTCCCAGCCCAAGACACTTCACAAAAATCAATACTCATTGTTTCACATATGTATTCAAGATTACAGTGGACTCCGTTAATGTTAAAGGGTTGCAAGAAGAAAATGTCAGGCAAACTAAATGAAACAAACCCCCCTAACAATAGGAAAGAAGAAAAATTCACATTGAGAGTCTGCTATGCTTTCAAGTTATATAAACTAAATTGATTATGATTATAGAGGTGAGTAACTCCAGGTGAACACAGAATAATGACCAATAACAATATTAGAATTTCAGTTGTGAGTGAGAAAATACAGTAACTAACCAAAGGAAGACGCATTACCTTCAAAATTGTAATGTTCCAAGTAAAACTTTCTACTGACTTTTGCAGTTTTCTTTCTTTTAAACCTTCTCTTGCTCCTATATTGTGCAGGTTTTCATGAAACTCCATTGCTGTGGAGAACAAAAAGGGGAGGAAAACAGTATCTATTTTAGTGAATTTTTATGATGAGAGAGATAGTGATTTGAAACTAATAAGGTAAAAGGAAAGTGAAAAAGCTTCAGAAATTTTACTCTTCAAGCACACCCCTGATCTAGTAATGCGCACCGTTATACAACATGCCAATGTACACAAATCTCTAAGCCAAAATCTGCACTGAAGTACCCGATGGGTTACTGGTCTACAAAGATCATGGAGCCAAGCAAATATTTACCATACAAAAATATTCTTTATGCATAACGTGCCAAAGCCATTCCACTCCAGCTACACATACCTAGCAGTTGGCAGCACCATCTCATTGCCCTTTTTCAGGAAATGAAACAAAGTCAGATCCTCCTACCAGGGCACACCCAGGTAAAGCCTCAGCAAACAAGTGCCTCCAGCTTAAACAAGCACTACTGGTCCCCCTGTCCACAACATCTCTTGCGGATGGCACAGGCCAACTCCTCCTCTTCATGCTACACTAAAGCCATCCTACTCTAATTCTAAACATACAACCAGGGACAAGTATATTTGAATTTTATTTCTACTACTAGCTTGCCCGATAAACTGAAATGGATTATTTTTGCTTCTTCGTCGCAGCTTTTCCACATGCTGAATGGAATGAATGATATTTGCTACACAATATATGGACAACTCAATTTCAGAGCATGAATGCAACACGGCATTTAACTGTTGACAGTATCTCTCCTGGTCTTCCACTTCTACATCCCTGCTTGGTTTTCTTGCATTTGAAACTATTTAAGGCACTAATAGTGGCAAAGTAATAATAAAAGTGTTAAATTCTAAAATGAAACTGATTTCTTAGAACACAACAGAAAAAGGAAAAAAAAAAGAGGAAAGATCTTTACATTTACAGCTAAATTAATAAAACGAAAAATCTGTCCATATAAACTCATATAAGATATGCTTACAAAGAAAACTGGATGTTAAATGTCTTTTTTTTTTAAGAAATACACAAAATTTTCTATCTCCTTGCAATTACAAATTCAGCTCTCATTCTCTTTAAGAAAAAGTAAGCATATTACTCTTAAGAGGCTAAAATGCTTCTAGAATTATTAATCTAAAATCAGTAATTTGAACTGCCTCAGAACTCTTGAAGGATAACAGACATAATACTAACCTGATTTATCACTCTTAATACATTTCTGTATGCACCACCTGCTTAACCCAAAAAGCACAAGTTACTCATATTTTCCATTTATACTAGCAGATGTTAAAAAGGATATTATCCACAAATTTCTGAGCGATCACACAGATCATACAGGATGTCTATTCTTCTTGTGTTCAGATGGAATTTCCTGGGTTTTAGTTCGTGCCCACTGCACAAATGTTTTTATCTATAATGAAATTATTATTGATTCTTGTCTTGAGCCAGAAAGCTCATTTCTAAAAGTTCCTTTTAATCTGCGATGTCAACTTTCCTAAAATCCTTATTTACAGAGAAGCACTGAGGTTGTAAGGCACCTTTGGAAATCTAGTTGGTCTAGTCCAACCACCTTACTCAAAGGGTCAGGTAGAGCAGGTTGCCCAGGACTGTGCCCAGCTGAGTGTTGGACCCTCACCAATACATCACCAGGACATCAACTTGCTGAGGAGGCCCTTTGCCCCAACATCCAGGGGACTGATACATGAAGATGTTGAAACAGCAGTAGCTCCATTATCAACCAGTGACTGTCCTACAGGTGGACTTCATGCTGCTGATCACAATGCTTGGAGCCTGGCTGCTCAGCTAGTTTTCAGTCCACTTCACTGCCCACCTACCTGGCCTCTGCTTGCTTCCTTAGTTTGCCTATGAGGATACTAGGAGAGACAGTGCTGAAAGCCTCAATAAAGTCACAATAAAAACCATCCACTGCTCTTCCCCTCCTTTGTCAAGCCAGTCACCTCATCGTAGAAGGTTGTCAGGTTGGTTAAGCCTGATTTCCCCTTTGTAAACCCATGCCCACTTTCCCCCACTACTTACTTGTTCGTTTGGAAACAGTTTCCAAGAGGACTTAGTCTGCTACCTTCTCAGGGAATGAAGTGAGGCTGACTG
The DNA here is from genome assembly GCA_020746105.1 of Trogon surrucura. NCBI lineage: Eukaryota > Metazoa > Chordata > Aves > Trogoniformes > Trogonidae > Trogon > Trogon surrucura. Next base: position 13,144,268 of record CM036622.1, on the reverse strand, counting down.
GCTTGGTTCTACTTTTTTACCTTCCTTGAACTGTGGTAACTGCTGCTTATGACAGCATGACAAGGTTTCAAACGTCATTATTTGATTCCCTTCTGAATTGCTGTTTGTGGAATATTAGGGCACTTAGTTTGCACAAATGACATTAAAAAGTCTAGCCACCCCCACTCCAGCGTAAGTAAGGGCTATCTGACAGAAGTGAAGTGCTTGCAAAACAAAAACACTTCCATCTTTCATAACCTGATTCAAATCTGCCATGTTAAGGGACAGTTTTTCAGTGAAATATTCACTCCAACTACTGTAAGTCATGTAAATGCACTGTAATCTATGCCACGTAATAGCAGTAGCACAAATCAACAGAAGGTTTTTAAGCTGATCAAAATACTGCCAGCAAATTTTCCCAATTATAGCAAAAGATTCCATGGCATATCCTTGCACTTATTTTTTAAGCATTCTTAAAAGCAATCCTTCAGTATTTCCAAATAATTATTTTCCCCTTCAGCACCGAATCACTTTCTGGTTCCCCAGTGAATGCTGATTAGTTTAGTCTGAATTTCATGATTGTCTCAGCTTTTCTTTCTCTCAGACCTCTTCCCTCCCCACCTCCCCCAACCCTGGAATGCATTAGGTGGCATTAACCCTTCTTCATCCCTTCTGGGAACACCTCACCATTGAAGAAATTCTTCTGAAATTTTCTCTAAAATTCTTTTCTCCTATTTGCCATAACATCAAATGGCATGAGGAAAAGAGAAGTGCTATGAAACTGATCAATGCAAGAGAAGCCCTATGTCATGTGAGGACACTAATAAAAATTTGCTTTGCTAGTCTAGCAAAAAGAAAACCACACCAGGAATAACTGCTCTCTAGGTACTCATCAGTCAGGTAAGATCTTGGACATCAAAGAATCATTTCAGCTAAAGCACTACATTAGAATGAATGTCTATCAGTAAAAATTTATGTAAAATTTATAACCATTGTAGATATGATTGTGTAAGCAACCTTGAAAAGGAAGAAATTACTCAAATCAAAAATTCATATTCATTTTAAATAGAGCTCAGCTGGTCAATTTCCAAAAATTGTACCTGGAAGTAGACTTCAGGACTTTTCAGTCCTGTTTTTTTTTTCAACCTGCTGCATGATGAATCCTCTAAATAATATTACATGGCAAATCTCAAAACTTGCATTAACTGATGCTCAGCATATTCTGATGGAATGTTTATGTCTGTAAACTAAACAAGAACTGATATCACCATATAGAAACTGGGGTGTCTTATTGCTATGACATACTTCAGTAAGAAAAATACCTTTCCTAAATCACAGAATCATAGAATGTTACGGGTTGGAAGGGACCCCTAGAGATCATCTAGTCCAACCTCCCATAGAACATACAAGGCAATACAACAGTCTTGACGGGCTGATAAGAATTCTGGGCCATCACATGTCAGAATAACTTCCAGATTAGAATCCTAGCTTTATTATATAGTTCTGGATTTTTAATCACTATTTGGTCACAAATGTGTTCAGAAGATCCAAACCCTTTCATAACCTGTTATGAATGCATGTTGTTGTTTTGCTGATGTTCAGAATTCTGGAAGACAGAGATTTATTTCTGCTGCTGCCCTGCACATTGGATATGTTGGCTTCCTAGCACCTACACTGTATCTTCAGGAAAAAGATTTGAGGACATATTTCAGAAACAACATCTTAAGTACTGTTAAAAGTTACTTGTCTCCAACTGTATTTACCTTGGGAAAAAAGTTTCTTGATTTATTCAAAATGAAGTAACCTCATATGAAATTCTGTCTTTAATTACTAACTAGAAATGACACATGTTGAAATTTGGTTAGCAATTCCTCCCACTACTGGGCTTTCACTATAGTTCCAAGGTAGTATACTTAGGATAATGATTAAAATGTGACATATAAGGCGCATAAGTGATTCATCTATCTTTAAACTAATTAAGGCATACATATTGCATATATTACACAAGTAGCCTTAAGGCACTGAGCTGCATGTGTTTATATGCTTTCTTTTTTACTGTACAATGCATGTATCTGTGTTAGAAAACTCTGTTGACAGCTATATTTTTATTAAAATCAAGATGTGAAAAGAGACTGAATCATGAAGATTGGCTTGTGTGTGCACAAGGCAGGAGTTCAGACTGTTTGGAACTCTGCAGTTTGTTTGCTTTTCTAAGAGTTACTACCACAAAGCCCTCAGTTTATAGGGGAAAAAAACATCACACCTTCTCTTTAACTGAGATTTGAGATACTCATTTTTCAAGGAATTCTTAGCAAAACAGTGAGCACAACACTTGCTATACTTTATTTCTAAAGCCAAACTTCTACTGATATACTCGTTTGTTTTCTTTGATGAAAGCTTTCTTGCCAAGAGCATGATTTACAACCTAGCTGGGAGACATGATGACACAGCAGGTGGGCTCCTCCTAATATGGGATTTTTCTCTTAACAAAGAATTTTATCAATGAAGTGGCACAATGGCAAAACTTTGGCTATAAATGTATATACTGAGAAGGCCTAACATGAAATAGATATCTAAACAATAGTTGTCTATACCTATATAAAATACACACTGATAATACTGTAGGTAAGCACTTCAGTCAAGCCAAGTATATTTTATTTCATACTTGGTAGAGCACATTGATGCAAAAGCATATTAAATACTTTTCAAAAGAGTCATAAATAAGTAATAAAAATGAAATAAACATTAAACAGTTCTAAAATGGAAGCAAAATACCATACAGCTCTTGATTAGGTTACCGCATATTGCAGCTCAATTACTATGTACACTCATCTCTAATGCTTACAAAGTTTCTATCAATAATTTCCATACACAGATTAGTTCTTCACAAGAAAAAGAATCTAAGAAAGCACTTTATACATTAAAATACTTCTTCCTATATTGTATAGGTTAACTGGTAATATAGGAAATGAAAGAACTCTAGGAAAGAATTTAAGCAATAACTACTCATTTCTTCATATAGATATTTAATCTGCATAGACAACTGTTACACTTGACCATATCTTTGAAAGCTTGGCTTTGATTTCTTTACAGCATTAAATACTTTCCTTAATATTTTTACTTCAGATTATATTCCTGAAACAATCAGGTATTTCAGCTTCACAGACAATTTCCTCTTAAACTGAAGTTTATCAGGAAAAAGACTGTGAGTCTGGCTACCAGATCATATAAACAATAAATCAGACAAATCATGTTAGGAAGTAGCAGAAGTCACTGTAGTTGTAAGTTCTCATATATTTTGCTGACAGAACACTTTTCACACAAAGATTTAAAATTAAGCTTAACAAATTAATACTTAGAGCACCTCATCTAAGGATCACTACTAACTGCAAAAACTGACTTTTAACAAGAACAAGGAATAGATGTTCATGTGCTTTCAAGCACCTACTTCTCACTGAAGTCAACCAAATCATTTAATGTCATAACTAGAGAATCAGAGTTTATTTGCAGAGTACGAGTGTGCTGTGCTTCCGCTTCAAGAAGCTCCAGGTCTGAAATGCTTGCATTCAGAATAACTAGATTAACACCTGATGAAATATTACATTAACTAAATTACTTGTTCAGTATTTCTAATTATTTCAACTTCTTTAGCAATGTAAGGTTATCTCTGTATTAAGTGAAAATGTTCCACAGACACAGCCATGTACTGCCTTTAGGTTTAACCTAGATGGTGCCTGCTGTCCTTTTATTTAAAAGCAGCAAAGACAAGTTCTCTGCATGAGATAACCTTTTTATCCCAAGATGCCAAGCAACAATGGCATCACAGCCTGCCAAAAGCCATCCTCTCTGCAAGGACTAAATTAGAATTTAGTCTTCCAGTCCACATTCATCCAGTTCCATATGCAACCACAATAACTCAGCTTTCAATATAAGACACTTTCTTTAATGCTGGGAACCACTTACGACATGAAACGGTCACCAATTTCTTTAGGAACCACTGTCAGCAGAGATTCAAAGTAGTTGCAGCACCAAGCTTACACCGTTAAGAAGTTACAAAGAGGACACCTGTGATATCTGGCCTTCATTTAATTAAAACTTGTTTACTTCCAGGAGTTAAATTAACCAACTCCACTTTCCTCAAGCACTTTAAAGAACACTCCTGAGTAACGTTAACCTTCTAGGTACCAGAGTCAACAAAATGCGTACCAAACTACAAAGCACGCAAAACTCGCATGCCAACATTTTTTATATACTTCCAAAACAGCATTGCTGTAAAACACACAGAAACCCAGGTCTTCACATACTAAAATATCTGCTTTGAAGAGAAGACCCAATGTAAGGAAAACTTCCATCCACAAGGACAGTCCTCCATGAAGACAGACTTCAGAATGTGGGTGAAGTTAAGCCACTATCATGTATGAGAATGAATTAATATTGTCAATAAAGGGCAGAAACACAGAGTTACAAGGGAGAGGATTTTTTCCACAACCCACTATTTCCATCTTTTATTTATGAGCCTTAATCCTCAAAAGAGACCAATGAAAGTCTAAGGAAAGAGATCCTGAGTCTATTTAATGCTAGAAAGCACACTTAATAAAGACATTGATTTATGGCACATTGTAGTTTATCCTAGCCTTCAGATCTCTTTTTGCTTCCACAGGAATGCAGCCTCTCCATTCTAGAATATCACCTTCTGCTCCAGGGAAGTTGGGTACGTTTTTGTTTCAAGTTGTCTGATTATCATAATTAGTCAAACCCAGAGCCATTTCACCAATCTGTAATTCTTATTCTTTGTTGCTGTTGTTTAATATATGAAGAAGGGGAATGGATATCTGAAAGCCTGTTCAACTTCTCAGTGCTTTAGCTAGTAACACACATTACAAAATCTGTCTTTCAACCACACTGATTGTAACATTTACTAACTCTTGCTTTTTTTAAACCCCATCTATGGACAGGTTGGAACTGTTGGTTAGTTTCAGTCAGCAGCTGTTGTTCTGTTGTCACACGTAGACATAGATAGTCCATGGGGAATAAATTAATTTTGTAAATATTTCTGTACTGGGAAATCTTCTAGATTTTTTGCTTTTAACAGTGAACATCATGAAAAATATAGTAAAGGATCCAATTCTAAGATTTAACTTGAAACCAGCACTTCTTACTGGCAGTCAAACCCATTAAACACTGCTCAGTTACGAACTCCAACAGCAAAGGATAATGCAGCATTTTTTCGATAAAGCAGCATTTCTTAATTCCCTACATATGAAGCCATAGTTTAAATGCAGGGGCTTCTAATCAAAAGTCAAGACTTGATGATGAGAGGCAGTACTTCCGAAGACAAGGGTTAACAAGTTCTGCTGAACTCGTGTGAACTCCACAGGACCTATACCATGATCGCAAATTCTCTTTCAAGTCAGGGATAACTATAAAAATGTTGGGAAGAGCTGATCTCGTCATTCCTTTTTACTGCTTAAATGAAATCTCAGTTGCATGCCTATATAATCAGTCAAATGTGTTCCTCAAGATTTAATTATACCCATTTCTTTTCCTCTATTAATCGATTATCTAATCTGAGAATATTACTTTTTCTTATATGCTTTGTTCTGATGGACCCTAGGACAAAAAAACTATTTAGAATGCAAATAACAGGAACAAATAGTAAAAGAAATGGCTCAGTAAACATGTCATTTTGCTGAAAAGCTTAATCAGTATCAGTGGGCAACTGAGAGTTATAGCTATTTGAACAAAATTGATTTTACTGCTTTAATTTTCAGCTACAGGAAGCACTTGCAATGCCTGTATGGCCATTACCCTAATCTTTTTCTGCATGAAGCTCACACATAACTCTTTCCCAATGGATACTGTGCACTCTCTTTACCTTTGGCAGCATCCAGAATGGCTGGATATTCCCTATTTTGAAACCGTATTATGTTTCTGACACTGCCGAAGGACTGCTTTGGAATACATGTCAGAGAAGGTGCTTATTTTATGTCTTTTACTACTTGCATTACTTAATAAACTAACTCCCTGATGTTTTAGTCACAGTACAGTTGAATTAAATAAGGCAGTCCCTGCTCCATCAACTTAGAATCAAAGTATAAGGAAAAAAAGAGAACAGATGGATAAAGAAAGAGTAGGGAGTACAAGGAAGCAGCGAGAACTATTTTGGTCAATGTGGTAGGAGGACATGTGTCAATCTAGCTATATTTCTGGGATAATTTAAAAAACCCAGTCAAAGGAAGTAGCCTGGTGGATGTTTACAGTGGGCCTGTGGGACAACATGATCAAAAGCATGACGACGGCTGACGATTCATCAGGCAGTGGGAACTCTTGCTACCAAATGAGCAAACACAAGAAAAGTGAAATCAGCTCAGACCTGATGTATACCGAGGAAAAATTATAGAAATGAATACAGGGATAGACATCATCCAAATGACAGCCAGGAAAATGATGTACATAAAGCAAAACTATAATGGTCAAAGTCAGAGAAAATGACAGTGTAGTTGAGAAGATAAGAATCTGAACAAGAGTTCTGGCTCCACAGATGATGAGGGAAGTTTATACCTCTAAAGCCATACAGAAAAAAAAGCAATCTGAACTGTTAGCACACAGTGCTGGAATGTATATTTATGCAAGATATTAGCAGTAAACTGACACTGTTAGAACTGTATAAAATAATTTCATTTCCTGAATTAAGAGAGCAGCCTTAGAGACTATTTCTTGAAAGTACTGTCAAGGCTGCTTTTTCCCCTACACACATTAATTTACCCTTACTGACACTACATTTCATAATTATCAGTGTCAAAAGATCCTCCTGCACTGTGTCACAGTCCTATCTACACTTGATCGTGTTCAATGATTCTTTGTCACGAGCAAACTGTGTTCAATCATTACTTGCCCCTCTGATCATTTAATGAATACTTGGAATATTACATGTCCCTTTGAGCTCCCACTGATGAACACCAAAATGAATTCCAAAGCTGTGGTTCTCTCTTTTAACCTGTGATGAGCTCAGGCAGTATTTAAAGCAAAAGAATGCAATGGAAGATTGCAAAAGAGAAGTACGAGAATGACATGAGTTGGGTACAGAGGAGGATGGGAATGGGGTAAGGTGACCTGGACATTCAAATTCTCTACTCTGGAGAAGACAGAGGAGCATTTTAGGTCTTAACAGATAAAGGGAATGGACTGGATTATCTTTAAATCCCCTTTAGCACTTATATTCTATTTTCTTGAATGATCTTTATCTGGCTTAATAGCAACAAAATAAATGACACCGCAATCATTTTGAAGTTACGCAGATTTTTCTTCTTCGTTTTGTTAAGGGATGAGAAGTACAGTGGGAACCAAAGCAATATCACGTTTCCACATCTTTTCATTAGTTGATGTATCTAAAATGGTTTCAATAACTATTTAATTAAGAATATAATGTGTTGAGCTGAAATGAATATGCTGATGTGAAGAAAACAGAAGGTTTTTATATGGCTTAATTTTAAAGAACCAAAATGAGGAAAGAAGTTTACAGTCATATGTTCTTAGAGAATATTAATAGCAAAGAACCTGAATTCTGAAAAGAGCCATCTCAAGAATCATATCTTTGCTTATTCAATAGGCCATCAACTGAAGTAACAAATAATGGTGCATTTATTTTAAAATCAGTTCTGGGGGCTAGAAGTCTTATTATTAAACTTAAGTTAGAAAATGTCTTAATAGAGAGAGTCCACTCTGTTGCTTTAATAGAATTCTCTCACAAGGCTGCTCACGACAAGAAAAAATTACTGCTTATTGGCAGTTTGAGTATTTCTTCTTATTCTAGCAGCTTTTTCACTCCATAGAACAAAATATCCCAGACAAGGGCACAATTTTGCTTCTTCCTTATCAAGAAACAACACAGGAAATCATATCAGAATGAAATAGAGTAGCATCTACTGAGATCATGAGATCAATTAGCCTTAAGAAAATCTTCAAATCTATTGATATTAGAAGTAGTTCAATACAGCTCATTCAGTATGTTGACCCTTTAGGGCTGAAGCTGCTCTAAATAACAGGATCTATTGCATAATCCATACTTACACTTATGACACCATACTGGAGGTTTCTCATTTAAATGAGACCAAAATGTCCACTATTTAGCACGGGCTTTAAGTCTTTAGCATTCTTCAAAAACAGATTCTTGGACCCAGCTGCACATGATGTAAAATGAGACTGTAAGACTCAGGAAAATCAGACATATGGAAGTTTAGTGGAATCCATATGAGCTAGTAGAAAGTAATCTTCCTCAAGGGCAACAATTCTAAAATATGAGGTAAAATAGGCAATTAGCTTTTGCCTTACCTCTAACCAGGGATCTAAACTGCTTCAGACACTGAATAAGCTAAAAAAACACGTCACACTGTCACCCCAAAATGCAGCAGGTGGTTCAAGAAGTAAGCATACAAATCCACAAGACAATTTCCTTAAGGCAGCATGATCTATCTTGAGTTTGGTGTTCTAGATAAATCTCTGCATCTACAAACAAGATATGTGAAGCAAGATTTTGTTACTCATGGTATTTATGATTATTTATGTCCGATAGCTTTAAATAAATAGCACAAATTAAAATTTTCACATATTTTGACAGTTCTGTGGTTTGCCTAAAGTTCACGGAGTCTGAGGAATGTGTGCTGTGAATAAAGGGGAGATATGGAAAATTGAAGCAGGTCAGTCTTCCTGGTGCTGGTCTAAGTTGGAAGATGCTACTAACAGAAAAGAGATTGTAGAAGGGTGACGTTGGAAAAGCATTAATTTTTATTTTCAGGAAAAGAGAATGAAGAAAAGAGACTGAAATTTATAGGAGAGCAGAGAAGTGGACCAAAGAATGGAAGAAAATCATGGAAGATGATGGGAGCAGCAAGATCACGAATAACAGAAAGAAAGAAATGTATTTTTATATAAAAAGCTTTTGTTCTGATTGAGTCATGCAAGACATGGCTATAGAAACTTTGACTGACTCTGCAGCAGACGTCTGGTTTCTGATGCAAAATGTGATGCATCACTACTCTACGTAGATTTATAACATTGTTTAAAAAATACTTTAGAAAGGCCAAAAGAGAACAACCAATTAAACAGCAAGGTCAGAGATGCTATTCAAAAGAAGAGGGAAACCTTCAAAATTCAAAGTCCTGTTCAAATGAGAAAACCATTACCATGTATCAGGTGAAAAAGAGACAATTTGTGAAGGGATTAAGAACTAACTACACAATCTGTGTGAAATATATATCAGAAATGGGAAAAAATCCAGAGAATCTGTGGGACCATATTGGCCATAACAAGTTAAAAAACCTGGATGTTCTGCATCTGTGTGGTTTGAAAAGCCTGCCACAGATGATACATGTAATTGTCTGCAAAACCAGTTTTACTCTGAATAGGTAAAAGAAACCAGGAGAAACAAAGGGTATCCACTCAACAGATCTAGAGAAATGCAGAGAAACAATATCTGAATTACTGTCATGTAATTATCAAAAGGCAAGGTACTTCATTAAGGCTCTTGAAGAGGTTAAAACTACAACGACAAAAGAGAAGTTTGCACATGATAAAAGAGGAGATTGGAACAAATGGTTAAAAATTACACTGTGAAGGAAGACAATTCATTTTCCTGTAATCCTGTTTGCATTTGTGGAAATTAGTATATTGAGAAGTTACTGTCCATATACAGAATACTCATGCTTTCCAAAGACAAGCTGTAATTCTACAGATCTTTGATTTCTATGATTTGAAATATCCTTTTCACTGTTATTCTACATGCCTAAATTACAATAACCTCTTCTAGTTTTTTGGTGGTGGTGTTTCTGGGTTTTTTGTGGGTTCTCTTTTGCTAGAAAAAAATGCATTAAATTCTTTATAACATTTGAGAAAAACTAGCTTGTACTTACCTGCTTTCTGACACTGTACTATCTTGTCATATAAGTTGTCTGTATTTTCAACTAGAGTCCTGATGGTCTGAATCATCTGTAGAGAAAATAAATTAAAATATACCGAAATATCAGAAAAAAAATCAGTTTTTATTGAAAATATTTAATCTGTAAAAGATGTTTAACTTTGAACTCAAATAAATAACCTAATATTTGTTATTAACATAATGAATAAGCTCATTTTCCTGATTACGACTGGACAGAGAAGTGCTCTAAATGCGGCATAAAGACACAACAAAATATGCTTTTTGACTGGGATCTGTGAACGCTGAAGTAAAATGTCTACTTCATAAGTAATTGCCTACCAAAGCAAGTAGAAATTATAGAACTAAATTTCAGGTAATTCCATTTGTTGGCTCGGGTGAGGTAACGTGGATGCAGGTTTCCTCTTCCTCACTCACTCCGACATTCAGGATGATGACCGCTCACCACTCAATGCTTCTTTTTTCGCATTGATTTTTCAGATTTGCTCCCCTACTTTTTCCCTTTCTGTGGCTTGACATGTACATATGTATGTGACAACACTCTATGAAGGAAAACAAATTGCTCAAGGTTGGTATTGGTGGATAAGGAAAAATAAATTATTCTTCTACCTGATCTTTCTAAACAAAAAGCCTTTCATGGAAAGCTCAGCTGAAAGCACACCAACTAAGATGAAACCATGCAGATTTTTCAGCCTAGGGCATGTATTGAGAAGTAACGGTTTTACTTCACACACTGACATCTCTGGTACCCACTCAAGCAGACAGATTTCTCATCACTAAAACAATGACTGAAGTTTGACACGTTACTTATGTGGGTGTTCATGTAGAACTTGCTTTTCCTTTGGAGACCACAACTGCTGGTAGGAGCAGTAACATTCTGTGTTACAGAAAGAAAAAAAAACAAAACACAAAAAACCCAACAAAAAACCCAAACCAACCAAACCTCTCTAAGACTTTTCCTCGGAGACACAATGATTTAAGAGACAGGACTACAGTATTCCTTTCTCACATACATTAGAAGACTCCTCCAGCTGAGTGACATTGAGGCTGTTTTTCTGAACATTGCTCTGAGGCATAAATCAATTTGGAAAGGCAGGCAAGTAAGCCTCAGATTTTTAATGATGGCAAGTGTGCAAGTGAGAAGGAAAAACACCTGCACTGATGTAAACTGCTATACATAGCTCTATTACTTCCAGCTATGCAAAAATCTGGTTTATGTAAATTAAAAAGCGCCTAAAAATTCTGCTTCTGTAATTACAATTTTAGGCTTATAGAATAAAGAAAATTATGCAAACCCCACAATTCTATGTTGATGCTACATATGAACTACGTATGACCAAGCAACTTTAAGTATGTGGAGGTCATCATATTGGATAACATACCTTCATGTCCTGGTTAACCTGTATTTAATTTCAAAGTATGCATTTACTTTGACTTATATTAAGTCATCTATTTTAAAAAAAAAAATAAATATAATAAATAAGAAAAATATAACTTGATTAAGTTGCTAAGATGCAAATGAAATACTTCAGCTTAACATTTTTATTGGATTGTTCTTTGAATATAAATATCAATTCAAACAAAAACTGCCTATAAATAGCATTATGCCAATTAATAATTAGATGTCATAAATTGAAATTAACTATTTTAAAGAAAAGCATACTCAAATAAGAGAATATTATATTTCACCCAGACAGGCTACTATAAGGAGCACTGCAAATTGACTATTCATGATGCGTCATGGAGAAAGCTGCATTTTACTATATTTCATTACTATTTCGTCTTTAAAACAGTATTCAGAAATTGAAATGAAGCCACTATAAATTTGCTTGAAAGGCAAGGATTTTACCTGTTTCAATATGTATGTCATGTAATACATTTCTTCTTTAGAGCACTTAAATGAAGAGAACCACAACACGGTTGACTTCAGCTGCAAGCATATTTCCAATAACTGATGGGATTTTGCTACTAGCTGAAAGGATACCATAAAGCATCCTCCACTGAGAGTCTGCTGCATTGAAAATCACTTTGAAAAACAAAATGCTGAGCATGTATGCCTCTTGTATTGTCAGGATGCTGACACACAACCATAAGGACTATACGGGGATTCTCTATTAATAAGACTCCTTTCACCCAAGAACCCTTTTGACTGGAGCTCATTGCAGCGAGAGACGGACTGTGCTGCCTCTTCAACGTATTTGTTCTGGAGGAACTGTATGAAATACTGCAACTGCCCTGCACATGTCTATTTTGTGTTCCTGGCAGTTTATGTCTAATATAAGTTCAAGTCATCTCAGTTAGGCTCTATTCCAGACACAGAACACCTCTATCTGCTCTGTTTCCTTCATACCATACATTCTGCATTCATGTCTTACAATTTAGAATAGTAAAGAGCAAGTCTCAGCAGATTAGAAAATTTACACTGAAACACTGCGCTGATTTTCAGAAAGATGAGAATTCAAAAACAAATAAAAATACATCACTGCTTCTTTGTTTACTTTCTATATTGATAATGCAAGAAAGCTGCACTAGTTCTACAGATGAAAGGAGATGAAACTAATCGCTGTATTGGTGCTCTTTCACCACGGAAAGGCTAACACTGAAGAAGAATTTATAAGAATGTGCAGATTAAATATTTCACCGTTTTGGTATGTAAAGTTGCTTTGCCTAAATATTCTCAGATCAAAAGCAATGCCTTTGTCGCCACTTTTGAAAAATAATGTTGATGACAGGAATTATTCTAATACCAATTTTTATATTACCAATGCCAGCAAAGGTTACTTTCCCTACCTTTGGTCTCTAAAAGACATACAAAGCTATATTTAAGATTAAAACCATCACTAAGCAAAATTGGCCAAGCAAGCAATAATTCAAGGGCTGATTGCCACCACCATTCAATCAATATTATGCTACACTCCAATTTTGTTGATGTTCTTCACTAAGGAAATAACAGAGCAGTATCCTGTGTGCATGAGTAGGTGCCACCTTCTAGCTGCACTTGTTTAATAAAGTATTAGTTCATTATAGTCTTTTTACATTGCTCTTCACCATGCAGTCACCTTTTAGTATGTATTCAGCTATTTGCTAAATGACTCTTATGGAGTGTTTGAACATATAAATTCCTCCTGGTGTTCAAGCCAAAATTATAACACTACGAAAACATTCATGTACATATTAGCAGAACCTGAAAGACTTTTGGTAGACAGAGCATATGGAACAACTGCCTATAAATCGCTACATTTAAGCAGAAAATTAGCCTGCTCCAAATGATACTTTTATATATGTGTGTGCTTCATATAAAAGCAAAGTAGAAAATCATGAATAAGCAGGAACTTTGGTGTGAAAACCACTATGTCTGCAGCAGAATGAAAAATCAAATTTGTTGCACAAATCGAGAAGAAAGACTAAGTACAGTCTAGTGTGTATCAGAGTAGTCTACAGTGAACAAGTCAATTAATAAGCAGGTATTTGCTAACCACAGCCAACTTTGAGACTCTTATCAGCGACAAAACTGGAAAGTGAAATGCAGACAAACTTGACAGGTAGCAACCAGCTACCAGCCAAACACTAAAAATGTATTGCAAATTATCCATGCCCATCTTAAAAAAAGAACAGGTATCGTAGGAAGTTTCATAGGTATACTTTCTAGCAAGTCTTTCACAATTTTAATTCCCTTCTCTAACCTATGTTGTTTTCTTTTAAAAATAAAGATTCAAAATATCCACCAATTTTAAATACAGAATGTATAACACTTGCTGGAACTGCTTCAACTCTCCCTTCCATTCCTACCATCTCACCCCAATCTTAGTATGACCAGAGAACTGCTCAGGTACTCGCTACATACTAGACTATCTACCTTTTTTTTTCCTTTTGGTCAATGGAAAACAGGAAATGCAGAATGGCATGCTTTATGAGCCTTGAGGTCATCACATTTTTAAAGAGGCCAGGAAGACAGTTTGATTGATTTGTCAAACTCTACTTGTTAAATAGTGCAAGCATTTTACCTAGTTATCAGAAAAACTGTCAGGAATTCTAACAAAAGGACAAATGGAAAAAAAAAAAAAAAATATTTAAATTATTCTTAAGGGGTTTTGGAAATAAACACTAAATGATTAATCTAGAATTGTCAATGAGTATTAGAGACCTGTATTATCATATATTGTCCCTGTCTTAAAAAGCATGGTAACAATGGTTAGAAATTAAAACAATTCTTGTTTGAAACTCATGGAACTCTGTTGCTAACAGTACCGTTCAGCACTTATGTGATTCTGTCTTCACAAAACAAATTAGAAAGTGTTATACATAAAAAATATATCTATCCTTTTTCTCAGCAAAAGAGAACTCTCTCCTTAAGAGAGACAGTTACAGAAAATCAAAAGAAGAATACACGTGTCTAGACTACTCTTTAGGCTTATTTTTTATGTTGCAAAGCTTTGCTGATTCTGCTGTGTTCTTGTTTTATGGAAGAGGTGTTATGACCTATTACTATGTAAGACTACGCATGTATGTAAGCGCTCACACATATGTACACATGTGTGTATTTAAGATCACTCAATTACAGCTGAATTTGAGCAAGTGAAGATCTATTTCTATGGGAAGACAGTTCTTCTGGTAGGAAATAGAACATCCTGTTTATGCCCCCAGCTTAGAGAAAAGATGCAGACTGAACTCAGCCCTAAATATTTTAAGCATGTTTAACAAAGAATACAGACTCTGAGAAAGAAATCCTTAAAAAAAAAAGCCCAGACTTATTAATTCCTCTGCATGTGGAATTAGTTGGTAGCACACCAAGAGAGACATCAGCCGCACTTTAAAATGCAGAAATCAGCCAATGATAAACGGTGTTTGGTTGACGAAACTCAATGAGAGAAAATATCTTCACTGACAGAGTTGCAACACCAAGAATGAACTTTATTTTTAGCAAGTAAAGCACACTACACATTTACATTTCAAAATCTGTGAATATGTGTTGCCAATACTGTTAGACCTACATTCCAACGGTAAAACCGAAACCATACTTACAGTGGGTATAAACCAGATCTTTCATAAAATGTCTCTCTCCACAAAATGCTGCTCACATTCTCCTTTTGTCTTAAATTGTGCCATGTTAGGTATACTTCTGAAACCAGAAGCTACATAACTTCTGAAAACATTTTAGTATTCAGTGGCCAGAGCAGTGCTCTTAAAAGCAGTAATAAAAATATAATTTGCACTTTCTAGACATTTTACCAATTCCAGAATAGTACAAATAGTACCAACAGCAAATAGCACTTCATAAAAAAAAAGGAAACCAAACACAGGACATCCCAAGCTACAATACACAAACTGCTAATAGTATCTGCACCATTTCAAAAGATGTGTGTGACTCAGAGAAGGTTAGAAGTTGCTACCATCGCCCCAAGCAATCACGACAACGAAGGTCTGGTAGTGACAGCATATGAACACTTCTATTGTCAAGAACTGTCAGATGTATCAGGAACTCAAACAAAATATATGTATAAACTGTATCCAAACAGTCCAGTATTCAAAGTCAGTGCACCCAAAGGCATTTTTGTCACGGCTCTGGAACAAGCAAAAGAATTGTTCTTAATCCTTTCAGTGACAACTGCCATGGTCAGCTTGCTCTGAAGTTGCATGAAGAGTTGTTTAGAACTATATATACCACCTTTGATTTTCTGCTGGAGAAAAATGGTGTTATAGCAATAAGGAAGGAACTTACTGGAAAACCAGATTTTAAACTTACAATAAATCTCAAAACTCAAATGAATTGTTCTAATGGTGTGGACAGTACACTGAAGGCATTCTTAAATGTCCAACTTTTGACCAGCACTGCCACTAACAACAGAAGTGGTCCTCTAATAGGCAGATGACTCATGTTCACATTACTGAGCTCACTTCAAAACTCAATCAGCAGTGTTAAAAACCTTGAAGAGTAGGCCTTGAAGAAAGGCCTTCTACAATTAGTTGATTGGCTTGACAGAGGAGGGGAAGAGCAGTGGATGGCTTTTATTTTGACTTTATTGAGGCTTTCAGCACTGTCCAAATACCTTAAGGGAGATGGTTGAGTCACGATCCCTGGAGGTGTTAAAGAGAAGGGTAGATGTTGCGTTGAAGGACATGGTTTACTGGTGTTGATAGGGCTAGGAAAAGGTTGGACTCGATGATCTTGAAGGTCTCTTCCAGCTGAAACTGTTCTATGATTCTATGATTCTATAGACAAACTAGGCAAGTAAGTAGAGGCCAGGAAAGTGGGCAATGCGGTGGACTGAAAACTAGCTGAGCAGCAGCCAGGCTCGAAGCATTGTGATCAGCAGCATGAAATCCACCTGGAGGACAGTTAATAGTGGAGCTACTGCTGTTTCAACATCTTCATGTATCACCAGGATGATGGGGCAAAGGGCATTCTCAGCAAGTTGATGGGAGAATTTGGAGTAGGTTGGACACAGCAGGTAGCTGTGCTGCTACTCAGAGGAACACTTATGTGCTGGAGAAGTGGGCTGACAGGTACCCCATGGAAAGGCAAGTGCCAAGTCCTGCATGTGGAGAAGAATGACCCCATGCACACAGCAGTAGAGGTTGGCAGCTGCCTGGCTGGAAAGTAGCTTCTGAGAAAAGGATATGATTGTCTTGGTGGAGAAGAAATTGAACACAGCTACGGAAGGGATTCCTTAGGAAGACTGAAGGAGGCAATCCTTCCCCTGTACTCAGCATTGGTGAAGCCACACCTGGAGTGCTGCACACAGGACTGGACTGCCCAGTGTGAGAGAGACAGAGGTATGAGAGTTCAGCAAACGTCACAAAAATTATTCATTAATGGACTGGAGCATCATTCATGTCAGGCGACACTGAGATTGTTCAATCTGGAGCAGAGGTGGCTCAGTGGGGATTTGGGTGGTCAAACAGTGGAAGAGGTTACCCAGAGAGGTTGTGGAGTGTCCATCCTTGCTGATGTTCAACACCCAGCTGGACACAGTCCTGGGCAAACTGCTCTACCCAGCTCTGCTTTGAGCAAGGCAGTCGGACTAGACCAACTAGATATTCCGAGGTGCCTTCCAAATTCAATGCTTCTAAGCAATTAAGGATTTTAGTAAAGTTGACATCTGTAATTTAAAGGAATTTTTAGAACTGAACTTTCTGGCTCAAGATAACAACTTCATTATAGAATTAAGACAGTAATTTCAGAAAATAACTTCATTATAGATAAAAATCAGGTGTGGTTTTGCCCAGACAGCCCAAAGCCACTCTATAATGAAGAACTGATCTTTCTACTATCTACAAAGCACGAAGGTAAGAAAACAAAGCTGCTGACTGCTACTTCTGTACACTCAGAAAACTCAAATCAAATTATTTGTTTCAAAGCAAATATATTATCTAAATTAGAAATTATTTCTCCCAACTATGGAGGAAAATAAATTTAGTACAGAAATACAGAGTAATTCAGGTTGAAGCTCATCTTCTCCAACTTCCTACTCAAACAGGGCCACCTAAACCAGGCTGTCCAGGACCGTGTCCAGATGGCTTTTGAGTATCTCCAAGGGCGAAAACTCTATAACCTCTCTGGGCAACCTGTGGCAGTGTTCAGTTACCCCCACAATGAAAAAGTTTCCTGATTGTTCAGAGCCTCCTGTGTTTCCTTACGTGCGTCTCCTGCCACTGTGCATCACTGGAAAGAGCCTGGTTCTGTTCTCTTTGCGTCCTCCCTTCAAGCACTTATATGAATTGCTGAGATTCCTCACCTTCCCGGTGAGGTACTGAGATTCCTCACTTTCTTTTCCTCTTTCACCTCACGATGAGATATTTGATAACCTAGGAAACCTAGTACACCGGGTTTTTTGTAAAAAGTAAGGAAGAAGCAAACTGAGATTATGCCATAATGCAGTGCAAGAGCATAAGAGATGAAATCCAATTACCTAAAGTAACTCTTTTAGGCCTGAGAAAAGATAGGACATCATCTGTTCTTAATTCTGCGGTATCCCAAAATTAATTAGAGTTCCCACAGTTCAAGAAAATTCACCAAAGGAACAAACAGTCCACAAGGTCTCCATTAAGAACTCTTATGTTCTTTATAACTCCTCATGAGTAAAATATTTGAGAAAGACTAGGTTAAAAAGGGAGTAAATAAAACAATCAGCAGCTCTCTTCTAAACTGTGCACACAATGACATTAAACTCTCTGAAATCCAACAGTCATTTCTGCTTGCTTTCCTGAGACTCTCGCTGTTACAGAAAAACGATTTTCGTTTTTAAATGAAAGACGATAGAATGAAAACACTATCTAAAAAGTGGACAATGAAGGATTCACACATATATGAACGGAAAATTTCCTATATTTGTAAGGAGAAGCAGAAATTTATCACCCTTCTGAAAAAAGTTAATCGCTAGTGTTAGTCTTGAAGCTAAAACTATTGGTAACAGTTCCAATAACCACATTTTTTTTTTCATACAGAAGGAGTCATAAAGACATATAGAAGATGAAGAATTTATTGAGAAAGAAGAAGAGAACTCTTATTGGAAATGTGGAGTACATTTAAGAGAAATTGTTATGCATCTGACCTATTTTTATGCTCTTCCATAAACATTCCATTGGACTACATCAGAAACAGGACAGTAAGCTAGGTAACTCCTCTTCCTAAGTAGCTTTATTATTTTATGCTCTTACGAACAGCGTGAGTCAGCTGTTACCCGTAATTCGATTAGTGAGAGGACACAAAAAGCTTCACTGTTCATGGTCTTAGCAAAACATGAAGAAATCTTGACTTCCCAGAAGCATCAAGTTGTCATTATCAGAGCTTTTCAATCAATGTAAAACAGCTCATACTTTACAACATTTGGCACTGGAGTCTGAATATCCAAAATTAGACATTTGTTTCTGCCCTTGTGGACTGAAACGCTCAACATAGGTTGAGGTTATCATCTGCAGCTCTGTTTTTGGAAGCATAATTGCAACCTTCAGTTTAGAATGTCCTTCTATAAAACAGGAAAATAAAAACTGATAATAAGCAACATAACCCTTTTTGAAGAAAAAGCACAAGTTATTCACTATATTTTCCATCAATACTTTGTTTTCCATCTTTTTTTTTTGTGAAAGACTAAAAACCACGCAATCAGTAATTACTTAAATTCATCTCAATAAACAGGATCTAAAATTATAACTTATTAAACATGGCAAAAAAAAATTACCTGGACTACTTGCAACATTAAACTGAAATGTATGTTGTAGAAAACTTAGATCTCTGCACCACTGAACTGTATCCATTTATCACCTAAAATACAGACAGTTCTAACACTGCAGACTTGATAATGAAAGTAAACATACTGTACAAAGCCAAAGGCAACAACGGGAAATAGTGAGACAGTGGGTGTTACCGGTATTTAAATATTGCATTTATATTGCCAGCTCAGAATCTTACCACTGACTGTGAAAGTTGCTTAGATCTAAGCATCCACATTCCTCACACCCTGATGGTCTTTGCAGATCTGGGGGCATCAAAGTCATACATCTTCAAGAGTACTTAACTATTTTAGCTAGATCAAAGGTACCTACTACCTCTGATCCACTTAATGCAAAAATACACCCTAATGCAAAAAATCAACAGAAGCAACCGTCTTCAACAGTTCTCTTCCTCTTGGGACATCAGGTTACATTCAACGTTTACTCTGGCTATCAAAGAATAGCTAAGAATTTTAAAAGGCTAACAATTTACCAGTAAATTCATTTCAATATGTGCATTTGAAAAGGGACATTGTCAAATGCTTTTGGAAAATCCAACCAGACTAATCTTCCATGTCTACATGCTCCTTGACTTCAAAGAACTCCTAGAGATTAATCAGCCATTCACTTTATGAAAGTTGTATTGACTCTTTCCCAACACATCATGTTTCTCCATGTTTCCACTAATTTTCTTCCTCAACACAGTTTCTACCCATTTTCACAGTACAGATGTCAGCTTGTCTGATCTGTAATTTCGTGATCTTCCCTGGAAATCTCTTAAAACACTGGCACCACACTAACAACTTTGATAGTCAGTTTTAAGTGAGAGGATACACACAACAATTAGCAGTTTGGATATATCAACTCTTCAGA
Source organism: Trogon surrucura (assembly GCA_020746105.1). NCBI lineage: Eukaryota > Metazoa > Chordata > Aves > Trogoniformes > Trogonidae > Trogon > Trogon surrucura. Next base: position 13,124,275 of record CM036622.1, on the reverse strand, counting down.
ACTTTCAGAACCCTTGAATGAGTACTGTTACCACTTTCTGGTAATTTTTTTCTCAGTCATTTTGCCTTTTCTGTGTAATATCTTCTATCAGAATTTCAGTTAGAGATGAATTGTCCCATGAGACTTTCACAAGAAGCATTTCATGTGAAACCTTAATCTCCACAGGTAAGTAGATGCAAAAACTAACTCAGTGTTGTGGTTTTATTTCTTTTCCTGAGGCTTTCTTTTATAGTTTGATCATCTAGTGGTCACACACACTCTTTGAGAGGATTCCTGCTTCTGGTATTTTCAGAAAAGAAGGTACTCTTATTTTCAAGTCTATGGAGGTCATTCCTAAAATTTCTCAATTTTGGTTTTCTTATATTTTTTATTTAACCATGTTAGGGTTAAATATCTATCCTATCTTCCTCATTTGCATGTGAGTTCAGCTTTTTGCAAGATGCCACTTTCTTTTGAATGGTATCTCCTCCTCTTTGCGCTCCTCAACTGTTTTTTGATAAGTGATATTTACTTCAAGCCCCTTGTGTAGTATCCCTGTGAGTGTCTACAACATCTGTTTTTCACTGCTTCTTTTTGTTTTAACAAAGTTCCTTATCCTTATGTAGTCACACTCTTAAGTAAAAAAGCAAGGAATAATAGTTTTTCAATCATCTGTGCAAAACCCAAGTTCTTTGCTTTATAAGCCAGATAATGCTAAGCGTTAAACTGTAACATGGAACACCCATAGAGCTGGACCAGAAGATAATGGGCTCATGAACAATATTCTGAACCAACCAGGAAAGAGAACACAGCTATCACAGTCTATGCCAGTCATGTATTCCTCAGAAAAGGCACAACACAGAAAAACCTGGATTTTCCTCAGGTTTAAAAAGCAGATAGTGGCCAGATGTTATTACATGATATAAAACCACATGAGATCCAAAGATTGAGTTTGATTATGGAAGACCGGTGACTGTCTTGAATTCAGCCTTCTCTGCCACAATCAGAAAATGAGTACTAGATCAAAAGAAACGCCAGAGTTAAAGTAACCTATTCACTCCGTTTAAGGAGATAAACTGGTAATTACCAGCACCGGATCTAGGATTCTTTTGTTAACCCACAAGTTTGAAACCTCAAAGTGTAATTTGTGGAACAAAAGCTTCTCAACTGAATAACTCTATCTTCTTCTACTTGTTCCTCAGCAGAATGACCGAATTTGTATTAGCAAAGTAACCATAACCAAGGATTTACATCAACAACAACACAACTAATACAGATTTTATGAGCTAAGAATAACTCAAAACAGATCTTCTAATCATTTTTGTACACTCTGTGAAAGAGGCAATAGATATATTTCTTGTTCCTTTCAGAATTACGAGCTTCAATCCAACACACCCAATCCATCAGTGCCCCACCCACTTAATCTATATTGATATCGAGATGAGTTTTAAAAGTAAAGAATATTTAGGGTTTCAAGCAGTAGCTGAAGTATAAGGACTATTAATATTTTACCAAAATGTTCACAATCAGTCCTTTTTAGACAGTTTTTTAGTAAGTCCCGCTAGTACCAGTCCACTCTATAACTCTTCAACATATAGTGTCAAACTACAGACTTCCAAACAGGATGGACATGTTCAAGTTCAATATATAGACTATCATATTTAGCTTATATCTTCATCCAAATTCGCAATCCTGTAATATGAAGTTAACTTCCACATGACTGCACATGCAATCTGTTGTATTCAGTCCGTAGCTGAAATTAGCCAACAATAAGGTAACCAGATTTAAGCTTACTATATAGCTATTAATCACCAGTCATACGGTGATTTCCAGTTTACTAGATTTGCTGTATTTTAATACCTCTCAATTTCATCATCTCACAACCCCCAACACTGATAAACACTGCCTTGCTCCTGATCTTATCCCTAGGGTGTATACAAAATCTATTAATCTTATTTGACTTTATTTGAATCAAATACAGTCTTCCTATACTATGGTCTGTAAACATTCCAAATTGCAACACAACCTCAACATCAAAAAAAAACCCAAATCCAAACAACCTACCATCAGAAAAACGGATCTAGCAGCATTATGTAATTAAGATTTAATAACATTTGGTCTTACTTATTGTAGTAGCATTACTGTATCTTCTTTCACACAGGTATAGTTCTCTGCCTTTTCTGTGTTAGCTTTTCTCTTACGCTTCCTTGCAAGCTCAGAAAACCTTATCTTCACCAGACAGGACACTTCATCCTCCGCTAAGGGCAGAGGTAGTCAAGTTCTCAGCGATATCTGGCTTCATTCCTGTGATCATCTAGTATATCTTTACAGTGCTATTATACTCATCACTGAATAATGCTGCAGACTTAGAATGAGATCATTTTTTTTCCTCTTGTCATAGCATAACTTTTTAAGGTTTACTTACTGTTCATCTTAAAGGTTACAAGACATTTAAAAAAAAAACAAAACATGCAACGGTGTGGAAGAGGCACTTGCCTTAACTCCAAGCTTCAGTCTGCAGCACTGATCAGTGATGGGTGTGATGACACCAACAGAGTGCATGCTGAAGTATCACATAAAGGAAGCTGAAGTTCATGAACGAGAGGGAAAAATAAAATATTGTTAAACAGTGAAAAGATGTTAGGGTGAAAATACTCAGGAGCATGGAGAAGCTAGAAAAAAACACACAAACTTCTTTCTCCAAAATTTCTAGTTCTATTTGGTTTTCATTACTCTGAAAAGACACCCCAGCTCCTATAATATTGATAAAAGAAAAAGATCTTTTTATTTCCTGGGCAAACTTCTGATTCCAATAATGCTGGTGACAAATTACTCATCAAATTCAAAATACAGCATTTTAGCCTTGGAATACTACTAGCCTGCATCACTTAAAGCTCCTATACTACTGCAGTAGTGAGTGCTGACAATTTAAGAAAGAATTATATGTTCAGCTTGTTTGCATATAAAAAATCCAAATATCTAGCAATATGCTAATTAGCTTATTATTGTTTCTTTAATAAAAAGATATGTACCTCCGCTACGCTGAAGATATTCTCCCCTGTCCATGTGCGGCTGCAGTATTGCACACTTTTCTAATTATTTCAAAGTGGACTGACTGTCCCACTGTAAAGGTCTTACATCCTTTCTTACTTTACAGAGCAACAATTAAGCACTCCCAACACAAACAAATTGTAATTAATTAAAAATCTTAGCTGAAGAGTCATTTCTTTGTTCTCAGCATCTTATAAAAATGAGAGTATTTCCGATAAATAAGAAACCATTCATTAGGCAAAAATATCATGATTCTGAAACAGCAGTACTTTGAGAATATCATTACCTGTGCCACACTGAGAATGCACACAAGGTAATGACAGCCTGTGCACTTCAGGTACTAACTAAGGTTTATTTAGTAAGCATTTAATGCAATCTCTGTTATCCATGTGATTTCATACTTACAGTACCTGACACACTGGAAGAACACAGTTACATAATTTTGACTTATATTGAGGCCTAAGCCAGCAGAAAATAAGACAAGTTGGTAATCATTACTTTGACATTACATCTACCTTTCTTAATTCTGGATAAGGCTTCTCATTATTAAGCTGTATTTTATGCTCACGTGTTAATTAATCATGCCCAAAAAAACACCCAAGCCAAAACCAACCATTGAGATAGTGTGTCATTCTGAGGGTTCACTGTATTAATTTACATCAAAAGACACACAGAAAGAACACTATCCATGGTAGTATCAGACTCTAAACATCTGCCACTATAGCAAATATGAGCTATATAGTTTCACAGCTCTTCTTTCCTTGAGCAAAGGATGATAGGGACGTCTCCCACTGTTCCACAATGTGCTTTCAGAAATAAGAGCTATCAGTATAGCTCCCATGACTGACTTCATTTTCCAGTATACCCTAGAGGTTTTAGTTGCTTAAAACATTTTGTCAAACCGGACCGAGTACTGGCAAGACCCAAGTTTCACAAATTGAAACACATTTCTTTATTTTAATTTGTAAGTTTTACTTGACTAAAATAATATTAATTTTTACTTGTCTTTGACATCATTTAGAGCTAGAAGCACTATTATCCTCTTTGTCTTTCTTTGAAATTGAGTCTTTATCCTTTAAGGAAGAAGAGATGAAAAAATGTTTTGAACGTGATGCTAAGTATATATTTTATTATTCTTAAATATGAAGATGAAGTATAGATTTCCAAAGTGCACATGTACTCAAGTCATGTATAGACTACAGGATGTGGGGAGGAAAATGTATGTGAGAGATAAAGAGCAAATCAAACTCGGATTGCAAAGATTTCTGGGGTCATGAGTCACCTGAGTGACATTCAGACAAAAAATTAAAATTCAAACTTACAAAAACATTTTAAGTATCTGGAATAGGTTAATAACTAATGAGCAGTATCACCACACCAGAACAAACTGCAGGTAGACATATCTCCACCAACAAGACAGAACTTCATTATGCAGATGTTACAGGTGTAATCCCAACAACCAAGCTTGTTGTTTTGGTTTGGCCTGGCCAGATTTCAGCGGCGGGGGGGGAGCTGCAGGGTGGCTTCTGTAAGAAGCTGCTAGAAGCTCCCCAAGATTGATAGAGCCAATGCCAGCCGGCTACAAAGAGGGACCCGCCGCTGGCCAAGGCTGAGCCTATCAGTAAGGTGATAGCAGAGGAACGCCTCTGTGAAAAACATATTTAAGAACGGGAAAAAGAACTGCGCCACAACAGCTGGCACAGAGATGGAGGAGTGAGAGTCTGTGCAGACACCAAGGTCAGTGAAGAAGGACGGGGGGGGGGAGGATGAGCTCCAGGCGCCGGAGCAGAAGGAGTCCCCTGGGTCTGTGGTGAAGACCATGGTGAAGCGGGTTGTCCCCCTGCAGCCCATGGGCGAGGTGCAGAGGTCCACCGTGAGGATCACCGCGTAGATGTCCACCGAGGACTCCATGCTGTGTGGGTGGATGCCTGAAAGGGGACTGTAGCCCGTGGGAAGCCCGTGTCAGAGCAAGTCGCTGCCGGAGCCTGTAGCCCGTGGAAGAGAGGAATGCCCACGCTGGAGCAGGTTGGCCGGTGGGACTTTTGGGACGCTGCGGGTGGCTCACGCTGGAGCAGTTTCCCCTGAAGGACTGCGCCTCAGACTCACGAGGGGTGGGCTGCCCCTCGTGAGGTGTCTCCCGTTGGGCAGTTTGTGATGAATTGCCCTTCGTGGGACGACTCACGCGGAGAAGAGAGCGTGAAGCTTGCCTCCCGTGAGAGGGACCCCACGGTGGCCCTGGGGAAGAGTGAAGAGTCCTCCCCCGGAGTGAAGAAGCGGTGGAACCAACGTCGGATGAACTGACCGCAGTCCCCATTCCCTGTCCCCCTGCGCCGCTCGGGGGGAGGAGGTGGAGAAACCGGGATTGATGTTAAGCCCGGGAAGAAGGGAGGGATGGGGGGAAGGTGTTCTGTTTAAGATTTGTTTGCTCTTTCTCACTCCTCACTACTCCTCTCTGATTAGTTCTTTTAATAAATGTACCTAACTTCCCCAAAACTGAGTCTGTTTTGCCCGGGACGGTAAATGAGGGTGATCTCCCTGTCCTTATCTCAAAACCCTGAACCCTTGAAAATATTTTCTCCCCTGTTCAGCAGTGAAGGGGGAGTGAGTGAGCGGCTGTGTGGGTACCTGGCGGCCGGCCAGGGTCAACCCACGACACTTGTTTACATCCTAATTACAGTGATACCCTATAAGCTACCGCTAAGAGGACAGACCACCATCTCCCTGTAACCGTGCTACCAGTCCAATCACATTCTGTTGCATTTACACCACCATTCAACTACATCAGCTCTACCTAAATTGCCCATTACCAATGAGTGCTTTTTGGACTTTGGTATAGCATTATTCTAAAGCTATTTTTTTCTTTAGAAAGCAGTTTTTTAAAAAAAATATATATATGAAACTAGGCTACTGTTCCCTTTTCCTTCATTTTTTTTCTTCAAAAAGCAAGGATTGTTTCTAAAACAGTGACTTGATTCTGCCAGGTGAGTTTTCTCATTTTAGCAGAAAAAAATTATGCAGAATTATCCTAGAAATGTTTTCTTACTGTCAGATGATACACCAAATTAAAGAAATCATTACATAAATAAACAAATGCTCAATTCCTCTGTGCCAGATTAGCTTAGTGGAAGTAAGGAGGACATTTCATATCTCACCCGTCTGGATCTTTTTGCATATTTTAAATTAATGCAAGGCAGATGTAAGACAGTATTTCTCAGTGTGTTAGTTCTTGCTTCTGTCTTGCAAAATATGTAATTTCCAGTCTCTAGTGACACAATTTACATATTTACTGAAGTATAAGGACTGAAGTTAACATCACTGCTGCTTACAGATGTAAAAATGCCTAATCAAATGAGATCTATGAGACCAATATATAGACTGGAAATGAAAGGAAATAGAAAGGAAATAGAAAGGAAAATGAAAAAACTACTGCTTATAAAACTACAAATCCTAAAAGCAGTTCCTGATGTCTATTCCATTCTATGTCGAGTCAAAGCCAAAAGAAACAAGGTCCACAAACTGGAAAATGTAAAGTAGCAAATTAATGTAAGAGGTTTATAAATATGCAAGAAGTTTCAAGTTACTGCAAAACAAGTAAATTAATACATCCTCTTCACGTTAAATCCTCTTGATTATAACCACTTTGCCTTCTGAAGTGTACAAACACTTGCCTATTTGGATGGAGTCTATTAATCTCAATATGAAAACACTATCAGTTGCTGTACATTCACGGGAAAGACTTTCAAAGCACAAGTAATGAAGCATGAAATAGGAAGTCACAGGTTAAAATGACCTTTCAAAACAGGCATGCTGTATTGTAAAAACACATTACAGAAATATATTAGAAAAAGAAAGTATTTCAAATAGCATATAAAATAACCACAAAGGACTACTCACCATGTCATACGCTGTTACAATCTTTTTCAAGACCTCTGGAACAATCCCTTGGAGCTCCATAGTCGGATACTGATCATTGAGATTCAGTACTACCAAGGGTGTATTATCAGGCCCAACCAAGCGCATAGACACTGCCAAAATGCACTGCATAAGATTTGCTACAGGAGAGAGGCCACATAATTCTTTGAATGAAACTACTGCATTCTGAAAAAAGGAAAAAAAAGAGTTTCCTTTACAGTTAAATCTTAATTTTAACGTCTCATTCTTTCAGGATAAAATATTTCACTGTTACAGTTGAACTACAATGTGGAATTACCACAGCATCCCCCTGAAGAACTGGCAGTTTTCCAAAGCAACCAATATTACACATGTATATTTACCAAAAATGTTAAAAAATTAAAACAATTCAACACTTGGCATAGGAGAAAAAAAAATCTGTTTAGAACAAGTATGTCTGTCCTCTATCGCTACTAAAATTAACTATGCAAATAAATGAATTCTAAAACATACTGGTTACATACATTTTTTCAAAAATTCTAAAAGATGTTTCAAAATTGTTTTAAAAATGCCACCAAGAGAAACAAAATATTAGGTGCTGAATATCCTAAATAAGCTAGGTGAAGTGGAATGAGGAATTCAGCCCATTTGTAACTTTAAACATACCTGAACTATAGTCCAGACGTGCTGTGGATCTGCTGGCTCCCATTTGGTGTGATTCAGAAACCCAGCACTCCACTACTGATGTCACTCCTATCACAGAATCACACTTAAGTGAATTTTTAAGGTACATCAATATAAATACCAATTTCGTACCTTTCCCTAAAATTTATTATAGCTGTATAGACTATAAAGCCATATGTTTAAACACAAAGAAAATTTCCAGCATTAAAAATACGGTGTGACTACAAGTGGCCACTAAAATTCCACGATGGGAATAATCTCAGCACTGTAATGAATTTAGGATTTTTGTACCAAGTGGGAGCTGGTGATCTATGGCAGGTCTGGAGTTTGTGTTCCTGTAGGAAACAAAAACAAAAACATGGTATATTTAAGTTACAAATGTGCTCAGTGCTCCTTTCTTTCACTTCTTACCCAAGCAGGGTATCAGACATAGATTTTCATTTTCATCAAAACCACTTTGCATCTTGCTGGCGTGGTGAGACTCATTGGTGGACACATTTTTTAGAGAAACATAATGCCAACCTTAATGCAAACAGGAATCAAACGTAAAGTATTTTGCTGTCCACTTACAAGGTGAAATACCCAATGTAAACTTCAAAAGAGGTATATATAGCATGTTCATGCAAAATTGTGTGAATACTAAATTATATCTACTACAGTTACTTACATGGTATTTGAAGTAAACATTTAGTAGCATCGAGTAAATGTCTAAGAAACAGAAACTACTTTTATTAACTGGACTACACCCTAACGACATGATAATTATGCCGTTGAAAAGACAGACATTGGGAAGTCCATTCAAACAGATTTTGTTTGAGATAAACATCATGGGTAAGCCATTATGAACAATAATTACACAAAGAAGTTAATGAAGAGTCAGGGAACATATATATTAACTAACGGCAGGCAGGACAGAACCATGGCGGTAAGTCTTGCCTTGGACTTCCAGCCCTACAGCCAAAGACTTTCCCTCATGCTACCAAGCAATTTAAACATGCAACATCACATCCAGTTCAATCATTCACATTATACTTTTATCAGTGATTCATATGTAACAACAAGTAATAACATCAGCTTTTGCCACAGTAATGTAGTACCCAACAAAGAACACAAAAGGCTATTTGTACACAGATTTAGAGAAATCATTAAACTCACTGCTGCACATTTTCTTTTTTTCGTTTCTTCCATTTTATATTAAAAAATAACTTTGTTCTTTACAATCTGGCTTGTGGAGACATTATTTCTGTAGCATAAAGTTGCAACAATTTGTAGTACAACATTTCAGTAACACAGAGATTAAACAAATCTCACATTCCCTGACACAAGTTGATATTTACTTTGGTTTGCTTTTCTTCACTGTAAAACCTTGGTTATGCAGAATTTAAATTGTGCACATTAATATATTGTCAATAAAGTTATGCTAAACTAATATTCTCTCATACCTAAAATATCCTCCATAGCATTTCAAGAGAAGATAATGATGAATTTAGTTCATAGCACAACTTTTACTGACAGAATTAAAGACATAAAATACCTTTCAATATCTCACGGTCAAAGAAAGCACACTGTAGAGCCTGTTTTCAGTTTTACCAGTTCTGGAAAATAGTGCAGCAAGCACAGTGAAGAGTTAAGTAGCTACAAAAGCTGTATATTTTCACTGTGTCCACAAATCTCAGGTTTCGCTCTTTCTTGAAAGGTATCTTAAAATACACTGTCCTTTATATGACAGAATTCTAGCCTTCAACATGTTAACTACAGGAAAAGTTAATTGGCTTAATCAGTTTCCCCTTAACATTACATAAGAGGATCTGGAATTACTATGCTTAATTTTATTGATCACTAGCACCCTATCAGAAGTTTATAGACAGTCAAAAGCTTTATTTAAAAAAACCAAAACCTTACAACACTCTTTAATCTATGTCTAAAAGGGCTTATTTACCCGGAATCTTTACTGGAATCTCCAAACAACGCATTGCTGAAGTGGGATCCCTTGGCTTCTACAAAAACAGGCACCTCAGCCTATACTTTCTCCTGAAATTCAGTGTCTCTATGTACAGTATATATGACCTTTAAGGTAAGGTAATTTCTTCTAGAGGATGCCTTCTAATACCTCAGAGCTAATTCCAAGTATTTCTAACATATTGTTGCTAGGATGAATCATGGAAAACAGAAGTCTTTCTGAAAGTACTGCCTTCTACTTGGGAATGAGGAAGAAACAAACCCTCAGTGAAACTATGCTGAACATACTTTTACGTACAAGTTTTATAATGAGGAGTAACGTCTCCTTCTATCAGCTGCAATTTCCTCCAGCATTTCTATTTAATTTTCTAAAACTAAAATATTGCTGTATTTTCCTGTAGTGTGGATCTAACAGTTCCTTCACAGGCATTGGATGAGTCAACAAGCTTGAGTTCTAACATTGGAGTCATATTTCCAGTTCACATTCAACAAAATGCACATACACATCCAAGGTTACCTCAGTAGACAGTATCACCTAAAAGGCTGCTCTGATATAATCCCTTTCTGAAGCTGTTCTGCATTACACTGGAATAATGTAACTCACAAAATGCAGTAAGACCCCTAAAAACATATTTTCCATATGCATCATAATAGAAAAATACACATAAGAACCAATAAATTCATTGTAAAAACTGTACCTGCATATTTTCTCTCAAATCCGTGGCATCCCGAATAGGCTGGAGAGCATTCTTGAACACTTCATCTACTGTTTTAATCCATAATGTTCTCATAGAAGCATACTCCCTTGATTTCTTGCCCTTCCTTACGGAGAGGCCTCGCTTATGAGGTTTCCCACCACCCCTTCGATTAGTAATGGCCACATGCACAAACAGGGAAGCATGTGCTAACATTTCACCAGTTAAAGACTGCAGAGGAACATGCCGATAACCAGTCTGTAGACACTCAAAGGGAATAGTGTACTGCCCAATAAACTCATCCCCAATGTAATCATCATCCAGCACTACAAAACGCACCATAGCTAGTTCGGGTAGATTTATTTGAAATTCAAAGCTTTCATCAAAAATTGGATTATCCCCGTTCTGATGCATGGTTTTCGTCCTTTGCTCTGCGCAGTCAGCGGGGATTCCATGTATTTCGACATAGACATAAGGATCCACAACATCACCTTTGGCACCTGATCCTTTGGGTTTAGGAAAGTTTTGCCCACTAATGATTTTAATATGAAGCAGCTGAGGAGAAACTCCAGGCACAGTGTCTTTCGTATTCGCGCTAAAGAAGGATACTTCCTCTCTCATGATAGCAGGACGAAGGACATAGCCACAGTTCCCGTTTTGTCGAAACCAACCGATGTTAAGATCCATCATTAAGCCAGGCGTCTGGAAGTTCATTGCTACTATCTGACAACCACATTTCCAGAAGTCCTGGGGATTCATATTACTAGAGTCAATCCTCATAGGACTGGGGAAAACTCTCGCAAGAAAACGCTTGTTGTAATTTACAAAGTCTCCTGGGTTTTCGTTGGCATATTTGCTAGCAAGCACTTCGTTAAACGAGCACACTTCCCAGTACTTCTGGAGCTGAAATGAAACCTGAAACTCTTTGAACTGAACTGATTTACATATGCTTACCAGCTCAGAGAGTTCTTTGCAGAGCTGAAATCGCTTTCCCGTTATCGAGTTTTGCTGTTCTATTCCTTCTTTCCCCACTCTCTGTGACATTTCTGCTCCTTCATCTTCATCTGTAACATCTCCCTCCAGTCCCGAACAATTAGAGGAAAGCTTCTTGGCTTTAATTAGTATTTTCCCTTTAAGTGCTTCTGGTGATGGAAGATAAGACTCTTCAATGTTTGGAGACTGCGTATGTAGTTTGTCCCCCAAAATTTTCTTCATGTGTTGTACCATCACTTTCTGTTGCTTAATAGAACAATGATTTTCTAAACACAAAATGAGAGGGTATTCTGAAGCAAAAAACGCATACTTGTTTATAATGTCAATCACACTACGGAAGACAATCTGCGATGTCATTGTATGGCCTGTGTAAATAACGGGCTCATTATCTGGACCATCCCATACATCCAGTTCAACGCTTCGACAACCCATTTTAAGAGCGCGAATGTAACCTGTGATGTCCGAAGGCCCCCGAAACTGATCCTCTATCAAGTATGTATTATGAGATGAATTTATAAAATAATGAGATAAAGGTTGTTTCATATCTTGACAAACTTTTTTATGTTCTGGATCAAAGATGTGGCAGTCTGGTGAAGTAAGGTAATTTGTAAAGCCATCTATAGAAAGACAACCCTTTTCCTGGCCCTCTTTGGCTGGCTCATATTTCTGAATAATTTCCAGGCTTATTTCTTCTGTGACGTGTGCCATTCCCTGCTCTGCCTCTAAAAACATCATGAGGTCCTTGGTATCTAGAAATTCTTTATTGCTTGAAAACTGAACCAACAGGAAATAGATTTCAGGTCTGGTACAAAGCTCATGAAAAACTTCAATAAACTCTTCTTTCGTTACTTCAGTACCAGTTTTTTCCTTGGATCTGTGTAACTCCTTGAACTTTAGTTCAATTTTATTAGTTTTTAAACCTGGATTTAAGTTTTTTATAAACTGTACAGCATTACACAGGGGTATATGTCCCAAATTATCTACATCTGATTCACTGAACATTTGTGAAAGCCATGAAGTCCGCATATTATCTTGAGTACTTTCTATCATATCTAGAGTATGCTTCCCGTAAGAAATCAGGTATCTTAGGCCAGTAACCCAAATATTTGCAATGTCTGCAGAGTTAGCAACAAGATCTAGTGACTCGTAGTTTTCTCCATATATAATTGAAAATGCACAGTCTTCTGATATCTGGTCGTATATTCCATTGCTGCGAAAAATATCTGTATTTTTTCCTGTTCTCACTTCTTTGATTGATTTAATATCAATCTTTGCTTTTTCAGAATCCTTTTTTGAAGGTTCCCAGCGTAGAGACTGCATATCTGCATCTAAAAGAAAATAACGGTGGTACACCCTAGAGTTGGATCGAATCTTTTTCAGTTCAGAGCCTTCAACCATGGCGTTTATACAGTCACTTGCACTGCTGATCTTTTTCTCAGTTGGCATACTGCTAAACGACACAGTCTTTTTCCGTTCTCGCTTTTGTTTCGTACCATCCTGGTAAACAAGGGGAGGGGGGAAAGAAAACATGTATCAGTATGATTTTGCTCAACACTGAAATAGGTTTCAACTTAAAGCTGATATTTCACAAGGTAGTTTGAAAAGATCTAGCATCTGTCTGACCACCAATAAGATGGAAATTCTTACTGGAATCATCACAAATAAAAATGCTAATAATGGCTTAATATTTGATCTTGCCCATGTAAGTAATCTTCAAAGGTCTTTTTTTTAAATATTGGGTATGAACACAAAATTAAACAAAGCAAGTTTTGAATGCTAATGAAATAATAATGCCGCATAAATGCATTTTATTTTATCATTAATAACCTATTTACAGACCTAATAGGTTCTACAGCCAAGGCAGTAGGAAGTAAGCTTCTCTCTGACTCCTTATGCTGTCCTACAGATACTTGTTGAACTCTGTCAGTACAGAATAAAATGCTTTAATACCATGCCGACAGAGTCCTCAGGAATTGTCAGCCCTAACCCTTGACAACCAGAGAAACATTTACACAGTTAACTACAAAAAATCCATAGGACATGGTCATAACCTATACATACAAGACGGTAACAGCACTTATTGCTCATAGCTCTCTTCCCTACTGCACCCATCCACATTCTTCCCGTAGACTCTCCGGAGCATCGGCCCAGGCTTCCCAGCCCCGTACCAGGAAAACATTCACACTCAGCTTTAGGAGCTACCCTGGAACACAAGCGACTGGACCGGAGCAGATATAATCCACTGCAGTTCCGAGTTTCAGGAAATACAACAGTGACTCGGGAGGGAACTCTGAGAGGACTGAAGTTGTACGAGTTCCAAAGAAGCTGCATATCATTAGAAAGAACTTGAATGGATGATGCAAGACCTGGTCAGGAAGGGAAGTAAAAGTGATTCACCTTTGCCCTTAAAACAATGAAACAACCTGGAGGTCTTATTTTATTAGAGAAACCTTGTGTAGAAAACTGCACATAAAAGCCATCAAAAAAAAAAAAGTCATTTAGCTACCTCCATTTGCTGTTTGTATTAATGCAAAGAAGTGCAAGTAAGTCAGTACCAGATGACTTAAATTACAACCAATTTCATGAGAAAGAACTGAATTTAAGAATTCTGTGTGCTATCATTATCTGTTTTTTCTGAGTTGGAAAAAATGCTGGATAGTTTTTATTAAAAGTACCGTGTCTTGTTGAGCTAACTTTTAGTCCAAAACAATATTTCCATTAAATAATCTTCTTTCTTCTAGATAGTCTATTTAGAAGTTTTCTTCTTATACTCCAGCACAGCTCAAAAAATTACTTTTACAGCTTCATACGAAAAGAATGTTTCCTGCTCTGGTGGGGGGGCTGGACTAGATGATCTTTTGAGGTCCCTTCCAACCCCTGACATTCTGTGATTCAGTGATTCCCCTCTAACAGTTTTCCATTTGAAGTATGTCCCAGTGTAAATCAGCATTGCTTGTATGGCAGAAAGGAGAGGGAAAGAAAACTTTTAACAATTACTACGCTGAACAGATGTTCAAATAAAAAACATCCATTACAGAATGCATTTCCAGTCCAGGGCATATGTGCTGTATGTTTAATTTTATTAAATTAAAAATGCAGAATTCCGTTTTGTAATTTAATTTATAAGCATCTGAAAAGACTTTCATTGAACGAATGATTAGTAAAGTAAGCAGACTTCATATTTGCTGTTCGCGTTTGAGAAAATTAATCAACCATGCAATTCTTGCACCTTTAATGACAGCAGAATTTGCTTTACATAAGTTCTCAAGAGACCAATAAAAGTGAATAACCCCTTAGAGGACAGTTTTATTTCTAATTCCAGGCCAAACACCTGCAATGGATACCACACAGAGTTGACTCTTGGAATCTCATTACATGTAGTTTGGGATTACTTTCAAACAAAAGCAAATTTCCAGCGTGGTGCTGGTAACACCAAGGTCGCGAGTTTCATTCTCATTCGGTCTTCATGTGTTGCCTGATCTAGTTGAGAGGCGTCCCTGCCCATGACAGGGAGGTTGGATTAAATGATCTCTAAGGTCCCTTCAAGCCTAGGCCATTCTATGTTCTATGTTCTTTAATTTTTTTTTAAAAAAAAAAAACTAACTTACAAATGTTATTTTTGTTTACAAAGATTTTTCTCCTACTTTAAGCCTAGCTTCTTGTCTGGCTACCTATCTACATCTCCTAACCTGAAAAAGTGGCAAGGGACAGCCCCACAAAAATGAGCAATGATGTCCTGTACGGTATTTTAAGGCTTGGTATGAAGCATGCTGAAACTCCTTAATGCTCCAGATTTCTCAGTCAGATCTAGGAGGGAAATATATTTCTTGAACTCTTCAGTTAGAGACAGCTGACAGATCATCTCCTGACACCAAAACTGTCACAGCCTGGGAAGTATTACCTTGCCTGGCCATGACCAGTATTTACCAGAGGAAGGTCTGTGCCTTTCTCCATGATCAGGATTGTGTCTGATCCAAGACATCGAACAGCAAGGGAGAAAAACAATCTGCCATTTCCTGATGTCATCTGATGTAAAAGATTCGTCTCAAGGTAGCCCCATTCCCAACTCTACTCACCTAAAGACTGAATAGGAGTTTACACATGCGCATCAGAGGAATAATTCAATCTACCACCTGCAAGACTACTTTGCTTGCTGGCCAGACCAGTTTGAAGCCAGTTCTGCATTTCTGGAGGATAAAGCAATCTCATCACTTGGCTTACCGGTTTAGCTCAGTGGGTTGAGCGTGGTGCTTGAAACACCAAGGTCACGGGTTTGATTCCCGTTCGGTTCTCATGTGTGTTGCCTGACCTAGTCGAGAGGTGGCGTCCCTGCTCACAACAGGGAGGTTGGATTAAAATGATCTCTGAGGTCCCTTCCAGCCCAGGCCATTCTATGATTCTATGATGATGATTCATACAAAGCCTCCTCGCAGTAGACGTCACTGTCTGAATGTTAATAACCATGAAGACAAATTTTAAAATACTTCTGTGAGTTTCTCATAGCTCTGAGCTCCAGAACACCCTTCGTAAGCTTTTGCTTCTCCAGAGATCAATGACCCTGAGCAACCAGACTGCCTATGCGAGTCTCCATCCTGACAGAGGCATGGCAGTCACGATCAGTCTGCATAAAAAGAGGAACATAAAGGATATTTTCCCAAAGACACCAGCCAGAATTACCAACCTGTCTGAATTATCCAGCTGTCCCAAAAGAACTCTCACTCACAAGCAAAGAATGTAATCACATACAGTGTGCGCAAACTGTACGAAACAGGTTTGCAAGCCTCACAGATATGGTCCGGCATGGAGGAGGAAGTAGATACATTCTGCTATGTGACATGGAAAACTTCACCCTGAAAGTGGGGTGGCATTCATGAACCGGTTCAGGTGTCTCGTGACCTTAAGCCTGTCCTGAATCAAAGAGATTGGCACATCAGAAAACTGTATGTATCTGAACGAACACAGGAGTCACTTCTCAGTGTTCTTACAGTCAAGACTCACAGTGTCTTGATCCCTCCCAAGATGCTCAAAGTGAGACTGGCTCTAC
Source organism: Trogon surrucura (assembly GCA_020746105.1). NCBI lineage: Eukaryota > Metazoa > Chordata > Aves > Trogoniformes > Trogonidae > Trogon > Trogon surrucura. The sequence continues at coordinate 13,107,979 of CM036622.1, read as the reverse complement.
AGCGCAGATGCACAATTCCGTCCGTGGCAAAAGCTACAACTTTTGTGCTCAAGCAGCTCTCAGGGCCATTCTAGTATCTCTCACACAATGAAGGTCATGTCAATCTTCAGATTGTAACAGGTACTGTCATCATAATTCAGGACTTCCCCTGAAGACTTCCTGTTCTTCAGAAGACTTTACCATTGAAACCAGAATGACCATCTCACCAGAATATTTCCTTAAACCATGTGTGCCATGTCCAAGGTGACCTGCAAGAAGTTTTGAGAAACAGACCAGACCATAGATAAAACTGTTTTGAAACTTTGCTAATATCTGCCTAAAATGACAACACAAAATGTTTAGTTTATCCAGGAGTTCATAGCAACAGAAAGCAAAGTATCTAGCAGTTTAAATGACAGAAATAATCCCAGCTGACATCTATGGCGCTTCAGAGATAGAGACAGCTGGAGAAGCCACCTTAAAAGAGCAAACAGGGAATAATATCTCCACGACAACTTCTTTTTTGTTCCTCTCAAGGTGCAGACTAAGAAATGGTTGTGTGACTAAGTCAGTGCTTATCTACAAAACAGAATTCCGGAGACAAAGAACATTGAATCAGACACCGAGAGACATGCACATCAATTCTGAACAGTAAAACTTTTAATTTATGCAACTTTATGATAAAATTAATTGAAGCGCAGTTCCAATAACCACTGGCACTGATAGGGACAGTGGTGGTGTTCAAACAGAAATTTGATAATATGATCAGGGTGATAGCAGAAACAATGAAGAGCGCAAGGTTTGTAAACATCTACTAAAGCAAAGGATACAGAATTTTACAACCTGTAAATGCCCAAATGAACCATGCCCAGAAGACAGCATGGGGAAAGCAGTACCTCAAAACACATTCAATCCTGGCGTTACTGAGAAGTTCAGGTAATGCTCTGTACAGTGGCATCTTTGTGAAGAGTCTTACAGCCCAGGGCAGGGACATGCCACCCCCCGAGGTGGGAAGTGATGGGCTCCAAGTGGAGCACTGTGCAGGACAGTCCTTCTATCCGCCAGTACGGAACAGCCCTCACTCTCCAACACAAACTTCAGAGACGGGTCTCCGCGATCCTGCCTCTCTGCATGACCGAAGCAGCCACCGGCAGCTTTGATGTGACAGTTATTCTAACCAAGATTTGAACATTATAGCCTCTATCCGCATTTAGCCCACTAAGGTACTTCTTTGAGGGAAGAGGACTTGACAAAGAAAAGGCAATGGTAACACGAGGAAGTGGCAGAATGACACATTTTTAGAGCCCTCATCTAGGAAGCGAAAGTCCCTCTTGTCATTATTCCATATACACTTCACTTGGCGACTGTGAACGCAAAACGTACAAACGTTGCAGGCAGCAGGGACGTGAATGCTGAATTTTGCCCTCTCACAGGAATCCTCACCTCTCCAGGTGACAGATCTTGCTGCTTCTTGTTTATGCTCTAAATGTATAAAATTTTCATTCACGCTGATTTACCAGAGCTTCATCAGGAGCATGGAGGGCAGCTCCATCCCAGTGTTAAGAGCGTGTGGCTAGCACAGGAGGAGCTGCGCGTCTGAAGATCCCCAGGTGGAAGGACTAGTGCCCATCACTTAATGAGTAGGTGCGTGCTCTGCAAACCAAGCAGCTACATAAAAAACAGAGGCCAGAACAGCCCCTTCAGCCCCAGCACCTCACTGCAGGCTTTTTCATCATAAATGGTTGAGCTCTGACAACATGTGAAGGAACTAACATACCTTGTGGCAATGAGTCCCAAGGATGCCTACTGACCCAGCAGGCTTAGAAACAAAAGACGGACACTGAGCCATTCCGCCTCGAAAAGACGGCAATGTCCACACACATGTAGTAACAAAAGTGCAATCACGTACAGCACCTCCAGAGCTCTTAAATCAATCATGTTTTTTGCATGTAAGTTCTGAGTTAAGTGATGTGTTTGAGAATCTGAAGGTCAGTGTTTTGCCAATACTCTGAAAATTACTGGCGAGTAGGTGAGAACACAGGCCATGCCTAAATTTGGTTTTTGAAAAATCACACTAAATTTGGTTTTTGAAAAATCACACTACGATTTAATGTCATATAACATAAAAGGTGTTTTAGAAGTAATTTAATATACATCTGTAGCTAACAGTTGCAATACAATTCAATACTTTATGATGAGAACAGACACTCTAATGCTCTTCATGATGAACACGGAGTGAAACTCCTCTTGGGACACTACACAACTTGCTTTTATAGCCCATGTGACACTCAAGTAGCCAACCTGAGTACGAAAACTGCCTGTCTGCAACAAACGCAATTCAGCAGCAACTGCAAAATCACCTAGCTTAACAGCAAGATGTATAACCTAAGGCAATTTCAGGAAGTGGTTAGTTAAAAATTATAAAAAATTAAGCTTTATTTACTTAAGATTTCTACACATTTTTCTTCGGAACCCTGCAAAACAAAACCTTTGAATGTTATAGATTTTCTTCTTGAATGTTATAGATTTTCTTTATACTTAAGAAAGCATTCAGGTATGTCTATATATGATTAGGTCTATTCAAAGGAAAAAACCCACAGATAATCAAGGTAGCATTTAAAAACATTCAATTTCTAAATGCATTTTATTAAAAATATGATAATATCAGTAGTTTGTTATTTTCCAAGGTTTCACCTGCGATTTTAGAGAGATAAATGCAGACATAGATCAGCAAATGAGTCACAAATACAACACCAGTATCATATTATCCTTCAATCCTTCAATATATACTTCAATCGCAACAAATATTTAGGTTCTTTGAAGAAAAATCTTTATATGGTAATAATAAACAGGACCACTTATTATTGCAAACACAAAAGAATTAATTATTATGTATAAGTTGTCTATGTACAGCTGAAAGATCATTCCAGAACATAACATGCAGCTTTATAAATCAAACTAAACACATTTTTTGCGTGAAAGAGTAGAAAAAAAAAGGAAAGAAAATAACTGGTAATCAAAATTAGCAACATTTCATCTTTGTTACACAAAATTTAGCATTGATTTCAAAAGCTACATACTGTTAAGGCAGAGGCAGAGTTGTCTTTGGAAGAGTGGGAAAAAGGGAGAAAGGGGGAGGGAAAGAAGAGAGAAGGTGTGACAGGAAAAGCCTCTCTCCCCCAGCCAAGTATCTACAACGTTCTTCTTAGCCAGTACCTTTTAAGTTACCAGCACCACGAGATTCTTAGTAACATAGTGACCCATATTCACTAACAAGCATGTAGGTTGTAATGCTTCAACGCAGCTGTCCAAACCTCGCATGTGAAAACGAAAACAAGAAAAAACTCTCCAAGTAACCAGCAGTTCAGATGACAGAATCCCAAATACTGAAAAACCAGCACATTTTAAATCACTACGGTTTCTGAACGGAGCTGTAGCACTGCTCGACGGTACATAGCACTGAGCAGTTGTATTTAAGACAAAGCAAAGAGCCTTCAACTGAAGTAACGGACATCTGGGGGAGACAAAACATCAGACATTTGGAAAACACAGGGGCCCTTTTTTGATGAATTAGTTTTCTGCAATTTCAGCGAGCTGAAACAATTTGCCATGTGAGCAGGTAAGTATTGGAACTGGTTCAAAATAGAGATCGCTACTATACTACTTATTAGAAAGACCAGAGAAAAACGGTAGCCTGTGTTGTTCTTGTTGCTTGTAGAGCAGGCAGTTTAACTCACTTAAAGACTGTGACTCCCATGAGCAGGGAAACAACAGGATATAGGTTTGCAAATGAAGTCTAGACTAAAGCTTTCTTCATAAAACTTCTTACAGAGGAGCTTACTTAGTCATTTGATCAGTTTGCCAAGAGTAAAGAAATCATTTTTTAAATATGTTTTTAAGTTGCTGTCTTAAGTATCCTTAGGTTCTTCAACATTCAAATGCTCTTGCAGTATGTCACAGGGGAGCTTGCTGTGAACCTCTGCGACGAAGCAGATGCTTCTTTCAGCATGATGCCCAAGACACCCACAGGCAAGAGGCTGCCTGCTCCCTCCCGCTCAGCTCTGAAAGCTGGCACAGGCTAAGCAAGGTAAGAGAATGTCCTAATTCCAGTACTAAAACTTGCTAAAGCGGCATGAACACATTTTATGTCTCAAAACGCTAATTGTATTATATTTATCACTGTTAGTGTTAGGAAGTCATACTGGTAAATTCTACAAAGCCAGCTAAAAAAGAAATGACAGCTCAGTTTGAAAATGTTCTTCAGTTCAATGACAGATTAGTGATTACACGGAGCACTCCTGGTTTTGAACAGGTGTTTCGAAGTTTTAATTCTGAACCTCAGTTTTAGATATAACAGAGGCTAACACACCAAAATAGTTCAGCCATCTCTTCTTTAGTGCCATGTTTTTAATAGCAAAATGTGTGCCTGACCTGGGGAACAATTAATTAGCTTTTTTAAAACAAAACATTACATCACAGTGGTGTTTCATCATATTAGTTCAACGCACATAAATCCATTCCAGACCTTTTTCAGAAGAAAGTAAACAATCTGATATTGCTTACTCTGCTGCAATGAAAGGAGTTGTAACTACTTACGTTTGATTTTGCCCTAGATTTTAACAAGTCTATGGTAACTAAGACTTCTCCATGTCTACAGTTTCGTGTTCCCAAATAAGTTTGCTTTCTAGCAGCAACTACTGTAACTTAGAGAAACATGGTTCTGTTTATAAAGTAGCACATATAATGAAGGAATTTGATAATATCATATCCAAATATTAAAATACAATAGCAAAAATTGCAATCACCATTGAGGCATTCTTTCATATGCAAGAATGTATGTGTATTTATGATATTAAAATCAAAGGACATTTGGTTTCAGTTTCAATTTACAATACAGATGAGCAAGAGAAAGAGGAAAAGTCTCATCTCAAAACAAAAGAAGCATATAAAGAAAGTACCCAGACTGCTGTGAGCACTGAGAGAGCCAAAGCCTGAGTTATGCTTGGCACGAATGTCTACGTTTTTTATTTTACTGAGTCAGTTACAGTTCAGGCTTCTGGGTAGCATTTCCCCTTCTGTCCCAGAGGGGGAAAAGGATCTTGGGGCAGGAGTTAGCAGGGCTCATTGATAGAGCTTTAAACTAGAAGGGGATATAATTGGGCCTGCTAGGAATAAGCCCAAAGGAAGCATGTCAGGGCTTGTAAGATGGTGTGATAGTGAGGATTCTCCCTCTGCCATCTCAGTGGAGACAAAGGACAGACATAAAACGCGAAACGAGGAGGCAAGGGTTGTTGTTGACGGTTTAGAAATCATGGAAACATCTGGAAAAGGTCTGGTAGGAAATGAGGCCCATGCTCACAAAAAGGTGTTGGGATCAGCAGTTCATCTGAAGTGCATCTATTGTCAACACACACAGTATGAGCAACAAACAGGGAGAGAAGGTTCGTGGAGGATGTGGCAGTCGGAGGCCAGCTAAGGAACAGTGACCATGAAGTGATTAAATTCTCTATTCTTAGAGATATTAGGAGAAGGGACAGCAAAAGTGCCACTCTGGAATTCCAATGGGTGGACTTTAACTTGTTTAGGAGATTACTTGATAGAATTCCTTAGGAATCAGTTTTAAAGGGTACAGGAGTCCAGTAAGGCTGGACACTTCTTAAGAAGGAAGTCTTAAAGGCACAGGAGCAGGCCATTCCCACATGCCGTAAGATGAGCTGCCAGCAAAAAAAGACCAGCCTGGCTGAATAGGGAGATCTGCCTGAAAATCAAGGAGAAAAGGAGAGTTTATGGCCTCTGGAATAGGGGGCAGGCCACTCATAATGAGTACAAGAATACTGTTAGGTTATGTAGGGTAATAATTAGAAGGTCTAAAGCCCAGCTAGAAATTAATTTGGTTTTGGAGGTGAAGGACAGCGAGAGAAGTTTCTCTAGATACATTAACAAAAGGTGTTGATGGCCAGTCGGCTGAACATGAGCCAGCAGTGTGCCCAGGGGCACAAGAAGGCCAAAAGCATCCTGGCCTGGATCAGGAACGGTGTTGCCAGCACAAGCAGGGAGGTGATCGTGCCCCTGTACTCGGCTTTGGTGAGGCCTCACCTTGAGTCCTGTGTCCAGTTTTGGGCCCCTCACTGCAAGAGGGACATGGAGGTGCTGCAGAGGGTACAGAGGCAGGCTGCCCAGCTGGCAAAGGTTTTGGAGCACGTGTTGTATGAGGAATGGCCAAGGGATCTGGGGCTGTTTAGTCTGGAGAAGAGGAGACTGAGGGGAGACCTTATCACTCTCTACAACTACCTGACAGGAGGTTGTAGTGAGGCAGGGTTGCTCTTTTCTCCCTAGTGGAAAGTGATAGCACAAGGAGAAATGGCCTTAAGTTGTGCCAGGGAGGTTCAGGTTGGATACTAGGAAAAAATTCTTTAGTCAGGTGTTGGAACAGGCTGCCCAGGGAGGTGGTTGAATCACCATCCCTGGAGGTGTTGAAGAGACAGGCAGATGTTGTGCTAAGGGACATGGTTCAGTGGTGTTGACAGGGCTAGGACAAAGGTTGGACTCGATCTTGAAGGTCTCTTCCAACCAAAACTGTTCAGTGATTCTATGAAAAAAGGTATCTGGTTTTAACAAACTCATTAAAAGCAAAACATGTACATTTCAGATCCAAACAAGCAGTATTTTAACCAAATTCATATAAATGACAATATTTATGAAAACCAGTAGTTACTATTGTACTATGAAGTGTTAAACTGAGGAAACCACATTAACAGAAAGTTGTTGAAAATTACTCGATGGTGTAAAGAGAGAAACAAGACTGGATAAGTAAGTAGAAAGTATTTTAGGCTCCTAATTTCTCGTGCACTAAGAAATTATATCTAAACTAAAACAAACAGACCATTTTAACTACTATAGAGAAATTGATGTTTATTACAAGCAACTATAGTTTCAACCATCCATGATCAGAAAAGTGATTAAGTTGTCATAGAATCATGGAGTTATAGAATCATTTTGGTTGGAAAAGACCTTTAAGATCATCAACCAACATCTAACTCTACCAGGCTCACTTCCAAAACAAGTCCCAAAGCACCACATCCAGATGGCTTTTAAACACTTCCGAGGATGGAGATTCAATTCCTTTCTCTGGGCAGCCTGTTCCAGTCTTTGATAATCTTTTCAGTATAGAAGTTTGTTCTAATGTCTAACCTAAACCTCCTCTGGAGTAACTTGAGGCCATTTCCTCTTGTCCTATTGGTTGTAATTTGTGAGAAGATACTGACACGCAACGTCTCTACGATCTCCTTCCAGGTAGTTGTAGAGAGCGATACTGTCTACAGCCTCAGCTTCCTTTCCTCCAGGCTAAACAACCCCTCAGCTGCTCCTCGTAAGACTTGTTCTTGAGACCCTTCACCAGCTTCATTGCCCTTCTCTAGACCCGCTCCAGCACCTCAGTGTCTGTCTTATATAAGCTTTTCGCTTGAAGAGTAACTGAAGATGACAAAGTTGACTCTGCAGATTAAAAGTACTGGAGGATTCAAACAAGAAGTTGGGTCAACAGGCTCCAGTAGGGGTTAAGAGTGAAGAAGCCTCATGAGTCTTGGCTGTTATCCTTCAAATGAGCAAGATTCTTTTTCAGCATACATGCTCAACTATTTAAACTCAGCATTTTCAGTTCTTCAATTATGTTCTAAATACTCAAATGTTATAGCTAAGATACACTTTCACAAGCATTTTAATCAAAACCTATCAAAAAGATTTAATATGCAGAATACTAGAGCAATCATTCTGAAGTTAAAACTCAGATTATTTTTTTTCGAGTATTTATAGCTGCAAGTCAGTTCTACCGGTAGAAAGTACAGCATTTTTCCATTTCTCATCTCAGGCACAAACAACAATTCAACTGAATTGGCAAAATAAGTGACTTCCGTAACACAGCTGTCAGGCTTCACAGTTTAAAGCAAAAATGCAGCACATGGTGACTTACAAAGATAACACAATAACCACATTTAAGATTTCCATAATTTCAGATGCAGCACGTCTCTGCTGAGAGGCTCTGCAGAAAGCTGCTTCATCTTTCCCTGTGCTGCTCCTCTTCAGCATCAGAAAGAGAAGCACTGGGGCTCAAGCCTCCCTACCCTTTCCCATTCCTGTTGGTAAAGCCTTCCCAGCAGCTTTTCCAAAGTTTCCCACAGACATAAGGGTTGGGTTTGTTTGGTTTGGTTGTGGGTTTTTTTATTGACTTTCCTACTTAGCGGGCCTGGATACTATCCTATCTGATTCACAACCTACAAGGCAATTTCTGTGCAGATTTGTGCATGCACAATGTGTTGATCCTAAGTTAAAGACTGCTGTTTCTACGTTACTTCGAAAAAAGCTAAGTAGAATTAAATGGGGCTTTGAAAAATTTGACAATGGTGGTAAAAAAAAAAAAGCAAGACTCATTGAAAGTGTTTTGAAACATGGAGATGGGGGTGGCAACCCTCTGTTCACAAAATCAGGAAACTGCTAATGTGCCAGCCTCTCAGTTGTCATCTTTGAGAAGCAGTTCATGAACCTAACTCTACAGCTTTCCTAGCACATTAAACTACTTCTGAAGAACTTAAGTTTTAATTATTAAAAATAACATAATTATACGTATTTTTACATACATCATCTATTTTACACTTTTGTATGAGTTAGTATGGTAGAACTGCAGAAGATAAGTAAGGAATTGTTCTGAAGGATCATGCTGAACGACATATTCAATGCCAAGAGGGAAGTTCTTTTCAGTGCTAGTCGGGTCTCCCAAGACTTTCTGCAATTAACAGTATTAAACTTACTTTTATGAATATCAACATTCCTATGTTCTGCGGATCACTCAGAGCTAAGGGAGACAAGAGGACAAACCACCTGACACAAACCAGCGTCTTATAAGTCTCACCACAAGCAGGTACTCCATGATACAATTGAATTTACATAAATTTAAATTCTAAAAAACAGTAATATGGAAAAAATATTCACTTTACTCCATGCAGGCAAGATTCATATTTTTCAACGTTGCAAACGCAGCCAACAAATGAAAATAAATGTGTTTGTTACAAATTACTAATTTAGTCAGAAGGTAGAAAAGTGCATTGTCTCTCCTCTGCTGGGATAAGTAGTCTACATGATATTCCCTTAATTGTCAAACAACCCTTGCTCAGAAAAATGAGCAGATTGACCATGGATGAGTAATATAATTTGAAGGACAGACTTCTTCACACATCCACACAGGTCATCCCATTCAATCTCTCAGCACAAGGTCATGACTGCATCAGGCGATTTCATTTTCACTGATGTGGCAAAATGCTAATTTCCGCCCATATAGCAAACTCATATATTTCGTGCAAATTACAATCCAAATGGCATCTGCTCTCCTGGAAAGTTCCTCACATCTTTTTGTCCTTTCCTGTTGCTGAGTGTTTTCCAGGAACAACACACATGTAAAATTATAACCTAAGGGTTATTTTATCCAAGTAAAACATTCAAATTCAAGAGGAATAAATTTCTAAAAACTATCATTACCTTTTCTTTGCAGTTTCCTATCCATCAACTGATTTGCTTCACTCTAGTGAGTGCTAAACTATGTCTTCAGATCTGCTTCTTCACTAATGGTAATTGGACAAGCAGATTTCATAAGATTACTAAATAAAGAGATGGAGCTTCACAAGCTGAATTGTTCCACATTTGTGGTTTGAGATAAGTTACATTTTATCAAGTAGCAGAGTGACCATTACCAATATCAACTCTTCAATACCATGAGAGATTCATGCATGTAATTCAGTATTAAATTAGACACAAAAGTTGGAACTTTTTCAAGCTTACTCCTTGCTAAACAAAGATTATCTTGTAAATTCTTCTTTGAGATGCTACTTCAGCCTCATTACTTAGACTGCAATGATAATTAAACACTGATAATTAACTGTTTATTTTTAAGGAGGACAATTCTTACGAATTACACAAAAAAAAATTTATTAGGTTATCATCACTCTGCAATCACACAGACAGAGAAGATATGAACCCAGGTACCTTTGCTAACTACATACTGCTGCTTCGGATATGTTTTCCTTGTTGATTTTCAGATGTATGTAATTTACAGTTGTCAAACAATTTAGGAAATTCTCATTCCAAATGCTACATCAACGCCTTTCTTCCCTCTTAACTCTGTTCTTTAATTATTCATAACAGTTACAAGCACTTAGAAAAGAACAGTGAACTATAAATATTTAATACGAGATGGCTGTAACAGAAAGACATGAGAGACTACAAAATCAAATAGTATAAAGAATTTGTTTATCCTAAGTCAACAAACAATAAGCAAGGCATATGCTCTTTAGTTTTTAAATTTACATAAATGTTCATAGCTTTGATAAACCATACCTAAGAAGGCATCTGTATGCTTTACCAAACAATTACAACTAAACAAATAAAATTTACCAGGTACAGCAGTCTTCTCCAGACTTTTACTATTTTAAAGGGGTCTATTTTGACCATTTGCTACAAATTAACCTTGTGAGCAATGCTGAAGAATCATCACTACAGGACATGACAATTTCAAGCAGTTAAAAGATGCAAGATCAAGAGTAAAAACGCTGAAGACAATTTCTGAAATCCTGTCCACAACAGCAGCATTTAGCAAGCTACCAATGACCTTACTGTAAATTCTCAATATCGATTAAAGTTCTAGAAGTCGGGGTGGTAAGACAACAATTTCAAATATCTTAAAGTTTACAACCATTCTAAATGTGGAGGAGGGCTATGGATCCAACATGCACTCAAACTTCAGTTTAATGTGGCAGGCAGAAACAATCCTACTGTCAATTTTCAGAGCTCAATGTATTTAACACTTGGTATGGGCAATAATGAAAATACGGTAATACCATAACTGTATTCTGTGAAGGAAAAGTTAATTACTAGGATTTTTTTTGAAGTCACTAAGACATACTAGGGAAATATCATCAATCTTTCATCAAAATATTCCCGTACCATATCTCAATACAGTGTATGCAGCTTTCCGAATATCTTATACATCACAAATACTCAAAAAAGTCACATTGCAGAGCACAAAAACCAACTCAAACGACATCTGTAAACTAAAACAAATCACAGAAGCAGATATTTCTTTATCCGTTTACTTCAAATTGAATCACTGTCCGCTCACTTGGAAATCAAAGGCCTCCTCCACAGACTCTGCTCACAGCACAGAGTGACAGCCCTGTCCTCTGGCGTCAGGGCAGTGTCCCACCACGAAGGTCCATCTGCCTAAACCAACTGGGAAAAATGAGCATGCCTTGGGTGGTTAAGAAAAGGCTGAAGGAAAGGTTAGATAATCTTAGAAACTATATTTACTTTCTTTATCTCAACCTTGTACCCACCCACAAGGCAACCTCACAGTGATTAAATGACTTCATAAGAAGTTTTGCTCTTGTTAGATGTAGGAGAGAGACGGAAACTAGAACTTTTCCATTACAGTCATTCCCCTCACTCTCCCAGCTTCCTACACTCAATGGTTTATTTTCTATTCTGTTACATTTGTTGATTTGACAGAACTTTCCAAACACATTTTAACATTTCAATAGTTCATATTTGGTTACTTAAAATTTATTCACATCTTCAACACAGAAAAAATTGTGAAAAAAAGCTTTGTTTTTCTAATACTGTTAATCAGAACTAAAAAGAAATCACAGTAATTACTTTTGCACATAAAGCACATACACTCAGTGTAATCAATATGTGATAGAGTGTAGATTTAGACTGTGTTTGAAAGTTTGCCTGTACAGTGGACAGTAATGTAAAGAAAATCTCAACTGTAAATGACACCAGTGTATCAGAAAACTAGTAGAATGGACCTAAGTTATATCTGCAAATGCATGCTTTGGTTACCTAGCTTACTCCTCCCAGCAGTTAAATTATGCCAGAAAAAGAAGTCTGCTGTTAGAATCTGTGTAGTCCCTAAAAATAGAGCTGCCCCTCACGTCACCTATACCAATAAATCTAGTCAAAAGCAGACAAGCTTTCAGTATTAGTACCTAGATTTGAATCCTGAGAATAAAGCAAGCATTCAGCCCAGGCCATTCTATGATTCTATGATTCAAGTGCTGTAATAAAAACTGAAGGAACTACATTTTGTATATTAAACAAATCTCAGAGTAGTTTAACTAATACACAGACTAAAATAGTAAATCTCCTAACTTCTTACAAAGCCAAAGAGATTATTAGATTAAAAAAAAAAACAAACCATGAAAAGCACTGTCATTAAAATTCAAAACTCTTGCTTTTTTATCTCTTAATATAGATTCTATGCAAAACATTTTAAAAGCATTATCTTTAATCAACTTTATCTGGATTTCCTCACATTTTGGTAAATTCATGCTGCAACATGACTTGCCTTGTTCAACTCAACAGAACTTAAGTCTCCAATGAGACAGAGACAAAAAGAAGCATAAAAAGTGAGAGGAAGCTGAGGTACCATTAGAGAAATGCTGCTTTGGAAGATTGAGATTTCTGTACTAAGACAGCACATAAAGGAAGAATGCATGTAAGGAAAAATAATTTTCTGAATTAATTTGATGCAACGGTTAATTGAAAAACTAACAGAATTATTAGCTGAATATTGCATCTTGCATATTTATACATTTGAATATAGAATTCATTATCTATTATCCACTTTGAATTCTGAACTAAAAATAGTTACATTATAATTGAAAATGCTATAAATCAACCAATTCTCTGAGGCAAAAAGTTAACTGAACATAGCAAAAGCATTCTGACAATATGAACAGAACTTCTATTCATATCTGCAGTAACTTGTTGCCGGTCAATTTTCCTGTATCATTGGATTTTAACTGTCAGTATAGTTTAGTAGGAAAGAACAAACAGTAAGTGCCATAAATATTTCACTGATGTCTGGTAACTTCTCATCGAATATATGTTGAAACCTTATTTTAGTGATTTGCTCTATGCTGCAACTCCATTTCAATCATTTACCAAAATACAAGTTAGCTCTTTGAACTTGTAGTAATAGGAAATAAACTAACTTTACAGTAGAAAAGTGCACAAATTTTACAAATACAGAAAATCAACAACAATCTAGTCCAAGCCTATTGCACTAGGCTATTTACTTAGGCAATTTTTAAGAACAGTTGCCGTTGTGTGCATTACATCATAAAGATTCATTCTGGGCTCAGTAATTCATTATAAATACCTTTCATCTCCTGCAGGTCTCATCCAACACAATATTATTTCCAGAACATTAAGGAGCTTAACCTTCAGAAATGCCTGTTAAATGGTCTGCACTCAAATACAGCAGAAATATCCCAGTTTACACAGAACCTTTTACCCTTTTCCCTGTCATAGTATTTGCATACTTCTCACAACAGCATTTAGTTACAATAAAAACTATTTCTTAAAAGTAAGATACAGAATTATGAGACGAAAATCACAGCAGAATAATAAATGATAAAAGTGACTGAGACAGAAGCAGGCTGTTTCCAGGGTTACCAATGAACCATACATTATGTTTTTTATGGTTTCCTAGGAAAATAACCCTAGGGATCACACCATCTATGTGCATCTTTTTATGTATCCCTCCTCCTAACTTCAGAATTTATTTCTTTATTTCAACTCAATCTGACAAATGAGAGATCTAAAGAGGATTATGCTCCACAAGTTTTCCAAAAGCAGGAAGAATAAAAGAATCAATAAAATTCAGATTGTAAAAAAAGTACGGACCAGGAGTTCAAACCTCCCTGGATCCCCAAGTAGGCCAAGAAGACACAATCATACTGGAGTTCACACATCATCAACCTTGTGGCAAATGCAACTGAGTCCAAAGCAGAGAAAAGATCCAGCCTCTTTGCACAAGGTCCTGCCTCTCAGAGGCAAATAAAATTTTAGCCCAGAGAACAATTATTCCCCTTCGGTTTTTTTTTTTATTCTGACTTCACAAAATATGAAACAGATATACAACCATCAGATCTAAACATGCAAACTACCTCCTTTTATTGCCTCTCACTCAGATTTCCTCAGCCAAAATTATGGCGTTGCCAAGAGCTCCCGAGGGCTCAGTAAGAAAAACAAAAGCTTGTTATACAACACCAGTCCCAGTCAAACCCTGCTCCAAGAAGGGCAAGTGTAGAGTACCTGCCTCTTCAAAAGCAACGCTCTCTGCTACTACAGAGACTAAGATTCTGTAGCTCCTCTAGGCATGAAGCCACAGAACAGCTTCTCTCACCTGAGCGCAGCCTGTACTGGCAACGCTAGGAGAGAAGAGGAAGGGTTTCAAACAGATCTTAACCTGCATCGAAATCCCTACTACAGTGGACAGGTGTTTCTTTCAATGTAGGAAATTCATGTATTGCCTGAAGTTGTTAAAACCAGCACTGCAGCATTCACCCTGTTTTTCTACTACGACAGCTGAAAATTGCACCTAATAAATCCACCCATCCCACTGGTCTTAGCAGGGACTGGCAAGCACTGCACACACAAGAGTCACAGATCTTCCTTTTATGAAGACAGTCATTTGTCTATATTAGAACACCTCAATAAAACCATAGGATTTCAGAAATGAGTTCTTCGTGTTAATGCAGTACAGATTACCCTAACCTCCACTGATTTATTTTCTTAGGGGAGATCAGAGCTTCAGAAGAGGTTAACTGAGTATTCCTCTGCAGACATTGCTTCTAAAGGGACAGAAGTTTTGTGATGCAATAATGCCAAAAGTCTCAGGCGTGTGAGGTTTTGTCTGGATTTGTCTTGGCCCTCCTGGAGCTTTGGTTTAGCTTGTCTAGTTGTAACAGCAATGATCTAATGACCAGGTAATTATTATCTGCTTTTCACAACTGACCAAAATCTCAAAGACTGCAATGCTATACATTTTTGTAGTTGAGACAGTAATAAGGAGCGTATGTCCAGTGTAGAATAAACAGGCCATGACCCTAAGATAAAAACACAGAATAAGTACAGAGCTGGGAAGAGGGCAGAGGCCTTGAAAGCACACACATGGGATGATACAGGACACCCAAAGGATCTAACAGTCCATCCATTACTGTTAGCCAAAGGAATTCAACCTTGGCAAGTGGGTAAGAACACTTGTAAGGCAAAAAAAGAACGAATTATGAACCTATGTAGAAAACCTGAAAAAATGGGACAAGAGTAAGATGTTGAGCATGCTAAAAACCACATTAAAATGATCCCAAGAAGATTCCAGGGTGAAAAAAAGAAATCCAAAAAACTACCAACATCATATTCCTCCTGAAAAAGGACAGCTTGCTGACATGACGATTCAAGGCTGACAACGACCACTTGGCCTCATCCTCAAATGAACCCACTGACTCTAGCACCCATCCATAGGGGCAGTGGAAGTCTGACCATAAGATCAGAGAAATGGGTATGTACTAGAACTTGAACTGTGTTTCTATCATAACTGGGCTAATAAGAATCCTTTCGTTAGACTGCTAAGATTTTATGTAGACTGGCAATAACTTGCTGCTTTTCCCTGAAAGCTGTATTTCCTTTCACTCATAAAAAGAGTTCGAATGCAATAAATTGTTCAGAATTCTGTAATCTGGAGGAACCAACGGGTAACATTTCCTCTCCCACTAACAATCACATAGGTTGTTTATCTTCCCACATCCAAGTAAATAACCCCATGATACTCAGAATTATATTTACTATTAGCTGATAGCTAATGTAATTTAATAGTGAACACCTGTTGAAAGTTTAGTAGTGATTGGAGAACTCACTACATATGGAGGAATAACCCTTCATAATTTTTGCCTCAAATATACAAGAACATTTAATAATTGATAAATTAAGAGGACAACTTCATCAGCACATGTTCTGTGTTTGCAGACATTTTCTATCCAGTCTTAAGTTCAGGTATTACACCTGTAAACTAACAAATGACAACCTCAGAACGCTGTAAAGCACCTGAATGCTGTCCATCTACTGTATCTAACTCAGAAAAATGAAGAAATGGTGACCGTTGATTAGATGAAATCACACCAACATGGCTGGATAGAACGACATACCTGTGCCAAAACCAAAAAGAAATAAAAAACCAACCAAAACACACCAAAACCCCAACCTGTTATAAAAGCGCAGTTAACATTTGCATATTCGTGACAACTGCATCCTTACAGGGTTCAGAAAGGCCTTTCTGCACTGACTCATACCAAATGAACCGAACTGACGCAGATGCACAGAACTGTTCAGGTTAGAAGGGATCTCTTCAGATCGTGCAGTCCAATCCTTCTGCTCAAACAGAATCACACAGAGCAGGCTGCCCAGGACCCTGTCCAGCTGGGTGCTGAATATGTCCAAAGACGAAGATTCCACAACTTTTCTGGGCAATCTCTTCCACTGTTTGACAACCCTCACAGGTAAGAGTCCACCATCACTTCCTACGTTAATATGAGTATTTTCAACCTCAGGAAAATATTACAGGACCATAATCTTTGTTAAACTCATTAACAGTTGTTGAAGCAATATCATAACACCAATATTCTATTTGAAGGCGCATAAAGCACAACCAAAATTTCCTACTCCATTTAGCTGTTCATTGCACTTTGCAGTGAATGTATTGCAGCTACAGAATTATGATTCCAGTTTTGTTACCATATGCCAGATTGAAAAAATGTTATGCAGAGTAAATAGATACATTTTATGGATGCATGCAAGTATACTATTCATTGATTTATAAGACACTGGCTGCTAAAAAGAAATATTTACACAGGCAACTTCCCTATAATTCATTCTATGCTGTATGGTGATAGGACTAAAAGTAAATTACTATACTTAAAACCAGATTCTAGGTATATATATAAATAAATATATGAAAAGTAATTCTGCCATACACATCCTTTTATCATGGACACAACTGAACAAAACACACATTAGCAATACAAGACTCCTCAAGAAAAGGTGACAGATTTCTCACAGCTTTGAATCCTGCAGCGTGTGGGGAAGTCATAAAAACGAGTAAATGGACAGCAACGAGTGCACACAGTGAGACTGCACACGTCTGTCCTCGGCTGGTTCCACACACCAACCCAACAGCTGAACCCAAGGGGGAAACAACAGTAAATCTCTTGGTCGCTTTTCATCCAAAGGCTTTAGCAAGTTTCAGCAAAATGTTCCAAATTCAGACTGTAACTCTGACTCATTGTGTGACATTAACTTGTTTTAACTGGCTTTAAATGTTAACACGTGGTCCAAAGTCTGAGGAACATGGACAGGGTTATTCATCAGATAAAGCTTGATAAAGACTAGGAAGAATAGAAAGATGAGACTAAGATTCAGGACCACAGAAGACAAGTGGCTCAATCATCCATTCCTTACCTCCCAGTCAGCTCCCTAATACAGGGCATCTGAGATACAAAGAATTTTATACATTTTCTTTGCTTATTTGTATGTTGCCACAGGAGGCCAGTATTTATAGAATCTGTGACCTTCAGAAGCCTCCTTGATGTAGTCATTCACCTGGTAATCTCTTTTCCTTTATTTAAAGACAGTATTTAGATAACTTCTGTAAGCACAGACTAGTTTAAGGATCATCACTCTGATTCCTTCTGAAGAATAAATTGTTATTTCCTTCAGGAATGGACCACTCTCACTTAAGTACAAAATACACAACCACAGCATTTGTATACTCTGTTACATCTTTTGATATTTTACTATATTCTTACTCAATGATATTATTCACCATCCAGTAATTACGTCACTGGTGTATACATTTCTGATTTTCTTATTTTAGTGAAATTACAGTAGAATCAGCAAGTCTTCATGACACTGGTCTAAATTCTTGCTTTACTAGGAAAATTCCATTGAGACATGTTTTGAAACCAAGCTGTGCAGCTACTAAATTTAAAATGTACACCACATGTCAAGATTTAAATAAAGATTCACGAGTCCCACTTTTTCTTAAATGGAATAAACTAGATTGCTTTCCACAATTTCTATTTATAGCTGGTCAAGAAAATGCACAAAACAAAAGAAGGCAAGGTAACTATGAGAGAATAGGCGTTCCATGGCTTACTTCATATTATACAACTAAAAGCTAGTCGTTATACGGCTCATTCCTCTTCTGAAATGGGTAGGTCAGGTGCCAACACTGCTCAGGCATTTCCTATTCAAAGTTCACAACTGAGAGAGAAGGGAAAGAAAGGAAAGAAGTACCTACAATGAAGATGACTATTCCTTTACTAGAAATTCTGTTTCCCAATATTCTGCTAAGTATTGAACATTCAACTGGTAATACTAATCCATATGGATTTCCTATAGGGTGGGGAAAAAAAACAATTTTACGTTAAGTTTTTATAAATTATGAACTCATTAACTTTATTAATTAATTTGACCACTACAAAACATATGTGAATTGTAGAGAATTAAGACATGGAGACACTTGTGCCATTGAACATCCCACCGTCATGTAACTGTCTTCTATTGAAGCTTTTATAAAAGAATCACCTATGGTAGCATCATTTGTGTCCCCCCAGTTAAAATATTGTGTCTTTTTGGCTTCCCCATCTTCCCCAGCAGTGTGAAAGCACCTTGATTCACACATCTTCCTTCTACGCCATATGAAGGCAGAAGTCATTCTTCCAATGACTTAAATATAATTCTTACTAAATGAACTTCATTTGTTAATTATGTCATTAAGGTAAAAGTAGAAGGCATGATCAAATAATGGCTTGTAATTTAGGAGAGTGCTCCTGTCTTTTTCAGGAATGTTCCACCCACATAAAAATTTCGAAGTGCATGATATCATAAAGATTTTTCTTCTTTTTATATTCAAGTGAGGCTGCTACTAAAACCACCCTGATATAACCATTCTGAAATATAAACATAATTACTCAATATTTTTAGACTTACTGCACTGGCATTTGGACTTTGGGCCACTTTTCAGGTGTATTTATAGAGGCTCCCGGGACACCAGTTACCGGGGCAACCTCCGAGGTCAGCGTCAGCTGCTGTAAATTACAGATGTTTCAAGAGACTTAAAACTGACGTTAAAATTGCACATGCCGTGCATGAATGCAACCCACTGCACCGCGTCAAGCCAGTACAGCTGCTGCAGCACTAGAAGACAGCCCAAGCCCAGAAAGGTGCTCCAGAGAGAATTCCTCTCAACAAAACTGGCAGAGGGGTGCTCAGGAGAGAAAACAACTATTCTCAGCCTCGGCACACCTGAACACGGCGGGAAGCCACGTCTCCTCCCATCGCCAGACTCCACAACCACTCTCAGTCTCGCTTTCGATCGCACCCCTGACCTTCCCAATCATGCACAGCCAAGCTCTTCCCACCTTTTATGGTTCCCTCTCAACCCCGGCAACACTCCTGCCCCTTTCCTGTCATACTCTAGATTTGGTGGCTGGTCAGCCAGCCACGGCACAGCACGGCACGGCACGGCACGGCACGGATGGCAGCTGGTTTCAGATCCCACCCATGGGGGAAGGCCAAGCGGCACAGACCTGCTGCCCACTCAACCAAGTGAACAGGTAGCAACTGCATTTTCCCTGACTTTGTCCAGCAAAGGACAGAGAGTGTATCTATCCTCCATGCAGTTGTAAATGTTCATGAAATCTAGAAAAAAAACAAATTTTATGTCCTCGAACTCTGTCTTCTAGTCGTAGTTTGCAGAAATTAGCTACTGTCAGACACATGCAGGAACTTACTTTCTCAGGAAACTTGGCTGGAAAAATTATCTTCTCATGGAATTATAATCCAACTTTTATAAACAGAACAGGTAATATTTGGATTAAACTCTGGTATTATGTAAACTAGTTTACTGGACATATTTTCTGATTTCAGCTTTTTTTTTTTTTTTGGCCAGGTAAGTAAGAAGGTGTGGTCTGTCTGGACCTCCAAACCATTAAAGGGAAAACACATTATATGGGAAACATATTCCAATTATCATTTGCCTCTTAAAAAAAAATTTAAAAATCCTCTTAAGGGTTTACTTTAGCATCCTACAACCTTAAAAATCAAATTATTTTTCCATTGTCTGGGCACTCCAGACAGGAAGCATATACAAGAGATAGGTTTCCTGCTGGGTCTATTAAAAACAAGTAATAGCTTTCATAGCAGAGAAAGAACTAGACTCAGAGAAAACACAGTAAAATCTGGCGTGTTTTCTCATTTATCAAAAATATTTTAGTGCTTATACAGTAAGTCACACCACCACACAGAACCTTCTAAGTCGTTCATTTCACTATAGCCACTCCTCCTTTCAAACTAATTTGCACTATTCTCTAAAAGAACTACAGTTTTATGGTTAGTTTAGTTTCTAAGCCTTTTGCAAAGATTTTAAATCAGCAATATAGAACAGCATCTCCTTTTTATGTCTTGGTTTTGGGAGGAGACTAGCTGAGCAAGCCTGTAGTATAAGGAAAAAAACTCATTTGTAGCAGATGCCATCAGTTCAGTAAAAAAAAAAACACAAACAAACCCACAACAGTGGAGTTCTTTATTTACAAAAACTTCAACAAAACCATTTTCAAAATAACTGACCCTATTCCCTCTTCAGCACAGTGGTAGCAGAGGAAAAACTGATTGTTACACTCTCCGATAACTGATATTTAAAAAAAAAACAACCCAAAACCACAAAACCCACACTGAATTAAAAATTCAAAACTAATATAAAAGAGAGTGAATACTCTCTTGAAGTTTTTGCATCCATTCATAAAAATAATATGCCTTTCAAAGGCTAAAAAAAAAGTACAAAGTTATTTATTTTCAATATTAGAATCTCTTCAATATTAGAATCTCTCACTCACATGTGAGTATAATGAAACAGTAATAATTCTACCTGGGAGCAGAGAGAAATTTAGGAATCTCTGGGTGTGCACATATACATACACACAAACACACAAACAACAGAAGGGGATGAGCCATAGCCATCTTCCAGTCTCACATAGGTTCTACTTTGAAGAGAAGCACAAGGCACTCCATCCTGCCAAATATCACCACCTGTAATGTCTCCTGTACTACGGACTTTCTTCTCATTAACAGTAACGATACAAATATGATTGCATCAGGATTGTATAGAACGTTTGCATACAGTTAGTCACATGTAGCAGTGCCCTGATTTCAGAGCAACAGGCTTTCGAAATTTAACCAAAACACACTTCAAGTTGATTTTTCAGCACTATACAATTAGCAAGAATTACCCAGATCTGTAGATTATGGGCAGTTTGAGTGCACTGAATAATTTATAAGCATAAGATCTGTCCAAATTGGTTTACAAGAATTTCTAGAAACATTGTAGTCTTCTTTCCAACAAAAAATGCTATTAGAATTACGAAGTTCACCTTATAATTCAACATCTGAGACCCAAATGGTGCAAATAGTATCAGAGCACCAGATAAGTGGGAAAGAAAAAAAGAACAGCTGGTATTCTTCCTGAAAGCTCAGTGAAATACAGCGAGTTGTAAATGTTTATTTAGATTGGTCTAAAGTATCCCCCAATACATTCTCTGCATCTTTACGTTTGTAAAATACATTCTCTAAATTTTATAATAATGAAGATAAATAATATTGTTCTCACCAATACACAGAAGTAAGAGTCGGACGGCATTTGCAGGCATTTCCGCGCTGCTAGATATACAGTCAAGTGATCACAGCTATAGACTGGAAGCAGAAACTCCTTTGTTGTTGCATAAAGTGTTATTTCCAGCATCCTCTAAATTCTGAAAGTCCCCCTGCAGAGTGCTAGCCCTGCACACTTCAACGTAAATATCTGTAAATATTTTAATGTCCTGTATTTCTGGAACATTCTGAAGCGTATTAGCTACATATTCTGACTGGGAAGAGAGAAAGAGATTTTGACCCATTTTCTTCAGAATCACAATTGTTTTCTAACATCCTCTTTAAGTGATTGCATTTAGAATGTCATAGCATACACACACATACATAAGTGACCAATCTGAAATTTCTGTGATAATAGATTATTTCTGAATTGTCTATGTCAACTCGGTTAACACATCACTCTGTAGGTTTAACCTGAAGGAACTTTATCTGTAAAAACAGGTAAAAAGGGAAAAAGAGTGACGATTAAAAATAATCTTAACTAGTTCAAACAAAATAGACAATGACAAAACTTAATCTAATCCTGCCCTGTAAAGTCAACATCCACAAATATGCAAAAACTACAGTGTAGGAAGAAAGAGTTCCTTTTATTAGAATGATTACCAGTTACAAGGCAAACAGTAAAGGCTGCACTTATGATCAAGTATTTTACAACATTTTTAGATATGAATCGAACGTAATGATCTATTCCTCTCTTTTTATTGCATATATTACTTCTTAGACTAGTGCAAGCAATCTGCAAAATGAAACCCTACCTGACATCTTCTAGGAGTTACTGCAAAGCACATGAAGCAATTTTATAAAAAAAATGCAGGCAAAACCTGAAGTTTAAAAAATTATTTTTAAAAATATCTTTTAACAATTTTTGAATAAGAATTTTTGGTTCCAAAATTAATGACATTTCTACTCCATCCTGTCTCTAATTCCACCAAGAGAAACTATGTCTTTGTTTAACCACTCTCCAACTCCTAGCTGTGGAATAGCATCCAGTTTCTCCTTTTTAACCTGCTTTTAAACTAAATGTTAAAAACAAGTATTCTTCATGCAGTGCAAGTATTCTTAGTGCAGTGCAACTAAGCAAAATTTGACGCACTAGCCTTAAAATTACACTAGAACTATTTTGTTCGAGCCATTTTAAAATTTAACTTATGATCCTGTTGGTGGCAGCCTCCAAGGTCTTCCTCATATAACTTTGTCGAATATTCATCGTAATGTGTACAAGTTTTATCTCATGTTTTGGTTTTTTTTCCTTCAGACACTACAAAAATCTTCATAGTAAAAAAGCATGTATCCCAACAGCAATAATCGCGACAGAAGATAAAAAATTATTTTGTCTTTTCCTGACCACAGTATCATCCAAATTGCAAAATTCTACCATTTTGTACTTTCTGTTATTGCAAACTAAATGCCCCTGGGCAACGAAGAAGACAAGAGTGAAAACCATTTTTTTTTATTAATTCAGTGATGAAAGGAAGTTAGAAATTTCTTTAGTCAACAGCAAAAATTAGTTTCTTCCTCTGCTAATGCTACTTTAGCTTGCCAGGAAGATTACCACCTATTTTGCAAAAACTAACTAGCGTTTTTCATTTAAAAGTATTTGCCAAGTCCTCAACCACAAGAGCTTCTAACTACCACTCATGAGGCCATTGATCGTACCACAAACATTAATTTATCAACCACTGCAATAAAGAGTACAAAAAAAAAGGAAAAGAGACAGCTCTCAGAACATGTATTTTTATTTTACAGCCTTTACAAAAACAAGCTGGCTAAAATTAGTTTGGAAAAGCACTGGGCCAAAAGGAATTTAAGCACAGTTTATTATCCTTATTGTGGTGGCTGTGCTAGGAATAGATTAAAAAGGTTCTCTACAGCCTGAAAAGGGTGTACGGTTCAACTAATAGAGTAACCAGGCATCAGGAGTTAGTAAGGAGTAAGGATACAGGAGACTGCAGGAAGGGACAATCTATCCAAGTAAGAAATTATTTCAGTTTATGCTACAATCCTGGCCTACAGGTCAGGAAAAGACTACATAGCTTCACTAGTATGAGTGTTACATTGCTATCATACAACAACAGTAAAAACCAACACCCCTCCCCAAGAAGGAAATTCCCACAGAAGAGTAGATGACAGTTACCAAGCAAGAAAATTATGACAGACTGACAACTGAAGTGCAACAAAAGTTATGCAACCTCTTAGCTTTCTTGTGAGAAAAAAAAAAAAAAAAGGAGGGGGGAGGTTATCCGTATTGAGGTAACTAAGTTGCTTCCTCCAGAACCAGGTAAGTCTATATTTTAAAACTAAATTTCTCTAAGAACACATAGATGATCTAAATACTTTCAGTGTTCACCTAGTTGACTGTCTTTCCCTCTTACTGTCACCTACTCATAGCTGGTAAATGTATTAGCCTATCTCAATGAAATCTGAAAAAGGAGACAGACATCTGTTAACATCATTTTACTCCAAATTGGTGTGAGAAGGAGGAAGACTCAAATTAGTATTCCTCACTAGAAAAAAACAGGCAAAATTAAGCTGCTCATCAAAATCCATCACCCAGTTTGCTTACCTACAGCTACATGTACAGCTGCCTCTTCAAGAATGGGGCTTAATAGAACATCACAATTGTTACTGGAAAGTTCTTAGTTTTCTAAAGATAACTGTCAAACTTTACAATGACTAGTGTAGAGCCGCATTCTTCCTACTACCCACTGATCATCTCGTGTTTCTAACCAGAAAGATGCACAGAAGCGTTCAAGAATGTTAAGATCTGCCTTGTCGCAGATTAAGGAACAAAAAATGTTGTTTCACTGAGAAACTGTTTCGTTAACACTGTGACTTCCAAGCACCAAGTTTCGTTTGCTGTAGACATGGGCTCAGACATTCTACCCAAGGAGATTTTACATAGTCTACCACTACTGATAAACTGCTTACAGCTGGATTTAGGATCTTACGGTCTCGGCGTATATAGTTAATCCACTCTGAAACTTGAGTAGTTGCAACAGATGGTAATCAGAAATCTCTCACCAGCCCCAGAATACCCCCATGGTGTATCATCCTAAAAATAAAGCACACCCCATTCCCCCTGGTCTGTAGAACTGATTATGGAATATCAGAAGTTCCTCTGGATTATAGAAAGCTCAGAAAGATACTGCGCTGCCGTGGCTTACATCTCGTATTTTTGGAGTGGAGTATTTTTATGAAGAAGTTAATGCAGTTTGGAAAAATGTCAGGCTCATTTGAAGCTTACACAATTGCAATTTTACACTACAATTCCTAATTTACAAATGCAGTTTTTAAGGCATGTTTTGTCTTACTCCTGCTAGTATGGGCATATTTTGAGTTTTACAGACTTGTACTCAGCTAGGAATACAAATATTGAAAACCAGTGACCTGATTTGGTTTGCAGAATAAATTAGCTCTATGCATTTAAGAGCTACTGCTACTTACTCAAGGCAGAAAATGGTACATCTGAGGTTTGATCTCTGTTGATAGGTAAACAAGATATATTAAAACCAATTACATGTTCTGGTTTCTTTCCAGACATCTTCCACAACAATTCAGCATGAGTCCCTTTACAAATCATCAAGCATTATTACTCCTGACTTTAATCTTTGTCAGAGTGGAAAAAAAAATAGCTGACAGCAAACATTGGATTCTTGTCAGCTAATAACAGTCATTATATCGACTATAGCTTTTACATGTTTTCTATTAGTTTCTATCTATTCCTGTACACATAGAATTATATGGAGCCCTTACATGCTTCTAATAAATAAAACCTGAAACCAAAACTCACACCATAACACTATGAAATGCTCTCTCAACTTTACTTTCCAAATATCAGAAAGTAATATTTATTTATTCCCTTTAAAATTAATTTGCAAATGAGGACACCATGTTCAGAAAATCCAGGAAAAATTGTTATTTTTAATTACTTCCTCAATGTGGCGAAGTTAACAGCTGTCATTACCTCTTCTGGCAACAAGCTGTAAGCTCTGGGATTTCCTTGTCTGTAGGGCAAAAAGGAACTTCACTTTCATTTACTCTTATATGAGGTCATAAGACTTTACGAGCTAAGGACAACATCGGTATCAAGATTTCTTGCTAACCAGGAACCTGGTCTGAAATGTAAAAAAATGCAGACTCATCTTTCAGCATATGTTTACATTTGCAAAAAAAAAAATTCTCAGACAACTCAGTGCAATCGCATTTGATTGCTGCAGCAGAATGCAATACCTGCCAATACTTGACAACCACACTAAACATTCTGGAATATCTCCAAAATACTTTAGACCCAAGAGAACCCTAATCTGACACTTCAAACTTCCACGTTTTTAAATAATTTTTATAACACCTGCATTAGTAACAGTTTAATATAACCCTTTTCAGAGATCTCAACCTGCACTTGGCTACACAAAATGTCAACAGATTTAGCTATTCTGAAACTTCTGCTTGCAGAAGCAGCAAACACAGTCAAGTACCCAGATAAACATAAGTAACTGAAGTAACAATGCTTATCAAGTTGTGATGGTTTCATCTGGGATAGAGTTCATTTTCTTCATAGTAGCTGGCATGGGGCTATGTTTTGGATTTCATAGAATCACAGAATGTCTTAGGTTGGAAGGGACCTTAGAGATCATCTAATCCAACGTCCGTCCCTGCCACAGGCAGGGATGCCCTTAACTAGACCAGGTTGCTCAAGGCCTCATCCAACCTGGTCTTGAACACCTCCAGGGAGGGGGCAATCTATTCCAGAGTCTTGCCACCCTTGTACTCAAGAATTTCTTCCTAAGATCCAATCTAAACCTCTTCTCCTTCAATCTAAATCAATTTCCCCTTGTCCTATCACTGGACACTCTTGTAAAAAGTCCCTCTCCAGCCTTCCTGTAGGTTCCCTTCAGGTATTGGAAGGCAGTTATAAGGTCCTCCCAGAGCCTTCTCTTCTCCAGGCTGTACAACCCCAGCTCCCTCAGCCTGTCCTCATAGCAAAGGTGCTCTAACCCCTAGATTTGTGCTGGAAACAGCATTGCTAAAGCAGGGATGCTTTAGTCACTGCTGAGCAGCAGAGTCAAGATCTTTTCTGCTCCTCATCCCACCAGCAAGCAAACAAGCTGGAGGTGGAGAAGTTAGGAGGGGACACTGCCTGGAGAGCTGACCCCAGCTGACCCAAAGGATGTCCCAGACCATATGACAACATGCTCAGCACAGAACGCTGGAGAAGAAGAAGAAAGGGGGAATATTCAGAGTGATGGCATTTGTCTTCCCAAGTCACTGCTACATGTGATGAAGCTCTGCTGACCTGGAGGTGGCTGAACACTTGCCTGCCCATAGGAAGCAGTGAATGAATTTCTTGTTTTGCTTTGCTTGCATGCACGGCTTTTGCTTTACCTATTAAACTGTCTCGATTGCAATTCAGGAGTTTTCTCCCTCTCACTCTCCCAACTCTCTTCTCTACCCCACAGGGCAGAGTGAGTGAGCAGCTGTGGGGAGCTCAGTTGCCAGCTGGGGTTACACCACAGGAACCAGTAGGAACCAGTAGTTCCCACATTCCACTTGCAGCATTGCAATACCTGTCTATACCAACACAAGGGCAGCAGCCACAATCAATCAATGCGTGAAAACAATTCCATCCTTTTTTTCTAGGGATATGGATCCTAATGATCAGATAGACAAATTCAATATCAAAGGATGTGCAACTCTTTGAAACATTAGGGTACTTCAAACAACTTTCAATGCCAAATGTGGAATCGCTTAGGTCGAGAGAGGAAGAAATTATTTTGTGAAATTACTGACAAACTAATCGAACAGAAAAAGTCCTCCAGAAAAAAAGTCCTCCTGCTTCTTGGCAAAGCACTGAGGAATATGTCTGACCCCCACATTTTACAGAGAATTTGTCACCACATGGTGTAAATGGCTAGATGTATCCTGATATACCTTAAAAAGGTATATAATTATATAATATATATAAAGGTATATAATTTTCGAGTTCTAATTTTTAATAAAGCTCTTTAACTCTCTGTATTGATTTGGAAGTTTTTTATTATAGACCTTAACAACAATGGAGAACATTGATTTTCATTCATTCATTTATACTTGGGAACTTGAAAGTCAATTTCCTAGCCATTTTTCCATCACTACACTGTATATAACCAAACTCATATCACATCATGTCATAGAAAGGCCTGGGATAGAAAGGACTTTAGAGATCATGTCCTTATTACTAAGAGCTTGCAATATGCAGCAATAGAATTCTCCACTTACAGAGTCCCCAGCGACGGAGGATATTCTATACAAGTAGCAGAAGTAGCTTTCAAAATACTGCCTTATCCATTACATAGTTAAATATAGTAAAAGCACTTTCAAATCATATTTGCAGTTTTGTTTTAAACATAAATAGGCTGAAAAAAATAAAAGGAAACCGAGATGTCAGTAGGGCCAATATAAATATTTTTAAGCTTTACTAAATTAAAAAATCTAGATAGTGTACTTACATAAGCATACTACAAAAACAAGTGCCAATGTTAGTGCTGCATTCTGTGCCTATCATTATTTACAACTGGTACAAGCTGCTGCTTTGTAATTAACTAATTTCTGTTAGTTACATACTCACATTTCTAGCTGCCATGCTATAAAATCTAAGCAAATACTAATGGCTATTGCAAGCATCCAGAGCACAGAATTATCTCTGCAAATTTATTCTGCTCTTGGATGAGAGATCACAAATGTTTGCACACATTTGACTAACTCCTGAAGGCCAGCAGTAGGAAGAGACATAACCTCTACACTGTCCTCTAAAATTTAAACAGAGCAGATGAAAAACTATGTCAGTTAAACAATTACAAGAGTATGTTGTGATAGCGCCCACATGCACAGTTAGAACAAGCACCTGAGCACAGCTTTAGAAACTGCCCCTCACAGAGTTTACAAATACAAATCAAGAGTCCGCAGATTTTTTTTCTGCGCTCTATAAACTGGTAAACAATAAGGCTGAATGAATGTGTACTTCATGATCAGGAATTTTATCATACATTGACCTATCAGATCCTTCAGTATTAAACCAGGTACAGGTATACTCCCTTTCATTGCTGACAGGTCCCACGGAATGAACTTTGCAGAGAGAACAGAGACAGTATTTGTATTTGTAATTAGAGAGGTAAGAGCCCTTGAAGGTGTCCCACTGGGAGTGGCAGAGCCTAGGAAAGGCATAAATAAAAGACAAACGATATGAAGAGAAGCGAGGGAAGCAAGAAGATAAAGACAACAGCGTACCAGTATAGCAAGTAGCGTGGTAAGGACAACCAGAGGAAAACAAACAGTACTGGTGAAGAAGTCATTTTTATGTTCATTTTCTTAAGGAAACTAAGACTGAATTTTGTGTAAGTTGCTGAGGATGGGAAAGTAGTTCTGTCTGACCTAAGAGATCATTGAACTGGAGGAAAAGGCAAAGGCAGCCTGAAGAAGTCTTCACAAAGAAAAGAGGAGAAAGTGAGGAAGTGGTGACTTTTCAGCAATGTTTCACATGGTAACTCATCCAACCTTTGGGCCACACTTCACATTCCACGCCAGCAGAATGAAACTCAGTCTCTGAGTCTTGCAAAGTAAAGGCACCAGCACTGGAACGGTGCTGTGCAGGCACGTTCACAGCCCGCAACACGCAACTGTTTTCACTCTTACTCCTTGGAATAAGTATTTATTAATAATCAGCAGTTCTGAACACGGGCATCTTAGCTGAGTAATTCTGCAAATAAAAAAAAATACAAGTCACAAAAACCAAAGGTGCATTTATACTCTGGCCAAGAAGAGTCAATATTCAGGCAGTCACTTGGCTGCTGTGGACTGCTACTGTCTTTACAGTACTGCAAATCTTTTTCCTAAGAGTTTCTGAAAGTAGTTATCCCATTTGTGTATTTCTGGTATCTTATTTTTATTAATTATATCCAAGTAACTTTATCACCTGTTTATCTTCAAGCTCGAGTGATTTTTCTATTATTTTACTGTATTATGTTAATACATTGGTGCTGCCTAAATATAGTAAGTGCTCTGATGAAAGTTCAAATTAAGTAGAAAAGTTACATTTTTAATTTGAAATGTCCCCAACCTACATACTCCTGCAACTTAGAGAGATGGTTTTGCTCCTACCATTCTATTTGAAATCAAAGTACTGAAATTCATCTGCAATTTTCTTACTGTTTCCGATCTCAAGTCAAGAGACCAATGCTATTCAACTGACCACAAAATCTAGATAAAAATTTCCTTCCATAGGTAAGTTTAATGAATGGAGGGGAGGGGGGAAGCCAGCTTTTGGAGGCAATGCAGAAAAGCGTGATGATTAGCTCATTACTTAGAATCAGCAAATGCTACCTTGCAGGTCAGCTCTTAATTTGAGAACAGCACATGCAAAAATTCTCCAACACAACATGGGAAGTTAATTTTTTGCTTTTACTGGTATGACCCTTGCACTATTGTGTTTAACACTGAGCTATATAACAGCTGCTTACTTTTCCTTTAGTGAGAGCAAAGTGCGGTATTCGTATGGTTTGGCTTCTTCATTTCAGTGTTGCATCAAAAAAACTCTAATTGACTCTAACATTCAACAACATTTCACATTTCCTTTCTGCCTTCATCTACTAAACATTACCTTTTTCTTAAGCTTTAAAACATTTGTTTTTTTAAAAATACATTTCAAAGACTAAGAACATTGTAATTGATGAAAGTACTAGAATCCATCAGAAATATTAGATTCTGCAAAGAGTCTTTCTTCCCCACTACCATTCCCCAACTTCTAAATGAATACTAATTAAGAACAAGTATGTTCTTCCCACATTCTCTTAAACTTTGGCAAGTTTTACTTGTTAAATTACAACTAAGAAGTGTAAGACTGCCGAGAAAAAAAGATTAAAATACCCACTTCAAACAATTGTTTTAAAATATCCTTGTTCCAGCATTAACAGTTCTAGTACTCTTCTATTTCCCCATCTTAAAACAAGAGCAGTTTCTCACTCCTGTTTGAATATATCAGCTTTAATAGAACTAATACACTTTAACAGGACTAAGGAAGTTTCCCTAACAACGCATGAAGAATCTAGCTATCTGGCACTTCAGTAACAGTTGACCAAAACTCAGTTGACCGTGTATGTCTGCACAGCAACCCGTTCTCTGCCACTTCTACACGGTGTGAATGAAATACAGTCTCCAACTCACACTCTGGCCTTCTACCACACTGCAGCTAGAAAGAAAACTGGCCAGAGGATAAATCCAGCACTACCTTGGCACTGCTTCCTCCTGTTTGTAGTATTAATGCTGTGCTTCTTTTTAACCTTTTCTCCCTCAAGTGTTTCAGAACAGTCCATTCACAGATATTTTCGGCTGCAGCAGACTCCGATGCCAAGCCTGGGAATGTATTTTCCCGTCAGTAACAGTTAATTCAGTCCACGGCTGCCTCCCCGGCTGGCTGTTTCTCAAGCCGTCCGAAGCCCCGTGTGCTCGCCTGTGCCGCGGCTGCACGCGAGGCCAGCGCGCTCCAACTAAACCCATGTGTGAGCTCTTCTACAGCAAAAGGGCTTTCCTTCCAGTTCCTCCATCTGTGTTCCATAACACAAGAGCCTGACACACTAAGGGCACTCACATACAGAGCTCTCTAACAATACGGAGTAAAATTAACAGAAATTAGCAGAAATGTAACTCTGTAACATAAACGTAACTCTGTAACCATGCAGAGTAAGATTAACAGCACCTTGTTTAGCAAAACATTCAAAGAAACATTGGAAAACAACATAGATTCACATGTCAGCCGAAGACAACTTTGGCTGGCAATTTTCTGATGGCTGCAGAAAACAATAATAGATGTATGCCAATTTAATTAATGTTAATTTAGCACTTGGTGTATCTCTCATTTAATTCAAAACCATTCATGTATAAAATTGCACCTATTCGCGCCAATGTAGTTATAGGAACACACTTGAAGCCAAGCTTTGCATTTTCTGTAGGCATTTTATACTTTACTTCTTCAAACCCCCACATAAAACTGGGAGAATCAAAAATCTTTGATTTTGTTTATACAAACACAGTAACTTGAAGCTTTACCTGCAAGTTATGTTGAGGCAACTATCTAAACCAAAATTTTATACAAACGGAAGTACATAAGGGCTTTCAAAAGCAATTTAAGGTCCTGTTCTAAATAACTACACACAGAAAACAGGCAACACAAAATCCAGGACCTATTTCTCAGAGTAACTCCAGCTATGCTACTCACCTGTATAACAGAGGAAATAAAGGAGTCTGAAAAATGGGACAATAACTATGATCACTTCTCTACAGTTTCTGTGTAACAGTTTTTATGTGAGGCAAACTCCCTTTTTCCCAGATATATGAGCACTGCAGATCACAAGCCACATAGCACTTTCTTGTTGAGTTCAATACAAGTTTTTGACATCTAAGGAGCAATTTATTGTCTAAAAACACTAATAAAATATTATCAGACTTTTTGACCTACATGAACTAGATCATTCCTAAAACCTGACATACAATTATTGAAATTGTAAGGAAGTTTGATGCACTGGATAGCTTTTGAAATGGAAATTAGAATAGACCAAAGTCTCTCTCTGTTACTACAATTCAACTTTGTACTTTGAAAAACTGAGGAAGATTTCAGCTCTTGGCCACTGAGAGGAGTTACTTGTCACTCTCTTCCAAATGACCAGGGTCTGTCTTTTTTTCAAGACTGAAAATACATGAGGGCCTTAACATTTTCTTATTAACACCACTCTATTCTCAACTGGCAAAATGACGGGAAAAGGTACGCACAATTGCAGAAGAAAGAAAAACTGGTATTAGTGCTAGCCAGGGAAATTTGAAGACAGAGCAGTCGTAAGGTCAGCCTGGATAGCCTGCATACTGCGCCAGCTTTGCAATGAGCCAATCTCTATCACGGACTGTGCCAAAATTTGTAATTAATGTATATAATGCTTTAAAAATTAAGTACTCCAAAGAGCTGTTAAGCATTTAAAGGCAGCCACTTTCAAAGCTGTGCTAGTTTTGCAAGTGTTCTGATCACAAATCTATCATATTCCCCACATTCACCAACACCAAATCAGAAGAAGTGATTTATCCTAAAGACTTCAGCCCACCAAAATGAAATTCACACATAGAGAAACTCCAAACCACATATACACGTTTATTTGGGAGAAGTGTGTCACTCTGACGATTCCACTCTGGGACATGGGAAAACCAAGGACTGGTTTGGATGCAGTTAACTGCCTCCATAGCAGCCTGCGTGGAGCCCCGTTTTGGATTTGTGACTAAAGCAGTGTGGATAACACACCCATGTTTTGGTTGCTGCTGGTTAGTGCTTGCACAGTGTTGAGACTCTTTTTTCCCCTCACTGAGGCCCCACTCCAGCAAATAGGCTGCGGGGGAAGGGGCAAATAGGCTGGAGGGGATACAGCCAGGACGCACTGGTGAAAGGGAGGTGCCCTACTGCGTAACAGCATGCTCAGCAATAGAACGCAGGCAGCAGAAGGGAGGGTTTGTCTCCCAAGGTGGTGTTGCTCAGAGACTTGCTGGTCATCAATCTGCTTGTGGGAAATAGGAAGAGATTTCCTTTGCATCACCTGGTTTTCTTTCCTCTTTCCTTCACTTATTAAACCGCCTTTATCTCGATCCATGAGGTTTTCTCCCTTTTGCTGTTCCAGCTCTCTCCGCTCTGGCCATGGCAGGGGAGGGTGAGTAACCAGCTGTGTGAGCGCTTGGCTGCTGGCCAAGGTCAAGCCACCCCACACGGTAACTTCCAAGATCCTTTCCAGCCCTGTTTTCTGCAAAAAGGATCATCACTAGCACCTTCTTGGGATTAGTAACACTGTCCTTGTTCTATTTAAAAGACCAATACATGGAGGAGAAAAAAACCACATCCAAAATACAATAAAGAAATACTCAAAAAAATGCTGCGGAGTAAGCAATAAAATAGGTAAATTTCTGACTAAGAAAATTTACCAATTCAATTTCTTCCGAGGTTTTATTCTCATTACTTTCATACTAAACCTGTATACACTTCTATAAGAAATTATTTTAGATTCTCAAGTTAGTCATTTAACTACATTGTTCAACAGCTGTGTTGTTTCCAAATTATTTCTCAGTACACCAGAACTGCCATTTGTTTAGTCTAACCAGCCACAGTCCAGATTGTTTTTTCTAGATTGTATTTCCAAATTATCTGCAGCTTCTAGTACTCCAGACAGAAAATGTGTCCAACAATCTTGTGAGGAACTAACCATTTCTCCGTATCTCTCTTGGAAGAAAAGGAGATTTCTCCCAAAGGTCTTTGCAGAGACCAGATTACAAAGCCTCCGCTTAGTATCAAAAGTAACAAAAGAATTCTCACTTGAAAACAAAACTATAATTCCTGTGAATCTTCCAGGCAGCGATGCTGCCATTGTAGGAGACCAGATTTACAAGGTCATCTTCCGTAAGTGTTTGGGGTTTGTATTTACTTTTACATTCTAACTTGGATTTACAAAAAAAAAAAGATGTAAAAAAAAAAATAAAAGCATGGAAATATTACAAATAGTTTTTATCTTACTTTCAATCAGTAATAAAAACATGGCAGCAATAAAACTTGAATCCTCATCAGGAGCTGTGGAAGAAATCCTTCCTTGTAGCCTCAGCTTTTAAGGATGAATGCTGAAAACTGTCATTTTCACATCTGCAGAATATTCTCCAGTAGCAAATGAATCAGAATGACACACTAAGGGCCCTCCAGATCAACTGGATTTTATCAGTTCCCACCAGTATATTACTAAACACTACGGACAATCACCGAACAGTTTTCTGCTCATTTTCACCTCTCATACACTCCACGTTTCCCTCCCCTGCTGAGCATGATGAAATAATTCCAGTACCCACCACGAGATAGCCACAGGTATCTGAAATTCAACGCAAGAACTTTGCTAATGGATTCAACCAGCAAGCAATTTCTGTTAACAAAAGACGAGCTTGAACTCCTTGAAAGGAGAAAAAGGCATCAAGAGTGAAGAAAATAATCTTCCTCTCTCCCACATGCAGAAGTCATCAAATCATTACAATCATTTTCAGAACTAAGAAGGGCTTTCTTTTTTATATGGGTAGAAGAGGTGAATGGAAGGGAAGTGAAATAGATAAAAGAATATAAAGCTTGGATCTCCCTAGAGAGCCTAATTCTGGGAAGAATAATTCCAAGTAGATTTGCCAAAACTAAAAGAAACACAGTGAGCACGTACTGGAAGAAGGCTTCATCTAAACCAAAAAGGAACAGTGTCAGCAATTTAATTCAATACTTCTCTGTGACCTTTTAAATTTTAATAGCTGAAAAAAGCCATTAAGGATTGAACAGCATGCAGTTTAAGATGACGAATCCTTTGTGGAAGAATCTCAGTAACACTGCATAGTCAAAAAAGAGAGAGGATAGCAAGTGACTGCACTTCAATAGTGAATGAGGATAAAACAGAACAAGAGACATTTAAAAAATGCAGACAAACAAGACGGATAAACAGGAATGACAAAGTTTAAATGAGGATGTTGATGTGAGATGTTTGAGAAACTCAATGTAATGATGACCAGCAGTGCAAAATTACTACCAGTGCACAAGTTCACAAAGTCAAAATAAGCTGTTAGTGTGGTTGTGTTAGTTAGTTCTGCTATGGGTGAAAGGTGCCTTACAGTCACATCAGGTAAGTAACTGTCAAGGCATACCACAAGATTTCTATGCACAGAGATTCCAGGTGTGGCCAAGATACTTCCACATACTGAGGAAAAAGAGGCTGAGGGAAACAGCACATGATTAATAAAAGACTTCAATTCTTTCCAAGTAGACTGGACAGCTGTTATAGTAAAAATATGATTTCAAGATCTAAAGAAATCTTTTAAGTTATACATCACACATGACTACTTTATAGAAGGGCAAATGTGACATCAGAATATTAATTAAAAAGTGAAATAAAAAACATCAATAAGGAATGACTGCTCACCATCTCACCCTACACAAAATAATTAAGGAGACATCAAATTAAACTAGCAGGTGGCAGATTCATATTAAAGAATAGAAAGTACCTTTTCCTTCCAAACACATTCAAGATACGGAACTCTGAGCCACATGTGTGCAACACTGCAGATGTCAAAGCGTACAGGGTTCAAAAAGAAACTTGGAAAAATAATGGGAGCAAAACCTGTACTTTAAACATAGCTACTAAATATGAAAAATATTTTGACTCGCAAAACCCTTGAGTAATAGGTCAGTAAAAAATACTACATCAATATTGAGGGATAATGACCCACATTTGCTTCATCCTTCCACCTCTCTCTACAGAAAGCTGAGGGTGGTGAACACTCAACTTTTTTATAATAAAGTCAAAACAAAGACCAGGGCTTCATGGCCTGTCTCCTCCTTCCTTCACATGGAGGTTTCTGTGATAATGGGGGACACCATCCTTGTCCCTGAGCGCTGCAGAGCTTGAGAAGCTGTAACAGCACCCAGGCACCTCTCTGAGGCCTCTCAAAATCCACAGAGGTGACGAGGCTGTGCCACTGGACGTTTGGCTTCACAAAGCTGCTTTTCTGGAGCTCTCACACAGCTTCCCTGGGCTGGCAGCCTTGACTGCAGTCAACAGTAAGGGCAAAGCAGTCCAGGAGGCAAAAGGCAGCAGCGGCGGCTGCGCTGGCCCCAGTGTGACCACATCCTCCAGGTGGGCGACCTCGCTGTGAAGCACCTGGGTTGCTGGAGGAGCTCCAATGTGGTACTTTGGTATCTTGTCCTTCCCTGTGCTAGAATTCAGACAGCGGTTGTGGATAAGCGGGAGGGCAGCCTGGACATTCAGCAAGGAGCTGCCCTTTTTCAGAGTTCACGCTTTGCCAAGCCGTGCAACTCCACTCCCTGTGTTTTTCTGAGCACACCGTCTCCAGGCATTCTGAGCCGGCATTCTAGTACTTTCACTGGAAACAGGATGATGGGCTAGATGCAGAAAGACCATTCTTAACAGAAGACTTAAGAAAGCTTAAGAAAGAGCTGTCTGTTTGAGAATAAGTGACTTTCATTTATATTCCAGTTTTTAAGTTTCTGATTTGCTTCAAATGATGGAGACTGTTGCACCACCCTGGAACAGAACAGCTGCTAATTACCAGTTTAACAGCTTCCCAAATCCACGTGGTTTTCCAACAGAAACACCAGCTAGAGAGCAGTGAGTTTTACTACGGAAGAGAGCCTTTGCAACAACCCATGAAGCTACTGTCGCTCACGGCAAGGACCCTACCACCACATCTGCGGCTGGCCCCAAGAGAAAAGGAATATATATGGTAGCTTTGAGCTACTTCCCATTTGATTTCTCCTTGGCTGTATCAAAGTATGAAGCAAAACGAGACATGGAAGAACCAGAGCACAAGAGATGTGCAACTCCAGTATTCTGTAACTTTCCCTCTATATAAACGATCTCCCTTAATGCTCTGACCGTTGTGGGCAAGTTTTTTAACAACAGAAACTTGCTGGTACAGCAAACTGGTATCATGATGGACCAGAAGCCAGTAGACTCATTTGGAACACCACAGCAACCCAGCATTCTCTTCCTGTGTAGTTAATCATCTCCGAGCCACAAAATAAACCTGAATAAGGAATATTTTAAATATCTCTGCTTTTAAGTTTACACAGACAACTTTAAGTGCAAGCAGAATTCTGTTTTATTCACACATCTGTTTCTTCCAATGAATCCTATGACTCAACAACAAAGGAAAACCACAACTTTCTTTCAATGATACTCACATTAAATAGGATATTTTGTCTTTCTGATAAACTGGTCTTCCCCTAAAAACATGTATATCCACCAAAATAAAAGTAGCCTATTCCATTAATTCTGCACATTGGACTCAACAGAACAAGCTTACAAGTTAGGCCCAAGAACATGACTTTTCTTTCAAAATAAAAGGTTCAAAAAACATGAAGTGATACACAATGAACACGTATGCTACAAGAAGAAGAAATACATAAAATAATTGTATGCATAGAGAAAAATAAAATTACATTCTTATTTTAATTGTTTTTAGCTACCAGCATGGGTCAACTACCGGAACTCAAACGACAGGTAAACCAGAGAAGAGATTCCCCACAGTCTCACACACACAAAAAAAGAAAAAAAAATAAACAGATAACATGTAGATGGCATTAAAAGTGAAGTAGTTACACGACAACACCCTAAAAGACAGGTTTTTGTATGAAGTGCTTATTTCCTTCCATTTTAAAAACTGACGGATTTCTTTCCAAAGTATTTCTTAAGAAACATTTTCTTGATTATGGTTTTCTGCCTCTTACATTGATTTCTGAGACCTTGTTTCACTATGAAATACAAGTACAAATGAATGTGTCAGCCCTAAAAAGCTTTGCAATAACTGCAGGAAAACAGACTGTGAAAATTTGAGCATAACAAATACCTTTAATAGGGAATCCCAAAATATTTTGGTCAAGGAACTGGAGAAAAGATGCTAACAAACTGAGATTTGTCTAGTATTCATGGCTGAGGTTACAACTTAAAACCAGACTTTTTAAAAAAAAAAAAATAATCTTACATGTAAACAAAACAGGGTTATAAAATACTAGCAGGTGTCACATTCTCCAAATCAGTTATTTTGAACACTAAAATAAAATGTAAAATGTGATATAAATACATTTATCAGTAAAATTTTGGTTCAAAGTCTCCTACAGTGTTAGTACTGTAAAACATGATAAAAAAATGTAACAAATGACATTAAACCAAAGATTTCCTAGAGGCATGGAAAAATGGCTTTTCATTGCTGATTTAAAACAAATAACAAGTTTGGCAAGCCACAAAAACAACAGGGATGGAAATGAGGAACTTTCAAGCAGCACAATTTCTGCCTCACAGAATCACAGCTAGTCATAGAACACAGAATCATAGAACATTTTCGGCTGGAAGAGACCTTCAAGATCATTGAGTCCAGCCTTTGTCCCAGCCCTGTCAACATCACTAATCCATGTCCCTCAGCAGAACACCTTCCTGTCTTTTCAACCACCAGAGACGGTGGTTCAATCACCTTCCTGGGCAGCCTGTTCCAATTCCCAACAACCCACTCAGTATAGAAATTCTTCCTAATATCTAACCTGAACTTCCCCTGGCTCAATTTAAATCCATTTCCCCTCATCCTATCACTCTCCACTAGGGAAAACAGACCAACTGCCGATGAGGTCCCCCCTCAGTCTCCTCTAGGCTAAGCAGCCCCAGATCCCTCAGCCTTTCCTCATATGACTTGTGTTCTAAGCCCTTTACCAGCTTGGCAGCCGCCTCTGTACCCTCTCCAGCACCTCCACGTCTCTCTTGTAGTGAGGGGCCCAAAACCGAACGCAGTTCAGTTTTATTTATTTTCCCTATTTATTTTCCCACTGAAACACTGGAGAGAAAATAAGAGTTTCCTGCCTGAGTTGACTATGACTTTCATTAAAAGCAGCGTAGAAACAAAAAAAATATATTAGACACAATATTTTGTTCTGCCTATATTAAGAAAGAAATCTTATAGACTAAGAACCATCACAAGAACTCTATGTCCAGAAGGAGGGTTAAGGAACTTCACATTAATTCCATACACTGTAATGCTAAGAGAAGATGATTTGACAAGTCACAGAGGGATTTTGCTGCTGCTCAACAACTGCCTTTCACAATAAGATCTCCCAAGACACTTTGCAGCAAGAAATTAACTGGTATCCCAGAAAGAAGAAAAAAAAAAAAAAGAAAAAAAATCACCACAAAATACTAGAAAGTGTAGCTTTCCACTGCATTATATAGTGCTGAAATCATTTATGAGCTATCAAAATTTTACGTAAAGAACTCAAAAATATTTTCCCTCATTCAGTCACATTATTCTTGGCGTAAAATTCATCCTGACCTTTGATCACAAACCCAGAATTTCTTCACCAGCTCTCAAAAACTGCCCTACTACTTCACAACAAGGAACATATGCAACATTTAACACACCTCTTTGTTCACTGTCATACATAATTCCACATTTTCCAAGTAGCTCCTTTAAACATTGTGATTATGATTGACACCTCAGCTATCTGTCAAATTGTTCTATTTCCCCTCCATTACCAACCCTGAAACCTGTTAACATTCTCAAGCCTCTGGTTTCAGAAACCTTGGACTCAGATTTAAATTCCTGCCAAGTTGTTGACCTGAAATAATACAGAACTATTTTTTTCCCTTTCTAGTACAACGAATTAAGAGCTTTGAACTAAGGCCTCACTCCAATTTTCTGAAGTTTTGCATTTCAAAAACAGCATTTCAAGCACTTTAACTATCAGAATTTAGGGGGTCTGACTGTTGTACTTCAGATCCTCAGATTTCTGGAACTCATAAATTTTAAGTTTTGAGAATTTGGTAGAACTGTTTACCTGCATTTCTTTTCCTCTAGAGAAATTATCATTATTAGTCAGCTAAACAGGAGTTTGCGAGCATCTGATTGTGGATAAAGCTTCAAAGGTCTCTATTCTAACACAATTCAGAAATGCACAGTAATTGCTTTCAAATTGCTGAAATGGTCTGAATATAGAATCAATTTAAACAGTTAATGTTCTTACTAAACATAACTAAGCATTAGACAATTAACTACAAAACTCATTAAACCTTTGTTAAGAGGAGTTTGAAACTACTTAAAATATACATTAGTATCTTGCCAGTCTTACTAATGAAATAAAAATTAAACAAAGAAACAAAAGCAAAAGATCTAGTATGTAAATTGAGAAAAATAAAATGGTTTATCACTATTATATTTCGTTATCTTATGCTGAACATAATAGATGTCTATAAAATAATACTTGGTGTTTTCCTAATGGATACTTGGATCTCATAATCTCCAAAATAACTTAAATTTTGTATGTATTCATATATTCCCATGCCAAGACTTGGAAAATACAGCACACATGCAGAACTGTTAAGTCAAAGTACTACTGAAAAGGACCAGCAATGCATTAAATTTCATGTCTTATGATTTAAAAAAAAAAAAATAAAATAAATCAGAGTTTGAGGACTTGATTCATGATTTTTGAATGTTAAGGTTAGAGAGTAGTGTAGGTAAATACAACAGGAATGTAAAACTTG
The DNA here is from genome assembly GCA_020746105.1 of Trogon surrucura. Lineage (NCBI taxonomy): Eukaryota > Metazoa > Chordata > Aves > Trogoniformes > Trogonidae > Trogon > Trogon surrucura. Next base: position 13,067,294 of record CM036622.1, on the reverse strand, counting down.
TAATTCACACACTTTATCTCAAAGGGTTGCATTACAGAGAAACCAAAGAAAAGGACTATCAAAGCAAGCAGAAGAGTGCTCACTGTCTAAAGCAGCTGGGGGATCAGCAAAGCAAGAAAATTCAGCTGGGGAGTCCCAGCTTATGATCTTCCCTTTTCACAAGGATTTACTGCACATCAGCTTCAGGGACAGGAATATTTAATAAGATTGGTTCCATCCAAATTCAAGGATAGGGAAGGTTGCGAAGGGCTTTAAACTGCATAATCAGCTGATCAGTGCAAGTGCGACGCTGTTTGCATTGTCCTGCACGGAGTTTGAGAAGTTGGTTAGTGATGCCTTCCAGGCAAGTAAAAAGAGGAAGGTTCACAGGACTGCAGCGTTAATAAGATTTTTAAATCACTGGACCAAGAGTTCACTCTTTATTATAAAGTACAGTCTGGAATAAGAGTGCGCTCCAGAATAAAAAAAGGAAACGAACATGAGCGCCCACGTGGCTTACGACCAAAGGAGTAAAGGGAAGTCTGCGGGACAAGCCCGCGACTCACTCCCGCCACTCACTGTAAGTGGTGCAGATCAGCCATTTAAAACAAGGAAGGGTTACGAGGTGCACAGTTCCAGAATACAGAACTCTGTTCCACAGATTTTAAGTAGTAAGCAAAAAAAAAATTAAAAAAAAAATTAGTAGCTTCCACTATGACTAATTTTGACTCTCGTAAGATTTAGAGGGGCAGCAGATACAGGTACAGTTCTGAACCTGACAGGAAAAAAAAAAAAAAAGTTGTTCTGCATTTCTGTTTTATATACTAAATAATTTCAACTGGTTTATACAAAAACTTTTAATTTAACAGGTATGCTGCTTTATAACAGAACGTATCAGAAAATTGTTATGTCCATCATCTCAGCCACAAGTACCAGCTGATAAAGTGCTCTGAGCATCTATTTAATTACTACAAAACCTATTTCATGATGGACGATTAGGCATCATGTTACATTACACGGTGGTATGTTTTCTCAGCAAAAGATGCATTTAGTTGATGGTATTCCATAACGTATTTTTAATAAATTCACCAGAAAAGTGAGAAAGACCTGAAATAAATTCAATAACTAATTATTCAGTTCAGAATATTTCCAACACCTGCAGGGACTGTTTACAGGCTATACTATAAATCTAAACATGAGAATCTATTTTTTATAATAAAATTAGTTCAAGATTCTTAGGTCTGTGACAAGTGGTTAATGTTGCAAACCATTTTCAGAGACCAAAGCTTTAATCAGAAGACTCGTTTTGGGGTTTTTTTTATCCCAGTTACCTTCCCCCCTAAAAATATTTATAGTATAGATCCACTAAAGACAGAGTTGAATTTGGGATTAGGTGTGGAAGAACAATATATTTGGTCCAGCTGACCACACTGGGAGTATATATTTTAGCTATAATTTCTGGTTAATATAAATATTAATTAGCAATTACCAGGACAGAAAAGGTAAATTCTCTCCTGACAAGGCAGGAAATCCTGAACCACTCTTTTGGGAGGTTAAGTCCAATGTTTATGGACAGAAATATTAATTTCCACATGTAAAACAATATAAATCCACACCACATTCTACCATTACTCCAACTGAGCATGTGTCACTTTCAAACTGAAGAAAAATTACACATAATCAGATGTTTTAAAACAAACAGTAGAATTACTTAAAGCTTTGAAACTTAAGAATTAGATAAAGATAACATTGCTGACAGTGATGCTCAGAAATTATGAGTCAGGCACTGGACTTTGTCATAAAGTGGTCAAACAAAAGCAAAAGGATTCAGGAATCCTCAGTAATAACAATGGTGTTTTCTCCCATCTCAACGCAGCAGCCAGACTGAGAAGGGAGAGGGGTTACAATCCTTCTCAGTAGCCAGAAAGTTCTGAGGAAGGGAAGAAGAAACCAAAGCAATTTCCCTCCACAAAGAGTGGGGAAAAAAAAAAGGGGGGGGAGGGGAAGATAACCCGAAAAAACCCTCAGGACATCATCTTAACAGACACCTCACACCACTTCTATTTTCAACAGCTCAAGTGACAAAGTGTTTGGATTTCCTTCCAAGATAAAGCTGTTGTATCAATCTTCCAGTTATATATATATATATATATATAAAAACTTCCAGTTATTTTTCTTCTTCACTGCTTACTGTAACCGTGTAATAACCTTTTTAATCCTTAGATAAATTCTTCTCCAAGATGAACCATTACATGCTCTTCTCCTTTCAGGCAGGTATCTGATCACATTGTTATACTTCTTGTGACTTTCCTAAACACTAGAAATGCCTTCTTGACTCTTCTGGACACCAACACAGGCGTTACACATTATGAAAGCAAAAGAAAGAACAGATTGAATAAAATAATGCATTAACAAGGGTGTTTGGCAAGAACCTTAAAACTCAGAACTCTAGGACATCCAAAATACTATTAGATAGCATTCACAAAAATGAGGACCTTCATCTTTCTTTCACATTTAACAGCTGATTAATGAAAGCACTGACAAAGTTCTATATTTTTCAGCTTTATGCAATGCCTATGCCATTTTATTCTGTTACTAGGCAAACAAAGGTAATCAACCAGAGACAGAAGCTGGATGTGATAATCAGTAATGCTTTGTGTCACCACAACCATAAAAAGACTTTATAATCTGTTAAAGGGCTTCTGTCAGAACTTTGGCCTCCTGCAAAGATGTTAATGCAAACCACTCCCAACAAAAGCATCGTCACCAGCACAGACATGCTTACACAGTTTTCAAAGAGAAGGTTTAAAATATTCAGTAAAATGTTTTAACAGCACTCTCCCATTGCCAATTAGTGACAGCGATACCATTTAAATCTTTGATGATGACAACACTAAAAATAAATAAATTACAGTCCAACTTAGTATCACAATATTACTAAACCTTCATTATGCCATAATGGATTTACACATTTGATTGGCACAGACTTGGAACACCATTTCAGTTCCACACTGGAAAAAAAAGGGAAAAAAATACATAAAAGAGCAGCAGAATTTAAAAAAGAAAAAAAAAAACACAGAAAAGCTTCAATAGATGGAAAAAGTAAATACACTAAGACTCTTTAGCCTGGAAAAAAAAAGATGACATGAAGCAAATGTGATGAATACTTTTCAACTTATCTATGAAATAGAGAAGTGTTCATCTAACATATGAACGGAATAGGATACCAGGTAAATGAGTAAGTAGCTGCCAGGTAAGAACAGGCAGAAAAGACTTCTTTACCCAACACACACATTAGGAAACTGCCACAGGACATTACAGTGTCGAAAAGCTTACAGAAGTCAAACTTTGACAATTAAGGGGAAAAAAAACCCCAACATATAGATCATTAAACACAAAGATGTCTCAGCTCCAAATCACTTAAGGCTGGGAGCAGATGTCAGGAAAGGAGGCTTTTTCTATTCTGTCTTCCAGCAGTTGCTGCTGGAGGCAAGCTAATGAGCCAAATGGACTTTTGGGCTGACCTTGTGTCCTGGTTTGAGCTAAACAGAACCAGTTCTGCTCAGCGATTTTACTTTTCAGCTCAGTCTCTTCTAAGAGGCTGCACATTCTGAAGTTAGCAGTGTGTTTCTGCAGACAGTGTGTGCTGCTGGCAGTGATAACGCCCGATGTTTACAGTGACTGCCTGGGGCTGGTCTGCAGAAAGGCTCTTGCTCATACTTGCTCCTGTAGCGACCAAGGTCACTGCTGGATCTTGTGTGCCACGCTGGGGTGCCCAGAAGTAAGAAGGTCACAAGGAATCCAAACCCGAGCTAATTATGTCTGCTCTAGCTTTCTCCACTATGTGGTAGTAACGTGCCATGACTAAATACATTCTCATTTCACATTAATATTAGTCATTAACTCTAGGATTCAGATTGGAAATACTTTCTGCCACAATCTGCTAGCAGTATATCTAAAAAAAAAATAAAATAATTATTAACTGACTGTTCTCTGGAAGTGGCAAAATATCCTTCAGTTGATTCAACCTATTTCCCAAAGTGATTTATTTCCAACTATTACTGAGTTATTCCTGCTTTATATATTTGTAAACACATAAATATTGCAATGAAAGTAAGTATTGTTTCAGCAACCTAGAAACTAACTTTCTCTACAATACGTACATGGAAAATATGCATTCTGCTTGTAATATACTAAAGGAAAAGGGATGGCAGAGTATATAAAGTTGCTCCCTTGCTTTTTTTGGTTTTTAAACAACTGTTCCTACATGGTTTACAAGGTTTTAGCTCAACTCAATAAATAAGTGCCTGCCCTAAAAACACCAATAACTTGTAGGAGGACAACAATCTAAACAAAAGCTTTGACAGCGAGCTGAATTTCTGTCCTTTTAATCCAAACTACACTTTAACGACACGCAATTATTTATTTATTTGTGTAAACAGCCATTCACACTTCACTTTAAGGAATGCAGTTAAAGAGTTGACAGTGTCAAACGCTTGTTATCAGGAACTAGGTAATGAAATAAATAAAACATCTGGGATGTTTCGTCATAAGAGGTGCTTCACGAAACAAAAGCCAAGCAGACTGTTCCGCTACTGTAGAACTTCACAGCCAATCTTTCTCCCCTATTCTACACTAAGAACAGCAGTAAAGGATGGGGATACGTTCATACACGTGAAGCTAACACATCAAAGCACACAAAGAACCTTAAAATGCTTTGCTTTTTTTAGTGAAGACAAAAATCATAATGCTGGTAAGAAGAAAGGACAAAAAAATAAAAAAGAAAAGAATATAGGGAAAGAAAAAAAGAAGTTATAATGACAGCAGCTCAACCTTAAAAAGAACTTGAAAATTCTGTGGAGGTGCTTTTTAACAAAAGACCAGCAGTTCTTTTTCTTCTGCAATACTGATTAACTCATCTACAGGAAAAAATCAAACCATTTTCAGCAATTTTAGCAAAGTTATTAGGACAGTCATGACACTAATATGCATATTATCAATTATTCACTGTCCATTTGTAAGGTACCTATTTCTTATACAAAAATGAAACCCACAAGTAAATTTTATTACACATTTTTAGAGTACATTTGGAAATCGGTCTTAATATCTTCTCATCTTTTACCTTCCATATTATAAAACTCTCAGCCGCTATTCGGAAAAGGGTTTTGTTTGTTTGTTTGTTTGGAGGCACTTCCTGTCTGCCTGCTCTCGTGAACTTCGTACTGCAATTTCCAGATGAAAGTTTGGTATCTGAGAAGATCCCTGAGCACAGCATACAATCTCAAGTACTCAGGGATATTTTATTACTTACTACAAAGGGTCAAATGACATTAAAAGGAATCCCAGGAGAGGCAGAAATGAATCACATCTATTTAACTTTCCCAAGGCTGCAGCAGTTAACGCTGTGAGCCTCAGTACGGCCGATTTCCAGTCACATGCCGTAGTGAACTCTTCACTGCCTTGAACATCCATGTTTTGCGAGGTCAAGGTCTAGGAGGGAAGAGGTGGCTGAACTCAGGCATGTTCCTCTGCAGAAAGAAGGGACAAAGGAGTCTATACGGCCAGTTCTTGAAGAGAAACTAGTTAAGTAGAAATTAGGAGATGTAGTGCAGTCAAGAGGACGTGCAACGTATCCTCCGGAAGGATCACTCCATACATAATCTCCTACAAGAGGGAGAAGTAAATATGATGATGGCAGTACTCCTTGTTCAAAAGGCCTGCCAGATGTGAGAATCAACTGTAACGCAGTAATGATACTCTTTGTAAACACAACTGCAAAAGATGTGGGAAAGATGGCACTTGCTACTTACTCTCCTTGAAGACAAACCAACCTGCCCCTTTCAAAGCACTCCTTTTTTATGCCACCACTGCAATCTGTTAAGCATATTCTAAATTTGTACTTCCTGACTATTATTTTAAAATATTTCAAAGGAAAGACATTTTCTCATAAATGGTATTTCTGGACTAGATTCTGCAATATCATGGCAGATGGTGGACCTGGCAGTGCTAGATAAAGGGTGGGACTCGATGAGCTTAAAAGGTCTTTTACAACCTAAACAATCCCATGACAACTATGATCATATTGTCCGGTTTACAGGCAGTAAAGAGTAAAAATAACTGATTTTTATTTAAACCATGGAGCATAGATTGTGCACTTCTGTTTAAAACCCATAAATAACAATCATTTAACCAAAAAAAACCCACATATAATTCTATGATGGAAATGAGAGCATAGTTAAAATCGGGTGTTCAGCTGATGGAGGAAGAGCTGCAAGCATATTAGAAGGTAAGTTAAAATCAAAAAGAACCTGACAAACTGAAGATATGATCTGAAATAATTAGAATGCAGCCAGTGGAATAAGTACAAGCTTTTAAGTTTTATGCAGATGATTGCTTTTGCCCATATACGAAGAGGAATAATCAGCCAGCAGTTCTACATAGAAGGATCACAAACAAAAGGTGCTTAAAAGACAAAGAGCATCATACTGAAATTTATTAACAGTTGATCCTTTAGCAGAGCAGTGGAGCAGAGTAGACTGACCTCTTGAGGTCTCCTCCAGCTCTATTTTTAAACATTCTTCAAGACACATATGCTTCTGCTTTTTATCATATTTTCCTCTTCTCCACATATGTTAAACAAATTATTATACAACTTTCTTCTCCAGAAATCTACCTGTTAGTCTATTTATATAGAGAATTTCAAATTTTTAAACATTCCTACATTTGTGTGCAATGATGAATAATTTAGAAACAATGTATTAGCATCACAATACAGGTTTTCACTTAATTTGGCCCCTAAGGGTAGACAATTGGCAGATTTTATTTAAGCGTTGTTTTCAGTAGGATTAATACAAAGTTCGATGCCAGTATCACCCATAGACCAAGAAAGCCAGGGAAACTACACAATTAACTCATTCTGACAGTGTCGGTTTAAATTTTTTAATCTTCCATGAGTGAAATTAAAGCATGGCAGCAATGTACTATCTATGAGCCACGGGTAGGACACCGGTGCTTTAATTCCTACTTTTAAAAAAGTGTAAACTAATAGTCATGTCTTTGATCAAGTCTGATAACAGGCATAAAAAAAAAAAAAAATCTTATCAGGTTTTCATAATGAGTTTTAAATTTCATTGATTGATTTTTCACCACCAAACAGATTCAACATGTTTTGTGGATATTCTAAGGACTCGGGGGTGGAGTGAAGGAGCTGCTATTATTCACACTAGCCAAGCTCTTTACTCAGTCAGCAGAAATAGACAGCTAAGCTCTTACAGAAGAGAAGTCAGAGAAGCTAAATTCATTCAATTTAAGCTCCCACTCCAAGTCATCTTTTGGGAAAAATATTTTCTCTTCATGGGCTATAGTACACAAGTTAACTAAATCATATGCTGAAATTGGGTAAAGTGGGTATCCTCACGTATACGCTTCTATAAACATTTTCTTTTTCTAAAAGTGTGTTACATTTTGATTACTGTGGTCTACAGAAAGTACTAATGCAAATAAAAATATACCAAACACAATGCACAAAATATGGTCACTTAGTAGCTGTGACATATCTCAGGCCAGTATCACTGTTACCAGGTAGTAAACTGCCTGATATGTAAGTCTAAGGTATATATATGATACTACACGTGTATAAATACCTACGGTATACAGTTTTTGCATGACAGAAAATATGGTTTACAAAGAGCTACTATATGCTGTTTTAAAATAGAGATTTTAAAAAAATAGGAAGTCAGTACACAATAAGTAGCAGAGGATAAAAGAGTAGGAGTACAAATACTGACAGGTGCTAGGTAACCTTCCATAGTCTACCTGAGAGTCCAACAAATCAGTAAATGCATTCCCTAAAAGAAAGCTCCAGGATTTATGGAGCTGCAGTTAAGTCATTCAGATCTCTCGTACTATCTGACAAACCAAAGAGATGAGATAGACTTACAATGAATCAACAAGAAGAAACTGAGAAACAAATAGAACAAATCCAGAAACAGCACCTCAGAAAAGTCTACACTTTGGTTGTCTAGTTGAAAGCCTGCCCAGAGGTAGGAGTAGCTCAACTATCACAGTCGTGTTTCCTAAATATGTGCTTTTATCTGTGGTGCCAATTTCGGTGTCAATTTATGCAAAATACCTCCTATTGTTGGGACATTCATGTCTTCCACACAGATCTTCTGTAACTAGGAATAATTCAGCTCATTATGTAGCATTTTGTTTCCAAGGGGAAAGAGGCCAAAAGAAAGTACCTACTAGTCATCTTCTTTCCTCTAAATGACTGTTTTCTTTGAACTTCAGGAGCTTTAGCACCTCTGAGCTGGTGACTGCTCAATCCAGTTTACTTGAAAATGTCTAGCACGTTGAAAGTTACTTGGGCATAAATGTACATATATATCATAATCATTTCAACAATGTCATACACAGGTTTCTTTCCCAATATGAAAGATGACTGAAAATCAGGTAATTTCATATGCTTTAAACTTATTCCAGCAAACTAACTCCTTTATACCTTTTTAGATGAAAACTAAACATGCATGATCTATTCCTGGGTCTTCACAAAGACTTGCTAACATGCCACCGTGGCTGAAGTAACGTAGCGCTGCAGAGAACCTAGATCTATAGAGTTCACCATGAATGCAAAAGGTTTTATTAAAGCCTTTAAAATAATTACAGTGGTAGAAAATACTGCATAACATCCTCCATATTTTGTATACCTGATAAAACTAGTATGAACAAGAGATCACAGAAGATTGAATGAGATAATAACATATGCTGGCATTTTAAAAGGAAAAAAGGAGATTGTGATGCATATGTTGTAGGACTCCCCAGTCACAGAAAGACACAGATGTAAGAATGTTTAGTTTCAAAAGCAAAGCCCGGCTGAAAATTGTATCTTAGAATATCTACCTGCTGATCAGTTCCTCTCTCCTCAGACTTTGGAACCCAGAAGTCATCAATGCCCAGCGAGGGCACGACTTTACAAAAGAAAAGCTTGCGTTTACACACAGAATAAAAAAGGGAGACAAATTTGTTTAAGTTATCAGCCAAGAAATTTATTGACACTGAGATCAGTATTACCATATGTAAAATAAAACCTCTGAACTTTGCTTCAAGACACACATTGATAAGAACACTCCTGCTCACAGAATGCTACGCCACCTTTCTCCATTTATTTCTCTTTGTTGTCTTCCTAAATAACTGCAGTCTCTCCTAAGTGTATCTCTTCTCATTTTATTACTGTAACACCTCTCCTAATAAAGGCGTATTTATCCCATTGGATTTATTTCTGTCAAACTATGAAGTTCCATAAGCATTTACTGAAGATGCCTGGAAGCAAGCAGCTCTAAGGAAACAAACACCACAAGTCATTCGCTGCCTTAAAGATTCTCTGACTCCTATCACCTCAAAGTCTCTTAAAGAAAGATGTGGAGGACCCTCACACAAAAAATATCAAGGCTCACTGTCAATGGTCAAAGCAGCCAAGAGAAGTTCACAGGATGCTTAAATCCACAGTCAACTGCAAGATGGATTCACTGTAAATTCATTTTACTAAATATTATAGGAACCACTTAGGAAATATACAGGAAACCATAGCCAGTGGCACCAAGGAATATTATGGAAAAAAAACAAAATAGTATCCAAAAAGCCTCCATGTACAAATAAGTGGTAGATAAAATTAGTCCACAGATCAGGTATCTGAAGACTCTAAAACCCATGAATGCAGAATGTGCCATCAGTATTACCTCTGAAAAATCAGAATCTCATAAATACAAACAGTAAAAAATAGAAAATGCAAAGGTCCCTATAAACACAGGCATGCAGTCCCTCTATTTTCTATTTGGTTCAGAAAAGGTAAGCAATGACACAGGCTATTCCATAAAAAATGCTATAAATGAAGAGTACAATCTTTTAACACTTTCAGCCTAAATGCAGCTTATGTACAAATGAAAGGCTAAGTAAATTAACACAGTATGAAGATCGGAATAGCTTTTCCAATAACAGCAGCTCTGTCATCATTCTAGATCACAACCTTGTAGTGTATATCCTCTTGTATCAAACAAGAAAGAACATGTCAAAATTACACAGGTGCACAAAATAAAGAAAAAGAAAAAAATACGGAACCATTGAAAAAAAAGTAAAAGAACAGACTGCAAGTTAGAAAGGAAAAAAAAAAAAAGCAGCAACTGCTCTGAGAAGAGTTACAAAAATAGACAACCAGACTATAATCAAAATAAATACATTTCTGTCCTCCTGATTTTCATGCACAAACATGCGGTTCTAAAGAATTTAATCTCAACTGGAACTATTATTCAAATGCCAATTTTCTGTTTGTGACTCAAAAGTCTACACAGTAATCCACAGGCAAAACATTCAAAGTATTAGATATTCCATAAACATGCCCTTTACAGATCAACAATGTCATGTTTTTCATGAAATCTGCATCTGCATGGGACAGACCTGTTGTCTGAGGTTACTCCGTATATTCTTTAAAATCAATGATGTAAAACTGCTGTAAGTTTCTAAGACTCCGGGCATATTTTCCAAAAACAGATCACATTTTACTTGTTTCACTCTGTTTTGCAGACTTTCATTCTGCAAGTGCACACAATGAGAAGCATGTCAAGGTTTACTACTCACACCAGATTTTCCAAAAGGTTTAACATCAAAAACCAGGCACCTACGCAACCGTATTCAAACTACCTGTGAACTGCTGGACTATGAAGGCAGAAGAATATTCCGTATATATGAAGACAAGTGGTTTTTCCTCTAAGTATTGAAACAGTCATATCTAAAGTAAATATGGACCATATAACTTTTAATGTAGTGTTGTCAGATTTTTCCACTCGTCATAATTACTCAACTGGTAACACAAAGTTGTAGTAATTCGCTCTTGGCAGCTAAATAGCTTACTGTTCACATTTGCAAAATGGTATTCATCAGTAATCATACAAGAAAGTTGAATAATTTTATACTCCAAAGTGCTATTATTTTCTGTAGAAACTAAGAACCTCAACTCAGGTATTCACGAAACATAATCCAAAGCACGATTCCTTATCTCACGTTTCTTGATCTTAATATATCACAAATCCCTAGGTACTGTATACTTGTTTGGTCCCCAGAGAGGCAGAAGTTTTCTGTATAATCAAATCATACACTACAAAGTAAGTATGATGGCACAACACACCCTGCAAACAACACCAGTATCTTTCTCCGGCTACCACAGAAGAAACAAAACAGCGTTAGGAAATACCAGTTAAAAAAAAAATATCACTGGCAAATCCAGCAAATATTAAGTTACTTCAACACCAAGCTCAGTTGCCCCTTGTCTATTGTTATAATTTCTTTAACACATACATACACAAACGTACACGCCCAGCATCACTGCTCGAACAGGAAGGGTGGTGCAGGCTGTCAAACGCATTTCACTGCTGACTGCCCTTGCTCTCCCCTTGGGTTTTACAGCAAGGTCCAGGAGACGGTAACACAACTGGAGATACGTCACTAGCCTTGAATTTCTACACATTTTTCTATCATCCAGCCAACAGAACAACAGAGGTAATGGGCAAAACACAGACTGAACAATGTTAGAAAGCTAAATGATTGTGGGGAACTTCTACTGTTTGTAGTGGTGAAGGGACAAGGGGTGGATTGTTTGTGCAAATTGTCCACTTTCATTCAGTGTTGTGATGATGTTATTTTGATCTTTTTTTGCTGATGTGGCCAAAGTTTGCAAAGATTGTGTGATAAATGTGGATTTTGATGATAATTTCTAAATATGTGATTCAAAGAGGCGAGGGGTGGAAGTTATTTGGTTTGTGTGGCAAAGTTTTGGCAGCAGAGGGGGGGCTACAGGAGTGGCTTCTGTGAGAAGCTGCTAGAAACTTCCCTGGTGTCTGACAGAGCCAATGCCAGCCAGCTCCAGGATGGACCTGTCGCTGGCAAAGGGCAAGCCCGTCAGCAACGTGGTAGTGCCTCTGGGCTAACAAATTTAAGAAGGGGGGAGAAAAAAACAACCCTGTGCAACAGTAGCTGGAGAGAGGAGTAAGAATATGTGAGAGAAAAAGCTCTGCAGACACCAAGGTCAGTGAAGAAGGAGGGGGAGGAGGTGCTCCAGACACAAGAGCAGAGATTTTCCCGCAGCCTGTGACGAAGACCATGGTGAGGTAGGCTGTCCCCCTGCAGCCCAAGGTCGTTAATGGTGGAGCAGATGTCCACCTGCAGCCCATGAAGGACCCCACACCAGAGCAGCTGAATGCCCAAAGGAGGCTGTGACTCCATGGGAAGCCCGTACTGGAGCAGGGTCCTGGCAGGACCTGTGGCCTCACAGAGGGAGTTGTTCACGCTGGAGCAGGTTTGCTGGCAGGTCTTGTGACCCTGTGGGGGACCCACACTGTAGCAGTCTGCTCCTGGACGGCTGTTTCTCATGAAAGGAACCCACGCAAGAGCAGGGGAAGAGTGTGAGGAGTCCTCCCCCTGAGGAGGAAGGAGTAGTAGAGACAACGTGTGATGAACTGACCACAAGCCCAGTTCCCCATCCCCCTGCACGGCTCGGGGGGAGGAGGTAGAGAAAATTGGGAGTCAAGTTAAGCCCAGGAAGAAAGAAGGGGTGGGAGCAGGTATTTTAAGATTTGGTTTTATTTCTCGTTGTCCTACTCTTGTTTGATCGGTAAAAAATTAAATTAAATTCCCCAAGTCGCGTCTGCTTTGTCTGTTACAGTAATTGGTACGTGATCTCTCCCTGTCCTTATTTTGACCCACGCGTATTTCATTGTATTTTCTCTCCCCTGTCCAGCTGAGAAGAGAGAGTGATAAAGCAGCTTTGGTGGGCACCTGGCGTTCAGCCAAGGTCAACCCACCACATGTTTTTGGAAGCATATAAATATCTAAGAAGACAACAAATCTAGCTTGCTTTTGATATAGCTGATCTTGATTAAACTTGGTTCTTAAGTACTTCAAGTTGTGTCTCGTTTTACAGCTAGTACAAGTGTTATACCAATGGAGTAATTTCTCTACATTGTCTCAACCTTTTCAGTGCAGTTAGAAAAGCTAACCCGAGATAAAGTGTCATCTCTCAGGAACCACAGATTTAAGAAAAGATAATGACTGTACTTGTATAAATAATTGTGTTAAAAAACACTCCCCCTCCTTTTTCCTTAATTTATATTCTACCACTGATGCTCCCCCTACTTTTCAAGCTTAAACATTAGCATTCAAAATATGCAGAGCTAAGTATAAATAAAGATGTTTCTATAGGTGAAGTACAACACAGCCTACTGTTAACAGAGCTGTCACTTTTAACAAGAAGAATGCTCCCTGTTCTACCTTCTCCCACCCCCAGCCCAATGAGATCCCGGATCTCTCATCACCTGCTGTGTGCCTGTCACACACACAAGCCAATGAAGCCACAAAATTGCTCTGCACAGGTGCATCCCAAATAACAAGGATACTGTGTGATCCACATCTTTCCCTGCCAGGCTGGTGCCCATGCTGTCTTTTGACAAGGCAGCTAGTTTCTCTTGCCCTCTCCAGGAGGAGTTAGAGCATTCTGTTTTAATAAACCTCAAAACACGACGCTTTCCCCTTCACCCCCCCCAATCCTGGGTGTGTGTAAAGCCGTCCTCTCACTGTTGTGCACTCCTGACAAAGGAAAGATCAAGTCCCCTCACCACGGTGGGGGAGAAATAAAAAAGCTGCCTGTCCTTTCATCCAGAGCCAAGGCTCCGAGAGCCAAATCTATCGCCCGCATCTCCCTGCCTCTGTCACAGAGAACAAGCCAAGACCCCAACGGGGAGGAGCAAGTGCTCTTACCTTAATTATGCTGCTCCTCCGGGGGATGCCAGGTTTGCCTTCTCGCTGTTGACTGGTAGAAAATCCTTTCTCTTTGCTGCTGCTCTCCGGGCTTGCAGGGGCAGCCGGTCCCGGTTCGTCGCCGGCTCCCGCTAGGGCACAGTCCCCGTTGGAGACGCGGCTGCCCGCACTGTCAAACCGCGATCTCCCGCCGCCGCCTCCGCCTCCTCCTTCCCCATCTCCTGCCTTGAAGGCCACCTTCCCTTGGACCGGCCCCGGGGAGGACGGCAGCCCCCCGCCGCCGGTGCCGCCGCCGCCGCCAAACTCCGCCATCTCCGGCTACGGCAGAGACGATTTCGCTGTCCCCCTCCCCTCCCGCTGCAGCTGCTCGGCGGTGGCTCTTCTTCCGCTTTCAGCGTGACGATCGGGGGATTTTGAGCAAAAGTCTCTCCCCGCCGCTCATCTGGCAGCTGAGGCCGCGCGGCTCCGGGAGAGGCGCGGGAGCGGACACACGACACAAGCGTCTCGGTTGCGTCTCGGCGAGCACCAGCCCTTCAGCACCTGGGGAAGGCAAAGAACCGAACCGTGACAGCCTGCCCGCACGGGAGGCGGCGGGCGGGCGTCACACCGCGGAGCCCCCGCGGCACACACGCGCGCTCACACGGACCCGCACGCGCGTGGGAGGCGCCGCGGGAGGTCTCCGCGAGGCGCCAGGGCAGGCACACGCGCGACCCCGCGGGTCGGGTGCAGCGGCGCGCGGCGCGGAGGGGAGGGGTGGGGCGGGGAGGGAACGGCAGCGCCGGGCGGGAACCGGGCGCACGCGGAGCGCAGCCCCGCCGAGGGGCCGGCCCGCCCCAACCGCTGCCCGCTACCGGAGCAGGGAGGGGGGAAGGCTTGAGGGGGACCCAAGGAACTGCGCCGTTCGAGCTGCTCAACCAGGAAAACAAGAGAGCCGTTGATGGCGGTGTTTTCACTCCTGCCACGAAACCCACAAACGCAGAGCAGCGAAGCGGGAGAGAAAAGAGAACTTGAAGAACAACACACCCCGAACCCTCCGGCCCCGGCCCGGGGCGGGGGAAAAGCCCGTCCCACGCACAGCGAGGACGACCCGCCGCAGCCCCCCTCCGCTCGCAGCCCCTCTCCGGCCAGGCGCGACGGGCAGAAGCGGCCGAACACGAGCAACGCCGCCGCCGTCCCGCCGGGCACCCTCCCAGGCGCCATCGGCAACTTTTCTCTCCTCTCCCCGCTGCCCGCCGACATCCAGCCGCCTCACAGCGGCCGCAAATCCCCCCAGCCCTCCCGCGCCGCTTCCCCGCCGTGCCTCCACCCCGCGGCCGGTCCCCTTCCCGCACGCTGCGCCCCCGCTACCCACCTCGGCGGCGAGGTGGCAAGGGCAGCCCCGCTGCTGCTGCCGCCGCCGCCGCTGCAGCAGCCGCTTTTTTTCCCCCTCTCCCCTCCTCCCCGCTATGGTCGCCGCCTCTGCCCGGAGCCGGATACAGAGAGAAACTGATTCATGTGGTTGCTTCCCTCGCTCGCGGCCGCCGCCTCCGGCTCAACGCGCGGCAACAGCCCCGAAGGGGGGGGAAATGCCGGGAGCACCGAAGGGACAGACAGCCGCGACCGCCCCCACTAAGAAACTCTCCGGGGAAGGCAGAGTAACCGAGCGGGACTCGCCCCCGCCCGCCCGCCGCTGCCAATCACAGGGGCCGGCCCCGCGCGGATTGGCCGGCCCTGCCGCCAGCACCCCCCGCCGGCAGCCCGGGGCCGCGCCGCCGGAGGGCAGGACCCGCGCCCGCCCGTCCCGGCGGCAGCAACCCTTCTCCCTTGGCCCCGGGGCTGCCGCTGGATTCCTCCACACGCTCCCTCCGCGCTGACGCGAGACATCCTGCTCCTCGGCGCCCCGCTCCCGGCTCCTCTGCGCCCCGGGGCTCGGCGAGCAGCTCCCGGGGCGCCCGTGAGCTCACCCCGGGCTCCGCGCCCTCGGCCCGCCCCGTGCCCATCGAACGGGCCGCGGGACCGGGGCGCGGGAAGAGTGGGGAAAGGAGTGAGGTGACTGACCGGGGGTCTGGCCGGGCCCCGCCGCCGGGCCTTTCTCGGAGCTCACCGGCAGTGGGAGCAGAGGAGTCCGATTAGAGCCACTAACTAATAAAGGAAAGATGGTGATGGAGTGCTGGAGTATTATAAACTTCATGAAAACCTCAACTTGACCGTTACCCTAAGAAGTGTGTCCCCAACAAAGCATGTTCCCTTACTTACCCCGTGCATACCTGCTTACCTTTGCTGTGAGACAAGCACGAGTGGCTTCATGTACAAGGACCCATACGTTTACTTTTACCTTGTGACACAGCTGCATATTGCAAGCGCTTGGTATTTCACGATGAGGTTGAATAAAGGGGAATGGAATGCCACAGTTGAGGCACTTGGCCCTCTGCTTGAAATTCAGAAGTTGAGTCAAAGGGGGTGGTACTACGCTAAGGGCATGGCCAAAATTAGGAATCGCAGAAATAGGAGTGTGAAGGGTCATGCTGAGCGGAGAGACACCTGAGATGGCCCACACCATCTGACCTTCAGCATTTGGATGAAGTGCTTAATGCAGGAGCTACACTGGGATTATAGCTGAACGAAAGCACTACGCTTTTAATTTCAGTTCCCCCAGTTGCCCTCTGCAGATCACTGACTGTATCCGGAGCCTTGGCACCAGAGATACGACACCTATCACAGGTGCCCAAAATAAGGCAGCATAAATACCCAGCTTTGGAGTGCTGGTGCCAAGTCACACAGCAGGAACACTGGAGTGAGGAGAAATTTTCAACCCTGCCCCTCAGCTCCCAGGGCCTTACCACGGAATGCAGAGCAGTGCCTCCACTGCTGGTGGCCCAGCCCCTTGAGCTGTCTCCAAAGGGAAGGTGTCTCCATCTTCTTCAGGACACCAAGGAGCAGCTCACTCCTCGAAACACTGAGAGCCGCAGGGGTGATGCCTTCTTCTATCCATGTTTAGTGATTAGGTTGCTTGGAGTCTGAGAGCCCTTATTTCAGCCTCCTCTCTTCCTGAAGGGATTCACAACTGTGTCCCCGCTGCCATTAGGCAGTCCCCAACGTACAGACTGGTTCTGGTGAGAGCATTTTCCTCAGGAAGCTGTGCCACACCGCAGGAAGGGAGCCCAGAGATGCTGGCCCAGAAAGAAGACAGAGCACAAGTGGGAACGTGACTGCAGTTTGGCAGTAGTCTGCTCATGGGCATTACCGAGTAATTGTCTTCACAGCAAGGAAAAGACCAAAGAACTCACCTTTGAGGTGAGATATCTAGTAACTCAGATATAGGAACCCACTCATTTTTGCATCATGAAACCACCACATCACTCCTACAGAACAAATCTTCCCAAAGTGCATAATAATTTTGTGTAATAAATCATTAATCTCTGGTCCATGACTTGCAGGCAGAATATCGCAATATTTTGCCTGTAGGTCTGGACAATAGTGTTCATCACTGTAGGGAAAAGGGACCATGAAGTATGACCCATCTTGGAGGAAAGTATGAACTTATCTGGAGAATATTACTTATTCAGTATCATTTCTGGCGGGTCAAGGAAGTTCAGAACCTGACACTGTTACATCATTCTTATATACGGTCCCAATTTTGATCAAACTCTTAAAAATGCTTAAGTTTGAATGACAACCTAGATATCTGCAGGATTTAGGCTCTAAACACTGAGAGACATTAATATTAAACTTAAGATTTGAAATAGCCAAAGTCTGTGTTATCCTTTAGCTGGAGACACAGTGATTTTACCATTTGCCTTTATCTGAACGTCTCTTGCCTGAACATCTTGCTTTGTCATTTGAGTAGGAAAAGGCAGCCTTGAATATTAAAGGAACATTCGGTATTGTATTTGCAGTTGTGCACATTACAAACCATCCCTACAGGAGACACTTTGTTTTTAGGATCATCACTGTTTCTTCTGGAGGATGAGATTTACACTCAACAGGTACAAAACATTATTAGAATCATTCGTCACAGACCGTTGCCAGTAAACTGGTGAGGAAGATGTGTGCTTTCTGTCATTTTGCTACTTAGCATGTAGATACTAAACCAAGAGTTTTAAGGCCTTTAGCAAAATTTGATCAGTCCTGTCTGAGGGAAAAAAGAAGAAAAAAACCCTCCCTTTTCAACTCCGCTTATCTGTCCAACCTGTATAGAAACAAGATAACGCCACTGAAAAAGAAATCATTTAACTTTAGTCTTGTCAGCTGTGTAATGAATGATATCAAGACCTGCAGATGTTGCCAGACTTTGGGCTGTAAAAGTGATGATTTAATACAAAGGAACCATTAAAACTTCTGAACCTCATCTTAAGGACACATGCTCACAGCTCAATGTAATAGTATCAGTATTATTACTGAAATTTAATTACTGATAAAACATACTATCAGACAATGAAATGCAAAGGTTGTGCTAGGAAGATGGAAGTAGCAAATATTTATTTCTCTGAACCTGAGATTTCTTCTCATGACTATTCACCGATTTTTACTATTGCCCCATTCTGTTTTACAGAATTTCCTTACACTAGCAAAATGTTTATGCAGATGCATTTTGGATGCATTAAGATGAAAAATACTTCCATATACAAAATAAAGCATTTCTGATAAGCCAAAGTCCAAGAAATGATCACCAAGATCAGGCTATTCAACAGACATTTTGTTTATCCTAGTGAGCTTAGGTTTCTGAAACACAACTTTTTGAAGATCACGGGGTGAAGAAACTTTCTCATCATCATTATTCAATAGTGGCCTCAACAGGCTCTATTTGTTTAATTGTTAAATGAAATAAGGATTATAATAGAATCCAAAGACACCTCTGTGGCAATATTTAACTGTGAGAACTTGCTGTCATATGCACATATTAGCTATTTTCATAAAATCCTATTAAATATCAGAGTTCCACAGAAAGCTAATATTACTCATTGAACTTTTCCAACTCAAACAGTGTGGTGAGAGAAACCTGCCAAGACACAGGCTGTGTTTAAACCCCTAACCAGTGACTAAATGACCAGTATTTTAAAAAGCCAAATACCAGATTATTGTTAATATCCTAAATACTTTTTATTCCAAACATGAAAAACTTTAAGTATCAATTACCTCGTTTAAGTGTTGCTTTTCGGAAATCTCTGCTTGAAACATGTCTTTTCATTATTATAAGTATCTCTACAATTCCAATGATAATGTTTTTAATTGCCTGACTTGATTGTTCAGGTCACAGCCTTGCACATCCTTGTTTATTATACTTGTTTATAATTAAGTATACGTGTTTAAGCAGTCCCATTACAGTCAGAATCTAATTCATAATTAATCCAAAGCAAAGTTTAGCTATAAATAATGCATTATTGTATATAACATCTGTAAAGTGCAGGTGTGTCATGTGCACATAAAAAGAGCAGACGGTACAAGTTGGGGAATATGAACGGATGTAGGTAGGCAACCATAGGCTAAACTGAGAGATTTGTTTATAGGAAAGCATTTGTTAACATTGTGTACTTGAAATTAATGAAGTTGATAATTTTGGAAAGTTCATTATACTAGCAGTAAGCATGAGGATTTTTTTTCACCAAGCAGATCGACCATTTAACCTATTAATTGCAGCCTAAGGAATGTTTACTCTCTATCCTACCTATCACACCAATTAGTTTGGCTACCAGTCTACCAAATTTGATGGCTGAGGATTAACAACAGCAGCAAATCACCTCTTCCCCATACAGACTGGAGTGTTTTTCCACACCAAGACCGCTTAAAAGTTCTTCTCTAAACTGCATGTTATTACGACTAACATGCTGTGGGGTTATTTGGTTGCAACATAGCTTTAAATCACATTGCTTTGAAAATGAGACTCGTTGTTCGTATGTTTAAAAAATGGTTAAGATTTTTCAAAACTGAACAACAGTGTTCCCTGCCTATTAAAACAGCTATCTAAACAGTTTAATAGAAAGTTAAAGCACAGATATGAAGGACTTCTGCAAATCAGGCTCCCTTAAGGCCTCAGTCTGCAAACCAGAAATTAAGTGTCTTCTGAAAGTGTTGACCTAGGCACTAATTCTGAGTAACTCTCTCGGGGATCCTGACGTTATCTTAACTGGAAGAGAGTGCTTATCCTATTCTAACAGCATGTTGGTTGTTTGCTGCTCCTGAAAAGGCTGAACATGAAATCTTTTTGTCTGTTTGTTTGGTTTTAATAAAAACTGAATTTGTAACAATAATATTCGAGGTTATATTGAGTAAGGTTTCTACAGAGCAAAGTTTGTATTTTCTTCTACCAGGAAAAACAGACACGGCAGATAAGACTTGCTTCATGCACATTTCAGCTGAGGCACATATGTTCTACCAGAGAGACTGCAACAACAAACCTGTTCT
The DNA here is from genome assembly GCA_020746105.1 of Trogon surrucura. NCBI lineage: Eukaryota > Metazoa > Chordata > Aves > Trogoniformes > Trogonidae > Trogon > Trogon surrucura. The sequence continues at coordinate 13,047,131 of CM036622.1, read as the reverse complement.
TGAAGGGTTTCTGATGCATCATTAAAAAGAGCATATAAACAGTGTTTGCCATCTCCTAGTGTTGTACTCTGCCCTCTCAGGAAAAGTTACAGAGTTACAAAATGGGCCGAGAGCCAGAGTTCTGCAAAGGATTGGATTTCATTTTGTCCCTGCTTATATTTGTTAGTAACTATTGGATATATGCAGAGGCATTTGACTTCTGGGACATAATGCATTTCATAAGTCATCTATTTTTGTAATTAGAGGCATCTGACTCTATTATTACAGGAGCATGTAAATAAAATAGCCCACAATGAGCCTTTATAACTTCTTCAAACCTAAACTTTCCTTTTGTAACCTTACCAAAGTGTTAATAGTGATCAAAACCTTTCATTAAATTATCACATAGGAGAAACAAAACCACAAACCGATAAAGTTTCAAATTTGTCATTTCAGGATGATATGCTTTGTGAATTTTCTTCACAGCAGAATATTTCATTGCTTTGAGGAAAATTGCATCTCTTCCACTATAGGAGAGGAAGTAAATAAAATAGGTTGGTGTTTGTCAGCCAAGTTCCTTCTAAAATTGTCTTCATTTTGTCATGTCCTTGAGGGTAAACACTGGGTCTACACATGCTTAGCGGGAATTGCAACGTGTTATGTCTTCACTTTGAAGACATAATAGGAAAGTTAACACACGCTTCTGCTGATAAACAGTTGGCTCTATGCTTAGAAAGCTTAGGACACACACCACCACAGAAAAAGATATGTATAGACAAGGAATGAAGTTCTTTTAATGAATGGCAGTCAAAATGCACATTATCCACTTTAGCCTAGTAGCTTTACTGAATAGTGTTCTCAGTATATGCCCACAAAAGAGATGGAAGGAGTTTATTAAATTCTTCGTATCCCAAGACAAAAATGCATTTCCTTTTAGTCATTTGAGAAAAATCACACAGCACAAATTATTTGAAACAGTTTTTTAAACTGTTACTAGCACGTGGTGGAATGCAGTTTTTCGTACTGCTGGGCATGGAGACTGTAGACTGCATCACAACAGCCAGTGAGATTGTATCCTTTACTAAAGGTTGCAATGCAGCTTATTCAGCTCATTAATTTCTTTTGTATTGCTCATAGGTTGGATTAAAATGATCTCTAAGGTCTCTTCCAGCCTAGGCCATTCTACGATTCTATGATTCTATGATATATGTAAAATAAGCATCAGCTCTTGTCCCATAGGGGTGGTAGGTTTGGGTACACACCACGAACCGGCACAGGTCTTAACAGAAATCAATTCCACGATTTAACCTGGTACCTAATCTTTCAACTTTTGAAGCATAAGTCAACAGTCCTACTTTTCATTATTATTATTATTATTTTTAGCTCTAAAAATACTATTAAATTACAGTATTATAGATGCTCTCACATGCATATTCAAAACTTCTTTACTAGAAATAGCTTTATGGTTGAAATATCTGGTCAGAAGACCTTAACTAAGCATCTATTGTACCATTACCACAAGCTGATAAGAGTGCAGTAGGCAGAAAGTACTCTTCTTAATTTCTCAGAAATTAAGTTTTGCATAAACCGACCATGAAAATCAGGGTCTTGCCTGTTAATGTAACTGCTCCTATATTCTCTGGATTTTTAGATAAATGTATATATACAAAATGTCACTGTTATATACGGCAACTTCATTTTCTGAGTAAACAGCAGCTGAACTAAGGGGAAAGCACCAGTTTTCTGCCAGAAAAAAACAGAAGGGAAATTCCCAGCTTCTGTTCTTTGCTATGGCAATGTACTCTGGGAAGAAGAGTCACCAGGAAGGAGGATATCTTGTGGGACAATGGTGAGACTAAGCAGTATTTGAAGAATTTCTAGTTCTCCTACTTTCCTGCCTGCATTTATCAGGAGGCTGGGAACACAAAGTTGTTCCAGCTGGCACTCCTGTAACTTCTTTTTTTGTATGGAAAAAATCCTTCCATCCTTCATTCTCCCATCCAGCCTCTCCCTTCTGTTAAGGACCTATACATTTCACTTTTATTAAACTTATCGAACAAATTACTTCTTCTTCCTCCATCTAAGGTAAGAATCTACAACCAAGCTGGATCCTCTGAGCATTCCTAAGTCACTGCCCAAGGACAGAAGGAAGAAACCCCAGAAAAGTTAGGGAAATAGTATATAGAGGATGGGGATAAGTGAAGAAAATCAGTGAAATTAAAATTAATGAAAAGGGAAAGAAGAGAAGGATGAAAAGTAAATAATGGGGAAAACTATTAATATCTCCTTATAACGAGTTCCAGGATTACTGTCATCATATTCCACAGCACTAATATAGTGTCAGGGAAAAGAATGGACTGTGAGGTAAAAGGCAAGTCAAAATTGGAGAGGGAGATAAAACCAGGGAATTGGTAAATGGAAAGACATGGTAGGAGAAAGAATAAGAACTGTTAGCCACTGGAATTGGAAAACAGAGTTGAAGACAGAAGAGGACAAAAGGAAGTAGAAAGAGGTCGATCAGATGGAGGAAAAATACATTATTGCAAAAAATGTCTTGAGATAAAATATTACAAGAAAATTGTAAACCCTTAGCTGTCAGGGGTTATGACTGTGCAGCAGAACCGATCTGAAATGATGACAAATGCAGAAGCTCCTTGTGTTCATGTACGGTGAGGAAGTAACAGACACGGGCTGAAGAAGGGATTTTCCCTTTCAGATGACATTGCTATAATTGGTATGTTCCTTATGTGTTTTGTCCAGCAGAAGCAGCTGAGGCCTAAATACTTGCTTCTTGATTATTTGGCATTAATCATTTCAGTACTTAATAAAGTCTCTTTCTGGGGAAAGAGGATGTTGGGGTTTTGCTCCATTCAAAATTCTTTCTTTTCCCCCCTTAAGTTCCTAAGATCTTCCTAACCAAGAAACAGAACACGAATTTGCATATCTCTGAAGAATAAGATCAGATTCATTATTTTAATATTTTTTAAATTAATTATATTTGCATTACAGAGAAGACTGAAGGCCCCACTCCAGGTTCACTACCATCAACATTTTCTAAATATATGTCAACATCCAGCTCAGAGCAGCACCTAGCCATCCAGCTTGGAACACAAACAGTGTGATCCTGCACCTGCTCACAAAAGACCACACAGACATTCTCTGGGTAATTTCAGAAATGTCTAACAGGTGAAAATGGATCTGGGATCTCCAGAATTCCTGATCTCCTTTCTAAGCACTTGATCTCTTTTTTCTCTGGAAAAATGTCTTCTGGTGCATATGAGTGTAACTAGAAGGATTTCAGGACGGAGAGCAGTGAAGAACTGAAGCGCTGTGTGTGCCCAGAGGATCCACCAGTGTACATCAACAGGCTTCACTGATTTCTACCAGTCTGCATCTTTGTATTCTTAATTGTTTTTATTATTTTAGGGCACATTGTACACTTTAATCTTATTTGAAGTCTCAAGTGAGAGGCACTATAATAATACCAGCCATTTGCATAAATTATTCTGTACAGGTGCAAAGGGTGATGGTGTCAATGAATGGAAAATTATCTTGATTAATTTTCATTAAGTGCAGCATTTTAACATAAGATAGGCAATGAAATTCAGGGGCTGATTTACTTAACTTCATATCTTTTAAAGTCTCACAAAGGCTCCCTGCACATTCAGAAATGCAGGTGTGTTTATCACAACTCCTCAAAACTAAGTTCAGATCTTTTTCTGACCAATTATCTCAGACCTTTCAATTTTGCTGATTTCAGTCATTACTTCTGACTGAGGAGGTACCACTTAAAATGTTTAAATATTGCTCAGCCGGAAAAAAAAAAAGTTTCTTTTGTTGGGGTTTTTTTTGTTGTCTAGCTTGTTGAATTATTAATAATGCTTTGTTTCACGTTGTTTATCAGCATCGTTTCTGGATGACGAGTATGCATACACACACACACACATTCATGACTATTTTCTTCATTTTCACATTCTGTGGTGAGTATACTTCGTTTTTCCCATTAGGATATGAAGCTGTGTTCTGGAAGAAAACAGATGAAATTACATGAAGCAGATGCAATAGATGTTTCCAGCAAGACAAACTATGTGAAAGGACCAAATAAAGTTAAAGAACAATACACAGCACTGTTTCCCAGTACAAAGCATGAGAAACACCTCATAAGCAGTGGTTATAAATACAAACATGAATTGCCCAAGGAAAAGAGAAATATTGGCCAGAAAAACAGGAGGTTCCATAAATAGGTACTTTATTTGGATTTCTGGGGTTTGGAATCAACTTAAGATTTTAATATGGGAACGACTTAAAAATCCAGTGAGAATCCAAAACGAATTTAGCAAAAAAAAATCTTTACCCTAAGGCATTAAAATTGTTTCATTACATCTGAACTAGTTTCCCTAAAACTGTGTAGCATATTTTAAAATTTAAATAGAAATAATGTAAGATACATAAACTGCATAGCAATTCTTTTTCCTTGTGGTTAAAGGCTGACTTTTCAGTTCAGTAGCTCAAATTTCTCTGAAATATCTGCCAGGCAAAGCTTCCATCTTACTTGCACACTTTAATCCAACACTTTGAACATCATGAATCCACTAGGTATTAAAGCATATTATGTACAGAGTATGTACTTACAGAGCTGCTTTTTTACATACAGAGCTGCTTTGCTTTCAAAAGCAGACTATAACTAGCTACAGCCTCTCTTCTATTCTACCTTAGCCTAAAAGAGTAGTGGTAGCTAAGTCGATGTATGGGTTCCTTGGTTGTCAGATTGGCAAAAAGTTGATATAATACAAACAGGAGGACAGTTATTTCCAGAGAAGCAAAAAATGCTGGGCTGCAGCTTGACATTGCGTATTTTACATCTTGCAAGCTATGACTTAATTAAAACTTACGAAAGTGATCTGAATATCTGTATTTTGTTCTGCAGCCCAGGACCCTCCGGGTATTTTTAATCATGCTTTCAACTGAAAAGAATTACATACGGGTTTTTTTTTTCCCTTGTAAAAAGACAGCAGTTGAGAAATTCAATGCATTAATTAAAGATTCTGCACACATGAGCGTGAAGTTAGGTTGGCTACACCAATGGAGAATATGACCCACAAGACCACAGCTACATTAGCTACCATGAAGGGAATTGTATTTGATTTCTAGTGACATGCTTGGGCTCATGTTATACTTACTTTGATCAAGACAAGAGCGAGGATCACTCGTATTTAGATTTTTCCTCTTTTTAATGGGGCCAAAAGCAATCAGCTACACTGAACCTCCACGGACGGCAGTTCATGGACTTTGGACTCTTCAGAGGGCTACGAATCACGAGGGAAAGAGTGTACTCCATCCTTCAGGCAAGCCAATTTTGAAGCTCTATTCATTTTCACACGACCTTCCTGCAACACTGGCACCGCAGAAGCAGTAATGCACAAAACAGTCCCCCACTGCAAAACGAGTGCCAAAGAACCCCAGGACTCTGAGTCCCTAACAAGATAATCATGATCTCAGTCGAAGTCCCTCTGCTTTCCAGGCCTGTTCCATCTTTGAACTATCTAATGATGTTTCCTTTCCATTTCATAGTATTGCTGTCTTTATACATAAATAATCTTCTCTGCAGTATGTCAATCATTAATGATAAACTACATGCCTTAAATAAATGATCAACTACATCGTAATGTGATACTGTCCTTCTATTATCTTGCTTCACCTTTCCAGGACTCTGCAGACTACAGCCATTTGCAACAGGACTTTTTAGGGCCTTGTCTTACAAAAGACAAAATGTTCTGGCCCTAATCCAGGAAAGCACTTAGATACATGTTGACATTTAGATGAGTGGCCTTAGTGAGGTCAATTGGACTTGTGTAAAGCCAAATCTGTCTTAAATATTTTGTTCGATGGACGGACTATTCAGCACTTTGAACGATTGAGCCCTTCAGGAGATCATACACAGTCATTATTGTTGCACAAATGCATTATGCAATAATAATTGCCTTCCAAATTATTTCAAATATGCAGTTTATATTCAGTGAAAAATTACTGTACCAAATTTCAATCCAAACCCATGGAAAAGTTATCTGAATACTTCCAATAAAGTCTAAGGTATTTCTAAGTGTCACTGCGCATTTCTGCAGTCGTGTGGAATGTTGAGATTGAAAGGGTAGGACACACCCGGGTCTGAGTGTGATCTCAAACCTGCCCCACAGAGCATGCCTGTCTCTGTCACCCCTAGTTTGCTCTCTGGCCAACATTTGCAGCAGTGCTAGCTCCTGCAGCTTTGTGAAGGAGCTTGTTTCGAAACAAGGCAAATGACCAGACCCCAAACTTGGTAGCATCTTTTATGGAAAAAAGAACATTGAGATACCTCAGTGTTACACTGCCTGACTAATCATAAACCAGTATTTCAGCATGGCAGCTGAATGCTTGTTCTTTGCCCTATAATCCACCCAGTTGATCATTCAATGTGAGACATAGATCAGACTTAGTTTTTATTCTTCCTCCACAGTAACTGAATCACTGCCTGCCCTCATTACTGATATATTTTTCCTGTGTACCATCATTAGCAGAAATTCACAAAGAATGAGGGTTTTTTGGTCACTTACCAGTGCTTTTGTTGAGGGCCCAACCACAAAAGAGAAAGAGAATACACCTTTTATGAGGCCTGATAGGAAAGCCAGCCCTGCCTGGCCCTTACAGACCTCTCCAATACTGCTTGTTTCTGCTGTGACATACAGAGCACGAAGATTTAAGAGCTCGGTGAACCACTCTACTAGGAAGAATTAATGTGTTAACAAATGACACAATCATGGAGTCACAACAACAGTACTCATCTTTCAGCTTCCTTCAGACTTTCATTAAATAACTTAGTGATTTTAGCAAACAGTCCAAAGCTGTCTATTGGAGCAAAATTCCTTCTTGGTCCTGATACACGTACATTACCTATAGAAGTATACATTATCTATAGAAGTAAACAGGCAATATTAATCAGTGAGATCCTTATTACGAATTTTCCAGTGCTTGTCTACTTATGTTTTTTTATGATATTCAAACTGTTCTGAAAGGGGAAAAGTGAAAAACTAACACACTGATTTGACAAGTATCATCTTCTTTATTTGTTCTTCATCCTGCACGTGAGCTCTCTGCCACCAGCTGAATGCCACAGAAGGTTATTATGGAGGAGTTGATCTCTAACCTTGATGTTTCAAGTACACAGGAGTCAGTGGACTGATCAACATCTGAAGATGCATCACTTCTTTTTCATAGTATACTGATGTTCAGCATAAAGTAAAACGTAACTCCGCAGCTAAAACAAATGAGGTTTACAAAGCTTCTCAGTTTAACTAGCTGCCAGGAAAAAAAAAAAAAGAAAAAAAATAAGAAAAAAGAAAAAACCCCAAAGTTGCATTCGGTTCCATTTGAATTAACACTTTGAAATCCAAACACTATCTCAAATCCCACTTGGGCTACTCAGCCCTTTTTAACTTTTCAAAACAATGTTGTAAATCTTGCAGCAATAAACTGTGTCACAGGCTTTCCGTGCTTCCTGCTCGCTCTACAGCAAGAAAGACCATGCAAAAAAGACCGTCTGCCTCAGACACCAGACAGATTCAGGAAGCCAGAGAGGCGTCAGAGAACAACACGTTAACCCAGCCTCTTAAAATCTTACCAGCACTTTGTCTGCTCTTGGCCAAAGGTTAAACTGGTTCCTGTGAACTAATCTCTTGTGACGTAGTTTTACGCTGACTTTCGTTGCATGTAAACCAGGAAGCAATTGCCAGAGTGAATTCCTGCTAAAATATTTTCAGTTTTTCTTTCATGTTTGTTTGACTCAGCAAATTTATTGTTTGTTAATTATTATTTTTTATGATACCTAGCACTTCGGTAACCCAGGAACTGCCAGAGTATTTTGGCTTTGAAAATACTTTCACGATCATCCAGAGTTGTTAAGAATATCAGTTCAAAACACTTCTGCATACCTGTTTTGTTACACACTATCAGTGTACTTTTCTAAGGAGAACACACCTTGAAAAAGTATTCAAGAATGTGTGTTAAGAAGACGGAACATTCCTCTTTCCAAAGTATGGAAATTTGAAACATGGCTTGAAAAAATAAGCCTAGACATTAAATTGTAACAAAAGAAATTAACCTGCTGTGATTATTGTGAAAAAAACTCACAAGACCCCACAAGAACCTTGACCCAAACTCCTCTTCAAACCTACCTGGAACAAACATCAGTTTTATAAGTCTTCTGCTGAAGTGGGTGCAGTTAAGCATTCTCGTTCTCTTTTTCTATCAGTGTTTCCAAAGTGCCTCCCTCTCGGTGGTTACCAGGCAACAGAACAATATTGCTCTGCATGCACATCCAGCAATAACTGACATTACACTGTATTTTTGCAGAGTTTCTCTAAGAAAATAAAGATGCCCTGAAATACTGACTTGTGTGATAAATAGCTCTTGCCCAGAAGACATTTAAATGTTTAAAATGATGATTTCTTTCTTCATAGAAATGCAGAGACTGAAAAAATTCCAACCTTTCTCTAACAGAGGAACACCCATGCAAAGTGAATATATAATACTAAAATAGACCACACTGCAGAAGAAAGCTGCTTCAGTTGTTGTTTCAGACAATTAAGAGCCTTTTAGGTTCTACAACCACTTGCATAAGCCCCTATTTTACAATCAGGGCAAAACTAACAAAGGAGCTACAGATATAAAGTACTTTTCAGAGTCCTAAACTGCTGTCTGTACAACAAAGCTCCTTCCTCCTGTTTCATTTGCTAGTTTGATGTCAAGAAGTGTCTAGAAAGTTCAGCAGTTTGCCCAAAAAGCTTTGCTTTTGATTCCAGTTATTAAAGACAGGCCCAGATCCAATCTAACCACACACATCTTCTTCACCCAAATCATCATTGAGAGGGAGGGATGGTTTGCAGCCCTTCATTTAGAATCCAGCTCATTTAAGAAAGGTGTTGGATTCTAGGTCTTGACCAAAGTAACTCTAGGTCTTTCTATGTAGCTGCGATTCAGATTTCACATTGTAGGTCAAATTCACTTTATGTTAACACTAATATACGAAACTGAAGGCTTCTGCAGGTTTTTTTTTCATTCCCAAAACAACAGAGAAAGACTTAATTATAAATAAGTATCCGACATAATCCCGCCACAATATGCAATGTACTGAATTCTTAACCCCTATTTCTTAAATATTAAAAAGGTATGCAGTAGTATCAGTGAACAGCCCTCACAGGTGTGTTACACAAATTTATCTTAAAACAATGTCAAGCGTGAAATCTCAGAATACTCAACAGCCTGTTTTTTGATCCTGCAGTGGTCAAATTGCACCATTTTATAAGACATTTTAAATTTAAATTTATAAGCGTAACTTTCAATTTTGTTATACTTCTGTTAGACTTCTTTTTGGGGGGTTGTTTTAGATGTAAAACTGTAAGTGATTAATGTTTTCAGACTAGATAAGAATCTGTTCCCAGAATGATTTGAGTCATGACCTTCAGGACAGACAGTGCATCAAGATATAAATGACACCTGAAAAAAAATTATAGTTCCATTCCCTACTGCTGTTGATGTAAAAGTGGTATACAACTACCTGTCAGATAACAGCAGAAAGATTTGTGGTTCTCTTGCTTGGATCTGGGAAAGTACAGTACAGCATAATGATGTGTTCTTAACTTGTCTAGATAACATAAATAGCATCGTTTAATGCATACCTTTGACACTTTATTTGCCTCCAAAGTCAGCATAGATGAGCATCGAGTCTGTAAAATAAACACCTCAGTTCTTTTTCTAGCTCTTGCAGGAGGGACCAAATGCAAACAGTGGATTAGCTTGTTTACAGAATGGCTGGAGCATTAGTTGGCTATTGCTTGTAGTGGGAATATTATGCCTTGGTCAAAAGAAAGACTCCACTGAAATATAAATAGCAATCACAAGAACTAACACCTCAAGGCATGACCTGGCTTGTAGTTTACTGCCACTTCTTGTATGCCAGTTCTTCCCCATGTACAACTTCTTTTAAATGGACAAAAATATCATCGGCTTATTTTACAATTCTTAAAATTCAGTACACTCGAGAGTACTTACGGAACCTTATATAAAATCCCCAAGCAGTAGGCAACAGTTTTTTTTCTTTGCAGAAGAAAGGAAACAATTAAATCAGATGGGATGAGAGTGAGTGAAAAGACAATGTCTCTACAGGAATCAGCTAGATCCCTTATGTGTTCATTCTAACAGTTGACTTTATTCATAGAAGTAGAATATTTTTTGAGAAAAAAGTTCAAGTCAGGTAGCAGAAGGGAGACGGCGGCATCTGGACTCCCTCGAAGCCAACTTCACTTTTTATCTTAGCAAAGTTATAATATTTGAGTAGTCCTACTAAATAACAGTGAAGGAAAAACACATACTTAAAAATTAGTATTTCTTTTGGTTGCCAATGGTGAGAAACAATATTTGCATATCGAGTCCCTTTCCACATATAGAGGCGCACAACTTGCAGTCCAATTATTTAAGCTAAGCTAAATGAAAAAATAGATTGTACTATCTCCTAAAAACCAATCAATAGCTACTGTAAGGATCAATAGTCTAAAAAAGTATTGACTGCTCATGTCACAACCTGTACTTTCCATTCTACACTAAATACTACTGTAGATCAATATTTGCCAGATGTCCACTTGAAAACAAAACATTCTGACTATTGTCTCTGTCCTTAACCTTGCAAAAAATATTAGTCTTTACATTTCATTTAAACATCCCCCAGTGCTGTAGTATTCCACTAACAGCATCTCCCAGAAGCCTTGTTATCTTCCTTTTCTACACGTAGCGAGGGAGGTACTTCCCATGGCTTTCATTAGTCTGCCTCACATCGCATGAATCAGACTTGGTTGTTCTGACAGTAGAGATGTGTTTATTTGGAAGGGGATGAGGAAAGTGCCTGATCCAGTAAGGAAGGGCAGTTCCATATCTTTATAGAGCATTGACTATGAGGATTCACACCCTGGCCAAGCAAGAGGGCTTCTCTTGCACACCTACATTATTGGTGGATCTCCTTCTAAAAACAATCACACCTTTTTCAAAAAATGAAAGGCTGAATGATACAAAAGTCCTTTGGCCCTTAAAATCCCACTGCTACTCCCCCAGGCAGATTTGAGGGGCCTACTTTGTTGAGCGCAGTACTCTTCTCATTTCTCAGTTGCAGGTGGCACCGGCACCCGCGCACCCAAGCCCACGGAGCTGCAGTGCTGACTGAGGCTCTGCTGGTGCGGCTGAGGGGCAGCGGCACCGCTGACACGGTTCCTCTCCTCCAAGTCCTGTGGCGAAAAGTGAGTAAGAGCTGTGGCACTTGGCATCTGAAGGAGGAGCTGTATCTTGTGTTGTCAGAGAGGGAGAGAAGGTTTAAATAGGTAATTTTTAGCGGCTGTCAAAACTGAAAAGTGTAAACATTGTTAACATTTCTTTAAAATTCTGGCAGGGGATGAAAGCCACCTGGACGTGTGCCATCCTACAGTTGCAAAAACATTTAGTAAACCATATGCTGCCCTAGAAGCCAGGTCCTTGGCAGTAAGCGGGCCTTGGAGCGCAGCTGCCATTGCCCCATCCAGCACCACTGCCCTTCCTGCTTCTGCAATCGGGCTCACTACACATTCTGCCCCACAGCTCCTCGAGACAGCAGGCAGCACCAGCTGTGACACGGGAAAGTACGGATGCATCTCTCTTCGACTGTAAATAGTTCCTCTCTCCAGTTACGTTCATGTCCTAAGGATTCAAATATCCCTTTGATTTACCTGCACGTGATTAAAGAGTGTCTAAGTTTCCTTTGCATTTGATTTTCCATAATACAGTTCTGTAGCGAACAGTTCTCCTTTATCAATAGAATTCTGCAGTAACTTTATGGGCATTGTTAGTTCTACATCAGTGTGACATGGATGTAAGAGATTCCAGAGTCAGACTTCAGGATTTTTCACAAGTTTTCTGTTGCTTAGAAAAATCACTGATTTAATAACTGCAATGTAGATGTTTTTAACATGCTGTCAATGACTGCTACGCAACATGACTGCAAAAATTAAAAAGTCAGTTGCTTACATTTTACTGCTCTTGTCTGAGCAGTCCTGGTGAATTTGTCAGTACATCAGTGTAACTGGAGGAGAATTTGGCCCAGTGATGCAAGGTGCCATCAGCATTTCAAAACAGGCAACATTTTGCAACAACGACAAATACCCTATAACTCACATAAATTACATATACTTGCACTAACTTCAATTTGGTTGCACAAAAGACTAATTTTTTCCCTAATTTTCAAATGGCTAGATCTGTATCCCTTATCCTCAATCAGAGGTTCCCACAAGCCTGCCATATCAACGTTAATTAACTGCACACTTCTCAACCCTGTATCTTCTCAATCCCATAAATTATTCTGGCCCTTTCAGCCACACACTAATTGCAGTGCCTCACAATTCATACTGACACACTTTATCTTGGACTCAAACTGTGTCTCACAGTGATAGCTCCAACTGTACATACCAGTCCTTCTATGATTCATACTGGTCCCTCTCAGCTGTAGTACCTGTAGTTTGTAATGTAACTACCAGCTTCATCACCCTGTCGACTGCCCATCCCCACTCCTCCTGCACTTACATACGTTCTCCACTCCTTTCCCAGGTCCAGAGAGAAAACTTCAGGTATTGTTCATCCCTGCCCATAGCCCTAGGTATCAGGGAGAAAAAGGAGAAAAGAAAGCTCTGGGGAGACCTTCTATCAGCCTTCCAGTACTTAAAGGGGGCTACAGGAAAGATGGGGAGGGACTCTTTATCAGAGAGTGATAGGATGAGGAGTAACAGTTTCAAAGTGAAAGAGGGTAGATTTAGATTAGATGTAAGGAAGCAATTCTTTCCAGTGAGGCTGGTGAGGCACTGACACTGGCTGCCCAGGGAAGCTGTAGTAGCTCCCTCCCTGGAAGTGTCCAAGGCCAGGCTGGATGGGGCTTTAAGCAACCTGGTCTAGTGGGTGGTGTCCCTGCCCATGGCAGGGAGTTGGAACGAGACGATCTTTAAGGTCCGTTCCAGATCATTCTATGCAGAGACTGGAGCACAGATGAAGCTTTTCCTCTAGATGAATGTCTTTTCCTAACGTATTGATAGAGGAGTGGGTTTGGACGGTGCAGTCACACCAACAGACCAGCAATTTTTCAGCTACTGATGACAATCTGGATTTCTACTGTATTGGGGCAAATACAAAGATCCCAACAGTGACTGATTTAGACATACTGGGTGAGCCTGCCTAGTCGGGCAAAAGAGCAGCAGCGTGGACAACTCCTATGGGAAGTTTCCTGCCCGACAGCTCTGCAGCATCTGTGCTTTGGTGGCTTCACTGAACACTCCCGGGAGCACAGAACTGCCAGTTGGAAGCTGGCAGAGCCTGCGCGGATGATCGCTGCTGGCAAACGCCCTGAGGGCCTCGCTGCCTTCCCCAAAGGCTCTTTCCCAGCTGTGGGCTGCTGGTGCTGAGCAGAGGAGCCACGGCCCTGGAGGCAAACACTGGGGAGACAGAGAGAGGTCTCAGGAAGGCTGCAGCAGGCAGGCTGCAGAGCATTGCACTGAGAAGAAAGAAGGGAGGGAAAAACCCAGCTTTTTTCTTTCTCGCTAAATACTGCATTCTACCTGTCTTCCTGCCCATCCCATTTTGGGGATTTTTAAGAAAAAACAGACCCCTGCCAGTGTCTCAGAACCTCAGTACTCAGAGTGAGCACACTCCCAGGAGCCCACAGCACTTCTGGACCTCCGGCTGTGAGTTTCAGGTGTGAACACTATAAGGCTGTCCCAGCCATGGCCAAACCACCCCAAGGACAGTAAAGCCAATACTGCTGACTCAGCAGATGCTTCCATTCACTGCAGCTGCAGCGAAAGGTTTAGGCTGAGTTGTTTCATGTTTTAAATCAGTTAGAGGGCCTGGCATCATGCACTGCCACATTAGAGAGAAGCAGAAATGGAGGTAAAGGAATGGAGCAATACAATCTTTATAAGAACTATGCTTCCCTAAATGTCACAACTGTTGGCATTTTTGTAGCAGGACAAGAAGCAGAGAAAGTGGAACAGCAGAGCAGACAGAGAAAGGATAGGGGCTTGGGGATGACACTAATGTTCAAGGGAAGGAATACTTCCAACTGGAGAGCAAAATCAAAGCGTAGCAGAAGGCGCTAAGTAGTGGCAGTGTCCCTGCGGGAAGGGAACATGCATGCAGAAATGGCATTTTCATATTAGAGAAATTTAGTGTGATCTTTACAAACATATATGCAGGATCCTTTCCTTACTCCAGCCAGTTATTCTCCCTCCCAGCTTCACAGTCAGAAGTCTAAATTCCAGCAGTACGTCCCAAATCTTTTTAAAAATAGCCTAATTAGAATCCTTTTTTTATTTGATTACAGGACTATGAAAATTTCCAGATTTTTTTTGGAATTACACTGTCAAGAAACTGAGAATCTTAGCTGTCACAGCCAGGTAATACAGTCACTCTGGACAGCTGTATTTCAAGGAAAAATACCAGCATCCGGTTCCAAACAATGACTTGGAAAAGCCTGAGCAAACCAGCAAGAACATGGTGCTGAATGCAGCAGAAACCATCAACATATTTTACTCATTAGATTAGAATTAGCTGGAGTTTTCGTTAAAACATATAAGCATTTACTGGTTTGTCCCCTGATGATGTTAACACGATGTTGAATTACAGTTATGTACGGATAAAAGCTTTTTCAATGAGCAATGAAAACCGGCATTTTCCCAGTGAACTTTTGAACCTCCATTATTTCAAATTTCCAATGTTTTAACATTTCTGGTAAAGGAAGAGAGGCAAATTTATGACTGACAGAGTGGAAATTCTGGCTTTATGAGGCATTCTGAGGACAAAACAGTCATGAGAAATTACATCTACTCCCTATCTCTCCAAGTAACTTGTGCTCTAAGGCCAACCAAGAAGCAATCCCAGACAGTATTCAGACACCAAAACCAAATATAATTGGTTAGAGAAAATATGCTAATAATGCCTTAATCCTCGATAGATGTAATTAACACATAAACCATCCAACAAACACATGGCAGGAGATATCACCTTAAAAGTCTGGAAAGAATCAAGCCATCAAAATCTACCCTGATGGTGGTCAAGTAACGTCCTTCTGTAACTTGGTAAAGCTATTTTGTTTGTCTATGATTCAACAAATTATTATGTCATCAGTAAGTTTGGATTTAACTAAGACAGAAACCACAGTATTCTTTTTGGTTCAGTTGAGATAGAAAACACTCCTGCAAGAGGGAAATGATTCTGTAACAGAGGGAAAGTCTGGGTGAACCTTTCCCCGAGCACAGCAAGCACTGGACCGAGCCTTGCGTACATTAGGACTTGCGGTGTAGCTGTGAGAAGGCAAAACCACTGCACTTCCCAATGCTGAAGAATGTCCCTGGTATCACCTGATACAGTATTACATATTAATTTATAAAAGAATGAAGCATTCAGCATAGTGTTCCCATTTGCAAGGGCAATAACAGAAGTTTTCCAGTTTATTGGAAAAGCCACTTCAAATCTATCAATGAAAAGCACACTTTTAAACAGATTAGTACTAATATAAATTTTTCATCCATGTTACTGTCTTTCTTGTAAGCTATTTCTCACTGTTTCCTTCCTTAGGGCAGAGAACCTAACACAACCATCAAGCCCACGTACTCTGTTGGGTTATGCCCGCTCTTCACTTCTTAGTTTTAGTGCCCTTGCCCTACCCTATTCTTCTTCTCCAGCAGGCTGAAATAATTCATAACACTGAAGACATAGGAACCGTGTGACTCATTTCCTCGCCTGTGGGGTCCATCAGCTGAGAGATTGTGTTCGATTTCTTTTTTCTATATTACATAATTTTAGAAGATAGTAATAAATTGTAGCATAACTTTAAAATTTACCACAAGCCACAAAGAGAAGTGGTGCATTTTACTGCAGTGGAGTCTATCTGCAGATACTACAAATAACTAAATACCATATTACACAAACTCCACAAACTGTGATTTGACTTAATAGACTGGGAACGTTGTTTAAATAGTTAATTTATTGATTGCCTCTCTAAAACAGATTACGCAGAAAATTCAAATCCTGTTTATTCCAGTCTTGCAAAGAGCTTAGGGAGCATCTGAAAGAAAGGTGTAATGAATTGTATATTGTACTGGATATTGATATTGTATTCGATATATGTTTTTTTTAAAACTAACTGTATTTTTCAGTGGATTCATACTTGGTCATTGTAAAATTTCTCCCTCTCCCTGTTGTCCTTATCTGCCTTTCCCAATACTTTCCTTATTTTTAAATGCCTCCCACATCTCTTGGCCCCCAGGCTCTCCCTCCCTCCAGTCTCCATCTTCTCACAGTATTTTTGTTTTCTTCCTTCTTTCTTTTGACATCCAGGATCTCCATCTCTACTACCATCCTATATGAAATAATTCCTTCTCTTCTGGTTGTTATTCCCTACCTCCATACAGTATCAGAAATACCATATATGTCTTCCTGCATCTTCCGCTCCCTTCTCAGGGACTCGGCCTGTCCCCTGTTCCTCAGAACGCTTTCTGTACACGC
The DNA here is from genome assembly GCA_020746105.1 of Trogon surrucura. Taxonomy (NCBI): domain Eukaryota; kingdom Metazoa; phylum Chordata; class Aves; order Trogoniformes; family Trogonidae; genus Trogon; species Trogon surrucura. The sequence goes on along the minus strand of CM036622.1, from coordinate 13,030,553 downwards.
TGCCTACCCTGCAATCTTCTCCTATTATCCCTCCTGCTATTCATTCAAGCTCTTGAAGCCCATCCAGTTTTTGCTCTGTATTCTGGCTCTTTTTGCTGCCAGAAAACAGTCTAGTTCTCATATTTCTGGGCAAGGAAACAATCTCCGTTTCTTATCTTACTTCCTGGATACTGTTTCACCATCAAACGTCTCTGTCGTTTATATTCAACGCCTCTTTCCCTTCAGTCCTAGGAGATCTTAAATTTCTTCCTTGCTTTCTGCCATTTGGAGCTCCAGGTACCACACCATCATTTTTCCTTAATGTATATCTGCCTCTTTTATTTATAACTAATAGAACATCAAATATAGATAACAAACTTACTTCAAACTCCTCCCTGAGTATGGATTTATTGAGAGTTCTTTTTAAAGAAATTGTTTACAAGTCAGGTTTCACTGTAGAATAAGGACTGACATTTCCTCCTGCATGGATATGACTCACTCTCAGAGGTACACCTGAAAATCCCATTCAATGGAGTTTGGTGTTCTGTGCTGTTTTGCATTTAAACCAACAATAAAGATTTTCATTAGTATGTTGGCCAAATTAAAATCCTCAAAAACTAATAGTTCATTTTCTTTTAATATGTTGGTTTTCCCCATTTCCTCATTCATCTGCCAATGCTTGTTCCTTGTTGTAAAGATCAGTGATAACCACTCTTTTTGGTCACCTCTTCTTAGAGCCTTGTACATATTTTTGATCATATTTCCTTCCAGTGTTCCAGATCTCTAAAATCAAACTCAAGCATGTCTTTTCTCCTCCTAGGAATGCTCACTTTACAGGTTATATACTTAACCTTTGGCTCAGAATGTTAGTTCTCTGCTAGATTTTTTTGAGATGTCAGAAATCATACATAGCCTAGCTGTCTGCTGCTGCTTTGAAGGAACTAATTACAGCAGTGTTTGCTTCAGTTTTCCAGTAAAGAAGCTATATTCCTAGATCACAGAATCACAGAATGTTAGGGGTTGGAAGGGACCTCAAAAGATCATCTAGTACAACCCCCTTTCATATTGAAGGAAAAAAAAAAAAACCCAAAACATTTCACTTGGGCTTACAGTTAACCCCCCTAAGTCTAGACTTCAAAGTGCAACTGCATTTATGAGATTCAGTAAGCATCAGTCCTGAGGGTTCTTAGTCTGAAAGTCACTGCAAAAATATCAGCAAAGCAAAAGGCTGGAATCTTCCCTTCTTCTTGGAACACAGTTATGATTCATGATCATCAAGCAGGCTAAAGCAAAATTTTAAAAATACACAAACAAAGAAACAAAAAGAAAAACAGTGATTAGAGAGTCCAGTCACATCATATCTAGCACATTAAGGTTCAAGACATTACTTCTCAGTGAAGGCAAATTCTGCGTTTTCCCCTAAATATTGCTGAAAAGATCTTATCCGAATTGCCTTCATTATGGACAAATACTAATCTCAACTTGCAAGAAATGTGTCTCTAAGAGTAGTGATTTTTCTCAGTGCTGCCAATTCTATAGTTGGGATGGAAACCTGAAGATTAAACCTGCCCGTCATTTTTCCTCATGATCACCGCTGCTCCTTTTTGCTCAGGATTACCCTCTTTATCTTAGAAGCAGCTTCTTGTAGGTCACAAAAACCAGAAAGGTCTCCAGACAAACCTGCTCAGAGGATTCCTTTCCTTCAGCCCTCTTCCTTTGCTCTGATATGCCAGCCGTGAGGAGACGGAAGTAGTAATGGTGCTAGATGGTCTCTATGGCACACACACATACTTCAAATGAAGCAATTCTCCCTGTGCCAGTTACTCTGTCAGGGGGCCAGCTACTGGTGATATTTTATAGCACAAAGTGGTTGTACTGCATTAAAGAGCGTGACTGATTATTAGCATGCCGCTGCCAGCTTGTAAATGTTAGATGTTAAACAGTAGTTTTGATTATATTTTATTATTAGGAGAATAGCCAACTCTTCTTGGAAATATTTCCTTCTTCCCTCCCCTCCAAGATGCCCATAAATTATTTCAGTCTCTTCAGTATAGGGACTTTCAAAGTGCCCTTTCAATCAAAAAACATTTTTACTAGCTTTGATGGTACTCTGGTTACAATTTGGTTTTTATAGTTCTATTTTGAGGAATATGGTAATTCGAAACTACAAGGGAGGGAATACCACTGGTTCTTCCAGCAGCTGGAGATGAAGCACATTCCAGGGTTAAATGGCTCTTGGTTAGTACTTGCAGCCATTTTGTCTATAGTTATTCTCAATGCTAGAGAAATGTCTGCATAAGTGGGAAGATTACAGTTCTGTGCTTATTCAGAGTTTCCAAAATTCCACTTGCTCCATTATGTTGCATCTGGGAGTCTGCTAAAGAAGTTAAAATATTGCTGAAATTTGACATTTCAAAATACATGGGTGGCCCAGACTTTGAGGAGTAAAATTTGTGTGGTGCAATTAGAGAGAAAAAAGGTAGCTGGAATTCTTCCAGACATGCCATCCTTAAGCCCCTAGCCATAGACATTCAAGATCAAAAGTTTTTCAGTTAGCAATATCTTTAGGATGGATGTACACATATCCTCTCTCTCAGGAGTAAGGTATATATCGTACGTTGTGCCTGCTCACTTGCAGAACTCCAAGAAATTAGAGTCCCTGAAAGAACTGAAAGAGAGTACATGATGAAAGTGCATATGGACAATGTATCTTGAAGAAGACTGTTTACAGAGCGGATCTGTGCACAGACTGTCATGCTCATTGTAGGCCACAGGCACAGACGAAAGATTTAATCCTTTCCAAATGGAAGAACAAGGCGTGTTTAACATCCCAGGTGCAACATGATGCCTTGTCCGTAGAAATTTAAACTCTGTGTAAAAATAGACGCAGTTTAATGTTCTGATTCAGCATATGTAGAAACTGTCTGAGAGGGGAAAACATCAGTTTCATTTATTTTGTGAAAAAGTCTACATCCAGCTTTTTACTTGCTTTCAGAAGAAAAAACACAAAATCCAAAACAAACCTAAGAAACAAACAAAAAACACCTTAATGTGAAACACTAGCACTACAAAAATGAACTAAGCCAAACTCAGGCTGAGGAATGCAGAAGAGAATAATCATTTCTAAAAAGTTTTGAAACTACATGCAATAAATCAAAACCTGTAAGACCAAGGAAAACTCTGAGCCGTGTACCAGAAGCTACAATTCCTATCAAATCCCTATCTTGGTCTACTGCAGAATTACCCTCAACTCAGTTCAGTCAGTATAAATAAGCAAGATATCTGAAATCATGATTTGCATTTCTTCACCTTCTAACTGTTTGCTTTGTATGATCTCAGGTAATATGGGCAAGACTCTGCCAAGCTTTTACATTAAATGCTCCAAGAGGGGAAACAACAGGTGAGGAATGTTTTCAGGGCTTATCTATACCTATATATATATATACATATGCTGAACAGAGGTAGAAGGAAGGTGACACTGAAAGGCTCTTCAGAAATGTTCAGTGCCAAAAAGGGATGAGATGAGGTAGGTGTGACAGGCAGGCCTGTGTACAAGGTCTGCTGACCCAATTTTAAAGCTGGACATGTATCTTTACCTAGGTCGGGGAAGGGAGATCAAAACAAGACTCCTCCAAACCTTTTTTAGAAATTAAATGAAACTTTTCCTCCCTCGTGTACCCAACTGTATCTACCATCAGTTGTATTTTACTGTTTTTACTGTATTTCTATTGTATTTACACAGTGCTGTAGGCTTTACACAGAGACCTTAAGACAAGGCAGCTTTATGTTAGAGATTGTAAAAATACATATGAGGAAATGCTTCTTCCTTCAAAGAACTTCAATCTACTGTTGCTTATAAATAATAAAAGCAGAGGGGAGGAAGACAAAAACAAGAACAGAAGTGTAATAATCACACAGCAAGTGAGTAGCAAGGTCTGACTTTGATGTTTCTTATGCTGGAACAAATCTGGAGTGGGTTGACTCCAGTCAGAAGTCCTACATCAGGAGAAAAGGAAAGCAAATTCTGGGACTTCTGTGGACTAAGGAAAAGCCACAAATGCATTTTACATCATAAAGAGAGAAAAAGAGAAGTTAAAAAATTACACAGGGTGAAGAAATAAGAAGCTGACACTTGTTTAGGAAGCATTTGATAGCATTTATAGCACTCTGACGCCCTTTTTGAGAAGCGAGCCTAGATGAGCTGAGAAGGGTCTTCCTATAAGCAAAAAGACTTGGAAAACTGGAAAACAATTTCTGTGGTGGAGAAGTAGCTTATTGAAAGTACCTCAGGCCGGGAAGAAAAAGGAAAAAGGAATATGTTAGCACAACAGTATACAACACAAATTATGAGAGTGGGACACTAAAGACTCAGCCGAGCAGGGTTAGGCTCTCCCCACTCTCCTCCCCACACTTGCCCCGTGGTGTTCTCCAGCAAGCCTTCCTGCAGGTCTGACTGCTGCTGGAAAGGCACAAAGACATGACCTGGAAGAGCAGACATGAGGGGAACCCAGCAAGGGCTTCCTCACAGGCAACCAGCGCCCGTACTGGCCAGGGGCTTCATCCACACACCCCTTCCCATCAGAAGACTGGGGAAAGCACAATGTCTTGTCAGTGGCCTCTGCAACAAGAACTGGGAACCCTCAGTGTGACTGACGGGCTGCAGGAAAAAACTCTTCTCTGGACCAGTTTGCTATTTCTCAGGGGTGCACGCAGCACCACCCAAGCCATAGAGGAGTTAATCTGTCTTTCAGCTCCGGATGGGCGAAGATGTTATTCGGTGGGCTAACTGAAGGCCTGGATGAGATGCAAGGCACCTCTTCTTGTCTCTTTTGTGTGGTGCGTAAGTGGGAATCACCACTTTAGGCATATTGTTTCTGTCATGTAATTTTATTGTGCTGTAGCTAGAAGAAGAAATCAATAAAAAGGTATATCTCCAGAGAAAACTAATCAACCTATTATTGACTCACTCATGGTTGTTTTTTTGAAGAGAAAAATATCAAGATGATTTTCAGGACTCAGATATCTTGATTAACACCAGGCCTCGGCAGCGTGTAGAAGAGCTATCCCAGTGGCAGAAAGAAAACAGGAAGAAGCTTTCAGTGGGCAGAGGTCACTGCTAGAATATAATGCTGCACAGCTCAGGGCTCACTAGGCATTTGAAAGGAATACAGAGTCCGCATCATATTTTCACCTCCAAATACTAGAACTGAAACAATATGCCAGTGGCTTTTGAAATATGTATATGCATATTTACATATCTGATTTCACTAAAATCAATGCTTATCCAAAGCCAGACGCTCAGTCACTTAAAACTTTTTGCATGTGAGCCTTCCTAACGGGGAACAGTTCATCAATGTTCACGTCCAGAGTGGACAGACCCTTAGACAACATGAGCAACGCAAGAGCCCACTCACGGTGTACAAGTCCCAGTACAATGCATTACGTACTATGCAACATTCCTCAGCTTTTCTGCAGGGCAATGATTTCATGTGCAATACATCTGCTCTCTGTCTGCTGGAATAACTCACCTCATTCATTCAGCGAGCATTTGCTAACAACAGAGCTGCTCTCACGTCTCTGTTTAAGAAGGACAAATAGCCCTTTTAAAAATAAAAGTCTGGCCAAAACTCTTATAATAATTGCAAATGTTATCTCATAAATTAAAGGAAAGATCTTTAGTGAGCAAGGTTACTTTCCCTCATACGCCAAGAAGACTTTGGTTACTTTCCCTGCTACTCAAATAAGCTCGCATTTTGTATTCACTGTATTTCAATTAAAGAATTATTAGAAACTGTAGCATTTGCTTCCTAAATTAAATACCATTTTTTTTGCCATCAGTGTAACCTAATAGATCAAAAGCTTTAAAAACCTCAGGCCAAACTCAATTTTCTGATGCATTCAAGTTTTAGAACACATTTATTGCTCTGAGTGGAACATATCTTAATAGAGCACTCAAGGTTCCTTTTTCTCTACAGATCTGAAGAGTAAGCTGGCTTACAGAATTAATCCTCAGAATCAGATGAATCAAATCACTGCTTATCGATTTAACGGATAAGGGTTTTATTTGATTTTGAAAATGTTATTTGTAATTGCTAATCATGTTTTTATCTGTGTCCACCAATATTTTAAAGTGCAAAATACACGATGGGGAAATCATCTTTAATACATACCATGACCTGTGTCATCTACCACCTACACATCTATTCCGTCATCATACACAGCACTGAAATTCCAAGTAAGGCAGGATTTCCAATTGCACAGACAAACAGTACTGCTTCAGATGTGTACATAAGCATACCTAGCCTACTACCAGCGTAGTAGCCTAGATATCTGGAAGAAAGCCTATTCAAAACACCACTGAAAGAAACTGGAAACAGGTAACTAAAATCAGCCAGCAGACTGAGACGTCAATTTTCTATGAATATTCATGATTATCCACAGTGGAAGAAGGTGGGCACAGGAATGTGACCTTCCACCTGCCAGAGGTTGTAGCCTCGACAATATTGTCCTCTCTGACTCAACAAACACCTCCAACTCTGCAAAACAAAAGTGACTGTTCAGTTTAAGCTCTATTCATTTTATCAAGCTTTCTGACACCCACTGATAAATACATTTTGCAATAAGCAGGATTTTCAAAAGCATTTAGATTACATAGGGAGCATAAGACTCTAAATCCTGCCCTGCCTAGACTTTTCTTTGCACAGGATCTGTTTAATTACGATGTTTTAAAGAAAGAGAAAATGAAAGAGATCTGTTCCTTTCATAGTTTTAGTCCTCCATATGAAATTCATAAATAAAGAAAGTCTGTTCTCAGGTGGTTTATAGCAAACCCAATGGGTTTATAGCAAAGGGCTTATAGCAAACCCAAGGGGTGTATAGGAAAGTCCCTTGAGGAGACAGTTACTCATCCCTTTCCCAAACACAGGACAACATTAACATAATTCAGAATTTCACATACTGGTTGATGTATTAACTGATGGTATTTGAAATGCTTTGAAATGTTGCCTGAGCCTACAGGTGATGCCTTGAAGCAGCAGCAGCAGCTCTGTCAGGTGGCAATAAATCCACTGCTGCTGTGTACAGGAGCAGTTATCTCTTGCTGCTGTGGCTGCTCCGTGCTGTACTCGCTGCCTGAGACTTTCTCATACAAAATACTTGAATCAATGCCCTTATCTCCCTCCTTCCTGGTATTTAAATAAGGCATTATTCCTCCATAATCTACATCCTTCTGATATTAAAAGAAAAACAATCCTGTAACCATTGGTTATTTTGTGGTAGCACTGCTTCTTCCAACACTATTTTCTACAGCAGCTGTGTACAGGGTGTCATTTTCACGCGGAAAGGGGGCTCTCCAAGAGTCAAATCACATCGGTGGTTTGCTCCATCCACCTGCCTCTTCATCTTCCTGTGAGTCCCCAGCATTTCTCATATTGATTTCCAAGGATATGATCATAATGGGTTGAATGAATTTTAAGTACTGAAAATATAGGTTTCATTTGTTCTGTTCTCTAACGTGGCAATGCTAAATATGATTCTGAGTTTAACATCACATACTTTTTAATAATTTGTTTCTTATTTTGACATTCCCACCAACCTGTAAGATTGACAGTCAGGGTAACCAATATTTGTACAGCTCAACTGTACTCCTCTGCAAACTAATTAAATTCATGCCCAATAGACAGCAGCAAAACAGAATATATTTAATTTGCAGACCAAATTTCCTCAAAGATTCATCAGCAATCTAAGTTGTAAATACTCTCTACAGACTCAGCAGAAAGCACTGGTATTCATGTGGTACTGGAGACTCAAAGAACCACCTGCACACATAAGCTGGCAAGCAAAAGACTGAGGAAAAGCTGATCTTGTAGCAAAGAAGGCGTTACTTGCCTTGAACCCAATTTAGTGATAGCACAGAGTACGTGTGGCAGTTCTGAAGACCACAATGAGGAGGAGGGAATGAAAGCCAGGGTCAGCTGTCAGAGGCAGATCGGATGGAGGCCCTGATCAAATAGATGAAACGAGTTCTGCAGAGTACTCGGGAGCTCCTGGGGGTTCAGTGTCCTGGGCTCTGGGCCAGCTTCGAGATAGTACAGCTGGTGGCCTTGAGAGAGAGAAAACACAGCAGCAAGGGCTGCCCTGATTCCCAGGAAGCTGCTTTTAAGCTGAGGCTCTCACCCTTAGTTCCTGCCAGAGGCGTGCTGCAGCTGTGTCACCTGCACCTGGCCATGGACACATCTACCTGGAACCCAGTCCTGACCCTGTGGACTGAGATGGTCCCCGTGTGTCAGCAGGGACGTCCCTGGCGATGGGGACTCCGGGCTGACTCCAGCTGCTCCCCCGCCTGCCATGCCGGCCCTGTGAGGAGACTCCCCACTCCTTGTGTCCCAATCCCAAAGGAACAGCCTTCCCTGAGAGGTGTGAAGAGTGGCTGATGGGCGTGAAATGGAGAAGAGGAAATGTGAAACGAGGTCCTGGCCCCACTATCATCCAGAGGGTGCTCCAGGATGCAAGGAACAGAAGAATCCAGGTGCATAAGATGCGTCACATCTGATCAAATCTCACCTATCCCCAGTTTTTCTAATCTGGAGTAGGCAGAGGGTTAATTTGCTGTAGCCTTTAGCCACTGACAATCAAGTCACACCTCAGGGGACAGAAGCAGGTCACTCCATCCCTGTTCTTCCTTTGAAGTGGTGTGTCAAGGTGGAACTGCTATTCATCCTTACAGAGGATTATCAATATTGAGCATCACAAGGGATCTCCTCACCCTCTTTTAAAAACCAGCCAGTGAGTGGACTGAAAATCTCCCCTTAATCATCTGGACGGAGTGCTGAGTGGCAGCAATCTGCTGCTGGTGTGCAACGAATGGAGCTAGGTTATTTTTCTCAACCTCCCTCAACAAATCTATACCTGTTTTGCTTCAGGAAGCCAGCAATTTCCCTGATACTAGGGACTCTTTTTGGACTTTTTTTCTTGTCTTTGCTTCACATTCCATTTCATGTATTTTAATGTAACACCTAAAGAATCTCTGCCTTTTTTCCTTCAAAATGTAGACAAAATTGAGACTTGCCCCTTAACTGTCAAGTTGGAGCTGGGTATCGCTGTTCTGGTCATTCTATGATAAGATTTTTAGGACAGATCTTTAGGACTTCACACATAATTTAGTTAATCAGACTTCACATTTCATCTATGTCTATCCTGGTTTGTTGGGTTCTTTTTTTTCTTTTCAGATCTATATATATATATAAATGGGTTTGTGTATAAAGAGATTTATTCCACTGAACTGCTGTCCAGTGCTGGATAGTGTGTCGGCCATCACTTAAGTTTAATTTGGAGTCACAGTCTCCTTGTAAATGTGCATTTCTAGATAAAAACACATCTCCTGCATTCTTAAGGAGGCTTTTGGCAAGGCCTTTTTGACACAAACAGCTTACAACCAGCTCTGCCTATTGTTAACTTCTCGCACACAAAGACGAAAGGCTTTTTCTGCCTAGAGATGCCTGCCAGAGCCCGCGACGCCGCTGCACCTACAGCCTTTCACTTTTTAGTATTGACTGCGATGCTCAAGTGCCGCGCTCCAGATTTCACACCTCTGTAGCAAGACAGCTTCCTTCCACGGCGGCAGTGAGATGAGGCAAACATTTCCCCTCTTCGTCTTCACATATTCTCGCCTTCAAGAATAAGACTTAAGTTTCGCCCGTTTACCTTCTGCCGACTGCGGCTTTTCTTCTCGAGCTGAGGCGGCTGTTGCAGCTGCAGCAGTGACTGGCGTGCTTGACTCCCACTTAAAACTGACAAAGCGTTTTCTATTTGCTTAGAAAACGACAGCCCGCTCGGCTGCTGCTGCGATGCTCTCCAGCAGCTCTGGGAAGGGTTGCTGTCTGCCACACTGGCCAGACTGTGCTTGGTTTGAAGCTGCCTACAAGATTTATTTCTGTGTCTGGAAGCAGTCTCTCCCTGCGGTGTCCCAGTCACAATCTGGACTGTTTTAATAGGATCTCTGTCCCCTAACCTTAGTTGCAAAATGGTTCTTCTGCCTTAGATCAGTCGCAAGCATTGCTCTCTTTCATACTGCTTTGTTCCCACTCTGCCATTTCTTAACATGTTTTTCTCCTGTCCCAGAGTTCAGTCAAAGCCATGGAAACAGAAATCTGTTTCACTCAGCATGTGATTATTTAACTGATTTTTAACTTCTTTTGCCTTCTGAAACAAATGAATAAAGCCAACTCTCTCCAGGAACTACAGAAGGACTCTGGCTTTCAGTGAAAGACAAGCACCAGGATCCAAGAGCAAGTGCTCAGAATTAGGCCTGATGATTGACTGCATAACCTAGACACAGCCAAATACTTTCTTACCCAGAGCAGAAGACGGACTATAGAACAACCGTACTGAGTTTGGACAGGCAACCCTAGCTTGTTCTTCTCAATGTGTCCTGCTTTACTAAAATCTAGATAACCTCTGTGTATATATTGGCTTATGTTATTTTGTTTCACACCAAATAAAAAACCAAACCTCAAAACCAAACACAAAATATCCAGAAAGTCTGCAGTGAAAGTGTAGTTGCTCTTACTTCACATTCACAATTGTGCTGTGAGAATTACACAGACATTGTGTCTTCACTCCTCCTAAATGTTTTTTTCTGTAATTCTCACATTTTCTTTTCTGTCTAACCACATTTTTTTCCAGGATCACAGACATTTGGTCCACATAAGTGCGTAATGAGGACACTGAGACTTAGTGTAATTAAAATCCTTCTACGCAAAATGATTATATATTCAATTAATAGAAACATACTTAAAATTCTCCCTTAATTTTAATCTGTTGACAGTGGCAGTTGTTGCTTCCAGTGGTCTTTCTGTATGCATTGACTCTTCCAGTCAGCAGTATTACATCAATAAATGCATACGTCTCTCATGCTCTGATTAAGTAACAAAACTAAGTTACCTGAATACTATCCAAAACCTTCTACGTCATCTGATTTAAATTTTATTTTGAATAGTCTGAACTTCAGATAGATACACGTAAGGCAGAGTGACTTTTGAAATTATTCCACTGCATTTAGGTAGGGTAAAGAATATATTTTGTTTGTATATTGCAGCAAATCTGCCAAGATGAACCTACAACTTGTTTTGCAAACACTTCTAGAGGGAGTGCATTAAATAGTTAAAACACACAGTATGCTGCAAGGTGTAACCATTTGATTTTGCTCTCTTTGTCTAGTAATTAGCATACTGAAGACAGGAACTCAGCTAGGATTTCCATTTACTACCATCAGAGAAATCATCATATATATAGCTGAACGATGTCACTTAAAAAAGGTACATAAAACAGTAGTTGAAAATACTGGAAATTAACTTGCAATATGAAGCAGTACATCACAATACAATAGTAAGATACAAGGAAGTACAGGCATTCTTTTCAATAAAAAGAAGGGGAAGTACCTTTGCTATATAGTTTCCAGATTTTATCACATGGGGTTTTTCTGCTCTGGCTCCAGTTATCTCTTCTCACAGAGATTTTCCTTACCACAGATAGTTTAACTCCCTATATACAGATAGCACAACAAATTTTATACGGAATTAAAATAGAAACTATACTGCAGAACTGTTGGCAAAAAAACCCTCCCCAATAACTGCCGGAGCACCCTTCAGGACTTTAAAAATGCTGGTATGTCGTCAGTACAGTGTCTGCTTTTCAGAGTTGATCATCTATGCAGTTTGAAAACAAGGAATATTTCTTTCGAACTTTAAAACACATAGAAACACCACCTGGAGAAAACATAATTTATAAGCACATGTTATGAAATCTTTGAAGTCTTTCGGTTCCCTCTTGCATTTGGAAATATTGGTGCTACGCACGTACTGCAAGCGTGCGGCCAGCTGTCAAAGACACCCGATATGCAGCATGCCACGATCTACATACTTGGTATACGTGGCCTTAAATAGGGGTGAAGGAAAGTAGTGGAGAAACACAGTGACCCGAGGGATCAGGTTTTAAGCTTTTTGGCTTAGGAGAAGATGTTTACACACTGAAATTATACCATTTTATTCTACAGAAGTCAGAGAAGTATGATTATCTCATGCCACCTCTGGTACACCAATTAAAAGGCACTTGCCTTGTAATAGTTTATTGTCTCATAGAACAGCAGAATAAGCTAAAGCAGTTAGCCTGTCTATAAATGGTGCATACGAGGAATTGCTCAACGTAGCTCTACTGGAAAAGAGATTGTAACCCTACCACCTCAAATTCTTCTTATGTTGGTATAACTACATGTTGATCAAGCCTTAACAAGGGCAGATCTGTCCCTGCAGGTAACAGGAATGGGCAAAACAGTCCAGAAGGGCAAGACAGAAAATACAGTAGAAAGCATCATGACTACACTGAAGTCTTAATAGCTGCTACATAAAACAAGCCAATACATTAAATGAAAGCAGAAAATACTCAGTCCAGAAGAAGTCATGAAATCTTTTCTAATTCAGGAAGTGCTCAAAACTGAACGAGGAATTGGAGTGTATATTTTTTTATGGTTTAGTGACTGAAAATGATGATACAAATGAAACCACTGAGCAAGAAAGTTCATTTCAGGCTAAAGCACAAACGGAGCTAGAAAAACTCAGGGCTCCATTATCTTACAAGAGTAATCATGGCATTCATCTCTACCTGATGCAGCATGTTTTTCTTGTAAACAGCTTCACAGATGATGGGCGTAACTATCATTTTTCCATAGAAGGATGTCATTAATTAGAAATACAGAGCTTTCCATACTGCCTCTGGTGCTCCAGGTTTGTCACTCAAGGTATGTCCATGTCACTCTTTTGTACCTTCAAGGATACTTTTACTAAGAGGCAGACAGAATGACAGATAGGAAAACTCAATTTTCTTTTGAAAGAAAATAAATTCTTAACCACAACTAAATGAAATACAGAGTGCAAATGTCTTCATTTTTGCTGACCTGAACGGCATCATACAAAGACAGACAGAGAGAAGGAGGGGGCAGGATCCGTCCTCACCTGCACAGCCCTCATTCCTGCCAGTCGTGTCCCTGCGCATGGCCCAGCTCACTGTGGTGGCGTAACTGCAAAAATCCCTTCCCTCCACTGACTACACTGCAGCCACATCAACCTCTAAATGCATCTAAAGCTGCCCATTTACATCAGTGGAAATGTTTGGTTGTCACGGGAGGGAATTTGACTCACAGGCAACATCCACTCCTCTAAAGGTGTCCTCCCCAGCAGTCTGCCAGCCCAGAGGTGCTGGGCAACTCGCGTACAGGCAGCTCAGGACCAAAGAACTGTGGTGGCTGTGCTCATGTGTACAGCACTGATTTCAAGTCTCCCCTGTTGCCCTTGCAATCCTACAACATTGTTTCTCCCCCCCTCCATCTTTTTCCATTCCAAGTGCCAAAAAAAAAAAGTGAGGAGGGTGTTATTGTAACGTGATGCTGTGGGCACGTACTGCACACCATGAGGGCATGTAGGGGTTGAGATGATGTTGGGACAGCGATGGAGGACAAGGGAGGCAGCAAGGAACCAAATTTAGTGCAGTTTCATCTCTGCTCCTATCTGGAACAGGTAAACTCTCCAGACACACAGATTTTCTCCTACAGCTGCTTTGATGTAAAGAGAAGCTGGAAGTGAAGCAATGTGTATGCAGGAGGCACAATTGGGCACGGATGCAGAAACAGACCAGAAAAACGAAGGCAGACGTACCCTGCTGTAACCCCCCCAGAACCATAGGAAAAATTGGTATTATCCTATCCTGTCTGTCATCCAGCAGAAGAAGACAGCAAACTAATGGAAAATGAAGCTGGAAAAATTCAAACCAAAGCGAGATAAACACTGCAACAGCAGAATTAATTACTCATGGGAAATGATATATTCATTGTAACTGCATCTGGTTCAACATTATTGAGCTCCTTCTAATGGTAACACAGTGGAGCGATGGGCACAGCATAACAGTTTGTGACAGAACAAAGATAAACACCCACTGCAGAAGGAGTCCTGAAAACCAATTATTTAACTACATAGGCTCATACCTGTCTTCTATAAAATAATAATAGCTGTATATGACACTAAATAAGTTAAGAATGCCTCCACAGTTTGAGAGAAATTCTGATCTATCACCATTCAAAAAAAAGTCACCATGCTGTTTTTTTCTCTGAAAATTCTCTCTGCTGATACGCTAATCACATCACTGCTTATCCATGGGGGAAGGTGGGCAGTAAACTAATAGAATGAGAGGAACTAAAATCTGTGAGTATAACACAAGGTGTAGATACATATTCTCATAAACCTCACTTCACATTCAACTGTTCAGTTTTACTGACAGTTTAAATCACAATGACAATAAAACTGAAGACTCCTGTTGACTTTAATGTAACTATCCTATACTTTCTTTTTCTTTTCTTTTTTTCCAGCTGCTCAATTCCATTCTGAGTAACAGGAAACAAAATGTGTGTTATGGTTTATAGCTGTTGAGCTGGAGTAAAGGTGCAGACTTCTTTTTTTTTCTATACTGGTTCCTTCCAACCTTCAACAAGCTTTCAGTTAGGTTGGGTTAGCAGAGGTCAGAAAAGATGAGAACTTTGTAATATATTTCAAATATCAAATCCTTTTCCAGAGCAATTCAAATCCTGTGAGACCTCCTTGTATGTCTTCTAGTGCTCACTTGAGCAGCAGTAGCCCCTTAACGAGCACTGAATGCAATGAGCTGTCCCTTATTGCCGAGACCTCTTCCATACAGTACTGCAGAATCAAAGTATAAAGCTCAGGAAATAAATATTTAGGTAGCAAACCAGTTATCTGTGTGATTAAAATGCTTGAAGCCTGTATGTGTTAAAACTCAATTTTCCACAAAATGACCTTTCTTTTCAGTAACATTCAAACTTCTATGAATATATGACTCAGAACTTTTCTAGTCAAGGGCACTAAGATACCACAGCTTACGCCTGAGGACCTGCCCCAAGTACCACACGGTTCAACCAGCACATTTACTTCAAACAAACTCCTTCAAGTTGTCCCACAACAGCTTGCTCTCTGGGAACAGGGGTGGTCAGAAGCAACCCATCTACCTTCTGCTTTTTCTGCTGCAGCTGGAACTAGTTTTTCTGATAGCCAGATGGTCTTTGTCACAACAGGTCACCAACTGAGAAGCTGCAGACATAAAGCTAGGTATGGTGAGTAATTAGAAGACATGGTGAAAGTCCTACTAGGATAGGAGCCAATTTTATCTGCATATGAGAAACTACAGCTGGCTCACTGGTCTCTTGAATAAATGAGAATTCACCCTTTGTGTAGTTTTTTTCCCATAAAGAACAGATTGAGGAATTCAAGTCCAATGTTAAAAAACCACAAACAACCCTACATCCTTAAAGCCATCCTTAAATTTACTTCACCGGTATTGCCAGGCCCCGAGTGCACAAATACACACTACAATCTCTTTCCTCTTGCCCTGTGCCCGGATTTGGCTGCCAATCTTCCAGATTTGATACTGTGGAGTGTGTAAGCTTGGACCAGACTGCTTTGAAAAGTATTGTCTGAGAAAGAGCTGCAAGATGTTATCTGAAGCCTCTGCCCCTTGGCTCAGGAGCTGCATTTGAGCTCAGGCTCTTGCTACCAGTCCTTGCCTGAGCTGCATTATAGATAAGTCTGTGCCTGGCTATATCTTCTGCTAATCCTGCGACTGCCTTGCTGATTTGACTTCCTGGCTTGGCCTGGGACTTGTTTGATCACTATGGATATTTCTACGTAATTTGTCATTCAACGAGCAGTGGAAACAGTGACTCCTGGTCTATTACAGATTCACGTACGTTACAATTTGTTCCGTCTACCCCTTACATCCTTCATTCAGAAAATACCCAAGCTGCCCTCACTGTGTCTACAAGACCTCAGTTGTCTGAGCTCCCAACCCACGTCATCTCCCCAGCTCCACCGTGCCTCCAAAACTCTGGCTAGGTAAGACCACGTATGATGTGACTGCCCTGCGAGTACACCAGCTAGTCAGCTACGCTGACGGAGTAGCAGCAGATTAAACAGAGCAGGTTACTCTTGCACGCACATGGCAGCTCTTCCTTCACTGGGGGAACCCATTTGCCCAAAGCTTACAGGAACTTTGTGTCTTTGTAATCCTTTGCTTCCCTGCCAAATTTGCATTACGTTGGCCAACAGACAGAAAAGCTATCGAAGGGAAAGAATGATACCATAGGAGACCAGATAATAAGCATTACTTGAGTGCTACTAATCTCTCAGATTTTAAGCATAACTACAAATTGTCTAGCCACATAGAAAGAAGAAGTTTCAGAAGTTTATCCCATTAGTACTCACAAATTATGCAGCCAGGAAATAAGTAGCCAAGTAACTAAGAAACATTGATAAACTGACACAGAACTAAATAATTCTCATGAAAGGCTCTTTCAGGACTTGCACAGCACTCATAATTTTTCATTTTTCTTTTTAATATTTTTCATTTTCCCTGTTTCTATTGGATGGTTTCTCTTGAATCCTAGTAAGTTGCTCTTTCTACTCTGAATACCTGTAACAGAACAGCATTTAGCTCCTGCTTTGAAAACCTCCCCCAGCTGTGAAAAGCTCTCCCTGCATTTCCCTTGGCCATTCACGTTTTAGGAAATCTGAAATGAAAGTTTCCCTATATTTCCCGTTCAGTTTAGCAGTCTCTTATCTTTCTTTTAAAGTTTTATTGTACCACTCAGTTCTGCATTAGCCTGAGGACACAATGCTGATTTTGCTCTACGTACAATGACTCCTCTTTTTCTCAGGAAAAATATTGAAGTTGCAAAGATATGAATTGTCATTTGTTTGCAGACATTTGTTTTCTGAGCTCCTTTATCTGCTGAAAAGTGTAAATGGGAAGTCATGACCAAATCAGAGTGACCTGTAATAGAGGCTACTTCTGGCCATTTACTGAGGAAATCTATTAATATGACACCATAACATTCATCAATGGCAAGTGAGCAACAAGGTCTATAGTGTGGATTGACGGCTTTTTCAATAAAAAGATGTGCTGGCATCAGCCTGTACGAACTCATGCTTGTCTTGTCAAGCGAGAGAAACTTTTAGAATAGTTCGAGCATCCAGCCCTGGCTACAGATGTAGAACTTTTAATCACTGTTTTCTGACAGCCCACTGATGTGCACCATGAGCAAAGTGTATTGCTTTTGCCTCTAATTCCTCCAGAGTAGTATATTTATGAGTTATTCCCGTCTTGCAGAGAAAGTTCAGTTCAGTTCAAAGTACAGCAGAGATGAATTAGATTTGTTATGATTATTAGTCTATTTTTCTGTCAGGACACCATGTAATTTCTGCTTAACCAGACAGACTAAACAAGTAGCTTTATATTGCTCTGAAACTGCAGCAAAGACATATCTGATTTGTTCAACTACTTCTATAGTAGAAGACAGTACTTCTGAGTATTCAGAGTATTCAGGAAAGACAAAGATGATAAAAACAAGCAGGCAAACATATTTTCATCTTCTGATTTGTTTTCTATGTCATATACAAATAAAATAATTTTACTCTGCACTTCTGAGTCTTTTCAGTGTTGACTGTGTAGTAATGGGCTGAGAAACATGATCCATATGAAGCTGAATTTATGACGAAAAGACAAGGTGTCCCATTTCCTATTACTCCTGTGCAAGCCAGTATTTCTTCTTGAAATTTTCCCTTGGCTTCTGTAACTACTTTTGAACAGCCCATAATGGTCTTCCCAGGGTTGACCTCATGTATTTAGGTAAATGTGGCTACAAAGCATTTCTACTTCGTTCAGTAAAGTAGCACAGCATTATAAACTCTGGTTACACATAATTACAGTTTTCACCAATTCAGGATGAAGCTGTGCTACATTTGTTCAGGATAAATCACTTTAGATTTCATGCTTTAAACAATTTTACAGATGAAACATACTTTAGAATGAAGTTTTCATACCACAGTATGAGAATTAAGGAAGATTAAAATACTTGTAATGGTCCTAGTGGTGGGGCTTGCATAATTACAACAGCTTATTCTGCACCTGGTTGAGCTCCAGTGGAGAAAGTATGTTCCCCTGAAAAGACAATTCTATCCAAAGTGCTATTTGGAAAAGTGAGATTTCTGTTCTGCTAAACTGATATATTGCAGTATGTCCTGTAAATGTTATTCTCCTTGTTTCATGACTCATCAGCTAACACTGGATTCCAGGCCGCTTATTGGAAACACTCTTCATCAGTTCCTTTAAAAGTATTAGATTCAGTCTCAAAAATAAGGCATAAGTTTTAAACAAAAAAATGATCCAGTGAGGATCATATGAGGACTGTGAGGGCTCTTAATTTGTAAAACACGGAGTGAAAATCAAGATTGAAAAGGTTCTTTGCACCCTGAACACTTGCATTAATCCTGTGTGTAGACCCAGTTGGCTTGCAATCATTACAACTTTATTTAGCTTCCCTAGATCTGCCCAAAGACAGTATTTTCCTCCTTTCTTGACAAAAATGGTGGAAATATCCATTCAGGAGATATGATTTATTTGATAGAAACATTCAGAGAAGATCTTGTCGATGTCTCATTTCTACAGAAATTGACAGCTGACTCACAGTTTATTGCCTGGTTATCACACTAAGTCAAATTCTAACCCTGAATAAAATGCTTCACACAGCTATAACTACTCTCTGAACTACCTCGTGTAATTGATTAAACTTGAATCAATGTTACGGGAGTGTCTTACAATGTGGAAGTATTTTTGCTTGTTCAACTCAGCCAATACAAATTTACTCCTGTAGGAGTTCACACATCAGGGAATCCAACAGTATGAGTCAAAAAAAGTACATTTGCTTGCAGACAGTCAAGCACAGGATCTGTTTCCTCAGGTGGTTTATGAGATGCAGTCTGGACTGGGTAAGTGGCAACCTTCTAAAGCATTGATTCGAGCAGTATGGACGTTCTGGTGCGCGCGTCCAGCAGTAACTCTGAGCTTGCAGCCACCTTCTGAATGCTTCAGAAATATTAATGCAGCGCATTGTACTCGGGATTTCTACCTGCATCAAAACACCAGTCAGGGGACTAGTAATTCCGTCCTCGTGCTGTTCGCAGGGAGCTCTCTGGCAGTCTGTGGTCAAGTGCCCGAGCAGCCTGCAGCCGTTGAGCCAGTCCTTCCCCGGGCCGTGCAGCGCCGGCTGCGTGGGCTTGTAAAGCCCTGGGAAAGTTGTCCTTTTGCCTTGGGAGTTTGCCGACCTCTGGCTGTTTTCAGTATCCATAGCCAAGGTCTTTTTTTTTCTTTTTTTCTTTTCTTTTTTTTTTTTTTTTAAATCTCAGGCTATCTGAAGAGCACCCTCTTCTGTCCAGCGCCCAAATTGCACAACCGCACTGATTTTCCCAGACGGTGCTTCTTGATTCTACAAATGGAAATTGAGGTAATGGTGGTATTTCGGTGAGACTAGTGATACCATGACCCATCCCACTCCATGATGGGATAGAACACTGTTCAGCATATGTTAATGAAGAAATAGGGTGAAAAGGAAAAATTAAAATATTACATGGAAAAGCAGGACACTTTACAGTGTATAGGAGTTGCTGCCCCCATGGAGGTTCATTGGCTTGTTTTTGTCAAAGATTTAAGGATAAAGTACCTGTCCCAGCTGGCATCCATCAGCACAGGTACATATTTATTTAATTGAAACAAACAAACCCTTTAAACTACTTCATTTTTAGGTGATTTTTAAGTGGCTCTTCTAAGGAAACAAGGCTTCTGCAGCTGCCCTGTATCTCCCTCTGCTGACCCCTGATAAATGATGGAAACAAGTGGCCCTTTTCAGACAAATCCGACAGATGGACTGAGATCTCAAACATAGTAAGCTCCTACAAATTTTCTGATAATTGGCAGCTGGATAGAAGAGACTAACAGAACGGGTACCTTAATGAGTGCTCGACGCTCAGCATGAGTCCACAGCTGGTTCAGCTCATGCCCAGCCACGTCATGTGCCAGCCTGTGTTCTCAGTGGCTGCAAGGAAAGAGGTGAGGGAAGGGAGGGCAGGTCAGAGATATGGAGGAGGAGGAGGAGGAGGGCGCTGGACGGCTGCACGGATGTGGAATACAAATCATCACGAAAGGAGATTTCATTAGGTCAACTAACAGATTCCCTTATTTCATCTCTCCCTTGTGGCTCATACTGTTTTAGAGCCATGTTATTCAGACTGGAAGCAGGTAACTAGAAGATCAAGATGCTGTCTATCCATTTGTTGTATCAATTACTGTAATTTCTTCCCCTACGTATTGTTTATATGTCTAGATGCTATTTCAAGGGGTTTTTGTCAATAAACATGGCATTAATGATCAGGACATGCAGATCACTACTGTGCAAGCTAAAATGACATGATGTTTAGTGAATTAAGAGGTGGCTGTTTTAAACATATTTTTTTATTAATTGCTTGAGTACTGTATAATAACTGCCTGAAGAAGAAATATCAGGTCAATGGTTTATCAACTTCAGTACTGTTCAGCTGTCACGACAGAATAAACCTAGAGAGCAATAGTTAAACATTTGTCATTGAACAGGTTATGTCAGGTTCTCATTTTTCCACGGAAAACAAAAGCTGACCTTCACCTTCATGTCACATATAATGCACCAAAGTGGCCATGGTCACAGCAAAAGAATTTTGCAGGCTTTATAAATTTGAGATTTCATAAAATATCTGTCAGTAATAAGAGATAACACTGCCTGTATCAATAAGAGATATGCTGACATACAAATGCATAACCCAAGCACTGATTAAATTTCTACCATACTTCATTGCTACATCCTGTGCAATTTTGAACCAGAAGAATATTTACTTGAATGAGGTATAAAACCGGGTATATTTCTTTTGATCCTGCATTTTTTCACTTATTACAGCCACCTAGTTATGCAGTTAGAGTCAGATTTCTCAGGAGGATAAAGAAAAGATCCCTGTGTTTTCCATGATTATAGGAATGAAAAAAAATCCATTAAACCTTTCTTTTACATAATTTGTCTTCAGACTAGAAGCCCAAAAAAATAAGTACTTTAAAATAAAATCAGAATCTTATTTTTACCCTTATGCTTATAAAGGAATTTTCTACACTATTTTTAAATACGAAGGACAGGAATTGGTAAAAATGTGTATTGTAGCTTAAGAACTAGTGAAGATAACACTCCTTGCTGTGTGAGCTTGGGCACACCAGTCTTCCCACCCCTAACCCTGGTAAATACAACTGAAGAGCAAAAATGAACTTGTGATGCTGCACTAAACTGCATGTACGAGTGACACTTGTGAGATGCTGCAGAAGATGGATGTTCCTGTCCATATAAATTTGCTCCTGTATACGTAGGGAACCAAACTAAAATACGTATGCACACGTGTCAAGTGCACATATGCCAAGAGGTATTGAGACCCCCCCACTGCTACCCAGAGAAGTCCCCGGGTGGGATTGCTGGGGAGCTTCAGGCTGATGGAGCCCAGCAGGTTCCTGCAGAGCACTACCAGCGCTGGGGGCAGAAGAGAATTCACAGCAAAGGCCAGCCCTCACCTGCCAGGTGCAGTTTAATTAGAGTTCATTTTGGACACCAACGTGATGAAGAGGCTCTGATGGTGCCTTTTGAGCAGCATAGGGTAGGACCATGGTACAAAAGCAGAGCTGCGCTGGGTGAAGTCCTCCAGTAACAAAAGTTCAAAAACTTGGAAGTTGAAGCATTAACCAAAAAAAAACCTCTAACTTGCCATTTAAAGCCTTCTAAGTGAGGTTTGGGTTCTGTTCTAATTCAAAAATTAGAAGTTTAAGCTGCTTTTTTGGTTCAGGTCCAGGGTTCTGGTTCTGTTTTCTGGCAGTAACAACACATGTTGGTCATCAACTCAGAGACAGACCAGACTATAGACTGGGAAAGTTTGGATGCCCTTAATGAACAAAATAATAAAATGGAATGAAATGTGGTAGTGTAAATGCCCTGTCATGCTGCTGGGAAGCAACAAGAAGAATCTTCATGATGAGCTGGGGGCTGGAAATACCAGAAGAAAAGAAACACATAAAATAGTCACAGAAAACTGTCAGCAAACTGTCAGCCACTCAAACTATGGGGCAAAATGTGCACTGCTGTGAAAAAGGCAAGTAGCATAAAGAACGTAAAAGCGAGGTGCTTCTAACAAGGATATCTGAATACTACTATTTTTACATTGCTGAGTTTTCAACTCTAGTGCTATATACACTCTATGCACTCTTCAGAAGAGATGAATTCGCACTGGACCACAGCTACCTGGATGATAAAGAGAGCACAGAGCCCCTCTCTGACACGTGACTGAAAGAGTGCATGTACTTAGTCTGCAAAAATGCAGGTTGCCAGGAAAATGACCACAAAGAAATCAGATGGTGAATGATACTTTGGAGGAAGAGATACAACCTAGAGGATAGGTTTTTTAAGAAAAAATGTAAAATGGTATAAATGGATCAATAATAGATTTAACCTAGGAAATCGAAAAATACTTCCAGTCTACAGAGGGTTTTGTGCTCCGGGACAGCTTTTAAATGGGAGTAATGATAACAAAAAACCTAAGTAATTTCAAGATGAAGATTAACAATTTTGTAAATGAAAGGATAATATACATAGCAACCTGCATGAGGAGAGAGTAGCAAAATTGTCCCAGGAAATCCTTGCCAGGCCTATGTTCATATCAACAGTCCCAGAGAAACAGGAGCTCTGACTGGTACAAGGGTGCTCTAAAAAGTTCTGGAATGTAATCTGGAAATCCAGATACCACCATTATTAATTATTGTACTGCTGCTAATTTTAATAGAAATCTTTGGGCAAGTTAGGCTTATGTCACAGTCATGTATTTTCTTCTAAACTGGAAGTCTGAGTTGTCTCTGAGCTACCAAATTTTCTGTTTCCTTAACACTCATCTTGCATTTTTTTCTAATTTTCATTTACTTACTTTCTGGACATGCCACCTTAACTCAAAAATTTTCCTGTTGAAGGGCAGGGTTTCTTTGAGTTCTTATTTTATCTCTTTAGATTTTTTCTGATTTCAGAAACTGTCAAATTCTTCATATCTTTTTATATTTATCACTGTCAGTGCGTCTTGGTGGAGCCACATATTCCCTTTTACATAAAATTATAGACTATATCTACATTCATGCAGAATTTTAAAGCAGAGATTCACAGGTATTGTCTTTAGTGCCACTGCTCTAATTGTTCCAGGAATAACTTTATAATATCTGCAGTCCCAGAAGGCAGTAGCACAGAAAGGAAAGCCGTAGCAGTTCTGTTTCTCAAAACCTGTCATGTACTGTAAGTAGTGATGAATCCAGACACAGAATATCAAAAAGGCACACCCGGCATTTCCCCTCATTAAACAAGCATTTGATTTTAAAACACGTATCGGCTGCCAACTACAAATACAGTGTTTTCTAGATCAAAGAGTCTCTGTGAGGTACAAAACCATTGACGGCGGTTGTCATCACAGCACTGGATATGCATATTCTTTCAGGATACTTTAAACAGGTGCAGCCAAGTGTACAACCAGGCAGCAGAAACAGACCGGTTTTCTTGGCAAGAAAAATTAACCTATCTGAGCTCCATGCTGCTGCCACCAGGATACCTGCAGTACCTGTGCGTACACGCGTATAAGTAGGTGACTTATGCAGCCGCTGCACTGCAGTGTGCAGCGTAAATATATCTGCAGGTTTGGAAGAAGCAAACGGAGTAGATGGCAATGCTGAAAACGACTCACTGGATTTCAGGCGAGCAGCTGGATGCTGAGCTTGCACAACGGAACAGAATGGAGATTATCCACCCCGCGCCCTCCCTGCAGGAGAGGGTCGGGGCTGAGCAAGGCAACCTAAGTCGGAAAGATCGGGGGGATTTTACAGCGAGACAAAACAGCTGAGATCTCACTGTTACTCTGCCATCACCAACTCTCTTTGAAACAAGGTTAGAAGTGGCCCATGTAAAGGATGACAACCACTCTGCTGATATGAGCTGGCTTGTCAGCTGGAGTTGGCAGGAGTTTCTACAGTTAACACAGCAGTTACTGCTTTGCTGATGACCTCTGTAGATGTCAGCTATGACATTTCTTTTTATTCAACATGCATTAATAAAACTGCAGGCAATGGCAGTTTAAAAAAAAAAATTATTAAAAGTCTTTAATACCAGAAAAAGGCATTTTACAAGTTTTGAAATGCCAGGATTAAAACTGCTTGCAGCACCTTAATTTCCACTTGTGCATATTTATATTAATGCAGTCTCTAATTAAATGATCATATATCCCCCGCGCAACACTTAGTGCACAGAGCAAGTGTGGCAATTGAGCCCCTTTTCTGCAGCACCCTTTCCTGCTTGCTGGAAAACTGCATGTTGATCAGTCTGAAGACGAGGAGAAAGGAGAGCCCCGCAGTGTAAAATCACACACTGCTGTCCTGACGAGAGTTGTTTCAAAAGCTGTTCCCAGCTGCCTTTTCGCTGTTGATCTGTGCTTCAGTTGTGGCCACGCCAGCCATCCTGCACCTGGCTGGGGGCCCTGGCTTATTTAGGAATATTGGTTGTTCTTCAACACTCGGTATCTGGAAGGTTTCAAGTTGCAAACCTGGGGTGACACAGCTTAAGCTTCTGGAAGGTGAAAAGCGTGTTCATAGTTAGGTAACAAACCGAGAGGCAAAAGCAAGCTGACTGACAGGCTGACGTATGCTCCGCAGTAACTTAGAGGGCTGTATCTCAAACCCTTAGGAGGAAATGCAGTATCACGTTTCCCCACAAATAAGCAACACCCATTTCTCTCCTGACTGCAGCACGAGCCTCGTGAAGAAACAGTGTGACCGCACAACTGAAAATTCTACCATAGTGTATACACATAAAATGGCTAAAGGCAATTGCTCTGTTGCAACGCCAGAGATGCTTTGTGTGACTTTTTGTGGTTACCTTTGCAATGTTAGTAGCATTCTTTCAACAATATTTGCAAGTAAGTTTTATAAGCTTATATGAAAGGTACTAAAGAATTACAAACTAAGGCTATAACATTAGGCGGGAGCCCAGCATCACAATTTAATTTCTTTCAGGACATATCCATCAGGATTAGAAACTGATGATAGAGTTTAAGGTTATCTAGATATGCCAAGAGTTATAGTTATACAAATTAAATGTCCTTGACGAAAGCAGAGATGAATCTTTGATTGCCGAAGAAGAAGAGAGCAACAAGTTAGTTGGGACATAGTGACTGCCTATTTATAGTTTGATTAACTCCAGAAATTTCCAGGACTATAAGAGATTAATAACATTCATTTACGTTTTCAGGTCTACTGCATATTATCTGATATTATTGTATACTTTAAGCCAGTTGCCTACAGACTTATTCTCATACTGTATTTTAAATTTTTTACACTTTCTCAGTCATACCTGAACTCTGAACCAATGCTGAGATTTTGATTTCTTTTTGGAAAGGACCATACGTTTACTATGTATGTGTACTACGAAACACTGCTGCTTTCTTGACACTCCCAACAATACAAGCAAACTAAGACATCATCAGAAAAAGATAAATACAGTAAATAACTTTTAATCACTTACTAAAGCTTAATGAACAAATATCAGGGGAATTTTCTAAAGATCACAGAAGTTAGGTTTTTTCCCAGGGAAATTGAGAAAAATTAACAAATATTGGGAGTAATAATTTTCATCTGAATTATACTGATATAAATGAATTATTATCAGACAAAGGATAATAATTTATCCTTGGTTTTCTAACATTAATTCTTACAGTACTACAAATAGAAATGATATGCACATTTTACAAGTGTAGAGAGAAAAAGCAAGATATTTGCTCTGGCAATTGAACAAGTACTACAATCAGAAGCAAAGAAGATCAGCTGCTGCAAATAATATGCAAAATGTAAACATGAATATATATATATGAACATCCTGCTCTATTTAGGAATATATTATCTACATTCAGAACATCAGAAGCATTTTTAATCTCAGCTTGAGTCTTTGCAGTAAATCATTACTGTAATAAGGATTAAATTTCCATTTTAATTTATGTCAAATAAATTGCCTGAGAGAAGCCTCACCCCTATGGGCTGAAAAGCGTTGTAGTAACAATTGTTCAGATAGTAATTATACATACGCTATTCTTAAAACTTTGCTTTGTGAAGCCTCCTTTTTTTGCTTTGGAACGATTTTTTAAGCAAACCATGTGTGAGTTGGTGCCAGCGGAGAAGACAAGCAGTTTGATTTGGAATACATGAGCTACTGAAGAAATGTATATCATTCTTCCAAATCAAGTGAATTATTAACAACCACAAATTTAAGGAACGCAAACCATGACTGTCCACATGAATAGGCAGAAAAGGTACTGAAAGGGCTGAAAGAAGTAAGAAGAGCAAGTTAGCACAGATGTAGAAAAGCTAAGAAGAGTTGGGTGGACCAAGACTAAAAAAATAAAACTGTCAATCACGTGATATCTGAATAAGCCATTTATGAAAATAAGGAAAAGACATAGTGAGAAAACTCATAGAAGTATTAAAAAGAAAACAAGAAAAATTACGAAATTAAAATCAGTTTTCTTACATACTTCTTAACTGTGCCCAAGAGGCAAAACATAATCTCACATAAAAGATAGAATGTATTTTGGATTCAGCTCATTGTCAACATGATTTATGAGATGAAGACCAGATACCAACGGTGAATAAATAGTAAAGCAAGGTCCCATGGCATTGGAGGCAGAAAGAGAAGTGGGGACCTGCGCAAGATAATATCACAGTGACGGATGAATGCGGATATATTGTGGTTTATTTTAGTATGCATTCAATCCTATGATAAATATGAGTATCAGAACGCAGCAAATTGCATACACAAAGGATAAGCAAAGAAACATCACCGTAAGAAGATTTTCTGTTTATCTGAAGACATGAACTGCAAATTCAACATTAAAATTCTGTATATTTCACTAATACATCTCCATCAGCTATGGAAAGAAAAACATTTATCATGCTAGATATTAAAATGCATACTTTAGTATTCTTCTTACTTCACATACAAACTAGCTTCACTCTATTGCTTCCTCACTTTATGAAAGCCCAGTTAATGGACAGCTCCTTCAGATCATGGATCTGCCTAGCTGTGGGCAGTTCTTTAGTAAATGGCAAACTAACAAATAGCCACGTACAAATACTCCAAACCCCTTCTTGTTTCTAGATGGAGAGATGCAATTTATAATGCGATTAACTCTACATACACAAAACATAGGTCTGCAGAGTAGCCAAGGAATGCAATTGTCATGCTTACGGGTAGTTCAGGGTTTGAATACCCACAGCACTGAAGTTGCAGCAGCACAGACCTCACACTCGTGGAACAGAAGACACTTGCTCAGGCTGGGTATCACATTGCCCACTCGCCTTCCAATAGGCAAATAACCTGGGTTAGGGATGCTGACATCTGCTGCAATCACATCTTTCTATGGTCTCTAGACATGTCTTCAAAAAAACCCGAAGGTTTTTTTTTTCTTACAGAGGTACCTGAGAAAACCAAGGAAGACTTGTCAGTGGCATGTGCGAGAATGATAGAAGGACAATTTGTACTTCATGTTCTAAATGCTCCACTTGTTCAGGCTTCTTAAGTTATTCAGCAGACTTAAAAGAACTTTTACATTTGCAGTTTGCTTTTCAGGTGTGTACATTCTGCTTAGAACAAAGTTTGTAACATTAAAACTTCACTAAGTATTCCCTGAAGGATAACTCTGAAAAGAAGCATCTGCAAAGAAACAGAATGGAGACATTTAGTCTGAGCTAAAAATACGTACTCGCTGTCTGGCCTGGTGTTCAATGTTAACTTCAGGTGGTGGAAGTGGGGAAATAAAATCTCAGAGACAACTATATTTATGGACTGGGACTTCTATTCAGAAAAACACACAGAAAAACAGTTTTAAGCCTTGGAGAATTGTTTACCTTTTAATTTCTAAGTAGGAAATCTAACAAGGATATAGAAAGGCCTGCAATAGTAGCAAGATGAAGTAGATGAGACACCTCCCTAACAAAAGCCTGATATTGGTCAAATTATTCACAAATAACAATAATTATAAAAAAAACACTGAGAATCCTATGATACATATTAAATGATCCATGACAAGAGGGCAGGCAGTCTAACGGAATGAATAGTCTGTTTTATAGTCAACTACATACATGACAAAGAAATCTATAGCCCATCTTATTTTGTTACAAAAACTACAAAGGTGAATATATACTACTGTTTTTAGGATATGTAATATCAAAATAAATAAAAACTTTCTTTAAAGGAGTCTGTCAAATTATATAGAAATAGCAATGCATCTTTTCAAATATAGCACAGAATAAGAACTTATAAAAAGGACACAATTAGTTATTTTATCTAAAACTAAATACAAAATGAAGGTATTATATTCGGTAAAGGAGAGTATCAATTTCAGAGCAAAGCTCAGTCAAAAAGACAAGTCATTAAATTGGATGTTAGATTTAAAAGCAGCAAGGGCAGCAAATGGTCATCTAGGAGATGAAAACATTTCCAGACATCTCTCAACAAAATTACTAATGGGACGAATGCTCTCACAAGGTAATAATTGCACTCAGGATTCTTTGTTCACAGAAGTATAAGTGACTTGTTTTTCTTTTAACCATATGCTTTTTGCTAATATTTTAAATTTTTAGTCTCTGCAATGCCCTATTTTTTTCAACAAATATTTAGACAAAAGCTACCTCTATTTCCAAGGTACTCACAGAATCACAGAATCCCAGGGACCTCTGCAGGTCACCTGGTCCACGCCTCTGCTCAAGCAGGGCCACCTACAGGCAGCTGCCCAGGACCATGTCCAGATGGCTTTTGAGTATCCATTTCCAAGGATGGAGGTTCCACAACCTCCATGCGCAACCTGATGCTCAAGAGGAACCTCCTGTGTTTCAGTTTGTGCCCATTGCCTTGGGTCCTGTCACTGGGCACCACGGAGAGGAGCCCGGCTCCATCTTCTTCACACTCTTTAGGTGTCCACGCATATTGCTGAGATCCCTCCAAAGCCTTCTCTTCTCCAGGCTGAACAGTCCCAGCTCTCTCAGCCTTTCCTCCAGGAGAAATGCTCCAGCCCCTTCATCATCTTAGTGGCCCTTCACTGGACCCTCCTCAGCATGTTCATGTCTTTCTTGTACTGGGGAGCTCAGCACTGGACACCATGCTCCAGCTGTGCTGAACAGACGGCATGAATCTCCTGCCTCCAACTCTAAGCAATACTTCTCCAAGCAGTGTCAGCTTACCTTGGGGGTGCCTGGGGTTGCTCCTCCCCAGGTGCAGGACTTTGCGGTTCCATTTGCTGACCTTCGCAAGGCTCCTGTCAGCCCATTTCTCCAGCTGTATAAATCTCCAAATTATAATTCTTCAAATTGTGATAGTTGTAATCTACCAAATGCTGTTGAACAGCTGAGTGCATACCTAATCTTGAGTTCATCTTCTAATGGATTTAAAAGAATAAAAAAAATATAGCAAATGTAACAAATGGCATCATGGTAAAAAAAAACCAACAAAAACATTTAGCATAATTCTTATTCAAATCCATACAAATAAGAACTAATCCTCAAAAAGCAGCTATGAATGACTGTTTCACAAGAGATGAAATTTAGGGCACAGCGAACATGGCCAGGGCAAAAAGTCAAGCATACTGAAGTTACAAACATAAAATCTGCTAAATTTCAACCCCACATTTGTTCACCTAGACTCAATTATTTCTTCATGCTGACAACAATAATTACTTTTATGCACAACTAATGTTTACTATAAAAACTTCAGAATACAAATAGACTACAAAATAAAACTGAAAGGTAAATGTTAGATTTTGATAAACATTTCAGGCCAACTCCAGGTCTCAGTGAAGTCAGTATTAAAACTTACAGAATTTCAATTAAATCAAGATTGCACGTTTCACACAGTGAAACACAGTTGCAATGGACAAACTGGCTTTTACAGTCATGTAGTCTTGGTGAAAAGAGAAAAATTACAATAGTCCAATATGCTAAGTATATCTGGCAAACAGAAGATAAAACTTTCAAAGATTATTTCACAGAAATGTAGGGCTAGATGAGGCCTTGGGAAACCATCCAGACTGAACCTCTTATTTCTGTTGATTTCTTCTGCAACTCCTACAGTTTGTTTCCATCCTTTTAGTGTGGCGCAAAAACCAGACAGAGTTCCAGCTGAGGGCTCACCAGTGCTGAGCATACCAGAATAATCTGCTTCATTATCTCATTCATGACCTTCCTGAAATGTTTCCCAGAATTACATTATTTCACTCTTTTGTGACACTACTGTATTATAGGCTTATATTTATCTTGTTACCCCAAATAAGCTTTGGATACCTTCTGCTTTATAACTGACAGATGGTCATTCCTCATTTTGTTTCTGTGTATTTGATTTCTACTTCATAAGTCTTGATTTTCCAGATCTATTAAGTGAATTTATCCTGCTGATTGTGGACCATGATTCCAATTTGTTAAGACAGTTCTGCCCTTCACAGTACTTGCCCTCTCTTACAGCTTGCTCTTACTCATAAATTTTATAAGCACATTCTCCTTTCCACTATCCAAATGCTTAATTATAATATTAAATAGAAATGACCTTAGGACAGACTTTGCTGGAACCTAACTTAAAATTCCCTCTCAGTTTGAAGCAAAATATGCTTAACGCATCTTTCAGAGTCAATTTTGACTGCCTCTAGACTTTGTTCTGTTGTTTACATCCAATATGTCAAACCCATTTCTAAAAGCAAGACACATCACATTGTCCACAAACCCTCTGGTCATGCAGTCAATTATTTCCTTACAGTGTAGCTGTTGATGCCTCTTTTATTTTCATCTCTTATTAAAAAAGCATCCTGTAAGTTCACAGGAAGGCAGTGCTGTGTCTCTGACTCTTTGTCACCCATCACTAAGGCCCTCAGCATCACTTTTCTCCTCCAGACAGCAGTAATGCACGCTCAGAGAGCAAGGAGAAGGAACCCTGCTACGTAATCCTTCCAGTCCTGCCTCTTCCTCATTCCTTGTCGTCCAGATCTGCAGCATCTTGTATCCAGAGAAGAGACAAAGCATTGCAGATGCAAGAGGTACAACAGGGGAACTTACAAAAATTGCCCGTAATGGTTGGGAACTCTTGGTCTAGAGTAAACTTGCTGATTTTGGAATTTCATGGTGTTCTGCATTAATTTGTCTTAAAATGTGATCTAACTGTCATCTAAGTCAAGAGTGTATAATGTGCCTAAAATAATAATACAAAACCAATTCTGATCCTTCATGTCTTTATTGAACACTCTCATTCAACATTCAAAATGTCAGTGGAAGAAGTAAGTGAACCTTTGAGTTGACCTCAAAAAAGCTAACTGGAGTCAGGTTAACTTGGAGTCGTGTTAAGAAAATGAGTTTTTACAGCTACATTGACTGATAAAAACCATTCAAACTTTTTGAGTTTGCTCCACACAAGATATATGCTTATGTGAGCCATGCCTCACCAAAAAGACCTTTCAGAGGACCTACAATCAAGAATTGTTGATGTACATAACGCTGGAAAAGGTTACAAAGTGATTTCAAAGACCTCAGAAATTCACCAGTCTACAGTTAGGCAAACGATCTAACAATGGAGACACTTTGGGACTGTGGCTACTCTAACAAGAAGTGGGCGCCCAGTCAAAACGACCCCAAGAGCACAACGAAGTCTCATCAATGAGGTAAAGAAACAACCCCAAGTGACAGCCAAACAGTTGAAGGCATCACCGGAATTGGCTAACATCCGTGTTCCTGAGTCTACAGTACGTAAAACATTGATCAAGCAGGGTGTCTATGGCAGGACACCACGAAGGAAGCCGCTGCTTACTACAAAGAACATTGCTGCACACCCGAATTCTGTGAAAGAGCACATTGACACTCTGCAGTGGTATCGGCAAAATGTGTTGTGGACTGAGGAAACAAAGATTGAAGTGTAGCAACACTACCTCTGGCGTAAAAAGGGCACTGCATATCACCATGACAACATCATCCCGGCTGTGAAGTGTGGTGGAAGAAACATGATGATTTGGGCCTGCTTTGCTGCGTCAGGGCCTGGCCAGCTTGCAGTCATGGAGGCGAAGATGAATTTCCAAGTGTATCAAAAAATTCTTCAGGATAATGTGGGAACGTCTGTACATCAGCTGAAATTCTATAGGCGTCGGGTGATGCAACAGGACAATGATCCCAAAACACCGGAGCAAGTCCACAACAGAACGGTTTCAGAAAAACAAAATCCTCCTTTTGAAGTGGCCGAGTCAGAGCCCAGACCTCAACCCAACAGAGATGCTACGGAATGACTTGAAGAGAAACGTACACATGAGACATCCAAGGAGTATGACAGAGCTAAAGCAGTTCTGCCAGGAAGAACGGGCTAAAATCCCTCCTGAACGATGTGCAGCTCTGATCCACAGCTACAGGAAGCAGCTGGTTGAGGTTATTGTTGCCAAGGGGGGGTCAACCAGTTACTGATTCCAAGGGTTCACTTACTTGTTCCACTGGCATTTTGAATGTTGAATGAGAGTGTTCAATAAAGACATGGAGGATCAGAATTGGTTTTGTGTTATTTTAGGCACATTACATTTGTCAATACTTTTGACTTAGATGATGGTTAGATCACACTTTATGACAAATTAATGCAGAACACCATGAAATTTCAAAAGGTTCACATACTTTTGCTTGCAACTGTATTCTCCAAGTTTGAACATATCTCGCCCTAAATTTCCTTGAACTTGTTCTGCCTCTCTTTAGGCTAAACTTCAAAAAGGAAGTGGAAAAGAAAATAAGTAGAGAATTTATCAAAATTTGCTTTAAAAATCCAGATATTCATATAAAAATGACATAGTTTAGGCCCTAAAATGCAATACAATTTGTTTATAGATAAATTAATGACGCATTACAGGAAGATGTTAATAGTTCAGTATTACTCTCAATAGCGAGAGAAATCAAATGAGTCAATGATACTTATCACCTATTTTTCTCCCTTTCAGATGAACACAAAACAAGAAACAAGTAGCAGAGACAAGGGAAAACAACAGCCTACAGCATCAAGGTCAGACCAGTCACTTGTTTTTCAAGATATTAAAAGTTCTTTTTTAACTCTCCTTCTCCTTGTCTTCCTTACTGCTAAACTATATGGTTGATTTTGAGCATATGCAAAAGTTTGCTATTTACAGATATTCCAGAAAAATTTAAAAAAAAGTTTGATTTTTCAGAATTGGAGCAAGTAAGAAGCTGTGAGGTGTGATACAGTGGTAGAGCTAAAAGGGAGAAATCTGCATAATAACTGCTTTTGTCAGTGCTGAGATGAGCTAATGCTCTCAGATCTGTAAGTGTTTAAAACAATTTGGTCCTACTGATGTGAACAATAATTTTTAAATGAAGATTTTGATGTCTGAATCACTATATTAAAGGTGACATGCAAACAACACAATAGCAGAATTTCCTAAAAAACCCAAAGCCACACACTGCACATCTATAAACCACATCTTTTAGGTAAATGGAATGTCTACTTTTAAACTCATCCTTAACCTCTTGAAAAATAACAGAGAGAAATCCGTAAATTTTTCCTTCAGGAATTTCTTAAGATATTCTGTTACCCAGAGCCAGCTGAAAAGTGTTCTGCATGCTCCTACCTCCTACGGAAAAAGTATTTTGCAGAATTCCTAAACTCCAAAGGATTTCTCAAAGATACAAGACAAAGAACATGCATCTCACCCATACTTTCCTTCTAGTGTACAGAAGGAAATATTCAAATATTCAAACCTCTGGAATCCACCAATGCTGTTCTATGTGCTGGTATGAGCATGTTAAATTTGTTAAAATCTCTTGTGAATTCACTTCAGTGAAATGAGTTGAAGTTTACACTTACATATATGCATGTGTATGGTATGAGTCTGTGTGAAATTTTCTTTTTTTAAAGCAAATGTTTAAATATAACAGATGTTCACTTTGTTTGTCTTTATGCTGCTGGGTAAAAACACTCAAGTTGTTCCAATATGTGGTCATAATATTTTCTCCTTTTTTGGCAGTCATCAGATTGCTTTAACTTCATTCAAACTCAAACCAGGAGTGCTATAGTAGCAGTGAAGGTTTGATCTCATATCTAATGTGATGCAAATATAGGTTTCTAGGACAGAAATTGTCCTGTCTTGTGTTGCTGTTCTCTCCCCCTACTCTTGCTCTTAGCCCCGGGAAAGAATCTCCCACCATTCTGTTGGATTTAGCAACTGGGAGCATAAGAAATGTCCTTCTGGGTCCAGCCAGTGGTTCATGCTGTCCTCAAACTCTGTCTCTGACAATTTCAGTGGCAGGTCCTACAGAACGAGAATAATTTCTGCTCAGGGTAAATTTTGACATATATTTTAACAACAGAGGACAGGATCCAGGACAACACCAGACTGCTTTTGAAAATGATTGATTTTATGATACTTATTAGAAAATAAAATTATTTTAACATTCTCTCAGAACAGACACATTCTATCAACTCTTATCAGGGATAAGGAGAAAATCTCCGTCCCGTTTGTTTCACTGCTTTTCTATTGCCTTTTTGCTTTATGGTAACATGTCCCTATTTCTGTGACCTTTCTTCTTGAAGATATTTGGGCAAACATTAACTATTACACCTCCATTGAGCTTCTGTAATTTGAAAGAAGCAATTCCAGATGTGGCCAGCACTTACCTCCTGAGCAAGTTTCTGGGTTTCCACCACCTCCGCAGGCATCCTGTTAGTTTTCATAGCTTGTTCTATTTGTTGCATTCACTAATGCATTGATCTCTTTCTTCTCTCAGTAGCATCAATATAGGATACATGTGTGGATTTAACATTCATGAACCTGGCTTGCTGTTAAGACCTAGAAACTGAGATATGTAGTCACTTCCGAGAACTGCTGGATAGCACAGTAATTATTTTGCAGAGATGGTATTTCCAGGCTAAGGTCTTTCTTTAAAACCGATGTACTCAAGTGTCTACTATAATAATTGAAAAAAACCAAGAAATAAAATTAATAATGACAGCATTATTACTGACATGATAAATGCTACATGTTTACCCTTTGACACTCTTTCTACATCAGTGGACAAGGGAAGAGCAATGGATGTCATCTGTCTGGACTTCTGTAAGGCCTTCGACACGGTCCCCCACAACATCCTTCTCTCTAAATTGGAGCAGTCAATGACTCAATGTCCAGATGGAGGTCAGTGACCAGTGGTGTCCCTCAGGTGTCTGTATTGGGACCAGTGCTGTTTACTATCTTCACCAGTGACATGGACAGTGGGATCAAGTGCACCCTCAGCAAGTTTGCAGATGACATCAACCTGAGTGGTGCAGTTGACACACCTGAGGGACAGCATGCCATCCAGAGGGACCTGGACAAGCTCATGTGAACCTCATGAGGTTCAACAAGGACAAGTGCAAGGTCCTGCACCTTGGGACAACCCCCAATATCAGTACCGGCCGGCGAGTGAAGCGATTGAGAGTAGCCCTGAGAAGAAGGACTTGGGAGTACTGGACCTGCTGAAGTGGGTCCAGAGGAGGGCCACAAAAATGATGAGAGGACTGGAATACCTCTCTTCTGAAGAACGGCTGAGAGAGTTGGGGTTGCTCAGCCCAGAGCAGAGAAGGCTCCAGGGAAACCTTACTGCAGCAATACTTAAAGCGGGCTCATAAAAAGGATGGGGATAGTTCTTAGCAAGGCCTGTTATAATAGGACAAGGAGAAACGGTTTTAAACTAAAAGAGGGTAGATTTAGACTAGTTATAAGGAAGAAAATTTTTACAATGAGGGTGGTGCAGCACTGGACCAGGTTGCTCAGAGAGGTAGTAGAAACCCCACCCCTGGAACCATTCAAGGTCAGGTTAGACAGGACTCTGAGCTCTACCTGAAGATGTCCCTGCAGGAGAGGGAGTCGGACTAGCTATCCTCTAGAGGTCCCTTCCAACCCTAGATAACTCTATGATTCCTCTCAGTATTTTTTTATCTGTGTAGTTTTTTCTTTATATGCTGCTACTGAAGACTGCATATACCTAGTCTCTAAGCCAACTTGAAAATTTCAAGAACAGTTACAATTTATGACACTATTACGAAATCACAAAGCACCACTTATGTTCTTATCACTCGTTTTCATACTTTCCTTGTATTCTTGACAGCCATACAGCTGCATTCATTACCTCAGTGACAACCTCCCCGCCCCACCACAGAATTGAATCACAGAGTAGATTTTTGAAAGAACTTTACTTTTTTTCAACCCCTGTCATAACATAATCAAAGATTGTTTGCTACTTCAGGCATAGCCATCCACACAGACTGCCAGTTTTCATTCATGTGACTTCACATTTGCTAAAGATTGTGGGGTCTGAGCATTTGCTGCTAGAGCTTAAACCATAGGGCTGCTCAGAAACATTTTGTATCAGTGGAGTTTGAGTGGGTGGACTGCCTTCAAGTACTTTGTTATGGGCAAACAACATTAAATTTTGGCTCTAATAGTCATGACATCATTGGCACAGTCACAGAGATAAGAAATTAATTGTTCGGTTTCTGCAGGATCTTTCAACAATGAAAACAGATTTTTTTTTTTACATTTAGTTCTATACCTATTGCTCGCTTCATTTCTTAGATACTTGTCTAACTCTGAAAGCCCACAAATAGTTCAGCCATTATGATTTATCAACTGTTGTGCATCATGGTAGTAAATTATTTGTCAGAGCTTTCAGAGATATAAGGGACAACTGCAATTGTGTCTTTTTCAGGCAGTCCTGCAACAGGATGATTATAGAGCTTGTAAGTCACGATGTCATTAAGCCGTTAAGTCATTAATTTTGTGGATGGTAGTAGCATTTATATACAAATAGCAAATATACATATACTTTTACATGGGAAAATGTCTAGTTGATCTCTGTGAATGAAGGTTGAGAAGGTTCTTCTTAAAAAGGCTGAAAGACATCCAGGAAACATGCTTTGATGTTGCCCACCTGACACTCTGAATGACTGAAACGTCATAGCTATTTCTTCTGAAAACAAATGATACAGCATCTCTGACTTGGACTATTAGAATAGTCTGAGAGAGACTTTAAAGAATTTGTGCCTATTACATTACACTTTAATACGCTGGGGTGCTGAAGGGAAGTGAAAGACAGTAAAATAAAATGAAATCTTGCAATGATTTGTCAGTATGTTCAGGATTACAAATTTGTGTCTGGTCTGCACATTTTCATAGGCCTTGGGTTTTTAAAGATATCACCTTAAATATTCTAGCATTAAAGTGCACTGCATCATAGTAGGAAAATGTCTAAAACTACCTCATTTGATTAATTTTTAATATTTTCTATAACGCTTTGACATTTACTTCATGTACTAGTTAGCTCTTGATTTGCGAGGCATTTTGTAAATATTTTTCTAGGGTGACTTAAAAACCAGGTATGGTAATGCTACAGTGAGGAAGCAGGAAGAGGAACCATAGAGACTGCTACAAGGATTGGCAGTAGCAAGGGAAACTATTAAATTTTTACTGTTGTGACAAGTTCTTAACTTGACCCTTAACAGTCCCTGTTTGTATCGTGCAGGAATCATATTCAGAAAGGTTACTGACTCACAGCCACTTAACATAATCATGTCAAGTTGTACCTGACAAAAGCAGCCCAACTGTAGGCGTGAGCATGCAAAGCGATTATTCACAATTAAGACAAATGTAATTTAGAAATAAATATTTACCAGTTGTGGTGTCTCCTGCAATGTTAATAGGTTGAGCATTGCTAATACTAGGAAGTCAACTGAAGACAAGATTTTAAGGCAGAGTGCTTACTTCAAGTCAATGATTTATTAATCCTCTGGAATTCAGATAGCCTTTTTTTCCCCCAAGAAAAGCTCTTGGCTTTTAACAAGTTCTCATATCAAAAGCCCTACTGGTCTCCAAGTCATCAGGTAGCAGAAGTTATGGCTTATGACTAAGATGTGGGCAGCTCCTCAATAAGCAAGGAAGAAGATGGGTTTTTTTCTTTTAAAAGCATTTCATATTCTTACTAGTGACTGATCACGAGGTCCTAGCTGAGATCACAGCATAATGTCTCGGTTCAGAATTCCCTTGATGATCTCTAGCAAAAGCGTGAAAATAACTTTTATTGAAATATTTCATCATTGGAACTTTTTGATTCTTTTCATAATGCCTGAATGGATAAGGTCTTTGCAAGGTAAAGCCATTGACATCAATTGAATAAAACTCTCCTGTGTAGGCAAAGTCCCACATAAAAACATCCAGGGAGTCCTAGTCATTTGAATTTTATGAGACAGAACAAGGAAGATAAATTACCTAAAGCACACTTCGATTCCAAATGAAAATACAACTTAATGCTGTAACAGTTGAAAGAATATAAAAATTAAGTGGTACAACAAATTAAAAGTTTTAATCTCTTCCACAAGGTACACATATGAGCTAGAAAAATATAAATGCTTCGATGATCACAACACATATTTTTCACCCCTTCGTGTTCAAGTAATATGTTTAAAAAATGAAAGAACATAAAAAGGTAGATTTTTCAATTCAATGTTCTTTTGTTTTCATTCCTGTGGTATCACATCGTAGAAAACATGCAGATACCGATCCTTTTCTCAGCTACACTATT
Source organism: Trogon surrucura (assembly GCA_020746105.1). Lineage (NCBI taxonomy): Eukaryota > Metazoa > Chordata > Aves > Trogoniformes > Trogonidae > Trogon > Trogon surrucura. Next base: position 12,991,928 of record CM036622.1, on the reverse strand, counting down.
ACTGGCCAATATAATGTACGTCACTGAAGCCAGTGAAATTGTAATGTTTTAAGTCTTGAATTACTGACAGAAGTATGTATAAAATATCCCATTGTATAAGATACTTGGGGAACTCTCCCCAAGCATAGAAAATCAGGCCCACAGTCATGACACCAGAGAAAAAGTGAAAGTTCAGATTCTGTGCTATCAAGTAATCTTATACGACGGATAAAAGCTTTAATACCTCCATCAGAGACGTCTTTTGACTGCATGTGGCTCGTGTGGGTGCTGCAACAATACTGCCATTTTTCCCTCCCTGAGGGTATTAAAGAACTAAAGGGCAAGACGAGACTGTACTGGTCTGTCCATTCTCAGGTACAGCTAAGAATGGCCACCAAGGTGGCCTTTGCTCTCCTTCCTGACTTTTGCTCTAGTACAGAAACAGAACAGCAAAAATCTTGGCTGGAAGACCGTAAGACATAGTGCTTGTGTAGTCTTTCTGTAGTTTTTTGAGCAGTCTACTCTGCAAGTTAATTCAGCTGCAGACAGAGTTGTTTTAACTTCAACGCACGCACCCTCCATTCCTATGTTCTTAGCAGACATTACATCGCATGTAAACAAGACCTCAGTTTGTCCTCCATATGCAAAATGGAGCTACCTTAAAATTACACCTTGACCACCAACTTTCTTCTTCTTGAATAGTTTCAGTTCCCTCTGCTTCTGATTTGAATAACACTCATTTGTCACTGATTTGATTCATAGGAGAGTTTATTTCGCATAGGAAAGTAGGCTGTATACAGGGTCAAAGCAGTGAACGAATTTAAGCCAGCCGGAAATGTGTGGAAAGACACTTTCAATACCTTTGGAAAAGCTACAGTTAAATAAATAAACCATGTCTGAAAACACTAAGATAAAACCATTGTCTTTGTTTTTTTTCCCCTCCTTAACCATGGATTACAAAAAGCAGTTGTGGTATCTGAACAAGAGAGGATTGTTGCAGTTCTACAGGTAATGTTCCAGCTTCAGAGACTCCACCATGGAAAATACGCAGCAAAGCTGAATATACAATTGAAACAAAAATCCATTTCCTCTTATTTGAGTAAGGCTGTGATTATTCAGTAACCATAATATCAATATCAGAACTATTAGTATCGTATATATTTTAACAACCCTCAATTTAAAGTAAAAACCACAAATGCTGGTTAAAGTAAACATTAGATTTTGTAATTAGCACAAATTCTCTGGTGTTTTACTAGGTATTGAATTAGATAAATCATGTAAGTTGGTGATTTGAAAGCTTCAGTTTCAAATAAAATGGAATAGTATGGGTTTAGTTGCAACTGGAAAGCTTGTTCCAAATGCAACATGGCATTTGTCTATTCCTCACATTCATAAATTATTTCAGCAAAGAGCCATCCTGTACTATTAGAATTTTCACCGCTCAGTGATCTGGCACAGCTGCATTCCTGGTGACAATGTAGGACACTAGCAGTTCTGTGCACCACCCGCAGAAACAGCACTGACAAATTATCAGAGTGTTTATGTTGGCATAAGTGTTTATTTAGTGGATGTCAAAACATTGTACTAGTAAGCCTTAGTAGTACAGAACTGGCACAATAGTACAGATGAGCTCAAGTTCTTCTGAAGACAAAAAAATCACTTTTCTCATACAAGCTAGCAAAGCAGAAACTAAACTCCCCAACTGTTTTCAATACGTCAGCTGTGTTGACTGAAGTTCTGAAAAAGAGCTCTTCCCCTATTTAGATTATGCAGGTTAAGACCACATTTCTAACAAATTTACTCAGCTTTTAGGGTTTAAACATGGACTATTCTATACAAGAAATTAATTCAAAGCGGAACAACTATTCTACCTACAGTTCATCAGCATTAGAGTATCAGTCAAAAAAATCAAAGCGCTTCCAGCACAGACATACTAGGTGTGTACCACTGCCCTCTCATTCCTGGAAGGAACATAATGGTAAGAACACAGCTTTTCATAAACGAGAGACACAGATGTTATGAAAGAAACCTTGAGTGTAGACACCTCTTGTGAAAACGAGGTGCTTCAGCTTTACCAGTGGTAAAGCACATCTAGCAAATTAAAGTCAGCTCGGTATGTTTAAATGATAACAAAGAGGAATAAAAATACATTCTATTTGAGTAAATTAAAAACAGTGAAAAGTCCTTGAATACTGTAAGTGAAATTCTGGTAGTTCTACTTTAATCAGGGATGAAGAAACTTATTTTTATTATGGACTGCTTAGAATGGGTTAATGCACACACCCCATAGCAGGTATAAATACTTGTTTATGAAGCAGTGCAGCAGCATGATGATCCTGTTATTGAAACAGGTCATTCGCTAATTTCCTATGTGATAAAAACACTTTTGGAAAGAAACTTAAGAAAACATTAGAAATTAAAGCACCTATCTCAATTCAAAATACACAGGCCTCACTTGGAATATTGTGTTCAGTTTTGGTCCCTGCTACGCAAAACCAGGTGTGGACAGGCTGGAGAGGGTCCAGAAAAGGGCCACAAAGATAACAAAAGACTGGGAAGCTGCCACCTGGGGAAAGGCTGAAAGAACTGGGTTTGTTCAGCCTTGAGAAAAGAAGGCTGAGGGAAGAGCTTATCACCATGTTCCACATGCTCCCTTTATACAAGGAGTCACATGGAAAAGATGATGGGTAATGGGTTCAAGTTGCTCCTGGGGACGTAACAATTAGATACAAGAGGAAAATTTTTCACAGCAAGGACAACCAGCCATTGGATAAACCTCCTCAGGGAAGTGGTGGATTCCCCAACATTGGTCACTTTTAAGATTCAGCTGGACAGGGTGCTGGGCCATCTTGTCTCCACCATGCTTTTACCAAGAAAGGTTGGACCTGATGATCCTTGAGGTTCCTTCCAACCTGCTACTTTACAATTCTATGATTCTATTCCCATTTTCGCATTATTGTTCAATACAACGATATATGGGTTGTCTTTCAATTCAAAATCCAGTCTTGAACTCAAACTCGTATCTTCGCTTCCCAAAGCAAAGTGACTCTTTTGAGTCTCATTAAAAACAGGCAAATCAACTCTCCCCACAGTTCCCAAACGATGGATGCCTTATGGCTACTTTTTAATGTGACAGCAACAGAGGATTTTATACACGCATTTGTATGCTTTCTTCATGCCTTCACATAATTTGCTTGTTTGGTTTTTTCCTAAGAACTCAACTAGCAGTGTAATATCACGGGAAACAGGGTATTTTTCATGAAGCGGCTCAAGTTATCAGCAGCAACATTTTGAATCAGATATTTATTAAAACTCAACCATCAATTAGGCATGTGATTAAGATGGGCTTTTCACAAGGGTTGTCATACAGAGCGTCCAGTCTTTAGAAGAGAAGAGAACTGTGCTTTTTCCAGTTACCCCAGCTGCTAGCATTATAGAGTTCAAAATCAAGATGATGTTTTTTGTCTTCAGCTGAAAAGTGACCCACAGGTTATGCGGAAGGGATGCTTGTTGGTCTTCACACTACAGTAGGGTCTGTGACCTCCTGTGTGCCACGTTCACTAGGTACAGTCTATATAAATAGAATTTTTTAAAAAGCAGATATTGCCACCAAAAAAAAACCCTGTAAATACTGCTGCTAGAAGGGCTTTAGCAGCTTAATTATGATCATTTGAAGAATTTTAAGTTGAACTGCAAGGTAAGAGCAACAAAAATTAAATGTGTAAAACTATCTTATTTACTCATCACAATACTGATTTGGTATTCAAAACTGCATCAGTTCTCCCTGAATGAACAACATACTCCAATATTTCTTGGTTTTCTCATTTTCTTGTTGTTTTGTTTTTTTATTTTAGTTTTTCCCCCTCTTAAAAAATCATGCGGCATGTTAAAAAAAACGCAAGACAGTAAATAAGAAACATTCTCTACAGCTGCCGGAGGCAATAGTGTTTGAATCTTTCACAATATTGGTATCAAAACATAAATTCATATTGCCAAATGGCAAAGGCTAATCCACGGTTGCCCAGACAAGCTGCACAGATCAGAGCATCCTTTACAATCAGTGTCACATCATAAAACTGACATAGTACCAAGATATTTAGTCATCGCTGTTTATCACAGTTCACCTTCACACTGCTTACAAACTATGGTACTGCAAACGAAGGAAGACTGAGATAACGTCATAGCCTTCCACTTCAAGTTTTGCAGATAACTGCATGTTACTTTTTTTTTTAATAGAAAAAAGCATGTATTAGGTAGCAAGTTAGCTTTCCACGGCTTCCCTGCATAAGGACTACAGTTTAGAATACCTAATACGGAATATGTAACTTCTCCATTCTCCTACTCCATTTGTAGTCCCACTCCACAGCACTACAATGAAAGGGGAAAAGGTCAGGTGAAAGGTGCCGGCGGGCTGGTACTGACTGCCCCAGGCCAGAAAGGAGCCACCTCAGCTGACAGACCGAGAGCACTGCAACACAGCAGATTTCAGCGTGTGTCATACAGGCCCACGCGGGACTCCACAGCACTTTCAGCAAAACTTATTCTTTACTGAAATACCTACAGGGAGACTTGGCAAGGGTCTTGGCAGAATTTAGATACAGAATTTGCCAGACATCCAGATATTTCAAACCCTACATTTTCACAAATGCATTTCTCAAAGACACCTGAAATTCTGTTTCCACGTGGTCACTTGAACCTTGTCAATGCCAGGCATGTGGAGCTAAGGCCCGCTGTGATCCGACAAATACTGGAGTTTTTATAATAAAGAAAATACAGGTTTATAATGAATAGAAAACGTAGAACAATAGTCATGTTAACTGAGCACTAAAGTCCTGGGGTTTGGGGTATTTTTAGGCAAAAGTCCATCAGTAATTGCTAGAGTGGCATCACTTCCACCAGTGTTATTTGAACACCATAGTCAGAGACCTCAGCTCATTTTAATGCTGAACTGCACGCGTGGCCAGCGATCTGAGGTCAGTGCCTGATGAAACTATTAGAGAAATGTTAGCGCTCTCGGTGAATAGTTCATGCAGACTTACAGCTGAAAATACTCAAGAGCTAATAGTTATTTCAAAATCATGTTCCAAGACTTTTATTATACAATTCTTTATATGATTTATGCTTTTCTATTTCCTTTTCCTAACTAGAAGCATCCTGACCTACTAAGTCTTTTCTGTCCCTGACTTACATAATTAGCTGTTACAGTAAAAGAGTTACCTTTCCAATGCTTTAGTGCAGACTAAACAAGGTCAAAGTAAAATGTCACACGGGTCACTGATATTTAGTACAGAGCATCTGCCAGCTATTCCTTTGCTTTCTGGACAGGAATATTAAATTCAAGTGTAACTGTTCATATCTGTATTTTAAGCATCTCTAGAACATTCATCATCACAGTAAGTATAATAACTAGATGTAGGGAGATCTTAATTTCTGCAACAGAAATAGTATTTCAATATACATAAAGGACATCATTCACTTTGCAAAGCTTACTTTTATTCTCTGAAACTAATTGCATCTCATGAGGGTTTCATAGGGGCACTTTCTGATCCTCTTGCTATGCTGCAAAGCTGATACATCAGATAGTGAGTAGATGCATCAAGATAATGCAGTGACAGAGGCAGTGCTTATCACGAGCGGTACATTTATTGTTCTTCAAACTAACAGAACCATGCTAAATTTCTCAATTAAAAAACAGAACACCATAGAACTTTCCAGTCTGATTATAAGCCACTTAGGCCCCCAAAATATAAAGTACACGCACAGTACTGACACCCACACAGAAATCTATGCCAAAGTATTTTTACAGCATGTCACACTTCTAAAATCAATTATTTTTGGAGGCCTAATATATTGTTTCGAACACTTGGTTTTGGCAGAAAACTTTTCTAATTTTTGGTTGCTAAAAAAAGGTTTAAAATGCAAATCCAAAGCACTGGAAGACAAGAAAGCAGGCAAAAAGAACCATAAATGTGTGTCTCTCTCAAGCTTCTAATTTTTAAGCCGTATAATGTTTACTTGTTACCTAAACATTGATTTCTGAACACTTTAGACGTCAATAATGTAAAAATGTGAGACAGGATCACTAGTAAGATATCAAGATCTGCTTCCAAGGCCCCCTTAACTGCAAGGATCAGTGACAGAACTATCCAGATGACAAGAAGTCAGTATCCAGCACTAAATGCATGTGACATCTATCAGGATACTTGCTGCAGACTCTACAGTATGACAGAAGTGACCCAAGGAACATGTCAGCAGTTTGGCTTGGAACTAGAGGCGATTTAGCTTCAGCAACAAGTAACTATTTATATGTGTGAAAACGACACGTATGCAGAACTGTCTGCCAGGGCTGTCAGAGCGACCGCTGCCACACAGGACGCACAGAATGTCAGAGTCCTCGCTTCTGCAGGCTCACGCAGAGCCTTGCAAAGCAGCGGGAAATAACCAGAGGGCTGTCAGTATTGCCAAATCATGAAACTTTACCCTCTTCTAAAAGAACTTGAGTTTTATACGGGGTTCAGCCTTCTTTGAACAGTCTCCTTTCAGCTGCAAATTGGAATCCATCCCTCATCATTTATGCCTTCCAAGCCCAGCAGTAATCCTGCAAAGCTCTGCATCAACTTGGTTAGATCATTCCTGCTCTTAGCAGACAACATGATTTGCACGAGCTCAGCTATCTCCACGCAAAACTACTCTGTGTCATGTAGTCATGCAAAGTGAAACTTAAGCTGGATCCAATATTCAAAGGGTGTTCACTAGAAGAGCCAGATATTGTTCTTAGGATTGTTTCAAGTTTGTATAAAAATAGCCATAGAAGAGTAATCCACACTGACAGAAAAGATACCACTATGACTAAGTGAATGAAAAGAGGAATAAAAAGCAAACCTCTCAAAATCTTGCTTCTTAAATGAACCATTACACAGAACTTCCTTTTCTAGATTCCAGTGATGTTAACAATAACACTGTACACAATTTATTTTCTCTCAAGGGCAGATCATCTCCTCATTACTGTGCTGAAGTGTGGATCTGGAGTAATCTACATTCACCACAGCAAATACATGAAGCTAAGATTAAGCTCTGTAAATAACATGTTTCAGCAACTTTCACTTTAAGTCAGTTCTGAAAGCCTACAATTCAGGTATGTAAAGAACTGGACAATTTTTCCAAAGGCTTATGAGGCAATTATATTGCCCAAATTCCCATGCTTCTGCCTATCACCTCTACAGCATACAATGCCAGGTTAAATGCTAATTAAAATTTCATTTTCATCGTTTTCTTATTTTCCTCCTCCCCAAGGTAAGGAAGGAATACAGGTGACAATTCCACCAGTATTGAGTTCTTTAAATCCTTGTCCCATTACCTTTTTTTTTTTTTTTAAATTTCATGGCAAGCTTTAACAGAGCATTTTCTTGAACAAATCATTGGTCAAAAAAAGTTTCTAAGACATCTCAGGGCTACATGATCTTTGGTAAGTAGCCCTGAGTAAAATTCCAACCTTTTTACTTGGTTTAATGCCAAAACCCTGATTTGGTGGCCTTCTAGCACCTTTTCAGTTGGAATGTGAGTTATTCTCACAGCCCTAGACATTGTTTCCAGAGTATGTTTTTGTAGCTCAGTCTTCATCTTCTGCGCAGCTCTAATGCTACAAGAAACTATTAAATAAAAGGTCTCAAACACATCCTGTTTAATTATACTGAATGACTGGTATCAGGCCTGAACACTTGAGTTACCTTAGCTTGGCACCACCACCCCAGCATGCAAGTCCACTGTCCAATGCCGCCTTATTTCTGAGCACTGCAACCATCTGTGGGCACGGTCACCTCCACTTCTGTAAAATTCTTTTCCAGTTTATTGTGGCAACTGACTGTGGGGGGTATCCATGTTTTTTAAAACTGTACACACGACAGTTACAAACACAAGACTCTTACAGAAAGTTTCTATCTTCAGGCAGATACCTCACACACTGCTGATGAACAAGTCAAGGAATGCCTGTGCAACTGAGGACGCAAACCAAACAGCATAAACTTCAGTTCGGACAATTCAGTCAAACAAGGGTTTTCTGAGCAGGTAATTGATGCTTCCACTAAATAAGGAAATAAACGTTTCATTCTGGAAACAAGATTTTGAGGGTATGCTGCTTTTTTTCCCTGACAAAAAGGATTTCTTAACTTTTATTAAGTCCAGCGCTGCACCAACAGGGGACACCCGTCATGTGTCTTGATATGAATATCCTTAAGGTCAGACCTATTCAAGAAGGAAAGAAAATACTACAAACAGATAACAAAATGGACACTTTTTTCTTTAGAGAAAAAAAATAATTAATGGAATTCTGGACACATTTTATATACAAAGCCACTCAAAATTATTGGGAATCTGCTTTGTTCTCCAGCATTCCATCCTCTCTTATATGCAAGTCATTGCATATAAATACGAGCTGACTGGTGGTTTTCTAGGCATTAAAAAAAATATGTTTCTAATGAGAAAAGCATTTATACATACAAAATCATGATTTTAACTGATTAGAGAAATGTCTATCAACACAAGATGAACCCTAAAATCTAGCCAGACAGTGAAAAAATTTCACTATTCCAGGAAAAGAGAAAAGCTAAATGAAAATTCTCAAAGATCTAGCTAAATTACTGCCAATGACTACTCAAAAGAAACAAGTAAAAGACAAAAATACATTCTTAGTCTTAGACACCCTTCTTCATTCTGTAATTGATATAATTTCACTGGTAGAAGTAATATTCACAGATATAATAGTGGCCTTTACTGTACTCTTATATCAAAACGTGTCCTGGTTTGAGCTAAACAGAACAAATTCTGTTCAGTGATTTTACTTTTCAGCTCAGTTTCTTCTCAGAGGCTGCACACTCTGAAGTCAATGGCATTAGTTAACGGCATGTTTTTGCAGACAGTGTCTGCTACTGGCAGTGATAATGCCTGATGTTTACAGTTTTGCCTGGGACTGGTATGCAGAAAGGCTCTCGCTGATACTTGCTCCTGTAGTGACCAAGGTCATTGCTGGCTCTTGTGTGCCACATTGGGGGTGCTGGGAAGTAAAAGGGTCACAAGGAAATAAAAAAGTTGCACCTCCGGGGAGGAGCGGACAGGACAGGTGACCCAAACCTGACCAACAAATTATTCCATTCCACACACGTCATATTCAGTATAAATCTGAGGGATCACGGGGGTTAAGTTCTCTTCTACAATGGCCGGCATTCAAGGAGGAGTCTGTCCTTTCTGGCCCCGGTCCCGATCCGTGAGTTCCCGAATCCACCTTCTGTATCTGGTTCCGCTCTGCCGCTGAGCCTGGGACCTTCCCAGTGCCGCCTGCTCTGCAGCATCAGCGGGGATTGCTCTCTGGGGGGGCGGAGGGAACTGGGTTCGATATCGGTTTTGCACATGTTTTCGTTATTTTAATTTCTTCATTAGTACTAAAATTGTTTCATTAAAGCTGTTTTTCAGTTTTCTTTTCCAATTGTTAAGTCTTTCTGCCTTTTTCCCTTCCCTTTTGGGGAGGAAGAAGAGTAATTAGAGAGGATCTGTCAGGGTTAGTGGCCAGCCCAGCCTTACCAGTTGACCCTATAGGAGACCGCACTATATTTCAAACTGAAGGGACTGATTTACCAGTACAAAACAAAACATTAGACTGTGACGTTATCTTTTAGTCCTATATCAAACCACTCAGGAAGGACACCAAATGTATCTATAAACATAAACATCTATTAACATACTACTCTGTTGTTTACCTCAGTGTAGAAATTTTCCATCATTCTAGCAAAAAGCATTGACAATGTGAAAATTTCCTCCAGAACATCCAATATTACCTACAGTAATTTTGGTAACTAAAGCATGTAAGAAGTGTACACTACTTATTTTTTTTACTAAAATCAAGAACCTAAATTTAAAACAGAGAAAGTGTTACTCATGGAACATAAAATCAGAAAGCACAACGAATGATCAAAAACTTTAAAAGATCCTTGTTCTAATTTTGGTTTTCCACCAATATATAATAAGATTTTTGAAAGAAACAAAAAAATCATCATTAAGACTTCTGGCAAAAACTTTAAACCAAAGATTTAGTGCCCAATTTGCAAGTAGTTTAGTATCCTATATATATCTAGATCCAAATATACATTCTAGCAAAGACACTGCAAATGAAATTCATTCAAAAGTTAATTAAGGCTCTTCTACACATGGAGCTGTTCCTGATTAATTCCATATGGGGCCATTCTTATTACAGAAGTGCCTCATTCCATTTTAGTTAAAAGAAACTGGTTTGTTCAGGAATGAGTTGCCTGTATATGGAACTTATCAGAATAATTTGTAGCCTATTTTAATTACTTGTGACAAAATAGGATTTAAAAAAAACCAATTAGTAGGCTTTAATTCACAAGAAGTTCTGTGCTGGCCTAGAGGTCTATCTGTAGGGATCTCCTTGTAACAGCATCTTAAATTAAATAGTTGATAAAAAAAATTAATTAGCAATGAATAATATTTTGACCTTTTTCAATAGGTATAGAAAAAAAAATAAAAGGAAACACACCACAGTGAAAAGACACACAAGTCTTAAGATTCTGAAGAAGGAGTTTTAGGTTTCAGGCTTTGTAGCTGTCTCTTTCACTTCCTAAACACACCGGTCTTACCTGAGGGTCGGGGCTGTTTCACAGCCTAGAGAAACTGCACAACAAAGATTACATTACAAGATGGCACAGAGGACTAAAAACTCTCCCTTTTGCTCTGCCTTGTGCAATAAAGGAACCTGCATGTGGGAGCAACAGACCCACTTGACTGTTGGTTCTACACACCTACCACCTTGGCTTAGTCCTGACAGAAAAGATGGAATGAGTTGCCTCAGCACACCGCTGTGGAAGTGGAAGGGGAGAGCAAGAAGATGAAGATGCCCATACAGAAGTTTTCCAGGAAGGGTTTCAGAGAGTTCAGGCCACAAGACTAGTACTGCAGATAACACAATAGTATCACCACCTAGTATTTTTGAAATAACGTTTGTCTAGACGCACAACGTGTTTGTAAGACTTGCCCATAGCCTGTTCTCAGTACTTGCCATTCCTCTTTTTTGTCTCCTTTGATTCAAACTTTTTTGAATGCTTGAAAAGTAATAATTTTGGCTGCCTGTTCAGATGACCAATCACCAAATGATATTGTGATCCGGTAGAGGAAAAAAAAACAATAAAAGAAATTTAAAAGGCACTGTTTTTTATAACCCTACACACATCACCTTTGCGAAAGATGCACCACAATGACAACTCTTACGTAGCCAATATCCTATGTATTTCTTACTCATTATTTGAATATATGATTTTCACCTGCTCAACTGGAAAACTTTATCTCTCTTAAATCAAATGGACTTTGCAGGGAGTTAATGGCTTCTGGGTTAGTGAGTACCAACATTGCAACAGAGAAGTGGCATAATACAAGGAACTATCTGAACACATTCGTTGGCTCACTTAGGCAAAAGACCATGCTTAGGAAGCTATTGTCCTTTCTAAAGAATTCTAGCTGCTTTAAAAAACAGGCTTAGGTACAAACTTGCAAAAGATTTTGTAGGATTTACTTACACAACAATAAATTTTGGCATAACATGCTTGCTATACAGACTGAATGCAACTTTGAGGGAGGGACACAGTATATGCATCTCAGCTACAAGTTCTGCTGCAAATGCCATTATACTAAAGAAGTAATTTGAATTAATATAGCTTATTTCTCCTCTAGTGGAACACACAGCAAATGGGCCTTTCTACCCATTTGTCATGCAGACACGAATTGTGTTGACTTCATTACTTTGTTGATGTGACCAGCACGAGGGTAGTTACCAGCAAACCCTTCAATTGTAGACAGTCATATGCAAATAATGCTCAACTATTCAGTATCTAGTCTGTAAAAGGTGTGTAGTTACTGGTCTAATAGCTGTTAAAGAGCTCACTCGATCTGCTATTAACTCTCAACAGGCAACTCAAATATTCTACTGTTGACCGTGTAACTCTCTGTGTGAGAAAGAAGACAGAAATGTAGTGTTTACTGTAAATATTTCATTCTGATTCTGAGCTTGGCTGGTGATAAACACCATTCATTGTCCTCTTCCTTCCCACTTCAGTCAGGAGGATATCAGCCTAACAGGCATCCTCAAATTAACTCAAGCAGCCTCATAAAATATCAAACGGTTTGGTTACTGGGGCAAGGTTTCGGGTGACTCCTTACATGGCAGGTGAGACATCTTCCTAAGCAAGAGAGAAGCTTTAATCCCTGTTCCAGCAAAGAGGGAGTTTCCTGTAGTAAACTGATGGGGCAGCCAGAGAGTTCAAACCGGCATCGGAAACCCTTTTACCTTAAGTATGGATCGGCTACTTCACTTCCAAAGCCAGTGTGTAGGTTCTCACCTGCTGCCTGCAAATGCGGCAGCCAGCGCTGATGAGGAACTCAGTGCTGGGTATTTGCATCAAGAAGCAGCTTTCCTTATATGAGATAAAAAAATAGCAAGGGCCCACTGCTGTTTCTCCATTTTCTTCATAGCATAAACACATACGTTAGAAACTTTCAGGGAAGGTAGAATTCGGTTTGCTCGAATTTAAGGGAATTATAATCCCAGTAGGCAGAGTTCAGCAAAATACACAGTAAACCCTTCAGCTAGAAATCAGAATCAAGAGATCGAAGAGATCACAAGATACAGAAGCCTGTGGACTTTAAGCCATAGATGAAACTCACCAAAATCAGAAAGATTTGACCAAGGTTCAAAATATGAGCAGACATCTGCAGATTCAACGTACTAAGTTTTCTTTTTAGGGTTTCCCAATTCTATACACCAGTCTCCAAGGGTCTGGATATGCACATAGGAGCATATGCAGCCAACCATTTCAGTCATGTCAAATGCCTATGTCATTTTTAATCTGTGGTCAGAAGTAATCTTAAAAAGCTCAGAGCATTTATAACATATACTGTAAAGAGCATTTTGAATTAGGATTTTGTATAAGAGAAGTATTCAAAATATCAGTAACCCTCTCTCAGTTTTCATTTTCATTATATAATTTTTATAAAAATAAGGACTTATGAAACCCAAATTGTTGGGTTTATTTCATCAAATATAAAATGTAGATTCTGTGGAAGTCGTTGCTTTGCTGATATCTTGGCTGAAATTTAGGCAACAAAGAATGGGTCCGGAATGGTATAAGCAAAAAGGTATTTTTGAACTTGGAGGTGTAAGCCTTCAATATTACTGAGCTGCAGGGGGGGGTTAGTGTGTCTCCAGAAAGAACTACCCCAGTGTGTAGTGCACCATGTGAGCACACATCAGGCTCAGAAGCTGACAGCTGGGCAAAAGGTGTATTAAATCAAGGACAAGGCAGAGAGTTAAGAGGGTTCTCTGAGCCATGGGTGTATCTTTCCTAGAGTATGTAGAAAAGCATTAAAACATGATGCTTCTCTTCCTCTTTCTTCTGTAGCAGATGGAAGCACGATGCTTTGCAAGGGAGTTTCCTTTTGCAAGGAAATGCCATCATACAGTGAAACCTGTGTGACAGAGAATATTTGTTCTATTTGTCTGTTCCAGCTTCTGCATTCTGTGCTTTTAGCCCAAGAGGCACTAAGGTGAAACTCCCTGACCAAAGGGACACAGCTCATTGCAAGCAACACACGCTCCTCACTGTGCTGAGGGAAGAGTTTTCAGAGTCTGTAGGGTTAGAGAAAAGAGAGAAGAACCTACAGCACAAGCAAGAACCTCGTGAGAAAAGCAGATATTCAAGCTTCACTTGCAGTAACAAATCTCCTCCCAGATACCAGGGTTGATGTGTGCCATTTGTTGCAATTCAGACCAGCCCCTGCCTATCCACTCCGCTTCAGTCAGCTCACTGGCTTCTCACCTTAACAAACTGATTTATGGAAGCAGAGGATGGGAAAAAGAGATTGTTCAGAAACAATTTTTGATTCTATTCTGTCTCATTTATTGTGGGTTTTTTCTCTCAGGAAAAAAAAATAAATCTTGTCCTATTTAATTATCAGTTCAAATAAAGCCAGTTTGTTTTTTAAGCCTTTTTGACCTTTGGTGAACGCATTTTAAGGAAAAGACCTAGAGATACCCACTTCCAAACTCCAGCTGACCCAGTGTTCTCATCACACGGGCAACAGGACTGTAGATTTCTTGCTGGAGTGCAGCAGCAGCACGATGCCTTGGGCCTGCAACGCCCGGGAAGCTCAGTGCTCGCCGTGGCCTGTGCTGTAGAGAGGCTGAGATAAGTATGTAAGGTTTAGGCGTTTTCACAGCATTATTGCCTGTATATTCTACTGAGTTAAATTTATTATCAGACTAATTAAAGTGTTCTAAGACGTTGCAGTTTCCAGAAAAACAAGCTCCTGAGGGAAGTCCACTACTGCAAATTAAGTCACTGGATTAACGTTAAAATAATAGTCAGGTTTTCATCCAAATCCAAGGGGACAAAAATAATTTTATTGGAATTTTATACAGATAGAAATTCACTGTGCCTTTTAAAAATAAGTTATTCGTGTTTCAGTATTTCTTACAGAGTTGGGGGGGATATATTAAAAAATATGATCCACTACAGCTCAAGAATTTAACTAGATGTAGCATGATCCCTTAACGCTGATTGCTCTGAAATGCATGTGGCATTCTCTCTTCAGTATGAAATAGGAAACTCAGAAAACAGACATTCAAATCCTATTTGGTAACTCAGCATCTTTTTCCTTAACAACCTTGCCTAGCTGTCTAAAAATTGGAACCTTATTCTATTGTTCCTAACCTAATAGCTTCAATATCTCTTCTATGTTCTCCTTCTCATGTTCACATTATTTCCTAACAGCAGTTACCTGCTTCAGCTTTACAGAAAGGCCCAATATGATTCTCAAAGAAAAGGTCCCAAAATTGCGTAAGAGTTCCAAGAAATTCTATTAAAATTCCAGTGGTGTGTGATACTCTTGCTATCCAGTTTTAGTTTTGTATCTAGGAAGACTAAATCTAGCCTGATCTTTAAAGTACATACTTCTGACTATTAAACTGTAAGACGTAACCACTACTATTTATAATCATATTGATAATTTTTCAATTTTTTTTGTAAAATTCTCACCCACTGCAGTCTATCAGATCCCAAACCAGAGGCACTCCCTGAATTATTTTAACATTAATTCTGATCAAAAAAAAAGAAGGAAAAAAACCTAACAACCTAAAGACAGAAAGGCAAACCCTGATTCATCTTTTCATCTTTATGCTAATGTTGAGACAATCACAATAACTGATCATAGTTTCTAGACTACTGAAAATCATAAGATTCCAGAAGAACACAATTTGGCTAAGACTTTTTTTTATATTTTAAGTGTGTATTAAAGTGAAAGGCATTGTACAGTACAGCAGAATATAAAATCAATTTCTTCTTCTGCTACTTTAACAAATAAAGCTATTGAGCAATAACTCTTCCAGTAGCAATATTAATAAAGCAAACAAAGACAATAACTTCCTACTCCCCTCCCTCCATCTCTTTTGAGATTTGTGTATTGGCAGCAGAAAATAAATTACTTTCTCCTTTACTTTAAGCAACAGATGTTCTCCAGTTTTAGAAGCTGATAGTGAGTTAAGGAAAACCAGGCCACAATCCTGACTCAAACCTGGTCCACAGAAATTCAGGATAGCCTCTCAAAACTAGAATCTATAATGCCTTGGTTAAGGGCTGCTTCTTTACAGCAACTACACCACTCTGTTTTTGTATTGGAATCACACTTTTTTTTTGCTAGAAGAGGACAATACTCACCATTTCCATGTGAAAAGGTAAAGAATTCTTCTTCTTGGAACAGCATTTGTATCATTAGTTCCAGGGCAGTTATCTTCTACCTAAGAGCAAACAGGAGATCCTTCAGAATACTTCTAGTTAGGGCCGTAACAGGAGTAAAGGTAAAAAACCCACCCACCCTACTGCCCAGTCTGGCTTCGGGTCTACTTCGGACTACTGGTCTACTTAGTCTACTTAGTTTCAGGAGTTATTAAAAGGAGAATTACTCTTTTTGCACTTCAGAAGCAGTGGTACTAACCTTTGCCACTCTTAAGGCCAAATATGACTCAGTTTTACTGAAGTAAATATTATCTAATATTTCCCTTCATTGTTGAGCCACATTTTCAAGGTCCTAGCCATTAGAAAAAAATTGAAAAGATCTAACATGGTACTATAGAGTTCTCTCTTTTATTTAAGAAAATGGGTATTAGATGAATGAAAACCCACGTAGATGCTTACCTTTAGATAATATAGCAAGCCCACTAGCTTAAACAAAATCCCTCCTATATTTAACATAAATACATCTTTTGTGATCAGGGCTTTGTTACTGCTATTACCTAAACCAACTCTATCTAATGCAGCAGTCTACTTTTGATTATTAATATCAGCATCTGAAAAATGTGAACACTTGGTACACTTAAAAAAAAAGATCTATGCATTAGAAGAAATGAAATCCCACAGGAAAAAACAGCTTGTTACATAAACTTCAGTTTATCAGTTTAGCTTTGTACTTTCATTTTCACTGTAAACAAGCATCATTCTCATGCCTTTGCCATTAAAAAAACCAAACATAAACCAAAAAACTTACTAAGTGCAGTCAAGAGGTTGGGTTTATTTTGATGAGGCATCCCTGTGATTCCCCTCTCCCTGAAACTTTCTGAAATCAGTATGTGTTCCAAACATTTCATACCAGTGGCAAACAACTATTTAACTTCCAAAAGCCAGTAGATGCATCTTAGGGTGTAGAACCAGAAGGTTTCTGGAGAGGTTTCCCTCCAGAAAGGTCTTGGGTGACTGGTAACAGACAGCAGGTCAGCTTTTGGAAAAGGCAGCAAGGGATGTGATGGAAGCATCTTGCTCTAGAACAGCTCTCTAACAGTGGCTCATGAAGACCTTAATGAAAAAGCTTCATTTTTTGCCTCACAGAGTGAAGAAAGGCTCCCCAACAGCGGCACACCGCTCCCACACCTCTCACACCAAGCGAGTGCTAGGTCTTGTCCAAGTGCACTCAACAAAGCCCGGCTCAGTAACAAGGACACAACTAACAGTCCCACCTGATCTCCCAACAAAGACAGAAGTCACGGTACCCTTCAGCCTTTACCCACCAGCACCCTCCATAAAACACGGGCAACGAGAGGCGGGAGGGGCCGAGCCGCGGTGCGAGAGGGCGGTGGCGGCGGCCGTGGGGGCGGGTGTGGCCCTTCCCCGCCCCTTCCCGCTGGCTACTTAAGGAGAGGAGCGGGCACAGGGAGGTGTTGCCTTCCTTTACCTTTAAAAAAAAAGAAAAAAAAGAGAAAAAAAACCCCACAAACAAGAGAAAAAAAAAGACTGTCGGGTGTTCATTTACTTAGAAAAGTTTGTACTGTTTTTGTTTTAAAGGCCTCGTTTATTTTTAAGTGTGTGGGCGCTGCCTCAGCTTCGGTGAACGATGGTGAGTGGAGGAGGAGGGAGGAGAGGGCAGCCGCGGTGGGGTGAAGGGGTGCGCTGGAAGGTCGGCCATTGGGGCGGGTTCTTGCTGGAGCTGTAGGGCTTGTTTGGATATTGCTGTGGGGAGTGGAGGTGAGAGTAGAGCGTCAGCTTTTTGTGCTTGTTCTTGAGGTGAGGAACCGAAGTCCCTGGAGCCGGATGCAGCGAGGGCTGCGTTGCTGCCTGGGCTGAACCCCTGAGCGTTACTGTCACTTTTAATACCTTGAAAGTTATAAAGTCTTAAGAGCAGGTGCGGGTTTACTGTCAGGGAAGGAATATTGCGAGTAAAAAGCTTAGGGCTTGGGCGTGGGGAAGCGTCGGGGCTCGCAGCCGTCGGTCTGGTGAGAACTTGGCGACAGGAGGCGCTTCACACCCTGGGCGGCCATTTTGTGGCGGCCCTGCCACATGGCGCCAGGCGGGTCCCCGGGATTTCTCTGTTCCGCGCACGGCCTCCGCTTGCCCCGGCCTGCTCTGTGCCCAGCTCGCGTACCCATCCCCGTTCGCCGGGGGCGAGCCCTTGCCCCCGGGGGTCGGGAGCTCTCAAACAGCCTTCGTTGTCCTCGGAGGGGCGGCTCCCCTTTCGCCGGGCGACGAGGCCGTTCGGCAGCTGGGGGCGAAGGCCCCAGGACGTGAGGAGGCGGCGGCTCCGCCCATTCCGTAGCGCTCGCCTGAACTTCCCTGTTCGGTGTTGTGGGTTGGTGGGTTTTTTGGGGTTCCTTTTTGTTTTTAACCTGAGAAACGCAGGTTCGCGTAGCGCGTTCTAGGCCGCGCGTGGTCGGGGGAGCTACTGCCTGACCTCGCGCCTTGCCGCTTCTTCACAGGGATTTTATTTTTTTTTTTCAAGTTGAAAAGTTATATTTGCGGCGGACGCTTCGACGACAACCTCCCGGCAGGGTGTTTTTGTGAAAAGCCGCAGCCGTTGGCCGCGGAGCGTGGTGCAGCGCTGGGCCGAGGGCTCCCCCTGGCGCCCGGCGCCGGCAGGGCCGCCGCCTCGTCCCCTCCCCGCTCCGTGGCGGCGGGAGCCATGTTCTGGCGGCCGCGCGCGCGCTGCCATGGCGACCGCCCTGCGCGCGGCGCGCCTGGAGACCGGTCGGGAGTTTGAAGTGTTCGGATTGGGGGGGGGGGGGTGTGGGGGGAGGTTAACGCTTATTTTAAACGAAGGGTGTTCGCTCCCCGTCGGGGAAAGACGGGGAGAAGCCTCAGGAATCGGGAACTGGCACTGAAACTACCCCGGTTTGCTGGCGTCAGGTTAAATTCTGCGCTTGTAGTGCGAGAAGCAGGTTGATGAGGTGAACCTTGTGATGAGAGACAGGAAAAAACCCCCCAGACCCGTGCTGGTTTCGGTAAGCCCCAGGTTCGAATAAACCCCAAGTTTCCTGACGTCTAGAAGTTTGATTTTGAAGGTACTATGTGAGATGGATGGACGAGTCAGCCCCAGAAGTGGGGATTTCTGAAGGCTTGGGTCACTTCAGCTGATGCCGTAATTTCACAGCAGCAAATTAAATCAATTTAAGGATTTTCCAGGTTCTGGAATCTTGAGGTGGCCCGGGCTTCGGACACTGGTTCAGCATCAGTGCGAGTCCTTTGTACGTACAGTATGGGGAAGCACAATCGCTTATATAATGGTATATTAGATAGTAAAATAACAAGTACATGTTGCCCTGGTAAAAATAACTCGGTTCTAGATAGGGCAGTAGTTTGTTTGAGTTGGCAAAAGCTTTGCATTATAGTAGTGAAGACTTAAAAAGTAACTTTGGAAGGAGGAGATTTTGCTTCCTGTGTTCATGCTACAAGACTTTCACCGCTGTGCATTTTTCAACAAAACTCCTTTTCCAATTCCGAGAAATACATGTATTAACAGATCTCATTTTTTGATGTGGACCAGTTGTCAGAACATTTAAGTAGCCTGTTTAATCTTTCTTCTAGATACATCATGCATCCAAAAGAAAGATGAAACAGCATTATGTGTAAACGCATCAAATAACGTTCCGCATTGCTAGCGTGAGAAACAAATGCTGCACTTCCATGGCAGGCGAGGCGATCTCTGACTTGCTGTGTGCCTGCCCACTTCCCTGTGCTGGTTCTGGCACTTGGTGGGGTGCTTCTGCTGTGAGCAGTTTCCTGTTGCCAGAGCATTTGCACAGCAAAGTGAACGCTTCTCTTTCAGCCTGGTTCACTGAAACAGATCCAGAAGGTAAGAAGCTGACAGCTTGGTCAGCTTAAGGTTGCTGTGGAATTTCAGTTCAAATGCCCTTTAGCTGGAGGTGCAGCCAAAAAAAAAGCGATCTCTTCCTCACCTCTCGCTCCTGTTATGCCCTTGTTATGTTCTTACGCTGGCATGGATGCTTATGTAACTGCAGAATGAGCTTGGAACATGAGGATCCTGAAGAAGTGAATGTGTCTGAAAATGACTACAAAATTTTTCTCCTTTGACATTTAGGATTGATTTCTTTACATGGTGGTGTAAAGAGCTGTTGTGGTACCATCGGAAGGAAGGGAGAGAACTGCTCTTTCTCTGTTTACAGCAGACACGATTCTATTGCACAATCTCGTACTGCGGAAATTGCAGTCTCTAACTTAGCTGTAGGGTAGAGAGGGTTCTTAGAGGATAAAGGGAAAGGATTGAACTTCTGTTGAGGATTTGCAATAGGAAGCATAGTCTCTGAGTAAATTGAGTGTAGGTAACAGTACCTGGTATGATGGAACCAGGTTCTGTCTGAGGTATAGCTTCATGAAAAGTTTTTTGGACTGAATTGATGGCTTAGTGCTTCTTGGGAGAAGACACATTCTGAGCTTCCTCCATCTCCATTTCCTCTTCTGCATCCACTGATCCCGAGGTGGATCTGGTGCTTGTCTGATAGCATAGTGAGCTGACCTTACAATAGCACAATACTAATTGGGTGAGAAGCTGCTCGCTTTGTGTTAATCTTTCTGCCAAGTTTTGTTGAGCCAGAAGAATTTGAACTGACAAGTGTTAAAACTTGTGCAAAAGGAAGCACAAGGAAAAAGACGGGGCAAACCCTCTCTGGCTTTTAGTAATGGTGTATTTTGAGGGCTAAACTCTGGTTTTGGCTTTGTTTAATCGCTGGGCAAACCGTGTGCCACGTGTATAGTTTGATTCTTGTAATTTTCTCATCCCCTTGCTGAGAGTCCAGTCTGAGTACTTGTCTGTCACAGCTGTAGTTTCATTCTGCATTACACATGAAAATTGTTGCATTGAAAAATTGGTTGCTATCTATTGCAAATTATTAGGTTTCAAAGTACCACATAATTTTGATGAAGTAATAGTTTGGAGTATCTGAAATAGGGATAATTTGTAAGGAAAAGATTATTAATGTAGAGCGATGAGTAATACTGAACTGGTCAGAGTAGTTGATGTTCTTACTAGTCAGGCAAAGCATAGGACATAGCTAGAACCATTCTTTTGGGAGAGTAGATGATGAGAGGGGCTAGAGTTTGCAATGCCCATGGCACGTATGTTGTATTTTAGTTCTTGGAAATACCTTTAAAACACACTTCAAACCTTGTGTGTCCTTGCTACCGCCAGTAACAGCAAATGGAATTGTATGTAACCTGTTCTTCTGAACAAAATACCGAGTTGCTGCTTGTTCAGGGAGCATCGTATCTTCCTCTGCACTGAATGAATCCCTAACTCTAGGTTGTGACAAAGTGTGTTAGGACTGAAAGGGTGCATCTGAAGCCCGGATGTCCAAAGCATGTCAGGACTGTGGTTGTCTCTGTGTCTTTTTAACATTCTTTGCTCTTTGTCTGTATGTCCAGTGCATGCTTAGGATCCTACTTAGATGCATATAACTCAGAAAAAAGTTTGTAGTCGTTCACATTCCTGTTGGAGTTAAATTGGTGAAATCTTTTTTTTCTGAGAAAATGAATAATGTGAGTGTTCCATCAGGGTCTGATTTCCCTTCTTAGAGTGAACTGTAGTATAACTGTTATTTGTGCTCTGAGGCTGTTTGTAAGCTTACACATGTCTCAGGTATTTAAAGCTTTTGGTCAGGAAGATGATTGAATTTGTTCTGTTAGATATTCAGTTTACAGTAAATGGTGTCTTTCAAGAACTTAATCGGTTGCTTATATCTAAAAGGGATTTGATAAAGTTCTGAAATGAATTCTTTTGGCATTCTTGCTGTGTCTGGTAGTAGCAACAGTGTTCATGAAGCTTCATATAGTCAGGGCTATTTAAAGTAGCTTAGGTTAGGTCTAGATTTAAATTTTTAAAGCTTAGAATAATTGCAATTTTTTTCAATAAATTATATGTTTGCAGCAACTTAAACTTCCTTTAAGGATTTGGAAGGTACTGTTGAAATTAATTGTCCCATGCTGTATCTATAGGAAGATGCAGGCATTGTAGTATCTTAAAATGTACTGTAATAATCTGACTGAAATGTATATTTCTGTTTAAATTTTTCAGTCTGCAAATGTGGAGGCCCAGTGTGCAGGTGTCTCAGAGGATAATACCCATTTGTCAACAACCAGTCAAGGATATATTTTACCAGAAGGAAAAATCATGCCAAACACAGTCTTTGTTGGTGGAATTGATATAAGGGTATGTACATACTTTTCATTGTTTAAGATACATGTAGAGCACTTCAGTGGGAAGGAAATGGTAATTTAACTCGTGGGTTAGTTTTTTAATGTGTATCTTTACCAGTCTTAAGGTATTGCTGTGTCAGAGAGAAATTTGGAACAGGTGAGTAACTTCAGTTTTTATCTTGGTAAAAGATGGGTGTAAAAAAAAATGGTCTTGTCTGCTTTAAATCAGTTTTAAACAGTTCAGTGTGTTTGAAGAAGTTAAAGACTTTCTTTCTTTTAGATGAATGAAGCAGAAATTCGGAGTTTCTTCGAACGATATGGTACTGTGAAAGAGGTGAAAATAATCACTGACAGAACTGGTGTTTCCAAAGGGTGAGTGGAACATGAATCAGTTGTTTTAAATTGCTGCTCATGTTGGACCTATTTGTGCTTAATAACACACTTAACACTAGCTGCAATTTTCCGTTGTGGTGAATGAATGTTATGAAACCTGTAAATCTAGATTGCCCCCAGGTCTGTGTAATCTTACGAAGAATAGCGTGATTTTTCTGACTTCAGTCTTAATCTATTCAGGGAGAAGAATTATTGTTACTTCACTGGTGGGAAAAAAAACCTTGTGCGATGCTGTCGCACAGATGCTTATGCAGACAGTTTTGTATTTATTTTTTTGTAGGACTCTTCTGATGACTCAAGGTAGTTAGCAACAATTTGGAGAGAGAGTTCAGGAAGGTTAAGAGAAGGGGCAGATGGTTTATTCGGGACAGTGGGACTGCTCTTCTGACATTCGGGGATAAGTTAGAGAGAAAACAACCAGACACATTTGGGTTTAGAGTGAAACTAACTGAATAAAGTTGAAGCAAGGGAAGTTCCCATTGGATATGTAGGCAAATTCTGAATTATGGTGGAATATTTAAATAAGGATGTGTGGGACTGTCACCTGTTGAGTTCTAGGGAAGCTCTTATGATTTTGAAGTTATACCTGCTTTGAGAAGGAAGTGTTTACTCTCTGGAAGTTCCTTCCAGTCTAGTTTTTACTGAGACTTTATGAGCAGATCCTAAAAAGTCATGTTTTTTCTTAGGCATATGTAGTAAAGCATGAGCTGGAAATCTATTTTATGTCCTTGTACCACTTGTACACTTCCTGGTAAATTCTGGTGTGCAGTTAGCCAGTGTGTGCTCTGAGTATTGAGAGTGAATTGGCATACTCCATTGACATAACTGTTTCTGTAATGCTCTGAAATTATCTCCATTTTATAGACTAGATAAACTAAGGGGGGCAGCGAGATGAAATAGAAAAATCTCTTCAAGGATCACTTCTCCATTCTTAGTGTCACTGTTCCTATAATGCCTGCTTTCATCCAGACCTATGTAGTAAATATAAAATTTGGTAATTTAGTCCTTAATACTTACAAGGTTGGTGGTTGTTGGTTTTTTGTTCTGCTTTTTACTTTGAGTTAGTAATATCAGCAATAGGGCTATTTTTGGATACTTGCAATGGCCGAGTAGACCTTATATCTATTTCTTGCTATTCTGGAATCTGGCATTCAATTCCTTTCATTTGGTCCAATAGTATATGCTTCTAGTTAGCAGTAAATAAGTTTTCATGCTGAATTATAAACTAATGTTGTACTTGATCCTTTTGGCATGCAATATAATGTACCCAGCACATCTGCTGTTAAGTGGTCTTGTTCAAAATAATTTATCTAAGAAACAAATGAAAAAAATTATGGAATCTGTTTTTTTTTCTTTTCAGGTATGGATTTGTGTCTTTCCTGGACAACGTGGATGTTCAAAAAATAGTAGAAGTAAGTTCTTAGTCTAAATCATCTGGAGATTGATACATGAGGACTGGAGACATATTCAGGGGAAGCCAAGTCAGGCACCATAGAGAGTAAATTAGGACAAGGAAACTTTAGGGCTGCCCAAAAAATTAACTTGGCAAAATCTCTGCTGGTGGTAAAATCTGTGTTTTTATTGGTGTATGTATTTCTCTTGCAGTATTTGTGCACTTGAATGTTACCTGGACTGCCAGTATATTTTAACCTCCTTGACTTTAAGATATAGCTGTTCACATGCCGTGTGATTTTTCCGTAGTTCACATGGGAGATCATGGGGTAGGTCTGTTACAGCACCTCTGCTTTGAGTTCAGTACTGAAGAAACTCTAAATCTCGATGCATCCAACCAGATCTGTCACTTGGTTCTGATAGAGTTAGGCAGGTCACAAGCCACTGGTGAAGCTTTTGGTTTTCCCTCTTTCTCCCAAGATCCAGAGGTACATGGTTGTTTTTTTTTCAGTGTAAATTTCAGTTGTGCAAGGCAGTACAAATTATTGCCTTGTTGGAAAGAATCATGTCCAGGTAGACACTGTCTTACGAAGCTGTTGGCTTCTGGAAAAAGATGGAAAAAGGGAAAGAATGAACATCATCTGCATTTTAGAGCTTGAGTCATAAGCCTCGCTAAAATGTCTCAGACATTATCTGTTCTGAGTGGTCACCGTGTTTTATGTAAATGAATGAGATGGAGCCTCTCCAAGGGTAGAATCAGTTGATGCCTGTGTTTGTACCTGCCTAGCTCAGTAGCTTTGTGTGATGTAAGAGTTTTCCTTCTGATTTTGGTCTGATTCCATTTGTAACTGCACTCTGCAGTGCAGAATAGAAAGATACCTTCTGTTTTGAGAGAGGGAGGCTTGTCTCTCAAGAGCTCCTGGTGCTCAGGTGGAAAAGCTGGTTGCAAAAGCTAGGCACAAGAGGATAGCAGAATCTATTATAAAAACCACCTGTGAAACTAGCAGAACATCTAACCTTATCTTTTTTTGTACCTATGTTTGTCTTTATTCTAATTTTATAAGATGATCAGATAAACTGTTTTTATGTAACTTTTTGTTTATTTTGCTTGATTTTTACAATCAACAATGAAGTTGCTATTATCTGTTCGAAGCACATTCTTTAGCAGAAGTAGGAGGAAAAATGGCAAATTTCTTAAGTAGACAAGTCCTTAGAGAGAATCTTGATAGTCTGTGCATCTGCATCTAATACTAATTTTTAGTGCTTGATACTAAGTTTGTGTTAATTGGGGTAAGCCAAAAATCTTTCACTTCTGATGTGTAAGGCATTTGTACACCTAAATGTAGCCCTCTTAACTGTAACAGAGCACCTGTTTTTAGGTAGTGTCCTGTGCTGTGCACATCTTCATAGGTAGGCAACGTGTTGCTTCTCGCCGTCTTGGCAGAGAATGAGATCAGACCCGAAGGTGAATTCTCCTTTGGAAGTTTTGTGTGGTGAAGTTCCTGAATAAAACATTAATCTGCTTAAATCCATGTGCTGAAGCAGCATTCTGTACCCTAGACATAAACTGTGTTCTGTAGAGAACAAAATCTTACAGACCCACTTTGACAGTCAGTGCAAATAGACCTTGAAGTGTAAGGATGCTGTGGTGCTATTTCAGCACTAAAATTAATCAGTGAGTGTTCTCCTAGTTTTCAAATTAGCCGTTTCACTGAAGAGTGCAGAATTCAACTCCTGCAGGGAGAAAGGTTGCTTGAAATTCTACCTACGCTTTTGTTACAGCACCAGATACCGTTCTGGCAAATGGAAGGTCTGAAATCGTGCCTTTTGTGTGAACTAGCATTTGGGCAGAACTTGCAGAGTAAGTTGCCTGTGGCTCAGGCATTTGCTGACTACTGAGGAGTGCTTCCAGCTCTTATTTCACAAGTCTTTCAGGACGCTTGCATTCACTGGTTTTGAGTATTTGAGGAACACATGAGCTGTATTTAAGTTCTACTCTTTCTTGACTATTGTGTGCTACATAGATACTTTGGTCAAAAAGGTTGTGAAATACCAGCATGTTTGGATGTTCTGAAGGAAGGGGTGTGAGAATTTCTCTGGAGTGAATGCAGTACCATGCAGGGAAACCAGCAGTGCCTTGGCAGCCTCCCACTTCCTTTAATACTAGGTAGAAAGCTTCTAACAGGTTATGTGAAGCTCGTTAGGAAGTTTGTGAGAAAGAAGGTAGCTGACAATATAAAGAGGGCTCCAAAGGAACCTAAACTGTGGTCACTGCATTAATATCCTTACTGAGGGAAGAGTAGTTTGTATTAAACCAGAAGTCTGACAGTCACTACTACATAGTTGCGAACTACTAGTAGTGCATGTTGGTGTTAGGGCAAGTGATGCATAGTAGGTTTGGAGAGTTGGTGAGTGCACAGTGTGGCTACCAAGAGCAGTGCAGGAAATCAAAGGTTAAAAGGCGTAAGGTGTTGAGGTGGGAGAGTGGAGGCTGTTGAGCCTATGTGCAAGTCAGTGGTACTGTGGTGTAGAAGCAGAGTATGGTCCCTTGAAAAATCAGACATCCCACTGATTCGCTGGTTCACAGAATAACCTTGCCTTTCAGTCACAAATCAACTTCCATGGCAAAAAGCTGAAACTGGGGCCAGCAATTAGAAAGCAACAGAACTTGTGTAAGTACCTATAAACAAGTTGGTTCATATCACAAGTATATATTAAAGTATGTGTTTTTCTAATTATACATTTTAAAGTATTTGCAAGGATGTTATTGTGGTATCTGTGTATTACAGTTAAACTTAAGTTTTGAATTTTATGACCTCGCTACTTGTGTGATATATGGTTTTGATAACAAAACTCAGATTGATACCATAGTACCATACAGTTATATTGAGTTAAACTGAAGAGTCTAAACATTTAAGTTTGGGGTTTTTTTTTTTTGAGGTTGCATTCAGATTACTAATGAAATACATGTGAATATGTCTTAATACTTGATGTTTCTTTAAATCAAGGTTCTTACGTGCATGCCAGACCTATAGTCTTCAATCCTCCTCCACCACAGTTCCATAGTGTATGGAGTAATCAAAATACAGAGCCATACATGCAGCCTCCAGCTGTAGTGAGCCCAGTAACACAGTACGTTCAGGTAAGGCTATTTATGCATTTTGGTTTGAATCAAATATTTCTGAGGGTGCAAGCGCATACGACTTCAGGAGTATGTGTTGAGATTCCCATCTTATCTTACCGGTTTGATTTTGTATTACCTTCCCTTATAAGAAGCACCAAACTTCAAACCACTTTTGAAGAAAGACAGCAACCTTGAAAAATGTGTTCCATGATGTGATCTCATTGTAAACCAAGACAGGGAGATTTGATTTTTTATTTTGAAAATGAGAACTCTTAAAGGTGGAGCTGGTTTAATTGTATAACAGTTTTTAAGTGACCTTGTAACTTGTCAGAGACATACTTCACAGATCAAATGCATCTGGATATTTAATGTACTTCTGCCCTGCCTCAGAATAAATGACAAAGTTTAAAAATATTCTTTTTAATATGGAGTCAGAAAGTTGGCTGTGATACTTCCCCCTGCCCCCAGCCAAATTTTCGTTTTCTGAATTGCTCTGGTATCTTTGGAAGAACGCTGCCTTACAGCATCTCCTCTGAACAGCTGTGACCAGTACAGTGTCCCTACAGGACATCTCTTTACTGGTATTTCAGGTAAATGTTCTTAGACATAGGTAGAGTACTTCTGGCCTTGTTGGGAGTACTGTACCATGAATAAAAGGCTTTCCAGATTATTGACACTTCCTGTATTAACCTTGTATGACAGGGCAGTATTAATTACAAACTGGTTCTCTTTTGTGTATTTTTGTAAGCAAGTGAAGATGAGCAAACTGCAGTGACTTGCAGAAGCACCTTTTTTAAGGCACAGAGCTTGGCAGTAGTACTTTTGCTGATTCTTCTAAATTTATTACGGGATTGAGATAGGAGGATCTAATCCTTTTTAAATGCTGAAATGTGCCTTTAAGTATTCTCTGAAGAAGCTGAGAACCTTTCAAGTTAGTATTGTGTCAGAATACTTGTACAGAAGAAATGCTGTGAAATTGTGTGACTTGTAAGGCTTAGCTTGCCTTTGGCTCAAAGAAACTGATCTTCAGGCTGTATTCCATTATTTCATAGTATTTGGTCTGTTTCAGGTCTGCTTTAGGAAGTTTATGGGATGAGTTGTGCTCCTCAAATGCCTTAAAAGATCAGCTGCAAGCAGGTGTGGGATTTTTAGATATGTAATACACTTTGGAATCCTGCTTTCTAAAGATTTTTAGTGTTTGCAAGTGCTGAAATGCCATAGGAAACCTGTAAGAGTTGCTTTTAAGAAGTTAAGTTAGCCTGAAGCAGGAATTAAAGTAACGATGTGACTACATAAGTCTTGAAATGTGCTCCTAGCTTTATAGATACCTTTGCAGATATCATATTTTTACCTTGCTTCAAACTGGCATTTGAAAAAAGCTTTATTTGCAGACATACCCATACAGTTCACCAGCTGTACTGATACAACAGCAAGTTCCTGTAGGATATCCGCCAACCTTCAACTACCAGGTATGTAATTCTAGGGGCAGTTTGACACTTGACAAAACTTGAATGTAATGAACAGTGTTAACTGGAGTCTCATATTTGTTTCTGTGGATTCTATTTCCCTTCAGCTCCTGTTTCTGAGAAATGAAAAGAAAAACCATAATTAGTGATATTTTTATTCTAATGGAGTGAAAATGGTTGGATAACTTCGCATACTTCTAACTTATTTTTTAATTTTTTTTTAGTATGCTATGATAAAACAATTTCCAAATTAGCAAAAAGTATGTGAATTAGTAGTATTCCTAGTGGGAAGGAGCTTTGCATTTGTACATGCTATAGTGCAAGTAGTTGTTGTTAGTTGCTTGTAACCGTCATCAAGTCTTACCAGACGGTGAACGTGGGATGTATATAGAGAGCTCTTTTGAGTTCTAAACATGTCTGGGAAGGCACTTAGCTGATAGTGATTTTTGAACTCAGAAGTGAGATATGTGGGGAAGTCTAGTTTTGTTTTGGTAACAGGAAATAATTCAGAAACTGAAAGTAACTAGAAGCTCAGTATGTTTTCACTGTGGCTGCTGTGATTCCCCTAATTTTCTTAATCATTAGAAATCTTTTTTTTTTATTTTTTTAAACTTAGAATGAGAACAGGTATTTGAATTTGTGGCAAGGATGACCTTGTACTAAACACTACATAAGGTACACATGGCAAAGCTACCTTGCTTAGTGAAAAATCCAGACATAACATAACATAAATGGGTAGCTCTTAAAGAACTGTTACTTGCCCGTGTTGGAAATGAGTAAATCAAAGCTCATTCTTGTCCAAATCTTGTTTAAGGTTCAACCACAATGGCTTGCGGGGGAGCAAAGAAATTATGTTATGCCTCCGGTAAGTCTACAGAATTAAACTTCCGACACTTTGTCTTTTTAATTAGCACACTGTTTTGATGCCTTGATACTTTAAAGAAAAATAATTGTTGACTGAATCTGTGTGTAATCTGGTCTGTACAAATCTGTAGCTGCTGACAGAGTAGGTAATTGTTTATGCTTTCCTG
The DNA here is from genome assembly GCA_020746105.1 of Trogon surrucura. Classification (NCBI taxonomy): domain Eukaryota; kingdom Metazoa; phylum Chordata; class Aves; order Trogoniformes; family Trogonidae; genus Trogon; species Trogon surrucura. The sequence goes on along the minus strand of CM036622.1, from coordinate 12,962,518 downwards.
CTGACATGGTGCTGACAGAACAGAACTACCTGTTTTATTGTGGTGTTCCATATGTTCTGGTCACAGAACTGGAGAATTCTAACATGAATGGAATCGGTTTGTTATGAAAAGTTGAATGAGAAATAAGTGGTCACCTGGTGCACAATCCTGACTTGTAAGATCTGTAAATATTACTGCTTATTGTTCCAAATTTTTTTAAATTTAAAAAGCCTCAAAATATTGTCCTTTGCAAATACTGATTCTGTTTTGGCTTCTTTCAACAGCTTTTTAAAATGGTTTGCCAGGGTGCTACAGACTGTAGGTGGTGCTGATGGCTTCTAAAGACATTAGTTGCATTCTCTGACTTTACATGAGTGACATCCACAAGAGAGGAAAAACTGTGATGCATTTCTTTAGCAGTGTTGGAATTTAAACTTTATCTTGGGTGTTTTTAGGTTCTTTGGATATAGTCTTGTATTTATTGAATACAGTTTCTATTAATGGTTTAAAAGCTGTAATATTTGACTTTCTTCGAAATGGTGTTCTTTCAAGCTAATTCCCAGCAGAGGTCTGAAGAATTTGTGAAAGGTAAATGGGGAAAAATGAAGAAAATGGAACTTTAAACATATGTTTTGCTGCCTGCATGCATCTGACAATTCTGTGTCTAATATTAGAAGAATACTTCATTCCTGTTAACTTTCAGTCATGTACTAAGTTTTACTTTCAGCTTCTCAGCAAAGAAGCAGACTTTTTCTTTTCATGGAAAGTCTGTATTACTGTTACTGAGAATTACTTGTGCTTTAATGGGGCAGAAACAGACTCTAGAGTTCAGAATTCACTGAAATACTGACTAGCTTACTGGCTTGAAATATTTTTTGTTGAATAGCATCCGTGAACATTACGCAGCTGCAATATAGCACTTCACATTAAAATGGTAGCAAGCCGAAGAGTTTTTGAAGTAGGTGTGCAGGGTGGTTTTAATTCAACACTTTAAGCTTGATTACATGAGCAGACAACTTTTCTGGAAAACTACCTCAGTTAAACAATTATCATTCTTTACAGAGAGGCACATAAGGAGGCAGGAAGCTTCATTCTTCAGTATTCTGCTTTATCCCTACTTATTTGCCTGAATAATCATGATTTCCATGTGTCATGAAATGCCCCAGTTATGTGGTCAGATAGGATACCACCTCTAGGAATATGGATGGTACTCTACTACTGTAGGTTTCTGAGTCTCCCAATATTATCAGCTTGAATTTACCATTTTGGTGTTGAAGGGCATTGGGGAGTATGAGGGGGTACACCTTGTAATTCCTCTGTATAGTCACAAATAACCTCCTTAAAAATGAGGTTGCAAGAAACTGAAAACTGCTGTTGTGTCGGGGTAATCTGACTGAGGAAAAATGTTTTGCCCCTGAAAAGTGAAAATGCTTTACTCTGATACTGAGATCTTGGTAAAACTGACTGTAAAAGCTGCCGATCCTCTCTAGAGGCATCTGGAAGGATGTTTCCATAAAGGATAACTGCTTCATCAGCCTCCTTGCTGTTGTAACTAACCTGTACACTGTTGCCCATTGCAGTACTGCGTTGTAAATGCAGGGGAGCAGGAAGAGTTGCTTGTTTTGGTTTTATTTTGTAGGGTTTTCTTTAAAAAACAACCAAAAAAGTAATAATACTTATGTTTTTCTAGACCTTTTTGCATCTTGGGGGAGAGGGGAAAAGTTATATTAGCGTGAAAACAAGAAAGGAACTGTATAGAGAAAAGGAACTTTTTGAAGGACAGTGGTAGTAGATGCTTTCCTTCCCCTTCTTTCACATGATTTTAGTGCCTAATCTCTTGGAGTTACCTGCTGATTGGCTCCAGTTCTCAGTGAACACTTACTGCTCAGTTTGCCTGATGGCAAAACCCATGTGTGGAAGAAGTACGTTGAGGAGTCAACTCTGAAGAGCTTTCAGTGGATAGTTCTACTTCCTTCCAAAAACGATATATTCTAACGTGTTCTCTATCTTAATAAAATAGATAAGGATACACTATTTCCTCCCATCTGTGAAGGTATTATCAGAAGTGTGAAGGTGAGGTTGGCATAGCTTACAGATAGGTGAGGACCAGCAACAACACAACTGTGTGTGATTTCCCAGTGTTACTGAAACACTGCGTTGTTTAAAAAACTGTACAGGTTTATACGTCAGTCAATTATCACTGCACTGAGGATCCAGAACTTATCCCGACAGAATGTGCTGTTCCTGAGCCTACGCAGTCGTCTACTAACAGTCCACAGAAGGTAAGTGCTTTCTCAAAACTTAAAGTGTTTTTGTTATAAATCCTACTCCCAGAAATTTGCACATGAAGATTGTGGCTTGGTGAAGGGGTCCTCTGACCAGCGTCCTAGAAATTAAGGTTAGAGTTGCTACTTTAACTGGTTGATCAGTCTGCTGTCTGTGATTTCTGTGTACAATTTCAGAAGCCTCATGTTTCCTTGAAGCTATTATATTGTTTGTCTACAGTGCTGAGGGCTGTATAAAATGTGTGTTCTACTTGGTTAAGTACAATAATGTTTTAAGTGACGAGACTTTACGTAATGTGCTGAGAATTACAGGGGAAACTGCAAGTACTGAAAACCAAGTTAGGTAGCGCACTGCCTGCTACCTTACAGAGTTTTATTTTACACTCTGAATATTTAAATCAGTAACATTTTACTCCCTCCTTCACTTTCTGTGGAAGGTGACTCCAGTTTGGCCAGCAGTTTGCTCTGAATTCACTTCCCTGAAGAAGACTTAATTTTTTCAGCTGTCAGCCTATTCCACAACTCAACTGGCCTGGTCAGAATTGTTGTTGCCTTGTAATGTCTAATGGTGATAATGAGTTACCAAGATTAAATGATTCTCAAGAAAAGACAAAAGAGCTCAACCAGTCCTGGGCCCCTCAGTTTGAGAAGGACAGGGAGCTGCTTGAGAGAGTCCAGTGCAGAGCCACAAAGATGATTAAGGGAGTGGAACATCTCCCTTAGGAGGAAAGGCTGAAAGAGCTGGGTCTCTTTAGCTTGGAAAAGAGGAGACTGAGGGGTGACCTCATTAATGTGTAAAGGGTGAGTGTCAGGAGGACAGAGCCAGGTTCTTCTCAGTTATGTCCGATGATAGGACATGGGGAAATGGGTGCAGGCTGAAGCATAGGAGGTTCCACAAAAGTGTTGGGAAAAACTGTTTCACTGTGAGGGTGCCAGAGTGCTGGAACAGACTGTCCAGAGAGGTTGTGGAGTCTTCTCTGGAGACTTAAAAAAAATACATGGGTGTGTTCCTTCCTGTGTGACGTACTCTAGGTGTTCCTTCTTTGGCGGAGGGGTTGGACTAGATCTTTCGAGGTCCCTTTCAACCCCTGACATTCTGTGATTCTGTGAAACTTAGGGCAGTGGAGAGGAATCTTGAACTCAAAGTAAACCCTGTGACACACACACATTGGTAGCAGTGGGCTAAGATCAGTATTGTTGTAGATGCACCTGTAACTGTATTTCAGAAGTCTGTGGACAGGAGTATACAGACGGTAGTATCCTGTCTGTTTAATCCTGAGAACCGTCTGAGGAACACCTGTGTATCACAAGAAGACTACTTCAAGGTATGTAGTGAAAGCAAAATTAAATCTCTAAAACGAAGCTGGCCTTCAGTTTGTTCACCTGTAGGATACTATACAGATGAAGGGATTCATATTTGTAATGTCATTACAAGTTATTTTTTCTTGTATATACTCTGAGATGTACAGATTTGGCTCTCAGCTGCTTAATGCTGGCAGTAAATGCTGAAATTGGATTCACTGGGTTTAATCAAGACTGCATAAAAAAAATTGCTGAACGGTCAACTCATGGACATTTAGAGCATCAGGCCGGGTAGTCCGTTCTCAGTGACAAATTGCTGAGAGGGCAGTGGGTTACTCGTCAGTTTGGACAGAGAATGTTGAGTTTGAGCATTGGTATGATACTCTTTACAGCAGCGGAATACCCACTGTGGATGGTGGATCTTTATGCTTTATTTAAAATGTCTATGCTTTAACCCATAAACTGTTAAGTCTAGATTGGTAACTGATCATCATATTTTTGCAGATTTGTTCAGTGTTTGTACAATTGCAGTTTCTGATTATATTCCAAATGGTTTTTAATTTCTGTTGTGTATCAATGTTATGTTGAAGATTTTGTTTCCTTTTTTTTAAAAAAAGGACAGGTATGTGGACTAGGCATGTGTACTCTGAAACAGGAATACAAAAGCTGTATTAATTATTTTTGAAGGGGGGTGAATAGGGTACAGAATGAATGTCTTCAGATATTTGTCATGAAACTCCAGTTGTTTTATTATCTAGAGAAAAAAATGTCTTGTCTTTTATCCTATCCCATTCCAGGAGAGGAAGGTGCATCACTTCAGAAAAGGAAGAGCAGTACTCAAAAGTGTTTGATCAGCAAAGACCCTAAAGTATCTAAAGTCATTAACTTGATGCTACTACAGTTCAGATCAGTGATATATGCAGTGTAACCTTTTTCAAGAAGTTGCTTCAAGTTGAAGTTTGTGTTCATGTTCTACCTGTTTCAATCCAGTTGGTTTTGCTTGAGTTGTTTGAAGTTTTAAGAGTTGACAGACTTACTCATTGTTCGCATGTTTCCTTTGATAACTTAACTGAAATGTTAACAAGTTTACATGTAAAAGCACTCTTAGTTTGTTTGGTGCATGTGGATTACTAAGTTTTAAGGTACAGTTTGCATGTTACACTTAGTTTTTCTCAAACCACAATTGAAATGACTAATACTGACCAGTTATCTCTTACAGTTTAAAAAAAGTAGTTATTTGCCCAAGAGGTTGTATTTTAAAACTGAGCTCTTAATCAGTGGAACAGAAGATCTCAAGCTGTAACTCAACTGAAGTCCTTTTAAGATCTGGTTGTCTTTAGACTACCTAATCAATGTGGTTGTGTTTGTTAATGACAGTTTATGTACCTGCAGTCTTGAGCATCACTGTTAGTTTTGGGAAAGTAATTAAGAGAACCCTAAAATTGCTATATGTAACTTCAGATGCAAGAATGTAATTAGCTGTATTTGCTACTCAGTATGCTTTTTTTTTTTACTTGAGAAATTTTAGCAATACCTGTATGTTAAAATTGTGAGAAAATACTGCCTTTAAAATATGCTTTTGTTATGTGATGCAAACTGTTAATCAAAGAATATCTGTAAGTCTATTTTAATAATTACGTAGCTTTTAGTCGTGTATTTTGAAACAATTAAAATAAATTTTTATTTTGACTTGGCTTCCCAGACTTCCGGTCACATGCTAATATAATAGAGTTAATTTTAAGCTGCTTTGTGAAAGGCATACAACATAATAAAGATTTGTTGAAGCTACTGAAGATTTTTCTAATTTTTTTAAAAAATCAATATTAAAAAAAATACATAATTTGGAGTTTTCAGATTATTGAATTTCTTTCCTTTGCAACTTTATGTATTTAAACAGTCTGCTCAGACTGTTTAAGCTGTGATATCAATTTATTGATAAAGGTAATTGTTTTTCTGCAAATGCAGTTTCATTTTGCCTTAATGTTCTAGTTGGCTTGATTGCCTGGGGATGTATTTGAAGCTTTATGCTGTAGCTATAAGAAAATATGAAGTGCCTCCATGTACTTCTCATTGAAAAGTCTCAACACCAAAGGAAGAGATTAAACAGAAGATACCTACATAGAGTGCATATTTTATGTTTATTTGGCCAAGTGTTACCCATAGGACCATCTGGTGAGTGACTTGATTGTTTGGTAGGTTTGAAAATGTTGTGCTAGATAGGAACTGTTCTTACAAGCGTGCTGAGAATGAGAAGGCTTAGCACAGTGAAATGCATCGCTTAGACCTTACGAATGCTATTTATTTTCTATTCCGTTAGATCATATTGTGGTGCTTTTGTTAGCAATTTCTCACCTCTAGGAAACCTAAATTGGTTGTGTGGGGTTTTTTTTATTCCCATCTGGGAGTTGTACATTTTTGTGGCATATGCCAGTAAAAGTAACAAGTTATAACTAAGAACGTGCATTTTTAATGTTCTTTTGAAGTACCCCATAAGCATAACGCAGAAACAGTAGGTAAATCTCTTTTGTAGTGTGTTCAGGAAGTTGAAACATCTGCTTGATATGGCTGTAGCTGAAGGCATTTTCAAAATAGGTGCACAATTGGAGCTTCTTGCAAGTTTGCAGCTCTTGTATTCTCAAATAAAGCGAACTGTGTTAACTAGTAGGCAGTAGCGAGTTCTTGCAGATCTGCCCTTGCTTACACAAAGTGTATATGTTCTGTATGGGACCTAAAAGCATGCAAGTCTCCTTTAAATAGTGAGACAGCTTTTTGTCAAAACAGTCAAAAAGAAACAGTGGTTTAGACAACACATAAAAATGCCCTGCTTGTGTTTACTTGGTATTACAGAGCTATGACACTTGTTCCTGTTACGGTTGTTAGTTGAAGTGTCCGAGTAAGCTGCTTGGTGCTGTGGACTTTTTATACCCTTTTACAAGCCTTGCCACCTGACAGAATTATTCTTGGAGACAGCCAGCCAGATGGTGTTCTTGGATCTCCATGAGAATGAAAAAAAAATATTCAATTTTGACAGGAATTGGCATCTGTGCCAGACAATCATTCTAGGTATTTGTGTGCTAAACCGGTATGTTAAGTTCTGTCTTACACGAAGGTGATCTGATCCTTGAATGCTGCAAAGGAAAACAAGGATTTTCCTTTAATTGTATTTCACAGGGTTTTCTTTTGCATGCCTTAATGGAACAGGTTTTTAAAAGTTCTCTAACAGGTGTACAGTCTATATTCCCTGTGGAAATTACTTGGTAGAACAGTATTTTAGGATAGATGTTGTAACTTTAAAAGCCTGCCACATTCCATGTAGCTGAGAAAGCAAAAAAATTAAAAGAAAATCCACAAAAAAAGTATGTGTCAGAGCTACAGGTGAAACGTGCATTTTGAGAAAAAGCTTAAGTAGCTTTAAACCCTAGATGGATTCTTACTTTTTCATTCCTGCTGTACAGTTTGGAGTGTACTTCAATTTAAACTTTGTTGAAGGAGGTGGGGAAACACACAGTTTTCTTTTTAAAGAAAGAAGGCAGCGGCTGAGTGTACAAAGACCTTTGTGTTGCCTTGGTGACTGTTCTGGTTAGCTACTGTGGATAAATTAAAAGGTTGTCTTCCAGTAGCATGAACTTGTTTGTACATTGTACTCAAGACACATGAGAGAGAATTTTTCTTTCTTTTAGCTTAAGATTGAGAGGCTCTAGTATTGAGGACAAGTTTTACATTTAAAAACGTTAGTGTCAGAGCTGAAAATAAGAAAGTGTATTTATCCATACAGTAACTGTTTTAGGACCAGCACCATAATTAAAATCACAAAACCACTCTCAAAAACCTCTGAATATCTTGTCCAGTAAAGGTGCGAGCTGCAGTCAGTCGATACATTTCTGATGCCGTGGAACATTAGAGATACTGCTTGTAAAACAGTACCTGTGGATCTGCAACATCCATCTCTTCTGGAGGAGGGAGGTGTGTTGGTAATTGTGCCCCTCAAACTTCTTACTATTAACCTGTAATGACTGGTGGTATTTCAGTGTATTGTTTGAACTGTCAAGGCTGCTTTTCTTTTCCCCTCTGCTCTTGAAGTGAAGTCTGACCTTATCCTCTATATGCTTTCTGTTGTAAATTTAGAAGACTAGTATTTGAGTTGTGCCTTTTTTTTCTGCTAGAACAAACTTAACCAAATGTTTTTCCCCTTTATTTTGTGCTGGTTCTTTTAGTACAATATGAAGTGAGTGTCCAAGGAATTTTTAAATTTCCTGTTAAGTCCTGCTTGACAAATTTAGGACTAGAAGCACCAGTTAATAGGGGTCCTTCACTTATTTCACTGGGAAAAAATGGTGTTTAGAACCATAAAATCATAGAATAGTAGAATAGTTTGGGTTCAGAGGTACTTCTAAAGGTTATTAAGTGTGTGTGTGTGTGTCCCTGCACTTAATTAGCAGGCACATTCTCAACTAGATCAGGTTGGTCAGAGCCGTGTGCAGCCTGATCTTGAATGTTTCTGGGGATGGGGCTTCCACCGCCTTCACAGGCAACCAGTTCCGATGTGTTTCAACCACCCTCCGTGTAAAAAATTTCTTCCTTATATCTAGCCTAAATCTACTCTTTCAGTTTAGAAGTGTTATCTCTTGTCCTATCACAAGAGACCCTGCTAATGGGTTTGTCCCCACCTTTCTTAAGAGCGCCCTTTAAGTATTGAAATACTGCAGGAAGGTTTCCTCAGAGCCTTCTCGGCTCTAGGCTGAACAACCCCAACTCTCTCAGCCTTTCTTCAGAGGAGAGGTGTTCCAGTCCTCTGATGATTTTTGTGGCCCTCTGGACCTGCTCCAACAGATTCGTGCCTTTCCTGTGCTGAGGACTCCAGAGGTGGGTGCAGTACTGGGGATGGGTCTTGACAGAGTAGGGGGTCAGGACCATCTCCTTCAAAAAAAGTTTTAGCCTGTAGCCGTTCATGGGTCAAACATGGTTGAGCTGTGCAGCCATCCAGTTCTTTTAAACTGAATCTAGAAAGCAGTTAAATTATTTAAAACAGGATTCATGGCCCTTGTGCATCTAACAAGCAAACAAGGTGCCTTACAACAGCCACAAGGGATCCTACATGTGCATGGTAGAGTAATCTTTTAGGAACATAGTTGCAGTTGGGATGGGCACATACTTCCAGTGCCATCTCTTAGCGGGGTATTACTATCATGTAAAACATGCATTGCTCAGAGAGCATGTACTAATTCATAGAATCATTTATGTTGGAAGGGGTGTCTGACTGTGAATCTAGTACTGCTGAGTCCACTGCCTGTATATGTCTTTTTAAATACCTCCAGAGGTGGTAACTCAGCCACTTCTCTGGGCAGCACTGTTTACGACCCTTTTGGTCAAGAAATTTTTCCTAATATCAAATCTAAATCTCCCTGGCACAACTTCAGCCTATTTCCTCTTGTCATATTGCTTGTTACTTGGGATAAGAAACTGATCCCCACCTTGCTACAGTCTCCTTTCAGGTATGGGGAGAGAGGATTAAAGGTCTCCACTAGCCTTTTCTCCAGGCTGAACAACGCCAGTTCCCTTAGCTGCTCCATGTAAGATGTGCTCTAGACCTTCACCAGCTTCAGCAAAGACTTTTATGTCTGTCTTTTAGTGAGAGGGCCGAAACTGAACACCGTATTTGAGGTGTGGCCTCGCCAAGGGCTGAGGGAGATGAGAGCTTCCCTACTTCTGGCCACAGTATTTCCGATACAGCTCAGGAGGCCGTTGGCCACCTGGGCACACTGCTGGCTCATGTTCAGCTGGCTACTAACACCCCCAGGTCCTTTGCCATGGGGCAGCTTTCCAACCCTTCGTCCCCAAGCCTGTAGTTGTGGTGACCCAAGGGCAGGAGCTAGTACTTGGCCTTGCTGAACTTCATATAGTTGGCCTTGGCCCATTGATCCAACCTGTCCAGATTGCTCTGTAGAGCCTTCCTGCCCTGAAGCATCTCTCTGCTCCCACCCAGCCTTGTGTTGTCTGCAAAGTTGCTGAGGGTACACCCGGTCCCCTGGTCCAGATAATCGATACAGACTTTTAAACAGAGCTGGCCCCAAAACAGCCCCAGGGAATGCCACTTGTGCCTGGCCTCAGCTGGCCGTAACTGCATTTACCACCACTCTTAGACCTGGCCACCCAGCCAGTTTTGTACCAGTGAAGAGTGTGCCAGTTGGAACCATGAGCAGAATGATGTGGGGAGTGATGTCAGAGGCTTTACTGAAGTAGAGAACATCCACAGCCTTTCTCTCCTCCACTAAGCAGGTCACCTAAGCAGGAGGAGGTGAGGGCTTGCCTCATAAACTCCTGCTGGCTGGGCCTGATCACGTGGTTGTCCTGTATGTGCCATACGGTGACACTCAAGGTGATCTGCTCCATAACCTTCCCCAGCACTGGGATTAGGCTGACAGGCCTGTAGTGACAGGCCCATGTCTTCCTTTTGGCCCTTCTTTTAGATGGGTGTCACGTTTGCTAACTTCCAGTCCACTGGGACCTCACCGGTTAGCCAGGACTGATGGTAAAGGATGGAAAGCAGCTTGGTGAGTACTTTGACCAGCTCCCTCAGTACCCTTTGGTGGATCCCATCTGGCCCTGTAGACTTGTGTGCATCTAAGTGGTGGAGCAGGTTGTGAACTATTTCCCCTTGGATTATGGGGGCTTCTTCTTGCTCCCTGTCTTCCAGCTCAGAGGTCTGGGTACTCCAAGAACAGCTGGTCTTACTATTAAGGACAGAGCAAAGAAGGCATTGAGTATCTCAGCTTTTGTTACTATGTTTCCCCCCACATCCAAGAAAGGATGGAGATTCTCCTTAGCCCTGCTTTGGTTGCTAATGTGTTATAGAAATGTTTTTTGTTGCCTTTTCTAACAGTATCTGGATTGGGCCTTGGTCCAGTTTTCTCCATGCAAAGCTTTGTGACATACCCTTAAAGTGTCTTCCTTTCTCTTTTGCACCTACTAGGGTGGAAATCTCTAGAGGTATCTTTAATTATTGGGAGAAAATCCTCATACTTGTCAGGATTTGTGGGACAATGCTTTGCTGTACTCAGCAGCTGCCCTGTGATTCACGGGTAGGTTTGAAGTCTGCTGCAGATGGTGTTTTCACTATAGCCTTTAGAGGGCTCTCACGTTCAGTGCTACATCAAAAGATCATACTGTAAGTAAGAGATAGCAAAGAGCAATTAATCTGAAAACATCATTGGTCAAGGTATGTATATAGAGTATATAAACATTATGTTGTGAATAAGTTTTTCTTTACTGTCCCTTAAGTTGCAACTGTTAATTAGCTTTATTTTGAGCAAATATGCAGAATCGATCTGCTTACAATACCACTGTAGTTGTTTTTTTTTTAAAGGAAAAAGTAGGTCTTTCCCTTTTTGTTAGATGTTTCACTTGTGCAGATAAAACTTAACAGTGCAGCACTAGATGTTAGGAATGCTAATTGAGGTTGCTGGCTTAGTGCTCCTGTTTTTACTTTCACTAGAATAGAGGTCTTTACTCATAGTTAAGCAACTTACTGAATCTCCTCTAAGGAACAATATTGCAACAACAGATCTTTATTGTCTTGAGACACTTCCTGTAAATGCCGGACTTCATCTTTGTCAGGGAAATAAGTCTGTGTGGTCTGCCTATTGGAATGTTGTAATAGGTTTCATAAACCTCGTCAGTTGTGCTTTCTCACTGTTGCGGTGGTTATACCTTGGATTAGGAGACAGCAAGACTCAGAAATTAATTGTTTTCTTAGGTGGTCTGTCCTAGTTTCGTTAATTAAAAGTGATATTCTGTTAACAGATCTTAAAAACCATATTTTTTCAAAGTAAGATAAAAAGGATCGATAGTGGTGGAGTTTCAGAGGTGATGTTTTAGTGCCATGTTGCATACTAGTAAATGGTGAACTCTTGGGCTGATGAGCTTTGTTTTGCCTTGGTTTCTGGGGACTTGGCTTGGGCGCTCAGCGAGTGGGAATGCTGAGCGGTGTGACAGTTCACACTAAAGCGTGCTTTCCTACACTGAGACAGTATGGAGTGTATGGACTGGGGTGCAGGAAGCCTGGTAGGGATTCTTTACTTCTTTGGATTGTATTTGTTCAGCTTTTAACAAGTGTCTTTTAGGCAGTTGATTCCATGTGGGAATATCTGCAAGAGGTTCAGGATAGGTGGGCTGGCGAGTCAGTGGGTTGAAATAAAATGTAATCCTGAAATTTACACCTTAGCAAATCCTTCCATGTCCAGGGAAGGAACATTTTCTAGGTTCCTGAGTAAATTATGCTGCAGCAACATTTCACGTCTCAGCATAGCTGAGCAAGGATCACTGACTCCATTTCTCTGAGTTTGGAGGATGAATGTCTCCTTCTGAAAGATCCCTTATTTGTGCTTTCTCAAGTTACTAAGCAGGTTCTAAACACAGGCCAGCACTAACTGCGAGCAGAGCTCCTTTGACCAAATGAGGTTTGGTTACTAAGTGAGCAGTGGACTGTACCCATTCTTTAAAATAAGCTAAATTTTAAAACTGGTCTTTTAAATGGCATTCTTAAATAAGTGAGACCGGAGTATTTTTGCAAGCCTTGGCCTCTGTGTCTTCTCGTAGACTTTTTGATCTGTTTTTGAGAAACTATCCCTGCATATAACATAGCCCAGTATGGTGTCTGAGCTGGGTGCAGCTGTGAAGGTGTAGGAATTCTCACAGACGAAAGATGCATGAGGAGTTCACTGGCTTTGTAATATTTCTTATTCACACGATGCTTTGTAACACTTGAACGGTTATTAAATTCTTAGACTAACATCTGTTTTATAACCATCTAGGTTGTTTTTCTGTGCATTAATCTTCACACTGTGGTGGACCCAGCTGTGCAGTCCATCTCCTACATAGAATTTTAGCAGTTGCCATGACAGCATTGAGCTACCTACTGGCGAGAGAAAATAGGCATGTGACTACTTTGATCTCTTGCAATGTAATTTAGTCATCAGCCAGCAGGTGGGGCATTAAGCTAACAAAAACCTACCAAATACTGTAATTTTAAAAATGCTTGTCTTGTGCAACGCTACATACAGCCTGTCCTTATAATAAAAGCTGTCCATCACAGAATGTAGCAGTTCTTATTGTAGGCTAATTGATTTCTGCATTAAAAAATACAGCTGTAAGAAATGCAATGAAAACACTTTGCACATTACCAAAGGGTTTTACACTGTGTGATGAGTTTGGCAGTAATGCTGGGTGTGTTAGCAGATTTGTCACTGCTGCTGGAGTATATTGTCAGGACAGAGCTGGGCATTCCATAATGAAGCAGGACCGGGAAGTTTAAACTACTGATGTATTCTGGAGCTGAAAAATTCCTATCAGCTTATTTGTGACTTTTCAGTTCCTCTCTTCATTTGTAAGTGCTTACAAATCAAATCCTTAAATGGACTTGACAGTATTCAAAGGGGTGTAAGTCAGAAAAGGCTTTAGTCATCCTTTTTGCTTTCAGGTAAGTCTAGTTTATTCTGCAACTCCAAGAATTTGAGAAATACAAAATAGTAAAAAGAAAAGCCTGTAGTGATTCTTAAATCTTTACTATATTCTGAATATACTCATTAGCCGCCTTCTCTGTTCCCTTTTTTACAGAGGTGAGGTTGTAATGAGTAAGAACATCAACCACTTCTTTAAAGTGGATACTCATTCTGCATGTCTTAGTTCTTGTAAATGAAATACAGTAATTGGCAATGGTGATTTACCTTTGCTACCAGTGCTTAGTGTTACTTGCTGTGTTTTCAGTGTTTGCTAGGACCAGATCCCTCTAGGGTGGTTGGAGGAGGGGAGAGAGTTATCTAGCAGAAATTGTGGATGACTTAATTTTCAGTTGCTGTGTCTGCTTCCCTTAGGGAATTACGAGCTCTCTGAAATGTTTGCTTTCTTGGGTGACATTTTCCAATATAAATGACAGGGTATTATGAAGCCAACAGTGAACAGACCAAAGGCAAAAAAAAAAGTTCGGGTTCACTTACGTATTTGCTTACCTTGTTATTATAGAAGAAGCGAAAAAATAATAAAGTCTTATTTTGCTGAGTTCCTACATTTGGTGTTGACCCTTAAGCAATCTTAGTTAAGAACCACTGTACTTGTCTAGATTAGGGTTTGTTTAGTTTTTTATTGAGAACCTGTCTATAAATGGAAAAGTAAAAAGGCAAGAAAACACATCTACAAGAACATCCTCAGCTTCTAGCAGCTTGTTCCTCAAGATTTCTGAGCTTGTCTTTGATCCTTCCTTTTGGTATATATCGAACAGAGTAGTAAGGCAGGCTGTACTTTGCCACAATATCAGAGAGTGCAATTATAAATAATAGGAATTATACGTGCTGTATGAGTCCAATATGTTTTCATTCTCGCCTTTGTGGATGTAATAATGCTTTAATCTAAATTAACAATCCATTAACTTGCAACAAAGCTGTTACTTTAAAAAGAAAAAAAAATTGAGCCATGAAACAAACTTTTTTCTTAGAACATTAGAATTATTTAACAGATTTTACACCTAAAAAGAAGGCAGTAGTAGGTAATACTGTGTATTTATACCCAGAGCTCTCCAGAAATACTCAGTATTTGTTGTGAACGTGGTAGTTTCAAGTGCTGTGTACGTGCTGCCTAACCAGCCAAAAATGCCCTGTATGCAGAATTAGAAGCAGCTCCTGAGGCCACAGGTTGTGTCCAGACAAGCTGGATCTGGAAAATTCTACTGTATATGATAAAGTATTGCCTGAATAAGATTCTTGTAACACATGCAGGGAACACATGTAGCTAAGAATCCTGAAGCTTTACATTCTTGGTGACAGATCCTGTTACAGCTACTAGAGTGGTCTCTTAATCCAAGTGCAAGGGTCTGTGTTTTGGCAGCAGATGATGTATTATCTCAAACCAGCCTGTTTCGCTTGTATCCTGCAGCTTCAGAAACTATAAAATTAGTTTTTCTGTGTCTGTTGCCTCACATATGTACAAGCTAAGAATAAAATAGAATTGTATCATAGTACTGTTAATTATTTTGGGAAGAATGCTTTTCAACTTGGAAAGTGGAAATCTCAAACCTACCTGGAAACAGAATTCTGTCTTTGAGCTTAGGAGGTTAAGAGGATTGCCTGAAGTGTCCGTTGAATGCCCCTTGCAAGACATGGTGGGAAACAGATGCGGTCTTTCATTTGCCTAATTCAAGAGCAAAGTTTGTTTTGTGTTGGTCTGAAAGTAACATAGAGAGTTAAACTTTGATCTCTTTGACCTGTTAGGAAACAGTTTGAAAGTTTCATTTTTGCGATATTTAATTTTAAGAATCTTATTATCTGCTCTTTCATCCCATGTGCTGCACTTCACACCTAGTGAGGAAGAGAAGACAGACCCTAGGGGGGAAAATGGAGTTGCTGTAGTCACATAAATGCTACTACTGTTTTCTTACTGTATTTGTTACCTAAGACAACAAGGATATACTTTAAATATACATACTTAACTGTAAGGACAAGGATGAAACTTAATGATTTAGTTTTTCAAATGCTGTTTCCTAAGAGCATTGCATAGCAGAGTAAGATTTCTAAAAACTTGCAGCAGGTTTTATACCTTACCATCCTAGAAAACTCAAATACTGCAGAAGGTACCAGCTTTCGCTGTTACAGTTAGTCAGCTAAAACCTTTTGTTTATAAGTGTACAGGTAACACCAGACAAGCTTATGTTTTCTTGTATGAGTGTAGAGTCCATATTTACCTTGTTCTAATACCAGCCAGTTTGTTAATTTGCCATGTGTTGAAGCAGCTTCTCTTCAACAGTGTTGGCTTTCTGAGAAGCCTAGTCCTGTCCTGAACTGTCACTTCTAGTACAGAAAGTGCTTTTTGGTACTCATTCTTTACACTACTTCTTAGGAGTCTGTATTAGATCATGGTCCTTGTTTAGACCCTCTTGCCAAGCTTTACCTTATGAAATCATATCTGATGCAGTTACATAACAAAGATACTAGAAAAAGTCTCGCACATTTTACTGTGGAGGGTAAAGCACTGTTTGAAGACCTTTAGGTCTGAGTAGTTAAAGAAAACATGGGGGTAGGGTGGTTCAGGCCGAGGTGATACTTCTGGTGTATCAAACCTATTAATGCACTCAGAGTACACAGTTCACATGCAGCTTGTGTCATCCTAAGCTTGGGAAAAGGATTAATTAATTACAACTTACTTTTCCATTCAGTAAGCATTGTGGCACTTCAGTGGTTTGTTGGTGTTTTCACACTAGCTTCGAGATGCATCTGCTGTGTATGCACAAGTTCAGTTTGCCATCTTCAGCAGTGATTTCCTTGGGTGTGGTAGGGGTAAATCAGTTTTCACATGCAGATCAGGAATTGGTATATATGATTTCTGCCAAGCAGGTGAATTTCTAATTATTGGAGGATTGGCTGTGCATTTTTAACTTTGTTGCAGTGTGTTCAAAATTTTCACTCATACTTGCTGATAAAGATCTTGACTTTAAAGGAAGATTTCCAAATTTTCTGTATCTATCTTTAGTTTGTCTTGTGCCAGAAATTGATAAATAATTGCTTGAGACTCTTCAGCCTTTCATCCTGATGACATTACCTGTGGACCTAACTTCCAAGGATGCTGAATACTGGGGCGTGTTCACAGACCACCAAGACTCAAGGCACTTTGCCCCCGTTGTTATCGCTTGGTGTGATACTACGTACCTTGTGCTGAATGCATTGACTGTCTGTGCAGCTGTACAACCTCTTTGCCTACATTTGGGACTTCAGCAAAGCTTCCTTGAATATATCAACAATACTGCAATTTCTGAAATACTAATTCTAGTGTAAACCAGGCTTTATGTACCACAGTGTCTTGTCATGTGGTGTTTTTCATTTTCTTATCATACTGTTCCCTAGAAACTAGATTTGGATCTTGGTCCTGTGCATTCACTGAAACTGCTATAGATTTGATCTGTTTGTGACTAAGTAGTCCTGAGTGTCTTCAGTTAACTTGCAGAAAAGTCCCTGATACCAAACAAATGTGAAACTGGTTAGAATTTGATGTCATCCTCCTTTACCAGAGCTCAGACTGAGGCCTGAGGGCCATGTAAAGGATCACAGCTGCCATGGAATGTGGGGTTTTTTTAAAAAAAAGTTCACAATGCTTTTTCTTGTTAAGCTAGTAAAGTGATTTCTGAATTGGGAGAAATGTTTGTTGACTAGAAAGTCTTAGATCGTGATAACTGCTCTTAACTTAGTGAACTGGAACTACCTGGAAGATACGGATTCTGTTGTAAGTTCCTATACCAAGCTGCTGTTTCTTCTTCCTTTCCACTACCCAGAAATATTTTTTTTCTATAGATTGGGAAACTGTGTTTAACCAAACATACCAATTCTCAGATCATTGCATTAAGTACTGAATTTCCTGGGATGGCATCTATGTAGTGTTTATTCAGATGAAAATGAAGCAAATAGTCTCCACAAGTTATTACCAATAGGGCTGGAGTCAAGTGCTCATAACCTTAAGATAGTGACCCGGTCTAGTCTTTTGCCTGGTCTAGTCCCTGTTTGTGCCACTGGAACAGCAGGGCTGCTGCAAACTGTGGAATAGTTGTTGGTTTTCTGGTGTGTATCTTGTCTATCCTTCTACTCTAAACGTAGTCGACTGTTCAACACTTACTAAGAATTTTATGAATCATTTTGCTTTATTTAAAGTGCTTGGTTGTCTAGTCCTTTTTCATATTAGTGAAATTTATTCAAACATTCCGTGGTTCTGTGAAATGAGTATCTCAGCTGACCTCATTAGTACAGCTGGGCACTAGGTATCCAGTGGGTGAAGTCTAAACCATCAAAATTTCAGAGAATTACTTCCCCTTATTAGGGGAATTAGCTTAATGTGATGGAGAAATTGGAAAATGCATTGATTGGTTATACTGCTCTTTTAAAGCACTGGAATGTTCAAGAAACAAATATATGTGAGTACATATCTAATGCCTTACTGAGTAGTGTTTAGTCTGGATATCCAAGGAAGGGAAAAAAGCAGATCTGTTTCTTGTTAACATTAAGTCTTACTCAGTCTTCTGCATGGGCTTATTACTAGCTGATCTTTTATAGCGGGTTTTCACTTGCAAGTTTTTGAAACACCTCACAGAAATTAATATAACTCTCAATTTTATACTTCTGAGAACAGAGATGCAGGAGAAGCAATTTGTGTAATGTAATCTCTAATGCTTGGTTAGACTGGCCCTTCTGACAGCGAAGATTTGGCTACTTTTTTTATCACCTAGAGGGAGAGCTCCTTTAGTGCCAACGTCGTCTAGCAATAAATCTCGCTCTCTGGCCAAGTCTTATGTATGCAGCCGTTTGGGGGCATATCTCTTCTGTTTCTGAAGGCTCTCCTACAGATTGGATTTAACCAAAATTATTAATGAAATGCAAATGTGAAGCCTGTTTCTGTCAGATGTGGACTGAAACAGTCAAGAAAGGTAAAATAAATAGGGATAAATTAAATAAATTGTCAGTAATTCTCAAATGTAGCCACAACTTTCCTCTAACTACTACAGAGGCAAATTCCATCAAATACTGATCAAGTCAAAATTGCATGCACGTGATGTTATATAACTGTGTAGTTTTCAGAAATCTACAGCAATAAATGTATTTTAAGTTTCAAGACTATAGAAACCAGCTTTTAGAAAGTACATCCAAACTGATTTTTAATTATGCCTAGCCTCTGCAGCTCCCTAGTAGTTGCCTACAAAGGAGTGATTGAAGCACTTTAATTATTTTTATTTATTATTATTTGTTATGTTTTAAATTATTATTATTTTAATGCTACAGGATAGTTATTTAAATTGTCCTGTAGCATTCAAATGCTGTAGTGGTAGAACTCAAGTTACTCTCTTTTGGAAATGAAATAGGAGCTATTTTTAATAACTGCTTGGGCTAAAATTGAGACCTGGTCTGAGTACATGAGCGTGCATGGGCTGCTTCCTTGTTCTGGAACCCTGGGAAGGCAAAAGTGGCAGCTGCTTCTGAGAAAAGGTCAGATTGTGTGCTGCTGCTGCTGCTGGGGCAGGAAGGGTTATACCACCACCAGCAGTGGCGGCGATAGGGGACTGGTGTGATTCTCTGTTCGGCAGCAGTATCGACCTGATTTCTCCCTAGCTTTCTATTCTGTCTTGGTTCCTTCTGTGATTTGCAGGCAATTTTCCTGGTATTTCCAAGAAGCTATGGCTTAGTTCTGAATAACACCCAACAAAATAATTTCTTTGCAAAAAGAGTTCCATGAAAAAATTAAAACTTTTAATTTCCACTCATCATCACCTCTGTGTCTTGAGCGCTTCAGCCTGTCGATGACTCAGACCTGTTGAAAACTACAAGACATGCAAGATCTTGAGAGTGTGTGAGCCTTGGAAAAACAAATCAGAACCAGACATGGGTTAGACAGCTACAGATCCTTTCTTGGAGCTACCATGGTGGCAGATTGCTTGGCACTAAAAGATTGTGCAAAACTTAAAAGGATTGGTTTTCCCTAGCAAATGAGGTGAAAATGGGAGTACAGGGGGAATGATGTATTTGGCATTGGTAAGACAGAGCTGCTTTCTACCACAGTGCCCAAAATACAAACTAGAAATCAAAAAAGTGGTTTACCAGCAAATAAGAAAAAAGTCTGATCCTACTTGGAGAGTAAATAAGATGTATCATAGTAGTTTGCACTGGTGATCTGAAACTAACAATCACAATAGGTGAGGAAAATACGCTAAACGACTTGCTTACTTCAAATGGAGTCTCGTTTTTCTCATTTTGGCTTTTCTTTCATATTTGATCTTGTTAATAAAAAACTCAGTAGCTACTAAATGTGCTTTTCCAGAGCGGCGGGCAAATAACAAACCTAATTTTCTTTACTGATATTTTTGTATCTATTTCTGACTAAGGTAGTCAGAAACAACTTAAGTTTTGCCGAATCCTGGTCAATGTGATGTTGCAGGTGTCTTGCTTTTTGACAGAGGAAACAAATTTTGTTCTAAATTAGCTTTAAATATTTTTTCAGACTACCGTGAAAACTAGAAAAAGGGTTAGCTTGAATGCTGGAGTCTAACTTTGTAGTGAGAATAACAGTGACTGGCATCATTCTGGGGTTCATACAAAAAATAAATGTGGATCTTTCTAATTAGTTGTTCAAATAGTGCTTGGAATAACCAAGCACGGGGTTATCTAGTAGCATAACTAGAAGCACCTTGCATAAGAAATGCTGTGCACTTGATTTCTTGCTGCGTTTCAACAGCATGTTGTCTTCTCTGCCTGTGTCAAAATAAGTACAGAAATTTGGGAAAGCAGAATTCTTCAGTGCCCTACCAGTAGCAATTTACACCTACGTTGAACTTGCCCTACCCAGCTGCACCCAGCACTACAAAGTGCAAATGGAAAACGTGATCACTCCCGCTTGTGACACAGGAGGTTGTAGAGCTCTGCCCTGCTGAATGTGTGTGTGGATTCACAAAAGAGATTGCAGCAAGAAGCAAGTAAAATGTATCAAAGCACTTTTTAACTCTAAAGGTAAACTACTATTCCCTAATGGAGTGTCTAAGGTCAACTTCTTACTGTTGACTGAAGCAATAAGGCCCTTCAGTTGTTTATAGTTAAGTGGTTTAAAGCAGTATTTTACTATTTGATTACCAACTCATTTGTGTTTTGCAGTAGTTTGTTGTTCTAAGGGTGTGTATACACATGCATTTATATATATTAAAAAAAGCACAATTAACTCTGAAATGCCTAGGGTGCTTGTTTATGTTTTTCAAATTCATCAGATTTTTCATGGCAAGAATGTTGCCTCTTCGTAGAGTAGTACCATGTGAAATATTCTGACTGTAGCAGGTATCTTATCAAATCTTACCAAAATGATTCTGAAAGAGGCAAACAATCTCAAAACATGGGAACAGTGCATGTATTTTTAAAAGAATGTATGAACACTAGTAAGCCTGAGCGAAATTCTGAAATTCTCACAGTGGCAGTCTAGAAGTAATAGCTTGGACATATGACATCAATTTAGATTACATATTATGCTTCAAATCAGGCACCTTGATACCAGGCACTTGAACCATCTTTGTTTCCTTGAATTTTAATGTAGACCTAAATCGGTGATAGTAGAGATATCCCATCCTGGTAATCAATCTGATGTTTCTGTGATACACTTCTGTAGTCAGAGAAAAACACCTTCATGTAAAAAATCCTATGGAATAAAATGGCGTGGGTTAGTAGGTTGTGTATTTTAACACTGGAGCAGAGGAATTGAAAGTAGAAATTGGTGCATCGGAACACCTCGTATCTGATAGCTCTAAGTTTTCAGACATGTCAGTAACTATCAGTTACTGACTCTGAAGTGAGTGGTGGAAAGATGGTTTGTAGTGCCTGGGTCCATGGTATGTGACCTTCTGTAAACATTCATCTGAAACACTTTTTATATGTACAGGACTGCTACTTCATAGCAACCTGTGGTCATCAAGGAATGTTGTTTTCTTACCGTTGATGTCCCTTTCTGTATCCAGGAAGACTGCACCAGCAGAAATCTTCAATGCTGTCAGACATCCTTTCAGTTCAAGCCCTGAGGTGTAGATCTGCAAATCCTATGGTGTCGCCAAGGTCTGGTGCCCAGGATGCTCCTTCTGAAGCCATCTATGGCCTGATCTGTTTATACTACAGGGAAAGCTGCACTTTCACTTCTTCCTACGCAGTTGGCAATCCTTCGCCATATGCTTTAACAGTAGTATCAGAAAAACAGCTCAATTACATGGCACCCTGATGTGACTGCATGCTGCTTTCTCACACGGTCAGAAAGCCAGAGAAACTAATGAGTGGAGGAAAAATGATGAAGGACAAGGAAAGAGGAAAAACTGTAAATAATTAAAAGAAATGAGGAAGGAAAAACCAAAACACACCAAAGGAAATAGAGGGAGGAGATGGGTAGAGTTCCCACACAAAAGGCATTGCTACTGTTGGCTTCACAGTTCAGCACTGGTATAGAAGTAACTTTATTTCTCCACTTCCAGTGGCTGCTAACTAACGTTGATAGTTGTGTTTAAGAAGACTTGAATGCAAACAGAGGCCGCTCAGGAAATTTTCTTGTTCCCTGATGGTGCTTAAGGAAAAGTGCAGGGAGTACTTTCAAATAGATTTCATACAGCACAATAACCAGCCTACAGATATGTACTGTAGTTAGGAAGAAATTAAGGTGCTAATGTAGTGTTTGCTTGTATATATTTTTACATAATTTGATTTTGTTTATGCCCCTACACAGTAGGAAGAGAGATTTGTAAGTGGACAGTGTGGCAAATGTAGTTGTGTCTCCCGGGCACAAGGGCTGCAAGCAGTTTCAGTATTGATCCCGGGGTGTTTTAGGTGTTACAGGTTTCTGATCTAACAAGGGGAAGTACAATGAAGGTGGCAAGCAAAGTTCCAGGCTTGGTCCAGAAGCATGGCATTTGAGATGGATGGATACAAGTTTTTCTGGAAAGACATAAAGATGAGGGTGGAGGGTTGCCCCCTCTGTAAGAAGACCGGCTGGGATGTATGGAGCTCTTGAATGGATAACAGGCCAGTTCAGAACACTAAGGATCAAAGGAGAGATGACTGAAGGTGACATGTTGGTGGATTACCAGCTACTCATGATGGAGATTCATTACATTAATAACAACATCTGTGGGTCACAGGTCCTGATTATGGGAAAGGAGTTAATTTCCCTGACAGCTGGAAGGGTAGCATGGTGGGATGAAAGCAGTCCCTCAGATCTCAGGAAGCTTTCTTGGTAGATGTACTGAGTGGGTCAACCAAGAGTGTTGCACAAATAGATGTCCAATAACAAGAATTGTTGAGGAATGTGATAGTATAGCAACCCTGGCTGTAGTTACGGTTGTACGGTAGAGCGCAAGATGCTTAAGCAAGTGAGGAAGGCAAGTCCTTGGACTTAAGCAAACTCTGGATTGTGTGGATAACTGGTAAATGGGATGCTGTGGGAGGCAACTCTAGAAGGTGAAGGGAGCATAGGAAAGCTCACAGAGTTTTAAGGGGAAGCTTTTCCCTATGCAAGAGTGGCACATCAAATAGGAGAAGTTGATGAGTGGGGACACCAGCTAGGCTAAACGGGAACACCTGCCTGAACTTCCCTGCAAAACTATCATGGTGGAAGCAAGAACAGGTTACAGTGAATGAGTTGTTAGAGATGTTGCCAAGGCATGCAGGGATGATGTTGACACATGTAAGGGCTTGTGAAATCCCATGTTGCTCTGAAAACTGTATTAACAGGAAGAGGCTGAACAAGGAACATGTAGGCCTATGGAATGTGAGCACATGTAAGGCCAAGGTACTTACAGCTGCCTTTGCCTCAGTCTTCCTGACCCGTGTGCTTGGAGGCAATATTCAGGCAAGTGAAGAACTACCAGCAGTGAATGAGGATCAAGACAAGGATTTTTTTGAGAACTTGACCTGGATGAATCTGGGACCAGCTGGGCTGCATCTGAGGTTGCTGAGAAGAGACTGCTGATGCCTTGAGAGCAGCCGCTTTCTGTACTTTTTAGAGTGGGGTGAGAAGGGTCCGCAACAACTGCAGCAAGGCAAACTTTGCACCCATTTTCAGGAAAGGCCAGAAGGACATTTAGGGAACCATGAAGAAATCAGTCCCTGGGAAAATCATTGAGTCCCCTTGGAACAGACTTGGTTTTGTGTTTTTCATGTGTCTAGAGCGGGTTCCATCATGCCACGCCAACTATTTGCCTTCTATGATAAAATGGCTGCATTTGTAGGCATGGGGATGGTACTGGATGCCATGGCAACTTTAGTAAGGTGCTTGGCACTGGCTCCTGTGCTATTTTTGTGTGTGCTTAGGATTCTGTAGTCTGGGTGGGTGGACAGCTAGGTGGCTAAAAAGCTTATTGCATGGTTGGGCTCAGTTGTACTTTAATGGGTTGCACTTTGCCTGGAGGGCAGCCCCAGGTAGAGGCCTGTTATATTTTAGAATCTTTTTCAAGGACCTGGAGGAGATGACAGGATCCCCTGTTGCCGTGTTTGCACATGGCCACAAGCTGGGAGTGCTGCTGTCCAGAAAGACCTGCAGGCCAGCATGAACTTTTTGAAATTTAACCGGGACGGGCATTCTGCCTCTGGGAAGGAAAGAGCGGCTTGCAAAGATCCAGACTGGGGACTGCCTGTCAGGGTAGCAGTTCTCTTGCAAAGGCTGGGGGCGTGTTAGCAGGCAGCAAGCTGACCACACGACAAAGGTGACAACAGCACAACAGCAGGCCGGGAGCTTGGAGAAAGCGACTCTTCCCTGCTGTTCGGCACTCATTAGGGTTCTAGACCGGGTATTGGGGTCCAGGTGTGCCACTGTCCCCTCACACTCCTGTGACAAGAAAGTTGTTAACAAGCTGGGACAAGCTCAGTGGAAGGCCACCAAGGCCAGGGCTGGAGTGTGTCCTGCAAGGAGAGCCTGAGGGAGCTGAACTACGTTGACCTGGGGAAGGGAGGGCTTGCCCGCCATCCGCGGGAGGACGAGCGAACAGGCACGTTGAAAGGACGTGTTCAAGCTCTGGGTGTAAGGAGGCTCTTCCTGCTGCGGTGAGCCCACCTAGGGCTCCACGGTGGGGGACTGAAAGCACCGCGGCAGCGTCCTCCCCGGCCCGGGGGCGGAGGCGAAGGGAGCAAAGCGGCGGCGCCGGGGCTGAGGCGGGCAGCGCCTGAGGGACTCCCCGCCCTGACCGGCGGGCGGAGCAATCTGCCGTCTGCGGGACGAGTCGCGGGAGGAGGCGGGAAGCGCCGCTGCCCCTCTGCCCGCCCGCCCGCCTCGCCGGGGCTCTCGCTGGGCGCGGGGCTCGGCAACGCAGCTCGGAGGAAGAGGAAGTGGCCGTGGCCCCCGGCCGGCCGGGCTTGGAGAGGAGTTGCCCGGCGTGGCCCCGCGGAGGCGCCTCCCCGCGCCCTGCTGCCGCCCCCGGGCTGCGCGGCACAAACTTTGTGCCGGGCGGCGGGGCCGGGTGGCGGTGCGGTGCTGCCCCGGCACCTCCCTGTCGCGGAGCCGAGCGGGGGAGCGGCTCCGGAGCGCGGCGGGCGGGCACGGGCGGCAGCCGGAGGAGGAGGAGGAAGCACTGTCAGTGGGGCCGGCCGTCTCCGCCCGCCGGGCATCCTTCAGCACCGCCGGGCTGGGCTGCGCTTCGCCCGCCGCCTGTCTGAGGTACCGGCGGGCAAACTTAGCGAGGGGGCGGGAGGGGGGTCTGGGTCCGGGCGGGGGTTGACGCTGGGCAGAGTCGGCGCGGCAGAGCGGGGAAGGCTGCTCCGAGGCTCCGACTCGTCCTGATCCTCTGGCTCCTAAGTTGGTTCGGAACGGGGCCCGCGTTGGCCAGCGTGCCCGGCTCTGGAGTGGGGCTGCTGGGAGGCGAGGCACTCCCTCCCGCCCGCTCCGCAAGCGGATTTCGGTTTGTGCAGCGCCGGTAAACGGTAAAGCTCGTATAAAATCGGGCGCTCCCGCCCGCTCCGGTCCCGCCGTTTGCCGAGGGGCCGGAGCGGAGCTCGCTAGCGCTGGCCGTTAGGCCCGGGCAGGCGGCGGCGGGGCGGGGCGGGGCGGGCGGCGCCGTCCTGTCAGGCGCTGGGAGACCCCCCCGGGCGGCTCCGGGGCTCGCTGCGGCCGGGGCGCCTGCGGGGAGCGGAGGCGGCGTTGCCGAGACTCGCTCCAGCCAGCGCGGTTCCTCGCGTCCAGCCGCCGCGCTGAGGCAGAGCCGGGAGAGAAGGAGGAGGAGGAGGAGAGCTCTGAGAGGGGCCGGTGCCCGCCCGGCCCCGCTCCTCCTCGCGTGCCGGCCGCCTGGATCCGGCGGTACCGCGACGTGACATCGTGAGTGTGGCCGGGGTTTGTGTTTTTACAGTTGTTTGCAAAGGCTGGGCCGGGTATTGCCTTTTTAAGCCCGCGGTACTGTTTCAGCACACGCTTATTCCAGTACGAGGGGAGGTAGCGTGACCGTGGGTCAGCAGTTGTGCCTCTCCGGAGTGCGAAGTGCACCTCTGTCCTGCCTGGGTTACCTGAATTCCCGTCAGCACAACTACTTCTCGCAGCCTCTGTACTTGTGGAAAAGGGGAGTTGGGTTGAGTGGTCTCCAGAGCTTTGCCGCGATGCTTCCCGCTCGGTGGGATAATTAACGGGAGGCATTTGTTGTTGCCCGTGACGCTCCCGGGCGCTGCCGGCCCCACCCGCGGAACGGGCCGGGACAGGGAGCGCCGGGGCTGGGGGGGGGTTCGGCTGGTGGCTGGGCGGCAAATAACCAAAATTTAACTATACTTGACGAAACGTTTTTTTCAGCCAAAGTTTGGGAGCTAGGGTACGATTGTATACTGTTTCTGTTATTTCCTTAAAAAGCGAATTACGTTGTGTTGGGTTTTTTAAATATAGTAGGAGAAAAGGTAAAGTTGTCAAGACGTAGCTTATCTCTAGTTTACAAGGGGGAATATTTTTGTACGTCTGCTGCCATGTATTATATTTAATGAATGCAATGCATTCCAGCTTCTGGTATTGAATAACAACTGACTGGCAAAAGCCTCTCTTTTTCACAATACCACTGGTCACATTTGTGTATTTAATTTCTGTTTTTTTCTAAGGAAAAGAAAAAAGTCTTAGAGTGAAGGGTTATTTTAGGAATCTTAACTTAACCTCAAGTTAGTTACATTAGACAAGGGGCTTTCCACTGCTTGAATGCTGGCATTCCCCTGGTCTGAGAGCGAGAATGTAGCACGAAATGAGTATATACAGCTGTGATTAAATACCTAGGGGAGTTCTGGGCTGTCGTACTGGGAAATGCAGATACCATATTGGGTATAATAAAGTGGCCTTAGAATCCGTGGTTAAAAAGCTGGAGCCACCACCTTTTGAAGAATAAAAATCAAAATTGATGAAAGATGAATTTTAAATAAATTAAAAAAAAATACATAGCTACTGCACCATCCCCCTGCTTCATGTGAGATCTCACGGCTTCACACCTGGCTTCAGTGGTCCCTTTTACCTTTTATCCCAAATCTCTTGGACAGAATTTTACTCCATGGCAAGCTAGCAAAGGACAGTAAACATGAGACTGTCAAGTGTGTCTGGCTTTGTGTTTTACCTTGGTTTTTGCTCACTGTCCTTGAAGTTGCTGTGCCTGCATTGCAATATGCATCTGCTTTTCTTGCCTGTTTTCTTTGCATTCATAGTGGCGTGGGGTTGACTTGAAAGGAAAGTTGGGTTCATATCTAACATTCCTATGCATGCTTCTGTCTGGTCCGTGCAGTCTTTAATTTGCTAGACAGTAAATGGTAGCTCCTATAGTTTCCCCTTAAGTTCCTGAGAGTAGTTCTCCAGTCCTTCTTAGCATCTCAGTAGTCTCCTTTCTTCACATGGAGGCATCTTGCCTGCACATTTGCAGCTGTGATATTTCAGAATAAATTTTACCTGTACTTTGTGCAGTGATGTTAACGCTTTGTTATCTTGACTAGAAATGCCCTGCCTAAAAGTATTCTGTAGAAATATGTGACACCATCTGAATCTTTTGCTGTACTGAAAGTCAAGCATCATGATATCACAAAGTATTAAACCTTTTGGATGAGCGTTGCAGGGGGATGTGGGTGGGGCAAGAAGCAAGGGTCTCCCACCAACCTGCTGTTCCTCACACTGCTCCCCAGCACCAGCACACTTGCCTTACCCTTCCACCAGTTCTCTCTGATCCTTTTGCTTTACTTCTTCCCACCCTCTCGCCCACGTGCACGCACACACAAACAAGCTTGGTTTCCCAAGAGAGGGTTAAGCGCAACTGGTGACAGCCCCTGCTTATGGGCAGGGAGCCCGGCCTGCAGACCCTGGGACAGCGCGGAGGAAAACGAGCATGTGTTATGCAGGGTAGTGGTGTGAACACCGTAATAACAGCAACACCACCTAATAATGTTTTGTTGAAATGGTGTTATCGCGGTGGCGTGTTATTTGACGTGCTGTGTGCTAGGGCTGCGCTTTTTCCATCACTTGTGATTAAGACCTATCAGTCAGCTCTAAGTTTAGTGAATCCATATTGTATTTATCAGTGTATTATTTTGTTTTCTTCTTAAAACTTCCTAAACTGTAGCAAACTCTTGAGGCTAGACCACCAGTGGTCTTAATTGGCCAAATTATGTTTTCCTCCTTTTCTCATGTAGGCAATACATTTTCTTGTCTCGTGGTGAGACGATACCAAACCTGGTGCAATACTTTGTTTTTTCATTCTAGCAACTGAATCTGCAGTTCATCATGACACGTCTTCCAGAGTTCTTGGGATGAGTCCAAATTAGTCGTCCTGATTTGCGTTCTGCTTCTGTTTAGTTGTGGTATCTTTGGCCTCTCTAACTGGGCTTGACTTCTGGCACATTTCACTTCATGCTGGTGTTTCTTGATCCAAGACCATAGTTTCCTCTGCTGAACTTTTTTCCTGTCCATTGAAAGCTCTCTGCTTATTCTGTCTTTCCTTCTTTATTAGGTAATTCATCTCGCTGGGTCTGGAAACTTTCTTATGAATTCTCTTGTCACTTCCTTGAGTTACAAATTGTGCAGATATTCCTGTTGTAGGTTAAACATGTTCCAGACCTCCCCTGTGCTCATGTCCTCCAACTTTTCATTCCTGTTCATCTCACTAATGAGTTCCCTTAGTTTTCGAGATTTGCCTTTTGAAATTGAAAACCTTAATTGCAGATTTACTTTTTAATTTAAATAAAATCAATCATAAAGAATAAATCTGGGATTATTCTTAAACCAACCTTTCTGCAAGCAGAGATTTAGTTATCAGCTGCAAGTCTAAAATCCTGATGGCGTTAGTCAAATCGGTAAGTATACAGTGGAAAAAATTGGTCAGTTGTGACATCCAGTAATAGATAGGACTGATTGTTTTTTGTATTTTCAAAATAAGTCTTTGAGAATCTTTTAAATTGCTTGGTAAACATTAGTTACTTAAACAACTGGTTCTTCGCCACAAATAAAAATTGTTGCGGTGTTTATTGAATATATGCTTACGTAGTTACCTGTATGTAGTACTCTCCAAAAGGTGACCTCTCAGTGCAGAATGTCCCTCTTGATGAGTGTAATTTCACAAAGAACTCTATATGGTGCTAAGCCAGAGAGGGAAGAATGGGGCCATGTGAGGAGCATGGCTTTATTCTGTGAACCTGTGAAGGATCATCCCAGCGTGCTGTTCTTTCTGTGTTTACCTGTACACCCAGTTTGTCAGATCTGGTGTTTTTAATCCTCTGCTTCGGTTATGCTTCTCTGCCTGATGTTTTTTTGCCTTGTTATTCCTCTTCTGCTTCATTGCTTTAACTATGCTAGGAGAGGGATTTGGCCATAATTTGCACACTCAGGGTTTGTTTGGAGCTGAATGCGGGACTAAACACTCTAGTGTTTTGTAGACTGGGAAGGATGCAAGAATTAAGTGACCACATGCCAGCAAGTGAACTGAGCTGAGCATGAAGTGCTTATTATTTTGAAAATGGAAAGGTCAGGATTGCAGGAGCGAGGATTTAAGGGAAATAAGTGCGTCTCATTACTGCACAAGAAATGTGAAGTCCTGTAATTATTTGTAAAAGCCTTCCAGCATCCCCGTGAGGTAGCAAAGTACTACCCATGGAAGGAAGAACCAGGATGAAAGGACTTAACCAAAATCAAGAGAGAAAACGTATTAATACATTGCAGTTATCTTGTTTCCCAGCTGCTGCACTCAAGAATGCTGTATTCCATAATTTTGTGAAAAGAACTTAAGCAGTAACTTAGGTATTTTAGGAAATAAATTAATTCATGGTAAAGCTTAGAAAATAAAGTCACTAGTTCTGGACAGTAAACATTTTAAGCGTGTTAATATGTGCAAGCTTGTTCTCATTAGAACTTGAAACCAAGCTGACAGTAGCATGATTTGCATATAGAGCATATATCCTTGGGATGCCATTGTAAATACTAAAATTACCGTGTTTCTGTTTCAGGTGACAGTGCGTTGTGTTTGCATGTGTATTGAAATATTCAGTGTAATGCTATATACTTGGCAGTTGACTCGAATATTCAAAGTATTTAAAGGAATTGTTTAGGAACTCTTTTCACATCATCCCTTTAAGTAGTCATTGACACAATGCTGCCTGTAATATTGATATAGTTGAAATAAACTGTTTAGCCAATATATACTTAGTTGATAAACGTTGCTTAAATTGCTTAGTCTGGTAATCTGTGCAGTCTCCCATTAGCCATGTGATTCTGTTACATTTCAGTGTAATTTTCATTATTATTCCTTGGAGATAAATTGTTCCAGAGGTCATAAAAAGAGGGGGTGATATGTCAGAAGATTAGCTCCATTTACTCCCCCAAACCCCCAAATAGAAAATCAGATAGAAAGCGAGGGGTCTTTTCTTCTTTGTGCTCTTTTCCTGCTGAAAAGAAATCCTGGAGCCTGAACCATTACTAACAAGGAAACAAGTTGTTAGCTGCATGGTGTTATTTTATGCTTGTTGTTCGTTGCTAAATCTGAACCTGTCGTATTTTATTATTATGAATACAAGTGAGATAGCAAACCCAAGCTGCAGAGTGTGTTTTAACAAAGCTTGGGTTCAGAGATGGTGAGTTGAAAACCTCTAAAAGAACTGTAAACCCCCTACATTTTATTCAAGATCCACATGTTTTCATGGATCACAGGGTGCTTAAAAATGGAAATACTGGTTTTTTTGTGTGTTTTGTGGGTTTTTTTTCCCCTTGCTGCGTATGATTTGTTGTAATTTTTTGGTTTTCGTGGCAAAGGATGGTACTGGTTTCAGTAATACTTGTGTGGGGTAGGAGTGTTCAGGGGCAGGTCATTGGCCATGCAGGGGTTCTGCCCTGTTCCTCCAGAAGCTCCCCAGAGCTCTTTTACTCGTAAAATACATGATGAAGGACAGGAACAGGCAGGAGGAGGTGGCAGCAAGGACCTTAATCTGTGACTTGTATGTTGGGAATTTCCTTGGGTTGTACGAATCCTGGGTTACATTTCTGAACTTGATTTGCAGAAGCAAGCTGCTCCTTTCCTAACCAGGGGGGGCCTTTGCTGTGGTTCATGGGACAAACTTAGGAATTAATTGGCTGTAGGGTTTGCTGTTGTTCCACAGCTCATCACAGCTTCCGTTTTTTGTCCTTTCACAAAGTTAAAACAAGATATAGACTAAAAAAAACTTAAATCTTTTGTTATATCTAGGTTTCAGTTCCAGTTTTATCATCACGTGGCTGAACACAAAAAGATTTTTAGAAACTACCAAGATCACAGAGCACACGTAAGATTAATTCTTAATCTAAGTGAGTTTGCAGACAAAATTGGTTTTTTTCCAACATGTGAAGCTGTAAAAGCCCATAGCTAAGTCTTAATTTTTGTGGTTGTTACTTTTTCTCTCAATTGAGATATTTTTTCTAATCATGGAGCTAGTGAGTTGATAGTTAATTTTTATATTAATGAAACATTGTCTTAAAACCTGCTGCAGAACATGAAATGTTTGGAAATTTTGCAGTGTTTTTTAAGAACCGTTTTTTAATATACTAAAAAGTGAATATTGCTGTTAATGTTTTATTTTAATACTGGATAAAAAAATGTAAAATTCACATACAGGTATTGAAAGCCACGATGAATATATATAGTACAGTAACCTTAAGTATCCTTAATAGTAAGGTAAGTGCTGCAAAAGGGGGTTGAAGTGGGTTTAGATTACTTTGAGTGCATCAGTGATGAACATTTCTTCCAATGCTCTTTGGTATCTTCAACGTAGAAAGTTATTAAGCTGAGTTAGTGCCCTGTTGACACCTAGATTTGTAACTGAAAAGCAAGGAGGTGTTTTCAGATAAAGGTGGAAAATCTCTGAACAGAACTAACTTTGCTCCAGGGGAAAGGAAGGAAGGGAGAGGTTAATAACTAATGGTAAAAATCTCTGGAAAGTTGTAAAGTTGTCCCAGTAGAAAGTTTGTTGGGGTAACATTGAGCAGAATTTGGTGATTCAGTGCTTGCTTGTCATACACACATCATCAGTATCTTTGGGAAAATGAAGTATTTGTACATCTCTGGAATATTTTAATACTTAGACTGCTGTATTAAAGTAGGAACTTTATTTCCCAAGATGTACTTTTGACTGCTGCAGCACTTGCATCCTAATTGCTGTGGCAAAGATAGTGATCAGAGGGTCACAGAGTGTTAGGGGTCGGAAGGAACCTGTAGAGGTCATCTAATGCAACCCCTCTGCTAAAGCAAGATCACCTTGGGCAGTGGTGGTGTGATTTTTTTCTTTCTGATACCTCGTTTTTATCAAGTGAGAGCATCCTTTTCCATATGTGTACTTGAGTAACATAAATAGAGTTGTCTGTACTTCATGAAATGTGGGGAAGTATTTATGCTCGAGGGTACTAACTGAAGTTTTAGCCGAGCAGCAGGAAGGTGAGCAGTCCCTTAGGGAGTCAATACCCAACAACGTGCTTTCAGTCCAGCCCCGAGCGGGCAGGTATCTCCCCGCTGAGTGACGGTTTGCAGAGAACGCTGCTCACAGTGGCAGCGAGAGTGGAGGGGTTTTCTTAAAAGCACAGAGGAAATGTTTGCTAGAGAAGCACAGGAAAGTGTCTGTGGCTGCTGGTGGAGGAGCAGACTCATATTTTCTAGCACTTTCACCCCAGTTGAGAGACTGCATAACTCTGTGATGTGAAATACCGAGTCCCTAAGGCCTCCTCCTGCAGTCCTCACTGTCTGAAGAGTCCTGTGGATTTCAGACCCTTGGTATAACTAAGGGTTGCAGGCACTGTGGCGTAATGACCTCTGAAATGGAATTTTTTTCCTTACGAAATGCCATACTGGGTACTTGGGATGTGTAAGAATTACTGGGCCATTGCTGGAACAGGAAATTTGATACACTTGCTGACACTCACTGCTATCTTAATTCTTCACTCTACAATATATTAAAGCACAAGCGTACCGCTTGATGTGTTCCATTACAGTCCATGGAAATACTCATAGTATCTTGTTATGCACATTAATATACAATATACATTTATATATTAAATAACATTTTAGACTTAAGTTAATCATATTGCACAGATATCCTGGTTTGAGCTAAACAGCGCCAGTTCTGCTCAGTGATTTTGCTTTTCAGCTCAGTCTTTTCTAAGAGGCTTCACTTTCGGAAGTTAAAACAGTTAAAAGAAAGAAGCTGCTGTATATATGAAAGAATAACCCCTCTTTTCTTTTTTTTTTTAATTAATGGTGGTAGTTGTCACAAGAGAAAAAATACGAAGTATCATTTTGGGAACAGAAAAAGATCTTGAGGATTTTAAACCTTAAATGCCAAAAGAAAAAAAGCCCCTAGCTTTCATTTATAGCAATTTTTGAAATCCAGTAGTTTTTACTGTTCTGTCAGAATAAGCAGGGGAGGTTGATTTCTGTTGGATGAACCCGCCAAATATTTAGAGTTCAGGACCATTTCAGCATTTCTAGCAAATGTTTTTTCTGCTTCCAGTTTCTGTGTGATCACATTTATGCTGCGGTATTTTTTTAAAGGTTTGATGTGTTGGTCAGTGCTATTTTGATGTATTTATTAGTGACTTTACAGTAAGATATAGGTGTGCACTTAACAGACTCCGCAGATGATGTGAAGGTGGGTGGCTGTTGCTGAGCCTGGAAAGACTTCCAGCACTTCCAGGGGTGTGGGAGAATGGGATGAGGTTATTACTGAGTAGTGAAAATGTAGATGAACAGAGCAAAGTTATGAGGAATGAGTTGGAAACCCCTTAATTAGCTGTGTTAGATAAAAATAAAGAGAAATGGGTTCTTTGTCTACTGGTAAACTGTGAATGTGATTCAACTGTGAATGATGATTTTAGGTGCAGAAGGCATGTTATTTGCAGTAGAGACAGGGAAGCACTGATGTTATTTTAATGGCTCTTGTTAAGATCTCATTCTGAGCAGATGGTCACCTGTGTTCACGTAGAGAAAAGAAAGCAGGAATGATGCAAATGAGAGAGTGGGATGATAAAGGGAGCAGAGATATCCTGTCTTGTAAGTGGCAGGAGAGGACTTGAGCACATTTATCGTAGCAAGAAACAGGAAGCATTTGGTAACTATTTATAAAAATTATTTCACAGGGAACTATGAGCAAGGGATGAAACTTATAGAAGTGAAATATAAGTTAAATCAATTTCTATGAGTAGATTGCAAATACGTTGGGGCTGGAAATTTGTCTGACTTTCTAACCATTTGGGCAATGGAGCTCTGACATAAGCTTACAAGCACTCCTTTGGAGACAGAGAACCTGAACTAGCTTTTCATTCTCCACTTTAGTTTTATTAACAGTCAAGGTAAAGGCAGCCCTAGCCTGTGACTGAAGATTTTCAGGCACTCGTTGCTATCTGTCAGAGGTTGTAGCGAGGCCAAAACACCAATCTCTGTGATGCGTCTTGCAGCGCGTTTACACCGAATGGATCCCATGCCTCGAAGTGCCTGGGGTGACCTGCGGAGGCCCCTCTTCATCACTGAGACTTTATTTTACAATCTCAGGTGCCTACTTAGTGTGTCTTTATCTTTTCGTACTCACTGCTGGTTGAAATAGTTTGCCTCAGTCTGACCAGCATTGTTGAACAGGAATGAAAGGATTTGAATCATCTTGACTGTTTTTCACTAAGCAATTCCTCATCCGTTCATGCTCAGGTGCACCATAATATGCAGAATATTGAGAAACATTTACTGTGTAGCAGCAACGGTTGTCAGGAATAATTCTTTAAAATGTCGTGGACTGGCAGCCTTTTAAGGAGAATTAGATATATCTAGTCCGGTTCTGTGGTTGTGTGCCTGTTCTGGTTTGAAGATGGCTTCTGTGAAGTGCCATTATTTCCTGTGGTTTACCTGAAAAAACATGGTGGAAGGAAGTGAGATAATTTTTCTAAATGCTGGTAGTTCTCTGCAAACCTGCTTTTTCCATTGAATAACAAGTTTGGATATCAGTTTGAATGTTACAAAGATCTGTGTAAAAGATAATACTATCTCCTCTCTTAGTAACTTCATATGTAGAAATTCTTAGTAGGTTGTCAGCCTGTATATTAGCAAGTTATTGTGCATTTCCAGCTACTTTATATAATGAAGTATGTTGTCTTCCAGAGTGTACTATTGATTATGGTTGAAAGATGCAAAATACACACATTTTAACTGGCAATTTTCCAATAAAATAATAGCATGCCTAAGGATTGGTATGAGTAGTATATACTTTGATTACTATCTGAGCGTTTATACCATTCTGTAAAGTTGTGGGTAGCTTGTTTTTAAGAAAAAAAAAATCACGATAGTGTACTAGTGTGGTATGTGAACCTGGAAAGAAAAAAAGAAAATTAATGGTGTTTATGCATTTTCCCTTTTCCTTTTCTCTGCCTCTTTGTATCAGGAGCTGCTGAAATGGGTTGTGGATTGAACAAGCTAGAGAAGCACGATGAGAAACGACCTGGTAATATCTATTCAACTTTGAAGAGGCCCCAGGTAGAAACCAAGATAGATGTTTGCTATGAATATCGATTCTTGGACTTCACGACACTCAATGATAGTAAGTACACAATATTTTTCCTTAGATTTTTTTTTCTATTTAGAGTAACATGTTAATTGCTCCATAATGTTTTTTGAATAGTAGTTAAGTTTTTGGATTGTCTTCTATTTCTTCTCGTCAGCCATGATGCTTACATGCAGAGATCTTACTGAGGTTTTTCTGTAAATTTTTAACCTTAGTTCTAGTTGTAGGTTACCAGATCTTAGGTTCTTTCAACCTCTCACATTTTTCTTTGCTTTTTTTTTTTTTGTTTTTTACTCTAATGTGAATGTTTATTTCCTAAATTTGAATTTTATCCAAGTTTCATGTGGTAAAGCTATTCAGGTCTGCCAGGTTATATACTTCATTGCTCTTTTTTCTTCTTACTCTTCTGCTTCCTGTTCTCCCTCAGGAGTATTTTGAGAGGTTGAAGTTAGTGTTTTCAGTTTTGCTAACTTATATAACTCTTATGTGGTTGCAAACACTCACAGGTGCACCCCTGTGTGGGAGACACTGAAGATCTAAAGCATCAAAGGGGTGAAGGTCCGGTCTCATGCAACTTTTATCATGGCGGTTTTTTTGCTGTCTGAAATAGTCCTGCTTTAATTCGCACGACAATCCACAGATATTTCATTTCTTTCCTTCCTGATTGACATCAGGCATCTCTGCCAGTATTGCTCACACCATCGCCTGTGCCCTCTTTCACTTCAAAATTAGCCTGTTCTACAAGCAATTACTCCTCACACCATTTGGAAATCTGAAGCTTGAGCAGAAGGCTGGGACCTGCTTCTTGCTATATATAAAACAACAGAGTACCAAAATCTGTTCTAGCTGGTTGGCAGGAGGCCAGGTAGAGCCTCTGTGCTTTTGCCCTGCAGTGTGCGGCTGCTTCTCGTGTTTTGCGAGTCAGGTCAAAGGAGAAGCCAAAGCGAGGCGTCTCGCACCGTGTGAGACAAAGAGCTGCTGGTGCGTCGCTTGATGCGACACCTCTAGCTGTTCAGTATGTTCATCCCAGAGTAATGTGAATTTGTTGGTTTTTAAAACTTGCTGCAAGCGTACTTAAGTTTGGAAGAAGGTGGAGGTTTGAAATAGGTGGTTGGGGAGAAGTGTGCTTTTGTAGGCAGTGTGGGAGCTGAGAAATTTTGGGTTTGCTGACTTCTCTTAATGCCTGTCTCCCACACTTGTGGATTCTTAGCGTTTTTTTGTTAAATTAACTGGGAGACACTTGAGTTGTTGAGAGCACCAGAAAAGAGGAAAGGAATTTTTTCCATCTTTATGTATTGGAATTGTTTCTGTGTTTTATTTTGGAGTGAACTGTTTATATCTTTTGATAATTTGACAACTCTTACTGAGATGTACTGTACACTGTGTCGTTAGTGAAAATGAGTTGATATTGAGGACACACTTCTATGGGCTTTTCTGGGATGCTCACCACTGTTCTAAGTGCTTCCTGAGCTTTAGTGTGTGCGTTTACCATACCTCATGAAGTCCCATGTTTGTCACTGTATGGAGAAGAATCACTATGTGTGATAGCAGCGTGGCTTGCCTGAGGCGCAGAGAATGTCTGGCACAGAGCAAAAAATTAAATCCAGACTTTCCAAGTCTGATTGAATGGATAGGTTTGTTGTAAAACATACTTGTACGTTTTTCTTACTCATCATAGATTGTTTTACTATGATTTTAGGAAGCGTGGTTTTAGAGAGTGTGAGTAGAAGTACTTTTATCAAATTCTTTGGCTCACCAAAGAGTGTTAGCTCTCCAGCTCCCCTCGAGTTCTACTTTGGCATGTTGTATCCCCATCACTCCAGTCTCTGAAGATACCAGTGGATAGTGAGATAAGGGGATGGAGCTGTTACTCCTGCTCTTTCTCCTTAGTATCACCCACAACTATGTCCTCTTGGGATAGGCAGAGGAACGGCTTGTGGTTTTGTGGGTCCCTCCCTATTCAAGTGATTGGCTGTATGAAGGCTCCCGTCACTACACAGTGTTCTGATGCCCCAGGTTTTTCTCAATGGTGACAGCATCACTGGTTCATTTATATTTTTGCTCAGAAATAGCCTTTGCAGATAACCAGAGTTAATGATGAGCATTTCACCTATGTCTGTGTGGATTCAGAGGCTGCTGAAAACGAAATGCTCTTAGCTATGTAAAAAGAGTATTTGGACTGTGAAGTCTATCATCTGTGAATCTACTTTAGCCCTTTCAATGTGTATATATATCCGGACATGATTTTTTTCCACAGGTTTTCTGCTTCATTAGGTTTTTAGAATAAGCCATGCTAAGTTATGAACGGCTGCATGGTATTTTATTTTATGCTTATTCTAAGCCTTATTTACAACACTAGTGAGCCTGGCTGTGATGACAGGTACTCATTTTTCTCTGGGGCTTTTCTATAACATTTACTGCTCTGATAACTATCTCACAAACGTTTAATCTTAATGGTGAGAAGGATGTGATTATCTCGATGTTGCAAGTGGGAGCTAATATACAGATTACTGCCAGAAGTTTTCCAAGTCCTTAGCATTTCTTCACGTGTTCCAAAGCCAGCTCTCCTTGACTTCAGACATAAAGGTGGATGCTGGTCCAGTCTGCAGTTTGGAATGACATGTAGTCTCAAATCTCATATCCAGATAATGGGAGATGACTTCCAGAATATGGTGTATGTTTTAACTGCAGTTTCACAGACAGCTAGGTGGACCTAAGTTTTCTGCAGCTCTTTGCGGGAAGATACTGCTCCCCTCTCTTGCCTCCTGTCAACGCTGTGAATAACTCCTGGATCTGGTCAGTCTTTTTGTTTGTGGAAGGATCTGAAGAATACTGGAGCTGGTAGCAGTGGTGGGAGTATGCGGTCAGGAAAAGAAATAGGACCTTCTCTAAATCAGCTCACACTGTTATGATCTCATTCCCGTAGCATCATTCTGTTGAAAACAGGGATAAAGTACTGTCCTGCTGGTCATTTCTCTGCCATGTTAGTCAGAAACTTAACTTTGCTTGCTTGCTGTCTTTGGTTACTGTTTACCCTCTGACATACACAGCTAAAGGAATGTAGAGAAATACACTCCTTTATTACACATTTTTATTAATTTCCAAACTTGAGCTTTACTCTGCACTGATGCAGATGTCCAATGGAAAATAGCGTTTGATCACTTATTTAAATACTGTACAAATAATGCATAGATGCAAAGACAGAATCAAGGTTGGAAGTTTAAACTTCATTCTGACATTTCCCAATGCTGGGGGTTTGACGTACTTGGAGGTAAACTGTCTACAGAAAGATTTCCCAAGCTTTCAAGGGAAAGCAGGCAATGAGGAACCCTTCAGTTTCCACTGCGTGCCACAACACTGATAATCTGCATGGTTCTTCATAGTGAAATTGTTAGATTTGCCGCTGTCCTTTACCTCTTGAGCAAGTGTGAGAATTGATAGTAACAAAGGGCAATCATCTAGTGTAGACTGGCACTTGAGGAATAAGGAGCACTCTGCTAAGGCATTTCAAAACCTAGCGGTGGGCATGCTTAGTTTGAGTTGTTTGCTTTATAATGTCGGCTTACGAGCCTTACCCTTCTTGCTTCTGCTCAGGTGGCCTCTTCCAAGAAATGGCAGTTTGTCTGCAGTGCTGACCCTTGACAGTGTCATCCTGTGCTCTGTTCTTTAGTCATCTGTACTGTTCAGAGCTTGTGGGCTGCTCTCCTTCAGGTGAAATCACACCAGATTTCACCCAAATTAAATTGATAAAATCATCACGTATTTTTGCTTGTCAAGAAAACGTTAATAGAGTTGTAAATTGAGTGGCTCATTGCTGCATCAGCAAAATGCCAGAGGAGGTGCAGAGTCAGAGCAGGATCTTCCCGCTGTTGACAGCACTGAGCTGCTGGGTTGTCCTGACTAACATTTAGCTTCATTCCTGGTGTGCTCATCCAGCTCCTGAACTCCGCCCACCTCGCTATCGTCTTGCAAGGCTCATGACTTCACTGAGTCAGGTCATCTGTCACTGTACAGTCCAGTCCTGCGTCATCTCCACCTTCAGCTGGTTTCTTCTGACAGTTTTCTACCCCCAGTCATTTCTTCTGCTGTCCTGTGGAGTCATTTTGTTTCAGAGACCCACGGTGCCCGCAGGCGGCATGCAGCAGGTGCAGATCGTGCCTTGGAGAGGGCAGACCCTGTAACTACTGACTCTCGGTGGCCTTCATCTGCAGTTTGAATGCTCCTCTAGCTCTCTGTTGGCTAATCCTCACTTCAGAGCTGCTCAGCTGGTTGCCTTCCCACTGACTTTGAGATGCTACTAACACTAAGAGGCAGTGATTGCATTTTATCGTGATAAAAAACTTGAGGAAAGTAAAGGCCGTATCATTAATGTTGTAGCAAACCTGTTGCTGAAAAGCCGGAAGAGCTAAATTAGGGTCTATGTGTGTATATACTTCAGGCCTTTACTGGGGAAAAAACTCCACAGATTATATTGCCTGCCCAAAAGTGAAAAAAAAAGAGTTGTTTATTTTGCATCCGTCTCCATATAAGTAAAATGAGCTAAATAATGATCATCTTGTACTTCTCTTATCTCCAAGTTTTGTTGGAAATAAAGAGGCAAAAGCAAACCTAAGAAGAACGTGGGCTGACGAGTGGAATACGCTTAATTTAAAACCATGTTTTCAACAGCGACTCTCGGGGGCAAGCTGGTTTGTTGTATTTTGTTATTTTGTTTCCCAGATAAATATTGCAATAACCTGCATTCCTTGCATGCTGTAATCTGATCTACTTATTTTGGGAAACTTCACTAGCAGTGACAGGTCATACAGAAACTGAGCTCTCCCTCTTTTTCATCTTTTTATTTCTGTTTTTTTCTATAACCTTTCAGGTACAATGAACTTCTGAGAGAAACTTGGAATCTGATAGTTAGTTATCTCTTCTCCTCAGAATAATGTAGAGTGTTATAGTATTTAGGGCTTAAAAAAAATTATTTACTGACTTGATTGGATTTTTTTTTTTTTGCTTTACTTTACATTCCTGTGGTAATTCATTGACCTGATGAGTTACGACAGGTTTTGGCCTTGAACGAAGTTGGCATGAAACATATGCTTGCCATGTGATGAGAATGAAATGGGGGTATAATTTTTTTTAAATGGGGAAAGGCTATACTCTGAACAAGCCATTTGTGCTATAAAACCACTGAAATCCAGATGTTTTGACTGATGGAATGAAAAATAGCAATACTCCACATGTCCCAATGAAATTCTTGAGTTGTAACATGAATGCAAGGCCCTATGGTTTTTATCCTTATTGTGAAGAATTCGTTTCTTCAATAAAAAAAATTGAAATGAAGAAAATTATTTTAAAAGTGAGATAATTAGTTACACTCCAATATTTCTACCCCATTTTTGGCTTGAGTGTTTGAAGTGCTGTTGTCTAAGGACAGTATCGCTAGTATAACAGATTTACTACGCGCATAAATGCCTCTGGTTTGAGGCATTTTTTGTATGTGTATATATATGTATGCATATATGCATAAAGTTGGAAAGTGTATCTATCATTCAAGTTTGACAGGCTTCTAGGTACTATACAGTAATGTTTTGGAACCTGTTAATAATGCTCAAAACTCATTTGTTACTGCTATGGCTGGGCTTTTGTTTGATTTTTGTTGCTTTTTTTCCTAATACGAGATACAAATCATGTATTAATGAACCTTTATAAAGCACATAATTATGTTACAATCAATAGTTAAAGAAACATTTCAGCATGGACGTGTTCTTGACTTTGGTTTTTTAGTTGTGTTTAGGCTTTTAAGCTAATAAAACATTGTCAGTTTTCCTCACAGAGGACAAAAGTAAGAAATCTAATTGGAACTTGCAGGTGGCATGCACTAGAAAGTGTGTGAGTTGAATATAAGCAAGGCATTTTTCCTATAGAATATTTATGCATATTTTTATCAGAAAATTCTGTTTGCTGTGGAATGTAATTATTTATTGTTGACTTCAGTGCTTACTGTCTCTTCCTATCAGTAATCTTTATATTACATTAACCAGTTATTTGTGCCTGGCTTCTGCTTTCTGGTTCTCTTCGCCATTCGCTAAAAAACCAAACCAAACCAAACAAAAAAACCCCACTTCTCTGAGCAAGTGGCTGTGCTTCTGAAAAAAGAACAAACCCTGCAACCCTGCATTTGCAGGTGTTATTATTTGATTTAAGACTAGTAAAAGCAATTGTTTTCCCATTGGTGGAGTTATTTAATTTCCTGTTTTCATTTCCGTAAGCAGAAGAACATAAATGAAATTAGCATTTGAGTTTTATATTTCGAGTTGCCCTAGTCTTTTACCTCCATTTTGTCTTCAGGAGTAATGAAGTAAAATTAGCACGGCAAGATACTGTTAGGTTATTAATGTGATGTGAGAGCTTGAAACAGACTGTGTGTACGTTGTCTGCAACAGACTAAAACATTGCTTCGGAGGAGGTAAATGTGTACCAGGTTCAGAGCAGTGAGACAATGAGCAGAAGAGGCCAGTGGGTTACTTCTGCGTAGCCCAGATTCTGCTAATTCTTCCCCTTTGTTTAAGCTTTGTCCATGTGCATGTCCTGTTCAGCTTAGTTTGATTATATGCACATGGTAAAAAGAATTGGCATAGGGTTTGCTGGATATGGGCTTCAGTCCTCTCTGCTAATGCAAATGTGAAGAAATGAAATCTTCTGGCTTCTCTTGGTGTTCTGTCTGAAGTGAGTTACAGTCTGTGGTAATACGTAACCCTTTAGGACTTGCCACTGTAAGTCACAGCAAAATGAAACATTCATGCTGTAGCAGTTTATAAAGCTTATTTGTGTGTCTTGGGAAAACTTGTGTAAGAGGAGCATTCCATATGTGAGTAGTTTAATAAATGCAATAAATTACATCATAAATCTAATTGCTTTAACGAATTGTTAGGAATAATTTGAACTTCTTTACCACAGTTGCCTTTTTAATAAGGATGTGCAACTCAAAATCTCTTAGAGGTATTCCAGTTTCTAAGTACAAGCTTTGCTTTCCATAATTTCTGTATCTAGATCATTGTTATGGTGGGCTGTATGTGCATATTCTCTCTTCTATGTGTATAAGCGTATCTGTACGTCAATAACGTGTAATACACACACACATATATTAATTGCATATACATTTATATTATTGAGAGGGGCAAATCCTGAGGATATGAATATTCAATCTTTTATGTTTTGCTTTTTGGCTACAGTTAATTGCAGTCCAACAGAAAGGACAAAGAGCTTTATCTGAAGTCACGTGATGACTGAGACAGAACTGGCAATAGGTCCCAGGCAGTCCAGTGCTTTGGCAGCTAGATCACGGCCTTCAAAGCACCCTTTCCACTGAATCTAAAGCAAGAAGCTGGTCGATATTATGAATTAAATTTCCTAGCCTGTATATTTAACAGTTATATGCAAAAAAAGCTCTACCTTTCACATACTTTCAAATGGAAAAAGTAAAATAAAAATTGCTGGTATTGTCTGTCTCTTCAAGATCCAACTGAACTTTGGCACTGCTATTTTGCGTTAGAATAATACATGATAGGCTAAGTGAAAGCGTGGAATACAATGTGGTACATGTATTACAAGTCTTAAATATATAAAAGAGCATGTGTATGATGCATTTTGGAACAGTATTTTCAACTTGTGATTGGAAACAGTTTTCTTCTGGCTGCTTTTATGGAATCTCACCTCAATATGTAATAGCCAACTTTTCTACGTAGATTCTGCATGAACAATGGGGTGTATGCCAATGAAAAATGGACTAGGGAGGGAAGGAAAAATAGCTGCAATAGTTGTGTTAGCGCTGACTTTCTTAGTCTGTACCTGTTCTTAGACCGAAGACTTGGTAGCTGTAGTACTCCATCCTTGCCGTGAGGTCACTGGTCCAATCTATTGTGTTAGCTGAAGCTGCTTCTTAATGTAATTACTGAATTCTTACAAGAAGCACATACTATACACCACGTATACATGAATGCTGGTAGTTCACTTGCATCATGGAAAAACAGTTACAGATCTAAAAAGAGCTCTGAATTCCCAAGAAGCTTTTTCTATCAGCAACTCAGGAATTGCACGTGATCTTTCTGAGCAGCCCTGTTTTTTCTTTTACCGCTGGCTTTGCACATTTTTCCAGTCCTCATGTGGTTTTCATCCTCCTGATGCTGTTCAAGAGCCAAGGAGCCAGACTTGGCAGTCTGCAAGACTGGTAGACAGGCACTTCTGATGGAATGGTGAAATTCTTCAAGCCATGGGGGCCCAATCCTGTTTTCTCAGAAACAAAACCTCCTGTGTGTTTAACTGAAACAGGATATCACACAGTGGGTTGTAACTTTGAATAATAAATGCCTTATGGTTTTATTATGGGAGAGAAGCGATTAGGAGTCATCCTTCTAGTAACCTGCTCAGTCTGTTTATGACTTGTTACTGCAAACTCCTAGACATCAGCCAGATAAAAGATGATACACAAAATTATGCAATATTCTAATTTTAATCAAGTTCTTAATCATTTACTTTGTAAATAAGTGGTGGTGTTTGGCTAATATTTCATGCAAATGAAAGGTTTAGAATTGGTTTATCCTGAGTGGACAATATCCCCTTTTAGAGAAACAGGAATTATTGGTGTCAGCTGCTCTTGTCTGTGAGAAATTGCTTTTCCTAATCATACTGATGTACTGTACCCTGATTGTGTGGGATTATTTCTGTTTGCATTTATTGTTCTAATCTTCCTATATAAAGAATAGAGAGTCTCTATAGCGATGGAAACAGCTATTTCACATAACCTGTAACAGCGTCGTGGTGGGTCCGACCCAGGGTCCACATAGCTCGGCACTGGCTGTGCGGTGCAGCAGACAGCCAGGGTGGAATAGTTGCTTCCAGGGAGCTTACACTGCATTAAATTTTGAGGGTTTTACTTTGGACAAAAGTTAGTGTCCTCCTGTACATTGAACATCCCACTGCACATGTTTCAAAGCAGTCTGAAAGAAAGGTAGTTGAAAAATGTTTGTTTACTGGGTTACAAGCCCTTCTGGTGGCCGCTCTAGGATGTGCTGTGTTTTCCTAACATCTGTCTCACACAGATGACTGTAGCTTGTCATTGCCTCTGCCGGTGACACACATGAAGAAATGCAGAAACAAGTCTAATTTCTGTTCTACTTCTGGTCTGGGTTTGTTTTCTGTTCCTGCTTTTTCATACATGCCACCATTGCACCTACTGCTTGATGACTTCTGACTTCCTTGCAAAAACGATGGGTGTCTTCTGAAGCTATGGCAGCTACTGCCTAAACATGCTTCTTCCTT
This sequence comes from Trogon surrucura, assembly GCA_020746105.1. Taxonomy (NCBI): domain Eukaryota; kingdom Metazoa; phylum Chordata; class Aves; order Trogoniformes; family Trogonidae; genus Trogon; species Trogon surrucura. The sequence goes on along the minus strand of CM036622.1, from coordinate 12,918,126 downwards.
GCTTTTGTCCGAGGAGGAAGATGTGGACAGTGCTTTACTATCCTGAGTTTTCAGTCTTTTCTGTGCTCTGCCCTACGTGCATTGGAAGGTACTATGGATGGGGGATGCCACATAGGACTGGTAGGTTGGACTGGTAGGGCTAGTGGTTCCCTCTCTGCACTGAGGGAACTAACCAAAGGAAGAGCGATGTAAGTCTGCCCTTCTGCTCCACTGGCTTGGAGAGGAGAGACTTTTAAGGGCAAGGAAGGGGGTAGTACAGACTGATTAAGTCCTGCAGTATAGAGATCATCTCTCCCCTGTACCCAGCAAGGAGACGTGCATCTCTCCATGGGAAGCATCTGTTCCTTCACTTCTTTCCTTTCAGTTTGCAGAGGAAATGCCCTGCACCCCATTCTGAGCAGGACCATGCCCTGTCAGCTGCTTGGTACGTTGTCAACACTCAGCTGACATGTCAGCTTATATGAAGCTCCAAGGGGTCTTCACAGCCAGAATCCTTCAAGCCTGCCTCCACACTCTTTCCCACAAAAAATGCAGCAATCAAGATGTCTTGTCAGCCTTGTGATGAGCTGTAACATCCCTAGCCCAGGCTTCCTGCCATCGCTTTCCTGCTGCTGCACCCCAGAATACGTGGACTCTTTAGGCTTCTCTGCTGAAAAGCGGAGTGGAAGGTGCAGCTGCAGTGGATCAGAAAAAGAGTTCAAGCAACACCTTTGATGGCTTTTTTTTTTTTTCCCAGGGAAGACCAGCATGACCCAAAAGTTAGATGGAAGTGAAAAACAAGGAAGGGAAAATGGTATCTGGAACTTTTGCAGCAGGGACAAAGATAAGGAAAAAGGGTGATAGGGTACCGATACAGCCTATACCAGAAATATTCCGCCGTGGACCAGCATGTCCAGAGGGTTAACTGGAGCACAAAACTAGACAGCAGAGCCCATCTTGGGCATCTGGTGCTGCACCTGCAGTCATGGGGAGAACATGGGAGGTATTCACACTGTCTGCAGGTTGCATGCTGAAGCCTGTACCCAACATTCTTCCACTGAACTCCTCCCCACCCGCCAGTACAAAGTGTCTCTCCTGTGCTCTGGGCTCTCTGTAGAGGATCACACATACGGCTGAGAGGAATTCCAGGAGAAGGACCAGGTTGCTGCTATTCCCCAAGGGAGTACGTGACCCAGCGACTTTCTGTGTGTATGAAAGGGAAGGGCACTGCCCTGATGGCCTCTGCCACCTATTACTGTGTCTCCCAGAGAGGTAGAACCATCCTGGCCTGTTCCCATGGTTGTAGGTCATGGGCATGGAGACCCCAAATACTGTGCGTAGTGCTGTTGTTGTGGTACCAGCCACTGTGTGTTTGGACAAGGAAGGGGCTTCACAGCAGCATCTCTCTGCACCTGGAAGCCTAAGAGGGCTGGATTAGGGTGACACTTCATATGCTCTGCTTGCTTTGTTGCCAGGATGGATGTGGGCACTCATGCGTGGTGGGAAGAGGAGACAAGGTTTTCAGAAGGGAGGGAGCATCAAGAGAAAGTAGAGCAGATAAAATAGGGAAATAATGTCAAGGGACAGGAGGAGCTGAACATAAACTGAAAAACCTTGAGGCTGATGGGTGACAGTAAAAATAGAGGGACAGATACCATTTGACTTGTTAAGGAGGAAGACAAGACGTGTCATTGCATGACTTTTCAGTGTTTTGGGAGCTTTCCATTGCTGGAGGGATGCCTTTTTGTTGTGTTGATAGCAAGGAAGCCCAGCAGAGACTGCGGTTGTCATTCTGACAAGGTTTGCTGTCGAGTTCTGCCTGAGTAAAACCCATGGTAGTGTGCACAGACAGGCACATGGTCTTGTATTGAAGAAGACAACTTAAGTTTCTGGGTTCAGATCCCTTTTGGGTTTTTCATGACAACTTGTTTTGTTTTTTGAACCTGAAAGTGACATGAAAAACTTCCCCTGAGTGTGTTAGACATTTCATTGCTGAGCAGGGAAAGGTTACTTTAAACCTTAAAATGCCATCATTTCTAGGAAAGATCAACGTTTGATTTAAATTTTATCTGAAGAATAACCTGAGAACATTTAGGTAGTTTAAATCTATCACTTGTATAGTGCGTGGAAGCTGAAGGATTTCTCATTTTTTTTGCCCAGTTCTGTAAATAGGTAGAACTGTTGCTTTAGCAACAAGCGTAATTGTGACTGCAATTTAAATGAAGGTTGTGAATATTGTACTCAGCAAAATAATGTAGTTTGCAAACGTTAATGATTGTGTGTCAAGTGTTAATGCGTCTTCAGGTTAGTCTTCTTACGGCATGTGCATGTTTTGTGTGCCAATACCTGACCTACGTTTTCTTTACCTTAACTTTCTATAGAGAAAAGCATTGATCCTATATCGGTGATATTGCATTATCTGCATGAGACCTTTGGTTTTGTTTTGTTTTTCGGTGCCTGTGTGTACGTGCACAGGTGATAAGCAGCCTAATAAGTGTTCTGTCTGTACAAGATGTGAGTGCACTGCCAAGCAAACATATTAAAGTGGGTCTGGTGTAATATGCTTTTTTGTATTAGGTCTCAGTTTAGTGCTACATTCCACATGCTCCTGACACCTGCTTGCTTGTTCGTGACCAGTCTGCAGCAATTTGTGAACTCTTCAGTGTAATTCCTTGGTGAACTGCTGTTTGAACATTACTGTCTTGCAGCCATAACGTATTACAAAGCTGATTAAAGTTGATCCGGGCCTCCAGATCATGGCCGTCTCTCTAAGTGATGAGGCAGTCTGGAAAAATGTTCATGGCTCAAGCGGAGGACAAAAACTTATTAGCATTTGCTGAGCACTGTGCTGCTCTTGCTTCCAGTTCCCAAGCTAGCTCCTTTGGCACTCGTTCAGGTATCTTGGCAAAACCCTGGCAGGTGTTGTATATTTTTGCCCTGTAAGTTAAATACTGAACACAGGTCTTAGTGACTTGGATTCATCTTATTGCAGTCATACAAATACGTGATACCCTGGACTTAAGAGAAGTCCACTGACATAATTACTGCATGAAATTGCAGCTTGCTTCCTGTGGTAAAAATTGCACACCCAGCAAAGTCTTGGTTTGTGTGCAGTCATGCTTTTGCAAATGATTTGATACTTGTGACACACTGAGCTATATGATAAACATAGGATCAGCAGCAGTGTCAGGGGGTTTCCCAGATATGAGGTGGCATATGAGAAATTTCAGCAGAGTCCAATGCTTACTCAGCTGCTATGGCTAACTGGTATGGCTCTTACTAGTAAATGGTAACCCATGCGTCGTGATAAGGTCTTGTACAGGAACTGCAAGTTTAAAGCTTTCCAACCAATTGTTTTTTGCAAACTCTGTTTATTTCACGTAAACGGAGCTCTGTTTAGTTGGAATTGTAAAGAACTCTCAGCTTCCTTCCTTTCCTTCTCCCCCCCAAATAATCATCCTCTCAACTTGAGACTTGCAGTGATTAGCTACAGATTCTTCTTGAAAGAAACAGTCCTTTCAAGGGGAAGAGAATCTCATTAAGCCTTTGCTGTGAGCTGCAGCTCTTGATCAACACATGAAAGACAAGCTTGACAGTCATCAGGTGAGTTAAGAACGGCAAAAATATTGCCTGTGTCTGCTAAACAGTCGTCAGTTGAAAGAGTTCATCTCAGTCTGAGAATGCAGAGGCTTTTGCGTACTACGTGGCACATAAAAAATTCAAGACATCAAGGATGCAAGAAGTCCTAAAGATGCCACGCATTTCCAAATGAATTGATAAAAGGCCTTAAATCTGAAAGAGAATGAGGTATGAGGTTTACAAATAAATAGATGGAATTTTGAGAAAGTTAGATACATGCCAAGACGTGGTTACTGGTGAAATATAAATAAACAGCAGCCTACTGCTGTTGTTCCTTGGTTGCTAAGCCCTCTATTGGTGTTCTTTTTCTTGAACGATTGTTTCCTGAATTTCTTAATAACAACTGATACAAATAGTGCTAAATTGCCTGAGTTAATTCACTAGCAATTATTGTACAGATTATTAGTAAGCAAAAAAAAGTAGCATCTACTTTTATCTCAAATCATAAAACAAAAGAACGAAAAGAGTGACAGAATAAATGGTCTTTTGTTAAGTTATTGTCTCATAAAGTTTGGAACTGTGTCAGAATTGCTTTTTTTGTTTTGTTTTGTTTTTGTTTTTTATTTATTTATTAATGCTTAGCTCAGATGCTGCATCTGTCTTTCTAGGCCGTCCTTCTACCCAGTTTTTCCAGCTGGGTTGAATGCCTTGATGAAGCCTTTCAAGTGATCAAATAGATAAAATTGTACATATTCTGTGGGATTATTTTCATTGTTCTTCACCACATGTTCGCAGAGTAAAATACTTTATAATTGTAAGACATTGTTTTCAAGCTTCACTCTTGCACTACTTGTCAATTTGTTGTTGGTTTAGTTTTTTTTATTGTAGTAAATTTTGGGGAAAATTTAGTCTACTCTTTGACAGATACTTCCAGGGAACCCTTCTAGAACTGTTGGAGAAAAGTCAGATTATTTATCAGTGATGTTTCATTATTAGCAAGCGAGTGAGTCTGATCATTCTTGACCCAGAAGCACTTAGAAATGTTTCTCTGTTTTGCAGAGTACACTTAGGAATGGAGAGAAGTGCAAGTATCTTGAACGTGGGCTGTCTTATGATTAGGAATTGGAGCCCCATGAGGCTGCTCGTGACCTCTCTTTGGGTTTCCTTGTCAGGAACTGCGAGAAGGCCCAGAGGCAGAGTGTGCTCAGGTTTGCTCCTGAGGTGGTGCTGTGGCTGACGAGAACGCTTGTGCACGGTTCTATTGTGGGCCGCTGGCTGTGAATGTGCGTCCTCATGTGCCACTGTGCTACCTATAAAGTTTATTTTTTCCCTTGTCAAGGGAACTGAGAAACTGACCTGTTTATTTACTTCTATATTTTATTATTTAATCAGTAATAAAGTGCATTTGTGAAACTAATTTTTCGATGTTACTGACCTGAAAGGAATCCTATAGGGGGGTAAAAAAAGTCTTAGATCTTAAGACTGCCTGCATAATGCTTTTTAATTACCACCTTCATACCATGAAAGAATTCTGTCCCTGTTGGACAAGACATCTGTTACATCCTTATTGCATATACTTACTACTTTGGGATTAGATTGTAATAACTTCATCAGCTCATTCTTTGGCAGCCTTGAGGGTGAGGTGTCTCTGCTTCTTGCCTTTTCCTTTCCAGTAAATGTTTTAAATAAAGCACTTCTCCTGACAGAACTACACTAAGAAATAAAGGTAAAATGATGCTTTCTCATAAACATTTGGAGACATACTCTGATGCTCTTTGCAAACAAAATGGCATCAACAAGCATTTTATTGCAAAAAAATAATATAATTTTGCTGTGGTCATTCCGTTCTAATGATGCTTGAATTTGTGTCCATTTTCCCATGACCCATGTTAAACAATAGATTTGCATGCTGTCAGTATTACTGTGTGGGAATTCTTCATTTGAAAACAAAAACTGGCCACGTTTTTGTGAAACGAGGGAGTAGGAGTTCACATTCTGGAGAGTGACAGGAAAATTTGCTCTAGGCAAAAAAAGCAGGTTTTTTTGCCAAGAAAAACTTTTTTTCTTTAGTAAATCCATCACCCATGCTCTAGCAGACTTGCTTAAAAAAACAAACGAGTACTTTTGGGAAGTGCTTTGTTAACTTTTAACAGCCTTTTCCACTACTCTTTGGCTTTCTATCAAGCGTTCTTGCCAAGTTGAAGTGATGTGGTGTGTTTGGCAGTGACACGCTTCTTTTAGGTGCCAGTGGTGAACTATTGCTTGCTAGTCGTTTTCAGTATTCTGTGAAAGCCTTATTGCTGTTAAATACACCATTAGACGTGTTACAGAAGGCAATATCCCATAATACCTTTTGCAGGATTTTCTTTTCAGGTCCTTATTTTTGACAGAAATTTTTTTTTTCGGAGGGTTTGGAGGTGGTAGTGCGATGGGTTTTTCTGTTTTGTTTCTGAACTGGTTTCCTAGGGAAACGAGAGTTAAAAAAGGCTCACAGTCTGTCTGTCTCATTCCTCCAAATAATTATAACCACACAATTTCAAGCCAATTTGCTAGAGGGTTTTTAAGACAACTAGGCTGCACTTAATTTTGTGGAGGCTGGTGGTTGGGTAGAGGACAGAGACCTGTGTGGATCAGGGAAAGGTGAGGAGACTCAAGCCATGAGCGCTCTGCTCGGTGACAGCTCACTGGCCAGCAGGCCAGCGCATCGCTCCGACACAGACCTGGGGTCGGTGTTTCTCATCAGTTTGAGGAATCCAAGGGGTGGGGAGGAAAGGGAAGAGGAGAAATTGGAGGCTGTGGCAGCCTTGAGGCTGGAGAACAAAAAACTCATCAGTGGAAATCACTCTTCCTTAGCTGTGCTAGTGGAAAAAAACCATGAGTAGAAGGTAGTAAAAAGTGTTTTATCTAGTACTGATTTTAACCAGATCTTTAACCACCTTTACGTACCAACAGAGTCGGCAAATCCAATAATGTGTTGACTGTAAAGTACGTCCTCTTTGTTGTAGATGTAGCTCTCTCTTACCTCATTTCTGAAGGACGCAGTTGCCTAATGCATTGCAGAGTAGCCGATCCATTTGGTGGCGTTCTAAGTTTATATCTTTCATTTATGTGGTCGTTCTGAAAATCATAGATGGGTAATGCTTGGCTCTTCTGCATGCCAAGTCAATCAGGAGCCACTGGGGAAATTGCTTGATAGGGATTACTGCCACCCTGTATTTTCATACTTGCAAATCTTTGCATGTTTATTATGTCATCAGAGAAAGAATTTCTTTGTGACAGTTTTGACCGGTAAGGATTTGGATCACAAGTTCTTCCTCTTCAGACCTGTTTTGCTTCAAATACCAGAAAAGCTTTAGTTCCGACTGGATTGCTCTCTTTGGTGCTGTGGAGTAGCTGAGATCTGCAAGTACAGCTCAACGCTGGCACTGAGAGCAAATCTTGTGAGGGTGATACCAGGTCTGCTACAACAGTAAAATTTAAATCCTGCTTATGTACAGACACAGACTCTTCATATGAAATGCACATACCCTGACAGAGCCATTCCTACAACTTGCAGTGATGGGACCATTTCCCGTTACCAGTGCAGCTAAACAACGTGTAGGTGTGGGGCGGGAGTGCTGAGAGGAGTGGTAAGTACTTTCTGGACAATGTTTTGCGTTTGGTTTTTCGTTGCAGTTTCCTAAGCAGGCCTAGCAATTGGAAATGAAGACAAATCTAGTTTACTTTTTATCGCTTTCCAAAATTGGAGGTTTTCGTAGAAAGTTCAGTGGAGTTAGATGGGTCAGTTTTGTTTCTGTTTGTAAGCTAACAGCTGGTGTGTTTTCTGGGTCTTGTCTAGGTGGCCGTGGAAGCGTTTGTCTTAGGATCACTGCCGGGTAATGTGTTTATAAAAGAAAACCTAAATGCATTGTATCTCTCTTTCCTCTGAATTTAATTTACCTGCCCCTCAATATCTCCTCTTAGTATTGAATTTCATCATGTAACAGTCTTTTACCCAACTTTTTTCTTCAAACATGACCAAACCTGGGGTTGAAATCTAATTGAGAGTATACCTTCAAGGAACTTTGCTTGCTTAGTTATACGATGCATATTACATCTTTGGGTGCTTTAATATTTATTTAGCTTTGCCAGTGAAGCTGAAAACAGTTTAATGGACATTTATGAAAAATTACAGGGTTTCCCAAATAGGGAAATTTGATTTAAAAGAGGACCAAAAGAACACTGAAAAGTTATGCTTTGTTATCTTCCAAATGAAAAACACACATGATTTGGAAATACATTCTCTTTATCTAAACAGTAAAATATTTCGAGCCAGGAAAAAGATAAACAGATGAAAGTCACTATGATACTTATTCTGATTTAAAGTATTAAGTGTTTAGTTGGTACTGCTGCCTTTTGAAGAAAGGGAGTGTTACTGGTTGATGCAGTCAAGAAATGAGAACTTCTGAAATAACGTAATATACAGACTTTAGTGACAGGATTGGAAAAAAATCCATTTCTGACTTTTAAAAAGAATCAAACAAACTTGACACACAGTATCATCCTAAATAAGATTTTACAAGAAAGACTAAAAAGACCGATTACAACAGAAAGGGAAAATGCAGCTGAAACACAGGAGACTTACAGTGAAAAGAAACAGAAACCAGCAGGTAACATTTCAATAAAGCCTTCAAGCATTTATAAAACTGTCTGTCCTTTTCTGTATATATAATGCAAAGTGTTATGTATAAAATATATACGGGCATGACCTGCCAAGAGGATTTTGGTTTCCCTGGAGACTATCAGTTCTCTGTTGCACAGGTTGGCTTGGAGAATAAGAGCTATCTTGATAAATCCGAACCACTCTTCCTGAGCTTATTGAATATGTTAGTGAATTCAGATCTTTGTGTTGAAAGCTGAATTCATAAAATGCAAACTTTTAAATGTTCTCTCTAATTTCCAGTTATTTCTCCTGGTGTGTTCTTAGGATATGCAGCAATTACCTTGTGAATTGATAGGGGAGGATGAAACACCTTTATTTTAATACTTTGATGGCAATTTTATTTTCTTGTTTGTCTGAGTTGCCTTTTGATTTTAATCACAGTTTCCATTTAATCATGACAAACATGCTTCAGATCATACATAGTGCAGGTATTCAGCCAGAGTTACTACTGTTGACTTCTTTCTCCTTCCTCTTCCTTAAAAGTTTTGAAATACTCTTGGCGGTTTTCAGTTTGGAAACCAGGCTTCGATCAGATTTCTACTTATTAATTATCTCATTAATATGGAAAAAACCCTCCTAATATAATGCACGCAACCTACTTTGTTCATCTGTGCTTGATTAAGAATAAAACCAGTAGCCTCAAGGTTGTTCTCAGTTGGTATGGATGGAATATGTAGGTTGATACCAACCTGTCGGCTTTTTAACTCCTTGAAGAATCAGCGCGTACAGTGTTTTATTGACGATAGGATACAGCGATTTGGAAAGCTTAAAAATGCTACAAATTCCATTTCATTGACAGTTTTTTTCTCATCTAGCAAAGTATTCCATAAAATGAAAAAAATTCCACAATTTGAAACTTAATGAGAGACATCTTTTTTGTACTCTTCTGTTTGCGTATTGTAAAATTTGCGAAGAATCCGGTGTTACTTCTGTGTTATATTCTGCAGTTCTGAAATCTGAAATGAAAATTTGCCAGAAATATGAAAGGAACATTAAGGTGAAGCATAAAACAGAGGTGTGGAGGAATGGGAAAAGGAGGGGGTTGTACCAGGGAGAAAAGACACACATGGATTTAGAAGTATGAGAGGGAGAGAATGAGAACGTCCTGTAGGCTGCTGGGTGAGCTGTGGAACTCGCTTTTGTTCTTTACTGTTGCTGCTAAGAAAAACAACGAGCACGTTAGCTAGAAGGGGTCAAAGCAAAAAAAAAAAGATACTGATTTTATGTTGCCACCTAATTTGATGTTGCAACTTCTAAGATATCAGAAGATCTCTTCAGTAGGTTTTATTTATTTTTTTTCTTCCTTGGGTAGCTCCTCCTTTCCTACCTTTTAAATATTTGATGACTGGCTACTTGGGTGAGAGGACATAACTTGTTGCACCCCTGGTGGACGTGATGGGAAGTCCTGTTTCACTACTTCTTAAGCTGTTCAACGGAACAGCGTTCAGTGTTTGACTTGGACAGCTGAAGTATTACCATCGGGAGATAAACTCTTTAGGGCAGGGAACCAGTGTGTTTTTGGGGGTTGGAAATGTGAATTAACATACTGGCCCTTCCTGTAATTCAGAATTAACCCATTCTCTCCTCTGTAATTCAGTGTAATACTTGCCTTTTAGAGCTTTATGCAGATAACAAGTCTGTATGAATAAAATATTGGAACTTTGAACACTTTCTCCTTTTGGTTAGACGTAGTTGGAGTTTTCTTGGATTTGTGAAATGTAAATTATCTTTCTTTGTTGTCTAGTGTTTTGTCTTCATCAATTTAGGAAGTAGAACCAAGCGGGAGGAAGGGAAAAATAAAAAATTTCAAAGAGCTGCTCAAGTGCAGAAGGGGCAGGATTTGGTTCTTTTTTATGTGCACAGTTTAAATGAAAATCTCTCTGCGTCTTCATCATCTTTCATTTCACTGTTTGCACAGTCCTTAACCCTTCTTACATCTAGTAGGTGGTCTTAATTTTGGCCGTTTTGCATACCTCTGCCCACATGCTGGTATATGTAAATTGTGAGTCATAATAAGTGCCTGTCAGTTTATTTAGATACCTATTATTTTGTGGTTGTTTTTTCACTTAATCGAGCTGATAACCTGGGTATTTTCTTTTTTTTTCCTGTGTAATCACATCATGTTTGTGGCAAACATACCCAGTTCTTAAGATACTTATCTTACACTTGCAAGGTACAGAAATGAAACTTTGACTGGATGACAAACAAGATAACTCACAGATGCAATGAGATTAGATAACAATTGATTAGACAAAGGCTAATGGCATTGTGTTAGTACTTTCTCGATTTGACTAATGCCCATATCTTCTATTTCCTAAAGGAGACAATATTGGTGTCTGGGTACATACTTGCACAAATCTGTGCATACATATGTATACCTGTATCTATATACAGATATTTGTGTAGATATGTACTTTCCAAAGGTATATATGCAGTTTCACAGTCTTTTTGTGGTTTCTGTCCTCTCTACATTTTCAAGATACAGTGCTTTGCTTTCAAGTATTTTTAAGTTCCATTATTACATTTTCTCTAAAAATAAACACTAGGAGCTTATTAAATAGTCGTCTTTCATTTAAAGTCTGAATTTCTCTTCCATATTCATTCTTACTTTCTTTAACAGGGACATTTCTTGTATTTGCCTTGAAGACTGAAAGAAAAAACACTGAGAATTTTGTTCAACATGACCAAAAAATCAACATGATATGTTAACATCCAGTGTCTTGCCTCTGCTGATGGCCTGAGCTGTAATGCACCCACACTGTCTGCCTTGTCTTTGAAATTAAGGGACCTCTTTATACACCTCATGGAAGCTCAAGCTCTATTGGAAAGGAAAAGAGACTACAGTAGAGCTTGTATAGTTGTTGCTGCAAAAGCTTGAGCTTTTAACTCATGAAATTCTAGCGTTAGTGTGTTTGAAGTCATTAAAGCTGCACCATAGTGTCAGAAGCACCCTGTATTTTCGGCTGGATTAGTCGTAATGCTTTAGCATTTGTTCGGTAGCTTTTAGTTCTGAAGCAATTATTTGAAATTCCTCACAAAACTTGCCAGAAATCTGCTTACTGTTTTGTGTTCTTTAAGTTACATTATTAGTGGATTTGCCTTTATTTCAGTTGGAAGTACTCTGATTCTCTGGTAGGTTTTTGTTGTTGTCATTGACAAGAAACTTATTTGTGGGTTGAGTGAGGAAAGAGTAGTTGAGAGTAACATGACGGCACTGTTTTGCCATGCAAACAATTCGTGCTGTGTAAAAGACAGTTCTGTAGTGTCTGTAAAAAAGAAAGAAAATTTGCAGTAGCTGCCTTAATATTACTTGGTTTGAGACTGACACTGATTGTTAATAACTCTGTTCTCCCACAATCAGTCAATAAGTGTTTTGATAATATTCAATAACAATTCGCTTTCAGTTCTCCAGAGTAACGAATTGGCCTTACCAGGCCTTAATAGGTGGAAAGCATGATGGACTCCTTCAGCTGTTCAAAATCAACTGCTAAATAAGTCAGTGAAAAGTGCCTTAAAAACTTTCTTATTCATAGTACAGAGAGGGCATCTTTTCCAGTATATGTTGCCTTGTTAGATGAAAGCCAATACTTCCCAATGGATTTTTTTACCCTGCACCTTCCTCTGGGTGAGTTCTGATGTTCACCCACTTCTCTGCAGGGAGCTGCAGTACCATTGAGCCCTCAGGGCCTGCACAGATAAACCTGAGGACTTTGGCAAACCAAAAAGGGACCTGACAGGATGGTCCTTCATTTAACAGTCAGCGTTTGACTTACCGAAACTAGCTGCTCGAGGCAGCACTGGTTTGTCTGCGTCTCCTAATTGCCGTGAGTGCACACCTTTTGTCACTGCAGTTGTGCCTTCCAGCTAGAAATCACAATTGCAGTAATATAGGTAATTCAGAAGTTTCATTTGGGGTAAAAATTAACAGACCCACCAAAAAAATGCTACTTGTTTAACCACTTTGATCATGCAGAACATTAATGCATTACTTCTATTTAAACTTCTGAACGTTATTCAAATTGAAAACTTTGTTTGACTTCTTCCTATGAAATATTTTAATGTAGGTGAAACTGCATCTTCTGATGGTAAACTTTCTAGTTAAATTTTTTGGCTTGCCCTAATGCAAAGGCAATGTTTCCCTCTACTAGAACTTAGTCTGCTGTGGATTTGATTTATTTAAATTAAATTAAAGTTGCTGGAAAGGAATTAAATTAAGAAGCATCAATCCTCGTACTAAATAGAGGAAGTGTGCTAGTTTTGGTATTCTACAAAATGATCGAGGCTGTTATAAACAATCATAAACATGCTCGGGAAATGCCCCGTGTGAAAGCATCGGAAATTTTGTGGACTCGGGCCAGATTTGTGCGTCTGCTCACACACGTGCTTGGTGATAGACTCTCTTCCCACATTATTGTCTCCATTCGTTGTTGCTATTTAGTTTTCTGCCAGCAGACATGCAATTACGACCACCTTGGTGGGATGCGTGAGGCACAACAGAGCAAGCTAATGCCCTTCTCCATGAGGCGGTCCCTGAAGGCAGGAGGTAAATAGCCAGATCTATTATAAAGCCCTGCAGGGCGTCAGTGGCTGGTGTCGGGGTAATGACTGCATTACCATATCACCGTGATTTTACTTGTAACTTATTTTCATCTTGCATGCTTGTTGCTAAATCTGTTAAGGATGGTAGATGGTAATGCCTGGCCACTATCTGGATTCTTTCAGGTGGTCTCTTTTGTGTCTTGCAGAGTGCAGGAGGGAGATTCAGGTACTTTAGAAGGACAGAAGCAAAAAATTCATGCTGTGTGGAAGGAGCAAATAGGAGTGACTGTGTAGCGTGCCTGAGTGTTTGCTCCTTGCTAGCTCACAGGCACAACAGCGCTCAGTGGCAACTGCTTGTCTTTTGAGCCCAAAGTAGGGAGAGGGAGAGCTGCGCTGTAATTGCCCTTGTGGTTCTTCTGAGGAGGGTTCCATAAGCCCTGAGCTCTCCGGGGTAGGAGATGCGAGGACATCATCCTTTCTGTGAGTCACCTGGAGCAGCTGTAGCTTTGCCAAAGGACCTCCAAGGTTTATGGTGCTGGAAGAAGAAGGTGGGCCTGAACAAGATCAGAAAGTGGGCCTGTGTGAACTTCACAAGCTTCAACAAGACCAAGCGTAAGGTCCTACACCTGGATTGGGGCAAGCCGCACTATCAGTACAGGCTGGAGAATGAAGGAATTGAGAGCAGCCCTGAGAAGAACTTGGGAGTGCTGGTGGATTAAAAGCTGGCCATGAGCCAGTAATATGGACACGTGGCCCAGAAAGCCAACTGTATCCTGGGCTGCCTCAAAAGAAGTGTGGCCAGCAGGTTGAGAGAGGTGATTATTCCCCTCTACTCTGCTCTGGTGAGACCTCACCTGCAGTTCTGTGTTCAGCTCTGGAGTCCTCAGCACAGGAAAGACATGGACCTGTTGGAGCAGGTCCAGAGGAGAGCCACAAAAATAATCGGAGAACTGTAGCATCTTTCCTGCGATGGCAGGCTGAGAGGGTTGGGGTTGTTCATTCTCGAGAAGAGAAGGCTCCAGGGAGACCTTACTGCTGCCTTTCAGTACTTAGAGGGGCCTCATAAGAAAAATGGGGAATATCTTTCTATCAGGGCCTGTTGTGATGGGATAAGGGGTAATGGTTGTAAACTAAAAGAAGGTAGATTTAGACTAGATAGAAAGAAAAATTTTTTCAGTGAAAGTGGTGAAACACTGGAACTGGTTGCCCAGAGAGGTGGTAGATGCTCCATCCCTGGAACCATTCAAAGTCAGGCTTGATGGGGCTTTGAATAACCTGATCTAGTTAAAGATGTTCATTGTAAGGGGGTTGGAATAGATGACCTCTAAAGGTCCCTTCCAACCCAAAGCATTCTGTGATTCCGTAAAATAGGAATATTGTGCTCGTGGCTACCAGGAGACTTAATCATGTGGGTCTGTTGAGTTTGCCAGTCTGCCTTGCTTTTGTTTCAGACCCCATTATACGCCGCATTTTGTGCATTTATTGGTGCAAAGTGGGGTATTTTTTTCTATACCCAATATTGACAGAGAGCCTGTACGATCTATGTATACACCAATTTGATCTTTGATAGTTCTAATGCAGGAAAAAGGCTTGTTTCATGTTTCATAATAAATTGAGGAACATCAGTTGGAAAGTGCAGATGAACGTGAAAACTTTAAAAGGGAACGGAAACTAGTTAAAGGGAGTCCAATATTTCTGTGGAACGTTTTCATCTGTAATGTGAACTGTCATCAAGGGCTCCATCAGTCTTTAACAGCTGTGACTGTAATAAGAGCATAAAAGCTTAATCAGGAAAACATGTTAAAAAATGAAGACCAATAAATCCCAGCAGTTAATTTGTTTTGTTGCAGTAAGCAAACTAAGTAAACACCTAACACAGGATAATAGAAATTTAGAGTGGAACTGTATGCTTTTCCTTTCTCAATAAAGTATTAAGGATAAGCACCAAGAAACTAGGATCTAAATTTGACCCTGAATTTGGCCATTTCAATAAAGAGAAATTAAATGCCATTTTGGCATTTAACATTTTAGTTTTCCTGGAACATAGCTAGCATTCAAGTAGAAAGAAATTAAAAACCAATGAAGTTTTAGCTTTGTCATAAACGTTAACTATCAGGAAGGGAAAATTACTGCTTTTCAAGTAGAAGGGAGTTAAAAGCATCTGATTCTGTTGAATGTATCTATTGCATAAAGATGTACTGTAGCTGATGATGGCTCTTATGGAGAATGGGCTAATAGGTGAATCCATGCTTCGTTCTATAAAGGATAATATACCTTTGCTATTGGAAAATGTTTGATTATAGCATCTCAAAGATAACTAAATCTATTATTTTAATGCAGAAAAATTAACCTACTTGTTGTAGACAGTTGCTGTCTTTTCTCGTAGTATTTGATCAGGATACATCTACCTCTTTAGCATGGACCACAGCACAGTTGTCAGAGGTCATATGAGATGCTTCGGTTTCAAGGTGGTTGGGGAATGTTTGATCCCTGTGGTCGCAACCCTGGATGATCTGTCGGGATGGCAAGAGGAGCTCCTTAGCACAGGAGGAGCCACTTCTCAATACTTGTCTCCCCAGCTGTATTTCTTAGCTTGCTCTCAGTCCTCAGGATCCCTGAGGCAGACAGCACCACCTTCCTCTGTTTCTCATGAATTGCTTTTTGGACCTGTAGAGATGACTCTTTCGTACGTATGTGACTCAACCTGTAGATTTTTATGTCAGCTCAGTCCTTTTATTGATTTTTACATGATGAGATGGGGACAGCGTGGGTGTTTAGTTAGGATTTTCCATTAGCAGCAAAGAATGCACAAATCCCAAGATCCAAGAAAGTTACCCTACAGTCACCAGTTGCATAACATACACTTCCTTTCCTTTTGAAGGATGTCTAAACTGTAGTTTTCTGTATGTGTCTGGGCATCGCTGGAAGTGTTTTCAGCTTCGGTTATCAGTCAGGCAACAAACTGATTTGCCTGGTAATGAGTTCCAAAAGCAACCAGCTTTTCTGTTTCCACTTTCAGCCTTAGCAAAATGGAAAAACGCAGCATCTGTCATTTACAAGTTCCTTACACACTCATCTAAGATGTAGACAGAATAAACAAAGGAATCTTTTGAGGTCAGGTTGTGAAGTGCGACAATAAATGAGAAAACAAGGACCAGAATATAAAACTCAAAGCTAAGTGCATTCCAAGAGCAACATGGAGGCTCCTAAAAGAATTCAGCTTTATCTTTTGGCAAAATAGAGGCTTATAATAAGCGCTGGAGTTACACTGGCTTTTCATTTGCTCTTTTACCTTACACAAGTCCCCATTGTGCACAATTCTAGTTTTCCTTTTTCTTTTGAAAATGGCATGATTAGAATTCTCTTTAAGAACTAAAATGAAAGTTTTAATGGATTTTACTGGAAGTGATACAAGGTCTTCTGAAAATGCTACTGCTTTTCTAAGATAAAGGAGGGAAAGACTAAATCAACAATGAGTTTCATGAATTAGGCATTTTCAAGTAGTTTGAACCTGCGGTTATGCACTTTAGAGGAATTAGCTGAAGAAGTAATTGAAATCTTATAGTTTAATTTTGAAGACTGTTGAATAACAAATGCAACTCCCCAGGAAGGTGTGTTGTCATTTTTCAACCTACTTCTAAAGAGAGCTGTGTGGTTAGCATAACTTAATGTCCAGAAAGATACTAGAACAGGTAATTTATTTATAAAATATCCAGAGGATTATGAGTAGCAGGGATTTCTGGGGAGGAATCTGCATCACACAAACTGTTCTGTGTGAGAGAAACAAGAATGCAAACAGGAAACTCATGTAGACCCTAATAACAGGAACTGTCTTTTCTTTTCAAAGGATCTCGAGACCAAGGAGAAATGAGCAGTCTTTTGAGCATCAAATCAAAAAGATACGTTGACTGTAAGGCTTAAAATAGTTCTGTCCAGTCTGTTAAAATTCCCCATTTTCAGTGACTATTCCAGCAACAGGCTGCAGAATATGTTTATGGACATTTGCCAGTCTGCGAAGTGCTGTTCACGCTATGGAAATCAGAATCCAAAATGGCCATTGAAAGCTGAAAGAAAAAAACCCACTAAAATTCACTGAGGGTGGGGACATTTGGCCACTGTAAATTGTGGGGAATAAAATCTGTTTCTCCCCCCCTCCCCCCCCCCAAATGGTTTAAACTGACATGGCAGGTACAATAAGCGTGAAGGAGGCTCGTGCTGGATCACTGTGGTGAGGCTTAGGTGCAACACTTGAAGAAAGATGTGGACCAGTTGAACAGAATCAGGAGAGAACAGTTGAAAATTATTTAGAAATATAGAAAACAGAGGAACAGGAGACATTGAAAGGACCGAGTCTAAAGAAAGTATGATTAAGGTGTGACAGGTATTGGGAATTATAAAATGCTAATACAGAAAAGAAATATGCTAGTGAGAAAGTAGAAGTGTTGAAATTCAGAGAAGGAAGTTCGGGCCAGGTGCTAGGAAAAGGTTTTGAATAGTACGAATAGGGAAATAATGAAATATGGCTTAAGAGGCTTGTGGAATCTTCATTACTAAAGGTTTTTAAAAATAGATGAGAAAAACTGTAAGAAGTCGCTAAACTAGAACTGATCCTGCCTCCAGGTGATAGGATGGACTAGCTGAATGATCCCTACCAGCTCTCTTTTCTATTACCTTTCTTATTTAATCACCAGGTGTACATCCCAAGGTTCCAATTACGTGCATTTTCATGCTTTCCCTTTGTATTTAACTTTTAGGAGGAAGCAATCCCTCTGCCATGTTAATGACTACACTTTCTACTCTTTTTACCAAGGCGTCCTCAGAAAGATCTTGATACTAGGTTCATATGCAAGACGAGCTTCAGTCTTCATAGATGATTGTTAAAAATTGGAGCACCTTTACAAGAATTAATGTTACTGAATAGTATTTAGTCATTCTTTTGTATTAAAGTAAAATACTCATTTAGAAAGGTATTCCAGCTTTCATACTGTTTTAATTAATTAAACTGTTGACTACCTGGTCTAAAATTTTGGGTGTCTCTGAGCCGCAAGAGGGAAAAGGTTGTTCTAACAACTGGGTTTCTTTCCCCATTTTGATCACCAGTAGGGTCCAATGTGTGACACTCAGTTTTATTATTTATTCATTATTCATTGGGGCATCTCTTTTTATGACTCTGAAGTGATTTGCATGCTGTTGCAGAAGGTAGGGCCTATTGTCTGTCAGTGTACACGTTGCTTGGATTTCTCGTTTTGTTTGCCAAAATAATACAGATTCTAAATCTTACAGTTCTTGGTGAAAAAGTTACATTATATGTTTCTGGAATGGTCTTATATCAAGAAAAAGCATACCAAGTACAGCTATTATATTATTATTTAAATTATTCTGCTGTGTTATTGGTTTTGAATATTTATTAGCTTTTTTGATAACCTCTTTCATTATTCATAAAGGGTAGCCACACAGTTTGATGAAAAAAGCAGTACAATGAAACCTTATTTTGCATAGCTGCTGTCATTCATACAAGCTGTTCTTCAGTGCTTTTTTTTTTTTTTTTGACAAAGGCCTGCCAGGTGCTGGGAACCTCCATCATGTTTCTTGCAACATCCCTGCTCTGTTGGTTTCAGTGAGAGGGGAAAACATCCAGCACCTCACCACCTGCGTGCTCGAGCGTGGTTTGGGATGAAATCATAAATATTCCTCAAGAGACATGGAAATGAACAGGCCAAAGGGCAGGGAAGAAAGATGTCTTTTCATATAAGTTATGAAAAACATAGGAAGAATTACTGGAAGGTTGCTTTGGATGATTCATGGGATTTTCTTTCGAAGCCCCCAAGACTGCAAGGACCCAGGGGCACTTGCTGGGACTGACTGCAGGGTCTGTGAGTGTGTGTTGAGCGTCTCGCAGGAGACAACATGAGGAGCTTCACAGGAAGGCGTAAAACCCCACAGTAAGCAGACTGGGGGAGGATTATTTTTATGCACTAGGTCTCATCCTCATATCTAATATCTATAGGTTTGCTTAAACCATGAAGTGTAAGGTTTAGTGTCTATTCTAAAAGATTTCTCATCAGTACCGGTATGCATTGCTCTGGGTGCCCTTGTTGTCAGTGTAGCTACAAATTACTCTTTAGACATATTGATAGATACTTGGTCTCGACAGGATTTTGCGTCAGTGATCTGCGTGATAATACAGCTTTTGTGTAGGTGGATGCTTCTGTTTATTGCTTTTGAATTTGACATGTTCTATTTTCGTTGACTACCCCCTTTCTCTTGTTTTATGTTTCTGACTCATGGCTCGCTCCCCTCAACTTGTATTGCTATGACAACTACTAAAACTTAGGATATCTTTTCACCGACTGCTTTGTTTTTATTAAAATGTGTATCTCTGCCCGACTACGTACTGAATTTGGCATTTTAATATATCTGACTTCTTGTTTAATTGTACCAGTGTCTTGCATGATACAAGTCCTTTGCCAAGGCAGCCTGCTTAAAATCTGAAATACAAAATGGGCCTCAGCAAAGTCAATTTTTGTGTTAATACTGTAGATCGATGTGAAGCTTGCTTCACTCTGAAGAGCCTGGGTTGAAAAAAACATGATAGTCTGGTGTAGGATTATTGACCAATTTCTTTTTGTCTCCAGCTGAGCTGCCGGGATCATCTGCAATCAAGCTCTCCTCCTTGTGTGATCTTCCTGCTCAGCTGCAAGAATTGTACCAGCAGGGCTTCATCTTGGCTGCTGTCCACCCTTTCGTGCAACCAACTGATGAAAAAGAGAAAACTCCCCAGGAACAAATCTTCAGGGCTGTGCTTATCAAGAAAACAGAAAGGTAAAGCACTTCCAGTCAACTGGGATAAAAATAGACAATGTGATTTCCTGATGAGTTTTGACCTACATCAAGAAATTATAGCGGAGTTTACTGTGCAAGGCTTTTTTTTTTTTTTTTTTTTTTTTTTTTAGTGGCTTGAATAGGCTTAGCATGTTGTTCTTCATGTTTACAATTCATCTGCATTTTGGCAGGCGACTCGGCGAATAACAAGTTGAAATATGCTCAGTATTTTGGGACGTGTTGTCATGAGAGGCAAACAAACAAGCCCTATGCCTGACAATTTGTGAGGATGGTCCCATTGGTACCCTTCAAGAATTTATTAGATTAGACAGAATAAGTGTTTGCTTAGAAAAGACAGTTACAGTTAATGCAATTAATTGGAGAACTGCAGTACTAATGCATACTTTTTAAAATTTATGTGTGGACTTTAGGCCCTTCTTTCCTCTAAACAATACAAGTTCTTTTAGTTTTTCAGTCAGTGTAAAGTGCTTAAATAAAAGGATGACTCTCCTGCTTTGCTCAGTCTCTTAAATGTATCAAGAATATTTTACATAATCAAAGTCTGAAGATGAATAAACAAACAGGAATATGATCTTTTATGTTTTAATCTAATTAAAACCCAAGATTATGCTGCTAAATAGCCCAGAACAAAATTAATATGTATTTTTAAACATGTATTTATGATTTTAAGTTAATGATTCAAAACATAATTTAGTATTATCTGACCACCTACAACTCTGCAGCTACCTGTGTTGTGTTACTCATTTTGTACAGTTTTCCTACATCAGTTGCACTCCCGGGTCCACCTCTTCTTACAGGGACTTATACTGAAGGCTGGGGGATACTTAACCCTCCATTTGCCATGCTGATGCTTGAAGGAAAGGATGTGACTGTTTTAGGCATCTCTTTAAAACTAAAGTAAAATGACCCTTCAATTTGCTACAGCCTGGTAATCAGTCGGTAGCAATTACAGACAGGGTCAAACTCCAGCCTGTGACCTAAGGATGAAGCTTTGCATTTCATTAGGGAATGTTATGTAGGCATTAGGTGTTGCAGGCAATTTTAGGTTGTAAAATAACTCAATTTACCTTGACTTCTTTTTAGGTTCATTAATACTGAACTTCATGCTGGCTCGCCTGGTACTATTGTTTAGAGGGTTTCCAGTTCTGTGGTCAAAACATAAAATGTTTGGCTGAACAGGGCACTTCTTGAGTCATACTGGGCTGAGCTTGCCTGGCTTTGGGACCTTGCTTTCCCTGCCTACAAAATAGCCTCCTACAAATAAGAAGACTGTTGACATGCATGAGTTTGCAATGTTGAGTAAGCACTTACGCATTTCCTACTGAATTGGGGTCCAAGGGTTCAGCCTCTTCCAGGACTGAGCTGTGAGGATGCACCAGGGAAAAGCAGCACCACCTCGGCGGAGCGGTGGGTCTTCAAGTGTGTTGCTGCTGTCTCGTACTGCACCCCATAGTTTACATCTGTGCAGAATGATACTGAAAGAGTACAAAAATCTTAATTGCCTACTCACTCACTTGGGTGCCAGTGTTTCACACGCTTTAGACATCTGTAAATGACTGTACAAAATTGAAGACAGTAGAGAACCTTGAACCAATTATATTTCCTTTTACAGTCACACTCCATTTCTTTGCATGCCCTGGTCTGTCATTTCTGACTGCCTAGGGAAGCGGAAGGGACTTGGTGCAGCAAGGAAAAAACCCAGACAAGTACCAGAAAGGGAAATGACATCACTTCGGTGTTTCATGTAGTTTAAATGTGCACAAGTTCAGCTGAGAGTATGGGAGAAGTTGCTTCCGTAGTGTGTGGGTGCTGTGAATGTTCACGTTGCTCAGACCAGGACAGTTACGAAGCACAATGAAGAGAGATGGGTGTTGGACAGATTTCGGATGGCTGTGACCTGCACAGAGACCAGTTGTATTTGAACCGTGTGTTTATACCATGCCACTAACACCTGGGGAGAAAAAATACGCGACAGTAGGGGAAAAAAGTCATACTGTTAAATTTTTTTAATTAATTTTAATTTCTCGTTCCATTGCTGATAAAGAATAAATGATACTCTATTCTCTGACATCTGTAGGCTGTCTCTGTATAAAACAGTTGAACTTCTGAGTGGAAGGTAAGGAAGGTCTGCTTAGGATATTTGTTGATCAGATGAGCGTTTATTTCCCATGTAAAATTTTAAGAGTGTAAATAGTCCAGCCACGGTTGTGGGATTACTGGTAACATCATCTAGGCTCTGAAGTACAAAGTGGTCTCCTGCTGTTTTCTGTGGTGGTGGCGCCAGGCAATCATGGGGAACCAAGGGGACATAAAAAGCTGCAGGTTGGCTCCAATATCTGCACACTTCATCTGTCGTTTGTCTGGCAGATACCAGGTGTGCCTTTCCACCTTGCTGTTTTTGTTGCCTGAATGGAACCGAAATGAAATTGCTGTATTAGTGCCTTTTTGGCAAGTAATGCCAATTCTGTATATATAGAGACAGAACTGAACACTTGAACTTTAGTAAGTGTGGCACCTTCATGTGTCAGTTGTTGACTCATGTTTTGAGCACTTAGTTATATAGCACTGCCTGGCCAGCTCTTCTAGCTGCAGCAGACGATGTGCATTGAGAGCTACCCACTGCTGCTATTGCTGAGATTTGCAGTTCCTTAATTCAAGAATAAGGTGGAAAATACAGTGCTTTGACATGTTACACATGAAAACTCATGGGGAAAGTACCTATTAGTGTTATTCCTCCTGTTTTGCCGTTGTCCTGGGGTTTTAAAATAGTCAGTGTGATTTTACAATGCCATTGTACATTTAAGGTGACTTTTAAGGTCACTACAGTAGCTCTATGTTTAATCTGTGTGGCTGTGTCTGGGACTGCATTATCTTGGCTACCTAATCGTTTCTGATAAATGAGGAAGTAGGAGTCATTCCTGCTCCTAGGACATTTGAGGAAACACATTCCTAACATATATGGAAGCTGTAAATATTGAAAAGCAGGGTTTGTCCCTTGGAAATGTTAGGGAGAACATGAAAATAGTATAGATGGAACTTTTTTTAAATCAGCAGTACCGTTGTTTGCGCTGCAGAAGATGTTGTGTTCAATTACAGTAAATGAAGTAAATATAGGAGTGTTTAATTCTTTAGAGGCTCTGGGTGTGAAGGTAGTCTACCAAGTAGCTGAAGGACTCTACCATTGCTCTCATTAAATTTAATGTAATGAATTTATATATTTCTGTAGCACCTAATTGCATTGTGCGCACTAACCAGCTGATTTGAAGCAGTTTGGAAGTCTAATAGGAATAGTTAAGTGCTCCTGTGAATACTTTTTCTTTCTCTCTCTAAATTTAAATGGCCTTAATTAAAAAGCAATGGGCTATTTCACTGTCTGTGCTGAGTTCTTGAGACATTTGAGTTTCTCAGGGAAGGCATCTTGTAAAAAACACAAAGAAAAATCTTAAAGCCAGGGCTTTTACAGATTTTTCTGGTGTTTTTCTTATCTGAATGTGAGGAAGACTTCAGGTGTGAAGTAGAGCCCCTTGCCTGCTGGTTCGCATTGATTCACGCTTGAGAAAAGTTGATTCACACTGATTTACACTTGAAAACAAGGATTTCAGGGAAAAGGGATAAATGATGGTACCCTGGAAAGTGCAAATGTGTGACAGCCCGTCTGTGCTGGTGGAAGGGACGGGGGAAGGTCGGTACATCTGGGAGGTTCTGGCTGACCAAGATAAGGAGAGAGTAGCATGAATGTCACTTACGTTCCCCTGAGGAACAGGGATCGTTAGTTCTTTGTGTGTGTAATAACCTTTCTCTCTTTGCCCTTTTATTTCCATACTTCCTAGTTTTTAACGTAACAATCTCTGTTTAGGCGCCTTACTATTTGGGACAGCTTGTGGCTGTTGCAGATAACCTGTTCCCTGCAAAGAAATTGCAAAATGAGCCCTTGAACAAAACTGTAACAGAACCGTAGCACAAAGTTGCTTTAATTTATTCCCAGCGCCCTGTAGTGTGACACCCCTGTCTGCTATCTTAAAGTTTCACAATTCAATGTCTATTAAAAACATTTTAGTTTCCCTTTCTAAATACTGAGCACCAGAAAACAAGCTCCATTCTCTTCCCCTGGGAAAGATGCGTGGTCTGGGCTCGTAAACTGTCTGCTTACAGCAGTTCTGGTGTGTTTGCCAATGCTCCATTTCACCACAGCAGAGTGAAGCAGGGGATGTACATTTAATTCCAGAGAGATCTTTCTCTCTGTTTTTCTGGACGTACCCTTCTACAGGTTTTGCCTCCAGTCAATAAAGCAATCACCAGGGGAATATTGTGCCAAAGCAGACTAAGTAGTGTAATTTAAGACTAATTTTTTGAGAGTAAACTTCTGTGTTTACCTCAAACAACTTTGCAGCTGTTTTCCCATTCTGTAAAATAATGAGCTATTAGGTGTTCTAGTGATTCATTTGATGAGATAAATTTGATTCTATTTCTATAATTTCCCTATATCCATTAATCCTCATGAAATGCAAACTTTCATCACTTTGCCAAAAATAATTCTATTTATCTGCAAAGGAATTTCACAAACTAGGTTCAAAAGTTTACTCTTAAAAACTGGATTTGTACAGTTTCTTTCATATTTTCTTGGTATGCACGTTAATTCCAAGTGATTCTGATTAATGTCTTCTGAGGTGCAGTTAAATTTTTGTGTTCTCTGTGTCATTTAAAGTCTGGATTTGTAGAAAATATAGAAAATGAGTCTGAAATTATAGAAAATGTAAAGTAGCATAATTTAAATGCAAAATATTGAAATGGCTTAAATGTGCAACGTGAAATGACTTCTAAAACAACAGTCCTTGTGTTTCTTTGATGCTGTGTTTGCATTTCCAGTTGTTGGTATCCACTCGGTATTTGCTTTATTATGTTGACTGAAGGTTTAGAGAAGCTAAGTCAGGGGAAGTCCTGAAAAAGCAACTCTCACTCTTTTTCCAGTCATACTAAACTCCCCTTTTAATAGATTTCCAATGAAGGAAAGGAAAACTGTCTTAGGCCAAGGAACCGATGAAGTATGAAAAGACGTAATTGTCTTTTCGTAGAAGCAGCAGCCCTTGGAAGCGTCGTGTTTTGGGAAGTCTTGGTTTGGTCCTCTGGCTTTTGAATTTGCACATTTGCCTTCCAAAGGTAAAGGAAATTCGTTCTAAAAGCATTCAGACATTTAATCAAATTTCTGATTCTTACCTCTTTGAAACACACTCTAGCCCCCAAAAGCTTTTCTGCTTTTCAGGCTTTTTTGATAGACAGAACAGGGAGTTTTTCCCCTGACTTGGTGTAGAATCCAACGGATAGAGGCTTGAGCCATAACTAGTGCCTCTGCCTTACAAGCCTGTCCTTGACGTTCTGGGGGTGTTTCTTCATTCTTCACATGAAAATTTTTCATGCCACATTTAACCTTCAGTGCCACATCACTGTGTAAAACATGCACAGTGGTTTTGAGCTTTCTCGGAGCACACACTCTGCCACATCAGCTGCATCCCCTGCTCTGAAGTTATTTACAAACGCGACGAGAGCACACCTTATCCCCTCCTCCATGTCGGCGAAGATATTCAACATGACAGGTCCTGGGCTGCAGACCCCTGGATGGGGACTCCGCCTGCCACTGGCCTCCTCTTAACCGTGGAACGGGTTTTTACTCATGTGGTTTTCCAGGCTGTGGTACCCTAACTTGCATACAAGAACAGTGTGGGGGCAGGTACCACACCCCTTGCTAAAATTGCTGCCGATGGCAGACCGCTGCCCTCCCTCCACTTGTCCGCAAATCCACTCGTGTTAACATCAAAGGCAGCCAGGTTGGCCAAGTATGATTCACCCTTGCTACATCCATGCTGACTGCTCCCAGCACCTTTCTCCTTCAAGGCCCTGAAATGTGCTGCAAAAGATCTCTGCAGAAATACCAGAATTCCAGTTGAAGACATTTCAAAATAATAATCTGACAAAAAGTATCAGTGATCTCCTTCAGTGCTTGCTTGAATTGGTAGAAGTGCATGTTTTGTGTTGGTACAATATATTTTTAATTTAAATGTAAATGCACGTGTGCACGCACGTGTGTATGTATGTGTGTCTGTGTTTGGTGTTGGTGCAGGTAAGGCTGCGCGAGGGAAGACCCGAAGAAGGCAAATGTCTGACCTTGCCTTCATGAGCATTAGGATCAAACAGTTTCGCGTGCAAAAGCAGTGTGTGTTGTTACTCTCAGCAGGCTCATTTCAGCTTGCTGAAAAAATAATATTTATTCCATACCCATCTTCCTTTAGCTCAGGGGACAATGGCTTGAGTTTTTTAAAGGTTGTTATTTGTTTCGAGTTCAAAGAAATACATATTTCCTTGCAACCACTTTTAACATTGACCCAAAATAAATGTTCTTTCCTCTGTGTTCTCAGGATTATAAACACTGCACATTCAAGATGCCTATGTATCCATATATGCCTGAGCTTTTCCTAAGAACCTCTATATTGTGTCATTAAAAAAAAGTTTATGAATTTTCCTAAAAATAATATATATTCCAGTGATAACGTTTCCTATATAAGAAAATTCTTAGTAAAGAAAATGCTTAGGTAATAAAATTAAAAGTATCATGTGGGTTAGAGTTGAAACTGTTATGATACAGTAGACCCACTTTTATAAAAAATGTTGTGCTTGTTGAGTGGGTATTGTAAAACCAATGGGTTTTTAATTGCTGCTGTCTTGGTTTTCAGGGACTCTGATTTGCTAGATTTTTAACCTGGAATTGCATAGATAGCAACTGCTCATGTTAATCACCTCGATGTGGATTTATTTTTTTGTGACGTAGTTCAGCTTGTTATAAATGTACAGTTACGTTTTGAACCGTGGAGTTATTCCTATGTAGTGGAGAAATCTCAAAAACTGTACTTGTGTTCCTAGCATTGCCTTAATCAAATAGCCATTTTTAGAGTATCTGTGCAGCTTGCAAGTGTGCTGTTGGCTTTCGGATTTCATGGGCATGGAGAACTTCAGGAAGATTGGGACCAAATGTTGCCTCCCTCATTTCCTTCTTGTATCTGAGAAGGATTGGAAATCCGCTTTGTAACAGACACCAAGTTGTCAGCCTTAATAGTTACTGTGTGAGTTACTGGTGCTCTGCAGCTGGTAATGGTTTATCTACCATGAAATGGCGCTTAACTGCAAACAGCTGTACAGGAAATGGCAGCCTACTGAAACAACCATCGTAAAATATTTTTGGCCAGTGAACTTCCAATTATAGGTGAAAATCTTATTTATTCTATGCGTTTTCTTCTTCTTTAGTGGCACCAGAGGTCCTGTTTAGGATTCAAGACGCCGTTCTTTTTAATAATGTGATCCTCAGCCTTTTCCATATCAGTAACACTTGAGGGTGGGTTCTACCCCCAGCCCGAACAGGCCTGCAAATGCGGTCCCTCTGCATGGCGCCAGGCGGCCAGAAGTTCCCTTTCAGCTCTTTGCCACCTCCTGGATAAGGTTGGCCATGGTGGTCACTCAGGATACCTACAGTGACCAAAAAATCTTTCTTCAGTAAAGTTGGTGAAGAAACAGAATCACACAGAATTATTGAGGCTGGAAAAGACCTCTGAGATCATCAAGTCCAACCTATGACCCAAAACCACCACATCGGACAGACAACGGCAGTAAGTGCCACATCCAGCCTGTCCTTAAACACCTCTGGGGATGGTGACTCCACCCCTTCCCTGGGCAGTGCATCCCAGTGCCTGAGCACCCTCTCCACGAGGAAGAGCTTCCCGAGATCCAACCTGAACCTCCCCTGAGGCAGTTTCAGGCCGTGCCCTCTCATCCTGTCACTCGTTGCCCGAGAGAAGAGCCTGATCCCCACCTGACTACACCCTCCCTTCAGGCAGTTGTAGAGAGTGAGAAGGTCCCCCCTGAGTCTCCTCTTCTCCAGGCTGAACACCCCCAGCTCCCTCAGCCTCTCCTCACAGGACTTTCCCTCCAGTCCCTTCCCCAACCTCATTGCTCTCCTCTGGACCCACTCCAGCCCCTCAATGTCTTTCTTGCAGTGAGGGGCCCAGAACTGCACATAGAGATGATATGTGACAATGAGATATGTAACAAAGGAAGAAAAACAAATGGCAGCCCACGGTGTCTAAGATAACACTGACATTTTCTGTCAGTCTCCAGGATGAACCAGTGGTTATCGTGTCCTGGGGCAGTGAGAAGGAGCCTGCCCTTCCTCACAGCAAAGTGCTGGTGATGCTCCCACTGTCCCATCTGTTCCTTCTCAGATATCACAAAATGTGTTACAGTGAGAGTGAAGGGCGTTGTAATCATAGAATCGTTTTGGTTGGAGCCAGCCGTTACGTGACTGTACCCGGCCCGCTTCTAACCCAAGTCCTGAAGCACCACATCTAGGGGACTTTTAAACACATCCCAGGCTGATGATTCAACCACTTCCTTGGGCAGCCTGTTCCAGTCTTTAGGACAAATTTCTACACTGAAAGGGTTATCAATGTCTAATCTAAACCTCCCCTGGCGTAACTTAAGGCCATTTCCTCTTCTCCTACTGGTTGTAACTTGTGAGAAGAGACTGATGAGTCAGGGTGAACCAGCTTCTCCAGTTTGTCTTGGCTTCTGGGAAGGGTACAGCATTGCTGTATCCAGGTGTGCTCCTTTCAGGGCTGCGACATTTTTTATTTAACCCAGGGATTTTTTTTTTTATTAGAGGAACAAAGGTAATAAAAAAAGCTCAAATGTTTGAAGACAGTGAAGGGAAGAAGATACAGTTTTCCAGCTTAGGAGGAGGAAGAGGGGAGGAAGAAATTGCCGACTGTACTTCCAGAAGAAAAGATCTTTCAAACCGTTGGAGCTTACACATTTTTTTTTAACTAAACTGATGTCAGTGTTTCTCTTTCATCTTCTGTTGAGAAATATTTTATGATGGGAGGTAGAAATTGACTTTCTGTATAGCCTCTGCTTTAATTTTAAAATACTTTATAAATTGGACTCCCAGTAACTTCTTTTGTTATAAAAACGACAAGAGACTCCAGAGTACGGATTATTGGGTTATTTCTCAAGTGACTGACTTCAGTCCTTCAAAGGAGAACAAGTGCAGAGACAAGACCAATGTCCGGAGACTTGGGCTCTGCTTTTGACTTTTCCTCTGACTTCTGTGATCTTGGTAGATGTGCATAATTTGAGGGTCCTAATTCGTAGTTTCTAATGAAAGTGGTCCTAGAAGCAGTCCCATTAAATGAATAAAACCAAAAATGTAATAATTTCTGTGCAGTGTGAAATTTACCTGCACCTGTATTTGGCTACTTCTGTAGAGCTACACTAATTGTATTTAAAGAGTTTAGTGAGAGACTTTTATGATATTTATGAAACACTTTGTGATTCATTTATGAGATGGATGATTTTTTTCATATAACAGAGGATGGAAATAATTTCTTGCCACCTGGATTTGCTCAGAAAATTATTTTTGAGGTCCGTGAAATCCACAGTTATTTAATATTTTCATGTGGAATGCTATGGCTTTTGTTTTGTTTCTTTGCTTTTGATGGAATAATAGGCTCTTAAGTGTTACCTACAAAGGTGAAAACTACCAGTGTAGACAAAGACTTGCCTTTAGCATATATGGACATATTTTACTTGAAGGCATGGCAAAATACTTTTTAGTAATACAGAATAATTCTCTTGGAAATTTTAACTTAAGATTTTATTGCCTTTAGGCAGGATCTGTTACACATGTTCTGGAAAATAACGTTCCTAACAGAGTGCAATGGTATTTGATGCAATTTTTTTCATGACCCCTAGTGCAGAGGTAGCTGAGATTCTTAAGAGGAAGAATTCCCTGTCTCCTGTTTGGTTAAATATTTACAAGCAGCAAGTGTATTTCAAACTGAGTGCTCGTTAAAGGAGGAAAAAATAAACAGGTCATTTTAAGCAGTTGCAGTGAGAATCACTGTATTTTTGTGGACATAATCTGTATGCCACATAACTCACACTCCTTTCAAAGAAGCTCTATGTAAGTCTTCCAAAAACTGCACAAAATCAGTCTGGGGAGCTGTTGAGGAGAGAAATTAGGAGAGAGTGGCTCAAGGGCAGACTTCCCTCTTCCTTATACCTGTGTGTAAACCTCACCAATATAGGTTGAAAAGAATTTGTTTTTACAGGTAGCCAGTGGGTTTAAACATGAAAATACAGTATTTCTTGTTCTTTTGGAGCAATTATAATAGTAAGGTTTTTTGTTTGTTGGAGCAAGTGTTTCCAGCAGCAAAAGTTGTTGTCTGCAGTTCACGTGTTGTCCCTCACACAATGATTTTGGGTTTTTGTTTCTTTTCTTGGCAAAGTCATTCTTTGCTGCTAAAATAAATTTCTGATCCTGTCTTAGAGCGGAGTAGTGGTGGAACACTTTTAGTCCCCCACTAATGATTTCTATAAATCTTATAAAGATGTTTGGAGACTTTGCATGGACACCAATGTTTTATTAAAACTTCTGTCAAGGATCAAGAATGGGAACCCAAGTCATGAGGAGAACCTGTAAAGGAGGGGGAAAACAAATAGGAAAAGGACTTGAGTGATCCCAAACAATTGCCAATGTGGTACCATGTGTCCCATGTAGAAGTGAGATCAGAGAAATGAAGTGAAAGTGTAGCCTGTGGAAGGTGGGAGGATCAAGTACAAAATACAATGTCATGTGATACTTGAGAAAATTTCGGCAGTATTGCCTCGGAAATGCGCTGCCAGTTTGCGATCAGCAGCCGACACGTCTCCTCATGGCTCCAACGAACTGTTCACATCTCGGGAAAGCCCCTGGCACCATGTGTAGCTGGAAGTGTGTTTTACGGGTCACCCTGTCTCAGTCCCCACAACAGGGCTCTTACTCAGACTTGCTTTTGCAAGCGTGGCAAGCCTGCAAAGCCCTTGTTTGGTTACTTCCCTACTTCCTCAGCAGTCTTCGTTCCGACCTCTGCACCTTTCTTCCTGTCTTGCAGGTGCACCCAGTGCATCAAGCGAGTGCTGACCAGGAGTAGTTCTTTACCTCAAACAAGATCTTTTGATTCTCTGTGTGGGATATGAAGATAACTACTTTGTTGAGAATCCCAAGAATTGCAGGCTAGCCTTTATTATCCTACCTTCTTCCATGTGTTCTCCTAAAGAACTGATTAAAAAAATATTCTCTACATTTCCTCTGCTAATGAAGCAGATCAGTTTCCTTTCACAGGAGTCTGCAGGGGATGAAAATGCCTTCAGCAGCACTGCTTTGCAGGGCCCACCCATGGACTGTTTCTCAAGATCGTTCAGAGTAACTTCCCAACGTTTCCCGTGGCGTATTTTGACCGATGCTATGTTAAAGTAGCACTGATTTGTTCGGCACCGTATATGGCAGATGCGATGCCCTTTGGGTTATTTTAGGAGTTAGTGTCGTCTGAAGGAGATGGGATTTCATGCATAGCTTTACATTTCTCAACAATAAAGCGTAAGGTAAGACTGAAGGATAGACTGCTTTGATTAGCCTCTGATTTTTAAATATGTGCTTACAGTGGTGGTAGATAAGAGGAAGGACTCCTCTAACTGCTGTCCAAGAAAGACACCCTACCTCAGGCTGCCCTGTGGGGCCAGAGCATCTGTCAGCCCGTTGCAGTGGAACCTGCTGTCTGAGTTACATCACTGGTGCATCTCCTTGACGTTTGCCGTGGATGCCAGGCTGACGGTGTGTTTCTTGGACACACAGAGAAATTTAGGAGTCCTCAAGGCCTTTGACCGTCCACAGCCTTTGGTGTGATTTCCTTCCCTAGCAAGTAGGTGAGATGCTGCAGCTGCCGCTTGGGAAAACTGCATTGAGCTCAGTGGAGGGAATGTGCTGGAGCCAAAGTTTTTTCTGAAGGTTAGCTCTTCGTGGGAAAGATTTATAAAGAGGCTGTCTGGGTATCCAATGTTGAGAATAGAAACTGATTTATTTTTTTTCCTGTCTCTTAGGTCTCCAAAAGGTGATGTCCATAGTGAAGGATATGTGTTGGAGGTAGAGTGCTGCTCCTCTTTAAACCAGCTTTCAAACAAAAAGGAAATGCCTGATTTCATTAAGAAAGTGAGTAAAAAGAAGGCAAAACACAAAATACAGCATGCTTTTATTTGCACTATAATTACTGCTTCTACTTCTGTCAGTCTGACAGTAGGTATATGTGTACGTTTTGCGCAGTTGAAACTGCACTGCAGTTGGGAGGTTTGTAATTTTAAGGATCTAAAGGACAATTATTGAGAGAAACAAGTTTGGTCACAGGAGAGTGACCTCTCACAGATGATAATCAATTAAGTTACCAGTGTAGAAGACAGTCCTATAATGGTGCAAACATTTTTAGTTGAAATAATAGATGTAGTTTCCATTTTAGTGTCGAAGTATTGTGTTGGGTAGTACTGCAGCTAAAAGGCCTATTCCTGGAATCCCCCAGATGATTTAAGTTTTGTTTCAGTATCACATGATGTTAGCAGTTAGAGATGGTACTGGTAACTTAAATATCTTTGTCATCCAGTATAGTGTTGCTTTCAATAAACTTCTAAAGATACCGCAGAATTTGAAAAGAACCCTGCATTTCTTTTTTTTGTTGCCTTCTTTTTAAAATTATTTTTGATGCTGTAATATTCTGCCAGACTGGAAATTAGCAGGTTATGTCCATTTTAGTGAAGACAGATTCATTGTGCATGTTTCAAATTCTACAGCATCTGTTGTGTCCTATTGCACATTATAAAAACTAACATTAAACACTATATTTACTTAGCCACATGGTGTAGGAATAGTGTGAGTGGCATACTCCCCTAGCATTAATCCATCTTGCAGTGATAATAGTTCAGAAAATTTTGTAGAACAAATTTCAGCACAGGCTGTATGAGCCTGGTCGGGACTCAGCGTGACAGACTGCACTCATGTTCAGTCTTTTCTTTTTACTGTGAATTGTAAAAATTGGATTAACAATAGTGTGGTTATGACTATTTGATCGTCGTCGTACTCAAAAGTACATAGGTTTCGGTACCAGAACAAACTGAAGTTTTCTGCGTGCTTACTAATGTACAAAAGTTTGAGTCTGAATTTTCATTTCAGGGTTTATTGTGTTACTGCACCTTTATTCTGACACTATCTGATTATTTCGGTATATTCACACTTAGAGCAAAACTGGTGTAGTTCTTGCGTATCACTTTCAACATGTTTGATTTTTTTATTCAGTTCTTTGAGTCAGAGTGGAAGTAAAGGCTTATCCGTCACATCTGGTAGCAAAATTTTATATCATTGCAACAGAAAATTTCTCTGTATTTGTAACTTCAGAAAGAGTAGGGCTAACATGAAAACAAAATGACAATCCAAGAGTGAGCTTATTTCCATAAATATCCAATTCTGAGACTCTTTAGAATGCTTTTCTAGACATGGGAATGTTGCTGTTGGTAGAAGCCATTTGATTATGGAGTTGTGAAGATGCCTTTTTGAAATACAATAATTTAAATTTTAATAGCTAAAATGTATGTTTACTGTTTCTCTGTAGGCTGAGTATGTCGCTCAACCTCAGACATTATTTGATGTAGAGGAATTTGAAGTTCTTTGAAGCTGTTGCTGTCAAGTGTGTATTGTATCACTGTATCTGATTAAACACATTGTGACAGTCTCAACACTTTTATGTAAATCTAACTCAGGAAACAGGACTTGTTTGGGAGGAGGAATTAATTGTTGTATTAACTAATTTGTCTCAGCAACAAAAATGGCCGTTGCTTTTAAAGGTATATAAAACAGATGTTTACAAACAAATTAAATGAAAAATACAGGATTTCTTCAAAGAAAGTAGTAACAAAAAGCTATTAGAGAGGACAATTGCTTGCTTTCAAAAAAAAGAACCCTATAATTCTTCTCAAACTGTGGAATACAACTGAAGTTAATAGAGTGTTGCAGGCGAATTCCTTGATCACAGAGCTTTTCATTACAGAGGCTTTGAGCCCAGGTTTACCATCTTCCTGCGTTGCAAATTACTGTATTTTAAAAAGAGATGCCAAATAGAGTAACCATATATTCAAACCAAAGTAATAAGTCAAAATTTTCTCCAACTGTGAATTTACTAGAAAAAAATTCCTCTACCCTGAGAAAACTTTACTAATTTTATTATGCACTGCTGAGCAAGTAATGTTTGTATGACATTTGAACAGGGGTGCAATATTAATACCTTCTTTTCCCAATTGACTTTTTGTTGCATTGAAAATGTGTGCCATTGAATATTAACTGCTTGCTCTTGGCGAGCACAAAACAATTCTGCAGTGGCATACAGCACAGGTAATATCTTCTTCCAACTTGTATGGCTTCATGTAAATATGGAGGAGTAATTAAGTAGAAACAAGGAAGTTATTTCACCTCCACAATCCTTCTTGCTCATTGAAACAAAGTCCCTCAGTGCAACATTGACTGTAAAGTATTTAAGAAACGCCAAAGAAGACTCACTGGCCAAACCTGTGTTCTGTTGCCGAGATCCTCCTGTGCTTTGGGACTGTCACAACTCTCGACTCTCTTCTCCACATTTGTGCCACCGCTGTGGTTTGTGACCACAGTAAGAGTCACTGAAGACAAGACACAGTTAAGTGTCGGGGCTGTGATGTTGCGTGGGATACACTCTTCCTGTGTCTTAAAATCATGTTGACATCAATCATTCTGTTCTTTCATATAAATGTGGATCTAGTGCAGCTCAACGCATCCTAAAGAGCTCCGACAGTCCTGCGGTGTCTTTGTTGTTTAATTCCTGGGCAATGAAAGAAGAAGCTTAACTGTAATATGTGTACTTTATTGCTGTATTGGTATTAGCACTCCTGTCTTTAGATCTCAGGCAAAACAGAGATTAAAGATTTGTTCCTCTGCTTTTTAATGAGCAAAACTCACTTCTGAACTTCTGATCACTGTGGCTCAGATCATTCTGAAGATGTTGTAAGTCAGGGATGTTGCCAGATTTTGTAATACTTTGACTTGTGCCTCATGTCAGATAGGGTAGCTTTTAATTGCTTCGTTAGTTGCTCTTTATTTCTGTGTATCCTGTTACCATTTTTTTCATCTGAGAGTGTTCTCCTG
The DNA here is from genome assembly GCA_020746105.1 of Trogon surrucura. NCBI lineage: Eukaryota > Metazoa > Chordata > Aves > Trogoniformes > Trogonidae > Trogon > Trogon surrucura. The sequence continues at coordinate 12,883,414 of CM036622.1, read as the reverse complement.
AATCTGTTGAGATAAGGGAAGCAGAATCTAGGCTGACATCCCAAGAAGAGAGTTATTTTGAGTATGCGGTCATGTATGAATGACAAATATGTTTCTCATGACCTTTGCTTTCTGCATCAATCTGAGTTATATGCTCTAGAAGAACTGTCACAGGCAAAAGGTTTTACTCTGATGTTCGTGTCTTTGTGGTTGATAAAGGAAAGATAGTTTCTGTACCATTTCATCCCAGTTCTGATTTTTTAAAATTTAGAAATCACATCTTTGTATCCTTTTGGTTGCCTGCTTGATAATGTTCTGTCAGAAGGAAATTGTTGTATGTTAACTCTTTCTCAGTTTGACCTGATTGCAGAGTTCGTATTTCCTGTCTCTGTAGACTCATTATCCTTCCCTGGGGAGGTATGATAAGTGTGGAAGAGCGTGGTTTAAAAATGCTGCAGCTTAACTGATGTCCAAACGCCTGCATCTTTGTGTTTTTGACTGGACAAGGACCTTTCCCTGCTGGTCTGTCCTTACTTGACTCAGAAATTAGTCTAATTTCTTCCAACAAACCTAAGGCCATGCAGATGAGTAATTGGATTTGCGTTTTCAGAAGTGGCCCAGTTCAGCTTGGAACACAACTGCCGTCTTGAAACACCCCTGTAATGCTTGTCTTGTCATGGGAGCTGCTGCATGAGGTGGTGCTTGTCAAACCTGTTGTTTCCTCTGCTCGTGGTCTCAGTGACGTTCAGTGAGCTTACACGTGCCATCACCAGCACTAGCTCAAAAGCTGCCAGTAACATGTCACTCCTGTAAGTGGTTCTCCGAACAAGATCTGCAGTCCAGAGTCCCCTAGAAATAATTTTGACTCCTGTAGTGACTTTACCTGCAGGTTTGTTGGCTTTTACTTACTAGTAGTAGCATCACTGGGCCAAGGAAGTGATGGTACCTCTCAGGCTTAAGCGAGGGAGACCTCAGGAAGGAATATGACAACAAAACACCTGACAAGGATGCTGCCACCCACGGACTTGATCTAGAGTTGGCATCTGAAACAGGCACCACTAGTTCTCCACAGCCCAAAGGCAAGTTGTGTATAGAGAATTGGACTGTTTGGAAAGAAAGGCCGTACAATACTAACACTTGTTTTAAGAAAGACATGGACCTGCCTGAGTGGGTCCAAAGGAGTGCTGCAAAGATGATCAGGGGGCTGGAGCATGTCTGAAGACAGGCTGAGAGAGTTGGGGTTGTTCAGCCTGGAGAAGAGAAGGCTCCGGGGAGATGTAATAGCGGCCTGCCAGTACGCAAAGGGGGTCCTACGGGAAGCAAGGGAAGCATGGTTGGAGTATTTAGGAAGACTTCTTTTTCTCTGACAAAATAAAACCTGAATGCCCATATGAATTCTCAAGAGCTTTTAAAATCATTTTGTAGGTGTTCCTAGTCAACAGGATGATTCAGCCCAGACTTGGCTTTTCACTTATTTCCTACATATTTACTCACATTAGAATGAGCATTTGTCTTACATGAACAAAACAACAGACTTCACATACCCACAGAGCGTGTGAAAGTGATATTAAATGATTGTCAACTCTCAACTTCCGAGCTTTAAAACTCTCTTCAGCATCTAACTGTGAAACAGCAAAAAGATATGGAAGATGAGATGTGTTATAGGACAAATTTGTCCATAATAATACATACTTTATGTAATTATTTGTGGCTGTAACAGTATGACAAGCAAATGAGAAGATAAAAGCCTCCAATTTTCTAGAAAAAAAATGAATGTAAAAGTTACTAATCTTGTAATTTTTTTTCATTTTTATTTTTAGATAGCTCTTCCAGTATTTCTCACATTCTTGTCTCTTTTTGTTATTCCTTATTCTTCATCTCTTTATCTTTGCATTGAGATTTCTTTTTCAGAAGGAACAAAGATGCAGCTTGTATGTTCTGAAGAGCACTTGACTCTTGGTGAATTTCTTGACTCCATGGTTGCAGTCTTACAAGGATCTCTTCTGTGACGTCTTGAATTGCTCTGTCTGTGCCAGGGTTCCGTAGATGGTGATTGTAATCCTAAGTGTTATTCTTTACTTGAGATGTGTTTTAGCTGGCCTGGTCAGAAATTTCCTGCAGGTTATACAGTCAGAGCAGGTGGCAGTAAAAGATAGAAGAGAGGAAAAACTGAGTCTTTATTATTGCTCAGAGGATTGTTCTTCAAATGACTAAGCAGTTGAAATTTACTTCCGTGGCTGGAAAATGACCCCTCTAGAGTGCATTTTATTACCTAGGATTACTTATCTAGATGTGATCTCAACCTCTTCTAAAATAATTTCCATCCTTAAAACAAACTCAAAAAATCCCACTCCAAAACCTTCACTCTCCAGGGTATTTGCAAAAGAACAATACAACATTTATTTCTTTAGCAAATTGTAATGAAAACCATTCCTGAGCACTTAGCTGACGGCTTTGTTTTCTGCATGTTTGCAGTGCAAACAGAGCCTCTGTTTTATTTTTAAGTATTTGGATCTTAGAAGTAGATACGGTCATGAAGCAGAAGTTGAAACTCAACATCAATGGTTCAGCTGTTTGTGATCTGCTGTGATAATATTTATTAAAGTGCATTTTGTTAACATTTTGTAAGTGTGTATATAACAAGAGATGGTAAAAAATAGCGTATTACTGTATTTTGAACAGCCTGGCGTGAAGGGAAACATCTGTTCCTGGTTAAGCTTCTTTCAACTTGTGTTCTTTTGACTAAGCCCTGTAAGAGTGGTGTTGATATACATCTTCCATGAACATTGCAAAACTATTTTCAGGACTCTCCCAGGAGCCTGGTTGTGCTTTTATAATCCTTTGCCCCCAGCAGCTTTCAGAGTCATCCTCTTGACCAAGATAAAAATAGAAATTAAAAAGTATGCAGTTGATGTTTTCAATGATCCAACTTCTGTCTGGTGGGAAAAGTGGCTTTTTAAAAAAAATAACAGAAAATATTGTAAGATTTTATACTCTGCTAAAATAAAGTACAGACAAATTGTTCAAATCGTAATTTTGGCTCCGAGTAACAGATGGCTTGATGAAACAATGTGAATTTAAAGAAACACTCTTGGGTTTATATAAAGATAAAAGAAAATGTTCACTGCAAATTAAATGTAAAGTCTGTAAGTTTGAGACTGAATTCGTATTTTTTAAAAATATTCCTGTTGACCTGCACCTTTTAGGTTTTTTTTTTGTTTTCATTGCTTAGGACAGAGATGGAGAAGTGTCCCAGTTCTGAATCACTTCAGTGCTAGTTAATCACAAACAAGGGACTCTTCTCTCATGTTCTACAAAGAATGCAGAACTGCGTTCATCCAGCCAGAACTGTTTTTGGATACGACACTCAACCACCCATCTCTGTAAACCTTTATTTTCCCCTTACTTATGTTCACCCATTAGTGTAGGAGTTTCTCTCGAAAGATTCACGCAGAAGGCGTGGTCTGCATTTGGAAAATGCCTGCGCTCTAGAGCAGGTGCTTTTTTTTGACTGTGTGTATCAAGTATTTGGGTTAAGCAAGCATAACTGGCTGCTCTGTAGCAGTTTATCCCAGGTCTAAAGCAACTTTTAGGGAATAAATCTGAGATGACATGGATAAGTTCAGGATTTCTTTTCAGGGTTTAGGGCAAAGATGGGAGGACACAGGTATCTTACGTGACTTTGGGGCAGGTACCGCAGTCACTGAGCGTTTGTAGCCTGCGTCCAACAATATTTGCCCTTTGCCAGCTCGATAAAGGAACAGACGCTAAAATGAGATGATAACTTGAGAAGAATCGTCGCACCCACGACCACAGAGGATGAGACGGTGTGATTTCAAGAGCTGTCAGCTAGTGAGACGTACTGAAGGGACCAACTATACGTGCACCACGCTGCAAGGTTTAGGTTGGATCTCAGGAAGCCCTTCCTCATGGAGAGGGTGCTCAGGCACTGGGATGCACTGCCCAGGGAAGTGGTGGAGTCACCATCCCCAGAGGTGTTTAAGGACAGGCTGGATGTGGCACTTAGTGCCGTGGTCTGGCCGATGTGATGGTGCTGGGACATAGGCTGGACTTGATGATCTCAGAGGTCTTTTCCAGCCTCAACAATTCTGTGTGATTCTGTCTGTATGATTGTATTGTTCTCAGGAACGAATGTACAGCTAACACAAGCTGAAGAGGAATCTCAGGTTGTTACACTCATCCCTGCCTTGGCTCCAATAGCAGGAGACATTTAGCTTGCTGTAGCTTAACATCTCTTGGCAGCACTGTCTTAGGAGCCTGTTTTTTGTTTTATTCAGCATAGCAGTAAGTCACAGTAGCTACTTGTGTCTCTGCATTTCTCCCTGTTCTGTTTGTAGCTTTCAATTCCCTTGTGCAGAGGCTACTACCAATGAGCATGTTGTAAACCTGCCAGGCTTGCTGGCTTTTCCTTGATCGGTGCCTTGTTGGGCTCTGCCACAAACGCAACGAAAGCTTGAAGTGTCAACGTCAGTGGTTCTGTTTGGATGAGCTGTGTGCTGCAGAGATGGGAAGGCAACGTACAACTGTTTCGTCAAGAAACTGAGCAGTTTTTAGCTTTTGGGTTTGTTTTTGGGCTCTGTTATCTTCCCTTAGATCTGTCAGCTTCATTCTAATACTCTTATCTGAAGTTCCTGAATGATAAAATCCTGGTCAAGGTTTTCAATGGAAGTATCAATATAGATACTGTCAGCAGTGCTGCTTAAAGGATGACTCTGTGATTTGGGATTATGGTGATGTTTTTCAAGGCATCCCTCCAGTGTTTTGTCCCTGGTGGCCTATTTTGATGTAACTGACGGTGAATATACTTGGTAATTTGAAAGCCTGAGTGCAAAATAGGATTCGACTTTCTAAAAGCTGCATTTGTATTGACTTACATTTATATGACCATGAACTATCTGTCTCAAATTCAGAATTGGTCAGTGTAAACTGGAGAAGGTTAAAAATACATGGGAAGTACAGGTTTACGTGACAGAACATCCTGGTTAGAAAGGTTGTGTGGTTTGGAAATCTGCAAATAGTGAGACAGGCTCAGAGTAACAGGACAGAGAAATTGTCAGTAATTGCTGCTTTGCTGTTTGATGGGTAGGATTAGGGGATTTTTTTTGTAATGTGGTATTAGAGGTGCAAAAATGCCGACGTTGCAAAAGTTTTGAGTCATTTAGAAAGAACTAAACCCCTCCTTCAGAACATTAGCTCAGCTTAGTTGATTTTAAAATAAGTGGTAAACTTTTGGTGACTGTTGCTGTCTTCTCAGGAAGGAGCATGTGAGACCTACAGAAAATATCAGAGGCAAACTAAAAGTCTGTCGTAATTTTAAACATCTGTTTTCAGAAATGAACGAACTGGAAGGGGGATGTGGGATGTGCAGTATTCATTCATGATGAAACATCTACCACTAAATATTAATGGGGAACATAGTTGGAAGACTGTAGTCTTAAACATCCTTTTCCAATTCCAACTTCTGATATGTAATACGTCGTGTTCTCCTCAAACCACAGGATCGTGTTGTTTGCATGGAGATCCCTGGTGCTCTGTCTGTTGTCAGAGGAGATTTGCTCAAATCCTTGAAAGAAGGTAGACAAGTACAGTGATCTTGTTTCTGGTGCACATTATGGGATCTAATGCCTCTAACATCGTTCTCATAAAAACAAGAACCAAATAAACAGAGGAGTGTTTGTTTTATTGGCTAAGACAGTTTATGCTAGGTTTAAGGGGATAGCTCTGAGCAAAATTCAGCAGCTATTGTTTCAAAGGCCCTGTGTTTGGCCGTCAGTAGGGCCAAGTAGCAGCCTTTCCCTTCATTCACTGCAGACATAACTGAAGGCATCTGACCATCAGAAGATCAGTTCATTGCTCCTAGAGGACGTTGTCCTTTCTCCAACAGCATTTTTGCTGTGTTGGCTGTTCATAAATGGTTTCTGTTGATTGCTCCTGCATTAGCAGCAGTCTCCTTTACTGGGTTTCTGTGAAATTCTTTCAGTGCCTTGTTACAGCATAAACAATGTTGCAAACCTGTTAATGAAATGGTCAGTCCTAATGCCTAGGTTTCAAAGGTGTTTTTTTCCAGATTATCAGGAAGTGTAAGCCTTGAGACCATTTAAGACTGCTGTAAACTGGAGTGCCCTGCTAACATTATTAAAACTGCTTTTCCCCTGGATGTGTCCTAAAAATGTCCAGGTCCTGACATACAAGAGTTAAAAGAAATTCCTAACGCTTCTCTTATTAAATCATTTGTTTGCAAATCCTGATCCAGGAGAGAGATCCTCATTATTAAATTGCTGTGCATTATTTCCCATGTTCATTGATGTGGGTGGGCTCGTGGGACGTGTCTGATTTGCGGTGCCATCCCATGGGAGGAATGTACAGAATCTCTCTGTAAGCAATTACTGAAGCTGACATAAGTATAAGAGCTTCTGTATTTATAAGTAGTACCATTATACTGACTATGAATAGGACATTATTATGGAGCTGATAATGCAACAAGAAATGCAGAATCAGAAACAATATCTGGACAATATGTGGATGGTACAATGAACTTGCCGAGTGTCTTTATTCTGAATAGATTTGCAAAGAAAACCTGTATGTGGCTATTCAAAATGAGCTTTCAGTCTGGAATGTCTGCGCTCCTTTCACGGCTGTGAGGCCTATAGTTTAAAAACAAGGAGTTTCCAGAAAAGAGGATTGAATCATTCAGCCATACTATTGCCAGGTGTGGTTTTACTGATCTTTAAATTAGACTGCCAGCCAGTTTCTGTTGAGGTAGGGAGCCTTCAAGAGAACCAGAGGTATTTAAAAAGATGGCACGCAAATTTGCAACATCAACATAACATTTAGTGACACTGCTTTATGCTGCTGACAGTTCCTTTTTTCCAAATGCATTATAAAAATAGCAGTCGGTCAGTTCTGAAAGAAACAATAACACTTCACAAATGTTAAGAATGTTAACACAAGTGCCCCAGCTAAAATTCAATTAAGGTAGTGACATCAGGGTTGGACACGGTGCTTGTTCCTATTCCTGCTAGACTTAGTGGGAAATTTTATATTTATTTCACGGATAGCAAAGGCTAAATCTGTCATTTTTTTCCCTTCGGGGAAAATGTCAGGTTCCTAATCAAGCAAATTATAGGAATGGCATTAAATCTTTTAACTGCCTCGGCCCTCTGTACACGTGAAATTTCACCCCTTCTTTAACCGGGTTCTATTTTTAAACTGGTGTAAACCCAATTTGTTGCAATCAGTTATAAATGAATTTGGATGCAACCACTTGGGGGTTTATCCAGGTTGAAATAAATGAGTTAATTTCTGCTTCTGTTGTTGAACAATACCTTCTTCTGTGATGGAGACCTGTCCTTGTATTTGTGGTTAATATCATTCAAGCAGCACTTTATGAGACAATAAAAATGTTTCTGTTCCTATCTGAGGAAAGAACCAAAGAATTATTTTTTTATTATTTTAAATGTTGTTGGAATTTTCCTTTTAAAAACTTCCCCCCATGTAAAGAGTAAGTATGTATCATATTTAAAATACAAAAAAAGGTCAGGAAAACAATTGAAATTAGTGTGGATATCTAATGTAAGGGGATTTTTCATCTAGGGTTTTTTTTCTAATGTGTAAGTAGGGGAGATGCAGTTGTTCTGCTTTTTACGCTTCTTCCTCTCACTTTGTCGTACAACGTAGTATGACAAGGGCCTTTGGAGTACTCTGCACTGGCACATAACGACAAGTAATCGTCATGTTCTTCTGGTCTGGAATATGTTCGGGGTGAACCTGTCAAGGGGCATCGTGTTCTGCCCATTCAGTCCAGCTGTCCCCCTGCGCTCTCCCGTGCGCTGCCCTCTGCCTGATTCCCTGCACAGCAGCCGCTCCGGTGTTTTCCCAAGGGGCTGGAACAGGCAAATCTGTCTGGGGGTATGAGCACATGATGCCTCAGAGGGTCCCAAAAACTGCTGGTGGCTGGTGGAAACAGCCCTTCTGCCTGTCTAGCTCCTGCGCATGACCTGTCTAGATACTCATCTTTGGGCTTGTTGAAGTCTGGGGGTTTTGTTGGATTTTTTTATTTTATTTAATAATTCAAATATTCAATGTTTCAAGTACAGGAAACAGGAAATGTCAATGTGCATGGATGGCATAATTCATTCTGGATGTGAAGGCAACTAAAATTTTGTGCTATTTAAGCTCTCAACAGGATGCTGAAAAATCAAATTGTAGTTAGAAAATGTTCAGGCTTTATGCTTTATTTATGATGAGAGCTGGCCCCTTCATGGGTTTTTGGAAAGTTGGAAGGAAAGACTGTTTGTGTCTGCTGATACATCACTCTGTCGTTCTGCTGCTTACATTGCACTGTTGATGTAACATTTCCTGATAAATTAGCTTTATTAAAAATAATGGGCTGCTTGGTTCTCCCTTATGTAGCTGGAAAAAATTGAAATACAGGTTTAAATAAGATGTTGTGTTCTGCCAATTAACTTGTTGGGAAAGGGCCTTGAAGATGCAGTCTCTTCTCCCAATCCTTCTGCTAAACTATTAGGCTGATACGACTTAGATTGTCATTTGGTCCTTAGTTCCTCCTATTTCCATTCTGAGAACAAGAGCCTCAGAAGAAAAACCTCAAGGCTGGGTATTCCTTAGGACAAACACTTTTGGGTTTTGTTTTTTGAACCAAGTCTGGCAAACATTGCTACAATAGCTGTAAAAGCTGTTCTTGTCTGAATCACAGCGTGGGAGAGCCTGGTGTAGATTGACAAGCAGTCTTTGTTGACTGGGACCGATATAATTACTACATACGTACTATCCTCAAACTCTTAACAGTTAAATTTCTATAATTAGCTGAACTGCAGCCTTCTAATCAAACATAGTGGTATATCTAGGTTAGTGGTGAGAGATGAGCTGTGTTTGATGTCACTGGCTGTATAGGAAAAGGATTTGTGAAGTTACAACAGGGAGTCAAGACCATTAAGCATGCTATGACTGCCTCTGTCATGGACATTCAGCTGAACGTTTCTGAGCAAGCTGGTTCCGTGCTGACTTTCTCTGCAGACATACTCACTTGATAATGACACTGCTGGTAGTGTTTTTGTTGGGAGGTTTTTGTCCTCTTTAGCAATGAGCTTCGGTTAAGCCAGCGTCCCACGCTTGCCAGGCTAAACACCTGGGAAGACCGTTGCCCGATTTCCTGAAGAGCTCTGTTTAAGTTCCTGTGATCACAAAATCAGGAGTTAATTTAACATGGAAAATATAATAGTAGTTTGAAAGAGGAAGTTCTTGTTGTTGATGAGGTATCATCTGTAGGTTTGTGTGTTCAGAGCAGTAACATGTTTGCAGGAAGTACATGAATCATTTAAAAAAAAAGGGGGGGGAGGGAGAAGAAAGTTAAAAAAAAAAACCAAAGAAAAAGTACAAAATTCTTCCTATTTACTTGCTATTGCAAAGAAAACCTGAACAGTTTCAGTTAAATTCACGCTAAATTGAGCCTCAGAGAATAATTAAGACACTTCAACTCTCTGGCATTACATGATATGCAGAGAAAGTGAAATTACTTCTTTCTCCATGTGTTTCTTCTTGAAATATTTATGTGTGTTCAGAATTTATATTACATGAAGACTACACATTACATGGAGACCATTCCTTTTCGGTGGATGATTTTGATAAATGAATCAGCAGACACTCGTGTCTTCACGGAAGCCTGGCTCTCACTGCAGCTTCTCCTGGGTTTGAGGAGTGTGAGGCTGGTGACTCGAATGGATGGTGCATCCATCGTGCTGGGTCTGCCTAAAAGAGTTTTCTCTTTCTGCTTCTTCTCAAACCTTCCTTAATTAATTCTAGCTTTATCTGATTGTCATTACGACTAGCCCAATGCTTTCTTCTTAGGATATTTGTGATTTAATTCTTTTCCTCTTTCACCTAAAGTGTAAAGGATTAGTAACAGTGCCCCTTAGTTTCTGTTGTTCTTCTTAGCTCATCTCACACCGCCCTTTTCTATTCCAAGTTCTGTATCTTCTCAAAAGTGACGTATTAAAATAGCTTTGCTCTTAGGTACTCATTTTGTGAAAGTTTGCCATTTGTGTCTCAAGCCAAAATAGAACAAACAACCACTGTTGTAATAATGATGCATATAACAGAGAGAATTAATAACCTTTCCCTTGCATAAATGTCTTAATCACACTCCAAATACAGCTGAAGATATGATGTTAAGTCCCTGACTTCATAAGGTTGATATTAAACAATACCCCGTCTGGTAATTTAGCAAAAATAGAACTTCTCAAGCAGGTGCTTTATTCCTTCTGAAGAAATATGTAGGCATTTTCTCTGTCTTTTTATTTTTGCTTTTTTCTTTTCTTCTCCACTTTCTCGTTATTTCAGGTGGTTTAGGATATTTTTCACCCTGCTACTCCAGATTGTAACTTTTAATGTAAGTGTAACATTATTTCTTGAGGTAGTGGACAAAAGTAGCAAAATGACATGCTATAGCTGCCTTGAAGGGTGTTATTTTCTGTATTTCTGTTTAGCTGAGACAGCTTGGCAGTTAAAAATCTAATCTTCTTCGACTTGTAGATTCAAGATGCTGCAAGTCAAGGCTTGAAATTTGTTGGAATTATACCTCAGTACCATTCCCAAAAGAACTGTCATGTCAGCGCCTCCTTGACACCCGCCGGTAACAACTCTGTGCAATCAAGAGATAATAAAAACGTTTCAAATTGCCCCGCGGATCACACTTCACCGGATGACAAGCAAGTAGATGGCATTAATGGCTGCGGTACTCCAGCCCCGGGCGAGGGAGGTGCTGAGCAGTGTGCCCCATCCAGGGAGGGCGGGAGAGGTGAAGGACAGGCGGCCGAGGAGCTGAACCTCACGTCTGCGAAGGGGAATGAAGAACAGCCTCAACGCGCAAACCCAGGTGTGACAGAAGCGGGAGACAAGCCAAACGGACTTGCGGAGAATGAAACACCAGCACGATGCTTAAAACCGCCTGCTGGCAGTAAGTATTGTGGTGACCTCTGGTACAGAAAAGCCAAGTCAAAATTGCCTCGATTATGCTCCTGGCTCCTTTGAGGGGGTGGGCGTGCGGGGAGGACCTTACCACGGTAGTAGCGAAGGGAAGATGTGCCGAACGAGCCACTTAACCTGGTCTCAGCATGAGTCTGCAGTTCACAATGACTGAGCGTAAGTCAGGTGGCAAATGAAGGGATGATCCGAGTGTGGGTGCAACTTTGTTATGGCCCGTTTCTATTCCTGAATGTAAAGGCTTGTTTCTGTCTGCTGTTCAGCTGAATGGGTTCGTTTCTGTATTTGTTACCATACCCTGAGAGCTCTTGGTCTTTGTTTCCTTTTGTCTGTCTGAGTAAAAAACCCCGCTACTCTGCCTGACAGGGGTTTGCTGCAGTCAGAGGAATAAGTTACAAAGGCTTTGCCACAGTTAACCCCTTGGTAGCAGGTGACCGGAGAGCTGAAACTAAACCACATCAGGAACAGCAGGAAAATAAGTGATCTGGACTCTGAAGTCTCCTAGAGTCCTGTTGTCAGGCTGGGGTCAGTGCTACAGTCAGCATTATAGTTGCTGGAAGACAGCAGTGATTTTTATTAATGGCTCATGTTTGCTAACTCATAATAAATGTCCTTCTTGGTAATGGTTTTGTCTTCATTTTTTGGTATTCTTCATATATCAGTTTTCTTTCTTTAATTTCCTTGATGTATTTGTCCTCAGGTGTGCTTTCCACTATTAAATGTCACTTTATGCCATCAAAAAAACAAAGCTGAAGTCTCAAAATACCCTCCTCAGGTGTCTGTTACTTGGAATTTACTTTCATAGCGGGAACTGTAGTACAAAATAGGATGTAGACCACAGTAATTCAGAAAATGAAAAGTTATCAGAAAAAATATTCTTGTCCCATTTGCAGTTTAACTTCAAAATATTTTTCTTCACAATTGCTTAAATCCCAGGAAAAAAAGAGTGTACTCTCATTTCTCTTATCGCTTTGCTTGCTTTCCCTACAAGCTACAAATCTACATAAGGAAATTCCATCTGCATTCCTTTCAGCTGGTACTGTCCTTGACTTTAATTTATCTCCATTCTTTATGTCTTACATAGATCCAGTCAAACAATCCTGCCCCTCTGGGGATTTTGTATGTAGGACCAAAAATGACTTTGCATTGTACCCTCCTTGAACTATTGTCTTGGTTTCCGTTGCGTTTTGGTGTAATTAGCTTTTTGCCAGATTTGGATCAGATTTGGATCACATTCTAGTAAGCTTCCACCATACTTTCTTGAATTTTTGTTGGGCAAAGGAGCGCCCAGATTTGATCAGAACATAGCTATTATTTGAGTGGTTTGTTCTGGTTTACGCTAGAATCTTAGTTTTATAGTTCTAAATTAGGTATCTCCAAGTCTAAACAGACCAGTTCTTTCTCTTTTGTATACACAGTCTTTGAGAGAGTCAACCTAGCATGTCTCATCATCTTTTTGATGCTTTTTTTCTCTGCACTGAAAAGTGAAATTCTACTGCTGCAGGTAACCATGGTCTTAATATTTCTGCATAATGTGAAGCTGATCCCCTCCACTCATCCCAACTTCTGTCTGTCTGTAGCAACCCAAGATTTTACTACGGTTGCTGTTTTGACAGATAAGAGGGTTTATTTTAAAAATGCATTTAATGTCCTTATTTATCTTTCTTTCTTTGAGTGCTTTTTCACTTTATTTATTTATCATAATTTTTTTTAATTAGTGAGTCATACAAATATTTTCCAAGACTGAAGGTCTGAGAAGGCAGTTTTATGTGACAGCTCACATACAACAGGATTTTCCAAAATCTATTGCCTGTACAACATTGCTGATTTCTCTGTTACTTTTGTATGAATTTTTGTTATTACAGCACTCCCTTTTCCTCCCATGGAAAATGTATTTCAGTCTTTGGCACCAGTTCTCCATCCTTCCTTGAGAACATGAAGATAGAAAGCATCAGGTGTTGGGGTTTTTTTCCACGTTAGCCTGCTTATTCCATAGGAAGTTACCACTCATTCTTTACTACATAAAATTTCAGGAAAAAATGTAGTATTTCTTACTATCTGTGGAGTCTAAATTTTGGGGTTTATTTTAGGCTTTATATTAGTATTCAAGTATTAATTTTACACTTTTTTTTTCTGAATGTTTTGTAGTGCTCATTCACTCTGCCTTATATTCAAAGGCTCTTCAAAGCAGTGTCAAAAATTGTTTGCCTGTGAACGAGGCACAGGTATTCCAATGGTATGTCCAAAAGTGCTGTGCTACCTAGAACGGAACCCAGGTTGTCTTTGTTCCACGCCTGAGCAGTCACGGTCACCAACGAGAACTGTTGGCAACAGGGCGTAGAGCCGTGATCCCGACTGGTGTCGCGTGTTACACTCGGTAGTGGTGACAAACCAAGTCAACCACTGAAAGACTCCCACGTTATCTTAAAAGTTTGTTGTCAACAGCCCAGCGTCAAATCCGAGTTATCATCTCCCCGTGGATTTTCAGTTCCACAATTTGCTATTGTTCATATGAAGTCTTAATTTGCACCGGAAAGATCTTCATCAGGAGTCTATATTGCGGATCAGAATCGAAATTACTGTAGAAGTTTTCTGTGTACACTCTTCCGAGTTAGGATTATCGTCATTTTGTTCTTTCTACACAAATGATAAAGAGCAGGAGTATTCCTTTTAAGGATTTATTTCTTTTTACTCTATTTGGATCCTGGTTCACTTCTGAGATCATTAGGTGTCTCTTTCATGTCTGCTTATACCATAAGCTTCCTGCTCTCCAAGTGCTACCAGCCTGTCTCTGAGCATCTTCCGTCTAGTATCTTTTTCAATTTACACACTACTTCTTGCTCAATGACCTGTGTTAGAGAGCAATCTTAACATTTCTCTTGACATCTCTTTCTTTAATGCTGGAGGTTCGAATATAATAACTGGGAAACAAGAGGAGCTTATTGAGGAAATTAATTTCCTATGATGTTTTTACCTTTTATATGAATTTATTTTGGGAGAATTGTTGGCATTTAGAAATCAATAAAAATTTTACCGTTTATTTCCGTGTTGATTAGCAAGTAAAGTAATAATTTCCATATCGGTAATTTTATTGATGGTTGTACCCTTCTGAGAGTTTGGAAAGTGTGTCTGCACTTAAACTTGATTCCAGCTTTGGAATGTGAAAGATGAGCTTTGCTGTCAACAGTGACTTTTTGTGTTGGCAAACCTACATGAACTGCTCCTACAATATACTAGAGGAGATAGGGAGCAGAGTCTAGAAAATGTTCTTAGTTGCAAGACCCTCCCCAGTTCCACTTTCAAAACTCATTTGCTGTTGTGCTGGTGTCTCATCTTGGCTCAGACCCAGAGTAAATCAACAAACCAGCTCGCACAGTCTCTACCTGAATGATTCATTGCATGTTCTTTAGATGAGACTACTGCTTGCTAGTTCCATGCCATTGTATTATCAAACCCAAGTTATTTAATACTTTAGTGACCTTGATCTACAGAATGCAGTTCCTCCTAAATTTGCAGTAAGATTCTGTATTTCAGCTGCCCTCAGTGTCACAACTCTTAACAATTCATTCAGTAGAAAAATGACAGTACTCAGTGCACTGATTTTGAGTGATATTGTGACTGCTGCAGTACTTAGAGCAGTTTGTGGAGAATGTTTTCTTATCTTGGTTTGCACTTAATAGCTCCAGTAGGGCCGTTGTGCGTTAGTACTCAGGTGTTACTGTCTTTAAATGTTTTATCATCAACAGTGAATCCATTATTAGTAGCAAATATTGTACCAGCAATCAAAATATCATACTAGGTTTTGGGACCCTACTGCGTTTGACACTGCAGAAATGTATATTAAGGAGGGAACCACATCCCAAAGTATGGTTTGCGTTACTTAGTGTAATGAGGCAAGAGCAAACCGTGGCTTATGCATTGTTGTAGCTGAAATATTGTAAGGTTGTTGCATTACTCCATTTTTTGCTTTTTGGTAGAAGCAGAGATCTTCGCTCTCTTCAACAAGCCAAAAACCCCACAAAGATGCAGCCAGTATTACACAGTGACTATCCCCATGAGGATCTCCAGGAATGGGCAGACTGTCAACAGCTTAGAAGCAAATTGGCTGGAGCACATGACAGATCACTTCAGGAAAGGAGGCTCATTGGTAAACGCCATCTTCAGCCTTGGAATGGTAAATGGTATGGAAATTACAGAAAGCATTGTGCTGTGATTATTTTCCTTTCTCCACTAATAGAGGTCATTATCTTTGAAGAAAAGGCATTTGGGAGGTGCTTTAATACAGGCTTGGGGCAGATTTGTTTTACATCAGCCTATTTCAGTAAAATGAAATGAAAGCACAGGAAATATTTTGGCATTTGAATAAGGAAAGCAGATCATGTATTGTATTTTATAAACATACTAGAGATGGTCTTGTAGTTGCAGAAACGTAGAGAGTCATCAAGCAGTACCAAGTAAAAGGAATTCAACTAATAAGGTTGTAAAGCAGAGGACATAAAGGGAAGAGTAGCTTTCGTCCTCACTGTCTGGCCACACACTGCATCTGGGTCTGACTGCAGGTCAGTGGGAAGACCCTCCAGATTCATCTGGCCCACGTATAGTTAGTTACTGCCAGTTCTGGCAGAGACCCTTTTCCGCCTCGATGGCACAGCGTGTTACCTAACTGTCTTCTATGTTGGCTTCATTCTAGCTAGCGTGCTCGTATGAGTGATGAGTAAATGTTGGTCTTAATTTAGTAAGAGAAGATGAAAAATCAGATTTTTATGTCTTCCGAAAATGAGACGCTGAATCCAGGTTAATACTGTAGCCAGTCTGTACTAGACTTCTGGCCACCATGACTTTGAAGACAAGCTTGCTGTACAAAGAAGGACTTTAGTGCGTAGCAGGGATCTAAGAAACATAACCAAGGGACTGTGAGAACAAACCAAGGGAATTACTTGATCATAAAAATGTTGCAGCCAGATTGATTTTACTGGAAAATTATATGACTAATATACTTCATGGTTAAAGTGCTTATGGCTGAATCTTTCACCTAATTTTGGTTTGTTTTGCATTCTTCAGAAAGAATGTGGTAACCCATAGATTGGCACTGCTACTGGGATTAAGGGGTTTGTGCCTCAAAATTGTAGGGGAGCTGCTTCCAGAGCATCTTCTTCCCATTTTTCTGCTACTCAGAATTCCAGAACCGGTATAAAACAAACAGTAATATGAGTCACTTCTGGTAAAAGTCAATCAGGAAATTAACAGGCAATCCTAATTTTTCGTTTTCCAAGCAAGTAGCAAAAAAAAAGGAAGGTCTAAAGTTCATCTGGTGGAATGCTTTCACACAGCTTCCTGGAAAGCCCTGTAATTGCTAGTTAACTTGCTTAAAAACAAATGGTCATTTACTTATGTATATAAATTGCAACTCATAGAGACAAATGTGATTGGCTCTACCAGGCTCTGTGTTTTCTTTAATAAAAATTGCTTATCAGTGCACTCTAAAATGCTTTAAACACAGCGTTTTTCTGTTATTTAAACTTCTAAAGTTCATTTACATAACAGAGGCCTGGGGTAAGTTAATGTACTTGGATACCAGTGTGAGGAGTGCTGGACAACTGCCTGCAGACAAAGATAAAGTAGGCTTGAATGATGACAGTAAAGTTTCAACGCAAACAGGGCAATGAATTCTGTAAAAGTGGACAGTTTCAGAAAAGTTCAGTTAAGGTTTATAAAGTGTGTTACTTAGAACAGTTACATTAAAACACTGTGAACGTGCCCATGCTATTAGAAGAACATTTGCTAAGAACATCTGTAAGTTGCCACTAGTTTGCAGTTAAACGTTTATGAATTAAATCCTAAAGTCTTCCTATCCTGCATAGAAACAGAACAGCTTTTTCACTCATATGCCAACCAGTATGAAGCAAGCCAGGGTAGAAAAGAGAGAAGAAAGGCGGCGCTGAGGGCTTCTCAGCTCTTTACTTTTTTCTGGTCTTTTATGACAGCCTGTCCAACTCTCCATAGCTGGTTTCCTTATTCACTGATTAATCTTCTCCCAAATTAAGGTAATAGTAGCATGCTTTCTTTAATTGGTTATATCACATTTTTATTGTTTTGAGGGCTGATTTTCTCTTTGGCTGAAAGTACAAATTCATTATTTTGCTTTTAAGACTTAAAAGCAGAGTTATTATCTTCTTTTCCCCCTTGTCCTTGGAGTGCCCAGTGAAGTGAAGATTTCCAGATTGTCAGTAGTCATAAATCTGTTTCTTCCTTCTGCCAACAGTTTAATAATTAGTCTACTGATAACAATTGTTTCTTTTTGCTTATTGTACTAGATAATTATAAACGGAAATATAACAGAATTGTGAATTACAATATGTAAACCACACAGAGCTATACCATATATAAAATGTATTCGGATTTTGCTAGGAAGTTATAAACAGCTGATTGATTGGTGCTGGAATGTTGTTACGTCAACAGATATAGGTCCAAATAAGTTTGGAGTTTGGTTACTTGCTGCTGTTGTTCATCCAATTCATGTCATTGCAAATCTGCGTGTAGCCACACGTGCACACTGATCCTGCTTAGTAATCTGAAGCGATTGTAGGACTTCACCCTTGCCCTCTTCTTGTGAGAAGTGGAGACTGTAGCAGCGACCTACAGATTACTACCATTACAGATGGAAAGGTCAGGTTTCTTCCTTTCTAATGGCAGATCTTCAATCAGCAGCATGAGAAAGGAGGAAAAGTCAAAGCTAAGGCTGTATTTTATGCCTTGAGAGAGTAACTAACTACAAGCCTGCTCATCTTTAGTTGTTTTGAACTGCAGATCTTTAAGTGCCTGGCATTCTTCTGTTTGTTTTATCATTCTGTCTGTGAATGTCCTGCCTTTCAAACTTAGAAAAAGCCAGCCAGCCAACCAGAAAACATCGACAGTACTTAAAGACAAAGCAAATGAAACAACTGTGAGTTGCCTTGAAGACGGAAGTAGTCAGGTTTTTGAAAAGGGTCAGATTGATTGTCTCTGTTATATTCACATAACCTCTGAGAAAGATGAATCAATGAGGCATTTGGCCAATTATAGTCACCTTATCCACTGAAGTAGCTGGGATTTTTATCATCCGTATGGAATTATTTTCTCTGTGTGTACTGGAGGTGAAGAGATTCAGGGGGAGGGAGGAATATAAATACGAAGCAAAGGCCAGCATTCAGGTCACATGCCACATAAAGCCACAGACAGCTAGTTTTCCTCATTGAGAGCAACCGCAACCTAAAGGTTAGTTTCCTAGATAAGGGAGATTTGTAGTTCAAAGACAATAATGGGAAAAATTGCTGCCCACTAGGAAGGCTGTCATGGTAAAGAAAGAAATCTTTTCCCATATGCTCTTGTGAATCAGAAGCAAGAAAATCAAAATAGCTTTTTGTCAGCTGAGCTACATCAAATATTTATACAACCCAGTGAAAATAGCTTTTTATTCACAGTAGGATACCTTAATAAAAAATGCAGTGGTAATGGAACATTTTCAGAGGAAGGACAGTGGTTGTAACCTTTACTTTCAGAGCCTTTTCTTGAAGAAAGAGTGAAGTTATGTCAGTTTAAGACCAGAGATGGTGAAATGATGCCACAAAGAATGGCTCCCACAATATTTTTGTATCCAAGTTAGGACCCTGCAGCCTAGATGGGAGGACAGCTAGATAGGTAAAAAGTGCGTTGCATGGCTGAGGTTAATAGGTCACACTGCAGCTGGAGTAACAAGTGAAGTGGCACAGAGATCTCTCCTGGGACCTGTGGTGTTTAATAACTTTATCAGCGATACAGAGGAGGCAACGGGACTTGCTTTTGTCAGATCTGCAGATGATCCCGTACTCAGGGCTGCTGCTGATGTGCTTCAGAACTGGGCTGCCGTCTGGAGGGACCTGGGTAGGCAGGAAGAACATGCCAGTAGGAGCTTTTTGGAGTTTTTTGAAATCCCATGAGGACAAATACTCAGCCTTTGGGAAGGGAGAGACCTTTTCACTAGTCCAGACTGGGCACTGCCTGGTTGGGCAGCAGCTCTGTTGAAAAGGTCCCGGGGGACATTACTAGGCAGCAAGCTGAAGAAGAGCCAGCAGCATGCCCTGGCAGTAGAGAAGGTAACAGTGTACAGGCTTAAGGACAAGAGTATAGCTGGTACCTAAAGGACTGGGATTATTGTGCTCTACTTGGTTCTCATTAGATTGCGGCTAGACCACACTGTGTCCAGGTTGGGGCCCTCCCACAAAGGGGGCAAAGAAGAGGTTTGGAGCTAGTTTAGCAGACAGCCAAAAGATAGTCAGTGGCTGGAACACTTGTCCTGTGAATAAAGGCTGAAGGAGCTGGGTTGCTTCAACCTGGAGAACTTAATTGTGCTCAGCAGTGCCTTTGAGGAGACTACCAAGAAGATCAAAGTTAAAACATTATGGCATGACAGGTAGAAAAGGAGGTTGGTTATGGTTAAGAGGGAAAATCTTAATGAGCGTCATCAACCAGTTTCTCTTATAGAGTTTTTCACCACCGGCATTCTGTTGGAACAGACACCAGTATGCAGCAGCTGTCTCTCCCTCGTAATTTTTCCCCTTGCGGTTTTCTCATTTTCTATAGATTTCTTTCCTGGCCAAAAAAATTAATCGATCTTGGGATTGGCTAGATGTACCATTCAGCAGTAATCATCGTCTGTCTGTCAAGGAAGCAAAATCAAGGAATCATATAGTAATTTAGGTTGGAAAAGACCTTAAAGGCCATTGAGTACAACCGTAAACCTAACATTGCCAAGTTTATCTTCCGCCTGTAGGGTCTCACGAGCTCAGCTATTAGTTTCTAAAACATTACATGTGTGCCATAATGTTCACATATGTGGAAGCTGTGAGCTGCATGAGTGGAACGCGCAGCAGAGTGAAACATAAAGGATGATTTATGAGTGAGTGTAAACACACGCATGCTGATTGCGTTTTGATCGCTTATTAATTAGCTGGCAAGCGCTTGGGGCGAGCTCAAGCTGCAGTTGTGCCAACAGTGTGACACTGAATTTCATTAAGAGAATTCACGATACAGGAGCAGTGCACTGGTGCTGCATAAAGCTTCCCTGGCAAGATCTGAATATCTGTGTCTAATAAGGATCTCTGGGTTTCTGCTTTGAGCCATAGGTGCTGTCCTGTCATCCATGCTTTGGAAAATTAAAGGGTTATTTGTGCATTCTGCAGCCTAAAACAGATTTGGGCACGAGTTTGTGTGTTGGAATGTGATATATTGCACAGGAGTTGAATTGGTTCCCACTTTGAAATGTAGGGTCTAACAAAGTGCCATTTCTAAATGAAGTATGGTAATTAAATCATGTACCCGTTTGTATGTGGCAAACTTGTTCTCCTTGTGCTTTCTAACCTGTAACTCAACTACTTAGTGGTCTGGCCTGTTATTTCACAGGAAAAATGTGTGTTCTCCTCACTTGGATGAGAAATCTCTCTAGGTGACAGTAGTTACTTCTTTGTAGTCCAGCTCAGCCTCCTCAGAGCGAGGTGTAGCATTGGCTTGCCGTAGTGGCGAGAAGTCTTTGTCTCTCTTTATTCTAAACAGAATTACAAGAAACCTGCCAGAAAGTAGACAGCGTATTTTTCTGCTTCTTTGAGTGTCTCAGCAGAATCCCAAAGAGAGTCCCTAGTAAGTGGTTTGCAACGTTTTTCCTTCACAACCAAACTCAAAAAAAAAATGCTGCATTAGTGTAGATACAGGTTATTCTCATCTGCTCACTTACAACTCAATGACTTGCTTGAAACTGCAACGAGAGAGAGTAGTAGGCAATACATACCCATAGAAGCAAAGGAGTGTGCATTTCAAAAAAAGCTGTATCATACCAGGGCAAGGAGCATAGTTTTCCTGAAAATGTAAAAAAACTATTATGCAATATACAACACTTGAGGGAGAGCATGAGCAAGGTCTTCATTATGTTATACTGGGTAAGTGTGCTATTTAAACTAGAAGGGCTGAAACCCATGCTTTGTGACAATGTGAGAGGAGTTTCTGTGTACATAAAGAGTAAAGTGCTACTTATTTACCATTTTTCTAAATATAATTCTATTGCTTCATCATTTAGCTTATTTTAGCAAGGAAAGGTAAGGGGGTTTTTTCAGTTACTCTGGTTCTGTTCTGTCATGGAGCTGACAAAACTTGCTTATGGAAGTGATTGCTGATTATGGAGTATATAACTAAGTTAAAGGAGAAAGTGCTGCTTAAGTAACTTTAATAATATGTGTTGTCTGAAAAAAGGCTGAACGTGCTGGGAATACAAATGACAATAGTGAGCCACTAAGCCAGATGGTCAAAATGCTTTCATAAATTGATTAAATAATTATGAATGTATCTTTTCTTTCACACTGTTCCAATATGTCAGATCATCCTTAGTCCATGTAGATGACTGTAACTGAAAGGCTGATCCTTATGTAGGTTTCTGACTTGGGTGAATGAATAGGTCTAGTCATTAATACCAGCGTGCCTTAGAAGCCCTTGAAAAATTGACATAGTACATATTCTGTAGCCCCCAAAGTGTGCATATAACTTCAAGCAGATGAGCAGTACTGCTGAACTGAGGACTAAATTAATTTTGCCTGCTCAGAAAAGCTTATGGGTAACCCTGTGTTTTCACAGATTCTTTACATGGGACAATGGATGGAGTATTTCTCTTTGAAGATGTTGCTGTGGAAGACAGTAAAAGCATGCAGGGCTATGATGCAATTGTTGTAGAGCAGTGGACTGTCTTGAAGGTATGTATCCAGTTTTTCTTCTTGGACTTTTTTGTAAATCAGAACACTCCAAGACCGTGAGGCAGACTCTCTCGTACTGATCTGTGCCTCAGCAGTACCACTCAGGCAACTGGAGAGGTAAAGGTTTGCAATGTAACAGTAACACTGGTTAACCACACTCTGGGTTTGTATGATGCGCTTTTGATTTTGATAATCTCCGTGCTTTATTGGGGAGGGAGGAATTGGAAATGTGAGTGATGATGAAAATGACGCTCAGGGCTGTCTTTCCCAAAAATACAGATGTCTGCTAGATTAACTTGTAAAGAGGATCTCAACTGGTTGTCAGGGCAACGTGATCACACAAGTCACTGTAACATCGCAGTTCTAGAGAAGGGGGCCCGTTCCCTAGGCTGAGCTGCAGTAGGAATGTGCAGAGAACTGCACTTGCTTCTGTCTGACCTCCTTCATACACTCAAAGAACTGCATGTTCTGGATAGGTCCCTATAAACAAACCACGTGTGGCATAGGTTGGCTGTTTGTGATCCAAATGTTTGCTTGTCAGTAGAAACACTGTTTAGATCGGATCAGCCAGTACCCGTCTTCTACAGCAGATCTCATACACAGACAGGTATTTGAAGAGATGTGCTTAAATTTCATTGTGACTTGAAGCAAGAAGAACATGGGGGAAAAGAAGACACCGCTGCATAACTCTTAGAAGGTGGGGGTTTTTTTTTGCTGTAATTGATTACTCTAGTCTGCCAGAAGTAGATGTTATGTGTCTATAGAGTCAACGCCTGATCTTTTTGCTTGGAATAGGCACACACACGCCAAAAGGATGGATTAAGGGAAAATGGAACAGATGCTAGACTAAATATGTAAAATTCCAGGAGACTAGCATTAAGAGTCTGGTTATTAGATGATGACTCTGTAGTGTATCAGGAAATGGCCATATAGTAATGGCTAGAAACTTCTTGAAGAGCAGTGTAATGCATTGGTAGCAGCTTTTCTTGTGCTAATGTGAATCCAAACAAATGATTCTTATTATTGCATTTTATGTTATTAGAAACTTCAGTGGAAGTTCTTGTTCATTTTTAGGGTCAAATTGTGACGTTGCTGCTTGTGAGTAAGGTTTTGGAGTAGTGACAGATGGTTCTATAAGTGCATTAGGTCAGTGCTGATGAAGAAGGCAAATGTTAAGAAGCTTTAATGTTAACCATATGTTCAAAACTGTTAGGAAGAGAATAGAGGGTGAGACAGCAAGCACATACTTGTACATACTACTGTGTAAGCCGGGGTTTGGCAGCACTTTATTTCAGAAGGTTATCTTAGCACTGTAAATGTTCAGAGAAGAGCAGTGATCAGTGATGCAGACAGCTTCCATATTAGGAAGGCTTTGCATAGGGTGTCCTTTCAGCCTGAAAAAGAGAAGAGTTGCAGGGAATGGAATAGGCAGAGGCCTCCTAAATCATGGGAGGCACGTCAGTAGGGGTTGACTGTTTGCCATCTCTTCCAGTGTAAGACCTAAGTGGTGTCACGTGGCAGTAGCTGGAGCCAGGTGTAAAACAAACAAGATGGAGATAATTCAGGTAGTTCTTTATGCAGCAAGCAGCGGATCTGTGGAACTCCTTTTTAGACACTGCTGTGAGTTCAAGAAGTTAAGATGGGTTCAGGTGGCAGCAGTGTGTTTTGGTTTTTTCCCCCTACCTTATCTATCTTTGTGTTTATACAAGCATTTTAATTCAGATCACTTAATATGCCTCACATCATGGAAGGGTTTCATACTGCACAAACGAGATTCCTTTCAGCAGAAACTAAACCGGACGTGCTGAGAGGAAGTATGGAAAATATTTGGGGCAAGTATCCTATGTGCCTGTCCTGATATATATTACTCTTCCTTAACAGTCACTTATAGCCGCTTTGGAGACAGGCTTCTGAGTTAAATGGATTCTTAGGCTGAACCAGTTTGTCTCTTAGACATCCCTACTGTCTCAGTAGGGTGTTGCAACAAAGTTAAGCGTAATGGTCGCCACGCACCCCTTAGTTTGCTCTCTGTGCACAGAAGAAAGTTGGTCTCAAGCTGCCTGACAAGGACAGCATCTAATAATGGGGATACTGTGGTGGTGGAGTGGTGACCAAAACACTAGGACACAGCAGAGAACTATCTTCTAGCAGGGCTCCTTGAAGCGTTAGAGCCCTGGTAGGTGTAGTTATCATTTGCCTTCAATCCTAGCAATTCCATGCTGGAGACACAGCTGGTCAACAGATTAAGGAATCAACCTCCCAGTGCTGTCTGGTGTGTCATGAGATGCTGTACTGCTGCGAACCATGTCTGTGTGAGGGCTGACGTGGAGAACCTCTTGCTCCAGACATAAGATTTGGTATGTGCCATTTCTGAACCTGACAGATGGCACATACACACTTTGTCGATATGATCAGATTATTCTCTCCTGTAATTTAAAATTTGGATGCTGGGTGTTCTCTGGCAGTTTTGTTCTTCTGGGATCTCCTCTTTTGGGGACATAGAATCAGAACCATAGAGTAGCCTAGGCTGGAAAGGACCTTAGAGATCGTTTAATGCAACCTCCCTGTCATGGGCAGGGTCGCCTCTCAACTAGATCAGACAACATGTGAGGACCGAACGGGAACATGAACGTGTTTCCCACCAACCTGAACATGGAAGAATATGGAGGAGAAAAAGGCTGTAGAAGGAGAGAGGTCGAGGTATTGGGGAACTCCCACAAAGCTCTTACCCATTTAGAGGAAGAGCAGACCTCACCACCTCTGTTTTCTTCTCCTGACATTTAAACAACTGCCTGGGTATTCCCTGCCTCGTGCTTTCTGGACATAATGGGCATAAGTAGGTGAAGTCATCAGGTGAATGACAGGCAGACTGGAAGCTGGGGGGATCTGTAGGCACTTGTCCAGTGTTGTACCCAGAAGACTGTAAGTCACCTTTCTGTTAAGCCCCTTTATTTACCATAAATGGGGAATAATGCAGTGACAGAGGAAGAGACAGTAAAATGGGGGATGCAGAGAGGAGGAGGTGGAGTTCAGTAGTGACAGAAGATGTCTGAAAACCAGTAAAGGCTTTGTTTCTGTTATGAGTACTTCAAAGTATAATTATCACAGAGATAATTATGGAGCAGTGGAATGACTCATTAATGTAGACTTTCTTTTTTTTCTTTTCTTTGGTATGGGTTCAGCTCTGATTTAGATTAGTCTTTTCCATTTGTTGTTTTCGTTTGTACCAAGACAGTGGAAGAAGTCCTGATAGACAGCATGACATAAATGTGCATAATGGATCCTTATTTTAAATTTGTATCAGATTTGATTATCCGGATGACCTGTGGCCTTGTACAGATGTAGGCTGAACTGGATGTAAATTTATTATGCTGTATCCCAATTCAGAAGGAGAAACTAACAGACAAATCCCACCCACAGCTAAAGAAAGCTGTTCTAAAAAGGAATACATGTAGTGTGTGTCGATGCCCTTGGTGATAAAAAGAGAACCTTTCTAAATGAAAAGGTGAAGTTTTGCTGTTTAACTGTAGAGGCAAAAGAGAGGGGTTGGCACACTTCTTAGCAGAGAAAGTGCTGCCTTTTTAATTTCTAAGGCTAATAGAGAAAACAAGCTGAACAGTGTGATGCACTCACTGTGTGTGTAAAATGTCAGTTTGTAGAGGATGTAAAGCTGCAGCTGTCACAGTATGTGGTCCCGCCAAGCAGCAGACAGGATGTAATAGCTCTGAGTAATTTAACTCTTTCTTCTCAACGCGGAGCTGTGGCATCTTCTGCAGATGACCACAGGACTTCTAATGACAAAATGCTGCTTGCATCCTTATCACTTTAACTCGAAAAGTGTCAGGGCATATTATTTCCACCACAGCATCTGAGATCTAGCCCTAAAACTTGTTTGATTGTTTTAATTCTGCTTGTGTAGGCAAATGTGGGTAGACAGTTCTGATTAATCAGAGCCTGCACGATTTTCCTCTCCCCTACTCTAATCTGTCACCTTCTCTTCCCCATTACCCAAGACGAAATAGCTAATTCTTTCTTTAAAATTGCTATAACCTTTATTCTAGATTTCTGCATTACTCTGCTTCTAAAGCCTGGTTCATTTTGAAAAAAATTGTTTGCAATTTACAGGTATTTTCTCATTGAAAATCTCCAGCTGATATTTTCACTTTATTTTCTGCTATACCGTGTCTTTGGTGTACTGACATGAATTAAAATCTGAAAATGTTACTGTCATTTCCGTGGCAGAATTGAATGGGGTCAGTGTCTGTTGTAGACATGGTAAACCTTTTAAAGTGCAACATATCAAAGATTTAAAAATGATCTCTGCTGAGCCTAGGTTGCAAGTTGCCTTAATGTAAGCCTTGAAACAAATTCTGTGGAAATGAGGATTTGATTTGTCTGTAAATCTGATTTAGGTCATATGTCAGTTAAGCTATGTTCTGCTGTCTCTGGTCTTGGGAGAGGCAAAGGAGCTCGTCGCAGTGGGCATGAAAAGCAGTTTTGTGCATGACCCACCTAAAGGACATACGTGTTGCCTGGGCGTAATATTTCATCATTTTGCCCCTCGTGGCTTTTTAAGCAAAGCTGAACGAAAACCGTAAGGAGCCTGTTATCTTCAAAATGTTTTTATAATTTGTGTTTCATTGGTTTGTGTAAGATATGAAAGCAGCATATATATGTATATATTTGACTATTGAACTCCGTAGACGTATGCCCTAAATATGTCCACAGGCTAATCTTTCTTGGTTTTCTTGATAAATTTTGTAATAAAATTTAACGATATGATCTTGGAACTTCCCTGATACTTTCTTATGGTGCTGGCAGTATTGAACATCTAACAAGGCGAACGCTTCTTCCACATGAGTAAAAGGCAGTTGAAGTGAACAGGCCAAAAAGTGCAGGATTTAAAACAATACAAATAAAAAAGATGATTTCCCATCTGTCACGGTTTGCTCAGGTTTGTGACAAGATCAGAAATAACAATTAGTTCTCTGCTCACCCGTAAAATCTCTGAGGAAGAAGTGAGATCTGAACTTTCCGTTTAAGAACAAACTGAGAAAAAGTATTTCAGTTCTCTACTTTCTAAAAAAACCACACAGGGCCCAAGTTACGTTTCTTTTTTCTTTTCGGCAGTACCACCCTGGCTAATGCACCTCGCTGACCCTCCCAGGCCAGTTTGGGGGGGAGGCCTCAGCATTTTGAGGGGCATGAGAAGCAGATGCCAGGACCCCACAAATCGCGTAGGCAGCCTGTGGATGTGCCAAAGGCAGAGCCGGCGTTTGCTTTCCTGCTGCCTGAACCGGTGGCAGTGGAGGGTAATGCTTCCGCAGCATTTTTCACTTGAAAGCAAGCTATTCGTTCCGTAATGGTGGAGTGGTGCACAAAGCCTTTTTGCAAAAGGCAATTTTTTTTTTTTGAGAGTAAATTATAACCGAAGAAAATTATGTTGGGGAAGCTGTGTGGAGATGATTAAGGTGTGTGTGGCAAGGCACCCTGGAGTATACAAGTTCTCAGGTAACGTTTTTCTATATTGGTTTGGGGTTTTTTTCCCCAAAACCAGTTGATAGACAAACAGTAAAATCAGTGCTCACCTTAAGGTACGGTGCATAATTGTTGTAGGAATTGTAAAACTAAAAATGCCAGTCATTTAAGAAAATGGACTGATGAGTTGCTAGATGACATTTATTTCTTGTGCTCCACAGCCAGTTATGTGGAGGTGTCCAATCACACGTACGTTGCCTGCACCATGGTCAGTTCAACACATTTCATAAGGTGCTTCTCTGCTTCTTTTATGAAGAACCCTCTGTATCAACACGCTCACCTCGTGGAGCTTCTGCTACCTATCTTTTGCTTCTATAAATGCAAAATTGTGTTGCTATGTGAATGGCTTCTGTGTTACAGGTGCAGGCAATGTCAGGAGCACTCAGACATTTTTGTAAGCTTATACATAGGCTAGAACGTAGGATTTGTATCTGCTCAGCGGCCTGCATGTGTATCGAAATCGTGACTGGATACATCTGAATGGCAGAAAAACTGTCCAGGGTTAGCTGAAAACCAGCCCCCACGCCTCTGCTGTACGGCTAACGGATGGGTAGCGAGTGCCTGCTAGTATTACACGTGGAAATTTAGGAGCAGCTCAGTAGTAGAGGACCGTAGTCCAACTTTTATTGCTGAAACACTTGTGAAATTTCTCTTTTGCTTCCACTAAATGTTTTTAATGGATCTATAATGTTATGTTGTTAGCAGAAATCATTATTTGGAAGAAGGCTGAAAATGAAAAAGGCAAATAATTCACAAATGTAGAGTTTGGATTTAGACTCCCTGTCAGCTGTGTTACTGCAAACATAAAACATTCGCAGCCTGCTTTTATCGGGTCATTCTTGCAGTTCTTGCACAGCCCATTCAGTTGCTCTTGGTGTATTTCCTTTGTTTTGTACTAAGGCACAAGTCCTGCCTCTTCCTCCCGTGAGTTCCAAGGGACAGAAAGCTCTGGCTTTGCCACTGGTGGGGACTGGGGACTGGCCCTGGCTGAGGGTACGCGTTGCTGCCCTCGTGGGCTCTCTCCTCTGCGTTTTGTAAGGTCCTGGGTTTGAACACCCTGCCCGTTTTCCCAGACAAACTGTACATTACACTTTCAAAGCAATTCCTTTTTTTTTTACTTCCCATCCTCTTTGCCATCTGTCTGTAAATCTTAGTACTCAACCTGTTAGGATTTGCCCGTAAAGGTTTTATTAAGATTTATTTAATGGGATTTTCAATCTTCCACTCTTTAAGCCATGTTGGAAAAAATATTAAATAGTGACAATCCATAGCTGCCTTGTAAGTAAATCGCATTCACTTAAACCAGGGAAGAATGATTTCCAAAGAACTTCTGTCTCACAAGAGCTTAGTAGTTGTCTTGTTTATTATCTTGCTGTGGTTAAAATTGCCACAGTAGGGGGGGGAAAGAAAAGAAAAATTGTTAATGCAGTTGTTTGTGTAGCTTGCCCTAGATATTATCGTTAGCATTTTTTAATCTTTTTTTTTTTTCTAATGAGCAGAAGCAACTGGAAAAGGAGAAAATGCTGGAAACAAACAGTAAAACTATAAATAAAATGAATTCTTTTCATGTGATGCAAGTCAAGGGAAAAACCTAGCTCAATATGCTCTGGCTTCTTGACACTCAAGGTGTGATCAGAGATTACTTATCATCTACAGGAGAGTGGGAAGCAAGTTAATTAAAATTTTCCACCCTTTCACTGAATTAAATGTCTCCCAGTTTGAGACGTATTATTTGAACACTTCTTTTTCAGTAGAGCTCTGGCACGCATTTTCTACTTCTGGTGTTCAAATCCAATGTTTGCTAGCTAGCAAGGAGCACTGCAGTTTCATCTGACGGAACTCTGTGTTTCAAATTTTATTTCTATTGTCTCAAATAATAGTAGATAAAGTAATTTTTTTAATTGTATTAAATGTAAAATGAATACAAGACAACTCGCGTCCTCTGCACCGTCCCCCAGTCTATTGTTTGTTTAGAAGCATTTTTGCTTTGCAAAGCATTTAATACGACACCAATTAAAGGTCTGCATAACCGTGACTCCTGCTGGCACACAAATTCCAGTCGTGGGATAGGATTACAACCGATGGCTCAGGAGGGGGCGGGAGAAGTCATTTCTTGTGGTCTTAAAGAAAGCTTCAGTTATCTGTATTTGCACGTAAGGAGCTTGAAGCCCATATGAATTATACCTGTTTATTCAGAAGTGATTCCTTTCTCTTGTCTATCATCTTCAAAAGCAGCCAATTATTAGGAGTAGTTTTTTCCCCCGGGGACCTCAGGAAGAGGCGCCATGTCTGACTCCAGCGAAGCTTCATGCACATGAGCTTGTTAAAGAGCGCGTGGAGCTGGGCGGAGGTGTGCCCCTCTGCGTAAGGTATACACTGCCTTCCTCCAAACAGCCTCGCATGTAGGCGGTGGGGTCAGGTCCCAGCACATATGAAAAATAAGAGGTCACCTTTCTGTAACAGTTGTACAGCATTCTTTCAACAGAGTTTGCATTTCCAGATATTTTTTTTTTTTAATTCTTTAAGCCTGATTGCCTTTTATCTTAAAGTCATTTCCAAACCACTTTATACTTTTGAACGTGCTTTACCTGCTCTTTTCCTTTTTGCACTGTTGGGATTGTGAAATACAGCAACATCTGCTGCAGATGATGCTTAATCCTGACAAGTCAGACAGGTCCAAAGCCAGCCTTGTCTCGCCGCTCGGAGCCTTCAGGGCCCGTGGGCTGTGGCAGGAGTGACGGCGCGTCCCTGAACCAATTTGGCTTGCGCAGCAGCCAAATGAGCTCTGCGTGGTATTGATGTCCTTCCTCATTGCCGCAATCTCCCTCTGATTTTTGACATTTGTTGCACATCCTGATGCAAGGAGAAGGTTCTCCTTGCTAATCACCAACCTTAGGCGATGAATTCAAAATAGAAATCCTCTTTGCAACATAAGATGTTGCCTGGGGCACAGACAAGGTCTACTGTGCCTGTCTTTCCTGACCAGCTTGTCTCCCACCCTCTAAATGAGTGAGCTCCTTCTGTTTTTTCCCCTACAAATGCTGTTTGATGGAGGGAGTGTTCTGGTCAGATCCTGTTATGTGTTCTTTCAGGCACTTCATAGCTATGACCTTATTCTTAATGGCTCATGTTGCATGTTTTTGTCGTTATATTTGGAAGGCATCCTTGGCCAAACTCGTAAATCTCAGTGTGTTATTAATGTGTTCTTGAGATATTAGCTCTTAAAGGCATCTAAGAGATGTTATAACGCTGTTCTAAAAACTGGAAAGAGGGTGAAAATATTTACCTTACAGAGGGAAATGGGACTCTGAATCTACCACAATCACACCTGTAGGATAAGTTCCAGTTGCTTCAGAGAACATGACTCAAAGGCCACATGGTATTGCTCTCCTCTTGCAGGACATCTCTTTCCTCTTCGGAGTTCTCAGTTCTGGTCTGTACGTGGTGCCATTGTAAAGTAGCAGTACTTGTAAGTCCCTGAAAGCCTCTGTGCAGGAATCAGAAGTAACGTTAGTAGTGTTCTCTTTGCAGGCATTTTCTGGAGTCGAGTTTTTAAACATTCTCCTTTTTAAGCAGGAGCAATACAGCTTCCTCAGCTATTTGCATTTGTAGTCGTGATCAGGTTTTTAATAGGTGTAGTCAGGCAGTCATTCAGCTATGAAGGTATCAAGTGACCTAAATTGCATTTGCTAGAAGAAAGGAATAGCTGAGATTGGAATTCACTAAAATACCTTCAAATAACTACATCAGGATTTGGATTAGTTCTGATCAAATGACTGTTTTATTACTGCGGAAAAAAATGGATTTTTTGGAGCTGTAAAACTATTGTGCCACACTCAGTGTCGAGAATTGGCAGTTAAAACTTCTTGTGTGCACATGAAACCCGTGTAAGTGCCTTGGCTTTTAGGCAAATAGAATTGTTATTCCAATGGAATATAGTTGTGTTTTCAGAGACTAGTAGTTACCATTTGCCTGCTTTGTGTTTATTAAAACTAAAAACTAGTAAATATGCTCTAGCGTCTGTTTGTTAAATTACTGGGAGTCTTGGCAATTAGACACCTCACCGGAGCAATCTGCATTGAAAGCACCAGTGGTTTCTCCTCTGCGAATTACAGGCCCTGCCGTTTAGAAGAAAGAGAATTAGCAAGGCTCTGCTGGGTACATCTGCAGCTGGAGCCAGACTCGGGCACTGAAGGGCAAAGCTTTTGGTCTCGCCCACAGATTTCCTGATTCAAAAGAACAAGGAAGCAATGTGTATTTGTGGGTGATAAGAGGAATAGACCTGTACTTGCATTTTATTTTTGTTGTTGTCAGCTATTTTGCTTTTGATCCATTGCAGTAGAGTAACCTGACTGATTTCAGTAGAGAGCTTGAGAGTTTACTCTAGCTTACGCAAGAGCAGAAACGGAGCAAAGCAATGTGGTCATTTTTTAACTACTTGAGTATCTTTTTGTTTGGGAGGAGATAATTGATAAAATGCAATGAATTTGTCCTGTTCAGATCTAGAGTTGTCTAAAGGTGGATAGATTACTCAGGCAGTGTAAAAACAGGATCACAGATGTTTACCATTTTAAACAAACTCATTGAATGGTTTGTGATATACGGGTGATCTGTCCTGTGTCTCATGTTTTCGAACGTTTCCTTCCTGCCTAGCTGAACATACAAAATAACCCACTTCAGTACAAAACCCCATTCTCCCTCCCATAAAACCCACATGTATTTTTTTCTTGGGATTTTTTTGGGGTGTGTGTCAAATGAATGTTGCACTCCAAGTGATGATGCTAACCGTTGATTTTTTCTCTCTCAGGGAGTTGAAGTGCAGACAGATTACGTCCCGCTGCTGAATTCCCTTGCCATGTACGGCTGGCAGCTGACCTGTGTGCTTCCCACTCCGATTGTGAAGACAAACAGGTACGGAGGGAGTGGGCCCTGCCTTTCGGCCAGGGAAGGGGCTGTGCGAGCACGGCAGCCCGTACAAGCGATTCCCCGTGCAGTGAGTGTGGATTTCCTTGCACGCACCAATTTGCTGCCCTTGCAAACCCAGCTGCAGCCGCTCTTGGGGTTTTCTGAGCAACACAAGCTGCGTGGGGCAGGAAGCAGGTGTCTTGTGGGCAAAATACTGCACGGTGCCGGTGTGGTGTCTGCATAAATTTTGTGTGTGTTATCTCTGCTTCTCTAAACTCCATGGCTATAAAATTCCTACTTGGGATCTCTCAGCAGCTCCTCTTAGAGCAAAGACAAAACCTGTGATGATGTTTGGAGTGAGATGTTGCCTCTCTGAAGAAAAGTAATTTTATTCTTAATATCTGTCTAATGCTGCTGATCTACACAGTGTAGCTGAGAAGAACCATGTGACATTGGTGTATCATCACTCTAGTAGCCTTGTTTGCATATATAATCAATCTGCGGTCTACTCTGCTATTAATAGTCTGATTTTTAAACTATAAATGCAAGCAGCTTAAAAATTGCAACTGTGGTGAAAAACAGTTGTCCCACTTGTTAATTGTGAGGATGGCGCTT
This sequence comes from Trogon surrucura, assembly GCA_020746105.1. Lineage (NCBI taxonomy): Eukaryota > Metazoa > Chordata > Aves > Trogoniformes > Trogonidae > Trogon > Trogon surrucura. The sequence goes on along the minus strand of CM036622.1, from coordinate 12,850,604 downwards.
CCTGAATTTTCACTGGTCAAGAATTTTTTTATATATATACACACATGTAATCAGTCATGATTTTTTATCTTTAAGGGGTAAAAATATGCCCATTTTTTTATGAGATCGAGATGAAGACTACTCCTACACATGAAAACCTAAAAAGTGAAGGCCATCTGTGCTGGGGGAGAAATGGCTATTTAAGTTTTCCATACATGTTTAAATATAGGAATGAAAATAAAATCGCATTTATGATTTGTAAGCCCTGTCCCTTAAAGGTACATACGGTTTTCTTTCTCTTCTAGCTTCCTGTGTCCTGTTTATAACGTCAGTAGCACGGGTCAGGTTGACAGCGCAGAAGGGCACCCACCCAGTGTGACCGCTGGTGGCAGCTGGCTGTGCCGACCACCAGGCTGCAGAGCTGGGGGGAGCACTTGGACCCCTCTGAAATCTGCGTTCCGTTGTCGCCGAGATGCTGCAGCTCAGCACATTGCGGGGCTCACGTGTCTTGTTTTTCACTCCAGTTTATTCTACGTTTACAAACTAACGCTAAAACATTCAGCAAAAGTGTGTCACAGCCTGATCAGACTGAACAGTTGCTCTTTTTTCTCTCCCAAAAACATACCAGGCTGCTCAAAGACACTGGGGACAGGCAATGTTTAGGTCATTCTTCATTTCGTTGTTCTTTGACCTGCAGAAGTAAATGACTGAGATGGATTTTTGCTTTGAATGATGCTGGATGTGAATTTAATTCATTCTCAGGAGTGTGCATTTGTTTCTTTTCAGGGAAGGGAATTTATCTACAAAGCAAATTGTATTTCTTCAGAGACCTTCTTTGCCCCAGAAAGCAAAGAAGAAAGAATCGAAGGTAAATAACCTTGAGTTTCTGGTTTCTTTGGGTTTTGTTGGAGGTATTTTAATATTGTAATTGAATTTCCCACAGAAGTAAAACCGGCGTATTCAACGTTTCTGTGTTACAGTAGCAAGATACAAGGAATTGAACTGTTCAAATGAGAGAAACAAAAAAAAAACGTTCAAATGATGTGAAAGCTCTTTTATTTTATTCTCCATTGAACTCATGGCAGCAGAAGAGATGTAGATTTCTCTTTACAGCTGGGCCATAAACCTCCATACGTGACCTAAAATTCTCTGCCCGAGTTCACTGCTTGCAAGGTGGAACCAATACTATTTTCTCTCACCCATTGCTTGTCTTTTCTATTTAACTTTCTCTTTCTTGCTACGTGTTTTGACAGAGCCTTGCATGGTGCAGCCCTGGTCTTGGCTAGCGTTCCTATTTATTGTGTGAATGTTCATGAATTGTGCTAGAATTTAGCCAAAAAAAAAAAAAGGGCTCTGAATCCAGATAGATTATCTGAGAACGTAGATGACAGCTAATGATGTACGTATGTGGATACACATATGCATTTCCATTTTCAAATGTGTAGCTGTGGGAAGCCCTGCCAAACCTGTCACGCTGTACAGCTAAGAGGGAAGTACAAGGACTGGTTTGAACTGGAAATTGGGCGAGTGCTGACCTTCCTATAGCACTTGGATTTGCATTGCCCTTTCAGTTTGCAGAGGGATCAAGTATGGAAGGGATCTCTGAAACCACGTGATGAAAAGGTTGCTAATTAATACAGGCTCATTTTTATTCTGGCTCTGTGCAGTTCCATGAGTGCTGGCCAGCCCGATGCCAACCTGGAGGAGCGTGTGTGCTCAAGGCCCTGCAGAAGCCGAGCTAGAGTAGGAGATTGGAAATGCTACTCGGAGCTGAGTGCTAGGAATATTTTATGCAACATTTTAGATATGTCCAGACAGTTCTCATCTATAAAGCCCTCACTGTTTTGGGAGCCCGGTTCTGTGAAAGTCATCTTTTAGGTACAGGGGAAACCAGAACTGACTGAAGTAGGAGAGAGCTCCTGGGAGGATGACTGTGATTTTGGATTTACCCTGTCATTAGCAAAGCTGGAGCCCAGAGTATTCTGGACGTGTTACACAGCCCATATTTCTTGTTTGTTTTTCCTTTGTTTTCAGGTGATTAAAGGGATCTTGGGGTGAGGGTTGGAGTGCCTGTATTTGGCCGTTCTTTTCCTGCCACTGTGTGTGGTTTTAATGGAAGGGGTGGGAACCTGTGAGTGATTGTGCATCTTCAAATAGAGAAATTAGTATGATGCTGATTTCTGGTATTATAATAACAAATGCATACCATCCAGATGACTCAAAACTTTGTTTAAATTTTTTCATTCGGGGATAGAAAAACATATTTAACAATGTCTGGTTGACAAAACAAAGGATTTACTCTTTGCAAGAATTAAATATACAGACATATTTGAGGGCAAAAATCACTGCAGCAAATTTTCATACCAAAGGTCAAGGAAAACTGGGGTACATTGATGACAGTTATTTAAAGAAATGTAAGACTGGTTCAATGTCTGTAAGTGGTTGTTTTGAGACATCAAAGATGCCAAACCAGCATTTAAGTTGCTGAATATTCTGCGCATACAACATGAAAGGATCTTAGGGCTTTTTAACTTGTGATACAGCAGGTCTATAATGTTTACAGATAACCCCTCGGAGGGGGGAAATAGGCTGATAAAATTAAAAGGACATTGCAGCGTTGGAAGCTGATCCATCCTATCTATGCACACCAGCCACCTGCTGTTCAGTTCAGCCAGAGGAACACAAAAGGAAACGTGCAAGGCATAGTGTAACTTATTTTTCTCCTCAGTAAGACAGAAGTACTCTTATTAGTGCAATATTCAGTCAGCAATGAGGTAATTATGGTCATTCGCTTTGTACAAAAGTGATGCTTATTGCAGCAGAAACTGGCTGTGTGCTTCTGTGAAACACAGTGTACCTGACTCACTATAGCTACATTTGCGCATCCACACAGTCTCCTACAGTTTGATCTTCATCCTGTTTAGGGCCCTGAGTTGGCATTCTGTCAAAGAGAGCTTCTGAGGTAAAGGGGAGCTGTGGGTGCTCAGCACTTCTGCAAATCAAAGAGGAAAATATCCAGGTGTCTCTGAATTTAAACAGCTGGGCTCTAGAACTGAGATGTTATCTTTCCTCTTTCTCAAAATAGTAATGATATTTAAGTGAAAGATAGCTTCCTCCAAGTAAAAACAAGAAGAATCTTGTGAAAGGGAGTTTCTTATTACATGAAGTTCTAGCTAGCAGAAGGAAAGAGCATAGCTCTGTCTTTGCAATCTAATAAACTTAATAGGTTTTGAATGGCTTTTTGATTAAGGAATAAATAGCTAGATCAAAAATTTATGAACGTGAGTCCTTCTTTTGACCAGCTTTGGCACAGGCCTGGTTGCACTAGAGAAGAGGGCTTTTGGACCACAGCTAAATTGGCTGAATGTCCTGATGTGGTTATTCATGCGCACCTCCACACTTAGTGCTCAGCAAGCTCGGGTAGGGTGGCTCAGCAGTGGCTTGGAACATGGTCTGGCTTCCCTTGGGAAGGCCCGTTTGTTTTTTGGCAAATGAAGCAGTTGTATTAGTGGCATATTTATCAGTTTTTCTGTATCTATATCAATATTTCAAGGTACTGCAGGTTCCTCACTTTTCTTTTTAATAGTAGTTAAAATAGTTCTTCTGAAATGGCAGCTGTGGTAAGTCCTGTGGCGAGTGCTGTAAGAGGCAGCCTCGTGCTTTCTCATCAGAAAACATTCATATGAATAGTTCAGAATATTTTACTGTTTGGGTATAGTTTTGGATATGGTGTTAGCACTGGCATAATGCTGTAGGCTTGCTTCCTCTGACGGGGCTTGTGCAGCTTTGCATATTCTTGCTTTTCTGGCTGCCAGGGCACTGCAGGGCCTCAGCACCGACATTGCGTGTGGAGAGGAACCCACCAAGCATCAGGAACGGCAGAAGCTGAATGCATCACGGTGTCTTTTCTCTGTGTAATAGATGTATACGCGTAGGCACAGATGATCTTAAACTATCTGATTTAGTCATGTATTTTTAAAAGAATCTTAGGTCTCTTGTCAAACTAGTCTTTGGATTAATATTAAATAGTAAAACCATTTCTACTTGGGAAAGTAAATGTCCACATGAATGAGATTGTCTCTAATGGTCTTTAACATTTGGATCTTATTTGTAGTTTCACTGGAGGTTCTCCAGAGAAGACATGCACAACAAACAAACGAAGAATTCCACAAAGGCCAAATTAAGTTCTAGGGAGAAACAAATGGCAGAGGAGAAGCAGGAATCTGAAGTCACAGAGAACACAAGAAACTTAGAAGCACGAATCTCAACAGGAGCCAAACCCGATCCTGAACAGCAGTTGGATGATGTCATAGACTTGGTTGATGAGGTAGCTGAGACCAATGACAGAGGGACCCATCACGACGGGGCATCAGAAGAAACATGTCCTGCCAGTTACGATGCCGAGGACAACAACGCGCAGGTCTGCCTCGGCCAGAGCCCGCCTGGCTGCTGTGGGGACCAGGTAACAGAGGGGGGAGACTGCGCCTCAGCGCAGCCGGAGGGCTGCAGTGGCAGCGATGGGGCAGGGCCGGACGTGGACTGCTCCTGCGAGTAAGACCAACCTTTTGGGAATCCTGTGAGTTGCTGATACTTTGCCACGACAAAAGAACAGATTTTGCTAATCGCCACTGCAAACTCCACTGCTCGGTTCAGCATTTCTTTGGCACTGCACTTACTTTGCTCCTTAGCACACCGATACCTTGATGTTTTAAGTAACTACATGGCCTGGGCCTTTTAACCCACAGAAATTGCAAAAATTCCGTCCACTGTACAGAGTGGGAAATGCCCTACACTATCTCCTAGAGCTACACTTTAAATTAAGAAGTAGGGCCAGAAAACATACTCAAGTTTTTTTCTGTGACCAATCTGAGCAAACTAGGTTTGGGTCTAGGTCAGGGCAGACCTTCCCCTTGGTCAGGTAGTGCTCTATAATACTTTCTCGTCCGTTTATCTCTGCTGGAGAAGTTATTGTGCCATATGTTACTTTGTCATTAAGCTTGTAGCGTCATGAAAAGGTATTTGGGCTTAAACAGGCTGAAATTGGAAAGCTTAGGTAAGATGGCTGTTATCTGTATTTATCTCAGCGTACTTACTGGTGATGCCCTCTTCGGAATGTATTAACTCTTGCAGCTCATTAAGCAATAAGCAAATTGTGTATCGATTTTAGGCACATGGGGTAAACAAACCTTGTGGTACATTTGTGTGAGGCAGATGATTACAACATAAAACACAGTTTCCTATTTGCTCACATTCCTGTTCTCTGCCAATCAACAATTTCTCAGTAGTTGTGGGAGCTTCAGAAGATAGAAAACAGGAAACAAGCAGGTAAAATGAACTTTCGGTGCTATCTTCACTAAAATTGGAATTAAGTGGTACCTCCTGGCCCTTCCAGGTGACTTTGCACCACTTCCTTCCTGTCGTAAAATACTTTGTGAAAAAGAACTGAAGTTGTAGACAAATAATGGGCGGTCAGTGGCCAACAAATGTCACTAAATAACCTTACAAACTGCAAATACCATAACAGAGGGCCTTTTTTACACAAGTATCCATATTTTGGGAGTGATACCTAACAGAATTCTGTAAAATTACCAACATTTTTATGTATGGAGCCACATTAAAGTATTTGCAAGCGAATGTACATGTGTAGTATAGTTTCTGTGCCAATGTTCCCCAAGTACTTCAGTATTCTTAAAATGTAGGAATTAGTTGGTTCTCTCTTCTTAACCGCCTTCTCTTCTTAACCTACCGTTCCTATTTAGAAGTGGTCAAGTAATCTGGTAAGAAGGCGAGAAATACATTCTAAATTCCCCTGCTTCTATTTTCGTAAAGCAAGAGCTCCATAAGTCATGTGCTGGTTTTTCCCCCTTACTGATTTGTGCCTGATAATTTTCCCCTCTTCAAATGAAAAATGCTGTACAAAGAACTTCATTCTGTATCGAATGTGCACCTAGAGCAGTTCAAAAGCATCTTCTGCACCTAAAAATTACAGTTGGCAGAACAATGCAGATAAGGGAAAAATTGTGGGGCTTTGAACATTCTTCTAACGGGGACAAAATGGCACTCAAGTTCAAGCTATTCAATTTCACACACGCAAAGCACAGGGGTGGTTTTTTCATTGATTAAAGAGTTTCTTATTTTTAATTCAGTGCTTTAACTACAGGATTATAAGTAGCTTCAATTTCTGGTGGTGTTTTTCAATTGTTTTGTTCTGCTTCTTGAGATTAGACTGGAGTTCAAATAGCCTCAGAGATAGGTTCAGTTGTTCTACTTAAATACAAGGCCTCTGCTCTGTACAGTTTAAAGTACCTGTTTGCAAATTTTATTAGCGTAAGATTCTTCTACTGAAGGTTTCTATTTCAAAGACTGGCTTTGTATTAATCTTGTTTAAAAATTCACTATATTTAATGAACGTTTTAATAGTAGAAAGTGTTGCAGTAGAAAGAGCTCTCCAAATACTTTTGAATAAAAAGCGTTTATTGGATTGCAATTTGACTTTGTTTAACTGGATCCCAGCTGCTTACACAACTGAAGAAAAATAAAGGTCATGAGGAGGTTTCTTACTTGTGGTACTTGCACAACTGTTGGTAATTTGTCTCCAGAAAGAGGAACTTGGGGTCTCTTAAGTGGTGCTGAAAGGAAGCTCCTTGGTACTGAATTAGCAGTAGTTAGTAGTGCTGGGGAACTGGCTCCTTGGTTTTCCGTCACCAGTCTGACAGAGCACGTGGGGGTCTCTGAGGAAGTTGCGTGTGTTTAACTGAAAGCTCGGTTTAAAACTTTGTTCCTGTAAAAGCTCAGAGGCTTCGGGTTGGGAAGATTTGAAGAGAACTTTCATGGGTTTTTTCAGCTTAAAAAGGGCAAATGGTTTTGGGTTTACAGTCATGCAGTCAGTTCCAGCGTGTGACTTTGGGTTACTTGGCGTTAGTTTGGCTTCCTGGAGCTGCGTGTGTGCGGAGAGACACGGCAACAGTGGAGAGATGCTTCTGGGAAAGGCTGAAGTGGGAGTTTGGCCACTCGTGAGGGGAGGGCAGGACGCCGTCCTGACTTCTCACCCAGAGAAGCCACAGCTACTGTGAGCCAGCAGCTCTGCAGCAGCGTTTGTCACCCCCCAGCAGAAGGTGGAGAGAGAAGCTGGGGCCTTCCCTTTCCTGCAGAGAGCCACCATTTTAAGCCCAAGCTATTTTTTTCCCCCAAACAAAGCAGGATTTCCCAGTAAGGATGCAAACTGGTCTTACCATGCCTCTTGTGCAAGGGAAGGGAACAGCAGTGAGTATTGCCGGGGTGCTTAGGAAAAGAGCCAATCGGTTGTGCTACCAGGTTACCAGTGCTGGCTGGCAGTGGTGAAACACACCACCACAGGCAGCACTTTGGTGTTATTTTAGCACGGACACGTCCCTGTTAGCCCAACAAGACTCACGTGTAGAGCAGTCCCAAGAGTTCCCCGTCTTTGAGAGAGGAGCACACGGGCTGGTCAGTCAGGAGAAGGAGTTAGCTGGTGTTTAGAGCAAGTGGTCACCTGAACAAGACCACAGTTGTTCAATGGGATGAGTTCAAAGGAGAAAGTCCAGCTTGGAAAAGTGAAGAAATGTCGAAGGCTGAATGAAGATGGCAAAGAGGAGTGATTGAGTTACACGAAGGATGAAAAAGGGGTTTTATATTGAAACAAACAGTGGGAGCCCGGGTAGAGGAGTAGAACTAAGATGGGTAGGATGTCCAAAACGTTGAAGCATCATAATGAAAATAGTTTGAGTGTAGGAGGGGTTAAATGCACAAATGATTTGACTGGTGCTTCATCTGGCACAATTTCTTTGATTATTGGATCTGTGCACTTGAGAACAGTATCATTCAAATAGGTCACAGTAGCTTTAACATATGTGTGGAAATGAAGCTAAGTACAAAACAATAAACTTTTTTTTTCCTAATTTGGCTCCTCCATCAGGCTCAGTTTCTGAGGTGAGCAGAGGAAGGGCTCTGCATCTGGATACCCGGCTTTCCTTTGTAGCTGCCGTGACTGTACATTTGCCTCAGGGAGCCAATTATAGGGCAGAAAATAAAGCGCGATCCACTTTTCACGCAGGAATTTCATCCTCCCAGAACTGATGAGTATTAGAGGAGCAGATACTAATTTCCCGCTGATAAATGCTTCTCAAAATATGAAGAATGCCGACCCACAATACCAGCGCACCTATGAACTGGGAGTTGGAGATGCAATTCATGTCTCCAAGGCAGTTTGTTCGTGGAGACGTGCTTCTGGCTTCACACAATGATCCCTGCCAGAGCCTTCATCAGCAGGAAGGTGCCCGTGGTGCTGAATGTGGCAGTTGGCTCTAATCAGTACCTTAACGATACGCTGAAGGAGGGGAAAAGGCTTTTCAATTTAAGTGCTTTCTGTTATTCTGTCTAAAAGCACCCTACTAACCAAAATGATGTAACGATAACTGAATAGCCACTCTTTTTCCAGTTGATCAATGCGAATCCTATAGGAATGCTTCATATTCCTTGCACCAGATGAACACCAGCAAACTGGTAAAATAAATGTCACGGGAAGAAGAAAAAGATTCAGTCTCGTAAGGCTGTAACACCAAGTAACGGTTAACCAAGTAAGTTTAAATGTACAGATGGACACGTATCTCACTCCTATTTTGTTGCAAAAAGAAAAAAAATCAGTCTCCTTTTTCTCCCTAAGTCACTCCTTAGCTGATTACACAAATGTAAGAGGAATAAACATTTTCTAAGATTACATATGACCATTCAACAATATGATATTTCTCCAGCTCAGTAGCTGCTGAACAGCAGGAGTTGCTCTCTGTTCCTGCCAGTGTAGGCCAAGATCACATACATTTATTTATTTGTAGAGCGTATGTTCATACACATTAATTTTCCTGTTTCTTTCTTTTTTTTTTTTTTTTCACTTAAACTGTGGTGGAGTCAGCTCCAGTTGCAGACTTCAGGGTGAAACTGATGTTTCACTACAAAACCACTAAACTCTAGAAAGATGAGACTTTGTTAAGATTCTTAAGTGTCAACAGGAAAAGGCTGCAGAGGAAGGGGATATGAACAACTTTCCCAGCTTCTTGGCTCAGAAATGGCCTTTCTTACTGTTCCACGCATTACGGAATGAAGGTGTTCCATGCCCTGTCCAAGGTGAGACAGACTTTCTTGTGGACAGTAACTGAGGTTACTGGTATTCGGGGGTGGGGAAGTGTGAAATTCTTTTTCTCCTCCATGTTTTGGTGCAGAGCGCGTGCATGCGCCTGCGCATTTAATGCTGCTCTTCAGGCGGGTGAGCCCCTACAATTAAGAGAGATGTGTCCTTGCCCCATAGCACTCAATCTGAGCATAACAGGGGATGACAGAAAGAGGTTAGAGGGAAAGGAGGATGATTACAGAAGAAGGGTTTTGAAATGCCTTTTGTTAAATGGGCATTTTTGTGCAAGTCTGGGGAGTGGTTTTTGAAAGACGTCATTTGGGCTGAAGGAAGCCTGTGCATTAAGGGAAAAACGGGTAAACCAGTTTATAATTCACTTAATGATTTAAAAGTCGTAAGAAAAGCAGCATTTAAAGGCTTCTTAGAATCTTTTTATTATTACACAATTAAAACATGCAAGAGCCTAGTGCATGGGTTTATTTTAGGGCACCAGTACTTCCCAACAGCAACGTATTGCACGTTTCTAGGAAAAAAGCCCTGTGCTTCCTTCAAGCATCGAGCTCTGACATGTCAGTTGTGATCTCTGTGAACACAAAAACCCCTTGGTTTTATTTTTTGTGACAGGCATGTTGTCCTATTTACATCCCAGCGTGTACAAACAAGGAACCATTCCTTCAAATGGGGCTAACTCAGGAAGGATCTTCTTCTTGTGTGAGTGGGAGGGGATTTGATGAGACATGGACATGCCCTGTGGCTCTGCAGTGACAGCTGAGGAGGGGGAATTCCAGCTCAGGAGTGGCACTGCACCGTGAAGAGGCACAAACTGAATTGGCTGAGGCTGCAGGCACCAGAAGAAGAAAATATACAGGCAAACCCTCATCGTGGTTCTGTCCCCCAAAGGTAACTCTTTAAGGTCCATCATTCAGAGTCACCTCTTCCCAGCTGAAAATAGAGCTCATTGCCTTATGTTCTGCCTGCTGCGAGCTGCAGCAACCCCGGGTTTTCCCTTTGACATGCAGAAAAAAAGCAAGGGCTTGGCCTTCCCTAGTTTGGCCTCTGGAGGGTTTTTGCAGGGGAGGTGAATGTGGAAGTGGCAGGAGGTATCCTACAAGCTGTAAAACGTACCAGAAGCTCTTGTACATAGAGTTTACGACTAGAGGCTAAACTCGGCCTACTGAAGTCGACCTGATTTCTTGGGAGAGGGCTACAGCTGGGCTGAGGGCCGTTTTGGCCACGCAGTGGGATGTAATCCTTGAAAAATAAAGGGCTCCATGCCAGCTGGCTGCAGGCTGGAGCTCGGGCGCTGGGATCGCTGGCTTTGCAACCTCGGTTTGAGGCAGGGCAGAGGGATGTGGTGGCAGGAAATTTGCCGCGTTACCTACTTGACTGTTGTCTGAAACGTGGAACTTGAGGAAAAGAGACACTAACAAAGAGAAGGCCTTACTTGTTTAACATTTTTAATAATTGAAGAATAATTTAGTATTTTTTAATAATTTAAATGTTCCTTACTGAGGTCTTCAAAGGTACAAGGGGAATCTCTGCCACCTAAGGACTTGAGCTGTCTATACAGATAATTAATGAACTAATTTTGGCTTTTTGTCAGTCTCATCATCTCCATGATGAGTTTTTTCCTACAAGCTGGGGGAAGAAGCTTCATTCAAGAAATGCTGAAGTGTCAGCCATTACATCTAGAGGTACACTCAGACTTTTAAAGAGCAAAGTTCTCTAGAGACTTTTTTCCACACAGAACTGGTATGTCCTGGAACCTTCTAAAAACTCTGTACTGCACCAGGATTATGGAGATTTCCCACCTCGGGTGTTGCTGCTTTTGAGGATGTGGCAGGTGCGAGCACGAGCTGGACAGGCCACCTCAGCACAGGGACACGTGAATCCCTCTGTCCAGCTCTGCCAGAGGAGAACAGTCTTAACACTTTTACCCTCAATACTTCTAATGCAGGTCTGAATACGATTGTGAAAAAAAACGTCTTTTACTGTCAACACAGTTGACTGAAATAAACGACATAAAAGATCGTTTGTTTTCTCTTTTAGCAAGAAGTGGCGAGAGAAGGAAGTCACAACACAGCAACACTATTCTATAAAAGTATTAACTTATTATACAGAACTGGGGAAGGCGGTGTGTTGACTCATGGGCACAATTTGGAGCAGATTCAAAAGTTGTGGCTTGATTTATTACAAACTGACCTAGCATTGCTACTCAACGCTGCTAAATCAGGCACTGAAAGTTTTTTAAAAGCTGACTAACGAAAGAAGTGTATGCAGTGAAAACAGGCTGCTACGCGTAGGAAGCAAGCAAACCATCAAAAAAACCCAGAACAGGTAATACCTTTAATATAAAATCACTTTTTTCCCCAAAAGCAGCAGCGTGGTATTACAGGTGTATTACAGTTAAATTAAAGGAACACCATCATGATTGAGGACATCTTCATATATGAAGTAAAATCTTCCAAATAATTCATAGTCCATTCCTGTAGATTTTAGCTTGTGGAAATACACTCTAATCAAATAACGTATTTTCTGTTCAGCAGGTGTCACTACCACCATTTTTCAAAGAAAACACAGTTTCTAGGAACACCGATGTCAGACAGTAGTTTGGATATAGATTCTATCATTGGAGGTGGACCGCAGATGTACCATAAAGTATCCTTAGATACATGTTTTTCTAGATCCTTCTCAGATATTCTTCCCTCTGACAAAGAAAAAGGAGGAAATGAGAAAAGGAATATTAATCATAAAGTAATTTCAAAAAGAATGATGGGTTAGAGGTATGTCAAGGACTGATCTCTTAAAAATGCCAGGCCTGTTTAAGGATAATAGGTTTTGAGACTTGAGCCTTCCAAAACTATTTGTTCTTCTGGGGATTTAGATCAGTACCTCCAGTCAAAATGCAGAGGATGTTAGTCCCTGAGGACGAACATGGATTATATATGACTAAAATCCCACATTCAGATGAAAAAAATAGCTACTTCTAACACAAATGTAACAGAAATGGAAACATGATGAAGCATCTCTCCTGAGCAGTCAGTTTCTCCTTCATCAGTCCCACCTTAAGCAAATACTTTGCTTAATAGTTTCTGGGATAAGGTTTGCGGTGGGAAATACCGGGATAAAGTTTCCTCTCCAAAGCATGGTATGTACAGTGAAATTATTTAGGTTTAACTCACATCTCTTTTTGAATCTTGAAATGTAAAAATACTGAAGTATGCATACAACATCATCCTTTAGGATGTAATCAGACTTCAGCTATGATCTCTGTAGGTGGCCATTCCATTTACCTGTAACATGTGGCTGAAGTTCTTTACAGATCTGTGAGCTCTGTTGGGTAACGTGGAAACGACACGTGATCTTTCCAGGAAACGCATTCATCAAACTGAGAATATTTTTCTGTAATGTTAAAGACACACGCTTACAGCACAGGCCATTAAGTGAGAGCAGACGCACACTCTGGGTCCCAGGACACCGGCGATCGTTACCGCGCACCCAGACCTTTGCATTTCAGCACTGAGAACTCGATGGGCTTGATTTCATAGCGCTGACCTGCACACGTGCACAGAATTTCCGCACCTGGAATGTGAATACACTACCAGCTGCGGTCTTAGTGCTCATCTCCTTTGCAACTGGTTGCAATTTGTAAGATTTGGACCTAAGAACCAGTTATGACCTTTCCTGATTTCTTCCCCATATAAATTCTCATGACTTCCTCTTTCCATTTCCATGTGGGTTTTCCATTTTAAAACCCCCACAAAACCTGCAGTATGCATTTACCATTTCTTAGGAACTTTTTCAGTCTAGTCTGCTTTATCTGGTAAGATTACTGGACCCTTTACTCTCTCACGTTCTCCAAGTAAAATCAACTGTAGTATAATGCTAATGCTATCTTTGCCAGAGTAGAAACTCTGTAGTTCCCTAAGTCACAAGTGTCATAGTTGCTACCAAAAAACCAGCAGATTCAGTTTAAATCATAGTAAAAAAAACAATTTAAAAAAATCTGTTGGATGCTCTGAAACTAAGATTTGGTTACTATCTAGATTCTGCACTATTTGGGGTTTTCACTGCTGGAAGAGACACTGGAAATTCTCTCCTAAAATATTCTGAAATAACAATAATTTCTATTCTGTGGATAGATAAATTAGCTCATTTTGTTATATGTTTGCTTACTAACTAGTTAGGACACTGAACAGTCAGCCATGGGCTGCTTAAAAGAAAAAAAAAACCAAACACAACAACCCAGACAGATTCTGCTTTATAGACAAATCCGTTTGATTCCCTGAGAGCAACACGGGCAGCTGCTGCTCTGTGCTGACCCACTGCGAGCTCTAGCGCTGGCTGCCCTCATTGTTCTGGACCTGACTCTCAACGTCTGTCCCCTTCACATGGAACCACGTATGATTTGATAGCACTTCTGAAACTGATCATGGCCTGGTGCGTTGAAGCCCTAGGGCCAGGGCAAAAAGCATCCCTAAAGGCAGGACTTCACCTGCTTAAATAATCCTGCAGTCCTTCACCTACTTGTAACCTTATCACTGTAATTCACTGGCACGGACAGAAAGTGGCGAATATCACACATGTGACATCAGCTACCAAAGTACTATTTTCTAGTACACTCAGGGAAGAGACAGGCTCTCTTTTTAACTGAATGAAGGAGAATTTCAGCAGCTGAGAGGGCTCGTTGCAGCCCAGTGAGTTTGTGTACACTGTCAGGCACACAGCTGAGCAACACAGACCTAAGGGAGAAGAACTATCGCCAGCGCCCCGGCCACACTAAGGAAATACGGGTCACGGTTTCCGACCTCACGAGGGCAGGAAGACCCAGCTCACTGGCATCTTGAAGTACCAGAGCTAGTACGTTACCTTTCATGATTCTAACACTGTATACTTAAGACTATTTTAAATTACAAGATTTTCAAAAGCACCGCATCTGCCTGGGAAATGAGAGCATGTCCAAAATGAGAGCATGACCAATTTCATTAGTGTCGCCCTTTGTCCCTGTCAGGCTACGGAGAGCTGCTGCTTCAGGGAAGGGGCCTCCAAACCGTTCCCAACAACCCAGCGGTTCCTCACAGAGACTCGTACAGAGGCAGCTCCCAAGAGCAAAAAGCCTCCACTGACCCTGTTTGCTCAATCCTCTGCACAGAAGCAAAGAATTTTCATATACGTGTTCTGGATTTGAGGGACACGTGAAGAATGAAGGGAAGGGATATATTTTAAGCTCTGTGACATATCATTGTGTTCTCTTCTGTCCCAGGAGCTCTAATGCAAAATCTCTGCTGTCATAACACCGCTGAAGTGAAACTCGGGAACTGCCAGCTCCTACACTGAGAAAAACTCTGTGCACTTAGAACAGACTGGGAGGTTAGTAGTTGGCTGAATTCAGGAGTAGGTAAACTCCAGATTATTATACTCCTTCTGATGACAAACAAATGGCTTTTCAAAGAAAGCAAACCTCTTCATATCTAGAAATACGGTAGAACTACAGAAGAAAAACTACTAGTTATGGATCCTATAGGCAAGTTCTGGAATCATGACAGATTTTCATCTTTATCTCACAATCAAAAGCATTCAGTACTTCAAAGAAACCTAAATCATCAGGGATGCTTCTTTACGGAAGCTGTGCTAATTGGATCCTAAAATGTTTGCAGTGACCCTTACTGGCTGAGTTTGACAACTGATCTTTAACTGCTAAGTAAATGTTGATGAAGTACAACACAAGTAATTTTACAAGAGGTTATAAATCCTTCATTCATATACTAGAGCCCAATAATAACTAATGTATTACCAATAAAGCTCCCGTACTATTTTGAAAAGTATTTCCTTTGGATGTAATTGCTCTTGCTTTGGATATAATTGCTCAATATAATCTATACCAAGATTATGTGCTTACACTATTACAGCATATAGCATTATGCATACTATTAGCGGGTATATAACACATATCTATCATAGTATGTATAATCTTAAGCATTCTATGATGTTCCTGTGAGATTATAGTCAAATGTAACCATTTAGGGCTAACTGACTTACCGGTGAAGTCAACGAGACCAGGTATGTCCAGTAACAGCCTTAATTTATATACTGGCCTAAGTACTTAACGAAACACACATGAGATTTAAGGCAGGAAGTGACTTCTGCCTCGGCTTGTGCAGTGTCTTGCACAGACACTGGAATTTTGCAACAAAATGATACAACAAAATGATATGCTGAATATCTCAGATCTGTATTTTTTAAAAAAAAAACAACTTTACCTTAAATAACAGTTCGCTTGTCTTTTTTGCACTGTAGTACAGCTTCACTGTTCCCATTTTGTATCCATTTTCTTTACCCTCTTGGTATCCATGAAGATCTGCTATATGCAGCAGTATAGAAAACAATGGGTTAATTCCAACACCCCCTGCTATCAGCACTAGTTTTACAGGGGAGTCACCAGGCTGAGGATCAAAGAAGAAATCACCTCCCACTCGAAGAGCCACTTCTGAGTCAAGAGTACACTAGGATGGAAAACAAGATATTTAATTTCAAAACTAAAACCAAAAAGTGAAATATAATTCTTCTTGCACCACAGTCACAAGACTTGCTGGGCTGCAATTTTTATTTTTATTGACCAGTGAGGGAAAACTGAAGTACTTTAAAATAAGTGCACAGTTTCCAGCTAGCAGACGCGGTCTGTTTCAGCGTCTCTAGAGATCTAGTTCTATTCTCAGAAGTCTCAGTCTTCTGATAAGGCAGGATAGTGACTGCCCCTTCCTGCCTTCCTAAGAGCTGAAAGAAGAATGATACAATCAAACTGGGTTGTGAAAACCCAAGCTTAACATGTGAGATCACACTTCTACCCAAATCCAGTCTCAAGTCAAGAGGCCTGGCTACGAGGTCACAGAAGGAAGTCATAATGAGTTGCACTGACCCAGACGGTTTTTCCATCCCCAGTCCTAAAAAATAACAAAACCCCAGAAGTATCCACAAGAATTTTTTTCCTGCAAAACCACTTCGGTGTTTGCTACTTCAGAGTTGCAGGAGAAAAAGATCAGGGGAAAACCTTCTCTCCACTCCATTTGTACATAAGAAATTACTTAAGAGAAATTTGCCAAAGCATTTTTCTTTGATATGTGAAAACCAAATCTACAACAACAAAAAAAGCACATCTGAGTCAATATTTTCTTGGTAAACCAGTACAGCATCTTGGTATAAAGGTGGAAACAGCAGCACAGAGAAGTCAGGCGAGTTCTCCCACATCACTGCAAGCTAACAGAACAAATAGGAGCAGAAAAGAGAACTCATTTCAGACCATATATAGGCTGTAAAAGATAAAAGACTTAGGGAAACCAAGGAAGGTGGGAAAGGAGGAGAGAAAAAAAAGCTACAAGAACTGCTAAAAAAATTAGCAGTTAATCACAGAATAAAAATGCTTCCTCCAAAAAACCCTTTTGGTATCAGGAAGCAAAAACTGAAACATTGATTTTCATCAATGACAACCATATAGTAAGCAAAGGTCTTAACACCAGGAGGGATCACAGAATGGTTTGGGTTGGGAAGGACCTTAAAGATCATTTAGTTCCAACCCCCTGCCATGGGCAGGGACACCTCCCACTAGATCAGGCTGCTCAAAGCCCCATCCAGCCTGGGCATGCAGCAATATGACAAGGGGCACTGGTGCTAAACTAGAGCAGGTTAGACATCAGGAAGAAGTTCTTTACCATGAGGGTGGCGAAACACTGGCACAGGTTGCCCAGAGAGGTGGTGGAGGCCCCATCGCTGGAGACATTCAAGGTCAGGCTTGATGGGGTTCTGGGCACCCTGATCTAGCTGAAGATGTCCCTGTTCACCGCAGGGGGTTGGACTAGATGACATTTAGAGGTCCCTTCCAACCCAACACATTCTATAGTTCTATGATTATCTCTCAATTACAGCGTAAGATGATCAGCGTGCATTATCTGAAACTAACTTCTCCCTTTTCAATCTACACTGCCGAGTCTTCCCAACATGTTTTACCCCATTTTAGAGACGCATGAATTCAGAAGTGTTCCAGATTCATGAGGCAGGAGGAGGACATGGAATATAATACTCTTTGTGGAAATGAGCATTTTTAGGGAGAAACAATGTCATTATCATCTAATCTGCCTCCTTAACCAGCTATAGCTCATAAAGATTGAACATAGGACACTGGAAGAATCTCTTTTAACCAGCAGTCTCCCACCTATTTCAGTGTTTTAGCCATGGCACGGGCACCAGAAATCAGCATTCACAAAAAACCCACAACATTCTGGTGTAATACAGTGACAAAGTGTTGTCCTTTAGCCTAGTTTGTAAATACAGCATTGAAACAGCTTCTGCAAAGAAGTGAAGCAATCAATACATGTACATTTTTCTAAAGAAAGGGCTGTTTTCCTAAAGCTACAGATCACACTGTGCTCAGATGGTCTGCTGGCACATGCACTACAAGTTCTACACACATGTCAAGAGGGTTATTTTGTTTATGTTCCAATGGAGATAACTTGATATGACACCAGTTAAAATACCATGGATGGTCACATGCTAACGACAAGATTAGCACCATTTTGCATATTCCCAATTCTTGTAAATTTGCAACAGTCTTTACCGTAACTCTCTTGGCTGTTAAACAAAACTGCACTATTTGTAAACCTAGAAGAATCCATCAATTTAAATTCTGCAGCCGTGTTTTAAGAAATACCAGGCAGAGAATAGCAAATAGGATGGATCACTGGGGGTTGTGACAAGAAGTTGATAGGACAGATAATCTATGAAATATGATCAGGAATTTTCTGACTATAACTAAAATGGGGCAAATGGATGAACAAAACACTACAAGAGGCCAAAGTGTCAGCCTTCATTCCTAGTACAGCAAAAATCCTTGGGTTGGTGTCGATATTACAAAAATACTGCACATTTAAAAGAACACTGTAGAAATTCTATTGTTTTATCATTCAGGAAAACTGATCTAAATATCTCCATTTGCTCCCCCTTAATAATCTAGACTTATATTTATCTGACAATGATTCCCAGTTTATTTGTAGAAATGGCCAGGAACGATACAGCAGGTTCTCAGGTGTAACTTTGTAATGTGCAACACAGCCTGTTCACAGGGACACGAGATACAACAGGGGCTTTTCAACATTTTTCAGTTCATATTCCAAAGCAGTGAGAATCCTTACATGAACCAACTACAGTATCACTGTAAGTCCACCAAGCTCGAGTGGAGTCAGAAGACCACAATAACCGTATTGCCACATAAACATCCAATTTCAGAGCCTTACTGAACAAAAGGTCTTAAGATTTACGTTGTTCTAAAAATGGCTGAACAATTCAACAACAGTTTTGCACTCAGCAGCAAAAAGTGGTCTGAGATCACACGTATCACCCCATTCTACCTCCTCAACAAAGAGAAAAAAAAAAACACCAAAAAATAGATCTCACAGTTATTGTCATTTACCTCAGTGTGAATCCAGTGAGCAGGAGGATGAGCAGTGTGCTTAACAGCCAGCTCTAGTATTCTTTCTCTTTCCAGCAGGCCAGGGCTTGAACATATTGAGAACCCCCCAACTACAGATACTCCAGGAATAAAGAAATCAACCCTAAAAATAAACCAGAAACAAAAAGTTTTTAAAAAAATCCCAGCAACCTCAAACATGGAAAATGATAACCAAAACAGCTGTCTCTGTGTCAATTATCCATCCTTTACAAAGACATCCTCATTTTTATAACACATCTTTTCCAAAAAAGGACTTAATCTTGAGTAGAATTATTTTCATCTAGAAACATGTCACCTTTGTTAAACTACAAGTTTTTTAAGCCATTCAGCTTTTAGACGTTTTACAACAGACTAGAATTTTGAGTGTTTAAATAAATTATTTACGTATTAAAATAAAAACACAATATGGTCTGATAGAGTGGCTTAAATCCCATTCTTTTTGGTCCCTTTGATGGGCTCTTCAATTTTCAAATATAAGAAGATTGGAAAACTAATTTTAGGGAAAAGACTTTCGATTAAATCCTTTCTTTTCTTGAGAAGATGAAGTATCTAAAGTAAATCCACAATCTGTAAAAAATTTCTCATGTGAACTAGAGGCAGAATTGCTTCACCTCTGGAACTGCAGTGCCCTCTGGCGGCAGATACCGCTTCCTGGCTGATAGGAACTTTAATAAATTGCTACCATTTTTTTAAACCTAAACGACACATGGGTTTCTACAGATTAGAAGGTAACACATGGCTAAGCTTTTTCAACACCAGGAGTATGGAAGACAAGCCGTTACTACACATCAGCTATATTTTTGTAAAAGTAAGGCTTCTATACTCCAAATAGTATCAGAAAAAGAAATGCGCTTATGATCTAACATTTAAACTCCGCTGTGTTGCATTTATCTTTAAATACTTCAGATTTCCAGGGCACACAATGAAATCCCTGTATTCCAAAAGAAAACTAACGTTTAAAACTAATTGTGCTGTTCCCCTTAGGAAGTAACTACAGCGGTAAGCAATGCCAAGTATTTAACTCAAGCCTGACTTAGGCTGGCTCAGCATTAGTCTAGTGAGAATGCAACAAGAAATACAGACGGGCTTCCACTGCAGATAGTTTCTTTAAACAGCAAGGTTGTGTTCTTCACAAACATCACAAAATCTTGAGGGAGAAGCACTTGGAATGGTTCAATGTTTTCCAAAGACAAAACCTTGCCTGCTTACTTCCCACAAAGCTTCACCCTTAGAAGAAAAATACACCCTCTTTCTCTTGAAGAATGCATCAAGTGATACATACGATACTATAGTGATATAATTTCTAGGTTTATGCTAACAAACTTGATGGTGTACAAAGGTATCTGACTGCAAATGAAAGGTCAACGACCAAAAAAAGTTGAGAGGGCTTATTTCACTGTCCTCAGCTCCTGCAGCCCCATGGACTCCAGGACTCAGCTTTCCTGGCACTAAGGACCTAAGAGATCAGAAAAGAGGACTCTTGTAATGCAGCATTTATTGTAGCAAAGAACACCTCAAGGCACTACTAAAGCTCTTTACCACCCTCTGGTGGAAAATAACCTTAACTTAGAACAACAAAAATAATATTACATTTATGCTGTAAAGTAACAATTCACATTCAAGTCAAATTGTTCTCCTTGACACAGAAGCGCAACATTTGCTCCTGGGGGGGAAACGTACATACAAAACCAAACTAAATCAAATGTACGTTTTACCCTTCTAAAGTACTAACATAGACATTGCTTTCTTTCTGTGTTAGTATTTCTTTCCCAATTACACAATTCTGAGAGATTTCAGGCCACAGTATACTGTTATAGAGGACTGGCTTATATTTCTGATGGCTTGGTCAGCTGTGCGTAAAGGGACTTAGGCAACAGCCTAAGCAAAAGGGGAAGTTTTAGGGGGAAAAAAGTAGATAAACACCAATAGAAACTGACAACAAGGAGAGGTGTAAAAAGATGTAAACCAGATATCTTAAGGTGTTTTTCATTTCCCTCCTTTTAAAGGCTACCTAAGCCAAATCTTTAAGAAAAGAACAATTAGCAATTGCGGGAGGAAGAGATCAGGAACAACAAAACCATAAAGCTACTTCTTCAAAGTATTTCTAACATTCATAAACCTCAATGCACGGGTAACAGCAACAAGTCTCTTCATTATTACTCGAAGTCAGAGAAAGGCCAGTATCTGCCAGCGTGCTTGCAAAACAAATTTTTGCTTCTGAAAAACGTGATAACTAGAACACTTTCAAAAAATACATACATTTTAGTGGCAGTCTTTGGCTGTAACATCTTACTAGAGCAAATTCTAACAAGCTAGCCTTTTCTATCCAGGAAATTGAGGCCTGGTGTTTTGTAGTACTCATCAAAAAAATGCAACCACAGTTTATAGCTACAAGTAGAGGAAAGTTGTTGTATACCTTACAATAGCATTAGAATACTTCCAAGGAAGAAGAAAATGAAGAAGAGTAATTATAATTAAAGCTTTCAGTTTTCAGCATGATAATTTCTAAAACATTTTTGGAGGGTAAATGCACTTTCCAAGTATTGGCAAGCAAGAATTTAATATGAGTCATTGCACATGTGCAAAAACTGCAGCAAATTACTCCACAAACAAATTATTGCAATCAGCATCTTGTGTTCTGGTTCTAAATTTAAAAGCCAGTGTATTAACACTACATGAGTAACATTCGCTGTTAATACCCTCGCAGCTATACTTTGATTCCAGCAAAACCACTTTCATACGGCCTAAGCCAATAAAAAGTTTAAGAACATTTAAATGCCCAATGCCAAAACCAACTACTCAGAGTTTTAAACTAATTTGTAAGAGGAAAAATAAAAAAGTGATTGAGTTGAAGTATTTTTAACAAGGAAGGTAGACAAGCGTGAAAATTCACTAGTTCCCTGGGAAGAAAAGCTGTAAGGTTGCTTAAAACAACCAACTAATTATTTCAAAAGCTTAATAACACAATGTTTCTTGTTATTTTCATGTTTGCGTATCTATATTTATATATTAATCTGACCTAATAGGGTTAATTTTCAGAGTGGAAACTTCTAGAGGAAGAAATAAGACTTAACAGGTAATTCTGATTTAATTATAAACTGAAACTAAGTAACTTGCAAATCAGCAGTCTTGTCTCCACTGTTAAAAAAAAAAGGTAAATAAAGACACTAAAGACAGGCTGCAGAATAAAGTGTGGTGTACTTCAAAGTACTCCTGAAGAAACAACGTAATATACGTAAACCAGAGGAAAATACAGAAATGATCAAACTACATTTAAAGAATACCCATGTTTGCCCTTTAAAAATTAGTATTAGCATATTTAATAATGGCTATCTTAAATTCATCCCAAATATCAGCTATTTGACAGAGCACCCAATAATAAAATATCACATGATGTAAACCAACTATTTTTTTCCAAGGCTCAAGCATCCGAGTCCTTTTAACATCTCATTACAGTGCACTTGTGGTAGTAATTTTCCCCTCAAATACCAGAAGATCTTACCACTGTCCTGCTTTGAAAGTAAATTCTTTATTTGCAATAGCCAGACGAAGTCTTTTGACTGTCTCAGATTCATTGGTGATTCCACACACTTTTGCCTGTGAAATTACCTAACAAAAGGAAAGGAGACGTTATGTTATGCAGAGATCATCTGCAGCAAAAGCACTCGAGAATCTGTGTACAAGATACCTACGGCTTTGCACGTCACCTGTGGTATTTCATTACCTAAAGCAGCAATATCTTTTTCACTGGGGTAGAGAAACAAAAATGAATTCGCTCACATAGTCATTGAATGGGGAAATGGCTTTCTACTTGCAGTCCACCTTGTCTGTCACTTTTTGTCGGAATTGTATTTCAGTTGAAGGGAACATAACAATTACTGGTTACCACTTTTCAGATTCTTTAAACATCTCTACAAGGCAAATACTCCTGTATCTTTCAGCAATAAAGTAAAAAGATCTCTGATATAAAGACCCACAAAAGAAACTCATAAAAGATCAGCTGCTCTTGATGTCCCAGGGAGAATTGTGGATCTGTTTTGTTTTAAGTAATTAAATGCATGATGAACAATAAATGAAAGATTATGCATTAATGCATAAGGCATTAATGAAAGGAAACCAACAAGCCTTGTGTTGCTGCTTTTAGACACAGACTCATCTGACCACATCCGTGATCTATAAACGCAGGGAAACTGCAACACCAGCATTCACGGCTAGTTAACAGAAAAGTTTCTGTTTGGGAGGGGATGTAAGAGCCACCTTTTAAAGAAAATTAAAAAAAGATAGAAAAAATAAATACTGCTTTTCTAAATAAAACGCATATTTTGCAACAGGACCATTGGGGAGGAGGTTTCCACTTAAACTTCTCAATGTCCATCAGTACAACGTGGATTTTCATTCCCTCTCCTCCCTGCCCTTGCTCTTCATGTATTTTTGACTTATAATTTTTAACCTTTCTCCCCTACAAAGAAAATACATGAGGCATTTCTTTCTACACAGGCCAATATAGAGGTTTTACTGCATTAAAAAATGCTGATGTCATTCACCACACTAGGAAATACTAATAATCCCACCACAACTCTACCATTTCTCATTTCTGTAAGATCAAACAGATAAAAAAAATTTAAAAACTTTAGGCAACTACGCTCTAATTTAAAACACATGTCAGGAAATTAATTTATTCATAAAGCAACATATGAACACGTCCACTGTCCCATTAAACAGCAGGACATTTGCCAATTCAAAATAAAGTAGCATACATTTCTTTTCAGCTTTAGCTGACAATATTGGGAATGCAATCTCTTGAAGTTAACAACAGAAATGTCAGGCACATGACTTAAATGGTTGTTCTGACAGAAAAACCCTAAGTACAGGAAATGGACATTAAGTTTGGACCTTCTTCATTCCCTTCTTTACTCTTCAGCACACTCCCCAACTTGTTCTTCTGCTGATACATCTGACAGAGCACTGACCATTTAATTCTTAATCTGTATGAAGTTAGTACAAAACCAGAATTTGAGTCAGGGTGATCATAGACATTCAACTGTTTTTTTGGACCACCACAAGAGTATCCAGCTGACCCAGAGCAAGGACGCAGTGAGAGGGAGGAAGACACAGAACTCCCCACTTTGCCTCCGTGTTTCCAGAAAGTGTCAGGCATTTTTCTTGCCCTGGTCCTTCCCCTGATCACTTTTCAACAGGCGACAGACGTTGTGGAGCACGCACACTAATGCAACACAGACCTACGATTCTTTCATCTTTCTACAGGACTGAAATGGCCAAATAAGGCAACACAGACTGAGGGAAGGGAAGCCAACTGCTGATTAGACGGAATTTAAACCAAGCAATGGATTTAAAATAAACTGATTTAAAAGTGGTCAGAAATCAAGTAACAAAGAATAAATCAAGCATTAAAAAAAAAGAAACAGCTTAATCCTCTGATATGCAGAGAATTTACAGTAGCAAGGACTGAGCCTCGCTCTTTCACCTCTCCCATACAGCTTCCTTCTCTTCCTCAGGCCTTAACACAGTTCCATGTCTTACAAAAATATCAAATATGAAAAATGAGAAGAAGTAAACCAGACTCTAGCAGAAGACAAAATTCAGTCTAGGAATCAAATACAATTATCCAGTTTCTTCACATACAAAAAAACCAACAAAAAAAACCCCAAACATCCTAAAGAACAGAACACTAACCTCCTGGCGAAAATTATTTGCCGTCCTCTCTAGATGATCCATTTTCCTTTTTGATTTTATTGTGCTGCAACAAAAAGAAAAGATAATTGTCCTTTTAACAGCTGTGCTACTGTCCCTTACTGATACGAATTTCTATTAACATAACAATTTACCAGTGTAATCCAGACAACAGATGACTTAAGCCTAAATAAGAATCAAATATTAAATACATGATTGGGAGCTAAATAAGTATTTACAGATCTGTAAGAATTTGTCAGCTTCATTTTGACAGTGTTACTATGACATTATCTTTTAAAAAAAAAAAAAAAAAAGAAGTTTTTGTATGTGGATAACCTACCCGTTCGCTGTGCAGTAACAAAAAGCAGAGTGCCTCAAACCCAACGATGCAGAACGAGTGGGAAATATTCTGCTCGCACCTCTCAGTAATTGAGAAAGAGTAAAACCCACACAAACAGTAGCATGAGCCATGACGACCAGGCCGTCTGCAGAATCACCAGCTCCTGAAAAATCCATATAAATATTTGCTAAAGAAAACAGTCACTGTTTGACATGTCTTGCTCCCACCCTTTACTTCTCTTAAATCAGAAAGGCCAAAGCTCAGCTGGAGCTAAAACTAGCAACAGACATATAAGGCAGCAAGAAGGAATTTTAAAAGCATGAAAGTATCATAAAATTAAGTAAAAATGCGCATCCATCAACTGAAGGGGAAAACTACCTTGTCACAAATGATATGGAAAAGGCAGAAGCATTCAACACCTTTATTGCCTCAGTTTACACAGGCACAGCCCAGATTTCTGCTTGTACCAGTCGTGTTTGGGAAGAAAAGGGATAAGTAGGAGTGGGGGGCAGCAAATGCTGAGAGAAGCTGGATGGTCTCAAGCACACAGAGCCAGAGGGGTTACGCTCAGGGTTGCCAAGAGACACAGCTGACATGCTTGTGAGGCAACTGCCTGTTACCTACAAAAAAAACAATTATCAGAGAAAGTCTTTAGTTGACTAGAAGAAAAGACTAATGCATGGTCATTTTTAAGAGAGGCAGCCATAAGCACTTATGCCCAGTCAGCACCACTTCAGTCTCTAGAATAAACTGCTCAGAGCTTGTCCCCTTCCCTGTGTGAAAGCTAAGAAAGTAATAAGGCAGACTGAACACAGATTTACCAAGGACAAAATACGTTTGATAAATTTTAATGCCTACTGTGATGAAACATCTGGTCACACAGCTAAGAGGACAGCAGGGGGTACAATACACCTTGACTGTCCTGTGGCTTTTGGCACCGCCTCCCATGGCACACACATTGGGAAGCTGAGGCCAGCTGGACTGCTGGAGCGGCTGGAACCTGGTGGACAAACAGAGTAGAAGATTTGATGGCTTCAAGTTGTTTGAGCTGCAGGTTAGTAACAGCAGGAGTACCCTGGGGTTGACATTGGGGCTGATACAGGTTGAAAAATTTATCAATAACTTGGATGATGAGATGGAAGGTACCATCAGCAAACTTGTGCATTATACTAAATGAGAGGGACGGGTGACATGCTGACTGGGAGTGCTTCACTAAAAAAGGGACACTGAGAAATAGCAGGAATGGAAACCCGAAATCTCACGGACTTAAAGAAGTACAAAGGTCTACACCTAGGACCAGCTTAATCCAATGCTAGCAACAGTCCTGCTCCGAGCAGGAGCTTTGACAAGATGACCCTCCATCTAGGACTAGAAGTCCCTCCCAACCAACATATCTGTGATTCTAAATGCTCAAGCAGTGTTGATGTTTGCAAGAAGATCAAACACTGAACATGCTGTCCCTTTCTACTGGTAAAGAAAGAGTTCTGGTTGGAAAATTTTGTAACCATTAAATAAAACTGTTTGTTTACAGGGTTACTTAGAGACACATAGACCCCCTCATGCTTCCATACATCCTACCTAATACTCACATCTCAGAGCAGTTAAACAAGTAGCAGACAGTCACACGCACTGCATGGTGTGAAGCTTCAAAACCACGTACTCAAATGGAGCTATGGCAGAGTGAGAGGAACTGACATGTACAATATTCAAAATAAGTCAGAAATGCCCTTCATTTACAAAGTGTAGGAAGAGGTTCACAGTGAGCCGAGAGGTATTCCTCATTACTGATAAATCCGCCTTTGTCTTTCCTAAAATGGATTGGTGCAAGTCTCTGTCATACTGTCATCACCTATCAAATTATATTATTACTATGATGAAGTCCATTGCTTTTTTAAAGCATTCTTCATCTTTTACTTCCATTTAAATCTTCCTTTTTTTTTAAGGCATACAATTTATTTTCAAAATGGTTTTGCTTTTTATTTTGAATCCTTTGAAATGGCAACGACCCAGCTCGTTGAACTAATCAGTCCTATGCTCTCTAGGCTTTCACTGACAGCTGCATTGGCTGGTCACTTGGTAATTTGTCCTGTTTGTACTCTTGTACCAAAGGAAGGCAGAGCTTTTATAAATTAGCCTGATGAGAAATGGAATACATTTACTGTAACACTCAAAATGCCCGCTTTCAAGCATAAGAAATACCTCCTGCAGCTTTTAGCCATCCATAATTTTAAATAGCTTTTTAGCATTTAATTCCACAGCAGCTTGCAACTTTTCAAAGTGGCATTCTTTAAAACCCTTGTACCATCAGTGATCAATTTTTTCCTACATTATACACAGAGTACTCCATTTAAACAAAATAATTCAGCACTAGAAGGTAATGATAACAAAAGTGTTAACTATCTTAAAATATTTTAGGAAGATGAAGTACACATCTAATGAATTAGTCACATTCTTCTACCTCAGCATGTTCTGTCTGTAAACTCAGAATGCTCAAAAATCATTTCATTATTCAAATTTACAAGGTCATGTAATGATGTGGAATCTTTTGGATAGCGTATGTTGGTTATAATCATCTACATTCCCTTTTTTGGGCTTCTTGCTTTTTTATACATTTTCAAGCTTTTCACTCTACCACATTAACTAATTCAAAGTGACAATGAATCATAGAACAGCCTAGGCTGGAAGGGACCTTAGAGATCATTTAATCCAACCTCCCTGTCATGGGCAGGGACGCCTCTCAACGGGATCAGGCAACACCTGAGGACTGAACGGGAATCGAACCTGCGACCTTTGCTGTTTCAGCACCACGCTCAACCGAGTGAGCTAAACCGGCTTTTTGAAAGTGGACATTCTTATGTAAGCCGTTTTTTCCAGTAGCTGACTTTAGTTAAATCACCACAACATCCAAATGAACCACACAAAGTCTGATGCTTTGCTTCAGACGCCAGGGACTTAATATTTTTTTGGTATTTTTTTTTCAAAACCACCTCACCTCCTTCAAAACTTTCTGCCGTGAATTGCTACTAACCACAGCGACATCTGCTGGTAAAACAAGTGTCTTCACTTTAAAATCAAAGCTGCTCAACTTTATTTTACTAACTTTATTTAATTCTGCTTCTAAGGTTCACAATCATAGCTGGTATCATTCTTATTTTCACTGCTACCACTTTAGAAAGCAAATACGGTCAGTTCTGAAAATGTAAATAAACAACCAACCACCCAAAAAATCTGTATTAATACGTAATACTGAAAGTAAACATCAGCTTTATTTTAGTGTAGCAGCTACAACTTTGAAGTGAGAGCTGAAGGACCCTATTAATACAGCCTATCTTACAACTGAGACTCTACGCTAAGTTAAAAACAACTCTCAAATAGCAGTTCAGGATACTTGTTCCATTTACATCATCATCAATCACTTTCCAATCCTGAAAATCGCAATAAAAATCAGCTGTTATTCCTACTCTGTAATAAATTCCAAAATCTCTCTTAATGAGTCCTGGCTCACCTCTACCATACACAAGGCTTTAAAAAAACGTGACCAGCACCTCCGCCATCTGTCATCTCTGCGAGGCCCTTGGCTCACCCAGCCCTCTGGCAGTTCCCTGCCCTCCGAGAAGCGCAGTGCTCCGGCCTCCCCAGCTCCCGCCTGCTGGGACACTCTCCCTTTATTTTTTATCCTCTTCTTACCCAAGCCCTTCCAGAAACAGCCACTCCCAATACTCCCTTTCTTCCATCGCTCCACGGAGAGAAAACGAATGCTACTTCTGTATTTGACTCCTTCCCCTGCTCACTTGGAATTAAGCAGTTCATTCGTTCCTTGTCCTTACCCTCTGACCCACCGGCCCTGGGCTAATGTTGCCTGAGATCTACGGCCGCATCTCTCCTCAATCCCGCACCAGCACCTGAAGGGAGAGAGTCGCTGTCCGTTAGCCCGCACCACGCTGGAGCGCAAACCACCACCGCGGTTAATGCCGCAGAGCGCTGAGGGGGAAGCAAAGAACTTCAGGGGGCAGGGTGGGAAATACCGCACCGAAACAGGCGCAGATCGGCAAGAGCCCCCCTACAGACTCACTCTCCCTCCTGCAAAAGCCACCACCGAAAACGAGCCTTTCCCCGAGGGTAACGGGCCCGCGGCGGGTGTGGCGTTGAGCGCCCGAGTGTGTGTGGACACGGAACAGGTGCCGGCCCGGCCCGGGCCCGCCCGGAGGTGGAAGGACAAGGTCGCGGCAGCACCCACGGGGGACGGCAGCTCCACCCCGCCCGTCCGGCGGCAGGAGGCGGGAGGATGGGGGTGTCGGGCCGGGGAGCGCAGGGCCGGGGGCTCCCGCCGCGCGGAGGGGGGAGGGGTCACGCGGCCCCGTCCCCAGGCCCCCCCCCGCCCCGCTGCCCAACGGTCGCCCGAGGCGCGCGCCCCACTTCCCGCCCGCCGCGACGGAGGCTCCTACCGGGCGCTGCGTCACGTGACGAGAGGCGCCCTCGGCCCGCCCCCGTCACGCGGAGAGGGTGCGCGCGCGCCGGCGCGTCCCTTCCGCCCGGGCCCGTTCCTGTCGCTGCGTGTTGTCCCGCCCGGCGGGAGCCATGTCCGTGTTCCACGATGAGGTGGAGATCGAAGACTTCGAGTACGACGAGGAGACCGAGACGTACAGCTACCCGTGCCCCTGCGGGGACCGCTTCCTCATCACGCGGGTAACGGCGGCCGGGCGGGGACCGAGGCGGCGGGGGCGGCGCTGAGGGGGGCGGCCCGTGAGTCGGGCGGGC
Organism: Trogon surrucura; assembly: GCA_020746105.1. Taxonomy (NCBI): domain Eukaryota; kingdom Metazoa; phylum Chordata; class Aves; order Trogoniformes; family Trogonidae; genus Trogon; species Trogon surrucura. The sequence continues at coordinate 12,821,192 of CM036622.1, read as the reverse complement.
GGCGGGTGGGTGACGGCTCTCCCTCGGCTCTTGCAGGAGGATCTGGAGAACGGCGAGGACGTGGCCACCTGCCCCAGCTGCTCCCTGATCCTGCGCGTCATTTACGACCAGGTGGGTGAGGCGGGAGGCCCGTCGGGCGCGGGCGCGGCCTGCTTACCCGGGCGCCGGGCCGGCCGGGCTGAGGTTGGGCTCGCCGTGCCCTGAGGAGGGCGCGGTGGCAGCTTTTAGAAGTCCCCGTTAAAGGGGCGATAGGGTTCTTTGAGCCAATGGCCCCTCTGTGGCTTCTGCCTCGTCTCTTGCTTTTCTGCTGTCCTTCTCCTGCTGTATTTGGACTCCGCCTGCTTGGGTGAGACGGGTGGAATACAAGCAAAATAATCTTTGTGACAATTGAGATCTGTCTATGACTCTAGGAGCCCTGTCCGCTACCCTAGCAGCTTTCCTTATGTAGTGGGTATGTTATGGCTTTCATGTTTTGAGAGTCAGATTCATACCAGTTATACCCAGGCTAGAAAACAAAATGGCTATTTGATGCTTTTTGAGGGAAAGGAGCTCCAATAATAATGAAAATCAACTAAAACTCTGCTTGCTGTCTTTAGGAGCAGTTCATGCGTGATGAAGTTGTTGCAGAACCTTTGACAAACAAGGAATTGATTAGGTGTTGATGAGTGCATCAGGAACTGTTGCTGCTGTCGAATAAGAAGGTACGGGGATGGCAGCTGTGGAAAGAGACACGGTCCTCCTGGAAGTGCTCACTGCTGTTAGATGCAAGTGCAATAACTGGCGGTCTTCATAATTTAAATGAGAATTTTCTGGGACTTCAACACATGAATGGCTTTTGTTCAAAAGGGTTGTGCATTTAAAAAAAATCTGCAAGTTGCCATAGGTGTTCTAGAAGACTTGACGATTATGATCCTAATTGACAGCAAGTTAATATACGGAAGAAGTGTGCAGAGTTGTAAAGTTATAACCTTTACCTAGCAGTGGCTCCTTAGCCTACAGAGGAAAACAGGCATCAAGTTGGTATATACCAGTGTGAAGTGTTATGGAGAGCTGAAAAGTCCATAAGACATGGTTCCATACAGAATTACAGTTTTGTCACGTTGCGGTGTCACCGAGGATGTCTGCTCATGTACTTCCAGACCATACTGAATATGGGGAAAAATAAGAGACTCAGAACGAACACTATTTGGAAATTGTTTTTACTACTGTAAGCCCAGAGAAGGTGCAGGTGTATTTATATCTGCAGTGAGAGCAACACCCGAGTTGGGGCAGATTTGTTTCTTAAATCACACTTGCTTTGAAACAGCTTTGGTAGCTGTTATCAAAGGACTTGTATGACATAGTAGTGATACAGTTTTGTCGGTGTTGTGTGGAATGAAAGAAAAGGAGTAAAATGTTCTTTACCACCACAAAGCTACTAGTGTGCAAGTGGACTTGAAGTGGATTGTAACTTAGCCATGTTTTCTTAACCATGTTGTGGTTTGAGTTTTGCAGGAAATATAAAATGGGCTGCGGCTCTTTGTGCCATTTTTAATAGTACATTTGCTGAATTTTTTAGTTTTCCTTTGTTAGGTTCTGTCACTGCCTGGGTAGGAGATGCACACATTTCACTTAAGGTAATAAAAATTACTTTTTTTAGCATAGAAAATATTTAGAAGAATATTCTATGAAATGCATAGATTCCAAGACTACTATTTCTATTACAAGCCACTGCATTTAAATATTTATTTTAAATTATGGTCATTCTTTTGTATTAGTAGGATTTGACATCCATGAAGTTCAATTTGGGGAAAAGTATTTGTACAGCATTTATATGGTTATTTTGCTCTAGGTAGTAAATAGGAGCAAGTCTTACTGAATTCTTGCTTTAACTATTTTTGTTTTTACAACATTCTGTGAATGTTGCAGATGAATATTGTAATTATTTTTCAAATTAAAAAAAAAAATTAAAAAATAAAACTACACCTTTCAATTTTGAATGCAGTGTACACAACCCAGAGTGTTTTCAGTCCAAAGCCAGAAGGTGGCACTCATGTTACTTTGATATCTGTGCTTCAAATAAAATGAACCCAAAAAAATGATACTTTGGTTAGTTATAGCTTATCAAATATTTATTTTGACTATTTAAATAAAGATATTTAAGACTATGCCAGTGGTTATAATGGAACGTTGCTTATTTTGTTTGTGCACCAGCCATGATGTTTTCCAGAGATGTTGAGTTCGTGCTGCTGCTGCCATGATAATGATACTGGGATTTCTTCAGGTTAGTTAATAAAAACTGTTTCAGTCTATGAATAGATAGTATAAAGCAAATTTACAGGAACCCTATTCAAATTTCTGCCACATAAGTATCTTAGGCATTTTTCCACAAGTATTCTATGTAAAACTAAGCAGAGTAAGCTTCAAGTAGAACTCCAAGGAAAGTATAATTGAAGTAAATGGCCAGGTGTAGCAGCTCTAAAGATCCATAGATTTTATAGTTGTAATTTCACCAAATTTCATTTTATAATGAAGGTCATAAAGACTTCTAAGAAACTTGTGTAGAAAATTATTTATACTTTATATGGTTGAATTTCTACATGGTCATAAAAAATATTTATCAATGGAATTTTACTTGGCATGAGCTATGCAAACTTTGAAGTGTTGCCCACTTATCTGAAATACGGGTAATGGCTCTTTTAATAGTAGTGTTAACAAAATTAATTACTTCATTACATCACATGGGACTGTCAGTGCTCAAGGTTTCATGATAAGCATATTCTCACCAAGTATGAATAGGATCCAAGCTATGGAATGCAATTTATATGCACATTAAAATTGGTTGCATAGTATGTATCAAGGCTTTAATGAGATATGAATTATGTTGGCTTTTCTGGCTGACTTTGTTAGAAAAGAATGTGGCCACATTTGCCCACATAAATTTCTCTCAGTATCATTGCAGTGTCTTGAGGATCTCAAAACAGTAGTTGCTGTCCTGCCCCAAAAGGAAGCAAAACACGGATGGACATCGTGTATCTCTCTTCTTGTTGCTCTTTGGGAATCTGAGGGAGATGTTTAAAAACTCTTTTGAGTTGTTTTGTTGATTTCCCTTCCTCTGTTCTTCAGAGAGGGGCAGAGTTCTGTAGCAGCAGAGTTCACGCTTCATGAATGGTCAGTGATGCTAAAGCGAAAGAGCTGCCCACTTTTGTGTTTCAACTTGTAAGAAGCTTTTGACTCCAGTGAATTCAGGCAGCTTTTAAAAAATTCTTCCATGATGTATAATTCGAGAACACCAGTCAGGGCAATCTGAGTAACCCATGAGAAATGTTCCTCTTCAGGAATTCAGTCACAAGGTTTCTTTACAGCCCCACAGGCTCTGGCCTGGCCCCTTATGTGTTACTTGTGTATTACATGTTCTTAGAAACCAGTGATTCACTGTCTTCTAAAAAGGCAATTGTGTAGGACACAAAAGAAGTCTTTTGCTTGCTGTTTGTATCTGACAAGCAGGTTGATTGATTGTGTATTTGATTAGGCCCTTGACTGCACAGAGGAGTCCAGTGTGCTGAAAACAGCATCATGTGAACGTTAATGGAGTAAATCATATTTACTAGAGATTAGAGCGAGTGGAACAACTGGTGGCTGATTTCAGATATTCAAGCTCAGAAATTGCTAATGCTGTTAAACACAACTAAACTCTGACAAATACTGAAAAGAAGCAACAGACTCTGTTGCTGCATTTTTATGGGTAGAAATGGAAGATAATTTGCTCTTCATTAAACTAAAGAGGCTCAGCTTCTCCAAGCAGTCAGAGTCTTCTTTGCATTTCAAAGAAGCTTTCTGAGAAGGTCACGTACTTTTCGTTCATTGTGCCTGTACATCAGTGGCAGACATGATTAGTTTTGAATAGTTGCTCTAGAAGTCTGACAGAGACCCTGGACCTCCAAGAATTGAGGTCATTAGGCCACCAATTTAAGCTTGTTCCATTTGTCTGCATGTTGGTGAAGCTGTAGTGTCCCAAAGGACTCTTGTGTAAATACCTTCACATTTCTTCCCTCCATCACAATATTTAATTTTGCTTCTTGATACGGGTCAGAAAAAAGATGTCCTTTGCGGAACATCAGTTTAAGAAAGATCATTATGTAGGTTGCCAAGTTTATCTACCACGAGGCAGATACTGATTATTTTCATATCATCAAAATTTTGGTTAAGAAAGTGAACTGATACCAAAGAATTTCCATGTGTCCCATTTCCATCTCTTCTCTAATCCAGTTAAATATTCAAATTAGGCTAAGTGTAGAGATAGGGTTTTGTTACACTGAAAACTTCTTGAAATGTTTTTAAAAACTGGATTTTTCAAGATGCTTAGCATGGTTACAAATGTTTGCCATGATTTTGTCCTGCCACAGTCCCTTGTGGATTGCTTTCTCTTTATAATTAGTTAGGACAGCTTTGATTCTGCTTCATGGTGAATTAAAATGGTGATTTCTTGATGTCTCTCCATAGCAACTGTGGCTTGGGGGAGACAGGGAGGATCCAGAGGATCCTGTGTAACTGTGAAAATGCTGGGCTCATCAGCCCTGAAACTGGTCAAACCTTCTGAGTGACAGACACAACAACTGGCAGAAGCTGTGCCAAGCTGGGAAACAGCTGTCATCGTGTCACCTGCACTCAGGGAGGACAGTGGGTCAGAAGGGACTGACTGAAAGGGTAAAAGCTTAAGTGACCTGTCATCACTCCTTCCCACCCCTTGGTGTCACCGTTCTGATCTGTTTGCGTATCAGGGCACCTCTCCAAAATTACTGGCAGCTCACCAGCCTAGCGCAGACTTCTCCTCATGTTGTGGAAAGTCATTGCCGTACTGTTCACCCCCGGCTGAGTGCAGCCAGGACAAGCTTGCTGCAAAGGTCGGCCCCAGAGCTGCCCAGTCAGGAAGTGCCATTGTCCAGCCAGGCAGGCAGTCACCACAACTCCTGTGAGAGCTGCCTCTCGAAAACAGCCCCACTGAACCACAAATTGGTATTTTCTGCATTAGATTATGTGCAAAACTACATGCCAGTCTAGCCTTTAACCAGGTGAAGCAGAAAGTTGGGCTCTTGGAGAGTTCTTTAGAGCCTTGCCTCTGTGGATTTTTTTTTTCTCCGAGTCAAAAGCTTAATCACAATGTCCACTGATGTACTTTTAGCAAGAGAGCAGCCTCTTCCAGTGCTCCATCACCCTCACAGTGAAAACGTTTTTCCTAATGTTTTTGTGGAACCTGCTATGCTCCAGCTCACACCTGTTGCCCCTTGTCCTGTCATTGGACATCACTGAGAAGAGCCTGGCTCCATCCTCCTGACGCTCACCCCTTACATATTTATAAACGTTAATGAGGTCACCCTTCAGTCTCTTCCAAGCTAAAGAGACCCAGCTCCTTCAGTCTTTCCGCATAAGGGAGATGTTCCACTCCCTTAATCATCTCTGTGGCTCTGCGCTGGACTCTCTCAAGCAGCTCCCTCTCCTTCTTGACCTGAGGGGCCCAGAACTGGACACAATATTCCAGATGGGGCCTCACCAGGGCAGAGTAGAGGGGCAGGAGAACCTCTCTTGACCTACTTGCTACTCCCCTTCTAACAGACTCCAGGATGCCATTGGCCTTCTTGGCCACGAGGGCACATTTCTGGCTCATGGTCATCCTGCTGTCTACCAGGGCCCCCAGGTCCCTTTCTTCTACGCTGCTCTCCCAATACGGCAGTTTCCAACCTGTACTGGTACTTGGAGTTGTTCTTTCCCATAGGTAAGACTCTGCACTTGCCCTTGTATTTCGTAAAATTTCTCCCTGCCCAACTCTCCAGCCTGTCCGGGTCTCACTGGATGGCAGCACAGCCTTCTGGTGTGTCAGCCACTCCTCCCAGTTTAGTGTCATCAGCAGACTCTCTGACGGTGCACTCTGTTCCCTCATCCAGGTCATTGATGAATATATTGAACAGTACTGGTCCCAGTATCGACCCCTGAGGGACTCCACTGTACACAGGCCTCCAACTAGACTTCCCCATTGACCACAACCTCCTGACTTCTTTCCTTCAGCCAGTTCTCAGTCCACCTCACTACCCAAACATCCAGACCACACTTCCTCAATGTAGTTGCAAAGATGCTGTGGGTATCAAATGCTTTACTGAAATCCATATAAACCACATCCACTGCATGGCCACCATCCATCCACCTGGTTATGTCTGGTTATGCACTGCACAGGTGTCACCACATTGGTGAATTCTGGTGTAAATCCTTTAGCTTGATAAGGAGAACCAGACTTGGAATTTAGATATGAAAACAGTGCAGAGGCAGAGGTGCAGGCAAACCACCTGTCAGAGTGTCATTTTGGAGCCAGTAGAGAAAGCTTGTGTCCTAGAGGCTGGGATGGACTGTGGCAGCGGAACAGGTAAGTGCGTCGGAGCAGACCTGGCTGACCCAGGGCAGACCGAGGGTCTCCTTGGCCCCATGCCCAGCACTGCCCTGCAGCTAATGAAGAGTCTAATCATGACCAGGGCAAGCAGTTGGGGGGACTTCCCTAGAACAGCCTGCCACGTGATGTGTTGTAAATCTTGGGCTTCTTGAGACTGATGCATTTGTGTTTAATAGCAAAATATATAGTTCTGTGGATGTGTCCAACTACTTTTTGAATCCACATCACAGCTTAGAATCCCCTGCATCCCACAGCAACAAATTAATTTAATTACACCTTGTGAAGAGAGACACCTCTTTTTGTTTGTTTTGAACCCATTGCACTAGTTCATTTGAAAACGCTTTGTATAGGAAGAGACAGTTTTCTTCTCTCTCCTCTTTACCCTACTGATGACTGCTAAGATTTTTTTCTTATATCCCCTCAGTTGTTTCTTCTTCCAGCCTGTCAAGTCCTTGTCTAGTCAGCCACACAGGAGCTGTTCCACACCTGTGTTTGTCTCTTGCCCTCTGAACCTTGCCCAGCTCTCCTGCACCATTTTTGAGAGAAAGGTGAATGAGAACTGTGCACAATTCTAGACCGAGGTGCATTATGCATACATTGGCATATTTGTTCTCTCTTCTGCCCTCTATTTTCCAGAAATTTGTAATGTTTGATGGGCTTTTTTTACACTTGGTGAGCACTAGGCTGATATTATCTTAGAATTAATGTTTAATTAAGGGAAAAACCTTTTAGGATCCAAGCCTCAGAATAACTATGTCTTTCTCCTACATACTTTCTCGTGGCCTAGGTATCTTTTAGAAGACAAGGTGAGCTAAGTCAAGTGTCATCAGCTCTGGTGGTCTCTGCTAGTCCCTCCCAGTAGTCGTTCTACTACAGACTTCTAACAGCAGCTGATGAGGGTGTGCAAGCTCTATGCATTTTGGTAGCACTGTCCCAGACTGGTTAATGCTCTTCTCCTCCCATCAGTTCGCTGACTTTATTTTTTGAGTTTTGTAATTTGTTACTACCCTTCCATGTTCTTTTAATTGGACATATTGCACTTCTTACACAGCTTCATCTCTTTCTTCAAAGCCACATCTGTGTGCCTTTTGTATTTCCTTGTCTTTGCTACAGTGGCTTTCCTGATGGATATTCCAGTCAGTGAAGCCTCTTACTGGAGTTAAAGTGTTTCAGTATGAGATTTCTTTCAATTTGAATGCTTACTTTTCTGAAAGGAGAGGGGATACTGCCCAAAATGAATATATAAAATTTGGCCATTTTTGAAAGGGCAAAGATTTTTTTTTCATTCAAATCTCTTTCCTTTTAACTTCATTTCCTAACACTAGCCAGGGGAGACAGGAGAGGAAGTCATGTTCTGAGCAAGTCGTGAGTGATGAATGTGACAAAGTGAAGAATTCTTCCTTTTCCTTATGAAGAAAGGGTTAATTGTAACTCACAGTCTGCCTCTTGCAGAACTACTCAAGATAAAGCTATTTCTTGGAAGAATACCCTTAGGAAGTTAGTGACCTAGAAAGAGCTTGGCATAGAATTGCCTTTTAGCCTTAACTGTGATATTCGCTGCTGCGATCTCCATACACAAATGGATTTTGACAGGCTTTGCAAACAGCCTGGAGTCAGAGCCTTGGAGCTCTCCTTGGGCACATAAAAGCCATGGAGTCAGGAATTTAATCCGTTTCTCTTGAGACAAACAACAAAATTCCCAGACCCCTGGGATGGTGCGTAACGGGACACCAACGGGCAAATGCAACCCCTCATAGGACTGTGAGAAGGATGTGGCAAGCAGCAAAACATGCTCCCTGCCAAGGGTGGTTCATGAAGTTCAAGCACAGCTTGGAACTGCAACCAAGACTGTATTTTTAATATCCCTTGCTATAAGGCCCAGGGGAGAGCAAGTGATGGCACAGCAAGCTGGTGTCCTGCCTTGGGCATCAAAATACATTTCTGTGTCCCCTACACCTCCACTGCAAGCTGCGTAGCAATGTAGGGATGCGATTTTCCTGTGGAAGCAGGAGTGAGCAGGAGAGATGCAGACACCTGAGCTTCTCCAATGCGAATTTCCCCTGTATGTGCGCTGAGAGCGCAGGATAGTGGGGCAGTGCAGGTACGGGGCCTGCCCCCTCCTGCTTCCAAGAGGAAGGATTTTCTTCCCCCCAAGCTGGTTGTTCAGGCACTAATCTCAGAATTTGTTTCTTGGTCGGTAAACCTAGCAAGTACCCTAGCAGTTAGGGCTGCATGGGTATGCCCTATGCCTATGGCAAGTGAGGGCTGATGCATAGAAGACACACACTGGAAGAATTTAATCAGGTCCCCACAAATGCCTGATCTTCGCAAATCCTTCTGTTTTTTTTCCTTGATAGTCTTTTCAAGTCTGTGATTTTCATAACTGAAGGAGAATTCAAATAAATCAGCAGCTGGAGAAAACGCCAAACAACCGCAGTCAAACTTTCTCAGTGTTTCAGACTAATAGACCCCCTTCTCAAGATATTCTGCCTAACAGGATTTGATTGCACTTTCTCAGCCAGAGAATTTCTGTCAGTACCTGTGCCAAATGCACGGTCTTGCAGAGGGAGGATTTGATAGCAATCCAGATTAAGCCAGCCTCTTCATTCAGAGACAATGACTGCCAGCCCCACACAGGCTGCAGCAGGGCCACCCAAAATGTCGAGTTTCCACTGAGGAAGGCCAAGTTCCCCACACTCTTTTTTTATTTTTGCAACTGTAGCAGGGCTGTGTCCTTGGTTTCTTTCCACGCCAAATAAAGCGTCTGCACATTTTGTCTAGTTCGTTTTTGTACAGCTGAGGCGTTTATACCAGGAGCACCTGCAAAAATAGAGGTCTGAAGAAAGAGATTAATTTCTGACAGGTTGATCAATGTGACCAATAAGAAATTATTGTGCTAGATCTGTAAACATATTTGCAGGTTGCCTTGCAAGGGCGGCTCGTGAGGATTAAACTGGCTGGGGATAGTCTGAGCCCTAGGCACAGATTACCCTGTGAAACCTGGGTAATATAAAACCCTCCGAGGCAGATTCTGTCATCCAGCACAGCCACGTAAATCTGGAGTAACTCAGGCTGCTTTGGGGATGTTACTTCAGATCCACTTCACCCAACAGAAGGGCAACATTTAAATGATTTACTCATGAACAGAGTGTAAAGGACGTGTACGGTAAATAATAAATTTCTGGGTCTTCTGCCTTTCATGACTCTCTCATAAATATTTCAGACTCGGTCTGATTGCTGCTTCACTGTGTCAGCCAAAAGATCAGACTGGGAAAGTGGATTTTGGTGTCGCTAACGTCTGAAGCTGTTGTTGCTTAGGGTGAGGCAGAACCACAAACCCTGGTTTCTAAGAACGTGATGCTGTCCTGACCCCAGCTATATCTGAAGTGCCACAGGGCACATTCTGTGACTGCTTTTGATCAGTTCTGCCTCTGTTTTGTTTTTTCTTTATCTCTTGCAGAACTGAAAAATAGGTAGGGAAGAGGGGAAGAAAGCAATTTTAAATGTGTAAAAATCAGTTTGATCCAGAAGTGTTAATTGAAATATTTCAGCACTTAAATAATGTAATTCTGAAGAAGTTCATGTAAAATATTACAGTATTTCTCACCTTACACAATCTGTCCATGCAGACTGCCATTTGACACCAATCTGTGAGTAGTTTTGCTCCCTCCAAAACTTAGTTTTTCGGGAGACTTTACTCAGTGAGTAATAGGTCTGATTTCTCTTTTTTGTATGATAGTTCTGGACTCTTTCTATTCACTTTGTTCAGCAGCTGTACAACCTCTATTACAATAACCTCCAGAGGTAAGATACCTGATTAGAATCGCTGTCAATCACTGTAACTTGCTTCGTGAGGTCAGGCTGTCAGCCCCACCATCAAATGCATCCAAACACACGGTGCTACTGTGCTACACACACTCTTGGTGCTCCTGGCCAGTTGTGCAACACCATCTGAGGAGCAAATCTCAGTAAGATCGAAAGCTACATCCTTGCCTGGAGAGACAATGACTGTTAAGAAACATCCTTTTTCAGAAAATATGAAACTACTCAGTTTTAATATTCTGCTTTCTTACCAAGTTGACTGTCGTATTTCAAACCTGTCAAATGGGTTTTGTCAGTGTGAAATACTGTTTACTTTTGCTGATTCTTGCATTATCCAGATCTTTACCATACAGACTCTTTCTAGTATTTTCCCCCAGATGTAGCACATTGTAATACATTGCTTATGACTGCCAAGAAATGACATTTCCAAGACCATCCATAGAGCTGGTGAAAATTCCATCTTTTTTTTTCATTATAGCCAGTCCAGTAGAATGCTAAGTGAGATGAGCTTCTCAAGTAGGGCAGGGAGGAAACCTCAAGCATAAATTTGCATATTTCTGACATGTCCAGACAGAAGAAGAGAAATCTTGGTCTCAGTAGAACAAATGACCACCTGCACATTCTCACAGTCCGAGAAATAACCTCCACTGTCCTGCCACTTGTCCTGCTGCTATTTGCTCTCCTGTGTTCTCCATTAGGGTTGTCTTTCTACTGCCAAAACCAAGAAAAAATGATACAGCTTGTCTGTTCTTATTGGATGTAGACTTTGTCCACATCTAGGGGTTTTATTAATTTTACTATTTATTTTGCAGGTGTTTTTTAAACTTTTTGTTAACACAATTGTGCTGATGAGACCTAGTCTAGGAGCAGGTATAAATTGCTCTTGCCAGTTTTGCAGCTTAGTATTCTCCTCAGTTCAGAGGGGAAAATTACTGGCCTGGTAGAACCAGATCCACACAGGGTGTGGGGTTTTAATGGTACTAGCACAGCTGGAATGGTCTGGCTAAATGCTGCAGACAAAAAACCAACATTTTTTTTGAACTTTAGGATCAAAATGAGAATTATCTGGAGAAACAGAGTGCCATGGCTTGCTGTACATTTCCAGTGATCACCGTGCCAAGAGTATTCCTATTGAAAAACAGAAAATCAGGGATTAAACATGTCATCTACAGAGTCACCTTGAAACTCCATAATGAAATATCTGTAACTGGGGATAGCTGTTTGCTAAAAAGATTACTGACAGGCATAAAATAACAATCACCAGTAGCTATAAATGTATTTTATGTCTTGGATATTTTCCTGGCAGACTTTAGTCTTTCATTGAGTTATGCAGTAGCAGCCCTGGATTTGGACAACTTGTGCTCAGAAGAATAGTAGGTTGTTTTTCGGGGTGCCGAGGGAGAGAAAGAATAGGGCTTTTTTAAAATCGGTGTACCACAGTCTTCTTTGATTAGCATGAAAGCATACTTCCCTCCAAAAACGGAGAGCTCCATTTGAATTTATTCTTTTGCAGTATCCTGTGTAAGAAGGAAAAAGATGAGATAACTCTTCCTGGAGAAAATCCAGCATGTTAATTAAAGAAATGGCATCTTGACGTTTGTTCCGTACTGGCTCGAGTTCATGGCCATACTGCTATTTCATGTCTTGCTTTGATGTTAAGAGCTTTCCAAGTTGATCTTTTCTATGAACACTTTTTTTTTTTTTTTTTTTAAATTCTGCCACTAGGGCTTTTAAAAATAATAAGGAAAGGAGGCACAAAAATTAACAAAGAAAGGAGGCATGATGCATGCGAGTATTTGACATAAGAGCATTCTCTCAAGGTGGACCTGAGTGTCAGGTCACCAGAACCTTAGCGGACAGGCTGACAGGATGGGTTAGCGCTAGGCAGGCTTGAGGAGTGGCATCTGGCCGTGGGACACTAAAGATTAGTGTGTCCTCTACTGCTGAGTGATTTCTGTGCATTCCTGTCACACTGCCGAGGAGTGGGATGTGAGCTTTTCTTACACCTGGACGATGCTCAGGAAGTTTGTCATGCCACCCAAGCCAGAGCAGGGAGGGTTGAGTTGTAGCAGAAGGCTCAGGCTGCTCAAATCTGACAAGTGAAGCGCTGGGGGAAACCAAGAGTGAATCAAATGCCAAGATACTAAGCAGCAGGGCAGCTACCACCAGCTGAAAGAGTGCCGAGGGCTTGCTTCTGGGCTCCTAATCCCCAGGCTTCTGCTTCGTCCTCTCCCCTCCAGAGCTTGCTTTTGCAGGTGGGGAGAGATGAAAGTCACCTCAGGTGCTGAGGACAACAGAGAGCGAGCAAATGGCCGGACTGCATGAAAACGTAGAGAAAAGCTTTCCTTGCCAGGCACACCACTAGGAGCCAGTATTTGCAACATAAACCTGAGGCTGCTGGTACTGTTGTACTGTTGGGTTGTTCTACCGTGCTACCGTGCTCCAGCGCAGTTAGAAGAAATGCCTGGACATACTTGGGAATTGAAATTCAATTCAGTTTTTCTCATTTGACACTTTTCCCCGATTCCTTCCCTCCATTAAAAAATGAATGTTGATTTTCCTTATTCGGCTGAGTCATCAGTATTTTCTAGCATGTAATTGTTATAAACATGTTCACTAGATCTGGCAAGGAAAATTCCAGCAAACCAATTTTTTTTTTAGCCAAAATTTGCCAGCTTGTTGAACGACATCCCAGAGGAAAATGGTCTTTCTTATGACAGGATGACAAGGAAGCAGAGCCCAACACCTTGCCATAGGCAGCCTGGCCTGGGAACCTCTTTCATCAAGCCTTGCATGAGCATCCCAGCTCTGTTTCACAGAGTAAGGAAATGCTGGATCTTGGTCCACAATGAAATCAGACTGAACTCAGAAACCTTGGAAATTCTGCAAAAGAGAATCAACACTCTCTGCCGAGTCTGAGCATCATGTTACAACATCTAACATTGCATGAAAGTAGGAAATACTGTGTTTTTCAGAAAAGATGGACATTTTCTTGTAATTAGCAAATTATAGTCTCATTGTACTTATTCTGCTCATCAAGTTATTTTTCAGTGTCAAGACCTATTTTGTTTCACCCTTCCCTCTCACCACTGATTTAAAAGTTGTTCTTGGCACTAGGGAATCTTAAGAGCACTGTCACGGACTGCATGCAGGAGGTTGTTCCAACAGCCGGAACTGGAGCCGAAACCTCTCATTGTTTATGTAAAACTAAAAGTTATTTCCTTAGCATCAGCACCGGGCTCCGTTCCTGAGGCCCTACATGCACATGTCTCTGCAGACACCACAGACAGACGGCCATTTCTTACGCTAGGAAATTAATGTTTCCTTTGCTTCTGCAAATAAAGGAGTCAACGGCAAACAGCCCCAAAGAAGTGGCTCTTGCCACCATCTGGGGTCTTGCTCCGGCAGCTGGTGATCCATCAGCTGCCCGGCGTGGGCTCGGGCAGCGTTGGTTGCACAGTCAGACTGAGCGGTTTTCCAGGCTGTGGGATTTGTTGACTGATTGGTAAGCAAAAGCCGCTCTTGGCACAACAGACGAGGAGTTTTCGATGGGTATGACACACACAAATTAGATAAGAAGACAAAAAGGCAGTGTTTTAGAGACAATTTGGCCAATGAGAATTTTACTGCAAACCTTATTTTTAATTGACATGATGAGTTTTACGCATCTGCCCACTTGAAATACTCTGATTATGAAGCTGTCTCTTTGTTCACTGCTTGCCTCGATTTTGAAGCCAGCAAAGCAGGCGATGTGTGCGTACAAAAGGGATAAAAAAGAGGACAACACTAATGCAATGACCTGTCTTCTCTGTAGGACTGTTCTGCATTAAACATTTTTGGTTTGGCTACAGCTTTTGACCATTTTTGGTATGTTCAATAATCCCAAACCACGTACATCAAGAGGGTTTGACAGAACATACTGTGTTTTAAACAGCATCCCAATGGTTTGTACTCAGATATAAATATCTGATGTACTAAATCTCTAGAGGTGAACTCCTGATACATCAAGGTACCAGTTGATTTTCTTTCATATCTGCAATTAAATTTTCATGTAAATGCCACATTAAATGATGAAAAAAGACTGTAAGAAAAGAGTTTTTACCTAATAGGATATTAAGTTAAGAAGTTAAGAAAAATTACTATGAAAAACATAATATTAAAGGATGTAATCCTTTGAAGTTCAATTATGTCTATAACAATATGTGACATTATTAAATCATTATCAGTCTGTAAGACTGAGAGACTATTAAATACATGGCAAAGAATGGAAATTTGTGGTAGTAATCTTTCAAATAATTGCACATCATAGTTTAGATTATTTTAAAATAAATTTAGTGGTTTTATAGAATGCATATTTTTAAAAATGGATTATTTTCACCATCTTCTCAAATTATAACACAAAATTACCGTTAGTGTAAATTATAGTGTAACCAAAGGTCACGGACTTTAACAAAGGTCATTGTGTAGCTACTTAGAAACTGAATAATGTATTCAGGTTTTAGACTGGTCTGTGTATAACTGATGTTCAAGCTAAAAAGAAGAATCTTGCTAACAATCCTGACACCTCTATCTGTTCTGTATCATGAAAATTCCGCTATAACTTTCTAGCCTACTCAGCAGAAAGCTACAGAAAATTTGTCTTTATTATTAGAGTTAACATCTTTGAAATATTACAGAGACCTTTGAAAATATAAACTCCTATTCCTTTGGGACCCGATCATGCTGTAACACAGCATCCTACATAGGGAGGTCTCTCGGTTTGTGAACAAAGAAGTGATCTTGAAGAAAATTATGCTGTTGGATGTAAGCTTATTTGAGGAAACTGCAGATGGTAGCAAGAGAGTTTGTTCTTGGCTGTTATCTCTGTGCCTAAAGCCAGATTTGGGGGGAAATCAGAAGGGCTGGGTGCTGGAGTTGGGCTTCTGGGAGGGATTTTAGCCTGGATACCCTTTGGTGATGTTCCACCTAGCTTCAGTTTAAAAGCTACACATGCCACCTAAATTAATCATTAAGAGTTCCTCTCTGATCAGTAGAGAAAGCAAGCACTTCGAGATAGTCAGTCATCCATCTTAAACTACTTGCCTTTGAAAACTACCTCTGAAAGTGTTCTCTGCTGACCAGTAGAAGAAACTCAGACAATTAGCCCAGCTGTGACCTCTGATTAGGGGGCTGCAGCTAAGACGTGGATCCCATCCCAAGTACCTAATGCATACTAATCCCTAAATGGGATAGCTATTTTACAAAAAAAAAAAAAAAAATTAAAAAAAAATTGCAGCTAAAAAGACCTCAAACCCACTGTGCCTATTACCCCAGGTCATGGAGCGAGATTTTTTTTTACGTACATCTCTCCAGCCATGAGCTGTCTTGCCTGAGATCATGCTTTCCTGGGACTCATCTTCTGTAGTACCTGTTCAGACCTTTCCACTGAAACTGGCAGAAATTATGGCGAAGGAGTATAAAATCAGACACCCTGTAAGATGTTAGTGGAGCTAGAGTCCTCCTGTACATTTGTGTAAGACCATTAGGTGACTGCTAAATGAAGGTATTGCCTCTGGAGGCTTTCTGACGGGGTTCTTTGCAGACCAGCTGTGGCATAAGGAAAAAAGAGATATTCTGTGGCATAAGGAAAAAAGAGATATTAGCCAGTCATATCACAATGAAGAGGAATAAAAATACAGTATTCCACTGTGCATTGATACACTTTATTCAGGGCAGAAATGTGCAGTTTGCATAGCTTAAAAACATGAGCCAAGAAGTTACCAATATTTGCAAAACACTCTCTTCTGATGCGTTCATAAATTGAACCAAACTGCTGGAGATAAAATGAGATATAAAGGCAGAATATGAAAGCTCTCACTCACATGTCACCTTCCAGCTGTTAGGAAAATCTAGACTGTCACTGTTCTTGTCTTTGCTGCCGCAGCATAGCCCCATTCCTTCCTGGCGAAATCTGTAATGGAAGCTGTTGCATTTTGGTGAGCAGACAGTAATACAGCTCAGTTGGCGTCTCTAAGGGAGGACCTAGAGGCACTGACACATGGACTGAGAGATGCCCTGGACATGTCTGTGCTGCAGGATTTAGCACAAAGGTTGCTCTAACCTTCCCTCTGTTCAAATTTCAGTGTAACACACAGAAAAAAAAGCTGCCATTCTGTTTCTCTGTGTTAGTGATGAGACCTCACCGACAAAGCTCAAACTATGGCCAATGCCAACTGCATCAGCTGGGTCAAGGTTTGGAAGTAAGTTGAATAATACTTCAAGCCTTTATGTTCTTCGTTTTCCAGATAGTTGGAAGAGGAGTAAACCAGGCTATTTAGTAAGCTTTGTCAGCTGAAAGGTGACCTGCTCTTGAATCTGACCTTTTAGCTCAGCTTCATGGGTGGGTTTGGCTCATGCTCGGGCTGCTGAATTCAAAGAAACAGGTGGAGTTAGACTATAAGATATTTATTTGTGTTATGCTGGAATTTCTTTGCTCTTGCCCAAGGCTCTACTTTGGAGACCTTCAAAGTTAAAACTGCTATGCTGTTCTTGCCCGAAACATTTTGTTCTTGTGTTTCTCTCCTGTCAATGGGAATTAGAGGAACCTGAAATGTTTTCCCTCTCTAAATACAGAGCTAAAAGTAATTCCACGTTTTGTGATGCTCATAGTATCACTGTCTGCTAGCATTGTTTTGAAAGATGGGCAAAAATGAGGAAAATCCTTAGCAGAGACCCTTTGCTGTGTCCCCTGTACAACCCCTGGGAGGAGAAGGTTCTAGTTGGTGGATCTAACCACAGGGGCAAAGCGTAAACGACCACAACAGGGAAACAGCATTGGTACAACCAACCAATCCATTCGAAAGGGAAACAGGAAGAAAACTAGGAAAAACATGGGATAGATGTTGTCCCTTTGGAGTTTTTTTTGTGTGCAATAACAAGTTCTGTTTATATTAGAGGGATATATGCTGCACAGCATGGCCAGCAATCCCTGTCCCCTGGCTGTTCCCGTACAGAGACCTCCTAGGCCACACTGCAGCTCTCTTCTGGCCTCTGCTCTGAAGTTCAGTTCCCTTGGAAATTTACACTGTTCCTAAGAGAAACAAGTATAATAACAATTATTTTTTAAATGGTACTGAACCATATATTTTCATTTTATTGTTGGAAGAGGTATCATATAATGTATTTTTCTATTATACATATATCTACATCAAGCCTTATTTGCTAGGTTTTTATCATTATATTAAAAAGCAGTATAAGATGAGGATATCCACATCTCAAGTTTAATCTCAAACATTTCCTCTCTAAACCAAAAATATTTTCATTCTTGTTTGTGATAAATCCCACTTGTGATCAATTATCATATTTGTATACACATTTTTTTTAGCATTAAGCTAAATGCTGATGGAATGATATTCCCAGTGTAGAATCCAAAAATAATAAATAATACATAATTAAAAAATCTGGCATACTTATAATTTAAAATAAAGGAATCACATGTCATTAAAACAGCATTTCACTTAGCTTTTATGCAATTTTAAAAATCCTCTTTTCTCACCCTCAATTTGGGCAATGATCAGGGATCAGTTGGTGCTCTAGAAGAAGTAGCTACCATCCTTTCAGATGAAAGTTGAAGTGTTTTCAAGAATGTCACAGGAAATTTGAAATGATGCAGCAGCAAACGGTATTAGATTCTGATGCTATCAAAGAAAGGGTAAATGGTAATTGGGATGATTGGCATGATGCTTGGACATGGTGTGGAATCTGTAACACTTTAAGTGCTTTAAGCAAACAGGGACCCTGCTAGGAAGGGTTTTGGACAACACAACACAGAATGGTCTTCATGTCTTCTGTTGTAACCAATTTTATATGCCTGAAACCAATTTATTATGATTTACCAAGAGCAGGTGACTGGAAGACTCTGAGCAAAACGTTCTGCTATTCCTTCCTTTCTCTGAAGTTCAAACAATGTACTGCACATTGAACAAAAACCCCCACAATTTTCTGTCTCTTGCAAAAAAAACCTCAAAAACAAATTAAGTTTCATTAATGATGCCTTTCCCCTTTAACAAATACATTTGGCTATGACTTATTTATACTGTAAATCAGGTGTGGTGCTGATGTGGGAAGACTCCCAATCTTTGTTGATCTGTCTTACTTAGCAGGCTCTTGGAAAGCGTCATCATCATTGGCTTTAACTCCAAAGTGCCTGATAGAACAAATGCTGATAGAAGTTTGCTTTGCTGGTGCATGCTGGGTGAGACCATGCTCATTGCCTAACGTCAACGCTCACACACTTCTCTGAAGGACAGGAGGTCAGCAGGGATGCAGGGATGTGGGCTCTGCAGAAGCGGCTTGTTTATAAAATCTTTTATGCTGCTGCCTTTTGAGGATCAGCGTAGAGATCCAAGAGACAGCAAGAATCTAAAAGACCTTGTTGGCTAAAATAAAGTGTGAAAGACGTACTTTCGCAGTGTGAAAGACTCAGTGCAGGCTACAAGCAAGTGGAAGTAGGCACTGGTATTTTTTCCGAAGTAGCCACTATTGAAACCTGCCATTTCCCTTCGGTTACTGTTTTCAGCAGACACGTTTGTCACTGGAATAACAAGCTCACCCCATAGCTTTTTCAGAGCGAATGGAAGTCACTGATACTTTCCATTTCAAGCAGGGAAGTTGTTACCCTTCTTTCTAATCTAGTTCAATCTTCTTCTTTATTCCACAAAAGTTTCCTGAAAAGTTGTTCTTAAATTTCATTAAACAAACAAACAAACAAAAGTTGTTAATCTTTCAGTCTCATTCTCCCATCCAAATCAGGCTGTGGACAAAGCATTTAAGGAAGGGTGTGCCAAACGCTGAGGACTGTTGGTATTCCAAGTCAATTAGAGCAGTTAGTGCATAATTAAGTGCTAATTTATGCTCTGTGCAATCTCATGGAGGGTAGAAGTTTGGCTAGTTGGAAACCAGAATTTTAGCTATTACATCTGAAAACATCTACAATTTTTATGCATACAAAACATACTTTGTTTTATGTGAGCCCAATGCACTGTAAAACAAGGCTAAACCCTTATCCTGGTTTGGCTGGCTTCCTCTTACAGTTTCAAAAGTTTCACAAACATTCTTTTTCCTGTATCCTCAGAAGTCACAGAATATACTAAAGACAAGCTGTCTGGCAGCCAATTTTCCATGTTTCCTTCAAAGGGCGAACTTAGCTGTCTTCTGCAATAGCGGAGCTGAGAATCTGTTGATGCTCACAGTATCTTTATTCCCTACTTCACAGAACAAGCAGAAATTTTAGCTAGAGCTGAATAAACCAGGAACTGACGGCAACTCTCTGAGCCAGGCTTTCAAAGGAGTGACCTTCCTAGCTTCCCTGCATGCTACAGCAAACACAAATACCTGTCTTGTCCATGCAAGAAAACAGAAGTAATGTTAAATTCTGGAGACTTGACATCCACAGAGACCTGTCAGTCATCTCTGACGTAGCACATGGGAATGTTCAAATTGCCACATCTGATTTGCGTTCTTGTTACATACACACAAAACCAAGTCCATCTCATCTTCACTCTTCTCTGCCTCTATGCATTTGCCAGACGGGATATGTACAATCATTCCATTCTAAAAGATGAGAGAAGGAAGGAAAGAAAGAACAAATTAAAAATAAGCATTGTCCAGTAAAAGCTAGGCCATGTTTCTAAAACTTGTTACATACAATAGATGACCAGCAATGGCTGGTTGTACAAAATTTTTTAAGTATTGTTCCAAACATAATCACTCAATTTAGTTTTGAGCCCAGGGCATGGTGAGTGTTTGTAATTCCTTTCAAAGCTGACAGGAGCCGTAGGTGCAGAACTCAATAATTCTTTTTTTTCCATGACTGTTTGTTTCCTGTGGGTACAGGTTGTTATCAGCATTTCTACAGTACTACAGGCCATGCAATTTCAAAGGGACCAGTACTTCTCTTAGGAACCAAAACAAATTACAGTAGGAACTGTACCAGAGGACTGTAGCATCCCTACAACTACAGTTACTGCTATTGTCCCAGGCTGTCCTACAGCATGACATTTTTCAGTCTCGTAGAGGAGTTCCTGCTCTGCTGGGCGAAGTTCACTGAATAATACTGAATTCCTCTAATAGGAAGTTTGTTCTTATCTTACAATGCAGGAGGAATTCTAATGTTTCCCCTGCTCCCAAAGGGCTCTCATCTGGGAGGATTCCCAGACCCTTCCTCTATCAAAAAAAAAAGTGGGCAAGGATTAGCCCTGCTCTTCTTTTCATAGCCACTCGTTATGATTCCCTGTAAGGAGACTCAGACAGTTAAAATGAGGACATATGAATTCAGGTAGAATTCCTGTAATTTGTTTTTTTAAATCAAATTTATTTCACATAGATGGTGTGAACAGCCAAGAGGCATCCTCATTTTCATGGGTGAAAATGGTACAGAAGTGAAACTTGCACCTCAAATACCTCATCCCTTCCCTTGTCAATCACCCAGTGATCCCACAGTCATCGCCGTCAGCTGCCTCCCCCTCCTGGCAGAGTCACCACTGACCTCCTGGACATCCCACTGCTGCTGGCTCTTGTCTGGGTCCTTTGTACAGTTTTGAGGGATAACCTTCCCGTGTCTGACATCAAAGCAAAACAGCGGAGCAGACCCAAGCCGGATTTCCTTCATGCTGTTATATTCAAAGTTCTATAAAAAGGGAGGGTTTGTATGAATAAGGACATCCCAATTAATTTTTAAATGCTAATTCCAACAATAATTTCCTGTACATGTTTGTTGAGATGCAACCTGAACACGAGTGAGGGAGACCCAACAGCCTTGACCCTGCAAAGCAGTCCTCCCCACTAGCTAGTTCTGGCCTACCTAAGGAAAGGCTTTGTGGACTGTGATTATGTATGTATAAAGTAAACCCATCCTATAACAAAATTCTCTAGTTTAATAAATATTTGAACTGAAGGGTGTTTCTGACACACATTGCAGTTATAAATGTGCCTGCAGCTCACCCTGAGCTCAGTGTGAGCAGCAAAACTTGCTTGGGACTTGGAGTAAGTGTCTGCAGCCGGTCTGTATTGATTTGGCTTCTCTTAGCTCATGAACTTGCTAGTCTAATGCCAGCTTGGGAGTCTGCATGAATTTCCTTTCTGTCTTTGACTGCAGTTTAGGCACTAAACTGCAGTTTCAGGCATTAATGGTGAGAGCCTTTCCCATTAGTCTGCAATTGTTACATGTTTTTCACCTCCAGGCTTTCTGTTATTCAGACACTACCAAATATACAAACAAACAAGCACTTAATGATGTCTCCTGAAGCCACGCGTGGGCATCTGGCCTCGGTGACACCCAGAACGTTCCCACTTTTCACGTGGCGCTCAGCTGCAGAAGAGTGGGCATCATTGCCTTAGCACATGCCTGATTTTGAACACATGAGTATTTCCACTAATGTCAATGCAGCCGTTTATGTGTTGGGGTGACTGTGTTCCGGATGGTTCCCTAGAAGTGACACAGTGCCTATGTACTTAAAGGATGCAGTACCTGGGTGAGGCTGTCACTGCAAGGAGAGAGTTCGATAGAGCCTTCTGCACTGGCTCTTCCAGGTCTGTAATCTGCACAGAAGCCAACACCAGTATTGTAAAGCTGTAAGTAAAGGTTTAAACTGAAATAAAACATAATCAGATACAACAAAAATGTCCTTCAGCTGACTTTTTTGTGATTGTACCCCTTTATGATAGATGGTTTTGGTCATAAGTCACGCAATATTTTTTTATTTCAGGCTAGATCGTACATATTGATCTTGCAAATTGATCTGTTATGAAAGGCAGCGTCTCACCAAAGGTCAGTGTTATGCAGTGAGTATTGTTTATGTTAGAGACACCCACTTCTGGTTTTAACTGTTGTGGTAGTTAGAAAAAATCTGTCAAAATTTTTATGCTAACGGAAAACTGCACTTCAACTGGACACTTTGGTCAGAAAAAAATCAAGATATCCTAGAAGAAAAAAAATGTGACAGTTCCTGTGATCCACACTCGCTTCTTACACTCTTCTCAAGCAAACTTTGAAAATAAAGAACAGACAAAATAATAAGAGGACACAGTAAAATCTCGCTACAGATATCAGGGTGTGACTCAGTTAGTGGACCTTGTCACCTTGTTGGGGAAAAATCCTTTCCAGTAAGACTACCTGGAATAAATTAATATTTTAATGAATGACAATTATCAACTTTTGTATTTTAACAAAAACATTGAGTATATTGCCTCCTGTAGACAGTCTGCCAAGGAACTGCTATTGTTACCACCTCTGTCCTCAGGAGAAATTCCTGAAATTTCCTGGACGCGTTCCTGGGCGCTCTACTGTAGGTGGTCCTGCTCTGGCGGGGGGGTTGGACTAGATGATCTTTAGGGTCTCTTCCAACCTCTAACATTCTGTGATTCTGTGATTCTGTGAAATGCAGGACCAAAGAAATGCTTTTTTCTCTCATGTACATGGGTCAGCACATAGATATCTCAGTTGCTGTTGCTGTTGCCATCTTCATGAGGCAACACAACTCTTTTCCTTTACTAATGGCACCTAAATAACCTGAGGTTAGGACATTCTGACAACCTGGGTTCAGCTCCTGGCTGGCTTTCAATGTTTATGTGAGAATTTGGACCAGCTGTTGTCTCCTCATTCCCTTTCTTTCTCCTTCCATCCTTAGTGCACTGTCTGTTTGGACAAAAAATGTTCCAGAACAGGAGCAGCCTCTTACTCTGTGCTCACTGAGTTCTTAGTACATAGAAGCAATCCTAGCGTCTCTGAACAATGCAAAACCACTCATCATTCTTTGCATTTTGTTTCCTCTTACCTTGCCAGAGAATTTTGGTGTGTCTTTGGGGTCTTTGGGTTGAGAGAGTTCAGGGTACACATTTGATAGAAACCACCGGAAATTTCTACAGCCCAGTCTCTTCTGTAGCTGAAGGCGTTCACTGCAGTCTGGCTTCTCTGCCTTTATGGAGAAAGCATAGGGGGAGCAAGGTTACTAGTCTATTTGTATTAGAGATGCTAGAAGTGAAAATAACTGCATAGAAATTATTTCAACCACCTCTTCTATCCTGCCTGTTATAGATATTGAGATATATATGTCATGACTACACAAAGGAGGAGGATGAGCTATAGCCTTTCTCCAAGTCTATCCTAAACTAGCATTTAGTCTGGCACTGTGATGGAAGCAAATGTTTCAGAAGTAGCATACAGTGTGAAAATAACTATTTCCGCTAAAAGTAGTTATTTCAAGATAAGTCAGCCTTTGTCATCTTTTTAATCAGATAAGTCAGAGACAAATTTGATGCTTGTTGCACTGAAATTGGTGCGATTGTATTAGATTGTCATTCAGTGTAGAATTTGCCCCATTGATTACACTTCAGTTTTCTGGCCTTTAGCAGCCCAAATTAACCAGTAACTGTCAGTCCTCCATGATCAGAGGATGTAAGTGATGACAAAATAGAGCTAAAAAAAAAAATCTGTCACATAATTATCTGACAGTTCCTAAGTCTAGTAAGTGAATGCATTTTGCAGCTGTAAATATAGAACCTTTCCTACGCTTTATGTGTTTTCTTGAATTATATACACACAATGTCAACTCTCACCCTTCCTGATAGCAACTCCATTCTGAAAAAAGACAAGTGCCTTCAACTCTTGGTGCAGCTATGGGCATTTGCACTGCAAAGGGCTGACAGTCTGAATATATAAAGGTATTTAGCACTGGCTAACAGGGTTCTGAAAACCTCTAAGCATGTAAGTGTCTAATCCTTCAAATTCAAAATGACACAAAACACTTTTCTAAATCTCTCAATGCCCAAATACTAAAAATACCTCACCACCCTTAAAAGTCTTTCT
Source organism: Trogon surrucura (assembly GCA_020746105.1). Taxonomy (NCBI): domain Eukaryota; kingdom Metazoa; phylum Chordata; class Aves; order Trogoniformes; family Trogonidae; genus Trogon; species Trogon surrucura. The sequence goes on along the minus strand of CM036622.1, from coordinate 12,797,109 downwards.
CCTATTTCTTGCCAGCAGCAGGTCTCCCACTTCATATTTCTACTTTTTAAAATGCAGTTTGGGATTCCAGAAAGGTGGTCTGGATTCCTACATCAGAAATTAAAACATAAGCAAAGAATTGCCTGTAAATATTCCTCAGAGCAGCTATTTTTCTGCATCCATAAAAAAAAAAAAAAGGACTTTGCAACATGCCTGGAAATCACTGACAAATGAAGGGCCTTGAAGATCATAGAATCATAAAGGTTGGAAAAGACCTCTAAGATCATCTAGTCCAACCATCAACCCAATACTACCGTGACCACTAAACTATCAAAGGAGAGGTATCAGTTTCAAAAGCAGGGATCAGTAATGCTAGGTGCACTGTTTGTCAGCTCCTGTAAGCTGCGCTGGCAAAACTCAATAGTTAAAGAGTCTCTGTTAAAGAGAACCTAATTGTTGAGAATCAGTCTTAGATTCAATAAATATAACAATAAAGTTCAGCAATTCAGCACCACACAAACCTGCACCTCAGAGGTTTTCCTGGTAAACAGAAGTAAAATGCTTCCCCTAAAAAGAGATGTTTTTCATTACACTCTGCTTTGGCTGAAGAGGGCGGTGACATTAAATCTCATTTTGTCATAATAGCTACAGTCTGCATTTGATGCTAAATAAATCATGTAAATAATGTAAAGAAAGTCATTATCCCTGTAAACCAGTCTGAAAGGAAACTGTGCATGCAAATTAATAAACAAACCACACAAGAAGAGGAGAAAAAGAGGCAGTGGCTGAAATAGTTGAGAGCTGGGAAGAGCCGTAGTCGTGAGCATTAATGCCCAAGCCACAGGCATCCTATGCAGGATGCGATTCAGACCATAAAGCAGGATGACTTATAAAATAATCCAAACGGTGATCACTAGCTATTTTCTGCAGTGGGCAATGTGGGCAGTCAAGGCTTGAATTGATGCTCGTAGTGGTCAATAGGTGGCTCCGCACAGCCTCACAGCACAACAAATCCCCGCAGGGCCCATCTGCAGCTGAGCGGTAATAATGTCATTGCCTGCTTGTGTCTCTTGAATAACTTCTCGCTGCACTGACAGGCTGAAAATATTGGCTGTGAAAGGAAGGGACAGAAAAAAGGGCCTTTTATGTTATGGTATTCTGGGCACATGAGATCATAAAACTGATCATTTGAAGGAGCATCATACTTAGGAGTACTAAATATTCTGGGTACAATAAACTCTCAGGCAAAAGGTCATGGTGTTTACAGCTTGTAAACTGTATCTTCAACGGCTCTAGATTTTAGTACAGAAAATTGTTTCTGAGTTGACAAGAAAGGCCTTCAGGAAATTATTAAATGATTTAAAGACCTAACTGCCCATCTTAAAAGACTTGGCCTAGCATCCTCGTTGCTGTTACATGGCTGTAACTCTTGTGAGTCAATTGAAGAACATCTGCCAAGTGGAGTTCAAACCTACAGCACAGATATGGAGAGAGAAGCTGTTTTAAAAAGTGAAAATAGAATTTAAAAAGGAACATGATAGCCTCAGACTCTAGGATTAGCATAGCAGGCAGACTGGAGAGGCAGATTCACTTGTGGAGCGTAAGGAGGTCAGACTAGGGGACAGGAGAGAAGCCGCACCAACGCACAGCCCTTCTCCTTGCTCCACTATAACACATCTCCTGCTGGATCTGGCTCTTTTAGATGATGGCGAGCACTGCAATGACTGAGGCATGCAGGACTGAAATGCAAGAGCAAAACCGAATGGAAAACTTTGCAGAGCACCTACCCATGCTCTCTCTAATTGTTTTCAGTCAATCTTTTTCTTCCTGAAAGCATGGCATTGTTAAAAGAACAAGAAGATGAATGACACATTTCCATTCACAACTGCTCACAAGCTTGTCCACTGCCTTGTAGGATAGGATATCATTACAGGAAAATATATTGGAGCCAGAGAATTTCTAGGAACTTGAGCAACATTAACAGCTTCACATTAACAACAACATTAACCACAGCTGTATGACTCCAAATAAACAAACATCTACTTTTTTAAAATACATGGAATATACAGTCTCTTGGCTGATCCTGATCTGCAATGGGTTATACAGTGGCTTATAAACAAGTGTGGCTGCTCTGTAGCTGTTGGATGGTGTGTAGCTCCCAGACAGTCCAAGTGTGGCTGCATGCCAGGGTTACACCACACACCTGGCTGCAAGCCTGTCTTAGTGTACAGGCTGCTGGGAATCCAAATCCCTGGAGGTCGGATTGCTGCCTGATGCTTCTAGTGAAAAAGTAACTTGTAAGTAGTGGCTATGCTGAGATCTGACTTTCTCAGTTACACACAATTGCTCCTGGATATCTGTCAATTCAGGGAAAAAAATCAGCTTTTTTGTCACTAGACCATTCAGATACGTCCCGTTCCAATAGAAGAGACACCACAGTTTGCCACATGCCCAAGATTACTGAATATCCTCATGAATGACATGAAGAAGGCCTTCAGTAACAAAGACTGAATCCTCTGGAAGGGCCCTTTGAGGACACAGTGCTACCAGCTTCCACTTCAGGTGCACTGCAACCCTCTGTGTACTATTGGTGGAAAAATAAATCCCAGCTTGTTGAGCAAGCTGCATAGGGAGTCATTCGGAGAAGGAGCCTTACTCTAAGAGATTTGATAACTTCAGCAAACAACTCCTAAGCACAAGTTTCTCACTTACCTTCCTGATCTGACAGCTCTTCCACTGGCAGGTTTCGTAAAAAGACTACCCCCAGCACCCGCACATTGAATGTTTGCACTTAGACCCTCCCTCCCCTATTCCACACTTCACCTACCCCAACACACACTCCTCCTCTCAGAAACAAACTACTACAGATGTCTTTACCTTGCTGATTAAGAAAGCCACTGGGTCGTGCTTGTAGAAATTCTCTTTAAAAGAGCCCAGCCAGGTCTCTGCTATTCGGATTTTGTTCCTCACAATGGCATCTTCATAGGAGAAAGCACGGGGAAAATGATTTCGATAGACATGCCCAACTCGGGAGCATGGAATAATTTCCACAGAACCACCACAGAGCCAAGTCTGAAACAAAAGTGAAAGCACAAGAAGAGATTACCTTATTTAGATTACCTTTATCTAAAAAGGAGAAGCTCCTTCACTGTAGACTCTGCCTCAGGAAATTCTAATCTGCACATTGCTTCTTCATATACTGCTCCCCACAGATGCAGAGACACAGAGGAGTTACTGGGCAAGACCAACCTTTGATTGGACTCAGTGAGGCTGTTTATATGCTTTTGTGTTTTCCTGTGCACAACCAGTGCAGTGTAGTGAAGAGGCCTGAGGGCACACCATCTTTTGTCTGGGATATTAAAGACTTTATACCCTTTGTGTCTGCAATATTTGTTGCCTTTTCATATCAGTTACTCTTTGTATTCAGAAGAAAAAACCAACGCTAAAAACTTAATATAAACAATTTGGTATTAAAACTGCAGGTTGGCAAAGAAATAAAGCTGCTCTGTCTTTGGTGCACGTTATGTGCCAAAAGAGACAAGGCAGCTTTCAGAAGGTGCCGAAACCAGTGACTCAGTCCTCGGGCAGAGAGTGATAGCCAGTGAAACTTCCTTCTCCTGACATAATGCTCCTAACTGACAGCAACTGCATGTCCTTGTATAGTCCCGACAGATCATGGAGTGTGGGAATAGATTTCAGCAAGGAAATTGATAGTCTCTTTATTCCAAGACGTTCTGCACTTAACTGCTTTTATAAATAGCTTCTGGCTTTTTCATTCAGGTTCCGTAAAAGCCCAGTAGTTACAACAGCTTGATGTTTTAATTTAGGGTCTTACCCTTATAGATAGCTCCAGATTTTCTGCTCCCCACATGGCCATGTCAGAATCATAAGCTCCAGTGTTTTGGAAGTAATGTCGATCCATGGCCACAACTGCACCGGCCACCACAGGACTCCTGCACAGAAAACAGTTCAGAAGTGAACAACTTCAATTTTGGACAAAGAATTATGTGAAGTGTGAAAATCCCACCATTTCTATAGTATTACAAAATGATTGAATACTACTCCATAGAAGTTTGAATGAGTTGATTATCTAACCAAAAGAGAGAACAACTGGAACCTAATTGTAGGATTTGCCTGGGGAAGAGAGCCAAGAGATGAATTATCAAATAAGATGCAGAACAGTGGGAAATGTTACATACACATACACCCAAAAGAACAGACAAAGAGACCATGATTAAGACATCTCTTTTAATTCTGTATGATCCATCTTTTGCTTTCCCTACAAACCTTCACACCTTGTCTGGTGAGGCTGTAAGCTAATTGTGTCAACTTGTGGAAAGTATTTGTCATACTGCAAGTATGATTGCAATCTAGTTAGAATGATTAATAAACACCAAACCAACTCATTGTAAACCAAAACCTATCCCTTCAAAAAACCTTAACTGAGCATATGCAAGTAACCACATCTCTCTTCTGATAGCTGGGAGATGACCTAAATTGTACGGTTTTGCTGCTGAGCTGAGCAGAGGCATGTTGGCTGATGGACTGTTACCTGATAGGGCTGATGGGAGACTGTCGTACCTTCTCTTCATGCTCTGGCACAGGTTCCCAATGAAAATCTAGTTTCCAATCAAAAACACCCCGATGTAGGCCCACAGAGTGATAGTACTGAAAAGTTTTCCAGTCTATGACATCTATGACAGGGGAAATGACACTGTTTCTGAAAAAGACAATAACATTTGTTTTAAAAGACAAAGCACAAATTAAGTTGACTACTCTGTTAGTAAACAGTGGTTCTCCTCTTTGACACTGTCAAGCACAAGCACTTTTCTAGATGTTGCGTGCCCTTATTTTCCCTGATGACAGAAGCTCAGGTGTTCCATGCGTGAGAATACGGAGCCTGTGGTGAGGAATCTAAAGATCAATAATTTATTGATAACCTGGGGCTTGCACTGTCATTTGAAGCTATTCAGGATTCTGCTGTGAGTTAACCAGCAGAATTCTTATAAAGCTGTTTCACACAGAGACCTCAACCTCTGATGCTATAGGCTCTGCATGGATGCAGTTTGTAGCAAAAGATGATTTTGGCCTCACACACTTTACCATCCTTTGATTCTCCTGTGTATGTTTCACACACTTCTTAAGTTGGTCACCTCAGGCCAATGAAGAATGCACTTATCCGTATTTTGTTCTGCTGGTTGTTTTGCAAAAACATTTATAACCAAGTTCATAAACCAGTCTGTATTTTATCACAAGCTCAAAATGGTCTCGCAAATGCACTATCACAGTGTGGAATATACTTTATGAGCCAGAACAGAGCCATTGCACTGTAAGCAGCGTTCCTCCAATTCATTTCTAACTTGGGTTAAATTCGGATTAGTCTGAGAAGAAGTATTAGACACTTCCCCATGGTGAACACAGAATCATAGAATGATGTCACAGTATTTCACAGGGAGCTTGTACATCATCTTGGAATTAACTGGAAGTTCAGAAGAAGCAGCAGGATTCCTTGTTCCCAGGTCAATGATGTATCACTTTTGGAAATTTTCAGAGCATAAATGCAGTGGTATTAGGGACTGCAGGAAAAAAAAAAGTGTTGAAGAACAACACTGTTCATTCCTTCTCTGTTATTCAAGAAGGATAGCCTCTGGTATCAGTGTACGGGCTTGCCTATAAGTTCCTCTGGAGAGAAATCAGTAACATCTACTAGGGATTGAAGTATGCTGGAAAAAATTACTCTTGCTCCAGAGTAAGAGTATACATACAGGAAATTACTCTGGAGTAACATTTTCCTTAGAAAATAGCTTGCTGTTAGAATTGAGAGAGAGAAATTATATGGTCAATTTTGGGGCAAAATGTAGAAGGTTTGGTCTCCCCTTTTAAAGATTTATAAGTTGGTCAGAGATGGTCTTGCAAGAAATACGCTTAAAACATGATACTATCAATGAAGAAAAGACAGCTCAGAAGTCTCCAACATAGTGAGAGCCCTGTGTGCTTTTCCATGGCAGAGACCAGAACCAGCTGAGCGAGATGGTAGTGCGGGATGATGTTAATGTAATCTTGACATATTTTCTCTGCCTTTGCAATCACTAGAGCAATGTTTTTTCAGTATCAAGGTGGGGGGAAACTCCAAACTTTGTTTTATCACAGTTGTCATTTCCTGTAGAGAATTTGAGAAGCCCATGGAGAAACAGAGACTACTGATCATCAGTGAATAGTATGAAGATGAATTATACAGAGGATAGCATTAAAATGACTCAGTTATTCCTTTGTTTCCTAATAAAAGCAGACTATCCTGTGATGAGCTGAAGGCAGAGGGATTTAAAACAGACAAGTGATTATATTTCTCCATTCAGGCGTAAACCAGCCTTTGTAATATGTAATAACAGGCACTCTTAGAGTCACGCATTGGGTTTATAAATGAGGAAAATTTATGGTCACCTGCAACATTTGTAGGCATACACATTAAGGCTGTCATTCTCCCATTTGCTGTCATTCTCCCTCAGGACTCAAGAAGAAATTGAAAGAAATTATATTAAAAATAATAAAACTGATATCCTCCCCTGGTTCTCTTGATGATACCCCTGGGATACTGTTTTATATCCAGGACAGGAGCAACCACCTCAAACTCAAGCCAGCAGGAGCCTGTCTACTGAAAACTGTATTTGACCCTTACTCACCAACAGCATGGAAAGGAAACTAACTGCTTCTAGAAGTTACTAAAAGGTAGTGTTCTGCTGGACTCACACAAGCAGGTGTTTTTTCTTGGATATGCTGGGAAAAATCCATCTAACAAGTTAAGTGGATTTTATATGTCTAAATTTCAAAAAATGAAAAGTCCCTCTAATGGTAAGTTCTACAGCCTCGTGCATTCTCCAGTGCATGAGTATCTTTGGCAACTGTCTGGTTAGGAGTGTAGCTGGAGCTGTTTAATTCTTACCTCAGTTTGTTGCTACTTGCTGAAATGCATGCTATCTACTGCTACTTGTTTATCCAGTCTCATCCAGGCAGGACTGAGGAACTAATCGCACCAGGGTAGTTCATTTCACAATTTCAGAGTCAAGAAGGAAATGTCAGGAGGTCATATTTGAGTGGAAGCCAGAAGAGGCAATTTAGACTGAGCCATTCAAAAAGCCTTGACCATGAAGACTAGACCACGTGCACATCCAAGATAGTTCAGACAGAGACTGTGTGGATATTCAGTCATGCTCAGATATATTCTGGATCAGATATGTTTGGGATAGGATGGTCCAGGCTATCCTACATTTTCATATCATTTCAGTAATTTTCTGTCCTTCCTTTTGGATCCACCTTAATTTTTTTGCCACTATAAAACTCCAGTGATGCTCCTAGCATCAGCGCAATTGCTCATAAAAGTGAGCACCACAGTAGTAGTTCTCGTCAAAATAATCCTTTACTTTTAATGCACGCTTTTGCTTTGCTTGTTGTTGGGCATTGATTCTTCAATGCCAATTAAGAAAAATACCTGCCGTGATGTAATGGATTCTGATGGTTTGGAGACCAAGCAATTATCCAAACTATCTGGAAATTATGACATGGAAAATGACAGTGTTTAAGACAGCTGAAAGTAATTCACCAGGCAGGTCACATTCAGAGCCCTGGCTAAATTCAACAATAAATCAGAACAAAATAAAGTCTAACCTCCTTTCCCACAAAATTATACAGTACAAGCTGTTAACTGTGTTTTAGAGCTATTACTCTAGTAGCTTCTTCAGAATGCCAAGATTAACAGTTTTCAAGAGTTTGTAAGTGTAACACTAGATCTTCACCTAGTATAAACTGGTGTAGCTCTGCTGAAACCAATAGAAATACGCTTTCTTAAAATCTTGGGATTGCCTTTCTGATCTGAAATAGAGGAAATCCAGTAACTTTATCTTGTGTGAAAACTGGTCAACATCCAATTTTAATCTTAATCAAGCAGTGCTTTACCTATCTATTAGTATTAATATTTTTTTTTTGAAGATCTGTTTTCTGCATATTCAGTGATGGTTTGAAGTCTGTGTGGTTCTAAATGCAAATCTGCAGCAGAAGGTAGCTGAAAGTTGGAAGATGTTCATAACTATTCTTTTTGGTTTTAACTGGGTAACCGGCAGACAGCAGCTTCTCGGCACTTTGAAATGAAACACACACTGGCAAACTACTGCTAATTTTACTCCATGGAATCCAAGGAAAGGGAAAAACAGGAAATTCAAATACAACTAGCAGCAAGGCTTTGAAACATTTGACTAATTTGCAAATATTTCAAATGCTTGGAACATGCATGAACTACAAAAGGTCACAATTCCATGAAAAAGAGCAACCCAAACAAGAACAATTTCCTGGTTTGGGATTTGTCAACCAAATACAAATGCGAATGAAATGTCTTCCCATGACCCTTTACAGTCACCATGGACATGATGTTCTTTTCTATTTCTAGAATAAGTAACATGAAGAGAGGAAGACTTAATTAACACATCTGTTTTGAAGTTTTAGATACACTGTTTTTTGAAAGTGTTCTTTATTGATTCGTACTTTCTTTTGCCGGGAAGAGAACAGATTTTAATCTGTTTAAATCCTCCTTTAAATAAGGAGGGGGAAAAAAAACCCAAGAAAAAACAAATCCCCAAAATTAATTATTTTCCTCAACCAGTTTCAGTGTGGATCATTCAAAAATTAGATAGCTAGGAAATCCAGGCAGCCCAAGTTCTCTGGCTCTGCACATCATCAAAACTTCTTCAAGTAACTGAGAACTGAAGCTGGTTCCACAGCACACTGCATCTTCACTGAAAGCACCTTGCTGGCTGGCTGAAGTCCTCATGAAAATAGTAATGCGAAATATTTTAAATTAGGGTTACTAAAAAGGTAAAATGCAGTGATCAGGAATTACAGCTATGATATTACTTAACTTACAGGCCAACTCCAGACTGCTTAGGGCATATGAGGAATCTCCTTGAATTGATGGACTACTCATATACCTAAACATGTACTTCAGATCTCTGCTAGGTAGAGTGCTAAGGGACTGCTTTATACAAAAAAAATCTTTTGAACTTGACTTTTTTTTTTTTTTTTAAATCATCAAATTTGTATGTGGACTATCAAAATCTGTAGGAGTAACCAATATCTTTTTACACTGTATGGTCAGGGCACTGTGCCATGGATCATGCCTAAATCTTCATTACTCCTACTTTTGGCAGCAATATTTGTCTTTGGCTTTAGATTCTTGTCTTCAGCTTCTTTACCTCAACTTCTTTAAAATAGGTCACCTACTGATCCTGATCTTCACACAACATACAATGTAAATACAGAACATTAATTTACTGGATTTGAAATGAGTGTTGTTAAAAAATCGAGGATATAAAAGAATCGGGCAAAAAGAGAAGTCCCAGGAAGGAGGCTGTTAGATGTGAAGTATGTGGAAGGTTTTCAAAACAAGGAGAGTAGCGTGGAAATGCAGGCTCAGGTGCTGGAGTTGTGTATGCTCAGAATGGATAACATTGTGCTTCCCTGAGCCTGTGAGCAGGCAGAAAACAGATACCTTATGTATTCGGTAGCTTGAAAAGCTGGAGTATGGGCCACTGAGAAGTGGAGAATCAGATGAAAAGAGATGAAGGAGCTATTCAACTTGAGTAAAAAATATTTCCTGTCTCTCTAGTGTATTACCATAACACTAGAACCAAACAATTTTTCTGGAGAGAACTCTCATTTCTATTCCCCTGTCTACAGACAGAGGCTCCCATTTGCTCCTGAATGGGAGCAAACAGAGAATGAGAGAATTTTCCACTGCTGTGTTCATTTCTTATTCTCTTTAAGAGCATTTTCATTAAAGATTAGTGACCTAGAATCACGGAGTTAAGTAGAGGCTCTTGGAATTTCAGAAACTAGACAGGCATCTTTTAATAATATCACAGGCTTCCATTTCCTAACGCAGTGTTTGAGCCGTGGTATAGGCAGTGCACCAGCTTGGAGGGAAACAACTCTTGCAACAAGGAGCAGGAGAAAGGTCCTAAGGGCAAGCTACCCCTCTGGCACAGTGATGGTGCCCATGCCTTTTTTTAGAGGTGGAATTCCTCACCAAGGTATATAATCAAGGCTCGTTGTGCTTTCATGCAGTATTCTCAGGAACTGCTCTTTGGATTTTTTTTTAAAAAAATCATCCTGCTTCAACATGATGGTCCCTGGTTTTAGGTTAAAGGAACAACCCTTTCAAGGCTTCATGGCATAATTTGTTATATTCCCCATCTCCCTTTCACTGCCTTTGGACCACATATAAACCACCAGCTGTATCCTGCAGTCGCCTGGAAAAGGCACACCCTTCAAAAGTCAACTGCAATAATGGCACAGCTGCATTACTATGCACCACGCACCTCACCTGGAATTATCTGGGAACACAAACAGTTGTCAATTGAAATGATCCATGGGGCATCTGATCTAGTTTTCTAATGTTGTCCAACTGCCTCCTGTATTCATCCTTGAATAATCAAAATGTCAAAGGATGCTTCACACACCACGGAACCATTCTCTAGGTGATACAGTGAGCCGATGCACGGCTTCACAGTCAATTTGTTAGGTATGGTTCATGGGACTAGTCCCAGTCAAGGTGCCCATAAATGTATGTGTAACAATTCTAAAAAGACTCAATAGTTCTGGGGAAAATAATTTTGACTGGGTTAGTGAATAAAACCATCACACAGGGAGATTAACTGTCATCACCCAGAGCAAGCCAAATATATGTCAAATATTTCCATACCTGTAAAATTGGGATAATTTTTCTCAGGTTTGTCCTGTCTGTCATTACCACAGGCTACTAAGAACAGGGGGTATCTCCCTTTTTGTGAGTATGTTCAACTCACAGTGAGGTCTCAGTTTGGGCAAGGATCTCTCAGTCACAATAATAGTGGCAGATCTGATCAGGAGTCTAGAAAATTTGCCTTAATCACAATTTTCAAAATTAAAATCTCCCTCCAGCTCTGTTACACTCCTGCAAAGGTTTGAGCTTTGGAAAGGCTGCATTTTCCCTTGCCAGCAAACAACTCACTCACTCTAAGTGATTAAGTGTTTTCCCATCCTGTGTCTACAGCAAATGTGCATGAGTTGCAGCTTGACTGGTACATTCAGAAGAGTAAAAATGGATATTTCACCAGTCACTCTAAGCTTTTTTTCACCATACTTTCCTCAATTGGGTAGTCTCAGGGAGTGCACATGATTCAATTGAACAGCTCTTCAACTGCTAAATGAAGCCAAGTTGACTATGCCAATGCTTTACACTTCCACAGTGATCTCCACGCAAGCATTACAAGCAATTTAAGAAAAACCACGAATTAACTTCCTTATCAAATCAATGTTATTATCACCATTCTACAGCCAGGGAAAGAGGGACAGCGAGGGCAAGTGATTGCCAGATGCCTTAGAGCATGTCCTCCCTGTGCACTGGAGGATGACACGTTCTCCACATCAGCAGTGACAAAACTTCCAGGGTCAGACACAGTGACTGACACCGCACACAGAAAGGGGTGGCTTAGCCTGTACTATTATCCAAAGGCTCTCCCACCTTTGCTCCATTAATCCAATTAGCCATTAGCTACCTCTGTGTTAAATTCTGCCCTTCTGGAGAAATGAATGAGCATATGGACCCTACAGAAGAAGAGAATCCCTTTCTCACCCCCTGTGACAGTGCTACAGGAATCTCAGAGCAATGGTAGGCTTGGTGTCATTGATTTCCCTCTGCAGCGATAATTTTTGACAGTGAATCACTACACTTGTGTTGCGGTCCTAACTTATCTCTTGCCATTGTAATTCTCCGTTCACTATAACTCTCCTCGGAGACTAACTCTTTTAATTTCAGCAATAGAGCCTTGAATAAGGACTGGCCAATTGATACAGACAGGAGTTTTACATGAACATCAACAACAGACTATAGCTCAAGGCAGAAGAATCACAAAGTATATTCATAATAAACCATCTAATAAGTCAGCAGACAAAAAAATAATCTGCTTTTCCAAGGAGGACCTTTTAAAAAAGAATATTTCTGACATCCTAGGGCAGCATTACTCTTGGTTTCAGTATTCTAAATGTTTTCATCTGACTGATGTAATAATTTCTAAATACTCACATTAATTCTCTTATAAGCAAACATAATTAGCCATGAAAGCAGCTTGTTTCAGTGCCTGGGAACAGCCTTTGAAGGTCTTTAGTATGACTACTTAATGGTCTGGTAAGAGTTTTAAAGATGTTTTTCTTCTTTTACCCCCTCTAGCAAGTATTCATTTTTTCCCAAGTGGCTTATGGGTAATGATAGACAAGTTAATGTACAAATTTTTCTTTTAGAAAAGTCGCTTTAATAAAGGATTTACTGCCATGTAATTGTTGAAACATTTGCAGTGATTTAATCTCTTTGAAGGACTTAGGGACTGCCTAAGCTCAGCTGTACAGCAGAGAGCAAAACCAAGCACCCACCTGGACATGTAAAAGTCAGAAAATAAGAATCTGTTATCTTCTTCTGTCAGTCTGTTAAAATATCTGTGATTAGCTACAAGTGTTTAGGCTGCCCAGAAAGTCTATTTTTTCTGTGGAACAGAGATGGTACAGGTGACATTGGTACGTAGCCAAACTGGCTCAGGAGGACAAAGCTTGTCTTCATCACCGAGACAGCTAAAAAGTAACAATAATGGAGTCCTGCACTAGTTTCTTTGGTGGATGTTCGACAACTTGCAGACAGCTTGAGACTGCAAATGTTTAAATTCAGACCAACAGGAAGCCTTCTTATAGGTCTAACTGGATACAAACTCTGACAGTTCAGTGATACTGAGTATGAAATGAGGGCTATTAGCTGCTTCACACATATTAGCGGTGCATGTGGTGATATGGTAGAAAATAAAAGCAATCTGACCAAAAGATAGAAGGTAACCAAGAGACGATAAAAAATACTCAAATCTTTCCAAGTACATCCTTGCAGCAGAAATTAGCATATGACGGGAACTCAGAGGTCACAGGAATATTTACCGGTTGCTGGACAGCCTGGCTAGGAGGGGTTCCAGCCAGCCCTTCTGACACTCGCAGTGTGAATCCATGAAGACAAGCACGTCTCCAGTTGCCCGTGCAGCTCCTAGCATCCGACCTCGGATGACTCCAAGCCTCTTGTTGCTCCGGATGAGTTTCACGCCATCCAGCTTAGAGATGTATTCACTCAGAGCTGACTTCAGGGGCCCTGTCAGAAACAGAACAGTCACGGAAACATTTTGTCTTTGATCCAAGCTGTTACTGAAAAGCAACAGGAGGAGATGCTACTTCTTGCTGGTAAAATGTTTTGGGGGCATTTGTTTCACATGGTCAGGTAGGCTGTGCTCCAAATACTCCCAGAGCAGCATAATGTCAAAGAGAAGTAGAGACTAATGGAAACTGAGATTCATTTCCTGCAAGAAACTTAATAGCCTCCTCTCCTGTTTCCAGCAAAAGATGAATTCTCTCATCATCTCACAAAAGGCGCAGATCAGAGTGAGATACTACAGGTGTTTGGCTTTCCATTGCACTTTGGATTACTTTAGCAATGTGGAGTTTTCTACTCTATGCTCCAGCCAAAGTCCAAGTCCGGAAATTATTACAGCAGATCTTGTCCAGTGGGAAGGCTAAGATTTGCATACTGTGATCTTATTTTCAGAGTGATTGGAAATGATGGGGGCAAAAGAAACATATTTCAAAGTTGAAAGGCTAAACTGAGATGAAGAGTGAAACCTGGCAGCCACCTCAGGGCTCTGCTGAGCTGTCTTAGCTCCCTTCCAAAGTGGGTCCTCTTTACCTTATACTCTCCTCACGTACTTCTTGGAAGAGGACAGTTTCTTCCCTGAAGCTTTAGAAAAAACAATTCACATGCAGAGAAATGGGGGCTACCTTGCTGGCTGAGATCGTCGACAAGGATGATATCCTTGAGGGAGGCCTTTGGGGCTGTGTCCATAATGCTGTGCACAGTCCTCAGCAGAGTAGACCAAGCTTCGTCATGGAAACAGATGATGACACTAGCAGTAGGCAGACTGGAGTCATATTCTTGCTGTAGGCACCTGCATGGAACCAAATTAGGGAGACACTGGAAATGCTGGTACAACTGGCTACTTTCTTTTCAGAGCAAAGTTGTAAGCTACACCTAAACCTTCAGGAGTGGAAAGCAGTTTAAGGTCTCAACTCACTTCTAATCAAGAAAAGGAACTATCAAGGTGTCCAAGGCTGGCATACAAAGTGAAAATACTGGAATGACACTATAAAAATTAGAATACAAAAAGAAGGAAGTTTTGCTGCGTTCTGGGATACTTTTTTTTTCTGCTCTGGCAGCCTCAAAACACAGAGATCAAGTGGAAATGGTCCAGAAGGCAACAAGAAACTGAAAAGACAATTAGACAAAGCAGAGATAACTGAAGCAGGTCAGTCAGCCTCCATCAATTTCCACATTTTCTCAAGGACCAGAGAAAAGAGCAATCTGAAATGCAGTACCTTTAAGACTAACAAGTAGAATAACTCATCTGCACAACAGATCAGTATACCTGCCTGACCAGAATCCTAGTGAATGAAGCCAACATCTCAGTCCTGTACAGGAGAGAAATGGCGCCTTACATGGGCAACAAATATAGATACATTTAAGAAAGTAAATTTGTTTTCCATATGAAGTTGGAACAGGTTGCTGTTTCCAAAGAACGTGAGTCACTGATGAATGAGACTCCCAGCAGGGCAGATTTTCTCTGTGCCTTTTTCTGCTATTTACTTTACAATCCCAGGTACTGACACAGCCCACCGCAAGACACCTGGCCAGATGTGGGTCACTGTGGGGTTTCCAGAAATGCTCCAGAGTGCCAGCTGGGGCCCATGGCTTCTCAGTGTTCCATGGGGCCAAGATTTTCACTCATGACATTGAAACAACTTGCAGCAAAATTACTGTGAATTAGATGTCACTTTGATGATTCAAGCATTTAAGAATGAAAAACACTTTCTATGCAGAAGGTGCGTATGAAAACTATAAACCCTGGACAAACAATGTCTGTTTCATAAACCTGAGTAAAGAATCTACAAATCACATTTACAACAAAAAGTGTTTTCTGAAGCACCAGTCTTAGTTCCGAGATGCAGGACACACTACATTAGCCTAAGGATGCACATTTTCCAGAAAATGCCTTGAAACGCCCACTGTAGAGTTGCAAAGACCGTCTCTATATATCTGCTTTGCTTGCATTATAAAACACATTTTAAAATCTTTTAGTTTCCTGAGTAGCAGTCACTCAGTTTCCTCTCATTTAATCTCTAGCAGCAAGAACTTCTTCAAGGAATTACAGAATGGGCTGAATGTGGCCCATTGTTGTTTCAGCATTTTTGTACTACCAAGCAAATCGTCGTGCAGATTTTACAGTGGCTGTTAAAAAATTAGCTACTCAGCAGAAGCTCATGTAAGGGATATAATTTTAGTATTGCTATGTTTATTACCATTTTACTTAGTGCTTCTATTCACTGACTGTGGCCGTATGATACTAGGCACTCTCCAGACACAAAGCTGCTCATCGTTTAAGAGAATCCATAGTCTGAACAATTTAATAACAAATACATACAGATAACACTTCTGGGAATATAAATTTTAAATTAGCACAATTATAATATTTTCTTATAGTTTATAGTATTTCACATTAATGTCTTTTTTTTATATAGAGGCAAATTTTCTTGATGATTTTTACATTGTAATGAATCTTTGTTGTCCTTGGTTTACTGATTTTCAGTGAAGATCTGATGCAGTCTTTTTACTACCAGGCAGCTTCTAACCAGGAACATTCAGCACAGCTATAAGCACCTATATTTTGCACCATAATACTACAATGTCATGTTGCTAGTACTGTGGTTATAGCAAGAAAAATAAGGCTGCTATGGAATCTTAATTGGAAAAGAATTGAAAATAACTGTACTTGAATACTCAGCCTAAATGGTGAGTGTTTAGTTGCCATGGAGATTGGCAGAGACTTGCAATATAGATATATAATTTTCAGAAAAACGCAGAAGGGTACTGGTGTACAGAAATACCTTCCCTGTAATTTGGAGCAGTTTCATAGACTGTCCATCATAAATTGGCATTTCAAAAAGTCAGGCCTGTGACTGATACGAGGCATAGTGATTTAATCCAGTCTGTGGAAAACAAGGAATTGTCACATGCAGCAATGAACAGGAGAGCAATTCTGACATGGCAAAGGCACTGCTGACAGGGACTCCCACACACCTTCAGGAAATGTCTTGTTGAGATTCAGCTCCCAACAGCACTCAAGTGGAAGCTATACTTTTGTAATGAAAACTTAAATCTCTTTTAGATATATTGTGAGTTTCTGTTTGCCTGGATATGTTTGACACTCAAGCCCGAGAGAGGAAAACAGATCTTTTTTTTGGGGCAGAAGCCCCATCATATAAGTCACAACGGCAGGCTTGATTCAGGTCCACTGTCCCAGGCAGGTGTCAATAGCAGCTGGGCCAACTGACAGCAGCAGAAAGCACTCTGAGGGATGAAGGTAGCTCAGCGGACAAGCCTCGATGCACAAGGAAAACTTTCTAGTATAACTGGACAGGTCATTAGGCTTTTTCGTCCATAAACCCTGGCTGTGTCAAAGCCGGTACTCAAAGTAATGGGGCACAACAAGACACCTGTCAGCATCAGTAGGAGTGCTGAAAGAGACCCGTTTATGTATCTACTTTCTGAAGAGTAGCAAGAAACATTCACCTGGCAAGGCATGCAAAAAGATGTGGGTTACGTTAGAAGCTGGGGTCAGGTAAGAGAGGTCTAAAGGATGGCTTTCCAGGTGAGAAGGCTGGATTCTGGGCTGTCAAGACATGGCACAGCCCACAGGCTCTGCTTTATTTCCAGCAGACCTCCGTACTTTTCACATAAGATGAAACTGTAGTTGTGCTGACTATTGTTTCCATGCAAAGCACAACAGATCTCTCTGTGATTTTCTAAGGAACAGACGCTAAATGTATCTTATGGCATTTACCTTACATCTTACACTCAGGGATAAGACTAAACACGAAGTATGCAAGTGTGAAATTTGACCAGCCTTATTTTACGGTACCTGGAAGTGCTTCACAATTAGTAGGCATAGCTTCAGGTGTGAAGAATTTGCCATCCAATTTTGAGTTTAACGAAAGAGATCAAGTCTATGGAACTAACTCACTGAAAGGCCTCTGACTGCTTGGGTTCTCTCTAAGTACGTAATAACAGACATTATTAGGAACAAAATGATTCAAACAAAATGGAGAAATAGACAATCTGATTCAATACTGGTTTGCTCTCATGTACGCTGCTGTAAAACTGGACTGACATAGCTGTGAGCTAGGCCACCAGAGTAAATTATGACTTAAAAATATCATTGGGGCTTGTGCGTTGTGCCGTAAAGGCCAGGACTGGCTTGGTGGAAGACCTCTACCGCAGGTTTATCCTCTGGATTTAGATTTGAGCAACTGCGAAGCCTCAGATGTCCAGATCTGTGGTTTCAGTGTGGGCTCTATAAGCTGTGGTGTTGAGAGCTCTTTAGTCAGACAAGAAAATCCATCCCAGAGCTCTGAGACCACAGCTTAACCCTTACCAAGATTAGTGTTAACTAAACCTGTCCCTTGTTGGGTACCAGCCCTTCAGCTGCCAAAGCAAAACTGATTTCTGGCTCGCATCACGGGCGGTAAACGGGGAACGCGGGTCATCATTCCTCCTGTGAGCATGACAAGGTGCAGAGAGTGACCAGCGAAGCACGGCGAAAAAGATGCCAGTCCTGCCGGCCCGGGCACTGTTTCCGACACCGGCCAGGCCGCCGCTGGCCGCCCCGCCTGCCGCCGCCACCAGCACCCCCGGGTCCCCCTCCCGCCGCCGGGCAGCTTGTGGGCCGCAACCCCGCACACCCTCGGCACCCAGCGCGGAGCCCTGGCGCCGTTCGCCCTGCGGATTCCCTTCCCAGCCCCGGGGGGCAGACGGCCGGACACACGGACAGGGAGCCGAGGGGGAACCGCCGGGGGGCCCGTGGAGCCCGCCTGTGGCCGCCCGGCACCTGCTGCGGCGGGGAGCGCCCCGCACGCGGCCGCCGCCAGGGGGCGCTGCCGCCCGCCCTCGGGGCTCCGCGTTGCCGTGGGGACAGAACGGGCCGGGCCGGGCCGCGCCGCCGGTCGCCGCCGCCGCGGTGCGGGGCTGGGGTGGGCGCAGGGCGCGGCTGGGTCGCCGTGCGCTCGCTTCGGCCCCCGCGCTCTCAGGAGCCGTAGCTGCCCCCCCGCCATCACCCCCGCCCCGCCGCCAGTCGGCTCCTGAGGGCAAGAAGCGCCCGCCCGTGTTTCGCGGAGCTCTGCCGGCCCCGGCGGCACCGGTCGCGGTCCCGGGGTGCGCGGGGGGGGGGGGGGCGGGGGCGGCCCGAGGCGCGGGGCCGCGTTCCCCCCGCGGCGTGGGGGAACCCCCGGTGCCCGGCCGAGGGGAGAGTGGGACGGGAGAGACGCGGGGTCGAGCGGAGCGGGGGAACGGCGACGGGGAAGGAGAAGAGTTTTCTCCCGGGAAGTAAAGAGCCTGTTTTACTTACAACGGGTGTCGTACCTCAGGCAGCTCCCTGCGCAGAGAGACCCGCTCGCTGAGCGCCTCGTTGAAGCCGTGGGTGTCCAGGCCGAGCGGCCGCTCCCCCCGGGCAGCCCCTTGCCCGTCTCGCAGGGGAAGGGGCAGGAGCTGGGGCTCGGGGTCCCCCCCAGCCCTCCCCTCGGACCGCCTGCCCGGCTGCCCCACCACGCGGTATCCCTTCCTGGCCTTGCTGTGGTTCCTTCTGCCGGTGGGCGACACCACGACGGCCGCGATCAACTCGTCCTCCCGCAGGGAGATGAAAGGCGAGAGCCCGTCCAGAGGGTAGTACTGCTGGCTCTCCTCCTGGGCGTCCAGCAGCTCTTGGGTCTCCACAAAGTCCATGCGATTCCCTTCCCGGAGGTTGAACTCCACAGGCTGGAAGGTCCCTTCCTTGCTCTGGTTGCTGGGTGGTGGATTCAGCGTCGTAACCATCAGTAACAAAAAGCCCAGCATCAGCAACAACAAGAGAAACTGCAGCTTACGTGATCCATATCTGCACTTCTTCCTCAAGAACATGCTGTTGGTGACAAAATGATACAGATGGTCATGTTAAATATCACTTGGATCTTCCTCAGACTCCGGTCCTCGGGTTGCAGCGAAGCCTTGGTTTTTCACTATCTGCCAAGAGGATTTTTTTGCCCGCCTCACATTTCACTGATGCCGTTTCATGCTTTCCTCTCTATTTACAGACAAAATATAACATTCCTATTAAAATTGCACTTACTGTAGTAAAATGTAGCATGGATCCAGTGAGATAAAGTAGATCCTCTGTAATACAACGTCCCGGCTTAGTGAGCAAAGTGCATGTTTAGCTGATGAAAAGAGTGACTAAAGTTTCGGGTTTTTTTTTCCTTCTTAAATTCTAAGCAAAAAGAAAATACGTTTCTTATAGTTTCCTTCCTGAGTAGATCCTGCTTCTTCAAAGTTTCCGGTTGCTGCCTGGATTGAGATGCTTTATCTCTGAAAGCAAATCTGACAGCTCTCACCCGTTCAGAGGCTTCAAGTTAACTGTGATCAACAGATGAGAACTAGTCGGTCCCTGACTTTGTTTCACACATAACTACAGCACTCAGTCAGGAAGCACTTTGCCAGACATAATACAGAGCAATGTGTGCGTCTTTCTCTTGGTCCTAATGCCCTCACTGTTTTTGTCCTGTCAAATCAAAACTTTGCAAAAACTGTAGAAGGTGAAAAGTAAGAAGCAAAACATTGTATTAGAGAAGAAATCAAGGCACACCACGAATCACTCTGCTGCTGAATGTTGAGCTAAGAATGCTCTGAGCAAGAAGCAAGAATTTTATAAACTGAATAAATGATGGAGTGCACATGATTTATTTAAGGTTAGATTTATTCACAGGGTAATGTACTAGCTGAAGTATATGAGTATATTTCCTATTCAATAAATATTTACAGCTGCGGGGATTTTAACACTGACACAAGGACGCCAAATTATCACCTGGCAGACTGAAGTTGTCTCCTCATCCATAAATTTGATATTGCAGGACAGAGAGCAGCACTTCAAGTTTTCAGTAGTCCAGGAATAATATGTAGAAAGCCTGGGCTGGAACAACTACTGACACTGAAAGAAAACAACAGAACTTCTGTGGATAAATGGGGAGCTCAGTCTCTGAGGTCTGTTTGCTGATATTGCTGGCACAGCTGCTAGTGGGCATGGACTGTGACATTTTTTGCTGTGGGATGGGTGCTTGTCCAATGGGAAAAGGGATGAGACAGTCCACGTGCTTCAGCATCGCACGCCTCTTGGTCTGGCAGAGATCAGGTATGGATGTAATTCAGGTGTGACCAACCCTTCTTGTGCTGGGGGCATGGGATTTTTTTTTACCTGTCTTCTAATATTTGATGAGCAGAAAGATCCAGCTGCAGGAAGCATGTGATCACTGCAGAACTTCCACATTCACCTTTTGTTAAAAATTACATTTCTAGGCTTTTTAGATGAAAGAAAAATCTAAACACATGAATGCAGTATACTCTAAAGGGTACCGAGGATTTATTTCTTTTTTTTTTCTCCTCCGTCCCCATTACTTCCCTGTAAAATGGTCTGTAAGTTCAGCCTATGGATCCTGGTAAACGGCTTCCAAAAAAAATTAAAAATGAGAGGGCACCTACTTGCAAGCTAAAATGAATCATGTCCCTCAAAAGGAAGGATGGGGTAGAGCAACTTAAAATCGCTGAGGGCATGCAGTGTCTCTCACTTCTGTGTGTGCTCCTGTAACCATCTTACACAGATTGCCTTGAGGCAGTGTGACCAGTGTGCTGTGTCTTGGCACCTTCCCTACTTCAGCTGTTCTTGCAAAGATACAGTACTGCTTTAATAATATGTTGGGCAGAAGGAAGATTTAGCCAATATTTTGATACTTCACCATTGTGTGTGTCTCTCTGTTTCAACGTAAATTCACAGAAAAGTAACATCCCAACCCACCTTCAGCCCTGAGAATATTACTCTTTATCGTACTTTTCATAGGGAAAAAGAAGCATTGATGTTTTCAGTTCAATAGGGAAGCAGAACACATTTGCATTTAAAAAAATCTGAGTTCAAAAGCATTCATTTAAATAACAATATGTGTCAGCCATAGAAAGACAAAACAAAATGGAAATGAAGAGACCTGTCCGAGGCACTCTGCAAAAAGCTGGCACCAGCGACTTGCAAAAGGTTCAGTTCTACAGAGTCCCATTATCAGGCACGGGGAATAGAAGAAAGAAAAAAAAAGCAGAAACTTAAGAGTGTGTAGAATAAATGGGAGAAAGTATTACTGGCCTTTTTCTCCCTCCTCCACTTTTCTGATCTACTCAGGTATTTTGATTTAGTTTCATTAATATTTTTGCCCTGGCTAAAATATTATAACAGGATGCTGTAACAAATTTGGATAATTCCAGTGTGCAGTGGTAACTGCTGTATAAATTCAGTCCTGGTACATTCCGTGTTGCTGAGCAAATCCACCTGGGTCACTGACTGGTGATGTTACCACTGAAACTTATGCATAGGGTATCTGGCCTTTGAATATATCCTGACCATTTTAATAAAGAAGTAACGAACAATTACAGAAGGTGTTTGGAGGTCAGTTTAGTGAACTGAATGTGCAAGTGTAATACATGGGGTGGCACACTTCCAGCAACCTCTGTTCCCTGTCCAGCATGGACCTTTCTGTCGAAACTTTCTCACAACTGTCCACAGTTCTGCACAACAAACCTTTATGAACCACCTCCCATCAACCAGTCTGTTTTCCAGGCTTGTCTCTTAAAAATGAGCCAGGAAAACACTGTAGTTTTCCACTGCCAGCATTCAAAAGAGAGATTGTCTTTCCAATGGATGAGCCCTTCAGTGCCTGAGGGGACATGTCTTGTTTACAAAATGCATTTGAAGAACAGCATCACTTTCTTGTCACCTCCTCACCGCATCCATAGTATCTTCTTTCTACCTGCGGTTGCTAAAAAGCATGCTACAAAGTAGACCCTTCACTGGAACACAGAATGGGTTGCTCTTCCTGCCTAGCTGTGAGGGAGTCGCTCTCCCCAGGCATCTTAGGAGACTTTCCTGTGCATCCTTTGATGGAGGAGGATGGAGCACTACATGTCCCAAGCTCTACCCTCAGGCCTACAACCACCACCTTCTTCCCCACTTCCAGTCTCTGAAGTGCTGCTTCATGCAGGTAGCCCATGAAAGAGGCTGTCTACAAATCATAGAATCATAGAATGGCCTAGGCTGGAAGGGACCTTAGAGAACATTTAATCCAACTTCCCTGTTATGGGCAGGGATGCCACCTCTTGACTAGCTCAGGCAACACGTGAGAACCGAATGGGAAATGGTTTTGTTGTCCTTGGACTGCTGTTCTACAGCAGACCCTATAGCTCCTCGGTCCGTGGGAGAGGAACATGTTAGGGGTTTTGCCAAATACATCAGCAATTGCTCCAGAAGGGGCCAACCTCCGGTGCCGGTACTGATCAGTGTCAATATTGTGTTGTCTTCCCTGCTGATCAGCCCATGCAAGTGCTGAAAGACTTAGGCTCTCCTCCAGTTCAGCTCAGGCAGACCCAGTTGTGGAAGTTACACATACCTGCTGTAAATACAAAGTCAAGCTGTATTGACTACTCTATTCTTTCATGCTTACCTATGCCTTTGACTGATGAGGAAGAAAATATTCACCGTCCTTTACTGGTGCAAATTTTGATCACTAATTGCTAAGAGCTAGAACATGAAATCAAATCTAGGTCTTATTAATTTGAAAATTATTAGGAAATGTAGTGGCCTTATCCAGAGTAATAAACCTTCCAGTCACTATGGTGTAACTGTTTGGACTTACTCTTTCCTCCCCGCCTCATTTTGGCTTGTGTTTTTGTCCAAACCATTCCCCATCCCATACTTGTTAAATATTATGTGACATGTTACGTTATCCGTACGTGAAGAAACAACACATACTTTTAATGTGCAGAGCTCGCATTTAACTGCCAGAAGAATAACAAAGCAAGAACAAACCCAAGGCTGGGTGGAAGAAAGAATGTGTGGACAGGTTGTTACTTACTCTTTAATAAACATCTTGGATTGATTTACACTCCTATGCCAAAAAGCAGATGTGCCACCTTTCATTTAAAGACTCAACACGTAGCAGCACTCAGGGTTTCATAGCTGCATGTATTATATGCCTCAGCTCTTTGTGTGTTATAACAATGGCTTTGTTTGCACAGATGTGGAGAAAGTCAGTGCATAAAATGAGACTGATTACATGGTGCGCAGGATTTGTGGTGGTTTTATAATCAAGTTACATCTCCCATTCTTCCCAGGATACAATAAGAAATATGTATTTTTAGATTATCACAAGACATAATTTATTTGCAGGTGTTGCAGCTGTTCAGTGTAGTTGGTGTTATATTAAATATTGTTCATTCAATGACATTTCCCAATAGTAATTTAGTAATAAATTAGAACAAGATTCTGTGGAACTTGGTTTTAGAGGCTATCAAAGCTTGATAAAATCTCTCGATCACTGGCAGGGGTTTTGGCACCACCACCATGATTTACAAGATGTTTGCTAACCTGTCAGTAAAGGAAATGCAGCTGAAATTCCATTTTCTGCTCATAAATCACGTGGCCAACGTAAAACGGAGCATGGAAGCCATGGACCTTTGCACTGCTTTGCAGAAGCAGTTCTGTGGGCACTAAGGTCAGCAGCACTTGATGGAAAGTAGAGAAGACATATCCCAGGAGTGACAGCTTGTAGATTTACAGCACCACAGCCTCTGGCTAACTCAGAAATGGTAACTCCCAGGACTGAAGGGTGGTAGTATGTACTCCGTGCCTGAAATCTAGCCTCTAACATAGCCTTGGACAGTTACCAGCTATCTGTGAGGGGTGGGACTTTTGATCATTATTAATGCACCTAGAAAGGATACATCTCAAGCACTGTGGGCAGTGCACGTGCCATCGCTACCTCCTGCCTCATGTACTCAACTGTTAATATCCTTAAGCTGGGCAGGGTTCTCCATACCTTCAACCCCCAGTACTCCAACCTGAGGGGACCTGAATCCAGCTCTAAACTGGTTGGGACTATTTTAGTGTCAACATCCTTCACTAGAAAATCATCCTATGTTGACCGTAAAATCTAACCCACCATTAAAGGCAGTGGGAGAGGTTCTTAGCTGGCTCTAAATTGCCGTAGCTGCACAGGTGGAAATGGAAGTAAGGTGGTTTACTCTTTGGAGTAGCTGGCCTCGCCCCTTCAGCTTTAAAAATGAAACAAATGAGGTAAGGGAAATTGATCTCTCATGTAATATTGGCAATATCAGTAGAGTTACTTCAGGGATAAATTTAACCCTACAGGTGGAGACTCACAAGAAGGAAATTTCCATCACGGGGTCTCCCTGGGGAACTGTGCCTGTAGAGTTTCACCTGTGGTTGGAAATTTACTTCCACAGAAAAGGCTAAGATACCAGTTGCAAATATGGAGAGCTTTTTTCCTAAACAGGAAAAAAAAAAAAAAAAAAATTCCCCAGTGGGCAGCTCTAACTTCACATCAATTCTGCTTCTTCCTGCATACACGGGAGATAAAGAGCGTATCCTTCTCAGAAACTTTAAATACAGACAGCATTTAAAACCTACAATATTCTTATGGAGAGGCTGTCCTCACAGTAAGTATTTTCAGTTAAAATGGTGTTAGTGAAAAGAAAACCTTAAGGTGGATCTTGTATCTCTTGTTGCACTGAAGTACTGAGGGCATGTTATGTAACTGATTACACCTGTTTCAATTCAATGGTCACCCAGATCACTTTAGCTGGAAATTACCTTCTTTTTTTTTTTTCTCCTAAATAGTTACATATTTGTGTGTAGTTGGTATAGCAAATAGCTGCTCTTCAGATGCCTGAGGAATAATAGGAGTCTGATTTATCAGGGAGATTGGCAGAGAGTATCATAGTTGTGAGAACCCTGGTGAGAAGGCAATATTTATTGGCAGTGTGAAGAGCAAACGATTTCACTGGTGCTGAGGTGGGTTAAGAGCTGAGGGAAGCCCAAGTGAAGTCACTGCAGGTGCGTGGCTTAATGAGCTGCAGTCGGGTAGTGGGCGAGCATGAACGGAGAGCACAGACGGCAGCTTTGGGAATGCTGTTAGGATAGAAGAGCTGGAGTAAGTGTAGGATGAATGTCTGAGGTAAGGGTATAGTAAATATTATTTTTCAGTGCTTGCTTTTTTTTTTTATTCTAAGGGAAATGCAGAGAAAATGAAAGTAAAGCTGTGTTAA
The DNA here is from genome assembly GCA_020746105.1 of Trogon surrucura. Lineage (NCBI taxonomy): Eukaryota > Metazoa > Chordata > Aves > Trogoniformes > Trogonidae > Trogon > Trogon surrucura. The sequence goes on along the minus strand of CM036622.1, from coordinate 12,771,788 downwards.
TGTCACAGGTGTGTGAGTCAGACCTATGACTTCTTTCCACGTCTCCCAAACAAGGAGTATTCTTTAACTAGTTGGTAAGAGGAATGTAGAAAATACTCATTTTGCAAGCCTGTTTTCTTTATTATTTTTTTTTCTTTTTAAAATACCATTAAAAATATTCAAAAGAATTACCCCTGAAGTTATGAAGCAGTTTGGCCGTGTGTATGCAAAAGTTACCTTCCAAGAGTAAAGGCCTGAGTTCCTTGTCCCACGGTCCCCGCCCTGTTGAAGTACAGCTCATGATGGGAGGGAGATTCTCTAAATATGAAACATCGTATGCTGGTGTAACTCTTGAAAAGGTTTCATCAAGAATCCTGAACAAACCCTGTGCTTTTCTTTACATTTCTTTGGGATCATTGATGTTCATATAGAGTAAATAAAAGCTAAATGTAAAATAGGATTAAAAAATGAAGCTGGTCTTCATGCCTGAGATGTTCTAGGTAAACTGGGTTTAACCCAAAGAGATACATATGCGCTGCCACCGATTTCTGTGGGAGCTGCATGTGTGGCCTATGTATTTAAAAGCAGGATTGAATTTAAAGAGAAAGACAGAAAGGATATGTGTGTAGGTATGTGTATAGAACTTCAGTCTGTGTATACACTATATATATATATATGTGTGTGTGTATGCATATATGACAATATAAATACGTAAAATAAAACTAACCTGGTCTGTTCTCATGGCTCACATATCCATTCTCACCTGGATTATCCTACCATCCTGTCCTGTGTGCTCTGTTTAGTTTGTGACAGGGTGGTTAGAGGAAGGAGTAAACCAACTGCTTAAAATAATTCCTTTATTGCTTTTTTTTAAAAAAAACTAGTATTGATAAGCCCCCTTATTCTCATTCCTCTAGCAATATAGAACTGGATTCTGTACAGCTAAATTAATTATGTTGTTGTAATTTGTTAATATAATTTTAAAACTTGGTATCTACATACATAGTTGGTTAACACTGATGCTCAGTGAAGTTTCACAGTAATGGCTGGAACTTAAAGAACAATTTAAAGCCAATTTTCCAGCAAAAGCAGACTTGCTTCCGTGTTGTGACAATCACTATAAAACCTGGTTTATTCTGAATCAGCTATTTTCTCCTGTCTTGAAATAGGAGACTAGACAACTTTAATCAAAGAAATCTGCTAGGGGACATGAGATCCATTTGTTTAATGTCTCATGAAAATATCTTCATGTTGGTAAGCCATGAGAAAGAATAAAAGGATGGAAGGAAGTGGCAAGACAGCCGAAATGTGTATTCCTTTACTGAAGGAATTGGTCTGGTAGGAAGACAAACGTGTCCTTTCCAACCGTAGCCTTTGAAGGAGGTGAGACATGCAGCTACAAGGGACACTTGCTACATGGAAAGTGTCCTTATGCCTGTAGTTTGTGAGAGTTGTCTGCATCATTTTTTGAGCTTTCTTCTATTCTTAATAGAAACTTAGGCAAGAATGGGAATTTTGGAAATGAAACTGTAAGAAATAAGTTTGTTATAACAATAGATTAAATCTCTAAAACTTCCTGACTTCTTGGCAGCTTAGAAAAGGGTAAGAGATGGTAGAAGGCACAGGCTGTGGTCACGTCTGGCTGCCAGGCAAGAGGTATTAGGAATAGACATGAACTGTTTTATTGTTCTGATTGCAAGCAAGAGAATCACTAATAGGCATTGATTAGTCTTTTAAGAGCTATGGTTGCAAAAATATCGTTCAGGTTGTAAAGGTCATTGAGTCAAATGCCTGTCAAATTGACTGTCAAATGCCAAGAAAGCTAGTGTATTTTTACCAGGGTCGGGGTGTGCTTTGAGCTGCACAGGAACACAGACTGAGATATGTGACTGATTATTCCAGTTCAGTCACAAACACAGAGAAAATGAAGTAGAAGTTTCTTTCTCTTCTCTTACCTAATTGCTTCATATGGCACAAGAAATAGAGATTTTCTGTTTTGACTGACTTTTTTCTCCTCATGTTAAGACTTGATTTTTAAAATGTTCATTTTTTATTTTTTTTTTTTCTGCTTAGGAAGAAGGCTCTCTAGGCATAGATCGGATGCTTCGTTTGTGAGAGTGGTTAGCATGTGTAGGTTGACAAGCCAGTTGGCTGGTTAATGCTCACAGAAATTGAAACAAATGGTAGAACTGTTAAATGGGGAGAAAAGGAAAGTTCCAGAGGCAGGCCTCAAGTTAGTAATTTGAACAAAGCCTTTGTTCAAGATTCTTGAGTGCTTCTCATGGCATCCATACAACAGAGCTTGAAAATGCTAGGCAGACAGCTTTAGAACAAGGAGTACTCCTTTTAAAGGTGTGTGCCTAGAGATGGCATCCTTTTTGAAAGCGCCTGGTGACTGTAGATTTATATCATGGTATGAGTACTAGGAACTTGGGCTGTTCTTTAGTTAGATCTAGCATGCCTGTCAACAGCCTCAAAAGAATAAGCTTGTGCGAGTTTTGGAACACTGTTTTGGGAACCAGTGATTCAGGGATTCTGCCACAAAAGTGAAAGAGATTGAGGAAGTTTTTCAGTAGAATTTAAAAAGTAGTCCTGCAGCATTATCAGGGTTTTTCTTATCATGCAGGATAAGAAACCATCACTAGGATCATTCTGGGAGATTTCCAACTGGGTCAAAAATGGTGAGAATTTGGCACTGCTGCATCTGAACCCAAATTCACCCATCCATGGCCTGGTCAAAAGTCAAGATCAGTATGTGACTCTGAACCTGGTCTGCTATGAAGATGCTGTATCACTTCTGCCTTACAATAAAGCTGCATTCCCACACAGTTATCTGGGTTAGAAGAAGGATAGACAAGCTGTACACCAAAAGCTGGAAAAGTGGCCTACAGTTTTAAGAGGAATTCTCGAAGCCAGAAAGTAAAGTGAGTGTGCATGTTCAGGGGGTGCTGTTAGACTTCTGGAAACTATCACTCAGCAGATATATGAGCAAAAATAACAAGTCTTTATAGTGGTTTTAATAAAGTGCGCTTTATAGCACCTTTCATCTTCAAAGAGTGAACCAAATTTATTGTTGGTATAAACCCACTGGGACCAATGACAATGAAGAGGGGTTGCAGTTACCCCTTTACTAATCAGGGCCGTGATTTCACAGGACTATTATTTTGTACCTTGTCAGTAACTATTACAAAATCTGTGAGGCTGCAGTACAAATTTAGCAGCAAAAGGCAAACTGAATCTTGTGACTGCAGGCTTAATGGCCATCAGTAAGTATAATATATATGCATAGCTGCAGCATGCTGCTTTTGCCAAGTTTCTGGAAAGATCAGTTAAGTAACTGACTACGGGAGTGTAAAATTTATACTTCATCTCACTAATGACTACTTTTATTCCAAGTGCATGCAGTATGAAAGTTTGTAGATTGTATTACATACAAAACTGCACCTCATTCTCTCTCCCTCTTGAACAGCACCATTTTTGGTGCATTCCTTGACAGTATGGAAGCTGTCAAACTTTGGGTTATGGAAGGTGAAACAGTGGACATCAGACAGGCACCCAAAAGAAGAAGTGCATTTACACCAGTTAGAAAAGCAAAGGCTTCTGGAAACGAGGATGCAAAGCAAGCTGGCCTGTATGTGTCAGCAGGGTACAGAGAACATTTCTTCCATGTTGCCTTACTCATTTTATGGTGTGGAAAGGGCACGGAGCCAGTAAGTGAGCCTAGCTCTCTGGGGTGGGTTTTTTTTTCCCATTGACCCTACATACTGGGAGCGCTAGCTAATGCATTTTACTTGGCTCCTGCAAAGGAGTTCAAGGATCCTCTCTTTATTTGAGCTAGCTTTGGCAAAATCTGTCTGCGTTTTGCTTTCTTAGTGGGAACTTTACATAGAACTCCAGTTAGATTGGTAATGACAGGCAAACTAGTGTGCTGGAATTTATCAGACATGACTAAGCTGTGTTACACCTCTGATATTTTATTTGGGGGCAGGAGGAAGGGAGAAACCCCACAAATGGGAGCACTAGCAAAGCAAAGGAATAAATTTAACATTAGGTGCTTAAATACAATATGCAGAACCAAACCAATTCAAACTGGGTGTGAAACTGTCTCATTACTACCGGTATTTTGACTGTTTGTGGATGGGATTCTCTGAGAAAATATTGATCTCATTTCATTTGATTTGCATGAATTCTTGGTGAACAAGTACTGTCCATGTAAAAGTAGCTACTCAGTGTGGGACTTCTTGCAAATACTTTGCAGAGCTCTCTGTTAATTACAGATTTTTGCAGTAAGGACGGAGTCCATCTTTATTTTTCAAATTACCTTCTTAGAGTTGAATTGGAAAAAAATATGGATGGACACTGTTCAACATGGAAAATCTGATGTTTGTACAAATAAATATCAGCTTGTATATGTTTCCTGAATGCTTAAAATCCTTTGAGAATTCAACATACTTGGTTAATGTAATGCACCAAGCTTTTTGCTATGCTGTAATTTGTCAGTGCACTCAGGCTCTTTGGTTTCTGCAAAATGTTCATTTGTTCTTGGTGTATGAACACTGCAAAGAGAAGTAACCAGGGAACACGCACTGATATTATGGTAACTGCAGAGTAAGCCACCAGGAATTCCTTTGGAAGCTGTACAGACTACACTGTTTCTTGTTGCTCTGTAAACAACACTGGAGACCGTGCTTTTTGGTACTGTCTGTGCATGGAGGAAGGTAGAGGGAATTGGCAAACTCCTCGAAAATTGCTTCAGAAAGATGTAGCTGATGGTGACAGTGGCCTGGAAACTGCATAAAGAAAGGATGTGAGGAGATGTGGACTCTCTCCTCAGTTTAGCTGTTGCTGGTGGATCACTTACCTTTATTTCCTACATTTCTGTCTGTTTAGGTTTCTACCTTCAACACATGGGACCTGTGTTATGCCAGGTGTTCATACAGCATCTCTGCAATGTTGGCCTTACCCTAATGGTAGTTATGTAAAGGCTGGAGTTACTGTGAACAGTGAATTGAAGAAACAAATTCAGGAGAAACTGCTCTTAGCTTGGATGGGGATATCATACCTCAAGTCTGTAGTTACAGCAGTGTAGCATCAAACATGTTAACAGCCACAACGAGGCTCTTTTACAAAGTTCTAAAAGAAAGTAACCAAACAGCTAAATGTAAGTGGAGCTGACTGGTGTAAACACCTGTATCTCTGAATGACAGATCCCTCATAAGAGAAAATTTATGGGTGGAATAGGTTTGCAGCCAGAACATCCTTTGTAGAAAGAGGCTCAAAATGGCTTGGACATCCCATCATAGTAGGATAAGAGATCTGTCTCTACTAATCCTTCATTGCTTCTTCCAAACTAGTTTTCAGCGCGCTGTGGAAAGATGTCATGACACGCTGCTGCTCACAGCTCAGTGTGGCTCTTAACATATACAGAAAATTACTTGTTTTCCTGCAATATTTAATTATTTACTTGCTGCCTCCTGTATTTTTTTTCATCTTTTGCATGAGTGAAAGTGATGTTCACAAGGCGTCTGTATCCTTCAGACTTGCTGACGGACTTGTTCATCTCTTACAACAGGACAGTTGATGCTGTTGCTTAAAAAGTATCCTTCTACCAGTACAGTACTAGATATTGTAGGGTGAAATCACATCATTTACACAGAGCTTGCAAACAGATAAAATTCCTAGGTCTATATCATCACAGGTATTATTCCAGCAGATGATCAGAGGACTGGGCAGTTTTTTCTTCTCCTGCAGACAGCAATTGCTACCACAGGACTCTTGCATCTCCCCTGTCTCCTGGCAGACGTTTGTATTAGCGTGCTAAAACAGACCCTCCCACATTATCCTCTGGTTCCACTGAGTTTAGAGGAAATCCACAGATTCCCAGGATACTTCAACTCTGCTCTATGCTTTCGGCATATTGTGGTGAAATGAGGCACCTGTGGTATAAGAAGATTTTGCCATTGTCTTCCAATACTAAATGTTTTGTGTGGAAAAAATGTCTGATGTGGCTAAGAGGCTGGCCTTCAAACCAGGAGAACCTTGTTGAGCAGTAATAGTGCTGGATATTTTGTAGTTCCTGATGCACGGGCTGCTTGCTAGTCAATGAGACAGCTATTCATCAGCTGAGGAACTGCAGCCCCAGCTTGCAGAATTTTGCACCTGTGATACATCTGTCTGTGATTTGTGCTCTGTGATGAACCATGAGATGCGTGTGCTATTGCTCAATTATTGCTTGGTGCCAAGGGATGACTGAGGTAGAAGAATGAGTTGTGAACAAAGAAATAAAGAGAAGTAAATTTATTTGCCTGGACTGCAGTTGATGTGAGGGGTATCTCTAGTGACAGGGTGCCAGGCCAAGTGTCTGGGACCTACAGCTGTGGTAAAAAAGAAAACACAGTTCGTTTTTGTGGTGGCTGCTTTTTAGGTGATTCTTGATTACTGTTGGGTGAGGCAAAAATTGGTTGAATCCTGATGAGAACTGTGATTCCTGGTGTCCTACAGCACCCTCAGCCCACTGAGGTTCTCAGTATCCACATTGCCTTCTGCTCCTATATGCCTTTGTCATGGCATGCCAGCCTGCACTTGCTACATTCGCTCTTTATCCTGAGCCAGCAATCTTCAGCTCTGCACGTGGCTTCACGATTTGCTCCATCCATGTAGGTGCCTGGGCAGCAGTATGGCAATGTAGGCAGCAGCTGGTGTCTGTCATCAGCACGTGTGTAGTCGTGGTGTTAGCTTATCAGTTAAACAACTCAGGAGGTGATTCCTGTCTGTCCTGTGATGGGGTGTGGCTGGGTGTAGCTGAAATCTGAAAGCTGAAGAGTTGAGTGCTGCCTGGACAGCCGAGCATCCCCAGCCGTGTGCAAGGCCAGGCTGCTCTCTTCTTCCTTGCTTGTTGATTATAGAAGGGGGGGTGTTGAAGTTGCTGAGGTGGCCTCTCCTAGAGCTGTTGTCAGTGTCACTTGTTGTGCAAGACAGCAAGTGCTTTGTTGGTTGTTTGTTTTGGGTTTCGTTTGTTTTCTCCTTCTGCCCCAGCAGTGACCTGCTTTCTTGCATTTAATGCAAGTGCATGCATTAGTGGTTGCAGCAGTGGGGAAGGAGGGAGGCCTGTAAGGGATGTCTTCCCCAAAACCTAGATGGAGTTATGTTACTGTCAGATGCAGACCTCTGCGAACAGTAATGTATAGGTAGAGATGGTAAGCTGCCAGTCTGGAGGGTGTTTTTATCTGGTCCTTAAGTTATGCTGAAGTGTTTCTGCTGTGGGTACAGTGCATAGATTGTGGGTACTTAGCTTGTGTCCATGTTTTTCCAAACAGATGTTTAGTACATGAATGTTGATGGAGAATCTTTGGGCTGAGCCCTTCTTTAAACATGAGTCTGACAACCTTTCATATCTCTCTGCCCAAACAGACCAAGTTGTAGCAATATCATAGTTATGTATGAGTAGGAATTAATCTCTTGTTAATGTATTTATTTCATATGGTCAATTTAGTCAAATATATTTTGAAGCTTTCATGCCTCCCAAAGAGGTCTTGCACACCACCCTGCATCCTTCTTTAGCTCGACTTCCTAACCTTTTATTCCTAGAAGGTAACTTTTACATGGATGCAATTTTGTTGCACCAAACCCAGGCACTGTCTGACCTTACTGTATCTGGACACTTCTTACCGTTGATAACCATTCAGCTGCTTTACAAACCTTTTCTGGGACTTCTCATATTTATATGGAGACAACAGCAAAGACGCAAACACAACTGAACAGTATCCAACCTGATTAGAAGTCCAGATTTGTTCGTTCAAATGCTGTTTGAACCAGTACTTACTACATACAGTGCAACCGTGTAAAGTCATTAATTTTAAAAAGAGAAAAGGGTGTGAGGGGAACAATTGCAAAGCTTTCTCTCATCTAACAATGAACAACTAGCTAGAGGAACATATGTTTCATGTTATATGTTTTGTTCACCCAGGGATGTACTGAAGTACCTTCACTGAAGTGCTTTTAAAGTTAATCTAATGGCAAATGAAGTTAAAGTTATAACAGTGAAGAAAAATGTTTTCCTATGACAGGAATTCCTCTTTTAGGGACCTTCCCTGGAAATGCTTAGTTCAAACATATTCAAGTCCCTGAAAACATTCATCCAACTTGTTCCCCACTTGTGTCGGTTAAGGGTTCAGTCGGCATCTCACCAAGATTAGTCTCTAGAAGTCTTTCCATCGATTTCAGTGGATGTGAGGTCAGGCTCATAACTGAGAGCTCCAAGTTCTCAGCCAAATCATGTTCTGTGCGTCATCGTGGACCTGTCTGCTCTTATGGCAGGCAAAATGCATATTTATTCCTTCTGCTTGTGCCAAGCTCAACTCAGTCTCACAGTGGGTTGGTTTTTGTTTGTGGCTTTGTGTGTGTGTGTTTTTTTTCCTTCCTTTTGAAATGTAAGGCTATATTGTCCTGATGCTCTTCCAAGAGACTATCAACACGTCTCCGAGATTCTTTTTGACTGCTCTGAGAATGAATATATCTTGACAACAAAGCAACTGTCGCTGCACGTTCTGCACTAATTGCTCTTGTGCAGAGTTCATCAGAAATTAATACTGGAGAATATCCCTGTGTTCGCCCTGTGGAAATGAACAGCGATCTTTGTTTCCCGTCACCTGCTGCCCAGCGGGGCTCTCCCTCGGGGAAACCTGGGGCTCTTGCGTGGCTGGAAGGCGGCTCCTGTGGCGAGTCTGCACCCTGTGTCACAATTCCAACTAATGAACGTTGCCCAATGGGAGATCTGTTCCTCCTAGGTCTTCCTCTTTAGACTGAAAATGTAAGCATGTTTGTATGGCTCATTTCAAGACAAGCATCTAGATGACAGGAATCTGCAATCTACATTGTTGTGATGCAGAATTCCAGCTGCGTTAGAAAAACCTTAGGGGCTGTTTTGCTCAGTTAGTCTCTGGGGTGTGCTCTGCTATTTATTACATGATCTTGGGGTCTCCTCAGGAATATCAGCCATGTTACTGCTAGATAAAGTAAGTTCCTTTGTGCCCTGCCATGCCAGCATGGCTGGCTGCCACAGCTTGCTGCCTTACTGCCTGTTTTGCAGAATGAATGGCCCTGTGCCTGATTATCTTGCCCCTTTTCTGGAACAAAGAAAAAAAACAATTTCTCCACACACCAACTTTGCTTGCAGTTGTGATTTTGTGTGATCGCTGTGTTATATCTTGTGAAGAACCAGGCACTTGGGTCTTATCATGGATGATGCATCGAGAATCATTCCCACTAACTGAGAGGTCTTGTGGTTCCTAATCAGAAGCAGAGCTTCATTTTGCCTGTTTATCTCTCTGTAAATCCTCAGTAGCTCTAATATGAATTTGTAACAGTGTAGATACTCTTGTTTTCAGCCTTCTAACAAAGTGTTGTTGGGCAACCATTCATTCTCCACTGGTATCTTTTAATTTAAGAGTATTAGATATGGATTACAGTCTTATTCTGTAGGTTTTATAGTAGACGTTTTATTTTGACACTGTTTTCTACCAAGACTTTAATTGGGGCTAACAGGAATTGCTTGTTACATTTCCAGATTCGCACTTTGTTGCAGATGATTTAAACTCACACTTGCTAAGCTGTAGCCTACTGTCAGATATAGTCTCAGTTGTGCCATTTCTAATGAAATGTGTTTTATGCACTCTACTGAAATGTCATCATTTTGTTAATGTTTTACACAAAGGTGTAAGACAAGTATATAATCTTTTTTCCCTTGCTAATATATAAAAAAAATCTTTGCTCATGTTGCTCTTGAAGAAAAGATAGGCTTATTTACCTCAGCTACTCTGTTTTTTGGAAGCAGTCTTGCCATGCTTCCTCTGTGTCTGTCCAAAAGAAGTCTGCTTCGTTTGTGGCCTGGGCTCTGGCCGATTAACTCTTTGTCATGAAAGAGTGGGTGCAGTGCATCAACTGGTTCTTAACGGTATGATTTTCTATGCTTACTTTGCTAGTAGCTCACCTAGGCTTAGGGACCTCCATACTATTTCTAGTCTTAGATCAACCAATTTGCCTCATTCTTAACCACATTTAAGAGATATGCTTGCCTCTTTGGGCATGGAGTTCTTGGCCTTGTTTTTTTCTGCAAGCTTCAGGAGGGAAGCTGAGAAAAATCAGATCTATCTGCTCTGCACTCCCATGTGTCATGCCAGGGAGCTCTCTAGCTTCTTGAGTAGTTTACTGGTTCAAAATGAGAGGTCTGAACACACACTGCCAAGTATGGAGTGAGGGAGGATTAGAAAGAAGGACTATAGTTCAAGTTAAAGTCTTCCTTCTCTCATATTCTCTATATGTTCAAGACAAATATTCTGTACAACATTGTCATTAAATCACACATCTTCTACTATCCTATGAGACTGCAGATCACAGCTGTGGGATCTTGTTTGTTGTCTCTCATTTTCCTGTGGAAGATGCCATCCTTGCAGCCTGCTTACAAGGTCATCCCAGCAGCTCCTCTCTCTTCTTAGATGGTTACTCCTGGAAGATGGGAGCTTTCTCTAGCAAAAGGTGCTCCACTTTGAATGCAAGCTATTATCTCTGGCCACTGTATTGTCTATTCCTTGAAGACATTAATGAATAAAATCTTTTGCTTGGCAATCAAAGGCTCAAATTTAAGAGCACAGACAATCCTGAGATGCTGGGTTCATATCAGAGTTTTTATCCGGGGCTATTATTAACAAGTTGTCACGACTAGGGCTGGGCTGTTCACTAAATGCAGACAGACACTCTCTAACCCCCCACCCTTCCCAAACAGGAAGTTTTGCATATTGACATTCAGTATTAGTGGGGGTTTTTTTTGTTAGTTTTTAATCTTGGCAAGATCTCCATTATACTTTGCTGCCTTGGGTAATGTAACCGTGATACTTGTTTTAGATGTGTGTCCTAAACAGATGTGAGCTATGGGAGACAACTGGTGAAAATAACCCACCAGAGAATCTTTAGACCTTAGTAAAAAGCAGCATAGGAAAATCTTTCTCCTGTCTGGAGGTTTCCCTATTACATCATAGGGGTGACGGACTGTCTGGAAGAAGGAAGGCTGTTGAAATGCAAAGGTATAACCTTCTTGATTCCGTTTATAGAAAAACATCACCATTAGCTGCATCTAATCTTTGTTGCTGCTGGTCTAAATGGCTCAGTGCTTCAACCCACTATGAAAATCTGCTTTTGTTCAAACATGGTGTGCCAACATCTTCCTTATTTCAAGCACAATTTTGCAGGAGTTGGGAATGCTGTACCTCAGCCTGCTTGGATCTGTTCCAGCTTTTTAAAATCATTCAAGAGTTCAGAATGCCTCAGTAACACTATGAGATTGTGGGACCTGCTTCTATCATTTTATAAGCAATTGCTGTAGCCAAAGAGGCAAGGTTTTGCTTCTGCAGAACCAATATGGCTTTAAATTATTAATTTAAATGTAGCCCTTAATTTTAAAGTAGCCATTATGCCATTTATCAAACCTAACTGCTCTGCAGATACAGCTGTATCTGGTTTTGATACTTAATTTTACTAACCATTTACTTCTAGATGAATTGAGGCTACTCGGAGATATTCAACTGGATGTTTATCTTGTCTGCTGAGTTGCTTAAGTTGCAGACACTGAAGTTATGTAAACCCACTGCAGTTTGCACAGCTATCAGAAGACATGATATGAGATGGCGGGGTCTGTAGAGTGGCAGCATAGCTGTTGTGATGCATGAGAAGAACTATAAGCTATTATAAGTTAGGTTTATTTTCACATTTCAGAGTTCTTACAGGGACTAATCTAAGAGTCTTAAAGAGTTAATGGTGTACATGGAAATGACAAAAAGAAATAGAACATTGCAGTGCTGTGTTAAGAGTTGGCAATTGCATTTCATACAGAAAATTTTATTTCAGACTTCGATCTCCATCTAAAACAAGAACAGGAAAATAATACTTTTGCATGATGATACAGGATGCTTAGTAGAAGAGACAGCTGAGAGAGTGCAATATGGCTTTCCTGCTGCTTTAGTCTTTGCTTAAATTGCCTACCTGCACTTGTTAACATTCAGAGTAGTTATTTACTGAACTCTTTAAAGATATTCGATATCTCTGTATTTGACAACTGAGAGACACTGAGCATATCTGCTGACATTTTTTCTATCTGTGCTTTTCTTAATATGTGTTTATCTCTTTCTGTTCCATTTAATACTGGATTACTTCATCCAAATCCATCACAAATAGACAATGTTATTGTAGCCATAATGATCTAGGGTACAAGAAAAACAAGCCTCACCTCCTTCTGCAAATTGGAGCAATTGTTAAATGGCTTGATTTACTCCCATTGGATATTTTTATTATTTTGACAGCTGAAATAGTTTGATATTGTGTTTTTCTGAATAACATATCTATGATTATTTTAAGAGGCTGTTTTCTTGTGCATAAATGAAATCGCATCGCAGCAGCTGTAGTTCTCCTTAAAATGCTAGCTACATAGCAACATGTTCAATGTTTAATTAGCCTTGCCATGTTATTAACATCTCTTTAATATTCACTCAGAAATACTTGGCTGTTAAAATGTAGAAAAGCTAATGTATACATATAGCTTCTTTATATGCATAAATTAGTATAAACGTGTAAAATCTGAATGAAAGATGTAGGCTAAATGCCCAGATAATTTTCTTTCACAGCCAGCTTTGCTAGTCTGTGGAATCACGGCTGCCTGCAAGGAGGTTTGAACACCCAAAGACACCCTGTGACATGCAAGGGGCATAGGTCTGGGTTTGCTGGGCTCTGGGCTGGATGATGTGACATTGTTTGATTGCCACTGTAGTGCGGACAACAGTGCTCAGACACTCGCCTTATGAAAGGGTTGAGACTTGCTGCCTCCAGGTAATAGGGTGATTTATGCTTTGCCCGATGGTCCCCGTCTTCTGAGCTCAGGGCTGAGAAGAGTATCTGACAGGGCACAATATTGTAGTCACGGGAGGGAGGGGGGTGGGTGGAGGTAGAGTGGGGCAAACTCTCTGGCATCTGTGTAAGTGGGCAAAAGTGGGAGCAGAGACTGTGGGAGGTTCTGCTGCTGCCCCAGGTGTGCTGCAGGGCACAGCACACTGCTCGGTGTCCTGCTGCCAGGAGCGCATAAAGAGGTGCATTGCCTTGGGTGTACTTGTGTCCTCTGGATCTCCAGACAAGGTGCTGCTCTGAGGGAAACAAATGTACACAACAAACCCCACCCCCAAAAAGAAACCAAACCAGCATAACCCAAAACCAAAAAAAAAAAATCCACATCTTTCTGCAGCAGGACAGACCATTTGCAAGATCTGACCTCTAATTCTTACCAGAAGTGGTGGTTTGGAATGAGAAGTAGATCTGTCGGCTTACAGCAGTGATTTCTTCACCTAAAGTTGTTTCTGAAATTTTGTGAACCACTTTCTAGTGGACTATGGAAGACAACTAGCTAAAAAAGTGTTGCCTGTTGACTTAAGTTTACTATAAAGGGTTTGTATCTCTGAATATTTTCAGGAGTCTAGGGGAAAAGTGTAACAATCGTCACCCTCTCATACTAAAAGTTCTTCAACTGCTACTGTTACCAGGCCAAGAATGCCATGGAGCTCACTCTCACTTTTCTCAGCTCCTTTGAGGATTCATTATGCTGCATCAGTTGCTAACAGGCTTTGCTCTCTGGGAACAGTTTTCAGTTGTGTGTTTGGTGGTACTCCTGTCCAGAGGTCTATACTAGTAAATCTCACAAGCCAGCCTCTGCGGGAGACAGAGAGGTATGGCCCAGGTTCTAACTGCATGGCTACCAGGTGTAGTGCACCTCTGGCCACCATCTCTAACAGGACCACTCCTTGGTCTATGCTGTCTGAGCATAGTTTGAATTATGATTCAGAAAGACCAAAACCAAGCCAGGCACTATACTAACCACTTAAAGGCTACAAGATGGTCTTGTGCCAGTGGTTCAGGTTCATGTCCTGGACATGTCTTGTTTATTACTATAAATTAAGTTATTGTAAATGCTTCTAGGTGTTTCAAAATCCATTTTAATGTTGCCTTGTGAATGTCCCAGCAGAGAATCTTCATATGAAATTCTCGCTCTACCAGACTCATCTTCAGCTTCAGTTTACCAAAGCTCTTGTCACTCAGTGAACTGTTTTTTGTGATGTGCCTTTATCTCGTTTGCTTTCCTTGGATCAATTAGGGGTCAAAAAAAGGGAGAGTGATTAACACTAGTGGTGTATGAATTGTGGAAGTGGTATTTAGATGTGGCCACAAGTGGGCACATCTGGAAAATCAATGGAGAAAAGCACTTCCCCTGAAGCTTGATGTAGAGTGAATTTGAGATACCACTCCTTGTAAGCAGTGCAGTGGGAGAAAGATATGGTTGGGTGTTACACCATAACTTCCAATTCACTGAGAGAAGAAATCTTTCTGGCCTTTCAGACACTATCAGGTTTCCAGTTTCAGCTGCTGGAGATACATCTCTTACTGCCTTCATCTAGTCATTGTCTCCTCTCACATGAACTGCTTGAGACTGGAGGAGGGAAGTGAAATGGAAATAGTTATCCTCCTTTCTTGGCATTTTAAAGACATGAGGACATGCTTGAGACATTTTTTTTCTTTCTCCTTCTGCTGTTCTCATATTCTCCTTCCTCCCTTCCCTCTTCTTCCCTCTAATAGGAGCTGCAGGGGAAGAAGGATGTGAAAATTCACTGAATTTCTTCCAAAATAAAAAATTAAAGACATAGGAATTGAACACCCCACCCTGCACCCCCACGTTGTTTCTCGCTGCATAAATAGGCAAAATGTGGTGGCAGTCAGTCAGAACAGCAGCTAAGATACTCGCAGCCAGATGACTGTAAAGGTGCCTGATTTATAAGGCAGCGTGACATAAAGGTAAATTATGCCTCATTCATATTGGGCAGGGGCTAATTGAATCCATATATCTCTCTTAACTCATATTCTGAGAATAAAGCTTCATCCATCTGGATTCTGGCAAAGTGGCAATTTTATTGCCTTAATTTCATAACTTTTGCTTCATCCATGTTCATAACTGCTGAATTGTAACAGAAGACAAAATGTCAGTGTTGGGTCTTTACCTTTTACTCAGTTGCTATGACTCATGTGAGGCACATTACAGTGTGCTGAGGAGTTGTATTACTGAACACAAGAAACATATTCAAAGATCCTATTCTGGGCAGAACAGGAAGGTTTTGTCAACAAAGTGCAAGGCTAATTGGTGTCTGTTTAGAGAAAAAAGAACAATAAATACTGTTAATACGTGATTTTACCAGTGTAACCTTGGCATGTCTTGACAATTGTGTGCCATTATCTGTTTCCTTCGCTCTGGAGGCAGTACTCTGCAAATGTTCCCACACTACTGTTTGACAAGGCATAAATGTGGCACCCACAAGGCAGAGATACAAACTGTTATCCTTCCAGGCTGAAGCTGTACTAAAGCCAAGCCTTGCTGCCATCTCGCTGATATATTAAATGCCAAGCAGTTGGGAAGAAGAAACTGTTACTCCATCCATCTTTGTGACTGAGTGCCCTTGCCTCCCTCACATCTTGTTTATTCATGAGGATTTGGAGACGTTCTGCAGTGTGGGGCTGCGTAGCTGCAGTTTTGTCTCCTTGGAGTTTGACTCCTGTCCACATACTTTGTTGAACATTGTCTTTGCATTTAAGGCAATGTTACTTTTTACTTGGTTCACACCAGCCTGTTTTAGGGAGAAGTGTAGGAACTATAATTACAGGAACGAGTCCACAGAGGTGGATGTGCAAGAGGCATGGGAGGAGAAGGATGGCAAGAGCCTCTGTTGAAATAGACTCAAGGAACTGGGGAAGGGAAAAGGAGGGACAAATATTGCTGGAGAGGGGCGCATTGGAAAAGCCAGACTGAACATTCTAAAAAAGGAGGCTAAAGATGATGGAAAAAATATTAATACCTTTATTAGCGTGTAACATATTTGTAGGGCAGTTTCATTCTTGGGTGGTGAGTTATGGTTGATCACCAGTTAGAGAGAACCAAAGGGGAATGGGCTGCGATGGCTAAGATTGAGAAGTAAGGGAGTTTGGCCTCCTTTCTCATCAGCCTGTGATAACTGGGAGCTCTCTGATGTTCCTTCCTTAGTCATTCCCCAATGTAATCAGAGTGACTCCAGTTGATCAAGCATGAGAAGGACTAATAAGCTTTGTTTCACTTCAAACTGTTGTGATTCCATCTAGAATTGTTACCAGATCTTGTAGTCCGTGAGTCTGGATATTGACTACATTACCTCTAAGATTTCTTTAATTCTTTTTTCCAGTTATTTTGGAAAACCTAAATACATTTAAATAGATAAAAAGTCAAAATACCACACATTATTTCCAGTTAAATAAGTGGAGACCTAAGCACTTAGTATTGGAAGAAAACTATAGGAGTGGTCCAAGAGTGTTAGGCAGACAAGGAATTAAAATACACAGACTTAATGCGTTTCCAAGTTGCTTGCCTCCAAAGTCTGAAGTAGGCTTACAAGTAGCCAGTACTATTTTGACCCCATTTCTAATACAAGATACTGAGATAAGTTGGCCTCCTGACTAAAGTGAAGGATGGCAATTGTCATGCTCTTTCTCCATGCTCTATAATCATGTAACAAGTATTTATAGAGAATATTAGGTTAAAAACCCCCACAGAATAAAGGGTGCTTCCATTATCTCCCTCAGCATGCAGAGCTGGGCCATGGTTGTGCTTCCATGGGGATGCTGTGCTCCTGGAAGAGGAAAAGTATTAACCCCAGACCAGGAAACAAGTTGGCCCTCCTCAAGCATGAACAAATTCAAAGGCAGAAGCAGTGAACAATATTTCAAGACTAACCTTGAACTATGCAGTGGGCAAGCAAAGACACGGGTACCAGTTAGCACGTCCAGAGAAGGACCACAAGGATGATCAGAGGACTGGAGCACCTCTCCTATGAAGACAGACTGAAACAGTTGGGATTGTTCAGTCTGGAGAAAAGAAGGCTCCGAAGAGACCTTATTGTGGCCTTCCAGTATCTTAAGGGGTCCTACAAGAAAACTGGTGAGGAGCTTTTTAGGATGTCAGATAGTGGTAGGACTAGAGGGAATGGATAGGTCAATTCAGATTGGACGTTAGGAAGCTCTACCCCATGAGAGTGGTGAGACACTGGAACAGGTTGCCTGGAGAGGTGGTGGAAGCCCCATCCCTGGAAGTTTTCAAGGCCAGATTAGATGGGGCTCTGAGCAACCTGATCTAGTGGGGGATGTCCCTGCCCATGGCAGGGGGGTTGGAACTAGATAATATTTAAGGTCTCTTCCAACCCTGACAATACTATGATTCATGGCACAGCGAGGAGCAGATGATACCTGCAGCTTTTAAATGCCAGAGCTGGAAATGTGAGTGCTGGTGCATCACAAAGTTAGTGCCAGGCAACTACAGAAAATGAAATAGAGCTCCTGGGTAATGTGGAAGATAAAGGATGCAAAAAAACCAGTAAAATGGCTCCGGTTCTTATTGCTCTGTGCAAACTAACAAATCCTTCACAAAGTGAGCATAGGCTGGACTGTTTTACCATGAGTCCTCTCCTGTCTTTATTACTGTCATTTATCGCACTTGCCCATGTGACGGTGAGTAGCAGGATCTGTCAAAGAGGGGCAAGAAATGGCCTGAGCTTTCCTGGGCTTAGCATTGCCCTGGTCTTTGTGTTGGTGCTTGAGCAGGGCAAGGTGAAGGGCTGGATCAGGTTGGCTGGGGACCTCTGACTCGCCTCACCCGTGAGGGCTGCTGTGAGCAACACGCTGCTGCCTGGAATGGGTGTGGAGAAGGCTTTTAGAACAACTCAGCTGTAAGTCCCCATCCCTGCATGGATGTCCCAGGCTGAGGGCATTCAGTCTTGTTGGAGAAGCCTAGCCAGATACAGAGGCTGACCTCTTAACCATACTCTTTGTGCCCTGTATTTCTTGTATATGCCATTAAAGTAGCACGAAGTGGAAAGTTTTTAACCTGCTTGCAGGTTCTCTCTCACCATATTTAGCATGTGAGTATATTAGAATGATGCTGTCCTTGGCATATTGAATACTGTTGTAGTGTTTATATGTTCCTTTACTGAATTAACTGTCTGGGCTGGATTCTGATGGTGGTTACAAGGAGCTGTTCTAGATTTAGATGGCATATACTGTAAGTGAAATTTTGCTGAGAGGCAGGATGAATATTATCCGCAGCTGAAAAGCATACGCTTAACTGTACCCATAGAAAAGCCACAACTCGTCAGCTCTGGAATGATGATAAATTGAGCTGATTAGTGCTAGGAAAACAGTATTTTTTTTTTTTGTTGCTACAAAAAAATGTGAAAACAAAACTTGCCATGAAAATAGCAACCACTGTTATTCTGGTGCAGATGAGAACAATGCTAAATCAACGCTAGCAAGTACAAAAAGAAAAAAAGAAAAGGAGAAGAAAAATAAATGCATGTTCAGAAAACAGTTTAATAGAAATGAAAGTTTGTGCAACCAATAAAAAGTGTGACTCATCTGTACTTCTTCCACCCCAACTGCAGGCTGTTGTTCCAAAAACCTTTCCCAGAATTAGTATGTCGAGAGTGTTTATAAGTTGAAATCTGTTTATAAGTTTAAAACCCAAGAGAAGGCAGCTAGTGCACAGAGGGTTTTATTCTTTTATCCTACTCGATGTGCTATCCATAAAAAGGATAACCACTCAGATCAAATAGTCTATAAATGGCCCATGAAGATTCCTGGCCTATAAATCAACTGAAGTCATTCTCCCTGTCTTCGTGGCATTGCATTCACTGGTGTGCATGGAAGTGCAATGGCTGTGAAGCTTATTTGAAGGCTGGTTGTGTCACACGGGACTGCCCATCACCAGAATAAGCCACCCAGAGAAGTTTAGGCACTGATGGGCTACAACTTGCCCTGCAGCATTTCTGTCATCTTGCTGCTGTTGTCTGTGGAGTTGGTGCATTTGTGGCTCTGCGCAGCCATCAGTAGTGACGCACTGACTGTTCAAAGCTGCCTTTCTCTCTCTTATCCTTCCATCTCCTGAGACAAACAGCTACTGTGAGTCCACTTCCCCAGCTCCTCATAAATTTGCAGGTCAATTATTAACAACCTTTTCAGGGTCTATTCCAAAAACATTGCTAGGAAGTTTTAATTTATTTTTATTTGGTACTATTTAGCATCATTATGAAATTATTGTGTTAATCATGGAATGCTAGTTTTTGAATAGCTAAACCACAATGTCTTACAGTGAAAAAGATAATCATCACACTCTTAATATCATGCGTCTAGGACACCTCTGCTGTTCTAATGCAGTGATGCCTGCAAAGGTTTTCCTTGTTGGAAACAAACATGTAATATGAGAGGATAGAAGATGGTCCCTGATTCAGACGGTGGCAAAGTCATTGGTCCAAACAGATCAGTTCATCAAGAAGTGCTGATAAGCCCTTGGCAAATGGAAGTTTTTCATTCTGATATGAAGTGGACAAACCAAATGATCATTTTTACAAGAAAAACTGGTTTCAATTGATGCAGCTTCTAGTTTTTCACACTTCCAGAAGGAGCAAAAGCAATGCATCAGCGTAATGGAATGATAACTGCACCGTTGTTCCCCTTTGGGAGCAGTGATATGCAGAGAGGAAACTTGGGTCTGGCAAAACTCATTCATTTACGTCATCGTCTCATGGTATCCACTCAATGACATAGTTTGTTTATTTAGTATCGGCCTTTTTACAAAGAGAAGACATCAAATGATTTAATTTTGAGTGCATTCTTAAGTGTTGTTTTGTTTCTTTTGGTGCAAGCAAGAAGAAAACATTTCTTTGACATGTGGTCTTTACTGCCCGAGTAATCCCCTCGCAAACCATTAGTAAAATGGTTTAGACATACCATGCCATCTTACTTTGGTCAGATCAAGATTTGTGATCTATGAATATCTGGAGGGGTAAAATCAGTAAAACCGAAAGCTTTGAGCAGGCTTCATTGACATTAGTTTCCTAATCTCCTTGGTTAGAAGATTGTGTGCTGAAAGAATGAGAAAGGTTGGGAAAACCAGAGAAAATGGAGCCAAAAATAAATAAACCCAGCCCAACTGAGGTACAACTTGGTAGGTAATGCATCCACACAGCAGGTGTATTTTATCTAAACCTCATACATATTTTATATGATCCTTTGTAAAATTACTGCATACTCTCAAAAAAAAACCCCCAACAAAACCCTCATGAATCATTTATGTAAAACAATACAGAATAGGGAAGGAACTGGCTTAACAGTTTCACATGCAGAACACAGCAGGCCAACTACTGACTTATTAAAATGTGACTTTTCCTTCTGGTGTAGAATACTTCTCCCATAAACAAGGTTCAGCAATGCTCAGTAAGCACCAAAAAGGTGGCATCAGGAGGGGTTGAAAATGGGAGTCAAAGTACAGGGGTTACACCAAATATCACCTTTAAAGATCTAGAGACATATCTTGGTTTTTTGGGTTTTTTTTAAAGTGATTGAACTGATAACTTGGCATCAGACCTACTACAGTCATGTGCAAGAGAATAACTCTGTGAAGAAATAAAAAGCCTCCTGACTGCACTGGCTTGAAACTTCCTTGTGAAGATATTCTGGTAAATAGGCCAAGAGTAAACTGTTTAAATCATTATTTATTTTTTTTTCTAAAAATATATGAAGTGTCCAATCTAAGTGACTTCATTTTCTCCTTGTGTTCATTCCATGTGGTGAAATTTCATGAAGTGAGTAGTGAAATTCTAGCTCTTTGTACCAAATTTTTATGTGGCTTTTGGCATTGGTTAGTCCTGAGGTGACCGTGATCCTGAATTTTAACCTACTATGCTGAATCTGCTATATCTTTCCAATAATCGAGTAGGTGGGCCATTGCGGAGTATTCCCTGAGGAGACTGCACACGATATAGAAAGCATCTAGTCTGCTTGCACCCCAAACAAGAAATTCCTAGAGCGTGAATGTGTGTAACATGTAGTATTGGGAAATGTTGTATCTTGAGTCACCACAGAATCTAATTGTCTGGCTTTGACTTAACTTGATATTTCAGTTATGCCTTGCACCAAAACGGGTTTAACTGATGGTGCAACAGAACAGATTGATCCATCCTGATGGTAGATCCATCCAATTGGATGGATCCCAACCCATTTCTGAGGTTTCATTCAATTGCTCCAAAGTAGAGTATATGAAAGATTGCAAACTGTGATATAATACTACTGCTGTAATACACTGCAGTGTACCTGGGTCATCAAAACAGTGATGCTTCCTGTAATGGATGGATACCTCAAATAATCCTGGAATCCTGTAATGGACCTCCTTGCTTCTTATTGCCAAAACTGCCTCACAGAGTCACAATCTATATAGGTAGCCATTACCGTCTCTTGACATATCAAAGTGGCCATGGGCAGGGGAGGGAAAAAAAAACAAACCAAAACCATAATCCTTTTTTTTTTTTTCTTGGGAGCCCTCAAAGGCCAGGGTGATTGTGCTAAGGGAAGGGCAATAGGCTACCTGAGGTGTGACTCAGAGTCATGGACTAGCAGCTTTCTCCTTCTCTCCTTAGGACAGCAGATAGCCCACTTTCAAAGCTTGACAGATCTTTTTCCCTGGCTCTGCATCCCACGCGTGCCCTGTCTTTCTTTTGTCTTTCCTGTGATAGGAACAGATCAACCTCCAGTTCAGTTCCTTATTCCAGGAGTTAAAATCCAATTTTGCCTACCTCGCTGAAAAGTCCTGATATAGCCTTGTCTATAGCCATGATTGTATGGAGCTAGAGATCATCTTACAGACCTTGTTGTGTGTCTGTGGGTTCTCCATGTTTCTAACGCTAATTTGACAACAAAAGCTCGACTTTTCCTCTTAGCTGAAGTAAAATCTGGAGCTTGCCCCTTAGTACTTTTAACAGGCATTGCTAATCATCTCTCAACACTTTTCCTGATAAGGGCTCCTTTGGGCATAAATGATAAAATTTACAGAAGACTTTGTAATGGGAAAGAAAGACCTGAAAAGAACAGATTTTTGAGACTGCAAGCGGAATTAGTCAATCATTTGAAATCTTACTTCTGGGGAGAAAATGTAGTAAACACTCTTACACAAATGAGGGCAGGAGTATAAGCAGTGACTGCACTGTTACAGCTTGCAGTTGTTTCGAAGTTGTTGCGTTTTTATTGAGGCAATAGTGTTCTCACTTGTAGTGCTGCCTGTCCAGGAAAATGCAACCCCATAACATCTGGTCCTTTGTTGCGTATGGTCAGTGATCAATTTATACCTGTTTTTTCCTTGAGTCAAATACTTAGCTGCAGACCCTGGATTATTTAAAAAGAATCCAAAATAATGGAGACCTTTCCCATAATCACGCTTGCATCACAGCTGACTTTTGTTTAGCCTGTCATAACAAAGCCTCTACTGCATGAGAGTTGCAATCTTATTTCACATTCTTGATAAATTTTTGTCCAGATGGGAAGGAGGGTGGGAAAGGCTTTTGGAGAAGGTGAAATGCTCTCATAAGGAAACAAACAGCAACCCTGAAACTGTGGCATGAACAGGGGATTTTAACCGAGATGTTTTGTGGGTTGTTTTTTTTTTTCCCCCCCTCCTACTTTGCTGCTCTGGAGCAGAGCACAGGGCTTGTGCTCAAAGGCAGCACTGTCACTACTTTAACTTTCTTTGCCCTATTTTTCTTTCTTCCCTTCCTCATTTATTTTGATTTGGGCTTGTTTGAGCCAAGGACTGTGTTGACACAAATTCTAGCCCACAGGTCTCAAACTTTACAGGAGACTCTAGAGGCTGGCTGTAATGATAATTCTCACTTTCTGCATAATTCCATTTCCTTTAAATTTTTCACACTTTCATTTGCAAAGTCCTTGGAGAAGTAAAACTAGAAAGCTGAACCATGACTTTCTTTGGTTTTGGACTTTGCTCTGGCTGACTTTTTTTCTGGCTCTGCTCCTATGCAGGCCACTTGTGGGCTCTGAACCACTTTGGTAACCCCAAACCAGTTTAAACCCATCTGAGCTGGAAAATGGACCATCTCAGCATGGAAAGCAGCCAGTGATAGCGTACAGCAGGGGGGTCCTGGTAGGCAGCAGATGCCAGGTGGGACTTTGAGGATCCCCGTGGGCAGAGTAAGGGCTGGTGCTGCACCTGCTGGGGAGCCCTATGGATGCTGAGGACACTGGCTGCAAGTGGTGCAGGAGAGAACACAGCACTGGAGGCCTGCCCAGGTGCAGATGGTCCTGGTTGTCAAGAGGTGCCTAGCTGGAGACATTGGTGATGGCTGAGCTGTTGCTCTGCTTAGCAGAAACAGTTTTGGAAGTCTGGTACATGTTTAACAAGAACTTAAAAACTTTGGTTTGAATGGATTTGGGTTAGGGTTAGGTCTGATTCAATCCCTCTTTTGCAGTCCCACCAAGGGAGGCACAGAGGCTCCTTTTTGACCCAAGGTGTTAGCAAATAGCATGTGCTCCAACAGCAGGTTCCCATGAGGGAACATCTGAATGTGAGGTCCAAGGACAGTGTTCGTATGTTGTTACGGCTCCATGTGCTGGGAGAGGTCTGGCTGTTTGCAGCCTCTCTCCTCTCGGTTTCCCTGATCACCTTGATGCTGCCAGCCCTTGTTATGGCTTTGAAATAGAATAAGACCTTGGCTCTTCTAAGCTTTTCAGCTTGGGCTGGTGATCCCAGCACTTGCATTAGCTTCATGAAACAGTATTAATTGGAGACAAGGGTTTAACCCCTCATAGTAAGCCTCAGTCCTGTGGTACAAAGAGCAGCCAGACAAGTGAGCTTTTCAACAGTAAATGAAATTATTCTCATCTCTGCAGGACAGGGCACACAACAGGAGAGCTGTGACTGAGTTAGCAAAAGTCTGTCTCAGACTTGCCCCACATCTCTGTTCCTGGGCTCGTTTTCATAGGTGCAAGGTCTCTGGTATCTGCAGTTTTCAGACTCCCTGAGAAACAGTGGTTCCTCAGACTTGCTGTCACCCTTTTTTTATGAACCTGGAGTCTTTCACGTTCCCTGCAGGAGCCTTACTGAGAAGGTAGTACATTGCTGGCAGAGGTCTCCCTTGTTAATCCTCGGTCCCAAGACTGAAAATAGGCCACTACTATTTAGCAATACTTTTTGCCAATTTTTGTTGTTTTCAGATCCATGGAGGAAGTAACCTAATTCATTCTCCTTTAGGTTATACCAGTCATTTCAAGCACTTTTGATCAGCATAGATGTGGATGACTGCCTAGCAGAATTAAACCCAGAAAATATGCCCTTGCTTTTAATTATTACTTTAAACAGACCTCTTAGAAATAGTCTGCAAGCCTCCAGAATTCACTAAACTCCAGCTGAAAAAAACTGTTTACCACTATGCCCACAATTGCAGGAACCATGGCAAACGTAATATATTTTCATATTTCCCATAGACCTATTAAAATCCATTTCTCTAGTCAAGATCGGCATGCCTATAAATTTAAGTCAGATTATTTTTTTTTAGATGTAGAGGCAGTAATGTGTTCAGCGATGCTGCAAAGCCTGTGCCAAGGTGCTACACATTCTACTTCTGTCACTTGTCAACCTTACCAGATCTGTATAGATTTTCAGTCCATAGTTCGTGACCTGTGAACCAATTTTCCTCTGAGCAAAGCACATTTTAAAAACATATGAAAGATCTTCAGTCTCTTTCTTATTGTGAACTCTGAAAATAAAATTTCACTTTTGAACTCCAACTGGAACATTCAGTGATGCTCCACATTAAATTCCCATCCAGAAAAATGTTAGTGGAAGCTCCAATGAGCATAACTTTAAATGTAGCTTCTATTTCCCTGGTTTTGAAGCAAATAATGTTGTTTTGGTTCATATTAAAGGAATTCTGTTGTTGACATTCATACAACATATTTTGTGGTGAGCTGGAAATGTGAGCAAACAACAAAGGCTGCAGCGTGGAGAAAATAAATGATAGAAAAAGCTGAATAGGAAAGGGTTGTGCTGTTGAAAAACAGTAACTTTGAGATGTTTATTAACATCTGGATGCTGTTTGTGAAGAGATGAAATGATAGCTGATGGGAGTTTGGAAGGGAAAGAAACTAGAAAGGCATTGAATTTCTCGTGCCTGTTTTCATGCAGGCTGAAGCAGCACTTTACTGAACTGGTGCATTTTACAACTTCTGAAGCAGCAACAGAACAACTGTAAAAATGCGTAGTGATGAAAAAAGTGAGGCAGTTTTACACTGCTGCTCTCTTAAAGTAAGATGGAATGTGTTACTTGGCAAAAGAATGTGCTAAAGATTGTGCAGTCTGTCTTATGGGAGGAAAACACCCATCGCTTTCAGCGGTTTCTTTGGACTTGGATCTAGGGATCTATTTTAGCCTGTGACTCAGTATTTTGTTTCTCCTCCTACTTGCTAGAAACAAAGCAGGGTTTTGTTTGTTTGTTTTTTAAAAGGTAATAAGGTGGCTACAGGCAGAACTATTGTTGATATTCCTTCTAGCCAAAGCTGAGGAGCAAGGTGAGATACCAGTAAAGATGAGTGGACATCGCTGCTTGAGTGAAAAATACAGAGGAGGACACTTGTTAGGGAGTATCTTATGTCATCTGCTACTGTCTGCCTCTACAAAGTCAAGTCACAAAATGTTTGACTTCTCTGGAGTTGTTGCACATTTTCCTGACCAAGGACACATTATAAACCTTACAGGAGAAGAAGAGATCATAAAGGGCTGGTTCTAATGATATCTAATTCTGTATAGTTAAAGAAGGAGAGCTCATAAAGTTTGACTTCGGAAATGTATTTAATGTGCCTTCACTGCAAGCCCCTCAAACAGCAAAATTATATGAACATAAAATTCTTCTGTCTAAACACCGTTTGACATTAATTAGTATGTTTTTATGCTGGCTGCCTCATCTTACTATTTGCAAATACCTTTAGTTGATGGCCAAAATTCTGGCCCTATTGAACTCAATGATAAAATCCTGTGCATTTCAGAGGGACAGGATTTCACTCCATATACTTTTGCAATGGAGATTCAGCTGTGATACAACCAGTGTAATACATTTGTTGTTCCTTAAATCAGCCATATTTTTTTTTGCTTATGAATCATCACCAGATCAAAATAAAAATGCGATATACATAACACAAATAGTTGGGGGGGTGGGGGGGGGGCGGAAATGAAGCAAAATCCAAAAGGTTTCTGTGTGCTAATTATCCACAAGGGTTGTCTTCTCTTTATTTATAACTGTAGTTTAGCTCAGTGCTTTTTAACCATTTCCTTTCCCAAACTACCACTGCCATCTGTACTGACGAAGTAGATTCCTCTTTGTACTTAGCACAGTGAACAGGACCTTGAACAGTGAACAGTCATCTTGACATCGGTGTACGATATCAAGGTTGCAAAGCTCTGTTGCCCTGTTTTGACAGACAAAACCCAGAGGAAAGGGAAAATATTTCTTCAGCTCAGAGCATGATGCCCTGTTTCTGTTTTTTTTTAAAAATGCCGGTTTGTGCCCAAAACGACTGTTTAAAGGCAACACTGAGTCATCACTTCCTAGGCAGGTACATTGCCTGCAAGCAACAATTTTGTTTACAAAAGATGGTAGCAGACTTTGCTTTCTATTACAAGCAGTTCTAGATATCACTAGCTATTCCTGAGGAAGAAGCATTTCACCCAGCAGAGTTTCACTTGATAAACTTCGTGACATTGTACAGGGGAGGGACAAAAGAGGATGTTCCTTTGGAGAGATGCTTTAACTCCGAAAGTTAGTTTTACTTTCAGTGAAGCCATACTTTCCCCTTTTCTATATTTCTTTTTCTCAGATTTAAATAGACAATACTGATCTCTTGTGAATAGTCTCTGCTCTTATCATTCAATTTTCCTTCTTTTTCTAGTCAACAGTCCTTACAGGATAGGAATAAAATGAGTAAAAGGCAGAATGAGTTACCACAGAGGCAAAAATAGCAACCTCATTACCCTAGATGTGATACACAGTCATTTGACTGTTGCCTACCCTCTACCATTTCTCTCTCCTTTTGTGTTTAAGATGTCTAGCTGTTATGCAGATAGCTTGTAGTGAATGTTTCACTGTGCAGTACATGCAGCTTGTTTGGTTTTATTCAGAGCATGATTCATTTAGTGCTTTATGAGGTTTCCATGCATGCCTTGTGCATGCAGCCCCACGAATTATGTCCCTGTAGGAATGTTGTCTATTATTAGCTCTGCAGAGTAGACGCCGTGACTCTGGGAGGTTGCTGTGATAACGAGACTTATCATAGAAGGACCATGTGCTATTTCTATTAACTCTCTAGGTAAAACTGAAAAGGGGTTATAGCCTAATAAACTGAGGATGAGACTGGAGCTGGGACTTCTCAGTCCTGTCCCTGAGAGCAGTGCCTCCAGTAGCCTTGCAAAGATGCTCTTTACAAATCCTGTAAAGTGTTTTAGTACCTAAATCCCAACAAATCAAATCAGGAGACATTTGGGTACTTGAACCATTTTGCGTATCTGGTCTTCTGAGCCTATATCTACTTGTTGAGTGGGATGTGTAATACTCACAGCAGCATTGTCAAAATCAACCTATAAATAAGGTTTGGTTGTTTTTTAAACATGTCTTAAAGAGAAAGTTGCTGTCAGTGCCCAACATTGGTGACAAGATTTATAATTCATCTCTCATGTTTACTGAAATTTCCTAAAAAAACCCTACCTAATGAAATTATTGATTTTATCTGTTAGGAGATAGTGAAGTACAAGCACAAATAATCCAGAAATATACAGAAAGTGGTGGGCCTCTGAACTCCAATGTTGGTTTCTCTGACTCAGGCTGATGTGTGCCAAGTTCACTTTAGATCCTTTATTTAAGTATGTATCTGTGTCTACAGTTATATGGAGCTCTGCTTGTCAGTTTAGAAGCTCTGCATTTGAATGTTACAAAATACACATCACTTTCACAGCAGTTTGTGGCAGGAATCCCTTGAGAAAGGGTTGAGAGAGCATAAGTTTGTTGCCAAATAATAACGTTTAGTGACTCAGAAACTTCCATCTGTTATGTAGACTCTCAACTTGAGCTCTGCATTTTGAAATGGGCCCTAAAACATCTCCAGGTTTCCTCTTGACATTTGGACTAAAGCATACACCTAGCTGGAATCTCAAGGTCTGTCCTCAACCCCTTCCCAGAGATATTTACTTATCACAGTTTTTTGGGTTTTTTAATCTATCACAGCATATTGTTAACTATATTCATTCTCAAAAACACCTCTGGTTTCATGCTCTTAAACTAATGCTTTGTTCCAGCCACAAGAGCAAAATATTTCTGTGATGTTCTCAAGGTGAAAATGACTCAAAGACTTTGGAAGTTGTGAGGGGGAATAAACTAATGCTTTGTTCCAGCCACAAGAGCAAAATATTTCTGTGATGTTCTCAAGGTGAAAATGACTCAAAGACTTTGGAAGTTGTGAGGGGGAATAAGAGTAGTACCTGAAGCGCCATACATTCCTGCCCAGATTGCAATGCTTGTCAAGTGACCTGGTTCCCCATTAGGCATCTGAAGTCACTGCAGCATCCTCACACACATCCCATCCTGAGCTGCTGCGAGCCCTCTGCAGAGCTGCTGCCAGCTCACTTGGTGTTGGCCACCTGCTCTATGCATTGCTCTCCTTTGAAGTTTGTGTGTACCCCAGAAAAAGTGCTGCAGGAGTGGAGCTAAGACACAAAAGTTGTATAAACTTGCTGCTCTCCATCAGTCTGACTCCAAAGTCTTCCCATGCTCTGCAGTCAAATTTTGGTCTGGTCTCTCTTAATCTTCCTACCCTTCCTGCTTCTTGCCGCTTTGCATAGCACAAAAGCAACCCTAGTCCCAGCATTTGAGAAAATCTGAAGGAGCAAAGCAAACTGCTGCATTAAACGGTATGGGGTTTTGGTAGCACTGTCATTCTCACTGTTGTGCTCTGGTGTGAATTATCCACAACTAGTCCCTCTGCACACGGATCTTCCAGGCTGAGGTGAGCCTGGAAGGAGCCTACCG
The DNA here is from genome assembly GCA_020746105.1 of Trogon surrucura. NCBI lineage: Eukaryota > Metazoa > Chordata > Aves > Trogoniformes > Trogonidae > Trogon > Trogon surrucura. The sequence continues at coordinate 12,742,800 of CM036622.1, read as the reverse complement.
AACAGTCAGCATGGCTTGACTTTCATCTTGGATTTCCCTTCTTTTGGGGAAGGCGGAGATGGAAGAAGGCAAGGGGCAAAGACTGGAAGCTGAAAATAACATTAGGCCTGACCTGAGGTCTGTGCAACATGGCCATGAAATACAGATGTGAATGGAGCATGTATCGATGCATGGGTGTTTGTGAAGACACATTCCACACTACTCCTTTCAGGTACGTATCCACAGATGAACATTAGAGGAAGTGACAGTTGTATAGTTTTGATGCTTGGGCTTATTTTTATACAGTGAAAATGAAGCCCAAGGAATTGAGAGAGAGCTCCAAATCACAGGTCAGCCACAGGGAATGTCTTTCCATTTGTTTATTCTGTAGTTGTTCCAGTATGTATAAAGACATTGTAGTCCAGGAAAATGTCCTAATGCATTTATGTGATATGATATGGCTAAGGATAGGAATAATCTACAGCAATACATTAGTGTTAGCCAGAAACTGACCTCGTCTAAATATTGCCAGGAGATTCAAGTATCTTACCAGAAGAGTGGCTACGAATAAATCTCTTCAGAAGCACAAAATAGAGAGATTTTTGCATCTGATGTTACAGAGAAATAAGATCCTTATAAAGAAGTAAATTCCATCTGGAAGTACATTCTCTTGTGGATAAGAACAGCTTGACATGACAGTATACTCACTTAGATACAATTATTTTTTTACTGCTCATTACACAGAAGGAGGCATTGTTTAATTAATCCAAACAGTTACTCACATTTTGAATTTGCAGGAAGGTTTGAGTTCCTAATGGCGGTGATGACTCATGGATTAAAAATCCCTGAGAAGCTTTCACTTCTGTCTCACCAGCGACTATCCAAATATATGATCCATATCCCACTCTCTTGACCCCTGTTTGCTGGTGACACGTGTCCAGTGTTGGCACAGTGGGAGACAGATGTTTAAGCAGCTGGGGCTGATTTTCTTTGAATGCACAGGTAAGAGGAAAAGATGTAGGAGGAAGAGAACTAAAATTGTGGGCACTGCCACAGAGCTATGGAGAGCGGAGTTTTTGCTGTAGCCCTTGGGGCAGCCATGGGAAAGTACTAAAACACAGGCCCAGCCTATACTTTTAAAATGTTTTGCTGGCACAGAAATGTCAGTGAGGAGCAAGGGCCTTTTGCTGATGTGGCAATGCAGTATAGCCCCAGTGTGAATGTTGGCCAAAAAAATCCTTTTGCTACTACAGCAAGTTCTGCTTAAGGGCCAGACGTGAACTGAGAGGACAGAACTTTTTTTTTGGCCAACTCCCAATTGTGCTTACACGTCTTAGGAGGAGTTGCTGGTATGGTGTGGCACCCCAACACTGACTGTAACTCTGCTCAGGTAACAACTCCCTGTGATTCTTGTAATAGATGCGTCTGGTTTTGATGGCTACATTTAGGGGAGATGGACAGCAATGCAGTTGCCAAGGGCTAATGTGCCCGCCTAACCATGGTCCTGGCCAATGTCTGACCAAGCCAAATTTGGAAGAAGCTAACCTCTGTAGCTGGTATGTAAATATGACTCTACATTAATTTTTTTACTCCATAGATAGTGGAGAGACCCAGGGCCCATTGAGCTTTCCTGTGCTGCAGCAGGCTGCACACCAGGATCTCCCCTTGAGTAGGGACTCCTCTCAAGGTTACTACTTGAGATTGAGAGATTCCTTGCTGCAACAGGTTCTTGGTAAATGATTAATAGCATGCTGAACTTTGAAATCTTAGCTACATGATATAAAGTCTTGATTGCACATATATAATCCGTTAGATGTAAAGTATTGACCCAATCTTGGACTAGGACTGGATCTAGCTGCACCTAGATTCTTCTCTGAGCAAGAGTTTAGAAAGCAATGGGATCCTTTCTGAACCTTGTGATTCAATGGGAGAGTCTCCCTGGCAGTTTTGTCAGACCCTGTCCCCTAAGCATTAAATATCAAGTGAACCTTGCCATCAAGTCTTGTTAAACCACTGTTGCATTTACTACCAAACTTTGTTAAATCATTGTTTTATGTCATAGAATCATTCAGGTTGGAAAAGACCTTTGGGATCATCAAGTCCAACCATCAACCCTACTCTACAAACCTCACCCCTAAACCATATCCTCCAACACCACATCTAAGTGACCTTTAAACACATCCAGGGATGGGGACTCAAACACCTTCCTGGGCAGCCTATTTTAATGTCTGACTACTCTTTCTGTGAAGAGATTTTTCCTAATGCCGGGTCTAAACCTACCCTGTTGCAGTCAATAAACCTATTGCTACTTCTCTCTTACGAGTGAAATGCGTCACTCCATCTGTGGCATATGGCTGTACGTTTTAAATGCAAAAAGGCCACAGACCAAGAATTAGATGCACATCCTCACTTTTGTCAAGGGCTGATCATGGTGCGTCAATTACAGATTAATTCATGGATTAATTTATGCTGAGCCAGTGCTCAGGTTCAGCATCTTTCCATCAACATTTATTGTGGAGAAGTGCAACTTTTTCGATCTATAATATAGCACCTAAAACTGCTTTGGTACCAGATGATTAAAATGTGGCAAATGTGACTTCAATATATAAAACAGAATTTCATGAGAGTGTGGGGATGAGCAACCAATAAGTCTAATGTTCATATTGGGAAACTGTGGAAAGTGTAGAGACACATAACGAGGCACATAAACAAATAAGGTACGATAAGAAAGAGTTATCATTGCTTTTCTAGAAATATCTCATTACCTGCAAATTTATTAGAGATTTTTCCAGAGTAGTTACCTGCATGTGCAAAAAGTTCATGTGGCAGGTATGAATTTCCAAAACAGCTTTTGCCAAACACTTGAACAAAATTATTAAGCACTGTGATTGTCTGTAACTCATTAAGAAATAGAAAACAAAGAGCTGGATTCGGTGGCCTGAAAGTAAGCACTTTGTGCCACCTAGGATGCTCTGCGATATCCAAGACACCTGCGTGAAGCTGACAGATGTGGCCTGGGATTTAAGGGAAACGTGTGCTTGTCAGTGCTACACAGGCTATGCCGCACACAACATGACATTTATACACTGAATCTCACTTAAACTGTAAGGAGATAATGAATTTTCACAGGGAAGGTCTCCAGGAGTCTCCTGGAGATCAGTACTAGGGCCAGAGCTGCCTAAATTGCTCATGAGTGTTCTGGCAAAGTGGGGCAGAGGATGACAAAAGGAAGTTTCAGAAGAGAAACGGAGCCTACTTCAAGATGGTGTAGAAAGATGGAATTTCAGAACTAGGTGACAAAACACCATCTGATGCTATCGGTAAAAGTGAGGTAGTGCATTTTTGAGATATAGATATACAGCAGTAGGCTGTAAAGTAGCTATTAGTAATCATAAAATGTTTTAAAGTCATTTTGGACAGTTCTTTGAAAATGTCAGTTGAGTGCTGATTAGGCGGTGTTAGGAAAGAGATGGAGTAGAAAACCAGAAGAAACAGTTGTGCTGCCCTAGGAGTCAATGGTGTGCCCGCCTCTTGTATCCTCCGTCCTCAAAAAAGGCATAAAGAGAAAGCATACAAAGAGTGAAGGCAGTAATGATCAGAGATACAGAATGATTTTCTTTTAAGTTACAACTAAATAGATTACAACTCTTCCACGTGTAAAAGAAATCACTAGGAGGGAGAAATATGATAGAGAGCTATCAAATAAAGAGTAGAGGAGAAGTTAGGCAGGGAACAGTCATTCATCGTTTTCTCTACTTCTTCTGTTACGTGATGCCAAGTGAAATGAGGGGTTCAAAAGTTGAGAACTGGCAAAGGAATTTTCTTCCATGATCCATAGTTAAGCTCCGGCAGCCTTTGCCACAGAGCTTTGCGGGGGCCAAAACTCTACCCAGGCTCAAAAAGCAACTGGACAAGCTCATAGAAGAAAATGTCTTTAGCAGCTAGGATATGTGAACATATGCTTCTGGTTTGAGAAGTCCTAAAGCCGTTGATTACTGTGAGTGCATTCTGGCAAAGTATTGCTGTATGCTCAGTTTGTTCTTATAGTCTCACTTCAGCATCTCATACTGGTCCCTGTCCAAGAAAGGATACAGCACTCTGGCCTGCTACAGCTATTTTTACCTTCCTAGCCCATGGCTTTTTTTACCTGTGAGGAAAGTGCCCATTTGATTCAACAGCTGCCCTGAGACACAGATGATAAAAACAATAGCTTGTATCTGGATGGGAATTAAGCTTAAATCAGCAATGTCCCAGCTTCCCATTATGTAAAACCTGGTAATATTGTAAAGTGCTGTGAGCCTGTGAGCACGTCATACAAGCAGTACAGGATATTGATGCTAATTCTTTCCTACTGATACCTCTTCCGAATGCTGCATTTCTCTAAAAAACTTCAGTCTTTCTATTCTCTAGTGATTGTCAGACAACTCTTGAGCTACTTATGTTTTAGCTTGGTGTGAAAGCGAGATCATCAACCAGAAGTAAAGGAAAATGAACTATCGTTTTAATTTGGAACTCTGGTAATCCAGTTGATAGAACTACTCCTTTATATGCATTTTGAAAATGGGAGTGGGTGAGTAAAAGCGATGCTTTATTAGTTTTTTTTGCTCTTCTGCAGTGTGAGCTTCATAATCCCCATAGCGTTAACCTTGCCATCAGCTACTAACTTCTGACATTATCCTTGAAAATAATTTTTCTCCATTTGTGTTTCCTGACTCTCCAATTCTTCAGTTTCTGATGCCTTTGTGGTATGGTACAAAGCTCTCCAACTTTTCACTTGCCAAAACCAGGGTGATGATTATTAATCCATCTCAGAATAAAATTCTAGCTTGCATAAGTTTTTATAGTTACTCTAGTAGTTTTCAAACAGCAAATGTACTATAGAACCTAACTGCCAAAGGAACATGTAACTACTAAGGTGTAGATAAGATGTTATAAAGAAACTGTTAGTTTTGTGTTGCTTGGAGTAGCTAACTGTGAAAGTTCTTGGAGAAACTTGTTAACAAAATTCTCACTGTTGTCTGGTTCCCTTTCTCTGTCAAAAGCAAACAATGTGCAGAACAATCAGTTAGGAAGTAGCCCAAAATCCACCAAATTTCCATAGACATAAATGGCAACAAGCCCACCCTGTCCTCCTTGGTTTGTTTATTTTATTTTGGGGATGGGTTGGGGTTTTTTTGTGGGGGGGGTAATTTTAATGAGTTATAAATGTTTTTCTTAGAGGAAGTTAAAATCCAGATTAAAGTGTGTTGCATAGGTCATAAACAAGTACAAAGCCAAGTTAAAATATTTTGGTGGGCTTTTTTTTTGTTTTTTTTTCATGCTTCTACAATATTTTTATTGATCCTGGACACCACCAGTGATGGTAGAAGGCTGGTGTGACAGATTTAATGGCAGAATGAACTCAGTGATCCTCACTTATCTGAATTCAGAGCCCTGCAGAAGTAAACACATACATTCATTCTCTGGGACCATGAAAGCCAGAGCCTGTCACTGTGGGGTTGTATTATCCATATGTTTTTGGGGGAACCTTCTGCCTTTCTCCTCTTCCTGTTAACACACTTAAAGCAGAAGAGACAGGAACTCTCACAGGATTGGCTTCTTTGAAAAGGAGCCATCTTCTTGTCTTTAGTCACACCTTAAGGATATTGAGTATTTTGGGAGAAAACCAAACAAACCTAACTCAAAACTAAAAAATTATTTGGAAGAAAAACCCCACTGAGTAGGAGAATTCAGTCTTAAGTCAGTCATCTCAAGAAGAACAATAGATTTTGGGGACAGAATTGCATTATTGTTATCACAAACTCATAGATGGCATAATATGGTTTTTCTCCCTCACTTTCTAGAGTAACAGAGAAAATCTAGATAACAGGCTTTGAAATGAGGTGGCCTCAGGAAAAGTATGAGTTAACTGTCATCTTTTATATCTGTCATGTATAGAAGTGTGGCTGGAAAATGTAATGGAAATAAAATATCTGCACTACTGAAGATGGAAAATATAAGCATGGACAATCAAAGTGTTATTTGCTACTTGACTGCTGTGGTTAGATGGGACTGCTCACTAGAGAAGGTACATATTGAATAGTTCCCCAGTGGCAAGAGGGCTAATTATGTGGGAAATGTCTTGGAACAGAACAAAATGCTGGAAACACCCTTGCTGTGCCATGACCCTCACCAAAGACAAAATCAAAAATCCTGCCCATTTCTCAGTATTTCTTCCTCCTCTTGATTTGAGGTTGCTTTCATGTCCAAGTGTGGAGTGAAAAACAAAGCAACAATCATCGTAATGAAATAATACAGGTGAAACTTGCTCTTTTGGTCTTGTGTTTAAGGCAAGGGCTGGGACAGTTGTGGTCCCAGTGGCCCTAGCCAGGGCATCACTGGCCATGACCAAGTTGCCCCTAGGACCTCCCCATGCCCTGCCTGGCTTCATTCTGATTCATTAACTTTTCTTTGAGAGAGGAATGGTAATTTGGAAGAGAGAAAGGGTTTTGTCTTGCACTCTGGGAGAAAAGTTCCACTGGTTAAAGAATTGGGGAGCAGCCCTGAGCTGGTCCTGTGTCACCCCTGCCACATTGCTGCCAGTCCAAAGAATGTTCCTGTGTGGTGACAACAGCTGTGAGCCCCGTGGGGTCGAGAGGCCCCAGGTCCCACCAGAGCGGGCACCGAGGGGTTTGTGCCAACAGACTGAGTCCTGCAATGGCAAGAATATCTAAGTGAACACCAAGGCTGGATGGGGTTGAAGGCAAATGTAGAGTCTGAACCATTCTGTCATAGCTGTGTCCCGTTGAGTCTCCATCTGCCTCTAACAAAAGCATTACATTTTCTCTCCTTTTTTCCTTTGTTCTGTGCTTGCCAAGTCAAGGGGCACCTCCACCTTCCTTCTCTTGCAATTGTGATGGAAACAGCACACTGGACACCTTGGGCCTTTTCCACAGCATTTGTCCCAGCCCAGGTTTGTCCTTTCCTCTGGCATGGGACATTCAGCTATGGAATGCATTGGCCTCTGCTCGGGCAGGTGAAAGTCAGTCCAGGTGATCTTAGTAAGACTGTGTTCCTTTCCATACAAAATGCTTTAGAAACAGTGATTGAGGCATCTTCTCCGAGCTTTGCTTTAGCACTAATAATTTACAGTTATCACAGGCGGAAACTTGGGTAACAAGTCCCCTAATTCATCCCAGGTATATCCATGGCACATCTAATGAGGCCCTGGTATGTTAGGATGTACTGTATTTCAGCCTGAATGTGGATAAAATGTCCTTGATAAAGGAAATCCAAGTATTTGTTGTTGAGGGTAGCCAACAAACTGACAGATCATACTGTGCTGGCACAGCTGTCAGTAAATCTCTGTATTGAGTCTGGATATGGCAGTTTTTCATTAACTTTATTATTTCCCAGAAAATTCAAGCAGGAGGGCTCAAACCTATTTTCCTTCTGTCCTAAAGGCTCCCAATAGCTTGTGGCTCTGGCCCTAGTCTTGTATTTTTTCTCCTGTTTACCCCTCCACCAGTTTGCAGAGTTGAGAAAAAGTTACTGGTTTATAGTTCCTTTAGAGCCCAATGCTATTTTTGTGATTCTATAGCAACTAAGATCCTTGAAGAGGATGTGGGAATTTTTTGTCCAATTTTTTTGACAAATATCTGTCACTTGGTTTGCCTACTCATTCCCTTGTTACTGCCTACATAGCTTGCAGTTCTGCCCTGGAAAGAAATGGAAAACTCACCAAGGCAGGAGAAAATCTACTCGCTAGTGCTGACATTTAGAAGCTGGGGGTGTATTACACAATTTGATGGTGTTATGGAGAGAGGCTTATGACATTTCTGCTTCCCCTTCCCCTTGCTCCTGTCCCTGCCCTGTGCTTCATGGTTGCTACTCAGTTTTATCCATGAGGCTGTTAGAAAATAACTTTTTCTTGATGCTTTACTTCTGAAAGAGTTGGCAGATAGAGTGGCTTATATCTGGCAGGCCAAACAAGCTCAAGTGTAAGGATGCAGTGGTGCAATGCAAGATATTTGGCTGTTTTGTCTGCTCTAGGCTGCATTAGCTCCCTCAAGCTATTGAGGGTCCATCTGCACACACACATCCCTGGTGATCCCGGACCAAAATCCATGCAGTAACTGGGCATAACCAGAGACAACCTACTCTGAGGTGAGAATGTGATAGGTGAAATGGGCAGTTAGGCTGGTTGGACATCTGCTGCATACTGCCAAGTAGCTGGATGTCCCACTGCCCATGCAACAATGTTGACAGTGTTGCCCTGTAGGCACGAACTGAAGCCAGAAAAGACATCAGTGATATTGCTAGGATGTTGGGAGGAAGCAACATATAGTGAGAATGAATATCTGTCGCTTCAGGCGTAGGTACCCACGTTCTCAGGCTGAGGATATTGCTGGTAATTGTAGGGTACCAGTGACGGAGAAACTTATTTTTGCCTGCGTCTGAGTCTTTGTGATGAAGACCCCTCTATGGTGACATATGGTGTCATTGTTTGGCAGATTGCAGGGCTCACCACCTTGAGGCAAGAAAATATAAAATCTGCTTCTACTTGAAGTTAGTGCAGACTGTGTTGGATTGCTTGGGTAGCCTTAGATGGAAAACTGTAATTTCATATCTGTGGGGCCATCTCCTTATGTGCTCACGGGCAAGGTGATGTGTGTTGCTTTTAGCAGACCTGCTTTAGGTTCAAGTGACTGTCAGGCAGCCATCGGCTGTGACTGCTGCCTCAGCAGCTCGCTGCTCTGTCTGTGGCTGTGTTCACTTACTCAAATCTAGAGGGTCTTTCTAGACTTCTTTCTCATTTCTGCGAGAGGCTGAGTAGCTCTTGATCATAGTTCTCTACTTAAAGTTGATGTTAGTTTATACCAACTGCATGATAGAGGGTGAATGTGATCATGGTAGAGAACAGTATGGCTGCAGGACTTCCTTTGTGTTGGCTTGAAGGTGGAATTCATGGAGCCAGCTTGAGCAATTACTGACCTTAACTCATTACACAGATCTTTTTCTCAAAGGTCTTTATCAATGCTGGAGTCACAGTCAAGCAGAAATAACAGCGACCATGGGCTGCAGCTTGTAATGAGTGCATAAGTTTGAAGTCGGTCATATTATTTCATGCTAATGTGTCAGGCTGTAAACTGCGACAGGTAGATACTTCACCTGGGAGGTTCTTCTGCAGAGGTGGCAACATTTGGAGCATGGTAAAAAAAAACAAGTGAAGGTCAACAAAATATAATTCACGTTATGAATTGGAAGCTTTTGTTCTACAGAGACAGATTAAAAGTTCTTGATTGTAGCTTGGGTTTTAAGCTCGCATAATGGAGATCTACTTTTTCCAGAGAAGTTGGCATTGAACTTGGTGTAATCTTCTGATGAAATACTGAAAACTAAAGTCTTTGACTTGGCAAACTGACAACCTGTAGGTTGTCATGGGAGCCAGTGTTTAAGTAAAAAGATCTTGCAAGGTCAGGCAACAGTTGTGTATTTCAGTACGTTTGGCGAGACTGCCTCTAAGCTACTTGTTGTTTATGAGTAATTTCAGTCCTGGGGTAAGTTGTGCAACCTCGTATCTGCTGGCATTACATGTGTGCCCCGTACTTGGTGATGGGTTACATTCCCAGACTGCTCAGGACTCTCATCAGGATGGTGCTGCCTCAGGCTATAGACATCAAAGTGGGAACCTTCTGTACATGCATTTGGCATGATTTGTTTGGCTGTATGAAGGTTATGCACTCACATATGAGACTTTTCCAGGTTCTGTTGGAAAAGTCTTCACATAATATTTCCAGCCAGGTTTTGCTTTGAAAGCTGCCGCAGAGCACTGGCTTTCACAGACTTATACTACTTGGAGTCATTTGCCTGTTTAAATATTATGTCCAGTGCAATGCTGTAAACAAGTGAGCAAACAACCACGGAACTATGGTTCCCAGGAGAGAATGATTGGTTAAAAAGGAAAAGTGCTTGTTTGGTCACAGCTAAATTACTAATATTCCTATAAATTTCTTCTTTAGGATTGTGTAACATGTTTGGGAATGTGGCAATAAGAGATGTTGAAATGGGGAACAGACTTAGAGGAATAGACATGGAAGGAAGCCAAGCCAAAATACATAGCGAGCCTTTTCCAGAGACAGGTCAGCAGCGATCCAAGTGTTTTCCCACAAAATGGAAGTTCAGAAGGGAACCGTAAGCAGTGGAAAATATTACATGCTCAACTTTTGTTACGAACCTCAGTCAGTTCACTGCAGGAAAAATGTTCCTAGAGTTTAAAGCCCCTTCTTATTCTTTTCTTTTACTTCTTTCTTCTTCTGTGTTTAAATACTTTTGGGTTAGCTAGGCTAAAATAAGAGAAAAAATTAAATGTTTTTCTAACATAGGAAACCTTACCAATAAAAATACTTCAGAGCTTTTAGTTTATAGCATTTGTCAGGATAAACCATTCATTTCTCCTTAGGAGGAAGGCAGCTCAAAGGAGAAAAATTTTGTGGAGTACGTTTCTACTTGACTTTTGTCTTTGGTTTAGGCTTGAAAATTACTTTCTACTTTCTATGATCTTTGTCGATATAGATGCCGTCCCGCCCTAAAAACAGTCACCCAGACAGGGGCAGGCAGCACCTCTGAGAATGGGGGCAAACATTTTTGCTGGGGAGCATCATGCAAACAGTAAGACAGTCTAAGTGTAACTCTTACAAATCAGACTGGCTGTTCCCACATACACTTGGCCTGATAATTGCTATTTCTCCTGGAGATGGTCATATGTACCCCAAATAGCTCAACCACTGCATCAGATGTGCGTGCTGGCCTAATAAAAGCTAGTACAGCCTTGCCTCTTCTTACTATATCTTGCTTATTTGAGATGGGCTACTTCTTGACAGCCAGCCAGCTGTCTGGTAATAATATTTCAGCTGAAGGTGGGATGTTTTTATTTGCTTTGTTTGTGTATATACCTATAGCCTGTCTGTTATCTTAAAGACAGGCTATAGGTATATACACAAGCAAAGCAAATTTTGAGTTGTTTAGTGTCCTAGTGGCTGCACATTACTCCAGTTAGGGCATAGTATTAGTGACCACTTACTGTGATCCCCTGCTCTTGCACAGCCTTTTAGACCTGTTTTCTGCAGGTAGGTCCCCATAAAGAAGATTTTGTGATGTTTATTAATATTTAGCTTGTCTTTAATTGTAAAGCTATTGTTTGCTGTGTACAATCTGGCACTATTGTGTTGGTATCTCATCACAAACTAGATGCAAACTGTGCTTCGCTTTTGTTTGGAAGCAGACAGAAACCATTAAGAAAGATCATAGAACAGCCCGCTCTACAGCTCTGACACTACAAAGAGAAAAAACCTGGTAGTACTAACAGCACCAAACTTCTGGCACTGATTATGCTCCTAAGTCAGGAACTAGACTCCTTAATGTTATTAATGGAGAGAGACAGAGATGCTTCCTCTATTGAGAAGGGGGTTTATAGTGGGAGTGTGATTTAGATAAACTGGCTGACCCTAGGGAGGTGCATCTGTCTCTCCCTCTTACTATTACCTACAGAGAACCTGAAAGACTTCTGGTAGGTATCAGCAGTTAGGTCATACGAATATCCAGCTCTGCCTCAATTTCTCAGTTAATAAGGAAATCCTGTACCATGCTCGTCTGTGGGGTTTTACTACTGCTCTTCAGAAAGCAGTCTGGACATCTTTGTGTCCAGCTCTTTTTTTTTTTTTTTTTTTAATCCCAGTGACGAGTTATTCTGTTGGCCTAGACAGACCACTGCACAATGTACACTTGTGACAGTGCTTCCAGTCTGGAAGCTTCTGTGCTTATTTTATATTGAAATTGAAGCAAAAAGGGGAAGCAACATCTTCCTAAGTCTGATCTGAACAATCCTGGAAAGTCAGCTGATTTGAAACTTAAGACAGGTAAATTCTCTTTGCAGGCCAGTCATATAGTGATTGTCAGCCACGTTAGTGCTTTGGTCCCTATTCTGCTACCACGGGCAAGCTGAGATCAAACTCAGTTTTCTGGTTCATAAAGACCTGAATATCTTGGGACTTAAGAACTGCCAAATTCATCCTGCCAGAGAGTTACCTGAGCTCTTTCCCACCCTGCCCTTTAGTGGTTATTGTACCACTCCTCTTTGTGGGATTTTTACTCATGGAACTGGGTGTGTGATGTTGTTTGGGTGGTTGCTCAGCCATGCTAAGGACATGAGAGCCATGACTCCTCACAGTGGCATCTCTTTCCCAGCTGCTGCCTTAAGGAACTTGTTTTTAACCTTGGTAGAAAATTCCCCTTCTCCCAGCCATGGGAATTCAACTTTTTACTGATGTAGCTGGTTTACATTTACTGCTTTCTATACCTCTTAGCTATGCTTTCTTTCACCATTTGTTAAAATTTAATCTATTCCTGCTTTTAAATGACATGTTGCTAGTGTTCAGTGTGGGATGTGGCCATAGGGATTAGAGGTGTGTTTTCCTGAAACATGAGCAGGGCTCATTATTTGCCTGTTTGACTGGGGTCTTCAGCTGGTCTGGAGAGCAACTTCCCAGCTGCACGCAGAGTCCATCATCCTACCACCTCTTCCAAGGAGTGAGAGATGAGTTGCCTGTATCAGAGCTCATGGAGAAGTGAACTCTCTGTGGGAGAACCTAGATTATTTCAAAAGTAAAACCCTCCAGTTTAGGGTGAAAAACCTGAAATTTTACTTCACAGAAGAACAAGTGAAGAAAAGCATTAATTCAGGTTCATTTTATGGTCCTGATCAAAATATTTTGGAACAGCATGTTGTACAGAGTAGGAATACTTTATTCTAGCTCAGGTCAGAGCAGGCCTATGCATGTCTCTTCTGCTGTGGCAGTTTGATGGTCACATGCTTCAAATCTCTAACAGCATTTCTCCCCAGCTGACCTGTATTTCTTGTGCCAACCTATGATCAAAATTCCCATGAAATGCAGCATTGATCTGACCATAGTGTGTTGGTAACATGGAAGCTAATGCTTCAATCTGCAGCTTCCTGGGCCTCAAAAACCAAAAAGACCAAACAGTTTAATTCAAAAACTCAGACATGTATGATTTAAGTCAGCTTAGCTGTTAGATTTTGGGGTTTTTTTTCAGTTTCCCCACAGATAAAAGAAAAAAAAAAAAGAAGGTATTTTTCATACGATGGGTATTATTTGAGCTGAAAAACTGTTGATGAAATAATCTTTTCCCAGCTATCCAACCACTCATCAAGCATCCTGTGTCTGAAATGCCTTAATTTGCAATTCAAACTTGCTTCTAGCTCACAGGTACTTTTTTCAGATAGTAGTGAGCTTTGCTTTGTTATGGGGGATCTGAAAATGTCTGTGGCAGAACAGGCTGCCAAGAGCAATCACAAGAGATCACTGCAGCTGACCTTTTTTGTTCTTGTTGTTTGTGAGTTGGGGAAGAACTTCAAAAAGTAACAGCTTCCTGAAATCTCTCCCATAGACCTTAAAATAAAAATAACAAAACAGCTCTTGAGAGTAAACAAAAAAACCCAAAAACCCCAAGAAAATACCCCAAACAAAACCAAACCCCAAGGAAAAGTATACTCAACAAGGTCATGTTAAAAGCAGAACTGAATAAAAACTAGTTAACATGTGGGTTCACCTTTACTATTTTTTTGTCTGTGGATCCCACCTCTGGTGGTGGGATCATATAGCTCATGAAGTACAAATCATATGTGTTGGGCATTCATGTGGAAAATCTCTGTGGCCAAACCATCCCGACAAACCACAGCTCCTGCTGGGTGAGTTAAGAGTCTGTCTGGAGGGAATGAGAGATCCAAAACTCCCCACGCAGGTGAGTGTAAATCTCTTCCTCCTTTCATGGTTTTAGCTTCGCTGGTGGTTTTAATTTCCATTTACAACCATTCATTGGAACTAAACGAGAGTGTCGAGGTGCCGCCGCACGGTTCGTTTACCCCAGGGGTTTTGGCAGGCTCTTTCCTTGCTGTGGTTTCTTGGGCCGGCTCTGCTCACCGGAGTCATCCGAAACCTGGTGTCAGTCTCGCCTGCATCCACAGCGTGAAGGGAAGGTGCAGCAGGTGTCAATTTGCATCAGGAGCAATATCTTGTGGCTTCTGAGTCATGCTCTAAAACCCAAAGGGGCTTTTCTTGCATTACTTTCCCCTGTACTAAGCCTCTTCCCAGAGCAAGAACTCTGGGCACGTTAAACTTTAGATTTTTATTTACGTTTTCATAGCAGTTATGAGCTGGAAGTGTTTCTCCATTATGTAATCATATAATTCTGTTTGCTTTGTTTTTTTTCTTAAAAGCCTAGAAACTAGGACCCTGAGTGCTGTGGTGAATTTATCCCTTGAAAATTAGTACAGCCCATAAGGAGGAGATGGGATGATGATTGGTTAAAATTAGTCTCCTCCTGAGCTGCTGGCAAAGAATTGCTAAGTGTAATTTATGCAGCAGGCTTTCTAATCCAACAGGCTTCATTAATATAGTAAAAATGTATTAGCAATGTAGATACATGTGGCTGAGGTTAACTGCCTCTCCTGAATTTTTCCGAAGGAAAAAAATCCCTTTTGCTTCCGCAAGCTGTGAAGGTCATCTTAAGGATGAAATCCAAAAGAAGTATTTCAGCTTGATCAACTGATCCTTTAGGAAAAAGCTTTTGTCTTTAAGAGCCAACAGAAACCTGCCACAAGCACCTTGAGTGCCTACTGAAGACAAAACCTACTTCTGGTCCGATTGCCTGCAGTCAACGCGGGCCTCATGGATTTGTTATTGTAGGCTGTAAAACACAAACATCTGGCCTGCATGGGTAGACATGGAACAGCACTGGTGCTAGGGCTGCTCTACGGTTTGTGGGACCGTGGCTGACCTTGTGAGGAGATGTATTACCTCACTGTGCTGGGCAGCCAGGTACAGTCCAAAATTACAAGCTTCAACCCATACAATAATTCACAAAAATGACTTTGTCTCTCACCCAGAATGGTTGAAATTGCCTCATTGCACTTTAACTCTTGCAAGCGTAAAATCCACAGCAGTCGATGCCAGGTCATGCTGCCAGGTCCTGTGGCTGGTGTAGAGGAAGGAATCCCCTCAACACTCCTCTTGGTCCCCTCAGTACAGCCTCACAGGCTGAGCTGCTCCTTGGGTTGCTCACCTGCAGTCACCCCACATGGTTGCCCAGAGCCCATCTGCCTGATAACGCGGCAGCCGCTGTCAGGGCAGTTTGCCCACCTTGCTGCAGGCTTGGGGCCATCTGAGGATGGACACCGTAACTCTGCCTAAAGCCTATGGGGCAGGGATGCCATACGTGGTTGCTAGCAACTGCTTCATGTGCCAAATAAAATTCCTCAGCAGCAAAAACCAGAATGTAATTGCAGCAAACCAGATATATATCCAGATACACAGGAATACGTACTTTGTCAGCCTCATGTAGGAGGAAATGTTTTGGAGTTGCGAGGTGTTTCTGTTAGCTGAAGCAAGGGGCAAACTTGTATTCCATGCAAGGTTTCTATTTTTGAAAGGCATTCATTTTATTAAAAAAAAAATATTTTGCTTAGCCCCATGCTTTGCTTTCTGGAAATGGCTCAGCAATCTGAGCTAACTATGAAAGCTCAAGGCTTTGCTCTACCCAGAGCAAGTTTCCTTTGTGCTACTGAAGTCAGTAACACTATACGCTTGCACATCTGCTGAGCATCTTGTCCACAAGTATTTGCAATAAGCTGGCAGTGATACTTATTTCTTAGAACAAGACCATTTTTTTATTCCTCTTTATATCACCCAAGACACAGACTTCGAGAACTGCTTCTCGTCCTCTGTGTCTCAGTGTGTGCTCACATGAGAGCTGTCTGCGAATGTGACCAGGGAATCGGGCTCCTGGCCAATAAAGCTGATGTTTTAGAAAAGGACATATCAGGCAATGTAAATTGCCCTCACAAGGAAAGTTTACATGTCTAAGATGTCTAACACTTTTAATCTTCTTCCTCCTCATGTACTGCCAACTTTCTCCAAGAGAATCAAACTTCCTAAGCCATCCTTTCCGACTGTGAATTATTCTTATGTATTTACCCAGGAGACAGACTATGTAGTTGCTGGCCTGTCTCAAATTGATATATCAGGTAATTATCCGTCTCTATAAACAAATCACAATCAGCTAAAAGATTTTTAATTGCATGCATGACAAATGAATACATTAAACTTTATTTCTAGCAGTTTCACAAGCAGCAGAAAAGCTGGCATTAAATACATTATGAATTCTTCTAAATCCTCTGTTCCTGGAGACTGTGAAGAACTCCATTTTCCTTTACTTCCCATATCTTGCTCTCTGGGCCTGAATGAAACATCACACACAAAGGTGATAGTGATTGTGCTCAGTTGGAAAATAATACTAAAAGAATGTGTTAGATTTTTCTTGGTTCCACCTACATTTACTGCCATTCTCAGATAAATTCTTTTTTTCTCTAGCTTTGGCTCACGCTGCCTCTCCACTGGGGTTATGGAGTTCCTTTCGAAATTAGCTCATGCTGCAGTTGCCAGAGAAATGCTCTCTCCAGATTCATGGTTGGCCTTTTTTTTTTTTTTTTTTTTTAGCATGTAATAGCACATGCGTGCCTGGGGAGTCACAAAAACCTGAGGCTTCTCATTATATGTTCCTCTGCTCCTGATACTCATGCGCAGGATTTAAGTGCTGACTGTATGTTTTTTACTCTCGTGAAACCTTCAGTGCCACGCTGACTTTTACCTCAGTCTCATCTGTTTTAAGTGAAGGTTTTTTCTGCAACATCTCTGTGGCTCGAGTCCTTGTTTAGTTTGCTGTGAAAAGCTGCTCCAATTCCCACAAGTACCTTTTGGAAGCTAAAACCTGGTGCCATGCAGGAGTTAAAGTACAGAGCCCTGTGTTTTACTCAGGACCACAGCAATCAACTCACAGAAGCAGCTTCATTAGAGACAGATGCCTCTGGGACAAGTTCTGTGGTTGTGATACTATATATGTGCATGGGCCTATGCCTGTAACGCTGTTCTTTTTCTCACTTTCTCACTGTGTTTGCAAGAACATACAATACCCTTATTTTTAGCATTAATGGCCGATTTCTAAAACTTATGTTATATGAGATTTCAACAGGTCGTAATCCTGGGTGTGTTGCCTTGCAGGTTAACACTCCCCACCCATGCAAACTTAATTTTTCAAGTTTTTTAAATGTTGTTTTAATATTGACACTGTTTTCTGTAAGACACCTTTTTGTAATCCCCTGCTTATGAAGTAATGTCATTCAAATCACAGCTGTTTCAAAACATAATAATCAAATTGGGATCCAATGTCTGTCATTACCCTCAGCCAGTTTCTAATGAGTATTATATAGAGAGGTTATACAGAAGATCCTCTATTATATTCTTTAAGGAGATCCGGATAGTGATAAGAGTAATGCAGAACCACTACCTGGAGTCAACATCAAAAAATACTCCCAGCCCAAACTTGTACCATGGATTTAACGTTTGCTTACACGTATTTGTGTGTGCAATTTCAGGCTGTTTTTATTCTGCCTTTTCTGTTGCAATTTTTCAAGTGTTTATTTTTTTAAGAAGTTTTCTGCTATTAAAAACAGACAGTAACGGAGTGTCTATGATATTTCTCTACTTGCTGGCAGCTTATCTATTCCTTTTCTGTACTCTTGCTTACACTGGGTTTTGCATCACACCTAACTGCAGGCTGCCACCAGAAGCAGCAGTCTTGCTCCTCTTCTGATTCCTGTTTTGCTCAGCCTACGTTATGGTAAACGGCTGGTAAATATCTCCTCAAGGCAGGAACTGGTTCAGGGAACAGATTCAACACCAGACTAGTCCCCGCGACAGCAAGTAGCTTTGTGGGAGGTGAGCAAGCTGGACTGGTGGAGCTGGACCGATGCACAGGAGGATGGCAGTTGCTGCAGCCCCAAGGGGAAATGGGGAAGGGACTGGCCACAATTACAGCACCTCAGCTTTCATGCAGAACTGTACTTTATTTTCCTTCTCATTACAGAAATATTTCCAGTTTTCAAGGTTTTCTCATCCTTTGCACAATAAAGTCTTTAAATTAAATACATGCTCGGATATGTTTTCAGCCCAAGAACAGATATTCCATTTCCATAGGCAATTGCAAACTCTTTTATTTCTCAAGTCTTTATTTCTCCTTATAGGGAATAATCTGCCCCGTGTATGCCTTAAGCTTTACCCATCTGTATTCCATGAGTCAACTTTCTCTGCAAAATCTTTATTTTAGATTTAGATGTTACATTAATCAGTGTAGTCGTGTCCTGTTTGTGATAATCATCTCGTCTAAATCTGACATAATATTGCTGTCAGTGGATGTATCTAGCTCTTGGATTCTGATTTTTTTCCTTTCTGTAGACTGAATTTTCTTTTATTCGGAATATGCGTGCTCTGAACTGGTCTTGGGTATATTATTTTCCTTTCCACAGACTGATGTAAAAATGTCTGGTTTTCCTGCAGACAGACAACTTCTTTCCAACAGCTGGACACTCTGCATGTCTGCGCTTGCTCCAGCATATTGTCCTTATCTCCTGCAAGGTTGCGCTGTTAAGAGACTTTGTAATAAGCACACTGAGTCGCCTTTGCTACTTGCTGTCTGAGGGTCATCCCACCAAGACCTGATGGTTATATTCTTTACATCTAGTTAGTCTTTATGCTGCTTCTAAGTTTAAAGCCAGCAAGGTTTAAAAACTTCTGTATTTCTGATCCCCATAAAAACACTAACATGACTAAAACTCTCCTTAAGCAGTCCAGAACAAAGTGCTTGGCTGCACAAACTTTCATTTTTCTGTAAAGTTACAGCTACTAAATGTCTCTCCAATGCCTAAGAGACAGAAAAATTACAAAACAATGGCTCGTTTTTGCTTTTTTTTTGTTTGGTTGTGTCATGCATAATATATAATATATATTCCTGTCCAAAGCTTCTTTATTTGTTGCATTCCTGGAAAATTCAGGATGCAAAAGAATCCATGTTCCTTGCACATTGTTTTTTTTGCTGTTTTTTTTTCTTTGGTTTCTCTCTTTTAAAAGGCTTTTCTCCTATCTCTACCCAAACTCTGCTACCTAGGCAGCATGGTTAGGTGCCAGTTAACAAGAGGGGCTGTTGATATAACCAAGAAACATTAGAACAAAGTGCCTAAAAGGTAAAGAAAGCAGAGCGTGTCTGCCTTCAGTGTCTCCAGGTTGAAGCTCTGTATGACTAACTGAGCTGGTTCTTCTAGGCTGCTGCATTTCAACCAGAGCCCTAAAGGGTGGATAGCCTTACAACTTCTAAAAGAATTGGTAGCTCTGCTATTGATTTGTGGTGATGAACAGCCAAAAATTTGCCTGTGTTTGCCTCTAACTTGCAGGCATCTCATTGTCTTTCTAGGAAGGGGTGTCACAGCTTTTCTCAAGGACCAAACAAAAACTGAGCAGCATGGCTGGTGCCCATGTCTATTACTATGACTATATATTACTATTATGACTTTACAAAGTGACTTGAAAGTACTAAAAATACGGGTGGTGTCCAAAAAGTGATGCTTTCTTGCTTTTCCACTGAACAGACCCAAAAATACTTTGGCTCATGTTAGATAACGCAGTGAAAGAGAAAATGCCTTTTCTTTGATCCGCAGAGTTTGAAACGCAATGTAAACCAGATGGAAAAATCCCAGCAGATAATATTCCCTCCTTTTGACCATTGAGGGCCATCAATCCGAGATTTCAAAGAGCCCTTGAACAGCTATACCCTATTTACAAAATGGCTTGGACTGAGAATGTTTTTGTTTGAACACAGGGGCTGCATGGAAATAATTTAATGATATACCTAGCATTGTCTAAGGAAAGGCTGAATTGTAAAAAAGATCTTTCACTCCAACATGGATCTGAGACAGGGTGACTGAGGCCAGGAAATCAGGATATTTGTGGAATTCCTAGTTTGATATACTTTATTTTGGGTTGCCCTAAATACGATAGACAGCTCAGTGTTTCAATGTCTGCTGTACCTTCATAATTTTGTCTTATCCTACTGCAAACAATTTTAACAAAATGTGTATTAAATTAATCCCAGTTTTACTGAAGCAGTTTCAAAAGAATGTAAAACAAATTGTAAACTGAAGTGGAACAATCCCAAAATACAATAAGCTTGTAACAGGCTGTTTATCAGACACATATGTTCCACCTTTAGATTTTACGTGCTGAATAGATTTTGTTCAGAAATGCTGCAGAAAAAAATACTGGTAGGGAAACAAAAACATACTGACATGTAAACAGGCTATGTAAATGCTTAAATCACTTAATGAGCATTCTTTTTATATGTCTCAATTTAAGACTGAAGTACATTGGCATTTACTTTTTGCTTTCTTAGTGCTTTGGTTATCTAGGTATACTTTTACTGCACTGATGCTAAAATGTGTAGGGGTGTTCTCCTTGTCAGTCTCCAGTCAAAAATGAAGAGCAAAGTGTTAGATTGTTTTGGTTATGTCCAGAAGCTGTCACACACTGCTGGTGCCTGATCTGTCTTTTCTATAGCTGTCTAGTAACACTTGTAATTTTATGATTAAAGATTCAGACAGTAAAAGCATTGGCTCCATGTCAGTAGCAGGTACAGGTTTCTGCTGGTCCTAGTAGTGACCAACAAAGGGAGGTGACCTCTGTTTTAACACAGGAGTCAAATGGAGGTAGGGAGACTGTCGGCTTAGACTGCTGTAACCCTGCTGGTTTTAATATATTTATTGAAATACTGGCATGGACCAGCGTTGGAAAAGATTCAGGACTAGACACAATTCCGTGTAGTGAAAATATTTCGGCTCAGTCAAACATTTTCTGTGGTACAGCTGTTTGTTGGCACCACACAGACTTCACATCTTGGAGAGATGATCACAGGCAGGCAGATGTATTACATTATAGAAACTGCTATGCTTGGCACTTCAGGGTGGCATCTATTGTCTTTGCAGGAAGAAAAAAAAATCTTTGCTTTGATAAAACTTTCTGATTCAATTTCCATAGAAAGCTGGTTCACCTGGAATGGCTGCTGCATGCTCTGGTGCTAAACTTGTCAGTGCAGGGAGAGCTGCATTCCCACATGCAAGCTCTTTAGATAACTCCTCTGCCTTCAAAGTGGTCTTGGCATTTATTTTGGAGGCTCATTTGATTATGTGAACACAGGTGTTCTTAATCCTGTCGTTCTTAGCTCTTCAAAATTCTCTTTAGAGGATGGATTGCAGAATTTTACCTTTTTCATTAAGAAATTAAATTTGTCCTGCCTAGATCCTAACAGATATTTAAGAAAGCAGTCTGTATTCCAGTAAACCCTGTTCTGCTTAAGTAGATGCAAATGACTCTGTAGCAGGTGGCTTAGTGATCCAGTACAGCCATCATTTGCATACCTATTTTGAGCTAAGTGACTGCTTTGTGACTGCTCTTGTCCTTGGGAGTTACAGTTTTAAATACGAATGCAGGACTTTGTTCCCAAATTGTGCCAGCCGACTGCTTTATTAGCTTCAGCAAACACTTTAGCAACTTACTCAGTCCTTTGGAGCACAAAAACTGAGACTGAAATGAAGAAGTTTTCCGGAGAAAAACATGGGTAAATGTTAGATCTTAAAAAAGAAGTTTAGGCCCACGTTTGTTATGGAACAAATGAGTGGTACCACTAATCCACTGGAAGAGAAGGCAATTACATTGTGTCTAGTTATCTTATGAAATATATTATTGTATCTTACGTATGCTCATGTGTCTGCTTGGCAAAACAAAGTTAATTCTGAACAGTAAGAAAGGATTCAGAATAATTCCAATTTCAGTCACCGTTTTTGCAATTGTTTTACAAATTGGGAAGTGCCCGGGTGTTTACATGAAAAAATATTAAGCCTCAAAGTAGTTTTTCCATGCTGGAATTGCATGGAAAAAATCTCAGTTTGTTGGTTTGTTTTTCTCTTGCAAAATCCAGATATTCCCAGATTTGCCATGAAGAAAACCAGGTAGCAGTTCAACTGGGCTAGAGGAACAACTTCAAGCATTTCAACTGGACTGCCAAAGAGGGCAAAGAGAGGAGACAGATGTGCAGCACAAGCAAAACGTAAGGTTTCTCATACTCTTATTTTTTTTTCACAAAATGTTTCATTCTGTTGTTCCCCCATTCTTCTTGCTCAGACCTGCATGATTGAAACACTGCTGCAGACCAGCTTTGGTACTCAGTAGGGTTGTGAATGTCATGATCAGACTGTGGTTTTCCGGTTTGTCAAAAAGCTTTTGGAGTCTTTTCTCTTCAAGGTTACAAAGCTACAGAACATGACAATTCATTGGAGTCTGAGGCTTTTCAAAGTTCCAGACTACATTGCAATTCAGCTCAAGGGAGGCTTTGAGATTAGTCAGCACATCTTTGCTACTTTCTTTCTGGCAACACCAAGTTCCTAAACTGCAGTTCATTTCTCACCCTTCCTGCTGGTGCAGTTGTTGGACACCAAACTCAATGGACAATTATAAGGAGAAAACTTTACGAGGAGTAGTGATTGCTCCAAACTCCTCTCCATTGCCTTTCAGTTTGCTCACTTGTCTGAGTAAGGACAAAAGCATTAAATATGACAGAGAGATGTGGATTCTGCTTCCATCTCTGTCACCAAACTGTCCTGTGGTTTTGGGGAAGTCACTCCACTCTCATGCTCTTGTTGCTTCCAGAGTGGGAGTGCTGTATTCCCCTTCCCTTTGGGGAGTTTTTTGAAAACCACAGACACTGGTTTCTCTATGACAGCCCTGGATGAACAGATTTTCTGCTTTGCATCGTGTGTTGTGATGATCTAAATAATTTTGCTTATTAAAAAAAAATAAAAAGAAGAAAGGAAGATAAAGATCATGCTACACAGCAGCCTTCTCTACTGAAGTGTCTGCTCTTTAAGTTTTACCTCCAGCACTCTAAAGCTACCTATAAAAAGATCCAGCCAATGTAATTTGAAATTCTCATTTGTTTTGAGACAACTGTTATATATGATGTTAATATGTGGGTAGCTCGTAACCCGTCTTAGAGTATTTATATACTCCCAAAGTGGGTGTGCTTTTGACTAGTTATAGTACACTTATGGGAAGGATCTGTCATCCAGGGAGATTTGTTTGTCAAAGTGGTGCTTGAAATGAATGTCTTCCAAGTCATGATTCAAATTATGGTCATTCTGCCACAAAGAATTTGTTTTGTCCCTCTTCTCCCTGACTCATCCCCTTCTGAAACCTGAGTTTGACCTATTTGACACAGAGATGATCTTAAAGACCCTGTGAAGGATAGGATAATACAAGTGTGTTAAATACTTTGTAAAGCACCTTAATTTAACTAAGAACTTTTAATAGAGCAACAGAGGCAAAATTAGTGTGTAGAATAATTTCTGCAAAGATAGTAAAGGTCAAAGTTAGGGTTCCAAAAGGCATTCAGTGCTGGGAAGGTGGGCTCATTCCGTGGCTCTGTTAAAGAATTCTTGCTCTCACTGAAGTCCTAGAAGTAAGAGAGGTGGATTTGGGAAATCTCTTTTCTATTTGAAGATCCGTATGTGTTTTGCTGCAGCTTAAACAGTGAGGAAAATACTTATGCCACAAATACTTTGGGTATGTTGGTCATACTGCTGAATAGTAATGTATTTTTCATATTTCACATGGCCTCTTCTGTTGCATAGATGATTTTTTTTATTCTTTAGGCAACCATAAACAAGGAGCTTTTATCTTTCCCTATATTCTTTGCTTCCCAGATTCCCACACAAGTTCAAGAAAACAATTTACTGCTTAGGCATTCAGTGTATTTTATTCCTACTTCATTTTCTCTTGTTCTTCTTTTCCTCCTCAGGACTGAAGTCAGCTCTTTTCTTTTTTTCTTTTATTTCCTTTTTTTCTTTTTGTCCATACTTTTGGCAAGTTAGCGGTAGATGGATGTTAGAACGCTTTTGCTTGAATGTTAATTTTCTTCCACAAATTAGCCAAGATCATTGTCTTTTGAATCAGTGCAATATGCAGGAACAAGCAAAGGCCCAGGAGTAAAAACTGAAAGTGAAATATTTCCTTGGTATGGTGATTGTGTAATATACAAGCAGGTGTAATATTTGGAGTATAAGTCAGTGGCATGGCCTATTCGACACTGATTCAGAAGAAGGCTTTGAATTTTTTCTTTGGTATTCAATTACCTGCATCTCAATTCTCAAGTGTATTTTAGTCTATCCTATCGCTTATTTGTAATGTAATTGCAACATAAAGGCTGAGTCTTTGAGCTGGATTGTAGTGCTACTGGTGCTGATCAAATACAGAACAAAAATCTTCTTGCTTCAAAAATGTTAAAACTCATTCTCTTCAAAAGTAGTGTAATGAATTACTGGGTTTGGGGTTTTTTTCCGTGTGGAGCAAATGGTAAAGAAACGACAAAAATGCATCTGTAGTGAGTGCTGAGAGGCAGGAAAATTGTATATGACAGGATGTCCTAACATGTATATGTATAAGCCTACCACTCCCATCAGTTCCTTTAAAATCAATGCAGTTCATGACTATAGATCTTCATATATGAATGTTAAACAGCACAGTTTTCTCAACAGACCTCTTCCTACCAAAAGATACCCTCATTTTGAAAGTGAATTTTTTAATAACACTTTTTCAGAGTGATTTTTAAATGATACTTGGGTAACATTAGAAAATAACTGAAATTGCATATTTTTTCCTATCTATGGAAAGTGTTATTGTAATTTTGAGGTGTAAGCAAAGAGGAGAATTTATCTTAAAAAGAAATTTAGAAGAGGATTAGGAAATTCTTAATCAATATCTTAGCTCAGTCCTAGCCACAACTAGAGGAAGAGGATAGTAGGCAAAAGTCAAATTAAACACATGTGAACATGTGTGTCCATTAATTAGATATTTATACACATTTATAATGTTATTTTTGTACATGCTTTAACGATTTAAGGATGTCATTAAAAGCTGTACATGAGAATTTCTAAGATCTAAGTGACTTAGATCTCATTTTCAATAATAGTATTGGTACTCATGCCTTTATTTCCTTGAAAGTTAATGGAGCATACAGTCCTAGATGTTTGGAGCATTCACATTTGAAAGGGATTTATTTTTTTTTTTTAATCTGTGCTTATTTAAATGGTATTTAAAAATGAATGATATATCAAAATGTACATGCATGAAGAAGCAACATTGAGAACATCTTTTAGCTGAGCATTTTTTTCTGCCTCACTGCC
Organism: Trogon surrucura; assembly: GCA_020746105.1. Lineage (NCBI taxonomy): Eukaryota > Metazoa > Chordata > Aves > Trogoniformes > Trogonidae > Trogon > Trogon surrucura. Next base: position 12,717,647 of record CM036622.1, on the reverse strand, counting down.
TCCTCTATGTATCATTGGCACAGAGCATCCCGAACACAGCAGAGGGTGGGGGCCTTCATCTCTTGGGTCTGTTCCTTAGGCTGAAGGCAGATTGGATGTCAGGAGCCACAGATCTCCTGGAACCTGGTGGAAATGCTGCAGCTGCATGATGGTGACACCTTTGCTGGCATACACGGTCCTTTGCCAGGTCAAAGCCATTCAGCAAATGTTATAGTGACAGCATTTGTTCAGTTGTTTCTGCTCTGGTGACTTTGCTGAGAGGTCCTCAAAGAACGAGCCTGTGGAGGGGTGCTGCCTGGTGCTTTCTGTTCCTTTTCCAAACTGTACTAGACCCTGCCCACAGTTTCCGTTTATTTCCACTGAATAAGTATGGAGAGCATATCCCATCCTTGACTTCTGTGAGAAACGTTAGCAGTGAAGCTTGGAAAATATGGGTGCTAAATCCCTTAACAGATAATCTGCTAATTCATTTGTGAAATGAGAGCGTGGCAACTCTGCTCAGGAATACCTACTGCTGTGTGGCTTGCTTTGCAACGTGCACCCAGTCAGTGGCAATCCACCTTTCCGCAGGAGGGGGGCCAGCCCTGGAAGGTCATGCAGCAGGCCAGTCATCTGCAGGAGCTGATCACAAATGTTCCCACTATGCAAAAAGCCTGTAATCCCACTGTGCACCAGGGAAAAACCGGGGCAGGGTTAGTATCAGTGCAATTTAAAATATCAGCATGTCATGTCCACAGCAACAGTTGATAAAATTACCGTGATGTGCATCCTCCCCAGTTTTACAGACAGGGTTGTGGCAATAACACAGATAGGTGTCTGCATGGTGACTTGGAAACTGCAGCACTGTATCAACCCAAAAGAGATTTTGGCACTGTGTGTGCCACGTTGCCTCTCTCCTGTATGGCACGAGAACCCCACACAGTCCCGTCTGAACAGCACCAGGCTTGCCAGCGCCTGACATCTGTGGCAGGAGCTTGAGCTTCCATCAGCTCTGCTCTGCTTCAGTGACAGAGTGAGAACTGGATAAACTCAACCATGCAGGCAGGAGGGGCAGGCATTGGTACCTTGCTCATCAAGTCCACATCAACTGAATCAGAAAAGAACCATCAACAAGATGGCATGACACACCTTTCTAACTTCATTGTTGTCTTTCTTCCAAGTTTCAACTTCTCTGAACCTTCACAGTGATCTTGTATGAGTGGGTGGGGAAACCTGCATTTGTCACTAGTTTTTTCTTCTGGAAAGCCTCTACCCTTCACGAATATTTCCAAATCGACCTCAGGCAGAGAAACTGCACGGAGGATTTCAGACCTTAAGAGTAGAAGGTCTGACAAAGTTACGAGCAACTGGAAATGGTGGGTGGGTATGATGGAAAGTATTAGCCTGGTGTAACAATGGACGGAGCAGTAGCAACACCTATATTTTTAAGTGACAAAACAGAAAGGAAAACTACGTTCCAAGGGATTTAAGGGATTTTTTTTAAACCTGTGCCAGATTGTCCCCTCCCATGTTAAAACTCACAGGATGGGATTTCTCCTTGGAAACTGCTACATCTGCAGACCTCTCCCAGGCTGACTTATCCCAGAGGCAGAACCTCTCTGGTCTCCAAAAGGCACAGATTTTCCCTTCCGAGTGGGCACACAGGTGCCTGTGCTAAGTTATTTGAGGTCCTGCCATAGAGGTCTTTCTCTCTCCTCACCTCACCCCTACCCAAGTTAGCCTGCTTTCTTTGGAGACACCCTTGTAGATGTCTTAGTTTGTTGGAAGCAGTTTCTGGGATGGAAAAGGGAGAGATACAGAAACTACGCAGCTTCTGGCCCCTGGGCTGCACAGGTTATATGGAGAGGGAAAGGAACAGCAGAGACGGGTAAGAAGCTTGGATGCGAGGAAGCACCTGCACGGTGTGAAAAATGCTAATACCTGGCTGCTGGCTTGCTGTTTTCTTAAAATATTACAACTGCCCTTCTGAGGTTGCTAAAAAAACCTAAAAAACCCCAAAACTATGCTATAGTAACATATTTCTTTATGGTATGATATTTTTAATATAATTTTTGGCAGCAATAAATCGAGAAGCACAGATTTTCACTGAAATGTGGGACCTCAGAAGAAAGTCTGGTTGTCCCAAAGTGGCATGTTGTTTCATGAGCTTTCACAGATGTTTCATGAATTTGTCATCCTGAGCTACAGAACTGCTTTTGTTAGGATGTAGAAATAGCTCTGTACTCTGCAGAGCTGTTGGTGACGTGACTCATGGTCCCACTGCGTAGACTTGGGCTAGAGCAATAGCTGGATAGAGGGAGGGAATCTTTTATATTTTTTTTTTTTGCAATCTGTTGTGGTAACAAAGCAGAGAAATTGCTTTCTCCCCTTCCAACCAATGGTAAAAGTCTTAAATATATTCACGAGAAAAATGAGTGATGATCTGTAGTAAGGATTTATTACTTTACCAGTTACTTGAATTTCTCCCTTAAGATCACAGAAAGGGCAATTAGGTATTTGTTTTCCTCTCATTCACAGAGAAGGATCTTAGGCAAAACCAGGTAACAGAGAGAAAAGCACAAACCAAATGACACCACCATAAAAGAATCTGCCTTCAGTCACTGACAAGTCCTCAAAAAATCATCTAGTTTATCAAGAAAACATAGTCAGGGATTCATTATCTAACAGATGTTTATTATTTTTAATGTCTAGTGAGTGTTTTTGGATGTGTCCTAGAAAATAGTGGAAACATTCTTTCAAGCACTTGCTGAAGCTCTCTTTGGACATCGTGGAGCCATCTCTATCCTGTCCTTAATGACAGCAGCCGCCCTTTAAGCCACCCACTTAGAAGTGCCTATTTTGGCTGTCCAGGTTGCAGAACAGAAATAAAGGGTAGGTCAAGCCACTCTTCTGGACTGCAGAAACCTAGCTGAGGACAGAGAATTTGGTACCAGACTCGAGGGTTAGAGGGACATCTTTGGACCCTCCAGCCAAGTGCCACATCAAACAGCCTTCAGTGCCTGAAGGCACTGCAGGTGCAGTGACAATGCCGCGAGGGAGAGACAAGCTTCCCTCCAGGGCAAAAGTTATCCCTTCCTTGCTGTGACAGACACAGTTTTTTAGTCCTACCTGGGCCAAGGCAGCTTTGATGCTAATAGCTCCACCACCTTTCCAGCTGTGTCCTTTTATGTCACTCCTGGGTCCCTACTAGCTCCCTCTTTTCTCTCAGCCTGTGTTTTGGGGAGGGCTGGGACCTTTCAGTCACTGACACCTCTCCAGGATGAGTGAGCACGCACAGCAATAGATCTAAGGAGTCTTCCTGTGGGTACCCTCCCTACTTTTGTTGTTTTGAGCTAGGAAGTTCTATTAACTAACTGATTGTCCCAATAAGAAGAAACCTGTCCTCTTTTGCCCCTGCCTATTAGTGAGAGAAGGGAATGATCTGTGGAGTTGTTGGACTGTGGGTCGGGGCAAAGCTTTCCCTGAGGAGCCCTGCCACAGTAATGCACATGGCAGGAGCTGCTCGCCTTGGCCCTCATGGTCTTGACCAGGTTTGCATGGTTGTCATCAGTTGTGCCCAAAGTTGGGAAAGGTAACACCAGGTGCAGCCTGTACAATTCCCCTACAGAGATTCTTAGCCTCCTGACTCACAATGTCCTTTTCAGGGAGCCGTTTCTCAGGGCTGCCCTGTTTTTTCTGGGGCTGCTCTGCTCTTGGCTCCTGGGAGATCAGAAAAAAAAGTGGTGAGAGAGGAGTGTGAAATCAAGTGAGATAAGATGTGATATTTGTAATTGCGGGGGGGACCTCTAAAAAGGTGGATTACGGCATATAAATCCTGGCTTTTCTATCCCTCTTTTGTATTGACCTAATTTTTAAGAATTAAATCCAATACTCAATAAACAACTAACTAGTGTGTCAGAGCAGGAACTGAACCATGAACCAGCAAACATGTTGTAAATGTTTGGCTACTCCCAGGAGCCTGAGTGAGGGGAAGAGGTTTCTCCGTGAAGAGAGTGGCAGTGACCACACCTTCACCGTGAGCATGGAGGGTCTGGCCTGGAGTGTCCCAGAGCACGTCTTCTCCTGGCCCCTACCAGGGAATCTGTTCCTGGTACCTACACTAGAGTGGCCAACCAACTGAAAAACATGGACATTATGGAGATTCATCACCGCTGCTGTTTTCTGCCCCAGGCACTAGCTCGGCTCTTGATTGCCAGAATTAAGGTTGACCTAAAAAGCTTTCTGCCTCCACAGTTGCTAGTAACTGCCCACTTATGTTCAATTGCCCCAAATTTATGTTGTGTGGATCGTGGCATGTTTGTACTCTTACTTCAGTAGCCAAGCACATCATGTATTTTACAGTTCATTTACAATCTCCGAGGTAACTAATGCTGATTTATGCCCTTCCACTGTGAAATCCTAGTCTTGCGGTGTCCGAATGGCAGGCCTGCTCCCAGGGTGCTATTAGGCCCGGACATAAGTGCAGTCAGCTCGCCACAATGCATGTCTCTCACTGACCTTTACGATGGCCCTTACAGGGCAAAGAACAAAACCTATTCATAGGCTGCCCCTCAAACCCCAAAATGCTTCCTAACAAAAGCAGCACAGCAAGGAGAGCGATGGATGTAGGAACCCCATCAGTGGCTGTCGGACTCCCAGTTGTAGAGTCCAGGCTCTCTGATATCATGAGTCAGCAGAAATCAGAGTGCAGTGTCAAGTCTGGTGGCCTTTTTATGGGCGAGAGGCCTCTTGAGAGCAGGGTGGACACTGTTCACCCCTGCTGCCCTGTAAGGACTCCCCACTCAGCCCTTGGAGCTGCTTCTGCAGCAGCCACACCGGATGACCAAAGCTCCTAGTCTGGGGAACTTGAGTGGGGAATGTCTGGGACCATTTTTAGCTGCTTTGCTATGGTACATTCACCTTGCAGCACAGCTGTGAGCACTCGGGCAGCATCATGCTTGAAGGAATTTTTAATCCAGTCCAGCTAACACAAATCTCTGGGTCTTTCCCCCTTGGCAGTTAGTATTGCTGTGTGACAAGGCAGTTAAGAAAACACAAAAACATAAAACAAGTCACAGGATCTGTCATGGTAGGTCAGACAAAAATCCTCCTTTTGCAAGAGAAGCAAAGATACCAAGAGGCACGGGGCACTACTTTTCATGGTATGTGCTCCCGGCTTTCTGGGCAGCGGCTGCTCAGAGACATTCTGTTCCAGTCACGCTGCAGCCTGAGCCTCCTGGCACTGCTCTGGTCGCACATAACATTGTCATTACGGCAACTTCTGGGATTGCAAGTATGGATGAGGGCTTGACTGTGTTTATCAGCAGAAAGACCACCAAAGGCAGTTTTGCCTGTGAGCTTGACATGCAGGTGTGATTCTCTGCAGCAGGGAAAAAAGATGGGAAGATTCAAAGTTTAGCAGAAAAAATAGAAAAATCACAGAGAAAGAAACAGAAAAAAAATGTATCTGATTAATTTTGCATCTGTTCTTACTTATGGACTATGCTCTTGTGTTGACTGGTTACCTCAGATTCAACATTCAAATGTAATGTGTGAATTATTTTTAACTCCAGCCTGGTAAATATCAACTATCTGCTGCTCAGACTGCATTAGCAGATAAGTTGCCAGGCTAAAGTGAACTTATTAACCAGCAACAATAAAAACATTTACAGGACAGGAATCACCAGAGCATGAGGGAGTGAAGATATCCCAAAGTGCAAGCAAACACACCCTGATATTTCCCCAGTAGAAAAATTTGTCAACAGGACTATGAACTCCTGAACTGATCTGTATCCCTTCAGTCTGGCCTCCCTGATTGTAAGCTGGAAGAAACCTCCATCGAAGCAGGCTGAAATCATCTGCTGCACAACAGAAGCTTTCCCCTGTGCATCCACCTGCCTCCATTTTTCCAGTTGCTGGGCTTGTATGAACAAGCTGTCAGTGCAACTCCCTCTCAGGTGGTCTCTGCCCATCAGTGTGGCTTTATGGACAAAGTATCTGGCTGTCCTACATGCTCAGACATTTTGGTACATGTCACGTGGTGGATGTGACTAAATCACTGCGTCTTTTGCCTGTAGTACATTCTTCATGCTCAAGAGCATCCTACAAGTCAAAACAGGCAGTCCTAGAGACACGGCCCTTTTCGTAGTCTAAATGTTCTGTAACATACTTTTCTAATTAAATGGTAAAGCAAAATAAATTATTCCTTCCTTCCCTCTCATATGGTTCTTTTTAGAGCCACCTTCTTTCTACCATCCCTCCTCCTCTTCCTCCAAAACAAAGAAACATTCCTTGTTTTGTTTCCAGGAGCGCTGCCTGCTTCCAGAAAGCTGTGCTGCCCCTCTCTTCCCGTACATCAGACTGGACTAGCCAGGTGAGACCTTTCAAACAGAAAATATTTCCAGCTCGAAGAGCAGCATTTGCGTTGTTCTTGTTGCTGATGATGGGCTTTGCAGGGTGCTTAAAAGGTATGTGTGATGGCACCTCAAAGAGATGGTAGTTTCATTTGCGTCTTACTACAAGTGTGACGGTACCAATTCTGAGTTACTTCCTTTGCCCATTCTGCCATCTCAGCTGTGCATCATAGGGACATTATGAAGGATTTTTGGATTTTTCTGCCAACTACAGGGTGCCATAATTTGCTTTTATTTGGACAAAAGTAATGCTGAAGATCCTAGCACAGAAATACAATGTTTATTAGTTATCTTATGTGAGCCCAGTGGTTCAGAGTTGGTTCCCCAATTCATGTTTTCTCTCAATTAGATTTTTTTATATACGAATGGTTTAAGATCAGTTGCCATTTGGCAACTAAAGCCCATGGGGGAGTCCACTCATGCAATCAATGAAAAAGCTAGGCCAGACTTAAAACATGGGGGTGGGACTGTGCCCATAGATGTAAGAAAAGGGACAGGTGGACAAACGGAAAATAAACACCTCTTGCTAAAAGACAGATTTTCACTTCCCCTGAGAAAACCTTGAGAGGTAGAATAGATGTGGGGTGGATCCATCATGCAGATGGATACGTGGCCTTTGGCGAGCTGGGAGCGGGGCAGGAGCAGCACCATCCTCACACCTCTGCAGGGGTGCTGTTCTGCACAGCCAGGTCAGAGGAAAATCTCACGAAAAGGTGAGTTATGCACATCCATCTGTGTCACTCCTGACTTGGAGGGCTTGGATCTGGAGGCATGTGATCCAAAAGCAGGCTGAAGGATGTTTACATCTGTGGAGTGGGGTGGTTCAAGGCTTCCTGTGTGTAAGAAATAAGACCTTGAATGTGTTTTTACATAGAGGGAGTTATTCTGATGATGTCTGAGCCCACCTCCAGTTCTTCTGGATGGAATAGACAAGATCCGGAATTACAGCTGAGGTCTGAGTCACGTGAAGGCAGGAGGAAACAGCAGAGCTAGAGCTGTGCCGTACCATGTTTTTTCTCCATCTTCAAACACATTATTAGAGACCTGGGTGATGATGTGGTCTCTGTCCACCTATAACTTTGGTTACTGTTATAACCTCCTATATGCCACTATAACCTCTTCTCCCCAAAAATCTGCACATCTTGTCAGGTTCTGGCATTCTTTTCAAACAGAAATGTTTCTCTACTGCAAGATCTTATGACAGGTTTTTGCTGCTAATAGGTTAGAAGTTAAGGGAACTTGGTTAAGTGTTTGTATTTCACATACATAGGGTCTGTTCCTACTAAAAAATTACATGACTTGCACATAAAATATATGGAAATAAATGGGGAGGATGGTGTTGCAGGAAAATCCCTTGATTCAGGAAAATACATTGTCCATTGTATTTTCAAGGCATCCCTATGAAGATATGATCTTTTCTGGAGACAAAGTGGTAATACGGAATGTTCATTCAAAATGAAAACGGCTAACTTTCCAAAAGATTTTGATTAGCCAAAATCTTATACTTGGAAATTTACATCATTTCTTAACCCTGTTCCATAAAAATATACTGCCATACGTAAGTGTTTAACATTAAATTTGTAGGAATCTGATCCAGTTTAACACATAGTAAATTAGTTACATGACGGTTGCTTGCTTTATGTTACTTTGTCTGTTCCTAATACTGTGCCTGTCTGACATTCCACTCTGCGCGTATGTTCCATCCCTGACATATAAAAAATAAATTCAAGATGAGAAGATTAGGACCACCCTGGAATATTCTTACTTTAGTCTTTTTTTTTTGTTTTTTTTTAATATGAAACCTGTATTTTGGCTTCCAAATAAATCCAGGAAAAAGAAAGGTAATAAGAATTCATTTGTAGATAATATGGAATATGTGCTTGTATGGATTTACAACATGAGTCTCTTGATTTGTGTGGAGGTGCAAGGCTCATGTCATGTTTTCAGGGTCAGGTCAGAGAAGAGCAATGAGTTTGTTTTTAACACAGCAATCCTATCAGTCATAAGTAGAGAAAAGTTCCCAGGTGATCAAAGTACATTTTAAAACCAGCTGACTGAGGTATCTAATATTAATTTTGGGGGATTTGGGTCAGATATGAAAGGATTTAATCCCCACATAGCTAATCCTCCCAAGAGCTAATTTAAATGGAGACTGATCTGTCAGTTACAGCATTGCTTCACTACACAGTAGAACTTCTGAATTACTCAGGCTTAATTTAGCTTGAAAATTTATTAAAGTAGTCTGTTACTAAAATGGAAGCAAATAACTGAAGTAAGAAAGTAGTTTTTTCTCCCATCATTGAGGATGGATCCCTTTGACTTAAATTCTGTTTGGGGAGCTTGCTCAAGGGTGAATCTTGGTGATGGTTTTGTATTTTTTGGTCAAATATGACCAAAAATACAGATTCAAAGCAAAGAAAATTATCTTTGAATTTGTCATTTTATAGAATCATCTTTTTAAGCTGGCTGAAAAAAAATCTAGATGTTTAATGTCAGAATTTTCTCCTAAAACCTATTTGTTATATTGAAAAAATAATTTCATTTTTATACCTGAAGAACATTTTGAGAGCCTAGCAGGTCCTGCACTCCCCAAACAAACATTTCATGTCAGGCTGACCAAAACAGTAACAGTCTGTTTGGCCAAAGACAAAACATTACAGCTATGAATTTCTGTGTCAAAAATTAATATGTTTCATTTCAGTTTATTCTAAAACAATTTCTTTGATTTGAGTGTTCACTCATGAGCCCCAGGAGTCTGTTGTTTGTGCAGCTCTTCTCTGGGAATCTGAAAAGTCAAACAGCAAGAAGAGAACTTGGTAAGAGCTGAGCTGTGGAACCAGCCCAACAGATTGGAGAAAACATTCTAATTCAATTGTTAAAAATGTCCTCTTACATCCAAATTTGGTTAAAATTCATGGCTTTTGAGTCTCGTTCCACACAACAAATGTTTTGTCAGACTCCATAGTGATAACGTATCAGTGTTTAACAGCGTTTTCAGAAGACAATGACATAAGCAGCCACCTGAAATTGCCAGAAGTTTTGCACCCACTAATAAATAAAGCTCAGTCTTAGATGATTAAATGTGGAAGTAATTTATCGGATTCAAATGCTCAGTCTTTTGCCAAGATTCTGTGTGTGCGTGTATTGATCAAGAGCATAAGGCATGATACAATAGGAATATCTGCTAGGTTTGGGATAGTGTTGCTCACTTCTGACCCCTACTTGCTCCCCTAGTTTGTTGCCAGTCGGCAGAAGGACATTTTTAAGAGTAGGGTGCAGGGTTGCTTTCTCAACCTTTTGGTGTATTGATCTTTCTGAGTCCTTATCGTCTTGTGCTTCTGCATCGCACTTTGTGGCATTCATTTGTTCCGAAAAAAAATCTGGCCGCCACATTTCATTTCTCACTGGTGAGCTTTGCATTGGGCATTTATCAAATTCCCCTTCAAAGCGGTGTTAAGGTTCCTGTTGATTTCAGTAAGTGCTAGAGCAGATCTTTGTGCTATACTCCCCGCTTTGGTTTATGCTGGCAGGTTAGTCTGGGCCTTTGCACTTTTCTGTCTCTGAAAGCTTTTGAAGGACACCGTTGCCTCTCTTGCAGTCTGCTCTCCCCTCCCTGTGACCAGCTGCGAGTGCCCCATTGGCAGCGAAAGGTATCAAAAATGTACCCAAAACAGTGACAGGGGATATTTGCACCTGGCTGTGTAACAGATGGGAGCACACAAAGGCCGCTGGATTCTTTGGGGGGAAATTGCTGGAGACACGAGGAAGGTTTTCTTGCTAATAGGAAGCAGCAACTCTGCAAGCAGGCCAGAAGAGCGATCAGCTACATTGGGTTCCCAGTGAATAAGGTTGCCAGGCAAAGCTAATGAAGTTTTCTCTCCAAGCTGGGGTTGCTGAACACCCTTCTCTCCACTGAGTGGATCAGAGCTTGACTATGGGGTGAGGGCATGGCATCCCTTCTCTGCCAAATCGGGGCACTGCTCATTGCCTCTCTGGGCAGTGCTCAGCTCAGGGCACACTGTGCCTCTCCTCAGGGCTTGTCAGGAGTTGGATGGGAAGAGCATGCATTACTCAAGTTTGCTCTGTGTATCCCTCAGCTGAATACACTCTTCTAGCCAAATGCCTGCCATTTGTGTGTAAGAACATAAATTTGCTGTGTCAGTCCTTTTTCCCCTCTTCCTCCTCCATGTTTATTTGTCTTTTCTGAAGTTTAATGCACTGTAGCCAGTATAATAAAATATGACCGTAAAAATCCAGGCTTGCCTATGTTATAGGTCATTGCTTTTACTTACCACAAGAAACATTCTGCGGCTGCTAGACAGATAAAGGATGGAGTGACTCTGGAGCCAAAGGCGTCATTCTGCATTATCCAGTTATTTTTCAAGCTTTTTTTTGTTAGATATAATTGCTAAAAAAAGCACTGCTGGTAAAAGCAACCTTAAAATTTATATCAGTGTAAACTGCCACTAATAAGAGTCTTTGTTATACAGGAATAAACAAAGTTGGTTTTATTTTGTTCCACTTCCTCCGAGAGCCTTTAGATAATTTGGGGACAGAGGTTAAGAAAATCTCAGAACATTGCTTTCCCTTTAATCCTTAGATCCCTCAGCTGACTCTACATTTTGTTTTCATGCTGAAGGGGAAAAAATATTTTCCTGGCAGGTTGAGAATGATTTTTCCATTAATCTTTTCTTTTGGAGCCAAGATACATTTTTTCACAGAAATCTGATGTGACATAATACTGTACCTGGAATTTCACACTAAAGAGAGTGGAAAAACATTCTCACCACAGCAAGCACTCACAACTGGGCTACAAACCCTCCAGCAACGCCAAGAAGCCAAAAGAGCATTTAAAAAGGGGACAGGAAGGGAATATGGGGCATAGTCATATCCCATAGGGAGGAAAGCTCTGAAATGTCATGTTATTTATTAAAGTCTTTCAAAGTTAAACCAATAGAACATGGTATGTAGTGGCACAGGCCAACAGTTATCTTGCTTGAAAGTTATCTCAGCAGATTGAAATTCTATTAATTAAAAAAGCACACATCAGGGCAGAATCTCAAAGTGTAAATGCGAGAGGCAATAAAAACGTTTCAGATTAATGCAATTCAAAGCAGAACAGAAACTGCTTCTGCAATGAAATACGTATGTACATGATCCTGGATTTATGAAATTTGATAGAATCTACCCATCTCCCTATTTTTTGCTTATCAATATTTTCTTTCAACATTTAAAGTGTTTTCTTCAAAGCCCAGAGCTGGAGCATCTCCAGACAGTTTAATTGTCCAGATGTGGAGCGGATTTCCTAGACACTTGCAGCATAGGGAAGACATGATGGTTTTTGCCTGGAAGCCAATGAAAATAAGAGAAATATTTTCAAACTCTGACTTGGACTTGCTTGAATGTGTCTTGAAGAATTCCCAGCCCTCAACAGACAAATACATCTGTCTTGGTATACATCTAATTATGGTTCTGCGCTGAGTTTGTCTGTGGCTGCCTGTGCATTCGCAAGACACAGTCATTCCTGAGTTGTTTTTGAGCCCATGGTAAAGCACAATAAACTAACTATTCAAAGGACTCTGGCTAGATTACTAGGTGGCTGCAGTTCTTAAGCCTGATAGAGGTCTACATTGTTTCTTGGTACTAGAAATCCCCAAACAATACCGCAATGGGAGATACATTCAGCAAAAAATGTCCTTCTGTCAAATATTTTTCTACCACGAGGAAATTTCTGGGTTGCAATATGCCACAGCTAGTGCTCACCCAAAGTGCAGTTACCCAAACTCTGCTTTGTCCCCTGTGGCAGTCAAATTTTTTATCTCCCGAGAGTAAGCCAGATGTAGCGCACTTCACGCTCTCATGCTGCATTGCTATTGCAGTATCCCTGCAGTGTCACACCCCTGGCAGGAAGGGACCAGAAAAGGCAGGCATTTCTTATCTTTTTGCAGTGCTCTGGTGGCACCCACCCTACTAGGAAGACTTAATTTTTGCAGAGCAATATTGACTGAAATGACATTCCATAAATCCTCTAATCACAGAATCTGGTATTTTTATATCTGTTTGTATTTTCAACTTCACATTAGTTCAACTCCCAGAGAAAGACTAGGTAGTCCTAGAAGCCAATCCCCTCCATTTAGCCCTGAGACTTGCCTTGTATCTGTTCAACCCACCATCACGCATTGCTTCATTTAACGCTTCATTTAGTATGTTTTCAGGCCACAGGGTTTCAAGTCGTCCTTTATGTAAGTGAATACCACCCTCTGAAACTTTAGTTCTACCTGCATATAGCATTCCTGAGCTTGGTCTGACATTTCTAGTGACTGTAAATTTTTTGAGCTTGTCACCCTTGCCTATACTGCGGAAATACAGAAATTATTGGTTTGTGCTCTGTTGTGTCAAGGGTGAGGGCTGGGCTGGCCACTGAACTCTGACAGACGCTCTCTATTAACCCCTCTCCCACCCCAAAGGGAAAGGAAAAGGAACAAGGCAGAGAGACTTATGGATTGGAAAAAAAAAAAGCTAAACCAGCTTTAATAAAAAAATAATAGTACTCATAAGGAAATAATGAAAATAATAAAGTACATACAAATATACACAAAACATATATCGAACTCAACTCCCCCCCAACTAGCAATCCCCACTGATGCTGCAGAGCAGGCTCAGTCCATGGCTCAGCAGCAGAGGAGAACTGGACACAGGACCTAAACATTGGGAAATCTGGATCAGGTTCAAAGGCAGAAGATGGAATGGAGTCCTCCTCAGATGCTGGCCATTGAAGAATGTCAACAGCAAGAGAGCTTAACCCCTGTGATTCCTCAGATTTATACTGAATAAGATGTATATGGAATGGAATACTCTTGTTGGTCACCGGTCCTGTCCATTCCTCCACAGAGGTGCAACATTTTACTTCCTTTGTGACTCCTGTTACTTCCTGGCACCCCCAAGATGTTACACAAGATTTAACAGTGACCTTGCTTACTATGGGAACAAGTGTAAGCAAGAGCCTTTCTGCATACCCATCCCTGGCAGCAAGTACAAACATCGGGCGTTAGCACTTCTAGTAGCAGACACTGTCTGCAAAAACATGCTGCTAACTTCAGAAAGTGCAGCCTCTCAGAAGTCACTGAACAGGATTGCATCTGTTTAGCTCAAACCAGGACACATTGTCACCTGTGCAGGCTACATTTTATAGCCTTGGTGTGAAGGAAATGCTGCCAGCCCTAGCAGCGGCTCCTGTTTCAAAGTACCCACTGCCAGGTGAGATGTTTCAGGTGTTGGGAGGCTGTGAGCTGTGTCACCACAAGCAACCGTTGCTGTTGTGTGCAGTGCCTTGGTGTGAAGCCAGCCTGTAGAGAATATGTATTGAGTCGTACACTTCATCTTATGCTGAAGTCCTATGTGCTGCTTCCCTCTCCTGAGAAACTAATGCTCACAGTGAGGATGCTGCTGGAAATGCTCTATCTGTATCACCCAACACAGGGCCCAGCTAAGCACCCCCGTCCACCCCAGCTGAGAGGAGCAGGCACTTTCTACATATGAGTAATGAAAATGTTTTTCTTACACTAAAAGTTCTAATAAATCTCAGCCCCTTTGCTGTATGTCTTGGGCTCCATGTAGGCTTACCACATTTGATTTTTATGACTCTCTGCCGAACTATTTCTGAGAATTGCAAGTGTGAAAACAAATAGAAAAGTTATGTGTGAGGGAAAACCTACTGCCTGTGTTTGAAATCAGTTCTCAAATCTGTGGCTGGCTCAACTTCACACTGATGTTATTGTGTGGTTATGGATTTTGGATGTTCCTTTTGCTGGAAGCAGTGACGCCAACATGCAGCCACTCTGCACAAGTTCTGTTACGGAAAAAAACAACTGTGTGCCGCAGCTGCATGCAAAAGTCAAAACAGAGATGGGAGCCTCTTTTGGCAAAATCCATCAGGCTCCATCAGTGTTATAGCAGGTAGGAAAAGGCTGGGGAATTTGCATAACATTGCGGCTCAAAATAGGGCCACAACACACAAAAATAGAAGGAAGTGAGACAAATACTCCTCAGGAGTCATTTTCCTCTCTCCCGTTCTGTCTGTTCTTTCTCCTTAAACCTTTCAATTTTCCTTTCTCTTTCCTCTTTCAATCTCTTACAGACTAATTTTATTCTCTGTCTGAGGAGAAAGCAAGAGATTTTACTTTGTTGACTATGGAGCTGGTGCTCTGCTGGGAGTGACCGAAGAGCAGTCTGAGCAGCCTGCTTGCATTGCTAGGTCTTGTTATAAAGTTAATTATAGGTCTTTGGCTTCAAAAGGATCTTTTAGCTAAGCTACAAAACAGAGGTTGTGTCTACGTATAATACTTAAAAATCACCATGATACACTATCCCGATCAAATGTCAGTACTTAGTTTCCAGGATCGTGTTGTAAATTATTGCATACAGCTAATATGAGAGTGTTACAAGCTGCATTTGACTTCAGGAATGTCAACATTGCAGTGGCAGGTGACAAAATACCCAGTCCATAAAATATTTCTGTCAAAAAATTTCTCCAATTTGCATTTCTCCTTCAACACAGCTTCATAAAGGGACTTCAGTGCCATCCATTGCCTTCCTAACTAATTTATGTTCAGTGTTATGTCTACTTGTACATCCTCTTTTTGTTCATCCATACTGACTGGCACCTCAGTACCTCTGCCCTGCGCTACAAAACTGTGACCTCAAGCTGGATTTACAGAGCTGTGACAAACTGGTTTTGTCCTCAGGAGCTGGATGACATCTCCTCACACCCCTGAAAGAGCTCCATTGGGGTGCTAGGTGCTGCAGAACTGGTCCATCTTCCTTCTCCCTCGACAGGTCCAAGAGGACATCTTTTGCAGTTGTGTCTGGCTTTCCCTGGGCTGAGGGATACCCCTCAGTGTCCTGAACAGGGCACAGGAGTTCAGTGTTTTCTTACTTTTACTGAGAGCAAAGACAGATGTCTTAGGACCATTTCCATGACTGAATGTCTCCATGTGTCATAGCTCTTGTAAGACCTTTTGAAATGACATGTTTCTGCCCAGCTGCATGCCCACCACACTTTGGCCATGAGTGTATCCTCTTCTTTCTTCCCTCTCTTGATCTGACCACATCCCTTGGCATCCTCCTGCTGAGGTGAATTAATGTAGACGATTACTATGGGGAATATAGTGACCTATTAATTTAGTGGATAATTTCTCTGCGCAGTTCTATTTGTCTACTTGCTGCAATCTGCTTTGGCACTCCCTTTTCACAACAAAAGCAGCAGCCTTAATGCTCAGGCAGCTTGCACCGTTTTTATTTCATAGCTACTCCTAGGAGCAGGTCTGGTACTTCCAGTATTTGCTGACATGACACTTCACTGTGGCAAGAAACATTTGTTTCTTCCAAAGCTCACAAGTGTATCTTGAAATCATGTATGCAAATTTTTCAGTTAACACTGATGTTACTGTTATGCAGGAAGGCAGGCCAGCAAGGCTGCAGAGGAAATATGGGAAGTCTGAATGAATGAAACCAGAGTGGGATTTTAGTGTAGAAACTCGATATACTAATTATCCCACAATTTGGTAAGAAAACATTGCCCACAGGAGGAAGGCCAATGCAATTTTTCTGTTTGCTTTTTAATAATCTTATTTTTTAAAATAAATTTTTGTACCATTGTTTCCAGAATGGTGTGTTTGAAGGAGTTGAAATACTAAAGGTATTTTGGGTAGGACGACCCTTCAGGTAACTTCTACATTTTAATTCGCAGACTCATTGCAGAGATGAGAACAATTCTACAATTTCTTACCCCTAAGACTTCTCAAACTTTGGGGCTGGGATCCTTGACTTCTTAAATCTAACATGAGCTGGATGGAGTCTGCAATATATGCCCTACAATTCTGTTTTCCCCAAGTATTAATTGCACATTTATTGGAGCTAAGGCTGTTTCTGTGTTGTTGGTGAAGTGCTGTTACTTGCTTTCTGTTTTTACAGCTTTGCAGTGGTTTTATCCCCTTCTAATGGATTTTTGTTTGTTTGTTTGTTTTACTCTTTGTTGCTTAGGCTCAGGGTTTCCCTTCTTTACTGAACTGTGAATTTGGTTATTCTAGTAGATATAGTCACCATCTCAGCTACTGGTTGAGCTAGATACACAAACATGTACACAGGTGTGCAGATGAACACATACACGTGCACATGTAATCTAGGATAGGTGATCCAATGCCTGCGAATTTGCCCCTCATGTTGCACTGCTTATCTCCGGCTGCAGCTTACAGCTGGTGGATTGTGCTGTGCTGAGAGAATCAAAACAGCCTTTTCAGCTACTGTCCTCCAGCAAGCTCCCTAGTAGCACTTCCAGATTTGCTGTGCCTTCAGTAACATGGTTTAAGTCCAGAAGGACAGCCCTAGGACCCTGTGTTTCTTTGCTGTTCCAGGAAATGCCATTCCGCATGGCCCCCTTTCTTTCTGTATTAAGCCCTGTCTGTTTAAGATTAGGCTTTTAGTTTAGGGTTTTCTACAAATACATATATGCTCTTACTTCTGCAAGGTCTTTGCCAGGCTTCCAAAGGAAACTTCAGTGCAGGGATGGCTTCTTTAGGCACATGCCACCTCTACCCCCTGCTCAGTACTTGTGTCTGGAGGAGCTCACCCCAAAGAAGTGCCACTTCAGGGCAGTGCTGGCACCTTGTTCTCTGTGGCCCAACTTACGGGCATGTGTTGTGTTGCAAATCCAGGTGTACCGTGATGTGCAGTGTGTGTGATCATGTGGCAAACCCTGCATTGGCTATAGGGAGCCCCAATTCTGGACAGCCTGAAGGGATATTACATTATCCAGACTATCTGCTTACAGGTCATACATAGCTTGGTATCATGCCGAGGCTTCAGCAGGCATCTAAGAGATTTAGGTGCTGGTCCATATGATTAGGTGATTTTCAAGGCAACTTCTTTACAGGCTTCGCTTATCACCCGGGAGGCAGCTAACATCCAAAGTCTCCAACCTTCATAAAAGGCCTCCCTATCCCTTGTTTCATGAATTTACGCCCTTCCCATGAGGTTTTTCCAGGCTAAGTGCTTTCTAGGACCTCACATGTGTGGCTCACAACCCCAATATGAGCCTGTTCCAGTGGCTCTGCTCTCTGTTAGTGGGTCAGCTCCCATATCTCTCCTAACATCAGCTCTATGAAATATATAGATGCTACAGACACAGCAAAGTGTGAGTGCTCAAGTAATGATACTATATACTTTCCTCAATCTGAATTTATTTCCAGGGTTTCTTGTGTGCTAGCTTGGATTTGATTGAATAAGAATTTGCTCATATATATTTATTCTGGGGAAGTGCCAGTTGATACACATTCAAAGAGCTGTGGAGTCGACTCCAAACCAGTGGAAGTCAGGAACTTGACATCTCTGCAGATCTGGACTATTAAGGGTGTAATACAGAGTTAACAGCAGGCAATCCGTCTATCATCATCTTTAAGACACGTGGTCTGTTGCCAGAGGTTCATTCACCTCACAACCATTGAATAAATATACTTAACGCTAAGTTTCTGTGCGTGAGGGGATTTAGGGTCTGCCGAGCCTTGGGGAGCCAGTACTGGGGGCTTTCCCTGGGGCTGGACGGCTCAAGCCTTGCGCAGCCGGACAGACTCTGTTCAGCTGCTCCCCTCTGCTGTTCAGCGCAGAAAACAGCACACTCCCAGCCGGGCAGCCTCCCCCGATTTCCGGAATAATTTCTCTTTAGCTGGTTTTCTTCTTTCTTTGACCAGGTCTGGGAGGGGTGTGGGAGGGGAAGAGAGCCTAGCTACAACTGGATATGTTTATTGTGCTTGGCAGCTGGCTGCAAAATGCAAAAGGAAATAATGCTGATTTCCTGTGCACGGTAATTCTCCTTCTTGACCTTTTTTATAGATAAGGAAGAAAAAAGATAATTTGCTGGAAAAGCAAAATAAATGGGACGCAAAATCAGTATTGCAGCAGGAGAGATGCTGGCGAAACGTGCACTGCATGGAGATGGGCTGAGGCAAAGAAGCTTTAAAGGTTTAGAGTCAAGGTCAAATGAAGGCTGTGGTTCAAGTTCAGATTTAAAAATATGACCACATTAACAAGTCTTGCTTTTTCAAGATGTCAGTTCCTTTTAAATGGGAATCTCAGTGTAGGGCCTTTGTGGGTTTGGATTGAACTGCAAATGAAACTAATTCAGATACAACTCTTCTTACCTCTTCTCCTAAAAATCCCTTTCAAATGGCTTAGTTTTGAAATTTTGGATTCCAGTTTAATTCAAATAGCAATCAGAGTAAAGAAAAAGGCATTGCAAAATTAGATAATTATAAATGATAAAGTGACAACCTCAGAATTTTTAAGCCTGCCAGTTTAAGCAACTGTTGCTAATATAAATTAATCAACTAGATTGTATTGATTTGCATTTCTTTATTCAAATCAAACCCTGCTGCCAACTCATTCTTTATGAGAGAGAGGGGAAGGGGAAGGGGAAGGGGAAGGAGAAGGGGAAGGGGAAGGGGAAGGGGAAGGGGAAGGGGAAGGGGAAGGGGAAGGGGAAGGGGAAGGGGAAGGGGAAGGGGAAGGGGAAGGGACGGGACTTGCATATTTTTCTCACAGTTTCATATTTTTCTCTTTCTTGGCTGGATCAGACATAACTTGATGCATTTTTCTAAAGCCTGACTGGCATTTGTAAGTTCTGTAGAATGGGCCAGTATTTCTGCAGTTCCTGGCTACCTCCACTCCTCCTTTCACTTCATCCTGTTTTGTCAGGAGTAATGCCAATAAAGTCAGAGGGGAATCAGAGATAAAATATTAGTACATCCTCTGGATTGAACTCTTTCGGGAGGCCTGTAAATAACTCTGATGGCATTTGGACTCTGCCCACCCATAAATGTCCAAAACAGTGAGGGCTGCAAAAACCTACCCAAGTCTGATGAAAAGCAGCATGTTCCGTCTTGAGCAAATAAATACAGCAAACTGAAAGGTCTCCTCTAGCTGCTGAGTCAGCTGGTGAGGGGCAGGCAGGCGAGATGTTCATTTTATGTGTTCAAGTGCTGTGTCTTTTGTGGCTACCTGGTCCATTTACTGTTTTTCCCAGGGTGGAGGGAAAAAAAGGGGCCCTGAGATTGCAAGAAGGGCTGTGGAAGAACATGGATTTCAGTGTGGATTGCCATACTGAGGGCTGTTCTTCACTGAGAGAAAGAAACTGATCTGAGCCTGCTCCAATCTCTGAATTAAACTCCCATTCTCAACTAAAGTGGCTGCACCATGACTTTATTTAATTCCTTCAGAAACAAAGTGAACTTGGTCAAATTGAACTAGTTTAACTCCAGATAGGAGCAACTCCGTGGGAGTTTAATGTAGTTAAACTAATTCTCTGCAATTTCACATCTTTGATAACTTTGGATGGATTTTTCCATATATCCTGACATCCACAAACCCTGACTATGGCAAATTCTTGGAACGTTTTGCTTCTTGTAGGCCCAGAAGGTCTTCCCAACACATTTAGTAGACCAGAAGTTTAATGTGAACAATCAGTAAAGCAAAGAATTAATAAGAATATGTCCACAGGCTGTGAGAAATTGAGTCATGTATTTTATACTCTGAGGTTTCAGGTATTCTATGATTCATTACTCAGAGCACAGATCAGGCTCAGATTTGTTCTTTGAAAATACAGATTGCTGGAAGTCATATGAGTAGAAATTGCCAGGCCTTTATTAATTAATGTAGGCTGCATCTTGTCTTTGTGACAAGTTGCAGTCAGCATAATGTCAAAAACTGTGCCTGCTGACTGCATGGATTGAAAGTGGAGGGTGCAGCCTCCCCTTCCTTCACAAATCATAAAACTGTCTTAAGGTCAATGTACAGGGGTTGCTTTCCTTTGTTTTTGAGCTTCTGACTTTTCTGTATTCATGCTTTTCTGAACTGCAGATTGAGAGAGAGATATTTCCAGTAAAAGCTTTGTGATCCCATGACTTCAAGAGCAGAAGCTTTAAGTAAATTCGCAAATTTTCGTGAAAAAAGTGCAATTCTGTAGCTGCCTGAATTCCAAACAAGCCTGCCCAAAGTATTTAATTTAGATAGGTTATCATTCCTTACTATCTACCTAGTGCTGATAGTGGCTGTAAAATCCCTAGAAATAGTGGCATTTCCATTTATTTCTGTGTTTCGCTTGTAGAACATACTCCTGACATGAAAATGCCATAAAAATGCAAGGTAATTAGTATTATGTAACTCCTTAACGTCCAGGAGCAGGATTAACAATTTGAGTGGTGCCTGTAAGAAAACCCTATTATATTTCAGTAAACCTGTCATTTTTGATCTCTTAAGTAATTTTAAATAAAATTGCACTGGCTTAGTCAGCGTGGGGGAAAAAAAAAAAAACTTAGTATAATCTTGACTGTGATTATAATACATGTATTCCTTCATTTCAATAAAATCTCTGCACAGCACCTGGAATTTTATGGAGAGATCCTGCACTGGGGATTTGTATGCAGCACGCTTGCATACAAAATGTCAGAATTGCATGGACAAGGACAGCAGTGAAATTTAAAAGGTGATGGATAAGACAGATGGCTGAGCAGAAGTGGTCTGCATTGCCATGGAGAAAAGCCTGATGCCATCCTCAGCAATCAGTGCTCAAGCTTGCAAGAGTCTGGCTGCTTTGGAAGCATCTGAGCCAACCCTGGGTGTTGCAATATGCCAGTTTTCCAAGAAACAGATTGATGTACAGTGCGTACTATTTTTTATTTTCTTGAGGGAGGAGGGGAGAACTATCTATGGATCCAGGGCTGTCATTTGGCTTTGAATTTTGTCTTATCAATGCATTTATTGACACCTAGGAAGATTCCTTTGAAATAGAGATGACATTGTGAATATTGACATATCCTCCTTGGAAACTGCTTCTTTCCCCCTCCAGGGAAAGCAGGAAACCACTGTTTGTACATAATCTACTAATTTAATCTGTGGGAAAGGTCCTGTGTTCCTCCCTTGAGACTGATGACAGTGTTGATCTCTGCTTTTCAGGGAGTTTCACTGCACTTTGCGGGCTTGCTTTTGGGAGGGGATTGCACTCCCCAGTGGTCCATGCAACAGCCAGCTAGAGCTGATGCCCACATTTCTTCACAAGTTCCTGCTGGGTCAGGCTCAAGGCTGTGTCTGGTAATAACTGGGAATGGGAAGGAAACAGTCTGGGAACCCAGAGTATTGCTGAGCAATACAGGGAATCAGAATTGAAATAAAGTGAGAATATTCCCCGAAAGGAAGTGTGAAAGCTTTCTGCCTTCCAGGGCTGAAATCCTCTGGAAATACAAAGATCTACCAGAGTTTAAACAGTGACTCAGTCTGTAACTGCAAGTAATGGGTGCCAAAACAAAGATAGTTAAGCCAAACCAATGTAATTTCTGACCATTTCTTTTTTCTAAAGCGTTTGATGATTGTGAAAGTTTCCATTTAATTTAAGAGAATGCAGCAAGATGTGGAGCTGTATTACAGGCATTTGAGGGGTACTGGCAGCCCATGCAATGTGAGCAATATGTTTTTAAGTGGCAAACCTAAAGGATGGCGAAAGCACAGAGAAATACATGATTGGCCTGATAAGCCAATGTTACAATTTCAGGGAAAATACCGAACTCTTGGTAGAAGACTAGGCTGAGTCTAGAGTAGAGCAAAACACTCAGTAAAGGCTAAACCACTGACAAGATAATTAAAACATAGCCTGAGAGGAAAGTGCCCATCTGCGGTGGAGCTCACAGAGAGCAAGCAGTTCACCGAGACATCATGCCTGGTAGCAGACCCGAGGCAGAAAGTGATGTAAATCTTCAACAGACAGCATATAAAAAATGTGCCATGCATTTGGGGAGAGGTACTGCCACAGGTCGTGGTGCCTTGAGAGAGATGGCAAGCCCAAGGGGATGCCAGCAGTGCCGTGAGTGTTAAGGTGGATCCAGCTTAGTGGCGTGTTGAGCAAATGCCAGCAGGTGAGATGGGTTTTTCAGTTGGATGGGGACATGCAACCTAGAGTGGTTTCAGAAGCAGGGATCTTACAGGACTGGATGAGTAGCTGTTGGTGGGAAAAGCCCCTCTGAAAGTCTGATACAGTCGATATCAGTTCTGACAACAGACAGGAGAGGGAAAGGCCATATGCTAGAGGGATAGGGGTGGAAATGACATAAACAGCAGCTCAGCAGTATTCCCTTATGTTGCTTGAGTCTAGACCATTATAGCTGAGGTCACTCTAGTCCAGTTTCTGAACTGCAGGACATTGAATCTCTCCCCAACCCTGAATCTTAACACTTCTCCAGGGACTAGATCCTGCAGAGGGGAGCTGCTGGGTTGGGGATGTTTTTCTTCCCTTGTTTTGACAGATGAGAAAAGATTTTGCCTAAGAGCAGACCTCAGTCCTGGTTGTGGACCTTGTTTTTAAGACATCTTTATTGCAAAAAGAGATAAGGAGAAGGGTGTCCTCTTTCCTTTACAGCCTCTTCTCTCCCAGAGTAGGAGCCCAGACAAATCCAGTGCAGGGTCCGGGAGAAAGACAGAGGAGGGTGGAGGAGGTGACACCTCCTTTGCAGGAGAGGGAGATGTTGGCACAGAGAGCACTTCGGGGCCCAGATCTGGCCAGTGGCTGTGATCCTCCCACTGGGACATCTAGGAAACGTGCAGTTTGACAGGGAAGTTAATGCTCCAGATAGGGGTGTGGAAAAGAGAGCTGAGAGAAGAATTAATTACAAATGGGACATAATCATGCAATAGTACAACTTTGGTGTCATTTAATTTCTGTGTAAACAGAGCATGGTTTTGTGCTCATGGTTAGCAGGGAATGGAGTCAGGAAGCCGTATTAAATTCTTGGCACTGTCTCTGATTCACTTCATGGCCTTCAGGAAATTACTTAATTGTGGGGTCCTGTGAGGTGCTGAGCACATGCTGAGGAGCATTTCTTTCCTCTGAGGCAACAGGGAGTTTGTGAATCAGAACCTGAGGATCTCAGCACCTCAGAGGGCCAGGGTTTGCTCACTGAAAAAATACAGTCCCCTTGTCTTTGTAGCTTGCACAAAAATTGAGTTCAAGAATCCAGGGTGCTGGTAGCCTTGAAACCTGCAAAGCAAAGAGGATGGTTTGCTGGGCATCTGTGAGGAAGCCAGCTAGAAAGGGCTGTAATTGAATTAAAGGATGGACTGGCTTTGTTGAAAGAAAGGGGAACAGAAGCACTCAGGCATAAGGGCTCACATTGTGAAACAAATTACAGGCTGACACATCAGCTAATAATCTGCGCTTTGGTGCAATAGACAAGAATAACTTAAAACCTCTGTGTCTGGCAAAGGGGAACTGAGAGTAATGGAGGAAGCTTGTTTCCACTGAAGCTCCACTGACCAGGTCATCTGAACTTCATCTGGGGTCGGGTGGAAGGGGACCCACCAGCGAGGCAGGTCCCTGAGGGAAACCACGTTTTTAATAGATACATGTGTCAGGGACTAAGGGTTTTCTGGCTGGAGGCAAGGCAAATGCTGACAGCACTGGCAGGACTGAATAAAGATACTGCCTGTAGCTGCTAAATTGTGTGTGCAGCCCAGCACATACTGAATATTGCCTGGGCTGGAGTGTATTCTCCCCAGTTCCTGCTGAAAATGGAGAAGGCTGCTTCTGTGCATGATGGTCACTCCTTCCCACTGTGCTGCAGGGACACCAGTTCCTCCATGCTGGTGCTGAGGGCCCCAGGGCAGTGCTCGTCAGCGGAGCAGGGAGGTGGTGTCAGCCATCCTGCGAAGTGCGAGAGCTTTACACAGTGTGCAGTTTAAGTCTGCACCAATGGACATAATGGGACTCTTCCTGTATTATCACTGCAAGTGGCTGCTTTTTTGAAATGGTTTAGGTTTGCAGCCTTGGAAACCACCTACCACATCCCCCCAGACAAATCCCAGCTGAGCAGTATGGCTCCGTGTCACACATCCCAGGAGTCCCGTCAGGCAGAGCTGGGCTGCTCTGCAGCCTTGCGATGTACATGCAGGCTTGGTAATGTGTTTTTGACCAGAACAGTAGATATCCTCAATCCAGGAGATTTCCCTGGCTTTCCTGCGCCAAGTCTCTAAAATCCTTTGTGTCCCTCCACTGACCCTGTGCCTTCGTTTCTCCCCGGGTACCCTTTCCTTAGATATAGACAAGCCTGAAACATCCAACAGTGAAAATGAACACCAAGAAAATACGTATAATCAGCTGTGTGCAGGTCATGTGTTCAGAAGATCAGCCAGATAAACATTGATATAATAAATAGATTTATTTCATGACATTTAGTCATCAAGAAATATTTATGGTAAAACCTCAGTTTTATTTTTAAGATGTGGTGCTGATTTCACATATATATGTATATACATACACACACATATTGGTAGAAGATCTATGTTTATGTTAAAGAGGCACAAGAAACCACTTGCTATTTAAAACTAGAACATATATTCCAGCTGAACAAAAAGTCTTCCTTGTCTGCATGAGCTCTGTTTCTCTGTAATATTTCTCCTTCTCTTTTGTGGGTCTCTGGTTTCTTCCTTTTTTTCCTGGTGCTCTTCCATGTACTACCATTACCCTCTGACTGACTTACTGTATTTACCTGGATTTTGACATTATCTATCCCGTCTTCATAGTGTGCTGGTGATACCATGTTTTGTAAAAGTGACACCACTCTATGCTGCCTAAATTGTTTAATCTTACTGGTAGTTGTTTAACCAAAGAAGTTTGAAATATTAATTTTCTTTTTTTTTTTGCTATTGAGCTGAGATGTCTCTTTTAACTGTGCTAGGAACTGCTGTCACTGAAATAAATTGAGTTAGGCTGATGCAAATGAGACCAAAATTTGGCCCCATCTGTTCTACATAATCTGGTTCCTAAATCAGGAGAAACAGTCACTAGGAAATGACACCCAGTATTTTATTTTTGTGGTAATTTGTTTTTTTTCACTTTTGAAAACTACTCAAGCTAGTAATGCAGACTAGCATGCCAAACTTGCTGGTTCCATCAAGGACAATGTTGGAGAACTTTCTTTGTTACTTTTTTTAAATAAGAATGTGTCTAAAGCATTGAAATGGTCATTAGTTTTGCTTGTTGCAAAAGAAAAAAGACTGGGGATAAGTAGTCCTCAACGCTTTGGTTTTTAGAGATAATAATCGAAGGTGAGCAAGAGTGACAACAGATGTAGTGCTTAAGCACTGAAGAACATTGCACTGAGCTCTATTAACTTCAAAAAGGGGCTTAGAAATTGTACTTTTAATTATTTGCTGCACAGGGGATATATTCCTTATCTTTTTGAATTGTAGGACAAATATAGGACCACTGCATCTGGATTCCAGATGATTCTACTATAATGAAAGACTCAGTTTTGTGATACCAACATATGACAATTTACGCTTCTCAAAAATGCTCATCTTACTGCAAATTAAACTTTATGAAGTGTCAAACCTGTAAGTGAAATTATCAATAATTTATGTTTATGATACAAGACTGTGTTAAACTTCACAGATTCTGGAGGGTATTTTTATATAAAAATAAGTGGTGTATCAATAAATCTATCGCATCCCAGTACCTCTGCCATTTACCTTCAGTAATATTATTGAAATACATTTATTTCAATGCAAAATTAAAATGGAAGGACTGGCTTATTTCCTGCTATTATGTGATGTTATCCAGTGGTCCATTTAGATTACAATAATCTGATTTGGGATTTGTTGGTTAAGTTCCTGTGCACTTAGGAACTCAATTGTCGAAAATATGTAAAATTTAGCATCTTGTAAAACATAAAAGGGCCACAGAAATGTTCTGGGTTATATGTTATTGGGCAATAACTGTTAGTTTATTTTAAAACAGTCTTTAAAAAATAATGCCCATCTGGACTAGGAAGATCATTTTGCCCTTGATCCTGGAAACACTTCCACACTCCTCCTTCATTTACCAGCATGATCAAGGGTGGAGTATGCAATGGGACTGAACCTGGGACCTGTGTGTATCACAGAAAGAGCATGGAGGACATTTAAGAGAAAAAAAAGTAAAGGTTTCGATTAGAGGATTGATAGTTGGCATGGGAAGTCTTAAAAAAAAAAATTGATGCTCTATTGAGAGATATAGAGATAGAGATAGAGATAGAAGTTGAGGGTCTGAAGATGAAGATGTACAGAATTTGGGTAGAGTAACAACCGAGGTGCAGCCGCTTGTTGACCCTGACTGAGCCAGAGCTCCTGTGAAGGTTGAGATATTTCCTATTAGAACACTCAGAAGGCCCCTCATGCAAGGCAAATTTATTTGCAAGCACTCAGTATATATGCAGAATATTTTTTCCTCCATCTTTGTATGGAAAGTAATCATTAAAAGCCTTTTTGCTATAATTAGTACCCTATCAAATTTTCCAGGAGCACTCATTGCTCTTGAGCACCCCAGGTAATTACTGTGCTGGGGACTTGCCATGCCCATGAGCTCACCTTGAAATTGAATTATTAATAGTGGGACTGGTGCTCATTTGAGGCAGTCTTTAGAAAACTGTGACTGATCACTTCAAAAGCTAGGAATAAAAGAAAACACACATGCATCAGCCTGCCTTCTTGCAGTAACCAGATTACCGTTACAGAAAAGATGTGTTGCTGCTGGTCACATGAGGATAAAACACACAGAAACTGCAGTACCTGTCTGGAACCCAGGAGATCCTGCAGACATGAAGACAACGGAGACAACAGGAATATAGTTAACATTGAAGCTGAGTGCCTGCTCTGGCTGAGCCCTCTCAGTTGTGCTGTGTGACAAATGCAGTCTCATTTTGGCACCACCTCTTACCCCCTGAATTACCTTAAAGGGTAGTTTCCACTCCTCAGTCAGGCAGTAAGAAAATGCAGCCCTTTTTCAGGGGAGACCATTGTATCTAGGGAGGTGTCCGAGTAGCAGCACATAAGATTTCCTAGACTCGGTTGTGCGGTCGCTGACCCCAGAAGCTAAAGGCTGAAATATTTGGATACTTAATGAGAGTGAAGAGAAAAATGTTTGGCCAAACGCAATGGGACAAGCCGCTACATCTGTAAGCAATGCTGTAGGTTATTTAGTGAGCTCAGAGATGTCAGGTACTCAGTTCTCTGAGCCATCTAAGGACTGTCTCTGCATGGGGCAACCCTTGTGCTTGTCCTGGAAAGAGCAGAAGGCAGAAACACTCTTGTGGAAAACCTCAAATACCCCTAAGTTCAAAAGCATCTGGAGGCAGCAGGCTGATGCAAACCTGCATCGGTGTGATACAGATGTCTCCAACTGATTTGCCAGAAGTATGGACCTGTTTCAGTGCTCGACTTAACAGCTTGTTTCTTAACTGAATAGAGACTTAAGACACCTTGCTTTCTGGTTCACAAATGTGTGATACTCACTTTATCAAGCAAAATATTAGCCACAAAGTAATGTGTCTGACTGACCTCATTTGGGAATCCGACACACTTGGGCATATGTTATGGGTTACATACACATCCCTTAAGGCCTATTAAAATTGATTTCACAGCTTAAGTACTGTATAGATCCAGGCAAATGATCAGGGCAGACTTTCCACAGAATTAGTAAAACAAACAGCCTTTGGCAGCTGGATCACTGAACAAAAAGCATTAATTGGAAACCTACCATTAAAAATGCCTGCCCAGTGTCAGAGAATCGTAGATAACTTTGAGGAAACTCTCTAAATTCTGGAGATAAAATGAGTGTGAAAAAGAGCAGGCCAAAACTGTGGACAAAATTTGCAGATCACCGAGCAAACTGAAAGTGGACGTGTCCTGGCAACCAAGGAGAAAAGTGGAGCGGATGCCCATTTTCCTCAGTATTTATCAACACTACTGTAGCACTGTAGCAAGAAAAAGTCCAGTCAGATGAACGATAGGTTTTTTTTACATCGTTCTTCCTCTAAAATATACACCAGTGAAGTGTCAGCTGAGACATCTGGGAGCTTCTGAAGGACAAACTGTGCAAAAAGTTTAGCCACAGTCTATGAAAGCTAGAAAAAAATCTGGTCTGAGTGATATCAAAACCCCAGCAAATAAAGCTGTACTTGAAACAACAGGCTTCAGCTAGCTGAAAACCCCACCTCTAGAGAGAGAGGGGAGCATTTTTATAAAATGCTGTTTCCTTGGCATCAACAATACCTTTGGAGCGGCTGGGAGGTCCTGCACAGCCAGACAACAGCCGGTGCTGTTGGGAAGAGCGAGAACAGCTTTCTGTGACCTGACATGTGTTTTATTTCTGGTGAGGGGATGAAAGCACTTGCAATGTGCTATGACATTCCTGTCAGTCCTTGAAAAACACTTGACGTTGCTGCAGAGAATATCATATCTGTGGCTTCCAGGGGGAAGGGTGGGAGGGTCTGTTCCCTCCTCCCTGTGCTGCCCCCGCAGCAGAGCTGCAGGAGCATCGCATCCTTCAAGCGTCCCTGGTGGGTGCCAGCAGGCTGAGGTGACACAGGGCAGCAAATTCTGCTGCTCCTGTTCCTCAGTGTGAGGCCCCTTTTGCCTGAAAAGAAAAGGGAAGGGATACAGCCTTCCTTGTAAGAGAAATTCAGTATGCTTGAGAACCTTTTGCAGCTTGCACTAACCTTACTGAGAAAGCCTCAATACAGTGGGCATTTTGTAATCCCTCTAGAGCCAGAGGTCAGACCTGCCCAGCATCAGGGCTCCAGCAGAGGGTGTGGGAAACAGCACAAGTGGTGAAAAGTGAGCAAAAACCTTATGCTGCTTTTAATTCCAATAATCCCTTCTCCAGCATTGTCCAAACCCCAGAAACACGCTGTTTTTCCTAGATAGGCAGAGTCGGATCCTCGGCTCCTATCAGCTGGCGTCGCTCTCCCAACCACCACACAGCTGACGCAGCTGGGCTAATTTGCTCTCACCAAGGATTTGACCCGCTGTTCTCTTCTTGACAGCATCCCTTGAAAAGATACATGATGTTCTGCAGGGCCAGGCTAATCTGCTTGTGGAGAAGCATCCATTGTGCAGCTTGCCGCCCTTATCACCCGCTCTTGCCAGAAAAGAAGCCCAGGCTGGCTGCTGGTGACAGCCTTCTTCAGGCCTTGCCGAGGCTTTGAGAAGCCTCACACTGCCGAGAGCCCCCAGGAAGAAGGGAAGCAGCCGTTGCTGTGAATCACCCTAGAAACAAATGATTCGCTATGGGTAAATTTGTGGAAATGGCATGGTACTGTAAAGTGTGACTGAGGCTATTATCCCAGAGCAATGGAAAGTCTCCCAGCCCCCTCTGCTTTCTTGAGAGTATGTTAATTATTGCTCTGGGTGTGAATACTACATGTCTGGAATAACTCGCTCTCACCAAGCAAGTTTGTTGCCCTTGTCATGCGAAAAAAAGTGCTGGATTGTCTAGAAAAGACAGTTTAAAACATCTGGCAATACATCACTTTCTTGTTAAAACAGATGTGTCTCAGTAATAACTGATGGACTTGATGGTGGATGCTTATTTAATTAAAGGTGTTTCCCTGTTCTGCTGGCTCCAGGGATCAGTACAGTGAAGACACTGAAGAACTCTTACGCTTTTCTAGCAATGTGTTAGGACAGGAGACATGAGTTCTGCTGCTCTAAAAATCTAAAAATCTAAGGTGACAAGATTGGTATGTACTTTCTCCCTGCCACTATCCAGTCGTTGTGTTGGTGCTCAGGCCCTAGGAGTTAGTGTAATAATTTAAATCAAACCATTTAGGACCAACTGACAGGCAATGTTGCTGATGAAAGTCCCACCTTGTGATGATCCAGCGGTGCTTGAAAGCATTCCCAGATCCTTCTGCACTCCCTCATATTTCACAAGAGAAAAAATTCTCTCTGCAAAGTTGAACAGAATAGTTACAAACACGACAGGAGTTTCACTCTCCTTTAAACAGCATGTTTCTGGGTGGTGCCATAGGTTTCCTAATCTTTAGTTAATATTGGATCATCCTGCAGTTCAGTGTCTAATGGTTGAAAAAGTCTGACATAAGCAAATGAGTCCAGAACTGGACTGCTTCTGATCATGCTGGTTTTTCTGTTCCCATTTCATGGCCCTACACTTTCAAGGGCACCTTTGAATTAATCTTTTCATTTATTTTAGGGCCTGAATTATCCCAATAGGCTGAATATTTATATAAAAAAAGCCAAGATGATAACTTCAGAGGGAAAGGTAATGCATCATGTTGTTGTGCAGGAATCAGAGCGGTATGCACAGTTTTTCTTTACAAAGACTAGACATCTTTTCATATAAATAACCTTGAAGCAAGAGCATTACCATAGCAAAACCTTCACCAATACCTCCCTAAACATTCTTTATGAGACTGTGTATACAATATGAACTGCAACAACATTACTACAATTCTGCTTAACTATTCAAAATGAGAATTCAGGCTGGAACAAACAATTATACTAATGCACTATGTTGGATAATTGAAGGAATTTATGACATAAGATAAATGTTAGAGTTCAAAGCCAAATGCGTGCATGTGTGAGAGACAGAGGATGTATGCAGGTAGGGTTGTCGTCAGCTGGAGCATTAAGTATTAGCCTCTGTGATTTTACGTCTGGGAAAATATCCAGAAATCCTTTCTAATCAATATATATTATGGCTGTGGGACAGCAACAATACACAAGCAAAGCAGCACCTGTAATGGGCCTGCAACTATCACTAAGACCTGTGAGCATTAATGCCAATTAATCTGGGAAGGAAGACTAAGAATATATCAATGATACTAGAAACTCTCATAGCTTACCCACCTTGTCTTCCACCTGAATAAGAGCACAAACTAGTAATGAGAACACTATTTTTTTCCCCTACTGACTTCCTGGAAAGTATTTGCTTGTCAAAAACAGTCCACAGGGTCATGGCACAGCAATTTTCTCTAGTGATTACCGCTTCTGTCAGCTCGGTGACAGCCATGCTGTAAATTTGGAAGTGTATTTAAAAAAAATGATGAAAGCATGTCTTGATCAATGTTGACTCATCAGTTGTTTAGTATATGCAAAAAATGTTATCATCCTTAATTGCCTCTGTAATATTGTACTCTGAGAGGAATATCCCTCAAAGGAAACCCTTGGGAGAAAATGCTACTCTCGGCTTTTATGAGACTAATGTGACTTGGACTGAATTGATCAAACTCACATTCCACAGAGTAGCTTAAAGTGCGCATTTAACATTATTCCCAGCTGGCAGTTTGCTCTGTCTAGTTTATAGAGTAGTAAGATATTTTCCTTGTTTTTGTTTTATCCTGCATTATAGCTCATATAAATATTTAAATTGACTTGAAACAAGCAACTTCCCTTTGATGACAACAGGGAAGTTTTGATTAAACTAAAGTGAGGCAAAGGCAAACTTTGAGATTTATTCTTCCATGATCTACGTGATACATATTGGTTTTGTCATTATAGCTCCTAGAGAGAAACTGGTTGCACAGGTTGGTGTAAAGTGCCACATGAGACGATGGCATTGTGCTATTTGGTGAAGAAGTCTCTAATCCAAGGCCTTTGATCCAGCAAAGCACTTCAGTAAGTGCCAGGCTTCCAACAACAGCAGTAGTCTTCAGGTCCTTCGGTGCGCTGTGGCTGTGCTGCACTTACAGCTCCCAAGGTGGCTGGGTAGATGAGAAGAGCACATAGCCTCACTCATGGTCACCAAACATGTCTTCGTGGCAGAGACTGCCTGGCAAACCTAGATCTGCCTAGGTCACCTCTCTCTGCCCAGCCCCTTCACACGAGCTCTCTGTGCTCTCGGTGCACGCAGAGCTCAGTTTATGGGCCTCTGCTACAGGAATTTCATGCCTTGAATTGCTTGAACAAGTGGGGCGGTTGAAGCAGGTTCTTTGGCTCACGTGATGGATGTGTGTCCACAGGGTCAATCGGCTGGCTGGCTCCTATATGTGCTCCTTGCCTGTTACGGGATTGCCACAGAGAATATGTCTGATAGTAAAGCCCTGTTGGTATGGAGCAGAGGGCCTCTCTTGGCAACAGTTCCTCGCTGAAAGGCTTCTGCAAGAGTGAGATAGCTCAGGCAGCCCACAGAGCAGCAAGACCCCCAATCCCACACTCCAAAAATGTGAAGTCTTGGCACCTCCATGGAGCCTGTGGTGCGGGCAGACGGGAGCTCTGCTTGAGAGATTTCACACATAAGGACAGCAGGGCCTGTGATCCCAATACATGGAAAAAAAGCTATGCTAGCCTATACTAGGGTCTGTACGTAAACCTTTTCATAGCACACACTGGTTTCCCTCCCATGCTAGATGAGCCCATTAGATGCTGCATCAGCTACCAGAGGGTATATAATTTAAAGAGCTCAAATGCATGTCCTGTACCTAGGATGCTATTTTATACAAACTAGCCAGTGAAATAGCTTTTAGTGTAACAGGGTTTTGCCAGAACCTGAGACATATGCAGTTAGCTGCTTCTTATTGAGGGCAGGAGAGTTTGCTTTAGGGTAATCAACAACTTTGGCCAGGAAGGGTGGTCTCATACATAACACAGACCAAAGAATGCCCCTCTCTTAATTCCCGTGCAAAATTCATTATCAGTGTTTGGTGCTAGAGAAATAACCAATTACAATATTAAGCTTTCCAATTGTGGAAAATCCACTACAGCCCTTATTAATGTGTAATTACCTTTACTGATAAGCAGAAATGCCTTAGCTAATTTGTAGTCTGAACTTGTAGGGTTTCAACCTGCATCTACTGAGTCTTATTATACCCTTCTGTTCCAGAAGTGCCCTTCTATATGGAACTGCAACATTAGCCAGAAAGAAAAAAGTGCAAAGGTGATATTCCATGTGAGATGAAGGTTCAGGCAGATAATGATGATGTTCTTTCAGTGAATATACGTAGCAATGCATGTCACCTTGCAGAACATAGCCAAGAGCTGCATTTTTTGGGGTAATATACGTCAATCTCCTGGGATAGGAATTACATTCTCTACCCAGAGTCTACCGTCAATTACAGTCACTGTCTTTTAAGATGTTGAAACTACAAAAAGGGTCAACATATGAAATATTCATGCTGACATTTCCTTATAGCACATCCTTTCCTGGCTCAGCCATTTCCTTAGCAGTACACTCCCTACCGTACTGTGCTCCCCCGCTGCCCCTCTTCCCCTAAGCCCTGTCAATTCACCCGGCTTTGAGGCTCCGTTTGTCTCTTTCCAGGAGAAATTCTGACATTTCTTATGCTGCTGCTCTACCTGGATTGCTCTCAGCCCACACAGTCTGTAGCCCACTGGTGTTTCTAAGCCTGTGTGATTCTCTCAGTCAGCCTCCACTGCCCAGCATTATCTCTGCTGGTTTTGATGCAGTTTCATACCTCACTGTGTCATATTATCAAAAAAATTCTAGCAATAAGCAGTTTATAGAACACCAAAGTGGGGGGAAACCCAAAGATCCTTAAAGTTTACACAAAGCTTACTTGTGATCACTCCTCAAACATTCATTGAATTTCTGTTAAAACTCGTGGTGTATTTTTAACATACGTCAACTTACATATAAGAGCAAAGATATGCAAACATGCAAAAAACATGAAAACATGCAAATGTTTTCATTTAGAGATGTCTAAAGCATTTCCTTTTATGAACATTTTCTTTCAGTGAAGTTGCGTGGAAAATTCATTTATGCAAATCTTTCACTGCAAAATCTTTTTCTTTTAATAACTTGGCATTTTCCAGCACAGCGCAATACCACAAAAATAATTGACAAAGTATCTTCCAATCTGATTATGCCTAATTATGATTAACAAACTCATGCTGCAAGGTTTTTATTTTTTCTTTTGTCTGCTAAACACCATGTGTGCTCCTGGTGATAGGTAAATAACAGCAGGCTGAATGAGATGTGATTGCCAGTTCACATAGCAGTTCCTCTTTTTAAAGTAGTTCATTTCCTAATCTAACCTTGGGTATCTTATAATGGAGTCCATCACCACAGTATTTTGAGCACTTCCTTTAAAATCACAATATAAGGAGTATTTTTGGAGTATCTGGCACTTCTCTCCTTTCGAGATAGAAACTGTGGAAGAGGGTGACAGAGATGTTGCTAGTGATAGTTGTTGCCGGCACCACACATTTCCTTCTCTCCCGCTGAATTTGTTGTAGAAGGAAATTTCCACTGCAGAGTTATCCGGAATTCTTCTGCAGATATAGCTGCCACCTTTTTAATTGTATTCACTCAAGCCTCGGATTTAGAGAAGTTGTAAATCAGGGCTTGTTTATCCAGGGAGGATTATGGAGTCCGACCTGGCTCTAAGTTGCCCCTTTTCCGTGGCGGTTGTTCTGGACCAGGTCCTGTATGAATGTTTGTGAGGTGATATCCTGACAGAGAGAAGGGCTGGTGTGATGTGTTTAAAAAAGCAGTACTCAGGCAGTCTGCCCAGCCACAAAGATCTGCCCTTCCTATATGCCGTGGAGATGTGTGCAGATGTGATGGTTGGGGTGTCTGGAGAAGTCAGTGGGTGCCAGGAAACCCAGCTTCCAGTCTCTGCTCAGGCATTAAACTGAAGGATGCTTGTGAGCAAGAGCCTTCTCACATTGCACCTTCGTTCCCTCACATCCTCCCTTTCGCCTCCAGGACGTACTGGGATCATCAGCTCTTTGGGGACGGCACTGTTTTACATTTGGTATTGCTAGGGCAATGGCATCCTGATTGTGGTAAGGTTTTCGAGGTGCTGCTGGAATAAAAACAATTAAAAATGAAACAACAGCCTCGAGCACACTGAAGCGATAAATCAAGTTTCTTCAGAACAAGTTGTCTCACAGAGGAATATAGGGAGGATTTGTATTACTCCCGGGTAAAGTATCAGGCACTTGCATCCTCTTGCAGAAACACAAACTGACCCAAATTCTTCAAAATTATTTTCATTCAAGCAACCCTGGCTGACAGCACAGCCACGTGCCAGCGCTGAAGAAAACAGTGTCAGCAGTCCCTTCTCCAGCTTGTGGGGCAGCCCCAGACCTGTCTCTCGCTCCCTTCCCAGCACTGTGGGTCTCTGGGCAGGAGAGCTGATGTGCACCAGCGGGGCAGAGGGGGCAAGCCAGTCTGTCTGGCCAGCAGGCACTGCTGTTGTACCTTCTGCTAAGAGCTCTGCCCCAGCTCAGGCACATGCTACCGCTTTGATCTAGGCCCTGCAAAAGCTGATTTCTAGTTTTCCCCCTGAAGTGCTATGCCTCAGACAAACTTAGATATGAACCTGGGACCTGACTGCATCCTCACTGATCTTATTTCTTTTAGTTAGCTCTAGCAACACCCGACAGGTCACCTGAGCTAGCTTCGCTTGCTCTGGCACACATCTGTGTGAGAGCAAAGCCGAATCACATGCGTATCAGTTATTTTGTATACAAAAGGTACACTGGAAGACGTAGCCAAATGCCCTATCACCGACAGAGTAAGGGGACGCCAAACAGCCCATGTACCTCAGTCTTTATCAGGAAACACATTTGCTTTCCCCTCCTAGGTACTCACTGGAATAGAAAGGGAAAGCTGCAGCCTGTGATGCTAGCTAGACCTCTGGTAAAGTGTCTGAGCTGGTGGCACTTCAGTGGCTTTAGAAACAGTTGTGGGGCTCTTTCCACAGGTGCAGAGACTCCCTCTTGCCCAGGAGCAGAAGTGTATTAATTAAGCCAGCAAATCTGCACAAGCCGGGCTGTCAGGCTCCCATAAACTGCCTTGTCTGATCCTCTCAACAACGAGTTTGTCTCAGCACTGTCAGGCTTCAGTTGGTTAACGATGAACAAAGTGCTCGTTTGCACTCAGAACGCACTCAGCTCTACAGCTTTGCTTGTTCCGTAAAAAGGTTTCTCATATTTCTCTCTGAATTTGTCTCAGCAATACAAACAAGTGAGGGCCAGTGCAAAGCCTGTAAATTCCCTTGCAATTTCCAGGCTTTATTTCTCTATTAGCTCAGGCTTTTTTAATCAGTGACAACTCTCAGAATTTTCAAATCTCAGTATCAGAAGACAGAAACTGAGAACCAGAGAAACTACTTCTGGTGAATGGCCCTAAATGACCTTCCAGCTTATAATGACCAAAAATGAAAGGGTTTCTCTTTCACAATCTTCTTCAGTCCTTTCTACTTTGTCGCTATTGTAATCAACAGGTCCGTCATTCAAGCTTTTAACTTGGAGACACCTTTGAATCTTCATTTTTGCTTTCTCACTACATCCAAGAACTTCCTGGAAGTATTTAATGCTTGTAAGTACAGTCTTATAACAAAGAAAAATAAAACACTATAAAGTGATCAGGTGGAGATCCAGCTGGCTCAGTGTCTTGTTTCTGACTGTGGGCATTAGTGCAAACCAAGGGAAGAATATAACAGAGCAACCATATAGCAATGCTTCCCCTAAACACTCACATAGGTGTCAGCAATTTGCTATACAGGGACTTACTTCGCAAAGGCACAAACAGTGCATTTGCAAAGATTAGCTCATTATGGCTGTTTTTCTACATTTATTCAATCCCTTGTGAACTTTGTTAGTGTTCTTTTGTCCTGTGACAGAGAATTTAGTCTTGTTCATGGCACATACCTGTGAAAGCAATTTTTTCATCAGTTTTATCTTTAAAGAGGACTCTTCCTTTACCAGTTTATTAACATTGGCAGCAGGACCAGAAGGCGCTGGGCTAGAGACCTGAATCCTTGAAATGTGACTCCAGCGCTATTCCCAGGCAGCATGTAACCGCGAGTTGGGTAAAAAGTATGTAAATGTAGAACTTTGGCCTCAGGAAGGCAGTAGTACATGGACAGCAGCCAGCAACCAGATGTCAAAAGTTGTAACGCAGTAGTTGAAAGCCAGTCATGAAGGACAACTTGGGAGACATTTCTGTTGATTTTTAATGAAAGTTGGGTCTTTGGTGCACAAGGTGAAATCTTGTGGCTCACTAGCCTGTCAGGGTGAGAGATTTGGCAATCTGCAGAAGAGGGATCCTGCATAAAATGAACTTGGGATGCTGAAACTGGCTTTATTTTATTGGAACTGTTGAACTGTTAATTTGCTGAAATGTCATTTGCTGAATTCTTGAAGGCCACCATACTTGAATAATACAATGCTACTTGCAAGGAAGAGCTCCAGACAGTGGTATTGCAGTTGGCCTTTCTCAAGGAAAAATTCATAGAGAGATAAGTGGCATCATAGAATTAGCAGGAAGCAATACAGCAGAGAAGCTGTGGTGGCAAATGTCTGGCCCGCAGATAGAGTAACCCTGACCATGGTGGGGATTTCCATGGGGAGGAGTTACCAAGGAATAAAGTTGCAGCAAAGTGACCCAGAAGCACTCACTAATGTGTCTGAAAGGACTGCCTTGCACCGAGGACAATAAAGGTCTTGATTAGAGTGACCCGGTATGCTAGATACCTGTACGTGTTTGGACTACTCTGTTTGGAGAAGACAATCCCAAAGATACTTGGAGGGGACAGGAGCACAGGCTGGATGGAAAACCAGCAGTACTGGCTGAAAAGTTGTGCAACTGAGAAATGGCTAATGTTAGAAAAGCCTTTGGGATGAGAAGGTACTTGAACCTCATGGATCAGGACTGAGACAGAGGGAAGTGAACAGGGCAGCCAAACCCTGGACCGAAAGCATTCACACTTGAGAATAAGAGATGCTTCATCAAAATAATGGGCACTAGCTTTGGGAAAGAGGTTTAATTTGAGGGGACTTAGTTCACTATGGGGTGCCTCCTTGGAGCCTCAGCAGATCCTCAAATGAGGATAAAGCAGAAGCAAAGGATCAGTCATGAAGAGTCAGAACAAGTGCTCTCCTGTGCTTGCTATCACCCAGCTCCCTCTGCAGAGGAAGGAATGACCGTTGAACGACATGCATTTTCCTAGAAATAACCATTTCTCTGGAATTAGAGAATGGGAAAACTGGAAGGCCCACAGCCCAGGTGGGGGGAGAGGCGTGGGACCTCCAGGTGCAGGGAGAACTGGAGGAGGAAGCCCACCCCAGCCCAAGCAGGAGGTAGGCTCCAGCTTCTGGCAGTGGCCCTGTATAGAGTAATCAAAGAAAAGCATAAGATGAGATCAGAGGTTGGCAGGGAAGCACCTCTGTGTGGTAAACAGTCATATAATCTGAGTCTAGCAAATTCCTTGTAGATGAACTTGCCATATACATTACAGAAATTGGTTTAGACAGGGGACAAGTAATCAGGCTGAAACTGGCCTGCTTTAGGGTACAGATAAAATTGACACTTCTTGTTTCTTTGAGAAGCAGTTTTGCTAGTGGCTCTCCCAAAATGTGTTCATTACCTCATACCTTCATTGCTGTCATAATCAGGTTCTGGAGCTGTTCGCGTGACCTCCGTTTCAGTTTCTTAAGAGTTAGTCTCTCAAATGTTTTATATACAAGTTCAAAGGCTCGACGCTGCTAGCAGCACACGGTTCACATCAAGTATAGTCTTGCTTGTTTTATTGCAACTGATAACAATCTCATTCCAAAGAGTGGAAACACCATTTCTGACTAATCAGGTCATGCAAGATAACTTGCATGCTTCGTTCAATATACAATTATTACAGTTAAGCATTACCCCATACAGAGAATATTCTTAGCAAACTCATTCAATCCTTTTAATTGTGCCTATAAAAATGTGTAATATACTCATACAGTTGATGCATTGGCATGGCCGTGGTGCTCTGAAGGAGAGAGATTCTGTTCTTGTAAAGTGCTCATTGCCACAATATACCATAGCTGTTGCCATAACTGACAAATTTCTGAAACCACCTCACTGGGATTCAGTCCTCTTCATGTTGCACTGTAAAAATGAAGTGAATGGCACCATGTATATTTGGGGAAGGTGGCACACTAAATGAATCACATTTACTTTTCTTATCAAAAAGCTGTGGTGGGAAAAAGCTGAATGAAAACACTAAATTCTCATGGTTTTGTTAAAGGGAACTTTTTAAAAGGGAATATAGTAATTTTTCATAGATTATTTCTTTGTATGCTGCCCTTTCCTCACCTGATTTTGCCTTTTTCCAGGCAGACATAAACAAAACCAGAACAGGAAAAGATATGACAGATTGATTGTATGATGACAGATTTCTTTCTGGTTGGTTGCTTGTAATCATGTGAAAGACATCTTAATGAGAAAGCACATACATCCAGCCACACCTTGCATTTTGCATAACAACATGTTGGAGTTTTCATAAATTTGTGTGCTCATGCATTTTCTCCCTTTTCGTATTGCTTTTCTCAGCATTCGCACCCTGGTGAGGAAATGCACGACGCTAGCTGCTGGACTCCAGAGGCCCTATCAGTCTGGAGGTCCAAGCAGCCCCACAGCTCTGCCCCAAGCCTATCTTGTAGGTGTTTCCTTTATAGCATCTGTCAGGTCTACACATGTATTTGTATCTTTGCTGCCAAAATCATTCCAAGCATGGATCACTCCCATTTGTTAATCATGGTCATGGTTTGCTGTTCAGGAGTTATTTGTGGGCAGTGTGTTAGCCCTGAAGACTGCTGGATACACACCAGGGTGAAACTCCACTAGGGTGATTGTAATCTGCTTTGCCTCCCAGTAGAAGTAGAAGGGATGGGCTTGGTAAAAAGCCTGGGACAATGCTTAAAATGCTAGTAGAGATCTGAGAGAAAAGGCATTACCACCTTAGAGCTGTGCCTCTAATTTTCTTCAGGGATTTCTACAAAACAGATCTGGTGAGGAAAAGGCAGAGATGCCTTCTCCAAGCAGGAATTACCTACAAGACTTTTTGTGACCATTCTTGTTCAAGGCAACAGGATCAGTGCCAGGTTTTCAGCAATACCTGAGTGTGCATCCCCCATTGCTGAATTTTGTTGCTTCTGCTGTGCTAAGCATCCAATTCTTCACCAAGAAGGAGCATCTTTTTCCATGAGGATCGTAAACCTTGAGCATGGAAACAAACTGTAGAATGGTAAGATGTAGCCACTGAAGATTTTTCCCAGTGCCTGAAACTAAGGAGGTAATAAAGTAAAATAGGGATTACAATACAAGTGCTTTTTCTTTAGAATATCATGAAGCCCTGCAGTGCTGGTCCTGCTTAGTTTGACTCTATGTGTCAGTGTTAATAAATATGAATGAAACATCCTTGTACAAACAAAAAGTCTCTGTAACAAAGGCAGTCTCTGTACTACACAACTTGAAATAGAGGTACATCAGACATAAATGTGGTAGGAAAAAAGAGATAATGCATAATCAATGAGGTTCACTGGAATGATGGCAAAATTTAGGATGTTTGCTTCCCTTCTCTTTTGTGATGGGTTGAATTATGAGGAAATCAGATAGAGAGAAAAAAAATGTGAAACACAGATGACTGGATAGAAAAGATAAAAGAAGGGAAAAGAACAGATTGATGAATGAACGATATAGAGGTGAAGCAACCATGACAGAGGCAGCACCAGAGCCAGCCAGCAGAGAAAGTGTGATACAAAGGTGAAATGTTTTCCAAGCATCCCGAATGCCTTGCTTTGGCTGCTTGCGCCAGCTGGAGTCTCAGGCTGGCTTCTCCTGGCAATTTTCCTCCTAAGACTCAGTGGTGAAGGGAGAAGAGGCACCACCCAGGTCTCTCTGCCCTAGAAATTGTGTCTGTACATGCTGAGGAAAGGCAGATGGTAGATGGAGGTGCCTCAGTTTTGGTGAGGGTATATAGACCTATAAAGCAAATAAAACTTCAAATCAGTTTTCTCTACAAAGTTGTGCATAAAACACAGCGATGTTAAATAAATCCCTGCTTCATACTACACAAAGGGCAGTGGTAACACTGTGGATTTTAAATTAAAAAAGCATTGGATAATAATCAGTGGACTAAAATTTCTGTGTTGGAAAGTAGGTAATAGACCTTTGGGGAGGTTAACAGTCTGACACAGAGGCTGGGCAAACAGGCAGGCTGGAAAGCTTTTTAGTTCTATTAGCTCCTCAGCCCCAGGCTACCCATGACTTTGAGCCCAGGGTATCCAGTTAAGCCAAATAACTTGACCAGTGAGCTAGAGAAGGGAACCAAAAAGCAGCTGAGCTGGCAAAATCAGCTTTCTGCCTCTTCCTCCATTTTTATTTTTGTTTCTTGCTCCTTTTCTGTTCTGCTCATGTTCTATGTGCCTCTTGCTTGAAGAGTTTAGCCTTGGTGCCCAATCTTTTTCCAACAGAGCTGTGAAGACATGAGAAGAATTGATCTAAAAAACATCTTTGCTTCAGCTGGATTAGTGTATATTACGCAATGCCTGATCTGACTGTGCTATGTCCTTACTTTTCTTTGGTCCTGACACTGTAGCGAAATGCTAAAATTTTGAAAATCTGAAATGCTGAATCTTTGGAAATCTTTGAAATCCCTGGTACCGGAGCAGTGAGGCTGTACAGTCATGGTGCTCTCCAAAGCTACTTAGTCTTCTCAGTAAAGGTTCTACTGTGCAGTATCGACATCGTTCAGAAATCAACAGCTCAAAGAAAAGATCTTTTTGCTACCTGCACTTTCCTTTTCTTTGTCTCTCTTTCAAGTGCTTTATCTCCTCTTCTTGTCAAGACCGAACACTGAAAATCTGAGTATTAAGAGCCATTCTCCACCCCCAAAATTAATATTTTACCATCTCCATTACTATCTAAAAACTATTGTACATCCATTATTAAACAGAAAATTCCCATAAGGTGATAAGAGACAGGCATTGTTCAAGTGAAAGCTCAGTTCATAGTTCTTTGTTCAGTGACTCTCATATCTTCTTTAAAGGTTTCAATAGATTTTTAGCAGTGGCTGCTGATGCTATGACTAAGCAGCTCTCTCCAACCTGCCCAAAGCAGACACAAGCCATGCTGTCAAGCAGCCATCTGGACCGCACTGCCACCCTGACACCTGAGAAACACCCCAAAAACCAGACTCTGCATCATATCCTGACGTCTGGCAAGTCTGCCCACAAGAGAAGGGAGGCTGCAAGTGTTTCGGGCCTTCACAAACCACCCTTTTGTTGGATCAGGGCCTAGTGCCAAGATTTGTGCTATCTTCTACTGGCATGGACCAACATTTGAATCCCACCCTTGATATTTAATTAAGAATAGTATTTGGAGCATCTGTTTGCTAAAGCAGTCAGAGTGTATTAGGATACCAAATAATGAGCACTTTGCAGCATGTTGTGAGGCCATGCATTTTATTATTTAGAGCTTTCTTGGAACTAAATTCCTTGCAAATACGCACAAGATGAATTAGAAAAAGTGTCTAAACGTTCTTTCTTCTTCTGACCCCTCAACACAGTAATGGCTGTATGGCAACCACACTGCAGAATCACACACAAAAAATGTCTTGTAGCCCATATGATAAACCTAAAATTAG
This sequence comes from Trogon surrucura, assembly GCA_020746105.1. Lineage (NCBI taxonomy): Eukaryota > Metazoa > Chordata > Aves > Trogoniformes > Trogonidae > Trogon > Trogon surrucura. Next base: position 12,675,007 of record CM036622.1, on the reverse strand, counting down.
AGCACTAATTTAGCTAAAAAAATTGGCTAGGATGTCAAATCACTTAAGATGAACAGGAAAGAGTAGAAGGAAGGATGCCAGGGTAGTAAGAAACAAAAAATGAATCTTGAATTATCCTTCCTTTTTCATTATCATAGCTTGGATTTGGTTGTTTCTTTCTGAAAAGTTCTGCTTTAAGCTACAAGAACATAAATACTAATGTATCCAGTGAATATAAATGTTTTACACTACTAAAGTGCTATAGAAATGAAATGAGAATTATTTCAAAGTAGAGAACATTAACCTTACAGAGTACAGAATAATAGAAATGGCCTCATCTAGATTTTGTTTCTGATTAGAGCTTTTGGTGACCAATGAGGTCTGAAGGACTTGTCATTAACTCAAGAATTAGAAAATGCTGCTTAGTAATAGAATAAACCCTGTTTTCTCCCTTAAATAGCTACCAGTGAGTGCCCTTTGACATCTAACTTTGGTTCCTATGCTCATTCTTCGGGAAGTGATGGGGACCTTTTTCTTGTAACATAATGCATAATAGAATTGAGTAGTTGGTGATAAGGCAAAAAAAAAAATCTCAGAGATGAGCTGTAAAAACATAAAATGCTTCCAAAGAGGTATTTCAAGAGGAGGATGTGATAGTAAACATGAGACGCAGTAGCAACCTTAGTAATGACAGAGGACAAATCATAATGGGAGTTTAATGGACTTCATAGTGCATTTTATCAGTGTTCTTATGTTTTGAGGTGATGTCTTCCTCAAGGCTAGCAGCTCTTTCAGCATGTTGAAGGAAAACCAGGCTGCAAACATTAGGCTTTCGCAGAAAAGAGTGTTGATGAGGTGCAGAATCAAAAAATTGTAAAAAGCCAGGATGTGATGACTCCAGCCCACTGGGCAGGATGGAGCAGGGAGGGGCAGGCAGTGTCCAAACACAGTTCATGCTAAGGGACAGAATGGAAGTAGTGGGCCAGGCCTCTTGGGAAGGACAACCCAGGAAAGTCTCCTTGGGCATGGGGATATGGGTTTGGGGCTGGGAAGTTTTGGAGAGCATTGAGAAGGGCTCTTTCTGCATCAGTATTTGAACACTATCAGTGCCTGCCCTCTACCAGCAAGAGACTGCCTGGGTTGCTGCATTGCATCCTCAGCGTCCACAAAGTGCAGGAAGGAGGCTGATAAATGATGACAGTAGCTTTTGTCTTTGTCAATAAATATCTGGGATGTGGCATTTAAAGTGATCCATAGGAAGGAAAATGAGAGATCTTTATTTTCAATTACATAGAAATGCAGTTTTCTTATTTAACTGGTGTTTATTCAGGAAGGTGGAGGCATAGGAAACTGAACTCCTATAAGAGTGGTGGAGAACTTCTCTTCTGGGAGAATACACAAAGATGAGAGTTCAGGCAAAGTAGATCAGTCTTGGAGTCCAGAGGAATACCAGCAACATATAGAGCAGTGCCTCCTGGGACTAGATTTCATCTCAGGTTCTTGTCTTCCAATAGCTGAAGGAACAAAGAAAGCCCCAGATCAGTAAGTGCATATGTAGACATTCCCTTTCAGATGCCTCTGGTTTACAATCACACTTTGATGCTGAGGAAACATTCCCTTGCATGAGGTAGAGCCTTCCAAAATAACATAGATCTCTGGGAATATAACTTCATGCTCCCATCTCCTCTGGCTAGCTTGAGAGCTGTATTCACTGTCAAGGTTAAACTGCTTTTTTTTTTTAAGCAAATCATCACCTGTGTTTCTAAAATTAACTTCATTATGATGCAATGTTAGTATTAGACCTATTTATTACTATTAAAGTTATTTGCTTACCATTTGTAGTTTACTTACATGGACGACTAAACTGTATCAATTATTGAACTTGTTCCTAATCGGTTTAATTTTGCGAAGTAACTGGCATAGTGGCATGTTATTTAAGGGTACACATTCTGAAATAATGGAGGAATGTTCATTCATTATTTAAAGAGTTATAAAAATGGTTCTGTTAACAATATATTAGGAAAAAAACCCCACTTTTTGGAATTATTTTTTTTTGCATGAGCTAGCCCCTCAGCAACGTTTTAGGCCACAGAAATTAAGCTACTGCTGAGCATCCAGCCTCTAACTGCCAAAACACTGAAATAAAACAGATGCTTTCTACTAACAAGGCTTTTGATAACTCACAAATTTCTTGAGTTAGACCATAGCACTGTTCTATAACACAGAAACAAATGATAAAATGACGGATGCAATCTTCCACTCTTCAGAGAACTTTTATCCACATGTGCTCATGTATCCCATGAATAAAATGGCTTTGATATGAGAACTAACGTTGCTGGTCAAAATAATAACAGAAAGGCTTTCCAGCATGATGAATCTCAAAATCACAGCAATGAAAACTAAATCTAGTCCATCCCTTTGCCTTGTGGCAGAGCCAACCAGACCTTGCCTACATCTGACAGATGTTATTAAGGCCACGCTGCGGTGGTAAGTGCACAGCCCCTGCAAGCCTCCTAGTCCTGTCTCCAGCTAGCCCTTATGGCTAAACATTTTGTCTCCTAATATCTAACCTAAGCCTCCCTTGCTGCATTTGAAGACCGTCCTCTCCACAGGGGATATTACAACAAATGGTAGCTCATTCCACTTCTTTAACCATCTGCATATTTCCGCAGGTAGCACATCCCCTCTTCTAGCTCTTCACTTTGCTTGATAAGATAACTTCAGTTCTTTCAATGTGTGCTTATAAAACCCAGAGTGTGATAACTCAGCCTTATTTGTTGCTTTCACCTTGGCTTTATCCACCAGATCCATATTCTTCTTGGCCTGTGCTCACAGCACTCAAAGTTTGACTTTTCACAGCTTTATGACATTGTTGATTTTCATTCAATTTGTGAGATATTTTAATTGGAAATGGTGCATATTAATTGGTTTGATTGACATTATTAGACTTAAATTGGGATAGGTAAATGATGGAATGGAAGTGATTATACATAACAGACTTCTATTTTTGGTTGACTCTCTCGTAGAATCTACCATTCTCTGTCCAACTTTTACTGTTTACACAGAAACAATTTGTTGTTACTTCTGTAATTGAATTCCTAGTACATCTATTGCCTGCAAATTTTTGTTTGCTGTCCTCTTTTATCAGGGTAGGAAGTGCCATCATCTTCCAAGTGCAGTATCCCAGTGAGAGTCTGCTGTAATAGGTCTGAAGATTCAAGATCTACTCAAACTTATAATTCTTATAAAGTCAAGAATTATTCTCTCTTATTGCTAAAACCTGAGATGAGAAAAAAGATACTCAAGGTTAATGAGACAGCAATATATTCACTCAAAAGAGGTTCCCCATGTGCATTTTGCTGTATCACATCCTACTGCAAGTGTTTAGGGTAAGAGAAAAGAGGGCAAGTCTTTTCTTCAGTAGATGTCTGAAAATAAAATGGTTTTGAGTTCTTATGTTAAAAGAATCTGAATTTTTGTACAACTGCCTAAATACCTTAAAGAATCTGGACGCCAGTGGTATTTTCCAAGTACTGAGCTCCCTAATTTCATGGGAATCAAGAAGGGTTTGGTAGCTAAATATTTAGGTATTTTGGAAAGCCTTTTTAGCACCTGTCAGTCGTCAGGGCAGATGTCCAATGCTACTCTTTGAGCAGTTAGATTGTTTTGGTCCTGTTCAGTGAAACAAAGGGGCAAAGCACTGAGAGACTTTTCTTATTAATTTCTTATGCCTTGAAGGAGCATTTAGCCCAGTGCTGCCTTTTTTCCAGAACTCAGCAATATACTGTACCATACTTGGCAGATTCCAGAGAATAACTAAAAAATTCATAACCCAGAAACATAAAAATAGTAATGTTGGATGTTGCAGTATGTACAAAAATAATTGATGCCAATTCTAAATCGTAATCATGTATAATGTAAATGTATAATGCTAATTGCCATAACTAGATTTGTAGCAACTAAAATGACATTTGTGTCTTACTTTCAAAATGGGAAAATGAAAGAGCGAGAGGCAAAAACATCTCGCAGCAGAAAACAAACTCAGTGTTGAAACTGGTCAGTACTGCTTTCAACAGTTGCTTGCTTAATTATTTCTTGATTTTCTTGTGCTGCTGCCAAGAACAAAGGTCATATTTAATGACTGCCTAAATCATTTGCAATATTTTTTAGACTTGCCCTAGAGGTAACTGATGTAGATCCTTTTGTACTCGGTAGGAAAGTCTCATATGGATTACCCTGTTAAAGAAACATTGCCTTTGTTTATCCTTCTAAACTGATTTGAATCCCTTCACATCCTCCAAAATACAGACTTATTTTTTCTTTTCTGTTTTCTGTCATATGCTGTAGTGACAGTTCCAACAAGGCAACCCTGGTTGTTTTAAGATTATAGAGCACTCAGGACACCCACATTAGCTTTGAAGTGAATTGGTGGAGCCACAAGCACTTTCCTCTGTCAAACACAAAAGAATATATGTCATCATAGCATCACTGTAATGACATAGAACCTTAACCAAGAGTCAGAGACAACAGCACCAAACTGAGGACCTAAGTCTTCTCCATCTTGTCCCTCAAGTAGAAGATGTCATGACTCCATCAGCTGGAAGTAGTGGTTTATTGTCACTGTTCTAGAAAGTGAAATCAAATGCAATCTCATTTTTTTTAATGACAGGATGCTCCTGGTGTTTGCATTCACTTCTCTTCTTGCTTTGCTAAGGGCCAGTAGTTGGGCAATAAACAACAGGGCAGTATGTTATAATGAAGCACTTCATGATGAGATGAAAATAGAAGAAAGACTAGAAGAAAATGGAGTATTCATTAGGTTATATTGGGGACAGCCTGAGACAGACCGCTATGTGTCTGTCATTAGCCTCAGAACTGAGGCATGTATGAAGAACACACCACGTCAAGAAGGGTTGTCAGTGGAAAGCATCGGGGCTCCAAATAATGAACTTCATCTGAGAAACCTAGATCCTATTACAGAAGTGACCTTGTACTTTCTGTATTTTTGAAAGCATCTCAGTAGGACACAGGGTGATCACAGAGGTGATGCCTACACTAGCATGCACTGACACCAAATCGCTAGAATTTCCTTCCATTCTCTTCTCTCATCAACAAAGGTGTTCCTCCCCTACAGAATAAAACAGGAATCCCATAACATTATAATGTTTCTTTGAAAACTGACCCTTGAAAACATAGACCAATTACTTCAACATGTCTCATTTATTAAAATATAGGCTTTAATGTTAGTGCATAATGGTTACTTTTCAACATTGTTCAAGTCTACTCTTGGTGTCATCTAAGCCCATAGCATCACAGCATCACAGGATAACCCGAGTGGAAAGAGATCTCTGGAGGACTCCTGTCCAACCGCCTCACGAAGAAGGGTCAGCTACGAGTGTAGACCAGAGTGCTCAGGGCTTCATGCAGTCAGGTCTTGAAAAACTCCAAGGACACAGGCTGCACACCCTCTCTGGGCAGCATCTTCCCATGCTTGATTGCTCTCATGATGTTTCCTTATATCCTGTCAGAGCATCTCCTCTTTCAGGCTAGGTCTGTCTTCTCATGTGCCCTTGCTGTGCACCACTGTGAGAACTCCGGTTCTGTTTACTCCCGAAGATCCTTATAGGCACTGGTGTTAAAATGTTGTACAAAAGCAGGAGTCATTCCTAAATAGGCTACGTTTTATCCAAAGCAATATCAGACCTTCATATCTGTGTCTTTCCCACTTCCTCTACTCTTCATGAAGTCCTGACTGCTTATTACGTCCCTGTCGTCTCCCAGCAATCTGATCCAACAAGGCGTATAAACATGGGTTCAGATGCAAGGATGCATGTGCAGAGGATCATCAAGTTTAGGCAAGCTTTCAGCATTGTCATATGCATAAGCAATCTTTCAAAAACATGATTGGCTAAAATGTCGCATGATTTAATACACATCGTCAGCATCATTCTTGGTTTGGAGCTGGAGCGATCCATCCATTATCTCTCAGTCACAAAAGCTGAAATCTAATCTTGCCTGTGTATTTTAAGTACAAGCTGATACTCTGAAATCAGTCTTTGGCCCAGGAGTATGTGCTGGTAACACATTAACCAACATGGGAACTGGTAACACGGCATCTATACCTAGGCATGTGCTTTCAGAACTTGCAAGACAGAGGGAAGAGAGAAAACAGCTAAGCTGAGCATATGCTCCCTGTTTTCCTCAACAGGACCATAAACCGGCAAATCTTTACGTGATTCTTAGCTTGTATATTGAGATATTCCATTGAAAAGACATGCTGTAAGCCTGTGATTAGCTATCAACAGATTGTCACTTAGATGTCATCCTTAGAGGGTTATTTAAAACAAAGTAAATTTAGCAGAGAATCAAGCCACACAAGTTTAGCTTGCAGGAATTTGCTGCCCTACTAGGTCTGAGCCTCATTTGTTTTTGATACAGTGTGTAATGACGTGGGTAGAACTTACCCACATTTTGTATCATGGAAACACAGCAAATGTCAAAAACCTCCTTTAATTAGTCATTTGTACTGATGATAAAATTACCCATAGTTACTCTTAATAAGCCCGAACTGGAAGACTGGCTTTCATTCCTTAGGGAACAGGCATACTATCAGATCATGGGAATTAGCACAAAACTGTTTTCCTGAGCATAAGCTGCACTTGTTCTTTATTAATGCAATTGTCATCCCCAAAAAGCATGATAGAAGATCCAAGCACAAGAGGAAAGCACGGGGGAGAGAGGGACTGTCAGCATGTGTACTTGCACTAGCCTGGCACTTCATAACACATCCGTAAACTCTACTGGCATTAAATAGCATGAATCCTTAATTCAGAATTCAACGCTTTTGCTCATATTGGGCAAAACATGAAGTTTGGTATACTGCTTCCAGCAATGCCCACTCTTCCAAGGAATGGCTTGCCGGCTTCACATCTTTTCTCTTTGGTACTCACCTGTTCCCAGGTTCTTCTCGCCCACACGTGCTTCCATTTCAAGAGGCGTTATGGTTTCGGGAAAAAAATGTGGTAACACATGGTGGCAGCAGTGAGTAGGAAGCAAGGAATGATGAAATCCATACTCAAACTTCAAATAGCATAAGGTGTGGGCACATTTCCATATAATGTTGAGTTTGCCACACACCTTTATTCCCTCCTCCCATTTGTATATCTCTGCGTTCTTTGGACATATCTTTGCAACTCCAGGTATGGTGAGTGGGGTTTTTCTGAGGGCATTTTATCTAGGGTGTGTTTCTTATTATTTCTGATGAGCAGTTCAGATCATACACAGAAGCAGTGAGACCCTCAGAAACACATGAGCAATGTCGCTGTTGTTAATCGTTTGCTGTTCAGGGTACTCCTCAAGCCTAGGTTGCACAAGCAGCTTCTCATACAACATCTAGTATCAGTTCAGAGCTGAGGATGGGAAGCTGAAGCCTCCAGTGAAATGTAGAGGGAAGAGTCTACCTTGCTCTGGTGGGACATCGTGTCCTTGCTCCTCTTTTTCAAATGGAGACACTTCCTTCTGAACATTCTCTCAGGTACTGACAGCTGTTTACTCCTTTGCTCTGAAATCAAAGGCAATGCTACCTGTGGTAGAGAAGGCAGCTTGTTTTTTGAAGCAAATAAGTTTCTAGAGTGTTGAGCAGATGGCAAACATAAATGAGTTAAAATGGAGCTGTATGTATGAGAGAAATAATAATATAGAATCAATTAAACAAATAAGTGTGTTTAAAAATTATTTCTTTTTTTAGAAAAAATAATATTAGTTTTCTGAACATTGTCAGCATTATGTCATAATATCAGTGCTTGGAAGCTTAATTTTGGAAATTACTTTGTGTTTGGGGCGTTTGAGCAGTGTAATGATCAAATACCATAGCACATCTCTGGGCTCTGACTCAGGAAAAGGACACCCAACAAGACGAGTATTTTTACCTCATTTTGAAACTTGTGAAGATAATTTTTCAAATGACAGGCTGTGAATGGCAAGGGTTTCGGAACTGTTTCATGAATAGCTCTGCAGTTCGTGGAGCAGGGACAGAGCAGGTGATGTGAGTTCAAGACCACTGCCCCCCACACACTGTAGGCTGCCTTTGCTCATCCACCAATGCCCTGTGAAGCAAGGGAGGAACATAAGCATGGATTTGCAGGCATGACAGAGAATGAAGTCTATCCCCAGAAAAGCTGCCAGCCCTTAACTAAAACGGTAATTCCAAGCATCCGTCGCCTATCAAGGAATTAGTGTCATTAGTGAGAAGTCCCTTCAAGGCAGCTGAGAGGACAGGAAAATGTGAAAGCATATTGTTGTTTTATAAACTAAACAAAAGGTTAGCATTTGTAGATTTTGATTGATTTTACAAAAAAGATTGTGGACTGCAATTGTCATGGTCTACAAAGTTGTGACAGAACTGAAGGCAGATGCATTTGCAGCGATGGTGATTTCAAAGCTATTTCCATGAGACTGTAGTATCTGTAATAAGTGTGCATGAAGAAGGGATGAAGGGATGCTGAAACACTGTAGTCCTGGAACTGTAGTGATGCTAATAGGATTTAATGTAAAAAAAAAAACTAATAAGGAAGGACTTACCACTGATGCAAAAAGTAATAGCCCAATAATGTAAAAACTGGTCAATTTTGCATTGCCACTTTCTTTTTTCCTGACCAGTCATGTGTGAAAGCTTTTACCCCTAATGAATCCATATTCCTGTCTGTGTCTTCTCATGGTCTATGCTAATTGCTCCCACCACACCCTAAAACTGTCCTCAGCAGGATTTTGCACTAGCATTAATAGTGTTGTGCCCATAAGCTGGTTGTTCCCATAACTTGGCCAATGATGTATTGCGGAGATGGGTTATAACATTGCCAGGCCATAAAGACATTTCTCTGGGATTGATGAAGAAACTCTGAAGTCTAAGCATGCATAGGTACGCATGTCATTCTATGCAAAAATATGTACTGTCCATCTAATATGCAAATCCGAATTGACATTACAGCCCAAGCGATGCACTGAGGCCATATGCTCCTACTCCATTAAAATTTCAGTCTTTAGATTGAGTTCCTTGGCCTCCTGATTGAGGCATGTATTTTGGAGCTATGCCTACAGAACGTACGTGCAGCTTCTAGTCAAAGGGCATTTAAGGGCACAGGGAAAATGTAGGTATTTTAATATGTAGCCTTTGAAGCCCCCACTTTTTGCCTGGGAAGAAGAGTTATCCTTGCCACAGGAGCTGTTGTGTGAGAGGATATGAGAGAGGAAAAGACAAACCATGTGTGACTGGTCCTGCCTGAGCCTAAAGCAATGCCTAGGCAGGGCATGAATGACATATTTCTGAAAGAGACTTTGTCAGCCAAAAAGAGGAAATGGAGACAAGATGTGAATGATGTGACTTTGTTTCTCTCAGGGGGATCTTGAACTTTTGCTAGCCCACTATGGTGTCTTCTCCTCAGGATGGAACATAGCCTTGGAGTGAAACCAAGCCAGGCTGGATGGGGCTTTGAGCAACCTGGTCTAGTGGGAGGCGTCCCTACCCATGGCAGGGGGGTTGGAACTAGATGGTCTTTAAGGTCCTTTCCAGACCAAACCATTCTATGATTCTATGAAACATGAATGAAGAAAGGAGGATGGTATAAACATTATTTGCATTAGCCTTGTATCTTCTAAAGATGTGAATATAGAAAGAGTAGAAAAGTGAATATAGGAAAAAATTCCCAGATTTTCTACAGTTACCTGTTACTGACTTTGTCTTTTTAGTAGGCTTAGTTTTTGGGAACATTTGACATCACCCTCACCATGGAGTAAGTTTCAGAATGCTGTGTGGTCGTATGCTACACAAGTTTAGTTGCTAAAGTGTGACAATAGTTTTACAGCACTGTTAGAAGATGGCAAGAAGCACGGTCCCATTGCAGTTTCATTAGCATAATTGGCATCCGCACTTATATGGATTCAGCATTACTGAAGCTGTTTCAAAGGGACTGATTATGTGCTGTATCCCTTGGAGCAGTTTTTCAGGCAGAGATCCCACTGGGATGGAGCAGACATGAAAAGAAGCCCTAAATTTTATAGTGCTGTGTCAGTATTACTACAAGAAAAGGGTAGTATCTAAAATAAAGTTATCATGCATGGACAATTACCAGCTTAATGGATTTACGCTGTTCTTTTAGACTTATCTTGATCAGTTCTCTGTTATAGCTTCCCTTGATCATCTAATAGGTTTGTTCTTTCCCTAAACCCCAAACTTCAGCGTTTTCTGTTACTTGAATGCAAAATGTAGTCACTTACTATGTGATCTTGGAAATAAAGTGTAGCAACACTCTGTCCACATCAAACTACAGCAGCAGCTTCCTTAGATTTTTTGTTTTCCTTTTTGAAGCAAATACCCAAATGCAGCTAAGCAGCATCAGGGCAAATCCCAGCAAGCAGGGCACAAAGTCATGCACTTGGTTGTCCCTGAGTCTGGGGATATAGACTGCAACAGCCAAATAGTTTCTGACAATGGTAACAGCTTCTGAGAGCCCCAACATGTACTTGGAGATTGCTGGAGTTTCAAGGATGTCCCAACTACTCCCTCTTACTCCAGCCAGCCTTGCACTGCAACATCAACCCCTCAGGACTCCACACTTTTTAAAAAAATTAATTCCAGATGCACCAAGAAATACTGCTTTGGGATAATTTTGCACTGGAAAGCTAGGGAAAGGATGCTGAAGAGGGCTGCAGAACCTGACCTGTACCTTTTTTTTTTCTTTTTAGAAGCCATTTCAGTTGTTAGATAAATATAACATTTTCTTTATGTATATACATGATATATATTTATATACGTGCTATGCAGATTTAACATCACAGGCATGTTTGTGCATTACGCTATAAGGAATAATGAAATTATGAAAAAAGGTATTTTTGATAGAATTACTGTATGTGTACATGTAGCTGTGTACAACTCGTGAGACCTGATGCCTCCCAGGCTCCCCTATCCAGGTGGGAACACAGAAAACTTACTGACAGTTTACAAGAATGAAAGCTAACCCAGGACTGGCTTTTGCTTCTGCAGGTAGAAACCCAGCTGCATGTTCTGCAGGGCAGCCGTAAATTCTTTCTGGAGAAAGGTCTCCAACGCTAGGTCCCTGCCACTCAGTTACTCAAGATTTGTAGGGATCTATCCTCAAGTCACAGCACTTAGCAGCTACAGTGTTATACTCAGATTTGTCACGTGCTACAAATTAAGAGAGACGTGATAGTAGTGGCAAGGTAGTAGTTTTCAGTTAGTCCTTTGCCCTTTGCTGTCCCCAAGTTAATTTTTCCCTTCCCATACCTTGACCTTATAATTAAATTATTTTAATATATTTCATGTTTTGAAATTAATGTTTGGTGGTTTGTGGGTTGTTTTTCTTCTTAACCCAAAGGGGACTAGGTATAATCTCAGAAAAGACCACAGGGTCTCTTTAAATTGTCTTTGGGACACATATTGGAGGAGAAAATTGGTTTCTCCATTTTCTTTATTAGACTGCTGTGGGAGACAGCAAAGAAAGCATCCCATATTTCTTTTGACATATCATAGAGAGTAAGCTATGGAGTACTGTAAAACACTGTTAAATGCAAATATATTTTTGGAGGATGATTAGACTTAATGGGAGTATTTAAAAACAGCCCTAAATATGTCAGTACAACTGCAAATAGAATACTTTCACTATTTCTAAATTAAAGTGGTATAAAAAAGAGATTTACTTTTTTTTTTATTTTTAAAAGAAAGGAAAGAAAGTCTAAGTTTACATTACAAGAGAGATAGTGAGGATTTCCTTGTTTGCTCTCCAGAGTTTCCTTAACCCCGAGATTTTGAATCAATGAGTTGAACAGAAGCAGGACAGCTTCAGACCAAAAATTAAGAACCAGATGCATATGGAATTGGTGAGGTAATTAATATCACTTTCCTGTATGTTTCAAAGGAAACGTGTTGTGTCCTGCACAAAAGTGTTTGTTTTGACTGAACAATCACCACCTATCTCACAGCTTCTTTACATCGTTTCAGTAGGAAGAAAAATCGCAAAGTTTCTGTCTATTGTACTTGTCTAAAAGTGTGTTTAACAAGGACCGAAGGGCTCTAGTCCAAGCAGCAAGCACCATGAGACATCCCAGCCTCGCTAACGGGATGTGCTTCCACACTCGTGTGTTTTGGCAGCAGCCAGCGGAAGCCGTCCCACAGCTCCCACCCGTCTCTCCCAGCCTTGTGCTGTCCTTGACCTCTGCCTGCAGCATTATTTCTGTGGCCGGGCAATGAGCTGGCTCAGTGGACAGATTTGAGTTAAAGGTCACTCAGGAAAAAAAGAAAAAAAAAAAGGAAGAGGGAAGAAAAAAGGAAAAAAAAAGAAAAAAAGTTCAAAGGTGTATTTCAGCCTGGCTGGCCAGGTAGAAGGTGCTTGGTGGTGCATCCAGGGATGTTCACATTCCCCAGTAGCGGGGAGTGGCAGCAATGGGGAGCTCCTTACACCAGCTCCTGTGAAGCCATAGCCCCACTGTGAGACTCCTCTGCTGAGGAACGAGAAAAGCTGAGGGGGCAGATGGTAGCTCACTTTAGCCACCCTGGCATTTCTCAGCACAGGGCCAGCTCAGGGGAACTGGAAAAAAGGGGCTGTGTGAAAATGGAAATGAGGGTAGTACCAACCCCAACCGTTCAGAAACCTTGAGTCAGGGCTAAAGAAGTCATGAGGTCTTTAAAAATAAGAAAGGTGGTATTCTTTGTATTTCCTTGTTGCAGTCTTAGACTTGTGGATACGTGAGCTACCGAATGTGCACATTCTTAGACTTTTCAAACACTGGGACTAGATTCAATCTTTGATACAACTGTAAACTGAGATTTTCATGCCATTCAGAAAATATAGACAGCCTTATCTTGGTGACTGTTCATCTACCTTGTATATCTACCTAGCACATCTGACACTTGTGTATCAGAAAAATGAAGCTGGAAGATAACTTGATTAACGCTTTCCAGGCTGTCATTGCTGGTTCCTGCTGCCTGGAGCTGGCCATGACTCCTTGCTGCCAGCCCTGGACAAGCTGCACTGTCCCCGAGCTGCAGGCAGGTGAGCTCCCAGGCCATGGATCTGCTGGTGTGCCACATGCTGGTTTGGGTCATGCCCTGCTCTGAAGCCTGCCAAGTCAGTCATTCTTAGAAAATACTGCTTTCCTCCACTCTGCTGATTTAATTTTGGAAACCCTCTGAAGAGCAAAACCTACTGTAAACTAGTAAAAGTTTCAGATTATGGATATCTCTTCTTGGCTTTATGGCTGATTAGAGTATGCCCGTACATATTATTTATTATGCTGTCGACATGTTTTGACAATGTTGGAAAATGGGCTATCAGACAGTCTAAGAGAAATCACAAGAAAGATTGCACACGGGAAATTCTGCAGCTCAGAACACATAGACCTGCCAATATATAATGTAAATCTATGTCCTGGATTGAGATATGCAGCTTTTTACTACCCTAACTGAAGTGCCAACTTTTTTCTTCCCTCCCTTCCTCTCCTGTGTGTCCTCACACATCTCAGCCTCATGTAGTCCTGTCCAAGGGTCGACCAAAAGAAAACAAACACAGATTTCGGTTGGATGAACATGTGATTTCCAGACAAGATCACTTTGCCTTGCACAGTACTTCTGCTGTGCCTTGCGAGTAATTATGTATACCTGTTAACAACAGGCTAAGCAGACATGAGCCCCTTTTACGTTGGATATGGCCACATCAATGCTGAGGACATCACTGGGTTTCCATGCTGAGAGGGGGGTGGTACAGTGTCCTCAGCCCTGAAGATGTAAATGTCTGTACTAGACATCAGTTTGTGTTTGGTTTGTCCATGGGGGAGCAGCAAAGGTATTAGAGAGTAAAAGGACTTTTGAGTTCGACTTTATTTTAATTTGTTTGGCACAACGAGAGGCACAACTCTAGCTCATCTCCACAAGTGAAGTTATTAGTAATCTCTAACACCAGCTGCGATCATGCAGCAGAGGTGGTCCATTGCTCCGACCAGCCGCAGCTGGGGAAGGTGCCCCATGGGTTGAGGCACGATGCAGCAAACCAGCTTGCTTTCCAACACCAAAAACCTGCCAGGGAGCTGTGGATTTGCAGCTCTGTATGCCCTCTGATGCCCTCATGGGCATATTTATCTTCCGGAAGTGTTAAAACCATGGCCAGATTCCTTCACCTTGACCTCACTGGTTTCTCTCCATCACAAACACTTCAGACCTTTGAAATCACCCCAGGCAGGTCAGCAGCTCTGACCTTTGGCTGGGCAGTGCCGTAGCTGTAACCTCATACAAACCCCAACAAGCCTCATCTGCCGCTGTTCAGGCACTCCTGTCCCTTTGCTGCCGGCACCGGCAGTGGTGCAGCCCTGCCCGTGGCGGGGAGCCTGCCGAAAGTTAATTCGACCCCAACCAGCCATCGTGTCTGTGAGCCCTCGACGCCAGTCAGGTTACCCGTTAGCTGACACCAGCCACCGCAGCCCCGTACCGCTCGTCTCCGCACCCCGCACCGCTGCCGCTTGCCTTTGGCTCGCAAAGCACAATCTCTGGGACAGAAACTTCCTTATTGTTCTGTACCTGTACGGTGGCCACTGCTGAAACTGGCTCTCTTCAGTTGGAAGGTGTGTCGCTTTGATATTTGTAGAAAGTGGCAAAAGCAACTAGCAGCAGGGAATCTTAGCTATAACACTAATGCAAATAATAATAACAATAAAATGAAAACTTCCAAATGTAGGCAAATGCCTGCTCTAAATGACAGCAGTAGGAAATATATATATTTATATGGGTATAACACATAGTTATGTGATGGGCCATATTTCAAACGCGAGGATGATGCTACTTAGTGTTGTATCTAGGGCGGGTCCAATGGCGATTCTCTTCCAATATTCGTATTTTGGAGGACATTCAAATTAAAACCTACTGTGATAACACAAGGTGTTTTAAATTCCACAGTATGATTGCATAGCATGGTTCTTGAAAACCCAACAAATTCATTTTAGAATACTTTATATAATCAGAAAACCTGGGTATAGAAACAAAAATCCACTGTGTGTGCAGCATTTTCAACACATGTCCACCTTCTGCTTCACATACTAACGGGCATGAGTGCAAATGCAACGTCTTTCCCTAAATCAACACTACACTGCACAGACAAGTAGCCTGTACAGGACCATTGCAAATATGTTACATGGAACTTTTCCAGTATTTCAATTTAATTATGCTATTTCTGTGTATATAAATTTAAATTTATCAAATTCACCTCATGGCAATGTAGAACTCTACAGTCAGTACTTCAGGGAATATTTGGTGTTAATATCTTCAGTAAAGGAGCTTTAATTACATTCATCTCAGTGCTGGCTGATCTGGAGGTTATTCTCTCCACTTTTTCAAGGAAAGTATCATACTTTGCTATTTAAAAAAACGAAAATACAGGTTATGCAGCATGTCCTGTGAGTTAAGAAATACAGGCTGTGGGCAGGCAAGGAGGGAGAGCACGTCCACCAGTACAGATCCTGAGCAGCACATGCGGCACCTGCAGCTCGCTCGTGTTCAGGGCTCAATCTTTGCACCTACTAAAAGAAAACAAACACTGATTTCAGTGGCAGACTCGGCTATCAAAGAGCTGAAACACCTTTCCGATTTCATTTGTGGTGGCATATGTTCTAGGGGAGGGTTATCAAATTGTAATTAACAGTAACGTTGTAGGTGTGTTAATGCATTCTCTCCTTGCATGTCAACTGTCAGGTCCAAAGCAGATCTAGGATCAGTACTAATGAAAAACCTCAGACTAAAATAACCATACACTAGGTTCTCTAACTGCTGCGCCTGACAAGAGTACAAACCCTTACCTGTACGACTCCATTTCTTTTAAATATTTTATACAGATGAAAATCCTTTAGCATGAGAATGAAGACAACATCATGAAAACAGGGATCTTTGCATCTTAATAGCATCTTAATAGATGCAAAGATAAATGTAAACTGTTTGCTTCATTTTCTCGTCTTTGAGTTACAAATTTCTTGCTGTCATGAAAAACCTTTTCATCTTTTCCTGAAATTCATCACTGCAGCACTCAGTTGACAAATCTATTCATCACAGTAGTGTATTTCCCAGAGATTCCTGTCTTCTGCCTCAAGCACTTTACTCACTTAGATGATAAAAGTATTTATCTGAGAAGAGTTTACATACATATCTGTGTGGCTGTACGTTCATGTACACCATCAAAGTATTCAAAAGAATCATACTTCAAGAAAAAAACAGCTTTAAAGACAGATATTCTTTATGACAGAACCTTTATTCCACAATAGATGTGCAGCTATCACCCTTCCACTGTGTTTGGACAATGAAATGCTCTCTGCTGTAGCAATTAAGAAGCCTGTAAGTGTATTTTGTGAACTTGAAAGTTTTTTCTGAGGTTCTCACTGTGTGGCAATGCAGCTGCGTTACTACACTTGTATGTTTAATAGCCATTTGCATAAAATGGAAGCAGGCAATAAATTATTACTAGGTGTGAATACATCTGTCTAGTTGCTGCATTTTGGTTTATGTTGTAGTTTGGAGGGGAATCAGAGTTGAGGAAGTTAACCCTTCCTACAGCAGCTGTGGTATTGGTAAAATAAGCTTTTCTTCATCTTCACCCCTCTTTGCAGGACACGCTGTCTCCATTTTCATGGTACTACCTGCTCCTGCAGTACCATTGGAGAAAGGGAAACCTGTGAAAGCAGAATCCCAAATCATGCTCCTTTCTGAGCTTGCATTCTTATGTGTAGTTAAATTTCAGAGGTCTCATTTCAGCTGGAATCTGGCTATTTAAAAAATGACCTCATGACCACATAAGTGCTTTATAACCAAATATATATACTATACACTAGAATCACTTTCACACAATTGAAATCAAACCACTCTGAAGGCAAAAACCAGAGCATACAGTCAATAAGGCCTCTTTATCTCATCAGGAAAGGAAATTTCTATATGCAGAAATCTTCTCTAAGCGAGCAGCAGGCTGGGATATTAAAATTACTTCATCCATCATCAGAAGGTAAAGGGTTCGGCTGGTCAGAATGTTCTCGTTCAGAACCTTTATTCTTCTTCTTACATGAAAACCAGCATTTCTACTTTAATACTTCCACGACCTTCACTTATTATTTCATTTAATACTTTGTTAGAGCGCTGGTGAAATGCATCTTTAACAAAACACCCTTGTGTAGCAGGTCACGTAAAACCTCCCAACAAGACTTTTACGGTGTATTAAGCTTTCGGGCAGCCAAGATGACTGACCAAAACTCATTCCCTTTTGTGCTTCACTTTGCGTGTTATGCTTTGAAGAACTGGCCAAGCCTGAAAAAATAATTTGCAAGATCACATCCCACTGGAGTTTCCAGTTAGTCAATACTGTCCACTCTGAGGTACAATGAACACGGCAAAGGGACATTTTGAGGCATTTGTTTATTTGCATTAACAAACTAGAGTATTCTGTTAAATAAATCTTAATAAAATATTCTGTTTATGTAAAGAAATATATAACAAAATATTCTGTTTTATTCTACAGACTAATTCAAGGCAAGTTAATGTGAGAATGTATAGGGGTGCTGATATTCACATGTTTTAAGAAGTCATTCTGGGATGTGCTAATACTAGAAAATACGTTAATTACGTCTTTTCTTTCTCTGTCCTTGTCTCAGTTAAGTTTAAAGGTACTACTTATTTCTTTAATTTTTATTAGATTCATTTTGGCTCTATAGCTACTCAGAATTAATAGTCCTTTATGATAGCATTCCCAAAGGTGTACAACTTCTTTTCACTAATGTTTGGACAGTTTTGAGACTTACTAAAAAAAGAAAGCATAAGATTTGGTATAACATTCTCCTCGGTGTAAAAGTCAGCCCAGAGCCCAGGGTCCTTTACACCTTTCCTATGCCTCTTTTAGACTCTGCTTTACCCTGCTGAAGAAAATAATTTTATGGAGGAAAAAAAAAGTTGCCATTGTTTCAACTAGAAGAAATGCAAGATTTCTAATACACAAGTTCAAGACAAAATTGCTACCTTTGTAAAAGCCACTTTTCTATCCCCTTATTTAATATATTCTTTACCAGTAATACTGGCAGTTAGGCAGCATAAGGACACACCAAACATCTTGCAAACAACCCACAACATTTTTCCCATCAAAACGCAAGTGATATAATTTCTTACCATTGTTGCCTCATTCTATATATTCTTAATTTTCTGTTTTCTCTCACTTCTACTTGAATTTTCCTTAGAATTCATGACTGCTAAGAACTTAGAGCTGTTTGGCAGGCCCCTGCCATTCACTGATTGTGCAAGGACACTCGTATTTGTCCTGTCCTCCTCCAGATATGAAATTTGTTCTTTGAATAAGGAGCACACATGAGGTCTCTCTTCCCATCTGCACTAAGCAGGGCTGAAATTGGTCAGATGAGCATCCATAAGCGTAATGGTGCTTTAGAAATGCCAATCGATGATATTTGATTGATGATGCCATTACGATATTCGATATGTTTCCATTACAATCAGTAACTATGAACAGCCACTGATTCAAAAGGTAATCTCTGGGACAGAACTACAAAGCCTTGACTGTTTTAGATTTTGATGGATAAAATGTGTCACAGCATATGTGAAAACCTTTATGATGATTCGATGATTCTGTGAGGATACTTCCAGCATACTATTATAAAATGAGTGCAGTTTCCGTCGGAACACTAACTCGTGAGTAACGCTGATTCAGGGTCATAAAGATAAATGCATCCCTCTGTAGGAAATTAGAGCGTTATATTGATTTCTGACACCTTGTATTCTGTGCAAAAATAAATTTAGCCCTGCTTTAATTTAGGAGTATGGGACAGCATTTGGAGGAGGGCAGTGGCAATCAGGTCTCCTGGATTCTATTCCTAGCCGCCACAGTGACTCACGCCATGACCTTGTGTAAGTCTATTGACCTCTGTGCCTGTATACCCATGTAGAAGTAGGAGAAAAGAATAAACACCTACTTCACTGAGGGTTAAACACTTGGTTAGAAACAAGTATACGGGCATTTCTGGCAAACTAAATAAATCATGAGCATGTTTCACATGAGTTCACAAAACATCTCCAGGATGAGGTTTCTATGGTCTCTTCAATTCGATCCCATTATGTATTTCAGCGCTGCACATATGGTCCTATCTTTAAAACACCGGGTAGTGTTACATGCTGTGGGGTAAGTTACAGCGTGAAGATTTAACATTAACATTAATGGGAGCCATGCAGTTAAAGCCTACCGTGCTCTGCTCAAAGTGTGCTCTCAGGAGAGCTGTGTTGCTAATAACCTACAAACTGTCCAATTTAAAAAGTGCTGGGGAAATTTCGAACTTTTGCCGATGTATATTCTGAACATTATCACAAATGCCATGGCTTTGTCAATTGCCTTCTGTGAAACATTCTGTAAGTGTTCCTAAGGGACACCTACCTTGTAACACAGCATTTAAAAATAACATAGGTGAAGTTACCTTGAGATATATGGTAATATATGAACAAGAAGTGCTCCTTTCCTTCTAGCACCATTACATTTAACTTTCCTTTCTATTATTGCTATTGCTCTGCAAAATACCGTATTTTATGGGGCACTAGCAGATCAGATAATATTGTTGGTGACATTCTCCTGTTTTTTCTAGTTGTAATAACCATGTGGACTGCTTTACGCAGAATAAAAATTGGATGGTAATATATATTGTGACTTGAGAAAAAGTATCCACATGCAACTGATTGGTATCAGCAAAAAAACCGCTCAGAAAATTCCCCACTTCTGCGTTATCCACCTTCATGTATGCAAGCCATCTCAACAACCACTCGTGCTTAAACTGAAACAGGTGGATATCTCCAGGATCGGTATTGTATCTTCCATGTTTTACCACTCAAATTTTTTCCTACTGTATTATTGTCCTGGTTTGAGCTAAACAGAACCAATTCTGTTCAGTGACTTTACTTTTCAGATCAGTCTCTTCTAAGAGAGTTTTATTAAAGCTATTTTAGTTTTCCTTTCCAATCCCTAAGTCTCTCTGCCTTATTTCCTTTCCCTTCCCATTTGAGAAAGGAGAGGCGTTAGAGGGCATCTGTCAGTGCTCAGTGGCTGGCACAGCCCTGACCGTCTACAATTATAACTCACAGAAAATACCCCAATGATCTGGGGTCAGGGTTCAGTTGGTTAATGACATATTTAAGTACATACCAAACCAACAGGTCTGGTCCCTAGTATTGGAGTAAGGAGCTGGGGGAACCAATAAAATGAAGACGCACCTTCCCCTACCGGAACAGAGCCTGGTTCCAAGCTGCAAGAGGTGCTAGTGATTCCCAGAAGTGACAATTTTACCTATGATGATTTGTCTACATACAGAAATTGCTCTAAATAGCAGGTGAACTGAAAGTGGGTGTTTTTCTGAATAACTCCATAAACTGATAAGCTTCACAAGAGAACGTTATCAGCTCCCAGACATTCTTTGAAAAGGAGCAGTCTAATTTGAGGATAAGGGCAATGTTTCCTGATGTCATTTTCTCCTTCACTGACTGCTTTGATAAAGTTATCTCTAATTTCCACAACCATCAGTCTCTGTACCATGTTGTTGTTACAGTCCTCAACCATTTTGCATAGTATCGATATCTACCTTTTCAGATTTGCATACAATATGCTTCTGTTCAAAGACAAACAAAAAAAATGTAGGCACAAGTACTAAAATATGGGTCTATGTGAAATTATCTAAAACATTTACTTACTTACCGTAATAGACATTTGTAGACATACCCGGATCACAGAAACACAGGATCACAGAATGTGTGGGGTTGGAAGGGACCTTGAAAGATCATCTAGTCCAACCCCCCTGGCAAAGCAGGATCACCTACAGTAGGTCACACAGGAACGTGTCCAGGCAGGTTTTGAATGTCTCCAGAGAAGGAGACTCCACAACCTCTCTGGGCAGCCTGTGCCAGTGCTCGGTCACCCTCACAATGGAAAAGTTTTACCTGATGTTTTTGTGGAACCTCCTATGTTCCAGCTTGCACCCATTGCCCCTTGTCCTATCGGACATCACTGAGCAGAGCCTGGCTCTGTCCTCCTGACACTCCCCCTTGACATATTTATAAACATTAATGAGGTCACCCCTCAGCCTCCTCTTCTCCAAGCTAAAGAGACCCAGCTCCTTCAGCCTTTCCTCATAAGGGAGATGCTCCACTCCCTTCACCATCTTTGTGGCTCTACGCTGGACTCTCTCCAGCAGTTCCCTGTCCTTCCTGAACTGAGGGGCCCAGAACTGGACACAATATTCCAGATGTGGCCTCACCAGGGCAGAGTAGAGGGGCAGGAGGACCTCTCTTGACCTACTTGCTACTCCCCTTCTAACACACCCCAGGATGCCATTGGCCTTCTTGGCCACGAGGGCACAGTGCTGGCTCATGGTCATCCTGCTGCCCACCAGGGCCCCCAGGTCCCTTTCCCCTACACTGGTCTCCACCGGGGCTTTTCTTGCCAGCTCGCCCAGACCAGGCCTGGGCCGGCCCCGGCGACCCCGGGCACCGCTCCCGGACCCGCCATCCCCACGTGCCTCTCTCACGTTACCTCCCCCTGCCAGCCCGCCTCGCCCGCGCCTCGCCCGCGCCCCGCCAATCAGCGCCGCTCTTACTTCCGCTCCTCCTCTTGCAGGCCAATCAGCGCCGCCCTTGGTGGTGCGGGCCGGGACCGCGGCCAGCGGCGCGGGCGGGCGCCTTTGATGCCGGCGGGCGGTTAATTCAGGAAGCTCCTCGGGAGCGCGGGGAGAGCAGCGGGGCGGGGCTCCGGGGCGGGCGGGGGCGGGGCCAGCGGGGCGGGTTGGGAGGAGGCACCGCCCCTGGCGGGCCCGCCGCTCGCCGCTGCCCGCGAGTTGGGCGCGAGGCCCCGGCGCGGGGTGGCGCCGGCGGCCGCGGCGGGCGAGGGAGAAGGGGGGGGGCGTGGCCGGCGGGGGGGCGGGGCAGCGAGCGGAGCCGAGTCGTTGGTGGCCGGAGGCGGCGGCCGGTCGGTGGGTCGGTGCGGCGGCGGCGGCCTCGCCATGGTGTTCCTCAAACTCCGCGAGCAGGTGGGTGCGTGGGGGCGGCGGTGGCCGCCCGCCTCTCCCCTCCCCTCCCCTCCCGGTGCCGCCGGGCGCGGCGGCGGCGGTTGCGCGCCCTTCCCCGCCCCCTCCCCGCCGTGTTGTGCGGGAGCGTGTGTGACAGGCGGCGGGCGGGGGGGAGGCAGCATGGCTGCTGCCGCGGCCCCGGCGGGTACGGGGCTGGGTGGTGGGAGGCGCCATGTGCTCCCTGTGCTGGCGCCGGTGCCCCCTCGGTGGCCCCGCCGGGCCGCCGCCCCGCGCAGGTATCGGGCCTAACAGGTGGCCGCGGGAGCCCGCCCGCCCTCTGCCCTGACCCGCGCCTCCCCACCGCCGCGGCGGAGGGAGGGAAGGCGGGACGGCGCCCTGCCCGCGAAGGGCTGCCCCGGCCGCCGGTCCCTGCCGTGCCCCTCGCCTCGGGAAGGCCCCGGGGGGGGTGACGAGAGGGGTCTCCGGCCCCCGCCCGGGGCAGACGTGCCCCGCGCCCGTGTTTTGGGAAGGGGACGGTCTCCGCCGGGGTAGCCTGGGCCTGACGGGACTGCCCGGTGCGACGCGGCCGGTCTGCAGACGGCCGGCGGCGGCGTGCCCGGGGAGGGGAGCGGGCTCCTCCTCTGCCGGAGCCGGACCCGGGCGGGCAGAGCTGCTGCTGGCGCTTTCACGTTCCCGGGAGGTGCCCGCTCGTCCCCTGCGCGCAGCACCTTTCCCTCCCGGGCCTTTAAAGTCTTTTGTTCGGCTGCCGCGTCTCCCTTCGCCGTGGTCTTGACAAACCTTCCCCGCGCTCCGCTTCCGAAAAACCACAGGGTTTTCCGTGCCTTCAGTGGTTCGTTGCTTTCGTCGCATCACACCCTTCTTTGTTCGCCAGGCTCTTCGGTTTCCATCCCAGCTTATAAGAAATACTTGTCTTCGCTGCTCTGTCCTTTTCTGGTGTCTCCCCTGTCCTACCTATTGTCTCCTGTGCAGTAGCGAGATACAAAGGTGGGAGGGTCTGTGCTGCCAGTTTGCCGCGTGTAAAAAGATGCTCACTAGAAAATGTATTTTCTCATCTTTTCACATGCGTTAGACCAATTTCACTGTAAAAAAAAACCTCTTACGCCTTGCTGTTGGTCTCCTTGATGCTCTTCCTTAAGGTAACTGATTGTAATGCTTGGGGAAGCACCCTCCCCCCTAAAAAAAAATAAAAAAACCCACCAATACAGAAAAAAACACCTAGAACTTGGCAGTGGTTAGGCAACTGGTATCCTGCGTCTGTTTATTATGCTGATCAGTATCAGCTCAACGTTACCTGCTAGTCCTTTCCTCAGTCTGCATATACCTCTGGCTTTTTACACTTAGGTTGCGTGGTGCCTTGGGATTTTGTTCTAAAAAGTGTTCAGCAGTGTGGGGCTGGGATCTTTATGTCCTGCTGTATTGTATGTAGACTGTAGTGAACTCTTTTTTTTGTTTTGTTTTAGACCTTCATATATGAATGAGTAACAATTGTGGACCTTAGCATCTTTGAGTTAGGTTTCTTTTGGGAGTTTGTTACTGTTCTTCCATGGGAGGTTCTCCACAGGAATGACTTCTTCGCCTCTTCTATTAAAAAAGCCCTGTTGGTTAAAACCAAGAAGTACAACTCTTCTGCGACTAGTCATTTTGAAATAACTTGCCAAAACCCCATCGTGATTATGTTAACATGAAAACACTGTGTTTCAGAACTTTTCTTCTGGGAGTGATCCTGCTGTTGACTGATGCTGAGGTGAAATACTGCACTATGTGGGACCACTGGTCTGACAGAGTAATGTGCATGAGGCTTTCAGCTTCTATCATGATGCAAGCTTTAATCCAGAAGCATGAGGTGGATTTTTTTTTTCTTTTAGAGGCTTTATGGATCTCTGAAGGTGCACTGATAGGCTGGGAGTTGAAGTATTCTTTCACTTAAAAGCAGGTTGGTAGGGCCAGGGAAAGGAGGCAGAGGAGGGAGGGGAGTGCTAGTTTTGAAGAGGCTTTTGTAGAGGGAGTGATTTTTAGCAGCAGCTGTATTTCTACTGGGTTCGTGTCAGTTGCTTGCTAAATCAGTTACTGCAGACTAAATTCTGTTAAAGTTGCTTTCTTTAAGAATGCTAAAAATCATGAGGAAACTTACTAACATGAAATATCTGTTTTGCTAATTACAGAGAATTCCTCCAGGTCGGTGTTCTTGTGCAGTATGCTGCAAGATGTCTTGACTTCAGGACTAGATGCTGTGCTAAGATCATACCACCACTTGCACATTATAAAAACCAGTCTGTGGTACTGTATGAAAATATGTGTTTCATGAGGGAGTGCAAAGGCTGCTCTGTTGTTTGTACTGTTCAGCTAGTAGGAAGGAGGAAAGTGATTTGCAGATTTCCTTCTGCAGCAGTCAGATGTATTAGTAACTTTCCAGCACAAAAATTCTACTGAAGTATTACTTTAATGTAATTCGCAAGATATTTTTTCCCCAAAATCAACACAAACCTGTAGATTTTGTTCTTTGCTAATGTAGACAGGCTCTATGTTACTTATTTAAATATGTCAGAATTATACCGGGGAGAGACAGACGTGGGGCATACAAGCAGCTTGGTATATTCTTACACTTGGTTTAATGTAGTTTTTTAAATTGCTGCAAGCTAGTGTAAAAGCAGTGCTCAAGAACTTAAAACGAGGTGAGAAATTCTGCTCTGATGCTCTTAGTTAAGCACGGAGGGTGAAATCCCAGTTCCCCTTGCAGTTGATTTAATTTACTTAGTGCACTGATAAACAAAACTTTGATCGTACAGATGCTTAATGTGTTTGTGAAGCTCAAATATTTGGCTGTCTTTGGAGGCTGATTTGATACATTTAACTTTCAGATTAAAGGTTTCCCATGCACTGAGAAGAGTAGGCCTTTCCTTGGGCTCAACAGGCAGCTGGCAGGTACATTCTCTACAAACTTATGTTAGCACTGCTTGAGCTTTATTGCTTTGCAATCCTGTGAGGTAGGATTATCTTTAAAAGTTTCAAAATACTTCAGAGGGTACATTGAAGTGGCTTACATTTGCTCTGAAAGTTTATTAGGTACCAAAAAAAACCCCCCGTAAGCCACATTTGCAAAAATTGCATTTGAAGCTAAATTGAACTATATTGAGCAAAGTTGATACCTGTAATGCTCAACAGCAAAGTTTAACGCTGGGATAGAAAGAACAATTGTTCAAGTGTCAACTTAGAAGTTGTAGCTTGTTCTTGTTGCTCTTGGTTTGTTGTGCGGTCTTGGACAGACAAGTTTAAAAACAGGAAGTATATCTGCAAATTCCATCACCTGAAGGTTAAGGTAGAGATGAAGTGTATCTTATGATTAAGATACTTGATCTTCAGTTTGCCTTCATACTGTATTTGTGAATTGGTACTTATGTACCAGGTTCTTCTGCGCGAGACGCTGCTTTAACTACTCAAATGCTAAGTGAGAGGGAAGCTATAAAAGTTTGTTTCTGCCTGAAACACTGGTACTCTCCTGTAAGAAATTGCATTGAAAGTAAAGTTTAGGTTAAGGTTTGATGTTTTATCAGTCTTTTTTGGGGCGGGGGGGATGGAGGGGGATGAGAAGGGTGGTGTAGGGTGTGGGTAGTAAAAGGAATGACTTGCTTGTGAGCCTCTGTAATGGTATGCCTTGGTCTTCTGTATAAAAGCTTGCTCAACTCTGTGCAACTAGCTGGGAAGGGCTCAGTGTCTTCTGTTTTTTTGCTGTTTGGTCTCTAGGTACAGTAACTGTTTCCCAGAACAGATAGGTTATTGTTTTAAAGGGTTGTGAGTTAGTTTCTTTAGGTCTAAGGGGTAATTGACAGCCCAGTTTTAGTTAGCAGGTGGATGAAATTTGGATTGCCTAACAACTGAGGGATTTGCTGCTTTTCTGTTACAAACCTGACTTGCGTTTATGTCTGCAGGTCATCTTTTAGACTAGCATAAGTCTGCCTTTCAGTGTAGTTTTGTTAAAATGCATCAAGCTCTTGTCAAAGCTAGGTTAATTAATTTTTTTTTCAGCTATATAACTTCGTGGCAAAGCTCATTGGAGGCAGTGTCATTATAGTTGGTGATGCTTTCTTTTTTTTTTTTCTTTCAGGACATCATAGTTATAATCATGCATTTCCTGTTTTCTCTGAATCTTAAATATGTAATAGGAAGAGGTCTTAGAGCTCATAGTAATGGGCATTTAAAAGGAATTTGTATGGTATTTTTCTGTATGACTCCTAGACTGTACTGAAGGCAGTGCGTTTATTCCCAGAAGTCAGATGTGAGTGGAAAGAATTGGAATATGAACAACTGCATGAGGATATTAGAGTGACCACTTATCTTGAAAGTCCTTGAACGGTGAGAGCACTGACTTCTTTATTGCCCATTTATATCTTTCTCTTAGCTAAGATGGATCTTGTTCAATTGGCAGTTAAACAAATGTTTGCAGTGTCATAGTGAACGCTCTGAATGCCTCTATGGTTGCTATTTTCATTACTGCCAGCATTAGACTTCATTCTTTTAGAATTCATGCCAAGAATAAATGTCCCAACTAGTTCCTTGTTACACTAAGAGGAGGAATGGTCTCCTGTAGTGATGAAAAGGAGCTGCTGCTGTTCGATGAGGGAGGGATATGCTGGGAATGGAATTACATGGTATTGCTCTGCAAATTCTGTTCAGACATAGACTAATGAGATGTGTTGATTTTTTTTTTTCTTTTGTAGAAGTTACTTTAAAGTTAACATTCTTTAAAAGAAAATTACATTTGGAGAATCTTGTTGAAGTTGAGAACCACTCTGTGGCTCTGTTCTTAATTACACCTTCTTCCTAAAACTTGCATCTAATCTCTTTTAACTGTACACAAGATAACTAAATTAGGAAGTTGTAATGCTTATCAAGACACCTTAAGTTTTACTGTCAATTCTCTCATTCCCAGGTCACGAACTCGCATGTACTGAAAAGATAAGTTTCTTTAATTGATGGAAAACTTTGAGTAACTTGAACTCCATTTATCTCGGTGTGCGAAGTAATTACCAGCCCTTCCATTAGAATGCGTTGAGAGAGCTGGATTCTACCGTGTGCTCCTTTTGGGGGATCAGATTCCCTGATGATAACTCAGGAACTGCTGACTTGTGAACAAGCAGTTCTTAGGCAGGAAAATAAACTTCTTTTTTTTTTAAAAAAAAAAAAGAAAAAAGAAAAAGAAAAAAGGTGGGGGAGAAACAAAGCAAGCCTTGATTCAGCAGATCCTTATGGCAGATCCTGTTAACTCAGTGGCCTTCTGTGAGGATATAAAGGTCTATTCATGTAGATAGCATCGAAGCTTTCTGACCATTACTTGGAGGCAAATATTGGGGGGGGCTGAAATGAGTGCTTGCCTGTGAAGAAGTGACTTTATTAGCACCCACAAAAAAGTTGATGATTCCTGTAGGAAACCAGTTGCTGTTGAGAGTCTTAACTAGCAATCTGCTACCTGATGTGGATTGTTACATTCCCGAATTCCTGTCACTGTTTCTGTTCGCTGAATTGGGTTATAGAATAAGATGCTTGAAAGTAAATATATGTAGTACTGTATGCTTCATATCTTCCACTTGATCTTTTATCAGCTAATTTGTTTCTCAGTCGCTGTACCTTTTATTTTTCTCTGGTCAGCTGGCCTTCCTGAGGTCAAACCAATACCTGATCAGTTGTTTTCTTGCTCCTGCCAACTTTTGATTTTGTTCCTACCTCTATTCCTCTACTCCTATTTCTGGAAATTGAGTGGGAGACTCGTTGCCTTAGTTACAGTGACTAACTGTTTCAAAGTTATTTATAATGTTTGTGTTTAAATAACCCTTATCATAATATAAGTCAGAAAACATTTCACATCAATAAAAAAAATAAACAGAGCAGTCCATCGCTAAGTGCTTGCAGCATGCTTACTGTGCTGATTCTTGAGGGGGGTTGTTTTCCTTTGCTGGGAGTGGAGGACAAATCCTAATCTGGCATTTGAAGATGAATCTGAAATAAGGCTTCTTGGTGTCTTCCTTTGTGCAAATGAGGATAGAATGTTAATATTTAAGCTCCAGAATATCGGGGAATGTTATTCTTTGTCTCCTTTGTAACAACACACTAGCACTCTCACCAAGAGATGGGAATATACTAGTTCAACCATGTTAATTCAGTTGTGATTGCTCAGGTGTTGATGAATTATACAGCACTGACCCATTTCAGCACAAAAACTAGAGCTAATGCAAGAGTGGTGGGACTGAATAGGTGGGAGAGAAAGGAAGAGGAGGCTTGCAGCCAGCTGGGTGAGTGCAGAGTTAAAGAGGAAGTGCCAGCAGTGATATGCAAATGAAAGAGGGGCGAAGTAGTCTGTAGCATCCTTGTAGATGGAGGAACAACTTGTTAGCTGAAGCACCTAGTAACTTCTATAATAATGAGGTGCTCTTCACTGTGAATTGAATATAGTCTTAGCTTTTCATTGAGTATTTCTGCAGTAATGTATGTATGTGAATTGAGTGAAAGATACCATATAAGTAAGATTGTTGTTCATGTGACTAAAGCCTATCTATTTAGGACAACCTGAACACTTAAATATATTTCTGACTAAATTACTGAAACTGTATTTGAATTTGAGAAATTTAGCACAAAGGTCTTCCTATTCTAACACTGGGGGTTTGAATAAAACAAGATAAAAGCAAAAGACTTTGCTTAAACTCATGTTGTTAAACTTTGGAAGTACATTTATGGAGAGAGGGTGTCAGGAAAGCTTTCCTGCCCCAGAGTAGGAAAGAGTTCCTCTTTATTGTAAACTGACTTGTATTAGGAGGACTTAGTGAATGTTCAGCTTTTGTGCATACCTTTGCTGGTTTGCATAGGTTAGCCTATTTCTGACTGTGTCCTTTGCTGTTGTGAAGCCATCCCAAATGTTTAATATTTCCATACTTCCAAGCAATGAACTGTCACTTAATGGCCTTCCTGATTCCAGCTGATGAACATTTGTGTACAAATTATTCTTTTTCGTTTTGCAATCATACTTGAGGTTCATTCTCACTTAGTGCTGAAATCCTGTACTTGGCTTCTACCTAGTAGAGAGAAGGAAGCAGGGGTACATCTGTAGTTGTTTTTTTTTTTTCACTTTGTTAGAGTGAAGATAGAACTAATGAAGGAAGAAGGCAGACAAGCAAGAATTCTAGTCACCGTGACAGAGTAAGAATGCAACTGCAGTTAGATAAAGCATTGAGAGCAAAATGAGCCTTTTCAGAGCTTACTCAATTTCCAGCAATCATGAAGAATTCAGTGTTTTGTTTCAAGATTTTGCTGTTTGCACTCTGTGTTTTCATAGCTCCATCTGTACTGGTACCTCCTAACAGGGAGTGAGGAAGCTGAGCCTTCCGTTCAGGAGCCTGGTGACCCAGTAACAGGCAGCACAAGAGATCAAGGATCTTCTACCTAGCTCATAGCTGAAGGACCTGCTTGAGTCATAGACAGCTGCACTGGGGGGGAAAAAGCCACTCTCGGGAAGTTCTGTGGTTATTTATATATTAACATAATCTGTAACTAATGCATAACGTAGTCATTTAAATCCGTTGCTAGAGAATCAGTTTTGTATAATGTTGGGATAATTGGTATTCTCTTCCCGTCCCATCTTTAGGTCATCCACTTCTTCTCACTGTTGCTTGTGGTAGTGGGCAGATATTCTGCAAAGTCTACTTTTTCATCCCGAGCACTTGATGTCTCTTTCCTGCCTCACATCTCTGTGTGGTTTCTTGCTTTTTTCCTACCTTTCCTAACGCTTCGTTCTCTCACCAGTGTCACCCCACAAAGTATTGTTGATGCGTTAAAATGAAGGAAAAGTGCACGTAAAATAAGGAGAGAAAAACCAAAATGCTAGCATTATTTTTCTGGTTACATTATTACTCGTTGTTTTCAATTTGGGAAACATCCCAAGTCAGGGTACCAGAACTCTTCAGAAATAGCACATTAATGGAATTCCCTACCCCTTGCCCCTCTTCCTTTGTAACTGAAGAGTTCTGTTCAGTTCTTGCTGTATTTGCTAAAACATGGGGATCGACAAAGAGGGGTCTTGCACTTAGTACTGTGTTGCTCTGGTGTCTCTTTGCCGAATTAGAACCCTGAATTGGTATTGCCTGATAGCTTTCACTTGCTTTGCTTCTGTCGTGGTTCCAGGAGCAGTATTTTGGTTTACAGCTCTGCTGTATCTGTTGCTTTTTTTAGATGGTGTTCTTTCATTCTGGGGGATAATTTTCAGTATTAAGGAGGACCTGTAGAGGAACACTTTCTCTTGTCCCTTCTCTGTCACCTGTGAGGTTGCAAATGCCATTATTCTCCTGCATCATTCCTAATCCTACAGTAACCACTCAGCTCATCAGTTATTTCTTCCACTCCTACCCCATGATGTTATGTTTTCTGTTTCTTGCCATCCACAAGCACACAGTCATTTAAAGATTATTATCTAACACTACTTAGATCACAGACTGAGAAGTCTATTAGAATAGAACTTTTCAAGTAAAGAATAAGTAACATCTCATTACTTGTCCAGAGACAATTGTCTGTTCTTCTTTTTACCACGTTTAACAAATTATAATTACTGCAATCAGGGATGTAAACAGTCAAGGTAATCTACTCGAGAAGACAGAGCTCAAGAGAGGAGTTCTTTGAAGGTCTTTATAATGAGAGCAAAAGAAAGGTGAAGAAGGGATTTGTAAAGCATTGGAATAAGAGCGAGAGGGACACAGGTGGTTAGGATGTCACAGGTTGACATTATCAGTGAACAGCAAAGCTCTTCTGATGTACTTCAGAGCCTCATAGTCAAGGATCATCCAAAAATGAGCAGATACCCAGCTACCCTGTGGAGCTCAGCTTGCAATGACTTCCAGACATTGGTTCCCTTTACTACCTGCTGCACTTTCTACAGCACAGGAAGGGAACTCTTCCAGCATCTATAACCTCAAACTAACACTGTGAGTAATATAGGGGAGAGAGTGCCTTTTACTCTTTTTCTATAACCAGAGATGCAAGAAACGGCTTGTGTCAAGTATATCCCATTTGTTGTCTTGGAAGGGCAAGGACAACTGCATGCACCCACGTATTTTATTTTTGAAAGAACTTTGACTATGCACATTATGAATTGACTGGGTTTGGTTTTTTTTAGGACTCAGAGCATTTAACAAGCCATAATTGCTTTTTAAAAAATGCATTGTTTTTCGTAGTTTTAATTTGAACAGATTAGTTGTGAGATTTCTTCACCTGAAGGTTGATGAAATTCCTGCAATGCTCTGCATATGTGTTAAAACTGCTTTAGTAATCGTTAAATTACTAAACTTCATATGTAATTAATGAGTAACTGTTAGCATCAAAGTAGAAGTGCCAGGATTCATGACTATACTCATAAACAGTAGAATTTTGCAGAAAAATTAGCATGACTGTTAAAAAGCTTGTTGATGACATCTTTGCATTTCAACCTAAGCTTCATCTGGAAGGTGCTCCTTTGCTGTTGCAACCGCCGTAAAAAATACCGAAAGCATTTAGGGTATTGCATTGGTTTCCTGTCTTAACATCCAGCCCCTTACATGGGGCAGCAGTGGGATACTTTTCCTTCTATAAAGTTCTTCACTGGAGCTTACATAAGCCAGAGAAATAGTATCTGTTCTAAGGACAGGAGAAGTAGCAGTGCCAGCGGTGTCTGTGGAGACTGTCAGAGGAGAAGTTTAGCTCCCCTTCCCTGGAAGCTCGCCATACCGGCATTAGCAGTGCTCTCCTCTGTGCTGGTTGGAGGTGTTGTTGCAAAGTCATTTTGGAGCTGTTGTTCTGGAGCAAGTTCTTTAGAAAACTGGCTCTTTGCCTCCCGAATGACCACAAGCAGAAATGAATCTAGTCCTGAAGCTTGGCCTTGTGGCAGCAGTCGGACACAGTTAACTGAACCCAAAGAATGAATGAATGTGCCTGCAGAAAGATCTCAGAAATGTCTGCTGGGAGTTCAGCCTTCTTCTACACAGTGGGAGCCCTTATTCCTTCTACTGAAATACATGTGTTTTAGACATGTTCACAAAAGCCCCCTCCCTTTTATTTTTAATATACCATGACTGTAGTGCCCGGTAGTGCTTCTCTTACATTGCCTGACACTGCTTAGTTTTGGGAAAAGTAACTTGAAAAGTAGGATGGATAACTGGAAAAAAAAAAAAAGAGAAGGAATTCTTGAATGATGTGATTTGACCTCAAGATCTCTTGACCCTCTCTTGTGTGCCATGCAGGCCCGTGGAGCGATGCATCGGCCCAGGGTGCGGGTTCAGAATGCCATAGTGTGTGGTGTGCTGGCAGAAGTGAGGTGGCAACTCCTTTGGTGTGTGTTTGCACTGCTTTGTTTTCTTCAGTAGATAAGAAACAATGAAAGTGACCCGTAACAAGCAAGGTTCAGTACAGGCAGAAACAGTAGGATATGTTTCTCTTGTTGTTCTGTTTTTCTTTTAAGAGGTTAATTAACAGTCAAAACGGTGCTAATTATGTGACTTGGAAATTGTTTACCACAGTGGAGGCCAGCATTTTCAGTTGATCGATAGACAAAAAATACAGATGCATGGACTACTGAATGCTGATCTATTTCTGGTGTAGGGTAGGATTGTGTGTGTATGAGAAATGGAGTACATTGCCTGAATGAACCCTGCTCTTGAAGTAAATGAAAAGTAGGTAAATTGTCATGAAAGGGGAGAAGTTTTGTAATTTTAGGACAGAGTTTAATGACATGCTTCTCCTTGGGTTGGTTGTTCCATTTGCAAAGCTAACAATAACGATTGAGACTGACTGGCTTCTGATCTCCTGCCTAAGGCTATGGTTTGGTATTTGGTTGCATCTGAGCTTAAGCAGTCGCTCCTTCTTTTCTTCTGCAAAGTGGTGAAAAGGGAGGGGAAAGACAAATTATTTAGATTCTCGTATGGCTGAGAGGTTGTTCCTTGACAGTTTTCCGGAGTAGGAACTAGAAAGGAGTGTTTTGGCTCAGATAAATTTGCTCTAATGTCTTCCTTTGTGACACAAGTCCTGTAATCATGTAAGAGATGTCTTCCATGAGCTCCTTTCGTTTGGGGGCTGAGAGTTGAGTGGGGGAACTTTAGTGTGGTCTGCCTTGGACCTCTTTCTGTGGGAAAGTAGCTTTAATGCTGTTGGCCTGAAACTTCTTGGGATGTGTCTTGAGATTCAGCAGCAGTGCTTAATTTTCTTGTCTGCTCCTGATTGTTTTGGGGTTGGAGAGTTTGTGAATTCCTCTTTAATTGTGAGAGAGCCTAGGGTCTTAAGGATGTCTGCTTTATAACGTCTCATGTTGACTTACACTGACTGTGAGAACACTAGAACAAGAGAAATTCTTCTGTAACATACTTGTTCATTTACCAGTGCACTGCCTTTCAGGATCCAGGACACTCAGCTTTTCCCCATGTCCCATACGACAGCTCCATGCCAGTTTTCTTGCAGCATTTTAAAGTTGTTTTTCTCCCCTCTTAGGCTGATCATGTGCTCTACTGCCCATAGTTTTACATCTGGAGCTCTGGAAATGACATCAAAAAGACTTTCTCTTGCCTTCCATCTCTTCTCAAGAGGTTACAGTGAAAAGTGTAAGATCAAGTTCAGGTCGTCCAGTTACCTGAAAACCGTATGCCAGAAGTAATCTGAACTCACTGCAGGCTTTTTCCCTTATAGAAACATGTATGGACAGGAAGCCCTTCAACTTCTTAACTCCGTTGTCTGCTTCTGTGTGTGCAGCTCTCATTCTTGGACATCATCCAGTGACAGTTTGGAGTCATGCCTGTTGTGACTAGTGATCCCGCTATCTCCCTGCACAGAGATATATGCTTGGGGTAGGGAAATATCTAATAAGAAAATATGCCTGTAGAAAAGTTACTGAGTTGAAATAAACCAAAATAGTAATTGGTTGCTTCTCTGCAAATAGTGATTAGAGAAGCATGTCGGTCTAAGAACAAATGGAAGTCTTTTGTAGTGGAAGACAATTTTTCATCTTGGCTCTATAGGAAATTGAAGTATAAAATAATTAAGCTTATTGTTTTGTATACCACATACCACCTAGTATATTTTATGGATAACACAACATAAACACGTGGGTTGTGCAAATATTTTTATGAGCTGCTAGAAAACATGGAATTTTGAATTGCCATTAATGAAAACCTTATCAAGATGGACTGTTCCTCACTTGATTCTGTTTCCCAGTTTGATCCTGCTGCAAAGCTGCCTAATTCAGTGGGTTATGGATGAGGCTATTCATGCATTTGGCTCTGGTTTAATTTTCTGGAATAAACAATGATATAAAGCTTGGTTTAAAAAAAAAAAAGGGTATGCCTTTTGACAGTAAGAATGCACTGGGAACAATTACGTTAAAAAATAAGGGTATAATAAACTTGCACTTAACAGTCTTCACACAAATAGTTGTCTATGTATCACCTGTATGTTTAAGCGATATCTTTGCTACAAGTATTATGAAGTAAAAAGCAAAGAGTATGTAAGATTTAAGTCAAAGCCCTTAGCCCGCATTGCTTTGCTGGAAGCAGGGAAGACTCAGTGAAGGTCAGGTTACGCCCTCTGTTTCATGACTGTTCTTGAAACTTCTCATCAGCACCATTTTTAATTAATTTTTTTTTTTATATTTGCCTAAAAATATTAGTCATTCAGGGGCTGCTTCATGAATAAGTCAAAGGTCTCTGCTGTGGGCTATAGAGCAGGTGACTAGAGGATAGTATCAGTGCTGCTCCTGGTAGGTGTCAAAACCCATGAGTGACATAATATATGGCTATTAGTATTTAAAAATCGAGTCCAGCATCTTGAATTAAATGACATTTATGGTAACTTTTTTGCTATTAGGTACGTAATGTTCCCTATTTTATAAGACATATGGAGCACTTTCTGTTGCGCTTTTTGTATTATGTTGTACAAAGGTTCTCAGTGATAAGACTAGACAAAAGGTTGATCTATTTTCAGTGTGGTTTATTGGCGTGGATTGTGGGAATTTTCAGGGAATGTGCAGCTTGAGGGTGTAGACAACAGGACAGGGAAATTTTTAATTTAAAAATTATGTTGGGGAAATATGAGCATATAACTGGTTAAGATCTAAGTGTACCATCTACTTGCATTCAAAGAATAAAAACCCCAAATGCTTAAGTACTATATATTTGTTGCCAAAGGATTGAATTCAAACTGCTTCATGGACGGAAGTCGTGATCTAAGCACTTGGAACGAATTTGTGAAAGGTCACTGTTTGAAAGCAGCATTGGACAACAGTAGCCTCTTCTGGAACAAATGGTATTTTCTTTACAATTACTCCTCTTATTTGGTTTGTTCAGTGCTGAAAAGCGGAAGAAGCTGGGGAAAAGAACACTTCACAGGGGAAGCTTAAATGTGACAGAATTGCAGTAATCCTAAAATTTTGACAGGCTTTGTGACCATCCCCAGGTGATTGATTCAGCTCACTAACTGTGCCTCCTGTTGGCTTCATACAGCGACTGCTGAACTCGAGACATTTTTAGAAGCCTTTTAGTTAGTGGTACATGTAATTAAAACAACTTAATTTTTTATTTCGTTTTCTGTTTTTATTAAATGCTGTGATAAAATGAATTCAAAAGTATAGCAGAGTTATAAACAATGAAGTAATTAACACATCATAAATGTTATCGGGTGCTATGTAAATGCATTCAAAAAGCGAAAATACAGACTAAGATAATTCACTTGGATTTGATTGGGTCTGCACTTCATCTAAGCACAAGAAGAAATAGATGAAAAGTGTTGGTAAAGCAGTCACCTCTCTGTTCTGGAGAGGGGTACAGCTGTGAGGTGGTGTATTCTTCACAAGTATTTAGTGATAGCTTGCTTGTCTTCTCCTGCTGGAGGGATTTAAGCAGTCAAGGGCCGAGGGCAGAGAAGTTTGTGCAGCGTCGCTTCGCTGCTGTGGAGGGATGTGGTACATTTGCTGGAATATTAATTTTATAGGGTGGTTCTTTTGTCTCTAATTTTGTTTGGTTGGAATCACACCCTGTTTAGTGCACATCACTTTTTGGTTCTGTGTTTGGAAGCTTGTTTTCTCCCAGCCTTTTCCCATCCGACCCGTATCTTCCTTCCCCTTGAAGAAGTGAAAACCACTGACTTTTGATGTGGCACCATTCTCCTTGGGTGCCTGTCTGTCAAGGAAAAATCTGGGTTGTTTTATTTATTTTTAAGAGCACTCTACCTGGTTATTTGGAGGTAACCAAATGTAATTTGGAAGTGAATTTTGTTTAGTCAGGGTAATGCCACTTCATTTATGAGCAAGGTATTGGTTTGGTTTGGTTGAAGTCATCTGCTGTAGACTGATGCCATTACTTATCTGGGATCAATTTTCCTGGGAATGTATGTGTCCACTGTGCAGGTGGGTTTAGCTGTAACAATAATTAACCCCCTTCAGTATTCCCTTTTTTTGTGAAGTGTAATGTTTTTTTTTAAAATATTCTTTTTACTCCTTAATTTTCCTGGCACAAATCCTTTTCTCCTGTAATGACCCCATCCTGCTGAACTTAAAAATTCTGCTTCTATGCACCACAGTCCTCTGGCCAGGTAGAGAAGACGACCAGCTTCTGGCAGTCAGAGGCACCTGACTTTTATCATTTTGCAGGCTCTGTTGATGTAGAGGAATCAACTATGGCCCTGGTGTGTGGCAGGTAATGATGCCAGTTTTCCTCTTGTGTTCATGTGGAGCTGAAAGCCGTGATTTAAGCTTTAAGCAGTTGGCAGAGTGCGGGTGAAGATGTTTCGCTGTTGGGCTGAGCATCCTGTCCAAGCGACTGGCTTCTTCACTGGAGGAAGAAGGTGCTGAAGTGCGTTGCAGCATCTTTGGCATGTCCCATGGAACCACACAGAACTGGAAAACCAGGCTTTTTGCTCAGGTATCTGACCTGGTATTGACTGATTTGGGCCTCTTGAAAGGTGAGGTGCTGCTACATCAACACGTGTGCCTCTGAGTCTTCTGGCCAGCTCTTTTTCAGAGCTTGCATTTTGGGGAAATAACAGCAAAAGGTTATTGAATTGCTGTGTCAGAAGCTTGTGTGGGTAGTTAAAACTCCTGACCAGGGTGAAACAGTTGATTTTTATGCTTCTCATGTCCCACCTTAAAGCCACGTTTTTGTCCTGTAACAATAGCCTCAAGGCTAATAATACAACAGAAAATATGTGCTTAGCAGTGCCGGAAATGTTTATATGACATGGCAGGCTCTGAAGTCTACTCAAAGAGCTGTATATTCCATATATTTTGCTATGTAGTTTTTTGGTTTTTTTTTAAATGGCGCTTTGAAGATATAGTCAATAGGATTAAAAAGACAACTGCTGGTTGGGTTGCTGGCCCTGGTAGGAGAGAAATGAGTGCATGCACTGTTATTCCATGTTTGTTACAGCACTTCCTCGTTAAAGATCCAGTGAGGCCATTGGGATGCACTTCTATTTTTGCTTTCAAAAATTACTGTAAAAATATTCTTTTAAAGTGTATGCTTTCCTTTTGGAGGGGAGGAAAACAACTCCAAGGAAATTTTTACTTAAGATGATTTTGTTCTTGTTAGTGCATGAGCTGAATGTTTTCAGTAGGCATTCTTTTTATGCCTGTCACTTAAGTTAATTTTTCAGATATGTACCTTCTTTTGTTTGAAATAGGATTTATGTCCCATCATTCTTTTTGACAGATGTGTAGGTTCACAGTGTTTTCTAAATTTTCTTCCTATTTTTCCCGCCTTCATATTAAACTGACTGGGAGTGTTAAAATTCAAACATGTGGAAATTAAATTGTGAATATCAAACCCCATGAAATAAAAAAAAAAACCAACCCCAACCCCCCAAATTTTTAAAGGTGATGTGCTGCTACAAGATTCGCTCAGCAACTGCGACTCTGCTATCCTGTAAATACCGTTGATCAAGTCTAATTTTTTCTCCTTGTCAGATACCTCAAGTATGGAAAGTGTGGATGCTTTTCTCCGTCTGCCCAGTACCCACTTTTAAGTGTTGTTTTCCCATGGATGGAAAAGTAGCTGTAGGTTCTAAAGAAATCTGTCCTGGTTGTGAACTATCTTGATGGGTTGATTTCTATGCGAACTGCTGTGACTCATAGCACGCTACTTTATTTTTATCCAGATAATTACCTTGCTAAAAGATGTGCGAAATAGCATTTAAAGATTTGTTGCCTCAGCCTAAGGAGCGGAGCTGTTGTCTACCTTCTTAACTGTCCTCTTAATGTTACTGTCGGATTAGAATTCATCTTGTGCTCGCTTTGCTCTCTTCCCAATTTTTAAATTGAAATTCTCAAGTAGTTAAAAAGAATTGTAAAAGCAAAATTGAAGACTGTAAAAATGGTATCTGAGCTGCACAAGTCTTTTTGTTAGCGCTGTGTCTATCCCAAGTATGCTGTAAGAAATTGTTGATACTTTTTTTGTATATGCAGTTGTTGTTTGAAGAGGTACATGTGCACACACTGAAATAACATGTACATAAAAGTTTCTGGACTCCCTAGAGGATCTTCTGTCTTGATCATTTTTCATTTTTAATAGTGGTGTGAATATCAGAGGATCAACATGTGTTTTCACTTATGTCATTTGGATTTTATGGATGCTTCGTAGATTCACAAATCTCCAGGCTTGCAGGTTCATTATTTCACCTCTTGTTTTGTGCTGGGGAACTCTTCAAGCTCAAAGCTTTTTTTCCTGAGAGACGAATCATTTAAGTAGGACTCAACAGTGCTCCTAAATCTATTTTTGAATCTACTTTTCATTTAAAAATGACATAATACTTTTACCATGATCTCTGACAGTTCTGCTGATTCATAACGAAACGGATTGAGTTACCGCTTCGTTTGCCTGTGAAGCTCCTCCGTGCGGTAGTCCCTGGTAAAAAGGTAGTCACGGAGAAAGTGGTACGGCACAGCATCCTCCTGCCCCCTCATGTCCTCTCCTCCCTCCAAATCAGCTCAGCTCACAGCTGGACATATGTATTAATGATATTAGTTTTATGCTAATGTACCTATTTGTGAACTGTCATTACTGGGGGCAGACATCCTCGTGTATATAGACTGTTGCTAAACGTGCTGGGAAGTGTAAATGCTATTAATATAACCTACGGAATGCTCCAAAATAGGAGAATTTTATCTGTGCCTGATTTTATCCAACAAAAAAGTTAGAGAATGAAGTAAATGAACCAACATAAATTGATGAGATTTCATTTTTTTTAAGATAAACAATTTTATCATCTTTTAGCTATATGAAGACATGCAAACTTTGAGGAAATGAAGTACCTTTTTGAATTAATTGTACATTTAATGCTTCTCAAAGCCTGTTATAAGTATAAACAAATTATCACAAGGCTTTTGGAACAGCAGATGGATGTCTATTCTCCCCCTTTCCAGCCCCCGAAATATCCAGGAATATCTTTGGGAGAACTTGGTGTCCTTCCTGTAAGTACTCTAGTTTAAATGTAGCCATCATAAATAAGCTGTGTGTTTTTGCTAAATTGAAATGGTCTTTAGCATCATTTCATACTACAAACTCTCATCTGATGTGAAAGATAGAGTATTAGGCACCAAATCTGTTGACTTATGTGTGCTGTGATCTAAATTAAAGCTTAAATTTCCTATTTTAAAATATACTGCTTCTATTACAAGAAAAATAACGCTAGTAACTTCAGCCTCCCACATGCTTTTTCTGGGATGTTTAAAAAGAAAACCATGATACGCAAACTTTGTACTTTTTTCCAGTGTTGGTGGTTTATTTTGTGATAAGCCTTTATACCTTGGTTGTGACTTCCTGACCCGCAGAGCCGTGCTGGCAGTAGCAGCCTTCTGTGGCACGTTGCTGCAGACGCTGGCGGTGGCTTTGTCCGCCTTCGCTCGGACGCTGGCAAGAGTCATCTTTTTGGATGAGACCTCCCCCCCGCTCTGCTGGGATTAGTCTCTTACTGTGTCTTTGCAAGGTCCTTGTTTCTTCCTTTGTGGTTATTGCTTCTACTCTGCTCCGCACAGCTTGGTTTAGAAGGGTACTTGCAAAGTGTTGATTCTGTTGGTTTGGTTTTGTGGGTTTTGTTTTGTTTTTATTTTTTCCTCTGTCAATGCATTTTGTCTTGTCTTTAGTTATCTGAAATAGCTTCTCTCTCAATTATTGATGTTCCGGAATGACGTCTTGCTCCGATCTGTTTACTTTCTACTTTGTCTCCTGTGTTATTCTGTGAGATAAATATACTTATATGAAATACAGCATTAATCAGCCTCTGCAATATCTTTATATGTGAGTCTATAGGTATCTTTGCAGTACTATAGATTACTGGGTAGAATTCTACAAATAATTACATATTATAAATAGCTCAGTGTCTGCTATTGCAGGTGGTTCTTCTTTTAACTGATAAATCTTCCTCTGCTCCCCAGTTTAACTGCTTCCATAACATGAGGAGCAGAGCGTCATACTGCTTTGTGTTCTCCCTGCTATCTTGCCAGACTATCCTTTGAATGCGAGTACAGATGGTATGACTCATTTACACTTGTCCTAAGCAGCCGAGGTGCTTAACACCAAGTATGTGCCTCCAGCTTTTGATTCCTATGGAAAAAAAAAAGTGTTTCCCTGCTTCCACCCCAACTAGAATTATTTTGCTATAATTCAGATTTTAGTTCACCTTCCTTTTAAAATTGCACATGCAGTCTATCTTTTTTCTCTCTTTTTTTTTGCCCCCAACAAAAATGCAGTTGACTTATTTTTTTTTAAAAACGCCAGACTTCTGCTGATCTTGCTGAAGCCATTTATAAATAGGTAAAATGAAGATTACTGAAGAAGATTGATCCACCACTTGGATCTAGAAAATATCCTGAGGTGCTGTAACCCTACTCTGCTACTTGTTCAGTACCCCTGAAACATAGATAACTATTTTTTTCCTAGTGTATTAGGATGCTAGCATATACTGCAGCTTGAGACACGAGTAAATCAGCAAACATCTTCCCTTCTCAAATACGCTGAGCCTTGAATATGTTCTAAAAATTACTTCTCTTCCCTCTGTAGCAGCAGAGATAGAAAAGACTTCTGGACTTACGTGTTCGGTTTGGGGCAAGGTGTTACCTTCTCTTTTAATAGGATCATTCTCCCCTCTTCTTATTCTCAGCTGAGGATCTGCTTTTACAGGTAGTGCTGAGGAGCAAGCTGGGCAGCCCCAGCAGGGAGGTGAGAGCATGGGGTGAGGTGTGGGGCTGCTGTAGAGTCAGGGGCCTGGATTATTCAGCTTGTTCCTTTTCACTTCGGTCAAGCTCCATGTTGCCATATGGTATCCTTTTTTTTTTTTCCTTTGAAGGCAGTAAGTTTACTGAGAAAAAGGATCGGGAGTATTTATTGTAATAAAATAAATTTTATTTAGCTTTACTAATTTAAATGGGCAAAACCTGGAAGTTGTTCATTGTGCCATGGCCAAGTCTGTCTCTGTATAGAAATTGCAGAGTAGCTCTGTTTTTCAGCACCAACTTTGTTTCCTTGCAGCTGTTTCCCTCGCATACTGTTTATCAACAGTGTTTTGGAGGACCTCGAAACCTCCCTGGGGACTTCCCTGGGAGCTGAACCCTTTCTCCAAGGCTCGTACCCCCTCTGGTGGCAGGAGCTTCCTCGTCTGGGCTCCTCTTCCCGTCTTTCTTTCTCCCTCCCCCTCTCCCTCCCTTCCCCTCTCCCTCCCTTCCCCTCTTTTTACTGCTGTGCTTGGTGAGGCCGCCCTGGTTTGTGTGTTGAGGTTTAATCAAGCTGCTCAAGTAGAAGGGCCAGACCAGCCTGTGTGAGAACTAGGCAGCCATAAGCTGTTGGGTCAGGTAAGGGCATGTGGGAACTTTTGTTTTTATTAGCCATAGATAAGTTTGGCACGTACAGATAGTAATTAACAGCTTTGTTTTGTGCTATGTGGTTATGTGGTATAGTTTGTGTGTCTTTGTACATGCCTGTGTACGAGATCAGTGTGGGAGAAAAGGCAGCGATGGTGTGTTACCAGGGTGGTGAACGAGTCTTTGCGACAGCATTAATAAGAGGAAAAGGAAACCAGCAGATCTTTGTGTTCTCATTGCATCTTCTTCCTGCTTCAGTAGTAGTAGTAGTTTAAAGCAGTTCTTGGATGTATTTGGTAAATTATTTAATTATTTTTAGTTTAATTAAATCAAACCTTTGATTAACATCATTTATTTAAGTGAATAAAGACTTGATTCTAGTTCATCGTCACTGACCATAATAGCACTGTAAGATATTTATGGCATGTGGTGCAGGTGGTGGAAGAGATGCTGGTGGAAGAATTATGATTTACTGTAACAAGTTTTCTGGTGTGTTGGTAAGCCTTTTCTGACAGCATGGGAAGAAGGTAAAATCCAAACTGATGGTGCATCTGAATCAGAGTGCCCATTTAGTTTTGTTTGAATGAGCAGTTACCATTGCTGGGACATCAGGCTTTCAAGTCTTGCTGTTTGCTTGCCCGTGCTTCCACCTGCTTGGGAACCCCATTTGGCACACGTTTGGCAGTTTTGGTGGAGGTACATGAGCCAGTAAACATCAGTCAGAAAGACTGAAATAGAGCTTTGAATTACGAGCCTTTAAATGTCTACTTGAATGTGAAGTTAATAGTGTTAAAAATTCAGTTGCGTATCTTAAATCTGTGAAGTAACTAGAGCCTTCCAGGGATTCTGGCACTTTTATGAGAGATGTAAAGGAATGTGTGCTGGTAAGAAATACTGTGCTCTTGTTCGAGTGTTTTGTTTTTCTTTGGTGTGCTGCCACCAAGTGACAAAACTTGTTATTGCTGCTTTTTTTAGAGTTCTGTCTTTCAAACTGAAAGTTAGAATATTGCTCTGCACTTTTTGTACATTGCAAACAATATTCCAAATTATTATTTGGAGTAACACGGCTGCTTGGAAAATGTGACTGAAATTTCTAGGATAGAAGAATCATAAAAGCGAAGGTTTTTTTCATCATTGTGCTGTTCAGTTTAGAGATTCTACATTTCTGTCAGTTATTGGAAATAATCTTGAATATGAAACAATATTAAGTAAGCACAAATCTCAACATAAAGATCACTTATAAAAATTCTGAGACCAGAAAACTGTATTTGTCAGATTTAAACACGTGCAATGTATTATAGAAGCAAAGTTTGCATCTTGTTACATGTTTCTTTTCAGGGTATCTTTTGAGGAACAATCATAAAAAAATAATCTGTATGTTAAACTGATACTCTGACCAATACTCAGATTGTTCAAAATACTTCATTGTGCTAATCCAAGCCAAAATTGCTTGGTAAGATGAAGGATATCGATGTGGGTAAGGGGAGAGTGTTGCAGGTGGAGTGGCGGTGGCCGTGGGATGCTGAGGGTGACCTCGTGTCTGTGCAGCGCACGCAGGTGAGGGCTGACAGACGAGGGCTGACAGACGATGTCTGCTTTACCTTCTGCTGAGCACTGTGTGTGGACAGGACTGATGGGGGGTGTGCAGAAATTACAGAAAAGATGGTGCGTTGCCCCTGGTTAGTCCCCACTGATTGCATTACACTGTTTGTAATCTGGTCCTTTATAGACTTGAGCTCTGTAAAAGCTGCTGAGCAGTGAAATTCTACTGTCTATTCTAATGGTGTAGTTACAACATTATTTAGGAATATGAGCAAAGGTCTGAATTGTAGATGGGACCAGTAGCCAAGATGCAGCTGCACAGATTAGCAGAGCTACATTAAGTGCTCTTTAAAAAGATCATAACTTTAAGCCTGTGTTACAAAAGGTAGTTT
The DNA here is from genome assembly GCA_020746105.1 of Trogon surrucura. Taxonomy (NCBI): domain Eukaryota; kingdom Metazoa; phylum Chordata; class Aves; order Trogoniformes; family Trogonidae; genus Trogon; species Trogon surrucura. The sequence goes on along the minus strand of CM036622.1, from coordinate 12,631,162 downwards.
CCTTTCATATCCCTTCATGTTGGGAGTTTCCTAGCTGTCCCCTTGCACTGGTGTTCAGCTGACGTTACAGTAGGCCAGTTTAGGGGCGGAATTAGCAAAACAAAACTTTTCTTTGTGCCAGTTGGGCTCTCTAAGTCAGCTTGCTGGACAGTAGAATAACTGCAGTGGCAGCACAAAGGGAGCACCGGGGACATGTAACTACACTGATAGTCCCTCTTTGGCTGTATTAGGGCTGAATAGTCATGTGCTGCTCTACCCAGTCTGGATTGGTTTTCTTCTGCTAAGGAATTAAGACTCACCTACACAATGTTAATTTGGAAGATTCTGTACTCGCTTACCACAGCTGTTACCTCTCCATTTGCCTCTGTTCTGTAAGCCCTCTTAACTATGAAAGCTGAGTATAGGTTTGGGGTTTCTGTGGTTTGTTTGTTTTTTGGTTTTTTTTTTCCCCCTCCTTCCTCCTAGGTGGAAATAAGGCATCCACAAAGGCTAGGCTTTCTTTGTAAACATCACAGATAAGAGGAGGAGGGGAAAGCGGAAAATATTCTTTTGTTTTGGTTCACAAAAAAAGAAATCTGTCAGTAAAACTTGCCAGCAGTAGACTGCAACTATTTGTATAAATACACTAGAACTTCCAGAGATCTCCTCTCTGGCATAGGAAGTCCGAAGCAGTATTGGTGGATCAATATGCCGTTAGTGCTTCTTGTTTTGCAAATGTAAAAAAAATAATAACCCAAGCAAGGTATGATTTTGTTTCAGTAAACAATAGCAACACTTTTAACATACATGAGACCTTTACTTCTGAGATAACTGTAGTTGTTCCTATAAAATATATTAAGCTTACGATCTATTGGGTTATATTTAATCCTAGTGAAAGAGGATTTAAGTTCTGATTTTTTTTTTTTCATGTAAATTAGGAATTAAGTTTGCCTGTGGCCATTTCAACTCGGTTGTTAATCTTTCTCTCCCATGCTGTGTAAATGCTACTGTACCTGGTCACATTGCATTTTTCATGGTAAGAAATTTCATGTATAAATTCATTAAATGCTGTGTGGCATTTCTGTTCTGTGTTCTTCAGGTGCCTCTGTTATTTATTGAAATAATGCAATAAGCAAATTTAATGAAATACAGCATGGGTTGTATGATACAAGTTTCATTGTTACAGAATTCATCTAGAGAGGAAATATCTCAGGCGTTAAGAGGTCTTGGGGAACTGGGAAATAATTATGCCCCTAACTCACGAAGTAATAGGGATGTGTAATTAAGCAGTGTCTTTGTTCTGTTTAAGGCAAACGTGTCAAGGTTACATGTTACCTTAATTCTGCCATTTTCTAGCTTGATTTAACCCCGGTGGGCAGCTCAGCCCCACACAGCTGCTCATTCACTCGCCACACAGCGGGAGAATTGGAAGGGTAAAAATGAGAAAACTCCTGCGTTGAGATAAAGACAGTTCAATAGGTAAAGCAAAGCCGAACAAGGAATTCATTCACCACTTCCATGGGCAGGCAGGTGTTCAGCCACCTCCAGGTCAGTGGAGCTTCATCATGTCCAGTGGAGACTTGGGAAGACAAATGCCATCACTCCAAACATCCACCCCCATTCCTCCCTCTTCGACCAGCTTTTATTGCTGAGCGTGATGTCATGTGGTCTGGGACATCTTTTTGGTCAACCGGGTCAGCTGTCCCAGCTGTGTCCGCTCCATATCACCGACCCACTGACGCTCTGTGAGAAGCCTTGGTGCTGTGCAAGCACTGCCCAGTGGTAGCCAAACATCCCTGTGTTATCCACACACTATTTTCCTCACAAATCCAGAACACAGCCCCATACAAGCTTCTGTGAAGAAAATTAACTCTATCCCAGCCAATATCCGTACACTCAGTAACTTGAGCTGGTGTTTCATATCCAGTATTCCTGTCCTCTGCTTATTTGGGAAAAGGTAGCTACAGTAACTAGCTATTTTGGCATGCACATAGAAATGGATACACAGAAAAATGTAAAACTTATCAGAAAGGGATGCCTGTAATGTAAGATGTGTTTCAGACCTGGAGCTGATAAGCAGGTGGTTGGTGTTGGAAGTCTTTAAGAGAACACAAGCCAACTCCTTCCGTTACTGCTTTAGTGCCTTGGGTGTGTTTTAGCTTTATACTTGAAGTTGCATACACTGTGATTTCTTACATGATATTTTGCTTCAGATGCCTAATTCTGTTTTATAATGTTGTGATTTCAAGACTAAACATCACTGTGTTACTGAAATGACAAATTTCTGGTTTTCTATTTGTGGTCAGTTTTCCTGTTTAATCGTGACAGTGACTCTTGAGTGGGCCATTGCTTTTTGGTTTGGGCTCCAGTTCAGTTACTTCCTTTATTTCTTCTAGCATCCAAAATTAGGTCGAGACTGTTCATTTGCAGTTAAAAGTAGTTCTGGAATTACAAAAAGAGCATTAGTGTCAAACCTTCCCCTAGGGGAGGTTACCCTGTGCTAGTATAGCTACTGTAGCATCTATGGATTCTCTGACCAAAGTAGTCTGTGTTGGCAGAAGTCTACGTTACAGTTTACTTGCATAACTACTTTAGTGGTATAAAGCCATCATCCTTTGCAAGTTCCATAGATGTGCTCAGAAATTTTTTAGCACAGGTATCAGCCAAAGAACCAGCTGGTTGCTGTTGTGGAGTGCAAAACACTTTTAGGCTGTTACACTGGTGTTTTTTGATGCCTCTTGGTAAACTGAAGCCCTTATGGGGGGAAGGATATGTAAACCTGGCATAGTGAAAAGAATTGTAAGAGCTTAGAGGAGATGTAAATGTCATGTTTTCCATGTCTGTCTACTGAGGAAGAACTGGTTATATGTAGACTACTCTTATTTTGGAAAAGTGTTCATGTTTTGATGCTTGGCTTCAAAAGTAAATTTACCTGAGAAGCTAGTGTACGTCACATCAGCTTCTGACAAATGCTGCTGAATAAAAGCTGAAGAAGCCAGTTTTGATCAACAGGCTGTGTGTTCATCAGTTCTGATTTTTATTTTTTTAAATTTTTTTTTTTTAATTGTACTGCTTCTGTATTGAAGGAGACCTCTACCCTGAAAGAAGCATCACCTGCATCGTTCTGCACACAGAACTGTTTCAGATCTTGAACAGCCTCCCCAGACTGTTCTGTTTATGCACCTGTTTATTATGGGCTGTGGTTGATATTTTCAAAAGCCTTCTCTGTAAGGAATTATTTTTTTTATGTGTTGCCAACAAGGAGATATACCTTGCTGTTAAGTCTTTTGCATCTGCTTGCCCCCAGAAGTTGGTAATTTGGGTAATCTCATGATTAAGTATCAGGATTTGCATTGGTTCTGGGGTTTTGTGGGGTTTCTTTATTGTTTTTTTGATGCAGTATTGTGGTTTTTTTTTTTCCTTTTTCCCGTTGCCTTGTAAACCTGAATTTTCACTGAGAACTGTCCAGCTGCTTTTTATTGCTAAAGCTCAAGGTAAACTGCTTGCCGAGTATGGATGTGTATTGATACATGCTTGAATACAGGTGAAGTTCCTAACATGCAATTGAGTCAACTTCCAGGTGAAAGTTAGCTTGAGTGATGCATTTTTTTCTCTTCTTCAATCTGAACTGTTTTGCTGATACTTCAAAAAAAAAAAAAAAAAAGAAGAGAAAAAGGTACTGACCTTAAAACAAACCAGTCAAAAACCCCCACTAAAGACAGAACTGGCAAAAAAACCCCCTAAACCCAAAGATGCCTCTCTTTATCGATGCAGAAGTGTAATTAGATTACAAATAGGCCTCCCGTAGTAGGGAACATCCTGAGGATTGTGGAACCTCTCTGCCTGCTTCCATCAGCCTGTGCAGTCAACTTTTTTCTCATTTGGTGCTGTGCTGGTACTGCACTTTGTACCTTTCTGAGGGATATGCTTTAAGTTAATCCTCACAGGTAAGAAAGGTACCTGTGTTTCCACTGTGTTCCAGTAGTAAAGCTGTTGTTGAAGCATCCCAAAAAACTTGACTTTCGTTTTCCTCAAGGAGATTCATTGATCTCTTTCTCAGTATACTCAAGCAGGTTTTATGCCTCTCTATTCATCCTGTTAAATCTCCTTAGGTACATATAATAATAAAGTGGGTTCTGTTCTGTGCTGCTGGTACCAGCTGTATTTTTTCAGTTTTTTGAAGAGCTGCAGCTTCTCTTAGTTCCTTCCCCTCATGCGAGGAATCTGGCCGCCCGGCTGGTTTGTGGCGTAGGGATCTCCCCTCAGTTGGCAGGAGCTGGAGCCTGTGTGAACCTTCAGGCTGCAGACCTGTCTGCTCGTCTGATCTTTCCCAGTTATGTGTGTTTGTTGGTTTGTTTTTCTTACCTGACATGTCCTGAACAGAAATCAAACTGGAACAACTAAAGTGGAAATCAAACTATTAGGAGAAAATGTCTTGTCTTCCAGGTGGTGAGGAGGTACAATTGGTTTCCCTCTCTCCCCTCTGTCTTTTCTGAAGTGGCTGGAAAGATAATGGTTAATTGTGGTTTAATTAGGAAACTGAAAGCCGTGGTTGCTGATACACCTCATCTTGCTCTTGTGCAAATAAATGGGTGATGCACATCCTTATTTAGGGATACAGTGCTAGCTAATATTTCCAAAAACTGTACTTGCTGAAGAATGAATAATTAGGTTTTGGATGGAGCTTACTAGTCCACTCTTTACAGGTTATGGGATTTTTTTTGTGGCTGGAAGTTGTTCTTTTGGGGTAAATTATTCGGAAAAGTGGATTGCCAGACAGCTACAAGCTACCTGAAAACATCTGTAGTGTACAGGTAAGAGACTTCAACTCAAGGCAGTTTGGGCTGATTTTGACTGCCCAGTAATACAAAGTGGAAACCCACAAATCTATTATTTGTGTGTAACGGATACCAGGATGGTACGTATTTCTTTAACCTTTCAAATTTCATTTACCAGGTACAAAATAACATGGTGCTATATCTTAAATTACTGTAAGTGTGGCTTGAGCTGATTAGGAAAAAAAATAAATTTTATCTTCATCTTAGTAATAGCTTTTTTTTTTTTCTTTTTCTCCCCTCCCCTGTGGTCTTCTAAGTGATTTTGGCGCCTGATGCAGAAAACCTGAGTCTGAAGTTTGGCTCAGTTACAAAGCGGGTTGCTTATGGCAGTTAACGTGGTCTGCCCGTTTGCGGCTGTTGCTGGCAGCTCTTTACTATACACGTATGGGCCAAAATAAGCTGTGGTTTTAGGTGCATTATATTGGAGTCTTTCTCAAGGGTGTACTTAAAGATGACCTAATTTGAATCTTTTATAAATGAGAATAGGTGTGATATTTCCCTCGTTGTAGACAAGATGGTGATAGTAATGACTGAAAAATACAATGTTTTTTCCATGACGAATAGAATTTACCAGCTGCTGGTTTTGGGCTGGGGTGGGAGGGAATGTGTTGGGGAAATATGCTGACGAGCAGTTTGCTCTGTTAGAACCAGGATGTTTCTCTGGAATGGAAAATCAGTCTTTTTGCCATCTTGATTCAATGCTACAGGAATTCCACTTCAAAAGAAACGTAAAACAAAGTTTGTGTTAAGAGTAAGTATTTGAGAATCTTTTCCTCTTCCCTTCGGTATGGGAAAGAGATGACATAAAGGCTTTTATTAACATTTGTTTAAGAGTTTTATTTTAAAAACCCCCAAAGCCTCCCAGATTTTGACAAAATAGTTATATATTGTGTTCAGGAATGCTATGAACACTTCAGAAAACATATTTCAAGTGTTCTTTTGTACAAAACCAAGAAATTTGAAGTAACACCTTTAAAGAAATGATATAATGGAGCTTCTTTTAAGAACTAACAATATCCTTTAAGTGGCTTTGTCTCGCATGTTTAAGTAAAGATAAATATTTCAAAAGAATTAGTTTGTTGGTTTTTTTTTCCCCCTGAGTAGTAATATTTCATGGATATCATTAATTAAATTAGCTTCACAGTATTGTAGAAGAGTCTGGTAATACTCCTAGCAAATATGCATTATAGGCCTACTATGTTTATATTACTCTCAGATCTTTCACTGTTGAGGGCTTTATAATTTTATTTAGGAGTAGTTTGTCAGTTTATCAGTCTTGAGACCTGTGTTGTATGACTTGACTGTTTACATCGATTGCTACAAATCTTTTCCTTGGTGTGTGCCTCTGGTATTTTTTGTTATTATTTGTTGTTGTTTGATGCGTGTGTTTCTTTTGTTCTCCTGCCTCAATCAAGAAGAGAGAAATGGCAGAGAGTTTTTTTCATACGTGTTAAGCAGCCTTCACCAGGAAGTGAAAGATAACACACTTCTACTCCAGAATGAGAATCTGGAAGAACCTCGCCTTTTCTCTTGTTTTCTCTGGTACCACAGAAATAAACCTTATTGCTACTTTGCCATAAACTGAACTGAAAATGGTCTTATGTCGTGGGTTAACCCTGACCGGCTGCCAGGTACCCACACAGCCGCTCACTCACTCCCCCCTTCACTGCTGAACAGGGGGAGAAAATATCTCCAAGGGCTCAGGGTTTGAGATAAGGACAGGGAGATCACCCTCATTTACTGTCCCGGGCAAAACAGACTCAGTTTTGGGGAAATTAGGTACATTTGTTAAGAGAACTAATTAGAGAGGAGCAGTGAGAAGTGAGAAAGAGCAAACAGATCTTAAACAGAACACCTTCCCCCCATCCCTCCCTTCTTCCCGGGCTTAACACCAATCCCGGTTTCTCCACCTCCTCCCCCCGAGCGGCGCAGGGGGACAGCGAATGGGGGTTACGGTCAGTTCATCCGACGTTGGTTCCACTGCTTCTTCACTCCGGGGGAGGACTCTTCACTCTTCCCCAGGGCCACTGTGGGGTCCCTGTCACGGGAGACAAGCTTCACGCTCTCTTCTCCACGTGAGTCGTCCCACGAAGGGCAATTCATCACAAACTGCCCAACGCGAGACACCTCACGAGGGGCAGCCCACCCCTCGTGAGTCTGAGGCGCAGTCCTTCAGGGGAAACTGCTCCAGCGTGAGCCACCCACAACGTCCCAAAAGCCCCACTGGCCAACCTGCTCCAGCGTGGGCATTCCTCTCTTCCACGGGCTACAGGCTCCGACAGCGACTTGCTCTGATGCGGGCTTCCCACGGGCTACAGTCCCCTTTCAGGCATCCACCCACATGGCGTGGAGTCCTCGGTGGACATCTACGCGGTGATCCTCACGGTGGACATCTGCACCTCGCCCATGGGCTGCAGGGGGACAACCCGCTTCACCATGGTCTTCACCACGGACCTGGGGGACTCTCTCTGCTCCGGCGCCTGGAGCTCATCCTTCCCCCCCTCCTTCTTCACTGACCTTGGTGTCTGTACAGATTCTCACTCCTCCATCTCTGTGCCAGCTGTTGTGGCGCAGTTCTTTTTCCCGTTCTTAAATATGTTTTTCACAGAGGCGTTCCTCTGCTATCACCTTACTGATAGGCTCAGCCTTGGCCAGCGGTGGGTCCCTCTTTGTAGCCGGCTGGCATTGGCTCTATCAATCTTGGGGAGCCTCTAGCAGCTGCTTACAGAAGCCACCCTGCAGCTCCCCCCCCGCCGCCGAAATCCGGCCAGGCCAAACCAAAGGAGTGAAGGGCTTCTGTGTAGCTCCAGAAGATTGTTCAGCTTCTGTCATTTGAGAAGAACGCCTCCAGTCTCATTCTTAGTATGGCATTTGTCATGTTTTTCTTCCTGGTATCTCTGTTCTGCAAGGAGTTACAGGGTCTGTGATCGCTTCTCTGCGGTTTGGAAGGGCAGAAGCTGGAGAGACACCTTGTTTCTCAGTATTCCCCAGTTCAGTGTTTGGGGGGTTGGGGGACACACCCCACTGCTCATGCAAAACATACTCAAAGTAGTTTTTTACTAAGAGAAAATTACCAGTAGACCAAATAATGTTTTGTACATTTTTAAAAAGAACAACGTAACGTTAAAAAAAAAGTGATGGGACTTTTATAAACAGAGAGAAAACCAGAATATGGAAGAATAGTTAGGACTTAACATTTTTTAAATGTCCATGAGGTGTCAGTGTATACCCAGGAAGAAACCTCAGAGATCAGCACTTCCTTCTGAAAAAGTAGTTGGTTGCCTTTATTTCTTAGGGCCTGCAATCTTTTGCAGGAGTGAAAGCGACAACAGCTGAGTCGAGTCTCCAAAATTTAATATCTACCTGACTTAAAGGTTGCATTTTCCTAATGGTGTGTATGCTTTGTGCAAGTTTATTGATGGGCTTCTAGATTTAGGTTTAGTTTACAAAACAATTGCGTTCAGTGATATTCTCTTGATTGTCATATATTTTGAGTAGGCTGCTTGTGTTAGAGCTTTCTAGGGAAGACTTTGCACAGCTTGGTACATAAAAAGACGTAAAGAAAAAAAACAACCCAAAAACCAACAAACAAAAAACCCCAAAACTCTGCCAGTTGCTCCCTGGGCTGCATCAAGAGAAGTGTGGCCAGCAGGTTCAGGGAGGTGATTCTCCCCATCGACTCAGCTCTCCAGAGACCCCGCCTGCAGTTCTGAGGTCAGCTCTGGGACTCTCGGTGTAAGAAGAAGGGCACAGACCTGTTGGAGCGAGTCCTGAGGAGGGCCACGAAGATGATCGGAGGCTTGGAGCACCTCCCCTATGAGGATGAGGATGTGCTGAGAGAGTCGGGGCTGTTCAGCCTGGAGAAGAGGGGGCTCTGGGCAGATCTTAGAGCAACCTTCCAGTCCTTAAAGGGGGGCCCACAGGAAACATGCGGAGGGACAGTTTGTTAGGGAGTGTAGTGACAGGTCAAGGAGTAATGGTTTCAAACAGAAAGAGGGTAGCTTTAGATTAGATATAAGGAAGAGATTCTTCTCTGTGAGAGTGGTGAGGCACTGGAACCGGTTGCCCAGAGAAGCTGTAGCAGCCCCTGGAAGTGTCCAAGGCCAGGCTGGACGGGGCTTTGAGGGGTTTTGAGCAACCTGGTCTATCGGGAAGTGTCCGTGCCCATGGCAGGGGACTTGAAACTAGATGATCTTTCAGGTCCCTTCCATCCCAAACTATTCTATTATTCTATAAGAAAAAAAAATGGAATATTCTAAATCATATTTTTGACTTTGTTTTACTACATGTTAAAGTATTCCTAACATATTCATAAAACGCAGATTTATAGAAATCTGATTTTGTTTTTCATAATGCTTTTATAAAATAAAGGCTACCTTGCCAAAAAGTGATAGCAAACATTGGATACAAGATATTCTGTGGCCTTGTTTCTGTAAAAACTTGAGTGGATACTTTCTGTTTTCTTACCCAAGTGTTTGCTGAATAGGATTTGGTTATTTGCAAATTCTATTACCTAAGCCTAGGGATTTTTAAAGGAAAGACTATGGAGAAGCTAATTTTCTGAATATTTGCAGTAAATAATGTACTGTTCGCTTGTATTATATATTCTCTTTTCATACCATCTTTATGATTCTATATTATACCTATACCTTTATAAAACATTTTGTTGGCTTTTGGGAATGCCAAAATTTACTTTGCAAGTTGTCCTCTAGGTGTCGTCTTAATTGAATAAATCACTGATTGAAGCCAGTGTAAAGAAGATTCTTGAAAGAAACGATCCTGAAATAATCCTGATTGGAAAACAAACAAAAAAACTCTAACCAATCAAAGAAAACCCCAAATGTAACTTTTAAATCGCGTATGATTGATTGTATAAACTCCCTTGTTGTGCTTGTATGGCAATACATAAATTGTTCCCATGCAGATTCTGCATGCACAATTGTTTCTGTGTGCATTTTTTGAAATCTGGGCCCTAAAATTTTCTAGTCTGTTCTTATTGCCATGTGCTTTATAAATACTGTTAGTACTGTTGAGACAGCTTGATTAACAATCTGTGGAATTTCTACATTGTGAATTTTATTTTTTAAGAAACTCACTATGAGTTGTTTATATACTGAATCATGGGAGAAAAACTAGAATTCTTGTAAGTTTTTGAGTAACTGAAAAGAATTTCCTCAGTGATGGACTTGATTGTAATAGTGTCCATGTTTGGAAAAGTTCAGGTGTCAAGAACACTGTTTTCTTATACATTTTAAGAAAAATACAAGGAATTAAGTAGTTCAGATATAGAATCATAGAATGGTTTGGGTTAGAAGGGACCTGAAAGATCACTTAGTTCCAAGTCCCCTGCCATGGTCCCGCTAGACCAGGTTGCTCAAAGCCCCATCCAACCTGGCCATGGACACTTCCAGGGGCTGCTACAGCTTCTCTGGGCAACCGGTTCCAGTGCCTCACCACTCTCACAGAGAAGAATCTCTTCCTTATATCTAATCTAAAGCTACCCTCTTTCTGTTTGAAACCATTACTCCTTGACCTGTCACTACACTCCCTAACAAACTGTCCCTCCGCATGTTTCCTGTGGGCCCCCCTTTAAGGACTGGAAGGTTGCTCTAAGATCTGCCCAGAGCCCCCTCTTCTCCAGGCTGAACAGCCCCGACTCTCTCAGCACATCCTCATCCTCATAGGGGAGGTGCTCCAAGCCTCCGATCATCTTCGTGGCCCTCCTCAGGACTCGCTCCAACAGGTCTGTGCCCTTCTTCTTACACCGAGAGTCCCAGAGCTGACCTCAGAACTGCAGGCGGGGTCTCTGGAGAGCTGAGTCGAAGGAGAGAATCACCTCCCTGAACCTACTGGCCACACTTCTCTTGATGCAGCCCAGGGTGCAGTTGGCTTTCTGGGCTTTGATTACATGATGCTGACTAATATTCAGTCTTTTCATCCACCAACCCCCACAAGTCCTCTCCAGGGTTGCTCTCAATCTCTGCATCACCCAGCCTGTATTTGTACTTGGGATTATTCCGACCCAGGTGCAGAATCTTGCACTTGGCCTTGTCGAATTTCATCAGGTTCACACAGGCCCATCTCTCAGGCCTCTCGGAGTCCCCTGGATGACATCTCTCCAGTGTCTTGACCGCACCACACAGCTTGGTGTTGTCAGCAAACTTGTTGAGGGTGCTCTCAATCCCACTGTCTGTGTCACCGACAGAGATATGAAACAGCACTGGACCTAACACTGACCCCTGAGGAACGTCTCTTGTCACTGGTGTCCACTAGGACATGGAGCTGTGGACCACAACTCTTTGAGCCTGACCATACAGCCGATTCCTTATCTGCCGAGCAGTCCCTCTGTCAAATCCATGTCTCTCCAATTTAGAGATAAGGATGTCACGTGAGACAGTGTCAGATGCCTTGCACAAGTCCAGGTACATGACGTCAGTTGCTCTTCCCTTACCTGCCAACACTGTAGCCCCATCACAGAAGGCCACCAAAGTTGTTGGGCACAATTTACCCTTAGTGAAGCCTTGCTGGCTGTCACCATCCACCTCCTTGTTTTCCATGTCCCATGACATAGCTTCCAGGGGGATTGCTGATGAAGGGAGCTCATCTTATGGGTGCAGTTTTGCAAAGCAATTGTGTCACTTGCTGTCACGGTGAGAAGTTTGAATGCTCCCACTGCTTCTGTGTCAACTGTCAGCCCATGATGAGCTGGCTCAAATAATTCACCAGCCAAAAAAAAAAAAAACAACAAAAAATAGGGGCAGTTGGATCATACAAGTGCCTGTGCTGGCTCAGGAAAGGGATGTGAATGTGCAAGGACTGTGGGGAAGGGAGGAGTGGAGAGTCTCTGGCCAGTGGTTAAAGTCAGACTCATCCACTTCTTCAGATACCATTTTGAAAAAAAAATACAAGCCAACACCCAAAACCCCAAACAAGCAAAAGACAGGCAAAGACATTTCTAGGCTGGTAAAACTTTTAATTAATGTTCTAAATTAATACTTTGTTATTATTTATTAAATTTAATTCAGTAATGTACTACTCAGGTTTTTAAGGAAAGTGCTTTTTAATCTGCTACATAACAGAACTGGAAAACTGATAGCAAAAGTAACTTCTAAGGATAAGTGTTGCTTACGTGCTTTTACCCTGAAGGAATATGTAAGAACCCTCCTGGGAGCTGCTTCCCCGGTGGGCATTGAGGGGAGGACTCTGCAAGCTTTGAAGCAGCTTTGTAAGATTCCTGGCCATTGCTGTGTTTCTCTGTGCTCAGTTTTGGGAAGAGCCGTCTGTTTTGGCAGCTGCAGAAGATTCAGCTGAGCTCTCTCATCCTGTAGTAGCGTGCGTATGCGTGTGTGAATATGTAGATTTTATCCAGCTGTGTTTGCCATAGTGTTTCCAGTTGCCAGAAAGGAGCTCTTTCTTGGACATGAGGGGAGGTGTAAAGGTTCCTAAAAACTTCTAGGAATTTAGCTTCCCCCAAACGGCAAATCCTGATACGTGAGGCAGATACTGACCCACACCATTTTAAGGAAAATTGGAATAATTCATATACAGTGATGCTGAATGTTTACATAGTAAAGATAGATAAAATACCTGAATGTGGTGGTATCCATAGCAACCAAAATTTGTTTTGCTCACTTGCATATAGTATTTTGAGTCCCTGGTACATATGGAAACAAAATCCCACATGTGAGCAAGTCAGCTGAACTGTGGCTTCTGTGGTTGCAGTCTATTCATATCTACCCAAAACTGTATTAGTTAAAAATGTCATACACGTTTTTACTATTTTACTAGTCAAATATTGATCATTTTGTTATAGCTCTGCTCCCCTTCCTGGACTCCATCCTGGAAAAATCCTCCCACCACCAATGTCCCCCCACACCCCTCGAACACTCTTCCCTGGGTGGGACAGGGAGGGGGAGCCTGGGCTGTAGCAGATTGTACCATCACATGACTAATGAGTAGGAAAATCTGAACAGAAACTTTTAAAGGCAACAGATTTTCTTTTTTTCGGTCTTAAGGTTGAGAATTTTGGAGCTATTGAGTATTTCAGCCTCTTCCTCCCTTCCCCCCAGTGTTACTGACTTCCCAAACTTTCTGCTAGGAGAGTTTCAGTAATGACAAAAATGGAGAATAGGTGTTTTGAAGGAGTAGATTTTGTTGCCGTTTTCTTGTTGACAAAAAATGAGCTATATTTTGAATGGTAGACGTTGTGCGGTCTTCAGAGAAAATATCTGTTGCTATTGCTCTGTCATTCTAAATACAATGTTTCCTCTTGATAATGCTGCTCAGTTCTTTTATTTATCAGAGTGTTATGCTTATGAGTGAATAGCAGACAGACATTGAAAGCTATTTTAATTTTCCTTCCCTAGGATAGCCAGACTTGGGAAGTCTTACATGGGAACTGTTTCAGTGCAAAATATCCTCTTCCCGGTGCCCTTCTGGTAGGGGTAAAGCAGCCTGTATTATATAGTTGCTCCTACTTAGTTTCTTTTTTCCTTCATCAGTCCAATCCTTTGTTACTTCCCCTTGTGGTCATTTAATCACTGGAGACCAGTGAGTGCCATGTAATACTTCTTTGCGTGCATTGCTGGGCTCTATTCTTAGGTTTTCACAGTCTGTTTATTATTCCTCACTCTTAATTGATTCTATCTTATTGCTCCTGTGGCTGGATTAAAGTTTTATTAGTACTGGCTACTGAAATCACACAACTGTTTAAGTCCAAGCAAAACAGGCTAAGATAAAACTCTACTACTGTAGCTGAAACTAGACAGGTAATGGACTTGCTGTAGCAAAATTTCTAAGCTGAATTTTGCAAATGCAGCTAAAATCAAACTTAAATAGGTGTAATCATCAGTTGGGAGTCAATGGGCTTTCTGACCTTGGCTTGCAGAGATACGATCCACTGACTTTCTTGGACTTCGTGTTTTGTTTAAAGGGCTAAAAAAACAGAACACAACCCTTCTCTTTTTATTCTTTATTTGAAAATTGAATGGGTCTGTTGATAGTGAATTGATTTTCTTGAATAGTCAACAGCTTATTTTCTACAGCCATTTGTTGCTTGAGAAAAGCAACCAGTTCTGGAAATGTCCTAAGCTGATGTGACTCACAACTGCGAGTTTTAAATAGTTGAATATGATGTTTGTTTCCTCCCTTCCATGGCTTAAAATGGTATGAATCATTTTTTTAGTGTTTCCCAGATAATAGTCTGAGCGGAAGCGGTATGCGTTTCTGACTCAAGTTCTTAAATGTTGGTGGAACACTCCCAACCAGTGCTGGTTTTGGCCGTGTGGGAATTCCATAGGAATTTCAGACAAATGCATTAAAGCAAACATTTTGTAACCATGGCAACTTACCCATGAGGATTCCTGTGGTTGGTGACATAAAACTGTAAAAGCACTCTGACTGGCATTAATGATTTGACTTTTGTGCCTAAATTCTTTAAGTAGTACAGGGTAAAAATTCAGTCATGAGAATCACTTTTCAAGTGTGTAGGAGGTCTTGTAGAACACCAGGATTTGTGGTTTTATTTTTATTTGGCATCCTACTACTGTTCTTACCTGCTAAAATGAAAATACCTTTTATGAACTCTCATCTTTTCTGTAGTTTTATGTATTTCTTAGTCAACAGATTTAGGTCTCTATTGTTTCTGCATAACTTGGAACACAACTCGAAAGCCGTACATAATCCAGTGGAACTGAAACGGTGATGAAAAAAAATCAGTTACCTAATAGATTTTATAGGGGGAAGAGAAGGGGAAGGGGAAGAGAATGGCCACCTGCGTTAAAGAGTGATGTTGGGAGGAGTAACCTTAATGTGACTTGGGATGGAGTAACTGATTTGTCTGTCATCCCAAGCTCCCCAAGAGTGCCGCAATGACATCTTTTATTTAGAGCTGAGCTAGTGAATAGAATCAGGCTGGTCACTCATCATAGGCAGCAGAGCAACTCTCATTTCTAGAAATACACGTGACTAATATTACTACTGAAGAAGCTCTGCAGTGTGGCAATCCAGCAGAATTTTAATGAGGCAATGATAAAGTTTATTCCAGTTTTCTTGGCTCCAGCTGGAATTTCCTAATTTTCAATCTCGACACCAGCACTGTCCAGTGCTGAATCTGGGTGCGTTACCTTGTGCTGCCTTTCCTTTAAGGGGGTTTCCAGCCTTCAGCAAAAGGAAAGAAGCAAAGGGAAGACAGAGGTTATTGTCGTGTAGCCCATCCAGATCAGTGAGCCTTAGTGAGGAAGCTGGCTGGCCTGATGGACCAAATGTAACGTGTTCCTAAACATCTGCTGGCGAAACAGAAGTGTGGTTTCTTTTTCTTTTTTTTTTTTAAAAAAAAAAAAGAGCATTGAAATCCAAGGAAGTTGGAACCTTATTCTTTTCCCATGTAACAATAAGAGATCACACTCAAGGTCATTTTTCTCATTAAGCAGCTTCTTTTTGTTGGGATACAGGGGTGGGAACTGGTTTCAGTGCATCAGAGCAAGAAGCTGTTAAGCCTGCTGTGCCATACTTCAGAAAACACTACAGAGATCTGCTGGTATTCAGGGATACAGCCTTTGAGACACCTGTGGTGATCTTGTGCATTATAGCATCTCTCCTTGAGGCCCAGACCTTGCCCTGTATTTGCAAGCCCCAGAATATTTACTGAAGAGGGAAGAAAAAAGCCTATTGTATGGTGAAAATAAGGCAACGTTATACTGACCTTCTGTGATGTGCGTTAATTTTTTTTTTTTGTAATAAATGATGAGCTTAATTCTGTTTCGTCTGCAGGAAACAGTTTTCAAAGGGGAGATGTATAAAATCAGGACTTGCTGCACTCATCTTTAGAGCTTGACTATAGATCAGTAGAAAAGGAGATCAAAGGAGACGGACTAATTCTTCTCGGTATGTGCATGCGTCTGCATCTCCAGAGGGAATACTCTTAGTTGTTTTACCAGCTGCCCTAATACAATGTAGTAGGATGATGTTTTAGTTAATTTATAAGAGCGTGTGCACTATTGGTATGAACACTTCTAAGGCAATGCGGTAGGAGATATATAATTATGATTAGGAATTCTGCAGTCATTCATTTCCTCCAGCCAAACTACCTTTAGCTGTTTTTTCTCCTTGGTAAGGTGTAATAGGATCGCTTCCCGAAGCCTCAGGCTGTCAGTGCCAGCTGTGACACGGGGCTGATGTCTTCCAACATCTCTGGGTTGTTGTTTTCCCTCCAGTATTGTTGCGTTCCTGTCCAGTCTCACCTCCCAGCAACTGACTGGGGAGAGGGCAGTTGACATATGAAAGAGCAAACATGGGCTGCTGAGAGAGAGCCTTTGATTTTTGTTTTGTTTGTTTCCTTAAACTCTGCTTTTAGAACTGGTGTGCACAGCTGAAGTTTCTGCTGTCAGTAATTAATCCTGGAAGGATACTCTAGTTATTATTGTAATTGATGCCATTTTCAGTGCCAGAAAACAAAATTGGCTGTGGACATGGGCTGAGCTGGACAGAACTAAGGAGGCCAGAAGTATTCCTGCGTCAGTGGCTTTTCTGACTTTTCTTTGCCAGGAGGCAAAAATACCTGTAACCAATCTGTGGGCCTTGCTTTTTGTATTATGAAAACATTTTTGAAAAGCTGTCATACTTGGAAAAAAACTTAAGTGTACAGCTAATAATTGTGGGTTTGTGTGGGTTTAACAAATGCTGAAGTGTTTTGCCTGCTTCTCTCTGACTGAGCTGTTATTTTGAGATCATATCTTCTCCATTTTCCAACAGAAGTTGTTTTCTGTCATTTGCCTTCTCCCCAAAAGAAAAGTTGCTTTAAAACTAACTCATCTCCTGTCCAAAACCCACACACACTACCTAAAGTAGTTTGTCTGTATTTATTCATCTGTTTTCATGGATGCGGAATTATCTTAACTATCCATGACAGCGTATGTGGATAGAGGCATCTTTTTGTGGTCTCTCTTCCCTGAAACAGGAGTTGTTTTGACTTCTGCTTAGTTTTGTAAGACTGACGATTCTACTGTCAGACTCATATGGTTGTTATTGAGGAAGGCTGTTGGGTCTAAGAGCTTCTTTCCATTTCGGTCAAAAGACACAGGGAATTGGCTGCTGTTAGAGGAAGCTGATGAATCAATGGGAACCCCCAGCCAGAGAACGCACACTTTTTTAATAAAGTGAGAATCTGAAGTCAGACAGACCAGAGGACAACTTTTGCGTACAGTTTGTTCATGTAAGAATGGATTGTTGATTTCCATTACAGGGCTGTACACTAAAAGAGCACAAAAAGAAACTTCAGCCACTGGAGTTAAATCTGACCCTAATGAAAAGAGAAGTGTCCTGGGTGACATCCTAGCTAGAAAATCATGAAGCAAGATGCTGTTCCCTCAGATTTCCATTTTCTTTGCCTTTCTGTTTTTTTTTTTAGGAATGGCTATGCTCAGTTCTTTTTGTTGATGTTCTTTTATTGTTCTGGACTCCATAGTTTGGATATTAGAGAGATTTTTTTTTTAAAGGCATTGATTTATCTTGCACTGTGGTGCTTGTGAAGTGCTTCAGCCAAGAATTTCTCTACCAGTATATTGTTCAGATGTATAAAATGTGCAATAAGTCTTAAACAGAAAATTGCTTAGTAGACTTTTAACAATTTTAATGTATTTTATTGCTGTTTGATCCGATGATATTGGTGAAGTACTTTTAAAATGTTACAGTTTGAGTAAGTATTATATCTCAACAGGCATCTTGCGTTACTAATTTTTCTTATGCTACTCCAATAGAGAAAAGTGCTGGATTATTTTTCTTCTGCCATATTTGTCTCAGCTTTTGTCGAGATGACTATTCAGTTGCTGGATTCCACTAATTGTAAAGTCCTAATTAAAGAAGATACATGACTACGTAAAGTAGTTGTGTAGATTAATAGAAGCTGTATGCTTGCATAAGAAATAAGAACTACCTATTGTATGTGGGAGACGCAAGCAAAGCTGTTTTGCTCGTCCTTGGAAGCAAAAGCGTTGAGTTGGGAGGTTAAAGTTGCTCTCATTTTTCTGCATCCCAGCTGTACATATGCTCTGGAGTTACCAGAGCAAAACTGGGAAGAAAGGTAGTAATTTTTCTTGCTTTAGACGGTTCTCTTTCCCGACTCCGCCTCATTCCCTCAGGAGTAGGGAGGAAACAGCAGAGGAGTTCAGACGAGTGACTCACAAGGCTTCTAGAAGTATTGTAGCTTAGATTCACGATGGTGCTGAACACTCATCTCTGTCTATATGTGGGCAACACTTTAGTAAATATTCTAGCTAAGTTATATAAAATGTGCCTATACTGGGACATGCCAATGTACTTATAGCTGTAGCTATTACAAGCAATCTCTTTCTTTTGAAGAAATCCATAGATTAGGTCTTTGCCTTGCAGAGCTGTTACAGAGTGTTTAAAAATATAATCATAAAGCTTACTTGGTTCTGAATTTTTTCATTTTTACTGGAACCTGACAGAACAATTTCCTTCATTTCCTAGATCCTTAATTATACAAAATACTAAATGAAACCAGTTGGAATAATCTCAGCCCAGAAAAAAAAAGACTTGATAAATGCTGATTGGTGAGAGAGAAATCTTTATTTGGGCAGGTTCATTGATATCGAACCGGAGGTTTTTGGTGTCGTCAGCAGTGCTGCTACAGTCTTGTGCTCATCAGTTTCTAGAGAAAAGGGTGGATCTATAGAAAAAGGTTTCTATTTTTAGCTGATTCAGAGTTCATGTTTTTTCTGTCTGGTGTAGACATGGCTGCTGTCATCCATGTTTTAACCTGCAGGTTGCATCCTTGTAATATATTGTGTTTATATGCATCCAGGAAAGACTCTTGGAACTTGATTCACTTAAAGGCAAGTGTAGTATGAATATTTGCTGTGCTTTTTTTTTATTTGCAAAAAGCTATCATGGCAACATAAAACCTTTTTTTGCAAAAATGCATATCCTCGCTACTGTCCACCGAAAATTCTTTTTATTCTCTCTTGAATGCACTCCTTGAAATTTTAGAGTTAAGTATGGAGATCTTACTTTGCTACCACACAGGTATTGTGGGGGTGATCAGACAGATCACCCCTTGAGCCCCAGCAGATGTTACATTGTTTGTTCTTTTTTTAAGTTAGGCTATTATCAGCTCTTCTTTTTTGACTCTTATTTCCTACTACTTGTTTAATTAACTTCATTACTGGAAATATGTGACATTTGGAGAAGATGGATGTTGATGACCTGTTGTCTTCAGTTATTTTAGTTTTTATTAAGATAAACTGAAAAGTTGTAGGTTGAGAGATGTAATTTTTTTTTTCAGGCCTTTGCAAGGATCTGTTATGATTTCTAAATTAGTTTTGGAAGAGGAGGAGGTTTAAGTTAATCCTTTTGAATTTACTCAGCTTTCATTCTCTGTTACTATTACCTCTTCTTCCACACTGAAAGTTACTAGTCTAGATAATCTAATCTGCTGAGAAACTGAAACTTTAGTTTGATTTCTTGTGGTAGAATTGTGAATTTGAGCTTTTGGATTCCAGAATAGCTGTTAGCATTAGAAATGTGTGTTTTCCACAACAGAGGATACCTTCGATGATTTATTTATTTTATTATAAGTTGAAAGAAGAGATGATTAGAGGTGGTGTTTGCATTGAGGTGAAGGCAGAACTTCCAGTTGAAGGGAATGGCCGGGGGAGATAGTTCTTCTGCATAACCTTCAAGTGCTGGTTTGTTGTAAGCAAAATTTAATGATTCTAGAGCTGAATTGTCCTTTGCTTCTGGAAGTAAGGGCATGCACATACATTTCTAATGTGAACAGGATTTTTTGTCTGTTTATTTACATGGTTTAGATGGATATCAAGATCAATACAATATTGACTCAGTTGAGTTGGTTCTCTTCCCAATGCAAACTGTGACGTGCTGGCTTTTAACTCTTTGACTGTAGTAATGTCACCATTCAAAAATATATCATGTTTTACAGGATATATGTTAACTTGCTTTTGGATATTGTTTATACTTAATTATATGTGAGATTTCTAGAATAATTATCAGAGTAGTTTCAAATATTCTTAACTCCTCTGAATTTTCACAAGTAACTGTGTGTGAAGTCTTATACCTTTTTTTAAGGTAACTATTTAGCTTTCAACTGTTTTTTTTTCAAATGTACCTTAGAGCATGAATGGCAAAGGTGAAAAATTGACCATTTTCAGATAAATTTTCAGAACTAAACTGGGTATTATCTCTATTTGGCAACATGTCTAATTGGTAATTCCAAAGCAAGCATGTGGAACCTTTAGCATTTGCTTACTATCTAAATGTACTGACTCTCTCAAAGTGTTCATTTACTGTAGGCATATGGGCTTAGCTAGAAGACCGTTATCTAACAAGTATATGCGTGTGTGTAGTATGAAACCCAAGGAGGCATTTTGTCAGTGTGTCTGTGTACTTTGCTAGTAGACTTAAAATCTGATTTTATTTTACTTTTTTTTTATAAATGAATGTTTAGTTATGCAAGTAAACTACAGTGTCTCTTCCTTAGGACGCTTTCACAAATAGCAGAATATTTTCTGCGTTGTGGTTACTGTGTTCCTTAGCAGACGGCAGGGTGTTGCAGTAGATGAGCCTGTCCATGTTTTTGTTCAAACTGCTTTTGCTGTGGCCAATAACATGAGTTGTCAAAGGTATTCATGGGAATTTGTGTTGTTTCTTTTTAATAAGTGGTTGAAATGCTAGAACAAAGCAGTGTATTGTATAAAACACTGCTTTTTCGTAATTAAGACCGGAAGTATGAAATTCCAAAACAACTGGACACTATATAGTGGATATTCATTAGATATTCCTAAAGATGTTTATAAGTCTCATGCTGGAAATGAGAACGGTTGGAAAATTTGAATCTGAAATTTCATGGTAAATCAGAAACCGGTGCTTTATTCTGCGGGGCCAGCAGGCCTGAGCTCAGGGAGCCCTAGGTCAAGGTACCCTTTCGCGCTTACAAAAACCTTCACCTGCATGAAGTGTCCGTAGTTGTGTGTTAAGCAATTTATTATGTTGCAGTGAGGCTGTTGGAGACATTATTTCCAAAGGGTGGTGATACGAGCTTTTGCTGCCTGTGGCCACCAAAGGTGGGAATTCAATATGTCTATTAATATCCAAACCATTTCATACACCACTTAAACGTGTCTTTGTCTCTGCCAGGGTTCATATGCAAAACCTGGGTGCAAATGCTTTATTATAGAGCTGGGAACTTGTCCACCATTGACAAATTCTGATCTTACCAGCCGCGAAGGGCATCAGAGGTGCCTTCGTACTGCATGGCAGGAACAAAAACCCTCCCTCGGTTCCTCTAACACTGAAGCTTATCCAGCAACTTTGACAGAAGCCATTTACATAATACGCCCACAAGCCAGCACCATTTAGGCAGATAAGCTGAAATATTTATTCAGCAAGTTGTAGGACTTCATATTATATTTTTTATGGTATATTGTTACAATATTAATATTATATTTAAATTATACTCAGTGTAATTTTTTTTTCAAGCCGAGGGTATGTTTAACTATGCTAATTGCAAAAAAACCATAGACTTGGTCATTAATAGCTGGCTTTTTAATAGTCAACCAATAATTTTCAGAGATGTTACTTTTCATTTGATTTTCAGAGTATTCATATGGAGAGTTTCTTGTCTTCAACGAGTTAAGTGAGGACTGTTCTGCTGCTCTGACCGGTGCCATATGAAAGCAGTTAAAATGCTAGAATTGTTTACTGCCTAAATTGTTGTTAGTCAGCAGAGCCAGTACACCAGATTTCTTTGTGGCTTTTAGTGGAAAATATTAAACAGTCGCTCTTTCTTCAGTTATAGGATTTTTACGTTTTCAGCTGTGTTAGTCACCGAACTGGCATAGACGTAGCTGCAAAGACCGCCCTCCCCCTCCCCTCCCCCCCCGAAAAAAAAAAAAAAAGAGAAAAAAAGGCACTTTTTTGTTGGTGCCAGGGGAAGTTGCATTGGGAGCAGTGGCTGGGCTCTCGGGTAAGTGAGACATGTGAGCATTACGAGGCGTTTCATCCTGCCAGGCTGCAGTCGCTGCTCACTGCTCAGTGGGAACGCTGCTCTGGCGGTGGTTTGTGCTCCGCTCCTCTGGGCTTTTAATGACCGGTTCGGAAAGCCAAGCTTTTTTAAAGCTTTGCAAGGCTATCTTCTGATTGTATAATTTAATCTGGCAAGGGAAAAAACCTGATAAGCAGAAGCTCCAACTGAAGAGGAGAGTCAGGTTGGCACAGTGACAGATGTTCGGATAAAGAAGTTGGCTCAGAGAAGATCTACAGAGTCTGATTTTATTTTATTTTTTTTTTCCTCTTTTTTTCTCTCTCCCTTAATCTGAATGAAGACTATCATGGGAACTGCATTCACATGGTGATCAAAAGAAACACTTGAGTGATGAACTGCTTTTTCACAAGAAGTCTAAGGCAGTTATTTGAGCTTTTGTGTGCGGTAGCTAGCTTGTTTTGCTGAAGCATTCTTCCTCAGCAGTATTTCTGCCTGACGCGTCCCCTGATGGAGAAGCCACAGCTACTGGCCGGTGAAGGAAAAATGAATGCTCTGCATCGGTCGTGTCCCTGACGGAGCAACGCTGTCTGCGTTGCTGTCATTTGGGGAGGCTGCATTCAACCGGCAATATTCTTCAAGGAGTTCATTGTCCCTGTGGTCTGACTCATCGCATGTAAATGTACCGCAGCCGTGCTGTATGTTGCAGATATTTTCCTTGCATGGGAAGGAATTATTTTTTTTTTCAAGCAAGTCCTGAATAACTGCTGGAAACGAGATGCATTTTTCTGGCCGGGCTGTTTTTGACATTGAGAAAGGAAGCTGTAGAATGACAGGATGATCAGAAGGCGCGGTTATTTTCGGTCACCAGAAAGCCTGCGACGGTTGATTTAAAACTGACCTTGCAGGAGCGGGTATTGCTGCGGCCGTCTCTCTTGGGGCAATTGTTCCTTGTTCCGTCCTCGACAGGACAGTGCCGTGTCTTCGGCAACAATGATTTCACTGTGGGGGTAGAAGGACACCGTGGAAGTTGTGACATTAACAGAGACAAATTTGCTTGGGGAAGGACAGCTGTGTGCGACAGTGAGTGCTGTTCGAATGGAATTGGATCTTGGGATATTTTTATCAGCTGTTCCACAGTTTCATTATTGTGGTTTCAATGCCTAGGGAAATCTTATTTTAAAAAGAACAACTTTTTTTTTTCCGGCATTGTGTTGAACATCTCAGGGTGTTTAAATCTGAAAAATGAAGTGTGAGGGGGGATTACAATGTGCTTTTTTAAAGGGTGATACGCCAGCGGTAGCACTCGCAAGTTTGTGAGGGCATGTGAAACAGGTGAAAGTATTTCCTCTATGGTCCCCGTTGCGATACCTGAGGTCTGGTTCCAAAAATACTGTTGCTGGCATTTTTCTGTTTGCTTTTGCTTCCTCCAACGGATCGAATGAGTCGAGTCTGTATTGTTGTTTTGGAGGAGGTGGAAGATGATTCTCCCACGTTTATTTCCAAGTTACCTCAGGAAAATGTATTTTTACGTCCATCGCCCTCTGGAAGCGTGCTGGTAAGGCATACTGTTTGTTGGCATATTTCCTGCTTATGATACTGTTGCAAATACCAGTAGTAATTTTCCTAAGAATAGCATGAATATGTATGATGTTGAAACAAGGAAAGATGGAAAAAACTGCCTGTACTAAAGAGGGGAAAAGCTGAAACTTAGTTGTGAAATTAATATGTGCAAGGGACCGTTCTTGTAGCTCGCTTTGTGGTGCAGCAATAACAGATCTCAACTCCTGTATAATAGCAGAGGGGTTTAGGGTCTTGGTAAACTATATTTGAAATAAATGGGTTTTCCCTGCTCCACTCCTCATTCCTCAGTGTTACATGTGCAGTACCACTTTAGAAACTGATGTAATCATTATATTGCAATAATGTGTTGTGTTTATTTTGAGAACTGGTAGAGTATATAGTGTACATCAAGAAAGAGCAATTCTAAGCTAAAATGAAAAATAGCATAAGTCATAATCTTGATGTAACTGTTAGATTCAAGTTACCACTTTCTGGAAATGATCAACACTGGAAACTATGCTTTTATTGCTTTAAATTATTTTATTTTGTCAAGTGGCTGACTTAAATCTTGCTAGCATACATCAGCAGCTTTTCTTACTTACTAAGAAATCCTGCTATATTTAGTAATAGATGTGTGTGAGTGTGAATTTGTTACCATACTTATCTGATGCACTTTGCTTTCCCACTCTGTCTGAACAGGTGAAAAACTTCTAGTAACTTGCTCATGTCAAGGGGATTTGTTTGCTTCTGTTGTATAGAATTCGGAGTGTGTAACAACAGCCCTATTTTTATTAGGAGGAGTTCACTTTTCAGCTGTTTATACGCTAGTCTTCTGGGCCCTTTTTTTCTGTTTCGCTGATGTAGAGTATGTTCATCTGTTTGAGGTTTTTAAAACTTGGAATTTCTTCAGTTATAAATACTGTTGCTGGTTTCTTTATTTCACTGCCTGGGATGTTTAATTTTGTCATCATCTTGTGTTTGTGTTATGTATCAAAAAAACCATATGTGTATCACTAAAAACTAAAATAAGGTTATATTCTAAGATGTGTGGGTTTTTTCCTTCATTTCAGCCACCACTGGTTCAAGCTATATTTAATGGAGATCCTGATGAAGTTCGAGCACTGATATTTAAGAAAGAAGATGTTAATTTTCAGGTAAAAACAAACCTCATTGGCTTTGACTACATTTTTATTTGGTTGTGATATAGATTTCTGCTGTACTAATCACTTTAAAACTTTGCTAATTCATGAGCTGTAAATTTTATTGCTTTTATGGAATAGGCAAAATAAAGCCCATATACATGCACTTAATACTGGGAAGGACGAGTGTAGATTTGTGTTGATGGTAAAGACCTAATTCTATATTCCTTTCAAATGTTAGTTCTGTAGTGCTTTGGTAACTGAAAGCTTGGTTATATAGTTGCATCAGACTTTTTAGAAAGTTAGATGGATGAAGTGTGATGCTATGTAAGACTTTTGATTCTTTTTAATTAAATACAGCATATAGTATACGTTAGAAAATTATAAGAAAATACTCTGGTGTTTCAGGTAATAGATTTAAAAGTTGGTTTTAAAAGGAGAAGCCTAATGATTGTATTAATAAGTAAAGATGAGAAATTGTGTTTGTGGTCCTACAAACTCAGACAGTGCAGACGTAAAAATTACCCTGAAATGAAATTGAGTTTGTTCCAGTGGGTGAGATTCAAGATTTGAACAGCATGCAGTTACTGTAATTAATTTCTATTAAAATTCCAATATGCATGTTTGACACTATGCAAGATATTATAACATAAACTCTTTACATTGATTAGAAATTCCTGTGATTATTGAAGCAGACTGACATAAACCAATTAGGACAACATTATGGGAATGTATGTAGCTCTTTCTCCTCTGAATGCATCAGAACAAGAGTGATGCTAAAAAGCAAAGGCCACATACTGGCCAGTGTAAGACCATAAGAATTGTTTACACTATCCCATTGGGAGATGTAAACCAGAAGCAAATATTTAGCTTGGTGTGTGTATTTTGACATTTAAAGGCATTCTGCAGAATTTGTGTCTGACCAATGCCAACTGAAGGATAAGGAGCCCTCCCATTGTCTTGAAAAGCTTGAGTAGGACCCCATATAAGTAAACTTGCTGTCAAATCTAAAGTTTTCTTTGATAAGGTTGGATTTTTTTCCTCTCCTTTTTCAGTAATTTTGCATGTTCTTAAGCAATGTATGATTGTTCTTAAGCAATGTATGATAGATTACATAATATCAAAAAAACTTAATCTTGTATTTAGTTATGAGAGCATTAGCTGTGTATTTATCCAGTTTCTTCATACGTATGCTCTGGTGACGTTACCTTTTTTTTTAAAAAAAAAGAAGCTGATGTGTTGTTTCATTTATATTCCTTCATGTACAAGTCAGGTTTAGCATTCATAGCTGTAGTGCCTGTAAACGAAGCTAGATTAGTATCTTCCTGCCTTTTTGGTTATCTGTTACAAAAGCTTCTGCTAGATTTCAGTATGTATGTGGTAGTAGTTTGGTTCTGTTTTTTATTCCATCTCAAATAATTGCCCATAGAGTCAGCAGATGTGCTTAAACAGGAAAGCATGTAATTGTGCGATGCCTTTGAAGGGGGTTACTGCAGACTGCCAGGTAGTTAGAGTGAAGAAAAATATTATAGGTAGAATATTCAAAATCTGGAGGTTTTTGCATTTTACATCTTGTGTCTTAATTTATTTTTTTGGGGAAAAAAACTCCTTTTTGTGGATATATCTCCTTTTAACACGACGTGTGTACCTTTTAGGCTAGTAATACTCAAGGTGTGTTTAGAATCCATCCAGAACAAATATGGTATTTTTTCAACAACCACCTTCTAGAGCATAGGCAGATGCTTATCACACATAACCACTACCATGGCACTGCTAGTCCTGCTACAGTATTTAATATTACATTCACATGTATCCCTTAAAACATTCTTTGTTGGGACTAAACGAGCGTATAAATTCTCCCATTGTTTGGTAGAAATGAAGTAAATGGCATAGTGGATTTTTCTTTGTGTCTGTCTCTGTGTGTACTTTGTTGTTTTCCTTGGGTTTTTTGTTTGCTGTGTGTACTTGGCTGGAGATAAAATATCCCTACATAGTCTAGACCTCCGGTTGTCACCTTAGTTATGTTATAAATTGGTGTGAACAGAAGGAGGGAAAAAGTGAAGAAAATGAAGTGGCTATGTGTGTTTCCTAATAAAGAGAAGGATCGTGATAAACCACTTGGACCGATGTGGATTGTATTAGGCCACTGTATACGTTGGATTTTTTCCACTTTGCTTTCCAAGTGCTTCAGTACAGTTGTTTGAATTCCAGAGTCATTCCCTCCAATGACTCTGCAGAGTCATTTCCCCTTTCAAGAGCAACTAATAATTTTGCAGTTTGTGTTCTAATAATTGAGATTCCTTCCTTTCTCTCTTCCCCTGAGCCTGGGCTGGACTCTGTAACTGGAGACTTAGCGGGATTCTGCAAATTAATTTTGTCCAGAAATGAATTGAAGATAGACCTGCTGTAGGTCTTTGTTGCAGCAGTGACACTTGCCTAGAAAAGTTATCAGTGCCTTAATGAAATATGGATGTGTGGGTTGTTGTTTTTTTTTTCCTTCTGTTACTATCCAGCATCATTTACCTTCTTACTTTCTGGTTATGTTGTCTTTAACATTAATCACAATTGACTTTAATACTCTTTTAAAGCTGAATGAGTCTGTGTATTTAGCTTTTCAAAGCTAGGCTGTGGTAACTGTTAGATATTATTGATTGCACCCAGGTTGGGCTATTAGAGCATTGTTCCTAAAAACAGATGATGTCTTCTTTTTTATTCACAAGTGGTGTTCCCCAGGGCTCAGTGTTGGGGTATGCTCTGTTCTGCCTTTATTGATGATCTGGACAAGGGGATTAAATGTGCCCTCAGCGAGTTTGCAGACAACTCTAAGCTGGGCAGGAGTGTTGATTTGCTTGAGGGTAGGAAGGATCTGGACAGGCTGGATTGATGGGCGAAGGGAAATTGCACAAGGATCAACAAAGCCAAATGCCTTGTTGTGCCTTGGGTCACAACAGCCCCAGGCAGCGCTGCAGGCTTGGGGAGGAGCGGCTGGAGAACTGCCCAGCAGCAAAGGACCTGGGGGTGTTGGTCAACAGCTGAACACGAGCCAGCAGTGTGCCCGGCTGGCCAAGAAGGCCAAGGGCATCCTGGCCTGTGTCAGAAACAGTGTGGCCAGCAGGACCAGGAGGGGGATCATCCCCTTGCACCTGGCACTGGTGAGGCCGCACCTCGAATCCCGTGTTCAGCTTTGGGCCCCTCGCTACAAGAAAGACACTGAGGTACTGGAGCGTGTCCAGGGCAACAAAGCTGGTGAAGGGTCTAGAGAACAAGTCTTATGAGGAGCAGCTGAGGGAGCTGGGGTTGTTCAGCCTGGAGAAAAGGAAGATGAGGAGAGACCTCATCGCTCTCTACAACTGCCTGAAAGGAGGTTGTAGTGAGGTGGGGGTTGGTCTCTTTTCCCGTGTAACAAGTGACAGGACAAGAGGAAATGGCCTTAAGTTGTGTCAGAGAAGGTTTAGATTAAATATTAGGAAAAATTAGTTTATGGAAAAGGTTGTCAAAGATTGGAACAGGCTGCCCAGGGAAGTGTTTGTATCGCCAGCCCTGGAGGTATTTAAAAGACGATGTAGATAAGGCACTCAAGGACATGGTTTAGTGGTGGGAAGTGCCAGGTTAATGGTTAGGCTCAATCATAAAGGTCTTTTCCAACCCAAACAATTCTGTATTCTGTGATTTCTATAATTCTGCCACAGTGTTACATTTAGAAAGATTCTGAAATAGGTGGCCTTTTATAACATGAGTTGCTTTGTGTGACTGTAAGATAATGTACCTGCTGATAGCAGATGAGCTTTTTCAGGAGGAAGGTTGTCTCTGTTCATGCCACACCAGCCTTCTTGAGTCACGGGCGCAGTCTAGATTTTAAAAGTACGCACTGAATTCTGCTCTGCAGTTGTAATCTTTGTGAAGAAAGTCAATTGAGTGTATCCCTAGCTGCTCAAACCATGGTTCAGAAAGTTGGAAGTGTGCATTTTTTTTTATAGACAAAACTGATTTATAGGGATTTTGATCAAATGTATTGTTTGGAAGGTCAAATCTCTTCAATTAATGGAAAAAACAGAGGGGAAGGGGTTGCTTCTCACTATCCTAACTCAAGACGGCTTGAGAAATAGTAGCTGTTTGTTTCATGAATGAGCTAAACAGAACCGATTCTGTTCAGTGACTATATTTTTCAGCTCAGTCTCTTTTAACTTAGGGCCCAACCCTAAGGCTTGACAATGAATCAGGCTTAAATTGCACACATCACATATGTCAAGCCTGGTACCTTTTATGTTAGACTCTTGGCTCTTGCTATGCTCTGTGTGTGGGTATACATATTAAAAAATCCAGTTATTTCTTGGTACAGTTCTGAGCTTTTGGGACTTGGCAGTAAGGAGAATGTTGTGTGATATCTGATGCATTTAATATGTCTTTATTAGTTAATGGGAATCCTCAACATATCCTACTCTTGCTGATTAGATTAGTGTGACTGGTCTGAATATGTGCTTTTCAGCAGGTGATTTATCTAATTAAATGATTTCAGCATTGCCTTTTATAAATCAGGATTTGTTTGGTTGGTTTTTAGGATTTGGAGGCCTGTTACTGTTGGAAACTGTGCCATTTCTGTTTGTAACCAAACTTTTTATGATGTATGTTCAGTTTAAAATATCATAAAAAAGGAATATTTCATCCCAACTATTTGTTAAGAATATAATTCTGTGGAGGGAATAACCAGCTCACTGTCAAAAAATGATATCAAGTTTGTAGATCTGACTACTGAAATGATCAAAATCAGAACAGTTTTTCCTCCTAGACCTATTAGGTAATATTTCTTGCTGTGAAAAATGATACTTCAGGTAACCCAATATGCAATTTTTATAACCTGATTGCATTTGATCTTAGCTGAGGGGATAAACATCTGATCCTCTCTGGAACTGCTCTCAGTGTGCCCATTACTCTTCTCGTACTAAAGCCAAACCAGTGCTCTTTTTGGAAGAATCTCAAACTTCCACAGATCTCTCCCAAGGTTCTAAAGTACTCACTGCTCCTATTTAAAATACGAATATTGATGTATGGGCTAAGTGACTTAAACATGAAACACCTGTGTCTTACTGCTCATTGTGCTTTGTGAGGTTAAAATAGATTTAAACTATGAAACATATTTTAAAGCTGCTTTATATGTGAGTTAGTGGGTTTGTCCCCCAACATAAAATCTAAGATGGGAAAATGAAATTCCAAGGACTGTAGCAGTCAGGGTTATCTGTGTGATTTCTATTCTGGGCTGTTGGCCATCCAGCACAGCTCTTAATTTAATGGCTCTTTTCTATAGTAAATAACCAAAAAATAAAACAAAAGCTTATCTATGCTGTAATTTTGAGAAGAAGCCAAAACAAAACAAAACCGTAGAACCAAACAGTCTTGTCTGCCCTCCCTACCCCCCACCCGCGTTAGATAGCAATGAAGCGTTGCCCGTAAATCCCACGTTTTGTTGCTGGGACTGGCAAGGGGTGTGACCGGGTAGCATGAAAGTAGTAGGTACAAAAAGGAGGGCTAAGTGTGTGTGTCTGACTTAGTTATTTTGAGCAGTAGGGTTGCTGTGTGGATGACTGTTGCAGCAGAGATGTGGGCTCCATTCCCAGTGCTGGTGAATGTGGATTTGCATAACAACTTCTTTGTGTTATTTGCATACATACGAGTGTTGCTGGATGTTGTTCTAGGGTAAGGTATGACATCTTACTGGATTTTCTGGTGCTTTTTAAAATTTATCTTAATCTGTAGATCATTGCATATGCTGAAAGAGAAGGAAAATTGGTTTGTTTGTCAGGTGACAAGTCTAGGATCTCTCACACATCATTGGGTCTGGCTGCCAGGAGAATTAGATCCTAGTAATTTACGAATGAATAAGGAAAATTAAAGCACAGTTTAAAAACCAAGAAAGATTCTTTATAATGCTGGTATTGGTCACCAATGTACTTTAAAAAGGTTAAAGAAAAAAAATAGATTATGCATGTATGGTCTTTTGGCTTTCCTCTTTATATAACATTGTCTTGTGGATTAAACTGTGGGGTAACTTTTTTTCTTCAAACTTGAGAGTGCAGTGTAGAACAGGAAATGCTGAATTACGTGGCCGAAATTCAACAAAATTTAGTAGAGTTCAATGTTCTGATCATATAAATAAATTCTGTACCTATGTCATACATTAGAAGAATTTTTATGTATGCCATTATGTGGGAAACTGTAATTGCTGTCTAATTCAGCAATTACATTGAAATATCTCTCAATGTAAGGAAACTTTTATTAGTAAATGTCATGGACTTGCTTAAAAACAAAGAAATAAAAAGCTGTAATATGTAATGAGGTAAAAACCCCAAGCTTTATGGGTTTTTTTAACCTTTATTGTCTTTCTGTAGCCAGTTATTTCACCAATGACTAATGCGAATGTATTTGTTGGGTTTTTTTGTTTTTGATAAAAAGTGTGCATGCATACAACTGCAAGTACAAATTCACTTTAGCTTTACATATCTGTGCTCTAAAAACCTTTTTCTGCATTAGTTGATGTACATAAAGTGTTTAAGTTATTGTCTTAGTGCCTTCTGTAACTTTAGAGTCAGGTTAGAGTTTGCTGGTTGGGACAGCTGGAAGAAGCAGGTTAATATGTGATGCTTTTCAAATAGTGGTGGTTCACCTGCAGTACCATATTTCTGTGCTTTTGAGGGCTTGAGGGAGGCTGTTTTTGATGGAGAGTAGAAGTAGTTTTGAACACAGAGGGGAAATTTTAGTTTTGCAGTGAGGTTTGCAGGGACAGTGGAAAAGCGATGGAAGGCAGACGTGGTCAGATCACACTCCTTTGCACTTCAGGAGTACGTGACCAGTGGTCAGAATAAAGAGTTGTGTTGGTTTGTAATGGTTTGTGATTTGGTCCCCCCAGGATATGCTTGTAGGCAAATAGTTTTCCAGGCCAGGTCATCTGTAACACCTCCTGTTACTAGATGAAGCTTTTGGCAGTCAGAACGAAGATGCCGTGTGGCTTCTGTATCGAAACTGCTGAGAATAAATAGTAGTTAAAAGCTAGTACGACTGCAGGAATTGTGCACTGTTTTTAACTCTGCAAGCTGCATTTCTGAAGAGGTGAGACATTGCGGGTTTGTTGACTTGTCTGTGTGTCCCAGGCTTGTGTCGGACCCAGTGTTGGTAACTATTTTGTAAGGTTCCTGGAGGCAGTGTAGATTATTTGCATGAAGGACTTCTTTTTTTTTTTGACAGCTGCAGTTGGCAACAAAAACTCCTCGTACTAATGTGTTTTGCATCAATATATAAATACAATAAGTATTCCCTGGCAGGACAGACTGTGCAGGCAGCGCTCTTAACTTCGGGTTTGCTGATCTGAATGTGAGAGAGGAATTAAAAAGACATCTAGCAAATAGTTAAATATTCTGAAGAGCACAATTTATTTATGTTTTTGTTCCTATCTTAATAGGTCACAGTGGTAAACTTTTCCTTTCTTGGTTGTCCTTACTAGAGAATTTCAGTCCAGCTATGTTTTTCTTTTTTAAAAGTATCAGTCGCTATTCAAGTGGGTCTCCTGCTAATTTCCCGTACCAGACAAGCATTTAATAAAGAGATACTGTAATTATTGCAACTTGAACTATCTAGACTGACAATGGTGGATGTGTAGCTGTAATACCTTGGAGGAGTGCACAGTTTAGACCTATTAAAAACAATCCTCAATTCAAGAACTTGTCTCCAAAAGCATTGCAATATCTTGAGTCTCTAATTAGCAAAGAAGTATTTAGTGAAAAAAAAAGGTGAGTTTTGATGTATTTAAAAAAATAAATAGAAATATCTGCGTGTTTTCCACTATGGAGAACGTTTTTTTTTTTTTTTTTTCCCAGAGAGATGTAAAATGAGGACAAATTGTAGTTTCCCACCTCTAGTTGTAGCTAGTGTGATTCTTAAGATTTATAGCTTCAGGTTTTATTTATCAGAGCTAGAGGGAAAAATACATGTTTTACAACTGTGAGCTAATTTTCCAAATTATTTGTCTATTCAACTTTGGAGTTTGGGGGTTTTTTTTCCACTAGAAGTATTTCTGCTTGGTTGAACATTATTTGTAATCTGTTTTTATTTCCAGTTTAGTGTGGGAGATTTGGAGGATAAAATTACAGGCATTTGTGAGCTTGAAAGACTTGAATCAGACGAGAACATAGGATGAGGTAACTTAAGAGTATCGTACTATTGAATTTAGTTTCATTCTTTGGATTATTAAGCACAAGGGCTTGCTGTGAGTTTTCCTGCAAATAAGAATTGTATACTGAAAAGACATATATATACACGTGTCTGTGCCTAAATATATATATACAAGTTATATATAAAAAGATATATGTCTTGTATGCATATATATACGTAAAATATGTGTGTTTATATATATTTACACATAGGGTAGCTTATCTAATGCTAATGACAATAAGCATATAGTGAATTGATCGTGAGAACAATCCTTTGAAACAACTGAGGAGGTCGCAGAGGAGATAAAATATTCCAGTTTAACTAAGTACTAGTAATGAGAATCCTGCCAGTGAAAAGCCACCGCTG
The DNA here is from genome assembly GCA_020746105.1 of Trogon surrucura. Taxonomy (NCBI): domain Eukaryota; kingdom Metazoa; phylum Chordata; class Aves; order Trogoniformes; family Trogonidae; genus Trogon; species Trogon surrucura. The sequence goes on along the minus strand of CM036622.1, from coordinate 12,598,061 downwards.
GGAAGCGTGGGCCTTGACTCAGTGCAGCAGCTGCTGTCTGGAGAGAATGGTTTGAGAAATCTCCTATGGGGCAGAGGTGGGGCAGTGAGGCCTTGCAGACAGCAGGTGAAGTCAGAATGGGCAAAAATCACAAAATAAGCTCTGTGTGCCTTCACATGCTTCCACTGCTCACTAACTGTTTATTGAAGGATTTTTGTTACCCATCTAAACAACGGTAATTATACCTATCTCTTACTCAGGACAGTTCTCTAATAGGAATTGAAAGAGCTTTTGTGATTTAGATAGATGTGTTTTAGATAGTTAATGAATTTATTTAATCTGGTATATTTTCATCTTGCATGAGGTATATCTAAATGTATTTTCCATATGTATGGGAGAGAAGAAAATAGTGTATAGTCTCAGAGACTCGTGGTAGGACTCATCTTCTCTATTCTTTTTGCTCACAGACTTCTTAAAAAATAGAGCAATAGAACAAGAGCAGGATGTTTCTTTATCTTTAAACTGCTACTTGGACTTTCGTCTAATGTGCATGTCAATGTACGGTGTTGCTTTATGCTTCTAGATAGTCCTAGTACTGAACTTTCTTAAAGTTTCCACCATAAACAGGATCCCCCATTTCCTGTGTGACCAGCCTGATGACACGATGAGGCATGAGACTCTTGTGCTTTCTGAAGTGTTCACTTCATTGAAATTTCTTTATATCTGAAGCATAGCCGGAAAATTCTGTGAAGAATCCTATTTTGGGGGGGAGAGTGTTTGTGGTTCTGGCAAGACAGGAGCAGGTTCTGCCTGCTCAGGTCTTGGAGCTGTGCTTCCGTCAGTCTTAACGTGATGCTGAAGTACCCTGTGTGCAAGAAGGTCTGGGAGTTGGGTTTTAGAAGGACGTTATGTGCCTACCAGGGGCAAATGTGTGTGGTGCTTTATTAACAAGGTACAAAGTTAGCTTGTAAAACATCTTGCCACTAAACACGCTCAAGATTTAATGAGGTGTTTTTAAGGGAGTAGATGAGAGTTCAGCACTGCCATATGGGAATGTCCAGGGGTTATTTTGGTAAAGAATTAAGTCAGTTCTTAAAAATGTGAATATTCATGTTATGTATCTGAAGGGATGAAAAGAAGCTTTGCTGCAGGGAATGTAGGAAAGCTTTTCCTATATGAAAGCTTCTTCTACTTCTAAAGGATCTGATATGAGGCTGTTTGATCCGTGGATTTGAAGCCTCACTGATTCCAAAAATGAAGAACTCTGGAAACGTAATTCTTCCCAGTGTTGTGGAAACTTGTTGCAAGCTGGGTATCGTAAAGAGTATCCACCAGCTACTCAAAGATTTAAATTCATAATGTAGCAGTTATTTGCTGTTACTTAAAAGTTGTGAATTTCCTGTTAATTAGTGTGGAATGTTTTTCAAGCATGTCATCTGTAATGAATAACCAGATATCTTACTTCCTTTTTAGTGTTTTAGAGTGAATCATGTTTTTCAGCCTCAATATAAAGTGCATCCAAATGGTGTTGAGTTTCTCTTCTGCTGTAGAAACAGATACAGAATGTTTTAAGTACAAATCTGTATAATTAGGCATTTTTCTTCAGAATCAAAACTTAATGAGAGAACCTTCCCAGTCCAAAGAGAAATAATCCCTTGCTTCATGTTGATAACACTGTATTTAGCCTGTGCAAATGAGACTTCCAGATGTATTGAGTTATCACTCCTATTTGACTGATACGGACAAACCTTCAACACTTAATATCTAACACCAGCAAACTGCTACTCGACTGCTACGGTAGATTCTGCAAAAGGTAGCGCTCAAAGTTACCATTGTAAAGGGTGGGATTCTCTGAAAAGAACAATGTGCTTACATGGCTTGGTGCTGCCTGGTACAGGTAATGAGAAATATTCTGTAGAGACTTAGTATGAATTGATATTAGGAGGCTGATATAGCCTCCTTCTGATCGGGTCTAGTAAGCTTGCCTAGTGCTGTGCTGATGTGGTTACACTGTTTGCTAAACTGGGCAAACAAGCTTGGATGTCTGCGTGGCAGTGTTTTTACCGTATTGGCTGTACACTGAATCTGTTTTACAGTAATTGGGGATTTGACAGACAGGTTTTGTTTTGGTCATTTTTGTTTCTTTAACATTGAAAAGTTGGCATTGATGTAGAGAACCGTGAATAATTAGATCAAATTTAAATGTGTTTCAAGAATTTTGTGTTTGACTCTCCAGTGCAATTCTTAGTGATAATGATTCTGTAGAGCATGTCTTATTACTTTTAGTTATTATTACCGAAGATTGTAACCTTCAAAGTGTAATTGAAGTTCTGTGTTTCCTGCTGCTTTTACAAAATAAGCTAGAGGCGAGGTCTTGAATAGTTAGAGCTTACTGGAGTTACTCCTGGCAGTTGCTGTGCCTGTCACGCAGAGGATTGGTATTTGAGAACAGAACATCCCCCTTGAAAGAGCAGAGAGAAGAAAAAAGCTCAGTAGACTTAATGTGCAATAACTTCCAACATTGACACAGTCCTTAAAGAATGTCGTGCTGATAATAGCAAGATAGAATTTGAATTTACTCATTTGCAGTAACTTTCTAGGTGAAAACTTTTTACGCATGTGGAACTTACCTTTGAAAAGATGATTTTCTCTACTTTGTAAGTAGTTAAAGTTCTCTTGCGTGCCTACCATGGAATACTTAATTGCCTTATCGGCCAACACCGCTGTGCCCTTCATCCAGTCTGGCCCTTGTACGCAGGGTCTACACAAGGTAGATACACCTTTTAAGTTCCTTAAATTTACTCAAGTAAAGGATGAATATATTTTAAAAAACTGGGAAAAAAAAGTGCATCTCATTTGTCATAGGGAGGACTATCCCGTAAGTGCCCAGGGGCTCTCAGTGACTGTCGGTGGGTGGCTGTAGGGCCTGGAAAGGCTGAGGTGTCAAGTCTGGGGACAAATGAACTGGAAGTACATTGCTGAAGTGTATGCCCCACAAGTTCAGATGCAGCATTTGTCTGGAATGTGAAGTCTGAGGTGAATTTTTGTCAGACTTGTGATATCAGGCTGTGTCTTTCAATCTCCAAAGCCAGTGGAATTCTGTCTTTTTGCAGTCTTTAATAAAGTCCCACTTTATTATCATCCTTCCTGTTCATTAATTTAGTTTTTATTTGCATGAAATACTAGTTATATAGATAGGTATATGTGTAATTATGGTAATTTATTTATAAATTGCGTGGTGCTTCCTTCTTAGCTCAAAGGAGTGCAAATGTCTTGCCTTAGTCACTGCTAGCTCTTCCTGTAAGGACGGTTCTCTTCCAAGCTTATCACCTATCTGCTTAGCCTAAGGAATAGTGCAAATAAAATACTTTGATCCTAAGGTTATTGGTGCTTTCAGAGGAGTTTTGAACCTTGCTAGCAGAGGCTTTCTGTTGAGTTTCTTCTGTGATCGCTGGGAAGACTTCTTCTGTTGCAGAGACTTATTGTTGGGTGGAGGGGTTTGACTCTCATTCTCATTCTTCAGAATAGATACATTCTGCAGGATTTTTCTTCGTAAGAATGTCTGTGTGTTAGCATAGATTGTGATGTATGCTACTTTGGGTCAGATGTTCAGAGTAGTGCAAGGGACTCTTAACAGAAGGACTTTGCGTGCTGCGGCTGAGCGACCTTACCTTGTGAAGCTACTTAACGCGCACAAGCAAAATGTTTTATCTTCCTCCAAGGAGAGGTGCTAGCATAAAACCTCAAAACCACATCTTTTCCTGGCACCAAGGCAGTGCAGGTTTACATGAGACACCTGGTTTACATCAGAACGCCTGGTTTACGTCAGACACGTGTAGGGTTGTCATCCTAGTGCTGCCCTTTGCAGTGAGAAAGGCAGAAACCCCGGCTTTTCCAAACAAAAGTGTCACTGGCCCGAATGTAATGTGGTGGATTTAAACTGGGATGGAGATGTGCATACCTTACCTCGTGTGGTGTGATCTTTCACTGGAGCATAAACAGAGCCTGTACTGTACTGTTGTTTTTCTTTTTCTCTTGGCATGTTGTCCTATTTGTGTCCTCAAATATTACTGATAGATGACAGAGTAAGACGAAGCAGTCACTGTCTGTCGTTCAGCCCGTTCCATGAGCGCAGGCTGCGTTACGTAATGTGCTCCACATCACTGTACTCTCATTATGGAATGTCCACTGTTTTGACATGCTGCTTTATTTTTTTCAAATGGTTTCAGAGTTATTTATCATTTTTCTTATCAGCAACTGCATTTCAATTAAAAGCTGGGTGGTTTTCCATCATACATACCAGGTAAATATTTACAAATCACATGCTTGGCATTTGGGAAGGATAAAGCCAAGGAAAAGTATTGTATCTGTTTTGTGAAATATAGCGTAGCTTTGAATGCTATACAGGTTTGTGGGTGGGTATCTTTTAAATGTAATGGGTCTTTGTTTGTTGTGTTGATAGTTTTTTTTCTGTCTTCCCTCCTGCCCTGCAGTGTTCTGGTATATTAACAAATAGTCTTGGCCCTCAAGTAGCTTTGTTTTAATTCCTAAATTAAAGGAGGGAAAACATATCCAAAATGTCTCAGCTGTACTGTGAGATAAAGTTGCTCTTATCAAAGGGTAGAAAATAGTTCCTTATTTGTTCCGTGTATTGGGCAGGAATTCAGTAGCCTTTATTAGTGATAAATGGAACAAATTCTTGATGTTGGAACTTCCAGTGAAAGGGAGCAGCTCACAAAAACTGTTCAGTTACTCAGGTCCTTATGTGATACTCAAATGCATGCTTGAGTTTGCTCACAAGGAATCCTAGCCTTTATCATCTGGGCAAAAGCAGTTATGTAGACATTTTTATAGAATAGAGACCTCGGTTCAGCTTTTCTTACAAGCTGTGTTTGTTTTGTACATGAGTTTGAATGCTTGACGTAAAGAATTAAAACAGTGATAGCAACGTTACAAAACTTACGTGAGGCATAAAGGTTGAAAGGTATAAAAAGACGTGTATTTCCAAAAAGCACCCTGACATGGTACTCTGAAAATCCAAAATTGAAGAGAGATGTTTTTGAATTACTTGGCAGTGGAAAAATACAGAGATTTGGTTGTTTCAAAATATGTCTCTGGAAATATTTGATTGCAAGTCAAAAAGTCATCTTTCTGTGTGCCTGTTCAGTTCTGAGAAATAAGAATGCAATGTTTACCAGAATACCTCAAGACCTCTTGTCCTCATATGTGGTATTGTTGATGATTTTCGACCTTTAGGAGTAGCATAACTTCTACCAAAAGTAGGAAATTTAATTTCATTCTCTCTTGTCATTGGCAGACAAAAATAATGGTCTTCCAGAAACCAAATGAAAAAGAAACACTCTATTTTTCACATTTGCATGTTTTCTTAGAAAAACAGTATACTTCTGAAGATTTAATACTCTGAAATACTAAATGCTCATGAACTGAATCTCACTGTTTAAAAATCTTAACCACATCAAAATAACTTGTATTTTTGAGTGTGCATCCTTCAATGCAAGTTGTTTACTCTTGTTCTCTGATTAAGAGTTTAGCTGGCTGTGGGGTCCAGCTATCATAATCCTGGATGGAGTTGAAGCTCAGTAGCTGTTCTTGCGCTGTGACTCCACTTCTCTTTACTTTTGTGTGTCTTTCTTTTGGTGCCACCGTTTTAAATGGACAGGGCTTCAGTTACACCTGCATGGTGTGTTGTGCCTAATGCTTGTGACATGACAGCATTTGAAGAGTTAATTTTATGAAAAGATGTCCAGAATAGTATTGTCTAACAGTATGAATTGTTCTGAATTTCAGTTTCCTTTTTTTTTTTTTGCCAGTCTTTCTTAAAATGTAGTACCAATTCACATTCAAAATTACACTTCCCTAAGTTGCTATAGACATTAAGGTTAAACAAGCAGATTTTCTCCCTTCTCCTTCCAGTCAAGTTCTGCTTGATGTTTTTTTTTCTGCACAAACTTAGTTCTAATGATTCCCACCAGATTGCTCTTACTGTTCAGGCTTTATTAGACAGGAACCAAACTTCCAATGTGCTTTTTATTTCAAAGAATTTGTGGATGAATTGTTTGTAGTGGTTTGGTGAGTATAGAATTTTTTATCAGTTGTAGTTTTGTAGAATCAAATAATCGCTGGTGTAGTGGGAAGTACATTGTGGATTTTAGTGCTGTTCTGTAAACTTGATCTTTGAATGCAATCAATCCCGTTTTAAAAATGTCTGGAGACATCAGGTTAAATGAGGATGCTTTTGGGATGGCAAAATGTGTCCAGACAGCGAAGCCATGCAACGTGAATTCTTCCCTGCTGCCTCCTTGGTAGGGATTCTCTGTCATGTTGAATGGTATGTGGCAGACAGCGTTGTGGTGTTCTGCTCTACTCTAGGTAAAACTTGAATGTTTTACCTGCGATTTTTTTTGTAAGACTTCAGATACACTCCAGGTTTCGTGTTAGGGAAGAAACATGATTGCTTGAGATGTTCCAATGGCCAGAAAAGGAAGGGACAGCTGCTCTGTTACAAAGTACGTTAGAGCTGATCAGCATTGTTATAGACTCTAAAACTCCAGTTTAGAATGTGTCTGTGAAACACTTTTTTTCCCTCCTAAAACTCTCACCGTGGCAGATACCTTACTGTCCCAGAGAAAGAGATTTCCTGACCAGTGTTCATTCTGTTGCTCTTTTTCGTTCATCATTGTGGAAATGAGTATTTAACTCCAATGTTTTTATAGCCAAATTTCTTAGCCTTTTGTCATTGCTGTTAGTAACAAAATAAGAATAGATCAGATTGTTCATTTCTGTAGTTTTTAATGCCGCTCATCGTGGCTTCTTCACTCTTTTGCCCATTCATATAGACCCAAGTTAAACTCTGTCCAGTTTCTGAAGTACACCCAAAACATGAACAACTCTATGATTTGTCTGTCTGGAGTTGCTGAGTGCTTGGTTTTGATTTGGAAAATCAAATTTTGGAGAGGAGAGTTCATGTCTCATTAGCAATTACATAGCTAACAGTCTTCTGACATCCTAAATGTACTCTGTTTGCTGGTTGCTTTGTGTGGCAATGTAGATCCACTAAAAATTGCCTTGTGGGATTTTTTTTTTTCCAGTTTAAGTTTTTCTTGTGGCAATTCAGAAAAATATGGACTTATACTTCTGAGGAATGTGCATGATTAGTACCATTTTTATGTTTCTATAAATTCTTGGTCTTTCCTAAGGTGATGCTGTTGCAACCTTTTTCTGGGTTGCTCTTCTGATTTAGCTTTTTGTTGTTGTTGTTCTCTTCTGATTTAGCTTTTATTTTCTACTGTATACCTACCACTGCCACCTCAGTTTTTAAGGTCTCTACAAGCTACATTGACACTCGAAAGCAGATGAATTAGTGGCTTAATCCACAGTGTGACAGTTTTTATTATTATTATCTAGAATCAAATGAAAAGGCTTGTACTATTAAATTGGTACTGAAGATCTTAACGAGAAACGATGCTGGGGTTTGGCAGGTTACAGCTGAAGTGACCCTCATTAATGACAACGTTTCTTTTCTGCTCAAAGGCAAGGTCTCTGGAGTCACTGGTTGTGGCTTTTGTAAGGAGCAAGAGGGCAAAGTTTCCTCCTCAGCTTCCTATGATTTGCTCTGTCATAATAGGTGGCCTGAAGAGGGATGTGTTCTGAAATGTAATGTGCAGTGATAAAGCCTTATTAGCAAAAGCTTAACACTGGGCTTTCAAAAAATGTTTCATTCAAATGCAGTACAAGTGTTTGTGCAAATGGTAACGTGAGCGATTGTTCAATAAGTGAATGGGGTCAGTGTGACAACTCTAGTCGATTGCAATATATCTGTCATCTGGCTTCAAAGGATTCTTTGTGGTTAGCTGTGTCATATGTGTTATTCCTGTGGTTCCTGGCATGCCTTCATCCTGTTCTTAAGCATGCAGAATATCATTGCTGCCGTTGGAGCTGCACCATAGATTTTAAATATGGTGAGAAAAGAGAAGTCTGCTTCCAAAACTTATGTTAGCCGGAAATAGTTAGAATTTTGTTGATTTTTTGACAATGTGAAGTTCTGAGAGTTAAGAAATATTGGGGGGGAAATAATCCAAAGAAATAGCAGATTAATTACATTCAGGGTAGGGATACAAAATTAAATTGTCACAGATTTACAACTTTTCAAAGTCTAACACTTTTATTTTTTTCTTCTGCTTTCAGTTGACAATAATACAACCAATTTTCCAGCTTTAGTTATGCGTTTTTAAGATACCACTTTGTGGTTGGATGTACTTCCAAAGAGCTAGTGACCTCAGTTACAGAATTATGTATCTAAACTAAACTTTTGTGAAGTTTAGAGTTGGAATGTAAAAGCCAAATATTTAACTGTGTATCGGAACAAAAATATTATTTAAAGTAACCAGTTGTTCTACCTTGCAAAATGATAATTCTAAAAACTGTAGCAAAATCTGCAAATCAAATTCAGTGTTCCTGTGACTTTCAAGTGTAGCACTGGGACTGCATACTAGGAGATACCTTTGTGATATTGGACACTATCAGAGAAGTGGAAATAACTTGTATCGTGGTGTTATACATGACCTGTGAAACCAGAAGTTACAATTCCTGCTGGTTGAATAGTCCTGTCTCTCTATCTTAACTGAAAAATATGCTGTTATATTCAAAATTGTTTCATTTATAAGGAGTGTTTATTAAATGAGGGTGTGTTGGAATGGAAATTCTTTCAAGATTTATGACTGTGTATATAGGGTTGATTTCTGCCAGGAACAGATGGTATTGAAGCAGACAGCTGACAAGTGATACAGCAGAAAACACCTATTAAATTATATTTTATAAGTGTGATCACAGAATAATAAGAGCATTTTCAAGTGCTATTGCAAAATTTGTTTTTGAAGAACAGTTAGGGATAAAGAAGAGTTTTTATGAAGGGGGAAGTTGCATTCATGCTTTTTGAAAAAAATACTTTAATTCAAAGATTTCAGATCAGTAGATGGTGAAGTATTTGAAGGGCAGACTGAAGTTATATTCTAATACACTGTTGGGGAAGCCATAGTCAAGTTAAGGCAGTCTTACAGGCTATGCCCTCAAGGCATCTAACTCCTTAAATCTCTCTGTAGTTGAACGTAGTTGCTCTAAACTAGTTGCTGAGGTAAGTCCCAAACAGGGAATGAAGTTTTACATCTCAAAGGACACTAACTACTTTTAGAAAGAGGTAGATTTGAATGCTGCATGTTTAAGTTAGCCATAGATTTGCCCACTGTAGAAGTTTCAATCTGTGAAATAAGGAGCAAAACAGTGTTTTAGCTGGTGTTTTAGCTGCAACGCCACGAAGGTGACGTTCCCCTTGTTGTGGATTAGGTTGGTTATGAAGAAACTCATGGCACCACTGGCCCTGTCACCTTATCCCAAATTTGGTTTTAACGGGGTCACGACGCCTCCTGTGCACTTCTTATGTCACAATCCTTATAGAAATTCCTGTGCAGATGAAATGTTTGGGGAATATGAGAAATGGGAGTACTGTGAATGGTAGGATTATGTTTTCTTCCTGTAATGCAGCTCAAAGGCACAAACATATATGATGTTGGGGTTTTTGTGACCCAGAACTGCCAGTCTGAAAACTGATTCTTTAGGGACCCAGCCTTTTTATTGCTTTTTAGTTTGTTGGGAGTATTGACCAATATCTGGAATTAAAGTTTGGAGCTTCATATTAGGAATATAATTTTTTTTCTACTGGAATATCAGAATTCTCTTTCATCTATGTGAAACCTGCCTAGTGCAGTTAATGTGATGTGGTTCCTTAAGAACGTTACAGCTGATATAGAGTTGTAATAGTCCCATTTGCTTTGCAGATTTTTGAACTGGGAAAGATGGCACAACACTTGCTTTTCTGTGTTGTCAAATACTGCACCAATCCTGTGATATTTGGAATTAAGTAATACCAACAGTGTTAGATTTTACATTCTGTGTAACAGTGACTTTCACGTACAAAACCCCTTCTCTGGAAATGTTCTTTGTAGTGTCATTTATGCTTATGAAATCAAAGGAACAACACTAGGGCCAGTATTTATATTTGTATGATGTATCAGTGCTGCAGGATGTCTGCTTCCATAGTCGCTTGTTAAAACTGAAATCTTGATTAGTGTTATTTACTGTAATGTTTTATATGCGGTAGTTTGTCTTTGCAGATGAAATTTGTTCATCAAACGATGACTGGTTTTTAATTAAAAGTAGTTGACCTGTACAGTAGCACTTCAGTAGCATTTAAAATACAGAATTCTCTTTAATTTTACTCAGATTCCATTTATTAAAATTCACCAATAATGTGTAAGACTTCAGATGGAACAAAATTAGAATTTTCTTTTAATGGAAGCAAAGACTTCTGCATACTGATGAGAGCTTGCTGAATGCATCATTTGTGCTTTTGTGAGGAGTTCTGAAAACCATGTTTTTAAATACTAACCCCAAAACTTTCTCACAGAGAAGTTAAATTAAAAAAAAAAAGGTTTGGAAGCATCAAAAAAGTGCCAGCTGTGAAACTAAGGCAGGGAGGGGGGGCAATAGTCAGGGCTTCTGTCCAAGCACCCTCAGCATGCTGAATTTTTGTGGTTGATAGAGACCCTGGGGCTTGGCATTGCTGAAACACCAACCTGGGGACCTGACCCAGAAGACGACAAGCCCTGAGCATCTCAGCAGCGCTGCAGGGAGGTCTCCACCAGCCTCCTGCACACGTACCCTCCCCCTCGGGGAGCGAACTGCGCTCTGAGTGTTTTGGAGCTGTCAGCTAAAGAGCAGCAAAAACTGGAGTATTTGCATGGCTGGAAACACAGCGCTTGGAAACAGGAGTGCTGGAGTGGAAATGTTGCTGGTGTTCGAGCTGCTTTCGTGTTTATATCTTGGTGGTTTCAGGATGCTCAACAGTTTTCATTAGTAGAGGTTGGAGTTTTGGAGAAGTGTGACTCAAATTTATCAGACATTCGGACCATGGGAGCTTCAGGAAAACGTATTTGAGGTTTGGTAATGAGCATTTTTCCAGACCAACAGCTCCCTTCTCTCTACCATTTTACTGGAAGATTTCTGATTGGTTCTGATGACTCTGATGTGACTTCTGATGACTTCTATCACTGAGATGTTCAAACAAACCAACAAACCAGAACAAAAAACAAACAAAACCCCAAAACACAAAACTAAATCAGCACCACAACAGATGTGGTGAAAATTTTATAATACTGAGTTTTGTCCTTTATGTGGGGAATGCAGTTTTTGCCTGTGTTCCTGACTGAATACTGTCTCTGCAGACGAGTGTATTCATGGCCCATCGTATTTTCCCTAATTCTACAGTGAAATTGCAGACAGTACAGTTTTATACACATTCTTCTGTATTCCTACATCCGAGGGTTATAGGCTGTTAAGAATTATCTAAAAGGCTTAAATGGGGTTAAAAAATGAGCTAACTGGGGTAGCTCTGCTTCTCCAGACTGGAGGAACGAAAACTGGTTTTCATTGTTGGCTGGTCTTTACTGCCTTTGGGCAGAGGAAGCAGGTTTAATATGTGTATTAATTTTTCCCTTGTGCTTTCTGTCCATCTTATCCACACCCACCTCTCCCCCCCAATGGCAACTCCTTGGTGCCACGGGCTTTCTTTTTTGTCATAAATGTGTAATCTGCAATAGAGACATACTAGCAAGGAGTTGGTACTGTGAGGCATTAAGTAAGTAGTATTGATTCCTTATTCAGGATGCATTAGCATCACCTTTACACTGCTAAATTTGGAATGACTTGTGTGTAATTCAAAAAAATTATTCAAGGAAACTGATAAAATGGTGACTGTGTGACTTTGACTTTTTCTGAGCAGACACCGAATGGAGTAGGTTGCTTGGAGCAGGGGATTGTGTGTGTGGTGGTGGTGACATGGGGGGTTGAGTGTTCTAAGTTCTAAAATTGTCTGTTATGTTTTAGAAGTGACTTCTTGGGTCACAGCTGTAGTTTTACTATCAGAGCTCTCCTGCTGTGAACTTTTAATTTTCTTCTTGTGTGTTGCTAGCTCTCAAGCAGGGAGTCAGTGAACAGGGTTAGTTTGACAAGGGAGAGGAATGCTTTTCACAATGAAATATAAATTAAAATGTGCATTAATTTTGCCATAGTTGTAACACAACAACTGAATTAATAGAAGTGGCTTGCGACTTAAAATCACTTGCTGCTTAAAATCTTGCTGCCTCAGCCCTGGTGTATTTGAAACTCTCCTAAAAAGATCGAGACAGTGAAGCAGAGCACAGGAAAGAACCAGGATGCCAACTCTTGATCTCTTTTCTGATTTCTCAGTGCCCTCAGAGAGCAAACTGGTTGGTTCTTGATCATTTTTATCACTCACTTTGATGTAAGAGTCATCTTATTCTTCTGATTAAGCTGTGAACTGATGCAGACACTGATCCTGAAAGAGCTGAGAAATTTTAGTTTGAATCTTCATCAGTATGTCTTGTGTGTGGCTAAGCTCTCTTAACCTGTACCTTCAGAAGGACCTTAGATCAGTCTGAACTATTCAAAAGCACTGGGCCTTGCTTGCATCATCCAGAGTGTTTTCTGCAAAACAAATAGCATCTCTACCTTCTCTTTGCTTATTTACAGTAAACGAAACAGTTGAAATTGGATTTCAGTATTTTTGCCCCTGCTCATTCCAGCTTTTTATCTATTTTATATTTAAAAAACCCTGCTGATACCAACTTTAAACTTTCCAGAGACAATGTTTCTCACTAGTTATTGCATATGAAGGTGACACGCTGTTTTTAACTGTGTAGGACAGTCTCAAGTTCCTGTCTCTGGAGACGAGTGAATGGTGATTTCTAACTGATGGGTTAATCTAAAGATGTGATGAGCCTCTGTCAGTCTGTGTATGTCAGGAAAACACTTAGTTGACTGTTAATGTAGCATTAACAGTTCCTTAGGGAGAAGCATGCTTGTCTTACTGAATGTGACTAATGTCTTTAGAGTAATTATGTTTTCTAAAATATAAAATGTACAGTATTTAGAAGATGCACTTTTATGCAGTGTTTTTTCATAACTCATAGAGAATGCTAAAACATACTTTTTTATTTTAAATAAACCCTTTTTTCCCCCCTCTTACCACAGGATAATGAGAAAAGGACCCCTTTACATGCTGCTGCCTATCTGGGAGATGCAGAAATTATTGAACTACTTATTTTATCTGGTATGTTCTGTTCCTGTTAATGGAAAAAAATAACTCTATGCACATCCAAAGAAATATTTATGTACATCTTAGTCTGTGTAGCTTTTGTTGAGATATTTATTGTACTAGAAATTAAAGATGTTTGTACTGAAATTTTGGTTTCCAGAATTACCGCTGTTGTAATACTGTGTAGTTCTGCTCTAAAATACTCCTTTGTAGAAAGGTTTCTCAATTACAGCTATTTTTATTTGTAGCTTGGTCAGCTTTACGTTTAACTCTAGTTTAAAGAAGTAATAGTGTGTACCTTGTAGGTAGATGTTAGCAGCATTGCTTTGGTTCTGAAATGGCCTTCAAAAAATAATTGAAGTTGAACATGGAAGGTGGCATCTTAGTTGGATAAGTTATTCTTAAGTATCTTTCACTGTTGACTTAAATGCACAGAATGTAATTAGGATCAGCTGAAAATTTTGAAATCTTTTGTCTTTTTTTCTTTTTATTTGTACTAAGACCAAGTGCAAGTTCTGTAAAACAGTATGCTTCCATCTGCACAAAGAAAAAAGCAGAGATACTGAGATGCTGAATTGATTGTCTTTGATCTTAGACAAATCTACCCATCAGGTAGTTTGAGGCTGAATTAATGATATGGAGCTTTAGGCTTAAATAGAAAGATTAAAACTTTAAACAGTCCCACAGAACTACTTTAATCTTCAGCCTGCTTAACAGCACACCATAACCTGTGTGAAGCTGGCTTTTGCCACCTCCACCAACAACCTTTAATAAGAAATTTTGCTTTAAGGAAATATTACTTTTAAGACTGTAGGAATCACGTTCAGACTTTCAGTTGAAATTACCAGTCACAATTTAGTTTGTTATAATTTAGCAAGATATGATCATCTAATTATTTATATGTACTCTCTGTTTAAAATTATTTATGTGTATAATTAATCAGTATCATATTTTGTATATTTTATATATGTATTTCTTATGGAGATATTCTGTAGCGATAATTTGTTCAGAAGAGTTCACCTGTGCTGGGAAGGTGCTGTTTTTTCCCTGTCGGGAAAATAAACAAGTTCTGGTAACTCTTGGAAATATATAATGACCCCTTTAGTCTGAAAAAGGGAGCTCGGATTTGCCAAGGATATTTTTTTTTGTTTGATTTTTCACGGTGATTAAAACAAAACCAAACAAAAAACCCAGAACACCTAACCATGTCATAAGCTTGCTAAAGCTGTAGTCAGCCACTTGTGGGACTGAAGCTGCAGACTGATTTGGGTGAACCAAGTCCAGTTACCAGAATTGGAGCTGGAGAAAATATTCTCCCCTTGGGCAAAGGGCTTATGGAAGGAGAGAGATTCCAGTTCAGATATTAATGAAACAAGATCCTGACTGGGGGGCGGTAGTAGGGAAAGATGCCATTTGGGCATCTTACATTTGGACGTAAGAAAAATTGGAGAACAAAGGAGGGAGGTGAAGAACTAAGAATTAGGGCTGTACAAATCAAAATTGAGCTGTTGAGTGGAGGAGAGCTTGTGGGATACAGCTGTGCCTGCAGATTGTTCAGTTAAGACTGAGAGATACTGAAATGTCTCAGATAACATTTACTGAAGGGAAATACCCATAACAATGCATTAAATGGCTGCAAAATCAGAAGCTTGGAAAGCTGTGGAATATGTAGGTAGTATCAGTCTAACCTTGCTGTGCTCATGTGCTTGTGCTGGGAACTTCAGTTCCGTGTTTGTGCCTTGCTGCAGAAGCACAGCCTCGTGGATTTCACACGGAGGGGCTGCATGGGGAATGAATCACAGTGAAGGAGGCACAGATGCCAGTTGTTGATGCGTTTGCAGGGGAAGGAAGAGGAGCATTAATTGCAGGATGAGAAAGTGATGTCTGTGTGTTGAGGTTCTGCAATTTCAAAGGCTGTGCTGTACTTGAGTATTAATCTTTATATTGGTTGCAAGCTATGGTTTTAGACAAGTAGCTTGAACTAGTCTTCAAAAAGTAGTCACCAGTTTGCTTTTCCTCATTTCCGAATGCTGGATTTGAAATCTGTGTAGTTTGTGAAGCATGAGGAATCACAGCTGTATCTGAAGTGCAGCACCAGCTACTTTGCTGAGAAATCAGGTCTAGATGTCTCAGAAAGCACAAGCCAAGATTTTTCTTTTAACTCTCTTAATTGGAAGATGGGGGACAGAGGTTAAGTGTATTTATCTTCTCCGTTTCATAAAGATACAGAAATTTTGTCTATTGTGTTTCAGCTGGAAATGAAATCTCTCCTTTGAGACAGATGTATAATGTTGCATTCTGTCATAATAGATGAGCATTCGGGAGCAGATAAAGAACATCTCTTACTACAGCAAGGTTTTGAAGAGTGTTTGCTGTGTTGCAAGACCTCTTTTTGAACGCTTAGAAAATAGTTTGTTAAATAAATAACATTTCTGAACAACAGTCTCCTCTGTGCAGTAAATTTTGCATGTGGATTTTTTGTAATATATTTGCACAAGGGATTGAGTTAAGTAATGTAAGACTACTTTCATCTTAGCATTTCTAACCTTGTGAAAGCTTGGCTTTGCAACTCGTAATGTACTCTAGTGTAATTTTGCTGGAATGTTATTAGGAACCACTTCAAAGTTTTCTTGCTGTGCAAACTATCATATGAAGTCTGTTTGCCTTGACTTTTTTGTTCTTTCTTCAAAATGGTCCTCAAAATTAATGAAGTCAGTATTAATGTTACCACTACTGAGTGGTTCTTACCTGATTCTTTATCACTATTCTCTGTTCTTAGTTAAAGTGTGTATCATATGTTAGCTAGATACAGGATTTTTTGATTGGAATGCCTTTTGCATCCCCTTCCAGGAGATCCATGTTGGTTTCAAACCAGTATTTTGGATCATACGTAGCTATTACAATGTCTTCATATTACTTTGCTATAGACCTAAGGAACCTGTTTTGCACATTTTGAAGATAGAGCTGATTCAGCATACTTGCAGACTTTTGTGGAGTAAGTAAGCATACGTGCTTAGTTTTTGAATTCTTGAGATTTTTTCCCACCAAACCTCAAGGCTGCACTGTGACCTCTCCTATTTGTAGTCTTTCACCTGAGCAGTGGACCTGAAGGGGATGATTTGGATACAGAATCTGAATAGCAGAGAAAATTGCTTCAGTGACTCCAATTTGGGGCTGGGCATTTAAATGCCTTTTGGGTTTTTATCTTGAGACAATGCTTCACTGAACTTACTAATAACCTTGTCCCCTGAGGAGGTGAACGTCTTGCCGGCAAATTCTCATATGACTGTGGTCTGCAGAAGTCATAAGTATTCAAATCATCTGTCCCTGTTATACCATAGCTAGATAAGCAGTTGGCATTCCTTAATTCATTAGGTAAGGATCCTAGAATCATAAAGGTTGGAAAGGACCTTTAAGATCAAGTCCAACCCACAGCCCTACACCACCCTAACACTAAACCATCTCCTGAAGCGCCACATCCAACCGTTTTTTAAACACGTCCAGAGATGGTGACTCCACCACCTCCTTTGGCAACCCCTTCCAGTGCTTCACCACCCTTTTGGTGAAGAAATTTTTCCTAATATCCAATCTAAACTTCCCCTGGCACAACTTGAACCCGTTCCCTCTTGTCCTATCACTGTTCACTAGGGAGAAGAGGCCAACACTCGTCAACTGCCTGTCAGGTAATAAAAAAGAGGCACGAAGATGGTTGTTTATGGTATACAGAATGATGGGACAAAAGTTTATGTTTTAGTCACTGGAGAATGATAATTTTAGAAGCATTTTCTTTTTTGTATCATACTGTGAAGTCTTAACACCCATCACAGTTGTATTTTTATGATATACAAACAACTCTGTGGCCTGGTCCACAGATACATGTCTGCTTCGCATAATTGCACTGACTTTAATTGGGTAAATACTTGATGGCAAACTAGTGAGGAGTAGAAAAGTAAAATTATTAAAATTAAGTAAAATTATTAAAATTATCAAATTTTAATAATGTCAGACTTTTTGTTCTTTCCAAGAAGTCCTGGTTAAAAAAAACCCCACAAACATTTCTTTCAGTTAAGTTCCTGTTGTGGAGAGGCTGCTTGCTTTATAAAAATCATTCTTTCTGTTTGACCTACACTTTTTATAATGCCATCAGAGTCTATTCTGGAGTCAAATGAGATGTGAGGAGCGGGACAGATTAGTACGATCCCAGAATGTGTTCCTTTGATTAGTAACATTTTTTCATGTGTTTTCTTTAAGATACCACTCAGGCTATTACTGCTTTCACTGAAATCAACACACTTCAGGAAAATAAATGTTTGATTTAGCTATTCTTTTTTTTGGACAGATTTAGTTACTATATTGCTTTGATACTTAAATACCAACACAACGCATTTATATTTGGTTAACACGAAATTTTCACTGCAGGGAGCTGAGTGCACACAAGTGTGTGGTCAAACTCAATCTCATTAAGTTTTGACAGCCCATGAATTTTTGTTGTGCTTTCCTCTGGGTCAGATGGAAAATGTGAGAATCATGCCAATGCTGGAAAACTATCATTAGAGTAATAGATTTTGGAGGATAGTAAAGACCCTCCAATGTTAGTCCATTATACCTGCTTTTTTTTCACGTAACTGAAGCTATGCAAATATTAGAAGTCCGTGCAGTGACAGTCGCACAGCTCAGCTGTCGAAACGCTGTCGCTGCAGAAATAGGAGCCGCATGAAGCTCCCTTTGTTTGGATCGCAGATGTACCCACACACCGAAGGCGTTTCACAGGGGCTCCTTTTACACTGGCTGTATCTTTTGGCCGCTTCCTCTTCTTTTGACAATGATGTTGGCCGTCGTTTTCTTTTTCGAGTTGTCTTCACTTCCCCCCTGGCAGCAGTAGCAGTCAGTTGCTGTGAAGAGAGGAGCTCTTTTTGGGAGAGAGAATGAAGCTGACTTACGGAAGGTAGAAGCATTCAGTAGCTTGGGAGTCCAAGCACCTCGTGTTGCTGCTCTCCAAAACTTGAGGAGGTGGTGGCCAAGATGCAGCAGAAACTATGAAATTCTGAACGGAAATGGACTTATACTGATAAGGCAGCGAAGGTCTGGAGGATGACTTTGACAGGATTATGGTTTTCCTCCCTTTTGTGGCCAGTGTATCTCTGTGTGTGTTTTGCTGGGGTTTGTTTGTTTTGTTTTTTTGGGGGGAGGTGGATTTTTTTTTAATATTAGACAATAAAAACAAAAACTGTTGTTGAGGCATCATTGTGGTTGGTCAGAAGATACTTCAGTTCTGTCCCTCTCAGATTTTTTCCACTGTTCTGTAGATCCTCTACTATTCACTTAACTTACAAATAGCAATATGCTTTCTCCCCGTAAGATGTTATTATTTTTGCAGCAATAATTTTCCAAGTTATCAAAAGGAAATTACCCTAGTTTTCTATTACTGGTTGCTCCAATTCATCTCTCAAATCTTCTTTTACTTTACAGACATTTTCTGTATCTCCTCTTGAATGTTCACATATATTTCTATCTAAGGAAAAGTTTTCATTCCCCAGTGTACTCTGAGAATTTCTTCTTGCCACTTTAAGTACTTCCGTGGTCAACTTCTCTAGATAAAAAGTAGTTAATTTAAAAAGGAAAAACTTCTGAAGCTAGTAATTGCCCTTAGGAAAATAACTAAGTAGAATCTAATTACAGTAGAACTGCTGGTTATTCTTAGTGATTTATGCTTGGGATCTTCCTAATTTCTGCAAAGATAATTCCTAAAATTATTTCAGTATACTAGTTGTTTAGACAAAGTTTTTTTTAGCTTTTTGAAATGCAATCATTTCCATATTTTACTCCTAAATAAACATTTTTGGAGCTTCAAATAGTGAACATCAGATGTCTGTATTGCATATGTGAATGAAAACATTTTTGCTTTATTTGCTTATATTATGATATTGTTCAGTCGCTAGCACATCTTGTACAATAACAAAGGAAAATACCGTCCTTGACAGTCTAAAAATACAGCCTACAAACAGAACAGTGGAAGGCAATTCAGTACTTGAGTCAGTACTGCGAGAGAAGTTGAAAATGTCTTGTCAGCTCTGTTGTATTTCTTTTCTGAATCTATTTTCAACTAGTGACGCATAAGTAATGCAGGCACTGCATTCATGAGTCTTCCGAGGAGGTTTGCAAGTAGGACGAGTTCTGGTGCAGAGTAGTTTGGCAGGAGGGTCACAGTAGAAGTTCTTAGGAGAGGAACACTGAGGTGATGTGCTGAGACACGGCTGTTTATAGTGCTGAGCCGCTTGTGGATGAAGGAGGAGGCCTGTGTCCGCTCCTTGCAGCATTTTCTGCCCAGTAATTTGTTGCCCAGCTCTTCAAGAGGTGGCAGAGATGTTAACTCTCATTCGAATGTCACAATATTGAGACCAATGAAGTAGCAACTGGGTTGCAGAAACCCCTGTCCAGGTATCGATGGCTAATAGCACATTGAAATGTGCAAATGCCGGATATGGAGTGATGTAATTAAAGCTTCGAGGCTCATTCTGTAAATCAGCACATGTATCAAGTTGGCAAATTTGTTAAAAGTAAGCATCACTGAGTTTTTCAGTAGCTTCTGTGCTAGATTTATTAAGTAAAACAGGTCTTTCTGATTGTCAATCTTTTGAATGCAACTTTGCAAAATTAAATGTAAGATTCGAGCAGGAGGGAAGAAAAATATGTATTTTTTTTTTTCTCCTCCCCTTGACCCTCCTCATTTTTTTAAGAACAAAAATCCTGCTTTGGTATTTGTCCAGATGTGTGAACTTACTAGGCTGCTCTAGCACAATTGATGATGAAAGGGAAGATCTTGTTTAATATTTTGGGTTAGTGCACCGAGAAGCTGGTTTGTTTGGGTGGTGCAGTTTTAGGGGAGTATCATTTCCATAATCAAATGACCATGAACCAGCAATGTGCCCTCGTGGCCAAGAAGGCCAGTGGCATCCCGGGGTGTATTAGAAGGGGTTGGCTAGTAGGTTGAGAGAGGTTCTCCTCCCCCTCTACTCTGCCCTGGTGAGGCCCCATCTGGAATATTGTGTCAAGTCCTGGGCCCCTCAGTTCAAGAAGGACAGGGAACTGCTGGAGAGAGTCCAGCACAGAGCCACAGAGATGATTAAGGGAGTGGAACATCTCCCTTAAGAGGAAAGGCTGAAGAAGCTGGGTCTCTTTAGCTTGGAAAAGAGGAGGCTGAGGGGTGACCTCGTTAATGTTTATAAATATGTCAAGGGTGAATGTCAGGAGTACGGAGCCAGGCTCTGCTGGGTGGTGTCCAATGATAAGACAAGGGGCAATGGTTGCAAGCTGGAGCACAGAAGGTTCCACAAAAGCATCAGGAAAAACTTTTCCATTGTGAGGATGACAGAGCACTGGCACAGGCTGCTCATAGAGGTTGTGAAGTCTCCGTCTCTGGAGACAATTCGAAACCTGCCTGGACACATTCCTGTGTGACCTACTCTGGGTGATCCTCCTCTGGCAGGGGGGTTGGATTAGATGATCTCCAGAGGTCCCTTCCAGCCCCTGACATTCTGTGATTCTGTGTAATACTTAAGTTCAAACAAAGATGATGGATATTTTTGTAACATTATGGTATTTGATATCTCTGGCAAGCCCCCACACACTTTTCATGCAAGCTCTATGGCATTAGAAGAATTGAAATAAAAGAAATTTCACTTTAAACAAATGAAATACTGGAACAATTTTAATAAATCTGAAGTCTGGAGGATCCACTGTGGTGGGTTTTTTTGGTTTTTTTGGCTACTTTCATTATTACAAATTGGACATTGAGGTACGTTTCGCTGTGCTTTGAAAGAGCAAAGTGCTGCATAACTGGCATTTGAAATGTGAGAAAAGCCCTGGTTAACACGTCAGCAGGTTGAGCTTCTCAGAGATAATATTGCATTGGCAGTGTTGTGCTGTGATTTATATGCATACATGTGTTCAAACTGACTTTAGGCAAACTATGAAGCAAGTTGTCTTTAAGCAAAATATATTCAGCAAAGGTATGAGATATTTTTTCTGCAACAGCCTGGAGCAGGGCTTTACCCCAGAGGATGAAGGCTGTTAGCTTCCTCACCGCTGCATTGTTAGGAGTATGATAGGTTTGAGGGAGATTTATGTCTCGTGGAGAGCATCTGAAGGGGGAGGGAGGAACAGGAACGTTTGCCCCAAATCATGTGCTAGGGAGTCAAGAACAGCCTAGAGGGGATTATGTCCTCAGATACAAGACTGTTTAGAGAAGCTGTGTTATGGAATTTAAATCATTCTTGGCAGCATGTCTTGGAAAAAATTAAGGGGAAAGTATCTCTGTGTTAATTTAAAATATTATTTTTTTCACTGTACCTAGAGCTATATGTTTCCTGATTCCCACATTAATAACACATACGCATTTTTTGGTAGTACATTTACTCTGATTATTACTTAAAAACTCTGTCTTGTCATCTAACAATTTTGGAACTCCTTTAAGAGTCTTTTACTGGGGGGAGGGGAACCAAGCTTGATAGTTCGTTCTTAAGTAGGTCCATCAGAGATATAGATCTTCTGACTAAAGTCAACTTTTTTTTTTACTTTGTCAGAGAATCTACAATTTTTCTGTGCATTTGAAAAGTTAACTTATTTTAATGCCTACGTATTACAGTAATGTAACTATGGAAGGTCCTAGACCTAGGCTTTCTTGCTTCTTTGGGTAAGAGATCAGTCACAGGTAGGGGACAGGTACTGTTGTTCTTTTGAGAGGACCATGTTGCTGTGAGATATCGCTTTGAGTTTCCTTGGGCATTTCTTTGGCTAATGCTGCTTTTCTTTCTTACCAGAAACAGCAAACACTTTCAGATCTCCTTTTCCCTTAGTCCTGGCAAGTTTAACTAACTTGCCACTGGGAAAACATTTTGTACAGTATCTTTTTTGTAATTATTCCTGCTGATTTTTAGGCTGTGTGTTTAAACTACCAGAAATGGCAGTGAACAACTTCGCTAAACCTGTAGAGATGGCTTGGACTATAAGCACGTTTTCGCTAGAGCTTAGGTAGTTGCTGCTTCCTTGGAGTAGAAACGTGCATTTCTCCCTTTCTGCTGGATGTGGTGCTTCTCCTGTCTCAGGCTTCATCACTTTGGCAGAACTGACCTGACCTCCAATCTTACAAATCCATTCTCTTGAGGAAAACCCAGATGGTGATTACTGCCCTAGTAACTCCCTCAATTACTTAAAAACACTTCAAACACATTTGCATCCTAAAATCAGAAACAGAGATCAGTTAGACTTTGACAGTCTTCATTCCTTGGTTGTTGGCTGTAGATATGAAATCAGGTGGAACCTGGAGTACTGTTGTAGTTCTTACTTTTGTCTCATCTGCTAAAAACAAGATGTTGCTAACAACCTGGAAGACAATCAAGAATTTCACATATATCTGAAATACATTGGTTACATTCACACTTATTGATCATTCAGGGTTTTTTGGGAAAGATTCTCAAAAATCCTTAGATATTTCTAGTGACTTTTAGAATACTCAAATTCTTTTTTTCGCGTGAATTCTGGGTAGAATTTGATAAATTACATTATGGTAGATGACTATGGTGCAGCACACTAGGTCTTTATGGTGACGAACAAAAGCAGGTATTTATGGTAATGTTTGGTCTGTTAAACTTTTGCTAGATTGTGAGGGTTTTCTTCAAATGGACTTGGACTTTCTTCCCATTCCTTCAAACTTACTTTTCAAGAACTTTTGAACTTGGAAAATAGCATGACATCCAAAGCTTCTGAAATTTGGATAAGAAGGAAATCCCTGAAGCTGTAGCCAGCGATTATACATCAGGCTCTGTGTGGCACTTGGAAGGCCGAGGATCAAAGTGAGAGTTTGGATCCAGCATTAGCTTCCGTGCTGTGTTCTTAAGCCTGAAAGAGATAGATTGACTATAAACTGAATAACTTGGAGAATTGACTTCAAATCTTCGGTTTGCTTGGTGTGTACAACCGTGATTCTGTACAGACTGCTAAGTTTCTGAGTGAGGTTGCTCAGCTGGAATGGGAGAGACTTCTCTGCTGGTGCAGGTCTGGAAGACTTGGATCAAAATACCTGTCAGCTGAGTATCCTGACCAGCAGCCTGTTTGACATTTTGTGTCTTACTGGCCTTCCATCCTTTTCTACTCTTTTCCTGGGAAAAAACCTAAAGTTGGTTCTGACTTAACAGTCTTACATTTAGCCTAAGAAGTTAATAAGCTCTGACCATGTAGCATTAGTGTTACTGTGTGGTATCTTATATTGCTCTACTAACTTTTTCCAACCCTATTTTCAAACTGTTTTTTCAGAAATGTAACTTTTTGCATAAGCTATAAAATCTCTGTAAAATCTCAGCAATTTTCAAATAAAGATGGCTAAATTTACACTCGAGAAATAAATAAGCTTATATTATATATGTGTGTGTGTATACACGTGTGTGTATGTATATCAGTAAGAAATGAAATCATTAAGCTTAATCATTAAGGTTTTTTGTTTGTTGAAGTTCACTGGAAGTTAGAATGTAGTTCAGTTGCTGCCTTCAGGGAAAAAAAAAAATGCCAAAATTCTTTTTTCCTTTTATTATTAAGGAATTATAGAATTTCCTCTGAAGATGGACTTCAGCTGGAGAAAGGATTCCTTTCCCTTATTGTCATCATGCTGTACTAATGAGCCTAGAATAAGTTCTGATAGTTCTGTCTCTGTACTTGTAATTACTTAAGTCTTTCCATAAATACGTTATAAATGTATGTTATTCTTATTTTTTTGTTACAGGAGCTAGAGTTAATGCCAAAGACAGCAAATGGTTGACTCCTTTACACAGGGCTGTGGCATCTTGTAGTGAGGTATGCCTGCTTCTGTTTTTGAATGCTTTGTGTTAAAATATGACATCTCAAGTTACCTTCTGTTCTTTGTTTGGTTTTTTACAAAGTGAAAGTACTCCAGACATTTGGAACTGCAGAACATTTCTGCAACATTTTGTTTAACCTATTGAGGTTGTGTGTGTGTGCGCATATGTATGTGTGTGTTGTGTGTGTGTGTATATATGGATGTATCACATGGCTGAGTAGGAAGAAAGGAGGAAAACTATAAACTTCCAGTTCTTGGCTTTGCTCCCTGTCATTTCCTGTGCATTTGAATGCAGCATTAACAAGTTCAGTTTACTTCTCTTAAGGTAACCAGAATGGTTCAGTATGAGGGAAGTAGAGATGAGCTATGATTTAGTACAACTTTTACAGCATAATCTTTGCATTTATTTTTATTTTTTTTACATTCTTTGTTCAGGCATTGAAGAACTAAAGGCCTGCAAACAACCTTTTTTTTTTTTTTTAAAAAAAAAAAAGCAGATTAACGAGTAATAATAGTGTTGCAGGTATACTTAAAGATTATAAATGAAGTATGTAGAAAGTTTAAGTCCACTAGTTACACAGTTGTGAGAATACAGTAATGTAAGAAATGAATTTGTTATTGTTACTTTATTGTTGATGTCCTAATAAATACTTTAAATGCCTGTAGAAGATCAGAACAGAGAGATGCTGAGCTTGCTGAGTGGAGGAGTTTATGCAAAAACTATCTCCTCTGAGATCCTAAGTCAAATCAATGTTCATTTCAGTATATCTCAAAAAAAATAAAGTCTTTTTCAAAGATGCTGCATACATTTTTGTTAGAGAAGATGGAATTGAATATTTTGATTTTGACAAGCATTGAACTTCCAAGTATTTGATCCATGAACTATCTAAGCAAGCCTTGTTTCAGTTTTTCATTTTGAATTCCCTGGGTAAATTGCAATGTTGTGTTACTAGGATTAATAGCTAAGTTGTGTGGAGATTGTGTTCTTCAAAACAGTGTTTGAAAATGAATCTTCGAGGGCTCCTTATTCTCAAATGCAATTTGTTTTTCTTGAGGTATTTTTAGGCTGCTCCTTTGGGAGCTGACCAAAGCACCAAATGCTGCGTTCTTCAGAGCAGAGGGACCATAAAAGCTCCTTATGGCAGTAAACGCTTGCAGAGAGGATTATTGCAAACTCAACCTAAACGATAACTTTGAGAAATGCAACCAGAGTTGCCTTTTCTTTTTTTTTTAATGTGGAGTACTTTAAACAAAATACTAACCAAAAGCAGACGACACTTGTAAACCAATCATGCTGTTTACCCAAAAGGTAATGGTAGGAGCTTGTCAGAATTTTCTATTTATAAGCAGAGGAAGTCATAGGAGCCCACATACATGGTTGATACGTGTAGGCGCTGCTCTCCCGCTGACAGACATACATGGGGTTTGGGCATCAGATGAAAAAAGCTTCAATGAAAAAGCTCTTGATAATGATTTCAGTAAAACATCTAGACTGACACTTGAAGCAAGGACAACTGCAACTAAACAAGGACATTGAAAAATGCAAAATAGTTAGAATTATGGATTTAGCTGTCAACTGCACAAGTTCAAGAAACTTAATGTCATGACAGTCATGCTCCAGGTCTTTATATTTGTGTGCCTGGTGTGCTTTGGGAAAAAAAAACACCACAACAACAAACACCAAAAAAAACCAACCAGAAAACCTCTGAAACCCTAAGCAGATTCATTAATTCTTAATTAATGCCTATGTGCATAAAAATATTAAATATATTACTTTTGCACTAGCAATATGGTGCTTGCTTATACAAAAAGGGTTAATAGCTGTTCCAAAATTTCCTGGTTCTGATTATATTGTTTCTCAATATTTGGTTCAAAAAAGGTGAAAGTTCAAAATCTTGATTAGATTTTTTAAATATCGATTCTGTTTAAGTTTCTTAGAAAATAGAAGAGCTGTTCCATATCTCCTTTAAGTCACAAGCCTGTGATGCAGGATTTTCATTTTTATGTTTGTTCCTGTTTTCTTTTTTTATTGACAGCAGAAGAAATTTGAACATTTGAAATACATTTCACTGTAATAAATAGAATCCAGTGTTACTTAGCATTCTACTTGTAACCAAGTTAAAAACCTAGCTATTATACCACAGTGTAATCTGAAATTTCCAGTAACTACTTGTGGTAACGTGTTCTGAGTTCAAAGTGCACTCACTGTTTGAGTTGGAGGTCACTGAAAGCAATTAGTAAATTGTGGGAAGGTGTCACGTAGTTGATGCAAAATGCAGTATTCATCGTCATGTTCATATCACACAGAATCACAGAATTATTGAGGCTGGAAAAGACCTCTGAGATCATCAAGTCCAGCCTATGTCCCAACACCATCACATCGGCCAGACCACGGCACTAAGTGCCACATCCAGCCTGTCCTTAAACACCTCTGGGGATGGTGACTCCACCACTTCCCTGGCCAGTGCATCCCAGTGCCTGAGCACCCTCTCCACGAGGAAGAGCTTCCTGAGATCCAACCTGAACCTCCCCTGAGGCAGTTTCAGGCCGTGCCCTCTCGTCCTGTCACTCGTTGCCCAGGAGAAGAGCCCGATCCCCACCTGACTACACCCTCCCTTCAGGCAGTTGTAGAGAGTGAGAAGGTCCCCCCTGAGTCTCCTCTTCTGCAGGCTAAACACCCCCAGCTCCCTCAGCCTCTCCTCACAGGACTTTCCCTCCAGTCCCTTCCCCAGCCTCGTTGCTCTCCTCTGGACCCACTCCAGCCCCTCAATGTCTTTCTTGCAGTGAGAGGCCCAGACGTGCACATAGGGCTCGAGGTGAGGCCTCACCAGGGCTGAGCACAGGGGCAGAATTATATCCCTGCTCCTGCTGGCCACACTGGTCCTGGTACAAACCAGGATGCCATTGGCCTTCCGGGCCACCCGGGCACACTGCTGGCTCATGTTCAACGTGTTGTGAACCAGCACTCCCAAGTCCCTCTCTGCTGGCCGCTCTCCAGCCACTCCTCCCCCAGCCGGTAGCGCTGCAGGGGGTTATTGTGGCCAAAGTGTAGGACCCTGCACTTGGTCTGGTTGAGCTTAACACCGCTGGCCTCAGCCCATCGACCCAGCCTGTCCAGGTCCCTCTGCAGTGCCTTCCTGCCCTCCAGCAGATCGACACTGCCCCCCAGCTTGGTGTCATCTGCAAACTTACTAAGGGTAGACTCAATCCCCTCATCCAGGTCAGGTCATCAATGAAGATGTTGAATAGGACTGGGCCCAGTACTGATCCCTGATCACTGGTCACCAGACACCAACTGGGTGCAGCACCGTTCACCACCACTCTCTGGTCCCAGTCATCCAACCAGTTTTTTACCCAGCGAAGGCTGCATCTGTCCAAGCCATGGGCTCCAGCCTTTCCAGGAGGGTACTGCAGGAGACTGTGTCAAAAGCTTTGCTGAAGTTGAGGTAGACCACATCCACAGCCTTCCGCTCATCCACTAGACGGGCCACACAGTCACAGAAGGAGATGAGATTGGTCAGGCAGGACCTTCCTTTCCTAAACCCATGTTGGCTCGGCCTGATCCCTGGTTGTCTTTTACATGCTGCTCGCTGGCACTCAGGATGATCCGCTCCATAACCTTGCCAGGCACCGAGGTCAGGCTGACAAGCCTGTAGTTCCACCAACAGTTTATTTTTGTTTATGCGTTCCTTCTGTGTGCATGTATCTTAACAGTGTTTCTTTATCGTACTGTAAGAATTACAGTCTAACTTGTCAGATTTTCACAACTTACAACAAAAGGAAATTAAAAGCCTTTTTGTGAGGTGGAATTCAGTGCAGCATTTTGAAACGGTTTTCATGAGCTTTGCAATATTAAGTGTTCAAACTTGGTGACCATGCTCTGTTTTATCTGTGGTGTACAGTTAGTAAGCTGTTCTTCTCTTTGCTGTTTCTAGACTTCGACAGTTCAAAAGTTTTACTTGGCAAACTGATGAAAATGCATTACAAATTCCTAGTACTTCACTAATCCTCAGCAATGGCAGAAATCCTATGGAAGTCTATTGAGCTTTGGAAATTAGTTGTGATGACAAAACAATTTGCCAGCCAGCTTAAGGAGCTGGATAAAAGGCCGGGAAATAGTTGATTCAGTTGAATCCTGTAGGGAGTACATTGCCCATGTTCTTGAGAACATCGCCAAATTTGGATTTATGATAAAGTACAAATCCCAAAACATAAGGTGATGTTTACAGAAGAAGAAATTATAAATAGTTCAATTTTGTTAGAATACTGCCCTTGGATTTAAGGCTGGCATTTCAAATCTTTACTAACTGGCTTGGGGTTTTTTGTAAATGCTTTCAGGATGCTGTTCAGGTGTTGTTAAAGCATTCAGCGGATGTTAATGCTCGTGATAAAAACTGGCAGACGCCCCTACATATAGCAGCTGCAAACAAAGCTGTGAAATGTGCTGAAGCTTTAGTGCCTCTCCTAAGCAACGTCAACGTGTCTGATCGAGCAGGCAGAACTGCATTGCATCATGCAGCCTTCAGTGGTCACGTTGAGGTAAGTTATTTTGCTTAGCTCGTTGCCCTCTCATCATTCTGTTCCTCAGATTTCTGATGTTTAGTTTCTCAGTTTAAAAGCGTTTTCCCCCGTGCCCTCAAAAAAAAATCCAGCCCCTAGTTTGTATTTGAATTTGTCTTTTGTATGCATCAGTGTGCAGGATGGTTGTAGGAAGTGTGTTTAGATGGAAGATTATTACAGCATTTGCCTTTTTTAAGGCAGAAGCAAATTTGCCTGAGCTAAGTGGAGTTAAACAAGTAATAGATAAATTTAAAATGCAAAAAAGATATTTTTCTGTTCAGTGGATAGTGAACATATGGAATGTGTTGTCACTGAAATGTGGAGGAATTTTAGTGATCTCTTAGTAGTAGCCTGAAAATTTCGAATATGGCTTTGCCATATTTAACTGGGAAATATTTTTGTTGACATCAGTTTTTGTGTTCCTTAGTCACTTTGTTATTGATGCCAGGATGGGCAACCAGTTTTGTTTCAAGCATACAGAATATTCAAAGAACAACACATTTAGACCCTTCGGAAGCATGTTTGTTTTTCTTTTATCCTATGATTTTCTTTGCCTAACTTTAAGCAGAATATTCCATTGTGAACAGAATTTTTTTCTTTCTGTTTATCTCAGATGGTCAGCTTACTGTTGTCTAGAGGGGCCAATATTAATGCATTTGACAAGAAAGACAGACGAGCTATACATTGGGCAGCATATATGGGTATGTACATAGTTCAGTTGATTGCTATTGTGATAGTGAATAAAAAATATCACCTTATGTTTCGTGGTTTTATATATTTCTAGGAAAAATACTTACATTGCAAGTGTTGAGGTTATCTCTGTGTCTGCCAGAAAACTGCTAATAGTATGCGGCAGATTGTCTTATAAAAGTGTTTTTTTGTGGTGAGAAAAATGAATTTGTTGGAAAAGTAAGGTAAGTAATTTTGTTCTTTAAAAGGAAGAAGCTGTGCTCCTCAATCAGCAGAAGTCTAATCACAGATGAAAACTTTGGCAATAATGCAAAATAGAAAGTAAGCGTTTAATACAAGCGGCACCTAAAACAGAGTATCGTTACACCATCCTTGGCAATTGTATTGTAAAACAAAGTATTTAATCTCTAGAACTCCAAATTCTTGCCTTGCTGTTCTTATTCCAGAGTGAATGATTTTTGTTCTCATGGTATTGATCGATGCATTGACAGTAATGTCAGGGTAATGTACTTCTTTGCCTTTTATCATTTTATTAAGTGATAGTTTTTCTTCAGCACAGCTTTAATAACTAGTGGGGCTTTGTATCTCAAGCTTTATTTAAAATATGAGCAATGTAAACCATTAGAAGGTTAGTCACGAAAAATTCAGATTAAGAGTTCTAGGCTGAGACTGACATAAAGAATGCTTAGCTTTGACTAATTGCTTTGTTTCTGAGTAATTCCCATGCAACTGCAGATTGTATTTGTCACTGCAGAGTATGCTGTGCCTGTTCACAAGCCAAATAATATAATGTCTCTTTTAATTTCCAGAAACTATCTAAAAATGCCCTTGAGTGCATGCAACGTATGTCATATATGAGCAGTGAACAATTAAGTTTCAGTATCAATTTCAGGAAAAAGCCTACTGAGATGATTCTATGGTCTAGATTGTTATTCACTATCTTAACATACTGCTTCATGATTTTATCCAGGCAACGGAGAAGAATAAAAGCAGTAGCATCGGTATTGTATGAATCTGCATGCCTGGGAATTTCTTAGGAGATGAAACAGGGAAATAAAACTTTATTATATGTAGTTTTTTGTTTCTGTTGTCTTTTGGAGATCTTAATTTTCCTAAATGTCAAATTCTCTTGAAAATACATATCTATACGCCTAAGATACCGTCTTATGAAAGTTAAGGAGAACCGTCAGAAAGAGAACATGGTCCTACTATTTATGGCAGCTTGTTTTTTTAGAGGTGATCAAAAGATGTGAACGTTTTTCTTCCAGTTACAAGAAAATCCCACTAGGAATTACTGTCTTGGTGAAAACCTTTGGTTTATATAGGAGCACCTTGTATTTTTAACAAACATTTAGGTTACTGTGCAAGGAGAGTGATTTCTCTACTGCCCTTTCCCCAAGTAATAAAAACTTAATTTTATTGTATCCAACATCAAACCAAAAAATAACCACACATAAACTAGGAAGTTAGATCAACTCATTATGTTGACATCTCTAGGTCTAGGATAACGCTGCCTTGGAAGTCTGATCATAGGCAAAATGCCCTCAATATGCAGTTTGATATTAATGCTCATTATTGTGAATGAATTACTTATAAATAGGCATAATGCTGTGCAATGTGTGGGGAGAAAGTGGTTCTTAAAAAAATTACTTTAGGTTGCTAATTAACTATATTTTTCATCTGTGTCATTGAGCTATTGTCCCAGTAATTTTTTCCAGTCTTGGCCGGGAAAAAGACCAAGTGGAAATACAATTTTAAACTTACATACTGAGCAAAACAGAAGAGCTGTAGCATGTGGGGCAGTACCTATTGAAATACAGTCACCAGAAACCTTACCCTGAGTTCTGGGGGTTGATGATGAGCTGTTCATTGTATGAAATGTGCTTTGATATGAGGACTGAGAATTCTGGTCTTCACGAGTGCGAAACAATGCATTTATAAAATTGGACTTGTTTGTGGGATCTCAGTGGTTGTAAAAATGTCTTCTCACAAACACCTGGATTCACACAGAAGTGGATTATTAACTGTTGGTTTTGCACAACCCTGTGTTTCAGACCAATTTCACATTAGTCTTGTGTCTCTGACAATACAAGCCTGAAATAACCTGATAGCAATGTACAAGAAGGCTGTGAAATACTAAAAAGAACAAGAGGACACTGTTGAGTTGTCTTCAGAAGAAAAGACTGGAATGTGCCAGTGAATTATGAAGTTATCATCACACGTTAATACTCTGAATTACAATTTGGAGCTGTATGATATTGCATTTCAAGTACTGATACCAGTAATTGAAACCAAGAAGTTGAAGAACAATCTTCATTATTGATCTGATATTCTCTGCCATATTTTGCGTTAGTATTTTGTAACCTACTTACATGTGCAAAGCAATATCCATGATAGGCTGTCCAGCTACCTTACTCAAGGGGATTATCTGCAAAATTTGGTTGAATGAAACGTGTGAGACGGCAGTGGGAGGACAGATGTTTTCTGGCTTGTGCTTACCTAGATAAGTCTTCTATTTTTCACATAAGCTACTTTTATTCCAATTTTAGTCAGTGCTGTTTCACAGGCTGTTAACAGGAAACTCTTTTAATGAACAGTGATTGGGTGGAAAACTGCCATTTGTCTGGTGTCAATCAATCTAAATATCCTTGCAGACAATAGAGTAGAAAAAGATTTTCAAAGTTGTCGAACACGGAGAAAAACTGTGACGTTCTTTCTCACCATTTAAAGCTTTTCCACTGTGTAAAACTGACCATAGAATAAAAAAAGAACTTACGCTTTTCGTCACTCTACTATAAATAACTTCCTAGGGTTATATCCATTGTTTCCCTTCCTTCCTACTTTTCACCCGGCTCCATTGCTGTCCAGCTGCAACGCTGCGGCTAAAATGGACTTTGGTTCTTGCGTGCCAGCGTCACCCTCGTTAGTGTATCTGGATGTCTCCTCAACGCTTCCCACTTCAAGTACCTTGCTCTTCTGTTTGAGTGTCTTCCAGTGATTGCTGCTTGCGTTGTCATTGCAGGTCAGGGATTTTTTGTTGTTTTTTTTTTCTTCTCTTTGAAGTTTTTCTGCCCTTGTTGTGTTCAGTGTTTCTCTTCCTTTCACTGCTTTCAATAGCTGTACTTCTGTCTCTCATATAGGGCTTGTTCTCATTCTTGTCCCGGTTATATTTGGGTCAGAAGATGAGTATCATGTTTACATTTCTCTTCTTTCCTATACTGAAGTGAAATATTGCAGCATTTCACATTGCACTGGTAAACTATATTTCGAATCGAGTATAGCCAGGTGAAATGTTCTTTTGTGTGTTGTTGGCCATGCAGCATAAAACAGGTATCATGGTGACTAGTATTTACCAAAATAGTTTTGTCTGTGTTCCTTTGAGCAGGCTCTTCCTACTCAGACTTTTGCAGAATCTCTTATTCATTGAAAAAAACAAAAACCCTGACTTCTTATGAAGCACTTAAACTGAAGGTTGCATTTGATACTTTTTACTTAAGTGTCTGACTGGATAAACACAAGTATTCAGTGTTCCACTCACCATAGTTTTTAACTAAGGTCACTGGAAAGGTGAAATAAAGAATGCCAGACCTGTCTGTATGGGTCAGTTACAGGGGTGAAGCGCTTGGGTTTACTTAACCCAAGTGTACCCTGTTCCTCTGCAGGCTTCGTCGTGATTATCCTTGTGTTTTCACTGTTCTGACTTGTTCAGTGATTAAATTAACAACTGATCAAAAGTGACAGGTGGTTGGTTTTTGTTGTGTTTTTTTTTCCTTTTGGATTACTCCATTTCTGTAGTTTTTCTCTTAGCGTCTGGTACCACAGACTGCAAACCTGCGGGGGGGCGGTGCCAGGTGAGGCTGCAGCAGGGATGCGATGTTGGGGCCCCTGGCAAAGGTGGCCGATGCCTTGGGGTGGGCTCCTGCCCTCCCTTCCCTTTTCCACCCTCCCACCTGGACCTTCCCACTTCACCACAATTTCTCTTGACTCTTACTCTCCTCCCGGTGGCTTAGGAGCACAGTTGATAGTTACAAAAGGCTACGGTTCATTGAAGATCTGAGTCGGTTTGGAAAATAGAACTTTGCTAAATTCTGTGTGATTTGGGTCAACGTTTGAAAGGCTTTGCAAGTAAAGGAAGTTGGAGAAGGAGGTGTGTTTGTTTAAAAATAAAATATTTTCTTCTTTTCGTATTTGTGTAATTTTTTCAAAGTTTGTGCTGAAGGCCTTAAAAACCTCAGCGGAGGTGTTTTAAAAACCTCAGCAGTTCAGTAAAGGTGGAAGACTGGCAGTCTCATTCTCTCTCAAGTTGTTAACAGAAATTTGCAGTGAATGCTTAATAATTACAAAGTTATTTCAGCACTCTAGTTCTCAAATCTTTCCAAAAAATGCCTCTGGGTAAACAAGGCAAGATTTATTTTAATATGAGAATTATTTTTGCAGTATAAACAATATGATTATTGGAGGAGATATGTAGAAATAGTCTCTTTCAGAGATGAATATTTTATGTTTGTGATACAATAATATATGAATTATACACAATTATACTAATTTTTATAGTTCATGACACAATAAAAATACAAGAAAAATGCTTTATTTTACAGATGAGGTCCAAATGAATAATGTCTTATTCATGCTATAACAGTTGTACGATTATTAAGTTTGTAAATTTGTGCTGGTTAGTATAAAATTCGGCTTCATCTTTTTTTATCTTTATTCTTTTAGGTCATATTGAAGTTGTGAAATTACTCGTGGCTCACGGAGCTGAAGTGACGTGCAAAGACAAGAAGTCTTACACACCCTTACATGCTGCAGCATCTAGTGGGATGATCAGTGTAGTCAAATATCTTCTAGATCTTGGAGTTGATGTAAGGAAGAATAAAACAAAGTGATGCATGCTTTTTGGTGTTTGAAATGTTTTTGTTAGTATTGTAGGACACTTTACTTAGGGGCAGATTATGATGTAGTGAAAACAGTATTTCTGAAAATCTTAATTCACATGTGCTTTTTTTGTTATAAAACCTCATTCCCTCAGGTAACTTAAAAGTCTTGCAGATTTTGCACAGTTATTTGGAAACAAAATTGTATTTAGTAGGATTTTTGTTTCATTTGGTGTTTCTTACTCTTAGTTCATTGGACTGGAACTCAGGAAATAGGAATTCCATTCCTGGCTTTGCTATGCAACCCTTTTTGAACTGCAGGAAATTAAACTGTTTTGCTTCGGTTATTTGTAAAATACAGACCTTACTGACTTTCTTGTGCCACGTAAGCTTTGGGAAAAACTCAAAATTGTGAGAAACATTGATACTATGGTAAGGAAGGTCATATTAGTATTGAAATGCAATATAAATTCGAAGGCTGTACAGTACATGCATGTAGAAGGCGCATTAACAACAAACGGTGAACATTTTAGTCTTACAAGGCTGGAGAATGCCGCCAAAGTTCTGTCTTGAGAAGCAGATCAGAACTCAGTATCATGTTGTTTACAACAACAAATTCTACTTATAGATGCTTCCCCTCTCTCAGAAAATAGTCCCTTTGACCTCTGTTTTTAAAGGAAACCGGCAGATGCTATTGAAAAATGATAGAAGTCCGTGCTGTGCTTAGGCTGCAGTGTCTGTGCAAATTGCCACTGTTGACATTTTTTCTGTATGTGTGTTCTGTCGAGTCGCGTAGTGCGCGCCGGAAACGGGCGTGGAGACAATTGGAGGAGGCTGGCGCGCTCATAAAGCAATTGTGTTCTCAGTGCACACTTCTCGATCAAAGTCCTAGTTCCAGAACTTGCTTGTTTTTCCTTGTTTGTAGAGTTATAAAAATATAATGATGAAGTTGTCTCATGACCCGAGATTTTTCTTTGTCCTAATTAAATGCTGCAGTAATACAGCTACTAACTAACCTTGGTGTGTGTTTTCTCTGGTAGATGAACGAACCAAATGCCTATGGAAATACTCCCCTCCATGTAGCTTGCTACAACGGGCAAGATGTTGTAGTGAATGAACTCATAGACTGCGGTGCTAATGTAAATCAAATGAACGAGAAGGGGTTTACGCCTTTGCACTTCGCTGCTGCATCAACACACGGAGCACTGTGTTTAGAGCTTTTGGTCTGTAATGGAGCAGATGTAAATATGAAGGTAAGTGAATCCAAACCCATCCATTCACACTTAAAGATGCAGCATGTCTTTACTGGGGTAATTTTTCAAAATCAGTGTTGCAGTCATATTTAGAAGTTCCTACTGATTGATGGAGTACTTCTTTAAAAAGTGCTATAGAATGGATGAGTCAGTATGTTGCTTCAAGGAACTTGATCTGCATCTGGAAACCTCAATGGGGTGTAGTAAATAAAAGGATAAAGAAAAAAGATGACTATACTGTCTGGTATTGATTATATTTAAATGTCAGAATTCCACATAATTTGTCTTCCCTAGTCTATCCATATGAATAAGAGCAAATCATACGGAAAAATGCAAAAGAACATATTTTTCTTATTTATAAGCAGCTTTAACAGAATCAAGGATGTTTCAGAGAAGTGTGTATGAACAGGCTAAGAGCTGGAGCAGCTGAAAAGCTGGTAACCTAGATCCTAAAATCTAATTAATAAGGGAGAGTTGTGAAGGGTTAAACCACAAAGTTAAGTAGATTAGCCCAATGGAAAGTCTTAAAGAGCTGGTATTTTAGTTACTTCAGCAAAACCTTGTGAGCAGAGTCAGTATACGTTTTACATCTCTACTTGGTGACAAGTCTTTGGCTGCAGAATATTTCTTGGAATCCAGTCTTACTTTAGGTAGAATTTCTAATTCACACAAGCATGAAAGCAAACTATAACCTGTATCTCTTAGTATTTTGTCAAGTGTGTAGGGTAAGGTCTTGAGATGTGAGAAGGGATTGTAACACCTCTTGTTTTGTATTAAGTTGATTTTTACTCTAGTAATGAAAACTAAACTGTGTTCAGAAATACTTGATTGGCACTGTCTGGTGTCATGACAGGTTTCAGGCTGGGGCAGGTGGGAAATGGGTATGTGGAATAAAAAGTCCAAGTGTTCCTCTTGCAAAATACCTAATTACCTGTACTGTTGCCCACATGTAGTAGGCAGAGAATTATCTATCCTTTCGGTTTTTATAAATACGTAGAAAAATGTGTTTAATAGAATTGTGTCTGAATTTCAGCCCAGTCTGCATAAGAGGTGAATATTAGAAAAACTAACATTTCTGTTAAAATTCATGGGGTTTGTGACTCACTTCATGTAAGATGTTTGTACTGATTTTCATCTAATTCTAAAGTACAATTTTATATCTACTGTTAGTACAAAATCCATAGCCCACTGAAAATTTGAGAGTGATTAAAAATTAACTGTTTGATGTGGAAAAATCTTAGCTACATGTTACTGCTCACTTTCACATATATTTCAGCATGCAGCTCATTTAATGAAAATGTACTTAAACTCAGTTGTGGAAAAATTCATCACCGCGGTTCCCTGGGGAAGTAAGGAGCTGTGCTACAGAGTTTATTGCCAACCTGTCCTAAAATAGACAGGTCACAGTCCATTTATTTTTGTTGCCAGCTTTCTGTTCTGCATAATGTCCCAAACTGGATATGACTGAGGGTTTAGCCTTACAGGGCTGACTTCTACGTTCTTAATGTCATTTCTCAGTAACATTATGTTCTGTCATGAAAATAATCCCACAGTGTTAAATATACTAG
Source organism: Trogon surrucura (assembly GCA_020746105.1). Lineage (NCBI taxonomy): Eukaryota > Metazoa > Chordata > Aves > Trogoniformes > Trogonidae > Trogon > Trogon surrucura. The sequence goes on along the minus strand of CM036622.1, from coordinate 12,561,099 downwards.
TGACTATATATGTATGTTACCTACACAAATGAGAACAAGAGAAAAACACAAATATTACCAAAAAAAGAATTGTTTTCCTATATGCAAAGGGTCATAACTTTGTTCTTATTTCTGATGTAGAAGAAAGATTTGAGCAACTAATGGTGGTTGGCTTTTTGGGGGTATTCATTTTCAAATACGCCTTAATTGTATGTTAGGAATGCAAATGAAAAAACTAGTGTTCTGGTAGGATAGTTAAGCACTGTTAAATATTAGTATAATCTTTATATTTGAACTTAAAGTAAGAATTTTTGTTTTACATATGGTATATGCTGTAGATATTGACTACATTTACTCAGTTGTGACGCTAAGTAACCTTAGAAATTGTGCAAAGAATAGCTGATATCTTCAAAGTGACTGGCAAAGTCCCTGAATTCTTTGAAGTTAATAATGTGGGTGAACTTTTGGAGGTGACAAAAGATGTTTTAACATCAGAGAGATGTACTGTCGCCTTCCTTCCCATCCAGTTTTAAGTTGCAGGGTACAAACCGTAGATTTGTCAGCTTCTGTAACTTAAAAAAAAGTTAAAAATCCTTAGAACATTTAGTATGGGTAAGCTCAAGCTTTCTCTTAAACTTACTCTGAGATGACAGAATCATTTTTTCTGAAACATGACAGTGGTGGGGCTGGGAAAAGCAGCCTGAAGCATATCAGAGAGCTGAGAGTTTCACCTCAGGTCTAGGACCTTAGTAACAATTTGGCTACTGAAGTTAGCCTGCTTCAGAAGAAAATGTCTTTACAGTGGAAAGGGTTAGCAGCTTTAGCAATAAATCGGCTGCAATTAGAATGTGTAGATTTGGTAAGTATCGGAACTGTTAAGTGCAAAATAAGCAAGTGGAATTGTTGTAGGGATCTTAGCAATTATAACCCGAAAACAGCATTTATCCGCTGTTTCCACACCCACATGTCTCCATTGTAATTCTGTTAATAGCATTTATACCAGTAGGACTGAATTTGGCTTGTGAATTTGTGCCCGAAGGTGTGAACAGCCTTAGTTAGTGTATGAAAACTTAGCACTTACACTGTTGAAAAGTGCAAGAACTGAGGCAAAAGAAAATTGTTTCTAAGTCAGCTTCTGCTTCCTTGGAAGGACCTGTAAGGATAAATCTTGGGCCTGACAATCCCTGAAAAATAGTGAAGGGAGATTGAATTAGAAAATGTTGTGTAGCTAAGAATAGTTTGTGGAGTTAAACCAGTTGGCTTTTAGAGGGTTCTTACAAAGTATTTATTGAAACCAAGCCTGTTCACTTTTCAAATACTGAGGCTTGAAATTCAAAGTAGTTCTTAAAATTGGTATAATATTTATTTTTGATTGCAATTCTATTGCTTGTGTAAACTGGTTCAATAGTTCCCTCCCACGTGCAACTGTTTCTGTGTTATAAGGGATAACAGAGTAGGTGTGGGTGAAAACCTGGAAGCAGAGTAGCCAGGACTGCTGGAGCACTTTCTTCTGTGGCTGACCTAGTGAGGATAGCTCTTAATGGCAGGTAGAGGGTGAGAAATGTTATATGCTTTATAGAGAAAGTGATGTGCTTTTTATCACCTCTCTAGGCAGAGGACATCATTTCATACTTGTTTTTGTAGCCTTGTTGTAGTCGTCCGTGTAGTACTGCGGAACAGTGAATCGTGTTAAGTATTGCTCATTACTGCAGCGCTCTCCCCTCACTATTCAGGATTTCCATGCATGGAAGAACACGTTGAAATGAGTATGTAATGGGACAGTATTAATTGTTTTATGGGCCCCCTTGCTGCTTGAAAATTCAGTGACCTAAATAGAAAAAGTAGTTTGCTTCCACTGGTGATACTAGAACATAAGAATTGTTGCTAGGGGGAGATTTCGCAGGGAGGAATGCTGTGGCACGGTAGACCCACATTTCCCCTGATCCTCAGTAAAGCTCAGTGGTCTGAGTACAGTTAATATCTGAATAATCTCTTGATAGAGCACCTTACACTGTGAGCTAATTCCTTCTGTCTAATTGCAATTACCGTTCTTAGCAAATTTCATATGATCTTAAATACTTTTGTGGAAATGTTTTCTCTAGTGGTAGAGGAGATTTGGGTGATTCCTTTCCTGTTACCACACTTAATTGAGTTTCAGTGAAGACAACAGAAGTTATTATTAGCCCGTAGCTGGCTATTCTGTCATGTGGTCTTATCCTATCTGATCTCATAAAATTAGACAGTTATAGTTAACTTAATATGTATATAGAATATCTTAAAGGCATAAGAAAAGGAAAATGAAGCAAAACTTTTGAAGATACCTCCTTGCTTATGCAGTCCAGCCTCGTGGCATCTCAGGAAACAGGAAATTGCTCAGCAAACTCAATTGCTTAAAGAACTCTTTGGCTACTGGTTTTGATTCTGTGTATCCTTCCCTAGCGACAATGTCTAAGAAAAGAATTCTGAATGCAATCCTGTACCTATCCGTTCAACTTCAACATAGAAATTATCACATTAATTTAATTTCATACCTGTTCTATGTTTGTATGTTGATACAATTGCATGTTATGTTATTCCTGGGTTGCAAAGGAACCCGAGACTGTTAAATGGGAAAGGGACACTGTGCGTAACCAAGTCCATTGTCTTAAAAATGGAATTAATGTAGATTTCTAAGTAAATTTGAGCGGAGTAAATACAGATTTACAATCTATACTTAGGAAATACAGAATATTTAGGAAAATAATATTTAGGAAATATCCATTATTGACTGTACTGTGCGTTTTTATTTACAAATGGAAAATAGTTTTGTAGCTTATTTTTCTGTCCTTTGAAAGATCTTACGTTCTTTTGTGAGAGTTCTCACTTGACCGCCAAGCTCCTTAGTTTCTAATACTGTTACCTAATGTTATTCTTACATCTTTGTAAGGCACTGTGCTGAGTGAGACTTGGATCTGCTTTTTTCTGCTCCATCTTACTCTTCATTAGGCTTCCTTTGACATACAAATTTAGCATATCTGAGCCAGTGAGATTGCAGGCTTCTTTATTTGAGCCCTTAAATTCTTCTGTCTGTTACTTCACTAATTTATTTCCTTACATTATCAAAGCTTCCCTTTTAAAATTCAGAACATCAGTTACCAAAGCAGCCTTTGGTCAGTCACTCTAACTAAGCTTATTTTATATGATCATTTTTCTTTATATTAATTGATCCTTGAGCTTAAAGGAGGAGAAAAGTGAAGGAAAGAGACACCAGATGTGTAAGAATTGTTTTAAAGGAGGAAGATAATTGGACATGGACAATATTAATGATAGAATAAAGAGAGTAGAACTAAACTGCAGGGAGAAAGATGAAAGGTAGACATTAAAAGAAAATTCTCTTTTTCTAAAAAAATCAGAGCGTAGAGATTGCTTGGGGAAGTCATCACTTAAGGCCAAATAAATACATCCTAAGTCCTTCAATGACAGAAGTAAAATTAATTGTCCAATTTCTCAAGTGGATTTCAAACCCATTTTCTGTGTTTCTTTGCATTTGCTACGGATATGTGGATGTGTCTTTTTGGATTGTTTACGGTCAAAAAAATCTGCTAGCTGAAACATCTGGAGATAACTTGGCTGTCACTATCAGGTGTTTTATTTCTTTCAGTCTAAGTCCGAGAAGACAGTGCTTCCCACAATTGCATGGTTCTAGGTGGTATGTGCTGCTCTCTGTAGTGACACAAGTAAAAATTCCACGTCCAACTCTGTCTAAAAGGGTCTCCGGCAGACTTTCATAGAAGACATCCATAGAAGCTCTGCCTTTTGTTTCCAAAGGAAGAGTAAAGATGGGAAGACACTTTTGCACGACAGCGATTTGTGATATTTCAATCCATATGGTTGTATTGTGTGTTCCCCCCATCTTTGTCTTTTTTAACATATTTTATGAACATTTGATACTCTTTGAAACGAACATTTAAAATTTAAAGATGTGGTATGCATGTGCATTCAAGAGTGCTTTTAGTTTCTGTGATTGTCGTGTTTGCCATTTCTTGTATGCGTTTTTTCAGCAGTAAAGCCTTCCCTTTACCTATGGGAGGAATAAACCATCCTGAACTAAAAAGTGCATCAAGATTGTCTTGTTACAAATTGACATTTTTTATGCATTACCGTTGGCCTACTTGAAGGACATCTTTACAGGGTGAATGACTAAGTACGCATTTGATACTTGTGTCAAGTGTATAGTGCCAGTTATGGCTGAGTAGCTCCACCCTAGGATTATTTGTGGTTTATGATAAATTGCTTACAGATAGCGCTTTACAGAAATTCCCGTGAAACACATGAGCTTTTTAATGTGTTATCTTGTAATGTAATGTATAAACCCCTATAGTAAATACAGGTATTTTCTTTCAAGAAACAAACTTAGTTTGAAGAAGCATTATTTCGTTTTAGACATGGGTGGGGGAGGAGCTGGACACAGGCTTGTGCTAAAGTTGTGCTCTGTCATCATCCTCCCAAGAGTGGTTATCCCAAAGGCATAACTGTGAGTGAGTGAGTGAGTGAGTGAGTGAGTGAGTGAGTGAGTGAGTGAGTGAGTGAGTGAGTGAGTGAGCGAGCATCACTGAGTCATCCCTGACAGCTGGAAGAGTGATTAAGAGCAGCTCTTCTGAAAAGCTTGTCATGTCGTGCTGACTTGTCATTGCCAGCATCCGTCTTGCAAAAGTGCATGGATGCAGTTTCAAGGGTGAAGTAGAGGGGAGAGAAGAAAGTAAGATGATATCTTTTTTCCTTTTTCCCCTTTCCCCTTTTCCTTTTTCCTTTTCCTTGTCAGTTCAGGTGGATTACTGTTACTGGCCATAAGTAAACAATGATTTGAGGTTTTTTTTTCTTTTCTAGAGTAAAGATGGGAAAACGCCTTTGCACATGACAGCGATTCATGGTAGATTTTCAAGATCTCAAACCATCATTCAAAATGGTAAAAAGGGGAGGGAGTAGCTTTGTTATCAGCTTTCCAGTATTACAAATATTTTCTTCCTCTTGTATTGATAGCAATGTGCTGATTTTTTTTTTAATATCGATGGCCAGTGGTAGTTCAGTTAATGGTGGAGTGTGGTATATCTTCTTAAAAAGTTTGCTAAGTTACATTGAAGAACCGTTTACTTTTGAGAATGCAAGAAAATATATTTCTCTTCCATAACCTGGGTTGCAGAAAGGTTGCCCCTATGGCTACATAATAAAATGCTTTTCTCTATTTAGCTTGTTGTTAATGCTAAGTACCACTGAAAGATTTATAGATTTTTAAATCCAAAGAAGCCATTCATGGACAATTACTAATATTGCTTAGGTTACCATCAGTGCTGTATGCCTCTGTATAATCTTACTTCGTAATTACTTTTTATTACAGGAGCTGAAATAGACTGTGAAGATAAGAATGGAAATACTCCTTTGCACATAGCAGCTAGATATGGCCATGAGCTATTAATCAACACTCTGATTACGAGTGGTGCTGACACTGCAAAGTAGGTAACTTTACTGACACGAATGCAAGCTGAGAGAATTTAGAAATGTATTTATTGGATTGTCAAGAGGGGTGTGATTTTTTTTTTAATATCATCTTCAGCTTGAAATAGGAAATACCTTGAATATTGTCCTGTACTGTACTTTTAAATAGCTACACAGTACATTGCAATTTGGACAAAGAGAAATAGATTTTCCTCCAATGTATCTGAAGCAAAAGCTCTGAAAGTTAGGCTGTTGCACGGACTTAATGTATCCTGCTAGCTTGTAAGAAAGCATTTCATGTGTGAAGTTTTCCTAAGGCTCAGTATTCTAATTCAGTGGCTCACTGAACCCACCGTGCACATGCACTTTGGCACACAATCATGTTTGTTTTATTTTAATTGTAATGAAGCTGTGATACCTGATTATGGTGTATCTTAGGCGGGGTATACATGGGATGTTTCCTCTCCATTTGGCAGCATTAAGTGGATTTTCAGACTGCTGCAGAAAGCTCCTCTCATCAGGTAGGATACACTTCAAAAACCTTATGGCTGCTTTGTTCTTAATTTTTTATTCCATTGAATAGCTTTTAATTAAGTCTTAATTTAGTTAGAGATAAAAATCTTTATCGTTTACGAGTAGCCTTGGGCCAATGCTTGTTTTTTAATGGACAGTCCATAGTTAAAGTGAGTGCAAACTTTTACAGAAGTATTAAAAAAAACCATGCAAATTGAAATAATGCATCTGTAACTTGAAATGTTGTTTGTGTGGTTTAAATTGGCCATAGAAGTGCGATGACTGGTTCAGACCATAATGCCAATTTCGAGGAGAGAGACTAACGTTCTCTTAAATGACTTCACGGGGCATCTTCCATTTCCCTTTCAGGATGACTTTAGTTTAATACAGATTGACCTACTCCTGTTTATTCCCGTAATGGGCACCCAGTGGCTCTGAAGACTCCATGGACTGCTGCATTAAGAAACTGTTGCATTGGCAGCTTGGTGTTAGTTAAATGAAACCCCAACTGCGCTTTGCTTTCATTGTTTGATCCCTCCCCAAATTTGTAGATGGGCTGTAAGATTTTTACTTCCCTTGTTGTCCAGAGTTTGCTCTAATGTGAATTCTGAGCTCTTTGAACCCTCTCAATTCTGAGAAAGCAGATTTGTCTGAAGGATTGTGGAAGCTTCAGGAACAGAAGAAGAAACTAGGTGGTTCTATGTTAACCTGAAGGCATTTCATGGTCTTTGAAAAAAGAAAAGCGGGAGGCAGAAGGTTGGGGAAAAAGAAGAGTAAGCAGTGGCTTCCCCGGATTTATATTGTCTGCTAGGGAAGCCTGGGAGAAGAACTGTAGGGGTATAACTAGAACTACCACTAGTAAGGCTTTTTATTTCACTGTCTTGTCATAGACAAGCTTGCAAGAATTCGCTCCAGGGAAGAACTGTCCTATAGTTGACTATATTTCAATTGGACGAGGTCAAAACACAGAATGCTCTGGCTCACTCTTCTTTCTGCACGTGGCGCTGTGCTGGCTGTGCCCTCACCGGAGGTTCGGTGTGGCAGAGGAATCTCTCTGGAAGACTTGCAAGTGCTTTCTCTGACTTTTACATGAGCTGAGAAAACTTGGATGTAAATCTAGCATGGGGCAGATAAGAACTTGAAGAGTGTGTTCAGCCTTCAGACTGGAAAGACTGGATACTGCTGATAGCTTATTTTAGTGCATGCTCTTGGGGTGGGGATCAGTATCTGCACACTGTGTGTCCTTTGGGTTTTGGGAGGTAGAGTCTTGTTTATGTAAATAGTGAATTTAAAAATTAGAGATCCTTAAAAATTCATGTGCAGACCTTAAAAATATATTAAAAAATCCAAAGTCTGCTTTGTCCTGTAGAATCATTAGAATCGTATCAGCTGGAAGAGACCTAGGTCATCGAGTCCAGCCTCTGTCCCAGCCCTATCAACCTACTAAACGATTCCCCCTAACACAGCAGCCACTCATCTCTTAAACACCTCCAAGGACGGTGACTCAAGCCCCTCCCTGGGCAGCCTGTATGGCATTTAAATAGTACTGAATGACATTTAAATAGTTAGTGGTGTTAGACAAGCAACCTAGGGATGTGGAAAGGCATTGAAGACTACTTTTCAAATCAGATTGGTAAACTATATTAAATTGTTTGCGTATTGAAATGTGAGGAGAGTGTGGTAGTGCATACAAAACCTGTGTCTTGAGGGACATGAAGTAAAAAAATGGTCTTGAATGGTAATACTCCTGAGTAACACCATATCCTGTATTGTTCCCTATTTATTGTTGTTGAACAATTCCTAAAAAGGAGAAAAATATTTAATAATTGAATTTCCAAGCAAAAGTACTGAGATTGGAGATTTAATGAATAATTTTTGATACATAGTAGCAAGACTCTGGAAGAATATAGTGGTTTTCTCAAATGAGAAATGTAGCTTTAAAACATGATTTAAATAACAATTTTCATGTCAAAGTATACAATTAGATGTAGAATCACACAGCTAGAGTTTATGCTCTCAAATCTGAAGTTCCATCGATCATACATTTTGCCAAGGGAAGAAAACACTACAGTGTTCTCTGAAGGTCTCCTCTGTAACTGCTATTTATAGCCTTCACTCCAGCTTAACAAAGCTCTTTCTTCGAGACTAAAGACCTAACCTCAAGGGTGAAATTTAAGTAACATCTCGATTTAGTAATGCTGACATCCCTCTCTTTATTAAAAAAAATATATCTCTGCATAACATTGATAAATTCTAGCATATTCTTAAATCTTCCTACTGCCTTCATATGTTTCATGTTCAATACTAAATTAAACAGAAATATTAGGAGGCAAATGGGGTAGGAAAGAAAATCGCATCTTGCCTCAGTGCAGCTAATTGTCTTTTACCTTATCCCTCTGAGTTTTACTTGAACATGTTTTTCAAAGTACTACAAATAGCAAGGATGTGTTTCAAATGAAAAAGATTTTCAGTGCTTCTGTGCTTTCTTTCCAAGTAGCTGATACATTTGCTTAGCAAGCATTTCATCAAGAGTAGATGAAAGGAGTTTTGTGAAAGGTGGTGTTACATAATGGTTTTCTAAAATACTACTTTGCAGGTTTTGACATTGACACACCAGATGACTTTGGCAGGACATGTCTTCATGCAGCTGCAGCTGGAGGGTATGTAAAAAAGCATTTGTGCCTTCATATTTAGCATTCTTTTTTCAATTGGTCATCACTCCTCTTTTTTATTATTGCTGCTCTGTGCTTTTCGTGCCCTCGCCGCTTGGAATTTATGTAAACATGACAATAATTTCAAGATGGATTTTATCTACAAAGAAAAATAATTTAAATATTCAGCTCAAAAAGGTGTGGTTGGAGTACAGTGTCCAAGTATCATCAGCCTTACCTTAGGATTATGCTTTAGGATGAACTGAATTTCATTTTAAATTCCCATGGATGGTAATAGAATTTGCCCAGCTAAGATCACTGAAGGACAGGAGGTGGAGAACAGCAACTTTGGGAAATAAGATGTTGCCATATCTATAAAAAAAAAAATCAGTCTAACTAAATTAAAACCCATAATTAAATTCTAGAGTTGAGATGGATGAAGTAGTCAGAACTACTTGCTCATCACTTATGATCCATATTGATTATTGTTATTGTATTATAGGTTTTCTATAGCAGCTACTCAAAATTGCCTGGAAGAATTGGGTAATAAATTTCATGATACACTTTGTGGGACACAAAAACTCCATGATACTGATATTTTCATTTTCCTGTTTCAGTGTTGTTTAAGTAATACTGTTAAGTAATCATTCAAAGACAAAAGATACATGATAGATACATCCTTGTTGCAAGTTATTAAGGTTAAAATGCTATCTTTTCGTATAAAAAAACACATAGCTTGTGATGCATTCCCTCATTCATCTCCAGCTTAGGAAAGTTAACAAGATAATATTTAAGCTATAAGCAGTATTGTACATCTGTTACAATGATCATATTGTATTGAAAACGAATTGCACTAGAAAGTAAAATATTTCTGTTGCAACTTCCATCTGGCCTTTAAAAGTATACATTAAGAACTTGTCTTTGTGCTGGAATCCTGGTAGCAAAAAGCATGCGACGTGCAGGTGTTGCTGTTTGCTTTAAAGAATTGAAATTGCTATTAAATAAGGTTAATGTTTATGTGGTTTTATGCATGCCATTTGATATCAATGAAATTTCTGTATGTGAACTCAAAATAACTTGTATTCTTTCCTGGTTTGCTCCTGCAACTCTGAAGTCTATTTTACATATAATAATGTATTTATTGACATTTTCATATGATAGTTCAGTTCATTTAAAAATAATATGTGAGATGTATATGTGTAGCAGTTCTGGTATTTGCAGAGGCCAATATTAAGGAAATAAAATTTGCAGTCACAAGTAATACTACATTAATTTGTTAGGAATTTGGAGTGCCTAAATCTTCTGCTAAATACTGGTGCAGACTTCAACAAAAAGGACAGATTTGGGAGGTAAGACATTCTAGATTTGTATATTGCAGAGGGCTGTTAAAAGTATTACAGAAGTAGCATGTTGCTGTATGGGCAAGTCTGTGTGTTCCAGTTTAAATATTATTTAAGATATGATGTCTCTAATAAACTATGCTTCAGCATATTTTATCAAAAGTTAGAAACTTATTTTTTTAATTGTTTTGTTAAGTAGTTGTTTAGTCTTATTTTTAAAGACTGAGTTCCATAATAGCTGTAATTTTTATGAGCTGCCTTGGCTAGTAACATGGATCTAGTGAATTTAAATTATTCTCATCCAAGGGCATGAATGAGATTTTCCAAATAATATATTAGTCAGACATAAAAATCTGTGCTCTCTCTAAAGCTTTTTAATTAAAAAATCCAGTATTTTATTATAAGAGCCTCACCTTTTTCTTTTCATTGTATCCATCCCTTTCTGTTTCTTTGTTCGTGCTCTGAACTCTCGTGGAATGAAATTAATTTCTATTTTTAGTATAGGTCTATTTAAGTTAATGCGGCATGATCAGTACTTGTGTGAAATCTCACATCACATTGTGGAAAATATGATTTTCCAGGATGTGACCAGCAGGAGTAAGACTTGAGGAGAATGTTATTGATTCAAAGTTGTATTTTGCTTTAAATTCCACCTCCATTATTTCCTGGAAAAGGAACAGCTATCTGTCACAGCCGTTGTCACTGAATGTTGGGGTTTTTTGTCAGTTGGGTTTGGTTTTCGGCTTAATGTGCGTGTTATGTAGAGCAATTATTTCAGGAGGGTGAAAAGATTGAGAAAGTTTAAAATGGAGAGAAATGAGAAAAACGTGATTTTAAGAGAGAGGGAAGAGGTAGGACACTTTCAAGTGCCTGACTGTTTCCTCAAAATTGAGATATTTATAGTAGCAGTCCCTTTTTAAATATAGAAAAATGGAATTCTGAGTCATCTTGGTCCTTTTGAAATTTGATCTGAACTGGTTTACCTAGACAATTGTTTAGGTATTTGAAGCTAGAATAAGTTTCCTCTGAAATTATACATCATTACTAATATTTCATGGTTTTGTTATAAGAAGATAAGTTATATTTTTGGAAGTTTTCTTTAACAATACTTCTGCTATGTTAGCGTAGTTAAAAATAAATAAATAATGCTTACCTCAGAAAGTTCTGATCTGTTCGTCAAAATCATCTACTTGTTAATTGTCTTTTATTTTGAGATTGTTTAGTTGCTATGCAGTTCTTCAATTTGTCCGTATTTTTCCATGTTGCCTGACATTAATTAGCTAAAAATACTATTTTAAAGTAAACTTGACTTTCCTCTGTATGTTTACACAATAAGGTTCATGTAAAGCTTCCCTTAATACAAAGTTTGTGCATATTTTGCCTTGCAAGTAGCTCCCCTAGATAATGTTCTGCATTGTTAAATGGCCCCATTTCTCAAGGTTGTAATGATGCATTCTTCACCAGAAATACTTGTTAAAAAATGTAAGGAGGATTTTAAGTCTCATTTTATTTTGCTTTTTCTGTCTTTATACTATTATTTTGCTGTTATTTACCATTGTACTTTTTATTTAAATGTGTACTAAAGAACTCCACTCCATTATGCTGCTGCCAATTGTAATTATCAGTGCCTGTTTGCCCTTGTGGGGTCTGGAGCTAGTGTGAATGACCTGGATGAGAGGGGCTGCACACCTCTGCACTATGCAGCTGCATCAGACACAGATGGGAAGTAAGTGGCATGCTTTTGTGCTAAAGCCTTTCTCCTCACAAACGTTTCAGCTGTGAATTTCGGCGTATGTTCTACCCTCACGTGTGCCAAATGCGTTCTTCTGAGGGTTTTTTTTAAAGGTTGCACTTGACGGTGGGTTGTTGGTTGTATATAAAATGCTGTAGGTAACTAATATTTCTGAGAAAATTGAGCAGCAGTAAAGTGTGTTGTAATTTTTATTATTATGGCCTGTAACGCAGATGTCCTAATTCAGGGATTCATTGGGAATGGAGTTTTAATCTCACATGCTGTGTAGTGGTTGAGTAAATATCGGTTACGACGACAGTTGTGAGCAGTAGGGTCATTTTGCTTTAAAATCAAATTCTGGTGGAAGATGACATTTTTTATGGAGGGTTCTTGATGTTACCCTAAAATTTTTATAGTCAGAAATACACTGTAAAACTAGACTGTGAGGTGCAGTATAACTACATCAGGATAGAAGTTAAGTTGAATGTTCTATATAAGATGCTTTATCCATTTGGTGTTTGATGAAACTATTCATGTTTGGCATTAGAACTCTGTCTCTTGTTAATGTGAATTTTTGTGGTAGTGACATTTTTATTAATGAAACGTTGTGGTTTAATACGGCACCTTTTAAAAGCTGGCGTAGTCATGGGAACGAGATGGCACCTAAATAGAAACTGGCTTTTAAAGAATAAGTAAATACTTTCATGGACATTTAACTAATATTTAAAGTACATTTTTTTTACGTAAAGCCAAATTTCAAACTGAAATTGTGTGCTGCTTTTTAGATACACTTTGAATTCCTGCTGGAGTTTGCTGAGATAATTTTACTTTAATTGCCCTCTTACAAGTTGAGCTAGGATTAATTTTAGCTTCACAGTTGCTCTGAAAACCTCCAAACTATAATGGTTCTTCAGATGACATCGTTTTGCCATCTGTCTTATAAAAGGCACGAGCAAGAATGATGATGGCAATACTGTAGCGAGCTGGGAGATAACTCAAAGAATCATCTCTGGAACCCGCACGCTGTTGCCCTTCTGATTAACAGTTGGCTCTCTGGAAGATGGGCTGCAAAGCAGAATGGCCTGAGGAGAAGCTTTTTTTATATTGGTGCAGCAAGATGATTAGTAACAGCTGGAAAACCAGTACCGCTCAGCTCGTATTCAAAATAGGAATGAAGCTAAAAATGATTACTGAGTTGGAATATAAAGCCTGGGGAAAAAAATGTCAGGAAATTATCTATGTAGAAATTCCAATGTGCATTTTGATATTCTTTTTTTCAGACGTCTTTAAAGACCGATTTTAGGGACAAGGATGTTTTTCTTGAAAATTTTTCTGGTTTGTTCTTGTTTGGAAGTGTTTCTTTTGTATGTTTAACAAATGCTTCTGATCTGGGACAAACACCAGTAAACCTCATTTTGACAAGACAGGAGGAAGAAAAACGATCGCAGAGTGAGATAAAAGCATATTAGGGGAGAAAAAACGTACTCTTTCTACATTAGAACTATCTAATAAACTTATCTAGGCTTTCAGAAAGTTTGATTAATCTCCTTTTAAAGAGGCTTGTTAAGTATGGACAGTTAAGAGGACAGTTAAGTATGCAAAATATGCAAAGTTAGTCCTCTCCTTTGAAAGAAGAAACAGCAAATATAATTAGCTCTTTTGCATTGGAAAGAGTGGGTGCTCAAGGATTTTTAGTAGACTTTGCTTCCTGCAGAGTATTTAGTGTATTGTAGTTTTCATGAGCATACAAATACAGCAGGTACACACCTATAGAGATTTAGATAGCCAAGGCCAGTGATGTTTGATATGTATTAATGAGCCGTGAATGTTAATACAAAATCATTGATTAAAATTAACAAAGAAAGTTGGACGATTGCAGCAATAAAATGTAGGGACAGTAATTCTCACTGGGTGGAACAAATTGACTTGTCTTTGGATTCTCAAAAATCTCATTTTCTTTCAGTTCAGATAAAGCCTGCAAGCACAGTTGCCATTAATGAAATCCAGGCATGTGTTTACTGGGCAAATCAAACCTGAATTAGTTGGTTAAAAACATAGATGAGCTTTCCAGGTAGCCTTTTATTAGATACATTGAACTTGTAAAATTACGTACATCTTGTGTTCATTAATTATTCTTTGAAACTGGAGAATTTTTACTGTTTTCACTACCTACCCAAGCCTTTTTCTCCTTTATGCTAGGCTATTCTCAGCTTTGCAGTGAGACAGAGTACTTTGTAATTAGACATTTCCTTGTTCACAATTTGTCCTGCAGCTTTTTGGCCCTTTCATCTTTGCACACTTGGTTTGTTACTTTCAACCTTTGTCTGCAAAAGCCAATGTCAGGTCTTCAGCACGTTGCTGGTGTTGCACATGAGAGTATCAGGTCCTTGACCCAGGACAGCTCTTTACACAAAATCACAGAATGTTAGGAGTTGGAAGGGACCTCGAAAGATCATCTGGTCCAGCCCCCCGTGCCAGAGCAGGATCACCTAGAGCAGGCCACACCGGAACGCATCCAGGCGGGTTGTGTTTCCATTTCATCCCAGCTGGTGCTGGACCTTGTCCAGATGATGAACCTGCCCAGTTCCATCTGCTGACTCCAGGCCATAACTTGAAAGATCTTACAAAGAGTTCTGGTGTGGCAGGGTGATGCTGTTCCCTCAAGGAATGACTGCTTTTGTAGGATTTCTGCCTGTATTTCTCCAAGGTTTTAATGTTCTGAAGGGTTTTGAATGGTTCAGTTTCTACTCCAAACGCCATTGATCAGAGGTCATGTTAAGATTCCTGCCTCTGAGATTTAAACCTGCCATATCCTACTGCAAGTTTTTTCATATGACATCACAGTGTAGCCAATATTGTACAACTACAATGTTTAAATTTCATTTAACTTTCTACTAAACAACTTTTCATGACACAAACAGAAACAAAACCTCTCATATTGTGTATCCAACTGACCCATTTGTCACTACTGACAATGGTGATCTGAGACCTTTAGATGACCTACTAAGGAAGAAAGAATCCCAAGCTGGATTTGTCAAGTTAATTTTTTTTTTTTAGCTTCACATTACTTTTGTTTAACTGATAAAGCAGAAGTACTTTCTAGTCACAGAGAGAAGAAGAGATAGTCACCTGTTGTACAATCCAGAAAACCAAATGTCTTCACCAGCAAGTTCAAAGTCTCAGTGGTGACTTTGCAGAATGTTGCTGAAATGATAGACATTGTAAAATTCTGAATAAGTAGGGTTATTGGTCGGAATCGTTTAGTGTACGTGCATGGAGTCTCTCAGAAACAGAAAAACAGGGAGAGGTGGCTGACTTTAATACACTGCTTTTCATCCTCCTGGCTGGATGTCTGTGGTTGAAACTGTGCTGATCATAACTTTGTGTAATGAAAGTAAGGAATGGCAGGATGTAAGTATGCCGACAACTAAGTTTACTGTGTAGATAAATTAATGGCTGGTAGTGGAAGTGTATGTGTGTGTGTCTCTTGGATACAAACCATGAAGAACTCAGCTATTGGTTCTCTTCCTTTCATATTATGTAGAGAAGAATATGTTGATCGAGAAAACCATAGAATGCTAATAATGATTTATATTAGCAAAGGTAGCTGCAGTTGTATTAACTAGGAGGAAAATAGCCACGAAATACTCATTTTAGCCAAGTTAGATACTTGGTTAGATACTCTGCAGTATGTCTGCAGAGAAGGATCCTTTCAAATTTTGGAAGCTTTGTGATTGATTGATTGACCTTAACACCTGGTGTAATGAGTTAGGTGTTCTCTAGTCCTAGCCAATGTTGTACATTAAATCAGTGTTCCTATGTGCTGTATTGTATTTTCCAATTGAATTGGAACAATTTATCACATAGCGTTAAGTTGAAATTTAGCGTTTAGATACATGGTTGCATATGTCAATTTAAATAGGTGCCTGGAATACTTGCTACGAAACGATGCCAATCCGGGGATCCGAGACAAGCAAGGCTACAATGCAGTTCATTATTCAGCTGCTTACGGTCACCGCTTATGTCTTGAACTGGTAAGAAAACGTGTCATAGATGAAAGCTTTAACAGCTGCTCTTGCAGAATATGGTGCAGGGGCCAGGGGATTCCTCCACCTTGGTTCTTGCATCTGTAAGCTGGGCCAGCAGTGCTTGTCAGCCCCTGTGAGGAGAAATATTTAAGAACTTAGTACTCTTAAAAGAGAGGCAAGGTGAGAAGCTAGGATGCTAGATCCTGTCTGAAAAAGGTAATGCATTATGAGATGAAGAGAGAACTGGCTGAGGGTGTGAGATACTAGTTTTGGTTTTCCTAACTGAGAATGCACTGCAGTATTTTTCCTCACAGCTGAAGTAAAATAACCACAGGTTACCCCACTGAGAAGCGTTAAGGAATTTCACAAATATCATCTGAAGGAGCAAATTAAAATGTAAGGAAAACCTGTAAAGTAAGGGTGCCTTTACTGAACTATTTTAAAATAGTTCATGTACTTACAGTAACTAATGGCCATATAACAGAATTCTAGGTAATAAACCCGTGGGTAGGGTTTTTTATTAATCCCTTTGTAAAAATGTGTATGTTATTTAATATGCTAATTTTATCTTCTCAGTGTTATACAGCTCAGTATATTTATACAAATTATACTTTTATATTCATATGTACTAAAACATGAATTCTGGATGTTTTTAATTGCAGATTGCAAGCGAAACACCTCTAGATGTTGTAAGTGTGTTTTATTTCTCATTGTTAAAGTATTACTGTACAGCAAAAGGGAATATGTAATTTTAAAAATACTGCTTATTCTAGACTTCCTCAACCATTTCTTCAATGCATGGATGTATTATTTTGTTTCAGTTGCAATTTAGATTTATTTGCAATTCAGAATTTAAAAAACTCTTTTAATGTTTTAGTTCTACTAGTGTACAAAATTAAATAGGATCTTGAAAAAGACCCAGCGTTGAAACTTCAGAACACACATGAAAGTAAAAGAAATGTATATAAATGGATCTCTTAGTCCTGTTTTATAATGTTTGTGCCTTTTGGGGGTTAATTTCTTCTCTTTGGGAAATCTTTTTCTGTTCCAAGAAATTAGTCCTGCCTTCCGGCTTTTCATAATATTTTCTTCCTGACTTTTCGTCTAATCTTAAGTGCTAACTTGTTTGTTTGGGTTTCTTTTCCAACTACAAGTGTTCTTACCTGTCCTTGTTTTCCCTCCGTATGCATTTAATCTATATTATGTTATATGACTACTTCAGGAAAAATAATAATTTTAGATTAGTTTCTGATTTAATTATTGCATTGTTCTGCAAAATTAAACAACCGTGCTTGCAAGATGAAT
Organism: Trogon surrucura; assembly: GCA_020746105.1. Taxonomy (NCBI): domain Eukaryota; kingdom Metazoa; phylum Chordata; class Aves; order Trogoniformes; family Trogonidae; genus Trogon; species Trogon surrucura. The sequence goes on along the minus strand of CM036622.1, from coordinate 12,544,079 downwards.
ATGGGGGAGGGGTTGCAGACATTGCAATTCGAACTCTTTAAAAGACTGAAGGAGATCTAGAATTCCTAAGGAAGCTGAAATCCTATGTTATTCTTCCTTATTTTCTTCCTTTATTTTTCAATCTGTATAGCAATTATTGCTGAACATTTTTAAAGGTTAGGGGGCTTTGCACTCACTCTGACTTTCTCTCTCTGCTAAGCTAATGGAAACATCAGGGACTGACATGCTGAATGATTCAGACAACAGAGCACCTATAAGTCCACTGCATTTAGCTGTAAGTATTTCATGCTTTAGTGATGAGAGCTCATCTAATTGCAGACAGTCGTTGGCGTAGGTTTGTTTATTCTGTATTTTTTAAAAATAGGTCGATAACAATAAACTAAATGCAAAAATATGTACTAATTCCTGAAAGAGCTATATAGGGTGATTTTTGCATTTCAGTGGAAACTTTCTTCATAGAACATCTTCCTTTTGGAAGCTTCTAATTAAGTTTTATGTTATAATTTATGCTGATGGAACTATTAGACAACTTGCTCTATAAGTAATGACTTTTTTATCATCGTTTTACCCTCGTCGTTATTTAGTGTGTGAAGTTTGTACTTAATACTTTTAGAAGGATTTGCACATAGTGTAGGATAGGACCTGATGAAACTGTCTTTGTGCTCAGATATACTCAAAATACAGAATAACCAGCCCAGTATGTAGCTTTCCTCTTTTCACTGGATTTTGAGCAGTTGAAAAACCACAATGTACTTCCTGAAAATAGCCTAAGTCTCCAGCTGTACATACATCATACATATATGTATATCTATCCATCTATTTAGCTGAAGTAAAAAGTAATCTTTATTACTGGTACATGAAAACAGAGACTGTTCCTGCAAAGTTTTGTTTGAGGACAGAGGTTGGTGTTTAAAAATTATTATGGAAATTATAAAACCATAGTTGTAGGTGTTTATTTTCATTACCAATTTTGACACTTTGTCATGACATATACCTACAGAGTATTCTAGTCGCTTAATTGTTTCATCCCCTAAGTCCCTTCTGTTTTACCAGTTATGTTAACTGTACCTATTCATACTGTATTCTTACAAATTTTACTGACTTTTTCTTTAAATACTTTATTTAAAAAACTGGTAGGAATTAGTTGTGTTTGCATGTGTTCCTCACTTGAAATAATCTGAGGGTGATGTAACTATAACATAAAGCAATGAAACATGTAGTATGCAAAATGCTGGTAGTTACACAAATTGGAGACAGACCATTTTCTGAAACTAGTTTCAGCTGCTGACTGAAAGGATAAAGTGGAAAAAAAACCCACCAAGCTTCTTGCTGAAACTGTGGGGCTTTTTTAAATCAGTTGTAACAATTGAAACTACTTACCAGCTGCATCCGTAGCACTTTCGCGTGTTAAAAACACTATCTTCACAGCTTCATATATGTAATTCTGGTAAGAAAAGGAAAAACATGACGGGATGGGAAAACTAAAGAGGTTTCTTATTCTTGTAGGCCTATCATGGCCACCACCAAGCTCTGGAAGTGCTGGTGCAGTCACTGCTGGACCTTGATGTGAGGAATAATAACGGAAGGACACCGTTGGATCTTGCTGCCTTTAAGGGACACGTGGAATGTGTAGATGTACTCATTAATCAGGGAGCATCGATCTTGGTGAAAGATTATGTTGTAAAGAGGACCCCGATACATGCGGCAGGTACGTACTAACTTTAAAAAGTTGGCTTTTGAAGTGGATCATCTTTGTGTTTAAAAGCCTCTATCATTAATGTTCCAAGAAATGGTGTTTGGGAATGGGCAATGACTTGTAAGGTACGTGCTATGCTGGGAAAGGTGTAACAAAGCAGTTGAGGGGAGAAACCGGTATTAACCCAACAAATCGTTTTGCTCGAGGCGTGCTGTTGCCCGCAGCTCTCTGGGAGAGCATCGTCCTCGTCTGTCCAACGCACGAGGCCGGCCGTGCTGACGGGTGGCAGCGGCAGGTTCCTCTTTCTCTCCTTATCTTTCACACAGCCTGGACTGCAGGCCCAAATTTAGATATGTGAATTGTGTTGCCTTTCTTGGCAATAAAATACTTCTAAAAATGGCTGGAGTCTTGGAGAATTTTTTCAGTTTGAGAAGAGACATGAAAACTGTGCTTTATGGGGTTTTTCAAGGGTTTAAATGATTCCTGAGCATTTTCAAAATAACAGCAATCCTTTACAATACTTTTTTGTCTGTGTTTCCCAGAAAACTTGTATAAACCTACCTTTCTCAAAGTTTAGCATTCATACTATATTCTCTTTTTTTCTCCTTGAAAATAGACTTAATTAAATCAACTTTTATAGTTACAGTGTTATAGAAATGTTGCAGTAAAAAGAGCACTATGTACAAAACATCATTATTCCAGCAACTGAATTTGTTGTCCATGAGCACAAGCTGTGTTATTCTGTTTGATTTAGCTTTTCTGAACTTCTATTAGCATTTCTGTCGGCTAGAGAGGCATAAATTGTCACCATTCTTATGTGGACTGAATACAGCAGCTGCATGTCAGAAATAATTTCCCCTCCAACAAGCAATCATTTATCTTTTATGAGTTGCATTTCAGTGTGATTTCTCAATTTCTTGTTTCTTTCCTTTTTCATCTTTTTTTTTTAGGTTCTTGGTTAATTACTTCTATGCATTACATTTCCTTCCCCTTTTCAAAATATGATTTCAGTTATTATTTCATAACTGTGCACATGCTACAATTACTAACAAAATCTGTGTCTGATTGGCTAGGTATGTGTACTATTCTTTCTTGTGGATGTTGTATAAGGATATATTCTAATTATGGTTTATGTGTGCAAGTTCATTTATATGTAAAGAAAACAAATACCTGTTGGCAATTGGGAGTTGTAATCAATTACTTTTAATACTATATAGTTGAGAATGCCTGATTTCTGAAATAATTCTTGTTGTTCATATTTTTGGGGTTTGATTTGAGTTACAACACTAGTAAAACTGTACAGTGAGTTCTCAAGCTAACGAGTTTTAGTCTGAGCAGGTTACCATTCCGTTTGAGCTGTGTACTCAAAGGCAATTAATGTAAAGCCCTTATTTTTATGATGTTTTACAGCTACAAATGGTCATTCAGAATGTTTGCGGCTACTGATAGGAAATGCAGAACCACAGAATGCAGTGGACATTCAAGATGGAAATGGACAGTGAGTTTAAATGATGCACACTCTATTCTTCACAAGTTACTCTGTTTCATAAAAGGGAAACCTAAATATTTTACATTTGCAATTGATTACTTCAAAGGGCGGTGATATTTGAGCTAGGACAAATGCAACTGTGTATTTCACAATAAATCATGTTGGTGGTTAAAAGTGTTTGTGTTCAAATGGGAAAGAACTAAAATATGTCTTATTGTCTAGATTCTGAAAAAAAGATTCAAGTAACTTAATCAGGACTTCTGAATGAGGGGGTATATTAATTTATTTTCTTGAATCTAAAAGCAAATATGAGTGGCATTCTCAGAGTGAAGGCAGTCCTAGAGAGGTTCATCAATGATCCACGTTTGAACAGCAGTGTCCAGAAGGAAAGTAGCTGTGTGGGTCTGTTTAATTTCTGTAGCAATTACATTTTATTTCACACTCTCCCTAGGACTCCCCTGATGTTGTCAGTTCTCAATGGGCACACTGACTGCGTTTATTCACTCCTTAACAAAGGAGCAAATGTGGATGCCAAAGATAAGTGGGGAAGGACGGCATTACATAGAGGGGTAAGAGAATATTCTTTCTTTGTCCTTCATAGCTTTGTACGTGTTGATTCTAAATACAGACTTAATACATAGTGTTAATGAATTTCTTGTGGTACTCATCTTGCTGTTCTTAGTTTTTAATTGTCTTTTTAGTTGCTTTCAAGCGACTGGCTTTTGCTCATTGGCTACATACCCTCAGAATCCTCTTGGACTTCTGGAGTCTCTTAATCTTGCTGTGATGTGTTGACTGGAGAAGTCCTAGAGTACAGCTTTTTGTTATGGGGTGGGGGTAGTGTTAATGGGAGAAAGAAAAGCAATGATGCCTGCCATATGCCGGCTTTTTTTTTATAGTCTCTGCCAGATAAGACAATTGAATGAGCCCTAGAGATAAGCAGTTCATGCAGTGTTATTCCAAGAAATTCTTCTGTCATCAATACTATAATACATTGCTATTTTTCCACCAAAATGCCTGCTTCCAGGGCTAAAAATAGTAACTGTGCTTAATTTGTTATTGCTTAAAAATGTAAGAAATTGCCTGAAGCTTGCTTGCTTTAGTTATACACCTTGGCTTATCTACGTGAATATTTGCAAACTTGCTGTTTTCTGCCTCTCTCTCTCTCAGGCAGTGACAGGGCACGAGGAATGTGTGGAAGCATTGCTTCAACATGGTGCTAAGTCCTTATTACGAGACTGTAGGGGACGAACCCCTATACACTTGTCAGCTGCGTGTGGACATATAGGTGTTCTAGGAGCTCTCCTGCAGTCGGCCACATCTGTGGATGCAGTACCTGCACTAGCAGACAATCACGGCTACACGTCACTGCATTGGGCCTGCTATAATGGTAAAATACAGTACAGTTAAAATGCGGGTCTAAATTTATTTGCTGATAATTGAGATAGAAGATATTACTGCTTCTAAAAGCAACATGTAAAGTCTGTCATCTTTAAATTTGTATTAGTCAACATGATAACATGACAGACGTGATACCTTGAAGGGGAATGCATTAACATCTAATACATAATGTCAGGTGTTTATTTTTTCCTATTTTCATTGTTGTTTTAGTTTTATGCCTCAAGGAGTCTTTCAAGTAATTCAGTGAATAGCAGTGTGCCACGTATCCCCAAAAAGGAACCTTCACAGGGAGTCTTGGGAGGAATGGTTTCAGATTAAATCTTTTTTTTAAGCTTGCTTCAAATCAGCCTTGATAGGCTTAAGAAACTAAAGTAGATAAAAATGATTCAATAAGATTTTTCTTCTTCACTGATACTTTCCTTGTATTTGAGGGTGAAGGAAGCCTTAAAAGGTAGGAAATTCATTCAGCTCCTTCGCTGAAGATTTTGTTCTGTGTCTTCATTTCCAGTATAATAGAGGTTCTCATTTATTTCATCTGAGTCACATGATAGAGAAAGATCAAGAAGTAAATGTTTAGAGCTTCATTTTATCAATTATTTTTAAGTAACTAACTAACTAGACTGTCTTCACAGCTAAAGCAGATGGGTAACACACTGATAATTTGAACTAGGATAAAATCTCTTTATCACATTCATAAAATTAAACTCTTACAGCTTGGTCTATTTTCAGTGTGACCGCAGTGAATAGAACAGAACTGAAACATGCTTGATTTGTAGAATGAAAATTTGACAGGACTTGTGAAAATACGAATCTTCAGACATCAGTGCATGTTGAACTCTAAGGTTCTCTGTATCCGTGCACTGCACATCAAACAGCTAGTTGCAATTGTCAGCTACCCTTAGAGCAGCAGGCTGTAGAATTTTGGGAATAATACTAGAATAGGTGGAACGTGTTCTTTCTGAGCTTTTGTTATGACTCGACTTGATTTTCCTTTGGGTTTAACAATACAGTGGAACAAAAATAACCTTCAAATGGTGGAGACGTTCTCACGCAGACTCAGTGATGAAAGTACAGAAGATTTTGAAACGTGGAGGTGTAAAGAACTAAATTAAGTGCTGTGTTCTTCAGGCAGCATTACATCCCTTCTCTATTTCACAAGGTTTACAGTGTTAAATGTCAGTTTGATTTTCAGGATTCTAAAAATGCCTTAGTCTTAGAGACTAATGTAGCCCAATTGAATATAACCTGTGCATCTTTGGAACTTTAAAGTAAAATATTGCTTGGTCTAATTTTTTTTGGTTGTTGTTGTAACTCATAAATAGACCTTTTCCTTTTTTTTAATACCTAACTCTTACATTTGCTTTAGGTCATGACAGTTGTGTAGAGCTCCTCCTGGAACAGGAAGTTTTCCAGAAAATGGAAGGAAATTCTTTCAGTCCATTGCATTGTGCTGTGTAAGGAAGTGCAAAATTATTCTTTGTAGATTTCTTTGCTGTATTTAACAAAAGATTTATCATTCTGTAAATAACAGCCTGTCTAATTCATTATAGGATAAACGACAATGAAGGTGCTGCAGAGATGTTAATTGATACACTAGGTGCTGGTATTGTAAATTCAACAGATTCAAAAGGAAGGTAAGAGTGTAAGTGCACGGTGGAAGAATGATGTAGTGTCATTGTTAAGAGTGGCTCTGCTGGGTTCTACAGTCATTTGGGTTTTTTATATTTGCTACTTATGTTAATTCCCCCTTCCTCCTTTCTTATTGTTTTAAGATTTTTCTTTTTATTCTGTGCTAAAAATAAATTTTAGATTTTTAAAAATATTCTTCTGCTTCAGTAAACTTGAATTGTCTTTTTATTAGATAGACAAGTTTGGGCATATTTTAAATGGCATCGCTTTGTGGGTAGTGCTTTATGCATTTTTTTTTCTGCATTTTGTATTGTATCTTTATTATAAGTTACTTAGAGGGAATTATTCGAAAATCGAAGATGACTTTCTAAAGGCAGCAGTCACAACTCCAGCAATATTGGCTTCAGAGGATCGGTAGGAGGGACTGCCCAACCTTCTGTATCGTCACGATGCACCTTTGAATAAAGTAGAACATGTGGCTAAAATTGGCCATATTATATTGTCTTCTCATCTGTTGTAGGACTCCTCTTCATGCAGCAGCTTTTACAGATCACATTGAGTGTCTACAGCTTCTGCTCAGTCACAACGCTCAAGTAAACGCTATAGATTCCTCTGGGAAAACACCTTTAATGATGGCTGCAGAAAATGGACAGACAAATACAGTTGGTAAAGAAAAATCTTTGTATATTTCTGCTCTTATATTTCTTAATGTGGGTAAAGTTGCCTTATAGTTAATATTCTTGTGGATATATTTTGTCGAAATCATGTTTTCATTTTGCACAAGTGTAAACCGTTAAAACTTTAAGGAATATGCTTTTAGTTAATACAAATCTTTGTTTCCCCAGAGGTGCTGGTGAGCAGTGCTAAAGCCGATCTGACTTTGCAAGACCGATCCAAGAACACAGCGCTCCACTTGGCCTGCAGCAAGGTGTGTGCGTAGTCCCGATGATCAGTACTGAGCCTTGTGTTATCAAACGCTGTTGGCAAATAGTAACCTGTAACTTTGAAAAGGCATTCAAAGCAACTTGTGGAGAGTGTCTGTTGTATGACAGATGTTTGTTCTGTATTAAGGGTCATGAAACTAGTGCCTTGTTAATACTGGAGAAGATTACAGACAGAAACCTCATCAACGCCACCAACGCAGCCTTGCAAACGTATGTATCAGCAGTGAGTGTGTTTTACAGATGAGTTTTGGGTGTGTGTCTTGTTCACATAGAGGGATATTTTTCAGTATTTTTTTCCGCATTGGTTGAGTTTTAATTGCTAAATAGGTACCAAGAGTTGAACCGACTTGAAGAGAAATGGTGATTTGCTCATACTTACAGCTCTAGTTTTAGACCGGTGAAAGGGTTGACAAATGAATCTAAAGGGAATCCTGTGTGGAGTTACTGCAATCCACTGAGATTACCTGTGAACTGATATTTTCCTGGTTTATAAACTAATTTTTTGATTAAAATTCACTTCAGTTAACAACCCATTCAAGGCAAACTAAGATTGCTCTTCAAAACTAGCTAATAAAAAACCCCCAAACCTAGCTGAAGTACACTCTGATTGTTCAGCATGCTTTCTGTTAGCAGAAGACGTATATTGCTACTAGAATGAAAGACTATTTTCTACTAAATATTATGGAAAACACAGTATTCTTAGTGCTTTCTGAAGATCTTCTCTCAAATAGAATTAAGCCTGTTTTGTTAGCCTAAATATAAGGAAATCTTAAAAACATAGTGGTATATTGGGGAATATATATCAGGATGAGCTATTAAAAATTACTCTCTCACATTTTTTTTCCTTTTAAAGTATGTGCTACAAGCAATATTTGACACCTGATATGTAGCTGAGTTAAGTACATGAATTGCTAGACTGCTTTAATCGTGCTACCAGAGACTATTTAGGAAAAAACCCAACACTGGGACTTGTAAGCAACTCGTATTATTTCTCTGGCCTTACATTCCTTCTGGAATCTGTCACGTTCAAACTCCTACGGTTCTTCTGACGACTCCCAGAGATCTGCTCGCACTCAGGACTTAAGATAGTCAGACTTCTTCCTCTGCTCTTGTGGCTCACTCACCGTGGTGTACCTCAGGCAGCATGAAATAACCAGAAAGCAGGAAAGGGAGCGATTGCCTCATTTCTGGCTCAAAGCAAGAATGTCTTGAGAGAAGGAAAAGTGAAAATGAGATGGGAACAGAAGGGGGAGAGTATTGCTGCCACAGGCTCCTGTAATTCCACCCACGTGCCTTGGCTCATACAGTCTGATCGGGAGATGTCATGGGGGAAAAATAGGTACATATTCGCACCTCCGTGAAATGTTTATATAAATTGCAAGATTTTAACAGTTGTTTAAATATTGCTGGTTTAGCAAATGTTTTTAATAGCTAGACTGGCTTTCTTACAGTGTAAACAATGTCTGTCGTGGGTTGACCCTGGCCGGCTGCCAGGTACCCACACAGCCGCTCACTCACCCCCCCCCCTTCACTGCTGAACAGGGGGAGAAAATATTTCCAAGGGCTCAGGGTTTGAGATAAGGACAGGGAGATCACTCTCATTTACCGTCCCGGGCAAAACAGACTCAATTTTAGGGAAATTAGGTACATTTATTAAGAACTAGTCAGAGAGGAGTAGTGAGAAGTGAGAGAGAGCAAACAAATCCTAAACAGAACACCTTCCCCCCATCCCTCCCTTCTTCCCGGGCCCAACATCAATCCCGGCTTCTCCACCTCCTCCCCCCCCGAGCGGCGCAGGGGGACAGGGAATGGGGGTTACGGTCAGTTCATCCGACGTTGGTTCCACCGCTTCTTCATTCCGGGGGAGGACTCTTCACTCTTCCCCAGGGCCACTGTGGGGTCCCTCTCACGGGAGACAAGCTTCACGCTCTCTTCTCCGCGTGAGTCGTCCCACGAAGGGCAATTCATCACAAACTGCCCGATGCGAGACACCTCACGAGGGGCAGCCCACCCCTCGTGAGTCTGAGGCGCAGTCCTTCGGGAGAAACTGCTCCAGCGTGAGCCACCCGCAACGTCCCAAAAGTCCCACCAGCCAACCTGCTCCAGCGTGGGCATTCCCTCTTCCACGGGCTACAGGTTCCGGCAGCAACTCGCTCTGATGTGGGCTTCCCACGGGCTACAGTCCCCTTTCAGGCATCCACCCACACGGCGTGGAGTCCTCGGTGGACATCTATGCGGTGATCCTCACGGTGGACTTCTGCACCTCGCCCATGGGCTGCAGGGGGACAACCCGCTTCACCATGGTCTTCACCACGGACCCGGGGGACTCCTTCTGCTCCGGCGCCTGGAGCTCATCCTCCCCCCCCTCCTTCTTCACTGACCTTGGTGTCTGCACAGATTCTCACTCCTCCATCTCTGTGCCAGCTGTTATTGCGCAGTTCTTTTTCCCGTTCTTAAATATGTTTTTCACAGAGGCGTTCCTCTCCTATCACCTTACTGATAGGCTCAGCCTTGGCCAGCAGCGGGTCCCTCTTTGTAGCTGGCTGGCATTGGCTCTATCAATCTTGGGGAGCTTCTAGCAGCTTCTTACAGAAGCCACCCTGCAGCTCCCCCCCCGCCGCTGAAATCTGGCCAGGCCAAACCAAAACATTCCACCCCTCGCCTCTGTGAATCACATATTTAAGAATTATTAAAATTTATATTCATCACCCAACATTAACCGCGAAACAGAAAAACCAAAGACTCCCAACACCAAAATCAGAACAAAATTCATCACAACACCAAACAAGACTAAACAATCTACACACAATCCACCCCTCGTTCCTTCACCTCAATCACAAAAACATAAATTCCCCAAAATCACTTTACTCTTCAACATTGCTCAGTCCATGTTTTGCCCGTTACCTCTCTCAACTACTGTCCTTATCTCAAATTCCTCCCTTCCCAGGTTTCATTCCCCGTACGGGCCACCAAAAATGACTGTCGTGGGTTGACCCTGGCCGGCTGCCAGGTACCCACACAGCCGCTCACTCACCCCCCCCCCTTCACTGCTGAACAGGGGGAGAAAATATTTCCAAGGGCTCAGGGTTTGAGATAAGGACAGGGAGATCACTCTCATTTACCGTCCCGGGCAAAACAGACTCAATTTTAGGGAAATTAGGTACATTTATTAAGAACTAGTCAGAGAGGAGTAGTGAGAAGTGAGAGAGAGCAAACAAATCCTAAACAGAACACCTTCCCCCCATCCCTCCCTTCTTCCCGGGCCCAACATCAATCCCGGCTTCTCCACCTCCTCCCCCCCCCGAGCGGCGCAGGGGGACAGGGAATGGGGGTTACGGTCAGTTCATCCGACGTTGGTTCCACCGCTTCTTCATTCCGGGGGAGGACTCTTCACTCTTCCCCAGGGCCACTGTGGGGTCCCTCTCACGGGAGACAAGCTTCACGCTCTCTTCTCCGCGTGAGTCGTCCCACGAAGGGCAATTCATCACAAACTGCCCGATGCGAGACACCTCACGAGGGGCAGCCCACCCCTCGTGAGTCTGAGGCGCAGTCCTTCGGGAGAAACTGCTCCAGCGTGAGCCACCCGCAACGTCCCAAAAGTCCCACCAGCCAACCTGCTCCAGCGTGGGCATTCCCTCTTCCACGGGCTACAGGTTCCGGCAGCAACTCGCTCTGATGTGGGCTTCCCACGGGCTACAGTCCCCTTTCAGGCATCCACCCACACGGCGTGGAGTCCTCGGTGGACATCTATGCGGTGATCCTCACGGTGGACTTCTGCACCTCGCCCATGGGCTGCAGGGGGACAACCCGCTTCACCATGGTCTTCACCACGGACCCGGGGGACTCCTTCTGCTCCGGCGCCTGGAGCTCATCCTCCCCCCCCTCCTTCTTCACTGACCTTGGTGTCTGCACAGATTCTCACTCCTCCATCTCTGTGCCAGCTGTAATTGCGCAGTTCTTTTTCCCGTTCTTAAATATGTTTTTCACAGAGGCGTTCCTCTCCTATCACCTTACTGATAGGCTCAGCCTTGGCCAGCAGCGGGTCCCTCTTTGTAGCTGGCTGGCATTGGCTCTATCAATCTTGGGGAGCTTCTAGCAGCTTCTTACAGAAGCCACCCTGCAGCTCCCCCCCCGCCGCTGAAATCTGGCCAGGCCAAACCAAAACAAATGTCCTACTTTGTGGCAAGATGAGCATTAAAATTGCTGGCCTCTATATTAAAATTATTTTAATTACAGTACATTCTTCAGTATATCTGTGGTTATGCAGTAGTTCTCGAGTTTTAATACTTTAATATAAGCACCATAGATACAGCTGCTCCTACTTGCATCTTTTGCATTTCTGTTCTCTAAGTAAGGCACTTGTTTCCAAATCAGAATGTAGATCACAGTTAATTGAAACTATTTTAAGAATCTCAAAACAAATGAAGAGCAGAAGGGAAGTGAGCTGATTATTCTGTTTCCTGCCGAGTGGCAATACGGTTTTATTTAAGCCAGTGGGAACCATTTTTGAAAAAAATGTTGCATTTAGAAAAGATATAATTAGGATATTTGAGGTAAAGTTACATGTTCTTTGATAGATCAAGTCACCACAAAACAGAGTTATAGTTAATAGTTTGAGGTTTTGAAAAGCAATGCACTTCTTTTGCTTCATGCATTATACTGTAAATTTTTTTTTATCTGTAGTCACAGTGGAGTATTGTGGTTTCTGTAAGGAAGATTGACTAAATGCTTCTGCTCCTCTTGTAAGCATTTATATGCAGTAAAATACAACTGCCATCCTGCTGTTAGTTTTCTAATGATTATTGTCAGTGATATGCAGAAACTCTCAGGTGCAGCAATGTCTGTTACAACAGTTCAGTGAAGGATTTATTAACAGTTGGGTACTGGACATTTCCAACTTTTTAAATTAGGAAGTTCATAAGCAGGCAGAGCTTTCCTAGTGGGGTGCCATAAAAAGAAGAAAATGCATAGTTGTTATTTTACAGTTTCTTTGCAATAAGAAGAGATAGGCTGTTTTTCTCATCTGAGTTATATCTACAATATTTATGTAATGTGTAAATAACATAAAAGTATAAATATTTTAGTCATCATTTAACCACATGCAAGCTACCTATCTTACTTAATACCTTTTTCTAAGGTTTATACATGAGTTTACTTGTCTTCACAGACCTCTGCATGTTGCTGCTCGGAATGGACTAACAGTTGTAGTTCAAGAGCTTTTAGGGAAGGGAGCAAGTGTACTTGCTGTAGATGAAAATGGTAAGTAGAATTGAACTTTGTTTCCCCATAAGGAACTGTGGTTTTAAACATAGCTCACCAAAACGCAGTAACCCTTTGGAAGTTTCGTAGTAGCCTTGCAGTAGGTTCCATCATAGGAAAAAAATGTCTTGGTGATGGGTCATTTTATTAAAGCAGCAGAAATGTAAGGAGAATGAAAACTTTCAGAATCCTGCAGTTCACAGCATAGAAATGTTTGGTTTGCATTTGTAGTTTTGTAATGTATACTCTATAAATACCCTAGCTTTGACATACTGAAAAAGGCCCAGAAAACATAATGCCCAAAGTAAAGTATAACTTCCAGCTGCTAAGAAGCAGGACTGAATTGCCGTTCATTTTGTCACGGTACATGTGTCATGTTAGCTTTTGAAAGCGAGTATGAACTACGGATCTCAGTTACTGGTCTCAAGCTTCTGGCTCTTTAGAGAAGTAAGAAGAAGTAACTGCTGTATCATGGAGGATAAATCCTACACCTTGTAATAACAAAAGAAAATTGGATCTACTGACTTCTTACTTATGTATTTTCATGTATGACATCTGTGGTCCTCTGAAGCTGTGTTTTTAAAAGCGTAAGAAGAGATTCTGCTCTTATGCCATACCCCAGTGTGTCTTAATGAAAGCAGTAGCTGGAGTTTGGGGGAGGCTTTTTGGGTTTGGGTAGGTTTTTTTCCAGAAGGGATGTGCCTAATTAATAGTTCTAATTATATTTCCAGTTCGGAAAGTTTTTCCTCTCTTAATGTTTACTGGGACTTTCTCTGTGCGTTCCTCAAATGACGCTGCTTAAAGTGACATGGTTGATTTAAAGGTCATTCCTTAGCTGACAGAGGTAACTGTTAAATGAAACATCCTAAAAAGAAAAGATTGGAAAACATATATTTTTGATTTCTGTTTCTCATTACAAATACAGTAGCTGGAGATGTTTGTGTTTTTGTGGGCTTTCCATGTGCAGGCAGCCAGTCCTTTGTAGAGAAATCACAGTTCCCTGGCAGCTTGGCAATCTAACTGCAACATGTTAAAACTTCTTTTTAATTCTGCTCGTATTCTAAATTTTAAAGTAAGTCTGAGTGCTACCTAATCTTGTTCCTCACTGTGTCATTTCTTTCTACTAGCAATTGCTTTGTTTACAAAACTCTAAGCAGCCTTGAGAATATTCATAATGAAATCTTCTTCTGTTGGATGAATGTGCCAGCTTCAAGTACATTATCTGCAAAGTGATGAATACTTTGTGAGAGAGCAAGAGTGATTTTCATGGGATTTTCAATCTGTTTCACCTGTCACTGTAATTTTGTCTTAACTCTTAGACATACTAGTTTGCTAAACCTGTTTTCAGTGTCTTCTGGATTTCCATAGCATGTATTTTATATTAAGTGGAAAAGCTGGCAGCAGTGATAACCAGGTTCTGCTTTAGGTCTACTTGTCTTTGATTTTAGCATCTACTCTTAAAGTGTTTCTAAAGGAAAAACAAATAACATTTATTTAATTCTAATAAAGTAAAAATAGAGCTGAAACTCTGATTTTTTTGTTGTTGTTGTTAAAAAGTCTCGAAAAAGTATGATTCATGCATTTTGGGGGGTGAAAGTTACCTGTTTAGCAAAGCAGACTGAAGAAATAGGTGCTGGATCACACCACTGACATTCCCTTACTTCAGCTCAGATAAGTACAGTGATCTGCAACGCAAGCTTGGCATTTCACTTAGATTAAATTGGAGGTAAAGTTTGAGTCAGTATTTTGTATAGAAATATGAATTGATATGTGGAACATGTAATCAGAATCTCAGCTGGTTTGGAGCAGGGGTCCCCTTTTTGTCTTTGAAGTTGTCCCTTTCTGTGAAGGCTGCTGTATCTGGGCTACAGAAAATTATTGAAAAAACTAAGTGAGGTTTTTTTTGCTGTGGTTTTTCCCCCCCACTATTTAACTTGCTAGCCTCCTTAAATTTCCTGCTACAGCCTGTCTTTTATTTGTCATATTAATGTGCACTGCAGTAGTGAGAGGAGGCATTCTCTAACTTTGGAGACTGACATAGCATGGAGTTTTCTCTTACTTTCTACATTTATTGTTAGAGTGCTCATTGGCTTTCCAAGCTTCTAAAAAAAAAACCACAAGAGGGGAGGGCGGGGAGGGTTTGTCTAGTTCTTTTCTAAGCCTTCCTTTACTCATAGTTGTATTGGAGACCTCCGGTTTTCTGGACAGAATTTTTCTTGTAAATGCTTACAAGATGACTCACGCATCAGATGACTTTTTTTCTTTTTCCCAAGTGTAAGACTTCATTCAGCTAATCTCGAGAGCTGTCTTTTCACCGACTGCATTAATAACCTTCTGATTTTCCTGTGGGTGCCTTCGTGGAAGCTTCAGTCCCCCAGGGGAGGGAGCACTGTGTTTGGGCAGGGGGAGCCCTGGTCCTAAGTCTGTGTCCACCCCTCAGGCTCTGTTTTCTGTTGTGCAAGGAAGCTGCCTGGCCTCACTCTCTGCTTCTGTTGCCCCGAATCACAGAATGTTGAGGGTTGGAAGGGACCTCGAAAGATCATCCAGTCCAGCCCCCCTGCCAGAGCAGGATCACCCAGAGCAGGTCACGCAGGAACGTGTCCAGCCGAGTTTTGAACGTCTCCAGAGAAAGAGACTCCACAACCTCCCTGGCTATAAATGAAAATAGTGATACATCTTTTTATTTTTCTTTTCCTGTGAAAGCTTACGCAAATACAAGTACAGATTGCGGGGAGCATCATGGGAAGTGCAGTTTCAGTGGTGTTGGTACCTTTGCCAACATCTTTATTAAAAGAACATTTAAAGTATTTATACTCATTGTTGTGCTACATATGTGAGTGATCAATTTACAGTTTTTTTAAGGGACACAGAAATATAATTTGTTCTTACAATTTTAAAATAATGTTGACAAAAAGTGATTGAGGACGCAGATGTCAGTCTTTCATGGTGCAAGCAGTTACTTAATTTTGCTGTGTCTGAGACAAGAATAAAACTGTGATATTCTGTTTGTGTTTATGAAAGCCAGAAGCTTCAGATCTACAATTAGTTAAATAGCTTTTAGAGAACTTGCAAAAGCAGCAAGTAATCTGTTTAATCTTTATGTTGGCCTTCAGTGTTTTTTTGATGATGAACTGGGATGCTCAAACGTAGCTGGTGACTGCTCATTTTTCTCCTTTGAGCTTTTAGCAAATCATGTTAGTGGAAGAAATGGTGTTGGGTATGGCCAGCTTGCATAAACTTACTTTGTGTGTCACCTTACCTTCATACAATCTTCAGCGACTGTAGATATTAAATTGTGTCACTTGAGCATCAATGCTGAGCCTTCTGTTCTGCCTGACGTGCCTGAAGTGCAGTCTTCATCCAAGTGTAGCAAGCTCTGGCCAGTGCTTCTGAATCCTCTCAAAATGTATCTCTTCTGCAGACTGTCACTGTTAACTCTGAGCTGTTTAAGTGCTGTGATACCTTACTAACAATGACAACATCTGCTGCGCTGCACTTCTGTACGGCCCTATCGCATGGTCAGCTGGTGCGTTTTGTGCTTGAATTATCTGTGTGTTTCCTTGGATTGTATGCTCCTTTGGGCAGGGACCGTTGTCTTACTCTGTTCCAAGCATCAAGCACAAGGTCTGTCCTGAGCAAATAATAGTTCAACTGCAAGATTGTCTGTCCCCTGCTTGCTGTTTCCTTAATTTCTAGCTACAGTTGTTTTCCATAATGTGCCTACTTGTTTAAAACTTCTGTGCAGTTGTACAACACAATAACTACTCCTGAGCTCTGTCCTAGTACTTGACCTCAATCTACTTCCACAGTAAAGGTGATTCGTTAGTAGTTGAAACACTTGCTGGTAGAATGGGCCCTGCCTCATCTTCCATGCCCTCCTAAGGTCTGGACAGAAATTCATCATGCATTTTGCTTTAAAGCCATCTATTATTTAAAATTACCTGTGTGCTTTTAACCTCATCTAAAATTACTTGTGTGCTTTAAGTTGTGGACTTGGGTCAGTTTAGGACTTCAGACTTCCAGATGTACGTGGACACGAGTCTTCCTGCTGACCTCGTGTGAGCATGCCCGTCGCAGGTGGTGAGAGATCCCACAAGGTGACCTGGCCACCTGCTTCGGCATCGAGCTGAGTAGAGGGAGTTTTCTTTGGTCTTGGCAGCAGAATTAGCTGTTACCTGTGGTTGTACCTGCTTCTAGAGCTGCTCTTATCACCACCAGTTGCAGTGCCTCAGTGTTGTAGGTACACCCTGAGACCTCTGCCAAAACTTCCCCTCGGGTGCCTTGCTGAATGATTAAGGCTGAAGCCCGAGATGGGGGCGATGCCAGGGATCTCCACCGAGGAGAATTTGAAGCGTTTTTCTTGGCATTGAAAGAGCACAGGCAAGTATGTAGGGAAGGGGGAAGCTGCAGGAGATATTGGAAGATGATTAGAGCCACAGTCACCCAGGAGAGATTTTGAAGCTACGTGACCTGTCTGCAAAGCATTCGGCAGCCCGAGACCTCCTGCATTTGGGGGCTGTCACAGTAGCGCTGCCGGCAGAAGGAGTTTGGCCGGACAGTTGGGCAACCACGAGGTGTAGTTTCTCTCTGCAGATGCTAGCCTGCTGATCCAGCTGGCATTTCCTCCAACTTCTGTGCATTTCTTAATTGATATCCCTTAACTACAAGTTAGCCATTGGCTTTATAGTTTATTTCGCTGTGTATTGTAATAAACTTTAGGTTGATGGAAATTGTATACTCTGCCTTTTCAGTTAAAGTGGCCCTGATGCATTAGCCAGCTTGTTACTGAGATACGATTCTTTTTAATAACTCTGTGATGAACAGCTATATGGAAGCTTCTGGATGAAGAAATTTTTAGCATATTAAGCTGTAGTTTCTGCAGTGGCTCTCTAGTGAATGCCTTCACCCATCACTGTTGGCTGCCATTAGTTCTCTCAGCCAGGTGACTTCTCAAATTTTCAAATCTAGGGTTTTCTAGCTGACCTAGAGTGTCTGACTCTGCTTAACAAAACAATTACACCTCAGTTTCAAAGCCCATTAACTTCCAGGTTGTTGTTGTAACCAAAAATTTTAAAAAATGTAATTGACAACGCATTTAATTTTATGTTGTTGTTTTGTCGTCGTTTTAACAGTGCAGTACTAAGTGTGAGGAGTGCTCCCATTCTCAGTTAATCCACAAGCGTAATTAAACTGAATTTGTTAAGAAATGAAAGCTCCCACAAATTCACAAGTTTTGGTATCAGTTGAGAAGAGCAATTACTACACTACGCCCTGCTCTTAAACTTAGAATAATGATCCGGATTGTATATACACTCACCCATAGAAAGATGAGGACTCCCAACCTTGAGGAGTTCCCCCGGCCACCGTCCCAAACCAAGGCGGAGGCTCTGCCCCAACCCCAGGACCTGCTGCTCTGACCGGACGTGCTCCAACACGCCCTGGCAGGACCTCATTTTAAAGCTCCGTCAAACCTGAGCTGTGGTCGATCAAAGTCATAGTGGCCTCCCGTTGGCTACCAGCCAGCTCCTTGGGTGTACCCCTTGGCTGGTGGGCTGGCCCCAAACTAGCCAGGAACTTCTAGCACTTTCTCTGAAATCTGCCTGGCAACTGCTGTGAGGGGAGGCATCCCAGGCTAGGGGGGAATGCACCTGCCACACTAAGCGATATAAAATACTTCTTCAGCTGAAAGATTACCTGATCTTGGAGAATTTTTTACATTGTCTTTATTTTAAATGAAGCTTTTGTTTCCCTTTGACTTTCTAGGTTACACACCAGCTTTGGCCTGTGCGCCCAACAAGGATGTGGCTGATTGCCTCGCTCTCATTCTGGCCACGATGATGCCTGTCTCCTCGAGCAGCACGATACCTTCCCTTACATTCCATGCCATTAATCATTACACCAACACCTCAAAAACCGTCACCTTCGATTCCTTGCCGATCATGAGGAGTGACCATAGCTCTTACTGTACTTTCAACAACATTGGCAGGGAAGGTGGCTACCCGTACGCAGAAGAGGACGAGCTCAATGACTCAGATTCTGAGACCTATTAGAAGCTACGTTTTGTAGGTCTGGAGAGCAAACCCTTACACTGGAAGGTCAGACTTGTGCTGTCATAAAAGCTACCAGTGCTTGAATACAAAAAAAAGGACAGACCTTTGAGAAGATTTTTATTGTGGTTGCATATAAAAAAAACCAAACTGTGAGACTCTAGGAGGAATTTTAAGAGCATATTTTGCAGAAGAAGCATAGATTCTTGAAAAAGTACTTGGAATCCATGGCAAAAAAAAATAAAGAAAGAATGTCAAAACTGTTTTGTTTAACTGTATTCTACCATTCTGTTTATGGTGCCGGGAGTAATTTCTGCAGTCCGGGCACCCTACATGGTGTAAATGAACAACGCTATTGTACAACACAAAGGATGCTAGATTTAAGTATTATCAATAAAACTAAAACCATTTTGAAGGCAATAAATGAGTTTGGTACAGTAGGCATTGTTTGTGCTGCAAATTGCCAAAGGACCAAATAACTTAAAGATTTTTTTAATTAAATACGTTTTTGTGAAAACTGGAGTAGGTTATTTGAGAATTTGTTTCAACCAAACCTTAATTACTTCTGGAAAAGAAGCTTAGATTTGGTTTTAAACGTTGGATTTTTATTTTTTTTAATCATCTGAAAGCCTTCCGACACTATTAAATGTACCATGAAAGAAAGCAGATGTACTTTTAAGTTTTGTTTTCTTTTTCTTTTAGGTAAAATGAAAATGGACTTCTCATACTTTTCTAATATAATTAAACCAGCTAACAAGGTGAAGTCAGGGTGAAAAATGTACAGTGTAATAAACGGGGGAATGGGTGGGAGATGTGGGAGGGAAGCAGTAATTGTTGCACAGATTTAGATTTTTTTAACTTCTGGGTTTTGGATTGAGATTTTTTTAATTTGAAAATACATGAAACTATGAAACTGCATAAAAGATTGAAATGAAATGTCATGATAACCCTGTTGTGATTGAGAGTTCTTTTCAATAACTTGTCCATTTCGTTACATCATAAATTGGTATGTAAAGACTAAAATTATATATCCCCATCACTTTTTTTTTTTTGTTTTGATCCTGGAGTTACAGGGGTGGGGGGACGGGGAGGTGGATTTAAAAGTATATTTCCCTGTTAGAGAAAAAAGTACAGTGTCTGGTCTGTGGGGAGAGCTGTGTATCTTTGTTGTGCTCCATTTAGAAAATAAACAGCAGGAACAGGTCCCTGTAATGTAGTTCAGATTTGCCCAAAGCTTTTTTTTTTTTTTTTTTTTTTTAATTTATAACAGACTACTTTGGGGTTTTTTAATTGTCTGAAGAATGAAAAACTGACATAAATAAGCTGAAATTTTGTCTGTTAATATGAATATTTACTTTATTTGGCTCTGCTTTAACTACAACTGTTACTTTTCCAGTGAATTTGTTTATGTACATGCAAGAAATCCTTGCATGTCCTGGTAAAGTACAAATAAATTGCTACAAACTGATTCTAATTTCCTTTTTATCCTTTTTGTATTGTGAAACTGGAAATCTTTATGATATTGTAAATTATCAGCTGGTTTTCTGAACATAGTGTGAAAACACGGGACAATATTTTGATCTATTTGATAATTTTGTGGTTTTTTTGAAGAATTAATGAGCATGTACATAGGAATAGTGACTGCTTGAATACTGTATTTACCTGCACTCTTTGAGTACTTCAAGATTCCTGTATATTTTACGGAGTATAATAAAACCCAAATGTGAGTTCTACTAATGAATAATGTATTTGTATCTACTAAGCATTAATGACAGTCTCTTTTGTTGAACAGAGTTTATAAAATCTACTTCACAAAGTCTTTGCCATCATTTTGATTCTAAAGTGAGGGTGAACTATTTAAATTTAAAGTCATTTTAAATGTTAAATTACTTCATTATTCCTTTAGGCTTCCTTTTAAGTGTTACTTAACCACTTGTGTCTGTGTTCACTGTTTATATATGCGGTGTGTTTGAGCAGAATTAGATGACTTCAGGGAGATCGTGATTTCTGCGCTTTCTTCCCTCTGATTCTTTCAAGTCTGGGGCGGAGTGATGGACGTGCCTCAGCCGAGCACGCAGGCACCACGCAGAAGATCCACACTGGCCCATCTTCACATCCACTGCGTCTATTTAAATACCAAGGTTGAAGCAGCACGGACCCATTTTTCCTCCTATACTTGTGGAAAATCCCACCCAGAGTACCAGGTAGCGTGCCTGTCGTTTAAAAGGTAACAATTGCATGTTTCGGTTAACAAAACTGTCCAATTATTCTTGCTTCCAAGGAACTGTGAGAAGATGGTATTAACAGGCTTTTATTTTCTGTGCTTTTATTTGACTTCAGGATGACCTCTTAGCTCAGTGTGCGGGGTCCGTAGCCGTAGGGCAGTTTGTAGGAGGGGGACACTCCTGTCTCCTTTGAAAATGAACAGGGTAGCAGACACTGAGGACTGTTCATGTCCACTTGCGTGCCTGGATGATGGAGGAGAAAAAACTCAGATGGTTTAAAAGCTCCAGATTTGGATATGGAGTGCAGGCAAACGCAGAAAACAATGCTGTTGAACACCTTTGCTTCTGACCCTATGTCAGTCAGAAATCGTGCCTCTCTTCTGCTTCATTGCCACTCATGAGGAAGAAAACTTACACTGCATTAGATTGCATTGTTTTTAAGTTTTGTGAACAGAAAGTTCCTTGCTTCTGTGCAACAAATAATGCTGTCTGTGGCCTTTTCCCTTAGGGAAAAAAAAAAAAAGGCAGGTGGTGGCTCATACCTCAGTGGAGGCCTGTTCACTTCCAGAAAAATATATTGGAACCTCCATCTTTCTGGAAGTAATCCTTTTTCTTTTTGTACAGATGAATAGGGCACGGTTATTGTTACAAACTTTGTCCAAACAACCTCTTGGATTTTCACCAAGAGGGAGCAGTGAGCCTTGGCTGGACCACTGAAGCGGTGTGTTAGAATAAAACAAACCCTTTTTATCCTGAAGAAAAAAATAAAATTGAATGGACTTCAGGAATGAGGACAACTAGCTCTGCTCAGCTTTCTGTGTACTGGAACTTCTGGGATGTTTTATGGTTTTTCAGTTCTCAGGATAAAATGTTCTGCAGGAGGAAATACCGGGTTAGCATTAACTGCCCAGGCCAATATTGTTGCTTGCAGAGTGCAGTGTGGTAGCTTATAAATGCTGTTAAAATGAAGAATCGGGCTGTCTCCCCCTCTCCAAGTTGACTCCACTGTAATGAAAATGTTTCTTCTTGTAATTTAGAAAATCTTGACCTCTGTGTCTTCTGCTTTGTATTTCCTCCTGTTACTCTTTATTGCTTCCCCAGGCTTAGATATTGCCAAAATAGTCATATATGTTAAACAACCAGAGCTAGAAATAAGTACTTTTAAAACTTGGATCTTGGTTGTAGTGGTTGGTTTGGTTTATTTTTGTTTATATATTTTCCTGTTTAAAGTTCTGACTTGTTGAACAGGCTAAAGAATTAATGTTTGGTTAAAAAAAAATAAATTTAAAAGCTAATTACTTCAAGATTCTTCTCCTTTTAACATATACACAAAGGGCACTAAAGATCCCAAAGCTGAATGCAAGATGACCAAAAAGGAGCATGAGCAAATGTTTACAGATTCTTCAACCCAATAATTCTAGTTTTGAGGGGAATTAATCTTCCTGTCCCACCCAGAGATTATGTTCATTTAAAGGCAACAACTACCATAGTAATCCAGAATAAAATAGTCTGTTTATATTCTATTTTATGGGAAGAAAAAGGAAAAAAGAGACAATGTTCATTAAATCCAGTTGGTTGAGATAACACAAGCGCTGTTCTGTTAGCTCAGCTTCTTCATTGCAAAAAAAAGATAAAAACGTTTGTGAGCTTTTTGTTAATGATGCCATAACTGGGTGAGAGAATACGTCTGTAGAAAGACTGTAGGCAGCAGCGAATACTGTGTAAAGGGCTGTTGTCTAGCACATGCTTCTGAGAAGCACAGCCATGGAACATCTCTACCAGTGCTGGGTGTGCCCAGGGAGCCCATACTTCTTAATTCCATGTTTGGATCAGCTGAGCTTCACATCTTAAAAACTGAAGCCTACATAAAATGGGTGTTACAGAAACAGCAGTTCTGGTGAACTGGAGGGTGTGCCCTTTGGCTCAGGCACCGCAGGGCCAGTGAGGGAGCTCCCTGGGCTGCGGGAGGAGCACTGGGAGCTCTTTGCTTTGTGGCTCTGCTGAGGGCACGTAGCTGCTTCCCTAAGAAGTGCCGTTGTGCCTTTGGTTAAAAAGCACTGGTTACTGATAACAGTTAATTCCTCATAATCCAGTCCTGGCTGGAATCAGATTTAATAAGCTTGGAGAGAAGGGCCTTTATAATCTCTTCGTAAGTAGTTTAAACACCACTTCTGTAGGTCTAGATTAAAACTCAGCAAACCCATTTTAATATCAGGAAAAAGTAAGCATTTAAATTCTTGAAGTAGGTCCAGCAAATTCATATAAATCCTTAAATCCAAGACTGACTGGTAATTATTGCCTCTTGTAGTAATCTCTAAATGATTTGTGATGACTATAATGCTTTAATATGCTGCAGAAGCTGATGGGACAGTTGGAGAAGAAGTATTTCAGATTAGGATTAAAAACCTTTCTTTATAAATCTGTAGCTGTAACTCTAAATTGGACAAGGTAAGAATTTTGTAAAACACGGGTTCCTTTACTGAACAAAACCTGAGATGTTAAGCGTGAAGAGACACAATACAGGCCTCTGTTAGCTGTGATAGCATTGGCACTTTTATTTTTGTGGAGTCTTTTCCCATTACAATATCCATATCTTTTGAAGATGTGCAAAGGAACCACTGTGCATTAATTTGAAATGGCAAAAGAACTGGCTGTTCTTAAGAAAATATTCTATTATCCTATATGTAATTATCTATAAGCCTTATCACAAATATCCCTTTATTTTACTGCTTAATAAGAGAAGCAGACACCTGGCCAGATGTAAATAACACCCAGTCTGATCCATCATGTATCCTCTCATACCCACCAAGAGAAAAACTGTCTGAAATGATGGCCTTGGACAAAGCGTTTCTTTCAGTTATTTAGAGCCCTGGAAAGTTACAAGAGTGTTTTCAGGTTTTTGCTATGTGGGAAAAATAGTTACAGGTGTGACTAAATTGTTGAGCCTGTGGGCTTTTTCCTGTCTCTACAACTCATGTCTCAACTGAGTGCTCCTGACGGGAAGATTGTGAGTGTCTTGATGTCTTGCAACTCTTTCTAATCCGGTACCTCAGTTGCTTTAACACTGTTACTTGTATTCAAATAAAGCAGTATCTAAATGATCCATGCTTCCCTGGTGTTTTGTGTTAGGATAAAATAAGCTCCCTCCATTCCATCCCGTGTTTTAGCAATTTTCAAGACAAGTTTGGGAAAGGAATCTTGTGGTATTTCACTGTGTAACTGTAAATGTAGTCGAGTACTATGGAGCCTGAAGAGCCTTTTAAGCTCTCTAAATATTGTTGGTGTCACTAAATATTTAAAGAGGAGGAACACTTTACGCTCTTTTCTCATTAAAATTGCCATAGAGTCAACCAGAAAGTTTGCTATTCAGATTCACAACAGAACAAAACAAATCCCTGCTTCCAAGTCTTGTCAAACGACAGCCACCCAGGTTTTCTTTGCACTGTACCGGGGAGCTGACTTAGTTCAGAAAGCTTAAGACACTGAGGCCTCAGATGTTCTTTTATGTTGAAAGAATAGATTAGATACCTTAAACAGTTATAAAGCAAAATCTGAGGATTCACATCCTATCCTGTCGTCCATTTTTTTCTCCCTTGCAAACTTTATTTGATCTGTCCGCATAGTTTTCTTAAAAATCTTGCGTAGACTATTAATATCTTGCTGGATTGAGCCTTTCTCATCTCTTCTTCCAAGAGCTTGTTTGATCTGCTGTGGGTACCACTAAATCTTGTCTCCCACTTCAGACCCGTGCTGCCTACAGCTGCCCTCCCAGAGGAGGGAGGCAGGAGAGCAATCTCTGAAAGTACTTCCGTTGCTGTTGACCATTAAAAACTTGAGCAATTAACTCTCACATCCGCCTGTGAATATTTGGAGTTTTCAGGAACGCATTTCTCATCGCTTTTTTTGTTTGGGTTTTTTACCTTACATAAAGGGAGGAGGAAGGAGTCATTCTTTCTAGCCACTGAATCTGTGTGTGTGCCATAGTGGTGATTAGGCATTGTTCAGGTACTCTTTCTGTAACAGTTCTGAAAATGTAATTTTCTTCAGCCAGCTCTTTTTTTTCACTTTAAATGGTACATCTGAAGCAGCCAAAGAGGGCAGTCTGATTTTTCACATTGGTCCTTGTGTTTGCTGTGATGCTGGGCTGTTCATTAAATACCTGATGCTGCAAGACCATGCTGTGCCTCATGACAACGGCTTCCTTACTTCTGCCTAAACGAGCTCATGCCCACTTGTTCATTGTGAATATCCTTGATCTGAACAGGTTGTCCCAGGTTGTACCCAGTTCCCCAGCCTGTTCACCTGCCTCTCAATAACTTAACTCCCATGTCCTGCTTGCTAAATGTTCCTCTGGTGTGCTTTCTGGTGCTCTTTCACTGTACTTGAAGTATCTACACATCCACCTGGAAAACCCACTGGCCACGGTAATCCCAAAGCAGCAGATCCCTTATGAAGAAACCTCCAGCACCTCTGACTCATATGTTACTACTCCTACCTGGAAGATGGTTTCTCTGGTTGTCTTCCCCTTCCTAGGGGCAATATCAAGGCCCTTTAAAGACATCGCCCTCTGCTGTCTGTCTCAGACAGGGTGTTCCTTTGGTGCTGGTACAAAATTTTCAAATCCTGATTTCACTCAGGTCAACAGACCAAGTGATGTAAAGCTGTTCTAAACTTAAGCTGTATTTCCTATATGTCAAAAGATCCGTGTGTTTTGATTTTGTTGCAATCACAGATAGAAACCGTTTGGGAAGCTTTAATAAAACTGTTTATATCCATTGCAGAGAGAGTAGATGATGGGCTGCGTAACAGGATGTTAGGAGCCTGCCTGTGTGAACATCAGCCTTGCGGAAGGCTTCTCACACCTCCTCAATAAATGGTATGTTGCTTCCCTCCCCGTACACACGGGTTATAGGGAGCAGCGATTCGTTCAGCAGGGCAGTGCTGGAATTGCTGTTCCAGCACAGAGTTCCAAAACCCATTTCAGGATGGATTTTTGACTAACCTGAAGTTAGCTCTGTGGAACACACTTTGTATGTATCTCACAGATTTATTTTTTTTTTAGGCATAGCAAGTACATGTAATGCTATTTACATGTTTAGCCTAGTTTGTTGTCATAGTAAAGGTCCAGAACTAAATCCGAAACAGTATTTAGTGCAAAACTGTATGGTTTTCAGCCTACAAAATGGAGTGGGGAGGCTTGTCCTGAGAGCTGACATTGTCTGGCTGTTCACTGTTCCTTTCTTTTAGACTTGGTCATATGGTAGTAGAACCAGAAGCACAATAAGCGCAACAAATGCTTTGTTGTTCTACCCTGTATGTTCTGGAATTTGTGCTTCAGCAAGAACACCACTATGGGTGCCCAAAGTATTAATGATTTTTAATTAACCCTGCGGTGGGACGACCTACTTTTACATCAGCCAGTTCATCTTTAATGTGACATAGGCATTCCCCTCTCCATATTTCTGTCCACTACATGCTACAGGATAAACAAACCTGTTGTGTTGCATTATCAAAGTATGACAGAGTATGACTAGGTCCCAGATAACAGTAATATAGCTTTGAGAAGTAAGACTTGATATAGTCCAAGATCATCAATATTTATGTGCTTACTTTGTGTAAATATTTAAGAAACCTTGAGGTGGAAGTTCAGCAATCTCCTGGCTGTTTTGATTTCTGAAAACAGAAAGTGGGTTTGTTCAAAGCAGGAGCTTACTGAGCGCCTTTCAGTACGCATATTCATAGCTGCCACAGTGGTTTGAGTTTGAACACATCTGGGAACAGACTCAGACCAGCAAAACAGAGACTCAGAGCTCTGCTGCTAGTGCTCTGCCCCTCTTGCCCCAACTAACAGACTGAGCAACTGGAACAGGAGGATTCACTGAAGGAACAGTTGTGTTTATTCTGTTACTCACCACCAGCTATTACATAGGCAAAGTTGTAATGACCAGCAAAACCACACAAAATTATAATGCTTGAGAATAAATTATCTTGTCTGAATTTAACCCCAAATTAATATCCTTTGAATATTCTCTTCCCAGCTTCTTCACTGCAGTAGAACAGTTTACCACTGCAGTACAATAGCTACAGTACTCGATCCAGTTACTGCTCTGGAAAGAGTGGTGTGTTTTACTCATTTAGCAGCAGAAACCTGCCATCTGGCACATGAAGTATTTATGAGAAAACTCTTGCTGTCCCACAATTCATTATATGCTTTTCATAGCTCTTACTGAATGACTTTATGAACCATGTCTTAAAGATGAAGTCCAAACAGGCTTGAAAGGACCTATATTTTAAAAAGGGAAAGTTGAAGTACGTAAAGTACTTGAAAGTATGTAACATAGTTGTTGATATTCATTAAGGATCTTTTCTTTAAACACAATTTCTTACACAGTAGGCTGGAAGTTGTGTCTTAATATGACCTAGTTTTTCACAATTATTTGATACTCTCTTCCCCAGACTAGCTTTTCCATAGATATTCACGACTGGAATATTCAGTTACTGTTAAAAGTATATGAGAAAATGTACTGAGTTTTCCAACAGGATTAGAGACAACCAAATGGTAATGATTACAGCTGCGAGTTTTTGACTCTCAATGAAAACAAAAAAAAAATCACAGCGCCCTAACCAGAAATCAGAATGTCACCATATGCAAGGTCTATGTCCATATGCGTATATATTCTCATATATGTCATAGAATCATAGAATGTTTTGCAATAAAATGGACCTTTAAAGGTCATCTAGTCCAACCTCCCTGCAGTGAGCAGGACATCTTTAGAACTAGATTGTGTCATGCACAGTATTCATGTCTTTGTTCCCTTTCCTATTTTTCTTCCTTTTGCAATGGTTTCCTATTCATTTCTATTAATTTCCATCCTCTTAGCCAGGACCCTAGAAAACCAAAGAATTAAATTAAAAGGAACAAATTAAGTTGAAATGAGAAATTATATTTTCCCAGTATAAAACATCTCAACACATTACAACAAGCCTTTGTCTTCACAAGGCAGTTTTTTTACCTCTGGTAGGACATAAGCTACCAAGGTACAGACTGTACTTACAGCCTCTTAGGTTAGGTGCTTCACTTATCATTTCAAATGTGGAATTTAATCTATCCTTCATGTAACAAACACACCTGAAGTTCTAGGAACTAAAGACATTGAACAGTTAAAGATACATCCTCTGAACATACAGGCAGTTGTTTCCTCGTTCAAATATCTGTGCTAGTCCTTTTCATACCATCGTCCATATAGAGCAGCTGTCAGTAGGCCAGAAGATGTTCTATTTTTGCTTATGAAATAGTAGTTGTTTTTCCAGCCCATGTGATCAGCAAAGTCCAAGGTAATACCAGATGTCAGCAGTAAAGGAAAGATATAAGGGGTGCTCATATTTCCCCATAGCTGGAAATCTATCAGAGCAGTGGCATCTGTAACCTCCTGTCCACAAGTGCTAAAGCTGAGACCACCACACTTTACTAATGCACAGGCTTGGACGTAGTACGTGCCATGCACTGTATGGAGCCCATCGAAAACTCCCAAGGCATAAAATTCGTCGGTTAGAACAGCTCTCCGGTAATTTAAGTAACAGCAAAGCGTATTGGCACAAACCTGGAGCTCTCCTTTTTCCCCCCACGCAGGTACAAAAGTAAAGTTGTCGTACATCATTTCTGCATAAAATAGAGGAGGTTCATTTCCTTTTTCTGATACTCTGCTGGACATCTCTTCTGCCTCCTTAAAGCAGACTTGATCATCCAGTGAGGTACTTGTAGAAGCCTTGCATGTATGATGTAAGTTCCCTCGGAATCTTCCATTACTCTCCCAACTGGTTTCATAAACTGTGGTAATCACAGGAATCTCTGCTACTATGAGCTTGCCACCATAACCTTCCATGTTGTGGTAGATGAATGATTTGACTGGAGTGTATATGCCACTCCCTGTCATGCCCAAGGTAGGATGGTGGATGTTAGCTGCTAAAATATTGACATTGAAAGCTGTTGCAAAAGCTTGTTGAAATTCTACAGCAGACAACAGTGGGAGCTGGTTCATCCAGGCAGTTGGATATACAACTTGTTTCAATTTGTGTTGTCTGATGAGGTTCACTGCAGGCTCAAAAAAGAGTATATCAAAGCAAGTGAACATCCCAAACTTGCCAGCAAAAGGGGTATCAAAGAATGTATAGTCAGGCTCTGGAGGGGTATCAAAAGCATATTCAAAATACAGATTGTGTTTGCGATATGTGGCTACCAGCACACCATCATCATTGAAGGCCACGTTGGTATTGAACTGGTATCTTCCGTCCAATGGACAGTGAGGATCAGTGTGCTCACAGGGTTGCTTAGTTCCTAAGTTTGCCACAAGGAATATTTTGTTCTTCAGTGCCATGCAGCTCAAACGCTGAAGAACCTGGAGAACAGTATGGGGAAATAAATGTGAGCACTTCACAATACAGAAGAGCAACTTTTCCTTAAGCAGCTATGACTTATTTAATACTTTTCAAATTATTATTTTCAACTGGAAATTGAACACATTTGACTGTATCTGTAGAGTTTAAAAGTACTGATGATTTTATGATGAAAGTTACTGGAACCAGGAGCCAATAGCTTTCTAGATGGAAAAGTATTTCAGGTATTAATTTCAAAATAGTACTGAAAAAAATATCTGAGTTTTACTTCATGAGAAGTAAAACAACAAATCTATTTTTTCAAGGGTGTTACTTTTCAGAAACTTCTGACTGTTGCAGTACCACCAATGGCTTTAAAACTTAAAGGTGAACTGAAAGCTTTGACAAGGCAGCATAACTGATCTGTGTGTGCCTTTAGAACAGCCAATGTCTAATAGTGATCATTTGTACCTACAATGGCTTGTTCCTGCAACTAGATGGTTTTACTCTGTTGTGTTTTTTTTTTAAGTGATTACTATCTACAACTTAGAGAAGTAGAGATGTAAATGCATAGACTCTGCAGTTTTAGAAAAGAAATATGAAAAGTTAACAGACTACAGTATTACTGGGGTGTTTCTTGCACGCCATAGAGAGCTGTACCCAAAACCGCCAGTACTACAATATCCAAACAGGGTCTGAATAGAAAACGAAGTTCTTGCTTGCTTGCCCCTGATCATTGGCAGTAAAGATTCACAGGCCAAAGTAGGTCACCGTTTACAACTGTGATTCATGTTTGCATACAAATTCTGCTTAGTGGGCACATGCATGATTACTTTCATTATACTGACTACTGTGACATTAATAAGAATGAATAGTTTGTATGACTAAGCATGGTTACTTTCACTTCAGGCTTAGAACAGTCGATGAAAATACTATTTTGTAACCCGCAGGTCACATCTTCTGTAGTCATGCCTGGTCTGTCCTAAGCTGTGACTTCTATAACATTGTAGCAGGTCAAGTCCTGTTACTTGTGCTAATTGTTGTACATGCAGTCACCAAGTCGGAATGTTCTGATATGATTAAGTGATAAAAACTAGGTAATGAGAAATCAAAGGTGAAGATACTGCTATGTTGTTTTATGCAAAACAATGTTGTTCAAAATAAAATCACACACAATATATCTTATTAGAGAGTAGTTACCACTTCATAGGATGAGGAGGAGGAGATGACAAATCCAGATGACCCATAAATGAGCTAATCTTCTTGTACGTGTGTATCTAAAACCCTCCTCTGCTAAGAATGAAGCCAGCAAGAACTGGAAGTCTATGAAAACAGAACCTGGTACTACGAGCCCAAATCTAGCACAAATTCAGTTATTCCACCACTCTGCAGAAATCATGCCCACATTTACCTCCGTGTCATTGAACAAATATGGCTCTCTGCATGGATTCCACTTCACCGAGTGTGAATGAAGAACAAAATCTAAGTAGGGGTAAATGGAGCTCCTGGTGAAGTTGAAGCCATGGATTCCATCTTCAGGGAAAACAATGATCTGTGCCCCCTGTATGTTAAAAAAAGACATGTTTTGCAGGCAAAGCAAAACCTACCTAAATATGAAGGGAAAAGAGGGAATCTCATGGGTAAAAAGAGGTGAAGAAACTTAAGGATAACCCAAGTATATTTTGACAAGAACATTGTTTGAAAACTTCTTTTGACTTCACAGTAGGTGTAAGTGTATAAAAAACCAAAAAGCTTATTTAAACTGATGCATACCTTTAGCTTGAAAAATAATCTATTTAACATTATTTTAAGGGCATGCAAAGAAGAGCAGGCTTTATTCAAATTCTTACCAAAAGTATTCTCCATTCACAGGAGTCATAAGAATGACATAATTCAAGTTAAAGATGGATGGTGTTAAAATCTTTTTTTTTTCCTTTTCAGAATTGGTCTACTTGCAGATGAACTTTGCCAAAGGCACATCATCACTTAGACCAGGCTATATATCTCGATTAGGTGTATAGGGTTCGATAGGGTACTGGGAATATTGTTTTCAGAAACATGCAGGCTCTGCATGGCTTTCCACAGTCAAGCTGGCAGAAATGTAGCCATGCCAGGGCTAGGCTGGCTCTACCTGAAGTTCAGGGAGATCTGAACTGCTCCTGAAAATGGGGGGAATTCCTCTTAAATCAGATACAACATCAGTCACTCAAACTCCTGTGACTTTTCAGCCAGTTCAAATGTGTTATCTATTCTTTGGGATAATTTATGTATCTTGAATGCAATACTGCATAAAAATAGCTATTATGCGTCTGGACCGTGATGCGCAGTCATCTGAATGTCTCAAAAAAAAAGATTTCAAATTATATAAAAATGGTAATTCTTCTGTTCTAGACCAACAGAGTTTGTGAAACTTACAATTCAATTCTTCTCTGCGGAGGAACAATAAGTTCTGCTTCCCCTGACTAAGACCACCTTCAGACTTTCTTGGGGAGGCAAGTATAAGAGGCCATGCATAAGAACATTCAGAAATACTAGTCTCCCTCCTCTAAGTATATTTAGACTTAGAACCATTCGATGGAGGGTAGGAGAAAGGAATGGAAAATTTTTTACTTCCACAAAGTTGTTAATGGTGGAACATTCACTTTCAAAGTGTTTAACTTCCTTAGTTTTTAGAAACGTTCAGGAATTTCCATTGAGAGCACTGGAACAAAATCAAATCCCAAGACAGCTGCCTGTAAGACAATCTTTCAATAGAAACATTCCATTTAAGAAAACAGAAAGGAGCTAGACATTCAGACCAAAATAGAAAATTAATTTCCCTATACTAAGTAACTATAGGCATCTTTTTCCAAGCTTGGAATAACTCAAGTCAGACAAGCTGCTAATTGGCCTGATTTTATTCAGAGCTGCTGGCAGGTCAGAACGTCTGAAAAAAACAGACCATAGTTATGTATATAAATACGGCTTTAGTTGCCTGGGAACACCAATGTGAAAAATTATCCGCGAATAGCACTAACTCTATATATACATAGGGCACACACAACTGCTACTAAGCTGCGGCATACCTGTCTTGCAGCAGCCACTACTTGCTGTTCATAGATGTCCAGGTTTCTGCCCATAAGCTCCAGCGCAGACCGTCGATCAACCAGCGCCTTTGGGTCCGGACTCAGCACGGACTCGTGTTCATACACGGCAGCAACGTAATGTCCCTCCCTCTTAACTCTTCCCAAGACAACTCCATAGCAACAAAAGCAGATGGACAGCTTCCAGCACAGGTCCACCATGGTGTATGCCATAAATCTAGAGAAAAAAAAAACAAACACAACAGAAAATGGTTGGGGAAGAATAAGCAACAAATTAGGCCAGGAATTTAAACTCACAATTAAATACGGACTGTTACGGAGCCTCTTAGCAGTGTTTGAACTGTGTTGTTTTTAAATTCCTGAATGACCACATGCATACTGTTTCTAAACCTGAAATCTATCTGTGTTGGTGCTATAAATAACTCTGTCCTGTTTAAAAGCATCTTACCTTCATATATAATTCTACTGATCTCTGCTTGGTTTCTCTTTACAATTAACTTCAGCATTAATTTATAGATTATTGCACTGTATATCAAAACATCTGTGGGAAAACTTAAAAGCATCTGGCAAATTTGCAGTTACTCCCCCATTTGGCGATGGCAGCTGTATTTAAAAGTAGCATTTCCTAAAATTACTTGGACACTGTATTTAGTAGTCAAGTAGAAATAGAACTTATTTTATTGATAGAGAAACAGGTAATTGCCAAAAGAATTACACTAGACACTACTTCTGTATTTATCTATTTTGTTAGCATGAAAATGCCTCTCCTGACAGATTATGGATTTGTTCTATTCCAACTCCATGTATGTAATCTAATAAACTAATTTGTCTCATACAGTGCTACTTTTTTCCATATTTATAAAAACGTTGAGCACAATTCAGATCTGTATTCTTCCTATACAATGCAGATAGATTAAAAATGCTTTTACAGTAGTAATAATAAAGCAAAAAAAACCCACACAAAATGCAGAAAATTTGCATTACTGAGCTTTTTTTAGAAAAAAATGAAGAATTAGTGAGCCTGGAAGGCTGAGGAACTCTCTCTAATATGGTCTCCCCATGTAGCCTTTTGACTTCACAAGTTGGAAAATACTTATACAGAACAAGGACGGACTGACAAAGTCTGTGGCTGGGCAATACTTAAGAATAATGATAGAAATGCCAGGTTATTCCAAATTATTGTCATAATATAAGAATTCTGTATTTGTCAGTGTTACTAGAATCACTAAGGGGTTAAATCTTGAATATCAGTGAAGTTGAAAGAACATGCAGGAGAGATACACTGATGCTATATATTGATAGCTCACAGTCTTCCAGTTCATTTACTGACTTTTTACTTGTATTTGCTCCTCAGTAACTCTTAGCCAAGAAAAAAAAATGTTCCAAAACACACTTAGCACCTTTCAATCTTTGTGATCCATAACTCCCAGAATTTTTCCAAAGCAAATACAGACTGAATGACACATGCACAAAAACCCTTCTCTAGTGCCTATTAGGAGTTCAACAGGAAAAAAATAATCCATTTTAAACTAATCCCATTTTTATTTTTATACGTTATATTAAATGTAGCTTTGTACCTAAAAAAGAAAGTCTATGGCAAGTTAAGTTAAAATATCTCCGTTCTCTAAATTCAAGACTGAAAAGCAGCTAGTAAGCAATCCTCAATGCTGTTTTAGTTTGTTGGTTGGTTGGTTGGTTTTGTGGGGTTTTTTTTGTCTAAACACCAGCTGGTTTAGTATCTAACAATTAAAAAACTGAAGTGTGAGGAAAGCTATTCAAAAAGCACTTAGTAAGTAGTATCTTAATTTAAGCCACTTCTTTGCTTCCATGAGCTCTAAACACTCTTTGCAACATTGGCTGGATATCAACACAATCCCATGTAGGACAGGAAAATCATAACCCCAGTGCCCATGGTTGGCAGAAGACTTGTTTGCTCAATCAAAAAGTTTTCATATTTAGTAACATTTAGAAGGGTCCAGGAGTAGCTTAGCTACTAGGTGCTACTAAGTTCAAGTACATATTCATATTTTCTTGAGCTTTAATTTGCCAATGTGTCCATATAAACATGCCTTCGAGGGTAAACTTAAGCTACCTAAACCACAATAAAAACAGAATAAAGCCTTGGCATTTCTGTAACCAGTTGTATTAAAGATACTCTATTTATAGTAACAGTTTTGAGCAGTGATGCACAATAAGCCACCCTTGCTATTTTGCATCTTGAGGAAAACACTCATGGGGGAAGGAGGTGAGATTCAGCAATGCATGTCAAGAGGAGAGGATCAAATACTTTGTCCTGTGCAGCTCAGCTTTGCAAGTGAAATACCAAGATATGCATGAAGGTGTAAAGCAGTAGCAGGAAGAGGGAGAGGTGAGAAGCCTCTCACAGTTAAGGAAGTCACTGAAATACACTCTGTTGCACTTTACTGACAAAACTATCTTTTCTATTTCTGTCATCCCTTCGGGGCCAAAATGCCTATTTAGGGCAGGAATGGGTTCTAGTCAGCCATTCCTCAACAAAGTTGTCAGCTAAGATGTAATTAGAGTTCACTGTTACTAGTGATGGAAAAAGTTGGAGAGTTTCAGATCACACGTGATGCATGAGAAAAATAGCCTTTCTGCCTTCTAAGCCAAACACATTAAACATAGAAAATTAACAGGGAACGGGCTTCTACAAAATATTGTATTTTACAGACATTCTCACTTTTCTGCCACGGTTTATTTGCTGGTGGTCAGAAACATTCAGAGTACTAACCTGAATCCCTTCCTCACACAAGAGGTTTAGCACTGAACATCCCGCTACAACAATCCCATCTGGCTGAACCTGGACCGACTAAAAGAATTTAATGACTAAAATAATTCTGAGATTTTTTGTGATTACTGCTAGGCCTACAGACAATGTCTAAGCACTTATGTGAGTGCTCCCTAATGCCTCTCCCCTATTTGACTGCTTAAACAAAATGGAGAGCTTATAACCAGCGGGGCTGTGACAAGCCCCAAGGCTGTATTTGGGGACAGTAACCTTTTCAGCCAAAATAAAGATACCATCAGGGTTTATTCAGCCCTTAGGCTGCAAGACTCCACAGAAGTCTCAGCCACACACTTTTTTTCCCTAATGGCAAGTGCTACACTATCAAATAAATCTTTTCCTTGAAGAGAAGTTAATTTGTTTAGTGTCTACAGAGCTGTCACCTCACCTGAGCCATGACTTTAAAAGAAATTTTCATGAACTGAAATGCTTTATAATTTAATCTTTTTTCTGTGTGCCTTTCCTGTGATTTATGTGGTCTTTTGCCTGGCAGATACGCTTTGGTAGGATCATCACACCCAAGCAGAACTTATTTCATAGCAGTGTTGCTGTCACGCAGCCACATGTTATAGTTCTTTACAAAAGGTAAAAAGACTGGTGTCTAAGTCTGGATGCTGATTCAGACAAGGTTTTTTCCCCCCACTCACAGTGCATGGTGAAGTAAAGCATCCAGTCACTCACTTTTCAACAACTCTGGCAGCTCTGCCCATACAGAGGTGCACACAAAAAGCAGTATGTACTCTGCTTCTGAACACCTTTACGCTCAGAACACAATAGACTATAAAAACCAGAAGTAGCACAGCACTAGTCTGAGTCCTCTTAAGCACTTAACAGCAAATGCTTGTCAAGCTGTAGCAATAATTACTAGGCAAAGTATTAAATTTGCCATGAAAAAATAATTAAAAGTCTTTTTTACATTGATATCCATGAATTGTGGTGTTGCTGCCATTCTAATACATACAATATATATTCTGTATAACGTAGCTATAGGTATAGATATAACGTAGATATAGATACAGGTATAATTATAGATGTATAGTAATATACAGATGCAAAAACATAGTGAAATTTTCCCACTGATTCCTCCTGTCTACTGCTTTTACATTGCGGGACTGTATTTTAATACAGCAGTTTCTAAATTTTTGTGAAGGGCTTTTTTTTTTTTAGCAATGCAGTCACAGCTCAATGTAAACAAGTTATCCTGCATTTCCTTTTCTGAAAAATGTTTATTCTGTGCGTGATGCGTTCCGCAGCCTTGCTCCAGCCTCCCGGCTTTCATCCAGAGGCACAGTCAGCTCTTACGCAACGTTGCCCCTTCTAACATAACCTTTTACAGTAGAGTTTCACGCACCTCACAGGATTCCTGAAATACACTTCGCCTCCCAACTGGAAGACCTACGTTTCGAGCCTTAGGGCCGGGCAGGGATCCCCTCCCCGCCCCGCCCCGCCGTGAGGCCGAGCACCGCCCTCCCGGCCTCTCGCCCGCCACCACCTCCTCTCAGGGCCGGCACCCGCACGCGCCGCTACCGTTTAACTGCCGCCCCGCGCGAGCCTCCCGCGCGGCGCGACGGGCCGAGCTCCCCCTCCCTGCCCCTTGGCGGCGGCTCCACTGCGACAGTGGGGAGGGCAGGCGCCTCCCGACCTCCGATTGGGTGTCCGCTCCAGCCAATAGGAGGCTTTTCCCAGCCGCCGCCCCGCTCCCCGCAGCGCCGGCCGGCGGGGTCAGAGGCGGACGGTCGCCAGCTACGGGCCCGCCCCCTCCGCTGCCTCATTGGTCGGGCGGAGTGCCGCTCAGCACCACTCGGCCGTCGGACGGGCAGCGGGAGTCCCGGTCCGCCCTCTTCCCCGGTGAAGCCGCTCCGGCCTGTGCCGGGGCCGCGCGGAGCCGGTATGGCCTCCGGGAGCGGTGCGGAGGGAGAGGCGGCCGTCAGCGGGGCCCAGCTCATCGCTGAGTCCCTCAAGGCTCAAGTACGACGGGGCGGGGGGGGACCCGCGAGCGGGCAGGGACAGTTCCCGCGGGGCCACGGCCGGACTGGGCGGGGTCAGGCCGCGGGGTCCGGGGCGCTGGAGAGCGGCGACTGTGACTCACCGTGGGCGCCGGTGCCGTCCTCCCGGGGGCGGGCAGAGCGGGCGAGAAGGGCTGGCATGCCCCGGCGCTCTGTGGGAAGGGGGGAGGTGCCGCCGCGGCAGCAGCGGGCCCGCCTGGGAGCGCTCCGGCCCCGCCGGGGCCCTGTGCCGCCGTGAGGGGGTCGCCCCGGTGCGGCTTTCCCCAGCCCTTCGCTTCCTTTTTCATTGTAACGAGGTTGTCCCTTCCCGAGCTCAGCCGTAACCATCAAGCGATGCTGCCCGCCCTCTGCCCCTCTGCTCCACCTTCACAATTAGTAAAAGTTTGTTGTCTGTAAACTTGAAAGGATGCTGAACTCGTACTGGGCTTGGCGAAGGAGTTTCTGTTTAGTCCGTGGTACACGGAAAGGCAGTTCAGTTGCACTAAAAACAGTTGTAGCCTTTTCATCTCTACGTTTCTGGGGCATGTTACCATCCCAGCTCTCTCTCGGCATCTTTTTTTTTTCCTGTTAATTCGCTGTGAAAGCATAAGACTGTGCAATGTTACAAAGATTTTTCAAAAGAGGCAAAAGTTGGCATACTGAAGAACAGGAAGATGATAGAGCAGAGACATCCCGAGTAAGAAGTGGTTAATTAGAAAAGCTAAACATAGATTGTCTGAGAAGCTGGGCCGAACAGTTGTGGAAGCACTGGGTTTTGGAGGCCTACGAACAATGGAACAAGTACAGAGGACTGAGCTGGAAATTCCAGCTAAGACTGTATACATTCCTTCAGTGACTCGTGATCTTCTATGTGAATAGGTGTATTGTTAGGATTTACTTTTAGACTGCCTGTTTAGTTTGTATGTATGTGGTTTACTTGTTTAGTAAAGCTATCTTTTGGAAACAATTCTAATTTATTCTATCATTTTTCTTTTCAGAATATTGAATACATGTTTGGCATTGTTGGTATTCCAGTTACTGAAATTGCAATTGCAGCCCAAGCAATTGGAATAAAATATGTAGGAATGAGAAATGAACAAGCCGTAAGTATATATCTGGAAAATCTGTAACATGTAAGAGAGGCAAACACATGAGTATGTTTAAAAGGTGTTTTTGATTCCTTTACAGGACTTGAAATTCAACAGTATTTGTATTCCTGTAGGCTACTTAGCAAGTATTCTAGTTTTAACTTGGGTTATTAACATGATTAAAAATAATTTCCTCACATGTATAATTAGCAGAGAAGATTGCTTTGCGCTGCGAGATGAGATGTCGTTCTATTTATGACTATTCACTAGACTGTTTTCTGTTAGAGTGAAAAAGATGTGAAACATTCTGCTGTGTAAAGGGTGAGATACTTTTGCTTAGAGGAATAATAAAGTGAAGACTTGTTTTAACATTAAAATGTCAGTGTTTCTCTTCTTTGGGGAGTGGAAAAGGATGAACAAATAAATTTCATGTAGTGGGTTTTGCTTTGTTTTTTGTCCTCAGTGAAGATCTAGAGTAATTGCTTGGCAAAGGAGAATGTAAAAGATTACACACAGTGTATTCAAGATATACTTAATATTTATACATGTCATAGTTTTGTCACAGCTTGTTAGTTGTGTGGTCTGGCTGTGGAGGATGTGTGTACAGCTGCTTCCTTTAGTGGTGAAGGCAGTTGTGTATGATCTGAAATACACAGAAAACAAAGTTTGTCTAGGGGTTGAATTTCTGCCTTGTTTCTGGGCCAGATGTAGCAAAAGCCCATAAAACTTCAGAATAAACTGTTTGACTAGAAAGACCAGATTAAAGCATGGAGTTAAAAGCTAAGTCATACTACCAATATTCATTAGCTAATCTTCTGTGGCCTGCACTATGACATAAGTTTGCCAGAAGCAGCTTAACCTGTGTCCCATATGCCCTTTGAACGCTGCATAGTTGTGTAGCAACTTGATAGGGCCATGTGTTCTGTGTATCTGTCCATGGCTGATTAGGAATTGCTGTGATTGTTTAGCAGACTGATAACCCAGATTAGTTTTAAACTTAAAGATAAAAATCATTTACTAGATTGTTACTGGCTAACAACATACATTGCTAATGTTTGGTTCTTAATCTTTAATAATAATTAACACTACATATTCAAGGCAATGTATTCTTGATAATAGTATCCTAAGTTAGTTGTGAGTATATGATATGCAGCTGGTGCAGCATAGTTACTGCTGATGGTGCGAGCTGTCAAGTGAACCAAGCTCAAGAACCCTTCAGTAAGCACAGCTGGAACCACAGTGGGCATCTCTTTTTCTCCACCTCTTGAATTCAAGTACCTTTGTATAAGACATTTTGGTCTCTGAACAGATGTTACCCCTTGCCCTCCGTGCCTGGACTGTGGACTGTGTGCTGGTGGATGATGCTTTCCCAGGCCAAGATGGGTGCCTTGTCCTGTTGCGCATCTTTTGTTTTTTGTTCTGCTCTGGTTTTCCCCCTTGCTTAGCTATC
Organism: Trogon surrucura; assembly: GCA_020746105.1. NCBI lineage: Eukaryota > Metazoa > Chordata > Aves > Trogoniformes > Trogonidae > Trogon > Trogon surrucura. The sequence continues at coordinate 12,504,604 of CM036622.1, read as the reverse complement.
GCTGCTTTACCTAAAGCAAAATCAGTGTTTTCACAGATCTCCAGGTTGTGCTTTTTCAGTGACCCGTAACTTGCCATTAGCACGTTTTTTGTTATTTTGGGACCCTGCTTTCAACCTATGTTCTTATTTTCAAGACCTGCACTTAAGTTGTTTGTGGTAACTAAAGATGCAGTATACAGAGCCCAGGTTTATATGACAGATTCTCCTGGTAAGTTGGTCACCAGCCTTAGAGGCCACTCTTGGAACGTTGAGCATTAGGTACAGATAACGGCCCTGCTCTCGTAGACCTAGTGGTGTTGTTTTAACTGAGCCACTGGGTACAAAAATGCTTAACTGTGATTTACTTGCCATCAGTTTGCCTATTGTTTAAGTTGAAAAAAGGCTAATTAAACCCTGTTTAACGTGCTTCTGTGGGAGGAGCAGGCCTCTGCTTTGGCTACAGTTGAAAGTTATGTACAAAATACTAAATATGTATGTGATCGTTATATAATTAACTCCTATATTTTCAATAGGCCTGTTATGCTGCTTCTGCTGTTGGATATTTGACTGGCAGGTACATTCTGTATTTATTAATATTTACAGTAATATAATTTATAATATTAACCATGTTAGACTCAACAGAAGCTGGGAACATTTTTCTGCTTTGGAGTTGGGGTTTTTTTTGGTGTGTGCAGATGTAGGGCAGTTAAATTGGAACATGAATTTTAAAATAATTCTCCATAACAGTTGTCAATATCTCTGCTGCTGTGCTTCAGGGCAGGAGCAAGGAGGTGCTTAAGCTCATATAATATCGTTCATCTTAAAGCTTACTTTATTTTTTCCCTTTTAATATCTCAATAGTACCTTAACACCATTGGTATGAGGGGCAGAAATCATGCCACCATTGTTTGTTGCAACTTGGTGGACCTGCTGTACCTCAATCTCCTTGTCTGGAGCTATTGTTCAACAAATACCTTATCAATGTGGAGACTGGTCATGTGCCTTCCAGTCTCCCTCATGCTTCTCCTGACGCAAAGCTCTGGCTTTTCCTCTTTTGCTGCATTTTGCTCTTCATGTTGCTGGGATGTATTCTGTGGCCTGTGACTTTGCAGTGAGCTTCTTGGGCATCCCATTGATCCTTTTCTGAAGCAAACATCTGGTGTCTGCTTGCTCACAAATGCGGACCTGGTGATGCAGGTGATTATTCCGTATTCCATCTGCGAGCGTGATGCTGTGCTACACAGTTTTGTAGTTTTTCTTCCTTTGGATAATCCTGTGGAAATAAGCTGGGGTTTTTTCTCTTTTTTATTTTTTGTTTCTGATCTGTAAAGAGTCTGTAAAGCTACTAAGGAATGCTCAGTAGTTAATGATCATCTTTATCTCATCACCTGGAATAACAAGTGCCTCTGCCTGAATTAAACTGCAATAATATTTGTGTTGAATCAGGTGCGCTTCTTCCTTTCTGAGCTTTCTCCATTGATATCTAGTGCTAAAGTGGAGTTGAGAAAACTGCAAACATGAGTGGCTTACCGAGTTCCATATAAATGCTAGATGATGGAGCAGATGTGATAAAAGAAGTAAGGAACTGTGTTGTGATAAGCCTGCATATGTTGCAGACCTCTGTGTGGGTGGCACATAACAACTGTTCACTTGCTCTTTCAATTGGATTGATACAGCTAAATGATCTCTGATTCCCATGGCTATCTTTTGCCCTTTTTAAAAATCCCATGCCGTTCATGCATTTTGATGACGTGAGTAAAACTGTAATATTTTATACTTCAGAATCTTACTGATTTTTGTTGGTGGTATATTTGGTGTTCCCTGTGCTCACTTTCCTTTTATGTCTATGGTTTTTTTTTTTCCTTTTCTCTAGACCAGGAGTATGTCTCGTAGTGTCTGGTCCAGGTTTTTTACATGCCCTTGGTGGGATGGCAAATGCAACCATGAACTGCTGGTAATTTAATTATATTTTCCCTTTAAAATTCTAATAATTGTTTGCTGTTATTTTTTGCAGATGTTGAGCTTCACAGTATTTAGTGTAGGATATTTTTCTTTCTTGTGCGTAATGAGAAGATAATGCTTACCAGCCCTAGAAGTAATTTAGTTCTAGTTTTTGTATTCTTGTGGATAAAATTCTCCTTTTCGTCTTACCCCATTATGCACATATTGGAAAATGTATCATTACATCTGATTGTACAGATACATTTGAAAAATAAATCAATATTCAGCCTGCAATGCTTTATTGATCATGGAGAGAGTATTAGAGGTTTTTTCCTAAATTTAAATCCACATTGCCTTTGACTGACTGTATTCCATATGTGAACAAATTGACAGCTGCATTGTTAAAATCCATATTTGCTTCCCACGCAGACATTTAGAGCAGTAATTCGGTATTTAATTAAATGATGTACAGAGGGATAGCATTTACTCCCACAAGCTTTCACTGAGACTTGGCAACTTTAGCTGGTCTGCCACCGAGAGCTGTTCAGAAAGCCGTGTGAGGTATTTTGAGTAGCTCTGGTAATACCAAAGTGCTGTGGTCTGGAGCATTTGGTTGGCAGTGGCTGGTGGACAAGGGAAGCTCGATAATGGGAACGCTAACAAATCAAGTCTCTGACACATTGAAAAAACACCTGTAGTGTTCAAATTATTTTTTAAAAAATGGGTTATTGACCAAAGTTTTGCTGTCCCTATGGGACCTTAGAGTAAAGAAATATCGTATGAAAACCTTACCTTTGAACTGTCATGGATTTGGTTATAAGAAAGAAGCATTCATTGCACACACTATGGATTTGCAGGAGACATCTATATTTTCTGACAAACTTATTTTTGTCTGAGATAAAGTCTGTTTACCTGACTCAATCTTGTATAAACCTGTACTGGCAAAAGGTGAAGGGAGTGTCTTATCTAGTTTGGCAGAAGACAATATGGTAAGAAGATTGCTTTTCACTGACCAAACCACAGTGTTTGCTCAATGATTTTTTTTTCATTGGTCAGGTCAGGCTTGACTTTTGCCTACCATGTCAAAAAGGAGAGAAGTAAGCATTTGCAAACCCTAAATTTAGCCTGATGAAACCGATTTTCATTGGCTCCTTTGTTGGTAGGCACCTCCACTGAGGGAGAATCCCAAACTTGCTTTCACATTTACTGTTGACTGGCATTACCGTTGTAAGAAAGGGTGCTGTGCTTTGGAGAAGAAGACTGGAGGGGTTTCTGTTGAGTTACCTAATCAGCTTTCTAGCCTTTTTTACTAGACAGCAGCATGAATGCTTGGGTGGGCACTACAGAGACAGAGTGTTGCACGGGAAGAACAGGAGTAGCCCAAGCAAAGGACAGGAGAAAAAAAATACAGTGCACGTTGAGGGCTTTGGTTACAGCAACCTAATACAGTGTGCCATGAAAAGGGACACAGGCCCGTATGATCTTCACACCTTTCTTCTGGCCCTATATGCCTGCTGCCTGCCCTCTTGACAGCCCTGGCACTCTTCTGCCCCAAGAATTGCTTTCAGTTTATTATTCTGGCAAAAAGCCAACCCAACAAAAATAAGTAAATAATGTCATGTTAGATAAGTGGTCTAAATCTGCTCACTCTGCAGTCAGGCAAGCGTCAAGCGCCTACGTGAGGGAGCGGGTTATGCAGCTAGGAGCAGAAGTTAGGAGGGGTCTCCCCTTTCTCTGACAACAAGTCCCCTGCTCTGTGCCATCCCTGTGAGGACGTGGCGTGAGGAGACCAAGTTGTAGGGCAAGGTTAGCCCTCATCCAAGTCTCCCAGGTGTCGTGTGGCTCCGTGCCATTACACCTGGCATTGTTAATTTGCCACAGTGACTGAGCTTTGGCTTACTTCTCACGGGACTAAACTAATATTTGAACTAATGCTGTTTGTTTAAATACCTCAGACTAAGTGACAGTCATCAAAGCTCAGTCTAAGTTACTCTCCTTGAGCCTGGAGACCCATTCTGTTTCAGTCTCTTCCAGGTGAAGGAAACCTGTATCAACTGGAAAAGTCAAGCAGTCTGATAGTACAATGGCTTGAAAGCATAATTGAAATTTAATGTAATTGAAATTGAAATTCAATGCGGTTGAAAGCACAGTGTGCTTTTAGATTTTATTGCCTGAGTACAGGTGGGCTGGGTAGAAGAGCCTTTTGTTTACTCTGGAAGCTTGGCATGGTTTGCTCTTGGAGGTGTAAATCTGGCCAACTAGGTCCCTGAGGAAGCGTCGGTAAACTGCATTTCTGAGGGTAGAACTTTTTGATATTTCATGTTAAAAATTACCTACTGTGCTGCCACCTACTCTCCTGCTTCAATCTGAGCAAAAGTTTTCCTATTTCAGATTGGCTATGAGAATAGATTCTTAGGAAGAGTTTGTGATGGTTGGTGACATTTTGGTAAACAGTAGGATGGTGAAATACCTAAAGTTGCAGTTGAAATTCTTTTCAGTTTACTCAAGTACTCTCCTGCAAGTCCATAAGGCTTACTGTTCTTACTAGTTTCATTGTAGTCAGTGTTATTCCTGCCTCACTGGTTTTTTGACTTAATTTATGAGCACTGCTCTTAAAAAAGGCTACAGTATTGTGACAGTAGTATGGTGATTTTGTTAGGGGAAAAACTTCTTTCTGCATACACTTGCATAAACCTTAAGAGCAGAACTAAACCTCTCAGCTGGAGTTGACTTTCTTAAGAATAGAGCATTTTCTTAATTTTAGTATTGGGAAGTCATAGTTGTTTATTAAAATCTTTAAATTTGAAAAAGATAAGCAAGAGGAATGTAGCGTTTGTCACTGTGAACAGGCTGGTTATGTATGGATACTCCTAATAATTTTGCTGAGGGAAGACAATTGGCAGGATAAAATGTCTAGACCATACCCCAAATGCATTGTTGAATAAGGATTTTTCAAAGAGGTAAGATATGGCCTGAAGTTCTCATCTTGTCATGTCAGGAGATCAGAACTGAGATTTGTGATTTGTGGCAGAGAAGCGGCCTGGTTGTGAAGCTTGGGTGTAGATATACTCATCCCCAAATCTTATGGGTGATTAAATTTAGGTTTATATGTTGAGAACAGTGTAAATGTTTAAGCTTAGTACATTGTATAAATAAATGCAGTCAAAGGAAAGGCCATATCTGAAGAGAAATTGTTCAGGAGAAAGTGTAGAAAGCTGTTGACCCAGTATTTCAGTTTAGTGTGAATGAATGAGCAGATTAATAAGACAGCTTTCTTTTATTGACTCAGCATTTAGCATTTTAAGGAGTTAGACCTACGAGCTGAATAGAAGACCGGTTTTCATTCACCATAGGAAAATAATTTATTGTATTTTGTGGAAATGATGATAAAAATGTGTTCCTGTGAAATGTATAATCAATACTGTAAACTATTGCTGCCTTTCTCTCATAGCCATGAACTAATTTAAGAACAAGATTATTAATTTTTTGTTCATCTCTTTGCTCTTTGGGGTTTTTAACTAAAACAAGTGTAGGAAGAAGTGCTGCTGTGTTCCAGGTTGTATGCAAAGACAATTTAATCTTTCTGAAGATTGTGCCCTGCTGTGTTTCTTAGTTCTAGTGTTTGTGCATGTTACAGTCCCTCATAAACAAACATCTTAGTACTTTTTAGATCAATCAGTGCTTTTTATCTTTTTAGATTAGCTGTTGTCATTCCTCAAACCACCTTGTCACCTGTATTATCAAACTTGAATGAAAATTGCCAGGCTGTCATAGAATCTTAGAATATTTTCAGCTGGAAGAGACCTTCAATATCATCAAGTCCAACCTTTTCCTAGCCCTATCAACACCACTAAACCATGTCCCTCAACGCAGCATCTACCCTGTCCTTAGACCAGTGACCCAAAAGCTGGTCTGAAGTCTGTCTGCTGGCTGACACGCTGGTATTTAGAATCCCTCCTGTACTGTGCTTGTCATTTTCTATTCCTGTTGAGATTTGTGGATGCTGAAGGTGCACAACATCCAAAGAGCAGTAGAACTGGACTATAAGGAGAGTTTACAGGTGTGATTGCAGTTATAAAAAAATGCATGTATGCTTAAGGTTGTTTGTTTTTTAATATACTTTCTAGGCCTTTGATTGTTATTGGAGGCTCTTGTGACAGAAATCAGGAAACCATGGGAGCTTTCCAAGAATTCCCACAGGTACACAGACATAAAACTTTCTACAGAAAGCTTTCAGTTAAATAATTAACGTAATTTCTTCATTACTGTAGGAATAACAATCCCAAACACTAACATTTCCTAACAGATCTCAAAATGTTGTTGATTTGCTCCACCTACTGGTTTTAAATTGATATTGTGTAAATATAGCAGATTACCTGGAGTATCTTTGTCCATACTGATGTTAGAATCCATGCTCTGTCTTTAGAAATTGCCTTTGTCTGTTCTGAGATAGAGGAAAGCAAAATAAACTTTGTAAGGAAAGAAGCACCACTTTCTTGAGGGGAAAAAGAAGTACTTAAGCACTGAGGCGAATGAGTAGGTTTCCACCAGCTGAGGAACTGCCGCCTTCTGTGTGGGTTTTTTCAGCTTTTTGCTTTCCAATTGGTATTTTTTCCATTTTGTTCGTATTGAAATGAGAAAAAGAACCTGAGGAAATCACTTTGATAAGTCCATGTAATGGGTGTATGTGTTTATCCAGGTCGAAGCTGGTAGGCTGTACAACAAACTGTCTGTCCGCCCAAGCAGCCTAGAAGTTATTCCTGCTGTTATTGAAAAGGTATGAAAAAAATCTAAATTAGCAGCAGAACATCAAGTAACTCCTGTGTAAATTGTTTTGGTTTTGTTTTGGTTTGGGTTTTTTTACCGTAAATCGGTCCTGCGGATGAAATAGCTTTTGGTCCAATCTGATGCTGACTGATCTGTGCAGCATTTTTTGTTAGTTTCAGTCAGAGCTGGAAAATTTTTGTGAAAGAAATGCGTTTAGGGAGACATGCAATAGCTAAAAATTTAATACTCCAGCCTTCAGCTCTTTTACCACATTTAACAAGTGAAGGAGATTTGGAGGGAGGCGATTGTGTTTAGTTTTGAGTTTGGTTGTTGGTTTGGTGGGCTTTGTTGAGAGAATGGGAGAAAATGCATCCTTATCTCAGTGTTTCAGGAAGGGTTACAAAAGTCTCTTGCTACTGCTGTAGCAACACTTCACCCATCTCAGCCTAAACTCTGTGCACAATGATACTGCTTCCAGAAGTCCCAATTCAGCAAAGTATCTACCTGTAATAAAAGAACTGGAACCAAAAGTAATAGAAAATGGAGACACTAGTTGTCTTTTCTTTTTTTTTCTCTGTTCATGCTACTTTAAATAGAATTCATCATGAAATTTTAATTTAATATTTCCAAACCCAACAACTGATAAGGAAGTTGTCTCATTTTAAATTAAACAAAGAATTTACAGCCTTCATCTGCTGAAAGGCTTCAGCTGGCATGTAGGGGAAAATGTGAATAGTTATGAAAATTTGTATTCGTTGGTATAAATCAATCCATGGGAGCTTTCCCTGTGGCTCAGCAATATGAATTAGCATGTTCCTTCTCTGCCTGCGGAAAGGTTATCTTGTTTTTTACACATAAAGATTTTTTTAAATCCTGTCAAACAGTGCTTATAACTTTGATACCTGTTTTCTAGGCTGTAAGAACCAGCATATATGGTCGTCCAGGTTCCTGCTATATTGACATACCCGGAGATTTTGTGAATCTTCAAGTGAATAAGAGCTCTGTCAAGTGTGTAAAAATTATGTTAATTATTTTTCAAGCCACTGAATAAAAGAAATTTTAAGTTACTTTTCTGTTTTCTTAAAATAAGAAAAAGACAAACAAGAGCTATAGATTAAATAATTTGCCACAAGATTGAAATGATCGTAAAAATTCAGCCTCTAAATGTAACATTCAATCATTATGTGATACAGGTTATAGTTTGTAATGAAATGTGCAAAAAGGAATGAATTAACATGATGGTAATAAAATGATGTCACTTCATAAATCTCTGGAACAGCAGTACCTATAAGATTAAAAAAAAACATGCAAGAAAAACTTCAAAGCCTGTTTAAAAAAAAAAAGTGTCCTGTTCTGATAAATGCTTTTGAGTAACGTGGTGTGTAGCGTATGCAGTTTTATGCTAAACAATAGGTTTTCTCTTTGAACATTTCTTGTTCTGAATTTTTTTTATGAGCATGTTTTGTTGTGCTTGGCTTCCAGGTACATGGAATGCTGCCTCCCGCCTCCCGTCAGCACGGCTGAACCCTCCGCTGTCTCCAGAGCAGTGTCTGTCATTGCTCATTCCAAGCAGCCTCTGCTCATCATTGGCAAAGGTAGATGCCTTGATGTAACTTTGAACTGTACGAGCTCAGGACAAGAACAACGACCAAAGTGATTTCTCTTCCCCATAAGTGTTAGCCATCTCCTTACAGAATCATGGAATCATAGAACAGTTTTGATTGGAAGAGACCTTCAAGATCATAGAGTCTAAACTTTGTCCTAGCCCTATCAACACCACTAAACCATGTCCCTCAGCACAACATGTGCTCGTCTCTTAAACACCTCCAGGGATGGCGACTCAACCACCTCCCTGGGCAGCCTGTTCCAATGCCTTTTCACATTCTATTAAAACAAACAAAATCCCAGATGATGCAAATTTATTTAAAATTTGATGTTAGAATCTTTTTTTTTTTAACAGTGTTTTTATTCTGTTGTGTAACAGTTCTCTTTTTCATCTACTTTAAAAGTCAATTGATAAAATACAAGTTTAAGCAGAACTAAATCAGACAACCATTGTCTTAAGCCTAGAGCTTAAAGGATCGCTTTCAGAATTCCAGACAAATTCTGTTGGAATACGGAAGTGATATTCTCCACCTGCAACTCTGGCATATATGGCAAGAACCAGAATAACTAAAGGTCATTTTTCCATTTGGACATAATGAAAGTGCCAGCCTACCTGTGTGAAGGTACAAAGCAGCACAGCAGGTGTTGCTGTTACTTGCTCTTCTACAGGCTTCCCTTTGTACTCTACAAGTGTGTTTCATTCTTGAAAAAGAGGTGTCCCTGAACGTAGAGGGTGATTGTTCTCTGTGCTGGTTCACCTATTTTGTGCCTCCTTGTGTAGTATTAGTCACTGCAGTGGTGTTTCTTTTGAAGACACGGGTCTGCTAGGCTGTTTTCTTGCAGATGTGGCAGTGATCTGTATCTTGGAGGGAGGTTTTATCTTTAATCAGGGAGTGAAATGATTGAGATGAGGTGGATCTTGTCATTGATTAGGTAACGAATAGTAGCCGGAAGGCAGATCACAAGAGGTGGGTTTTTTCTTCTCTCTATCTTGATACACATGAACAAAAGAATGTTCTTTGAAAGTGAAAGGTAATGCATAGATATGTGTTTTATTGATGTCAGCAATTGAGAATTACAGAATCATAGAATGGCCTAGGCTGGAAGGGACCTTAGAGATCGTTTAATCCAACCTCCCTCTGTCATGGGCAGGGACGCCTCTCAGCTAGATCAGGCAACACATGAGGACCGAATGGGAATAGAAGAATCTACTTAATAAATGTATCTGGACTTTCTGCTACATATTGTTGTTAGCAGAATTTTATAAAAAAAGACAGAAGTTTATTCTTCAGCATTTAAGACTCATGGACTTAAGTCATTGCACAGGGATCAGTCAGTTATTCTAGATTGAGCAACCTGAATTCGTCAGCCAGGTACTGAAGGTAACATCACAGTAAATGTGTGCACAAACGTGTGTTTACAAGGTCATCTTTGAGCTTCTCTTTTTTTATCAAGGCCTTCTGTGTGGGCAGATTGTTACAGAGGATGTGGCACAATGACATGCAGGAGGAAAGCAAAAAATTACATGACACAACACAAAGGTCATCTCCTGTTTCTGCTGCAGAAGTCCCTGCCCCATAATACTAAACTTCACCTACTCGAAATTGTCATTTTATGTAAACAAAATCTCCTACTTTACCCTATTCTGCTTCACAGAAACAACTGAGTAGGTCAGCTGAAGTCTTAAAATTTTGTCAAAAGTTTTAACCCAAATACCTGTAGCTTGGCATGTTCTCTTTGGAGTTCTCCAGAATGAAGAATAATGGGCAGCTTTTATAATGGGAGATAATACTCCTTCTGCCACTAATGTAATCAGGTTAATCGATATTCAAACGAATATGGTAGGTTTCTCTAATATTAAGCAGATCTTTCATTTCATTCAGGTGCTGCTTATTCACATGCTGAAAACAACATCAGAAAGTTGGTGGACCTCTGCGGACTGCCGTTCTTGCCTACGCCGATGGCAAAAGGAGTAGTTCCCGATAACCATCCAAATTGTGTAGCTGCAGCAAGATCAACGTAAATATAAAGCAAGGCTTCTAATCCTAACATCTGAGGAACAACTAGAGATTGTGGTGGTCTACAAATGCCAGGGAAGACAAAATGCATACCACACAAATTTTTCAAACAGATTTTTTGCACCTCATTTTAGAGCACTGAAGATCTTGCTTGAAAAGAGACAACAGATTTAGGTGGATCACTTTTGACAAAGCTTAGAATACCAGCCAGGGAGACACTTTATCTGAGAGCTAATGTTCTGTAACTGTGAAACCTCTGACAAGTAGATGTATCAGTGTTCTTAGATGTATTTCATAATGTAAAATGAAACTGGCAAACAGTTTGTCTTAAATGTTTAATTTAGTGCACTAGGCAAACTACTAGCTTTTTAACACCAGAAACAGAAGCTCAAGATGCACATATTGCAGTTGAAGTTTTGCTGTCTGCTGTCTCTGCATGGTGTTTGCAGTACATCATTGGTAAATTGCACTTCATTTAAAAAAAAATTGAATAAGGTATTTCAAACTACACTGAAAGAGTATGTTTAAAGTAATTTATAAGATCTTTTTTTGGCTTTTGACAAAGTAAATATGAATGAACTACAAGGTATGAAGATGCACAGAATCAGCTTGTAGATGAAACATTTATATACTTTGAGATTAAAATATTGCCCATTATCTAGCATCTTAGCTTTATTGGTGTTAACCATACTCTTAAGAAAAACAAAGAATAATAAAATATACCAAATATACCAGCTGAAAGGTACATTAACAGTCTAAACTGAGAGCTCCACAACAGTCTTCATTTTGGCACCCACTGTTGCCAGTGTCACAACAGTGACTCTTTTGCTTTAACCTTAGCATCATTATAACATCTTGTTACCTTCCTAGTGTGATTCATTTCCCAAACACAGTGTGTTAGGAAAATAGTAATTAGTTTTCTTCTTGAGCTCTTAAACTCAAGAATGGCTTGAGGGTTTGCTCTTTAAAAGAATACAGGATTTGGGGGCTAATCAAGCAGCTTAGAGGAAGGATTACATGTGTGTTCTGGGGTTTACTGTGGTGGTTAGGATTACTTCTAATTTTGAAAACACTATTAAATTTAATAATAATTCTTCCTTATCTGATTCTCTTACTTCCTTTTGTTAGGGCATTACAGCATGCTGATGTAATCATCTTGCTTGGTGCAAGGTTGAATTGGATTTTGCATTTTGGTCTTCCACCGAGGTTTCGACAAGATGTGAAGGTTATTCAGGTAAGCTGGGAAGTGATTATCACTTGAAGGAAGTCATCTGTGTTCTAGCATTGCCTAGAGCAATTATTGTAAGGTTTTTTTTGTAGACTACTTCACGTGGCAAATAATGCAGTACAATGTGTATAGTTACAGTAGTTCTCCAGAAATACTTCTCATTAATTGTTCTTTTTACTTCCTATTTTTACTAAAAACAGTTCCAGATGTCAAGGACTTGGTGCTGCTGTAGTGAGGACAGACACTTCTGGAATTTCTGTGACTGAAAGCAAACTGTCTTGAAATTGTGAAACCTTTCATACTGTTTGACTGCTCTCTCAGCTGGATTTTTTTGAAATAGAATTACTTTCAGATCCAGACTCAGTCATTATAAGAGCTCAGTCCCTCAGAAATGTTGATAGGAAAAGAGGAAAGGCTATTTAACTAATTAATGTGTTTGTCAGTCTGCCAGCTCTTGGAAACACGAGTCATTACATTGTTTATGTCCTTAAAATCTCTCCTGTTAGACTCTGTGATTGAAGAGTAGTAGTTGAGTCTGTCTACTGACTGGTCTGCCTTCAGTGATCTGAAACATAATCTCAGATTCCAAGCTTAGCATCTTTTCCAAAGGAGTAACAAATTTTTAAACTAGAATTCCTTTTGATTTGTGAAATAATACATCTTTTATTTTTCCTTTTTCTAGAGTATGAAGAAAAATATTTTTACATCTCGTGTAAAGTAAACTTTTTTCCCTGCCAGGGGTTAGTTTTAAAATCTTTATTCAGTCCATAGTCTGTGTGACCTTGTCATAAGTTGGTGTTCCGTGTAATCTTAGAGGTCTCATACATTACTGCTAAAGAAAGTGGACAATTTTCTTCAGTGGTCGTGATTTACTCTTCAGTTTCTTTGTACTATCCAAATTTTTACTGCCAAGTAGCATACACAAACTTTTCTCAGGCTTTGTATAGACTTTTAAGGGTATACCTAAGCCTAGATTTTTAGTGCTCATATAATTATTGCTAAAATCAACACCTCCTTAATATTCTGATGAAATTCCACACAGGCTGCAAGAGCTTGAAAGAAGCAGGCAATAGTTTTAAGGGTATATATGAACTTTTATTAAAATGAGTATGTACCATAAGATTTTACTTTGAATAAGGGATTTCCTGACATCGCTTCAGTGAAAGGCAAAGGAAGTTATCTGTACAGCCAAAACAAGACATTGTCTAACAATATTCCTCACTGAAAAAAATTTCTTTTTAATATCTTTGAATTAATGGTGGGTTGTTTGTGTTTTTTTGTTTGTTTTTTTTTTTGAAATACAGATTGATGTTTGTGCAGAAGAACTGGGAAATAATGTGAAGCCAGCTGCAATTTTATTAGGTGACATAAGTGCTGTGACTAAGCAGGTAACATAATGTCATGTGTCCTCCTGTCTTGACCTTGATTTCCTTTGTTTTGTATAAAGTAAGTTACCAGTTAAAAAATTAAAACAGAAACCGTTCAGGAAAAAACATTTCTCAGGCAAAATAGTAATTCTGTGCATCCAGGCTGTTCCCAAATTAAATGTTAAATATTCTGATTAGTGTTACTGTGATTATGATGATGTCTTTCTTGATAACATTATTCTTGATGCTTTTGATGTTTTTTTTTAAATATGTTCAAAGAAATCTCTGCAACTTTTCAATGTTATTCCAGCTCTTAGAAGAATTCAGCAAAAGACCGTTGAAATATCCTTCTAATTCAGAGTGGTGGAAGACGCTAAGAGAGAAAATAATGAGCAATGAGGAAAGATCAAAGGTAGTGTTCTATGAAAGTAAAGAGCAGATTTCTCGCCTTAACAGGTACCGATGCACAGTCAGTTTTGTCACTGGTCTATATCCAAGCCACTCAATTACTTCTGATGCTCGTATCACCCAGATTTTGAAAATTTATACCATTCTGGTACAGGATTACTCTTGTCAGGCTTACTAACTGTAAATTAAGTATTCTAGGTTTTGTATAAATTCAAACTGTGTGGAAGTCACTGAACTTTGGGATTAGGCTCTTAAAGCCAGTAGAAGACCGTGGCCAGAGCTGCTGTATTATGGACACTGACTTCTTAAGCAATGGACAGGTACTTCAAGTACCTTGAGGTCATCCCAAGTGGAAGCTGCCTTGCGTGAAGATGCATTCTGTTTTCTTCTGTAATTGTGCTGCTGGTGGAACTGTGACCTGTGTTAAAAGCAAGTAGCTGTTAGGGCCAAAAGATCACAAATGCTTTGCACATGCTGAACTATGCAGCTCATATTCTGCAAGTTCAGGTGCATGTTTCCGAGACTGGGGTCTAAAATAAATTAATTCTAGCAGATCGCTGTTTTGAACTACCTCCCAGCACACAGATGACAGCTCACTTGGGGTTATCAATAGTCAAACCTACATGCAGAAATATTTCATGTGCATCTCAGGTTAAGCTGGATTTTAGTAGCTTCTTAGTGATATGCCATCCATGGATTGCAGAGCTGACTGAGCCTCAGATAAATACGTTATGTCACCAGGGTAGGTACAGAAAGAGTGACCCTAATGTAGTGCATGAAAGACCAAATACTTCAGCTTTATACAGCAGAGTGCATTTTTATTTCCATCAGTATTATTTGCATGTCTCAGTTCTGCACCTTTCTTTAAATTCTATCAGTAAGAGTTACTAATATCTCATATTTTTAAGGGATTGGCATTACAGAAATCCCTGCCTATGAATTATTACACAGTCTTTCACCACATCAGAGAACTGCTACCCAAGGACTGCATCTTAGTAAGTGAGGGAGCAAACACCATGGACATTGGACGAACTATGCTTCCAAACTACTATCCTCGTCAAAGGTGTGGTATTTTTCTTTGTTGTGCTTACTCAACAGGGTAGACCTATGTATGGATGTTTTTATTTAGCTGAGAAATATGATGGTACAGAACTTTGAATCCTTTTCAAAGGATTAAAATAAAAGTTTAGTATGTTGAGAAAGGGGTTATAGGAAGTTTTCCACTCGTATACCGATGTCCTGTCTCAGATTTCAGCAATTCTCTTTGTCTTCTCTGTGCCCTGCAATGGAGTGGTGAAAATTTCTCACTGTCTTATGGAAAATGAAGGAGGGGCATCATGTTGAATTTCCTGATTAAGATATTTTTTTCTGTGCTCAGCGTCTGTGGTAAATATTGATTTAAAATAAAAATAATATTTGGGATTCTCATGTTGAAAAGAATTCACACAGTTTTTCAGTTTTCACACTTAGAAATGGTGAAAACTGAAGATGAATCAACTCATCTTGAAAATTGGATTATATATTGGGCACAACTTCATGTGAACCCACATGCTTAAAATGTCGACGCTCAAGTGTTTTTATGTGACTTTAATCACTATGTGTAGTCTAGCTGTAATGTAAGAAGGAATTAAGTACTATTTCTTGAACGAGGGGGAAAAAGTGAATTTTGTGTGGTGAGGTGAAACTTCTGATCTGACTGTGAAGCTTGTGTCTTTTTGTGAAAGTAGCACTAAGATCCTAAATGGGCTTAAACTTTCTGTAAACAAAAAAACCAACCAACCAAAGCATACTTCCAGTAAAGCTGGGGGAAGAGTTCACATTTTTCCCCCCCTTATTTTAAATAAGGGCACAGTAATGTTGATGGTTGTCTTTTCAGATTATATTGCACGTATCTGAAAGCAAATTTGAAAAGTTAACCCTAGAATAATCTAGTTCTTTATGTACTTTTGTATCCATTATATGCTTCTGACTGAAATGATCTAACTTAATTACAGCTTTCAATTTGATTTCAAAAGTTGAGCGGAAGACTAAAATTTGAACAGCAGTATTTAACTGATGGCTTTCAGACTTCTAGTTATATTTTCAAGGAATTAAATATAGAAAGACTTCATATAGTCTGCCTATCTTTACAGTAATTTAATGGTTTTGAAATATTGTTACTATGCAAGCTAAAAGCATACAATAATAGTTCTTTGTTGTGGTAGAACTTGTGTATAAGAGCTCTTAATTTTAATTAGAGTTCCAGTATGTTTATATCCCTTAAAACATTTGCAGTCTTATCAAATGTTTGATTGAATATAATAACCTATACATCTGGTATCTCTTTATACCTGTTGTTTATGAAACAGTGCTTGAATAGTAATATGATGTTATTAAAGATAAGTCATCATGGATTAACTTAAAAGTTTGAGGAGAAATAAAAGGATAGTAATTCTGTATTCTCCCCTTTAGACTTGATGCAGGTACTTTTGGAACAATGGGAGTTGGACTGGGTTTTGCTATAGCAGCTGCAATGGTAGCTAAAGACCAAACACCTGAAAAGCGAGTCGTCTGCATAGAAGGAGACAGTGCTTTTGGCTTCTCTGGGATGGAGGTGGAGACTATTTGCAGGTAACTGGGTTTTGCTCAAGAAGACCCTCTTTCTGTATTGCCTGGATCAATCTAACTGGAAGGCCAAGGGCGCTGCTGTTAGATGGAGTATTCATAAAAGCACGTGCAAATAAGCCAAAAAATACGCATGATCGTGTTTATGCTGTTGTGGCATGTGTTACTGGTGATGAGTTTCAGCTGGAAGTTGATTTTTGGGGTTTTTTTTTTGTTTTAAGGAAAAGTAACATTTCTAACACCTTACAGAAAAGTGCAAATATTTCAGAATCCTTCCAGATGTGTCTTTTTGTAGATACAACTTGCCAATCCTGATTATCATAGTAAACAACAACGGGATTTACACTGGTTTGGATGCAGATGCCTGGAAGGAGATGTTAAAGTTTGGAGATCCCTCTACATGGTGAGCATCTTCAAAGCATGTCCTGTTTAATTAAAGAAGTGACCCAAATGATGATACGAAATTGGGAGGAGTGGTTGACACACCAGAAGGCTGTGCAGCCATTCAGAGAGACCTGGACAGGCTGGAGGGCTGGGCGGGGAGAAATCTTATGAAGTTTAATAAGGGCAAGTGTAGAGTTTTGCACTTGGGAAAAAAATAACCCCATGTGCCAGTATAGGTTGGGGACTGCCCTGCTGGAGAGCAGCACAGGGGAAAGGGACCTGGGGGTTCTAGTGGACAGCAGGATGACCATGAGCCAGCAATGTGCCCTCGTGGCCAAGAAGGCCAATGGCATCCTGGGGTGTATTAGAAGGGGAGTAGCAAGTAGGTCAAGAGAGGTCCTCCTGCCCCTCTACTCTGTCCTGGTGAGGCCACATCTGGAATATTGTGTCCAGTTCTGGGCCTCTCAGTTCAAGAAGGACAGGGAGCTGCTTGAGAGAGTCCAGCGTAGAGCCACAAAGATGGTGAAGGGAGTGGAGCATCTCCCTTATGAGGAAAGGCTGAAGGAGCTGAGTCTCTTTAGCTTGGAGAAGAGGAGGCTGAGGGGTGCCCTCATTAATGTTTATAAATATGTCAAGGGGGAATGTCAGGAGGATGGAGCCAGGCTCTTTTCAGCGGCGTCCACTGACAAGACAAGAGGCAATGGGTGGAAGCTGGAACACAGGAGGTTCCATAAAAATATGAGGAAAAACTTTTTTACTGTGAGGGTGACCGAGCACTGGCACAGGCTGCCCAGGGAGGTTGTGGAATCTCCTTCTCTGGAGACATTCAAAACCCGCCTGGACGCGTTCCTGTGCACTCTACTGTAGGTGATCCTGCTCTGGCAGGGGGGTTGGACTAGATGATCTTTTAGGTCCCTTCCAACCTCTAACATTCTGTGATTCTGTGATTCTGTGAAATGGTCATTCTCTTCACTTTTAATGCTTTTGTTATCCAGATTTGAAATGTTTCGTAAAGTGAGCTTAGTCCTAGGCTGAGTCCATATAAGTAAGAACCGGTTACCAAAAGCAACCAACCAACTGAATTCCAGACTATTGTTTATAAAACAGTGCAGCAGAGCTGACTCTCTATTAGTTGTCTCAGCTTCCTGCAGCAGTTCAGGCCCCACAGTAGAGAATTCATAGTGGACTAACCTACAAAATCAAAATCTCCCAAAATTACCCAAAATTTGTGTTCTGAGTTTACTCTGGGCTTCTGCTTCTGGAGCTGAGATCTCTGTACCAAGAGAACCAGGCTAAAACTTTGCTCCAGAAGATGAAAATGAGTATTACCCTATAAACATAGCTTGAGTGGTATAGCAAGCATCGTTCTTCTAGCCCAGAAAAATTTATCAGGCCAGCATAATAATCACTTTATGCTTTAAAATCGGTGCTCAGGTAATTAAATTGGTAAGTCTGATGATTCTTCCCTGCCATTAATCAGAGGTTTTCAATTTTGTTACAGTGTGCCTCCTGTTTCTCTCCTGCCAAATTCACACTATGAGAAAATTATGTCTGCCTTTGGAGGTAAAGGATACTTTGTCAGAACGCCAGAAGAATTGCAGAGTGCTCTGAAGGCAAGCCTGACTGACAAGCAAACACCTTCTCTTATAAATGTAATGATTGATCCACAGTCAGAAAGAAAGAAACAGGTATATATATGTTTTCCTTTCTTCTTCTACAAGCTTCATGTGGGCAAGCCTCTGAAATCCTCAAAGTATCACCTAAACAGTAGAGAAGGTGGAGATAGTTGCAAGTCAGAAAGATTGTCTTAAAATTTGAAAGATAGGAGAACTGGTGCTTTTACACTGTGTCCTCTGCTTTCCTTGGGTTTTTGTTTGGTTTGTTCAGGATTCTTTTCTTCATTTTATTGTTATTGGCTGGTATTATTGTATAGTCTCTTTAATGACCGTCTCCAGAATTTAAAACTGTTCCTTTTCATTCCTGACAAAATGAGATGAAACGTTTTTGAGCAGTCTTTGTTTCATGCAGATTCCAACTAGTAGTTAATACATATTTGTATCCTGTTCCTCTATCCATTGTGATATGTTTTTTTATTAATTTGTTTTTTTGGTTTTTGCTTCCAGGAATTTCCGTGGCTGACTCGTTCTAATCTGTAGCAGAAGATGGAGGTAGTGATGATGTAACGCAGTGCATTAAGCAAAACTGAATTGGTTTTTGGAAGTGGAACTGGTACAATATTGGAACAAATTGTGATTTTTAGAACTCCTATTAGAAGAATCTTTTAATGATGAAATTAAGTAATTGTAAAATATGAAAGACACACAAACATATACCAAGCTTTCTGGAAGATTGTACAGAAACACTGATGATAAAATTATATACTTATTTTACTCAAAGTTGTACCCATCAAGATTTGTGAATTACAATCTTGGATGTTCTAGATGAAGGCAGTAACCCTCTAGATGAGGGTTTTATGCTGACTGAAACATAGAAGTCTTTGGCAGTCTGCAATTACAGTAGTTTCATTTTTAACTGACCACCAGCATGTTACTTGTTAGAAACTTTGTCCTGTAAGGACCAAAACAAAGCATCTTGTGAAAAGGTGCTGATGGACATAATTTTGTGTTCAAACCCTTTAGGCTGGTAATCAGTGCATAATTGTACAGGTTCCTTTTTCAGCTTCTACTGCAGACAGAAGTAGTGTATTAAAAATGCAGACTTACTCAAGGATTGAGATTCTGTGTGTTGCATTTGCTTTTTGTTAGCTGGGACTTACGGTGCTTGTAGGAAAAAAAACCACAACAAACTTAGATTTTTGTTTGAAGTGTTGATCTTTGGAAAGAGCTGGATTTATTAGTGAGGTTTCCAGGATTAATGGTTCATAAATCTTTTTAAGCAGAAGCATTAAGAGAAAACTACCAACAACAGGAGAACAAAACAAACAACAACAACAAAATCCAAAACCAAACCAAAAAAAAAAGTGTTAGGCTGGAGCTTAATGTTCGCTTTGGCTGACAACACAAGGCAACCACCAGCGTTCACGCTGTGGCTGGGAAATTGCGCAACAAAAGTTCTTCATGCAGTGTGCTTACTGTATAGAAACTCGGTGCCCACCTCACCCTGCCTGTGATGCAGAGATAACATTTAAAGCAGATAACTGACCTACCTGAGAGTTTGCTTTGTGTTTTCATCTGTTGTTGCATCTGACAATCTGTCTTAAAGCCCAGACTTTATTTCACTATGCACATATCATGGCCTGCAGTAACTACTACTTAGTATACTACTAAGCAGGTTACTATATATTTACATCTGTCTTAAATGCAGTGGGAGGTTTTCTGTTGTTACATATATAAAAGGGAAAATTCTGGCTCTGATTTGGGTTTTAGTTGCTTTTTTGTCTATTATGGCATTGACATAAAGCGTTAGTTAATGAGGGGAAGGCACTTGGATGACCCAAGGAAGAGAAGGACTGGGCTGGCGGGGGATCCTGGCCTACGGTTAGGTTTGTTACAAAAAACTTGGCTTATTAGTCCTTGCACTTCAGTCTGGGCCTGACACAAGGCCACGGGTCAGTGTTAGGCAGCAGAATGTCTCTGCACACTCATGCAGACAGTATCTGAAGTATCTGAAGACAGTATCTGACGTGAGCAAGGGTACCGTGCAGTCTGAGCGGAGGTACCGCTACTTGCTGCATGGGTGAGAATAGCCACGTGGCGCTATGGATGCTTGCGTCAGCAAAGGTAATACTCTTAGGAGGGCTAAAAAGTGCAAAAAGGTAAAATCCAGAGAATCTATACAAGTCACGAACGTGTGTAAGGCTGCTGAGACAGCAGAGTTGCTATGTTCTCTGGGATACGCCACAAGGAGTGTGGAATGGCATTGGATCTTATCACTGATTTTGTTTCATTCTTCTTTCGAACTGTCAAAAAAGGATTTTTATATGTTGCAGTGATTAGACACAATTATGATGATGTGAAATATCTGCAAGTGCTAATGCTGGGACTGACTGCTGGGGAGATCATTTGCATTGGATAAGCAAATGCAGAAATTCTTGTTTCGTATTTGGAAATTAATAAAAAGTGATTTTCATACTGTTTCTCCTTTAATGAGAGTATTTGAATTATGTCAGTGCTTTGTGTCAGCTTTTGGAAAAGAGCTTGAGTTGGATTTTTAGAAAAGCTGTTGAATAACCACGATAACATGCACAATTTATTTTAATAAGTCAGGATGCCTGGAAAATGGTAAGCAAAGTATATGAAGCTGTGGAGAGGCAGTAACATTATTGTTAACGTCAGTTTGGATTTCCCTAAGCTTGAAAGGAATTCAAAAAAAGAATTAACACTGTATTTCTCATAGCTTTAAAGTAGACTAATCCCATGATATAATAAAAGTTCTTAGGTTGTTATTAATTTGGATTTTTTGAGATGAAAGAGTGCGTAATTTCCACGTAAAACCAAGGAGAGTGAAATCTGTATTACCTTGTTTATATAGCTTACCTACTCAATACTATGTTTTACACCACAGAGTTGCATCTAAATAGGGTGTTAGACAGGTGAAACTGTGTGGAAGACAAAAGAGTGCCAAGAGATAAGACAGAAACAAGTTATCTCTGAAATGTCCTGATTTTATTAAACGGGGCAAAAAATTACACATGTGGTAAGTTTGGGGAATGGTGACCCATTTGACTTTAGCCAACTGGAAACTTTACTTCAAAACCAGAGCGTGGAATTAAAGGTATTGAACAGACTCAAGACACCAAACTCCAGAGGAGGAAAATGCCTGGACCTCAGCCGAGGGAAGATGCTGTGGAAGAAGTACTGAGTGTAATCTACTGAGACATACCAGGAGATAGTGTTTGAATAAGGCAGAATTCTGAGTCTTATGGTTTTCAGGCAGATGAAGAGTATTTGAAATTTTGCTATACCTGCTATGGGTGACCTCCATCATTCATTAGGTTTGGTTCCCATGAAAACTTTTCTTGCAGGGGATTGCTCAGTTCATGTGGTTGGGAAAAGCAGAAGTTCAGACCAGCAGCGCTTGTCCTCTTCAAAGAGAGGGCACCGGCATGCGTGAAAAGGATTGGAGCCTGGGACTGACAAGTGGTACAGAAAAAGAGTTGCAGAGGTGTCCAAAACCCAGCAGGTAATTTGACTGTGGGACCACAGGTGAAACTATCAGCAGCCACAAGAAAATGGTCACGGATAGGGAAAACAGAGTCAGATTTGTTACTGTCTCAGCACTTCGCAAGGTAGTTTAAGGTGTTGAGTACGTGTTCATGCAGCCTCCAGGTATCCCCAGCTTACAAACAGGTGTAGTTTGCAGTAATTACTAACTTCTTTAATAATAATGTTTGATCTTTGGTCTGCAGGGAGTTCTGCAGACTGTCTGCCCTATGAATATTTGGGTATGTGTCGCATACATTTACCTTCAGTTGTTACAGCCATATACTATATCCATTTTGATGAGGAACCAGATGTACACTTGATCTGGCTAGAATTTTTGTCAAGCACGCATGCAAAATCCCACGTACACCTAAAACAAGCAGCAACACAGTTTTGGGCCTGCCAGTCTACCCAAGAAATTAGCAAATACCATCTGGAAGCTATAGTAAAAATGCCATTAGTAAATGTAAATGACTTTGTGCCCTATGTCGTTCCTTTATATTTTGAAATCAAAATCCCTATTGCACTTCTTTTTATGCTATTTAAAGAGGTTCTTGGCTGTGCTTGGTAGACAAGACAGTGCTTGGCTCTCCCCTACTTAGTGATGCTCTAAGGTCAGACCAGGTATTAGAGCTGATAGTCTTTATGACATACAGGCAATGTGACTTCTGCTGATTTATTTACTTATAACTGAATATTGTAATGAGGAAAAAACAGCTGTACTGAAGGAGACACTTGCTTCTTTTGACAATATGATTGAAACCAGATGGACAAAGTTTAAACAGGCCCACAGCAAAGCAGACCCTTCCAGCTAATTATGGCACACACTAATATGAGAATTATTTCAGTGTCTGTTCTATCCAGGAATCTCTAGGCTGCCTGAAATAGTGCAGAAATAAGTAAGAGAAATTAATAGAAAAACAATTTGCTTGCTTGAGTCAATACTCTAAGAAAATCTTGGTTTTCATCAGTCTTTTTGTGGGGATGATAGGATAAGGAAGCACACTACTGAAAATGTTTTATAGAATAGTTTGATCCTGAATTAGATTTTATTTTTTTTTACCACCTTTTTTTTTTTCGGCTACAGGGTGTCAGAGCACTCCACGTAGCAATTAGTCATGTAACACCTTGGGTCAAATTCTAGCCTGGATGCAGAGAAGGGGTGGTTTTGAAGACAGGATTTGAACTGCTGTGTTTGGGAGTCGAAGCAATGGGTTAG
This sequence comes from Trogon surrucura, assembly GCA_020746105.1. NCBI lineage: Eukaryota > Metazoa > Chordata > Aves > Trogoniformes > Trogonidae > Trogon > Trogon surrucura. Next base: position 12,481,922 of record CM036622.1, on the reverse strand, counting down.
CAATCCATCTGGGGTTGTGTAAATGGCCATGTCCACGTGAATGTTAGCATCTTAGAGCATCTTTGCACGTAGCTGATGTGAGATTTCCTCTAGTACTTAGTGTTGGTAATGCTATTATATGAGGGATATAGTGGAAGACTCATAATCATAGAATGGCCTGGGCTGGAAGGGACCTTAGAGATCATTTTAATCCAACCTCCCTGTTGTGGGCAGGGAGACGCCACCTCTCGACTAGGTCTGGCAACACGGGAGAACTGAACGGGAATCGAACCGGCGACCTTTGGTGTTTGAGCACCACGCTCAACCCACTGAGCTAAACCGGCCCTCAATATAAGCCTTTTTACACCTCCAGTCTATGCAGCAATGTAAGTTTTTGTGATTCTCGCTTCCAGAAAACAATCACTGTTCCTGGATTTTGTGCAGTGACTACCTGTAGCTGTTGCAGCACGAAACTTAGCATAACCTGCAAGCCCACCTGAGAACCAGACTGTTGGGCAGAGAGACCCTTCTACTCTCTTTACGGTGGCCCTGGTGAGTTTGCACACCTCGGCATCACCTTGCAGCTGCAATGGTGACTGCAGCGTCAACATACCCTCAGGCACTCATCCAAGCTGGAGCTCCATAGTGTCCAGAGACAAGTCCCTCTCTGATGAAATCGTCACAGTAAAAAAAAAAGTTGACGCTTTTTTGCAGTGTTTGAAGAACTTGTCGTCTGTCTCCTTGGCCTGTCGTTAAGATAAAGTACATGTATGGCATTGTACAGACCTTGGCATTGAGAGGTGCTGGTGTCAATGCTGGTGGGCTCGCTCAAGCACACCTCAAGTTCCAGCCAAATGCAGTGCTCACAGCAAGGAGATATGACTGCTGGAATTCCGGGATGAAAACCTCATTAGGGAGGCCATAAACCTTCTGCTTGCTCTGCAAAAAAAACAGGGATATCATTCAAGTGCTCAGAAGATACATAAAATTTGTTAGGAAAAATTAATCTTTCAGCCCTACCCAGGGATTTTAAGTTACCACAGATAGCAGCTAATGCTGGGCTTTGTTCTATCTCGTTTTAATCAGTGAGACCTTTATTACTGATTTAATGTGAGAGCTGTTTTCATCTTTGTGTGCCAAATTGCCACTTGGAAAGGATGTCTTAAATACAAATGATTGAAGCTTCAAAAGTAGGACTTTGTAACGGGTGGGCTAATGCAGCCTTAATTATAGCTCCCTGATTCTGCAAAGGGAGCTGGGAAAATGTATTTGTCTAGTTTGATTAGGCTGAGCTGTTATTCCTGTGTTTGGAATATGACAACCCCAGCATGCCAGAATGACTGGGCAACGTGCACTGCCAAGGCTGCTGCGGTAGGAGTGCCTCTCCACCCAAAGCCTGACCCAGCATCCCTTGAAACCAGCATGAAATCTGCCATCAGTTTGGAAAAAAGAAAAGGTAGTTGTAGAATGTAGGTGTGGGCTGCCCAATAGCTATGGTGCCAGAGAAGTCTCACTGAGCTCTGCTTGCTCTAGTGACATGGCCAGCACTTGTGACCATCCATTTGCTAGGAAAAAAAAAAAAAGGAAAAAAAAATTAAAAAAATTTGGAACATACTGCTTCTTCTTCCTACTCTTCTACTGTGACCTATTTCTTTACCCATCACTAGCTTTATAACGTTGGTTCTTTTGTCAGGCCTTTGGATAAACCCATGAGTGTGTTGTCCTCTACTCCTCCCCAAGTGAGTTCGGTAGCTCTGCTCCTGGTTTTGCATTCTGCGAGGCACAAGATCCTAGATATTTAGTGCCCGGAGGTATCCTAAGAGGAGAGGAAAACTAAACGTGGGAAAATGGAGTATCATGCTATTTTAAAGACAAGGTATCAATCTTTTTCAGGCCCTGATTTGGCAAGGCACCTATGCACATGCTTCGCTTCAGGAGCAGCTTCACTGATTTCACTTGCCTGCCTGAGGTTACGCTCATGATTAAATCTTTTCTAGAATTGGTGACGCTTGGATCCCACTCGCTTGATAGGGATCCTCTGGAGAAGGCTGCAGTGCCTGTGGGAGGGGATGTTCTCCTGGGTGTGTATGTGCTGGTGTTTGGATCCATGTTTACTTGCATCTTAATGGTGTAATTGCTGCATTGCCAGCATCCGTTTAGCTCTCTGGGATGAAAAATCCTGAGACCAGTGTGAGAAATAAAACAATAACATTAATATTTTTTCCTGCAAGAATGATAACAGAGAAAAAAAGAAGATTGAGCTCTGTGACGTTTAATTGATTGGACTTTTTGGCAAGCTAGGTGATAAATTGCTCAAATTAGGAGGTGTGAGAGCAAATTACTGCCAGATATTCTGATTTGTGCCTCCACAGCACTGCAATGATACTAGCCCAGGCAGTGAGTTCTGCAGACCTTTACTAATAGAAGTAAATAACAGCAATAGGCAATCCAAATTAAAATAATACAAAAGAATAACCTTGAAAACTAGATCCATCTCCTCTAGATGTAAATATCAAAACCAAGCTGAGTTACAGCCGTAACTTCTTTATGATTCACTATCTTAGGACATTAGTGGCTATTTATCTGCTTACTAGTAACTGTAGATTGATCTCAGTTGGCCAGGACTCCCATTGTCAAGGCTATTGTACACGTGGATTTCTATGGACATTTTCCTGTGGAATATTTTTATGTGAGTAATTCTCGGATTTTTTAAATTTGTCCATGGTTTCCAAGTACCTGACAATCCTGGATGTATCTCTTGATTCTCTGTGGACATATGAGCATGTACAATGAGCGCATCTCATGCAAGAAGCATCATGTGTTCTGCGTGATGATCTGCTCCTTTGCAGTAGATACATTGCAATAAAAAAACCCACACGTTTGGCATGCTATGTGTGCACCAACCAACCATTGAGTACATGAACATTTTGAGGAGCCGTCACTTTCTGCACGTTTGGTCAACGCATTGAGCAAGTCCATGAGATTCTTGCCTGTATGGACTTTTACTGCGTGTGCACACATCATAGGCAAACGTAGGAGTTCTGCATGTCTACCACATGATGTATATGGACATATTTCAGCTGTGAATGGCAGCCCTGCTGTTACATAACGTTTTATGCAGTCCCAAAGCAATTGCTAAATGATTTGTAGTTTGAAAGGCAAGGTCTAAAAGGCAGATGAAATAGGAAAAGAAAAGAAGACTAATATTATAAAGGTCAGCAGCTGAACTGTTGTTTCAAAATTGTTCTACTTTGCTGTGCCTTCCAGCATTACAAAGCCACAGTGGGATTCTTCTGATAGCCTTAATGGAAGTCACTTTGCATTATCCCATAGTCTTTAATCATGTCTATAACTTTTTTGTTCTGTAGTTTGTTCCATTATCATCAATAGAAAACAAAATTTATGCATGAGCATTACTCATGAGAGAAATAAAAAAAAAGGACTGAGCCTTTGAAATAGGTTTAAAAGTGCAAAGTTAGAGCTGGGCTGCTCTGGAAACAAATAACCTCTGAAAGGTATAAAAATAAATCACGTTCCCTAGCCAGTTTCACATTTCTATGGACACAGAGTATAGAGATAAGAGGAGGCCAGAAGGCCACCGCTTGTTGTGCAATGGGTAACATCCATTAAGTGGCTGAAGTGCAGAAAGGGTTCCTTCCGGAACTTGCTGGGCATCAATCTCCGGCCTTCACCCTGCTCATCCGGTTGGTAACCTGAAGACCCGCTAGCACTGGCTTGCCTTGAGCTGGCGCCCTGCCCTGTGACCTGATCCCCAGCTGAGTGAGTGGCGTGGGAGTCAGCCAGAACTTCATCACGTGGCTGAATTTACTTCATCACACAGGTAGGGGCTCTGTTCCTATATGGGCTTCTGAATTAAATTTAAATACGCCACCAAGCAAATGGTGAAACCGTTCGTTGTTTTTCCGCACTTGCTATGTTTTCACTTCAACAGCTGCCTTTCTACTTTAGATAATACTGTCTTCCAAAGTGACATGAGCTATGTTGTCCAAGTATTAAATCTAAATGTTAGGTGTAACTGATTCAGGTTTGCAAACAAATAGATATTTTTATTGTGAAAAAATTGTTGTTAAATAACTATTTAACAAGGGAAACATAATTATAAAGAATATTTTCCATCTCCCACACTAATTGAATGAACAGAATTCTTCTGTACTGCTTTGCAGACATAAGCTGTTATTGGATTAGTGCATTAACACTGGGTTGCTGTTTCACCTTTGCTCCACTCAGCAGAAGAGCTTTCAGGCTTTTGAACTAGAAAGTTTCAATTATATATCAAATATCTCAACAGGACAAGGGGTAATGGTTTTACACTAAAAAAGAGTAGATTTAAACTAGATATAATAGGGCCGGTTTAGCTCAGCCAGTTGAGTGTGGTGCTGAAACACCAAAGGTCACGGGTTCGGTTCCCGTTCGGTCCTCATGATCTAGATGAGAGGCATCCCTGCCCATGACCGGGAGGTTGGATTAAAGTGATCTCTAAGGTCCCTTCCAGCCTAGGCCATTCTATGATTCTATCATAAGGAGGAAATTTTTTACGATGGGGGTGCTGAAGCACTGGAGCAGGTTGCGCAGAGAGGTCGTAGAAGCCCCATCCCTGGAAACAGGGCTCTGAGCAACCTGATTTAGTTGAAGATGTCCCCGTTCATTGCAAGAGACTAGAAGACTTTTAAAGGTCCCTTCCAACTCAAACCATTCTATGAATCTATGATTGTCTTTCTAACTAGAGCTGTGTTCATACAGGACCTTGGGACTGATGATATTTTTAACTACATTCATTTTCCTTTGGCTTGTTGATGAAGTACCTGCCAACCAAAAGTGGATAGGACTGGGAAGGAGCCTTCTTTTTAACAAGGATTCATTAATTCTTGCATAGAAAAACTTCATAAATTCTGTTTCTTGGTAGGATCATCAGGATATTCTTCCACGCTTTTCTAAGAGGCTCAGGCCTGTGTTGAAAAGGTCAAGCAACGGCTACTTGAGCAGGTAAACTGTGCAGACTTCTTTTTTTTCCTCATGTGATGAATGGCTTTTGACATTTTTAGTTGCTATGGCACCTACTCAAGATAGGATTTATTTTTTTTAAAACTGCAGTTGGTTCCGTGTGATAAAGCTGTGGGGATCTTTATATTTGAACACTAAACTGACATTTGGGGTTCTGGAGTTCTCACTTTGAAATAATTTTTTCATGTCAGTCCCCAAAACTTTGTTCCCACTTAGACCATTGTGGTATCTTGTGAGATTCAGAAACTGCAGTGTGAAATTTTTGCTGTGTTTTTTTCCTTAAGCTAATGTCATTTGAAATAGAAATACTTCCAAAGCCATTGTATTTCTATTCAATGAACGCTGTTCCTGGTATCAGAGTAGCAATTCTAAGTAAGGCAAGTGAAAAATTATGCAATACATATTACTTCAGTTTCTAGCAACTGCATAATTTTTTAAATAAAAAATATTCCCAAGTATTTATTGGATCTCATTCTGTGGTTGCACTGTGGAGTTGTATTGAAGTGGGTTTTCACTAGAAAGGGAGAGGGAAAAGGAGACGAGAAATAAGAAAAACCTTTTTTTATTGATTGCTGTTTGGATGATAGAAACAAAGGCTTATCCTAACCTCAGAGCTCTGGTGCAGAGCTCTCTGAAGGGTGCAGAAGCTTTCTGTTGGCTTCGTGAGCCCGTGGGAACAGCTGGAGGAACGCACTGTTTGACTGAGCAGGTTCACAAATGGTAGATAGCTTGGGAGCCTGGAAAGCAGATGTCCGTCAAGTTTCTCACACCCTGTGAGACTCACTGTGCTGTGTGACGCTTCGCCTCCGCAGGATTGTCTCTATCACGTGTACCGATGCCACGGAACTCAGAGACAGGCTGTGTAACCTGGTGTGCATCCTTCTCATCTGGCGCGCAGCTCCAGTTAGCGTGGAGCGTGTTGTGCGTTGTCACTGTCAGAAGCAAAAAGCCCACAGGTATCGTCCGTTTTATTTTCAACAGATTCCATTCTTCTCTCACTGAAACCGAGAGCAACCTTGCAGCAGTTTCAGCTGGTAAGGCCAGTACCTTAGGATCATAGGAAACAAACCCCCTTTCTTGCTGTTTGGCATGGCCTGGCTTGCTGCTTTGTAACGAGAGCTCTCCTTTCTGTCGACCTAATGCTGGTCCCACCAGAAACTAACCAATTGGTGAACTACCACTACATCACGAGAGAGAGGTCTCTTCAAATGTAAGTCTAAACATCTCCTTTCAAGTCTTTTGTAGGAGATGGTGTGTTTTCCACAGCACAGTGTTTACCTACAGAGCTTTCTTCATGTGTTGGCTGAGAGCTAGTTCCTGTCAGGCTCAGAATTCAGAGTGATGGAGCTGCTATGACAAAAGAAAGACAATCATACATTGGAGAAACATCAATTTTCAGTCAGGGTTCTCCACTGAAAAAGGTGGATTGAAAATCTCTACCTAAGAACTGACTGAAAAGCTGATTGTACATGTTCTTTTTTAACTCTGAAGCAGCCCTTGCTCTCTGTATCACTTCTGGCCACCTCCAATATAGCACTTGCTCTCGCAAAGGAGAGATGTATTCCTTGTTCCTATCTTCTTTAGAGCAGCTCAGAGGGTGGATGTGGTTTGTAACAGAGTTCCTTGCAGTATACTTCAACCAAGATGTTAATGCATTTTTACCCAAATGTGTTTCTGTTCTAGGCTGTTTTGGCTCAGTTCTGAACCAGAAGAATTGAATTTCATAAGGGGTTGATGGAGGAGGGGAAAGATACGGGTCCTACTGTGTGATTTTAGCTCTTCGCAGTATTACTTGATTATTCAAATAGAACAGTACTTTTTTTGTACTACAAATTTCTACCAAATGTTCTATTGCTAAAAGAGTACAGGAGCACTTTGGAAGGATTTTAAATTGCTCAGTTGTTCCTTTGACTGATTATTGAGTTGGTCAAATGTTTTCAAAGGTGAATCTTTCAATAGAATCTTGACATTTTAACTTTTGAGCAATTTTTTCCTGCATCCATGCAGGCTTCTAACATGGGCATTATCCACTGCTTACCTTTATAATCAGGGAGCTGGACATTTATCTTGCATACTTAGGGCTTGTCATGATAAGCTTCACAGGAGTTATGCTTTTCCCTCCAGGGTGCAGCATGCTGAGAGAATTAACGGCACTTAATCCGTGGTCATCTTGGTCAAAGAAGAAAGAGACCAAATCTTTCTTTTTTTATCTTCACTGAAAATAACCAAATACCAAAAAGTAACAGACAGTGGAAAAAAAGTAGATTAAATTTTAAAATAAATCCAGTTATCCAAATTGTTACAGTACTGGAAAGAGATTTTAGAAAGAATTACAGTTTTATTAAGCATGTCTTTTAAGGATAGAAATATATAAGGCAAATGTGATCATTCCTACCAAACCATTATGTTTAGAAAGATTTTGTTAATGTTTGCAGCATCTTAAAAGTGGCAGCCAAGACTGGTTATTTGTTAATATGTTTGCAATGGCTTGAACGTAACAGCCAAGATCGTTTAACTGGAATTGTGGAAGTATATCACTTTGCCCTTTAGTAGTGTACTCAGTAGGAGTAAATGCCCAGGGGGACTTATCACCTCTATCAAGAGTACTTGTTTCAAATGGAAAAAAAATTAAAAATCAGTTATGTAATTAATCCTAAAGATTTCCTTGTTTGTCTTGGGAGGGACAATCAACAAAGAAAACCATCTCCATCTGGGAGAGAGGGAGTAATGATGGTTTTCACAGCAAGGGAATACCTCTGCCTTTCACAGAAACCACTGTCGGATTCTAGGCAGAAAGGAGGATCCCTTTTCTAGTTATTCAGAGGACAGATATTTATTTGCAGAGCCCTGCGAGATGTAGCAAGGCACAGGAACACCAGGCTCTTGTACAGGTAAAAAAGGCATATGCTGCTTTTCAGAGAGTCAGAGGTTTGTTTTCTCCCCAAAGAGCTGTGTAGTGTGCTTGCCATTACCAGCCATGGAACTGATAGCGTTTCACTCGCCCCATCATGGCACACGTATTGTTTCTTCCACCTGTTGCACCCTGTCAGTAAACTCTGTGATGTCTGGCACTACCAGTGATACTGTAATTTTCACTTAAATCCTAAATAATAATCTGTTCTGCTGTTTGTGGAGCCTTTGTAGCATCCCTCAGCCTGCACTGCACTCTGTAAATGAATGCAATGCTTGTAACTACTAGCGATAAGCAGATGTTAGGTCACTGCTCATCCCTCTGATTAAGGCAATTAGTGACCTGCAGAAGATGATCAGTCAGGGATTTTATCTATCTTGAAGTCAATGTCTGGTTGCCTGCACCCACAGATGCTGTTTATAGTCCAGTCCATAATTTCTCCCTTTCCTACTCATCATTATTATTATCCAAAGTGCCGTTTTGCTTCTGTTAGCAAAACCAGAATCCCCCATGCCCCAGTTTTAGCAGCTAATGTCCACAATAGGGGCAACTGATCCAGCACAGGAGTTAAATATAACCGTGTCTAGTGTAAGGAGAAGATTTAATGGGAAATGGTTGGCATTCTTTCTTCCTAAAGGCACGGGGAGGGGAGGAGAGGGAGAGAGACGTACACACACAGACACACACACGCATCCCACGGCGAGGGAAGAGGCAGAGAGCAGGCAAGGCAGAGAGGGAGCGAGGGCAGAGAACGAGCGGTCCCCAAAGCAGCCCCGCGCCGCTGAGCTGGACTCTGCCAGGGCGCAGCCAGCATGTTGGTGCTCAGCCTGCTTGTCTGGGGATCTTACCTGCAGTTTTTCTTCTGCTTTGCTTTGTCTCAGACTGCATACGCTGACAATATCTTCTCAGTTTCAGCAGGTAAATTGCTTTAAGTCTTGTTGCTTTTCCTTGCTTGGAGCTCTCTGTGCTCTGATTCTTGCACTTTCCGGTGATTGGGAACACAGGAGAAAAAAATAAATGCTTCGAACGTCAGATCTCGGTGGAGGGTTTTTGCAATGCAGACCTGACCTGACACATGCCAGGACATTTTGTTGCTTTGTTGTTTTTGCTTTTTGCTTTATAATTTCAGGGTTTAAACCTCTCCCCCTCCCCGTGAGAAATAATAGACAAGCTCCTCAGCTGCTCTAAAATGGTTTTTTTTTCCATTGGCTTCTACGGTGCTGTGCTAATTCATAGATCTGGCCCAATTACTATATTACTTGCATGTCTGCATGTTTCTTTCTATTTTGGATGAGCTTAGGTAGATTACAGCAAGGGAAAGAAAATTAATCTCAATGTATATCTGCTTCTATAAATAAAGCCCTGACCTCAATGAGCGCTGCCAGAGTCCGGCTGGATGTTAGCAGAATAAACATCAACTGGCTCTGGACATGACACTAACAAATACTCGCATGACTTACATAGCAAACAAGAGTCTGCTGCATGGAAAATCCCTGCTAGGCAAAGGCAAAACAAATTAGTTGTCAGCTGAGCCAAGGCACTGGAAATCCCACTTAATAGATTTTACAGTTTCATCAGCAAGACTTTCCTTTAGCCACGTTCTGTGCAAAGGAAGGGGAAAGTTGGTGAAAGCTCTGTCTCCATCTCTCCTTTAAGGAACTTTCACCAACTTATGGCAAATTCCTGTTTCCCACCTTCTGTCATTCTGTATCTGTCGGTAGAGATGCTTCTAACTAACATCCTGGATTCCTTCAGTGTCAGATTTAAGATGGTTCAACTGAGATCTGTAGGTCGAGGTCAGCTGTACCTACAGGTCCTCCCCATGTCTTTCACATGAAGACAGTAGTCAAAAAGGTGCACATTTTAAGACTATACGTACAACCAACCTAAGACATGAATTTAAGATGCATGGCCATTCTCCTTCTCTCAGATGTCTGTGGTGTGACCATACAGCCAGATGGTTTACATTCAAGGCATTTACCAGAGAAGGGTGGTCAGGAAGGTAGGTAGTGTGAGATGATTTCTGCATTAAGTAACAGTATGCATGGTTTCTTCCAAGGCTTTTTTTAAAAAAAACTTCTAAATTGTGCGGACCTAGTACATGATATTTCATTCCCGATGGTTTGAATAGTCCATTCATTTAAAGATACTCAGATTCTGAGGGCTACAAGAGTAATGCAGATATCCTTTGGGAAAAAGCACCATAAGATTTAATAATGCAATTATTGAAGTTCTGTAGTCATTTTAGATAGCTTTTAAGATAACATCTTGAGAAGCCTAATGTTTGAAGAAGCATATCCTTTGAAAAACAATTTAATCCATTCTTTCAAGCCTTTAGGAACTAATAATATTTTCTGCTAAGCTCTGTAAGATGCTAAAAAGCATTTACATTTATTATCATTTGTGTTCAGTTGGATATGCTTTTTCCATTATGCTGAGATTAGTTAATGCTGAGGTACAGGAATCATCAAGATCTATTTTCTCTGGTATATTACTTTGCAATAACGTGTAAGTTGTTAGACCCCAAAATTGTTTTGAAGAATTTACATTTATTTGAATCTTGTAAATGCCAGCCAGCCAAACAAGAATTTCATGTTTCCATCACCTTCATGGCCTGGCCTTTCTCTTGTGGTGCTCACTTGTCTGTCTGGAGAAGCCATTTAAACTGTCTTCTTAAAAAATAACAATTCAACAAATAACTTTGCACTTAGAAGAGGAAAGACTTACCATCTCTCCTGAAAACATAGTAAAAGAAGCAAATATGAAGGAAAATGCCAGACTCTGCTCTTCACAGTAGTGTATTTTCCACAGTGCAACCCCAGGGGCTTGCCTGCAAGAGATTCCGGTCAACCTGGGCCGAGACTTCTGCTGGCTGAAGCCCCTTCCTCCTCTGTCCCTGCAGGCTGACACCTTCTGATTTCAGGCTCAGAGAAGGCGTGAACCTGGCCGGGAAATCTGGTTTCCAGTGTGGCAGTTTGGGGAAATTTCCACCCCTCACACTGCTCTGCAGGAAAGCACTGCGCCGAGCTCCCCTAGCCAAGACGCTGAAAATCACCTTTATACCCAGCTAGCTCTTAGCAAGGCTTCTGCCACAAACTTTTACTTGGTAGTATGTGGAAGTATTAACATCTGATACATGATTCAGTCATAATCCCACAACCATAGGACTGGATTATGAGCCATACTTCGGGGAGCTGTTACATACCTGTGTGCCAGTATGACTTGCTAATCAGGGCTATTTAGTATGAAAGATGACATAGCAAAATCTCCTTTAGTGCTTTGGTTACATCTGCATTTTAAGAAACACCTCCTAAAAAAAAAGGAAAAAAGTTCTTTATTTTCTGGTGGAAATCTCACAGTGGGTACAGAAAGTGAATTAATTACATTTTATTTTAATGATTTCTCAAATGTTCCATGACTGTCAGCTGAGTCAATTATTTGTATCTGGCACCAGGATGTAATTGCATATTTAAAGAATGGATTTCAACACTGTACTTGCAAATTCTAAAACCAATCACATTTAGCAGTGAGAGTGTTCTAATCAACAACTTGTCTTCCCTATAGCTGGGAAAATGCATCTGGGTATTTTCCAGGTATGTCTGGAAACTTCTGGGCTAAAAGTACTTTTATTTCTGTCCTCACACATCTTTGCACAGCAACAGATCACAAATATAAAGGTTTACAGATAACAAAGTGGTAACTAGAGAGCAGAGATAATCAACCCGTAGGAGGGAAAAGTGTGGAATAACCGAGGAAGGAAGAATAATCTGGATCTTTGTTTTGCTGCCAGCTCCACCTTATAGTCCCATCAGCCTCAAGCAGCAGCACATCCGTATTTCTGGAAGTATTTTGAATGACTTGTCAGCTCCAAAGAGTTGGGTCTTCTGTTGCTGATCTGTTTCTAGAGGAAATGCTTCAGGGAGTAATATTACAACACAAGCATGTGACTGTCATTCCATGTGGCAGTAAAGACCCCAGGGTGGGTAGCTCACCTCTCTTGGAGACAGTGAGTATCGTTTGGGGGTAACCTGTCATATCCCACTCTTAAGACACCATGTTTGTGGTGTCCTTTATTACCATTTCTTCAGAGATCTGCTCTACTGAGGTTCCTGCACCATGCACTTGAGGGAGGGTATTTGGGTGCCTCTGCTCTTGCATTTATGTAATGCAAACTAGGTATGAATTTTGTATTCTTTTTTAGTAGGATTATGTGGACCAGTAAAAACCAGCCTAGAGAGAAAACTGACTTCCAAATTCAGATAATAGAAAGACTCTCCCGCTCCTTCTTTCTTCTCCCTTCTTCTGTTCATCCAGGCTAAAGGTTTCTGAGATTTTGAAGGGAAATGGGAAAGTGTTTAAATTGCCAGCAGCAGCTGGAAAGGAACACTATCTCGATGCTTCTTCTGATCCAAAATGCCTTTTTATACATACCACAAATGTATCCCTTGATTGAGTTTTCTCCTGCGATCAATATTGATACACAGCCTGCGAAATGTGATGGTACCATCTGAGCACTGTATTTCTCATATTTTCTTTGCCTTTTTTCCCCATTATTTTCCCAAAGAAAAGGAACGTACACAGCCTCTTTGAACTGGGAAGGTGAAAACACAATTGGGAGAGAGGAACCACGAAAACAAGTGGTCTTTCCTGACATTTGAGGGAGTTGGGACCCTGACTGCCTTTTTGTAGAAGGAATATCCAACCCCATCATTAGACTGGATTTTTTTTTCCTCTGAAGAAACAACCTGAAAGAACCCTAAATACTGTCAAAACAGACAGCAGAGATGTCAGATAGAAATTTTGGGGGTTTAAGGAGAGTAATTGTAAATATTTATTTATGTAAAATCACAAGGGAAAGAATTATCAGTGCTTGCAGGAGCAAGGCAGACACAGAAGGAATTTAAATCAGACCAACAGTAAAAGCTGGAAGACTCTCAAAGGCAGCAGACAGATCCTACCGAGAAAACAGCCCAAAGGGTGACTATCCAGCAGAGGTGAATCTCTGAGGGGCAAAACCATCAGTCCAGGGAAGGAAGCCAGACTGTGCTCTGGAAAGTCAACATGGACCCAGGAGGTTCCCAGCGTCATGATGCTGTCAGTCAAGGGGCTTCTCATGGAATACGTGTGAGCAGGAAAGCTCAGGTTAGGTTAAAATTCCCAGTGGAAATGAGCACTGGCAAAGACTACAGCTTCATTAGGAAATGGAAAGCAAAGTATCATTGGCCATAAGAGGAGGCAGTCACCTGGCTATGGATCTGACTGAGCAAAGGTCTTGGGACTGGACTCAGCTCGGCATTTGAAAGCTTTCTGTCTTGTTTGTGACTCACAGAAGCCTGAAAGGGAGGCAACCGATTCTTTCAATAGAATGTCTCTTCACCTTGAGAGAAAAAAAAAAACAAAACACCTTAGGCTTGGCCATTTGCACTTTATAGCCCAAATGAGTTGCTAGAAAGACAAGCCAAAAGAAAGGTTGTATAGTGGTTACCCTTCTAAACTGATAAAGCAGTTCCTGAGGAGCATCTGGGGAAGGTCTTGGACTGGGAGCAAAATAATGGTCTAGTGTGGTGTGGTTAGTGTTGCTTTAAGTAAATGAGTCTTTAAAATAAACACAGTTAGACTAAAGAATCAGCTGATTTGACTTCATTTGTAGTTTCTCCCCTGGTAGCTATATCTGTGAGAACACCAAACTGGGTTTCCTTATCAGGTCAATGTGGATAATATTCAGGGGTGAAATTGCCTGAGGACTCAAAGACCCTTCTCTGCTGGTGTATGGTTCAAAGCCCGCCCTGAGACAGGTGAGAGCAGAGCAGCCACACTTGTGCACAGCCAGTCCACGACTTCGTGCCTGCACCCAGCTTCGTGCACCTGACCTGCAGCCTGCCCTTCAGGAAGGGCAAGGGGAAGACCGCTGCAACCTAAACTAGCAAAGGACTCCTAGGAGGTCCTGTCAAATTAGCAGTAGACCAACCAGCAGAAGCCTGCTTCTGACCGAGGGACAACGAAAGGACATCAGGGGCAGTTCAGGTGGCTTTGGCCTTTGCCTTGCAGCAGTAAGTAAAAATCAAGAGGACACAGCCACTAGTGCAAAGCGGAAGCTAATTGCCACAAGACATCTCAAGTACAGCTCTGGGTATGCAAAAGGAGAGAGGGACTTCTTGTGGTATTACTGGATGCCAAGGCACTGGACTTGTCAAAAAAAGGTTCAATGACTATAATGCACATGAAGAGAGAGACTCCAGTTAAATGCTGCTTAAGGTGATTATCAGGAACTTTCATTTGCTCAAGAAAACACGTCAAAGAAGTACGCGGTTCCCCCTGTGTTTCCCTGTTCCCCCGGTTTAATATAAAGGTCGACCCATTTGGCTTGATATGGTGAGCTGAGCGGGAGGCAGAGGAATGCTGAAATACAGAAGTAAGGTTTGATACCTGGACTCCTGAAGTGCAGGAATCTGGAACTGCCTTGGTGGACAGTTCAAATTTTTTTTTTTCTGAGACGCCATTCCTGTTACAAGTAAGACAAGTGTCCAAATTCAGGCTGTGGAAGCACCTTCGGAGATGCAGTCTGAGCAAAGTCAATATTTTTAGGCAATTGTTTTCTGGTGAGCAAGTGACCCGGCTGCTAGGGACAGGGATCAGTACAGGAGCTGAGGCAGTTCTTGCTTGGCTTTCCAGTGAAGGGAGCAGTAACCGATCTGAAGGTTCTTCTGTAACCTGTGAAAGTTTCTGACAGGCACCAACCAGTCCAAAAGGGAACCTCAGCTGAAAGCCGTACTGCAGCTGCCATGGATATCCCAAATGGTTCGAGCAAGCTTGTCCACGCTGTATTGTTGCTGTGGTTCAGCACAGTACAATCTGTATTCCACAGATATTGGACATGTTGGTGAGTACTAGATTTTTTACTGTGACTAGACTGGGATGTGGTGGCTTAAATTCCAGCACAGTAATGCAAACTGCTAAAAATGATGTGTTTCCAGTGGAAGTCTGGGAACTCCATTGGAAAGCAGTCCATAGTGCTGTAATATCAGCTTATTCACTATGTATTTGTACGCAGTGCTTGTAGGCCTCTGCTCCCATTGCAGACAGTTTATTTGTGGGTTCATCAATATTATCAAATCCCTGCACAGGGAGAAAACAGCCTGTGACTCTGCATTTTAGCCTTCTCGCTTTTTAAAGCATGCTCATGTGGGACACAGAGGCTTCCCGTGGATAAGTTGTATTGGCACAGGAGTACCAGCAGCATGACTGCAGCAGGAGAAACTGCTATTCCTGGTTAAAACTACAGAAAAAATATCATTTATATTTACAGAGAAGGAAGGTTTTTGTCAGAATAGGTCATGCACCCCTGCAGTCTTTAACTCGTGGTGTTAGGATACTCTGTGATTGCAAAATCAGGGGACATGTTCAGCTGTAATGCAACATAAGTCTCACCCAAGACACATTCAGGAGACCTATTTCATGTTGCAGCTTAGTAGCCAGAAGATAACTGGAAAAGCCCATTAGTTACAGGGGGAGTTCTTTAAGGAAGACCAGAAAAAAGAGAAAGAGAAAAAAAAAACCAACAGGAGTTGGCAGACCCCAACTGAGAAGTTCTATTTCTTCATTTTTCCACTCCAAAGAGTCACTGCTTTAATGAAAAGGACACTGAGGGGATGCTTTCTGTACTCACATGGTGAAAGGGCATTTGGGCTGAGAAGATGGATATAGGAAGAATGCAGAAGAGGACTGAGACAGTGGGTGAAAGAGAAAAGAAGCTGTTAACCATTTTTCCTAGAATGGGCAAGCATGTATGAATAAATGCATGCGCCTGGGGAATGCACACAAGTAACGGGAGATGTGTTGTATAAAGAAGGGAATGCTACCATTTCAGTTTTCTTCTACCCAGGGAAAAGTGTTGATGGATTTTTTCTTTTTTTTAATCTTCTTGGAAATACAAAGGTAACAGCTTTTTACAATACCAAGTCAATACAGAGTTGTGGTTTTTTGGAAGGCAGGAGAATAAAGTCAGATGGGCTGTGAATCTGTTGCAGTGAAGGAGTCATGAGGAATTAATTTAGTCTATGGTAGTAAAGTTTCAAAGAGGAATTTGAAGGCATTTCTCTGAAGTCTTTCTTAAGCATACGGCAGCACCCACAGTCTCATAGGGATTGTCTGGGATTGTCTGAGCATACAGTGGAGCAACATCAAAGTCAAGTACACTTTTGATCCATGCCAGCACTGACAGATTATGATCTTGCAGTTGTGGAAGGATGGCACTGGTGTCTCTCAGCTTCATTGTCGCTAATCTCACAGATAAAGTGGGAGAGGACTGTGTGGCAGTGAACAGCACGCAAAAGTCTTTCAGGGCTGACACAGTAGCCGTCTTGCATTAATCTTTAGGGTTTCAGGCTCTTCTGTGGGTTGTAGTAAGTTCTCAGACTTTGATACTCAGAGAAATTCTAATATTATTCTGGTGTCACAAGCACTTGAGTTTTATAGTCTGGTTCATAAACTTACAGAGATGTGATTTCCCAGACTGTAACTCTGTTTCTGGTATTGTAATTGAGTCATCCATGGCTTGAGGGGACTTGCTTAACTTCTCTGTGCCTCAGTTTCTCATGCACTGAAGGGGAACACATAGAGTTGTCAACATCATTTAGCAGCGTCTACAGCTCTGGACCTCTGCAATAGAATACAATAGAAGGAAAATAGCACAAAATAAACCTGTTGTGGTTATTGGGATTTGTAAGACATGGGTTTATTTTACAAACCCATGTTATAACCCACTGAAGCGTTTTACCCTTCAGATTTTGTTGGGATTTTCATGTTCTTGTGAAACTGGAGCGCAGAGCCAACCCAAGCAAATGCCCCTCTCTTTGTACTGATCTCAGAATTTTTGCTTTGCAGCCAATCTGAGAGAACAGTATATAATCTTTTGGCATACGTGTTGCCTTCATACATGCACATGCACAGATTAAATGTCTGGACTGTTTGTAATTAGGGACTGAAAGGCCTTTCGCTTGCTTAGAAAGCTCATAGGCTCCTTTGCTTTTCTGCTTCTTGACATTTTTGCAGTGTTTTCTAATGCTGACCTGCAAAAATGCAGCTGCCTATTGCTCACCAGCCAGGCTGCGAGGGACTTACCTGGGGCCCCGGTGCTGGGAGATGCTGGGGGACGTGGGCTGAATATTAGGTGGAGACAGAGGACAGAGCGTCCTTGCTCCTCGGGCCAGGTGAACACTGAGATCTGCCGTCTAGGCATCGTGCCAGTGTTTGTGCTATTGTCAAGCTTTTTGATTGTTGACTGATTTTAAATACTTTTGTTTATTTATTTATTTAATCATTCATTCATTTTGACTGCATGTGAGTGTGCGCCAGCTGGTAAAGTACACATTACTGCTGTGACAGCCCTTAGCCACTTTGGGGATTAAAATCAGAGCATTTCCAAATTTTTATGAGTTTTTCTTGGCTGAAAGGAAATGTGCAGGGTTTCAGCTGGATCTTTTCAATTTCAAGGATGGGGAATGAATTTCTGATCAGCTTTGTTCTTTTCCTTAAAGATTCTGAAGCCCCATTTCAAACAAGAGGAAACCAGAAACAGGGGAGCCCCTCATCTCATTCTGTAACTCCCACAGGAGTTGCATGGGTCACCACCTCCTTCATGCAGGCAACATTATCTAAGCTATAGGGCTTGATATATTTCATTGGTTTATAGGAAAATATATATTTAGGCCACCAACTATAATTTCAAAAGGGTACTGAGAGATCAGAGAACTGAATCATACAATGTGTTTAGTTGGAAGGGACCTCCAAAGGTCATCTAGTCCAACCCCCCCTGCAGTGAGCAGGGACATCTTCAACAAGATCAGGTTGCTCAGAGCCCCATCAAGCCTGACCTTGAACATCTCCAGGGATGGAACCTCCACCACCTCTCTGGGCAACCTGTGCCAGTGTTTCACCACCCTCATTGTAAAGAACTTCTTCCTAATGTCTAATCTAAATCTACCCTGCTCCATTTAAAAATATTGCCCCTTGTCCTATCGCTACACTCCCTTGTAAATAGTCCCTCCTCAGCTTTCCTGTAGCCCCCTTCAGGTACTGGAAGGCTACCGTAAGGTCTCCCTGGAGACTTCTCTCCTCTAGGCTGAACAACCCCAACTCACTCCGCCAGTCAGACTGTCCAACCCACCTACAGGCACGAGCTGTATTCCCAGCTCTGCTTATATATCCTGAAGAAACATTTTGGGGTCATAGAACTTCATAAAATACAATTTGAGGAAGTATACATTGTTAATGGTGATGCATTTGGGGTTTTAAAGGAGAGCTTAATATCTGCATCTGTTCTGAAAAAAAGATTTTGACCTGTATGGCTCTCAAAAGGCACCTTTGATGAGTTCCTAAACTTTCCTAACTTAGAGGGAAAAAGTGCCTTCTTCACCTTGCAAGAGGTGTAGAGCATGGTACTGGGTGACTGCGGCCCAAGGTGTGCTACTCTCCTTGCGAGGAGGGTAAGAGGACCCTGAATGAACAGCAACAAAGCAGATGAAAGTCTCAGTTTCAGCCAAACAAGCCCACATTCATTAACCGACTAGTCTGACCAGCTTGATTATTATTAATTCTGAGCAGCATCTGAGGGGCAGAAGCACCTGTGATGCGGTGTCAGCCATAAGAGATCTCTGTCTAGCAGAGCCCTGCCTGTCACAAGCTGGGCAGGCCACCAGCCCTGCTCTTGGCATGACAAGCCTTTGGAGAGCAGCTTGGTTGCTCCTCAAGGCTTGCTGGGTCAATGTGGCCACAAATAGGAAGGTAAACACATGTTCAGATCTTTCCTTTCTTGACATTTCCTTCTGGCAATTGGCCTACAGCTTTGTGATTTTAGGCTAAAAGTTATTTCCATGGTTTACCTGTGATTTTTTTCAACAAAATCCCGTAATTCTAACTTGAACCCAGAACAGCACTTCTCTGGTACCTTGGTTGCAGCTGGGAGCATTCATAGGGCTGAAGGTTGGCTCTAGGAAGGCTTGGAGCCCTCCCATGAGCTCTGCTCCAGGGCACTCAGCCTGGGAAGGCTTTTCTCCGACACAGTGTTGGACCGTGTTGGATGAGAGTCCCCAAATTCCAGCTACAGCTGGAAACAAGCTATCTGCAGGAACAAAACGAAACTTTGCAACAGCATATCTAAAATATGTTATTTTCCAAAGCAATCAATTCCAGTATATGCATAGGTTTGTACAGTCACTTCTTGATACTAGAGTAACATACATCCTGGACCATAAAAATAATTAGGGTTTGAAGATGGTGAAGACTTTCTATTTTTAAGTTATTGTATTTCTTATGTTCTCTGAGGACAACTGCCACTTAGACAAGTCCTAGAAGGAGTTGTTCATTTTGTCGTTCTTCTCTTATTGCATACATTCTTTGATATGGAAGCCGTTGAAAGAGCAGTTTCCACACAAGATGTGTAAATGCAGGCTCTGTGTAGGCAGGGTCTTAATATTTCACAGAAAATGATGACAGTCCTATTCTGGGGCTGAGATTTTTTCCACTGGTGGGGACTGGAGTATCCTGAAGCTGTGTTTAGCAAACAAAGCTAACCTGGAACCTAAAAATATACATTGCAGTTGTGGAGAGCCTGTAAGCCTGTCACAGTAACCCTTTTATGGTATAAAACGAGCCGATACTCTAATGGTTGTACATCTTGGACGTATCGCAGTAACAAAATCCATACCAATGACATGCGGTGCTTATTGGAAGATCAAATTATAGCAGTCATACCTGTAGCCACTCTGTGACTCACTCCATTTTTTTTCTCCCTCTGCTGTCATATCACCTGTCATACCTGAGTGTGGGATGTTCTTGTGTCCAGGACCAGCCTTTTCTTAAATATTTTCTTTACAAATACACTTTCCAGAACATAGTCATGGGTATTGATGGCCTCCCTGAAATATTAACTGCCCACATTATTATATCATTGATATATCCTATATAACAGTAATAGCAATTAGTTGCCTTCTTTTCTTGTTTCCACACTGAGTACATGCAATTGCAATTTTTACCAACAAACCTGAACTGGATTTCAGCCTAACATGTGGTAGAGTAGTATTAGAATAAGACTACGAGGACTTAAAGCAGTGCCTTGGTATGGGGTTTTTTTTTCCACAATAAAACCTGTCCCACAGAATTTCAGACTCTGTTGCTTAAAAAAGAGAATTCAATTATTTTATAACCCATAACTTGACTTTAATCATGAGTACATATTTAAGCTACAGATGTGCATCTATAGTTAATTTTATCTTTGCAAAATATTTAAAGAAAAAGGCCTTTTTTTTTTCAAGTAGCAGTACAACTGCAGTAATACAAATCGTTTTCTGTGGTGCCTACTGTGATCTCTACAAGTGATCTCTTGGCAACTAAGCCACATCAGGCCAGCTTTGATACACTTATTCTTGTTGAATTATAATAATCCTATTGAAATTTCCTAATTGAAATTTAGCTAGATCGTAGAATAAAGTAAAACTAAGAAAGAATGATGTTATTGGAATGTGACCTAAAATGAAATATTAATCACATTTTATACCCTGTTAAATTACTGTCTATTGCTTTAGTAATAATGCAATTTAGTCATGATGTAATGTGTTCAAATATAATCCTGAAATTGACCACAGAAGTATGTGTCATAAAAACTGAAAACTTTAATTACAGCTGTGTAAATGTGACCTTTTCACATTTTCATTGACTCTTACAAGTATCATCACAAATAGTGTTTTGATGAGGAAAAAAAATCTGGATCATCTAAACTACCCTGAATTCTGCTGAACCAGACTACTCTGGGCAGCTGCTTTCTGTGCATCAGGACTGAGAAAACGCCGTCACCATTAACGTGGGATGATGGAACCGATATAATACATTTTCTGAGACATTTGAAAAACTAGAAGTGTCTCTGTCCATTAGAAAATTTGCCTTAAGACGTGAATAATATCCAGCCTGCAATTGATTTGCACACAAATCCAGCAATTTTGTCAGGTTTGTCTTCCTGCAAACTTAATTTAGGGATTTTCTATTAATACCAGATACTTCACCATGGGCTTTTCTTTCTATCGAATCTGGCTCCTTGCCACCCTTCAGTTCACAGACACCCGTTCCAGCTGCCACCAGCCAGAGGAAAAAACCAAAAGATATAGATAAATGTTTGCTGTCCTTGGCAAAATCATTGCAGAAGGGCCTCACCCTGCCTAGAGATCTATTTCCCAAGGAAATTTGGGGGGAAAAAACCAAACAACCAAAACCAAACCCACGGTATAACTGCATCATCTTCAGATCCTTTCGTTGTGAATATTTGGTCACAGCTTTTTATGTTGTTGCTGGAAGTTTAGCTCTTTGGAAAGGTTAAATATATTGCCAAACACAACTGAGATCCTGCCTTACTAGTCAGTTGGTGACAAAGCTGTCAGATGAATCTGGGGTGCAGAGTATTTGTTCTCAAGGATGATGAACAAATCAGAAATAAGGCAGCCTGATTGAAGACGCTTCCCACTTGGTTGTCACAGACTGGGTGCAGGAAGAAGGTTGGTGGCAGCAGCAGGGACTGCCTGCTGGTGGCACATGGGCTGTAACAGGAACCAGAAAATGTTATTTCTAGTACACTTTTGGAACAGAGGGGAGAGAAAACAAGAAATATTTCTATTTTCTAATGTTGCCTATTCGAAATTTTTCAAAATCTTCCTGTGTCATAGCTACATTAACAGCTTAAAACTTTATGTAGCCTTCAGCACATGAAGGATCATCTAGACTTAAGGGACCACCCGGGTTCGTAAATCCCTGCTTGGAGTATTACTACCAATGCAAACAAGATGTAGTAAAATCCTGTGGAATGGAAAGTTCTCTTATTCAGTTAGAAATGTCGGTGGTGTTCAAGACAACGGACAAGTGTTTGTATTGAACAGATCTCCCTTGTTTGGAACAGAAGAACCAGCTCAACCACAGAGCGTGCTGCCTGCTCGGCCCTCCTCCACCGCCCCCGTTCCCACCGCCGCACTTCAGGCACGGCTGGAGCACTGTGAGTGTGGCCCAGGAGCCTTTCTCTTCTTTTTACTTGACTTTTTATGTATGACAAGGACTGAAGCAGCCTCTCAGGCACTGCATCATAGCATTGCTCAGCAAACCCGTCTGGCTCTGTTGAGATGGCTCCGTTAGGGCAATCATTCAACATAGACTGGGGCTTGAAGTAAATTTTAAATAGATCAGAGAATGAAATGAGGCTGAATTTGTTCAGGCAGTTAATTCAATTAACTTAAAATATTCTCCTTACTCTGTTTTGGGTACTTTCTTAGAGTAAGGCAATCTGGAACTCAAGGAAACAGCAATGCAATAAACCAAAAGAGGACAAAAAGGCAATTTTCCACCCTGCACAATGATTTCAGAGTATACATCCTGTTTTGCATCATATTTGCCTCACCCAGTAGGCGAAATGAAGGTCCCGAAATCATCCTATGGATTCTACTCCCACCATTTCGTTTTGCACAATGACAAATGTGTGTGTTTGAGTTGCTGGTATGGAGATTTCACTCACCTGCCTATGCACATAACTGCTCTATATGCTATGTGTCCATACACCTATGTTAACATACAGGATACGATGGGTGTATGATACAGCAGTTTGCCCGATTAGTTGTATTGCCAAGGTCTGTTAAGTCCAATGTGTTTTACATCCCAACATTAAGAATTTTTATTCCTCCTTTGTAATTCCTCTTTCTTATTTCTACTGTTCGGTTACCATATGCAAATGCTGCCATCATTGCTAGTGCTATGTAAATAAAGATTAGTAAGAGTTGTCTCAAGATCTAACCCAAGAAACAATACAGTGTAAAATCCTTTGTTGTCTTCAGAGAGATCAAGATTGAAATTAGGGTGCCCAAAATGTAGTCGCCTTGCCCTTCCCCATCCCCTCTCCACCCCGTGTCTTAATTTCCACAGAAAGGAGACCCAGAGGCAAGATCTCCTTAGGAATGTGGTGCTTTCCTTCAGTGAGGATGAGCTTGGAACCAGAGTCCCAGAGATTCCCCCAACCAGCCCAGAGAGTAATCGGAACATAAAATCACCCTTCCCACCACCTCCCCCAAAAAAACAGAAAATACAACTAAGTAGTTACTAAGAGGGTGGAATCCATGTGAATTCACTATGAGCAGTTTGTGTTTTGGAGTCTCTAGTTGGAGTTTTCCTGGATAATGGCTTTTCACTCAGAAGCTGAAGATCAGTTAGGGTAACCCAGTGTTTCTGGCTGGCTGTTCATCTGCATTTCCAGGGGAGATCACTTTTGTCACAGGACAGAAATAAGGCAGTTTGCTCAAACCTAATTTTGATGTCCAAAGATTAGACATTTATTGATCATTAAAGGTATTGGCTCTGGTCTGCAGTGAATGCCTACAGGTTAGTATCTTCTGGAGCCAAGTTCACGCTGCCTATAGCCTCGCTGAGCGCAGTCTCTATTATTAGAGCAAAGATGCTATTTTTGGAGAGGAGCTGCTACTTATAAAGTGGGACAGGGGAGCAGGGTCAGGTCTAAGAATAGGCCAGGGTCCCACGCTGGCTTGGAGGGGCATGCGGCCCTGCTGCAATGTGCCTCTGAGAGGAGGAGGAGGAGGAGGAGGAGGAGGAAATGTGGCCTAAAACACTGTGCTGCAGTGCTGATGTTCAGGCATCCATGAAGATAACTTTGTGACAAACCCAGGGCTTCTCCCTGAGGGAGCAAGACTCTCTTGAAGCTGTAGCATTTGTTGGCTGGGTTTTTATGCATTTCTCTGACTACGTGTTCACTCATACACTTCATGTTACATAGAAGCTGCTTGCTTCGGATATGAAAGAGCTGTGCCGGGAGCTCCAGATCATAGAGGCTTCCTCTCTGCCCAAATCGTGCTGCCCTGCAGGGCCTCCTGGCCCCCAGGTGAGTGATGCAGTTGGAATTAAACCATGTTCTGTCTCCAAAGTCTTTATGAAGTTGTAAAACGTCTGCAAATGCTTTTTACCAATTAATAAGCATACCAAGCTCTGGCTTAATTTCATTTTGATATGACTGTGCATAAATCGTGTAGACTTTTTGCCCTGTGTTCTCATCCCTGCCTTGCATACTCCAGTCAGTTTCAAGTTCATCCTTCGTTTTTGTGGACTTCTACAGTGAGTAGCACCCATCAAAAATCCAGGAGATGCCACCACTTTTCAGAGGTTCTTTGGTAGGTTTTTTTTTTTGGTAGGTTTTTTATTCCTTTAGACTCTGTTGTACTTTATGTGAGGGAAAGAGCCCTTGGTGTGAAAGCACAAGAGTGCAATGAACTTCAATGTTAGTGGCTTCCACCCTTGAGACAGCCTACAGTAAATCATCCTGGAGGGCAGTGGGATGGAATTCAGGAGATGTGGGATGTCCTAGCTTGAGCTGCAACATCTCTGTCTCTGACTTTCTGGGTAGCCTTTGGCCAGTGTTTTTGACCTCCCGTTTCATTTTATACAGTTTATATGTTCAGAAATCTTCTGAGGGAGGTCAGATATCCGAGGGACGTCAGATATCTGAGGAAAAGGTCCACCTCTTTGAGCAAGGTTTTTTGAATATCTCCATAGTGTGAAGATCACCCACCTGCCTTTCCATTCCAGTTCATTCCCTCCAAAGGAAAATTAAACTTTTCATGGAGAGGTCCTTCGAGTTTCTCCTGGTCCTGACCTATGTGCTGTGCCCGGTGCTTTGGGACAGTGACCTTCCTCAGCATTTCTTGGTGCCAGTTTTATTGCAACACAGCTAATAGCAAGGATGGCACGGGACCTTTGCTGCAGCAAAGCTGTGACTGAGGCTTTGGCTGCCTGAGAAGTTAACAAGCACTATTATGGCACTATTTAAAAAGTATGGACAGTGCATCACAGTAAATGTTCCTTTATGTGGCAGAAAGTTTAGCTTTTATTGATTAGAAGTCAATACTTTGGAAGGGATTTGTAAATAGTCTGAAAGCTGCAACATGAAAACTGCAAAGTCTTGGTTTATGAACTTTGACTTTGTTGATCTGCCATTTCGTCTCTGCTGAGATGCAGGGCAAGGCAGGTTCATTTAGCACATGAATGATGAGGTGTGGAGAAGCGATGTCCTGTACTGAGAAAATCTTCTCTGCATTATGAAACATCCCTGCAGTGTCATTGACCGTGATCCAGAGTTTTGATACCTGTGGAAGAAGCAGTTGTTATTTCAATCTTTGCTAGACTGTCTTTTTTTCAACAAAAATCTCTCAATACTCTCTCTGACTCAAATTGTAAGAATACTGATATTGCCTCTATTGTTCCTCAAGGTCTAATGTTGTAAATAGTATTTATCTTGCAAGCAAATGAGTTGTAATCCCTCCAAGAACATTTTTAAATAGAGCAAGCTGGCAAATTTTATCACAACAGCAGACAGTAGGGTGGGTATAATATGGCTTTGGAATTTTTAATTATAAATTATAAGACTGTGTCTTGTAACAGGACAATGTTAGAGGTGACAGTTCTCTGAACAATATTTTCAATGGCAATGGTAACCTGGAAAGAAATGCTACCATTACAAAAAAAAAGAAAAATCTAAAAAGTAATTCTGAATTATTTTCTGCTGTAGCTTGCTTGGCTTTCAAAGGAGTTGTAAAAGTTTTCATACTGTTAACTCAGAGCTGAATTTTAACAATTGCTTGGAAGAACTATTATCTTTGTAATGATATAACTCAGCATATAATTCCTCCCATGTGTAACCTAAGGTAAAATGAAAGAAACAAGACGAAATTTGACTCTGATTCTACCAGGGTGCATTCTGATTTACACTGCTGAAAACCTAAAATAACTCTGCTGACCAAAATAGTTGAAGTAATTTGCATTTGATGGTACACTTTGCTCCTTTTCACATACAATTTGCATCATGTTTTGGACATTGTAAGACAACCTGAATCCAAACCTGGAGCAAGTAATCTGTACAGTGAATCTAATGGTCCTCTGATGCAGGCTCATGGGATTCATTTCCTTAGTCATTTAAAAATAAAAGGTTGTCTGTGAACTGAAGAACACTAGAAACAAAACTGGGTTTCTGATTTTTTTCTGAGATGGGATTCAAGGTTCTCCCTGGATTAAAAAGTCTTCCGAGAGGAGAATCAGCTTCATTTGAGACCCACAGATATCTTCAGGATTGACAGATGATGGCAATCCTCCATGTCCATACCACACTGCAGAGCCCACCTCACATGTTTTATGTCACTTCCCTGAACCTCCCTCCGACTGACCCCCTTTGCCAGCTGATACACTGTCTCTGTGTCCTCATTGTCAATAATTTTTCGGAAGTGCAATAACTTCTCATCTTTCCTTTGCCCTGGGTCTCTTTTCTTTCTGGTTTTCTTCATCCAGGAGGTGCCGTTGCAATTCCCCTGTCAGTCCAGCTCCCCATCCTGATGTTCAGCAGTGGCACAGACCTGGCATTTAGAGGCTGCATTGAAACGCCACATCCAACACCCCAGCTTTGTGGGTTCACACTCTTCCAAGGAGCTAGCTACAGGGTCAAGGATCGATGGAAGACCACCACCGGTTCCTCCTTACTAATGCAGTTTAATAACAGCATTCACTTTTCTTCCTAGGGTCCGCAAGGAATTCCTGGTATCATGGGACCAAAAGGGGAAAAAGTAAGTGTTGTTATGGAGCTTGATATGTTTTTGAGGGGCAAAGAAAGGAGGAGAGGGAGTGTTGAGTTTTTTCCTTGTCTGTTTAGTGAATGGTGGACTTTATGGATGTGGGGATTTGCTTTAATTTTTATGTAAAGCTATGAATTGGTTTGAAACTATAATTTAAATCTTCATCGTTCAGTATTCATCTTCAGTCTTGAAATGCTTTTGATGGCTTCTCATGATAGCTACCTCTCTCAAGAATATGTGTATGCCTAGAGAAAGCAACTCAGGGGCACAAGTCAGCAATCTCACTGATCCAAAAGTCCTCGAATGGCCCATCCATCCAGGAAGAGGTGAAAAGCAGAGCTCTCCTATGCAGTGTGAGTTGTACGGGTCAGCTCAGATATTAAAACTGACCTATACGCTAAGTTATGCCTTCAGATCTGCAAAGCATTTGCTCCATGGTGAGCTTTATACCACAAAGAGCTTTATACCTGAAGATGGGTACTTAGTTACACACTTTGCTATACAAGGGGATGACTAGATTTAGGGCTGAGAACACAGGAAAGACCAAGAAGCTCCATTAAACTAAATCTCATTTTACCTCTGGAAAAAAGTCTCGAACACAAAGACATTCCCAATGATTTGTTGATTTTTTTTTAATTTAAGTGCATTGACTAATAAGCCACTGTATTTCATGTGGTGCCTGTAAGACTAACCTTTTCCTTTCTCTGGCAGGGGGAGATTGGCAGGCCAGGAAGAAAGGTATGAACGAGGGTGATGTCTTAAAAACACATCTAATATTTGTCAGAGATGCATGAAGAAAACAGTTAAATAAAAATTAAGAAACAGTAAGAAATTAACTGAGTTATGTTTCTGTGGACAGGGAGAGCAGGTATGGGAGCTGTCACTACTCCTCCAAAGTCTAAGCAAGGCTTGGCCAAATACCCCTGAAGGAGGAATAACCATTAAGGATTGCACATACAGCATTTTGGCATCAATGCAATATGCTGAGTACAATCCTATGCTGGGTGACGTGTGAGCCATGATATATTGTCAAAAATATGTGCCCCTACATTTGATGAAACAGAATATGTTGTCTCAGTCACTAAGTACCTCCATTTAATGTAATTAACTTTAAAAGAAGACAGCGATGCAGGATGAAATCAGAGATATGCAGGGGGTAGTCACTAACCAGGAAAAGAAGTACCCTTCTAATAATATACCAAGGATTTTAACACCTTTCTAATAATATACAAAGGATTTTAACACCAGCTGCCAATCAGTAATTCAAATAAATACGTAAACAAAAGAAGTATTTTTCTTTAATCTAAATGGCAAATGCCCTACAGCAAACAAAAATATTACTTATATAAATTCAAGTGTTCAAAACAGTAATGTCTCAGTCACTCACCAATCTACAAGAGTGCAAATCTTAAACGCAGTACATCGGTACTTACTCTTTTGAGTACTACTAAGTTCCAAAAGAGAAGTTGCTCAGGTTGGAAATAAAACAGTGTAACTCTTGCTGAAGGCTGTCTGGCTCATGGGAGGTTACTCCTAACCTCAAATGTCATGGTGACATGTCTAATATCATATTGTCAAGTGGCATAAAGCGATGGAAAAGGACTACTCTGCAGCATTTTAGGGTACTCAAAGAGTGATTTACAGGCAGTAATTAAAAGAGAAATAGCTGCATCTATGTATAAGGAGCAATTATAGCTAGTAATATAAGAATGTTCAGAATAAGAATAATAGTAAATAAAAATAGGAATATCTTAAAGATTTGGTTCTATTCTTAATGTAAATTGGATTCACATCGATCTAATTACATGCAGGTCTGTTTTATTTACATCATATTAATAAATGAAAAATAGGATTTAAGTTACTGATACTGGGATTTTAGGATTATTATTTTGACTGCATGTAGATTTACTCTGTAGCTGATCTACTTACTCGGATCAGTATAACTTGGTATTTCTTCAAGCCCACACTTCCTCCAGTAGCCTGAACACAAACTGTATTGTGAGTAAATATACTCTTTTTTTTTTCCTGTTAAAAACAAGGTAAAAAAACATTAGCAGGTCTTTTCCTGAAAAAAAACTTTATTCCTCCATATCTCCTGTCTGCACTGGAGGCCTGTGTGTAGAAATGATGTTACATGAATCATTGTAACCGGTGTTTTCCGTTCAAGGGTAGACCAGGTCCCCCGGGCGTCCCTGGGATGCCAGGACCAGTAGGATGGCCTGGACCTGTGGGACAGAAGGTAAGACTAAAATACACTTGGAATAACCTGCTCAACATCACAGTCTGAACAGAACAGTTGTCTGGGGACAACACTATCTGCTGGAGGCTGGGAAGCTGCAGCAGTGCAAGGACACTCTGTGTTTGTCTCTTTTATTACACTGGTCTGCAAAGACCTGTCTAGTCTAGGGTTAGGTTACTCCATCCTCAGCCTAGGCCTTGTAGCACTTCTTATGTTCATTAAAATATGTCACAGGGGAACTGAAAATTAATCTAATGAAGAGGCGTTGATAATCACTGCTGTTTCACAATCGTACAAATCAGTGTTTTGAAACCGATCAACATGTTTATCACTGTTCTTTATGATGATCTCTGTCCCTGAATGCATACTTCTTGGCAGCGTAACTGTGTGCCTGTGCCATCAGAGGGAAAATATCAGGCTGGTATCAGGGGAAAGAGATTACAGACCATGAGGAATGCTGATCGCATCTTTGAAGTTCATTCCCGTAAAAACAAACATTAATTCTTGTGACTTTTAATAACCAATGGCAGAAGAAATGGAAGGACACGCTTTACTGCTGCAGAGTCATTGCTTCATCTGCATTTATTATAAAAAAAAGCTGCAGGACAGTCCTTTACTGAGTAAAGAAATTGGAACTAAATGGTTTTTAACTTTTTTCCCAACCAAAAACATTCTATGGCTCTATGATTATCTTACACAAAAAGTATGCAGTTCTTCACAGGAACCACAGTAGATGAAATTTCTTCTGGGACTTTTGAGATAACGTGCTTTTCTTCAATCCAGTATGCATCAGGTGAAAGGACTGCACACAATGTTTATTTTGAAACTGCATTTTCCAGTAAATCTTTGACTCTTTATTTCTTCTATGAAGGTTGGTACTCCCACCTCAAAGGACGTGATGCAATAGCTCTTGCTAGTGCAAGAATAATAGCAGGCTTCTGAATTCAAGCCACAGCTATATGTGAAGAACAGCATATTAAAGCATGTGGGAATGTAGGCAAACAAGGAGAAAGTATGTACTTAAAAGGAGCCAATGCTCATTTTGAACTGTGAGATGGGAAATGATGTCCCCCCAAATGCATTGTGTGCTGTGACCTCCCACAGTGGGACCAGTGAGGGCAGAAGGAAGGTCTAACTACCTCATTCCCTCACAATCTTAGTACTGAGAGCAGAGCAGTCAGAAAACTCATTTACTTGGCCTTTTCCTTATGGAGTCTTTCCTAATTTTGATTTTATCTCCTCTTTGTCTAGTTATGTTTTTTCATCACACTCCTAGAAGCATCCCTTCACAGTCAGTAGGAATATTTTTTCCTGTGCTTTGACTGCAAGTCCTACTTGCTGTTTGATTCCAGTTCTTCTGCTTTTATCGCCTCCTCTGATACCTGTCTCCTGTGTTCCTTAGATGGGTTCACAATTTCATTTCTTCTAGTCTTTATAAATTTTGGTTTCCTGCCCATCAGTGAAGGCTCCAGTCAAATAGAGCCCAGCAGGTCTCTGTGCTCACTTCTACTGGTTGTCTCTCCTTTCTCTTCTCATCTCTGATCTTCCCACACTCCTGATGCTCATCTTTACTAAAGTCATTTGCTGCATCCTCTTCTTGTTGTAAATCTCCAGTAAGGTTCTGTTTGGGTTTTTTTCTCTCATTCCCGGCTCTGTGCCTTCTGTTTCTTCAGCTAGGTCTCCTTACTTGTCTTTTATTTCTCTGACACAGCCTTGGTGAAATCCTTATTTCTCCTACTTTGTATCTTCAAGTCTTTCCTGATCTTCTGCTGGGGCAGCAGCCAATGTGAAAATCCTCTCCATTTCTAGGACAGTGAAAGCCAAAGGAGACTGAGAGCCAACTGTATTCTGCTGATAGCACTGCTGCATGTCTGTGGGGACTCCTCCGTATTTCATGCTAAATATAATTAGCTGACAGGAGCCAAAGAAGTTGTTGTAAAGCCGTTTTATGGTTTACTGTCTCCAAATCACTGTAAAACACATGATGGCTCAGAACTACGATAAAAGTAGTCACTGTGCCTCCCCAAGCCATGAATGCTTGCAGCAAAATACCTTTCTTTTCTGCAATTCAGTGGAAGAAATGCTGAGTAGACACAAAGCACCTTGACGCAGAAAAAGGGTGCACCGTTGCTGCTAATTTCCTTGCCCACCCTTTAATAGCATCTGGCAAAACTGAAGCAGAAGTTGCACACCTGAGAAAATGCAAATAGGAGAATAAGATAGCATATGAGGATTCAGGCAGCATACAATTGCGATGTAGACCTCTGACTACAATGCTACAGCAAGGTCAGGCTTGTCTCAACTGCTTGATGTAAAACCTGAACTGCTGAACTGTCAGACATTCAAGTATGACCTCATCAGAGAGCCACAATCAATAACTGTGTTTATTGACCCCTTTAGGGTGAAAAGGGAGAGTTGGGTGTGATGGGATTGCCAGGTACAAGAGGACCAATGGGCTCCAAGGTTTGTTAACCAAACATTGCATTTTCAGACATGGGTTTCTAACGCTCTGCTGACAGCTGCTTCCCTCATAAATTTGCTGGAAAGCATTTATCAAGATATATCTTTGCTAATACAGCTAAAAAAAATATGCTCTTCTTCAAGCAAGGTTATGTTGACTGGTTGGGCTTGGCTGTGGTTTTGGCTTTTCATAAAAATGCTTTGGTATGAATTACTGTAAAAAAACTATTTTAAAAGTTAAGTTTGTATATAATATGTATAATATATAATTGTATCCCACTAGAAAACTAGTTCTTAAGTATATCTACAACATTAAATCATGTCTGCAATGTTTTCCACCCAACTTATAAGACTGTGGAGATCATTTTGGTCCTCTGTCAAAACAATGCGTATGTATTAACAGCTGGATAGTAAGTACAATTTGGCCTGGATATTCTAGGTATCTGCACATCATTGTCTAGTGTAGCCTCTACCTTTACAAATCTAAGCCACAACTTTTTAAGGTACTTGAAAAAAAAATATGTAATCAGTTTATTCAAATAAAGAACTGGAAAGAAGAACGGAATTGTATGTTTCTTAAAGAGAAACTCAGTTTTATAGTAATACCCACATTAGAAAATGACTTAAATATAATTTAATTATTAACTGCAGCATCTAGGGCTTTATTCACTTTCAGTTATGTTTTATTTCCCTTGTCTCAATTTTAAAGCAATATCAAACCCGCTGGCTTTACCTGGCTTTTTCACATTGGCTTTTGGCTGAGTTGTCTTGCCTTCAAATCACATTTCACGGTTCTGTTTCAGTGCAATTTTAGAAGCTATAAATATTGATTTGCATTTACAAGTTGATGCAATTAATTATTTGTGCTTCATTCTTTTTCTTCACTTTAAAGTTTGAAAGTCCGTCTTCTTGGGTGATCTTGAAATCGAGAAGCATTAAATTATCTATCATTCCCTTTAGGGTTTTCCTGGAACTAGAGGAGAAAAGGTCAGTGTGACAAAAGAATAATGTATAAATTAACAGTTGGAAAGAGTTATGTAAAAAAGGTAACTGTAGAAATGAGATTGAGGCTTGATGGAGTGAACTCTAAAGTCTGAGAAATGAAAACAGGCATCGAGGAGCACAGTTTTCTGGCTTGGGCTGGAATGCTGAAGAAGTGAGTTTTACACCCTCTGTTCTTGTGAACAAGTTACTACAGTAACTCACTACAGTTTGCTCAGCTGTAAAATGGGTATAATAATCCTTAATTGTTGGTCTGGCTTATTTAATCTGTATACACTTTTGCACAGAGACAGTTTTTACTGTAAGGCCTCATCGTGGGTCCTAAACTTGGATAAAGCCAACTGAGGAAAAAAATCAAATTTGGAAGTATTATGTCCAGGAAAGCACATATTTAAAGGAGTTACCTGGGGAGAATGAGTCCCTTTTGCTACAAGCTTTACTTTTAATTTTGTTATAATATCAATGAAAGTGATAAGAAAACATTTTAGGGTATCTACCATATGTCTCTGAAGATATTGCTGTACTCTATGTGACTCCAGATGATGTGTCATATAGAAGAAATTTTTTTGCTTCCTCATGAAATGACAGTAATTAAGCTGTTGTCACCCTGCGCTCTCTCTCTTCAGGGATCCAGGGGTGACAGGGGTGACAAAGGAGTCAAAGGAGACCAGGTAATTTTCTTTTCCAAATGGCTGTGACCTTTAGCTGAGTGTGCACTTGAAGACTAACGTATTTCTGACAGTGAAAACCAGGAGTGGTGTGGAGGAAAGGAATCTGGAAGCATCTTCCTGGGAGGGCAGGTGTGGGGAGGGAAGGCAGAGGTCCTACCTGATGGAGCGTGGTGGGACAACCTCCATGTCCATGTGCCCCCCCAGCCCCAGTGTATGATGGGGTGATGGGTCAGGGGAGGAATTTCCCTGGAGGTAACCTTGGTCTCTCTTGGCCCCTGCAGTCCAGAACAACCACAGCTTACCAAAAGACATTTAGGTGGTATTATGGTAATGCCGGTGGGGAGGAAGGGAGATTTGTGGTTTGGAAGTAAAACGTTTTTGGTGTAAATGGAGAAATGCCATTCACAAACATAGGCTTTGGGACTCGTCCCAGTTGCAGAGTTGCCTGTAGGTGAAAGCACAATCAGGGTATTTGTCAGAAGAGAGGAAGCAGGTGCCAGAAGATCAGACAGAAGTGTTATTGTACAAGGGGATTTAAAGTAAAACTTTGCTTTATAACTCCCCAACTTCTGCAGGTATCATTCTGCAGGGTTTTTTAACTGTATATCACACTTGTATTTCTTCCTTCCAAGGAAGGGCTGATTTGTCAAAGCTCATTCCACTTTTTCTGACGATTTTTCTCCTTTTACTTTGCAGGGAGAAATAGGCTTCCCTGGAATGCTGGGACAAAAAGTAAGTGGGTGCAATGTGTTAGGGAGTTAAGTGCTAACATAGGGTCAATGAGAGGCTGCAGGGACATCCTGGAAAGTGTAAGACATTGAAAGTGTTGCTTGACTCAATGATCAACACTTGAGCTTGATCAAATTCTTCAGGCTTTTATATCTTAGGAGAAAACTCTGAGATTTAACTGTTTGGTTTTTTTCTCTTTTTTTTTTTCCCCCACAACATTGGTTTAGTCATAATCTTCCTCCTGTTTACCATATTCAAACTCTTGATTGTAGATTCATAACTTCCCTAATTGCTTAGGTTTTACTCACTTGAAGCTAATAAATATTTCCTTTTTGATACGCTGAATTGAAATGGCACTAGTATAAATAGCAGCTTAATGATGACATAAAAACTGACCAGTTTTTATGTCATCATTATTCTGTACTTGAAAAACTATCAAAATTCAGATGTTGGCTTATGGATAGAAAGTCTAAAGGAGGATAATTTTATGACATAATCACATCTTGTCTCTCAAATTAGAATAAGGAAATAATGATTGGTTCTGTGGAGGCTAGAAGACGAGTGTATTCACCTCCCTTTCCCTGTGTGATTTTATTATATATGCATCTTAACAGCAAAGCAAGATATTGCCAAGGGATCACAGAGTTTTGCTAGCCTTGATCTCTCAAAGGTTTTGAGCCTATTACTGATCTCTCCATTTGACCTCTTCTTTGGGAAAGGATTTTTCAAGGATATGTGGGTAAATTGTAAGGGATATTTTTTTACTTTATGCTTATTTTAAGATATTTTGGTTTTATTTTGGATTTCTGAGAAAGAAACGGTGCCAGCATTATCTAGAGGAATCGTGCAAATGAAGGCACCATCCGGCTGCTGTCTTGTACAAGGCAGGTATAACCATGTACTTACATCCTTCTTCCTTCCCTCTGCACCCACCAAGGGAGAGATGGGCCCGAAGGGACAGTCGGGAGTACCAGGACACAGAGGACCTATAGGAAGACCTGGAAAACGAGGCAAACAAGTAGGACCACGATGTTTCCTCTTCCTGTGACTCATGGCATCTGTGTGGTCATGGCGTGTGACTGTGTGTTCTGTGGTCTCATGGTACCATGCACTTTATCACAAGGATGTAGACAGAAGCCCTGAAACACCTCACACACACATGCACAGGCTGTGCAGAAGTTAAAGCCTAAGCTTTAGGACTGGAGCCTTATCTGCACCTTTAGCTCCCTAGCCATGCAGCACAGGGAAAATTCTATTTGCCTGGCTTGGTAACAAATTCTTTGAATACAGCTTGAGCAGACCTTGAGCTCCTCCTTTGAATCTTAAGTGACACAGGTCCCAGCCTCACCTGATGGCTGGAGAGTTGGCATAAGGTTCAGGTCTCGGACAGCATGGGGTGAAATGCTGAGGTGCCCTACACTTCGTAGATTCCAACCATGAAGCTGGCTTAGGGAGTGGGACTGTTCTATTTACAGGCAGGCTGCAATGGCAGATGGGATATATCCAAAATTCAATACATTTCAGCCTGCTCAAATGCCACCCCCTGTCCCTTGTGAAAACAAGTTCCTGGGATGAATGAAGGAAGATTTGTAGGGAAACACTGGTTTTCTGGATCTCTGAATGAGGGAGGGATTGCTGTGGCTGCTACAAAAACTAGTTGCCCCTCAGCTCTGGGCAGAGAGGCAATATCAGCATCTTGCAGGGGAGGTCCCATTGTCTTTCCATGAATTTTCTCCTTGGCTCACTTCTGCTAGCAAAATTAGAAAGGTATACTCTAATGGATTAAACTGATGTGTGGTCTGCAACAGTTTAAACCACTGGTCTATACATCCAAACCTCAGTCTTGTATTACACTGTAATACACTTTTGGTTTCCAGCACACACATTAAATGTACATCCAGTGTCCATTCAGGCTCTGCCCTTGCTGCTGAGCCTACCTGGCGGAAGCTTTCTGTCCACACTACCAGTTTATTTGAGTCAGGCTTTGCCCAAGCCCAAATGTTGGTCAACACAGATCAGCTTGCAGAGCCACAAATCCTTGGAGATGTCCATCACACAGTGCAAAGAACCAAAACACTAAAACACCCTCTCTGTTTCTCCCATTTCCTCTGTTAACACTAAACCAAGATTGATTTGTTAGACTGGATATTTATATGGGAGTTCTCGCCATAGTGCTGCATGCCAGGGATAGATTCTTCTGCTCTGAGAAAGGTCAGGAAGATACACAGTGACCTTAAGGGATGGTAATCATGTATGGAAGCTGTTCAGGAATGGGATGGTTGGCGAATAGTCCTTATTTAGAGCTCAGAATAATTATGGTTGCAGAACTATTTTTTTTTCCCAGACTTTAAAGACCAGGAATTGTCAGTAGATTTGATACTGACTTCCACTACAGCATTTTGCAAGGAGGAGATAAAAATATTGGTATAGTTGCCTGCTCAAGTCACCAAATGGGCCACTTTGACGCACCTTTCCTTTTGTATTTATTACAAAGGCAATTGGTTCCTGGTGCACTGAATTGCTGCCTGCAGAGCCTGTTTCTTTCCGCGGACTCGCAGGCAAGGGGACCTATTCTCACTCGGATACAGGAGCTCATAGATGGTTAATGGGCTTAGCTGAGAGTATTTTATCCGCAGTCTGGTTATGCTCAGCATTGCAAACAGAGGCATATGACGGCTTCACTGTTGCACTTGTGCCATTAGCTAGTATCTGAAATGAAACAATAGCCAGTGTGTGTGTGAAATTAAAAGTTGGATGTTAGGAAAGGAACAATAGGTCACTAAGTAAGAAAGGTATGCGCAATGTAAGTTTGCCAGAAACATGTTTTTGTCCTTGATCTGTCAGGTTTTAAAAGCTCTTCACTGTTTTGGTTTTTTGTTGGTTTTTTTTTTTTGGTAAACTGTGCTCATTTGTTCTGCTGAAGTAATATTCACAGAACATCTTTCCACAGCATAAGGCAAAGAGAAGATGCAGCACCTACAAATCAGCTTGAACACAGTGCCCTCCTTACTTGGCCTTAGACATCTTGTCACATTACGCAGTGTCTTAATCAAAAAGTGGTGACATAATGTGTGTCATAATTTAAGGCAACAATCAGTGTGACTAGAAGAACAATATAGTCTGCGCTAAATTAGGATTTCCAGACCCAAAGCTCAGTACTTTCTGGTACTCTGAAAGCAATTTCAGCATCTGCATGAAAACCGTGTTTCTTGGTGAATTAGCTATGTCCTTTCTTCTTTTCTAATCCTTAAAAAAAAATGTGACATTTTAAGGCTCCTTGGCCTGGCCGCTGCCTTTAAGAGCTGTAGCTGCCTGGCTGTTTGTTCAGCTGGGGGGATAGTTTCCATCTCCATGGGGCCATTTCCTGTCTCTTGATCCAGCTGACATCCCTAGATAAAAGCAGCTAAATTAGGAAGGTGTCACTTCCACTTCCATTTTGAGATATGTCTTGATTATCTCACTGGCTTCTTCAGCTCTTCCCTGCCTCTGGGACAGGCTCTTCCCAAAAGGTGGCCGGGAGGTGGGAGTCACAAACCACAGCCTCACTGCCCTCTAACTGAGACGGAACACCCAAAGTTTCGTAACTTGGGAACCCACCCTAAGGAGCACCAGTAGGATTTCAGTCTTGATAAGAAGAAATGACTTAGGGCTTTTAGGTAATGTCACTTCAAAAGCAAAGAGAGGAATATAAATATTGTCCATGGGAAAATCCTCTCTGAATGCCATGGGTGCATGCAAAAACAAACAAGGCAAAAGTATTGAATATAAATCTCTGCCATTATTATTTGATCTATCTGTGCTAAGCAAGAGGACATTAAGCAATCATTCCTCCAAAGCAGGAGACACAGAAGACATCTCGTTTTCAGGCAGTATGTGTCTGACTGCCTCTGGCTTGTCTCTGCCAGATAGCAGTTGTGTGTGGGAAAGATATTTCCCACAAATTTCTTTGGAGCTACAAAATCCTGATCTGCTAGTTCTGTGTTGCGTAATGTAAGAAGTAATTAGGGAACAGCAACGCTGACATTCACATAAATCCTGGAATATTTTGATGGCACAGAGCTTACCTAATAGGATTAAACAAAGCAAATATTCAATTAGTTCCTCATGGTCTGTGGCAAAATCAGCCTTCCTCTGTTGAAATTGTGCAAGTGACATTCAAATGTATCCATGCTATGCAACATATTATATAACACATTATTTTACTATATATGCTCCATTACTCTGATATTAGACATGCAACCACTCATCATGTGCTTGTGAACGCACATTAACATGGAATTACACCGTCTTCCAGGAATTATTCTCCTTTGTCATTAAAAGAAAGCTTACCTAGTATACATCATATTTGTTATGGTAAATAATGTATGCTGTGACATAAAAATCAAATCAGACACTTAAACTTTAAGCTATGTAATACTCTTCTGAAATATAAAGCTGAGAAACCCAAGCCTTGGAGAATATATGAGCAGGAAGGTAAATATAGTTATTTTTAATAAGTGTCATCATATTAAGTTTAGGAGCAAAAATAGGAAGGTGCTGACCAGTTCTGAAATGAAACTTCCAAATCCCTAAGGGTATGGCTGCACAAACAAGCTCCCATGAGGCAAATTAGGGCTGATTTTACAGAATATTAGCTAATATATGGAATTATGTGTAGGTTCATCTCCCACAGGTAATTTCACAGCATGTTAACTGAGTGATAAGGTACCAGAGGGACACCATCTGTCAACATGGTGTTGCCACACACTAGCTTGCACTTGGTAAAGCCAAGCCCTTGCTTGCCTTGCATTGATTTCTTAATATAGGTATACCCATGGTGAAAATTGAGGAGTTCAGGCACATAAAGTACTCCTGAAAACAGTGTAGGCCTCGAAGTCATTAGTGTGCTTCTGAAAGACTGGGAAACGTCACTTTGAAAGACCTTGCCGACTTCTTGGTGACTGTTCTCTTTTTTTTTTTTTCAGCGTGTATTAGTGCAGTAACTAAGGATTTCCAGAGTCAGCTATTTCAGCTCCACCAATCCTTTTTTTTCTGAGCTCACTGACTTCTAGAGAACTACCAAGGATAAAAAGCCATCCCTAAAGAAGGGCTATTGAATGACTGAAGTCAGAGCAGGGTGATCTGTGACTCCACACAGAACTGATCTCTGGGTCTGTTCACATTTAGGAGCAGAAGTCCTGCCTGGACATGGGTTTCTGTCTCTACATAGAAGAAGACAGCATCTATTCCCTGGGGTGGTGACTGTGAAGCTCATGCTGCATGCTTCTATTGGCAACTCTCTTGGCTTTCTTGAAAAGGAAGCCAGTGGTGGCTGGAAGAGGATGTTTGTTATTAATAGTTTGCAGATCAATTAATGTCTCCTCTCTCCTAGGGACTAAAGGGAGACATTGGACCTGCGGGCATCATGGGTCCACCTGGAAGACCTGGTCCTTCTGGCCAGCCAGGCCCCCCTGGACCTTCAGGATCAGGTAAGCTAGAGGTTAGGTGGTTTCCTAAATGTTGTCCCTGTTCCGAAGGCCCTCCTAATTCATCAGGTACACCTGTGTAGGGCCCTTTACAAAAAGTGCCGCAGGGCTTCATTTGCTTCTCCACTGACAGCAAGGAGAGGATTTCTCCTGAAGACAGGTCATGCCAGCCTTCTCCATTATAAAGACTCTGTGCCTTACTTGAAAGCGTCCGTGATGGCTCTTGATGTTTCAGATAAAACCAAAACCATGGCCTATGTGGCTCCTGTGGGACTTTGGTATATGGAGATGATGAAAAGCCATCTGGCAGCCTTGGAGAGACTAGTTAATTGCCATCATCAAAGGTCTGCAGTCTCTCCAGATATCCTGGCCTACAGTGAAAGATTGCGAATGCTAATCGGTCAGGACATAACCTGTGCATCTCTGTAAAAGAAAAACAGATGAGACACAAGTCATAATGGCATTAAGAAAAGAAGGGAAGAGAAGGAAAGGGATAGGAGTAAGAAGGAAAAATGGTCAATGAAGAAAAACTCTCTTCTTAAGTGCAGGAGACCGATGCTCACTGCAGTTGTATGTCTTGTAGAAATTATGAGAAAAATCTTGTAACCAGTAACTGTACGGCTTCAAAGCTATGCATGCACATGAATTCTGGGTAGCTTGTGAGACCAAGAGCAGACATGAAGGACAATGCATGACCCACAATGCTCAGTGACAGTGAATCCTCAGATAGGTTTTTTTCAACCCAATTATACAGTATCTGAAAAGAAAAAATCAGTTGGAAACTACTGTTCCTTTGACTGGACAACAGCTGCTGGTACTGCAGCCAGTCCGTTCAATGTCTTCTTCTATTTTGTGTTCCCCTTTTCTTCCCTTGCTTACATGAGTGGGCAGGAGGTATCTTCTTGTGGTGGTGTGGAGATAGTATATCTGTGAAGCTGGAGGCAGTTTCGAAGTCTTCACATATCTCATGTCTCCTATTATGAAACATCTTTGTCTGTAATAAATTAGCTGGAAGTTTTCAGAGGGCAGAATTTTCACCATGCTAATGGGAAGGCGGACAGGATCTTGAGATTACTTTTTAAAGATTTTATTCCATCCACAGAAAGTTTATGTGTCAGGCTTGTTAATCTTTTTCCTCTAGAATATAAATTCTGATTCAGAAAGACCTTTCGGTAATGATGTCACTGCTTGCAGTACGAACATGTTGGCTCATAGTCTAATTTTGCAGAGTAGCGCATCCTTGCCAAAATTTGAAAGTCAAAAGGACTTTTTTTAAAAAAAAAAATTTATTTGTAGCACTCCTCTATTTCTGGTTAGGTTTTCCTGTACAGCAGCCTCTGAAACAATCTTGCTTAAGTGGTTGCACAAGTGCACGAGTCCAGTGCCTTGTGGATATACACAGAGACCGACTCTGCTGAACTTGGTGCACAGGTGCTGCAGAACGATCAGTGCGCTCATCACATCCTGAATTTCTGTCACTTCAAACAGGCTGACATTTATTCTAAGCAACTGGTCTCTCCCTTTCTCTGTAAAGTTGGTGGAAAAAAAAATTAAAAGTGATCTGAAATAACACAAACTCAGGTCCTTCTCCTGAACTGCTGGAGTTGGTGGTTCTGGTAATCCCTTCCCTCAGTTCCCAGTGGACTTGGTGGCAGACACACGTATGTGAAAACTTAGGTAAATGCATATATCCATCTGACCTGTGCTTCTTCCACTGGGGCTGTGTTTGTCTTGTGTGTATTAACCTCGTAACAAGGTAACCTGATATCTTGCTTCCCAGGGCAATTTGCAATAGGACCAAAAGGGGACAGAGGACTTCCAGGGCCTCCAGGGAGATGTATCTGCAGATCCCCACAACATATGAATAACCCAGCGTATGAGGAATCTGTATTTGGACACAATTATCCAAAAGTCCCTGCGGTAAGCAGATTTTCTGGAAGGTGACATAAGCAGTTCTTGTAAGTGGTACTGTACTCACTAGTATTTTGGATTTAACAGGGAAGATGTCTGTATGTATCTGGTATTCAAAAACCTCTGAGATCCAGTTGGTGAAGAAGGAATTGGTCTTATAAGTAGCCTGAGGGTTATGTGATAGAGGTGCTGAAATGCAGGTGTTTCAAATAATCAGTAATATAGCACATGGTTAGAAATATTTTTTCAAACACGAGGATGCTCTCTTCCGTCTCCTACAGTGCATATACCACCTGTTCTTTTTATTTCAGTAAGGTGAAATATATTTCAGTTTGATCAGTGAAAAAGCATATCTTTCTTGCATGTTTTTCCTACCTTCTTCTGCAAAGACAGTGATTTCAGAATTGAATATTGGAGTAAAGCATTTCACATATGCAATAGAACTTTCTCCCAAAGAACAGACCCTCTACCTTGAACCAAAAGGAGTCTCCACAAACCATAGAAGTCAGACTTCTGAGCATCTATCTGAAGACATACATTTTATATAGCTAATTTCGATCTCTAGCCTTCCTGAAAGCATTTTTATGAGCAAATTGGACAAAGTACTTTAAGGCACAAGTCGGTGGTGGGAAGTGACCTAGCAATCCTTCATCTCTGATTTCTTTGAACTTTCTAAATACTTTTCTGTACTTTTCTGCACTTTTCCTTCTGCTAGTCCCTGCCTTATTATTCTGCGCATTGTAGCACTTAATCAGCAATGAAAATGCCACCTTGCTGCTGTGCACCAGCACAGCCCAGGACACTCCACTCATGTAAATGGATATTGTGTGGTGTCTGGTAATCTGTGAATGACAATAAGCAGCAATTAGCTTTGTTAACTTTCCCATCTGTCATGTTGTCAGAAAGCTGTTAGAGTGTGTGAAAGGGGCATGCTCACAACGCTGTCCATTAAACTGGGTCATTGAACTCAATCTTTCGCACGAGTGTGCTGCAAGTCTCATCAGCTGCCCCTGCATCTCCGTCTGTGCTGCATTGCAAAAAAGACCTGTTGTTTTAAAAATGCAATGGTGAGAGAAGAAAAAGCATGAAATAAAGGTGCATATCATATCATGCTGCATGCTGGTGCAACAAAACTTATCGTGTACTTCACGACATGGAGAACTCACAGGAAAAGGCATAAGGCTTACAATACTCTGCCTAGGTCTTATCAACTTCCTTCTCCATCAGGCACAGTTTCATGCTGTATCTTAAAAGTCAGCAATGAGAGCATTAACTACTTAAAAATAAATATCCTGTGCTGTCACTATGGACCCTCATTTGATGATGATCAAGTGCCATTTCATTCTCAGAAATGCAGGATGCCAAAGAACCAAGCCTCAGCTCTGAAAGTTCTCCTGCCCCATTTGTTTTACTCCCTTGAGTGTCAAGAGCAGGAGCTTGAACATGGCTATTATTTATTCTGTTCAGGTCCCCATGTAGCAGCTTTGAAGCCTGCCTTGTACCACTTGAAAACTACTGTCGGGGTTCCTGTAGCTGCCCATGGAAAAAAAACAGAGATGATGCTCTATGTTCCAGCCCCAGTGTCGTGGGGTTTCCCCAAACAGCCTCCTCCTGCAGCCGGCCCTGGGGCAGTCACCCCCACTCCTCCACTGCCGTCCCTGACAGGTTTGAGGAGAGGCTAGGAAGAAAAGCACTGGCTTTCTGACACTGGCTAAGGTTCATTCCGATTTTTAAACCTTTCTGCTATTTCAAAGGCCAGTATTCACAACAGAGAGCTTCAGAGAGCACAGATCTGGTTATGATTTCAAGAGAAATTAGAGCTCTGGGGCTGGGACTTGAGCCCCAGAGTGCAATTACAGAACCAGTTCTCTGCTGGCTTTCTATTTCTTTGCTTTGTTTCATTCAAGCTGAAGGCATTTTTATTCAGTGCTTCTTTAATGAAATTGGCCTTTGACGAGGGCTATGGGAATATTCTGCTATGTAGAAATTCCAGGGTGATTTGTTTAATAAGGGGCCAATTCTGGTTCTGCTGGTGGGATTCAGGCTCAGCCCTAAATCTGTTTTGCTCAGAAGCACTCCGTTTGCTTTTTCTTAATTTAAAAATGGTTTGAATCTTGCTAAAATTAATTTGATTAAGCTGCTGAAGGAAGAGATTATTTCCTAATGCCACTTACAGCCAATTTCAGTGACTGAGACATTAGAAAAAAATGGTAAGAAAGCAGCTCGTCCTAATTTTTTGATTTTGAACTAATTTCTTCTGGTAATTGAAGACTTGGCTTCAGACTAAATTACATGCATATAAAGAAACATGCATTTTAGCACCAGTTAAATCTAAGCAAAGTACAAAGTAGTAAAGGAAAAGTGAAGGTTGCATTGAGCAATGCATTATTTGTTTTGTAGCCATGAGCACATCTAAAAAAATACAGATGAGCCCACAAAAAGCTCTCATGCCCATATGGATTTTGCAATTGTTCCAGCATCTAACCGTCTGAGCATCTGATGCTTTTTTCTCAGCAATGATTGTGCACAGGTGTTTGCATGATCATTATCTGTGGCTGTGCATTTTGAAATAGGGGCCACTGGAGCCATAGCTAAGGGCTCAGGAAAGACCATTCTCCTTTGGAAATTTGTGTCTCTTCTAACAAGTCGCAAAGGAGCCCATGGGTGTAATTTCTCACACCATTCTCTCTCAGAAAACAACCAAACCACTTCTCTGTGTAATTATTTACCTATTTGCAGATACATAC
Source organism: Trogon surrucura (assembly GCA_020746105.1). Classification (NCBI taxonomy): domain Eukaryota; kingdom Metazoa; phylum Chordata; class Aves; order Trogoniformes; family Trogonidae; genus Trogon; species Trogon surrucura. Next base: position 12,438,136 of record CM036622.1, on the reverse strand, counting down.
GTCAGTTGACAAAACTAGATTCTCTGACAATGCAAAATACTTCTTGAGAAGGTTACCAATCACCTCTTTTTCCGTGCCCCAGATTTTTGTGGTGAATAATAAAGAAGAATTGGACCGGTTAAACACAGAAAATGCCTTGGCTTTTAGAAGAGATCAGCGATCTTTATATTTCAAGGATACCTTTGGATGGCTCCCAATCCAGGTGAAACTATGACTGTGGTCTCAGAAAACTTGTGAGCGTATATTTCATTTATAAATACAGAACATGCTTCTGTACTTAAGGTGTCATACAGAATTCATGAAGCGAATGGAGAAAATACTCATTTATGAATGCTGCCACAACTGTACCTAATTCTGTGATTTTTTGTTCACAGGAGTCTTAGTTACTGAGGCTTTAACTCATCAGTGCTGCAAGTTTTCCTAACTCCCCTATGAACCAGGCTCCACTGGTGAACAAACTGGGGCTGAATTTGGGAAATTACGATAGTAAAGAGCATTTTTTATTTAGTACAAAATAAGGCAGAGCTCATCAGGGTGCAAAGTTGTGGATAAACACAAACCCTGCAAACCAAACCCACGTATTTCTTTAATTGCTTTGAGGAGCTAAGATAAGTCCCACTGAAATCAGCAGTGGGATCCTCCTTGTGTGCACTGGACTTTGAACCATCTTCCGTATAAACCCTGTGAACCACCAGATATGAAAACCTGGTTGCGGGATCTGCCTTCCAGAGCCCTTCCTCCTCCGCCTGCCAGCCAGGCTGCTTGATGTCCAGTTCAGTAACCACAGTGTGGTGTTTTTTTTGGCCAGCTCACTCCTTTCTATCCCGTGGATTACCGCTTTGAGCATGGCAGTACCTGTGGAGATGGGATCGTACAGGATGGGGAGGAGTGTGACGACGGCAATGCAGTTGTGACTGACGACTGTATAAGTAAGTTCCGAGGTGTCGGGAGCAGCCTCTCTCTACCAGAGAAGGCGTGTTAGTGGTTTCCACAGGGTGGGCTGCTGCGTAAGTCACACCCGTGCTTGACTCCCTGAAGCTTGCACGGTTTGTGGATGGAGAGCAGGTGCGGGGAGAGGGAGACACAATGGTCCTACATGCATGTGGATGCCACACACGAGACGGAGGTGATGCCAAGTAATTCTCCTGCCTCCCCACTGACCATGTACCTTACTGAGCAGACGTGTCTGCAGTCAGAGCAAAGCCACTGTGTTCCAGGGGCAAACCCAGCAGCTGGTTTACACACACACCTTCCCCAGGGGCTGCCGACTTTCTGCCCAGAAGCAGCACACTGGAACTGGCTGTTTCTAATAGTAAGCTAGATGCTGGGTCCGGTAACAATGCTTTGGATTTTGTTATTCACTTGCATAGGGAAGGTGTCAGCCCATTACCTTCACTTTAGGTTTATACATTTGACTCCTGTCTGGTCAGGCTTCCTTTTATTTTTCTGGTTGTGGATAGGGAGAAGTGTACAAACATACAAGCAGCTGTGGCAACTTTCCCTTCTACCTTTCAGCTACTTTTACCACTTGATTCCTTCCCCAGAACACAGCAGGTTTGGTGCTCTATTGGGCCTAGTAGAGGGATGCTTCTTCACATTTCAGAACAGGTATCAGCCCACGCTGAAAGATGCAATTTTTCTTTTTCATTTGTATAGGTATCCATTTTTTAGCCTGACTTTGAAAATGAAGTGTATGCAACCATGCTCTGTGCGAGTTTGCCCATCGCCACCCTTCCCCTTGTAACTTAGGAATTCCAACCAGCTTCTCAATAATGACAGCAAAAAGATTTCAAAGGCAATTCAGTTGCAACAGGTATATGGAGACATATAAATAACTGCCCCTCAAATCTTGCCTGACTGCAAAGTGATCCAGTGAGAGAACATGAGCTCTCCAGGCTCTGAGCATGAGAAAATGATTCAATTAGAATTTGCAATCAACCGTGGGGAACAAGCATGCAGGGAAACAGTGTTCATTAGTTCTAGTGCCTGCAAAATCGTACACTGTGTGTCTGGAGGCACATTGTGTTACTTTCTTTTACATAAAGAAGGCAAAGCTTCAGCTTGATCGAGGCCTTGGAGTACAGAGATTTTTGACACTGATGTGACTCCAGGATTTATCACTGAGTTATCTAGTGATGAGCACATTGTCATCATTCTGCTCTTGAGACTGAACCAAAAGAAAAATGTTGAACAAATGGCAAACGGATTTGATTGTGAAATAGGCTTGTTGTTCTCAGTAGGATCAATTTCTAACAGACAGATCCTTGCTGCAATTAATTAGTCATTTCTATTTGTAAATGACTCATTTTAACTCTTGTAAACTCCCTATTCTTCAGTGCCCTTGTAATTGTTGCTTAATAGAGTCTCAGAGATGTCAAAGGGACTTTAGCTAAATGAATTTGTTTGAGCTATAAAGTCATTCTCAAAAAGTTGAAGACATCAAAATCAAAGTCCAATTGCTAAAATAGCAAATAAACCCACAAATTACTGCAGTCTGCATGCCAGTTCACCATGAAAAAAATGTCACAAGGCCCACTCAAGCTCAAGTCAGTAGGAGGCAGAAGTGGGAAAAAGACCTTTCTGGCAATTACTACATACTTTTTCTTTTTTTGATAGGCAAGCAATGAATCTGCATAATTCTGTTCATATGTGAGAACTCACTTGCAGTAGACATACATAGATACTGTGCTATAAGGGGTAAAGTTCTAGCTTGGGATTTTCAAACCACTTATTGACCTCAGTGTTTTTTTCCAATTTTGACCTCCCAGAATCATTTATATTGATGTATTTTGTGCTTCATTTAACTTGTTTTGACAGTAATTACCTATGGTAATAATAATTATTAGTATAAATGCTGATATAATTAGTGTTTATGTAGTAATAATTTTTAGTAGTTATACGTTCTTTCTCTTGGTCATTGAAGTTAACTAAAAAAAAAAAAAAAGCATGTTCTTTGTAGCAAAGGATATCGCTTCTCCTAAGACGGTCCTTACAAGATCTTCTTCTCCAGATGCCTTTTTTTTATATTTTACACTTAAAAATCTAGCTTCACTTACCTCACCTGCCTTTTTTACATATGAAGTACCTTGAAGGCATTTCTTCTGTATTTTTCACTAGGGTGCCGACGTGCGTACTGTGGAGATGGCTACAGACACGAGGGGGTTGAAGACTGTGATGGGAAGGATTTTGGATATTTGACATGTAGAACGTATCTCCCTGGGTATGTATGAGCTGCCTTCACTCTGGTTTGGGGTTGGTTTTATTGTTGTTTTTGTTTGGGTATTTTTTTCTCTTTGTCAGCTTTAGAATGGAAAAATATTACCCACTTAAACCTTCTTCCACCAGGGCCACTGCAGGCAGTAGGGCAGAAATAGATTATTTCTGCACATCGTTGGCTCTAAGGGCTCAGTAATAAGCGTGTGCCTTGTACTGTACAGAATGAACGAAGGTCACACAGCCATGTTTGCCCGTCTCTTGCAAAGATTTCCTCATTTGGTGACATTATAATTGTATTAAAATAGGGAAGACTATGAGAAAGAAATGACCATGCTGAAGGAAGAAAAAACAACCCAAACCACAACCTCCAGCCAACCTCCCGTGCCCTTACCGTTAGCAGGTACTCCAGGGGTATCTTTGTTTCTGAGTCAACAGGACATCTATCAGCTTTTCCAAAGAGCAGGAAATTCACTCAACAGCAGATGCAAAGCCAAGCATCTGCTTGGAAATGTCCTTCATTTAAAACATCTGCTTATTGTTGACTTGACTTCTCTGCCTCTGTTTAAGCAGCTTCCTCCGGTCAGCGTGTTGCCTCTAACAGCAGCACCTCTATTTAACTGTCAGGTATTGTTACTGGCTAACAGGAAACGTTTAATTTGCAAATGAAATTATTCACAGAGCCCTCATCATTCATGGGAGAGTAATGTGCTAATTGACAGGAATAAGAAACCACAGGATGTCTTTGTAAAACAAGTGCTGTGCTAATCCCTCCACTGCAATTGTCTGAGGGCTCCTATTGTAAGAGATAACTACACTTGAGATCAGCAAACATGACAACTTGAGACTTTTTACAGGGATCTCATCTTCAGACAGTGTGGAGCTGTTTTCTACAGTGAAAATTATACCTTTCAAGAGTCTGAAGTCTGGTGCCAATACTAGCACCATCAAAATCTGAGAATTTTCTATACATTTCACATTCCATGTATAACCAAGTTGTGAAGAGCAACTGAGATTCTTTTTTTTCTGTGTATGCATCCTGTGTATGCAGATGATCTGCTAAAGCTGTGAATCATGAGTAAATTAGGATAAGTACCAGTACCGTTTGAGCATGGCACACCCAGGGGAGTTTCATCTCAAAGCACCCTTCTCTCCAAGGGCTCTGCTGCAACTGATTTTCCCATTTTCTACTCTTTCTAGTGTCCAAATTCTTCCTCATATTTCACAGACATTCACTTCAGATTTTATGTTAGTTTTCTGAGAATGTGGGTTACCCAAGGACGTGGTTTTAAGGACCTGCTTAATGACTGCTTAATTCACAGCTTGTGAATTATCTGAGGGATGGGTTATTCACTTACATATATATACTAGTGATAAAAACTCATCAAAATGCTTATTTTATTAACATAATAATTTCTTCAGTAGGTAGAGTCACTGCAGTTCAGTTTAAGTCAGTAGAAAGACAGAAATAACTGGTTTTCCTTATTTTTGACCCTTCCGTTTACTTTATTTCAAAGGTGGGCACATGTCACTATCGTTATTTCAAGTATGTGAAAAATACGTTAAAGGACAGGCTTAGTCATGCCCACTGGAGCTATGGGAAGTAACTTGCAAACACTTAAATTAGAGCCTCAGATATTTCGTTACACAGTTCCCGTGGGTGAGCACGAAGGCATCCTGTACCCACCTCGGCGTAATGCTCAAGTTCCACTGCCAACAGGGATTTTTCTTAATTAACATTATTGGGAATTAAGTCTTCATTCATGGTTTCTTCTGGACTCTTTTTTTGTTGACGAGGAGCGCAGTGGGACACTGATGGAAATTCCCCTCTTATTTTGCTTCCCACATGTTGCTGCATGTGACATTTTCTGATGTTTTTCACTCCTGCAGAGAGTTGCACCCAGAAACCATGCAATGTGAATGAACTACAGCATACTTTGAAACTGAAACGCTCTGGGTTTTTTTTTAGGTCATATGGAAAACTGCGATGCACTTCTTACTGCTACATTGACTCTACACAGTGTCGATACTTCACATGAAGGCAGAGGAGGTGGGTAGCACCCCCTGTAGCAGGGTGCTAGGTGCTACATCATCATCTATCCAAGCAGGACTGGCACAAAAAAACCAACGCCCACTCCTGTGTGAAAAGAAACAAAGAGACATCATGCTGCTGATGGCCACGTTGAGATGTTTTTCTCTTCTTTTTTTTTTTTTTTCCAAACTAAGTGAGATTGGGTAAAAATAGGACCACTGCATCCTGTCTTAATAGAGAAATGTCAAACCGCATTTGCCAGTAAGACTTTCGAGTGGCTGTGGATGGCACCTTGCTCTCCATCGCAAATGCAACGTTAAGCTACTGGAAACTGACTTTCACCAACCAGGAATATTGTGTAACAATTACCTCGACTTAGCACTGTTAAACCTACATGTAAGCTCTTCAGGGTTTTTGTCTTTAAACCTTCTCAAGCATAAACACGAAGCGTATCTTGGATGCGGTGTTTATAGAGAATTTCTCGTTTATTACAATGTGAACATTTTAAGTGTTGTATCCATACAAGTGATGACTTCAGCGACATTAAGGTTAACTATACATCTTTGTGGGTCAGAGGAGCAGAGGCACTTCAGTGCGTGCTTTCAAGATCAGCAAATCAGCTGAAAAAGCTGGTTAACTTCACCTTCAGGCTAAGATGTTGGCTGTGCGTGTCTCTGTGCATGGGCAGAAATGCAAGCAGTCACAGGAGGCTGAAACTGCAGACCACAAAGGTCAAATTGGACAAATAAACTGTGAAATAGATAAGGAACTCTCTTCTAGGAGAAAATCAGACAAGAAAGGAAGGTAAAGAAGGAATGTACTTTTCACCTCTGTCGAGCTGGCTGAGCTCTGCATGACCCCAAAGGGGCAGGTAACTTGCCTGAAACCACAGCGTGACCATGTACACACTGCCTCCACTCTGGTTTCTACACTGAAAAGTCTTTTTGTTTCCATCCTCTTGCCCACCTGACCATCATCATTCAACTACTGGTTATACCTTGTCCCCTCTCCCCCTCTCTCCCTCTTACTGTTTCCACCGTGGTGTCTGGGGTACCCCCTGGGGTACATTTTCACTTTTGTATTGCTGTAAATCAGATCTTGGAGTAGGGTGTTCATGGATGCTCATTCATGCTGTGTAATATACATGTACATTTGTTTTGCAGAAAGTTTGTTCAACTACATTAGCTCTGATAGGAGTCAGGGTAATGATATACTTATTTATTAGCAAGCATTAAAGAGAAAAATGTTGCGTGGGAGGCATAGTAACTGATACGCAAAAAAAAGAGTCTGCAACAGAAGAAAACAAAACAAAAGATGTGCAGAATTCAGGACTAAAAGCCTCAAATCAAGGTGTTGTTTTCATACAAGCTACTCTTTTCTGCTTCACGATAAATGCTGTATGTGACTGAAATGTGCAAGTTGTCTGTGCCAGTGATAGCAGCAACAGCTGCACTTACACTGGCCCCTCAGTAAAGGCTAAATAAAGGTGGGTGTTGTGTTAGAATGATTACGCATTGAAGCAGCCAAGAAACAGATACAACTTTTGCTACCTGTATAGAAGACTTTAACTCTGCATGCCCAAAGTGGTACTGGAAATCACCAGTTAAAAAAAAATAAACAAAATTAGTATACTCTTTGTGGCTATCACCTACCTGGGCTGTTTCAGTTGCTGTGAAGTATGAAGCCAAGCCACCAGCAGTTGTAGCTCAGTTCAGTTGTTCAAAATTTTTCATCCTCTTACATTTTTTAAAATTTTTTTTTAAAACAGAGGTCTTAATAAAAGATCGAATGACTGGGGTGAGGAACTTGCCATAAGCTCTGGAAATCTGGGCATGAGCACAGCTGCCTTTTAATGCCCTGTATTTGTGCAAGCAGCAGGTTCCAGCAGTGTCACACCACGTGGGAGTGCGTATCCCAGCAGGACGCTCCCAAGGACAAGCACTCTCCTGCCGGGCAACCCTTCAGCTGAACCTTTGGCAACATCTGCCGGCTCTTACCATCCTGGGCTTGGAGATGCTTCATCTGAACTCCTCACTTTCTCCAAGGAGCTCATCTCTACTTCCCAAAAGGCTGGAGTCTTTGAGAAATTTGGTAATCCCAGTGGCCTTCCACCTTCAGTTTAAGTTGCATCGTTTTTAAAAGCTCCTACCACTAAAGGCTGTTGAAGCTGCAAAGCTAAGTGGAGGGAGGGTAGGAAACACAAACAGGGGATGTGATCATGTGTGTGAAATTGTACTGTGTTGCGCATCTTCAGGAAGGGGCATATCAGTGCGGTCAAAAAACATTTGCAAAGCATGGATTTTAAATGGATTTTATTAATGTAACACAGACAATTCATTATTTTAACAGAAAGCAAGCAATGTGTGACCCAAGAAAAAAAGAAATAAGGCATGAAACAAGTTTCTTATTATTGTTACTGTCTTGTTCGGATGATAAGGGGGCTGGTTAGCTCACTCAGTTAGAGCATGGTGCTGACAACACCAAGGTCATGGGTTCGATTCCCTTTGGGTCCCCATGTGTTGCCTGATCTAGTGAAGAGGCATCCCTGCTCATGGATTAAATCATCTCTAAGGTCTCTTGCAGCCTAGGCCATTCTATGATTCTATGAAGCATGAGAAAGACAACTTGGAAGGTATTAAGTATATACGATTTTAAAGGCTGCAAAAGAAATCCTTCCTTCTTATTTCTGATATAGCTGCTTTATCATTAGTTGAGAGTTCTTCAGCTGGATGGTGCCTGGTCTGCTGTGAATCATCTTCCCTCCTCTGAGTTTCTTAATACATTGTGCCAAGACTGGTTCAAAGTTAATTAGTGTTTCTATTTCTTGGCCTTTGGTAGCAGCAAATGCTTGTGGAAGAGTTTTCTAATTATCAGGATGCAACTCCAGACAAATACAAAACCAATATGATGTTACACCATGCACTGTGTTAAATGTATACTAAACAATCAGCTTGCACTTAATTAAATCTATGTAGTTACCTACTGCGTGTATTAGCAGCCCATGCCAATAAACCATGCTACCTTAGTTCTGCTATGTCCTTGCTTTCACTACTTCATTTTGGATTTAACAACACCATTTTTAAATATAATTACCCAGTTTAAGATGCTGGGGAGGGGGGGGGGGGGAAACATCAGTGCCTCCCCTCCCATGCCCACTGCCTCTCCCTGACAGGGAGGACCCGGCTCTGTGGGTTTGTAACTCCTACCAGAGACGGAGCTGGTAGCTGCAAACCAGAAAGCCATGATGTCAGGTGCTGATAGATGATGGAAAAGCTGATGCTGGCACCAGGGTTTGGTCGCTCCCAGCAGCCAGCACCCTGGCCTTGGGAAGAGGCTTCTGCCTTCCCACAGCAGCAGCCAACAAGTCTGTCCTCCTCAGGCTTTTGCGTGTAACGGGGCATCCCAGAGAAGAGCAGCGCTGTCTGCCCGCAGGCGACAGGGAAGTGTGTTGACAGCCAGAGAATGAACGACTCTTTGGGGCAGTATATTTTCTGTCTGTCCTTTCTAAAAGCTCAGTTTCTGTGACACTCACCTCTCTGGATTCCCAAATGCTTACATCAAGCCTCTCTTGAGATCATTCAAAACTGTAGTTCTCAACCCTCTCTTGGCCCAGAGATCTGGCCATGCAGCTCATTTCCTCCTTCCTTTGTTCTTAGAGATTCCTTTAATGGCACCAAAGCTCATATCCTTCACAGCCCCTCCAGAACCCTGCAATGCCCTCACTGCTCTGCAGTCACCAGGTTTCGTCAGCCTCTTTTTCAGCCTCTCGTACCATCCCTTTTCTAATATCTACATGTTGCAGCCCAACGAACACCACAGCAAAGCCCCTTGGCCACGGTTCTTACTTTCTTAAAGGATGGTTTCTTAGAGAAGCTAACCTCAATGTCTCTAAAAGTTACATGGTGCATTTCCCATTTAAATCCTACTGATTTGGATGAGAGGGGATTGGTGGTTATCCTTAAACTGGGGGTCCCCTAGAACCGGCACTGTCCTTGAGTAGCAGCAATAGTAAGTCCGTGGTTAGCTGCTCCTGGGGACAACTCAATAGCTCTGGCACTCTGCTGCCACATACAATCAGAGCACATATTAAAAAAAGACCAAAACAAACGCAAGAAAAGTAAACCAGTGCTGTGCTGTGATTCTTCAATGCTAACTCAAGTGTATCATGCAGGCAAGGAACAAAGCCTAAGCAAATGAGCCATTTTTTGTCTTCATTCTATGTGGTCTGTGAAAAAACTCCACTGCATTAATGCAGGCAGTAACATGCCCAGCAATGTGCTCTTTGCTGCAAACTGGGGTCCTCTGTGCTGAAGGCTGGTGTCACCCCAGGTCTGAAGAGGCCAGAACAAAGCTGGGACATATGCTTTCATTGCATCGGTAATTACTGGGCATTTAGGAGGACGGTCCTGAATCAGTCCAGTCAAGGGAAGGCTGTATTTGAAAGAGTAGCCAGGCCAAATTATATTAGAGGAGTGTACGCCTGCTGGAAATCAAATTAGTGGCTACTTCCCTCCCTCTGCCCCCAACAAAATCTTGGTGCTTAAAGAGCACTGAGTTACAGCCCTGGCATTTTAGGGCTTTTAATTCACGCTGAGAGTTTTCTGTGCATCTAATGGAAGAGTCCAGTTTGGACACACAATCTTTTCCAGTGAGAGAACAGGGTCTAAACAGTTGTATTTTGCTGGAGCCTTCTCACCCCCTAGGGAACAAGTAGCTCTCCCTGCACAGGGTGCTGCTCAGCATTTTCTTTGGGAACGGAGGGGGAAGGAGAGCCACGGACCTGAACCCCCCAAGGCCTTCCTTAGCAAAGCCGAGCCGTGCTGTGGGCACTGCAGGGAGCCGGAGTCTCCCTGGCTGTCGTGCTCAGGGCGGGAAGGGGCCTTGTGTCACAGGTGCATCAGAGAATCTCCTGATCTTCAGAAGAAGTCATCTGTCCCCAGGGCCAGTGTTACTGGTGGCATCTCCTGCAGGACACAGGGAAGGACAAAGCATTCCCCGAGCAGGCGCGTTGGAAGCCTGCCGGGCTGGCATGGGAACACAAACGCAGAGCCTTGACAGAGCAGGAGTCTGAGATAACAACACAATAAATCAGCCAGGAGGAAGAGGAGGTAACCTTAACCTCTTCACACAGCAGCGCACTTAGTATATTTAGAAACTCGGCAACTGATGACCCTCTCTCAGACAGTCTGAAGTGTCACTGTTTAATAAGTGAACAAACTGACATCAGTGTTAAATTCAAACCCGTGGCAAGATGTGTGTGTGTCTGACCCTTGTGCCAGGCAAAGGAGGAAGGTTTCAGGATTCATCCTGGAGAGAAGACAGAGACGTGTACAGGTCCTCAGCAACCCCTGCATGGGGTGAGCAGGGGCAGTTGATCATTTTCCACCATCACTTTCCCAAGAGGAAGAGGCACCCAACAGCATTTCCCACTGAATTATTACTGAGATTTTGTTCGGGAGAGAAGAGCTCCTGTTACTCCCTGCCCTTCTCATTTCCATCAGCCACATTCCCTCCCAAAACTCACCATGCAGGAGCTGGAGGAGGCTGTGCTGGCCCAGTCAGATACTTGAGGCAGGTTGACTACAGGTGACTACAGCTCTGAGGTGCAGATGTGCCGAGCAAGTTAATATTCGGGACTGATAAGGTTTTGAGGTATTACCAGATTTAAATGGGAGGATCACAGAATCACAGAACAGTAGGTGTTGGAAGGGACCTCTGAAGATCATTTGGTTCAATCCCCCCTGCTAGAGCAGGATCACCTGAAGTAGACCACGCAGGAACATGTCCAGACAGATGACTGATTACACGTAAGAAATGGAGAATAATTCAGGCAACTGAACTGTCCCAAAGCATCCTGCAGATACGTGTACATTATGGGCCAAAAAACCACAGGGAGGCTGGTCATAATGTACAATTAAAAGCTAGATTTAAGCCATGATATTCCAGTGCATTTAGACAAAATATCATAAACCATCCGGTGGTCATAGCGCCGAGTTATTGTTTCCCTGTAATTTGACCAGTAATTAATTTTCAAATCCAGCAGTAACCCCAAAGCAGAAGTGAGGGACCAGCGGGGTAAAGCTGGTAATCTCGCTGGTTTTAGTGGATGCAGTGAAGGGCAGAGAGGCTTGCTCTGTGCCAGAACGTTTTGAACGAGACAACATCTGGTGTGAAATGCCGCAGGATTACAGCTTCTAAATAAAGCCGGGGAGATGTACCTGTTGCCGCCTGGGGTCAGCAGATTCTGCTTTAAGCTGTCTGAGAACGAGCTGTTACACCAGTCTGAAGATGCCACATGGCAGGGAGGACTCAACTATTGTGACTGGCTCTTGGGGCAAATAGTCTGGCCTAAAAGAGTTTGTACTGGATACAAGCAAGGAAGAACCAAGCCCTAAGGACATACAAATAACTGATTATTCCTCCTTCATTCGGCAGTTATCTGTAAAATGAGCCATGAGGAAGGGGAAACCCATGCTGTATTTTGCAGCCCTGAGGACTGCTGTGACTCTAGCTGCAGGGTAAATAGAGGTAAAGCTTCCCTCGAAATGCAAAACCACCCAAAAGGTCGTTAGTAAAAGCACAAGCAAGGCCATCAGTGATGTCTCAGCTGTGGGTTTCTGCAGTGCCAGGACCACGGGCGATGCAGCTGGCTTGGTTTTCTCTCTTTGCCTGAAATAGTCCATTTGGTAAGGGTGTCTGCAGGTGATGATTGAAGACTTCTTAATTCCTAATGCATCCATGGCCAAAGCATTGCATTGTGTTTGGAGTGGAAGGAATGCACTCCTCTCCATGCCCACATCACCTACGGATCCACTGAGGGTTGTCACTGAGGCTGAGGGACACACGCTTGACAGCTCTGATTTACAGAAATTATCAGCTCTGCCTAACATTTATTTAGGGCAACAAACCAAGACAGTTTTCCAGACTGTTTCTTGGTTTCATGAAACTTTGTAGCCCACGAGAGAAGTCCTGTAAGGCAGATTGTTCTCCACGTGTCCCTGGAAGGGCGCTGTGGCAGCACTCCCAGCAGTGGCACTGAATTCCTTCCCTGCAGAAAGCACTGGGAGGTGATTTGTTCTTTCTGATTATGAACAGCCCACTCTACTGTGGATTATGAAGCGTGCTTTGAGGATTTTTTTTTTACTTGCAGACATGTCCTTGCAATGGTTGTGCCAGTGGCTTGGGTTTTGTGGTGTACAGCTAGAAACCTCAGCCATACAGACCCAGTTGTGCTTCCTCCGCAGAGGGCTGGTTATCTCCTTGTTTCTTTCTTTTTTAATAAAAGGTAATATCAAATAGTTTTTTTTTTTTAAAGTTACATGCTTGCAGGAATATTCTGCTTGCATATGTTTCTAAGTGTCTGCATTCAAAAGCTTTACTCTTCCAGTAGCTGAAAGCAAAACTCCCTTTGAGATTGTCTGCAGGGAAAAAAAATATGAATGGGGGCAGATGAATCCTCTCCCTGTGCTGAGAACATGCTCACAGGCTGTTCAGAATGAGAAATTACTCGATTTCTCAATGATATAGGCTAAGAAAATGTAAATTAATTTCATTACTTCTGTAAAGAGAGAAGAGCTTCGACGCGAGACAGTCGATTTCAGAAAGAGCATAGCCTAGACGTATGAACTCTCCACACAATTAAACGTCCAATGTTAGAAAACAAAATGCTACATGAAGAAACTTTTGGGCTGGCTGACAAGAAACACGTCCACATTCTTTAAAATAGTCCAGGGTTCTCCCCAGCTTCCACCCAGAGGGTGGTTTGAGCCCCCAGGGAGAGCAGCCTGCCTGAGGTGACTGATGAAGCGTGAGGTGAGTAAAAGTAGTAGTGACTATTTATACACCAACAGTGTGCTGCAAATTAAAGATGAAAGAATATGAATCCTTAAAAGACCGGCAGGATTGGCAGTGCCTCAACATAAGGGTCAGGGGCAGCAAGATGAAGCTCTGTGGGAGAGCACACCTCTAGCTCTTGACCAGTGTCATCCACCGTAGAGGAGCGGTTTTGGGAAGAAAGCTCTCGGAGATGGTCACAGCGCTTGGGCAGAGCGCAGGTTTCACAGGTGCGCCCTGCCCATGGGGCAAAGCTTCCCCTTTTGTTGGCTTGAAGAAAGCTGGTTGCTGCTCAGGCTCAGTGGGCATCGAATCCCTGAGACCACAGCTCAAGTGTTCCACCAGGGATAAAGGCAAGTGGTGGCAGCGGAGCAGGGGCTGTGCAGGCTGCACGGCACACGGCTACTCTGTGCCGGCAGATAGGAGGCTGAGGACCAGCTGCTGAGCAAGAAAGCAAGTGGAAAACTATGACCTATAGGAAACTATGTGAGACATGTCTGGTCTCTGAAGACTACAGATGAGCTGGCAATACCAACACTGGAAACAGATGCTAAATCGATTGGAAATTATTTTGGCGGAAAGCCATAGCTGGAGCAGGAGCTCCAGTATGAAGACAAATTGATCCAAAATGCATTTTGAAGTCTCAGATCTGTTTGATTTTGAGAAAACAGTGACCTGTTCTTGCTTTGGCATCACTGCAGGGCCTTGCACAGGCCACACATCAGTGCATCTTGCTGAAAGCAGTGAAGTGCATACACAGAAAGCGGCCAAATGCTGCCAGTTGGCACCAGGACTTGTTGGGGGCCCTGAGAGGGAAACGGCATCTCAGCAACTCCTTTACTGACAGCTCTAGAAGGACATGAGTATCATCAATTTCAGCTCCTCCTGCTGCAGGCGAAAATCCTGAACTAATGGCAACACCTTGCTAAAGCAGTGGGTAAACAGCAAAAGATCCTGGAGAAATTTTACTAGACCTTGCAAGCTGGAACACCAGCAAAGTTACACGGGCTAGTAAAAGGTGAAGGTTAGGGGAATGCAAAAACACAACAGAACCTGGAAAAGGCTTTTTCTCTAATCCCCAAAGCTGGAAGTTGAGCCTGCGCTGCCATCACTGCAGCTTCTCTGGGAACTGTCCCCTCACACGACAGGGAACAGAAGCTGAAAAATGTCTAAGGCTGAGGTGTTTTTTTAACAATAACACAAAAGAAACAAATCTAAAATCTTAGACATGGAAGAAGAGGAATAAATATCTGTTAATTAAGATATATATTTAGGTCAATGTACTGAAATGTCAGGAAAAAATACACGCCAATGTCTTGGATGAAATCTTCCAGATGGACAGACACTGGGCTTGGTTGACTCAATGTCTGGAAGTGTCTGGCATTCTGCAACACCTCCTGCACTTCCTTTTCAGTCCTAGTACTTGTCTGAGACTTACTCTGCTATTCCCCAAAAAATAAAGAAAACTTGTCTCCTTGTGGCTCCGCTTCAGTGAGCAGCTTTGCATAAAGAAACTGCTGTTCAAAACCTGTCCTTCATCCAGACTGTAGCACTGAACTACGGTCCCATATTCTGCATTTCAATAGCTTTAGATTTGCTATACGGCAGCAAAACCGCATGCTAGCCCCACACTGTCCCCAGCATAGCCGGGTTTTCAGCTGGGCTAAAAGGAAACCCACCCAGTAAAGGTTGCACTCTGCCAGGTTACATTAGTGAAAGCTTCGACACTGCGAGCTTCCATTGCCTTTCCTCCTTAAATTCAGAAAACAGAGTCTTTGTCCATATAGGAGAATGCGAAGAAAAAAAAATTTTTACAGGTATTTTGGTCATGGATGAATCTTTAATGTGTCCTCTTTGAGCTTCCCATTTTAACAGCAGCACCTGTGTGTTCCTACAAACCCTACACGTTCAGCACATCATTTTTTTTATTTTGAACCATGGATCCAGATTCCTGTGGGGACAGGAATTTAGCAGCCACTATCACAGCCCATGACCTTCACTAACACACATCATAAACTCTGTCAAAGTTTTAGCTGGTGGCTCTTTCCGCAGTTCATCTGGGATCCTGTGATGGCAATAGATTTGCTTTTTACAATCAGTGGAAGGTGCAGTGAGGAGACACTTACCTGGGAGGTATCTTTTTGTGTATGGGGTTTCTGTTGGAACACATCTGTGCTGGGCTGCATTTGGCTATTTTGGAAAGAGGAGCATTTTACAGTGGTGACTGATCACTCACAGTAGCGCAACAGGCCCTCTGCACAGCCACAGACCTCCTTGCCATGGCCACCACGTTCTGCTCTTCTTTGCTCGTGGACACGTTTCAGGTGTGAAATAGGACACTGAGGTGCTAATCAGCAAGTCAACACGGCAGCTCTTGGTTAGAAACTCTGCTTCAGGGCAACAGCTTGTGGGTTTTGCCAAAGCACTGGAAGTTACAGGGCAGGTCTGTGGACACCGCGATGCACGATGGAGCCCATCACATCCTTTTTCCTCCAGTCCAAAAGTGCAATGGAAAGAAGCTGCCTGCACGGCAAGTTACTGTTTATCTAGTGAAAGGGGCATTTGTTCAACGTGTCTCCTGCGTGCCTGGATGGAAAGCTGACACACCCCATCTTTCTGCTAGAACAGCACCTTGTGATTTCAAAGGAGAAGAAGAAACAGTTCATTATAACATTGTATGTGAGTGAAGTTTCAATAGACCCTGTACCCCTTCCAGTGTCTGTCTCTGTGTACATCCTCTTGGTTCTGGCGTGAGGAGCTACCCTTGTCCAGTACAGCGCAACACGGTATCGATACCAACACCGCAAAATACCGACTCCATGGCAGCAGCAGCCCTCTCTAATCATGACAGGAAACAGCACAGCTTTGGAGATCCACCAAAGCAATTTGCACCACGGCTGGAGCCACAGCTCACGCCCCTGGCAAATGATTTCCACACGCCTGCAGAATAGGGCCAAGGCAGTGTTTTACACCTTATGACTGACAACCCACTCGTTTTGTCAGGAAGGAGAGATGAACAAAAGCCTGCAGTGGCAAAAGAGGGATGTGATCTCTGCCCTGGAAGGCTTTCCAAACTATTCGCCCATCACCGAGGTGCAAGAGGACAAATAATACGCGCAATTTTAAAATGCAAATTGCTCACACCCTGCCAGGCTGGCTTTTGTAACTGCAGCCTTCACTTTACACTGGCCAAGGACCCACAACCATTGCCAGACACAGCTTTTATTCTCGTCATCAAAACAGGCTCCACGTGTGCTAACATTCTTCATACAAAGATACATACAGGTAGTTTCTGTGAACCAGAAACATACTGGTTTTTGACTGTTCACACAGTACCTAGAACAGATGCCGTCCTGAAGAGCACTTTAGGCCCTCCACTGTAATAAAAGAAACAAAAATCCATGCAGGGAGAAAGCACGATTTTAAAACACGCTTACTTAAAATAGGTTTATTATAATGAAATAATATAAAAGTCTGACAAAGGTCTTAACAATGCTCCAGAAGAACAGACAGACACTGTATGATTTGAGAGATGATGCAGACTGGAATTTCCAAAGTATTTTGGATTGAACTGCTTATGACAGCACAATTCGTGCAATGCTTACACTGGAAGAGGTGATTTTGGGGGCATGAATGAGCCCTTAGAATTAAGCAAATTTAAAGTGTGAGGCAATATACCTTCTCTTCATCTTTAAATGCATTTCAGTATGTAGGTAATGTATTTAATGTGTATAAGTAAGGCTTGCAGTAAGCTCAGCTTGACACTAATAAAAGGTATGCCCAAAATTGGCTTGAAAAAAGAAAATAGGAAACCACAAAAGCAAGTTGCTTTGGTTTTCAGTTTAGTCACCATATTCTGGAATGCAATTTAATTGTTTATTTTCAAGTAGACATGAATCTCAAACTTTCAAGATGGCTTTAAATAAAGGAATTAACAAGTTTTGGACCCCCTGGAAGCTGCAACGCAAAATATAGTTAATATACTTAATGTTAAGCAGAAATCAGGACATGAAAAAAGGGAGTTTCATATATTAATAAATAAATAAATAAATATATCTATATCCACCCCTCGCACATCTGGAACATATGCACAGAGAAATCCTATACCAGGAAAGGGATATTAAAAATGATACTCAATGATCACATTTTGAAGAACTGCATGCCAGTGGGAGGATGCACGTGTGTTTAAGTGAAGCATATGGCTATGTTTTAACTCAAAGCATGTGCTTAAATCCTTGTGCAAACTGTAAGCAGGATCAGGTACTGCCTGGGCTTGCTCAGAGCCAGTAAGTGAGCACCCTTTCTGCATAAGGGTGATTTTATATTGCTCAGAGCACGCAGTAATTTGCATGGTGTGTTCACCAAGGAGGCAGGAAAAGAGAAATAAGTGAATTAAAGAGAAACAACCAAACCAAAAACAGAGTCCCTGTGCTTTCATTCTTAAGAGGTAGAACTGCCAAGTCTGAAGCATCCCAACTTAAATTTCATCAGTGGAAGTAAAAGTTCAAAGTGGTATAGTTTTCCTGGCAAAATACATCAAACCAGGGAGAAACTTCAGAGGAAAGCAGCACGTTCTCCATCTGACTGTGTATGTTTGGTTTCCTGCCAAAGAATTCAGGTCTGATTTCCCAAGTTTACATTTGTATCGCATACAAAACTTCCTGCTTTGTGCTCCTCCGGAGAGATGCTTTGACTTGACAGCAACAGCTCTGGTTGCAAAGCAGATGACAATGGGAGGAGAGGAAAGGAAAGGGAAAGATAAGCCAAGTAGGAACACAGTTACGATCTTCCTGGTCTCTGAAAGGCAGTTGAAAGCTCCCTGAAGTTTTCACAAAAGCTGAAGTGATCATGAAGAGAAAGGGTTAGAAGGTCCAGCATAAGGACAATCTCTGTTTTCGACAATGGTCCACATCCCCGTGCCAAAGCCCGCTGCAAACAACCACAGCACATTTTGGGCATACTTTTTACACATCCAACCAACAAAGGGACACTTTTCAAACTGTGAAATACGTTTTTTGAAGCAAACAGCTGTAACCTAGATCCTGATGCTGTTTTACAAAGAGTTTGTTAAGTGAAGGTATATGGCCCTTAACTTTAAGTGCATCTGTTAAAGGGAGACCCATATTACAACAGTGTCAAGATGGGATGTTCCAATGACTCATTAAATTTACTCGAAAGCACTTAAGTATCCAGTTCATATTGTACAATTGTAATGTCAAAGAACTTCAATATGCAGCCGAGTATGGTGTCCTAAAATAGCAGAGGGGCCTCCAGAACATGGTTTGTTTTTTAAAAAAGTAATAACAAAATAAATAAAATAAATAAAAGCCTCCCATTGCTAAGCAGAACTCAACTGAAATTATTTGGGAGCTCTGTTCTAATGCCAATGGCGCTATATTACAAAGATGTATGTATGATCTCTATCCAAATATGCTGACTACCATTATCCAGTACTAGATAGCACTTGTACCAGATTGCTTTGGGATTTACCATGTCTCAGCAAGGATGTGCACTGGATCGACACCGTCAGTGTCATACGCTGTATCAGAGTTCTGTGCTGAGCTATACTAATTTCACAAAGACCAGCCTCATTCCCCTAGGGAGAGGCTGTGACTATTCTTATTTTGCCATGGCTAAGTAAGATCCCTGAGAATACACAACTGTTAGACATGGAAGGAAACGGCCAAAAGCATTTCTAAAGGAAAGGGATGCAAAACGTCAGACTAGTGCAGTTTAAGAAAACAAAGCAGTTCATGTAAAGCATACAGAGCAAGGGTGCTGTTATCTGAAAGTCACATGGACCTCTATCAGTATGCAGGTCAGTTATTCACAAATGTCAGCCATTAGAAAAAACAAAAAACAACAACATAAAGAACCCCAAAACAACCCTAACCAATCAACGAACCAAATAAATCAAACAGAAAATAGAGACCTTCTCATCTCTTTAAAATCAAAAGCAATCTTCTCTGCTTGCCAAACTGACATCACAGGAAAAGAAAGAAGTGAATTGTCTAGCAGTGTATTTGCTTCCGCTCAAGTCACCTAGTCTGTCATATCCTTAGAGGTATAACTTAAGAGTTCAGCTTTGCAACATGCTGCGTGAGTTTCTTGCTCAGTGGTGGTCTGCCTGGAAAGACAGCATTCATAAGTCTCAGAAGTGCTCAGAACTGCAAGAGCAGTGCACAGTAAAACACAAGTTTTGAAGGCAGGGAGATTTTGCTCAATTTCTTCTTTACAAGTCCCCTGTTTAATACAATCACACAGGGGTTTCTCAAAGCCACGCTCTCCTAAGAACATTCTCAAGCTCCAATTCCAGAGTTCTGAAAGACCAACTTTACCCAGAAGGGCAAGACAAGAAAGCCTGCTCCGAGGCAGGATGCCATGCTGATTAGAGGGTATGCAATGTGGATCACTCTCCATTTGTTAAAAGAAAGAAGAATGGTAGAAGTTAGGAACTGCTGAAACTAATCGCCCAATTAAGCTGGCAAGTTCCCTGCCTATGAAATAAAGCTTCCTGACATTTTGCATCAAACACTGTGTCTGATGCACTACTAGTAAATTGGTGGCTCTCCTGCTGGTTAAAAAAAACAAAACCAAACCAAACAACCCAAAACCACCTTCCAGACTAAGTGCTGAACATGCTTTCTTGCTACTGGAAAAGCTTAGAGCAAAACGGGAAGTCAACTTTTGTCATGATCTGACAGTTAATTTCTAGAGAAGAGGAACCTCTTCCTGCTCTTCCCATAGCCCAGCAGGTATTTTGTGGAAATGTGGTCTCCATTACCCTCCCAGAGGTAAATCAGCTAAACGCTACTACAGCAAAGTTTCCCACATAACAGCTGAAAACCTTGAGGAAACCACACAGGGTGGAGAGTTGGTAGTTCTACTACAGGCATGATTTCTCTGCATTCATGCCTTCCTCTGAAAGAAGTAGACAGCTGAATCCCAGAGGCTCTTTGCTTCATTTTTAGCACTGCGGGTAATGAAATAAAAAATTGAATGAAGCTTTGGTCAAAAGTTTTGACTTTGTGCTCGAATATAAGATATTCTACTTTAATTAAGAAAATAAAAACTAAAACCCCCATAATCCTTCTGATACTTCTCGGAGTACGTAGGAACTACAGGCTACAGGAACTACAACCCAGAGAAGATGACAGGAACAAGGAAGTCACACTGTTTAAGCGCCTAGTCCTGGTATCTTGCTTTATACACTAAGTGTGATGTTTGGTCTTTCCTTCAAGCATCATATGCTGTTCCTAGAGGTTACAAATCTAGGCTCTTTAGAAAGGATCAAGTATTCCGTGTGCAGAAAGGCTCCCGTCACAGGGCAGCGTGCCTGCAGTACATTCATTTCACTGACAACATAGCTTTTAGCCTAGCAAAAGCCAGTACTTCTCCTGTGTGTATGGCAAGACTGAGTTCTCCTATATTTATGAAGATTTACTAATTCCAAGTACCTCATTAGCACAGTCTTCTCTCCTCTAGCATATGAGTTAAACTTGACTCCTTGCACAAAGTCATCTGAAGCCCTAGGTCACCACCAAGAGACTCGCTTATGCTTTGAATGGGCCGTCAATAATTCACATACAACCTTCCAGTCATTGACACAAGTAGCAATTCTGTCCTTAACCATATCACTAGCTAAAAGGATTTCTTTATTACTTTTAATAGCAGTAGTATTAAGGAACACATTTTTATCTGTATCAGCAAAATGGGAAAAGGGCAAATCTTACTTTCTTAATTCTGAGTCACTTCTGTGTCATTTTAAATTTTCTAATTGCCCCAATGTCTAATGGCTCCATGACAAAGTCTAGCTTTCCCTATGCTTTAGCCATTTCATGCCCGCTTTCATGAAATCTCTGCCCATAACGACAGCCTAGAAAGGGTTTTAATGATATCAGCTTTTTAAACTGCTAGCTGCATTCAATTTAAAAGCAAATATTATGCTTTTGTGTGAATTTAAGAAAATCTTAAACCCAAAATAGGAAAAAAACCACCAAAACCTTAACAAACCAGAATGATGGACATGATCCTCAATTGCTTCTGTAAAGCACCACTGAAATTACCTGGGGTCTGTCAGTCTGTGCCAGCAAATTTCTTGTTAGTCCAGTGGCAGGAGCTGACAGGGAGATTGTGGCACATACTGGGAGCTGGTCAGGGAACACAACAGCCAGTTTCAAAGGCTGGTTCCTGGGGAAGCTCAGACCTCTAACATTTGGGGAGATGCTGCATTAAAAAGCTTCAACCCAAACTCACCACACACCTTAGAAGCTGGCATCTAGCTGCCCTTCTCTTCTGCTACCAGGGTAGCAATATCCCTCCTACAGCATCGCAGGGAGCAGGCACAGGGCATGAGAAAGCCAGCAGCGCCTGTCTGGGTGCTGTGCTGCATGCACAGCTCTCTCCTACGGGGCAGGAGCATAGGCCAAATTCTGCTCTCTTGCTTTTATGAAGGGAAGAGTAGAGGACGTGCACACACAGAAGGGAAACAGTCAAAAACATTCGTCATGGCATAGTTACGACCCAAAGAGAAACAGTACCTCTGCATTTGAACACAGAATGAGCGTAATGACAAGATAAAAATCATACATGCCCTTCCCCAAAAACACTCACAATACCCTTCCCACCTGAAAAGATACAAAGAACAGAAACAATGTCCAGAAAAAAAAACCACAACAAAGTGAAAGAAATTCTTCTTAACAGACACAATCCCTGAAGTTTTAAGATGTGGTCTTGCTGTAGTCATACCACCTCATCTGACTCCAAACCATGTACTTCATAGAGAGTGTCCAAGATATTTAGCTGCTTTTCCATGGCTGGTAAGTAAATGTTGAGGTCCCTCTGCATTCCTTTGTAAAATGTTTCTTCCTGAGGATCACACTCCTCTACAGACAGAGCTGCCACAAAGTCTTCATACGTTGGAGCTGCCCTTAAAGCTAACTGGGAGAAGAATCAAAGCTTTTAGATCAGTGAAACAAAATAGGAAAAGAAATCCAACTAAAGCCACTAAAAACTTCTAAGAAATCCCTCTTTGCACTTAGATTGCATAGTTTTAATGTATTCATGTGTAGGTGCATACGTTAAGATTTTTAACTGTGAGGTAGGCTATTCATTTTACTTTTCATCGTCTCTGTGCAGACATCTTAAGAGAAGCCTTATTTTTAGGAAGCATCTGTGTGTCGTGTTTTGTACAAATAAATAGCATACATTAGAAATTTATTAAGCACAAAGGCCAAATAAAGTACAGTTTACTGTTAGGGGAGCTCCCAACTCAGAGTCACACACTTCAGCACCGAAGTCCCATTCTCAAATTGCTCTTTAGAAAGCTCTCCCCAACATTTCTGTTTCTCCCAGTCTGACATGATTGCCTGGATGAGGCTTTCCTTTTCCCTTTTGTAATTTCAGTGATAATTTCCAGCGACAGACACGAGGGGGAGCTGCCAGACTGGGAAAAAAAAACCCAAACAAAAAAACACTTCCTCTAGCCAATACATTCTACTTAACTCCTTGACACATTCTGCACTAACCCTTCTTGAATGCTCCCAGCCAAAGACAGATCAATCCTCAAAAAAAGCAACCTCAGACCCTCATTCCTTCATTTAACATCCCCGTGCTGAAATACAAAAGCGTACGCAAGTGTGATCCATCTGGTTTGGCTCCAGACAGCAGGTTCAACCCTGAAAGTCCAACACTAAACGTAGTGATAACTACAATCCTCACCTTGGAAATAAGGTCTGACAAAGGAATCTGTTCATTTTAATGCTTAGAATTTTAACATAGTATATTGAAGACACACAACGTAAGATCACATGAACAAGACCCCCAGCTCTACCAGTATCCAAGATACCTACCGCAAAGACCCCGCGGACAACCCAACCATGGTGCTGCCGTAATGTCTTTCCATAAGCATTGTCTTAAAAGAAAGAAGATTAAATAAAAAAAAAAATAATCAAGTGACAGATGTATAGCAGTCTTAAGTTTGCATCACAAAGAGAACTTAGAGCTTAGAAATTACTATCTATGGATATAGTCTTGCCACTGCATGCAAATAATGGCTGTTCCTGAGCACCAAAGTTATGACTGAACGGAGATGACAGATTCGGGATTTCTGCACTGGGGTCTTAGCTCTCCTGTCAAATCTCCCTCAACTCATCCATGGCACATAGGTATTCTAACAGACAGGAAGGCAAATTTAATTTTTATTCGACTAGCTGTGCTTCATGACTAACAGTTTTTCTACTATTTAGATCACAGTTGGGTGCAAATTTGAAGATATACGGGGTGAAACAGTCCTGGAAGCAGCTGGTTAGCCACCCTCTACCGAGGTGGTTAGCTCAGGCCAAGAACCCTCTCTTTACATCTGAGGATCAGGCTTTGAGGATCAGTGGAACAGAAAGCACAGGGCCTTTATTAAAATAATCCTTAGGATGTCTTTTGTGAGTGCCCCTTTGATGAAGGCCCTTGTTATGCTCCTAGACAGCTCTACTTTCACATACAAAGCTTTCTATATAAAAAGCCAAACATCTTGGAGCCATATTTTGCCATAGTTTGTCACTGTCATCATTCCATATCCTTGTCCTTCAACTGAATTTTTAAGTATTGGACATTGGATCACACTTTCCCTGAGCTGTTCACCTTGAGGAAAAGGGACCTGTACATTTTGCTGCTCTAGGATATTTGCTCAAAAGGCTGCAGACAGTTATCATTGGAAGAGTGTAAAAAGTCAGTAAAACACTGCCACAAGTTTTGCTGTCACACGAAGTACTCTTCACCTATCAGTCTAATGACTGTGCAGTGTAGCTTTTCTGATTTTGCAGTAGGGGCGAGAATGTGAGAAAGGCATGTAATGCCTAATGAAAGCAACGAAATAAGAAGAAAACGAGTATTATGCATTAAACAGGACTGACAAGTCTATTCTCTGGCTTAGCAACAAATATAGGGGACATGAAAGATACCAGGAGCTGAAAAGTTTGCTTAGATTTAAATCCCAAGTAAAGACAAGTCTGTTACTAAAAAATCATAACTACTAGTGGATATTCGATTTTTTATTTTAATTTCATCAGCTTGATATTTGAAGTTCTAGAAGGAAAACATATACCTTATCTTAACCTGAGATTCAAATAAGAAACTAACAGTAAACCAAAGCTGCACTGGTGATACAAATATTGAAGTGCTTTTCAGGATGAGAAAGCGAAGGAAGAAGTGAGGGGAAAAAAAAAAGGCAAAAAACCAGCAGCATGGCTCTGTTGTGGACGCAGAGTAACTCTAGTAATTCAGTGCTTAAGCCTTCAGACTCAGATCAAATAAGTGCCTTGACTTTCCAGGGTGTTTAACACCCACATCTGGTAGCAGTGTATTTACAGTCCCATTTTCAAGAGCTGCTTACATACTTCTGTGTAGTGGTTCTTTATACTAATCCCATAGGGCGACTGCTTAGCTGTTTAAAAGAAGCTAAATAAAATTAAAAAAAAGAGCTTTAAAAAAGCTGTTTTAAAGCTGTTTTAAAGGATTATCATAACATTAGACTGCATGAACAAAGAGAGGGTCTTACTTGAGCAATAAGTCTAAGAAGGGTTTGTATTTCGTTTTATACTTGCTGTGGGCACTAGTCTGACTTGCTAAGTGTAAGAAATTGTGTAGCTGGAAAAAATTCCTTGTTTTCTCTTATAAAAATACCTCCTAAATGATATAGGAAATTCACAGCCATACCAGGAAAGAGGTAATTTCGAAGTGATGGTCAATCTCACAAGGAACTAAAAAACCAACACAACAGCAACTATAAATTTGGGAGCACTCTCCCTGCAAACCAGCAGAGAAAATGGAATGAGACAAAGCACTTTTTTCCCTACGATATAACTGACTCTTCTGCCAAAAGTATGTTAAGTAAAGGAATCTTTATGTGCTACTAAATCAGCATTGACCAGTTATCGTAATCTGCCTGAGGATGGTCATTTTCAAAAAAGTTATGTTTTGGAGATTACTTGCATCAGTAGTCACCGAAGCAAAAAAACCACAGGTTCTAAACAAGGAGCAAAATAGCAAAGCTTGTAAATTCAGAAGCACACAAAGAATAAAGCAACTAGCACTTACTCAGAGCTGTTTGGATATTCTTTTCTCCATTCTTCACTTCTGTCAAAAATCCTTTCAAGAACTTTAAGCCTCTGTCAGGATGAACCCCACAAAATAAAAAGAAACCATGTTAATAATAAAATAACCACAAGTATAACAAGGCCCCCAAAGTTGCAATAGAACTCAGAAGTGCAATAAAAATCAGAAGGCACCATTTTCAATCTGAATTAAAAAAGTATAACCACCTCCTCCAGCCTCTCTCCCAGCCCAAGGAAAAACTCTTTGCTAAAACATTTTTGCTGCAGCTTGAAATCACCTGCCCTTGCAGGATCAGTCACTCATTGTAACCTCACTTCTATGGGGAAAAAAAAAGGTTGCCTGGGATTGCTTTTTTCAGGCCTTTTGGCAAAGTTGCAGTGATACAACCACAGACAACACATTAATCTTGAACCTAGCCAGTTTGGATTGATGTAGCCTGTGGAAAATAACCACTTAGCTCCACGTACATAACCTTGTGCTGGTGAAAGGCCCCTCATTGCACCTTAGCAGTTCATAGTCTAAGCATAGAACAAAATAGGCCGTTACCTTTTTAGCCAGAGGAGAGCCTCTGTAGCAGAGTTTCTAACTTGTGCTACACCTGCATTCACTTCATGGAGCACTATCTTCTGGAGGGTATCAAACTCCTCTTTGTCGGTTATAAATTTCTGGTTTATTTTCTAGAGAAAGAACAAGAGGCACAACTTTAAGTTTTTTAGACCAAACAGTGGCCAGTCCTATAAATGCCACCTAATGCCACCAGGACTCTTCCCTGCAAAGGGGACACCACAGATCCTCAACCACGTCACACACTCCCCACGGCACGGCTGGCCTGGGCACACCTTCCCAGGGCACCACCCCAGACACATCTGGCTAGTGCAACCAGAGAAAAAGCATCTCAGCCAAAGATTCACATGGAACCTAATGTTTCTGTCTGGCAAAACATCTTTAGGTTCATACAGCAATCTCCACGTCAGTGAAAAAGCATTAACTCAACCTGCTCCCCAAAGTCTCATTTGCCCTGACCTTCAAGTGCAAGCATGATCACCCTCTGATAACTGCTAAGCTGCAAATTCTCAATTACACTTTGCAGTCATTGGCATGTTTAAGCTTTTGAATCTATTTTTGAGTTTGTTATACACAACTCCTCACAAAACCAAGAGAGAAAATATATAAGGGGCAGGTAAACAGAGGCTTATTCTACATGAAAAGAGCAGCTGCCTACCACTTGACAATAAATATTCAAGGTTTTAGGTTTTTTAAATAGTATTCTCCTATCTTGCTATTTTCAGTCTTTCAGTGGCTACCTTGAATAAGATAAGCAAATACCTGTCTTACTTTGCACCAAACAAATCCAAATGTATGCAACATTCCTCATCGTACACTCCCAACATATGGTT
Source organism: Trogon surrucura (assembly GCA_020746105.1). Taxonomy (NCBI): domain Eukaryota; kingdom Metazoa; phylum Chordata; class Aves; order Trogoniformes; family Trogonidae; genus Trogon; species Trogon surrucura. The sequence goes on along the minus strand of CM036622.1, from coordinate 12,411,553 downwards.
TACTTTTCATTTTTCTTGACAGAAAAGTTATGAAAAGCCTCACTATGAACACACTTCGTATTACAAGCAGCACTCCAAGCCTTTTCAGACTTGGAGCTGGAACAATTTCCAGAACAAAAACCAAAGCTGCAGAGTCTGCCCTGACCTGCTTGAGAAGCTGCTTCTTAACACACCAATTTCCTCCTGCTAAGTGAGGAAAGGACTTTTTTTCTTTACACCCCCTCTCTTTGTTTTACAGTCTAAAGTCACTACTGTTACCATTACATCACAACTTACAACTTACTTAGCTCAGAATCAAAGTCACGCGCACTAGGTGTAACAGATGTTTTAGGTGGCAGTCAGTCAAGTATTTTATAAGTTTGTGCACAACAACTGGATTTATTAAACATAGAATGTACTCTAAGAACAGAATTAGGGGCATTTCAGCATTCTAATCTGACAGATGGTCACATTACAAAATATTAAATAGCTTTCCAATATTGACTCCTACAACAAAGATTCTTGAGCTTTAGTGCCTGAACCGATACACTGTTTTAAAAAAAAAAAAAAAAAATCAGTGCCAGAAATAAGCTGTTACCTTGATGTTACCTACAAAATCCATTTTAACAGGAGCAAAAACAGTTGGTCCCAGCTTGTCTAGAAAAAAAAAAAAAAGTCATATTTTAAAATTGTGTCTTTCCCCAGTCCCTGCCTTAGTAACAATTAATTTCATTTACTCTCTTAACAATCCTTGTAAATGGCAGGAGAATACTAAATGAATGATATAAATTGAAGTCTTTCTTGGGCATGGAATCAACTGACCCAAGTTGGCAAAATCTTAAAACACACCGTACTCCAGTTTGGAATTCTTCAAGAGGGTGCCTGCTCACAGGGACTCACATCTACCGTCAGATGCAAGAGCCAAGCAGGTGAGGAGCTGCACTAGCTGGAGACAGAAGTCCCTGAAGAAATCAAATAGATAGTAGAGCCAATGGCATGCTGTCAGCCGTGCTGGATGTGTAAGGCATCCACACTGCCCTTTTGAGAGGAAGAAATCTATGAGTCTACCTGGAACTCTGTTCCAGATCCACTTAAAGAATTTGTCTCCAACTGCAGCAATTTGTGGGCACCACAGCTTTCTGCAGCTTGCGGCTTGTTCTCTCCATCTTCTTTAATGTCTTACATTTATAGAAAACAGAAGAAAAACTGTCCCAGATAGACTCATAGATTTCCAGACAGCTTATACATGGGTCCCATCTATATGAGAGTGAATCCTCTCTAAAGCAAAGGAGCAAGAAACATCTGGTACCAGCCAAACTGAATCTGCTGATGGGAACTGTTTCTAGTATATCACTTCAGCGAAGAAATAAGTTCTCCAAGCCAGCTGCTCCACTTTTTCTCACAGCTGGCAGCAATGAAAAATCAGAAGAAAAGGAGTTGCTTACCCAGAACAGGCACAATTGCATAACATGACTCCAAAAACTCTTCGGTTGGTATGCCCTCCTCCTCCCGAAGCTCAATATCACTGAACCTGGTGCCCAGGACAAGCAGAAAAGATTGATACCTATAACAATTCCTTTTGTACAATTTCTAAAAGCAAAATTACATTTCATGCCCACTTCAGTTGCATAGATGTAAAATTTATAGATATGGAACCACTAACATGGCTTTTGTTTCACTAGGTTAAAGTAAACGACTGCAGAAAATACACATTTGGCGGTGGGCAAGCAACGCCTGCAATTACAAATAAGGAAAAAATCTCCCACTCCACTCCATACAGCTAATTCTGCAAAGGACACCTCTTCAACTACTGTACTGTAAGGAGTCTTGTTAAACAACGTCAGCAAATACAGCTTTACAGACAGAAGAGTCTTAAAAATGAGTCAATTAAAGGCTTAAGTTTCAATAATTCTTCTAATTGAAATCTGTACTACCTATTGCTCATGACACTGAAGAAGGTAGGAGAATCATTTTCATTTCTGTCTTCCTCACACAAAGTCAATCCACTTAAAGAATTTGTCTCCGACTGCAGCAATTTGTGGGCACCACAGCTTTCTGCAGCTTGCAGCTTGTTCTCTCCATCTTCTTTAATGCCTTACATTTACAGAAAACAGAAGAGAAAAAAATATAGAAAAAAGGAAAAGAGCCACATATGCATATTCTTATTCCTATTCATAGAATCATAGAATGGCCTAGGCTGCAAGGGACCTTAGAGATCATTTAATCCAACCTCCTTGTCATGGACAGGGACGCCTCTCAACTAGATCAGGCAACCCATGGGGGACCCAATGAGGATCGAACCCGCGACCTTGGTGTTACCAGCACCACGCTCTAACCGAGTATTCATCAAGATGCTTTCTATTTGAAGGAAAGCACTTGGATAACTGGACCATGCAAGTTTCAAACCTTTCCCTGGCAGCACCATGACTCTCACCACGGCTCTGTCGGGTGCTCAGACCACATTTCAACCAGTCCCCTTCCCATTTCTTTTAATCAGACGGACCAAGCACCAGGCAGTCCTTAACAATACAGGTATGTTGGATGGAATTTTATGCTGAATGAGCTCAAATGTGTTTTACTTAAGTCATGCACAAATCTAAGCTCTTGTTAAGGTAAGGGAGGAAACAAGGTGCTTTCTAGTGTACTCGTAGTTGCAGAAAAAGGATTAATTTCTTGTAAACATTTGCCAGAGCCATCAGGAGAAACTACAAGGTCAACCTCATCCAGAGAGGCACACAAAGCTTCAATGTCCCCCCTTCCAACACTGCATCCCTAATACCAGCAGAGGTGTTGGCATTCCCAGCAGTGGGCCTCTGGGAATAGCATCTGTCTAAAGTGCAAGAAAAGCCCGAGCTCTGCCAGGTTGTATCATTTCACACATCAATCGGCATCTAGAGGAGGCCCCACTTGTCCAAAAAAGAATTTTTAATTTCCTTACCTATTCAGTCCTGAATTAGCTGTCAACAAGGGCAGGAGCTGTGCTGGGAAGACTTGACAATTGGGCAGATATTGGACTAAAATACACCGACGTTCCCTCTCCCGAGAGGCAAGGTAGCAGCACTCACACAGGCAGCCTACACCCCCCTCCATTTATACTTAGAAAGAAATGATTCTGGATAAAAGACGGTGCATATACATACCTGCCAAATCCTCTGCTATACGATCTTGAACAGAAACATCACTGCTCCCCTCATTTGTCTCCAGGTTGAAACATTCCAGACTTTTAATAGCAGTTTGCGCTTGCTGGTTAATTTCTGCTTTTACAGAGCCATTTTCACAAGGGTTCATTTCCATCTGCCTGAAGAAAGGGGAAGAATAATAGTTAGTGTATAAAACACTGCTTGGTAATCTTCCTGTGAAAACACACAAATAAAGATAACAGAAAAACAGCTGATAAATTAAAGGTTGTCGCAGGCTGCTCTGACCAAAAGAAATCTAAAATAATAAAGGGAATCAGGCAGCTCTTTGCAGCAAGTAGGATTTATGATAGAGCCTCAGTTCACAGAGTTTGAATATATTTACAATGAACTTTATTAGAAAGATATATAAAAAAAGAAATATAATTGATTACAAAAAATAAAATCACAGACAGTTATTGCAGCTAAAAGAATATTCCCTCATTAGTACTTTTAAATACACACCCTTGCCATTTACTCCAGAAATCGTAACTTGCTCTCAATCAACAATTTTATGAGCTTGTGAAGCGCAACCTAAGATGTGGGAAAGAGCACTCAAGCTGACTGGTGACTGATCAGTAAGCCACCAAGTGGGTGGCTGAGAAAAATAAAAGGGAAAAAGCCAATAAAGAAGAGACATGAAGTGGGCTGAGCCAGCTCCCTTTTGTCATGTCTGCTTCCTAAGTTCACAGGTCAGAGCAATACAGTGCTACCTCCATCCATAACAAGTAATGCTAGAGTAAAAATATGGAAATAACACATTACCAAAAACAGATTAGAAAGAGACTGGCAGTAAAGACTTTTATTATACCTTTCCGTTGAGGTGTGACTGGACAAGACAGAGTGCTTTATCTGTAAGATAAGTGAGGAGAGAGAATATTCTTTAAAGCAAGAAGACTGCACCATGCTTCTCAGACTTCACATTTTATTAAACACAAGTTGGAGTCAGCAAAGAAGCTGAAAATGTAAGCATATGTTCACTACTGGAGGCAGTATACAAACATGCAAAAGGTGCTACATTATTACACCATTAAAATATTGAAAAGAAAAAAAAAAAAAAAAGAAGAAACAAACAAAACCAGGAGACTTTTCAGAAGTTAGCTAGCAAGTGCCAAGTGAGGCAGCATGCAGCATGTAGAAACAAAACAAGGCAGTGAGTATTCTTTGCAATGATGCTTTCTTTACCTAAGGAAAAAAAAAAACAAAAAAAACAGAAAAAATGTGAAGCCAGATACCAGGTATGGTGAAGCCATCTCATTTCCCAGATGCAATGATGCCTCTACCTTTCTACATACACCTTAATCTGTTGTTTGCCAGAGATGCTTCAGTTTTGCCTACGTAGTTGTGGAGCCAGGATTCAAGGAAGCGCCCGTGTCATTAAAAAGATAAGCTCATCAGCTCCTGTTGGCATATTACCAGAGATCCAATGCTGCAGTAGCTTAGAGAAGTAATAATTGCTGTGAGCAACTGAAATGGACTTGTTTGCCACACAGCCAAGGTATTTTCAAACACGACTGTCTGCAGCTGGAGCAGTGCCTGCACATTCATGCTTAGTAACTTTCACCTATAGTTAGAAGTTAAGAAATTGGTCACTGCTTATTAAAAAATGGCCCTACCACACTTGCAAATCACAAGAAATAGCAGAGTATGTCCAGTGGAGGACTACTAGCTGTAATAGGGGTAAAAAAATGCGTTCCCTCCTTCTACAGATGCTACTTTACTGAAAGGCACCTTTGCATCCACGCCAAGACTGGCTGAAGAGGACACTGGCCATTACCTTGTTCGTTCTGAGAACTGCCAGATGTGGGGATCCAGGCGGGGTCTGATGCAGTAACTCAGAAGTGAAGGCAGTATTTGCAATCTGCATACATTCTTCAAGAGTCTTCAGGAAGGTGTCACAGGTTGATTTTAACAGAGCTCCCATATCAATCTCAGTCTGTGGGAAGAAACCAGCTGGAAGAAACAGACTCTCCACAGAAGACCAGTCTGAAGCAACTGAAGTCTACAAAGCCCACAGCTGCTACAGTCATGATTTCTGTTTAACATGAATTAAAATTCAATGTGTCAGCTGCTTAGAGAACTGGCATCACAGACCACTGAGGCTATGCCCCCTCACAGCATTGCCACTCTTGTCAGCCTCATGCTACAACAAGCTCAGTACGCTTGCGTTTTAAAAGCGAAGCCTCTTAGTTACTTATCGCTGGTGTTAAGAGCGTATTAAATACTAAGCCTTGATGTATTCAACAACGGCATTCCAGAAGACACCACTGACAGAGAAAATGAAAATTAAACAAATTAAATCGATACAAAATTATGCAGATTATAATTTCAAAAATGCCATGAACAAAAAAATTACTGCAATTGAAAAACAGGCAGAATGAAGTATCATATTGCCACAGTACTCTTCACCTCTGCAAAGTGCAGTTATTGATGACAAAATGCTTTTAAGCAATAAATCTTTCCAGTTAAATACCAGTAAGATCAGGGAAAGCAAGTTTTCCCCTAGAAGCATGAATCATGAGCTGCATAAACATCACATTATTTGTTTGTTGCCAGCACCTGTGAGCTGCAAGTTCCATCAGTGCCTTTTAGTCATACGTATACTACCTTGTGCTTCTGCACTGTTTGTTCACTCAGCACAGTTTATCAGGTGACTTTGTATAGATGGTTTGGGCATACAAATTATTAACTTTCAGGTGTTTCAGTTGCCTGTCCTGCACCTGAGGACCCACCTCTCCAGAGAGGCATCCTGGAACTCCACATCAGCTTTTCTGGCAAGGGACACGTGTCTCCCCTCGCACAATTCTCTCTCAAAGTAAGGGGCAAATCACCATCATTAGAGGACCTCTCTTAAATGAGGCTTCTTTAGTCAGGAAGATTTGCAAGTTAACTTTTTATAAAAAAAAAAATAAAAATCTTTTGCCTTTTCATCCACAATATATAAATGATCACCTACAGAGATGTTATTATCTAGATCACAGATATCATATCTCATCTCACTACTTGCTGCCCCAAGACAGGGCAAGTTATTTGCAACAATACAGTATTATTCCACTTAAACAACAAAAATTGTTGCATGGGTGCATTATTTCCCACCGGTTCTCTGCAGAAAGAGGGTGCAATATTAAGTAACTGTGAGGGAATACAACATTGGCTAACCAGAAGAGCTCACAATGCTCCAGATTTCAGAGATGTGGTCTACACCAAAAATCAAGCTGTACCTCTGGTTCTGATACCCCAGAAATGCTGGCTTCTTTAGTTTTATGCACTTGCTGAACAAGAAGGTTACAGTACAGTCTAAGTTCAGACATTTTAGTCTTCAAGGCTTCTGTGTTTTCAGTGAACTCTAAAAGCGAAACACAAGAAGAGTTAAATTTATTGTATCCATCTTGCAGTACACTATTTCGGAAAGTTGCTGAAATACTATTATCCTATTGAACTCAATCAATACTTCCTTATTTCAAAACATTTTCTTTCAACTCAAAAAGATGAGCTGGACTGGCCATAAATTATGCTTCTGACAGGCAAAATACTGTTTCATTATTTGCCATCATAGCCAGGAACAATATGTTCCTAGACTTAGGACACAGAGAAGAAGCAAATATACACCCCTTGACCCAGGCCTTTTAAATCCTCACATATCACATTTTCTGTTTTCAGCAAGTACTTTAAGGTGCAAATATTTACACTGTGAATTAAAAGATTGATGCTTTGGGTAGAAGACACTGGAGGAAAAAGATTTATCCTGTCCAGCACAGAGGAATTAATTTAACAAATATCCTTGAAATGACAGAATGGTTGAGGGTGGAAGGGACCCGTGGAGACCAGTTAGTTCTACTCCTCTGTTCAAAGGAGGGTCAGCCAGAGCACACTGTTCAGGGCCATTCTAGTCAGGTGTTGAACATTGCCAAGGATGGAGACTCCACAACCTCTCTGTGCAACCTGCTTCAGGGCTCCCTCGTCCTCACAATACAAACATTTTTCCTTATGTCTCAATGGAGTTGCTTGTATTTAAATTTATGCCTATTTCCTCCTGTCCATTCACTGACAAAAGTCTGGCTCCATCTTTTTTATCCTCCTCCATCAGATACTTCCTTTAATCATCTTAGTGGCCCTTCACTGGACTCATTCCAGTATGTCCATATGTTTCTCGTACCGCAGAGTGCAGAACTGAGTAGACTAATACAGATATGACTAACAGTCAATCTGAGATTTTTCAGAAGTAATTTTTTTACATTAGAATCCTAGAATTACAAAATAAATGGATTAATCTGTTAATAAAGACTAACACGGTTTAGCTCTGCAAATACATAGGTACATTTTCACCCTGTGCTACTACATGTCAGTTCGTAGATATAACTTTGTTCTTCCAGGCACTGTGCACCAGATCTCCACTTTGTGTAGGACCCTGCAGCAGCAGCACCTGCTCAGTTCTGTCTCAGTTTCAACTGGCAGATGCAAAGCCTTGCGAAGATGCACATAAGGCTAGAAGGAGATGCAATTCCTCACTTCAGGGAAAGGATGTTTTCAGGTGATTTATACACAGTGTATTTTACAGAAAAATCAAAGTTTTCAAATCCCTGCACTGAGAGTTAACACCTAAGATTTCTAGCTAGAGTTCCCACATGGCTCGGCTTCTAGTGGCACCAAAAGTTTGAAGCACAGGTTCGACACAGAGTTCAGGTATGGATTTTCTCATCTTTGTGTGTACATCGCCTAGGGTTAGGACAGGGAAATAAAAAGCAAATGGCATGTGCCAGCCAAAGGGTTATTCTTGCCTTTTTCTTTCTGTGTCCTGCTGTCGGTCAGACAGGCTTTGGCAGTTCCTAGCGCAACCAGCCACTTTTGCCTTTCAACGGCGTTTCTTGCCTTCAGATAGAAGTATTGTTCCCCTGGGATGATCAGGTCCATTCGTGTGTTATCTGCAGGATGAACTGGAAGCAACATACATGTCAGACCAGTCCCTCAGCCCCAGCTGAATATCTCAGAAGATATGTCAGGTGGCAGGTCAAATAGTACTGAAAGAGAAGCAATCTACAGCCCCAAACTTCCCCTGTTGCCATTTTATGACTTGTATTTTGAGTTATGGAATAGACAGGACACACACGTGTACAGCTGTGGGACAAAAGGCTACGAAAGTTTTGTGATCAACTGGGAAACTTTATGGAAAGCGCATCGTCCTCTGGCAAGCCTCTCTTTGAGGTTTCCAGCCCATAACTTTACCTCAAAGACGTGGCAAGTAATTCAGTATGAGTGAGCAGACCTAGTACTGAAGTTTGTTATTCGTATTTTTAGCTTCAGCTTTGTGCTTATGAAGAGCCATTTGAAGTTGTGTGATGTTCCACCACGGCTCATGAAAAACAACGACCCACCCACTATATTAGAAGCTTGCAGCTCTCTCATAATTTTCAAAATACTGTAGAATAAAAACTGGCATATAGATCAAATTACTGATTTACTACAAATACATACCAGAGAAATCAAGTTGCCAAATAGCTCTTATGACCTGAAATCATACCTTGAATGCCTCATTGCTGGACACATTTCATGCAGCTGAGTGTTACTGTATCTTAGTTACCTTGAATTTCACAGACGGCCATTTGGATGCTTCCCTTGCAACCCTTCCAGGCATCTTCCTGAGAGTCATAATAGGACAGGATGCCACCACAGAGAAGAAACCATCGAGGTTGCCAGCCTGAAAAACAAAACTGCATTTCTCAGTTACTTCTCTTCCTGCAGTTCCATTACATCTCTCATTTGGGACTCGCTGCAAAGAAAGCCCCAAAGGTTCTCGGTTCTCCGAGGAAAACTAAATCCTTAGAAGCTGTAAGATTTGCAGGCAGGCCTGGATGTTGTACACCACAATCTCTGCATGCTGGTAGCTACATGTCCCTTCTGCGTCCCTTCTACAGGCAGCTGGACCTCAGAGGTATGTTCCTGAGATGTCATATGCCATTTTCAGTAGTTTCGCTAACATGGCATCACTCACTCACTCTCTCTTTCAAAACCATCTTTTCGTCTCCTCAGTTCCTTCCATCACTCCTCAACCTGCCACTTCACCCTTTCCAAAAGCCACGCCAGCTGTCCCGCCTTACATGTCTTCCTTCCTTGTGGGAAGGGCTAGCCAAACTGTCTTGAAAAGCAACAGCCAAAAAACCTCCTAAAAAACAAGAGCAGGAGGCAACATGTCATCTGTCTACCAACAAAGTAATTCTCTTGAAATTCTTGTGCTGCCCATATAAAAAATAATCTTGAATTAATGACGGGACAACTTCCCAGAGAACAGCCAAAACATCAGGCTAGACCAAAACCCTGTGCCCAACTTCAGAGTAAATTACCCCTTTTGGAAGTACTACAGTAGTATGAAAAGATATAAACAAACAAGACGTGGCAGCTGTCATTTACATCTAATTATAAAACTACAACTTCAGAAGAAATGAGATGGCAACATTACTGGAGCTTTCATCAATGAGTTGCAACAAGTTTCCCTGGCCAGGACCAATGGAGCGAGACACCAAATCTCCCACACTGCGCCAGCAAAGCATGTCTGGGGCAAACACGTTGAAAAGATCACACGGGCCACGTGGCTCCTACACATTTTTGCAGAGGGGCCTCACTTCTGCTGTCCCCTGCACCGGGGCTCTGCTGACCTGACCTGAATGGTGTCACAGGATCCTCGGCTGGGCTTAGACCAGCATCATGTTGAAGAAATGACTGCCCCTTACCAGCTCGGGACTCATCCTTAGGCTACTGCTGAAGCCAAAGCCAACTCAGACTAAGTCCTAAAGCCACAGGTTAACAGCAGGAGTATGGATTGTTTTGGGTTGGTTTTTTTTTTTGTTTGGTTTGGTTTTGTAAACAAGCAATAACATGACATCCAGGCCAACCTGGCCTACAGAATGCTCAGCCTTTGGGGTGACTGGAAAACAAATTAAACATAAATCCTTTTTCACAGTCTTCCAGAGCACTTCCACTATTTCCTAGAAGAATATAAAAATATAAATGTCAAATACTTCTTTATTTTATATGAAGGGGAAAAAAAACAGAAGAATGAGAATTAAAAAAAAAAAAAGAAACCAGCAAGACTGATTTCTATTTGTCTTGCCACCAAAATAAAGAAACTATCCTAAAAGTCACTATTGATATGGAGGAACTCACAAAAAAAGGAGGTGATTGTTCAGCAGAGAGAAGCAGTTAATTGCTTCAGACTCTCAATGGCACAGAACCAATTCTTTAACTAATGCACAGCGCCACAGTCAATACAAGCCTCTAATTCAGTCTGGAAATCCTGCTGCTGCACATGAATCATTTCAGGCATGGTCCTACAGCGTACAATTGCAGCTGATGCTCAACCAAATTGCATCCCATCAATCAAACGCTGTGCAATCAATTGGCCAACAAACAAAGCACACTGCCTCCATCACTTTGGATGCTGGTTGAAAGTATTACGAGTCCATATATTTCGTTGAGGGTTTTGTTTGGCTAGGTTTTTTGGTTCTGGGCTTCTTTTTTCTTTTTTTTTTTTTTTTTGAGGCGAAGTAGCAGTTATCTGCCTTTCTTTGCAGAACATAACTCTTCTTTATTAGAAACGTATTAAAATACTATGATAGAAAATTGTTAATTCTGTTCTGAAAAGACATGCTGTCCTAGTTATCATGCTAATAAAAATACATTTTTTTGTAAAAAGGAACCAATTTAAAAAAAAAAAAATCACTGCAAGGTTCTGTCAAAAGATGCACTAACCAGCCGGTACTCACTGACACTGAGTCAGCAGCCACGGGAAGGTTATCCTAAACAACCAGCTAAAAATAGTGTGTGGCTCACAAATCATGGGCAGTGCAACAGGGATACAACCTTCAATTACAGGAGCTTTACCTTTGCAGACAAGCAAGATCAGAGAAAAAAGAAAAAGGCAGAACAAAAAAAAAAAGGCAGCAAAAAGACAAACACTTCCACGAACACAAGACTTGGGTTTACTCAGTTTTATTCTCTCCCCTGTCCTAGGAACAGGGCATTTAGACTTCACCTGACACAGAAAGTTAAAACTGAACCTTTTGAGGTCTTCCTGGCGCACAGGCAGGATAAAATACAGCTCATACTTCCACAGCTCATTTTGGAGGCACAGAGCCACTAAGAGTAAAAATTGACCTTGCTGGCGAAAGACATATGTGAAAAACAGACAGTAGAATACAAAGCACAATACAACAGAGTAGTAGCTTAAGATGTCAGCCATGGAAGAAAGTGAAGAGATTCTACACAACTTCACAGACATCGATTAAAATCCCAATACATATTTCACTCCTGTGTGAAACTGAAAAGTTACTACCTGCAGTACCTGGAAGATCTGATATTGTCCACTACAAAACCAGATGTTCAAGCAGTCAGTGCCTGCTAAAGATTCAGTATTTCTCCAGAAGTTCCACAGCCTGAAAGATCTGCCTACTTCCACCATTACACTTCAGGAAGACTGGATGCAGCTATCACTGAGGAAACTTGATATTTCTTGATAAGACAGTTGAAATTTGGACATAATTCAAACTTTAATGTTACACAACTCAGACTCCAGACAGCATTCATTCCGAAGTGCCAAGCCTGAAGAAAAAAACCACACATCTGAAGACACGTAGATCATGTCAGGCATCCATAAAGCCAAACCATCTCGGAGAATTACATACTCAAGAAGTCAAACTGATGACCTGGAAAACAAGCTGCAATTAAGAGATACCAGTTCCAGTCGCATTTCTAAATGGCACAAAGGCCAGACATGCAAGTTTTTATTATTGCTTGCTTTCCGATAGAATTATGTAATACTTCATGCTTATTAATTTCTTGAGCTTCAACCTAAGTCTATATAAAGGCTTATGCAATAGATAGTCCTTGGACTTCTTTGACCTTAATTTAGATTTTAAATGAGGATAGGAGATAATCCTGAAATTTCTGCATAACAGGAGGAATTAAAGTCTTCACCACATCTCCACCACTAATAGCATCGACAAGACTGGAAAAGGTTGCCCAGAGAGGTGGTGGAAGCCCCATCCCTGGAAGTTTAAGGCCAGGTTGGATGGGGCTCTGAGCAATCTGATCTAGTGGGGGATGTCTCTGCCCATGATGGGGGGGGTTGGAACTAGGTGATCTTTAAGGTCCCTTCCAACCCTCACAATTCTCTGACTCTATGATTCTAAGACCCAAGACTTAGCTCCAGGTGGCTGAGCGGGGCCAGATCCACGGTTTTCTGTGCAGAGTTGCAAGAGAGTCCCAGAATGGCTGCTCTAACAGTCAGAGACATCTCACAGCAAGAACAAGCAACACCCATCTTTTCATCCCACCCTGAGCAAAATAAGTTGTGCTTTATCTCTCAGCACCCGAGGGCAGAAGAATCACAGAATGTCTTAGGTTGGAAGGGACCTTAGAGATCATCTAATCCAACCTCCCTGCCATGGGCAGGGATGCTCTTAACCAGACCAGGTTGCTCAAGGCCTCATCCAACTTGGTCATGAACATCTCCAGGGAGGGGGCAATATATTTCACTGTCTTGACACCCTTGTACTGAAGAATTTCCTCCTAAAATCCAATTTAAACCTCTTCTCCTTCAATTTAAATCCATTTCCCCTTGCCCTGTCACTGGACACTCTTGTAAAAAGTCTCTCTCCAGCCTTCCTGTAGGTTCCCTTCAGGTATTGGAAGGCAGTTATAAGGTCCCCCCAGAGTCTTCTCTTCTCCAGGCTGAACAATCCCAGCTCCCTCAGCCTGTCCTCATAGCAGAGGTGCTCTAGTCCCTGCATCATCTTTGTGGCTCTCTCTCTGAACTCATTCCAACAGATCCATATCCCTTTTATGGTGAGGACACCAGAACTGGACACAGTATTCAAGGTGGAGTCTCACAAGAGCAGAGTAAAGGGGGAGAATCACCTCCCTTGATCTGCTGGCCACGCTCCTCTTAATTTGTCCCAGGATATGGTCAGCCTTCAAAGAACCACAGCTTCTGTGGTAACAGCTGATAGCTGGACAAGAGCTGCTGAAAATTCAGCTCAAATAGGACCAAGACAGTGTTGGTGTCTTGAAAAAAAGCAAGAGAAAATCCAACACATCCCACCCCAGTTGGCAGTGCTGATGTAAGCCTATGAATGCTATCAGGTTCACACATTTGCTAAAACCCAGCCCGCTCCTGGTTGGTCATGAAGCAGGTGTTGGCCAGAAGATAGCACCTTCCCCTCATGCAGCTGTGACCACAAAACACCTGCCTATGAGGGAAGTCATGTTTTCCAGTTAGAAGATGTATCTAAGAGCCAAAACACAGGACCAAGTCAACAGGTCTTACTTGCAGCTTACGAAGAACACTGCTGAGCTGCGACAGATCATGCTGAAACAAACCCTGACCTGTGCTCTGAGCTCCCTGCATCTCCTCACCTGTGCAACACAAATGTTTCACACTGGCCCAGAAGGATCACTGCTCGTCTTAAGGCACTAATGCCCAAGGATTTCCCTGGGGAATTAAGGCTACAGACATCTCCAAGTCATGAACAGATGAAACATGCATTTTCGAGATCCCAGGGCACTTGCAGTCTCAACTACTGGGCACCCATGGAAATCTTACAATCCAGTTCACACAGTCACGTGTTTCATGCTGTCAGTCACCAGCAGGTTTCTTGTAATTAAACGCATTTAGCAAAAGAGTATCTTAGACTAAACCTGAAGCTTTCCCCTTTTTAACTCATACAACAGAAGTAATACAGTTAAAGGGCTATCTTGACAAAAGGAAGGTTATCTTGATACAAAACTGCTATCCAGTAACTTGGGAGGGGAAGTCTCAGGCACTGGAACACATTTCAGCCTTAATTCTGAAACTGAAACAAGGTGACAGCATACAAATCCAGTTCGTATCCATGAGGGACAGCAGAAAGGCAGACACGAGTCTGTGACAGTTCATGCCTCTCCTCCGAGGTACTATCCTCTCACCTAGAGAACAGCTTCTAGAAATGCTCACATTGCAATTTTACTCCGATTATGTGCATATTAACAGCAGAAATCAATACCAATAGCCCCTAAGGTAACAAAGTTAAAAGATTTAGCATTTCAAAAATGGTATTGCTTTTTTAAGCAATGTGAGGGACACCAGAGGTTCAAGTAAATCAAGCAACAGCTAGAACTGGCTTTAACACAGTGACCCTCTCCCAAATGATTTTTCTCAAAGGTGTCCCATAAAATCCACCCTCATTTCAATCACAACTGATAGGACAGTACTATCAGTATTGAAAAAGCATCCTGCCACCACAGGGCAACGGGGTTTGTTTTGCAAATGATTTTATGCCAGTGACAGACGGCACAAGACGGCAGCAGTCAGGCACTCTTGCAGGGGACACACTGAAAGGATGAAGGGCAGAGAAGGGATCGTGGCAAGAGAGAGAGGCAAAAGTTAGTAACCCAGGCCACCACTCAGACACACTAATTCAAGTCATTCAAAGCTGCTGGGAGTTTCCCCCCTCTGTTTATACTTCCCAGCCTCAGCAAGCGAGCAGTTCCTCTCTCTGACCCCTGCGGTGGTTAGGAGGCCAGACTGCGCCAGCACAATGAACTGACGTAAACCCGTACAGATAACCCATGGCGCTATCTCTCCACCTTCCTTCTGCCACACCTTTCTCTGCTGTCCTACCCAGCCGTTCCCTCTGATCGCTTATTTATTTCCATGCAGAAGGCCTGAATGCAGCGGCACCGGTACTGCAGCATACCTGGCAGGGAACGCTGCGCCGTGTAGGCTCTGCAGCACTGCTCTAACACCCAGAGGAGAGAGGGGACACCGATTTCCATTCCTGCAGCCTCATCAAACTTTGCTGCTGCGAGCACGTGAACTCAGTTCCAAAAAGGTACAGCAAAAGAAAGACTGCTGTGTGAAGAAAGACAAGGGGAAAGGCAGGGAAGGGAGAAACGAGAAAGAAGGTCAAACCACACAAATGTAATTATGCAAAATCCAAAGAGAATGAAGTAGCTAGTCCCTGAAGCATCGGGGTAAGAAGCGTAACTAGGACTGGGTGAGTCTCGCTCGTCCACCTAAACCAATGCCTGGTCTTTGAGATCAGCTATGGTCAGTGATACTGGGCAGACCGTTCCCGCGAAGGCAACAGAAACCTCAGCCGTCTAGGTCCACTTCCATGAAAGCCAGGCTTCTCATTTTATACAATCAGAGCTTGGACTATACCCAGAGACTAAAAAGAAGGGGAAAAAATTATAAACAAAAGCTTTTTAGAATTGAATGTTTATCTAATTGTGAAGTTTTCAATTACTTCCTCCATCTCTGGAAGGAGGACCTTATTTCCAGAGCTTGGTATCAGCTGGAAGTGTACGTGTCTCCCAATCTAAAAGGTCACATCTCTTAAATTGAACTCCCAAAACAAAGACTCGCTTTAAGCAGTATCATGTGCATCTGGATTCAAGCTATAAAAAAGAATGTTCTTTCACATTTTCTTGAGCTCTCCCCCCAAGTTTGTTAAGGAATTCTGAATCATTAGAGACAACAGTAATTCAAAGTTTTATGTGAAAGCTGAAATTTACTGCTTGGTGCTGGCCCTTGGCATTTTGGGATAAATTGAAAAGAATTCAGAGCACAATAATAAAACCAGAGTGAATTATTACATACAGGTAGATGGGGAGAGCTAACTATGGCATGTGGTATGATGCAGCATCACTAGTGATAGCATGAATATGTCTCAAGGAAGATGATGCCTCAAGGAAGATGAATTAGTTAGGGTTACTCAGCACAATTAAGGAATTGAATACTTAAATACCTGGAAAACCTTAGCTTTGCAAAGAAAAGTGATCCAAGCCATTTCACAGAGCATACAACAGACACCAGGCAAGTCAGTGGAGGCAGTCCGCATTTTTCTGTCTAAAGACCAAGTTGCCTTTGATTCCCAAGCCAAGAGCTGATACATACCACCCCTTCTTTCAGAGCTAGCAGCAATCCTGTCTGTGCTCAGTGATCCCAGGTAAGCCATGCCTACACTGGAAATCTGATCTGAATTTCAGCAGAAACAAACAAACAAAATCAATTTGAAAATTCCAGGCTCACACACCACGGAAGGAAGGTATTCCCCAACTCCATGCTCTGTTTCTCTATGGGTGAGCAATAGCTTACTCATTTTATAAAGCTGGTAAGAAATCAAAATCATGGGTGATTTCTACAAGGCACTCATCAAAAGTACTCATCAAAACTATGCTTAACAAAGAGCATGAACTGCAGCTTGACTCCAGCCAGAGAGCCCTGTGGGAGATAGCTTCCAAATAGCAAAGAGCAGTCTTCACCTATGGTTCACCTCCACTCTTTTCTTTCTCTAGCCTGCAAACAGCATCCCCTGGTTTGAGATCAGTCCTGCTACAACACTGCAGCCACAATCCGGCTTTGACGCTGTCCTCACCAGAACACTTTATGCTCTGGCAGGACCACAGGCAGCAGCAACACAACAGACCTAGGAGCTATAGGGAAGGTACAGGGTGATGCTTTTATCACCCCAACTGCTCACTACAATAAGCAGTACTGAAGCAAGAGTTATACACCCCCTGTCACTGCTATAAGCCTCCCACCCCTAGCCTCTACAACCTTTACCAAGCAATGCTAACATTAGATAGAGAGTTTTGGCAAAGCCTGAAGCCTAGGAATTTTTTAAGATCAAGTTACATGCTTTGGCTGTAGGCTCAGCTGTCGCCAACTTACACGCCTCCATGATTTAAGTCAGCCAGCTCTGGGTTTTGAGTATTAATAATTTGAAGTTTACAGAGGCATCATATATTTGCCCAAGTGAAAAAGTGCTATCACGCCTTTTATGTCAGAAATAATTCTGCTTGCAAAGTTCCCCGTTCCCTCAAGGTTTCAACCAGTTTAGTAGGGGAAGCACAGACAAGAGCAATCTCAGGCCAAGTTTATTGCAAACACAAGATCCCAAGTGCATTTTCACAGGCCAGACCTGTGTGCACACATACCTGATCCAAAGGTGCCACGCCTCACACGAAATTAAACAAAACATTGAGAAATCACAATGTGGTGGCCGGGCATTAAGGAAGAGGTGGAACCCCTGCATGTAGAAACCACAATATCGGCATAGGAGTAATATTAGAGGAAAAGCCCTATCTCCAAGCAGAAACCAAGTTAAGCTAATTTATCCTAATCTATATGAAGCAAACGTGCATTTGTTATAAAACAAAATAACTTGTTTGAGCAGCAAGCTAATCTGTCTTTTAGTTGTCAGTAATGATGCTGTGCTTTCTTTGCCCTTTGCACACAGAAAGCCAAATTTGTTTCCTACTTCCGAAATGTTCTTGCTGTCACTAACTTTGTAATTTGCAACACAGATCTGTCTCAAAAGCCTGCTCAAAAGCCAGATGAAAACAGGTTGACATGGACTTGACATCTCACGATGGCGATGATGTAAGAGGTACAAAACCAAAATTCCCAGAAAACACTCCATTACCAACAAACTCCCATTAGCTCCTCTCTCACAGCAAGAAGGGAAAGCAGTTTTTCTTTTCTACAATTTTAAACTTGTCCTTTGGCAAATGTCTTACCTCCTCCCTTGACTGTGAAACAAAGGCGTGTTCCTCATTACGAGGAGGAAAGGGCATAAGATACCCATCGTGTATGTTTACATCAGCACTGTGTAACTGACACAGGCTCGCACCATGACGATACACTTTTTCCCTACTTTTTGCATACATCATTTACACAGTGCGGTACCAGATGAGTTAACTTCAAACAAGAGGAAAAGCATATTGGTGGTAGAATACCAAAAAAATACTATTTGGGACAACCTGTTGAACTCTCTTGCTTCCCTTAATTCATGAAAGGAGGCTTTCCTTTCTCTAACTCCCCACCTCCATGCTACTGCTATCATAAATGACACATTCCAGCATGATTTTTTCCTTTTTTGCATCGTTGCGTAAATTTATAACTTAATGGCTTCAGGGCAGGAAGTCTTCATTTTATACCAAAAAAAAAGAACACATAATAAGCAAAGTTAGCTTGCAGAACAGTAAATTTACTGTTCTCAAACACAGACTAGACAGGCCTTCTACAACCTAAGAAAAGGCATGGAGTGACCTTGACCCCCACACTAGCAGAGAAAAGTTTTAGGAAAGATATCAAAAAGATGCTTCAATCCTCCATCACAGATTTTCTCTCTGTTGTGGACAAAAAGTCATCTGGTTTTCAGCTGGGGCAAATCTCATGCATCCAAGGGGGAAAAAAAGATTCCTTCAGGATATATTTACTTAGACTAAAGTTTGCAAAGAGTCATCCTTCATCAATGGGTCATTTGGTTGAAAGGGCATATTAACATGACTAGTAAAAAAACACACAAGCAAACCAATTTTGATAGAGTTGGAATATTTCTAGTCCTTAATCAAAACAGGAGACAAGTCCAGCTGATTCTACATGCACATCTGGGCACAAATGCTCCAAGCAAAATGCCAGTCAGTCACCTACACATATAGACACACACCCCTCAGGACTCACGGCACAACAGCAAGCACAAAGGTTCCAAATACATCCCAGCATCTAAGCAGTGCCAAGAAAAACATACAAACCTTTAGATCCACTGAACCATGGATATTTTTATTATGGGGAAAGGACTAAAATCACTGCCCGAGTTCTGCAATCCAAATGGAGAAGCCAAGCACGGCTGCTCCTACTGCCACACACTCCTCAATTCGAGAGCATTCACAAGTACTTAACAAAAATAAATATCCATTTATGTCTATTCACTGAGACCTGACAAATTTTGATTCCCCTCTCAGGACACCTATTGCCTAAAGGGGAAAAGCCGCAGCAACCTTCCAGCAGCCAGTAACTCCAGCCTCCCCCATCCCCCTGCCACATGGATTCATCACTTGCTTGCGCTTCAGCTTTCTTTGTTTCATTTTGATTTCCTACGCTTTCCCGACTAACCAGAGAGGTGCAGCTGTTCAAGCCTCCCTGAAAAAAAAATAAATAATAAATTCAAGGAGGAAGGCAGCCCTCCTGCCTGCACACTCCCGAGCAAAACTTGCACCTGGCAATGTCAAGGTCGTGGCAATTTTCTTCGGACCATCAGTTTCCAAACTGTTTTAACAAACCACAGAGGCAGGACCCCACCCATGCACCACAAACCACAAGCGCCCCCGCCCCAAGGACGCCCCACGGGAGCGGGGGGGGCTCCGGACCCTCCTTTAACCTCCCATCGGCACCAGCCGCCGCTGCGCTGACCCCGCACGCACACGGAAAGCCGAGCCTCCCATGGCACTGGAGCACCCCAAAAACTACAGTCGGGGCCTAGCGCTGGCAGGACAGCCCCCCCCTCCTTTTTTTCTTTTTTGTTCTTCACTTTTTTTTGTAACACGCATTTTTATCTAAATCCCCCGAGCGCGCTTTAACACCGACGCCTTTCCCCGCCCCCCCCCCCGGCTCTGGGATTCCCCTGACTCCTCGAAGCGACAAAAAAAATAAAAAGCAATAAAAGTTTCACACAGAACAGGGAAGTTCGCTGGCGAGCAGGTCCTAAAGCACTCGAAATAAGCCCAAACTCACAAGCCCGGGGAGGGCCGGGGCCGCCCAGAGGAGCGCTGGCCCCCGCGGGTGGGTTAAACCGGCGCCGCGGGGCGACACCGTGACAGGGCAGCTGGAAAACCGGAGCGAGCCGGGGCTGCACGGCGGGGTCAGCGCTGATCCGGCCTCAGCGACTCCCCACATACGTGTGCAAGCACATACACATGAGCAGATGACGGCACCCGTCCCGCTGGGGAAGCCCGCCCCGCGCGGAGGCTGCGGACCGGCAGCAACTCACCGCTCAGGTAGTTGGTCCACTTGTACAGCACCCCCTCCATGGCGACCGGCCCGCGCCCCCATGCAGCGTGGCCGCCCCCCGGCGGAGTCACGCCGCCCGCCGCCACCACCGCCCTCTCCCCGCCGCTCCGCCGGCACCCAGGGCCATAGCGGGGCGCCGCCCGCCCTGCCCGGCCCCCACCGCCGACGACACGCTTCTAGCGCAGACCGCGCCGCTGCCGCGCTCCCAAAGACCGACCCCGCAGCGCTACGGAAGCGTAAACAGTTCTAAGAATCGCACCCCACGTGACCGACAGGGGGAAGAGAGGAGGAGGCAGGCGCAGAACGCCCAAAGCAGCTGGCCTTTCGCAGCCAATCGAAACGCGCCTTCGGGGAGAGCACCACCCAACCGGCGGCCGGCACAAGCCGGCTCTATTGTGGGAGCGCTCCGCGGGGCAACCGCGCTGCTAACGTTCCCCTCCCGACGAGCTGAGGCCCGCCCGCGGAGCTCCGCCGCTCATTGGATAAGCTGAGTGACGGATAGAGACCTTCCCCAATGGGCGGCTGCTTCTTCTGGGGTCGCTGTGAGGCGAGCCAATGCGGGGGTGCACTCCCGGCCAGTCGGAAGGTGAGGGCTGCCGTTGCCACGTCTGCTGGGCGGGCGATCCCTGGCCGCTGCCTCCCTCGGAGCCGGTGGGCGAGGGCTAGCGGGATGGCGGCCCGGCGGCGGCCGTGAGACGGCGGCTGCGGGGCGGCGATGGCGGCGGCGCTGCTGCGGGCCGCCCTGCTGGGCGCGGCGCTGAGCTGCGCGGCCGCGGCGCTGATCCCCGCGGCGGAGGTGAAGGTGGAGGTGCTGCAGAAGCCGTTCCTCTGCCACCGGAGGAGCAAGTGGGGGGACATGATGCTGGTTCACTACGAGGGGTACTTGGAGAGGGACGGCTCCATGTTTCACTCCACGTAAGTGGCTCTGCCCGGGCGGCTCGCCTCTGCTGGGCGGGTGATTCTGTATCGCTCCCTCTCTCTGTGTGTCTTTATATGTGTTTTAGTGTGCGGGGCCTCTTCTGGCAGCGCTTTCCCGAATCTGGACCCCTCTGGGTGACCCCTCTGCGAGGAGCGTCTTGTCTCGGGCGTTTGTTTTTTTTTTTTATTATTTACCTATTTGCTTGTTAAAGTTATCCCTCCGTCCCAAAACTTTTGCAAGAAGACGGAAGCACCGCACGCATGTTCCTGGGGTTGCCGTAAGGGGGGCGGAATATTTTTCCCTGCCTTCAGAGGGGTAAATCAGCCTTTCGAAGATACCCACCCCGTGGTGAGCGTAACCGCTGGCACCGCCCGGGAATTGCGGACTGAGCGGCAAGTTAGGCGTGTTAGTAAGTTACAGCACGAATGCGTTGCAGTTTTGGGATGCGGTGCGCCAGGTTCATCCGACGGCCAGACTTGGCCACCTTCGCTGATAAACCATTGTCGGCTTTCCAAGCCAGCATTTGGTTTCGAGAGTTCTTTCTCTGAAGTGGCCGCTTTCGGCAACAATAACGTGCCCTAGAGTTTGTTATGGGATTAAAATAGCTCAAATAGCGGCGCACAAACTCGCCAGTGGGACCCTTTCCATTGCCAGCTATTTTCAGAAAGCTCGGGTTACCTGTATACTTGTACAGTTTAGGAAGCGCCGACTCACCGTTCTGTTTAAGATGAGCACCAACACTAAAGCTGATCTCCTTTTCCTTTGCCAGGTTGAGGCTATAATATAGAGCTTATTTAGAGTTTTGTGTTCTGGTTGGTCTGGAGAAGGTAGAGCTGTGCAGCGTTTGTTAAAAGATGGGTACGCTGCACATCCTCTGTCATTTAGACAGGTTTTGGTGGATGATTTCAGTGGTTTAATAAGTCTACTATGCACGGATTTCTGTCTGGTCTCTAAAGCAAACTTCTAGGGGAGAAGTATGCATCTAATTTAAAAAAAAAATAAATTATATATATCCTTCCACTACTGGCAGCACAATGGCAGCTTTTCATACTGAAACGGCATATTCTTCACCTGACCCCGACCAGACAAATCAACATAGCAGAGCCACAGTAATGCAAGTAGGAGGAAGAGCCAGCAATTCGACAGATTCTAAGACCCTGCAACGACTTGCTAATGTGGCCTTTCCCGTAAAACATCAATGAAGTGCTAATAGTGGGAGACAGCAAAATGCTCAAGTGTCTGTAGGCTATGTCTGAAGTCTACTTTTGTGGAACATATTTAAGAAAAGAAAAAAAAAAATACAGTGTTTTGCATGCTTATGCTCTTGCAGATGTTTGGAACTAAAATCTCACTAATTTTCTCTTGTAGTTAACCTGCGTCTCTAAGGAGTTCTAGTGACACTAAGTTTTTGCTGCTGACTAACTTCTGTAAGTGTTCTGTTGTCTTGTTAAGCATGACTAGTATGCATGACTTGTCCTGCATGACTAGTAAATTAAGCTTTAAAATTCCATGTCTGTAGCAGAGCGAAAGGTAGTCCTTGTGTACCACCTGGTTAAATTGGAAAAGGGGCTTGTCTGCCTAATTTACACCTGAATGTTTTGCATGTCTTTTTTTTTTCTTTTTTTTCTGATTTTCTAGACTATCTGTTGCATAGCGGGTTTTTGCCCCCTGTAGTGGCTTCTTTAGAAGAGATGTGGCTGATTCCTCTAAGCCAGTGATAAGGTATATTGTAATCATGACCAAGCTGGTTTTTGATTTACAATTTACCAAAGAATATGCATGGCCTTGAATGTAGATTTTTTTTAAGTAGAAATGCCTTTCTAATATGATCACTTTCAAAGTAGAAATAGGCGCTCAGGGAAGTGGAAGCCGGTATCTGGGTTGCTCCTGTTGATATAAACACACCGTGTAGATGTTGCTTATTTTTTTCCACTTCCTAAGTGGCATACAAGGCACAATTTTTAAAGACTTTCAAACTCTAGGTCTTTCATTTAAGAAATGCCAAGTGGTGTGGGGGTTTTTATTACGTATCTATGCTGTGACCACACTCCCATCTGCTCCACGTGCTATTTAAGTGTTTTATTGAATTCTTTTCCAGTCACAAGCATAACAATGGTCAACCTATGTGGTTTACACTTGGCATAAGGGAAGCTATCAAAGGCTGGGACAAAGGTTTGAAGGACATGTGTGTGGGAGAGAAGCGGAAGCTGACTATTCCACCAGCCCTTGCTTATGGAAAAGAAGGGAAAGGTAAAACACCTGAAGTCCTTCCCTTTAATTGCTTTTAATCTCTGTATTTTATTGTTATGCTTTGCCTAAGAGGTTAGCAAGCTTTCTTGAAAGCCTGATTCCATTAACTAAGAAAAATTAAGAGTCAAGTGCTCTTTCTCACAAACTGTTCTGCAGAAATAACAATTAAGAGGTTACATGGTAAATGCAGAGGGGGAAAAAAAAGAATTGGTGGTAGCTTCTGTGCTGTTTGTTCTGAGTGTCTCTTCTGTTAGTGCAGTGCTCAGCAGTGCCCTGCTTTTTATTTCCTTGCTTACTCCCCCACCCCTTTCTTTTTACAGCCAAGCTGGAAGTGGTTGCTTAGGTAACAGTTGGCTTTTTTGTCTGTTGCATCTGTGTTTGTGGCAATACTTCATGGATGTGCATGTGCAAGCCTCATTCTTGCTTGCAGGTTTCTTTTAGAACCCTAAGAAACATTCTGTACTGCTGCTCAACCACTTCTTAGCTGGTACAGTGAGAAGTCACTGTTTATTTTTCCATGTGGAGACAGTTAATTCTTTCCCTCTTTTACCTACTTTTAGTTTGCACAGTGATCCTTGTTTTCCACAGCAAGACATGCAGGTACATGGGCAGTCACGCTGACGTCTGCTGAAAATGTACTGAGTGGTGTACAGACAGATTAAAGCATTGTTTGTAGTGTTTTCTCAACCTGTCTACTGCTGATGGCATCTGGGCTTTTTCCTTTCAAACAGCTCCAGATTTCTATTTTAATGGAAGGACCAGATCTGGAATTTGTAGTTAAGTGAGTGACAGCTTGAACAATGTAGGAAGGTTACTTTTTCTGCTATATGAAGTTTGTTTTAGTTAACTTTTTTCCGCAATTATTAGCATGACCACAGTTCTCATGACAAAACTAAGGTAATGCAAGCTTTCAGAGCAAAAAGGATAAATGTCTTGGAACACAGAATTCTGCTTCTGTCCTCGTCCATTAATCTGAGACTGTTTTAGGAATGAGGAGTGCTTGCATGTCTATATCTTCTGGCAAGTAGGGCTGAACATAGGCTAAGTAGTACTCCATATGTACAACATACTCCATGCCCTCCTTTCTTGAAAGTATTTGTATGTAAAGTACTACAGTCATTCTTCAAAGACCTGCAAAGCCACACCTTGGTATCTAGTGCAAGAAGGTTGAACAAGTGAACATTAACTGCTGTAAGAAATTACTTGCTTTAGGAAACTTGGAAGTATTTGAACATAATTTTGTTTCTGTTTTCAAATGATGCCCTTCAAGAGAGTTATTCCATTTTCTTCGTGCTTTCTCTGAATGTACATGATTTCACTAACTTCCCACCTCACTTGCTGTCTGACTTGAATGATGAGTCAGATGCCTTTTTCTGTAACACTCAGAAAAGTCACCTGTATTCCAAACTCTAAGCAGGCCACTGTGCCCTGTATTTCCAGAAGTTTCTGAACATTCATTCATCTCAGAAATCTATGAGCCTGTTTGCTGCAGCTCGAGGTGTATTTAATGCTATAAGTCCCAACATAGCTGCGGATTATTAATTTTTTTTCTCCTCTCTTCTCAAGGCACAGGAGTATTTTGGGGGGGGGTGCTGCCATCCAATATAGAAATATATTTGGTCATATCCGACCTCTCTATAAGGAGCAAAGTGGTGTGCTGAAAGGTCTTTGGCAGTACTTTCAGCTGTTGGCATGAAAGTGTATCACATCGCTGTAAAAGCGGAGGCCTGATAAACTGAAATCCTTGAGGGGTGGTGACGTGGGGAGGGTGATGGTGGTCTTTGGCACTATAAGGAAATTATCAGTCTGTTCACCTCCATCAAAAACGGTGTGCTGTCAACACATACCTTTTAAGCAGGTTTATATACTTGACTTGTGCTGTGTGTTTGGAAATAGCTCTGTGTTTTGTATGCTGGTCCAGAAACAGCAACGGGATACTGACACTATTGCTGTCTTTCCATCTTTTTCTGCAAGCAAAGTTTTTCCAGTGGCAGAATAGCCAGTACAGGGTGTCAGTTGCCAGTAGAGAGGAATTTGGAGACTGTCGGGGTTATGGTGTGTCAGGAGTTCTCCCTTCTTCCTAACCTCTCCATCAGTCTTGGCTGTATGTTGCGGTAGTGCCCACCTGGCTGGCTGTACAGTCTCCTTTACTGTTTTCTACTGTATCTGACTCTGGCCATGGGGAAAAAACCAAACATATGAGAATGTTGTCTGATAAACCTGTGATGATGATTGCTGTATAGAAGCTCCCATCAACATGTACTCATCTCTAACAAAGCTAGTTGTATTTGAAGTTGCATATGTGCTTTAAGGGCTGTTCAGGGTCCAGAACAGTCTGCAATAATTACAGTCATCTCTGTTACAGATTCTGATCTTGCTACTTCAAATTCCAGAGTGCTTTGAAAGTAGGATTAGCAGAATGTTGCTCCAAGGCTTATGGCTTTTCTATGGCGCTGAACATGTAGCTGTTTTTAACGTCTTTCTCCATTTTGGGCAGGAAAAATTCCACCTGAGAGCACACTGATTTTCAATGTTGACCTTCTAGAAATTAGGAATGGACCAAGGTCTCATGAATCATTCCAAGAGATGGATCTCAATGATGACTGGAAATTGTCCAAGCAAGAGGTAAGTGGGTTACCCTTCTGAGCAAACCTAACAGGATAGGATAGTGGAAAGGGAAAAATAAGCTAAACTTGATCCTGTTGGGAAAGTATTTAAACACAAGTTAAATTTTATCTACTGCTGAGCAACTCTGGATGCAGAATACACACTATTTAAGAGTGCTTAAGGTAGTTATTTATTGGGTCATGCACAGTACAGGTAACTAGGACTAACGAGTTGTTAGCATAACTACTGAACTGATATACTCATTATTAATGGTAAGATACCCAAAAAGTCATTGCTGACCAGGTGGTCATTAGTCTTGTGGGGAAGGGCGAGTCTCTCTGCTTCCCCGGAGATGACTTTCAATGTTGCTGCCTTACAATTCTCTGCTTTGTTTTTGGTTTGGGGTTTTTTTGGTGGGGGTGGGATGTGTTTTATGCTTTTTTGGGTTGATATCTTTCCTGCCGAGTGCTGTTGAACTACTGTTCCTAGCTCAACAGTTCAGCTCCTGTCTGTGCTTTGCTTTTCTTGCATGGCTTCAGCTCACATACTTTACTACACCTTAACAATAGATTTATTTTTTTTCCAGTAAAACTGAGCCAAGGATGCATATCTATGCTGCACCATGCTAAGCCATAGGTCCCAGCAGAACTGCTGGACCGGGGCTTCAAAAGTGGCCTTGGTCAGCTGAGGCATAGGAATAGGACACTTGGATGAAGTAAAACATCTTAGAAATAAAACCGGACTTCAGGGCTTTTTGGAGTTAGTTGCGGATTTGCTAGTAAACTGGAGTTATAAATTATTCTGCTACAGGACAGTCCTGCTTCATAGCATTTGCTGTCTGAAGAATGTGTATTCAGTATTATTCACCTTCTGTTTGTCTCTTATTTTCAGTCACCTTTTTTGATGTGCAAAAGTTCTCTATGAGAAGTTAAGATAAACCACTGAGTTTTTTGATTTGGGGCTGGTACACTTTGCTGGACCCAAAAGACTCATCTTCTGTACTGTTCATCAGACGGTGTCAGTGTGTGCAATGTATGTGTTTAGAAATGTAAGCCATGATGCTAACAAATACCAGAATGGGAAATGAAGAAGCCAGACCTGAAACACAGCCCATTTATCTTGTTGTTAACAGTCCACTGTTACAGTTCTTGTTGTACAAGTGGTATCTGTTTAACAGGTGGGTATGTTGATAGTGATATTCTTGTAGAAGGCTCTGCCATTTAGAACATTTGGAATCTCAGGCTCTAAACTCAGCAAAAATAATTTGATGTTCAAAACGCTGCTCGCCATTAGTAACTAGCTTAGTGTAAATAACTATTCTACTGGTCTGTTTGAAAGCTACCTTGAATCTTTATCCTTAAAAATTTTGAGATGTCTAGAAATAAGTCTTTAATAATGTAGTTCCCATTAGAGCAGCAAACACGGAGACTGTGGATGGGTTTCTGTATGTGTTTGGGGTGGCTCTTCATATCGTTGGTTTGCTGAAGTGATGTGAAAAAGCTGTTTGGGACTCTGACCAATTGGTAGCGAATAACTTCTGTCTGGCTGTTTACAATTTACTGTATAGGCATCAGGGGAGAGGTTTTCCTGGCTCCTTTTTTAGTCAGATACTGTAAAGATACGGCAACTGACTCGCTAGTCTTTCTGTCACTCATACTATTAAAGGGTCTTTCATGTCTGAACAGGGCTGCAGAATCAGTCAGACAAGAATTATTCTGGAAGTGGCGTGGGAAGGAAGGTATCTGTTGGTTAATACAACCATAGCGACACCCTCTTACACCACAGTAAACAGTTCTGTCATAAGCCTGAAAACATTAACTTGTACCTTTTGTCTAATAGGTGAAAATTTACTTGAAGAAAGAATTTGAAAAACATGGAGCAGTGGTGAATGACACTCAGCATGATGCCTTGGTTGAAGACATTTTTGATAAAGAAGATGAAGACAGCGATGGGTTTATATCTGCAAGGGAGTTTACATACAAGCATGATGAGCTGTAGAAAAGGCCGGCATAATTTTTTTGGCACAAATAACAGCGACTTAGACTGTCTGGTTCTCCTGTCATCTTAATTCTGTGTTTTGAAGTTGACGGCTGCTGTCGGCAAAGAAACACTCTGTTTATATAAAAGAGAATTTCTGTTCGTTATGTACAAATGTTTTAAATGACTTTAAAGTATGAAAATGTACCTCCTTCTATGCAACAAAGACTTGCACATCAGTGTTTTTTAAGATTTTGTATTAACTTATTTTTCAGAAATGAAACAAACTTTCCAGTTAATCAGACATTGTGAAAATCAAAACCTAGTTCCATGCCTTTCTGCCATTTGCTTGTGTGTTAAGATCACTTTCAAAAATTCCTTTATGTGCAGCTTCTAGTCTGTGATTTAATTACTTGACCTTCCATGTGTGTCACTGCTTAAAACGGTCTGCTGACCTTGCTTTTTTTTATTTTTCTACAGATTTTTAAAAGATGTACAGGAAGGCATCAGCCTCTCTTTATATAGCTAAGAAGCTGATACAAAGGTGAATGAGAAGAATGACTATCCTGTGCTGAATTTGTTTTTCTAAAGGGAGAGTGTTATCAGCTGCCAATAATTGTCTGTGTTTTCCTTTAAATTATGTGAACAAAGTAGGAGTTAAACGTCAGGCTGAGTTTTTGAATGTCAGCAATGCTCTAGGAAATAAATATCCATCATTTGGAAAATGGGTTATGCTGCAGTGCAGAGGTGCTGTCCTTTACCTATACAAAAATGTTTGGTTTGAAATTTGGAGCTTGCATTCATGAAGAAAAATCATAACCTTCTCTCAAGTTTTGAGGGAGCTCTTGAGGAAAATGCCACAAGTCTGAAGCCTTTCCCCATTTCAGAAGGGGAAGAGCATACTGACAGGAGCACTGGTATGGCCTGAAGAACAGTTTGCATTGGCTCACCTGCTCTGCAACTGCCGGAGTTGCAGAACTGGTTTGATCGCTGCCCCTTTGCAGTATTTTCACAAGTAGCACACAAGTGATGTGAATTTTTAGTAATGAAGAGATGTTTTAGAAAAATGGAGGCATGAGGTGAATGTGTGTTCCACAGAGGTGGAAACCATGAGGATTTAAACTAGTTTGTGTTTTTGTTGAACCGTTTCTGGAGATGAGTAAACGTTTTGCAATTGTCCATGGTCTCTTAAATGAGAGGGCAAGGTAGCTCAGAGAAAGAATAAGCCTGTATTCTGGCACTGCTAATGTGGGTCTCTGTATTTTACTTTTATATTACTTGAAAAACGTTGCTGAAGGCTGTATAAGGTCATAAAGCAAATCCAGTTTTATAAAATAGAGATTGCTGCATTGCACGAATCCTTAGCTACAGCCAAGTGGCACTACAAGGTTCTTGGTGCTGGAGATGAGCTGGGTGTTTTCCCTGCCACCTAGTGTTGCAAGTAAGTACTAGATGGCTACTTTATAAAACAGAGTTCAGCTGCATATGGGCATTCTATTGCAGTAATGATTGTTTGGGGGGGAAAAACAGTATAAGGTATGCAGCAGTAGCCTTTTTGGGGTTTGTTTTTTTTTTTTCCAGCAGCTGCCGTTTTGTGGCTGATGGCCTATGTGGTATGGAATTGTGGCCACATATTTTGTTTTCAGTATCCTGTAGGTCGTCTTCCTCAATTATACCATCTAGTTTTCTTGAACCTATTTATGCTTCTGCTTCCATGATATTCAATGTCAGTGAGTTTCACAGTTGGATAGTGTAGGGAAATATTTCCCATTGTTTTTAGGCTTGTTGCCTGACCTGCTTCTTGTATTGTCAGGAAATAATGAATAATCATTACCTGTTTAGCTCTTCTTCCCAGTCATCATTTTACATATTGATATTTTTTTCCTCATTGCTTATGAAGATTAAGCTTGCCCTGACTTCAGCTCTCCCAAGGTTGCTTGCATGCTCTATGCCAGGGCTCTTGATTTCTGCTGCAGTCACCAGAGCGTTAAAGCACCTGGGAGCAACTCCATGACTGTGTTGTTGATGTTGTATTGGGATGTCTTCTCAAAGAGAATTTCCTGTCTTTCTCCTTAACTCTAGGGGGAGACCAGGTGATTAGCATAGCTGAGGCCAGGAAGGTCTGATAGGATCCGAAGCTGACCCTTAAGGCAGTCTTGCCTAGGATGTGGGAACCCCTGGGTACCCAACCAAAGGGCAAACGCTGTGTGTGCGCTGCTGGGAAGAGCAGAACTGAGAGTTGCATTACGTCTGTTGGGGTTTTATATGATTGTTTGCAGTGTTTGGTGTGTTCTCTGAACATCTGGCTGGGGAATGAAAGCATAAAAGCATAAAATACAACAGCCTAGATTACTGACTCTCTCTCTTTCTCTCTCTCTACATATAAAGTTAAGGTTCAATAATGGAGTGCCAGTACGTGCCTTCAGTAACGGCCAACTCGTTTCTCAGATTTAAGATTTTATAAAAATAACTTTTGGTGAACACGTAGTTACTTTGCTAATGCCAGAAGAGTATTAAAACTGCAGGACCAAGATTCTTTATTTGGTATTGTGAGCAGGTTTATGCCAGATGAGTGGGTGGTTTTTGTTCTTAGTGCTGTTCTTGGTAGCTGCGAACAATTTTCTGAAACGGAACTGAGAAAAAAATTTCAAAAGTGCAGAATCAGCAGTAGAGTTGAGAAGCCACTTTAACTTTTATTACCATTTGCTATTGTTAAAGTCCTTCTGTGAAGATGAAGGGATTTCTTAGGTAAAAGTAGCACTGCCTGTTCTAACCTCTAATGCCTCAGCTTGTGAATCCACAGGGCATAGTGCTGCAGTGCCAGCAGGAGCCAGCAAGCTCACCTGCAGGAGAGCAGAGACAGGCAGCTGCCTGTCCCCTGAAGGGCGGAGGAATATTGGAACTTCAGTGGCTCTCTGCAACATTTTTGGCTGGCTTTTCTGGAAGTGCAAGCTGCATTTCCTCTGAAGTAAAAAAAAAAAACCAAAAACCAACAAAAAAAAATCACAAACCAAACCCTGACTGTGTGTCTGTAAAAACGCAGCATTTGAAAAAGTGGAGAGAGCTCAAAACAGAGCACTTTTCTCCTGCAGCTCATAGCCTTCTTCACACATTTCTTGTTGTTTTGTGGTTACATAGGAAAATATGTACTGATGGTTTTTAGAACTACAGCTTGTCATTCACAGCCGCTACCTAGCAATTACAGTGGGAGTTGCTGCCTTCTGTAGGTACAGAAGAAGCCTTCAGAGCTCATTTTATTTGAAAATTCTTGATATGCAATGCAATGACACAAGAAAGCTTTTGGCAAAGCTTCAGGAATGGTGTTTATAGTCTGAAATGTTGTTTAAAGCTTACTTCTTTGAGATTAACTGACAAGGCAAACAGCATTGAAAATGAAGGAATCACGATCAGGTCTTAAATCTTTTGCTTTTCAGTACCTTAACTCCTTGTGATGCCAGCAACATCCCCAGTATAGAGGTGTCTTGGTGAATACTACATGTGACAGTCATAAAAGTGCAATGTTAAGTACATATTGAACAAACTGCTGCCATAGTTTCTTCTCCTTGATGTTTAGAATGAAATGATCCACAGTGTGTTTCCTGAGTACTTCAGTATGAAAATAGGTGGCACAGGTCAGCCTTTAAATTACAACTGTCTTTTCTCTACATGCTCCCCACATCATTATATGACATGATCTATCCCTTGATCCAGAAATTCCAGTTTCAGATGGCAGGAGAGTATCAGCAGGATGGGGAGAGCTCATTGCTTTGGGGCGTTCTGGGAAAAGGAGCAAAGCTAGGGAAAATGTGCTAAGAGAATGGAAATATGCAGAGTGATGTAAGAAATGCAGAAAATCTTTTCTCCTAGATCCCTTGATATCTGCTTACTTGGAAGAAAAAACACTGGCAGCCACTGATGTGGATACTGCAGATAATAATAAGGCTGGTTCCTGATCTGACTTGGATTAGAAATCACTGCTTCAGCCAGTCCCCTACAACAAAGTTTAAGTTTACACTTCCAAGGTCCATTAAAGAATATTCAGAATAGGTATGTTGAGTTTGCTTCTTCATGCATCAGTCTCATCATAGAGCTTTTGCCAAAAAAAAAAGCCCCAAAAACCTCAAAACCCACACCAAAAGAAACACCCAAACCCCACTACCCCAACCCCCTTGATCTTCAACACTGAAGTGTTTTTGATAACAGAAAATAAAACAAACTGCTTATATTTGTTTAATCCTGGATAATTTTAGCCTCTTGAAAGTTAATCATAATGCTTACATTGTGTGCCCTAGTTTTCTCCTGGTATACAGGAAAAACAGCTCTGACAAAATAATGATCTTTCTTTAGCTATCCTGCTTCTTGTGCTTGTGCTTGATTATGTCAACAGTTTCACACAAGACATGTAATTGAAAAGCTCAGTAGGGAGCTATGTGTCTGTATATACAGGGACAAGGACATCAGCTCTCCCTGCCTGGAGGCAATTCAGATGGAGTCTCCTTCTGCATCACATTTCTTCCTTTTAGCAGGTTCTGCTCCAAAAGCAGGCTGGTTTAGCTGAGAGTTGCACCCAGTATTTCTGTTCTCTTGAATGATGTAAAGAAAAAGTAGGAGCTTGCTTTAGCTGAGAAATTTGCCGTGAAGATAGAGAATAGTTTGAAATGTCAGGTAAGTAACTGTGTGCAAGGTTTCTGAACACCTTGTTCCTGATGGAGGGCTGGAATTTGTCCACAGGGATAGTATTTTTGTGTTGCTGGGGTTTTGTGGGTTTGTTTTGGTTTTTCTTGTAACTGCTTTGCAAATCCGTTAGGTAAACAATGAACAAACCCACTTCTAAAGTATTAGGATCTGATTGTGGAAATCTAGTGGAGCCCACTCTTCAGAGCTCCCCAAATCCCAGCACTGTTTTCCTCTAAAAGAGCCTGATGCTAACTGCCATTAAGACCTGCTCTTCATATTAGATATAGCGCTTCTAATTTCTAGTTTGTGTCATGACCTGCTTAAGGAGATTAAATGATGCAGGATAAGTGATTCCTCATCTGGGAGTCAGACTGAAAGCATTAAATCAATCCTGTCCTCTTGCATTTTATTGCCATTGAAGTTTCTTTAAAGCAGCTGATGTTTCCTCTTCTGCCTCTTTCCCTGAATAGTGAACTAGGTAATACTTATTTCTTTTGTGTGCTTGGCCTGCTGTGTGCCTGGGAGTGAATAGCACAGCTTAGCCCTGGCCTCTCTAATCTGCTGGGATGTGTCTTTAGAGAACAGGTTTTCATTCCATAAATATAATGCAAAATGTTTTGGGTGACCCTGTGTCCACATCTGGGTATGGAATCTACAGGGCTTTAGCTAATGGACTAATGGTAGCTTGAAGAAAACTATGACCTGCTGGATTTTACTCTTAGCAATGCTGATCACAATACTTAGAGAGGTAAGACTGGTGATGTTTCTTCCTAACAGCAGGTAAGAATTTGCAGTTGCATCCAGTATTTCAGCCCTTACAGAATCGTAGAATCATTTTGGTTATAAAAGACCTCTAAGATCATCAAGTCCGACTGTTAACCTAACACTGCCAAGCCCACCACTAAACCATATCCTTAAGTATCTCATCTACCTGTCTTTTAAATACCTCCAGGGATCATGACTCAACCACTTCCCTGGGCAGCCTGTTCCAGTGCTTAACAACTTTTTTGTGAAGAAGTTTTCCCTAATATCCAATCTAAACCTCCCCTGGTGCATCTTGAGGTCATTTCCTCTTGTCCTATCGCTTGTTACTTGGGAGAAGAGACCCACCCCCACCTCGCTGCAGCATCCTTTCAGGTAGTTATAGTGATAGTAGTGTTCAGCCTCCTCCCAGCTGAACAACCCGAGTTTCCTCAGCTGCTCCTCATAAGACTTACTCTTGAGACCCTTCACCAGCTTTGTTGCCTTTCTCTGGGCACGCTCCAGCACCTCAATGTCTGTCTTGTATTGCGGGACTGTCATGCCCTCATTGCGATTGTCACTACTATTAGTTGAGCTAAAACCTGGGCTTAACACGGTCACGTGGGTATCGCGATGTACAGCGTTCCGCCTCTGCAAAACGCAATCTGAAGCAAAGCTCCCAGACACGTGGCGCTTATCTTGCAGCTAACAAATGAGCACAAACTGCAATGGGAGCACGGGTGGAGTGGAAATGGCCAGTGCTCCTGTTCCTTTGGTACCAGATGCTGTTACTGCTAACATTGAGCCAAGTCCAGCTCACCACGGCACCCTCTCGAAACAGCCACTACCAGCCATTCATGCGGCGGGCGGGCTGTGTGAAGCCAGGCTGGTGAGGTGAGTTCTAGGACACCAGGTGATACTTTCTGTCGGATCTCTGCTGCCTTTGAACCTTCACACCTTGCTTTCTGATCAGGCAGCTGTGGGAGGGCAGCACAGGGATGTGGACAAAGCAGAGCGGCACCAGCCAGGCTCGCGCTGTCACACCGCTGGTGGCAGGTAAAGCTAAGGGCAGGCTTGGAGAAAACATTGCGGGAAATAGCTCCCTGCACCATCCAGTTTTTCTTGTCTGATATCTGCAGTCAATATAAAGCAGTTTAAAAAACTCCTGGGTAATTTATCATTGACATTTCTTTATTAAAATACATACATGAGTAACATGCAAACAGCAGGAAACATACGGTACAGTTTGAGGTTTATCAGTTTCCCTATCTCTTGTTTAGTACTGTTTTCCAGTTTTACATTGTGGACACAGCCCACATGTAAATGTGGTCTTTTTATGACAGAGATAGCTGTGGACATTTTAAAAAATATGTATTTTCTAACCTTTCGGAAGTACAAGAACCAAAGGAACTTCTTTGTTTTATTTAAATTTGAGGTATTTCTGTTATGAGAGATCACTTCCCATCTGCAGCTATCTAGCACTTCCATGAATAAAGAAAATGACTTAACCATTGAGAGGGCGTTTGGGGTAAGGAATCCTTAAAGTTGTATTAAAAACAAAACAACCCCAAAAGCTAAGACTGCCCAAGCTTAAAGTCTCCTGAAAAGCAGAGTAATAGAAAGCACTACAACAAAAAACATCTGTAGCCTTGGAAGGACATGCCACTGCTCATAGCCCCCAGTGTATGATGCATATGGGAGGAGAAAAAAAAAGTTGCTGACATAGGCATAACTTTTTAGGCATACTCAGCAGACTTGTTGCTGTGGTAACTAATCAGAAGACTGTAACCTCCCCTGAATGAGTGCTGGTTGCACTGCACCAGATGGCAGGGTGATAAATCATGTAGTGATGTTTTTTGTCCCTTGTAATACTGTCCGATCTTTTCTCCAAGTGCTGCAATTTAATTTGCACCAATTCACACAGATTATTCAGACGTGACACACTAATATAAAGCTGCTTTAGGGATGCAGCTACTTTAATGAACTCCTGTATCACCTGTGTAACACCAGAACTGTTTTTGTCTTATGTATTGATGTTCAAGCTGTTGCAGTTTTATGAATAATGCTGATAAAAAGTATGCCTGAATTTTAATATAATTTTAGTAAGGGTAACTATATAACTACTGTAGCACATTTCTTGCATGACTATAGCATATTTCTTGCAAGAATATAGAATATTTCTTGCAAGGGAAGTGAGATGTCTTGTCCAGTTCATCCGTCTACTACAAACATTTCTGTACAGGCAGCATCGTAACAATGGAAGCACACATGAAAATTAAATGGGATCATTGTGTAAGAAAGTAATGCTGTTGTCTCTGTCTTCTGCTTCTTTGTTGTCATTATTGGCTTATCTTTAAGGAATGACAGATTTCCTTTATCCACCTGCCTTGACTATTTATTAATAAGAGCCTTAAGCTATTGTCAAGTGATTTAGCCTCATTGTTACAGGTGCTGCCCTGACACACTAGAAAAAGCTCTAGGCTCACAGACTTTGTAAGCCAATAATAATAATACTACTTATATTTTGTGATACATTTTAGCATTATGAAAGTTAGTATGCTGTCACAGGTTACTGTAAATTCAAATGAGAAAAACAAAAAAATATGAAAACAAAGCAAGAGAGTGAGGCTTTTTTAATCAAAAAAAAAAAGAAGGATCAGAAGGCAATAGCCTTTTCAAATGGGCAATAGAGCAGCTTAGTTGTGTGATTCAGTACTGTGCCTAGTAAGTTTCTAGCCACTGAGGGTAATGGCAGCATGCCCAGAGCGCTTGTAGCTTGCTGTCCTCTGTCCCTGTGACACAGGCAAAGCAGTTGTGTTCTGTCACGTCACTTGTGCAATGGAGAAATTAATCGCCTTCTGTGGTACTACACAAGTAAGAGCTCAGCATCTAAGTTTGCCTTTGCACCTGCAATGACATCTTATGTACAGCTGCAGCCATTTCCATAGATTAATCTTTAATGGTATAATTGGATAAAGGGGCTGCAGCCAGGGTTTCTCCTACCTCTTTTGTTTTGAACATTCACCATGCCCAGCAGGTGACATCTTTACTTCACAATAGAATATTGCACCTGCCGCCCTCTTTCTTTGTTATGGGTGAAGCCACCTTTAGTGTGGGAGAAGTGCTCTCAACTCTCTGCTCCGGTCTTCTGACTATATAAAAAACCCAGACCACCCAAGTACCACTGATACTTTTTGCTCTTTAGATTTGTTCTACAACATCAGTTGAACTTACTGGCCTATGGTCTAACTATTATCTTGAGTCTTGCAGGAATCTTCAGTGTTACTAACTCTTCTGTATATGAGATTTTTTTTTGTTCCTGTAACTCACTGTAAGAGGAATCATTTAAGTGTAGCAGGATGCCTTTATGGGTATAGGCTTAGAATTCTGACTTGTTAGCAACCAGGTACATTTGTCTGTACAACTCCAGTTCATCTGATTTTTGGGTACTTCAAATCAGTCCTCTGCCAAACAGAACAAGACTAAGACGGTGTCTTGAAATAACAAAAATGAATACTAACAGAACAGCTTTCTTGCTGCACTACCCTTTCAGCAAAATCCACCATAGCATGTTTTTTTAACATAATTCCAATGCTTAGATGGTGTTTTTTACCACCTGCATTAAGACAACTTCTCTCCTAAACACTGTTTGCTGAGAAAACTGGTTCCATTGGTTGTATGGCTGCATGGCTGGTGTCTTGAACTTGCAGAGGAAAGCTTTTGGAAATGATGAATCAAAGATGAGTGGTGCAGTGTCTTGGGGATTTTGGGTACTAGTTATGCTGAACAAGCTTGGATGTCCAACTAAGGAGGTATTTAAAAAACAAAAATAAATTATAACTTAAGGTATTATGTTTCTGTGTTTGCCTTTTTGGTCTCTTTCGTTAACAGATAAAACACGGAACAAAGGTTCTTTGAAACTCTCTTTTCTAAAGATGTGTCCTTCCCACTCTCCTTTGATGTTGCACCCTACTGGGAATTTGTCTTTTACAGGAGAAAAATCCATTTCTTTAATATCCATAAATTCTGATGTTATTAGAGATAAAGAGCAAATAATCAATAGATAAGCATTGCAGTTTCTCCTAATTATTATAATTTTGTGTTTTCTATTTACACAGCAATCTCCATTCAAAGATTTCAAAGATGCAGCTGTGAGTCAATGGTCTCCCCATTTCATGTATGAGGTAATTTATTTGCCGTGAGGTTACAAGATTTATTCAAAGCCAAGCAGCAAGCTTATAGCTCACACTAGGCTGGCTCTCTCGATTCCCAGGACCATGCCCTAACCACTTATCCTTGGTGCTTTATGCAGTTCATGACAGCTTACACAGAAAGGAAGCCTCAAAGATTTCTGCGTTGCCTGGATGTAATCATTCTGTAGACAGTCTAATAATTCTTAGGTAGATTATACTCAGCCATAATCATCTGCAGTGTAATTAGAGAATAGACTTAGTCATCTAAGTGAGCATAATATGGGTAATGTAAGTGGTGTGTTATAGGATGTAATTTAAACCCGCTTTTAAATTGCACCTGCTCTTTTCATCGGCTATCTTTCTGATTCTAAGAAGTAAGCTGCCTATGACGCAGTTCATCCTTGATGTTACTTCAGAGCAAGGAATTTGGGTTGTTATGTTCAGCTGAAGTTGTTACAGTTAAATTGGCATAAACTTCTCAGCTTTTCAGTGATTCAATTTACCTTTCAGATATTTTAAGCAGGAGATACACAGCTTCTCTCTTTTCTGTTGCAAAACACATTGAACTGTAATTCTAATAACAGTAAAATGATAGTAGAGGAAAACAAAGGTCTTGCTTAAAATACATAATTGAAAATCTTAGAGTATGAAGGGCTCCATGCTGCTAGTGATCAGGCCTGCTTTTTAATCAAAAGCATTGAGACTAGGCAATGATTGCTAAACTAGTCCTGATTCAGGTTACTGATACATACCCAAAAGGTGCAGATGCCACAGTATTTCACATTTGCTGAGATTTAGACTGGGAACAGCAAATTGTTTTCTCTTTTGGTTACACAATGAAGTTGCAACTTCTGGTCTGCAATTAAATTTGACAGCAAGAGTGTCCAAAGCTTATCTTTCATTTCTGAACACACACAGACACGTGGATCCTTCCACTGCTTGTGGTGATGAGAGAAAATTCTTTTTGCTGCATATGGTTCCAGGAACTTTCTTTGTAGATTTTCTCTTCATGTAGGGTCCTACACACAGATTCTGCCTGGCTTTTTGTTTTTCTTTTACCAGATTGCTAAACTACATCTACTGATCTAATAAGCAGTGTGATATTTAAGTATCTCTTTTATGGAGTTTTCCGAAAGCTCTGTATACTTTTGCTAACCTGTTGTCTATCTCTTTGTCAATCTTACCATCCGAGGAAATGATATTTCCTAGATAGTTGAACTGCTGGACTGACTTAAGCTCTGATTTGCCTATGGTGATGTGGAGATGATGGGTGACTTCCTGAGGTGCAGGTTGGTAAAGAACTTCTGTCTTCTTCAAGCTGACTTCCAGCCCAAAAGGCTCAGCAGCCTCTGCAAAACAGGATCTTAAGCGCTGCAGAGCTGCTTCTGTGAGAGCAATGAGGGTGGCATCATCAGCAAAAAGCAGCTCGTGGACAAGGTGATTTAGGGTGTGGGCCTTCAATTGCCTTAGGTTGAACAGGTTACCATCGGTACGGTATCGGATGTAAATGCTGTTATCTTCATTGAGGTCTGCCGTGGCCCTTTGCAGCATCATGCAATAAACACCTGAAGTACAAAGATTAGTGTCTACAGAGCCATTGTACTGTGTACTGTTTTATATGGGTCTGAATCATGGGTCATCTACTGCCACCACCCGCGACTCCTCGAACGCTTCCATCAGCGCTGCCTCCGTACAATCCTAAACGTCCACTGGACTGACTATGTGACTAATGTTGAACAGGCAGGGGTCACCAGTATTGAGGCCACGTTGCTGAGGACGCAGCTGCACTGGGCAGGGCACATCTCCAGGATGGAGGATCACCGCCTCCCTAAGGTTGTGCTCTGTGGTGGACTCGCCACCGGCTGCCGCAACACAGGAGCCCCAAAGAGGAGATACAAGGACTCCCTGAAACAATACGTCAGTTTTGGCCAGATTGACTACCATCAGTGGTCCACTCTGGCCTCCAATTGGGAGATGTGGAGACACACCATCCATAACGCTGCTGCCTCCTTTGAGAACACACGTAGAATTAGTCTCAAGGAGAAAAGACAACGCAGAAAGAACCGTGCCTCGCCAATACCACCTAAGGAGACTTCCCACTGTGCCTTTTGCAGCCAGACTTGCCTATCCCGTATTGGCCTTTTTAGCCATCAGCGTATTTGTAGGAAGCGTGAGTAGAGCCCTTCCCATATCTTTATTGGCAAAGCCTAGCCATGACGACGATGGTAAGTATCTCAATTCCTACCTTATAGGAGTGCATGACGTGTAGTATGAACTGAAACTTGGAGTAGCTTTCAGTCCTGTGCTTTTTTGTGGCAATTAATTCTGCAGATACGTTAAGGTGGCTTGGACCATGTTAACGAGTTAGGCTCTTGAAGAAAAATAGGAAGAAAAGCAAATATTGTGAGGAACTGAACCATGACTACCAAGTTGTACAGCACTGCGGAGTACATGCTGACAGGGTACTTCTGGGTAATTCGTTCTACTGGCAAAAAGCATAAAAACCTGTGAAATGAATCAACAGCTGAGAATAAATCTCTTGGACTTAAGTACAAAGCTCTTTTATAGACGTCTTTTATAGATGTCTGTATTTTTCTGTGCCTTCCCCGGGTCCCACGCTGCTGCACCAACCAAACATCCTTGCTTCTTCCTGCTCCTATGCTGAAATGCTCTAGTTTTTAATGCTCTGTTCCCTCTACTGGCTCAACCTTGCTGTTCTGACCACTTTCCCAGCTTCCTTTTAACCCTCCCATCTTTCCATCAAACATACTTAGCAGTCTTGTCTCCACACTAAGTTCTTGGTCTGAATCAGACATTTGTGGAGCTTGCGGCAAGGTTCCTTTCCTTGAAGACACACGAGACAAACATGAAGGTGCTACCTCACATCAGCAAACCCATCTTCATTTTCCTAAACCAGAGACATTTAACTGGGTAGCCACAGACCTGCATGATTGGACCTAGCAGTGAAACTGTTTCCACCTCTGTGTGGGGGCACAGGTTGTGTGCTGAGGACAGGGCACAGGGAACAGCCCCGTGTGGGTGGGTTTGGCAAACACGGTGCCACGGCCGAGGCATGCGAGGCCTCAAAGGGCCGGTCGGCACCATCGTGCTCCGGGCCTGGCAGTGCCGGGGCTCTTGCACCCAAAGAGCGGAGAGGACTCAGGGGTTCAGGTACTGGAGAGCGCAGGAACCCTCCGTGATGCTTCACGCGTGGCCAGCAGAGAAGGCCCCGATCACAAAGTCATCCCTTTTTTTGCCCAGCTTGATGTCCTCTCCCGTGGTTTGACGGCGCACGGACACCCCTCCCTGTTGCTTCTCACGTTCTCGCCTCCTCAGGCTCAGGCGGCCCGTGCCTCGCTGGGGCAGAGGGTGGCTGCTCCCACCCGCGCCACGCACCGGCGGCTGCCACCTCTCGCCCTGAGGGCAGCCGGGAGCCAGCACAGAGCCCTCTCTCTCTCGGGCCGAGGGGGGATCGGGAAGACCCCGGGCGCGGGCAGGCGCCGCTCGGCAGGCAGGCTCGGTGCCAGGCGGGCAGCCGGCCAGCTCCGCGGTGAAACGCCAGTCACGGGCGGACCCCGAGGACCGGCGGTGACCGTGGGGTGACCCCTGCCCGAGGGACAGAGGAGAGAAGTACGGGGAGGGGGAATCGACCGACGCTGACCTCAGCGATCGCGCACCCTCCGCGGCCGCCGCACCGGCCGGGACTCGCCGCGGAGCGGTTCGGCGGCGGCTGCGTGCGCGCGCAGGCGAGGGGCCGCCGCGCCTGCTCCCACCGGCAGGGGCCGCCGCTGCCGCCAGGCTGAGGGGAGCGGAGCGGAGCGGAGCAGGGTGTGAGGCGCGCCGAGGTAGGGTAACGGTGCCGGTGTCGCCGCGGGGCAGGGCAGTATCTTCTCGTCCTCTGCCTCCTGCGAGCGGCGGGGTCGGGCGCCTTACTGCTGGGCGGGTGGGGAAGTGGGTCTGCGAGCAGCCGCGACCTGCCCGGCGGGGCTCGCCCCGTCAGCGCCGGGCGGTGGCGGTGATGGAGGGAGGGAGGGAGGGAGGGAGGGGGCCGACGGGGGAGGGATGGCGCAGAGCCGGTTTCCCGGGGTCGGTGGGGGCCATGTCCCCCGGCGGCGACGACGTCCCTCATCGCCTCGGCGCACCTGCCGCCGCCCTGGGCGGGGGCCGCGGGCCCGGCGGAGCACGGCTCCCTGCGGGACAGGCCTCCCCTGGCCCGGGGGGCGGCGGGCCCGGGCCCCGGGGGTGCGGGCTGGGGCTCCGCGGAGGACGCGGTGTTTGGGGTTGGCATCGGCAAACGCCGTCCCCGGCCGTCCCTCGCCTTCCAGTTTGAAGCAGCGCTCTCCGGTCTCCGTCTTCCCTGGCTGCCGTATCCCCTGGCTGCTGGTTTTCCTTATGATCCGGCGTGGGTCGTGTCCCCCTGTTTTTTTTTTCCTTTTTTTTTTTTTATTTTAATTGAAGGTGCCTTCTCGTATAGTCACCTTGAAATCTAAGTGCCTCCATGTGCTTTTTTAAGCATGCAGTTACACTGGGGTGGCAATGCGATGCATTACTTGAACAGGCTGCTGAGCAGACATCGCCTCCCTGGCACAGCCTGCGAAAGGCACGTCTCCAGTTGTTCTGCTGTAATACTACAGATGCTTTGATTAACCTGTGTTAAAAAAGAGAAGTTTTCTCTGGTACTGATAGCTAGAGGGAAAACGTTCGTATTAAATCAGCATCTCAAACAGAAGATAGCTCTCTGGGTTAGAGCGTGCTGCTGATAACACCAAGGTCGTGGGTTCGATCCCTGTTGGGTCCCCATGTGTTGCCTGATCTAGTTGAGAGGCGTCCCTGCCCATGACAGGGAGGTTGGATCAACTCATCTCTAAGGTCCCTTCCAGCCTAGGCCATTCTATGATTCTCTGTGAGGGCCCTGCTCCTATGAGGGTGCATATGCATGAATCTGCCTCTCTGAGAAATGTTGTTAGGACCGAGTTGTTCATACCTATAAGCTTTAATAATCCAGGAGAAGTGGTTGTGCTCTAGTACACTTCGTAAATTCTTGTGATGCATACTATCTGTGTATGCTAAATTTGATCAGTAGTTTAGAAGATAATGCATGAACCTGTGGGAAGCATATTGGTCTAAAAGCTGTTTTAGAATTAGTGGTTTCAAAACGCCTCTAAACATGCTGGATTGTTCATAACATGCATCCCAAGCCCTCTGGCCAAACAAAAAGAAATCAGAAAACAAACCCTCAGTCATATATATTTAAGAAATTGATCTCTGTGAGCGCAGGATTTCCACTCATTGGAGATAAATCAAAACTGAATTTAACTTAAACTGTTCATAGCTCTGTGAAATTTTCCAAGTCATGTAGCTCCCAGAAATTATACAGATGGTCTGAAAAGACAGGTGTTAG
This sequence comes from Trogon surrucura, assembly GCA_020746105.1. NCBI lineage: Eukaryota > Metazoa > Chordata > Aves > Trogoniformes > Trogonidae > Trogon > Trogon surrucura. The sequence goes on along the minus strand of CM036622.1, from coordinate 12,368,808 downwards.
ATTGAGACAAATGTGGTGGATGGAAATCCTTTATTTTGCCTTCGCCAGAAAAGTTTTTCTGCTGCTTAGAATTTGAAATTTCAATGGTAACTTCCTTTTTTTGGAAGATATTTGTAACTTATTTTTTTCCTGACAAAGTAGAGCATGGCTTAATCTCCATTTGTTTACTTTTGCCGCATTTGGTATTTTTGGTAAAGGATACTGAATTTGGCTCTCCATCGTCTCCTTCAAAAGCCATCAGCCATAGACGATTTATGCATCTTGCATGTGGAAAAGTGGGCTAATTTATGCTAGAAGCTTCCAGTAAGAATTTGTTTATTTATTATGGGTTCTAAGAGTGTTGAAGCTGGACATTGTCTCTGGTGTGTATTAAGAATTCTCTTTCTGTAAATTCAGCAGATTGAAAAGTTGCACAGAATTGCTGCCTATACCTGCCTCTGGGTAAGGTGGTGTCTGCAGTTGGTGGATTGCATTACATCCTGACCTTTGCAAACTCTGTTGCTAGTATTGCAATACTTGCTGTTGGTTTAGGTTATGTTTTAAACTAAACCGAGACCTCCAGCAAGGTACTTTGATGCTTTTTATTGTAGTCCTTGTTAGCGTAACAGTGTTGTTAATTTGAAATGACTGGCAGTCAGTGCGCGTTAGCCAGTTGTGTGTGGAGGTGGACAGTCTCTCCTGTGCAGTGATGAAGACGGAACTGAACTGCAAAACTGCATCGTGCTGCCTCTTTACAAAGAGGGAAGCTGCATGGCTAAGTATTATGCAGCAATTAGCGACTTCTTGTTATGAAGTTTGGGGTTTTGCAAAGGTGCTTTAGATGCTAGCAGCTCCTAAGAAGGGTCTCTGCCTCGGTGACAGAAGCACAAAACCAGCTGCTTCCCTGTGAAATGGGGAGTGTTGCAAATATGACCTTAGACTTCAGGCTGCAATAGCAGCTACAAAAGGAATAGAGCTCTGGGGCTGCTTGGAGACTTAATTAAGTGCATTGACATCCACTCAGTGAAAAGTCCGTATAAGTAATGAATTTTCCCTGTATGCACAGCCTGTGATGGAAATGAGACTGAAATCTGCTGTCTTCTGGATGGCTGACCCTGATTTGTTTATAAATAGAACTATTTCATTTACATAATTCGGATTACTTGAGGCAAAAAAGAAGATCTTATCTTCTTTTGAAAGATTCCTACTTTGAAAGTTAGAATGAGGGTGTGTTGGACAATTAAACCAGAACTGTTTGGTTAAGGGACTGTAAACTTTTGTAACAGCTGAAATCTTGCCATTTGTTAGGACTTTAAATGCTGAAGACTTCTGCCAGGCTCATGTGATGGCCAGTATCTAATTTGTTAGATGGTCTTAGAAATCTGGCAGCTGTTGCCAGGAATTTTCAAAGTTTTCCCACATAGAGCAAGAGAAATATTTTTAATTCTTCTCAGGTCTACTATGCATTTGCTCAGCAGAATGACCAAAGGAAGCGAGCGTACTGCTTAGGAAATCTTTGAAGTGCAACTTGATTTTATGCCTGTGCAGGGAATTGCTACTTCTTGTCATTCAAAAATAAAAGTAAGCTCACTTGCCAAATCTCTGACTAGAAGTTTGAGATATTTCTCATTTTGAGCAGCTTCTTGAGGAATTTTCAGCGTAAGGTTAATGTTAAAGGGGGGGCAAGAGAGAGGAAAGTTGCGTGTGGCTTGACAAGTTTCAGCTGCTGATAATTTCTCGTAGATGTGTTCTCAGACACAGCTTAGAGAGACAGAGACAATCAAAGTTGAGTCATCTATTGGTGGTAAGGAAGGAGTCCAACAGCTTGACTAAGGTTTAATAATGAAATGTCCAAACCATAGGGATACAGAAATCTGGTGTGGTTTTGTGCTTTATCTTCAGAAACAGTCTCTGCTTTCTAATATCTTAACAAATGCAACCTTCCTCTCTCCTGATAAGTCATGCATTAAAACTGTCCAAACTGTCAATTAAAAAAAATAACCTTTCAATGTTTCCTAAAATGGGAACAATATTATTATTGTGCCTTTCAGTTTGCTGTCTTTGTTCTGTGCCTGCAGCTGAATGAATTTTGCTTTTCATTTCTGTTTTTGGAAACATTGCTTTTCTGCAGGATGCAGAGATCACATGTCTCTGCGCATAAGGCACTAGGCTTGATTTGTAAATGGCAATACAAGCTTGTCTCAGGCACAGGAAACATCTTAGTTTGAAAGTTGAAATAGAGACTCAAAACCAATAACTAAAAACCCTGAACAAAGTTTTCGCACTTGTAACTGACCTTTCCTCTGGCATCACATTAAAAAATATGGAAGAGTTGACAATAAATAATGTATGGCTTATCTTATATACTTTTTCCCTTCCTAGTGAGACAAGCTTGATCCAAAGCTGTTTCAGATGCTGGTTCTCGGTTTTTCTTTGTAAAAGTTTCTTGTAGGTTAAGGTCACTTACCCTTTCTGGTAGCCATGAAAACAGATTTCACTAAAATCTATAAACATTACTGAAATAGTTGAGAAGTATTAGCACAGCTGGGTTCTGGTTTATAAAAGCCCAAAATGCAGTGAGGAAAAGCAATCCTTTAATAAACAGAACCAAGTTGTATGTCTTTGTAAAAAAGTTTAATATGCTCTCTGGGCTTTAAAAGCAGCTTAAACCTCTCTTGCAATATAAATGTTAAAGAAAATGCTGTCATTGCCAGAATGTTCTCAGAATGTGGCAGCAGGGAGTTCAACAATCTTTATATTTCTAAAGCTCCTGTTCCAGGCCAGCTTTAATTTGAAGAAACTATAGAAATAACGTTGGAAAAATTAGGCCATATGATTGGTAAAACTGATGTTCTGATTAAATTGCTGCAGAGGTCTGAGATGAAACCCCGACGTTAACTCTCCCGCCCTTGTTTTTGTGGACACCCAAACTGTCTTGAAAACATGGTATTGATTATCACCAGGGTTATCTAGGACAGTCGCAGGTGTGCTTGAAAAACTGGGGGTTAGGAGCTGTTTAGATTTCACCCTGCACAACACTTTGTCGAGCTTTCTGAAGCATAGACAGTTATGGCAACAAAACTCTTTAAGACAAACTTAGAAAGTATTTGAAAGACAAGTTTATGATGTATCTGTGCAACCTCACTAAGCTCAGTGAAACCAAAGTGTGTAGTTTGTGGTTCCATCTGTGCTGGAGGAGGAGGAAGCCTCGCTAGCGTAGCTATGCTGAGTAATGGATGCAGCAGTTCTGCTCCTAGGGGAAGGTTTGGCTTGATGAAGCTGAAGTTTTGCCAGCCTGAAAGTCAAATCACATCAATACAAGGGAAATTTTACACTTCAATACTACTCACAGTAACACAAGGTGAATGCTTTTCTGTTGTTTTGAGTTCTTATGAAGAGGAGCTGTATTGGTGACAGCTGACTTCTCATCTTTTACTGGTCTCGTATTGCTTTACATGGTGGTGACTGGGTATTATTAAATTTTTAGGCAAGAGACTATACTGATATAAAACAAATTTTGTGTAGTGTGTTAAGGGCAGGATTGTTTGTACTTATGCATCACTTAGCGTGTCCTAAATGTTGTCTTCTCAGGAAAGGAGTAGTTCTACACATAGAAATAGATACTTAAGATTTTTTTTTTCCATTTGGTGTAAATCTTAATTAATGTTTACAATAAATCTTAATTGACATTTAAGTAACCCCATCTAACTTAATTTGTATCAAAACCAAAAGGCTTTTATATAGGACTTTAGGGGCATCTTTAGCTTTTCTTGAGATAAAGTTGCAGGGCATTAAGTTAGCAGCAATTAAAAAAGTGTGAAGAGCAAATATTGATTCAATGTTCAATAAGCATGAGTTAAATTTCAACACAGATCCTGTTTTCTCACACTAATCCTTTCTGTTGCCCACTGCTACCTCATGAGTGCTGTACTTTCATTAAAAACATATTGTTTTCCAACTGAAAGACAGAGAAGAACTTGCTGTTGGCAAAAGAAGTTTTACTGGTTTAGAAATAAGCTTTGTAATTACTTGAACAGTGGGTTATTAGAAGAGCTTCAACACCTAATAGTTCATAATATTGAATTTTTATTTTTAGTAATTTAAAAAAAAAATAAGGCGTAGCAGCCATGAAAGCTATTGTTGGCAAGCCAGTTTTTGCATAATTTGTAACTCTGTAAAACTAGTAATTACTTCATGTGTAAAGTCTTCATGGCATTTGGGCAAACAAGGAAAATTAGTTGGCCTGAGAAGAATTTATATCTATTTTGTATAGAAAAATAAAGTTATTTTCCCAAGAAGTAATTTTCTTGTAGCAGTCAAATTCGTGAACTTTATAAAAGATTATTTCATTACCAAATTGCAGCTTTCGGAGAAGCAGTACACAGTGTTATTCTGGGGAAAAAGAAAAAAAAAACACCAAAAAGGCTTGAGCAACTTAGTATGACAATCTTCCTTTCTTCAGCTTGGGCTCTGACTTGCTAAGCTCAGAGTACTTTGTTGTGGATACGTAGCTATTTCAGCTTTCCTGGGTTGGGGGGAAGGCTCCAAAACACACTGAATAATTTATGCCCATCCCTGTTCTCTTAGGAGTGTGGCTTCATTCTCTGACATTCATGTGTTCATCAGGGGAGGATAGGATACTGCAATCTGTCCTCCGTGTCTGTTGCTATAACAGCATTATTTGTCTGTTCCTTTTTTTATAAGCGAAAAATTGCATCTAAATAAAGCTTTGGTTAGATTATGTCACAACCTTTATGTACAGACTTAAAGAAGAATAATTTTATTCCTTGTTGACCACTCTAAAAGTCCGACTGGAAAAATTTTCATGCTAATAATGCAAACTATTGTGTTAGAATTTGTGACCCTTCATAACACACTTGTGAGATCCTCATATTGTGAAATGGAAAATATTCTAGAGTGAAATGTTCCAAATCTTGATATTTTCGATCTGAAGATCAAGATGTCCATGAAGACTTATGGGTTAGTTTTCATGAGGTGGTGGTAGGCAGTAGCACTCCCGTATTCACCCTATTTCAGGAGTATAGTGGTGTTCAGGCATGTTTATAAAGCCCTGATACTTGCTGTACCCGTTATTTCACGTTGTGATGTTTGAAGCCAGACTTTATGCAAGGGATGTTACTCCTTTCTGCATCGAAGTGCTGATGAGCTTGTCCGTTTTACCACGGACAGTAATGGTGATTAGCTCATAGAATTAATTTGACTTGGCAGTTTTTAAATGAAATTTATCGTGGGAGAAGAGCTTAATAAAGGAACTTGTTAAACCAAAGTTCATAGTGTCAGAACACAAACTAAGTGCTGTAGTGACCAGGAGACCCTGGAAAAAAAATCTGGCTACATGTAATATTGCATCCCTGTTGTAGTGTGATTTTGTCAAATAAATAGCAAGTGGTTTATATTACCTCGTGACTGTCACTCAGAGCTGGTTTTCCAGCCATTGTTCCTGCTGTGATTCTAGGTCAACTGGGTGTGATGCCCGTTACCTACTGGAAACGGCAGTTGTTATGTAGCGGCATAGCGTGATGTACAGCTCTTTGTCTACTTCTAGTGCTTTCATATGCAGAATGGTTTTGAGTATAGCCTATAACAGACTCCATGGTTCCCATTTGTCTTGCAGTGGCCTGTCCTTGAGTGTAATGGTCTTCAGTGGGCCTGTTGACATACAGTGTAGGTTTGCCTCTGCACCAAAATGCTGGTCTGAGGTTTGTTGAGAAAACGAAGCCTGTATGCTAACGTGCTCATGGTAAGGAACTGTGAATGGGTGACAAGGTGTTCCTTGAGATCTATTTGCAGTAATTCCCGTTGTTATCTAAGGTTTTCAGGATTGCCTTTTGTTGGAGAAGTAAATAATCTGTGAAAAAAAGAATAGGGATTAACAGTAAGTGGTTTTGTAGGTTAGCCTGAGGTACGCAGGTACTGTGAAGGAGTGTATTCTGTTTGTGGGTCCTGTAGATGAAAGATGCTTGTTTGGTACGGAGTCAGGGTGGTACCCTGTGAAAAGGTAAAGAGATGGCAAATGTGTGAAAATGAGAATGAGGACAACCTCAGGTTGAACCAAGAAAAAAGGAAGATTAAGTAGGCAAGTGGAAATGTCCTGTTTAGATAGGTAGCTGCTAACAGACTGCTTTAGTTACATGATGGAGGAAGATGAAGTTCAGTAGCGTTCTGAACAAACACAGTTTGTGGGTGTATCTGAGAAACTGCCATCCTTGTCATATTTAAAATGAACCAAATACAGTTCTAGGAAAAACTGCTCCCTAGTGAACTGAGTAGATTTAAACTGTAGTAGACTGTTAGCTAGATTCCCTCATTAGAAACTTAATTTAAGATCCCAGTGCCAACTCTTTCAACAATCATGTTTTCACGATAAGGTCGTAACATTCTGTTTGCAGTGGTTAACTGTTATGTACCCCATTGTGTATTGAAGTGAATTCTAGTTATAGAGTAGCTTACTCGTACTTTAATACTTAAGAAGTGTTGCTGAAATAGCAATTTGGTTTTGGTTCAATAATTGTTGGTATATTTAAGGGAAAAAATCAAAAACCTCACAAGTACAATTGAACCCGCTTTATTCCAAAGAGGACTTCGAGAGTCTGTACAACGTTAGATACCGACAGGTTTTAAATGCTTTCCCTGCCTACCCAGTCTAGATGTATGTAAAAGTCTGCCTGGCATACCTTCCAGTTTGTTCAGTAACACAGTGCTGAAGTCTTCCTTCCCATCTTTTTAAGCCTACCTGGCAATGCATTTCGTGTGTAAGTTGAAGAACTTCATGTAATAAAAATTAGTGCTGTGTATCACTTCAGCCTTTCTAAGCTGTTGGATGACTAATGGCTTTCAACTGCCTTATGTATTTCAAATAAATCAACTTAGTTTGTGTTTAGAATAAATATTTCTTTTGAATACTGAGATGCACAGTAAGCCTACAAGTTATTCAAGATTTTATCTGGTCTGGCAAGGCATCAGAAGACAAATTTAGAGCACTAAATGGTATCTTACCTGAAGGTAGATGCGAACTCTTAGGATGCTGGAAAGCAGTGAGGTTGACATCACTCACACAGCAAAATGAATGTACGTAGTCAGAATAATCACAGCAAAATACTAAGTGTTTTCGTCAGTGATGACGCTTGGGCAACACCCTACACGTTGCATTTCAGTTTAATCACAAATGCTCTGACATCTCTCAAGTGACGAGTGATAATTAAAGTGGGGCTGTGTCTTCATGTCTGTCTGCGAGACAGTCATCTAAAACCAATAGTGTACTCACTTAGAGGCACAACATGCAAGCCTGCAGGTAGGCATCCTGTGATGGATGTATTTTATCTACTGAAGTCATTCCAGCTTGTAGAAGCTTGTCCTTTCCCAGTGGTCAAAACTCTGCTTGTGAAAAGGAGTTTATTTGTTTCCCAAAGCATTTTCAACTCAACTGATTACTGTTGTATATAATCTTACCTAAATTAAAAGGTTGTGCGAGTTCACTAGACAACTCATCACCTCACATTGTGTTGATAGAGAACATCTTTAATGCACATCTCTTGAAGTTTTTTTTTGTGAAGTTGAGTGTCCGTGTGACCTGTTCATAGTTTATAGGCAAACTCTCACGTGTTTTCTTCACAATTACCACTTGATGTGTTATAGCCTTTATCCAAAAGGCATTCTTTCTTTGGTTTAATATTGGAAGCCTGCTACTCTATGAGAAGTGTGTTCCCAAATGGTACTGCTTTAAAAAAATAGAAAGTGAAATTTGAAGGGTTTGAAAGATGTCAAAGTTAATGATCAAAACCAGCTTTGGACACACCTCCATCTCCAGTGTTCTCTTTCAAATAAGTTGGCACCTTTTGTGGAGGAACCTTCGATTGTATTGGTTATTTCTAAGAAGTCCAAATATGTGCAGATATTTTTACTTGTTCAGGATGTCGTGAAAGGAAGAGAGGAAAATATTTAATCATTTTGGGGCTGGAATTTGGTGCAGTGATGAGATCTGTGAAGAAATCTCAGACATCTGTGTTGAGTACCACTTTAAAAAGGAACAAGCACCCCACCTTTTTCTTTTGTAGGCGTATATGCCAGAAGTTTCCGTGAATGGTAGAAAAAATGTCAGCTATGGCAATGTACATAAGACCAGCTACAGTAGTGTCATAGTTGTGAAACAGCTTACATTTTTATTAATATACTGTCATTGCAAACACTTAAAATCTTAAAATATTTGTTCTGTCCTGTAAGCATGTTAAAGATTATTCCCATTAGCCTGCATAAACAAATAAACTGCAATCAATTAACTCTAGATGTGAACAGCAATGCCAACAAACAACAGGCAAAATGAAGTGCAATTAGTACTTAAGTATTTCTCTGATCCAAGTAAATAGACAGACATTTTAATATAACTGTGCTGTATCTTTGTTCTGTTTCCAGTTACACCATCGCCCTCCCTCAGGAATCCCTCAAATGTATTTTCTCTTTCCTTTTTTAGAACACGAAACTGCATGAGAGCAGAGAGAGTAAATTATTTAAAGTTATGCTGTGTCTCTGCACTTGTCTGAGTCAGCAGAATACATCTAGGTCATATGTTCCCTAACAGCTCCGGTGCAGAGTATCTGCCTTCTGTGGGGGCTAAGTAGACTCATTAAGATACAGTTATGTTGCCTTTTTCCCTCTTCTTTATGCATTCCTAAGACTAGGGTGAAAGATGCTTGAAAATTACTATAATTCTTTTTATTAAATCTAGGTAAGCTTCCTCTGAGCTGACCTGTTCTTCCGTTATCATTGGTCAACCAACGGACAGACAGAGGAAACGCACTGTCTCGTAGCTACAAGTAGCACTAGACTGAATGATTCTCTGGTGCATGAATTCAGCAAGGACTGGTTTGGTTTGTTTACTCTTCCTCTCCTTTCCAGGATGGCTGGAGCTCCTCCAAGTTACTGCTTTGTAGCCTTTCCCCCATGTTCTAAAGACGGTCTGGTGGTGTTTGGGAAGAACTCTGCACGGCCTAGGGATGAAGTACAGGAGGTGGTCTACTTCGCCGCAGCAGATCACGATCCGGGAAGCAAAGTTGAGGTAAGGATGAATCGTTACATTCAAACCGTGAGAAATTACTGTTACTGGAAGAAATGAATGCTGTCTTGTTTTCTTGTCAAGTTGTGGAGTCTTTTTTTCCCTTCACTCAAACCTCTTTTGAGTAGAGACAAGATTTTCGGGTCCTGAAAGAAACTCGGAATGTAACTTTTTTTTTGTTTGAGGAAAAGAAATCTGTGATCTGTTGCGACATCTGTAATTCTATAGTAGGCAGGCTGAACTGTTCACGTTTGAGATTCCTGCACCATGTAAGCTATCACGTGCCTTTTCCTTTTAAGGCAAAATATTCTGGCTAACTGGAACTCGAAGCAAATTTTCAAAGTTTGTCCGTTGGCATATGAATGGTTCTCATCTGTGGTTGTTGTCTGACAGCTGTAATGGGACCTGACTGTACAAGGCATGTGGCACAACAGGTAGGCAGAAGTCTGCCTCAGAGAACTGGTGCTCTAGTAAGGGAATGTGAGAGGAGGAAAACAGGAGCTTTAGGTTTGTAAGCCAAACCTAACTCTTGGACATTTGTTAACATGTTCTGCAGCTGAGGCACCTGCATCATGCTCAGTTTTCAGTGTTGTGGCTTCTCATCAAATCTAGGCTGAATGTGGAGTCCTGAAGCTGAACGCCGCTGCCATGGGTGCACATTGAAAGGGACCCTGCTGGAAGTAATTTTAGTTATAATCTGCTACTGCAGCCTCACTTCAATTACAGGAGAAATGAAAGGATAAGGAGATGTGGAATGGTGAAGCAAGGGGACAAATGAAACAAGAAGACAGGAAGAGGGGAAAACAAAGGTGGAATGAAGAGACTGAGGTAGCAGAAGGAATGATAAAGATTGGTGCAGGTAGCTGCTTTAGCAGAGGACACAGAACCTGATCTGCACTCTCAGGAGCTTTTAGAGTCCACAGATTCTTGCTCTGGCTGACAACTGGGACAGCAGGAGCTGTGAGGTTCCCTGCACTCTGCTTCCTCCCGTCCCCATGGCTGTGCAGAAGGCTCGGGACAGTAGATGTTCTGCACCAGGCTGGTGTCTCTCATACCTACAGGTCCTTTATAGATATAATCATCACTTCACCAGAAGAGATCTTGAGGCCAGAGACAGTTTTAATTCTGTCTTTCAAGTGGGATGACTTCCAAATTTCAGAGGATTTGGTGCTGTTCTTTCTGGCAGTTAGTATTCTGTTGTTTCCTGGTGCTACCAACATCTGGTACAACTCATGCATTATTAGATGGTTTAATCTTGGATATGATGAAATCCCCTCCCCCTGTCCAAAAGCATTAATTTTTGTTAATTGCAGCGCTGTTTTGGTAGCACTGTTGCAGACCTGTGCTAGTATACAGAACACAAGTGTGACAGTAAGAGAAGAAAACTTAAGAGTAGTTTTTAAAGCTTCTTTCTGGGGAAATGAAAAAAAAGTTCCGTTATTGTAGAAGAAGAGCTTTCAAAAGCTGCTTAAGAGTGTATTGTTAAAAAAGAATACTCCTGTAAGAATTTAATGTTAGAGTACTTGTTTCTTTTGGTCTCTTTGCCTTTTATCTTACTCTTTGAGACTGTCATAATTTGCTGAAGGCCATAATGAAGCCGTATATAATCTATTATCTAATATAATCTATTACTCCCACCCCATGATTAACTAGTTTAATACCTTTTATAGAATTCTGGAATCTCTTGCCAGTCCTTCTGAAAGCAGGGAGCACAGTCCCTTTGTCTAGCACCCCAGAGTTTGTAGATTTATTTTGCTAACGAGTATCTGCAGGCTTTCCTTTTAAATGATGAATTTTATTTTTTATTTTTGTTGTTTTTTTTTTTAAATGAAGGTAAAGGTTGTTGCAATGTGGTGTAGATGCACGGTGGTGAAGAAGGACTGTAATGGGCTAATACAGTTTTGGTTTTGTTTCTTTTTTTTTAATTAAGCTTTTAAGTCCTGATTAAATGGATACTTTAGCCTCTGCTAGTCTATGCTACTGCATAATTCTTCATTAGCTAGCCTGTGGTTTTCTAAGTACAGTGTGTACAGAAACATACAGACACTAGATACCTACTAAAATTCTTCCTATTTCCTTCCAGTGCAGAATAAAAACCCTCTTCAGTTGCACTGGGAGTTAGTGCAAGCAATCTCTTCTCTGTGCTTCTTCATGACACTCAGCACTAAGTATTGTTAGTGTTGCCTTTTTTTTTTTTTTTTTAACCAGTAAGCTGGTTAAAACAAGATACTGACTTTGTTGTATTGAGTCTAAAGGCCGGTAGCTTTGCACAGTCCTTTAACTGAACTCCTTTGGACAAATCTAACCATAGATTTAGTTGTTAGTTTTTCTTTTAAAGTTCAAGATTTGTTTTCCCAATTTTGAAGAGGAGAGTGTGTTCAAACAAACTGGTCTAGCAAATATAAATATCAATGTTGTAAAGTAGTTCTTTTTAAAAATAACCCTCTTATGAATTTTCTTTTAAAACTGGCCACTTCAGAGATCTTTTTTTAAAGTATTGTAATAATAGTCTTTGCTGTAGAAATTGTGCAAAATTGAATCCATAAAAGCTTTGCAATCCAAGCTGTAGGCTGCTCGACTTCTTTCTAGATTTTGCTGGTTTATGAACTTAAGGACACCAGTGGATAAGACTGCAGTTTCAAACATGTTAGCTCTTTGTGATAGCAAAAGTAAGGTCCTGAGTATTTGCTGACGAGCTGAGATGTAAGTATTTCTCCTGTTGCAGAGATGTGTCTAAGACTACTTTTGTCATATGACAAACACATACTTGCCTATAGGGAGATCTAGTGCAAAGCCTGTTAGTTCCTTGTGTACTGTGACTGGTGCCTTTAATAAGAAAACCGTTAAGGTAGGGCTTGAATTCAGCTGCTTCATGTTTCTAAGTAGTAGACATGCAACACTATATCTACTTTTTAAGCAGGCTTACTGGGTTGTCGGAGGTAATCAGTTAGGAGGAGGAGTGTAGAGGCATGTCAGAGCTTCTAGACGTAGCCTTTGACATGTTCAGAATTATTACATTGTTCTTTAAAACCCACTAAACCTGCTAGCTGTTCAGTTATTGTTGGGTGGAGTTTTTTTTTGCTACAGCTTTTCTTTCCTTGTGTTTTATAAAACTAACTAAACAGATGTGAGAAAATACGTGATACTTTGCAAATAGAAGAATGTGCTTGACTGAAAAATGGTAACATGAAATTGAAGTCAATAATCTTTTCTGCCTCTGACTGAATTTTCTCTCTCATTCATCCTAAAATTTTTTTGTTGTGTTTTTGTATTTTCCCAAATGAACGAATTTTCTCTCTGTTCCATATTGTACATTTACATTGGTTTTTTATGTTAGATTCTTTACCTTCACTAGGCAATGATGATAGACTTGCTTTTCATTCTATTTTATTCTTTGTAGGTAATTTAAACCAGCGTGTATTAGATTTTGATTACTTCATGACTGTCACATTCTGAACTTATGTTAGGAGGTGGTTTTCAACACACTAACAACATGAGGTGTTTTATAAGACTCTCCTGTTTATGTTCGGTGCTGCTCGTGTTTACAATTATGGTAATGCACAATCTAACCCAAAATGGCACAGTGGTTCAGCTGGATTCTTTCCCTGCAGGAATCAGGCAGGCTATGCTGTGTAACTGTCAGTTACTTTGTGGCAGGACCTTAAACAAGAGAATTCAGTAAATACGCAAGTCATTTTAAGCTTTATCTTTGTGATTCAACCCCACAGCTTCATCAACATAATTCCTTCCCTCCATGTCAGCAGGTTCCCAAGACCCTGAACAATGGGGCTTTTTATAAAGGTCTGTTCTGTGTGTGTGACAACTCTGTGAAAGGTTTGTTCTTGTCTTTCATTGTAATTTTGCAGTGGCAGATGTGGATCAGCACTCTTCCTTCTTGTTGTTGTCAGTCTAGTAAACTTGTGCATACAGGTGAAATATTGCTCCCTTAGGCATAAATAAGGTCCTTTTTAATATTCCTCTACAGACGTAAGTGTGCTCTTTTTTCCCCAGATGTGAATTTCAAGATTTTTTTTTTTCATGTGTCAGTAAGAATTCATGTTGTACGAGTTTTAAAATGAGAGGCCCTCCCATCTTTTTAAGGTAGTTTTTACTAAATAGATTTCACTTGCTCTCTAGTAATCTTCTGCTTGATGTGGTTTTCTTTCTCCTGAAGAAATCTTGAGTGGATGATTTTTTCTTAGCTGAATCTTCAAAGTGGGTTTTGGTGTTTGTTTTTTTTTTTTTTTTTCTTTTAGGTTAGCCTCCCTTTCTTCTAATTTTACCTTTTATCCATAGTTTGAAAATATTCATGGTTGCTTGCTTCAGTGTAGTGCTGTAAAAGCTCTTTTATCTCAGTAGCATAAAATGGGAGTGTAGCAGGGGGAAACAAAAAGGATAGTCTACAACAAAGTCTATCAAATTGTGGAGTAGGCAAAGTTTTATTAATATATTGGTATTAAATAGTCTTCTTGGCTTAAAGCCAGCCCTCTGTGGGATAGGAGGAATTTTGGGCTCTCTAAAACTTCATGGCCCTAGTTTTATTTTGTTTTTTCTCTTTATAATATTTTTTTAAAGGATATCATCCTATATCCCCTTGCTCTGAGTGTTCAGAGGAGCAGTAAAATTTTTTGCTGTGCATTGGTCTGAGCACTGCAGACAAAAACTCGCCTGAAGTTAACTGATGGGTCTCTCTGTGATGTTGCAAGATAAATATAAAGCTCGAAAAGTAGACTTTGGCTGTATTTAAGTTGTCCGTGTGTTACCTGCAGGTATTTTAATTCTAGTATTTGTAATGTAATTATCAGGCATCGTGCCAGTGCCGCAGTTTAGTTCTGGTATACTCTGAGTCCCTCTTACGCCAGCTGTGTATCTGCATTCTGTCTGGGGGCAAGATGCTCAGAATCTGGTAACGGTAGGCAAACAGCACCTGAATCTACTGCGGATTTGCTGTTTGGGAAACCTCCGGATGGGACTGACAGTGCCCCACACTCACTGTGATACCTCCATGGGTAAGTGCTGACTGTCAGGAACCTCTGATGACATAGCAGTGTTTGTGCCCACAATGAAACTTTTCATTTAGTCTATGTAAATAAAGAAGGTTGTAGTCTAAAGGCTTATAATTCAGAAATAGTTTAGAAAGCTGCTTTTTCTTGCCTCTTAGCTGAAACGTGGTAACTGGCTGTGTAAGCGACCTGTCTCATGACATGCAGTCCCATGGCTTACCTCAAGCCACCTTGTTTAGGCTGACCTTTAGACTTCACCCAGAGATGGAGGAGAGGCACTGCGTGGGCTGACAGCAACTGATAAAAAAGAGAAAGTGGTTGCTGCTTTCAGCAGTCTATTGCTTGGCTAATGCGAGCTTTTTCTCTGTTCTGCTCTGTTGCAGGCCACTGGCCTTTAAACTAATGTGTTTGACTTTGCTTTGTAACACAGCACACGAGCCGGCAGCGGCTCAAAGGCAGAAACCATAATCTCTCGGATGTTTCTGCCCTCTTAAAGGCCCTGGTTTTACTGTAGGAGTGCTGCTTCTTTGCTCCCTTCTGCTACCAAAGCAAAACTGGTCAAGTTGAATTTTTTTTTTTGTTCTTAATCTCTTTAATGTTTTTGGTTTTTTAGTTGGAACAGAGAGGGAGAGGAGGGAGGGAGGGTGCTGGAATTGTGTGGAGCAAAAAACCACCAACTATCTCACCTGGACCCAAACTGTTTACTTGTGCCAAAACAGATATGTGAGCAACAATTTCAAAGTGGCTGAGCAAAGAAATCAGTCCTAGGATATCCAAGAATTCCATAGGTATCTCTCTGATGGGCTTTTTGTGGCTTCTTTGAAAACTGTTTTGTACTGTTAAAAACAATTAAATTAGTAAGTTTCATCCCTATTTCAGTTTTATTTTTGCTTATCACCCAGGAAGCTGCTAGATTTGTAACTTAAAAAAACAAGAGGTAAATTCTTGACTTCTAAATAAACTCACTCTCTCCAGAGAGTGTCCTCAGGCCTGGGTGCCTTGCTGCACTTCATGGTATTTTATTCATTTAAAGATTTTTTTTTTATTTTGTTTTGTTGAGCACATTTCCATACCATGACTCACATGCCTGAGGCTCCGTAGTGGCTTGATAGAGTAGGTTAGGGTAGGTCAGAGGGTGTGTAGTTCTGATTTTTGATTGGGGAACTGTTTGGCTTTTTCTAGCTTCTTTAATTCTTTTCTAGAATAAAATCTATCATCCTCACTCTTCAAGATAGATGACACTGCTAGAGGTCAGAAGCATACAGATTCAAATATTACAGTTATGCAATGAAGAGAAACAACTAGGAACAATATGCAAATACAGAAGCTTATGTGAAGTGTATTAGGGCCTTCATAAAAAGGGAAAAACCTGTTTTCGATACGAAGAAGTAACAGGCACTCTAGAGTGGCAGAAGCTGGTCTTGTTCTGTATTTGTACACTTAGTAAATGCTGCTGCTGTTTATATCTGGCTACAACATGAGGGTACAAGTGCTAACATAGGTCGTGTTTTTGAGAGCTGCTGACCTGAGGATTCATCCTGCCACTGGAGAGACTTCTGGTCACTGTCTGGTTTGACTGTGTGACCACCAGAACTAGGGCCGACTACTTGCCATGTACCCAGGCTAGATTTATCCTGGTGTACTGCTGTCTCCTCCACTGCAGCAAAACAGTTTTGCTGCTAGTAGAAGATGGCAGTGCCAGGCTTAATGGGTGTTGTAAAGTCATCCAGGTGTCTTTCACTGTATACTTAGTGCTGCTTAGTGCGGAAGCAAGTGGTGGTAACAACATCAGCTAGCAAATCTGTATTGAATATTACTGTTTGCATATTTCTCTTTTCAGAGAATGATTATTCCTACTCTTTTGAGCTCTGTTGCATTTGTTCCTGTAAATAAGCAGCAGAAGAACTGTTTGAGAACCATTCTGTCAGGCGCATCCACAGGAGATGATCTGAGGGGCTTTCTTGAACAACTGTGTTCTAGCTTTCAAGTCCTCCAGCATGATGGGAGGACGCAGGTAGCCCATGTCACCTATGGCATCATCTCTCTAGACAGTTCCAACCAGGCTGTCAGTCTCAATGTCTTGAAGGCTGTGGAGGCAGCAGGCTGTGAGACTGCCTCATCACATTTTTGCCGTCCCTCTTTTGGAAGGAGTTAAAAGCACCCATGGTACAACTTCTCAAGCTACTGCAGTAGTACAGAAATTTTGCCTGTTTTCGAGTATGTGCTGTGGTACAGCAGTGCTTGAAGTAGTCAAGCAAAGAGTTAATGCCAAGTTAGAGCCTGGATCAGATGAGGGGGTGGTGTGAGGGAATCTCTTCTGTACTCTAGAACCTTATGGCCCTTCCTCAAAGACCATTTCTTTCTAAAGCATTCCCTGACTACTGCCTTTGTTACCCAGGGCTGAAGCCTATGTGATTTCATTGATATTTCATAATGACCTGACTGACAGTGCTAGGAATTGGGCTTCTGCAGCCCAAGTACAGTAGAAGCTGCACAATAGTTTCTTTTCATTAATGAAAGAAGAAATCTCTTGTGCCTGTGACTGTCGTGTCTGTTTTTGGAATACCTCCAGCATATCTGCATGCCCTAGCTAGGGTGGGAGGTACATTTGTGCCTTGTACTATACTTAGAACTGCCTTGACAGGATTCTTTTCTTGATACTGTAAGTGAAATAAAAGAAACATGGTTAGTTTCCAGCCTGCTTAATTCTTTTTAAACTTGTTGGCTACGTCTCTTGTATGTGAAGTCTCTGTTCTTTACTTTCATATTTCCCCAATGGGAATTTATTGTCACAGGGCATGATGCCAGTTACGCTGCTTTCAGGGCTGGAGTTGTAGCAAATCAATGGAGCCTGACACGGCTCACTCACAGCCTTTCCCACCAAGTGTATCAGTGTTCTTCTGTTTTTAGCATTCATACTTAAAGAAAAATGTTAGTGTTAGGAAGCCCTGGGCTGGAAGCTTCAGGAATTTTAAGGGCGGAATTGGTAGCGAGCAGAGTCACAGCACTACCTTACATCTGTTTTGTTTGTCGTTGCGTGGTTTGGCAGAGCTCTCGGTCGAGCAGGCTGCTGTGCTGGTGTGCTGCAGGGATTTGCCTGATTGGTGGGGTGCGGGAGAGTGGACAGGACGGTTGTGGCTTGTGCTTGCTTTTGAGACTTGTGCTTGCTTTTGAAGTCTTATCTGAGCTTCTCTTTCTAGAGATCTAGTAGCCAGTGAGGTTTTTTGGTGGATATTGTTGTCTTTTTTCCCCGCTATAGATCCTTCCATGTCTGAGCTGTGGTAAGCACGTGTTCTGGTTTCTGTGGAATAGGTGGCAATGATCGGCTGTGCTGCAAATCCAGTGACTGGCTTTAGTTGACCGACCTTTTTGATTGATGTGTGTTGGCCACAGATTGATAGCCCAGTTCCTCTGTTTCCTGCATGAAGGTGTTCTTTTATGTGGCAAAGAGTTTTTTGATGGCGTTTTAAAGGGAGTGCATGGAGTTATGAAGTGTGAGAGGTTTACATTTAAAATTAATAATCTATTATCATCTAGACCCTAGTTTTTGAGAAGCTCATAACTGCTATTAACAAATATGAACCGAATGTCTGCCTTCGTACATCAGTCCTATTGAGTGCCTGCTCTTCTACTTACTGCAGTAAATAATTCTAATGGGAAGGTAAAATCTCGTCAAAGCTTTTTTTTGTAATTGTCAATAACCATGGCAAAGCATTGTTGAACAAGAATCAAGTCAGTGGTAGTTTTACAAGACCTGTCAGCTACTAAAAGAATGGAATGGCTTTCTGTTACTTAGGTCTTCTAAGGTAATTTATATAGATAAGGCTTGAACATTGTTTATTTACGTAAGTTACTCTATGAAAGCTGAAAATAATGTGAAAATACAGTCCATGTTTGCTTGTCATTGGAATGGGGAATGCAGAGAAGCAATATAGAAGGTGACAGCTATATTTTGAGGTGCATAGAGAGGCTTCTGGATGTCTTCTGGCCTCTGATTACATGGTTACAAATCAAAAGCACTTTTTTTTTTTTTTTCCCCCCCAGGATGCTTTGGATCCCTCAAGCAGGAGCAAACCATTTCTTCTTTCCCCTTTCTCAACTGCTACCATTGACAGTGAATCCCTTATAGTGAATAGCAGCTTTGGAAATGCTTGATTTTGGAATGAGGCTCTAATTAATAAGCCTTTGGTAGCAAGGATAGCCAGAATATGTTTTGTGGAGAAAAGGCATTCAGAATTTTTTTAGCCTAGCTAAACAGTTTTCAGAGTGTTTTCATCATTTTTTTTTTCCTTCTAGAAAATCAAAGCATCAGTGTAAGCAAGCTTGTATAATAGGGCTATTCAGCCAGAGAATGCTATGCAAATGGGGGTTTATGGAGTACTGAAGTCTCCTCCACATTGCATCTAGATTTTTGTTTTCGGCTGTGGATTTGAGAAGGTTTGTGTCCTGGGTGGCTGTGCAGGATTGCTCCAGTGAGCTGACTGCCTGTAAGATGTAGGGAGCCAGGACTTGTGCTGTGCAGGGGTTGCTGTCTGCAGACTTGTCTCCTCACAGCTGCTCCAGTTATGTCTTTACATGTAATGTGGGAAGATGTTTGACCCAACCCATTTCCCTGCTGCTGCAGCTCCTCCTTTGTGCATCTGGGAAATACAGTTATTCTCTGTTCACTTGCACACGTGCATTAAGTGTTTGTCCAGACTCACTGACCTAGAGCTCTGGAAAAAATTTGTGCAGAATGTCAAAAAGGAGTTCTGCTTGCTGACAGCTCAATTGGAGAAGGGGTGTCTTGCTACGAGACTTCTGCTCTGCTGTGGCTTGACTAGGAAGTGAAACAAAGGGTGACCTGTGTAAAGAGTTCTTACTTGTTAGATCTTAGCTCCTAGCCAGTGCCAGATGTTGTTCCACCTCAACAGGTGAGGATTCTGCCTCTACAAAATTATAGTGCATTACTATATAAGTAATTTGGGCAAGCAGCTTGGTCAAATGTTAAGAATTTTCTCCAACAAATACAGCAGGTAAGTCCTTGTGGGAGCCTTATTACTTGTAACAGAGCCAAAAATCAAAGTTAAGCACATAGCAGAAAGGAAAAGGGAAACAATGTCCCTGCTTTATTTTTAAATCCTTTGAATGAAAGAATTTCTCACCTCTCCTTTTATTTTTTTTCAATCATATGTCCTCCATGAGAAATCATATTCTCATATTTCACCTATAATATGCCTGGTTTTATAGAAAGATGACAGTTTGACCTGTATGCACACAATTCTTGATAAAAGGTGACAAGCTCATTTCTTTTGTCCTTCTTGCATGGTCGAGTGAAGAACCCTAAAAATGCCATTTCTTCTCAAAGATGGTCTAATACATTTTAATTGCGTGCTAGGCTGTTACTGTAAAAGTCATTGCTCAGGACTGGAGGCTTAAGATGCTTCTGCTATGTAAACATTAGAGGAGGAAAGACAGGTCAGAAAAAAAGAGAGCTTCTTGCTGCTAATAATCTTGGGCTGATGCCTTTGGCTTTAAGTTTTCCTGTAGACACAGCACTTGGTTTCATGGCAAACAATTGTCAGTCCACAAAATTCTGCTCATCCTGCTCACTGATGCCTGACCACATATTCCTCCAGAAGAATGTTGCAGATTACTTCCTGTAATGAAGATATTCAACGAGTATGCTGGACCCTAACATCTGTCTCATACATACCACAGACAGCTTCAGTTTCCTCTGAAGAAAATTCTGTGAAGATTGCTCCTTGAAGAACTTCGTGTGACCTCAGTAGCAAAATGTAAAGCCCATTCCTTTGGATTGTTCAATGGATCAAGCGCTCTTCCATGCAATCTGGGAAAACGGTGCTTGTTTTTAAGTCCTAGAGCAAGGGAAAAGTAAATATATTTGGAAGATAACATATAATTTCTTTCTTCCTTGCAGTTTCAGTGACTTCTTTGCAGCCTGCCTCTGTGTTTTTGACTCGTCAGACCTCTGACTACAGTAGACCATTTAAAATAGCAGAAATATAAGTTTTAAGCAAAAACAATGCCTGTGTTTGATTTTGTGTGACTGTTCAGCAAAACGTTCCACTGAATGGTCTTTTCAAGTCTTTATTTTTTTCCCCTCTCCCCTCTCTTGTGCTTAGGTGAGATGATAGAATGATTTGATGTTGTTACTGTATACAAACAGTATCTGTGTTTCTTTACTGTAGAAGTACAGTAGTCTGTCTACTGCTGCTTTCCACTGATTCTGGCACTTGAGTTCTGCTTGACTCTTTGAAGCCTGCAACTGTCAGGATATGTGTTTTCCCAGACTTTTGCAATACAAGTTTGTAAAGGTTCAAACATGACAGTTAAATGCTGTTAAAAAAAATTCCCTGCTCATACACAAGGCATGGACTTTTTTTAAACAACATACGTCCCGTCTCTACATTTACGTCTTGTGTTACTTCAGTCACAGCAATAGATAAGGTGCTAGCAATTGTTTTGCTTTTTCTCTTCCTGCTGTCTCTGCAGTGCACATATATTGAAATTGAGCAGGTGCCGAAGACCCATGCTGTTGTGCTGAGCAGACCTTCCTGGCTTTGGGGGGCAGAAATGGGAGCTAACGAGCATGGAGTCTGTGTAGCTAACGAAGCCGTCGTGACCAGAGAACCAGCTTCGGAATCTGAAGCCTTACTTGGAATGGATCTTGTCAGGTGGGTGGCTTGCCAAGCTGTGACCAGGCTTTCAAACAGCAAAGATTTAGATGATGATGATGATACTGGCTCACAGCTTTGTGGTGTTGGCACTAGGAGATATTAAAACAATATAAGCAGGACGCCTGTCGAGGTGGAGCTCCAGACACAGCTGAGATAACACTTAAAACGCTTGGAATTTGCATTTGGCTACAAGTGTGTACCAATCTGACATGGGCTCACTAAACCTACCTTGTCTACCTACCCTACAGTCTAGCTGTGGCTATTCTGGCAGGCTAAGAGAAATTATTACATTGTAAGGAAGGAACTGCTGACTAATTTGTAACATCAGATTGCTGGTATGCCCTTCATTCTCCCCCACTTTACAACAGCCTACTCTGACCTAAAAAGCTTATCCTGGGCTTATAGCCAACTGTAGGCATGAACAAACTACTATGCCTCGCATCAGTACGTGCATTCCAATGCAAACCGTTGCCCTTATTTAAATGCTAGCAAACAAACTCCCTTACATCTGTTCATTGAAGGCTGTATGCCTAAAAGGCTTGTGCTGCGCTTTCCGTCTCGGCCTGCATGCTGATCTTGTAGTGAAGAGACTTTAAAGGAAAGTGGGGTGGTTGCGAAAACTGCAAATGAAAGAAAAAGAGAAAATCCTGCAAACTTATTACGAAGAGAAAGGGAATAAGTGGATGTGGTTTAGTTAAAGATGGAACAGGACAACAACTGCTTATTTAAGAGAATCAATGTTAGACCCAGTGATCATGCTGGAAATTAGCCCTAGGATATTTAGTGAGCGGGCTGAACCAATTTCAGGTGAATTACCGTTTTTTTCTTGAGAACTAGCTAAAAGTGGGAGAGGTTCTGGGTGACTGGAAAAGGTTAAATGTTGTGGTTGTACTCAATAAAGAGTTGTGGTTATAGACCAGCCCAACCTGAGTTTCTGAACGGGAAGAAACCCACTTAAATATCAAGGAGTTGATAAATGTGCAGTAGTAACTGTTAGGCAAGAAAAATCCTGCCAAATCATTCTTCTTTACTCCTGTAATGAATTAACAAATTTTATGGATAGAGGATAGGAAATAGATACCATGACTTTTAAGAGGGCATTAAAACCTCATAAGCAAACTGGGAAGCACAAGTTAAAAGAAATTGTTAGGTGTATAGTTGCCTGAAACTGTGATTGTAAATATTCTCTGGCAATGTCTCTGCAGAAATACAGTATCTGGTTCCAGCTACCAAGAATCAAGAGGAATATGAGCCAGTTGGATAGAATGCAATGGAAATGTGAAATATGATAAAAGACCTATAGAATCTGACCAATGAGAAAATCATGAGGGAGTTTGGTTTATGTTTCTCTGTTATTTTCTCTAAACTCTGTATTACAAAAGGAATCTGTAGAATCTACCTGTATTTTTTCCCTCCCACTATCATCCTTTTGAAACTTTAACAAACCATTGGTTTAGATGCAGGGTTTGCTTATTTTTGTTACAGTTACTGCAGTCTCAAAATACTGTTTAACATTTAAATATATATGTCATCCAGCACCTCCAGATTTACCCACACTAGCAAATCAGGAGGTAACAAAATAAGGAGAAACTGGTCATAAGCTGTGAGCGATGATATTACCCTCCCTCTGTTGCCTCTCACCTGCAGAAGAAATTGTCCATAGCTTGAACACAGAGAGTGCTCCAGGCAAGGTGAGCTAGAGATGTGTTGCAAACTAACATCTGCCCCTTGTTCCAGCCAAAGTGATTCTTTCTCTTGCTGTGAAGACTTGGCCAGTTGCCTTAAGCTGATCTGTTTTGAAGCACCTCATAGAATAGGGAACCATCAAGTACAAAATCGGTCGTAGAGGCTGCAATGAGGTACCTAGGACCAGCTCTGCCTCTTTTTACCCATCTACAAAACAGGCTAATTCTATCACTCAGGATTTAACAGAATGAAAATACTGAGGCATTTTAAGCCTGATTAAGAAATGCAAATCTTGGCTGGCCAAATTTTTTGCACCTGTGTGTGTATGTTGAACTTCTGCGGCTGTTTCAGTTCTTAGCCAAAAGATGAAGACTCACGCTCTGTGTGTGCGTGTATGACTAGCTGATTGCAAAAGAAACTAAAAACTTTATACTCTGAAACACGTTCTTCAGAGCAGGCATGAGCATCAATCCAGGAGCATCATCCTGGTAGTAGAATCAAATTTTACTTGAATGGTCAAGGTCACATAAGAGTTTGCTTCTACATTCTCTTAAAGTGATTATTCTTTTTTCCATAGGGGAGACTTCCTCTCGCTTTGAACTCATCTGGAGTTGTCACTTTCCAGTTAGGATTTAAAATCCAGCCAACGTGGGCAAAGGTTGTAGATACATGTGGTGAGACCACATGGTGTTAAACAGGCCGGAGGCATCTTTCAGCAGGGCAGTATAATTTTGAAGTCAGCATGTTTTGTTGTTGGAACAGAAAATTAAAAAGCCATCCTACAGCCTCATAGACAAAGCATTTTTTTCACTAAAGATCACAATGGGCATCAGTAAGGATGTATTTCACAAAACTTTTAGCTTGTCTAGTAACTGGCTTGTCTAGTAAATGACTGAAAACTGTGTTACATAGTATACTCCTGTATCTGACAATTAAGACAGTTATGTACATGCTTGATAGTGTGTCACAGCTTGTCAGAACGTATGAATGATTCTTAAGAAATGAATAAAGTTTTTGTGACCAAATTGAGGGGTGGAAGTTGGCCCTACTCCACGCAGGCTTGTCCCAGTTTATCTTATTGGACATCATGAACCTACTCACAACAGACAGAAAAATTGAGAAAAAAAAGGTACCAGCACAAATTCCTAAGAAATGCTTCTTTTCTGCTGTAGGGATTTATTCAAAAGCTGGTCTTTGAAAGCTGCACCAGGATGGCTGCATTGGTTAGCTTATCGGGATTTTCTTCGCATGTTCTTCCTGGCGTTACTGCAGTTCAGTTTGGGGTCTTTTTGTGTTTTGTTGGTTGGGTTTTTCTTATGAAGAGCTGATGTACTGTTTTGCTTATGCCGATACAGTTAGAACAGGACAACATTACCATACAAAAGTTATATATGAAAAAACCTGTAAAAGACACCTTTGTTTTTGCATCGTTGTCTTAATTTTTAACCGCTGTGTGTTTGTATTAATTTCTTTATTCTTTGCATCACTGGTGCAATCACTTTTTCAGAGCCATACAAAGATGCCAATCCTGGAAGGGAGTCAAGAACACTCTTTAAAATTGTATTAATTTGTTTACCGTTTCTTTCCTTAAAGACATCAAAATTGAATAAAGCAGAATGCCATCACGCATGTTACCTCATTTAACATGTCTGTAGCTGATATCTGAAGTTGAAAAGCCTAAGATAATGTTTTTTTGAAAAGGTTAGGATATGCTGTGATAACATATTGGAGGAACTGAGGCAGTGGGTTGTACTGTCACAGAAATTTTCCTAACGAATAATTCAAGCTCTCATCTGAGGGTGAAATTACTTAAAGCTTTTCTTCCAGCTCCCCATGAAGACTACTCCGAAATGTGTTAGTGAGAGGGCAGTGCTGTAGTTACGCAGGACACTGATGCCGAGGTAACTGGCAAGACCTACAGTTGTGTGGAGAAGAGCTGTGTAGCTGCTGTGTAGGGTGTTTTTTTTGTTTTCTTTGGGTTTTTTGCCATCACTTGTGACTGACAGGAGCACCCAAACAAAAGTAGAGCTTAGGCCTTTGTTAAATGGAAGTAAAAGTGACATTGGAGCCATTTGCAAAGAAAGATCTGAAAGATTCAGCCTGAATATCTGCTCTAGTTTTGACAGAGGAAGCCAGACTATAACCATCGTGGAAGGAAAATTTCAGGGAGAGATTATTAAAAGTTTTAGTGTGATGTTATGTCTCTTGGCAGGTTTTGATATAATTATAACCTAATGCTTTTGGTGATAAATTGGGGAGAAGCGAACAGATTATCACAGAATCTAGTGATTATATGGTCACTAAGGTAGTTGTCAGCTCATTCATTTACCTGTGGCAATGATGGCTCTTAGAGCTATTCTTAGGGAATAAATAAGACATGCTTTTGGGTGGGCTTTCAGATTGTGTCTATGGTACATGCTAAGAGTGACATCTCTGTATAGCTCTGAGAAAGTGATTGCACCAGTCATGAAAAGAATGAAGGAATAATATAAATGTGTAGGCACCAAAAATGCAGACAACAATCCAAAACAGATTTCAGCTAATATGAGAAACAAGGTGAGAGGGGGAAGACTCTATAAATGCAAAGTGAGAAGGTGATGGGGGAGAAATTGTCACTGTAAGTTAAGATCTAAAATCCTGGTTAGCTCTCCTTGGTCACAAAGAGATAAATAGATGCTGCTGAGAAAGATGAAAATGCTCCTTTCAGTAATTCAGCCTAAACCAAGGCTGACAGTGGCCAACTGTTTAATAAAGCAGGCCCAGTGCAGAGGTCAGGTAGAAAAGTATTTAGATCCACAGATGGGTATTCGGTTTATCAGAACCTGTTTTGTGTACTGTACTTTTTAGGAAAGAAACAGACCGGTGTTTTCTTGTTGTGTGATTCCCAGGGAATTGGAAAGGGCTGGTATAGTCCTTAAATTAAAAAAGGTGAATTTCTTGAAACTCTCCATCAGTCAGAATGATTTTGTCCATAGAGCTGTTAGAGAAAGATAAACACAGGAAAATACTAAGGTGACATAACCAACAGAGAGGAATTTTGGACTGATCCGGGTAACTCTCCCAAAGGATGGAGGTTTCAGTTTTCCCTGTTTGAAGTACTGCATTTCCTCACTACCAGTAGTTGCCTTTTTGGAACCACTGGAATCCTTTGCAGGTCTGATTTGGACTCTTTTAGTTACTGCTCTCATTGTTGACTTTGTTAAGGCTGTAAATTATCTCAAGGGATTATTTAATCTCATTTATTCCAGGCAGGATACATTCATTCTCTATAGCTTTGTAACATCTATTCTTACTGTTTACTTTTCCCTAAAATACCCTTGCTTTTCTCAAGCTTTCTTTTAAAATCATGGTCTTTCAGATGTATGGTTACTCCTAGTTCAGGCAAAAGCCGTGTCTTGTGTTTCATTGTTATATGTGTTTTTGGGGAAGCCTCTGCAGGAACACCGAAGCATGATTGTGCACAAATGCACTATGCATCAGAGGTTAACGTGCATCTGCCTACTGTGGCAAATTAAATACTGGAGCACTGGGCAAGAGAGCTTGTAGAGAGATTGTAAAACTGAATACTCATTCTCTTTTTTCGATCTCCAATAATATTAATTTGCAATTTCCCACTCTTCTATACAGAAAACTCACATACAGCTGTTACTTTAAAAAGACATTTGGAAATTGTCCTTCAAATTTTTTCTGCCCGAGGCGAGGATAAATAGAGCATTGCATGTTTACAGTGCAATTGAGACCATTGGTTGGTAATTGGATTCTTCTTTTAAAAAACACTAAAATCCAACTATGATAGATGTAAGAATAAAGAACCAGTGTAGAAAATAAAGACTCACAACAAATAATTTAATATCTCATCCTGTATTCCTAGTAACTCATTAAAGCAAGCATTCTTGCACTAGACATACCTGACACTTTGGTATTTTAAAACCAGATTGGTGCTGATGTTTAAAATTAATAACTTACGGAGACCTCACTGTAACATGTATGTCTGAATCTCTGTTTTACCCTTTTCTTACAGACTTGGCCTAGAAAGAGGTGCAACAGCTAAAGAAGCGTTGGATGTAATAGTTGCTCTGTTGGAAGAGCACGGACAAGGTGGAAATTATTATGAGGATGGGAGTTCATGCCATACTTTCCAAAGTGCATTTTTGATTGTGGATAGAAGCGAAGCCTGGATACTGGAAACTTCTGGAAAGTACTGGGCAGCAGAAAAAATCACAGGTCAGTTTATCATTCACAGCAAACTGTAAAGGATTGCCTTGGAAGAATTGGTCATATAGTTACTGAGTTTAAGTGAGTAATTTATGCAAGTGATTGATTGAATCATCACTTTTAACCTTCTTCTATATTTGTACTACTCTGAATTTTTCAAAATTTCTGATTTGCATTGGCTGAGGTAACTTGACATTTTCTCTGAAGCTGGAGATTAACTGTATACATAAGCTACATAATAATAATCACACGTTTTTATGTCTGGAAAGTGTTGTATTTTCCCAGATTATGTAGTATTTGGAATGTGTGAAGTGTCTTTTTAAAGCAGTTAATGCCCAAATTGTTACTTACAAATCTAAAATATTACGAGGGAAGAATGAGCATTGATAGGTTTCAGAAGAGGGCATGTCGTTGATAAGTTGAGTGGGCTTCTGCTGGTTGCTTTGCTGCAGTAGATACAGTCCCCTCATATCCCCATTTCTTATCTGATCCTGTGAAACAATACTTCTCTGCTCTTTAAACTTGTGGGTGGTTTCTTTTTCTGTATGTATGAAGCCAGAGCTGCCAAACTAACTTCTAGATTTCACTGGCTTGATGGTTGAACTTTACCAGCAAATATGTGCTGCCTTAGTAGAATAATGATTGTCTAAGATTTATATTAGTTTATTCTCAGTTGGCTTTAGTTTTGAAGGGTGTTTTATTTTGATAAGAGTAGAACTTTGTGCAATTGACTCACATCCGAATGAATTAAAAATTCAGCTAATTAAAGAGGGTTTTCCTCATCCATGCTTTGAGCTGTGACAGATCCATTAAATTATCTTTGCATTTCCCTGGCACTGAATGGTGTAGGAGATAGCAGGGAGGGGTAGGAGGGAGGTTTAACACACTGGAACGGGCTGCCCGGAGAGGTTGTGGAGTCTCCTTCTCTGGAGACATTCAAGACCTGCCTGGACACGTTCCTGTGTAGCATAATCGAGGCGTTCCTGCTCTGGCAGGGGGATTGGACTTGATGATCTTTCGAGGTCCCTTCCAATCCCTAACATTCTGTGATTCTATGAATCTATGATTAACATTGTTGAAAAATACCAAAGCTGTGTAATGTGTGATGGCCTATTGTCAGCTCAGGCCATCAAATAGTAATCAGCCTATCTTATCAAGATGGTGTTTTCCCAAGCAAAGGTTATATTTTAAGAATACCTACAAGACAGAGGATGTCTTCTAGCACAAACAGATACCAAATGTAGAGGAGGAAAGACTGATAGTGCTGCCCTGAGAAAATCCAAATTCTGGAAAGCAGCTGGCTTCTGAGGTTCCTAGGGTTGTGCAGTGACAGCATGCCTTCCTCTGCACACCCACCTGGCTGAGTTTTTAAAAACGATTCTGCAGCTCTGTTCCGATTTTTGCCAGCGCATTTCTCTTCAGGAGGTCCCTGTGAGCTGCAGATAGAGCAGTTTCCATCTCCTGCAGCCTGCCGAGGTTGCCAGGAGGAAGGGCTGCTGACTACAGAAGAACTCTATATTTCATGTATTGTTTAGGGGGTCCTTTTTTGCAACCACTAGCGTGGCTCTTAAGCTTTCAAATGAATGCACAAATGCTGCTAAAAGAGGGAAAATGTGTCATTCCCCAGTGTGAAGGCAATTTTTTTTCCTGACTGTCCTTAGAGTTGTTCAGTTTCTAATATTACTGCTGCAGTTCTGTAAAGCTTATGGTGAATTTTTATCAAGCAGCTCTGACGGTTATTTAAGGATAACCACTTTAAAATCCTTCCTACTACTGTTCTTCAGGCTGAGTGGAAAATTTAATTTGCTTGATAAACTTGAATTTTTTGAGGGAGATCAAACCCATGAAATGCTATTTTATGGAAGTTACTAAATGTAGTATTTAAAGAGCTCTTAAGGAGTGGTTTGCCTAGCTTGATATGAACACAGATATTCACAGAATGGTAGGGATTGGAAGGGACCTTGAAGGATCATCTAGTCCGACCCCCCTGCCCCCCTCCCATCACTCGAGAGAGTTCTCTGAAAGGTAAGGCTGCTTCAAAGTGTGAGTTGGAACAAACTGGCAGTGACCTAGTAGGTGAGAATTGAATGACAGTGAATTTTTTGCAGATTGATGCATAGAACTTCCTACTGTAAGTTGTTAATCATTTAAATTGCTTGTGCGAGGCACTACAAAAGCAAGCTTAGTTTTGTGGCAGGCAGTATTAATAACATTCACAAATACTGCTTTGGCTTCTGTTTAAGAAAAAGTTTGTGCCAAGTTCCAGAATCTTTTTTTATTTTAGTTTACAGATTTACTTTATCAGCTCTTTCTGTGGCTTCCAATGCATTTGCTTTATTCTCTCTGTGGAGTATCTGCAGCAGCCATGGTTAGTCATGCTCTAGATATATGGATATAAGCACTGCGGTATTTTTGAGAAAAGCAAAATAAAAGACCCTTTAATATTCTTTGAAGGTTCCTTACGCTTTCTTTTCACTTCATGCCATTTTAAGATTAAAAGTTAAGTTTAATATAACCTATCTTGCTGCTCATAATAAAATTGGTTTTTTGTCTGGGAAGCCTAAAGGAACTGGTAAGCTTGAAAAAATTTTCCAAATTAAATTTTAATTTTTGAGTGAGGTTGTTAAAGACCTCATTAAAGGATCATTAAATTAAATAGAGCTTTGCTGAAATGTATTTTGAAATCAAGTCAGACCCTAAGTCATAGAGTCATAGAACGGCCTAGGCTGGAAGGGACCTTGGAGATCATTTAATCCAACCTCCTTCTTGTGGCAGTGGAATACACCACTGGAGAAAAGATTAGGCAGGTACCTTTGGCATCTGGAGACCGCTGCTGCTTTATGGTCAGAAGGTATGAGGTACAGAGTGTGAAGCTGGTATTCTGACTAAATAACACTGTTAATCAGAAGGCAGCACAAAGACCTAAGCAGAGCACAGAGAACTGAGCTCCACAGCGTGCAGTGACTGGTAATTCTGTGTGTGTAGTTACGCAGTCATGCCAAATGTACATCCTAACCACTGGTTTAATCTGTTTCCTAACTGGAATTACATTGTCCTTCCAGCTTCTCCCAGAAAAACTGTATTAATGCTGTCTTTTAATTTGTGGCCCTCTCTGCAGAGGGGGTGAAGTGCATTTGCAATCAGCTGTCATTAACTACAAAAATTGATGCTGAGCATCCTGAACTAAGGAATTACGTGAGAAGTCAAGGCTGGTGGAATGGAGACTCAGACTTCAATTTTTCTGAAGTGTTTTCTCTTGCTGATGACCACTTAGCCTGCTGCTCTGGCAGGGAGAGCCTAGAGAAGCAAGGTGGTAAGTGTTGAACCATCTTTCTGTGTGTGCAGCAGAATTTTTAGTCTCTGCTGCCTGTTTCATGTGTTCTGTCCAGAGCTACATGTGAGTGAGACAAATGTCTCCGCATGTAAACTGTGTGGAAAGGAAGACCAGAACTGTAAACCGTCCCTAAACTTGCCACAATTCAGGATGAAGCCCTTAATGTCCCCCTCAAGTTTAATGTTTTAAGACAGGATTGCAATTATTTTGACTTTCTTCACTGTTGTTCTAATGTGCGTGATATGTCATTACATTTGTGCTTTGGTGTAATTTTAGTGGCCCTACCTAATACTAAAGTTATAGTTTAAAAAAAAACAAAATTGCTTTGCATATGAAAGTTCGAGCTCAATGGATTCTACAGTTTAGGAGGTTTGCTTAAGCTTTTGGGTAATTAAGATCATAGTTTAAGGAAGAGCAGTGCTAAGCAGTTGCAAACCGAAGTCTGTTTTTCATTGTCAAACAGAACAAAGCTTCCAGAATGGACAGCGTGCCTTCAGTCATAGGAGGGCACAGACTAAAATCTATTAATGACTTCAGTTCGCTGCAGCTGGCCAAAATAGCTCTGAAATGACCAGCCTGAAGCAGTACATGACTGACATGTATCTGCTCTTTCATGTGTGAAAAATGGTACAAATTATCTTTTATAAAATCCCCCTCACTAGAGATGTGAATTTGCCAGATGGGCAGCATTTTCACATGTTCGCAAATGTCAAGAAGAGTGTAGAGGTGAAATATTTATTGCAATGAAGAATTGTTGCTAAGGCTATAGAATTACATGGAGTGTGGTTTGTGTCTGAGAGAGAGATACACTAATTCTGAAGGCCTGTAGATGAAAGTTCTTAATAAACCTGGATTATAGCACTAAAAAGCCTCGGGGCCCCTAAAGACAGATGGCTCTGGCTGCAAATATTGCAGACTGCTGGCCTATTCCACATCTCCTGGTGTGTTGAGGCACCTGTGCATGGAAGGGTGAGTCAGTGCAGGCTTTGAGAAGCTGCTAGGGAAGAAGCCCTACCTGCCAAAGACATAACACAAGAAAAGCAAGAAGGTGCCATGGGGAAAAAGCTGTGATAAGACGCAGGCAGGAAACAGAATAAGAACAGGGAATTCTTGTAGATAGTGGTTTGGGCAAAAATCTTAGTGTCTAGCTCTGCTGCTGTAACACCCCGTGAATGCAAGATTTCAGATTTTTGCCCAAGAGCTAACGGAAATAGGTGAAAAGTGGGAGATCAGGGTGCTCCTGTTGTTCTGCCCAGGCTTGGGTAGACATGGATTCTTGGAGGAAAGTGGATGGTTTATGTCAGTAGACTGTTCATAGCGATTGCTAAAGCAGTGTTACAGACACTATGGCGGTCTTCCTGAAAAATATGTTTTTAATGATGTTTCTCCCTGCCTAGCAATTGTAATGTCTAATTAATGCTTCTTACTGCTCTCTTTTACTAGCTAAGCAAGTTCGTTCTGGGTTTACGTTGTGGAAATAGAAACTATTAACTGGGATTTGTGATGTGCCTTTGTCAAACATCACTAGTCATATTAGGCTAAAGCCCGTTCAGGCTACAATCCTTACCTGGGGTAAGTGCCATTGAGCACTCAGAAATTTTTATGTTTTTTTTTTCTTTTCCCCCTCTTCATATAGGTGATGTTTCTGCACAAGCTATGATCGATGTCCTGCGTGACAAGGATAGTGGTGTCTGTGTGGACTCTGAATCTTTCCTTACTACAGCTAGCATAGTGTCTGTTCTGCCTCAGGACCCTAGTTTTCCCTGTGTTCATTACTTCACTGGCACGCCAGACCCTTCAAGGTAAGTCCCTGGGTTCAGAGCAGTTGGCGAGTTGAAAAATATTAAACAAATCCTGCTACTCAAATTGGAACATGCTTCAAGAGCATGTTCTAACCAGAAATGCAATCAGTAATTTTTGGTGTGAGGTCTGACAGTCCTGTGTTACTGAACTGTGTCTTGCTGCAATTCTAAGTGGGCAGCCCTGGGCTGAAAGGCTGGATTGGGAAATTTGCCTAAATTCAGAACTTTGAGTAAATGCAGTTTAGGGAAGACCCAGCAATTCCACCCTAATTGCTTTCTAGTGAGTTCTTGTTGAGATGATGAGGTTGTGGACCCTTTTAGTCACTTCTCTTGAACAGGTGGGTGCAAAACTGAAGAAATAATGTGTCTAAAATAGGAAATGTGGGGTGTGTACTATAGGCAGCCTTATATGATGTCAAAATGTTAACAGAGCAAAACATCTGCAACTCCCAAGTATCCCAAGTATTTTTTTTTTATTGGAGGGACAATTTCCAGTTGGTTTAAGCAATGTCTTCTGTAGCTGGCAGCAGCAGAGGAGTTAAGGAAACTCATGGGGCAGATCATCAAAGAACTAATCAATTCTCTTGTGTTTTAAACAGAATCCACCTGGGATTCACAGAAATTAAACTAAACCACTTGCAGTTATTCAGGAGATCTGCCACTTGCATTGATGTAAAGAGGTTAGGAGGAGAATGGAATGGTGCCCTTGAACAGCTGACAGTCATTCCTGTAAAAAGAGGGCACTAACCATTAGGTGCTACCGAATAAGCATTAGTGGTACAGAAGTCATCCATGCCCAAGGGACTTCCCACCCATCTTGCATTACACAACTCAAACCTTCAGGGTTAAGGAAGAAGTTTGAGCGTGCTTACCAAGACTTTTCTTGATCCAAATGCTTTGAGATAAAGAGGAGTACGGCTTCAAATTGCTGGGGGGATTTCTATCCTTTTTTAAAGGTGGTGAGTCTATCTGTAAAAAAACCCCAAACATTTAGAGGCCTTTCTTGCTTTATTTTACACTCTGCATTTAAAAAAGTGCATTATTTTAAGTGTAGCTAGTGAGTCACAAACTCTTAGTCAGCAAGGCTTCGTGATGGAAAGGGTAGCAGGAATGAACCTGCTGACTGCATGCACAGAGTGGTTATTAATCACGTTTTGCAGAAGTCTTGTACTTCTGGCAGCCTCTTCACTGCAGAGTGCAGGCAGTTTCTCCATGCACTTGCCAATATCTACTGTCAGAGTCTCGGGAATTAAGATCCTGGATTGCTGGGGTTTCTGTTGCTTGTATCTGACATTTAGATCCAAACTCAGTGTTGAGGTTGTTTGAGAAGTCACAGTATTGGAAGCTATATATATTTTTTTTTTTGGTCCCCCTCTTGACACAAAATTCTTCAATGCTGCTGGTTATCTGCAAAATCCTCTGATACTGAGCAAAGTGTGTAATCTTCCCTGCTCCACACAAGAGTGTGTTTGTGATTTTAATGGAAATTGAATATGGAGGGATAAGGAGAGATGGCCGTGTGAACAGAGGAGAAAAACTGATGCAAGGCTGAATGCTGGGATTTGTCAAAAAGCCAACAAAAAATCTTGGAGAGGCAGATACGGTGCTACTTTTGTGACAAAGTGGCAGAACTGGCATGAAGGCAACCAAAGAAGCCTATGGGGAAAAAGGGATAATAAAGTTTTACAGTAATTGGCAAACCTGTTTCTTTTTCAAAAGATTTATTTTGCCTGTGGCCACCACCAACCCTCTAACCTAGTCGTTGCCTACTGCAGGTGAATTACCTATGCTGTTCTGTATCTGTTGTTTTAAAATAGCCTGGTGAACATTTCAATAACATATATAAAATCTCTCGTATTACTGCAAGAAGTAATTCTCGTTTCTTTCAGGTCCGTATTTAAACCCTTTATTTTTGTTGATGATGTAAAATCAGTACCAAAAGTACAGTCTCCTTCTTTTGGCAACGACGATCCTGCTAAAAAGATACCTCGATTCCAGGAGAAACCTGATCGTAGGCATGAGTTGTACAAGGCACATGAATGGGCCCGATCTCTCCTTGAGAATGATCAGGTAAGAGCTGTGGGACCTGGAATTAAGGAAGTAAGTGTAGATTCCTAACTCCATAATTTGAGTGAAAAACATTCTCAGAATATTCTTAGAATCCTTGCAACTTTAGCTTGAATAATGACGCCCTCTGAAGGACAAACTGTTCTGCATAGTTTTTCTTGGTTACCCTGAGAGCTTTGCGCTGTTCCGTTACTTTTACAAAGTGCAAAGTCAAACTGACAAATTGATCAGCTTGTTCAGTGCCCATTGTGTATACAGTCTTTTTAAGTGATTATTGAACACTGGATGCAAGTGCAAGATGGTACCAGAATTAAATTATAGGATGTTGACATGAATGTTGAATTTAAATTATATGCTGGATTAAGAACTACTTAGTTTGAGGTATTTTTTTTCCTGAAGGAATAATTTGCATGTGACAGTTTTGCAAGTCTCAATGCATTTCTGTTAATTTGTAAGAATTAACTGAAAATGCTACATGAGAAGAGAGGACACTTTCCAATGCCATGCAACAGGTACCTGAGGGGTGAAAACCTTCCAGTGTAAAAACCTAAAGTATAAAGATCTCTTATGGGAATAAATTTTGGAACAAATAAAGGCAGGAAGGGGATTATTCAGTATCTCTTTTTTGAACTGATCAAGATACATTCGTAGTCCAACTAGTTCAATCACTGTTCTTTGACATTTGCAATTGCAACTACAGCAGTGAACTGGGTAACTGGTTATAAGGAAGTAAAACAGAGGGGGAGATCACCAGGGCATGCCAGTCGTGCTGGTATTGGTATTTTGGGCAATCTGTGGAAGACCTGTGTAATCACGTTGAGCTTCCACAGAGGACTCGCTTTTCTGCAATTTCCTTCTTTGCATATTTGCATAGGTCAGAGTCTTGCTAAGGTCATCATAGCATTCAGACTTACCCACTAGTGAATAAGGAAACCGTGGTAACCTTTGCTAGCACAGACTTTATTTAAACAGTTTTGGCTAGGTGTTTGTTTTAATCCCCTGAAATGAATTAATTTAAAATCTGTGGTGGCCTCTGTGGTAACATCAACTCCATGTGCAGCTGGGTCCCAAGCATTATGCAAGGGAAGACCTGGAAGAGGTATGTTAGCGTCTTGTGAACTCTTCCCTGTTAAAGTTCCACGGTGTGACACAAAAAGTTGTGGTAGAAAAGGAAATGTAGGTTTTAATCAGGCTTCACACTATAAAAACTGCACACCTGAGAGCCTTAGCTTAGGTGCTCTACTTTTTCTGCACAAATGCTGGTATAAATCCTGGAAAGCTCAGAACTATTACTCATTCTAAATGCTTTTTTTTTTCCCTGGAATTCAAATTTGAAAGCTCTAAGCAAAACAAACAGCACTCCTCTCTTAAAAAAAAATAATAACAAAAAAGAAAAAAGCAGGAGACTTTAAATAACATCTGGATAAAACAAAATAACACCTTCTTCAGGACTGAATTTCCTGCCCAGAAACATGAAGAGCAGAAAGTCAGAAGGGCACACAAAGCCTTCCTTTGGATCTGGAGTCTTAATGCTGTTGCATTACACATCATTTCAGATCTAATCATCATCTTGCAGGTGATGATCTGAGGGATACACATGTATGTACCACGACCTGTACAATCCCTGGTGCTTCTGCTCGTCTCATAGTTCTATTTTCCAGGTCTACAGGCTTTAGAAGTTGCTTTACCTCTTGTACAAGCCTTATACTATTTGCCTGTATCCATCTTTCCCTCTGTCTTCCTTCTCAACTTTAAACTTAGCAACTGCTTGGTTATTATTCTTAATGCCTAAGTGTCCAGCAATGTTCCTTTTAGCCTTTGACCGTAGAGAAAGCTATTAACAGCAATAGTTTGTACTTAAAAAGGCTTTCTTATTTTAAAAAACACTTGAAGAAATCTGCGTAACAGAAGAGAACGCTAAAATGCTTTAACAAGGCTGTTTGCTGGTTAACTGAGTCTGGTTGTTTCATGCTTTTAGGATAAAGGCCAGAAACTGATGAGGATTATGTTAGACCTTGAAAAACAGGGCTTAGAAGCAATGGAAGATATCCTTACTCGCACAGAGGTTCTGGATCCTGCTGAAGTAGTGGATCTTTTCTATGACTGTGTTGACACAGAACTAAAATTCTTCAAATAAAGTAAGCAAACACTTCAGTTCTTTAGATACTGAGTTTCTGGTACCAGGTATCAGTGAATGTGAAATGTTGGATCCGATTCTGATCCTCCTTCTCTTTTACACTAAGCTAAGGGTGTTCAGAATTGGGTCCAAAGCCACCTTTCTACCTCAGTGCATCTTCTCAGATTGTCCCTTTTTCCTATGCTACATTGCAGGCATTTTTTTTTTTCATTATTGCTCTTTCTTGGAATGGATTTTAAATGAATTTTGTCTCATTTCAGCTATGGTGGCTATTGCTAGCCTTTTCACTGGAAGACTGCAAAGTTCTTCAAGCCCTGAGAGAAAGTCTTCACACTTAGGAATTTGCAGGAAAAACATTTCTAGAGGAAAAAAAATGTTACTTGCTAGCTGTATCCGGTTAACAAATTGCTTTCCTTTGTCCAATCTTGTGGTGTTCCTGTTTGTGTATGTATATAGTGAAAGGAGAAAGTCACTGACTGGTCCAATTACTGTGTGCATGCTGGCTAATTTAGTACAGAATGTTTAAATATGTATGTTGGGCGACCAATTAAAGCAAAGATTAACTTCATCAGGCTAACTGCCATATCGTCATTGAAAACAATCTTTTTTTTGTTTTCCTCTATTGCTCAGGACTAGGCTTGAAGCAAACTGACTTGCATTTTTCTCTTCTTGATAATTCATGCAAAGAATGGTAGAGTTGAAATCCCAGTTTTGAGGGAGCAGGAAGGTAAGCCCTGGTTCTTGACCTTGCTGTAAGTGGCCTCTTACGGGCATATTTGGTTACAGTAACTCAGCATCTGACATTATGCCTGTATGAAGTAGGAGAATTAGGTCCCCCAGCTTAAGTTTTGCCTTCACCTGCACCCACCTTAGGGAAGCTTGTGTCTGTAATGCACTTGCTACTGCTCTAGTACAGAGTACTAAACAACAGAGCCAGCCCACGTGCCCAAGACATCCGTATATAACCTGTTGGCTCTTAAGATGCAATTAATTAAGGTGTCATATTTATATGTAAGCTACAAAATTGGGATTTTTTTGAGGGAATAGGTGCTGGCCGTTAATCAATACCCGACTCTTCTCCATCTTTCTGCCTTTGTAATGCTGAGCAGTTCCTAGTAATCTCTGCAGTGAGAATACATGGCTGATGAATCCACGAAGTACCAGTGAGTTACTAGTGAGTGTTGCAGTCCAGCTGGTTACGCTTAGAAATGGCTGTCTTACGCTTCCTTATAGTACGTGCAGTTCTGCAGCATGCTCCCCTTCCTTGACAGTCTTACAGGCAGGCCTGCTTTTCATGTATTTTCTTCTTGTAGAAGTGAGATAGGGCAAAGAGTTGAAGAATTAAACTAGTAAGCACTGCTTCCTGTGTCATGTGAGGATGGTTGGAATTTCTGTAACAGGAGGTTCAGATGAGAAGTCCATGTCTTTAATAAATGGAAGCTAGCACGGGGAGCTAAAATCCTTTACTCTTTAGGGAAAGGGATGGTGAAGAACCATGGACTTTTGTATTGAGGAAGTAAAAGATCCTGAGAAGGCAGCAACACCTCAGTTTGAAACTCTAGGAGTTGTGCATTAGGGAAATAGTCACTGGCACATTGCATTCTCAGAATTCTTTTTATGCAATTGTTCCAGACTCGTTACTTTGGTATTGTCTTATATGACAACCGGTAGTTGGGCAAGAAAACACTGGGCCTTTCTGTTTACAGAAGATAGGCATGAAGATATTTTCTCTTACGGCCTACCTACTCTTTGCATTCACAATGCACTCCTCCCGTGCTCTCTCTTACAGGAACTGCTCCTGTGCCTAAGTATTCTGGAAATGGAGACAAGGGAAGGAGAAAATAGGCAAGTAAACCCTAAAACTTAGGTTCTATCTACCCAGCCAGAATAGGGACTGTAAGGAGTGCTGTGCTTCATTTCAGAGAGTGTTGTGCTGGATGAAGCCAGCGGAAAGAGCAGTGTGCTTTTGCCAACTGCCCATGACAGAAGCAAATGGATTTCCCATGAAATCCACTTTTGGAATGAAAGGGTACTTGTAAGGAAAATACTCCTCACCAGAGTATGCTTAACACATACCGTGTTGAAATTCAAAGTTGCTTCTGTAAGCTGTTTCTTGCTCAGCACTTTGCATCCTGGATATTTGTGAACAAGGGGAGAACAGGGATATAATGATTGCCCCATCCAGAGGGACAAAATTAGGATATACCACTCCACAGAGCTCTTCTGCACAACTTGGATCTCTCGCCTTTGAGAGTTGGGAGGGAGGCAAGATGAAAGAAGGTGTTCCTGCTAAAAACATAATGTATCCTATTTGCCTGTTTCTTAAGATAAGAAGAAACCAACATTTTCAATTATCTTGTGGGAATTTATGTCCTTATTTGGAACTGCTTATATGACAGAACTAATAAATTGTTTTGAGCACAGTGATCCAGGTAGTAGTTCTCTAATAGTATGTCGTTTTTGCTTCAGCTGTCTAGTGCATTTATAAAAAACAACACAACTGTGCTACAGCAACGTGCTTGAGTGCAATCACTAGTCCTACGAGCATGAGAAACCAGAGCAGTCCTGTGGCCTTAAAACCTCCAGTGGTCTTGAGTGCAGCTGTGGCTCAGTGTAAGGACACAGTGGGACCAACTGCCACTGGGTGACAGCCACAGTGATCCTCTCTATCTCCAGGAATAGCACTTTCAGAAGCTTCAGTGGATCTCAAACAATACACTATATATGGTAATAACATTTCACCAACACTTGAAAATATGGATGCACTCTAATTTAATCCCTGAAAGATATTGTCTACTGCTACACTACCCCTAATCATAATAAAAGAAAGTAATTTTTTTTTCTCCTTTAGATACCTTCTGGCAGGTAGTCTAGCATTAAGTGGTTTTAAAATCCTTATAAAGGTACTTATTTACAGAGCAGTACACAAGATCCAGAACAAATGAGAAACAACAATAAATCACCTTTAATAGTACTGTAACAAAATATTCTTCAAAGCAGTATTAAGCTTTTCCTTTTTTTTTTTTTGGGAAACTGACTCCTGCTTATCACTACTTTCATGCATATTTATCAAGTAACTATAATAGTGACAGTAAATATTGGTCAAAGCATCACTCTTGTTTACACATGATGTACAGCAAGGTAGGATAGTAGGCTAGAAAAAGACAAAAGATGCATTCTTAGAGTCCTACAGGTGAAGAACTTCTTACCCTTACACGATCTCCACACCATGAGCGTGCGTGTGGGTGGGAATAGGAGTTACAGCACAACTGAGCTGTTGCAAGAACTAAGAGAAAAGCAGAGAGATGTAAAGATGCAGTTACCTGTCTTTTCCAAATAGTTATGTTCAAAGGCATGGCCATGGGGAATTATCTTCACCTGTGATCTATAATGTTATTACAGTTGCAGTTGAGGAGAATTTATGGCAATTTATAAATTAATGCCCTAAGTGTAAATAGCCTGGCTGTTAGCACCAGGCTTACTCTGGAACAGCAGTGCCCTTTTTCAAGCTGGTGAATCACAGAACCATTTAGGTTGGAAAAGACCTTTAAGGTCACCGAGTCCATTAACCTAGCACGGCCGAGTCCATTAATCTAGTGCTGCAAAGTCCATCATTAAAGTATGTGCCTAAATGCCTCACCTACCCATCTTTCAGATACCTCTCAGCGATGATGACTCACTCAGCCACTTCACTGGGCAGCCTGTTCCAGTGCTTGACAAACCCTTTCTGTGAAGTTTTTCCTGATATCTAAACCTCCCCTGGTGAACCTTGAGGCCATTTCCTCTTGTCCTATCGCTTGTTACTTAGAAGAAGAGTCTGACCATCACCTTGCTACAGCCTTCTTTCAGGTAGCTGTAGAGAGCAATAAGGTCTCCCCTCAGCCTCTTTTTTTTTCTCCAGGCTGAACAACCCCAGTTCCCTCAGCGGCTCCTCGTAAGACTTGTTCTCAAGACCCTTCACCAGCTTCATTGCCCTTCTCTGTGGAGCCTCCACAACCTCTCCTGGGCAATGTGTGCCAGTGCTCAGTCACACCCATGGTCAGAAAGTGCTTCTTGATGGTAGGAGAGAAGCTCCTGTGTTTCTGTTGGTGCCTGTTGCCTCTGGGCACCACTGAGGAGGGCTCCTGGCTCCATCTTTAAACTCTCCCTTCAGGTATTTTAACACACTGATGAGCTCCCCTCTGAGCCTTCTCTTTTCTAGGCTGAACAGTCCCAGTTCTCTCTGCCTTTCCTCATAGGAGACATGCTCCTGTACTTTCATCATCTTAGTGGACCTTTGCTGGACTCCCACCAGCATGTCCATGTGTCTGTTGTACTGGGGAGCCCAGCACTGGACACAACTGTTCCAGGTGTGGCCTCACCAGAGCTGAGCAGAGGGGAAGGATCACCTCCCTGGACTTACCAGCAATACTCCTCTTAATGCAGTGAAATGCAAAAGAAGGGTAATTCTTGCTGGAAATAGATATCTAATGACCAGATTGGAACATCTGTCGTCCAAAGACCTTACCCCGGGCTGCTTGTTAAAAGCAGAGGCTCAAGTCTTGTCTCCTGCTAGGCTGTCCTTTTTTTACACCAGCTCTGTTCAAGGGAGCAACCACTTTGGGGACTGCTTGTTCCATGTGGTCTGTTTTGTACAATGAATCCTCACTGCTGCTATGGGTGAACAATTTTAAACAGGTGCCTCTTTAAAATGCAAGCATTGGAGCTCTCATCCAAAGATCTTCTAATTGCTGCGTAAAGCCAGTCTGTTGCACAAATAGTAAATATCCACTTTGTCAGCAGGAAAAGACAGGACACGTGCCCTTACATACATATATGCTTCACAGCATGTGTATTGACACACTTTTTAAAAAAACCTTTTTTTTCCCCCGCTTACAGTAGAACAACTTTTTTTTTTTCTTCCACTTTGGAAAAGTTCTGTCTTCTTTGTCAAAGTC
Organism: Trogon surrucura; assembly: GCA_020746105.1. Taxonomy (NCBI): domain Eukaryota; kingdom Metazoa; phylum Chordata; class Aves; order Trogoniformes; family Trogonidae; genus Trogon; species Trogon surrucura. The sequence goes on along the minus strand of CM036622.1, from coordinate 12,327,898 downwards.
CATGACCACCCTAACCAGCTGGGCTTCTTCAGACGCTATCCTATAAGGATCTGTAATCAGCAGGAGGTAGGCTCAACAGCAGCCACAGCTCCTTGTCATCTCCTTCCTCTTCACGTTTCATGAGAAAAAGACTGTGGGTCTGTCTCTTTATGAAGGTGACATTCTGCTGCTATCTAAGGATAGGCAGAATAGAAGAAGTGAAGAAATGTTCAGAGAGACTAAAAGTAGCACGTTAATTCCTGATAGTTCATTGGAAAATGTCTGAATAGTAACTGGAGAATTTCCAAAATACTTAAAAATGATGATGGCAAGGTGAACCACAGGCACGTAATGCAAAAGGTATTCTGAGGTAACATCTGTCAGCATGACAAGAAAGAGAATTGCTTTAACACTACAGAGATTTTAATTTTTATGCTGCTTTGCTTAAAAAATATCCACCTATATACCACAATTTAAAAGCCTGTACTAATGATAGTGTAGTATGTAGGCCAGTTCAGAAAGTATCATTTACATAACTTTTACAGTTCATAGAAATATTAACATTGCAGCACTTGCAATTCAAATATCACGTCTATCACTGTAATGGGGACTCCTTCTGTTGTATTATCTTGATGATGTTCTTGTTTAATACCAATCTAGGAAGCAGCAGGAGACTCTTCTCATCTCACATGTGTTCTTAAAGGAGGATTTTTAGAGGGATCTGTAAATAGATAGGACAGGTTTAATCAGAGGAGATGTGTGTATTTTAGATGCAGTACTACAGCAGGGATGCTGCATTTATCTCCTACCCTTGAACTGCTACATACACATTACTCACGCTCCGTAGCCCTTCCGTAAAAAGTCTTTAAATCATCTGCTGTATGATCTGATCAGACTGACTGAGGCTGCTATGAAAAGTCATGCAAAGTACTTTGGCACGGAAACAAACAAACAAAAATTAATAAAAAGTTGGAAATAGTTAATCTAATAATACAGAAAAGACTGGGGTTTGTAAAAAGCAGAATATGGGCATGAGATCTTTCGGCATTTTCAACCACCAGTTTTCAGAGCTGGATAGGAGAACTTCTGCTCCTACAACAGTGACCTCATACCAAATTTCTAAGTTAAGGGGGGAAAAAACCCCAACAAATTCAGGTACCAAGTTCCCTTGTTAATCAGATGTGTAAAACACCATGCATAGGATTTAAATCAAAACACGTGATGGGAGACATGGCTCAAATCACCTTTATTTTGTGATTTCACAAGTTTGTGAACAAGAAAACCCAGCTCAGTAGCTCCCTAAGTCTTATTTATGTGACATCACTGTTTTTAACATCAAAGGCTCTGTAAATTCAACAATGTAAAGAACACGTGGCATGTCAAGCCACATCATTTTATTTTCAGCTGCTAAGATTCTGAAGTAAATTAGTAAGTGCTTTTTGTTATATCTTTGGTCCCTGTTACCACCCTAACACACCATTCGTCTCTGTGCCTGTGGTAGCAGCCCAGTTTTTCATGTTAATGCTGGTTTCTGTTCTTTATTTTCACTCCCTGTTTTTATCGTATTGGATAGTTATCAAGCCTTCTTATGTTTACACACTTACCTCTAGCTATCTTGCTGGGATATATTTTCTGAAATGGCTTGAATTCATCAGGTGGAGGGAAATCTTCCACAGAATGGAAAGTGAATTTAGATTCAAAGTCATCTGGGAAGTTTCAGAGAAATAAATATTAGTCACTGTTAGAGAGACACTTTAAGAAAAAAAAAATTGCCCCAAGTAATTTCAGTTAAAATGCTGACTTGTTTTTCCCTGGAATTGATAGTGGCTCATGCCATATAAATGATCATGATGAGTACTTTTGTGAGCCATCCAAGTCTTCCAGCTTAATTGCAAACACAGCCTGCTACTGACTGAAGTTAATCTTGTGGCTGCCATTCTGGTTTTCTGCATTGATGATATTGTGGTACAAGAGGTATTCCTAGGTGGCTTTTCAAGCCATTTAGCTGTAAACAAGAATGAACATCCAATTCATCAGACCACAAAAATAATTCTTTGCAGTCTTCTCTGCTCTTTTAAGAATAGTAATATAAGCACAATACGGCAACTTTTCACAATCTCAAATAGTTTCTCAGATAGGGCATACTTTTGTTGTCTACTGGATGATTCAGAATCTTTGTGGAAAAGCCTTAATTTTCTCTTATGGTATAAGGTTGTACAAAAATGTTTATAATGGGTCTAGTTATACTACCCTGTTATTGCCATGAGAAGGTCTCAAAGGAGTTTTTGAGGTCTGAGGCACATACAGGCTTTTGTACTAAAGTATGAACTATGGCCAAGAGATCTAATTTAGATGGCATTACCAATGATGTGCATATTTCCATTTTTAAGTGGTGGGTAGGGATCATGAGCTGTTGCCCAGGCTGAGACTCCAGACTTGCTCGTAAGTTCAGTTGTTGGTGATCTTGCTGGTGGCTGTGGAGGTGTGACCAGCTTCCCAGCACCAGTTCCTTGAAAAGAAGCAACAAAGCAGCACATAAACATCATCACGACTTAACAAACCCGACAGTAAGCTTTGCACAAAAGTGGAAGGAGTGTAGAAGGAAGGCAACATCTAGGGCAAAATTACCCAGCTTCATAGCTGCTGTTTGTCAAGCCTCACCAGGGGTTTATAGCATTAAGTATGAAATTTAAGTCACTGTTGGGGTTGGCTGGAGCTTGCTATTTCTAGTTCTAGGGTAAGTCTGACATTTTAAAGTATGGGTTTGCCCCAGTGCGGAGGTGAAGACAATCACTCCACTTTCACAAGAACAAGCAGTTTTTTCAAGAAAAAAGCTAACAACCAACCACACTAGATGATCCCTCTAAAAGAAAATAATGTCCTGACACGTCAGCAGCTCTGCAGTGGAATTACCGTTACCCTTGTGCATTTCACTGAGGAGTTGCAAGAGCCGTCAAAGTTTCCATCTTCTGGGCAGACCTACCATGGGAACTGTGTAAGGGGGAGGGAGCTCAAGGCCTCCAAGTCAGCAGCCTCTCAAAACTGCTTCTCCCCCTAGATAACCAAGAGCAAAGGCAGGCTAACTGTATGGAAAACTGAAAAGTTGAGCCACCATGAGTAACAGTTCATCAGACACTTCCTGAGCAGCATTAATCACGGTCATGAAGCACCTGATCTGCTGTACTCACATGGCCTTTCCCATGGCTGTCAAAGGGAACCAGTAATCTTCCTCTGACATGTGGCTTCTAAAATACAGGGCACAGAATGTTCTCTTCAGATGTTCCTTATTAAGTAGCTGTCTCCATTTCTCAAACCCACACAGATCTAGGCTAATTTTTTAATTATATCAGAGAAGTCTGATAAAAGTTCCTTCTACCATCTGTTCAGGGAGACACTAGCTAATATTCCCACTTCCCAAGTAGTCAGAGAAACCTTTGGCCCTGTCACCCTGATCAAGGAGGCACTGGCTGCTCCTCTTGGCTGCAGAGCAGAGGGCTGCATCCCTGTTTGGCTTTGCTCCTCTATGCCTGCAGCTGCCACATCTTGTTTTTGTTCTCTCCTGTAACATTTCCCAGCCATTGCCAATATTGCTCCAGACTCTGCAGATGCAGCAGTAGAGGGCTGGCACGGGTAGGCTGGCACTCAAAGAGCTGCAGATCTGGCAAACACGGTGAGATCTACTGCCTTACCTGAGACCTAGGCAACCACTCCTGAACTCAGTCACTGCTGGGGATGCACCAATGCCAACACAAAAGCAAGAAACAGCCCAGTGGGCCCAAAAACTTGTGTTCACCGATCAGCGTGTTGCTTCCAAGAATCACAGGTAGGCACTGTGGCGTGCGCACACAGCACTAAGAGGAGCTGGACATCCCGCACGCTCATCACACGCCGTGCGACCTCCAAGTATTCCTCCCACGCAATGGGCCTCGCCCTCCTGCTACGTGTGCTCTTCATCCCAAGCTCTCCAGCCACCAGTGCAGCTTCCCCTGCTAGCTACATGGAGAGAGAAGCCTCCCTCCCTCCAACCTGCGGCTCTCACCTGTGCCTCGGCCGGGTCTTTTCTTCCTGGTCTCGGTCCCCGCTGTGGGCTGGGGGGGGCCGGGGGTGGGAGGCAGCGGCAGCGATTGAATGTTGCTGCTGGGCGGCTTATGGAACTGCGAGAGCAGGTGGGGAGACTTGGGGGGCAGCGGAGGGGGCACGTCAGCAGTGCCGAGAGCGCTGCTCAGGGCTGGGGAGGGCGGAAAGGAGAGCCTGTTGGAGGCCAGGGAGTGTGCGTGTGGCGGAGGAGGAGGGGGTGGTGGGGGTGGTGTGGGAGGTGGGCAATCCGGAGAGGAGGCAGCGGAGAAATCGGTTGACCTGCTTGGAAACCCAGAGGGGGGTACAAGGGGCAAGGGAGGAGGAGGAGGAGGAGGAGGAGGAGGGGGAGGAGGTGGTGGGTGTGAAGCACCAGTTTGAAACTTTGTGAGTTTGTCAGTCTGAGGAGGGAGTGGAGGAGCAGTGTTGGGGGACACCCCCTTGGGAGGGCGCTCGGCTGGAGGGGGGAGAGGAGGAGGAGGAGGGAAAGTGAGGGAAGGTTTGCTGGAAGCAGGAGGAGGCGGAGGAGGGGCTGGCAGGCTAGGCCGCCCAGGGCCAGCTCGGGAGGCGCTGGGTGGCTCTGGTGGGACTGGTGCCCTTGGGCCTTCAGCGGGGTGTGAGGGGTTACTGCTCGCCTTCGCAGCGCTGCTGCTGCTGCTGCTGCTGTTTGGTGGGGTGGAGGTCTTGGGAGCTGCCGTTCGGACTCCAGGAAGCTGCCCAGGCTTCCCAGCTGAAAAACAGGTATCACACGTTACACATCAGGATTCTATTGCCGCCCATCAGACAAACCAGCTCAAAGAGCAAGCTCCTCATCTTCCCCTCCTCGGTGGTTACTCTGAGTGATAAACATCATAAACATCCACTAGCCAACATGCTGCCCCGTTATGACAGGGCTTAGGAGGTGATGTGTCACCGTGGGCACCAGGGACTTGCTTAGTTGCCTGAGAGACCCTGCTACTCAGTTTCTGCAGAATAGGACAGTGGAAGGAGAAAGTGCTTTTCTGCAGAGGCCTGGGGTCCTTCACACCAGCCTCCTCTGCCCAGCACAGCCCACGCAACACAAATGAGCCTTCTCCTTAGAGGGGTTGGAAATCCTAGTAAAAAGACCCCAAAGAACACAAGTAGACTGACACACATCAGCCTGAGTCTCTGAGGGAGACAAATTCACACAAACATTACATAAATCTCAATCCCATGGATCAAAGCCAAGTTCTGTAATGCTTTCCGGAAGGCACAAGTTCAAATGTTTCCTTTTCAACAGCAAATGCCCAAAGACCCTCAACTTTACAAAATGTATTTTCCTGAGTAAACATCAAGGATTTTTCACAAAGCAACATGTCAAAAAAAAGGCATCTCATTCTATATGCACATGATTTGATAGGCATGGTCACAGTTTTAAGAACAACTCAAAGCAGCTACTGCAGCAGATGTGATGTGAGGAAGCCCAGTCACAAGCAGTGCTGCACATCTTGGGTTTGCCTTCCAGGAAAAAAACCCTGCAGGTAAAGCCAAATTCTGTTTTTCCGTGCAACTGCCTACTTTGCTCTGTGCTGCCTGAGCAGGCACCAGCTGCCCAACAGTGCCAGAGATCACCGCTGTGACTCTGAAAGCCACCCCTCATCGATGCTGGCACTTCCTGAGGTGAACGCAGCAGTAGAGCTCCCACACATGCAAAGCATGTGCTGTCTTTGCAAAGCAACAATGACCTTCTTTTTCAGGTCAATAAATTACTCTGCTGGATCAAAAGTGTGCTTTAGAAAATCCAGAGGGCAAAAAAACTTAAATGTGAATCTTTAAAGTAACACACAAGCCCTGCAATGCCATAAAAACAGACACTAATGGAGAGAAGGAAAGAGGACTTCTTTGGTATTTGTGCTCAAGCTGGTAAGCTTAGATTTCAATATTCAAGTCACGATTAAAAGTTTTTATTAAATTAATGTAAAATAAATAAAACTCTGTATAACCTTTTCAATTTCTCTCCTACCTAGTGCAGAGATAGCTTATTATTTACATTTTAAGGAATAAGGCACCTGAGATCTTGAAAGACTCTTTCAAGCACATTATTAACCGAGTCCTCCACGGTCACATGATGAACTAAGAGTTCAGAAAAAGCCCCAATGAAAATCAACGCCAAATCACAGTTCCCCTCAGCTACACTTTCACACACAAAAAAAGCTCTTACCTGGCATGTCCCTCTGGCCTGCTGGTCTGAGAACAGGAAAGCCTCCAGCAAACAAACCTCCCAGGGGTGGCTGAGAGCCACCTTTATTAATGGCTGGACTAACTCCATCTCTGTTAGTTCCTTTGGGTTCTGTTAAAAAGAACCAAAAAAACCCCAGGGTATATTGGGAAGTCATTTCATCCTTGCCCTCAGATTGTTAAGGCTTAGCACCACAAACGTAGTCAGGACCAGACTTTCCCTTCTTTAGGCAGGCTCAGCAAGAAAGTTACTGTTAATCCAGTGAAGTGCCATTACTCCCTGACCCACCTTTCGGAGCACAGCACCCTCTGGTGCTTTTTAATCTTACCTTCATGACACCAACAAGAAGTTGTGTTAGATAACATTAAATTCATGCTTCCTGGTGGTTTTTTGGCATTTTTTGTTCTTTTTGTCTAGTAACAAACAGTTCTGCCAGAGCCAACAACTTCCACGTAAACGATTATTTTACAGAGAAACTCTCAGGGATTTCACCACTCAGGATTTTTTTGAACAAATGCCTCTCAAGCTGATATCCACTTACAGATTTATTATGAGGTGTTCATAGTTATTGATCTTAGAGCAGGACGCGAGTTTAGAAAATGTCCCTGCTCCACATCCTAGAGCCATATGAAAATGCAGATCTTTTTTTGCCAAACTTCAAACCTGCCCTTCAGTTTGAGAACTGCCCAGCTGATGTCCACAACCGAGGTTTCAACAAAGCTCACCCAGGGACCTTAGTCAGGAGCTCGTACTCACTCTCAATCTGTGGTGCGCTGCGGTCATTGATTTGAGTCACTTTTCTTAAGCGAGTCCCCTGCTGGATATCAGCCAAGAGGGCGTTTCGCGCTTTTTGGTCTTCCTTTCGCAATTTCGGTACCTCTGAACTTGCCTGTTGACAGTAAGAGCATTAGGGGAGATACAGACAAAAATGCATGCTTAGAAAGGACATGGAAGTGAACATGGCATAGAAGATTTGAAATAAACCATCCCCGGCAGCTGTCATTTCAAAGCCCTTAAGTGAAATCCACAAGAACAGCCCTCAGTTCTACAGGAGGCAGGAAACCTGAAAGTTTAAATAGAGCACAAATCTAAAACTACCTGTGCTGATGCTGTTGAAGGAAAATTAGGGGTCATGATTAAATGAAATATGACCTCTTGCTTGCCTATTTATGGTCTCTGCCCCACAAATTCTATGCAAAATGCTTTACAGCAAAGATTTTATACATCACCTTAGAATAAACGTCCTTCTGCTTCACCCACTTTGCCTTAGGAAAAAAGATAGCAATTGGATACGGCACTTGTATTGGAATGTGATCATTAACTAATGTAGACTGTCTCTCTTTCAGGGTTTAAGTCAGTAGACTGTCTTAAGACAAATACATTTATATTTTAGTAATTTTTCTAGCCTGATCAAGGCCCGTAAATGTAATGGTTGTAGTTTTCTAGGAAAACAAAAATATTTTTTTAGCCTTTATTCTTATTTCATCAAGTTTCCTCTTAGATATACATATATATGAAAAAAAATCTTTAAAAAGTTTGGATGTTTCATTTTCCTGAAGCAGATACAAACCAGCAAAGCTTTTATTTCTAAACCTATTGTGGTTAACAGAGTGGTCTAACAGAGGGGAATCTTCACATCAGAGCAGCAATGTGCTGCATGTGCCCACAGCTACTGCAAATTCCCATAGGTTATCTATCTTCCTAAAGAGAATAAATACCAGTAATATTTCCATAGCCCTTAATTTTACCATCATAGTCATAATAAAGCAGAACTATACTGTCACGCTTTAAAAGAAACAAAAACCAACAACTTAGCAATAGAATTATGAAAGCAAAACAGAAACTTGAAAATATTTAACCACCTGCTGATTTAATAAAATGCATGATATTACTTGTGTGGTTATTTCTGTACTTACAAAAAAAAGAAAAATAATAAAAAAAAAAAAGGCAAGCTAGATTGCAGAGCCCCACTAGATGGCACTCCAGGTCGCTGCTAATACCCGCTGCATTCCTGACACCTGATGTAAAATCTCGGAATTATAATCTTGTGACTGATACTGTAACCATATATTATTTTAAAATATTAGACAAAAAAACCCCACACTCTGTTACATGGTGTCCTAATCTGAAACAGTGCTGCCTGCCCTTGTGCTTTCAGGGCAGGAGGCCCACTGCCCGGGAAGTTCACCCAGAAAAGCTGCCTGTGTGAGCGGTGTGAGACCATCGTACCAGCCAGAGACTATTTCCACTCACGTTTTCCATAAGCTGACAATACTTACTGTGAAAAACGGAAAAAACATAACTGGAACAAGTTCTCACAAATGCCTTTTGCCCGTATCTTGAACTTATCGCCTCTCTACTCCCACCAATGACTTTGCTGCAGCAGGACAACCAGGATCTTGAGGGATCTGATCAAACCTGTGTTTAAAATTAGATCTGGCAGCTGTCTTTTCCTTTCCGGGTTGGAGTGTCCGTACGTAACACCAGCTGTCCACTTCATCTCCCCACTCTGCTTCTGTGAGCCGGCCGGCTATTGCAACATCAAGTTTTCATATCCAGGTAGGTTTTAGGCTAAAAGACCCCACTTGTGGCAACTTATATTTGCAAGTGACCCATGGCTTTGTATCACCTTAACATGGCCAAGATATTCATTTGTTCACAATTTGTAGCACAAAAAAGCAGGAACCCTATTCATCAGGCCCCTAAAGCAGCGTAACAAGCTGCCCTTCTCTCACAATAGGTCCCCTTACTTCAAGGACAACTCCATTTCGTGCCCCAGCTGTTTCTTCCTCCTCATGTACGTAGGAGATACAATCTTCCATGCCCAGCCGGGTGGACACGGGTGATTGATTAGCTGCTGAGAAGCTTGATACGGATTCTCCTTTTCCATTACAAAGTCAAGCTGGGCTGGGGTATAGTGTTGCCTGGTTGCACAGCGGTCAGAGCTCCTTTGGATTTCTTGTTTGCTGCCTGCACTCTCAAGGCCAGTGACAATTCTTGTCAAGAATCATTTCACCAGGTATCTCACCCACTCATCTACTGGTGTCCTGTGTTTGCAAATTCATGTCTTTACCATACTGCTTTTCGATACACAATCAGGAAGGATCCTTCCTTTCTTAAATTAGGAAATTAATCTGGGGCTCACGCTCACGGTATGCCTGCAATCCACAGCACGAGAATAGATACTAAACACACAACTTGTGTCTCGAGAGAAAAATAAAAAGAGGAACTCTTATGGGTGTCAAATCTTCAATCCTGATCACATGCAACCCAAGCATTTCTGCTTGAAGACAAATACATTTTGAGTCACGGAGGGAAAACAGCTGCAAGACAAAAGATGTAATTCTTAGGCTACTTTCTACCCTGCCATCTGCAGGGCAGCCTCATTTATTTACAAAAAGAATAACATCTCCATCTTTCAATGAAAATCAGAAGGGAAGCAGGGAAGAATTTGAAGATCATTTGTTTTATCGGATGCCAGAGCTGCCTCAGGTAACACAGAGTGAAATTAAATTCCATACTTTATTTATGTGAATTGGTAAGGGAATGGTGGGTTCTCATTGCCTTAGTAACCACCACGTTATTCTGCTGCTATTTCAGACATAGAGAACCGCACATTCAACACATACTTGGAAACAGAATGGAACAAACCACACATAAACGGTCTGAACATGAGAGAACTGCTCCCTTTTCACCTCACCAGACTCCACTACTTTTGTCTTCAGTGTCCTAAATTACACCCTCAGCTATGCCATTCAGTGATGTATATGTTTGGGCTGCCCAACAAGCCTCCAGTTCCTGTAAACAGGAAAATACCATCAAATCACAACAGTTAGAGTGATGTTCCAGAGTGTAAATCATCAATGATGGAAATAAACATTTTAAGATTTGCAGGTGATTACTTCGACTGTCAGCGAGAGATCCAAACCACTGCAACTCGAGGCCAGCTGAAAATAACAACAAACCAAAACATGTTCTTTCACCGCTGGGGAAAAATAAAATAACAAAAAAATGCACAATATACAAATGTCAAAAAGCCCCAACCTGAAAACGACTGGATGAAAAGTTCTGGCCACAGCTCTGACACGAAAGCCTCCATCCAGAGGGCCACAAGCCTGAACCTGGCAGTGGGCTCCAGCAACGAGCCTGCGTGAGCAAGCGCACCTGCCCTCCGAGCACAGCGCCCCGGCAAGGAGGGATAGCACACTCCTCTGATATATTTTATCCTTTCAGAAAAAATAACGTGAACAAACACGGAATTGCAAGTTCAGTTCTGGTCTCCAGATCTTTACAATTACATTAGAAGACTGGAGACGCACGGGAAAGAGCCAAAGTGGTATTTAAAAAGCCTCAGGAAACAGTTCAGATTTTAGCAGCTCAGTCTGGTCCATCAGCCTTGAAGTCTACCTGAGGGACGGCGACTTTCTTGGTTTTCAGATCAAGGCTGGATCCTCTCTAGTACAAATGCTTTATACGAAGCCCAAGTTATCGGGCCCCATGCAGAGCTACTTGCTGACCTGCAATACCCTGCAGTGGGGAGGCAGCCAGTGGTTTGTAACAGTTTATTCCAGTTATGAGTCCTGTGAAATTGAGTGATTTTGTTTAGGAGAACAGCTCTGTTTACACTGTATATATGGACCCTGCAAGGTTCACTCCTGAATCATCACAATCTTAACACCCTAAACTGGGTTGTACAAGACAAATTAAGCGGTAAGAGAGTTTTTTTTAAAGACAATGGACTGAAATCCATGGCAATGAGCTGCATTTCTGGGTACATCACTGCTGGGATACTTAGATCACCTTGGGAAAGTCACTACACATTTCGCAAGACAGATGGGAGCATCGACCTACCCTCTGGCTCCAATGATACTTAAAATATTTAAGAGTTATACGTGCTCAGATACTAAAACGGTGTAAATGCAGAAGCGAACAGGCATTTAAAAAGGTTTATAGCAGTACTAATTATTATCTTCCAAGGTTTTAAAAAGTACCTTGGCACACAGAAAAGGGGAAATCCTCTGGACTCCAGGCAGGTAGTTCAGGTGACAGTGGATGCATACACTGTCCCACAAATGTGTTATATTTACTCTGATCTTTAAAATATACTACTGAATTTTCAAAAAAAGCTGTAGAGTACTGTCCATCTTCATAAACATGACAGCTGCAGCAAAAATGTGCCTCCAGTCCTCTGGATAATCCATTAGCCAGGCAGTCACAGACCTTTTGTTTCAGAATAAACCTATCAGCTCACGGGAGAAGAGGATTCAGTACTCCAGCCCTAGAATAGGTAGGAGCTGTAAGTAAGACAAAATAAAGCACAATTCTATTCAAAGATACTACATTCTCTTTTATTTCAGAGAATTTATAGTGTTGAGTATTTATACTCCTAACACATAAGGAATTGTATCATCACAGTAGATTCTTTTTCCTGGTCACTTTTTATATGAAATATTGGAAATACGGCTACATAGAAAATGTATTTATTTATCTGAACTGAAGAAAAAAAAAAATGAAACAAAAGCAGAAGTCAAAATACATTTATCTTGTCCCTAATTATCTATTTGGTGAGACATATACTGATAAGTTCCCGGGCCCGTCCTGTCCTTCTCTGGCATTCAGTCTGTTACGGTTCAGAGAGCAACTAACAGGTGCAGAAGAGAAAGTCTACAAACATGGCAATGGGCAATTAAAACCAGTATGTAGAACGGCAGACAGGGCAAACCCAGCAAGAGCCGCACAGGCGATGCAGTCAGAAACGTGACAAGTGCCCAGTCTGGCCAAAGAAACTGCACCAACACTGACAGACAACTGAAACATCTAAACCCTAATTCAAGGACCTGCAAAGCATCAAGGAAGAGCCTGAACAACTGGAAATATAATAAGTATTATGCCTATGTTAACAATAATTGAAATTCTGGTGTAGACAACCATTTAGGAAAGAGGACAATAAAGGTGAAGCTAGCTGGGTAACATTGTACATCTGTCATGTCAGAGAGGGCTAAGAATACCGAGAGGAAAACACAGCTTGTTTGGGGCTGGTAAATCATCCGAGGAAGGATGATGAGTGTTCTCACCACCCATATGGCAGAGCAAGGCTCTCCAAGTAGGAAAGCACAAAAGGAGAGGTGATGACTGGGTCCCCATCCAGCAGCCATACAGTTCCTGCTCCTTTGAAGGAAAACCAGGCACAGGTTTGGTGCTCCTAACAGGCCTGAAGGGCACAGACATAGCGTAAGAGGCCTTAGGGGGCTACATCCCACTAAAATACCCTTCTGAGAAAACAACGATGAAAAAGAGTCGACTAAGGAGACCTGCTTGCCAAGCAACTTACTGCATAACTTTCTTCCACTTAACCACAAGCTGCTGACCACAAGTGTGCCATAAGGAGATCCCTGCAACCACCAGGACTAATGTATTTAAAAAAATTCAACTCTTAAAACACTGCATCCTCTTTGAAAACAGAATTGCCAGGGAAGAAAAAAAAAAAAAAAAAGACAATAAGATGCCAGAATGTTCTAACAAACTACAGTGTCATAACTTTTCATTAAAAGAATGAGGTTGTTTTGGAACAAGGTAGAATATGGAATACCTCCAGAAGTCTCAGAGTTAGCTAGCCAGTATATCTTCCTTGACATAGCACAGGATTATGAAAGTTATGTATGCATTTTTAGCCCAACAGGAAATCTGAAATGCCAGAGGAACTTGTTTTCCCCAGATCAATCCACTATTACTAGACTAGAATTATGCCAAGAATTCAGGATTTTACATTTGCAGCAGGAGCAGTTTGCCCAGCAGGCAAGAGCATTGCTTTTACAAAGAATTCTCAAACCAACAGCTAAAGTCTCCCCTGGGAATGCGCCAAGAAACACTATTGCAACAAAACCCAGGAGCTTATGAAAATAATAAAACAAATACAGTCTCCAGCAAGTCGCAAACATAAGTACGACAGAGAAAAAACACTGTCATCCTTGCATTTACTTTTAATACACATCAGGTGTGGTTTCACTCATGCACTGTGAAACGCAAAATAAAACAATCAAAACAATTGCCTCTTAAAGCTTAAGGTAAACCCAACAAATCTCAACAATGAAGCATGTGACTTGTTTTAAACATTTTAAACTGTTCATTTCTAAGGAAGCTTGTGAGATCTGGTTCATGCGAGTTTTGGTTCATCTATTCACAATAGAGCCCTGACCTCTGATTCAAAGCTTTTTAATTACAGGAAACCTTGCCACTAGTGTAAGACTCCACCTGACCAGTCAATCATGAGGTCAGAGCCGCGTCTTGCCTTTCTGCTCTGTAAGCGTAGGGTGAAACAAGTTGATTCTTGGCACTTGGTCTACCTGGTTAAACACAGCAGTCTCCCAGCCTTCTAGCAAGCGGAGCTTTAAACGCTTCCCACGTGAGCGGTCACTCTCCAGACGGCTTTTCTGAGGGAACCCACACGAGGGGACCCGCCAAATAGCTCCCTGGCAACTAACGCAGACATTGTTTCAAGAGAATGACAGGACCAGCATTTCACGATTCCATCTACACCCAGCTCAGTAACGATTAACCACGATCTCGGGCTCCATCGCACAAAATTCTACAATCTGAACCCGCCGGGTTGAAAAGGTCATCAGGCAATGTGTGTACTTAGATAATCTAAGGCTGTGTCTACGCCAGCCTTGTCCCTCAACTTCTAGTAGGGAAGTACTGTGCAAAAGTTGCTACAGATCCCTCCCCGGCATTTTAGCAACCGCCTAGTTCTGGCTTTAGTCCCAAATAACGAGGCGTCTCAGCGTTAGCAGAGCCCAGCGCCTGCTTTTGCTAACATCTACCTACTCGAAGGGCACCGGCAGACAGGGAACAAAAGATAAAAAAAATAGCATAGCAGGAGTTAATCTCTTCCACACTGATATCCCAGTGCTCATTTCAAATACCACCAGTAAGCAACGCCACCGCATCCAATAAAACCCTCCTCATTCTGTGTTTGCATCACTCTCTGAGACAGTGTGAAATGCTGCACACTTAAAAGGTGCAAACGCTCCTGCTACAAAGGGAGCAGTGGGCTTTTTGGCGAGGGCGTACTCCCCGTGTGGGTTGCTAAATTTCTGGACCTGAATGCATAAATGCAACAGAATCAACATGATGATTTATATCTGCTGAGCTATTTAGCTTTTCTCTGGGTATTTAACTTCCTGACACCCACATTTTAAACATAAATTCCGGCTGTTCTTTCACTAAACGCAAAATGCAGTAACAAGAGGCACCAAAACTGAGGTGGTACCAAATCAAAACTACTCTAAAACTGTTTCCCAGGAGTTTAGAAAGATCAGAAGTTGGATACCAAAAATACCCTGAGTCTGGCTTCAAAAATAATTTTGAGCTTCACTTTCTAATTTCTAAATTTTGCAGACTCAAATTCCCAAGATTTCCTCTGCACCAGTGAAAAAAGAAATGAAAATTCTTGCATAAACAACAAAACCTGAGGCCCTGGCATCGCCATGGAAATGTCAAACAGCATAAAGCTCAAAATGCTGCCATGGGGGCTGGTGACCCACCACTGCTTCTTCTGTCTACCATAGCAGGGCCCCTGAAAAGACAAGGACTACTGTGAGGAGTAAGGTAACAAAATACTCGTGTGACAACCCATATGTACCACAATTAAATCTTACTCTGTTCTAAGAACGCTAGGTCATTTCTCTTACCCAGTTATCCATATAGGAGCTACTAATCGTTCCAAAATGCCTTTTAGCATCTATACAAAATTACAGTCAGCCCAAGAGGGAAGAATACTGAGAAACTAACATTGCAATATCAGCTTTCAGCCACGCAAATAAGTCCAATTCAAGTATTATTGCAATTCTGGGTTCTCCTTTAATTAAAAGGCTACAAGTGTAATATTAATTGACAGATGGAATTTAATATGTAGCCACTGCACACACTATAGATACGGTATACTGATTTTTCAGGGCAATATTACCTTGTGATTAGAATGCTAAATGAACCTATTAGCTCTCTGCAGCCAGGCTGCTTCCAGTGCCTTGGCTTGATCATTTACACAGATGAAAAACAGACAGCAAGAATAAGAAAAAAATGTTTAAATGCTTCCACTCCATTTAGACAACATGTACAACACAAGACATTATGAAAAAACCTGCAAAAAAGAACTCGACACCTAAACACATTAGAAGTGGTGATCCAACGGATCTAAAATAAAGCATTCAAGATTAACACATATGAATATACGCAGGACATGCTCCTGTGCCTGTCCAGATGAAACACACGGAGCAATGTCAACCCGGTATTTACATTTCCTTGACATCTCGTCCACCTTTCATAGCTCCCACTTACCCTCCCTGTGCTGGTTGACTACCAGAGTAGAAGGCTGCAGCAGCAGCACTTTGAGATGCCGCAGCTACGTCATCCCACATTCTGCACTATCTGAAAATTAAGTCAAATAAACCACACAGAGACACAGCATTTTTTTTTTTTCCTACATAATTGCCTCTCACTTCTTTATGAAAGCAGGCTGGTGTGAGATGTGATACATTATCAAAACACCATAAATCAGTTTCCTTTATTTTGGCTGGAACGAAGCATTCTCAAAAATTTCAGCCACACTCTGCCCAGCCTTCAGCAGTCTGTATGACAGCCAGTCGTCAACACGATTACCAAGTCTGCACTCTCTCTCGCTCCAGCATGTTTTACCTATCAGCAGTAAATATTATGATTTAGTATCTCCTGACCTAAGGACTTCATGACAAAATATTAAATATCATCTTGCTCACAGCTCGCATAAAATTTTAATAAACACATTCCTATGTGTTTTGTCATTGGCTCTACACATGGTTCTGTTCTTTCAGCTTGCACGTTTAGGGGTCTGAACAAGAACTTGAGAAATCGTCTTAGAATCACAGAATCATAGAACAGGCTGGAAAAGACCCTTGGGATCATAGAGTCCAACCATTAACCCTACACTACAAGTTCACCCCTAAGCCATATCACCCAACACCACATCTAAGCGACACTTAAACACATCCAGGGATGGCAACTCAACCACCTCCCTAGGCAGCCTGTTCCAGTGTCTGACCACTCTTTCGGTGAAGAATTTCTTCCCAATGTCCAGCCTAAATCTATCCTGTTGCAACTTGAAACCATTCCCCCTGGTTCTGTCCCTAATGACCTGTGAGAAGAGACCAGCACCAACCTCTCTACAATGTCCTTTCAAGTAATGGTAGAGCATGATGAGGTCCCCCCTCAGCCTCCTCTTCCTTAGACTGAACAGTCCCAGCTCCCTCAATCGCTTCTCGTAAGGTCTATTCTCCAGGCCCTTCACCAGCTTTGCTGCCCTTTTCTGCACTCGCTCCAACACCTCAATATCTCTCCTGTACTGAGGTGCCCAAAACTGAACACGATACTCAGGGTGTGGCCTCACCAGTGCTGAGTGCGGGGGGACAATCACCTCCCCACTCCTGCTGGTCACACAATTTCTAATACAAGCCAGGATGCCGTTGGCTTTCTTGGCCACCTGGGCACACTGCTGGCTCACGTTCAGCCAGCTGGCCATTAGAACATCCAGGTCCTTTCCCGCCAGACAGCCTTCCAGCCACCCTTCCCCAAGCCTGTAGCGTTGCATGGGGTTAACTTTTTATGCGTCCTAACTTTTACAATAAATAATTAGCAAGCATACACACACATTTGTGCTACACACACTTACATGTGCACATTCCCTCATATTATATTTGGTAAGACCAAATCAAAACATATTATCATTATCTTCAGCCAAGCTGTTTTACATACCCTGTTTTTTCTCTTCCCAGAGAACAGGAGTTCTAAATGTCAGAGGAGCAAAACCAACTCCCACACAACTTCAGATAAGCACTGTAGCTCTCTGAACTTCTTGGGAAGGTTGAAAGAAACAGCTTAACAAGGTTTGCACTCTGAAAACTGCACAAAGGAGGGGAAAAAACCCCCATCTCCCCAAGGAAAACTATTGGCTGATTTATTTCTTAGCCTGGAAACCCTACCTCTGTGTTAGTTATGTGTTTATCACAGTGTTATATCATGAGAAATTGCTTTTCTGAGCTTTTTTTAATTACAGGAGTAGAAAATAAAATCAGAATAACAAGCTAGGTAAACACTGACATATCTACACTTATCTACAACAGAAACTCTATTTTTTTTAACTAAGAGTGAAGCAATCATTAATCTACATGCTAGTCTAGCATTCAGCACTATTACAAGTTTCACATTTCTCTCACCAAAGTAAGCGTATTCCTTTCTTCTCCTGCTCTCCTGGTTTTCAGTATGCCAATAAGGCAAATAAACTCCTAGCACTACTTTATTGGCTTTATTCATCTGATCCATTGTAATTTGGGGGGTTAACTTCTATGCTAAGACTTTAATAACAACAAATCTAAAGAGAATAGAAGTATTTCTTAAGCTCCACAAACATATGAATCATTAAACAAACATATTCTCTGAATAAGGCACAACCCAGCAGGGCTGCTACACATCCACACTTCCTTCAATATTAACATTTTAATAGGTGATGACTGATCATAACATCAGGAATTCAAATGCACAGACAAAGGCTGCACAGCAGTGAGCAGCCTCCACTGTACGTAAAAAGTGAACATGGTTTATCAAAGCAAAATTCTCTCTTGATCCTCTCTTGGGAGATTAAGCAGAGAAAAATTTTAATCAGTCTCAGTGGTGGTATCTACTACGGGAAATATATGACAAATCAAAACTAACCAGAATGCCTCACACGTCAAACTAAAAGGCAAAAGGGGTAAAAGAAACGAAGAATGAATAAAAAGTTTTTCAGGAGCAGGAAGCTTAAAAAAAACAACCCAAACCCAACCCCCAACAAACAACAACAAAAACCCATGAAAAAACACACCTTATGTGACACGCATATACCTGTAAAACTGAAAGAACTTTAGAACAAACATCCTAATGCCTCCTTTCTAAGTTTCCTTTATTACGGTAGAGGGGAAAAGGGAAAGAGTAAAGATCTGAATTCTGTGAGTCAGTACCAGAAAATATATTGGGGTACAGTCTTATGTTGCCTACTCATCCCTCTCATCTTTATCTATGCTCCCCAGAAGGTGAGCATTTGAAAACATGCTCAATTAATTCAGTTAGCTGTATTTACATTTTGACTCAGCCACCTGCATCTCCTACTGCAGTACCCTACCATCCCCTCCTGAAAAACACACTTCATTTCCTTTCAAGCATGCTCCAACAGCCAGTGCCTTTTCACCTGTTGGGCACAGGTGGCTCCTAGCATGTCTCAAATACCATCTCCAAATCACTTCAGTACTGCCTTGGAACAACTTTTATGAGCGAAATTTAGTATGAGTACTTACAGAATACCTTCAAGTCCCAAATCTTTTAAAACAGTAGAAAAGAACCTAACTTTCTTCTGCCTTCAGACCAGTGCCAACAGCACTTAAGGTTTCAAAGAAGTAAGGACTTCATTTGGGACCATGGCTCATAATATTCATTAAGGAAACATGCAGACAAAAAAGATAATGTGGTGACTACTTCTGCTAAAATTCTCTTAACAATGAAAGCAAGAGGAAAGTACAGCTATTATCTTTATAATTAGAAAAGCAAGACAAGTCTATGGTGCCCATGCAATGGCATCATGCAAATTGACAGGATTCTAAAACCTCAACCTACACACAGACACTTCTCTCTTACAAATCAAGTAAGTTAAACTATAGTGTCTTGCCCGGATATCAATAGTGAAATTAAAACCTGGCTTTTAATTGCTACCATGTAAATGTTACTCTGGTTTAACTATAGCAGCATAATAAAAATCACAGTGCTGTTTCCTTTGGAACATTTCCAAGTGTTGGCCAAATAAAACTTATTTGTTTTGAGGGTTTCCCTTAAAGCTATGTGCCTGTTCAAATTTTTACTTCTTCCATCCTCCATCTGCAGATTTAGCAGTTGTAACAACGGCTGGGCAGCTAAGCAGCTGTAAAAGACAGATGCCCATTTCTAGAAAATAGCTTCCCAGTAAAAAAAACAAAACAAACAAGGTCTGCAGCAAGTTTTCATAGATTTTGCAATTATAAGATTTTACTCTGCAACCTGGCACCAACTGGAGACCTGGCTTTTACACTGTGCTTCTGTTGAACTGCAGATCCTCTCAAAGTTAGCTCTCTCGTTCAGTTTTGACAAGGAAAAATCCTTTGAAAAACAATGTTCTGCCACATTATTTTACTAATTCTTTATGTTGGTTCATGTGTTCTTTCCAGTGTCAACACTTATTAAAAGGAAAGCTTTAATACCAGACATTAATTAGAAACACGTTTCATTTGTATTGTATCACCAAGATAAAACTGACCCAAATTCTGTATGTCTTAGACACCGATGATCACGCTTGAAACAGAATGATCTAACTAAAATATGGAAATTACAGTATAAGCCTTCTCATATAAAAACCCGATCATGGTAGTGGTTTTAGTCATCAGAAAAGGAGAGGAAATAAAAATACCCAACCTGTTCATACTGGTCCTTAGGGGTCCTCTTAGCTTTCTCAAGTTATTTACAATTGGCTTATATTAGAGGAGTCTAAAAATGTCTTTACATCTTTTAGCGAGCTAAATTTATTAGGGTAAGAGCATTTGCAGCTTCTGTTGACTTTAATTGCATTGTTGTGGGCATTAAGTTGCTCACAAAATTCAGCCCACTTATTTCAGTATCTAACTATAGGCCGTGTATCAACACGGAAGAGCTGCTAATTGAAAACAGCTCTCACAGTGCCCAAAGTTAAAACACAGTGATGTAAGGAAAGAAGCACTGGTTATTTCTCAACGCTGCCGTGATATTTCTCCTCTTCATCTCCGCAGTTCATGGGGAATTTTGCAAAAGGATTCAGCTTGCAAAGTAGCAGAGAGAAACATGCAAGGAAACCTCCTTCTGGAAGGAGATAAGGTAAGAACGTTATCAAACAAAATCAACAGACCTAACAGGAACAAAACACTCAGAGATGCCAGAAAATGCAAGGGAGAAATAAAGTTCTTTAAAAAAATAAATAATAATTTGAAGTACCAGTACTGTTTTGCTACAGGGACTAACATACACCGCAAATAAGTACACCAGTAACAGAAAAATATATGAAACAAAGCCAGGAGAGATTTTATATCTTGAAGACAACCATGCCAGGTTTCACTGTTTCAAAAACAATCCAAGACTTTCGATGCAGCAACGGGCTATGAACAAATGACTGCAGAACGCAAGGAACGACTTAAAACCTGTTTTACCATATGTACAGTAATTGATTGCGAACGTATGAAAATGTAATACCCTCAAACTCCACTCAGAGCATCCTCCTCTTACAGCAAACATGCTGGCAGGGCACATGTTCTCCTTCGCGACACACGCAGTAATGATGTGTTACAAGCGGTAATTGCTCCTGCACACGTATAAAAGCACATTGTGCCGTAACCCCAGGAAGATGGCATGTGCTAGAAAGAGCAACACCTACAGCTGAACACTGTGACTCTTAACAGCAGCTGTAAGAAAGAGGATGAAGAAATTAACACTTACCACCTGCACATTAGCAATACAAAAATGTGTTCCCTGTGGCTGGAGAAGTGTTTGCAAATGCTCAATTCTCACCACAGGTACTCCAGTGCAATCACCTCCAAACTTTTTGATCTTGCACTTCTTGCGGTAAAAAATATTCTGAGTATGCATCCTGATACACCTGTATTTATTCATGTATAACTTATGCACATGCATGACCGAAGTTCTAATATTTTCATCCTGCACCCCAGTGGATCATCTCACTCACCCCACTCGGGAGACCGCTGCTGTGAACATCCACACCAAAATTCTGGAGGCTCTGAGCTCACTAGTATAGCTAGGCTCTTGCTAATAGAGATGAAAAGTCGATCTTACCAGAGGCGGTGGTGGAGGGGGCCCTCCAGAAGGTGGTGGAGGCGGTGGAGGAGGAGGCGGTGGTGGTGGCACAGGCATCCGTTAAGGTTTCTAGCTTCACGCAGTTATGAAAAATATAGCCAAAGCCTATGTCCTTGAGGGGAAGGAAGGGAGGAGAGAGGAAAGTGAGGATTAAAAAAAAAACAAAAAAGGAAAAAAAAAGTAAGAAGAAAGAAGAGGAACGTGTTTATACACCGTAAGCTGAAGATCAGTCAAATTTCTAGTTCTCAGCAGACTGAAGACTTTTATATTGCACCGCTTCCAAAACTACAGTACGAACAGTCTCATTATGGTTATCTGATGACAACACTCATCTAAAGAGCAAGCTCACAGATCTGGACATGTGCCATGAATACCAAATGCATAGATGCCAGCTCGTCCAGCTTTAACTCTTATGCCTTGCCTTAATCTAGCCCATAGGCCTGGAATGCAATTCTGCGGAAAATAAATCACAGACAACCATATGTAGACACTCCTGCTGGGACAAAAACTCCATTAACTTTAAACCAGAGGTTTGCTGCTCTATGGACAGAGCAAGGAACTGGACTTGCTCCAATGTTAAAAACAAACAAACAAAAAAGGACATGATTGAATAATAAATGAAGAAATAATTCTACAAACTAAAGCTTCTATTACCAACCAGCAGCATGTAAGGACTAGACAGTTCAAGTATTAAAGTCACGTGTGCTTCTCCTGCCGCTTTTAAATGTCAACTTTCCACACTTCTTTAGTAATACACTGACAAAAAAGACACTTATCTTCCAAAAAAAAAAAAAGCTATATGCTTTTATTTGTGTGTTATTTAAATCTCCTGCAGAATGACAGTCACTGATTTTTCATCTCTAACCCAGCCATCAGCACAACTGCATCCCCTCTCAGTCTGAAGTCATCTGCAAAGTTAAGAAGCAAGCCCTGTATTTCATCAGTAAAATTGCAAATGGAAGTACTAGGCAGTGCCAAAGAGAGTCCTTTGCAACCCATACTTGTTAACTTCTTTTATTTTGATAGTGTCTCTTGGATAAATCCTTTGAAGATGGTTTTACATCTAGGTTTATGTCTACCCTGTCATGACTGTCATCCGACACTCTTCACAACATCAGGTGAAACGGTGTCAAGTCCCACAATAAGGCAAAATATAACATCTGCTATTTCTTTCCTTTCTGTAAGGCTTTATCTTAGCAGGAAATTACATTCAACACGTGCTCTTTATACATCGTTGTAGACAGTAATTTGTTTTCCTGTTTCTTCTAAGCATTTAGAAACATTTTACTCATTTTGTTGGTTTCCTAGAAGTGGATGTTAAGTTGAAAGGACCACAGTTCCCAGGCTCTATTCCCCTTGTCCCTCCCTTCTTTTCTAAAAGCAGGCACTCTGTCCTTTTCCAGCTGTCTGAAACCTTTTGGTCAAGTAATTTAAGAATCGCTTGGGTAAGCAGGAGGCATGACACAGTTAAATCTGGAGAACATCAGGAGAGAAGACAGAAACGAGGCAAATCACTGCCTTTAGGGGAATACTTGGCCGTTTTGTTAGAGAGGCAAGAAAGCTAAAACATACGTGCAGCCTTGTCCACTTCCTACCTAGTGTACATAAACAATATCCAGATAAGATCTAAGTATTTTCCTTTTGCTGTATCTTGTAAAGTACTTTACGTGAGATGAGTCAAAAACATAAATATGCAGAGCCTCTGCAAGACTTACCTTCTCCCTTGCGAGACTGCGATGCACAGGACAAGCGTATCAACGCACTCTGGATCTCTAACAGAATTGGTTACGATCACTTCAATCATGGCTTAATGAAGTTTTCCAAGAGAGCTGGCATCACAGCATCTCCACCGTTCCACCCTCATTGCTGCCCTATGCAAAAAGCTGTTATCAGAAGACATCTCTTTTCCTCAGCTAAGTCATTCAAAAACACAGACATAAGGAGAATGAGTCTTCCCTGCTAATAATATGTTTCGGGTTAGTATCTTCCTACCCTGCAATACAGGCCTTTTGTCTTCATTAAAGATTTAGATTGGGAAATATGCTCTTAGTCAAATTAGAAAAAAAATACAACCCACGCTTCTGTGGCAGACCATGTGTACGGCAGCAGGAGGTAAAGTACACTGGAGGCGAGCAGCAGTGGGAGAAAGGAAATGTGAACTGGCTCTTGGTATTTAGAAGTCACAATCTAAAATGAGATCAGATGACTTTTTCCAGCTGCCTCTCCCACCAGCACCCATTTCTCCAAGTTCCAGCACCAGAAACTATGTGGACATCTACAACCCAAAATTTGCTGCAGAGGAAGTTTTCACTTCACCATGCATCCCACTTCCCTGTCCTGATTCCTCTTGGCCAGTGACAGAGGAGAAGAATGCATTTTGAGGGGGCTATAATCCACAACCTTTGAATGAAATATTGGAAATGCCCTACAGTTTTCCTCCCATGCTGTTTAAAATCCGCTACAAATGAACTATCTTCTGGAAAATTCTTTGTATGTGCTTTCCTATGTCTCTTATCGCACACTCAGAAGCTCAATGTCCTAACCTTGGTGTGCTTTTGTAAACTCAGACAAATTCATGTGTTCTTACATCAGTACAGCGTGAAAGTGATCACATCTAATACACAAAGAACCATTTTCCACACAAATGTTCTGTTGGTTCAAGAGGACTTTGGAAGAAGGAGTGTGTAAGGTCCTGCACCTGGGTCGAGGCAATCCCAAGCACAAATACAGGCTGGGCAGAGACCAAATTGGGAGCGGCCCCGAGGAGAAGGACTTGGGTGCGTTAGTTGATGAGAGGCTCAACGTGAGCCGGCAGTGTGCACTTGCAGCCCAAAAAGCAAACCGTGACCTGGGCTGCACCAAAAGGAGTGTGACCAGCAGGTGGAGGAAGGCAATTCTGCCCCTCTGCTCTGCTCTGATGAGGCCTCACCTGGAGTGCCGCATCCAGTTCTGGAGCCTGCAGTACAAAAAGGACATGGATCTGCTGGAGCGGGTCCAGAGGAGGGCCACAAAGATGATTAGAGAGCTGGAGAACCTCTGCTATGAGGACAGGATGAGAGAGCTCGGGTTATTCAGCTTGGAGAAGAGAAGGCTCCGGGTTGACCTAATAGCAGCCTTCCAATACACAGAAGGAGCCTACAGGAACGCTGGAGAAGGCCCTCTAGTGATAGGACAAGGGGCAATGGCCTGAAACTGCAAGAGGGTAGATTTAGATTAGGTATAAGGAAAAAATTCTTCACCATGAGAGCGGTGAAGCACGGGAACAGGTTGTCCAAGGAGGTTGTGGATGCCCCATCCCTGGAAGTGTTCAAGGCCAGGTTGGATGGGGCTCTGAGCAACCTGGTCTAGTGGGAGAGAGTGTCCCTGCCCACAGCAGGGAGGTTGGAACGAGATGATCTTCAAGGTCCCTTCCGACCTTCACCATTCTATGATTCTGAGTGCAGTCACTCACACAGGCAGACACTGACAGCAAAGAAGGACTGCATGTAGATAAAGGTAGGCATCTTCAAACTAACTTAGAATAAAAAATAAAATCGGCTGAATCTCTTCTGTATTACTGCCCCTATCCCACATGGTTTGTATTTAAAGGAAATTATGGAGATGGCAAAACTTTGAATATACTAACACATGTTATTTGGAGGCTCCTTGGTTAAAGGCTGTATTTCATTTGCCTCTTTCCCTCCACTGTTACATTGCTAGTTAAAATACAGTTGGCAGTTTCAGAAAATAGCTTCGGAACGCATCAGGGTTATGGATTTGCACATTGTAAGCTAAACAAATTCTGAATTAAACCCAAAAAAGGAGTATTGCATCGATCAGTTCCAGTGTCTGTTAAGAGCCAGACTAGAGGGAACTGCCACAAAATGTCCTTGAAGTACATGTGTCCTTTCTCCTCTAAACATACCTATTTATAACTGGAAGAGAAGGGTCTGAACTATCCCTGGGGGACAGCAACAAAAAGATACAGTTTAAAAAGTTGGCATTAGGTGGAGGGGAGAAGCCTGCATGTTTAGCCTCAGTTTTCTCAGGCAAAAAGTAACATAAATCTTCCCATGACTTGCACATCACAGAACAGGATCAGGCCCAACAATCGCAAAATTTATTGGGAAAAAAAAAAGGAAACTCCCAAGCCCTGCTTTTTCTAGTCCACCTCCCTGCTAAAGCAAGGTTGTATATTTTTCTTTAGTGCTTTCTGAAGTCTAATTTTAGGTGTCCCAAATAATGTGGCTTGTATTATTTCCCTTGTGAAGGTCTTTCACAGTCAAATTAGTTCAGACTGCCTGACACTCAGCCTAATTTCTCCTTTTCCCAGTTTGATCCCATTTGCACTCCACTGCAGATGACTCTACCTTGTACCAAGCAAAATAGTCTCTCCTATCCCTCAGCATCAGCTCTGTGAAACACAGGAATTAGAATTCAGAAGCACATTTGCAAGGACTTGCTATACTTTTTGAGCTCTTTTACTTCTCACAAGGCACCCCATCAGTCAGTGAACATTATTACTGTTCTCTGATCTCAAAACAATTGGTCTTTTTTTGTTCCCTTGTTCAGGTTAATTCTAAAACCGGTAATTTCAGGTGTCACAGATGGTTTCTTGCTTCTCACAGTGCGTGGTTGAACAGCAGCTGGGTTTAAGAACACGATGCATTCCTCAAACTCCAAATTTCTGAAGGCCCAAATAAAGTCTTCACCTACACTTTCATTTTGAAGTGTCAAGACAAGATAGAATAGGTGAAGATTTTCTTCTTCATGGACTGCTCTCTCAGTCCTGTCCTGGATTTACCCGTGGTAAACTCAATACCTCTGCCTAAGCTTTTCTGTAGATTTGGTCTCACCTTGCCCAGCTACCAGACGTAGACAAGCTCTGATCCAAGCACTCCCTTCTGAAGTGTCACTGCCACAGGGCTGGCCTCACACCAAGACAAAGCCCTGCTGGGAGCACAGAGACACACTAGGAAACAACTCCATTTCGGATAGCAGCTGACATACTGATGCTCAGCAGAATCAGCACAGGTCTGCCTGCAAAGGCTGTGCTAAAATACTTCCACCTGTCATGGAAAAGGAAGGCATGAAACAGCTATGCCTTCAATTTAGAACAATGTCTGCAAGGGGAAAACACAGAGGAAAAAATAGTAATCACATTTATACACGAAAATATTTTTTAACTAGCATCATTTTTTTTTATATGGCTACAGTCCTTAGGTCTTCAGGTGGCACAGTCACTAACATGAAACAACACGCTTGGAATTGAAAATGCAACCCTTTTAATCCGTTTGCAGAAATGACTGCAAAGTAACTGAATTGTTATTACTGGATTTGCAATCACTGCAACTGTGCACTCTGAGGTAGGGAATTCAGCTTTGGTGAAATTTACAGAATATTTTTGATTCAAAGTGAAGGCTGGAGTATATATTTCATAGGTGCGTGGAAAGCTTATCTAATATCACGCAGAATTGTCTTATTTTCTTGGTTTAAAACAAGAAAAAGTCAACTGCAAATTCTGGTTTTAACTTTTAATTAGCTTTTATGAAATCAAATATGATTTCCCCATTAACTATACTGTTCGGAGTTAATAGCTTAAGCCCTTATGTTTTAACAGATAAAGAAAAGAATTCCAAAATTACACAGCAGAAACAGCATCAATAAGCATCTGCTCAACTTTCATGATCTGAAAAGTGGACAATGAGCTGAATTGTGCCCCCATTTGCTCCTGTCAAACACCACCAAAGAACAGCTGAAATCACTGCTACAAGCACACCACAGACCTTGGAAAGACAGGACAACACATGTAGAGGCAAAGGAGTCAAGAGTAGATGTTTGTTACACATATAAATTTTCCTACTGTCACACAACTGGAAAGGGCTTGGAAAAAGTCTTTTTAGCATGAACCGCTTTAGATTACATTTAGATAATTATACCCGAATCAAATCATATTTGGTTTTTAAGCATCAGGTGCTACATTTTTTCTGCCATTTTCAGTGTGGCTGACTTGCTGTGTTTCAAGAACTGAACAAAGAAGACTCAAGGCAGAGCCTCTGAGTATCATCACAATCTCTTTCTTCTCTGCAAAAATAACCTTGTCCACAAAAAAATGGATACCTCTGCTGTATTTGAGGGATTTAAGAGCAGTGCAGAAGAGTTGAACTGCTACCACCTTCTTTTACAGAAGAAAGGGAAACACTCGTTTACATATCCATCTCACTATATATATATTTGAAGACATTCACACATATATTCCTACAGCTGACTAATAAAGCATTTCATCATTTCCTAAGTGAGAGTACCTGAGCTATATACGATTTACGAGAGAAATTGCTGCTTTCAGTCGCCATTTACATCACTGCAACTAAAGTTAGAATCTGGCTTTTTCTATCCCATCGAAATGTACGAACCCTGAGGGCTCTTCACCCACTTCATATCGATGCAACACTCTAAAGCAGCATTTGTCTCCGCAGGCTCTGTTGGATTGTCTCACAGCACATAACAATATCCTGCATTTAAGCCAAGGAACGTAAGTTCTCATCTTGGACTATTTCCACCAGGTTTGATCCAGCCAAGGGCTGCATCCCCTTTCTGCCTGAAAAAGCAGCAGGACTCTTACTCTGTCAGGAGCCTGATAACACTGGGACAAACTGGCCAGGGCAGACCTAGCACAGATGACAGGAATCTGAACAGGCCTTGCTTCCATGTGCGCTGTGGGCAGATCTCTGCTGGGTTCCCCGTGGTGCGGAGGCTAGAAATTAAAGCACTGTGTCTTGACAAAACTCCCTTCAGAGGCAAAGCTGCGCAGATGACCTCGCGTCTCCGTACAGGACTATTTCAGGGTGTACCTTCCCCTGCTCCATGAGGATCTGCCATACAAGACCAATTGCTGTTAAGGGAGCAGAGTCAGAGAATTTTACATCCTCTTTTAAACAAGAAGAGAAAAGAACAACAGGTAAGAGGAAGAAATACATTAAGCCTACTGTAGTGTTAACCTAAAGAGTCCAAAGACAAATGGGCTAAATTAGAAGCAATCAGGACTTGCACAAAACCAGCACTTTGCAGAGGAAACAATTTCTGCAAAGGGCTGCTTCCTTGAAATATACCCTAACATCCACACAAAGACAGACACCGCCTGTTTCACTGCCAGATACGTAAACAATGGCAAATTTGATATACAGTCATCAGCGAAGTTAATCATTGGCCTAAGCTAAAGTGCGTGCAGCTCAGTGCAAGTTCAAGGTCACGGCCACATGCTGAAGACAACTCTTTCACACTCCTCAAGAGTTTCAGCATAACCAGCGCTTGAGCTCTCTTAGTAGAGACATTCTGATGTTTCAAATTAACAATTTCAAGCTTTGTGATCTCTTCAGAGAAGTACATTGTATGTGTCCACATAATTATTAATAAGGTATTTCTTCATAGTTACTCATACATTTATTTGCTATCATTCATATAAAATAGAGATATTTTCAAGGTATACCCATACACAGAATGGTTTACACCAAAGAAATTCCTAAAGTTGTTTCATCAATTCCCCTAGTAAAGTTTTGCTTCCCAATTAAGTAGCTAACATCAAAACAGAAAACCCAAACAAAGCAGTACTCAGAATCTTGCTTTTTTTGTATTTGCTATGCACCACTCAACAAATCTGTCTTCAAATGCCAGTCAAGTGAAAAGAATTTGCAAACTTAGGAGTCACATTTTATGCTCGTTTTGCGCTCCAGTTTTCACTTTTACCAGTCTGGATCTGGCCCTTCGCTTTCTTTACTTCCCTCTGTGAAAATGCCTCTACTTTTCTAGTGGTTTACCAGCCTTTCCATTCCCTCTCTCCACTCTCTTCACCATTGACCTCACCCATTGCCTGCTGCAGATGCAAGGCAAGATAAATGGAGACAACTAATTTAAAAGGTAGATTTGTCTGCCCTGGGGAAAGAAACACTGCACATGGTCTAAAAGTAAATAACTCTGCACGATCACACCAGAGGTTCAGCACAGGTTGCTTGTACTGAGAAAACCAGAAGAAATGTAGAAGTAGGCTGATCCAGCTCTGAACAAAAACAAAAAAGAAAGAAATGTGATTCTAAGAGGTACCAAGAGATATATCCTGACTAGAGCTGATGCTAGTGCCAGTGTGTCATGCCTCACTGGATGGACAGGATAAAAGACTGAAATACTGTAGAAAAACGAGCCAAAACAGTCTGGGCAGAGGAAAGCAGGAGAGCAACCACAGTGTAAGCTCTGCAGCTACACCGGGTCTTTGCAGTTCCTGGTACAGCTTGTTCTGAGCCAGCTCAAGTATCCCCACACAGCGCTGCATCATTTATCCTACTGCTAAGTCAATGTAAACTCATGATGATCGCTTGATCCAAGAATATTTTGTACAATCCGCTTTTGCATAATTTCCTTGCTACTTAGTCATTTGAAAGCTAAAAACGTCTTTCATTCTGCACTGAATGCCCTGTTGGGCCCCACATCTGTCACTCACAGCATGCTATAGTCTCCACCCCCTCTGTCAATTTACTAATTGAAGGACTAATTCATCTCTTGTTAATTTTTATGTTGAATTTTCCTTTGTTTTCTGTGGAAGCAAAGTCAGTTCTTTAGGGTTTCATTGTTAAAATACTCAAGTAAATACAAGCTGCAGTAGCACAAGTAACACTACTAACATGTCTGAAGCTGTCTGCACTTGTACCACTGATCAATTGAAGCAACTTTCTGCCCAAATTCTAGGCAGAATTTGACAGATTTTTTTGCAGTGATTCACGTATCCTCAAGAGCAGCAAACATTTCCTCTGAAGATAAGTTGCTAAAAAAACATTCTGCTTTCCTGATACATAAACCTGGCTTGCCTCTTCTGTGCCTCGTGATTTTCTTTATGTGCCTACTCAACTAACACAGTAGATCTATCGATTTTGTACAGGTACAGTATTATTTCTTTTCTTCTTTAGCACGTAATAAAAGTGTTACTGACTTGGAGAAAAGCCCAAAACCTGCCAGGACTATTTTATATGCAAGCAGTAGCTCTGGTGCATATACATTTTTCACGGCACAGAACTATGCCATTTAGAAAAGCAATAACATAATACCTTTCAAACGAGAATACGAAGGAGGAACAAAAGATTCCAAGACCTCCCTTGTGATCCACTACCATGTTCTGCTCTCCTCTTTCTTCCTTTTTTTGTTACTTACAATGAAGAGCGTAAAACATGATATAGTAACTAGAAAAAGTTAAATGGTACAATGGTCATTTGCAGACCTGCGTAGAGCTTGTGAAAGGGACGAACACAAAGGGGTTACTATCTCTAAACTCATTTATTCACTCGGTTCATCTAGAAGGAAGCATTTTATCTCTATCTGAGGAATCAAGCAGAAGGACTGTAATTTCTAGCCCATGCTTTAATTTATCAAGGCAGACGTTGCAGTTGCCATCAGTGTAAATGAAGGATACAGCACATCCATTACACAGAAGCTGCAGAGCAGACACAGGAGGTAGTTTTCTTAGACACTTGTAAGAGCAGTGTCAGGATTGAGCAAGCGCTTTCACGCTGAATTTTCTGTCCTTAGGTTTAGCAAACTTCATCTTGCAGGGACCTTTGGTCCAGCTTTCCTCTGCTTTTCACTTTGCATTATCAGTGATACTGTAGCTACAGCATAGTTGTTAATGTCCCTCTCCTCTGCCTGGGCTGGCTACAGACCCATCCTCATGAGGGAGGGTTGTACACCCGTGCCTAACGATGGGGGGAGGTGACACAGGGTCAGCGCAAAGAAGAATCAGGCTCCCCATGTGTGATCTAATTCGAGAGAGGTATTTCTGGTAGTCTAAAGGAAATCCATTTCAGCTGTTGTCTCAATTACCAAGGCATGGAAACATGCTTCTCACACCTTACAAAAACTGTTCAGTTGTTTCAGATATTTTCAAAGCAATCCAAAGGCAGCTTTACAGTTGTCACGTATGTAATACTAAATGTGTCCATTCGACAATACTCAGAAGTCAAATAAGGTGGACATATTCAAAAGAATACAATCTTGTCCAAAAATACACTCTTTTTCTCTCCGATTTGGAAACCCCAAGGACATTTTTCCTGTTTGCAAATATAGCACTGTTTACATCACTTCCCACCCTGGCTGCAAAGCCACTGGACAACCCTGATGCAGAATGACCACAGATGAAAAGCCCCATTATAGTTTTGCTACTATAAGCCAATTTTCAGAAAGCTTCAGTCTTTCAAAGAGAGTGACTACTTTGTGTAAGAGCACAGACTAATTGAGGAAGATCCGTAACAGTGGCAAAGGCATTCCAGAAAGCTGTATCTCAAAACTGCACAGTAGTCGCTAGTAATTCAGGGTACTGAAGACTTTCAGACAAAAGAATTTACTGGATACTATAGTTCATTATTATGTTTATTTAGATATTAATTTTATATATACTCTGCAGAAGCTAGGAATCTTTATTCTCATGCAAAGCCAAGTGTTTTCCCAAAGCAATCATCTGCTTCAACTCTCCATCTGTGAGCTCATTTATTAGACCTCAAAAGGTATAGCATAAAATATCCACATAATAATGTAGCAGATGCTCACACACATCCAGTAACTTACCGAAGCTGAGGGTAAAAGACCTGAAATAAGCTAGTCCAGTCCCACTTGCTTTTGAGAACTGAACAGAACTTGTCCCAGTCACTGAGCACAGAGAAGAAAAGCTTCCACTGAGGCAGATGCTTCTGAAAAGTCATGTAACTCTTACAGATGAGTTATGACCAACAAACATACAAAGAAATTTGATGCCAATCTTTTAATTGCTCTGCTTCTCTTTAGAGCTAGGATATTTTAGAATACTAAACTATTGAATACTTAAATCATCTAATATTTATTTTAGATACAAAATATTAAATCATGTTATTAAACTCTGAAGCTTCTAACATCTATCTCTTAAAATGTGCAAATATTTTTCTATTTGTTATGTATACTGTTTTCAGTTCAAGGTTTTCTTTTCAGAGGACAATGAACTTCCAAAAATACTGACCTTATTAACGAACAAAAGTATTCTCTTTAAGTATAAAGAGCACCTATGTGGATCTATGCTAGTTCTGTTAAGACATTCAGCAAACATTGCTGACTTTTATGGTGCAATTACTGAGATGTGACACTGCTACGTTTTGATGTACTGTTTTGGTCTTTTTTTTTTTTTTTAAAAAAAAATCTAAATACTTTCTGCAAGTTCAGATTTAGTAGTCATTATGCACACCATCCTAGCACAGCCCTTCCTGACGTACTGCAGTAACAGAAATTGAAATGTAACAGGATCTTTTTTTATATTTCCTTTCTGAGGTGCTGAAGAAGAGAAAAAGGACTGAATTGCTTTGTAGCATACTATATGATTCGATTAATACAGTCAAATGTTGCTCTTTGCAGTGCACTAGAATCACAGAATCAGAATCCCAAGTGTATCTCAATCATTTTCAGGAACAAATCCAAACCAAAACTGATTTGAGCACAGCAGCTAATGAATTAAGCTTTATGTCTGCCCCTAAGCAAGCAAAGTCAGTATGCAAAGCTGATCAAACTATTTATACACCCCTCTCTGCAGAGAATGTATATCCTTGTTTTAAAAATAAATAAAATCAAGTTTCACACTTATATTGCAAGCTGGTACAGGCACCTGCACTTTTCTACAATTTTATACACTGCTTAGCCTACTGGAGCCTCAATTTTAATAAGATGTTGTAGATAACACTGAAAAATGTTTAATAACAATGTCACCGTAACATCAAAGGGGGCTGAGCCCCATTCCCTGATCAGGATCTTCCACAGAAAAAGAATTGACTCTCACAGAATTTCTTCCTGGTTATGAGTGCAACCCACATTTTGCCATCATCATCTACTGCAAAACATCCAAAGCATCCTATCAGTGACAGGAAACAAAACACACTTACACGATCCTCTTCAAGGGTCCCACACTGAGCTTCTCGTATGTTACCTCATACACGGAAGTTGGTAACTGACAGCAAAGCAGGCTGAAACTTTCCACCTCACGTTGGGCAATGTCCCTTAGGAGCCATGGGTGGCAGCAGCGTCTGCGCTGCCGGCACATTCCAGCCAGGACACCGCTTTGGGTCACTGGTCCACGCTATGAACAGGAACCATCCTCACACATACATGTACCTAACACGTGTCCCAGCTCAGACTGCCATCACAGAATAAAGTTGTGTTTATTTGCTTGATCACTTTCTCTGAGGCTTGTGTTTTGTACAAAGGACGTGAGCTGAAGATCTCAGCAACGATTATACAAGCACACGTTGTTAATTGAATGGGAGTTTGCGCTGGATACGCGGAGAAACTGAAAAGACTGTATCAGGAAGCCGTTCAACGAATAGATTCACGCAGCGTGCGTGACAATGGGTTATCACTGTCACCACAATTTCACCAATATTTCACTGTTTGAAACAGCAGAAGCACCTGCAAATTTTAGCCCATAAACACAGACTGTCCCAAGAGTGTTCCGTGTCGAAATCGTCAACTTTCACATCTCAGTGTCTTCTCTCCCAAATCAGATTTCTTTCGCTACCTTTCAGAAACCTCACTTAGTAATATTCCACTTTCAGTAACCAATGCAAAAAAGGCTTGCTGGCCTCCTGTGGCCTTCCTATTCCTACAACTCCTGAGCGACACAAACACCCCCTGCCCTCACTCCTTGCATGGTCTGTGACATAACCCGGGTCTTTGCTCTGCCTTTGCAAACTCCAAGCGTATCCTAAGAACAGTCTCTCGTTACCCTTCACCAACACACTCCTTGTCACCCTGCAGTAGCGTCAACAAGCTGATGTGAAAGCGACAAGATTTTAGTCTCATTTTGACCCGTGTTAATTACTCTTTAATCTTTGAGAGCTTCTTTACAACACTTCTCCAGCATTCCCCCCCTGCAATAGGTACGTAAACAACACACCAAAACCTTGACTGTTACTCAAGCCCCGTTTTTCTCACCTGACCTATTCCAGCACATCTGTTTCCAGGACAAAAACTAGGAAAAAAGTTCCTCTTACCCACCGCCGCTTGAAAACACCCCCTCGTCCTTCACCGAAGAGCAGCACTAGGCGAAACCGGCACCAGCCGCGCTTCCTCCAGCGCTGTGAGGAAGCACATCCCCAAGGCTTGGCGGGGGGGAAATCCCCGTGTCCCCCCCTCGTCCCGACGCTGCTCGGCACCGGGATCTGCCCGGACAGGCGCCGGGGGAGCGGGGCGGGCACCCCGGGGCCAGTTAGCAGCCGCGGCTGCAACTTCGTCGGCCGACTCGTCTCGGTCCCCGCGGGGGGGTCAGCTCTGGCCTTCAGGCCGCCTCGCCCACCGCCGCCCCCGGCAGGGAGGTGTCGGAGGGCACTTCACCCCTCACCTCCGGTTGACCGGGGCGGCGAGGCGGGACAGAAGCAGCAGGAACCCTCCACCCCCGCCCCGCCCCCAGCAGCTGCCGCCCCTCCGCGCCCACCTGCTCGGCGGCCGGTGCCGGTGCCGCTGGCGCCGGGCCGGAGCGCTCCTCTCCGGGCAGAGGGCGCCAGGTACGGCGGGCGCCTGCCCGCCCTCCCTCGGGGGAGGGGGGAGTTGGCTGGGAGGCGGGGGGGGAAGGAGGAGGGGGGGAAAAATCTTAAGATCATGAAGGGGAAAAAAACCCGTCCCGGTGCGCTGCGGGGAATTTTTTTTTTTTTGATTTTTTTTAAAGAACAGTAATTTAACACACGCCGCCCCGAGAGGGAGACGGACTGGAAAAGGGCGGGCAGGTGAGCGCCGGACGGTCCTGGCTGTGCCTCGTGGGGAAGGAGGCCTCCATCGCGGCCCCCTTTTCCATCCCCACCCTCACAGCCCCCCTTTTCCATCGCCACCCTCGCAGCCCCTCGGCTCTCCCGTGAGGGTGAAGCTCGTCCGCAGCCAGGCGCAGCCTCCCACAGAGCAGATGCCTTTGGCGGAGCCGCGTTCTTTCCCAAATGCTGCCCCGTGGCACGGGGAGGGGGAAAGGTTCCCCCACCGCGACCCCCTGCCAAAAGCGCCCACCTGCCGGTCCGCTCTGCCCAGCAGCCTCGGCAGGACCTGCCCTTGGAGCCGGCTGGGTGCCCTCGTTTTTTGTGCCCCAGATTGTGTGCTAGAAGCATCTGCAAAATAAAAAAATAATTTAAAAATACAACTTGTTTTCTTCTGGATTTCTTTCAAGGCAGTTTGCAGATGGAAATGTTAACGGCCTCGCAGTAGCGAGCCTTCCTTCCTTCTGTCAGGGCGAGGGAGCTGCTCCTGGCTAAGGGAAGGGGACAGCCCTGGGCTGTCCTACAGCGAACGCCTCAGGGGCGAGGATGCCGCTGAGTAACTTAAAAATCACAGTGTGGGGTTTTGTCTACTCAGTGGCCTTTGGATGTGTTTTCAAGCCTGAGAGACTGACCCATCTTCTCCATATTTCTCTGGAAAACCTGTTTTATTTTAGGAATGTAAACCCAGTTTTTTTCATTGCCCTGCTTGATTATAAAGCAGTCCAGAGAAATCAGTGTCACTTGGATCCGGACGATGGCCGTATCAGCCTCTGAGACTGATAGAAAGTTACTTATGGGCTGCGGCATCTCTGCTTGTCAAGGCAGGGGCACAAAAGTCCATGCTCTAAAACTCTCTGTCCTGTTTGTCCAGAGGTGTGACTTTGATTTATTATTCTGAAAATGTCCTCCTGATTGCTCGTCAGACTAAAGAAGTCCTGAGAACCTGCCCTGGTTGCTTCCACAGCAGTCAGGGAGCTCTAAAGCCATTTCCAGCTGGTCACTAGTTTGAACCTAAAAGCACAAAACAAAGCCAAGAGTGCCACAGATAGTACCCCAGAAGAAAAAAAAAAAAAAAAGTAAGCATTTACTTAAAAAATTATATGTAATGCCACACTTGAAAACAGCTTTCATTATTCATGCAAATAAATCTCAGCTCAGATTTGATTTTAGATTGCTAATGCTGAAATAAACTTTGTCTACCTTTTGGTTTAGTTCAAAAAGGAATTTCAGAGGAATAAGCTGCAAGAGTGGAGGAAAAAATTGGTTTTGTCCTTGTTCTTACGGCTTTTCTCTCACTTTCTTTGACTTCCCAATGAGGTCCACCTAATGACAGCAGAATTTGTGCAGCGCAACAGTGACTACTTCCACCTGTGCAGCTGGACTGATCTGGCACAAAGTTTATGCACTGGTCTAGTCTGAAACAACTTTACCCAGAATGCGCACACATTTAATAAGCTGAAGCACGTAGGACTTGCCTCTTGGCTAGGGGTAGCTGGTTACAGAAACCTGTTGAGTGTAAAAGGGCCCTACGGCGCTGCATACCTAGGAGTTATAAAAAGTCTCCTCTTTCCCTTTTGTCTTTGAGATGCATAGGTGGAAAGGAAAGAAGTGCTTCCTTTCCAATGCTGAATCAGAAGGAAGGTGTGTTCTGGAATGTGCAGTGGTAGTGGAAGAGGCCAGAGACTCCTGTACAAGCTCCAAGGAGCTTCGTTAAGGCTCATGTACTGAAGCACCTGTTTTTTTCTGGCTCCCAACATGAAATTATTCTCCTCACAGCTGCACCCAAGATCACAGAAAGGACAATGCAACAGGGACAAAACTGACCCCAAATTATTATACAAGATGTGCCTTTCCCGGGTTTTATTACCTACCAATTTAAGATTATTTGAAGTGTTTTAACACTGATGTGTTTTCAAAACATAGCCATAAATACATGTTTATTTTCCATACATTCCATCTGCACTATTAAAAAAGTTATGTTGTATACCAAAGTAATATTTTCACTCTTACCAAATGCATTTTAACAATATATCCATTTCTACAGAAAAGGAGAACCTCTGCATCTGTCCCAGACTCAGGCTACTGGCGCAACATTCTCTGTGGTTCCTTGGTACCACGTTGCAAGCAACTGCAGGACTTATTTTGTGTTTTGCCACAAGTGGGAACGTGTCCTTCAGGTCAATCTGGGCAATATTTTCTGAGTGGCTGTACTGAGCAACGTAACAGTCCAGTATGTCATCTTTTTATTCCAGTACAGATAGCTGCTATAGCTGTTACTTTTCTCCTACATTTCCTTCCCTTGCTGTGTCTCGCACAGCTGAATCCCAGCTCATAACTTAAGCCTTGACAGTCTAAATGAGAAATTTTGCACCCTTCCATTTGTGCTCCTAGTACTTCTGTGGAAAGCCAGATTCATTATAAGCCTACAATTTCTAAGAGATTACAAACATGTAGTCTTGATTTCAGGGTGAGCGCTGGGCCGGCCAATAAATGCTGACATGCTCTCTAACCCCTCTCTCTCCCCAAAAGGCAAGAGAAAGGGAATAAGGCAGAGACACCTGCAGACTGGAAAACTAAAACAGCTTTAATAAAAAATAATAATACTAATAAGGGAATAACTAAAATAATGAAATACATATGAATATATATAAACCCAATAAAAAACCTGAATCCCCCCCTCAATAGCAATCCCCAGTGATGCTGCTGAACAGGCAGCACCAGGGAAGCCGCAGGCTCAGCAGTGGAGGGGAACTGGACACAGCAGATGGATTTGGGAACTCAGGATTAGGATCAAAAGCAGAAGATTGGACAGAGTCCTCCTTGGATGCTGGCCATTGAAGAAGAGAGCTTAATCCCCGTGATTCCTCAACTTTATATTGAAAATGATGTATGTGGAATGGAATACTCTTGGTCACCTGTCCTGTCCATTCCTCCCTGGAGGTGCAAGCTTTTACTTTCTTGTCACTCTTTTGCTTGCTGGCACCCCCAAGGTGTTACACAAAATTCAGCAGTGACCTTGGTCACTCTAGGAGCAAGTATAAGCAAGAGCCTTTCTGCGTACTCATCCCTGGCACTAACTATCAGCATCAGGCGTTATTACTTCTAGTAGCAGACACTGGCTGCAAAAACATTCCGCTAACTTCAGGGAGCGCAGCCTCGTAGAGGAGACTGAACCATAAAGTAAAATCACTGAACAGAATTGCTTCTGTTTAGCTCAAACCAAGACATCTTGTTAAAGACTACAAATGACTGGCAGGATAAACCTAAACCAGCAGGAAGCAGAATCTCGGTCCTCTGTGCTGAGAAACCACCAGCACTGAAGACAGGAGAGATATGAATGGCCTGTGGTGACCTGCCATAGTACCTGGTGGGTGTGATGCTTTGTAGTGAAAGAAATTTAAATTTGATTCATCTATTTTTACTACAAACAAATGAAGAGAAAATTAAATTTAAAAAATGTGTATTATTTAATAGGACATTCCTCCCATTCATAACTTGTTCAATACTGGTTCTTGTTCAATACTACAACAAATATATCATTGATCCTTTCTTCTTTAAAAATATCTTTCTACAGTAAGAGCGCGTTTAAGACACTGTCTTCTTCGAGACTCCTCAAAATCCCACATCAAAAATGAAAAACACCTGAAATAAACGAAGCCGTTTAAGAGGAGGGAAAGAGTGTCCCAAAGAGAAGAAGAAGAACTAAATCTCATGTCTGGAGTATTGTTACTGATTTTGAGGACATCAATCCGGGATGCTTTGTTGGCATGTTTCAACATAAGTACTTGCCAAAGAAAGCACCTACACTTATCATAAGTACTTGTACTATTTTCCCCTCCAGATAATGTAAGAAAAAGCTGAAAATCTTCAATCCCTTACAGTGTTTGTATCTTTGTATTTTGAACAAGAATCACATGAAAGGCTTTCTAGTCACAGCTGAACATAAGCAAAAAAAATTTACATTTAAAAAAAATATTAAATTTGGTCAAGGCACTTGTCAGAAAATATGAATTGCTCTGTATTTATCATTTATGCCTGCATTTTTAAAACAGATCAAAAATACCAATAGTTCGATGCGTTTGTGCGTAGTGTCAAAAATAGTTTTTGTGTAAAAATGCACATAGCTTAAAAGCTTAAGAGCAGGAATAAATAAGGTTTCTTGTTTTTAGCATGCCATTTGATTACACTTCTGACTAGCTTTCAACACTTGAAAAATGTGTTAAAGTGACAGTCTCAGCCATTGTGTTTGATAACTTTGTTAGCTCTAATTTCACAATTAACAGAGGCACTCCACTGGATGAACAGATATTCCCATATATTTATCTCCAAATATTAATCTTTTCCTTGTTAGCTGTGCGACTTCTGTCCTTTCTGTAGAAAGTTAGCAATAACTCAAAACTTAAATTTTGCTCTAATACATTTTAGTAATAAATTCCTAAAAGTGGCTGAGTTGCTTGTTACCAAACAGTGGAGTGATGTTTGTAAGTGCAGTTTATACTGCGATACTGAGAAAAGCTGTAGACAAATAATTAGTAGAGATGATTTCCCTAGAGGGAAATTTTAGTGTTTACTTATTTTCTGTGTTTTTAATCCAAATCCTAAACCCTTACTCCTGATCTTGTTGAGCAAGCTGTTTGCTGAGTGCATTGGAAATGATGTCTAAGTATGTTGAGGCTCATAGTAAGTAATTAGTACCTAATGTCAATTCCTTCCGCTAATTGTATTTCTTCTGCTTATTTCTGTTCGTGCTCTGGGATGTCTTAAAAAAAATCTCTTAGTAAAAAAGCTTTGAATTTTCTTCAGTGCTTGGTTCTACCATTCATTTTCTGCATGACCTCTGTGAAAGTACTTAATCGTTCTTAATAGCGTGAGTGGAACAAGAATGCATTCATTAATATTTGTGAGGGTGCCAGATCATATGCTGTTGCAAGCATTTACAGTACCTTAAAAAAATTATAATTGCACTATCCAGCTGGTTAATGTTTATCCAGTTACTGAACAGCTAAACAAAAAGCAGTGGGGCAGACCTACTGTTTGCTCTCCGTTGGTATTGAATTTGAAAGGAATTTTTCCACGTTAAAGCTGTAGAATTAGGCAGTAGATGCAATACCATTAGCGGGCCTCTGTAGAGAATAATGAGCTGAAAGCATGCCCGGTGTTAGTCTGCAATTAGGGTGAAAAGTGAAATAGGGCAAGAATCAGAATACTATTTTCAAATCTCACTTTTCAGAGTATAACCTTTTCATCCCCACCAGGGGGAGCGACCTTGACGATAATAATTAGTAGTCACAAATAGTGTGTTTGAAGGGGACGGTTTCCTTTGCCACTTTCTTGAAATAGAAAGGGACTTTGTGATTTTTCTTTGTAAGCTGTTCCTACTCCCCAGAATTCCTTTTGCTTCAGCTATTGCATTTCGGCCAAGAAACAGCATGAATGGTTTTCTACATCCTGGGCTTTGAATGTATTTTCAACACTTCTTTCTTTAAGCATCAATGTCAGGTGCAAGATTTAGCTCAGAGTTTACCTAGAACAGGACACTAAACAGCACGTGAAGGTCTCCTACATTGTGGAATAGCCAGCTATTAACATCACACGCACAGCTTAGGTATTAGCATCGTCAAAGAGAGGTGCAAGCCTGTATATTCAGCACTTAGCAACAAAATCTGAAATATTTTATGGCCTCCTGTATAAAAAAAAACCCTCACATAAGTCCCACTGGAACAAATGGACTCACACATGTTCTTTATGAGTGGTGGCATCAACATTTTAATAGATGTCTAAAGGCATTTTTCTCTTTGAAATATAGTTGCTATCTCTCCCAGCCCATGAGAGCACCTACTTTAAACTCATTGTAGGGATCTGAAGAAGGGAATGCCCTCTGCTACGCTATATGCAGATAGGAGCTTCAATCAAATTGTCAAAGGGGAAAGATTACAGTACTTCAAGGACTATAATGAAATTCACTGTCAATATTCTCAGCAGCAGTTACCGATACTATCGCTGTCAGTTTTGTCCAAAGTGACATTATTATTTTCAGTTACTGAACAAGATCAAATTCAATAATAATTTATTATCATGGACT
Source organism: Trogon surrucura (assembly GCA_020746105.1). Lineage (NCBI taxonomy): Eukaryota > Metazoa > Chordata > Aves > Trogoniformes > Trogonidae > Trogon > Trogon surrucura. The sequence continues at coordinate 12,286,866 of CM036622.1, read as the reverse complement.
ACTTCCAAGCAGAGAATTTCTTCTCAGTCCATATGAAGCAAATGATCCAGGTTACGGTGTGGCATACAGGTGCTATTACTAGCCACAACAGGATAGTGCTGAAAAAGATCATAACGGAAAATTTCAGGAGGAACGGCTGTTGAGGGGAAAATAAGTGACAGTTGCTGAGAGTAGAACACATATAAGTGGAAAAACAGTAGTGACAAATTGCGAGCAAGAAGGAATTTTATGGCTGGGAATACAGCACTGGGGAGCTACAGTTGCTGGCCTGGGCAGCTTGCTGGGAAGGCACCGCCCCTGCAGGAGGGAGCGCCTGGCAGTGGTGAGGAGAGCTGGAGGAACAAGCCCGCCGAGGGCCAGAGTGCAGAAATGCTGTTGGACTGGAGTCTCAAAGGGGCAAGGCCACCTCTAGATGTTCCCAGGAGGAACTTGAGTGGTTTCCCTCGTGCTTGTGTGGTTGGTGGAGGCACCAGGCTGGAAGCAGCTATTGGAAAGAGCTGGGAAAGGGAGGCAAGAGGGAAATGATAGCTTCTGTTTGTGATGTTCTTTGCTTACTTTTCTTCCTCTGTAGTTGTATTGCTTTCAGACCAGACTTTCAAAGTGCAGAGCTAGCATGGAAATGGGAAAATATAGCAAATACCTATGACCACACCAATCCTTTTGTCTTCCACACCAATCTTGAGCCCACTTGTGCTGTAGAAAGAAGAGAGATCAGTACAGACCAGTGCACCACATGTTTTTTTGGTGGTGTTTGTTTCCCCCCCCCACACATAAAACCCTTTAGAAAGTCTTTGGAAAAGGTGTTCAAGGCCTCAAATATGTGACAGGAGCAGTGTAAATTTTACTCAAATTTTTATCTCACTATTTTTTCAGACTAAAAGTTGACTATATATTGGCAATAAGCATCAAAAGGAGAGGACTGGATTCTCCTCTTCATTCTCTTTCTCCTATAGTTTATTTTTTCTTTCCTTTCTCTTTTTTTCCCTATTTTTTTTTTCTATTTATGGCAAACTGACACGATAATTTCTGGGAGTTGGTGGTGTTCCCATAGAAACAGCCTTGATTTGATGATATCACCGCAGGTTGCTGCTGTTATTCTGCTATGTTCTAATTAAAATAAAATCTTCCTAGATACATTGCATTTACATACCCAGACATTTTTCTAGGTAATTGGACTGGTATAATGTATAATCTCCATTTTCCTTTTGACCATGTCTGTACAGGGGCCAAAAGACTTAAAACGATCAGGACCCCATTCTTTTTGAAGCAGTATTTTTGTCTCAGTTCTCCAGCATTCATAAAACCCAAGTGGGCTTTTATAGATAATAATAGTACTTATAAGTGGTTTTAAGTGATTTGTGAAATACGAGCTGTAACTATTACATGCCACTGAGGAGCTGCTGCTTTTACTCAATGTTTAATAGTTTGCAATAACAACTGTTTTTGTTTCAGGATCTCAATGCACTTTCCACTATTATGACTTAAAGTGCTAATAGATTCTGCATTAAAAGCCAGATGTTTAGGTATGTGGGATAAAACTCTCCAGAGAAGGAGTTCAATTGTCTTGCAGTAACTGTCCTGGAAGTATCGTAAAAGGCACAGTGTGTCAAAAACAATCTTTTTCATCTTGTTAGCATCCATTTCCCCTGTAGGGCATAGAAAAGGCTTAATTGCCAACTCATCTTTTCTACATACTGAGATGAAAATAAAATTGTGCGGTTTTTCAAGTTGTGAAGCAAATGATGTTAAAGGATGGAAGGGCAAGCAGAATGTGGTTACTGAAGCAGCAGGATTGCTTTGAGTTTGTGTGAGTTTGAGAGAGAGCGCCACTACAGTCCTTAGTGATGCAGACAAAGATGCTTTGCTTTGGCAAGCAAAAACTGCTGTTGTGAGATTTGCTACCATCCTGTTTGAGGAGATGAAACACAAAGAAAAAAACCCCATCTCTCATTCTCTGATTTCTCCACCTCTGGCAACCTAACCCACATAACCACAAGCATTAGTGCTTCTCAGTAGAAAGCAGCACGATTAATGCCACAGCTTTCATCTCTCCCTGGGAAAAATAAGATTAGTAATCTTTCACAGAGAAGATGATCGTTTATAAAAATGTAGAAGCCCCACAGGTGGAAAATCTAGGAACAGAATTTGGGGCAAGATTTTTTTCCCACTTCCTATATTATAAACTTGCCATCAAATTCCCTTTTATATAGGGATTATATGCTATATATTATATATAATATATATAACTATATATATTATATTATATATATTATATATATTATATCATATATTATTGTGCTTTGTCATTTGGTTTTGATCATATACTTATCAAGTCAGTATATTCATGCTCAGGAAAGCTCTCATAAATAAAGAAAATTTACCTGAACACAAGGTAAAATGGGCCAAAGCTGAACACATTCTTAGAAAATATTGGGAGACGAGATGTATCAAGGCAGAGATCACCTGTTTATTCTGAGGCTGGAGTGTGCTGTTTATGGTAGGAACAGAGAAGGCTGTCTGAGGATCCTAGATATTGGAACAGTAAAAAGACATAAGAATATTTGTTCCCTTAGAAAGTGTTGCTGTACCCAGAACTACCCAATCAGCTCATCTCATAAGCATGACATGCACTTCAGCTCAGAAGCTAAATGAATAACTAAATAAACAGGATGAGTCCAGACCAAATAATTCCTGATTGAGTTTCTAAGTTTAGCAAAGACACACAGCACGGAGAAGCAGCCTAGCACTAGTCAGGCCGATTATTCTGGAGTTTAGCACGAGAGGGCTGTGGAACAGGAAAGTCTTCCCAGGCAGCCACCAGTTCCCTTCCTCTCTAAGAAACTCGGCAGGTGCTCTGCAGCAGCAAAACTTCATTCCACCAGCTGAGCAAGTCTTGACACACCAGGCAGAAGGACCCTGCAGAAAACGAGCGAGCATTGTGAGAATTCAGCCCACACCTCTGGGTTGTACTGGGCTGCCAAGCCTATCCCAGTCAACTGGGAAGTCACTAGCAAAACACACTTAAAATGTTTCCAGGCAATGAAGTCACCACCTCTTCACCAGTAACGCCATTTGTTTTTTACCCAGCAGGCAGCTGCTTTGTCTTAACAGCTAATTTCTGCCTTGCCTTTACTTTCTAGTATTCTCCAGCATATTGAATGCCACCCGCTTCTCCCACTGGCAGCCAGTTTTGGAGTCCCGACTAGAAAAGGAGGGATTTTGATGTAGCATTTGTTGAAATCAGAGGTTTCACACCAAGTGGCTTCTACCACAGCTATTGCTTTTAACACAGCTAGTGCTCTGTCTTTCAAAGATCCTTTTCTCTACTTATCTTTGAGATCACCTGTGTCTCGTTCTGATTTGTAACAGATCACCCCTTTATTTCACTTCTAAGATTTTCAACTTCTTAGTTTGTTATTTGAAGCTAAGACTTAAAAAAAATTCATTTTAATTTGAAAACTTTACTTTTTAAATTTACAGTTCATTAATATCCTGTGGATTAAACAAAACTTACTTCTTGGAGAATGGTAGATTTCTTTGCAAGTTTTGATAGAAGTATGTATACAGTTTAGAATGAGATTTATTAGACAGAAGTGTTGTGCTTACACCAGATTCAGCTTAAGGCATCTTAGCAGCATCACCAAAAATGAATTTTGCTGCCAGGAGAAGAGATTTGCATTCTTCCTACCACAGGAAGGGAGGGAGAGGAAGGACAGAGCTATGGTGAAGAGCAGGGAGAGCAGCTCAGGAGACCCAGACTTGCTGCTGCCAGAGGAATGGGTGAGGAAGACAACTGTTTATTCTGAAATGGCTCATTCCCTGTCCTAAGGAACAGCCTTGTCTGTGTTTTCAGGCTCCAGCTTTGAGGAAGCAGGGCCATGGATGTTTGCTGCCCATGCAGCTCTCCTTGTCTCCACTGCTTATAGCCGACCTACAAACACACCCAGGTTTCCCTTAGGATAAAGGAAGATGATGTTCAGATCCCTTCCTTGCCTAATTTGGAGCAAGAAATTATATTTAGGCCTGATATCTTAGGAGAGTACCTTGGTCATTGACTCAGGAAATTTTTAAACATCTCCTGTTGAAACTGTCCACTTTGACTCCAGTCATTGGAGCTGGAAGTCACACACTAATGCCTTGAACAGCACCATTGCTTGCTCTCTGATCCAAAGAACGTTTGCCATGTATGAAGGACTCCTGCAGGAAAGGCTGAGAAAACAGGAAACATCCTTCTTGTAGCAGTTTGCTTCTTATAGGTCATACTATTTCAGGGTTAAGGTGTTAGAGAAATCTGAACTGAATCTACAAAAGACAGAAGAAAGTTTTCTCTCCACTCCCGAATTATGTTTGCTTTTCCTAGTTTTTAAAGTTCTGCATGCTCTTATGGAGCGCTGCCAGTCTGATCTAGCTTGTACTTCTGCAACCTTAGGCTCACACATGTGATGGAGGTACAAGAGCTTAGGAAGTTATTGCACACAAGCTAAACCACAGCAAGCGTCCTGCATTCAGATTTAGCCATGGCAGACTAATGTGTCCTGTGGACTTTCCTGAGATACTGCTGACTGTCATTATTCCAGTTGCACTGACTTGTCTATTTGGGCTCTCTATGCCCCTGTTCTTTAAGTAATTAAATCACCTCCTGGTACACATTTAATTTTAAAATATTTCATTTTTTTGCTTCACTTTAATTGGCTGTTGCTGCAGATACTCTTTGCTCTTATATGGAAGTCTGTACTAAACATTACAGGCTAAGTTAGAGGAAGGTTTTCAGCATAGAGGAAAGAACGAACAAGAGGGGATGCAAACCAGTCTGTACACAAAGACAGTGCGTCCCTTTCTAAACAAATGCCTGCTGTACAACAGATCTCACATCTTACCCAACTGTTGATGCATGAGGCTCCAAAGGCCTGATAAAAAGTGATGGGTGAAGTGGGAGGTATCAGGGATGCACCCGAGAGCATGAGGCTGCCTGACAGATGCGAGATGGGGGTGTGCAGGGGGGAACCTTGGTGCAGTCCTTCTCTGGCTATGGGACAACTCTCATGCACAGCCAGGGCTGAAGGCCACACACCAGGTAAAATTTGTATTGCAAATGCTAGCAATGCAGACTCGGCAGTGAGGCATAGGTTAATGCAATGCAAAAAAGGGCCTGGAAAACAGCAAGTCTAATTATTACAACAGTGCAGCTGAAGTGTTGAAGTTTAAGGCTGGGCTGACCACTAAGCTCTGACAAATGCTCTTTGTGATCCCCCACTGCCGCTCCAGGAGAGGATAACAGAGGAACCAGGGAAAGAGATATTAAGGTTAGAAAAAACTTGACCCAGTTTAAAGAAAATAATATTAACAATGAAGATGTTATACTATATACAGATATTATACAAGTATAAAGATATATTTAAAGCTACAACAGAATATGCTAGCACAGAAACTGCACTCCCTAGATGGAAGCTAGGTCCCAAGCAGAAAGGTCCCAGACTGGATATGCCAGCAGACAGGAGCACCTGAAGCCAGAGTCCCAATGGTAGTCAAAAACCAAAACAAAACCCACTCGAAACAAAAAACAACAAAACCAAAGAAACAGAAAATCCCAACCAACAAAAAAACCAAAACCAAACAGGAAACGTCAAAGCAGCTGCTCCCACCTGGGAAGGTGGAGTAAGACAACCTGCACTGACAAACGATGCTCTTCTGCAGCATGAAAGCAGGAGGCAGAAGCACCAGTGGCACAGAAACAGCTGATAGCAATGCTTCAAGCACAGCAAGCATCCAAAAGACCTCCAGTTGCTTCTTAGGGGCCCCTCTATACTGAGCACCATGGGAAGGAACACTGTAACTTGTCTCTTTGTGTCACTTGACCCATCCTCTCCTCCCATAGGCACAGCTGCCCCTCCTCACCCATTGCGATTGTCGTGTGGTCCAGTCAACTCCAAAAAGCTTTTATTCTGGTGCTCTCAAACCAGGACATGATGTAAAGAGGAGAGTGTGACTGCTAAGGGCTCACATACCAGACAAATGATCAGAACGCCTGTAGTCCAGCCAGGGACTAAGAATGGTCTACCAAAGACATCTGCAGTACCTTGCCTGCAGACCAGGACAAGTGCAGCTGCAGTGTTAAAAGAAACATAACCTGACCTGAGTATCCATCATTGCTGAGTCCTGGAGCTCGTGTGCTTCCTTAGGGGTTGGGTTAAATATGTAACCATGTAGAAGGGGCACAACAAAAGATAATACCCAACATTATGCTACCAGATATAAGGAACTAAGCAAATGTATACAAAAGAGACTTGCAGCCCGAGGGTTATGGGATTTAGGTAGCTGGATGAGTGACCACTGTTTGATTGAAAGTAAACCATTGTCGTTTCTTACCTTGTCTTAATAATGTAAGGCTAGTTATAAATCTGGTGTCAAGCTGAGCTCTGTGGCTGAGCAGTGTTGTGAGTGAATTTGGTTTCTGGAAAAAATAGGATTTGAAATCAATTTAGGAGCAACCAATTGTGGCTTAGGAGCTGCACCCTGGAGAGCCAGGAGTGGGAGCGGGGTTGTACCTTGGGGGAGCAGCCAGCACAGGGGGGGGGGCTGTGGAAAGAATTCAATTGAAAGTGCTTTGCTCTCATGGCACAAAACACAACAGATCTGAAACAAATCCACAGAACTGTTTTTGAACAAATATCTTCTGATCCACATTTTCATCCTTTGGGACTTTGTTTTACCCTGCTAAAACACAGAGGTGGAACTAAAGCAATCCTGACATCCAAACCTCACTAGAGTCCAAACTCAATCTTCCTTCCAAAAATGAGCTAAATATGGACTGAATGTGGATCAGATTTTTGCATCTCAGAGCCTTCCCTGCGGTTAATAATTCTAGGAATATTCTTCCCTCATCGCTTGTGTAGTGAAATGCAGTGGTTATTTAGTAGCCTACAGTGAAATGAAGAACGAGACCACCTGTCAATGGCTGGTGGAGCTGGGTGCAGCAAAATTGTCCTGCCAAGTCACCAGGAGGCTGCCACATGCTTGGAAGAGATTAGTGTAATCATGGGACACCTACAAAATCTGCCCTGAATGTCTGCAGTCAGGTGATTACTTTCTATAAGAGTTTTTATGTCTTTGACAGATTGTTCATTGCAGCATTGGGTCTATGAAGAGAAGACAGTTGGCCTACTTCACTGTTTTGTTACTTTAATGAAATTGTATAAACACGGTGTAATCAGGGGAGTTGCACAGATTAAATGGAAACAACCAAACATTGCCTTAGACCTGTGAGCAGATCTTCATATTCTGAGGCACTTGCCAAAACTGTAACTATTTTCATCATACCTCCCTGCACAGAGAAATAAGATCTGTGCTAAACATATTAAATTTCCATTAATGTATGTGAATATGCAAAAAGAAAAAGGGTTTGGTTTGACATAAATATGATTGTCATTACTGTAGCAAAGTATACACACACCCAAACACAGGAGGACGCTGGTAGAGAAAGCTGATCCTTGTTTTCTGTTTCAATCTCTCAACATGGCTTAAGCTGACAAAAGGATTAATAACCTTGTCACATCACAGAGGTTAGAAGTCACAAACTGGCACTGCTCCTATTGCAATAACTGTAGGAATAAGAATAAAAGCAAAGTGACTAAGAGGCCATTTTGATAGTGTTTTTAATACCTATTTATTCATTAAAACAGTAAAAGTTTAAACACATCCGTTCATTGTTCCACCCCTGGCCACATTTCATCTGCTTGAGGTAGCCTGGCTGTGCTGAACTGAAGTGCAAACCCCTGGTGGTGTGTGATACAGATCCCATCTGTGCTGATTCAAAGAGGCGTTTTACAGCTCACAGCTATGATGCCGTTAACTCTTCAGCTCAAACTGCAGCAGCACATAGATCCTTGAGGTTTTTTTGCCGCAAGGTCTGTGGTTCATTCCTCATCGTATCAGTCAAGGCAGCAGCCTGCACACAAGCTTCCATTGCAAGAAAGAAGTTGCGTGTGAGGCCTTGGTATGATTGAGAAGGTAGCCTGGTAAATATGATTAGACAACATCACATCCTAGGCATCCGGCATCAGCAGCTTTTGATCTGTAAGATGTCCACATAGTCGATGGAGACATTAACTTTTAACGGTAGCTTCACCATTTAAAGATTTACACTAATTGCAACTGTGTGATCAATTTGGAGACGTAGTTATTACAAGGTGCATAGATCAGACAGTTTAGTCCAGCAACAGCTACATGAGTAGAGGACAGAAAATACATTGATATTGAGGTGTTTTGCATCTTTATTGCCTACTACTGCCCAGTTTACTTCTACCTTTTGTACTGTTTAAGTTATATCAGCACAAAACCAAATACAATTAACATGCTAACCATCGTCCTGCTAAAACAAGGCTGACCTAGTCCCTTGAATTTAGAATTTATTCCTAACTGGTGTTCATCCAATATAATCCTCATGGGTTTGTACGTACCCACAAGCAGTGGAGCTTCACATCTCTCACGCTCTTTAGGACTGCATCCCGCCCACTACACAACAAATCTCAGTTGCACCCTGTTCCTTTAAGCAACAGGAAGCAGGAAAATACAGCTCTGGCATTCCTCCCAGGTCTTAAACAAACACATACCTAGTTAGATGGTTTTATGAACATATTCCAACTATGACTAACGTTTGTATAACTACATGCATGGTAAAGCACTGGGTATTTAATTTTGTCACAGTAACTTCAAGACGTGAACTGCAGATGCCGAAACAGTAGTGGCCACATCCTGGGCACAGTCTGCTCCGATCCTCATGGTGTGACCAAACCTTGGAGCTTGCTTTCAGGTTTCACTTCCAATGCAACTGCCAGAGGCTGGACTTGAGCATGCAGTCTGTCTTGAAAGATAAAGTTATTTAACAAAGCAGCAATCTTTATGTAAAGTTTCCTTTGGGTCTGCTCCTGAGAAGCACTTGGTCCTTGTGGCTCAACAGGAAGCCTGTTGATATCAGTGTTTTGGAGAATAGTCTTTGCTGAAATGCAAGTCAAGGTTCCCAAGCTGTGCTGGATCACCAGCTCAAAACCGGGTACAATATAGTTGCAGGAGGCTCTTTACTCCAGAGAATGAGGGGAAAGTTTTCTTGTGTATGTGTGTGTTTTTCCATCTTTGGAGATGATTGCATGAAGAGATGTATGTGGTCGATCACATCACAATGCATTACCAATATGAACCTTTCAGGATGATAAGGTTCATGGATCACTGGAGGCATAAAAGACTTTCTTTGTTTAAGTGTCCAGAAAGAAGTTGCTCTTTGGAATTTTTATTTTTCATTGAATAAATCATGTGAAACCAGAGACTTGTCCCCTACCTTGAGAGTGACGTTTTTAAAAACTGGGATAAACAGGAGAGGATTAGTGATTATGTAAATGCTGCATTTCACAAAGGGCAGGATCCCGAACACCCTCGCTTTTCTTAGGTGGCAGATCACAGCCTGTAGAAGTTTTGGACTGAATTACTTCCCTTAAAGTCCAAGAACACAGAAGGGACAGATCACAGGCTGGGAGCTGCCCACCTCTCATGGCAGATTCTGTAGCTGTAGCACCTAAACACAAATTTCCTGAAGACCATATTTTCCTTCTGCATAGTTGGCTTTTACAAGCAGTAAATAATGTGAGACCAGAGAAGGCCTTATGATTGCAGAGCCCTCCAACAGTACTGTAGAACACAAAATCAAGTTGGTCTGAAAATACTATTTAAAGATGACTTTGCGTTAAAGGAATTGTTATTTGTGACCCCAAGCATTAAAATAATCTAGAAGTGACATAAAGGTATGGCAGTTTTGCAGAAGAATCAGTGATGCTAAATTTGTGTATTTTTCTGACTTCTGTTGCAGAATACAGAAAATATTTTTGAAATGGCAAGCAAATAAATATGGATAAAATAATTGCAAAGTCATATTCAGTGGAGTAAACACATTTATCACCGTGTAAATGTAGCATATGAAGTTCCCGTTCTCCCTTCCTCTAGCACTTTCAAGTCGCCGGTTTCCTTCAGTGAGTTAAGAACTTCACTTTTACGCAATAGCTTTTTGTAAGCTTGTTGTGTCAAACTGAAACCCAGATGACTGCGCTACCACAGTCACAGAGCAGCTGAGGTTGGAACGCACCTCTGGAGGTCATCTGGTCCAGTCCCTACGCTCAGCCAGGGGCACCTAACACCAGTTATCCAGGACCATGGCCAGACTTATGAATGTCTCTAAGGATGGAGACTCCGCAGCCTCCCTGGGCAACCTGTGCCAGTGCTCAGTCACCATCACAGTGATGGCTGGACTAGATGGTCTTTAAAAATCCCTTCCAACCCATTCCATAATACTATGAATATTGTTTCCTGATATTCAGATGGAGCCTTTCGTGTTGCAGTTTATGCCCATTGTCCTGTCACTGGACACCACTGGCAAGAGCTCTGTCTTCTGTATACCTTCCATTCAGATGTTTGTACACATTGATGAAGACCCCTGCCTTGAGTCTTCTCTTCTCCAGGCTGAACAGTACCAACAATCTCAGCCTTTCCTCATGTGTGAGATGCTCCAGCCCAGGGTGCTGTTGGACTCTTTTGTGACAAAGGCACACTGCTGGCTCATGTCCAACGTGTTGTCCAGGACCCCCTGTGAGTAATTCTGTTGCCACTTCAATCATACAGCTTACAAGCAACATTTATTAGTCCAGAAAAATTGTGGCTAAATAATAGCAAGCTAATTTTTAAGAGACTTGGCTACTTGAAACTCAGCCAGCTAAAGAAGTGGATGTGTTAATGCAATCATTTCTATTGAGTTTTCTGAATGGTGATGTCAGAGTTGTGCAGTCCAGGTGGTTCTTGTCTTCATAATAACCAGTGTCAGCAGTTCTAATAATAAGTTACCTACTTAGGGCTGTTTGTTTCACAGCAGAACATGGTAGTGAAAGCTATGTCATCTACATTTCAAATGGTTTACCTCCTTGATTAACCTACCCTAAAATAAAAATTCCTTTGATTGCCTGATCCTTAATATTTGCTTTGCAGGTGTTATTATGGTGATATTTTGATCTGCGCCGTCATTTCTAAACGTTGCCATACACGCTGCTGCTACTACCTCCAGCAGCCGAAAAATGGCATTAATTTTCTTCTACCACTGGGTGGCGATCTCTTAAAAATTATGGAAGCTGGAAGTCTCTTGCCCCATCTTTTAATTTCGATACAACTGAAGGAAGACTCAGACAGAAGACTTTAATACTCCTGAAGAGAAGTGGTAAAGTCAGCCTAAAGGAAAACAATATCCAAAAGTCTGCTTTCTAAGTGTAAAGCATCCCAGCACATCTGGCTATACTGAAAACAATACCGTCGTTTTATAATGTCACCTGTACCAAAGTATTCACATGCTGCAGTTTATTATGACTTCCCAGAATCAGCAAAGGGCTTTCTACACAGCCAAATGTAACTCATAGCTTTGGAGAAATGTCTTAGGTGTAAACTTCCTCTGACCGACATGCATTTTGAAGTGAAGTTGCTTTTCAGTCACTGGCTGGGATTTTGCTGATCCGGACACATTTACACAGAAGCAAAGCTTCCCTGCTAGCACTCTGAAGGGACTTTGTCATGTCAACAAGTCCCAAATGTATACCTATTTAGTATCATAATTAATAAAGATTTAGACACACCTAAATTAAATCAAACTCTTTAGGAGTGCAATGGCACATGAGCTAGTCTATCTTTAAATTTGTCTTTCCTTTCATGAGGTTTTGCAAATTCTATAACACTGAGAGTGAATTGTGACCATTCACAGAATCACAGAATCACAGAATGTTAGAGGTTGGAAGGGACCTCAAAGATCATCTAGTCCAACGCCCCCCTGCCAGAGCAGGATCACCTACAGTAGAGCGCACAGGAAGATGTCCAGGCGGGTTTTGAATGTCTGCAAAGAAGGAGATTCCACAACCTCCCTGGGCAGCCTGTGCCAGTGCTCGGTCACCCTCACAGTAAAAAAGTTTTTCCTCATATTTTTATGGAACCTCCTGTGTTCCAGCTTCCATCCATTGCCCCTTGTCCTGTCAGTGGATGCCGCTGAAAAGAGCCTGGCTCCGTCCTCCTGACATTCCCCCTTGACATATTTATAAACATTAATGAGGTCACCCCTCAGCCTCCTCTTCTCCAAGCTAAAGAGACCCAGCTGCTTCAGCCTTTCCTCATAAGGGAGATGCTCCACTCCCTTCACCATCTCTGTAGCTCTGCGCTGGACTCTCTCAAGCAGCTCCCTGTCCTTCTTGAGCTGAGGGACCCAGAACTGGACACAATATTCCAGATGCGGCCTCACCAGGACAGAGTAGAGGGGCAGGAGGACCTCTCTTGACCTACTTGCTACTCCCCTTCTAACACACCCCAGGATGCCATTGGCCTTCTTGGCCACGAGGGCACATTGCTGGCTCATGGTCATCCTGCTGTCCACTAGAATCCCCAGGTCCCTTTCCCCTGCGCTGCTCTCCAGCAGGGCAGTCCCCAACCTATATTGGCACATAGGGCTATTCTTTGCCAAGTGCAAAACTCTACACTTGCCCTTGTTGAACTTCATAAGATTTCTCCCCGCCCAGCCCAGCCCTCCAGCCTGTCCAGGTCTCTCTGAATGGCTGCACAGCCTTCTGGTCTGTCAACCACTCCTCTCAATTTCATATCATCAGCAAACTTGCTGACAACATTCTCTAGTCCCTCATCCAGATCATTGATAAATATATTGAAAAGCACTGGCCCGAGCACTGACCCCTGAGGGACCCCACTAGACACAGGCATCCAGCCAGACTCAGCCCCATTGACCATGACTCTCTGGCTTCTTCCCTTCAACCAGTTCCCGACACACCTCACTACTTGGTCATCCAGAAAATCATCCAGACATCTCTCACAAAACAGTGCTGCTTCAAAAGTCAAATCTCTTCTGATTTTTACCATACTTTCAGTACATGTAATACTGCTGTGCTTGTTATTTACCATCCCTCCCTACGTCCAACATTTCTTCTCATTCTTTGATTATTGTCCCAACTACGAAGCCACCAGGAAGGCTTTACTTCCAATGACGGCATACCAAGTGCAGTTCTGCAGATACACTCATTCCTTTATTGTGCCCTCAGACATAAAAGTGAAGAAGACAATGTGAGCAACAAGCTGGACAAAACCAGAGAATTTTTTCGAGAAAGCTAGCAATTAGGGTCTTCAATATCCTGAGCATATGTATTGTCCACAGACAGAATTTCTAAATGGGTTTATCACATAGTCTTAAAATGCAATTTCAAATGTCTGTATAGAAGCATTGCTGAATACTCCAAGTTCTCTTAGCTAGTTGTACTAGCAAGTTTTTCAAATGAGATTTAGATATAGATTAGATACAAGCTAGCAGCCAGCCTTGCACCCCTATACGTGAAATCTCTCAGGTTTTAGAAGATTTATGAAAGTGATACTTCATAGATGTGTGCTTTATTGTACTGCATCTATTTGAAAAGGTACTTGTAGTTTAAGGATGTTAAAATACGATTGAAGAAGTCTTTTATATATAGCTATACTTCTGTTAAAGTTTTAAACAACTGTTTAAAAACTCCAGTGACAGAGCTCCACATGTAGCCTGGATGGCACTGCAGTTCTGCAGCAAAAAATCTAGATCTAATATGAGGTGACCACTACCTATTTCCAACTCAATCAGGAGCCACAAGACATGCCCATTTCCTTTTGACAACAATTAAACAGAGAGATACGGTTTTCAGTGAATAAGATAAGTAAGTTGAGCCTTGACTCTGCCAACTGCAAACAAAAGCACATGAGCAAAGGTTGGCACCACACCCAGCTACGCTTAGCTCTTTTATTTTCATTTAGTCAGCTTAGTTACAGCTGAATAGCTTGTGATATGCCTTCCTGCAGTCACAGGACATGCTGGAGAGGTCAACAGGAACAAATGGACAAGGGTCTTTGGATCTCCACAGTCTTTCATCAGTTGCTTATCCTAATGAGATAAGAAAAGAAGTGCCATAGTTTTTGGAGTTCATATGACAATGTTCAAAGTATGAAATAATAAAAAAGCAATATTATAGAAGGGGAAAAAAAACCTGCAGTTTAGCGACGAGACTGGAGGAGTGTGGCTTCTCTGATGGAGAGCTGTTCCCAAAATGCTTGTCAATGTGTAAAATGTTATTACAATAGTAGTCGCTCCCACCGTGCATCTCGCACACTTAACTCTTCCTTACTGGCTTTTGGATTTCATCAGGAAACTTAACCCCCTGGATGCTGTGGAAATGAATAATCACCCTTCTGAGCAATCACTTGGCTTGCGTCCAGGACCTTCTTGCCTTCACTGAGCAAAATGGAAAGGAATTATGACCACAATAAGGCATTCAGCTTACTAATTGCTATTTAATTGCTGTTCAGCATTTCCAATGCATTAAGTAGCAATGATGGTGTTAAAACACATGAAAGCACCAGCCGATATTTTAGGACTCAGGGAAAAGCCTGGCATGTCTGAGTGCATGTCTGTGTATGTTCTAGTGCATGCTTGGAAGCACTAGACACGAAAAGGCTTCTCTTCCCCACTCTGCACAACAGACAGCCGTGAAGCATTCGGGTATGCCCACCAAAGGAACAGCCACCGAGTCTGGGTGATGCTTTCCTACAGACTTCATGACCCACAGGATGTACACACATTCCAATACCAGCTGCACAAGAGCTCTCTGACAACAAGCCTCCATTTTTCAAGTGAAACTCCTGGTTTTTTGCTACCGCCTCCATCCAGAAACTCCCCTTTCAAAATGTTATGCTTCATTAGAAATGCAGTCTGAAAACGCAGGATGAAAAAAGAAAATGAAACAAAGGCAGGGAAGAATTATTTCCTCTTCTTCTGTAAATGGGGAGAAGAAGGAAGACGGGATAAATTCAAACCTAGAGATCTAGTGTTTTTAGGAATATCTGTCAACAAAAAAAAAAAATCCCTTCAGCTCTTGAAAAACGCTCAGTTTCCCATGAAAAATCCTTCCTGTCATGGTGTCGCTGCCTACCTGCCCTGTTCAGGGCGGCCATGTGCCAGGCTGTCCGCAGGCGCGCAGGACAGACCGGGAGCAGTTATAATCTCGAGATGGCTTAAAGACACTTGGAAAGGCATTGCCTTGGGAATGCATCCCATGTGCTGGGCTGGGGGCAAGCTGCTGTGAGCCCTCTCTGCATACCGAGGCCCTGTGCCCCCCTCCCCTCGCATCGCCATCAATGCACCGGCAACAGCGTGCACAGGGCAGGCTGGGGAGGCAGTGGGACGGGGACCACAGGGCACGCCGCAGAGCACGAACTGGCTGAGGCAGTGGCGGTGGTTATAGTGAGCTGAGACATAGCTGCTGGGCTGCCTCTCAAATGCTGTCAGAGCATCACAAACCCTCAAAACATTCTCAGCTTTGTGCACGTCGGGAGCACAGACCTGCATTTCCCACACGCCCTGCTCGGTATCTCTGTATCTGGCGTTGGCAGGTGAATAGTTAATTCATGGTATGTGGACCTTGTTTTGTTGTCTTCTGCAGGTTCTAATAAAAAGAAGGATCTAGAAATCCCATCAGCATTGTCCCATCACAGATGGCTTCCCTATGAACTGTGCCCACATGCCAGTATTACTCATCCTTTTTCTTCTTCCCCCTTCATCGCTGTTTTCTGGTTCAAGAGGTGAGCCGCCAGCATGTGGGCACTGCAGAGATCTTGAGAAGGGCACTCACTCTGTAAGCAGGTAACATCAACAGATGTTTCAGTGAGGTGCGGGTGAGATTTTCTGCCCCAAGCCTCCTGTCTGATTTTGGTCAAATTACTTAATCTGCAAAATAGGACATAAAGTTATTTCTCTTAGAACTCTTCTGAGGCAGGGACTTTCTCCCTGAGAAACAGCTGTGTAATATTGGCTACAAAGAAATGTGGATTTTATTGAGAGGTTCTTGACATGCTTGTAATATATAATGGATAATAATGTAGTATTCGTGGGAAATTTTCTTAGTAACGCACAGATTATCTGGTTTGAGGGATTATTTTGGTTATTGAATCTGACTCCACATGCCATGAATTGGGAGTTTTATTGAACAGTTTTTTACTTGAACTACAGCCTCTTTTCCAGAAATAATTCTATTATTAGCTTAAAATTGCAATGATTTTATTAAAAATTACATTTTATTTATAATCTGTGTTTGCTGCCATACTGTCCCAGATCTTGTTATATCTTCATCTGCTAGATCAAGGAGCATGAGATCAAAGTTTTGTCATGCTGTGGTTCCTTTGTTAAGCTAAGTAGATTGAACTCCTCATGTCTCACACTGTGAGGTATATTTTCCAGTGCTTTAATCATTCTTGTATGATCTTGTATGATCAGTCTTCTCTCTAATCATTCCCAGATAAATGAACTAGATGTTCTTTTAGAAGTGGCTACACCAGTGGAATGCAGGAGGCAATATGCTTTCCCCACTGGTTCTCACCATTCTCCTGCTCACACATCAAGGTTTATTGCAGATATTTTGGCACCGCGAAGCTTGCAAAAAGGGCTTGCCCTTCACGGTCTGTTTGCCCTACAGCCTCTGTAGGAATTTTTGTCTGTGCACATCGTTTAATGTGATCAGAAGACCCAGGCTAGTCTCTATCCATGACACATCTTTGTCTTTTGCCCACTATGATCAGTCTTTGCATCAGAGCAAGGTTTCAGTAGTCAGTAAGACCGGGAATATTTTTTTCTTCCATGTCACTGATGAAAAATGTTAAATGATATGAAAATAAGAGCCAATTCATGTGAGATTTCACTGGCAACACAACTATGCTAATTTCCTATTGACAATGAGATTTTGGACCTGTCAAATTGTAACTATGAAAATTATGTATATTATTTTGTATTTTTTTGACTCAATAAATGACAAGTAACATTTCTGTGCATTAGAGTTTCTGTACTTTATAGGCCATACTTTATAGTCAAGGTAATTAAGTATAAAATATTTTTTTCAGTGTTAAAAAATTAAATCCAAATACCTTTGAAAAGGAGAGGCTACTCCGAGTCTTCCATCTCCATCATCTCGCATAGAGACAGAGGGGAGTGAGGCAGGGTTATACCTCAGAGACCACCAGAAAAGTG
Source organism: Trogon surrucura (assembly GCA_020746105.1). Taxonomy (NCBI): domain Eukaryota; kingdom Metazoa; phylum Chordata; class Aves; order Trogoniformes; family Trogonidae; genus Trogon; species Trogon surrucura. Next base: position 12,269,756 of record CM036622.1, on the reverse strand, counting down.
CCCAAATCCTTCTGTCCCGAAGGAAAGCTAGGCCACCTCCACATCAGCAACAGTGAAGGCAGCTGGGAGCAGGCTCTTCTTGCAAAAGTCTAGTCCCTTCTTGCATCTGCACCTAGATCTTCCTGCTTCAGGGCCATGCTCTTCTGCAGCCTCCCTCTTGACAGTTTTGGTTTGCTCTTATCCTGTCACTGTCACTAGTACTGCAACCAGCTCGTCCACCTCATTTTTTTTTAAGTCTTATTTGAAAATGCTGGCATTTTGGTATTCAGACAGGACACAGGTTTACCCAGACAGTTTTGAACCTGCTCTCCTTTTCCCGGAAAAAAAAACTAAGTCTGCGGAACCTGTTTACCAGTAAGGAGTGAGAGCTTCTCTTCATCTTGCTGTGAGGAGACACAGCCTCATTAGGTGAACAGATGAACCTCCTGCTGAATCAAAAGGATGCGCAGCAAATGCCAGTTCTCGGTCCATGCTCTAAAACTTCTCAGACAAAGTCTTTTGCTGCTGTTTAATCACTGAATTTTTATTGCTAATCACTAATCTGAGTTGGCAGATTTACTGCTCCAAGGCTGTGCTTGTTGCTGTCAGATGTGAATGTGAATATCTGCTGTCTCCTCAGATTTGTACAGCTCCAGGGTGGGCACTGTGTTGCTCACTGTGTAAAGGAAATATTCAGGGACTGTAGCAAGGGGCTGAGCTGAGGCATTCCCTCATGTTGATTCACACCTGTTTTAGGGTTCTCTAGCTGCACAAAAAAACCACTATGTGAATGGCATTTTTACTTGATTAGGAAATGATTGGCTTCAGCTCAGGCTGGAAAAGATAAATGTTTGTGGGCATACTGTGAGAAGTGCTGGGAGAGTAAAGCACACACGCTGGCATGAAATTTGGAATCCTCCCACGCTGGTTTGCTCTGGACCCTGGAAACACCTATGCTTGATGGTTCTTATGGAGATTTTATCTATTGCTTCTTTATCAGAGCTACTAACTCCTTTTAACATACACTTTGCAAAAGTCGTTTATGGTTTCAGCTTCCCCAAGGCCAGATGGATGCACTTCTCAGACATTCTGGAAAGGGCTGAGTTTTGGCATCTGCAACCTCTTACAAATCTTACTGCTGAAAAAGATCCTGTATCATCACCAGTAAGAGGACTTTCTTTATATTACTCTGCCTTCCTCTAGTATAATGAAAGTGGTTATGGTCTTTGCTGGTGTCAAAATTATCCTAGGTCTGTACAGGGACTGCAATCATTCAGTGTGTTTCCCAGGACCAAACAAATGTTTTCAGCAAGATCAGCTTAGTATAAATTTCTTTCCTCGGTGGGACTGTCTCCATAAAACAGCCAACAGAGACAGCCAGCCATTATTTCTCCCTTTACAACAAACTGCTTGGAAGGCTGGAAGGAATCTGAAGAGATCCCTGACTCCAGCCTCATGCCCCAAGGCAGTGACAGCTATATTTCAGAGAGCCCCTTATCTTAGAGCTGTGTGTGATGAAGGCTAAGCCTTCCAAACTTTGCTTTTTCAAATGTCAAATCTAAGCTCCCTTTCTGTAGTCGAGGCCTATTACTCCTTGCATTAGCTACCAAGGACACAAGAAGCAGATTAATTTTTCTTGCAGCAATTTTATAGGTGTTTTGAGACCATTATGTTTGCTGCTCTTTCTTTTCCTTTCTAGATTAAAACCCTCTAATTTCTTTGATCTGACCTCATACATCATGCTTTCTAGGCTTCTGCTCATGCATATTAAGTACCTCAGGCAGACTCTCTTTACTTAGGCCCCCCCTTCCCTAATGCCCGAAGGATTCAAATCTGAATGCACGCTCCAACTGCAATCTCATCAACGTAGAACAGACTTGAGGTATTGCTTCCCAGGCCGTGCTACACTTGATTCAGAGCCTTTTCTGCAACAGTTTAATAGGTTTGCTGGTGAATAAAAGAATGAGACACAGTGTTTAAGGGACTCCAAGCATCAACATGGCATTCCTGGTCACAAGGGTCAGAACGCAGCTTCAGAAAGAAAAGGACTTGGAGACCTGAACACATAAGACGTAACCATTAATTTTCTACAAGATTTGTTGTTGTTGTTTTGCTTTCAAAGAGACTTCTTGCTGTTCCTGCAATAAACTGGGGAACAGTACATCAAATGCATTGTCAGTAAAATTATAGGGATCTTATGCTCATTAAGGATGTAGACTCTTTGGTAAATTACTGTCATTCTTCACTTTCATCGAGTTACTTCTGTGAGGCAGTTCATCCAGGCTGCAGCAATTCTCGCTGTCCTAGTTGTTCTGCTGACACAGGCTGTCATTTGTGTGCAGTCATTGCACTACTTTCCTGGTAAGTTCCATACTAAAGCAAAGTTCTTCCTAACAGCCGTATTCCCATGGTTCTGAATGGTGACTTCCCTCTAAACCAATACTTAACCTCCTCGCTGTCTTTCTTCAGTTCCCTGAAATCAGCAGGCCGATTCATCTGAGGTCAGCTGGAGGGGTTGGGAACATCGAAAGGAATTTTCAAGAATGGCTAGGGGAATTTCACACTCCTTGTCCCACTGGAAAGCAGCAGAAGTTGCGTGCCTAAAGCCTTTTAAAAATTTCAAAAAATTATCTAAGAATTCTGCAAAGCTCAATTGTGAAGCACACCTTGGCCTCTGGATTATGTGAAAGGTTTTAAGCTAAGTGATCAGTTGTTACTTATAAAAGATTTTTAATCCTAAAAGGTGCTGCTTGTAACTTCCTGAAAATACTGTGATTCATATCTGAACATTTCTCCTAAGCGCATGAGTAATTTCACGTTTCACTTTACAGAGAGTATAAAGCAGTCTCTCCATGAAAGGAAAAGGATTTTAAAGAGGGATAAATTCACACTTTGTTCCACCTTACTCTGAGACTGCCTTTTTTTCTGTTGCTTTTCTTCTTTGAAATGTTCTTAATTTAAAATAGAAGGCTGAAACACATCTTGGTACTTTGTGGAAAATATTCCACAGAAAACATCAAGGCATTTAAACAGATATACAAACACAGGTTGATCGCTAACTAATGGAAGAAGCAGTGATTCATGATTTGGGTACTCAACTTGCAAAGTAATTTAAAGGGAATGAATTTTTAAGGAGGAGTTCAGCTTCCCCTGAAAACCAAAACTACAAAAAGAGAGGCAGGATTTGGCATTTTCTGCAGCCCCACCAGCTCTGTGCCTGGCAATGTTAAGTTCCAGGATTGTTTTCACCTGCCTTCTAATTTTCCTTGGAAATATCCCATACATTTACCAGGAAGTCACATTTACCACCCACTTTGGCAGAGGGCGAGTGAAGTTCTATGGTTGACCAGGACTAACCTCACCTCCGAGGACCCCTCCAGCTCTCCCTCCTTTTCCATTCACAACCCATTTCACGGGGGCTGCTTCTGCTGAAAGTCTGGCCGTGGGGTTATTTTGCTTGGTTTTGTGGGGTTTTTGTTTGAAGTGGAGTGATTCATTGTCTCCAACCCCAGGGCCTGTTTGCTAAAACATCTCCACTTACCGATCCTCTAAGTGAACCAAAACATCCATGCTCAGCAGCTCATGGCACAGGGCGGCAGCAGGCACCAGCTTTGCCAGCTTCCCCAAAAGCTCTCTCTCCCCTTTCAAAAAGGGAATGTAATTTGAATAATGGCTTTGCTATTGTAAGTATGTGAACTTAACCTACAGGGAATATTCCAGAGAAAGGAGTGATTGCTAAACTAACACAATTTCAGAAGGTGGCCCTGCCGTGAGTCATGAGCTCATTGGAAATTCAATTGCAGAAGCGCAGGTTGTCAACAGGAACAGAACTGCGAAGAGCAAAGCTCAGCTGAACTTAACCACAGCTACAAAAAGTTGTCTTTTCCAACAAAATACAGTATTCTACTGGACTGTCATATACCCCTTTAGTAAATATTTGGTCTTTTCTTAATGCAAATCACAACATGTTAAAATAGTGTGAAAATATAACACAGGGGAAAGACATAGGTATGAGAGAAAGCCATCTTCACAAAAATTCACTTTTTTGGTGCTTTTTATCAGGGATAATTTCTTAAACTCTGGGGTTTGTTTTGCCACGAAGTCTTCTTATTCTAAAACAGAGGTTACTCTAGTTTCCGGCTACTCCATAGCTCTTAGCTAATTCATACTTGTAAAGAACTTTGAGTTCCTCACATAATGAATGGTACTATGTGAATGTGAATATGTAGCTGATCTCTGTTAGAGATACACTACTGTTTAGTCTGGATCTCTTTATAACCACGGAAACAAAAATCCTTTTCTCAGCCCCCTCTAAGACAGGAGTTCAGAACATTAATTCATCCAGGTTTGCAACATTTTGTAAACACTTAGTTCTTTGAAGTCATGTTTTATTTTCAGAGTCATCTACAACTGTGAACTGTGATGCATTTCAGACCCATGGTTTAGACACATCCAAATTTTTAAGATGGTGCATATTAATTTATTGTTAAACCAAACTGATTGGTAGCGAGACCTTGGTCATGAAGCAACTGCTTGACTTTACTGGAGAAATAACATTCTAAACTGTTGTAAGTTCTGGCGCCAAGATTCTGCCATGACCTGTGTTATGAAAATAATATAATCTGTGGCAATATAACAGTACTGACTTAGTACTGATAGTCTGAGAAAGCGTAGATAGCGAGCACATCATGTCATTTTATAATAGCTCCCTGCAATATATTTGCAAGAGAATGATATACTGCTTGTATATTTTTTATGGGAGTCTCATGAGATAGCACGTATCTTCCAACACTATCTGATGCATAAACTTAATTTCAGTGTATTTGCCTGTCAGACAACCAGATTTATGGTGCCCAAGTTCTGCAGTCATGAGCAAAGGTCCATCCAGGTTAGCAGAAGTTGTTTAGGAAGAAAGTATAAGAACAACGTGAGTACACAATTATACCTCCTGCAGTATATCCTCACAGACATTAGCAGTGTAACTGGGGACTACCTGAGACAGAGATTTAATCCGTATCTTGTATTTAACAGGTTTTGATGAATTTTTTTCATCTGCAAATAATGGTGCCCTGCTCACCTTTCTTTGCTGCTCATGCTTTTGTATAGATGTGTTATATCTTTTCTCTACTGTACTTGTTTTCAAGCAAATCTGTGTAATCTCATCTTGAACAAAAACCTTTCCAAACCTACGATCATCCCGTCACTTTTCTCTATGCCTTTTCTAGCCCTAACATATTTTCCATGAAATAAGGACTAGAACTGCCTTCAACAGTCAAACTGTGGTCAGATCATGAGCTTGCAGTTTTCACTTTTGCTCTCTGTTCCTTTACTGATAAATTTTAACATTTTATTTACCTTCCTGGGCTATCACTGAATACTGTGTTTGCATTCTTGCTGAAACAGCCAACACAACAGTTTCAAGCGCTCTTTACTGAACAGCAATAACTTCTGCAGAGTTTACCATTGTCAGGGTTGTTTTTCCTGGGCCCATGATTGTACTGACTTTGGCTTTCATCTGCCATTTTATTTATCAAGTCTTGAGATTAGTTTAAACTCCGACTCTTCCGAATAATCTATAGTCTTGTCACCTTGCTCTCTGTTGCCTTTTCACTGAGAGCTGCTTACACTCAGTGGATGTTTTTCTTTTTATTTTAAACTATTATTGATTCATGAGAGGACTATTTCTCTTAACCAATTTAATAATTTATTTCCCAAGTAACAAGGGACTCATTCCGTTCAGATCTGGTTGCTGTGGAAGACATAACATTTTAATCCCATGTCCTTTATACACTTACAGCCTCAGTCTTCACACATAGGATTAAAAGGAAATGTCTTTCTTTAAATATAACAGCTCTGGATCCTGCGGTCAAATATGTATCATTTTAAAATACAAAAGGTGGTTGCTGCACACTCAACTTAAAGCATTTGTTTGGTTGTATGGTCCAATGATGTCACAATCTGAAAACCACAATAAAGCTCTCGGGATATATACCAGTAATTATATGTTTTCCGGAAGTAGCAGGAAATCTCATTTTTTTTCTGCATACAAACCTTGGAGAATAAAAGCAGAAAAACCTCAGAGTTGTTCTACTGTGGCCAAGGCCAGCAGGAACTGCTGGTGTACTCCACTGAATATCAGATATCAAGAGTACAATAAGAAAGCTTTTCTGTCCTTAGCAGCTTTTCTCAATTGGGAAATTAAATGTCCTTTCATCTACCAGCCATGGATCAGGATTAGTTTTAGTACATTACTACTTAAAATGCCAACATAGGATTTGTTAATAGGTGTTGAGTCACCCTCATAATGCAAATAACAATAAAACACAGAATGAGTGTCAGCCCTGCGCCCTGTTCGTTACCGGGCTGTTTCCTCTGGCCATACCAAGTCAGGTTGCTTGTCCAGCATAGAGTATAAAACACGCATAAATATTTACACCCAAACCTGTTTTATAATGGATGTCACCTCTCAAGATGCACTGTCATGCCTTGTTCCTTTCTGGCAGGTTATCCTGCTGCATCTGTAACCAACGCAGAGCACATTATGTCCTGCTCCTCAGCTGCCAGTCTTCCTGCTCCCCCAAACTTTCAGTCCTGGCACAATTTGAAGTTCAAACCCAACAGCGTTTACAACACTCATGACAAATGCATGAAGAATGAACTGTATTCCACATGCTCTGAGTGGGGGACAGAAGGACATTTCCCTGCAGATTTCTGGCTTACTCTTCGAGGTGCCTTCCTGGGTATTTTTAGAAGCAGCCGTTGATCGGGTATTGGTCATGTGCAGCGTTACCAGTGCTTTCTGTGGAGCTGGCACTGTGTGTGGATACAGTGTGGGACTCATCCATTAATCAGCTTTTCTAAGCCAGCAAAAAGCAGAACTTCTTAGCCCATGAAAGAATCAAATCCTCTCACATACAAAGATGGGAAATTAAAAAGCCTTATGTAGAAAATTCAGAATTTGAAGAATGGGATAGTGTGTCTGAGCAGCTACATACAGCTGAGCAGAGAACAGCAGCAACCACACAATGCGAATGGAGTTACTAGGGAAGGAGGCAGAGCAGAGATTAAAAACTGTTTTGGTGCCCACTGAGATTGCTCTGGGCCCAAGACGAAACAAGACTGATACACTGAGCCGAAGAGAGGCCCATGTGCTATTTCTTAAAGATCTCCCCTTGCCACTTTTGACAGAGTGAGCTATTCATTCCTTGTAATGCCTTGAGTGCCCAGACATACTTTTGCATGAGTGTTAGGGACATCAGATTAACTCTCCCTTCCCAAGGTATCTAACAAAATTTTAGACCTGGCTTAATCCTAATATAGTTATACACAGCACTTGTAAATTTAAACTAAATTAAGCTATTGCCACAGTGTATTATTAGCCCTGGATAAGAGAGAGCTTTGGAAAACTTGTGAAAGCTGTGTCCTTAGCTGGATCATCAGTGTCAAGAGGAAAGCCTGCAAACACAAAAATTAGTATCTATACCCCTGTTCCTAATGAATAAAGCTTTAGGATATTTATGTTTAACATAATTAAAAGCCTGATTAAAACCTCTTGGAACACCATGATTTTATTTGCCCTTGAAGTACCAATCTGCAATTTCAGCATGCCTCCCAGGACCTTGGAGGGCAAAGCAAGTGTTAAGACTGAACATCAAAGACTAAAAGCTTTAAGGGTTGGAAAAAGCTTAAGTTCTCCAAACAGGATCACTTCTGACAGAGAATCAGAATCAATTAACAACAGCTATTCTCAGCATCCAACAAACAAGGCTTGTAAACTGTATGTTTTCAAACACATAAGAGGGTGAGAAAAAAACTTGTGTGAGCAGCAGATTGAACACAGGATTCACAATTCCTAGAGGTTAAAGTCTCAGTAGGGCTTGTGGCGCTTACTATAGTTATGTAAAAAGAAAGCCAATCTCTGTGAGACTAAGGCTGTTGCTAAAGAATATAAATTGTAAGAAGCTTCTATGTGCCAACTCAAGGAATGACCAATGATCAGCTTTACACAGCTGGAGTTGTACAGGTAAAATTCTCACTGTTCTCACATATTAAACTTTTACAGGGGCACTCTGGATCATCTTAAGGCTACACCATAACTGATAAATCCCCTCACAGATAAGTTTAAAATCTGGAGAGTCACTAGGAAGTGTATGGGAGTGTAAAAGCTGCCATCTACTGCAAAAGGAAAGCCCTGGAGCTGACAGACTTGGGTGTCTCCGTCAGGAAGGAGGCTGAGGATGCGAGTTCCTCCCAAAGGGTGTGGGTGAAAAGCTTTTCACATCAGTCCCTCCCTACGACAGGAAAGACATTGTCTATTGCTGTGTAATTGCAAATATTTTATTGTTTGAACATTGGACAGTTTAACTGCTATTAAAAAAAGAGAGTGTCATGTCATCCTGCATACACTCGAAGCTGTTTTCTTTGGGTTTGGTGATTTGGGTTCTTTTTTGTTGGTGGTGGTGTGGGGTTGTTTTGGGTTTTTTTTTAAATATTGAGTATAACAAGCCATTTTAAAGATTCTTCATATTCTAGCACAGGCACAGGGATTCCTGCCAAGTGCTCATTCACCCCTGGGAGCAGAAAGCCACCCCTTCTGCTCATGCAGCTCCCATGCAGAGGAATTCAAATATCTGCCTAGAAATTAGAACGATGTGTGAAAGTACAGCCACATTTAGATAAAATATAGCTTGTCAAAGCAGTTGCAAAAAGTTCCTGCTAGGTCTGAACCACAGAGAAACTGGCATTGACAAATGCAGACCTTAGTATACTTTTGTGTAAAGGGTTCTTGCTCTGGCACAAATGAAACAGATGAATACTGGCCTGCTATCAAAGCCCAGATTCACTGAAGAGCTTTGGTTTTTGGATTCCATTTCAGGCTGGGACTCCTCAAAGCTCAGGTCCTGGGCTCAGGTGAAAGTACTGAGGACAATATTTTGCGTCCTCTCTTTCTGCTGGGACATGCTTTCATCAAGGCACACTCCAGAGGCCAGAATCCCCTCTTGAGCTGAAGTGCCAACACCATTTCCTCCATAGAATTGCATAGAGCTTGCTTTTGTTTTTTTCATAAAGGGAGACAGAGTTTTACCAGGTTAGACCAAATGTCCACCTAGTCTAGTATGCTTTGACACTAATTGACTGCAAATATTCCCTTTCCTCGTCTCCTAAACAAGATGAATACAGGATAACTCCTCTGTTAAATTCTTTCATTTCTGACAAGAGGACAAGAATTTCTGTTTGAGAAATTCCCATCAGGAGGTTATAATCCCATTTTTGTGTTAATAGCTCTCCATGGACTTCTCACTGGAATTTGCCTAATGGTTTTTGAGCCCCATCAACAGCACCACATAACTAGCCTGACATTTAAAGCACTTACCAAAGAACGTGGCTACCCCAGTTGTGTTTCCCTCATGCCTGAGGGGACTCAAACCTACCTCTGTCAGCAGAGTCACCCGAGGCTGCAAATCCTCCTGGTCCATCAGATGGGCAGGTTTCTCTAATTGCCTGATAGAGCAAGGTATCTTCATCCTCAGGTGTATTTTTAATGGCCTCTGGACCTATTCAGAGTAAAGATTAACAATACAGAGCAGCTGTCCAAAGCAGAGAGCAATTCGCTGGCCTAATGAGCAAACACCACAAAAAAGACTTATCAAAACATCAAAGCAATGATACCTTGCCATCAGCGTCAAGCAGGACTGCCAGCGTGCCTTTCTTAAACCAATTATGTGAGTGAAAAGTTTGCAGGTTTCATACACATTGGGATCTAGTCCAATAGCAAGGATAACGAGCCTGAGGTTTAAGGTCCCACAGAGCGTGCACCGCTTTCTTCTGGGGTGAAAGGGCACCTAGATCAGTTCCCTGTAGTCTGCTGCACCGTCAGATAAAATTCTACAACTCTTTCCCAAGAATTTCACGGATGTGTTCATGAACAGATATGAACCTTAGACGGGAGGATTCCTCCCCATAAATCTAGCTTTATTGCATAAAAATGGCTTCACTCCAAGTTCTTTCTTTAGTCAAGCCTTCAGTGAACTGCACTCCCTCTCAAATCTGTCAAATATATCCAAATCATAATACTACCACACTACTTGAAGGGAGACGAAAGCAGGTGGGGGGGCTGTCACAGCATTAAGCAGCAGCAACACAGCTCCCACAAGCCAAAGCACAAGTAGCTTTGCTTTGGCAAAGAAGATTAAGACATGCTCCTCCAGGATCCCCATAGCATTAACTTCTCCAGTAGTAGCTTTTTCTTTCCAGTTTGCTGGTTTAGTAAGATCTGTTTCCTCTCCAGGGAGTACCAGGGTGCTCTAGCAGAGATGTGGTAGACTCAACGCCTTCTCAGGAACACCAAGGAGTCACCCTGGGCCTGCAGGGACACTCCAGATGATGCTGCCATCCCCAGAAAAGGCAGGAAGGACAACATTTTCAGAATGCTTCCTGCATGTAATAGCCTATCGCTTGAACAAGTCCATGTCTAAATGAAAATCCTTCACATGCTGGTAGGTGGCATCTTATGTGCAGATACCAGAGGCTGGGCGTCACATATGTCCTGAAAATACCTCATTTGCTAGCGCACACTGGCCAGTCACCTGCATGAGTTACCCATCTCAAGAAGCCAATCTGTACTGCCATTTTTGCCTCTCCCCAAATAGCAGACACTTGTTGGCATCACTTCCAGAAACCCTTACAGGGCATGCAAATACTGTAAGAGACCAGCAAAGTCTTGGCAAGTGACACCTCCCCTTCCTTGGGAACAAGCTGTAGATCTTTGTGGTGACAGTTCAGACCCAAAAGTGAGTTAAAATTGTATTGCTGGTTACTGCTCTGGATTGCAGGGTTTGGAAAGGTGTCGTATGACTGCTGCTTGACATGGGCATTCGTTGAAGCAAACATTTAAAAAAAAAGAGCTTGGATAGCTCTGAATTAAATAGGTTTGTATTGTGCTGGTGAGGGTGTGCCCCATCCTGGCTGGCAAAGCAAAAGAGGTAAAGGCCAAAGCAGTAACTGACACCAAAATGCAGGGAGGGAGAGGCGGCTTCACACACCTCAGGATTTAAAACTACCTTCAACCTTTGGTCTTGTTCTCAACACAGACAAAAAGCGTGAGAGAAGATTTTGTTGAGGTTTATAAAGAAGCTGTTTAGCAGTAAAAGCTGATCTAGAGGTGAAGGACAAAAGAACAATGGCTCTGCCGAAATGCTACACGAGGCTGAGCTGAAACCATCTCACTGAGAGGTTCTGTAAGGAATAATTTTAAGTTAAGACTGGGAAAGATCAAATAGCAGCTGGAAAGCAAGAATATACCAGGGAGGAGGGGAGACAGGAGCTAACACTGCTTCAGCACAAACAGTTAAAAATACAGAATAAAAGATACATGTTATTAGGCAAGTCTTTTGAACTGTTAACTCTATTTGCCTTGGTAAATAAACCAGAAATTTACCTTTTTAAGGTACTCATCTTAGTATAGTTTTGGTAGTTTCTGAGAGGTTTTACCGAAGCTTAGAACCATAGAGGTACTGAGGCACCATGGAAGCAAGTGGAATCAGATACCTCAATGCTTTTGTCAATGTGACCCTTTGACCACGCTGGAAATCTGCAGCTACCCCAGGGGAGATTCATACTCACACAACTATGCTAGTGTAAATACACATCTTAGGTTATAACTGAAGTGTTTTTCCTGTATGTACAAGTGGGACAGCAATGCCACAGATAAACTGCAATTCCACTTCTGCCTGTCTCTGTCATTTTTGTTGAAGTCTCAGCCGTAGATTACAACGCACAGCATCAGTAACCATCCTGGTGGCAGCTGTGCAATGATGTGTAAGTTTAAGGGATGCTAAAACTCTCACATATCCAAAGCTTTCTCTCAAGGATCTAAAACTTTAGAAAGACCATTTGAACCTCTTGACACCATTTATTACAGTTTGATTTTCTTACATAGTTTCAGCATAGTCTGATTTCTGGTCTCAGACTAGATGCATCTGTCTGTTCAGCTACTTACCTATGAGCTTTACTTTAGCCCTAGATCTTGAATTTCCTTTCTTTAAAGTAGGGACGATGTATGGGGGTTTTTTTTGTTTGTTTTTGTTTTGTTTTGTTTTTTACTCCAGAAGATGAAAGGATTAGTCGTTAGTGGTGAGCTCACTTCTCCAGAGCTCTCCACAACGGCAAAGTATTGTTGCTAATTTGAGTTTAAATTTAGGCATAGGTCATAGGACTATCTTCAAATTTTGTGCAAGTGTTTTGCAGGGGACAAGCCCAGTCAAATTTCTGTTCCAGCATAAAGCAGAGAAAAACAATAAATAACATCAGAGAGGTAATATATAGTGAATAAGATTACTCATTAAAAATGTAACTACATGGTAAATTATTACAGGGAAAAATAAAAACATATCAGTTAAGAAAGAATAGCTGTCTATAAAAAAACCAGATAATATTTTAAGTGCTTCATCTGCTTATTTAGAATGGGGCCTCAGCTTCCCAAAGCTTACATGATTTCAGTCATGGTCAGCAATGTTTGTTGTTATGACATGATTCCTCGTTTTCTCACTGTTTCCCATTTCAGATACAATTCAGCAGATGTTAATTAACACCTGCGATAGCTAATATATTACCTAGAGGCATTTTCATACCTCCTGTTAGCCAGCAGAGAAGAAAGCCAGGAATAAACCATAGCTTCCTCAGCCTTGCAGGAAGAATTAAACTACCTTTAAATGCCCAGTGTAGCATCTAGTCATCAGTTTGTCTCGTCCTCAAGAGAATGCCAGTGCAAAATATTGTCCTTGTATACTCTGTATGTCTGCCTATGTCACAAATTCTACTTCTCTAGCAGCTTCAGGGTCAAGCATAGGGGCTGCTATAGCACTGACATGCCAAGTAAAGAACCCCAAACCAGAGAAGCTAGAAAATATGCTTTTTCTCCTCCTTGCAGAGGTCTGAGCTACAGCTTTCCAGGAAGTATTGTTGGCAGGATTTCTCTTTTAAGTTTACACTGTGCTCCTAGTCCTGAACCCAATGATGTTAAACAGGACAGGTAAAACAACTCTGATTTTTGGAAACTTCTGTCACTGAAAGCACTTGCCAAGATAAATACAACCAACGATGTGCAGACTATGAGGCTCCTTCTGTTTCCCAGGTAGTCGTGTTTCCAGAATCAAGACTAAGGCTCAGTTGGCCCGCTGTTCATAAAACTGAGGGAATGTGCCCAGAACCACATGCAGAAATCGATCTATTCCAACTTTTCCCTCAGATGCTGAAGGGCTGTCCACTCTCCTCTCACTAAGCAATTCTTGGGAGATCAGTGGCCAGTTTATCTGCTCAGACATTTACAGAGGAAAAACCAAAGACCTGGAAAGCAAAGTGAACTCAAGTCAGCAGGGGCAAAAAAAAAAAAAAAAGTGAGCCACCAAAGTTCAAGTGCACAGTACCTCTAATTTTTCATTTTAACAAGCATACAGAGGTATGGTTTTTATTTTCAGTAATGCTTTTTACCTTCTTAAGGCAAAAGAAACTACCATAATAAATGTTGACTTTCGATTATGGGAAGGACATGAAGTGTTGCAAACAGGCAAGATTCATGGAAAATACAGGCTTGTGTCTGAGAATCAAACCTACTTCACACGTCCTGAAACATCTCATATTCCGGTAACTAATACCCTGAAAAAAACCTGTAATTCATTTTCACTCACATGAAACATGACATCTAGTTCTGATGAGGATTACTCACCAGAGCAAATTTCTCATTTAAAATCATGCCTTACAGCTATCCAGGAAAGCTGCTTGCTATCCCCAAAATACGTATTACCCAATATTATATTGCTTCATCTAGATAAAATGGGCCATAAATCAAATTCACAAGCTGCAGCTGCTAATCAGTATGCTTTAGTTGAAGACTACATCAGCATTTTCTTAGAGCTATTTGTGAACTTCAGATGTGTCACTAACGATGAAACAGATGAAGAGAAACTTCTGTTTTCTATAAAATTGAACAACTTTATTCCTTTTTTTTATTCTGAAATGAAAAATCACAGCCAGCAGGTATCCCATCTTATTTACAATAAATTAGTGATGAAGAGGAAAGGTTTGTTTTTTAAAATAGTGTAAATATTATGATCTCAGATATCATTCCATAACCAACTCTCTCTAATCCCAGTGTTTAGAAGATATCTTAGAAAATACCAGGTTTGAGTTTCTTTCTTTTGTGCTACCAGATAGAAGCCCCAAAGTCAGCAAATGAGCTCCCAGTTTATACCTGCACTTGAAACAGCTTTTCTCACAATTAAGTATTAGGTGTTTGAATAAGCTAAATTAAACACGAACTTTAACGTGAAGCATCCAGCTGTGCTGGCCAGGCCAAGGCTGTGAGATCTGTTCTTCAGATTTTAGCCTTTGCAGGAGGTTATCCTCTTAATGGACAAGAGACTTGGGATTTCAAATATAAAATTATCATTAGTTGCCCTAGGGTGGAAGACAACTTAAAGAAAAAAAAAGCAACCCCCCAAAAAAAACCAGTGATGATCCCTCTCCTCCCCAGAATAGTGAAGTCCCCTCTCCATTCTTTCAGTTCAGTTTAGGTCATGCCCTGACGTAACACCTGAGGTTAAAATTCTTGAGAGTTTCAAGGCATTTATTCCAGTGTTTCCAATTTAGGATCATTTTCTTCAGGTGTTCCCTATAATCTTTGTTGAGGTCCAGACTGACCAGCCTACAATAGCAGGGAATGATTCACCAGGCAGCTACTCAGAGATTTATTTTTAGGAGCAAGAATAAGCAGGCACATACTTTGCAAGTTTATTTGAAAAGTTCGCTCTATTTACTTTTTTTTTTTTTTTGCCCCAAACCTGCAATCCTCAGTATTATCTGCAATAATATTAAGAAAATTGCAGTACAACTGATGTAACTAAGGTTGAACCTCATCTGCTTAGTCCCCATTATTTTGCCAATGTCACTGCTTGCTTTTAAAAACAAACAGCAACTACTTTCTCAACAGCCCTATTACCTAAACTTACTTTCTGATGCACGGTCTTTATAAAGCAGATGAGGAAAATATCTATATTAAACATGCCAGCAGCCTTTTAATAATTCAATGAATGGAAATGTACTATTGTTATAACCCAGCAAGAATTCTCCAATACAAAAGAAAGGTCAAACTTTCTCCTCTTCAAGGGTTAAAAAAAAGATTAATTCAGATGCTCCAGAAAATGCTGTCTTTTTCTGTATTGGCTTAATTCATTTACATGTGCATAGATTACTTAGAGCTTTATCTGACGCTCACACTGCGAAACGAGGAGTATTTCTGCGCTACAGGTTGGTTATGGCCACGGGGGCTTCTGTCTCCTGGCTGTGGTGCGAGGGTCAGTACTAACCTGAAGGTATCGCTGCGTGGCCCTTGCTCGGAGGGCGGGGAAAGCGAGATGAGGCAGTCAGCCCATTTTCTCATGGATCTAGTTTTTCAGTGGCTGCTATCAAATTCATTGAAGCAAGGATTTGACTGAGCAGGAAGATAGAGTTACGTCTCCTTGCCACAGCTCAAGGTCAGGATAAAGATGGAGGACGGCCGTGAGCGAGTAGTTTTATGTGCATTTATTGGCTTTGCATTCTACCAAATTTCCAAGCCGAAAGTACCATACACAAGAATTGAGACATGGCTAATATTTAGTCACATATTAACCAGCATTGATGTTGAATCTTAACAGCAGCCATCTGAACAGCGTACCAGACTTCTCAAATAAAAACCAAATTGGTAGGCATCTCGTGCCTGGGTAAAGATTCGCAACCAATAAACCTGAGACATTTCCAAAGAGCAAACAGAGGTTCACTGTAGAAAGAGGTAGCTTGGAGGTATGGAGGAGAGGAAGTATTTTCACAACAGTGTAAGGATTAAAAATGCAGAAAAGCATCTGGGCGAGATGTATACAACACCAGTGTGCGTGCTCAGGCCTCTGGACAGCTCTGAGGATCTGACCCTTACAGAGCTCACACTAAATCAGGCGTAGGAGTAAGAAATGCACCAGTGCAGCATCTGCTTATTTGTTGTTCCATTTTCGGCACACACACAAAAAAGTTCTTTGGGCCCTAGAATGTATAAATGGAGGCAGATTTTTTTTTTTTTTTTGCCTGTAATAAATACAGACATGTTGCCTTCCAAAGATAGTACGACAACCCAGGCAAAAAAGCCGTCTGTTTCTGTCTCCTTTCTCCTCGCCCCAGGCTAACTGTAGCTGAGGTACAGTTCTTCTTCAACCATCTCTTTGTTTTCAGCTTTTAAACTTTCTTCCTTCTCTCCCACACCCCTTCCTCTGAGGCTGGGTTTGGTCCAGTCATTTCTTCTCAACAGAAGGATTTCAGATGCGCCTCGACAGAATAGGCTCCACAGAAGAAAACCATTTCTGAGGAGAAACGTCTAAGAGCTCCCTGCACAACCCCCCTGCTCTTTGCCTGGTCAGCCTGTACTCAGGGACATAAAAATTCAGTCCAAAACCAGTACCTTGTCATTTTAGTAAGTGAAATAAAAAAAAAGACATACGTCTGCGCATTGGGTGGAAAAAAAGCTTTTATGGAAATAGATTCAATGCTACAGTTCCTTTGTCCTTGGGTTTCAGCATCTGAGGGAACGGCTGAGTGAGGACCGGTTAGTACCTAAGCCAGCTAGGTTGTCTGAGTTTATCACACAGGCGCTTTCAAAGTTCATTACATATTATTACACACATTGAACCATGGGGCACTTGCCCAGCATTTACTGCATCATTTCAGTGATCGTCAGTGACTGATTTAATCCATATTTTCACCTGGAACTCAGCTCTCAGCTCCTGTTTCCTTTCAAGAATTATTTTTAATTGACCTTAAATCATTAGTTACAACCAAACAGAATCATAACTGCATAATACGTGACTGATAGGAAATAATTTTCAGTCCCTACCACTGTGTAATATTTTACCTCACATTCAACAGAGGTCTAAAACCATTTTAACAATATGAAGTATATTGCAAATACATTTAAAAATAAATAAATCAGTTGTTGCTACATCACCGACTATCAAGAAATGTGTAATTGCTGAGATTTTTTAGCCAAGTTTGCTCTGTAAGGCACAACACAAGTGCAAATCTGGCTTATAGTTTACTTTGTCCGAAGATCCAGGAGCAGTTAGACAGAGCAGACAGCTGCCTGAGTTAAAGCACAATATCTTGCTATTAAAAGAAATCCCGGGAATCTTTAACTTGCTTCACAAGTCTCAGACACAGTAAACGGTACAGAACATTTCCAGTGGTGCCCAAGCCTAATTTCCACGTTAGCAGTATGACCCTGCACGTGCTCTCCAAGGATGGTCTCATCTCCCAAAAGAGTATTTACATATTATCACACAATTTCTTAATCAAAGCTTCATTATGCCAATTACGCAAAAATCACGCGTTCCTGGGGTAAACAGTACAGATCGCTAGACAACAGCCGGCCTCCCTCTGTAAGAGGGAGACCAACCTCTGAAACATCTCCTTACTGTTACACACTAAGAAGAGGGAGAAAACCAGCACGGTCCTGCCTTTTTCATATTTAAATGCGACGTGATGTGGGGCACGGGCGAATGCAAGGGCTTGCCCCTCACTACCTCTCTTTCAATCCCAGCCGGGGAAGGAGGACGGGTTCATGGTGTGAAGGGCAGGAGCACAAGCGGCACCGCTGGAGGTCCTCGGCCCTGAAGTTGGATAAGAGCACTTTGTTCGCCCCTTCCTTCGATAAGGCAGCGCATGAGATGAGAGCAGCAAAGCGCCTCCTCGGCCGGGGAGCCGAGCAGAGCTGGGTCACAGGCCTGAGATGTGGGTGCCTCGGCTCCTGGCGACGGCTGGGGGGAGGCACAGAGACCGAGGCATCAGCCCTGGGGTTAGCACCTTGGAGCCCGCTCACCACAGGACAGGGAGTGGGGTGTTTATTGGTGTTATTTGGTCAAGACAATCGCATCATCTCGTCGTCTGGGGGTCTGGTCTTGGCGGTGCTCACGCAATGCAGCACGTGGACTCACTCGTCGGGCCGAGGTGCGGGGCTCCCCGGGGAGGCCGATGGCACCCACCTCCAGGTCGCCCACAGGGTCGAGCAAGGCCAACCCCAGCTGCGGGCCAGCCGCAGGCTCCGGCCGCTCGTCGTGCCGCTGCTCCGGCCGCCCGTCCAGCGCCGGCTCCTCGCGGGGCCGAGGCTCCGGGGGCAAAGCCCTCGGGGGCTACTCACCCCCCTCGGCGGCTCGGCCCGGGGCGCCACCGCCGTCGAAGACCTCGGGCCCGTCTGCCAGCAGCGAGGTGCGCACCTTCCGCCGCTCCTTGAAGCGGCCCGAGTGCGAGACGCGGAGGCTCCGTCGGTTCCCGCCGCCGCCTCCCGCGGCCTCGCCGCTGCCCGAGAGGGGCGGCTGCTCCTCCCGCCCGCCGGGGCTGGGGTGGGGCGCGGCAGGGACCTCGCTGGTTGCTGCGGCGGGGGGTGGCGGCGGGGCGGCCGCCGCTTCCTTGTGCTTCTTGCTGGTCAGCGACTTCCACCAGGGCCCCGCCGAGCTGCCCTTCACGCCGGCGCGGGGGGCGGCGGTGGCCGCGGCGCTGTCCGCCATCTCGGGCTCCTGCGGAGGAGGAGCGGGGGGGGTGGGGTGAGAAGAGCGGGCTGGCAGCCGGGCGCGCCGCCACCCCGCCCGGCCGGACCCCTCTATCCCAGCACGGGAGGGATGGGCAGCGCCCCCGCCCCAACGCGGGCAGCGCTCCCGGGGCAGGTCTTCGCTTCGCCCCCGGGAACGGCCGCGCAGGGCAGAACGGGCGCAGGCCACCGGTGGGCGCGGGGGGGCGGGAGGATTTTTCTCTTTGCCCCAAGCCGAGCCCGCTGACGGGCGCCAGCCCGCCCTCCCGTGCGCGGCTGGCGGAGCTGCAGGTGAATAGAGCCCCGGAGCTGAGCCGCGGGACCCGTTCGCCGCAGCTCCCCGCGCCCCAGGAGTGGGCCCCAAGGCCCGGTACCCCGGGGCTGGCTGCCTCCCCGCGGGCCGGCAGCCCGCGCACCCGCTGGGACTCCTGCGGCGGTGGCCGCCTCTCCCTCCCTCCCTCCGTCCTTCCCCCGCCGCCTCCCGGCGCAACAGGTGCGGGGGGCGACACTGACCTGCGGCCCCCCGCCCGCCGCGGGCGCGCTCTCCTTCTCCCACGGGGAAGCGCGGCCGCTGCTCCTCCTCCCTCCGCACGTCCCTGCGGCTCCTCCGCCGCGGCGGGGAAGGAGGAGAGAGGCCGACGGGCGGGCAGCGGCGGCAGGTGAAGGCCGGCCCCGCCGATCGCCTCCGTGGGCGGAGCGGCCGCCCGGCCGGCCCCGGGGCGGCTCCTGGCGCTCACCTGCCCGTACTGCCGCCGGGCCGGGCCGGGCCGGGCCGGGCCGGGCCGGGCCGGGCCGGGCGGGGGAGGAGGGGCCGGGCCCGGGCCCGCGGGGAAAGGCCGGGGACCTCCTGGGGTGACACCCAGGGAGGAGGTGGATATACGGCCGTACGGATGTCTTTACCTTTTAAATTCATCCAGAAAGGAGAATAAAAAGATTTGCTTGTACCGCACTATGTGTTAAAACCGGTGACCCGTTCCTTGGAGAACCGCCGAGTGACACGCGTTTGATCCCGGACACCCCCCCCGGCACTTGCAGGGTCAGGTACTCAAGGGTGCCTGTGGCCGTATGGAGGAGCTGGTGGAAGCAGTGGTATTTCAGCCTCGTCCTCTTTGGCAGAGCAGCTTCTGCCCCTTGCAGCTTCCCTGAACAGCCCGTAGAGATAAGACACATGGAAACTGGTGAGCACAGGTTACTGAGGGAGAGGAGCCTGGGGTGTGCACCTACATTACTCTGGAGATCACTCACTGCAAGCCCAAGGGCTATTTGGCAGGGAAGCGTGCGTGCACACACTTGAAAGTACTCTCAACTATGACACTAACTCATATCAGCAGCCAAACATCTCTCCTGTGGAATAAAACTCCCGGTGAGAAAAGATGTCTTTTATATTCCCTCCTACCAAACAAGCAACTAACGTTTTCTAAGATGCACAGCACCAGGGCATCAGGCTCTCTTGGGCCAAGGACAGTGACAGACCATAGGGTCAAGTTTCCTCTAGTGAATACCACCTTATGCTTTGCTGCTTATTTGTATCTATAGAGAAAGAGAACATCAGCATCTCACCTCATCTTGTGTCCCAGGGAAGTTACTGGGAAAAGGGGAATTTACAGAGAAATACAGGTAATTATTATTTTTAAAAGTCCTTTTCACAAAAATATTACGGTCTGGCATATACAGCTTCCATTCGGGTCATAGGCTTATACAAAACATTTGCCACTGTACTACTTGTTTATATTATTTTAATTACGACAGACCTGACCTCTTAGCCCACATAGTGCCAAACTTTAGATCAGATTTTTTTTTTTTTTTTTTTGCAGTTGAGCCTGTTTCAAAGAATCTTACAATGGAAGAGATTTGTCCTTTCTGACACTGTACGGAAAGCTGCTTAAAAGAGACAGGCAAATTGGAAAGCTTTGTAAGAGATGTGCGAGTGGGAGGGTGCTGCCTCCATGGGTATGTGGTGGCACAGGAGGACAGCAAAACTTTCTCTGCATTTGAAAGTCACTGCCATGGATCAGTCACAACATGCTGTTCCACAAGATTGCCACTAGTGTTTATATCAAAACAACTCTGACAGTGAAAATGTATGTTCTGTCCTTTTCTTACTGCAACAGAACTCACTGCATGCCTTTAATATGCACGTATTCACAGCGTTGATACAAAAATGAAAGTAAAATAACCCATCGACTATTTCAATACATAGAAGTTAGATACTGTTGCAGGAGGAGAAGATAAAAAGTAGTGTTTTTGTAATCCCGGCTAAGGGTGGATGTGCAACATTCTAGCAGATGCCCCAGTACACCGCAAAATAAAGCTGCAGGGCCTTTTCTCCTACATTGTGACAGGTACCTTTTGAGTAGAATTGGACCATATTGACATCAGGTCTCTTCAAAATTCTGCAGGCTCTCAAAAATTCCGAAATATCCTGGTATTCTCAAGAGTTAGATTCCCAAAGACTAATTTCAATGTCAGCTCTCAGACTAATTGTACTTAAAACACCTCACAGAATCACAGAATCACAGAATGTTAGGGGCTGGGAGGGACCTCAAAAGATCATCTAGTCCAGCCCCCCTGCCAGGGCAGGATCACCTACAGTAAATTGCACAGGAACGCATTCAGGCAGGTTTTGAATATCTCCAAAGAAGAAGACTTCACAACCTCCCTGGGTAGCTTATTCCAGTGCTCTGTCACCCCCACAGTGAAAAAGTTTTTCCTAATATTTTTGTGGAACCAACCTAAACTGTTACTGCAGGGGGAAAAAAGAAAGAAAGGCAAAAAAAGGTGTTTGTTGCACTTCCCACTGTCCTTTTTCCAAACTCCGCAGACCCTACTGTGTTCAAGTTGAAACTGGGTTCTGGAAATCTGGAAACCAAACCACACCCTTACCTACTTGTGTTGGGGGGACCCATCTGTACTCACAGGAGAAGAGAGGCACCATCCATTGCAAACATCAACCTTCCCAACTGTGGACTACACGGTGTCCAGCTGTGCTCTGGAATATTTTGATTTCCAAAACATAACAGTAGTTTTAGCTCTAATATTAAATACATTTATAATTACACCAAGGAGATCCAACAACATCCTCAGAAGCATTAAGAGCACTAGTGAATATTGTTATCAGTCTCTTATTTACCCTGAAGCCCCAGACCATTCAGCAAATATACTGGACTATTGAAACTTGGGATTCTCAAACACTAACCTTAAGGCTAAGGACATATTTGAGCCTACAGGAGAAATGAATATATGGCACTGGCGCCTATGAAGAGCTGAGCTCTTCTTAGGTCCATATTCCCAGCAATATTCAACAACATGTTTGGTTCCTGAAATCTCAATTCTTACACTCTAACGCTAACCTGACATACAACTGAGCAACTTGCCCTTAGAAACAAAGTTGCAACACTGATGCCTGCTGGCACAAGTTTAGCATTCAGCATTAAAATCCGTTCTTGAAACTGAATGTCAAGGCCTGAATGTCACCTTAATTTACACCAAGGGACCCCTGTGCACGGGGAAAGACCACACAAAGAACTGGCTCCCATGCACATCAGGCTGCCTGCTCAGAAGCAGCCAGCAGTAACTTTTCTTCTAGCGTTAGATTTCCAAGTGCTAGCAGCATCTCAAACCTTAGCCATTTTATGAAAAAGAAGAACATTTTCCCTGTTGACACCAGGCTGGTGCTCAAGGCCGTGGGACTGCAGCATCCACACCCAGGCTATGTCTGTCCTGCCAGAAAAAACAGAGATGCGGAGCAAGTTTTAATCCTGCAGTTGGTGCTATGGCCCTATTGTTAGTGGCAACTCCCTGGCACGATTTCGGACTGTATCAGTGAATACTTGCTGGTTAGGCATGGTTTTGAGGCAGGAAGAGCAAAGAGGTTTTGCCTTTAGGCAGAATGGATGAAACTGCACCAGTTTGTCCCGTTCCATAGTTCTCCAGCTTCACTGCAACAGGTTTTACACCCTCAAACATTTCAATACACAACCACTCTTCATGTACCAGCCTTGGACACACATTGCACCATCTCAGCCCTGAAGTATGAAAACACCAGTTTGATGAGCAGCAACACAGCCCTTGCAAAAAACCCCAAAACCTCTCAAAGCCCACAAGTGACACTATGAGTCTCTGAGAGGACCTCAGTTAAGTGCAAAGTAATGTGGACAGGGCAAGATTGCACCACTTGGCATGGGAGAGGTCCTTGAACCCCATATTATTGACTGACAGAGATGTAGTCTTAAATTTTCTTATCTTACCTCCAATGCTAGTGCTGACAATATCCCTACTTACACGGGCCCTAAGAATAGCTCCGTGAAGGGAACTAGTCCCATAGTGGAACACAAGACATTAGCTTAGCACTAGTGCTCTTCCTCATTCAATGGAAAGTTCAGCTTCATGAATAAATCTGTCTCAAAACACAACAGATTCTGAAACCCTACCTCAACAATACCCCTAACTATAAGAAAGGCCCAAAATTTTATCAAAACAGACCATAAACACAGGTCCTCAAACTTTCACTTCCCAGCTGGCCACCAGCCCCTTTTTGTATACCATGAATTAATCTCCACAGCAGAAGCAAACAGAAGAGTGTAGGCCTCTAAGATCAACCCCTTTTAAAAAATGTTTATATATCTAGCAGTATTCTTTGGATTCTTTGAATCCCAAATTGTAAACCTCATATTCTCTTTCACTCTTATAGTGTCTTATGGTAATACTAAGGTCTTGTTCCTAGAGCAGAACAGAAAAATACAGGTATTTGTGACTGTTGACACCAGTACCCTTCCTAGCTCTGCAGGACTTGCAAAAAAAATCAGTTCATCCAACATCCATGATCCTAAACAGAGAACTGACACATTGAATAGCAAGATTGAGTTGATCATTATCGATACCAGCGTGCTGCAGTTTTTGCAACTTCAGTAACAACTCCTCAGCCTAACCTTCATCTTAGTAGTAACAAATGTCTCACACTTTCAAGAAAAGAGAGAATAGTTTTACCCTCACCTTGTCAGGCTCTGCAGAGCCCTGCAATGAAGGCAGCTTCCAAGTGGTAAGCTTGGATCCTGCCATCCCCAAGTCTGCTGTAAACTGAGCCCTGACCATCCTCCTGCTTAGGACCTACTGCTCATTTCTGTTATAGCTCATAGAGCACTGGGTGCAACTGATACAAGCTTTCTTCCTAACTGCAGTCCTTACAACATCCCGTAATAATCAAGGTCCTTCAGGCTTTGAACTACCAGCTCTGGCTCCAGCTGCAGCATCAGCAGAATTACATCCACAATACCGTGCCTTTGGAGAAAGATCATGCAAAGTATGGCCCCCGTATAAAACCCATTGATTTGTAAGCCCTAGAGTATTCAGCAATCATCATAGTTCCCTAAGGTTTGGATTTCAGAATCTTAACCATGATCTTTACTTTAATCTAAGAATTAATCTCTACAGCTGAAGGACACGAAACATTGACGTGCTCACTCTTATCTCCATGAGCCCTATAGTCTCTTCATTCCCTTTGGATAGCTTTAGGGGACAGAACAATGTAATTCTGCTTTGCAGATCCAGTTAGATGGCATTCTTCTCCTTGTGTGTTTGTGAATCGCCTTCCTACTCAGAGTTTTGATCAGTTCCTGGTAATTGGCAGGGGTGGGGTCTGCTGGCAGTTGAAGCCTCTTCCTCCCTTTTCTGCAGACCTTGACTCTCTACTTATCATAAAGAAACAAGAAGGTGGCCAGACACGGTCATGTGGCTTGTGCACTTTGAGAAACATTTGAGGTGAGTGCAGTATGGAGGGAAAATGTAGCCTCTCCAGCTGTTCCCACTTTGGGGAGCATGAACTGCTGGAGAAGTTCCGATTTATGGATCCTTCTGTGAGCCTTCCTCCCAGCCACATCTCCTTTTTCGCTCTCTCCGGCCTCTTCTCAGACAGCAGGGCAGCACCTACCCCACCACTAGGAGGATCCGGTGAGCAGGCTGTCTTTGCCCTGCCTGTGCTCTCTGTCGGGGAGCATGAGGCTGGCAGTAGAAGGGGCTGTGGGCTTCTCCATCTCCAGGTGGGAGGGAGGGGCAGAGAGCAGCAGCTTGGCTGCGTTAGGAAAACGCTCCCCCTCTGGATGTGAGTCCAGGCAGGGCCCTGTGCAAACATGGTTAATCATCTCAGTGCCTCCTTTGTACAGATCTGCACTGTGTGGTGTTTGAGCTTGTCATAAAAGACACAGCTGCTCCACGTGCTCTGCAAACTGCTCTCAGTACCCACACCTTCACTTTCACCTCCTTGCAACTGACTTCAAGCCTTCCCTCAGCCCAGCTATTTTTAATCCCAGGCATTCCCGGCACCTCTCCAAGGTTGCACTATGACCAGAGTTTTACAGCCAAAATCCTTCCTCCCTCCTGCATCCTAAATTTGACAGTAAGACACAGCTCAGATCTTTCAAGCACCCCAGACCTGACACATTCCTTCCAAGAGTCTCAGGCCAAGTGCCCTTGTCTGCTTCATTAAGCTCAAATGTTGTGTGAGCTCTGAGACTGTTAGGTGTATAGGAAAGCGCAGTCTTACCTCTTGCTTAGAAATAAAATGAACGTGGCACTGTTTCACCCAGTTGTGCTCCATTAGACCCATTCTTTAGCTTATATTGACACCAGCTTGCAGAGTGGTGAGTTATGAGCAAAGCTGTCTCCTTTGTAACTTCATGTAAAAAAAGTTTTCCTGAGGAAACAGTATCTGCAGTTATGCTTTGTTTCTCCTTTTTTTTTTCCTTACAAATTCTTCTCCTTCCTCAGTAACTTCTACACACTTTGTCCAATTCCAATGGTAGTTGACAATGGCAGAGAGGTAATTAAGTTTCACAACAACTGGTCTCTAGGTAGAGGAGCCCTGAATTGGTGTCTCAGCAGAAGAAAGCCTTCAGCATGTCCCTGTTGGGTGTTGCTGCCAGTTGCCTTTTCAGTGCACGTGTGACTTGGAGTCAGACACAGCACACGCTGCCTTAGCTCCAGCACAGTCTTCTCAGGAAACAATTCCTTGTTGCCTTAGCAGGGTCAAAATATTTAAACCTGAAAACGAGTCTCACAAGGACAGAGGTATAAAGATTTCAGCTGTTCCACAGCCCTTAGGAGAGCTCCTACCTTACCAACTATTAACTTCACGTAACATGGCTAAAACAACTCTGCTTGATGTGAGGCAGCTCGCCCACACCACAGGAGGAGAGACCCTAGGGTCCTTGGGTCCCTCCAAGGACCAGCTGTCAGGGGGGCACGGAGTTGTACCCATCACACCAGAAGATGGGGCTAGCAGAATGGCGCATGGGAACCACGGGTGGATGCCTGCCGCAGGGGGCTGCTGCTGCACCCCCAGCATTCCCCCAAAGGCCTTCTCCAATAGCTGGAGGGCAACAAGCTTCCTGCCGAACATCTGGCTGCAGGCAGGCTGCGATGCAGTCAGACACAGGTATCTCACCTGCTTCCGGAGGAGCAGAGCTGCGTTCCACTCAAGATGAAATGACTTAGCTAGGATGTTACATCAGCTCAAACACAGCCTCCTGGAGCATCTTTCAAGTGACTCTTACTATTTTCTAGTAATGCTTCATGTGAGGTAAGTCATCACACTCTTGCTGAACGTTTTGAGGCAAAGGGAAGGATTTGGTCAGACACTTTTTTTTTCCAGCGTACTGGAGTATAAAATACACTTTTTCTTCTGTTTTAGCAGTCAGGTTTGCAGCAAAAAGTCTGCTGCCTTTTTATTTCCTTCAATGACAAATCTGGAACAGAGAGGATCAGACCTCAGAGGTGCTGCTCAGCCCCAGGTGCAGTCTGACACAAGAGCTGAAGCATGCGCAGCACAAGGTGGCACTAATGAGGTGTGGAGGGAACGGGGTTCTTCTACCTCCGTGCTCAGTGTTCCCCTGAGGATGCTGGACATTGGTTAATCAGCCAAGACAAACATGAACAATTTGGTAGATACTTGTGTTTTAAGATGCAGAATCGTACTTTTCCCTCTGCCCAACAGATTAGCAGCCTCTGCTCTCCAGAGATACTAAGCATGGGTACTTCTAAGTACACTGCTTTGTATTGTCATTGAATCTGTAGGATGGGACATATGTTGAAGACCCCTGACTGCGAAGCATGTCAAAGCTACTGGTAGGCTCCCTGTAGAGGGAAAGGGAGAAGCAGAAGCAGAAGCAGTTTGTCTTCCTACAAAAGTTAAAAAAAAAAAAAGTACTATAATACAGTCCCCAGCTTTAAAAAATAACTCATTACTGAACTGACCAGAAAAAAAAAAATCATTGTTAGTTAAATGCCTGTGTTCACAGGAGTAGAAAAGTGCTCTGATAGCACTGATTCTTCAATGTTGGCTGGATTGATGTTGTGATCTGTTGCTTGCTTGAAGTTTTACATACAGGTGGTTCAACGCGGTCACAGAAGATAAATGCATGCATAGGCTTGGCTGTGGTAGCAGTGGGCAT
Source organism: Trogon surrucura (assembly GCA_020746105.1). NCBI lineage: Eukaryota > Metazoa > Chordata > Aves > Trogoniformes > Trogonidae > Trogon > Trogon surrucura. The sequence goes on along the minus strand of CM036622.1, from coordinate 12,242,732 downwards.
CCAGGTGCCAATCTGAAACTACTGACATTCAGTAAAACTCAGAATCTAAGTTTTCCAAGCAGGAAAGTTTCCAGCAATGTGAGGACGGTAATTAGTGATTGATTTTCATCTGGCTGCTTGCCATGTGGTCAGAGTGACAGACAACAGAACTCTTTAACACATTTAATGGGATTTTTCCTTCCATTTACACTATCATAAATTACAAAGCATATTTCACTTCACAAAATAAAACCATTTCCAGATCATTTTTATGACAGCATTAAGTAGTACATAACCTACAACAAATAGTCCTGTACAAGGTATGAGGATCTATGGAAGTATTGGGAACTCAGACTATTTAGCATTCGCTCTGCAATCTGGGTTAATCTATCTAGCCCTTGGTTATTTCTCTAGAAGACGACAAATTTACAGTCATAGCCTCCAACTCTCTTCATTATCATAGTTACACGTATTTTTCAATTTGAATAGAAACATGTGCTTCCTGAAATAATTCAGGAAACTGCATCACTGAGTTACCAAGCATATGACACAAATGATCAAGATGAGGGATTATTAGATTTTTTTTTGTATTGAAATTTGAGTTTGGTAGTAAAGTATGTTGATCTTCTATGTTTGCAGAAACATCCCATGCTGAGAAACAGTTTTAACATTAGGAATAAGTTGCAGTTAGACTATGAACTCTGTAGGTCAATGTTTGTGAGGGGAAAAAAATATTAAAATTTGGTAATAATTAAATTTACCAACTTCCACATTTCCTACACATTCTTTCCTTCTTTTTTTTTTCCTTTTTTTTTTTTAAACAAACCATCAGGAAACACATTCAAGATAAATACCTACATTTTTTAGCAGATTTACTGTACGTTTATAAATACAGAAACATGACAAAACATAACTCGATTTTTACAGAAAAACCAAATCCTTCATAATTAACCCCAAAAAGTGCTAACTTTTCAACAAGGCCAGAAAATATCCAGTGTCCCAGCATCACTTAACTTACATATTATTGTAATCCAAGACAAATCTGGCATGTGAAACTGATACTACCACCAGGACTTTTGAAAAATTCTTAATACTGTATTTTACATGGGAGTGAAAAAAAAAAAAAAAGAAAAAAAAAGAAGAGAAAATACTATGGGTTTTGGGAAAGAGCAAATGGCTAAAAGTTTATAACCTTAGAATGCTAGTGCCTAAATGCAAAGAAATCTAAGGAAAGCTGGAATACACACAAGAAAAGAATTCTCCTTCAAAACACTTGCAGTGAAAGAGGTATGTCAGAATAATACTGCATTAGTGGTACTTGTTTTCAATATATCATAGCAAAAATGCAGGAAAGAATTAAGTGGAAAATAATCAATGCACCGCACTGATTCATAATTTGCTAAAATAAAATGCCATTCTTTCAGCTAGTTAAAGTAAAAATATCTTTATAATATAGGTTCTGTTTCACAATTGACATATATAATTATGTCTCATGGAGAGGGAAATGCATAGGTGTATACAAGTAACACTGATTAAGTACCTTTTTGCTTCTCTAGCCATATTAAAATACGTTTTGTGTTTCTTAATAAGTTAACAATAAAATTGCAACTTTTCAAAACAAATATACATCTGAGGCAAGGCAAAAGATACAAGGTAAGAGGATTTTTTCTGACCTTTTTTTTCCCTTCTACAAAGAGGCATATGTCTATGAGACATAGGCTTTCCCTAAACATTTTGGCATTCATCTGCAACTTTGCAGAAATTGAAGTGCAGTCAAGGAACTCTTCCTTAATGTTTAAAAAAATTTAAAGAAATGTTGTTTTTTCCTTCAAACTAATTATTTTAAAACAAATGGCTTTGAAGCTACGCCTCTCTTCGTCTAAAAGAGAACATCTTCATTTTCTATTAAAAGCTGCACAATTAACTTCTGGTACCGCATGTCATTCAGTGTAGCAAGGGTACTGTCCTCTGGAGGTCTCATTAAAGTAGGCCCAAACACTATTCCCAGGTTTTCAGCATTCATAAAATTCTCCTTTTCATGCAAGGTAACTCTAAAATAGACAAAAAAAAAGTAAGTAGTTGTTTACCTCTCAGAAAAAAATAATACATGCATCTTAACCTGCAGTCCTGCTTCACATGACGCATTGGTAGATAACAACATTTTTTCAGCACGAATTTTTACTTTCACTCAATGTAGTAACTGCTCCCACAGCAAGTACAACGTAACCATGGTGGGGCTGTGATTGCCAGAGCCTTTAAACACCTCTCATGAAATTCTTACATGATTTTTCCATGCAACTATCCATTAGGGGTTAAGAATTAGTAGCAATTGCTTTTCTGAAAAGCATAATCGTGATTTAAATGATGATGTACGGAGCCATCCCCTAGTCTACAGTAACCACAGTTCTCTGGCATGTTGTGCTTGGTGCGCATCACGCCAGAGGTGTGGGTGGGCTTCCCAAATACCAACACGAATTTTATTTTGACTACCAATGACTCCCATGCTCCCTGACATGCTTCCAGGATGTGGGAACACACCCCTTCACACACTTCTGGCTGCCTCAGGCCAACCAGCAGCTGAGTGGTTTCGATCCCTTGTCACACTTAAGGAGCAGGCTGAACCCTGGAGTAGTCTAGAGAGCAGCTTGCTAAAGTCAGGCTGCTACAAATGCCATCTACCTTTGGCAGAGAACAGAAACACTTCTAGGAAGGAGCCCAGGCTGTTTTGTTCCTTGATGTGGGTCATATAATGTAAATACAAGAATAGGGAGACTAAGTGTGGCTGGAGCAAACAAAGACCACCAAGGGTTGGCCAAGCTGTGGAGAAGTCAATCCTAACTTGGAAAATTAGCCAGGCCTGTTGGAAAATTAAGTTTATCTCTAGATAATGGAGCTGGATCATAGCAGTGTTGTCCCAGCAAGCCTTTGGCATTTGAGTTTGGCCCTGAGAGTGGTCTTGCACTGAATCAAAGCCTGTACTGCAGTTCATGAAAAAAAGAAGGAAGACAAGTCAGTACTTGGCCATTAAAAAAATTGCTGCTGAGACATGAAAGTACTGATTCTGTATGCAGGACACTTGTCCACTGGCTCCACCGGCCTTCTTAAAAGCCAACATGGTCCATCCTGAGTTGTCCATGCATATGTGCTGACAAGGGTGGATATTTTCACATCTCGTTTCTGCAGAGTCTGAGGAAGTTCCTGCACGCCCACATAATGTCTTCACCGAAAGGATAAAAACTTCATTTGTAATGACCTGAGCCAATTCAAAATGAGGAGAAGTCTCAGCATAATGAGAACCTGATTGAGCATGAAATGCACTTCACACAAGTTCTCTGACGCAATTTTACAGGAGTTGAACTCTTTCTTTTTAGGTTGGCATAAACAGTGCAGAACAGTGCAGATCAAACCCAGAAAATACTCCAAATTTGCAACTCTGTTGCAAGTAGTGAGACAACTAAGACAAGATCAAGGATTTGCCGTGCAAAAAGTGAGTAGTTTTATTCCTGCTTTATCCCCTTTTCTGTTGTTTCCAAATAGCACCCTAAACTTTACCCAGAAACAAGGGACATCTTGGGCAATATATTCTTAAATGAAGGCCTGCTTTGAGGTGACAGTGCTAGTCTTTACTCAGTTTCAGTTTTTAAAACCTTACAAAGGAGATTTCCTGAAGCATGTTAACACCTAAAGTAGCAAAGTGGAGTTAGCATGGTTTTGAAAAACAGTTTTGCTTGAAATCAGTGAAAGTGAGGCATCTTCTTTGGAGCAGTTCATAATTTTCTTAGGTACCTAGTTGAAAACTTGGAAAACTCAGCAGTACGCTCCCAAGTCACTTTCAAAAATGAAATTTAGTCACTTTTGAAAATTTTGTAAGCCTTATGAAGCCTTCTGTATGCCTAAAGCAGCTTTGGAAAGCAAATGAGGCAGTGTATTTAAAACCAAAAGAGGTAACCGATAAGGGCCTATATTGCTTTTACTAGTCATATAAAAATAGAACCTGCCTGACTCGTGGCTTAATGGTGATGGGAGCAAACAACTCATAAGAGACAGCTCTTTCCTTTTAGGGTTATTGTTCAAGAAGACAAATCAGGCGGTCTGGGGAGGCAGAAGCAAAGCACGATCAAGTGCCTTACTGCAGCACATCCAGTGCATCTCTGCAGTACCTACCATTATGGCATTTTTCAGACACTATCTGCCTTAGAGTAGTGTGACAAATCTCAATTAACTCTTCAAAAGTTTGCCATGATCTGCCAGCAGAAGGATCTATGCTATATATATACATAGCTTACATGCATTTATAGAAATGTAGCTTGTCTGCTTATTTGTAAAATCATTGTTTTAGTGGCAGTGCCCTAATGGAAGCTTTATTGGCACTTCTTGCAATATCTCTCTTTCAAAGCAGAAAATTGTTAAGCTCTTCAACATTTCTCCTGCATGCCAATTAACTCACTTTTTGAGATGAATCATTAGGTATCTAAGCGTCTCGTAGTGAGCAGCAGGGAGCAACATCAACACTTCATGTATTGCTTCTAGTCTTTCATCAGGGTTGGAGATTTCTGCAAAAACACCAAACAGGATTAATGTTAATAGGGTTTTCCATTTGTAAACAGCAATAACCTAGGAAGCTAACTTACTATTTTGGAGTCATTTACAAGCCGTTGACTGTGCTTGGAGGGATAAACTCATGAACGTGGAGCTTATCAGCAACTTCTGCATCCTCAAAAAAAATGGCCTTACAAAAAAATTAGCAACAAAGATCATCCAATAGTTGTCTCTGCAGTCTGTTGCTCTGTCTATAGGCCTGTATAGGTACAGTACCCGAGCTTTCTTAAGTGCTTCATAATACTCTGCTCAGAATTGACTCTGAAATCTCATACAAGATTACTTCTATTAGCCTTCAAAATGAGACAGTAGTGTGGATATATGCTTTTAGAGACTATGATTGAACATGTAAGTTTAGATAGAGATTGAAATGGCATGGAATTACATTAACAAAGATTTCTGAATGTGTTTAAATATGTAGTTATCAGTGACTGGAGAGCGTCAGTGCTCACTTAAGACTGTTTGGCAAATCTCTCTTAAAGCCTGAGCAGGACTTACATGTATTTTACACGAGAAGTGTAGATTCCCAAGCTGTGAACTGAGTCAAAGTTATATTTGCTGCATGACTTTTCACACAGATGGCACCAGAAGCCCGAAATTTTATTTTAGAAGTTTAAGAATCTTTATGTCCTGCTTTTTAGAGATCAGTGTATCTACATGATAGGAACTGCTTCCTCTGGGTATGTTCTTTATGCAACAAGTGACAAGCAAGTAGAATTTCTCTGTCGAGGAGAAAGAGGAGAGTGCAGAATAGAGGCATCTGTGGTTGCACGAGGAGTGTAAGGTGGGGTAAGCCACAGGGGAGGGGAAGGCAGCATAGTTACACAGACCGACCACTCCTTCTGCAGCTTATCGATATAATGGGTGCCATTTCAAAATCACTAAGGATACTTTTTAAAGAAGAAAGCACACTCCTTAGATACTCAGGCCTTTGACATTTTTGCCAATAATCTGGTTTTGATGCAATCCATCTGGTGAGTTTTCATTAGGGACTACCATTATGTGGAAGGCTGTGTCCCAGAAAGCAGAATTTGAGGCAAATCTCAGCTCTTTCTGCCAACATTGTGGCAATGAATGCTGCTAACCTTCCTCCCTCCCCGACAGCGTGCACCCACGACCTGCCGGCTGTGGCAGGGGGGCTAACTTGCACATGCCCCCATGTGGACATGGACTTAGTGAACAGTGGATGCACCTGAGCGGTGGGGCTGATGTGCTCTGTGGGGTGTCTCATCGCTCTGATCCCTCACCGACCGATGGAGGTGGATGTGCTTGTTGCTAGACGAGGCCAGGACATGGGAGATGGGGAAAACGGAAGGGAAATGGGACACACTCTCAAGGCTCATGCTGTTCACTCAACCCCGACCCCTCATTGATCACCCAGCCTTGCATGTGTCTGGCAGCCAGCACCGTGGCCGTGACACCAGCCCTGAGATGCTCCCAGCACCATATGAAGTCCCTGCAATGGCACTGGACATCCCGCCTCTTGGTGCAGAATTTGGGTCATTTACGAGAAAAGAGTGACTCCATTCAAAACCCCATCCCAGGGCACGTCATAGCTTCACTGACGCACAGTGAAAAGACACTTTCTGAAACTGGTCAGTTATTTTGATAACCTATATTTACTTTTATTTTTTTAACCCGCATGGTGTCCCACCTGATTCACAGATGAATCAGATGAATTCACAGGTGAAAGATTCATGCGAAAGAAGGACATGGCGAAGAAGCAATGAACAAAACAACATCCTTCCTTCCAATTTGTCGTCTTTCTTGTCTGGGCAGTTTTATGGGAAATGTAATTAAAGATTAGTACAAATTATTATGCAATACTTACTTGCTGCCTCTATGAACTTGGAATAGGTGTCGTAGGTGATCACAGGAATTGGTAAGTCTCTAAAGTATAGCTTCAGTGCTCCAGCAATGATGTTTATGTCTGGATAAATACTGGCAGAAATGTCAGCCTTGTCACCATCTAGAAGAGGAGGAAGAAATCTTTTTGCAACCAGCCTAATTTTGACTGAAGCAAGGCTAGGCTTCTAATTCAGATTTATTGTGTGTGACTCAACAAGAAAAAACAATCTGAAAGCATCTGGAAGGCTTAAATGAGAATATATTGCTACCAACTTTACAGTATATGAATGAGGTGTGGTAGTTTCTTTATCTTTTAATAAACAATCTATTTGCTTAAGCGTTTTTGAGAGGTTGGTGATAACATCAACAATATCTGCAGGGTACCATCTCACACATAATGTTCAGTGCTGGATGAAGAATCATGTTAATATATTTACTAAATTTGGACAATTTATTCACTGAAAATAAGCTATTAATAACTTGTTCTGACATTGTATTGTGTACTTGCAAATCAATGCACAGGAGTGTGAACCATTCTCTTAATTTTCACTCGGGGGAACAGAGGCGAAAAGAAATAACACAAATTTCCTCAGGAAAGCAGTAGGAAAAATCAGAGTAAACATCCAAATCTTGTAAGTCCTGCACAGATCTAGCCATACTGATTAGCTAGTAAGAAAACTGCCTTATTTTCTGGATGTCCTCTAATGTCTTAATATTCGACTTATTTATTTATAGCAAAAATTTGAATTTAAATAGACAAGCTATGGCATTTAGCTATACAAATTATTCTGAAATGTGGATCGCAATTTGCTAAATGAATATGGATACTTGTAATGGATGAGCAGCTAAAGAGATGAATTATGCAACTGAAGTGACATTTTGTTTGCCATGTATTACAACACAGTTAGTAAGAACTCCATTACAGAACACTTCTAATCACATGAGCTTAACATCTACAAGTGTTGCTGGTGAACCATTGACCAACGCATGGCTTGCAAGAAGGGAAATTACAAGAACTAGCAGTGAGGCAGCATCACCATTATTTTTCATTTTCAAATGACTGCATCTGTTTTGTACTACCTAGTACCCTCACATCCACATCTTCCTTCAGAATGAGAAATTCTGCTCCCCTCACCTCCTAGGGCCCGTCCTTGGCAGTCTTCCAGTGGAAAGACTGGATAGGACACTGGTCAAGTAGGGGCTCAGGCTGTCTGGATTTAACCCCCAGCTTTACCTCAGGCTTCTGTGAGATCAGCTATACCCTGTAGTCCTTATTCCTCCACTTTGAAGTGAGGATAATAGTGTTTCCCTCACAGGAGGTGGTAAAGATTAGGGCCGTATGGTGACTGGGGCAATGTGAGGTTACACTTGCTTGAACAACAGAGAAGAGTTTGCTTGTATCCTGCCCAGAGGTGCAAGCACAAGCTTGGGCTGTTATCACCGAGGCGCTGACATGCTGTGAAGCCATTGCCTTGTCTTGGATTAACTAGTGCTTGTAGACATGCCGTGACGCAGACAGACGTGATGCTTGATACATGGCATCGAAGATGGTGATGAAGGCTTTCACAGCAGAGTAAAAGAGTTTATATTGATCGCAGACGTTTCATACAAACCTGTGGCATTAATCTTGAACAGATATGTCTTGTCCAATGTATGTACATAATTCTCATTAAGACTAATAGCACTACATGTTCTCATCAAGGGGAGATTATATGCTTAAGTGTTTAAAACAAGCAGCCTTTCTTGATGCAGCTGAGCAGTCTGAATACATCCATCAGCATTTAATTTAATACAGCATCAATAAGCCCTGGGAGGATGTTTACACTGCCCCAATCTTTTGTTTAATCCACACACTCCTGGCACTGTAGCATTAGTCTTGTGAAGTTTTGTGTGGAGAGCTCTATTTAATTGATGGACACTGAGCACTCAAAATGCTCCACTGAAAACAGATACCTCCAAGGAGCCAGCAGCTGCACCAGAACAGATACAGCAAAGCAAAAGGTTGCATCTATTATCCAGGTCACCAGTACACTAAATGGAAGTGTTATTTATTTAGTATTTTTACAAAGTAGCCCAGCAAGCCTCCTTAAAGGGGCACTTCAGCTAGAGGTACTTCCAAATGCAGTGTACTTCAAACACACCTCTTACTTACATATTTGCTTATCCTAGGAAAAATACATTAATTCTGAAGTCACGGATTTTTTTCTTCCCTTCAGAGACAAATGTACATACATTGGAAATGCATTGAAGATTATTTTAAAGTGAGCGTAACAGTACATCTGTTATAATTTATTTACACATTTCTGCGGTGGGTATGTAGGGGAAGGTGTATTTTTATTTTTGTTTGGCAGATTTTGGACTGTCTTTTCTTGTTCCTTTCAGCTTCAGCAATTGAAGGCCCTTGGCAGGCTGCGCTTAATTCTTATCCTCACCAAACTCCTGGATTTGTATTTTTATTTAAGCACACTTAAAATTCAAAGTACTAGGAAAGAAAAGTTCGTGCATTGCTGGTAAAGTCATGATACATATTTCACAGAGGCAATGCAGAAGGTACCATTCACTCTTTGATATTATACTAAGTATTCGATATTATATTAAGTATTTTTAGTATCAGTGGCCACACGTTAACAAAATATTTTTTTAAATTTTGGATTACAAACATATAGTTCACTTCAGCTTTACAGACCTAATCACACCCAAACCCTGTCATTTCTCTTTCCTTGTTTCCTTGTTTCCTTTGACTCTCAACATATTTTAGTATATTATATTCAAGTTTAAACATCTCAAGAAAAAGAAAGTCTTTATTCTGTTCCTTAAAGGTTTCAGCTGACTTTGCAGGCCGTAGAAATATATCAATAGTTTATTAGTGAACAACATGGAATAAGCATTATATTCTTAAAGCCTCAGCTATGCCCTCTGAACACTGAATTACATTTCTACTTAAGTTCCTTCCTACTTAACCCTTTGTTTTTACTGCACAACCTTCACCACGCTAACATGCTTCTTTGTGGTTTTTCTTGGACTTGGCATTTGACAGGTTTTCAGCTGCACTGGCAAAAGAGTGAATGCGAGTTAGGATGCCTCTAAGTACTCATGTAATATTTAACAGCATAATATTTTTAGCAAGTGTATTGTACCAGCCAGTCATAGAAACAAGTGAGGGGGGACAGAATGCACTGGTGACAATGGCAGCTCTGTGGATAAAGCACACAATGAGGGTTTTCTGGATGCCACAACACCACAGCTCAACAATGCTGACAGAGAGCAACTGTTGTTCTACAGCACCAACATTCACCAGATTAAATAAATCCGCATTATTCCCCTTCTGCTCATTACAAAAATCACTAAAATGGAACATTGTCAGTGCGTCAGAGAGCCTAACGCTAATTTACAGTAGGGGTATTTATTTACACTGCTTTGGCTTTGGAAGGGAGTTTTAGTTTAAATCAGATGAAGACCAGCTTCTCCCTGTTTCAATACCAACTACCACAGCTTCACTGAGCCCAAATAGTATTACGTAGGATGCCACGTCTTTTCCTGAGATGGTAACTTCCAAACCTGCTTTGGCTTTTCTGTTCTCGCTATAATTCTTTGGAAGCAAGGAGCGTCCCTTCGGCAAGGCAGAATTAGCCGAAGGGAGGGCTAGCTTCTCTTCACCGACACCCTCAGCCACACATGAGATCGGTAGGAGACGTCCCCGCGGCTGAGTTGGCCCCTGTGCCTCAGCCCTGGACCACGCTGTCCTCTGGCTCCTGTCGCTCAACCAAGAGCTTGCGAAACCCGCGAGCGTGACGGCATTATTTGAAGGATGCGTCCCACGCACTAAAATGAGAAGGCTCCTTGCATGTTTACTTTCAAACCCACTTATTAAAAGCTGCATTTCCAGAGATGCAGAAAACATCCTGGCATTCTAGCCAGGTGCCTGGGGACTGACTCGGAAATGCAGGGAGTGGAGGGAGCTCTGTAAGGCCAGAGCGCAGCGCTTTGCGACCACAGGCACCACGCTGTGGAAACCTTCTCGTAAACCCCTCAGCCTCCATTTTAAAACTAGTTAAGGTTTTTATCTCTACTCTAATTAGCAAGTTGTTTCAGAGCCTTGCTTTCAGATGGTTAAAAATGGCCTTTAAATTGTCAAACTAAATTTATTCCTGGCCAGTGTATATCCTCTATTGTTGTGCCAAGAATATTCATTAAAGAGTTCTCTTCTATTCTCTGGTTCATATGCCTGCTCTCAGCTTCTCCTTTAACACCTAACTATGCCAAGCTCTTTCAAAACACATTTATCTCCTGTTATGTAGCGTGCTCCAGACATGTCTGAGATCATGGCCACAGATTTGGCTGTTTCTGCTGCAACACCTATCTATTAATCAGGACTGATCAGGATTTTTCCATTTTATATCTCACAGAATCACAGAATCACAGAATGTTAGAGGTTGGAGGGGACCTCAAAGATCATCTAGTCCAACCCCCTGCCAGAGCAGGATCACCTACAGTAGGTCGCACAGGAACGTGTCCAGGTGGGTTTTGAATGTCTCCAGAGAAGGAGACTCCACAACCTCCCTGTGCCAGAGCTCTGTCACCCTCACAGTGAAAAAGTTTTTTCTAATACTTTTATGGAACCTCCTGTGTTCCAGCTTCCACCCATTGCCCCTTGTCCTGTCAATAGATGCGGCTTAAAAGAGCCTGGCTCCGTCCTCCTGACACTCCCCCTTGATATATTTATATTTCTCACATGAATTTTCACATGAATTCTCACATGAATTTTCCCTTTTATTTTTTTTTTCCACTTTTCAAAAAAATATGTTGATTTCTTGGAGTGAATGGGGAAACAATAGTGCTGTAGAGCTGCCAGAAACTTTACTTTCTGAGCAGAAAGTGAAATTTGAACAAAATCCTTCCAGGCATTGCTGGAGGTGAGACCTGCCACCCGGCTCTCAGCTCCCTTCTCTCCCAGCTCTGTAACCCGGGACAGATATCTGGCATACTGCGCACCCTTGAGACAGTCCACTCCTTGCTGCTCTGACTTCTAGGGCTAAGCAGTGGTAACTGGGTAGCAGAAAAGCAATGTTCCTACCTGCGGGTCTGGGATGCAAAAGAGAGGCTGTCTCTGTAAACTCGAATCTGACAGGGAAGCAAGCCCTGAGCTGTCAGACTGGAAGCATCTTGCCAATTCAGATTTCTGCCAGCTGACAACCACCTTCTAGCTGCACAGCCCACAAGCCAGAACAAAAAAGTCTATTTTGGTTTTCTTCAAATCCCTTCCTGCAAAAAAACCCCAAACCAACAACCCAACTCCTGCTGCTCTTCCATCTCAGTTCAGGGAGGAAACACTTTCAGAACTCGAAACTTTTGAAAATTCTCAGCTTCTGGTCTCAGCCGTGGTCTCTTGCTGTGCAATTCTCATAGCAAGGTTCTGTTTGCTGTTCCGCTGTTTTTGGCACTATTCATGGCAACACTCTCACTTTCCTTTTTCAGCTATTTTCCTTTATGAGATTGTTACGTGAAAATGAAGACACAACTTTTTATCAATTTATGCCCAATGGTTTTCCCCACAGCCTTTGCAGGCAAACTCAGTTCTTGCTTTCTCTGCTTCCATGTTTATCCGTGCTCCTTTTCTTTTGGAGATCTGATACTGCTAGTGACCTTGCTCTTCCCGTGCCTAGGTGCTGCTTTCTTTGTTAGTAGATTACACTTTCTTCCTTGCTATGGGTCTAATTCAAGTGTGTATTGCCACCAGATTATGGCATGAATATAGGCATGCTGTAATAGCAAAAGATATGCTGTCTGTAAAACTGAACTGGCTTCAATGGCTCAAAGCATTTGCAAAGGACTATAGCTGCAGCAGTATTCAAGTCATGCTCAGGCAGAAATTTCCACCTGCTTTCTTCAAACTTTTCCCTCTTCAACCTGTGCTTCTCCTTGGAGGAGAATTAACTCACAGAATGAAAGTGTTTGCCAGGCCAGATCTACCTGTAGGGAGCTGAGTGGGACCTAGGGGGGGCTGCAACCCTCTCAGTAGCACTGCTTCATGTGGCACATCTGCAACACATTATCTCCCTCTGATAGCTGTCCTATTGCTGTGCATCATTTTTGCCCAAATCATGGCTGATCTACGTATGCATATATGTATGTTCACAAATGCAGCATCCAACACATTTTAAAATATGCATTATGTTTTAAAGGATGTTTCAGTATAGCATGAAAACAGTCATTCTGGAAATTCCTAGTTGGACTTCCTTTGCCAGTGATGTCTGCACGACCAACTGTCTCCAAACAAAAAAGTATTCAGGCACAGTAAATGTGAGATGTGCCACCCATAGACCTAGCTGGCCCTGCCCAGCCTCTCCTGGAGCCCCCACGCCTCCTGTCCATGGTCCCCCAGGGCCCCCAGTCCCTGTCTCTGAGACAAATATTTACGTAACTTCTTCAACGTACTTGAAAATGTGCTTTCTGCTGATGAAGGCCCTACTCTGCACCCACTTACATATATACTTAATATTAGGCCTATGTGCAAAGACTGTGCACAACTAGAACCAACATAATCAGCTCAGTCAATTCATAAGAGCTACTAGCATGGTAATCAGGCAGTGTTTTAACCATTAGTTTTTCAATATGCTGTACAACCAGTCTCCTCAAAGGTGCTCTCATCTGTTTTGCGGACACGATCACATGCACAGTGGTGCGAGGCTTTCTACAAGGCTACCTGCAGAATGACTTTCCAGTTGGAGTTCCTGGTTCTTAAACTCATAAACAGATTATTGCATTGTAAAGCACTGAGTCTGCTAAAGATAGGACTAAGAACTCTCCCCTGGTACTATCTAGGTTCACACTTGAACTAGAAGCCTAGCCTATCTGCTAGGTTGTGCAATCAAGTCCCTTGAGCACTTAGCCTTCTGTCTACTTTTACTTACTGTTTAATTATTCCTTCCAACTCTGAAATATGACTTCTTCTTATGAAGAGCTCTATAGATTAATTTAAGAACTCAGGACAGGTTGCTTTCTGTACTTCTGCTTATATGCCAGTTTCATTAGCATGGTACCTAAATAAACCCCAAAAGAACTGAAAAGTCCTAGAACAGAAAGCTTAGATTAAAAATGGTACAAGATTAAAAAGGGGCATACCTCGATCAAAGGCCATTTTCACATCTTCAATGTGCTCAGTGAAGCCTGAGACTCTATAGAGGCCCTCGGACTTTAAACCTGAAACAAAAAGTTTTAGATTAACTTTACTTCAGTACTCAACAAATGTTCAGGCTTAAAAACAATAGAGCAAGAACAACAGATCTAGTAAATGTAGCAATATATGAATTGCAACGTGAAACTCTGAAGTATTTCAGGAAGGATCAAGATAATTTTAAATTGTTTTTTAAAGTATTAGAGAATTTTAGAATTTATACTTTCTGATTTTGGTAGGTACGCAGTTGATTATGTCACAGGAAAATGCAATTTGCTAATGGTGGGGCATGTGATGCTATGATTTATGCCAGAGATTTTCCCGGATTTGGCTATAATTAATAAAGCTTTAGCGGTCTCTCTTCCTTTTACCAGTTGCTTAATAATAAATAACAATGCAAGAGACTGACTTTCCCTAGGAGCACAGTTGTTCCCAGTTTTGCTGTCAGCTTTCACTAACACACAGCTGACAGATGTGACGGAGACTGTTCTTCTACACATCAGCACATCCTTTCTACAGTTCCTTCACCACAAGAGACCTGCTCACTTGCACAACTCTTCCTCATAGCTCCACACCAGCATGAAATGCAGAGCAGCCCAGCAGAGCAGGCAGAGCTAGCCAAACAGTTACACACACATTACTTATTTTAATCCCAGAACTCCTTATTGTGACTATGCACAGTGCCAAGTTACTTATAAGACCTAAATACGCTTTGTTTTCTTAAGAACAAAATCAGTATCTTACACAGTTCTATGGTAATTAAAGAAAGAAATTTCAAGATATTGAAAAAAACCCAGAGAATGGACAGCAGACTTCAACTTAATCAATAAATGTACAAGTAAGTGATTAGATCTCAAATGCAATGTAGCTTCCTGCTATATCATCAGAGTAAAGCTCTTCTGTCTTAGTCCAAACTGTTCTTTGTCCTTGCAATGATGATATAATCCTGGCAGAGCTTTACGGAGCAGTGCAGGGGATTTACTTGTAAATCTTTGATTCATTTCAGTAGATGATGTGTGGCTTTGAAATCCCAATGGCTCATAGCAGTGTGTTGCCATGCAGATTACTGGGATGCCATGAGTTCAGCATTATGGGATTCCTGCGCTGAAGCTATGACTAACAGGGAGATTTGGCTTATTGGGCAGCACAACGTACACATTTGTCATCCAAAGCAAAAATACCTGATCATTACTGTGTTGCGTTGCAGGGCATATGGTATTTCTTCAATTTGGCATGTGTCTGTGTACCAAAAACCTGTCACAAGCTGGAGTTTTGGCTGTTACACGCCACCTGAGCCATAGCAACCATCAATCAGTAGTCGAGCATCTTGAGAAACCTTGCACAGTTTGTGACCTACCACAGAATGCCACAGCCTGTCACCTCACTGGACTTCTTCCAGTCACTTGTGTTCTTTTGCCCATAATGCCAGGAAAGGTTATTAATAAGGAATTTGATCTAAACTGATTACTCTGAAATTGCAAGTGTCCCTAGGTACGTTAAAAGAAAATAATGAAAAAAGACACATAAATGTGAACTTAAAGTTCACCCCTTTCAGAAGTGTAATGTAAGACATGTTTTGACATGTTTTCAGAAAGCATTTCAGGAAATTGCATTATGAAATGCCATGATTTAATTTCACTAGCTAATGCAAAGCAATGTATCACCTACACTAAAAAAACCCTTCTCTCATCCTGCCTTCAGCACGCATGAGCATACTACCCTGGGCTAGCTTAGCACGTAATTCATGTCATCTTCGTTTAATTGTGTCCACTGCTTTCCTAAGCACACAAACCTCTTGCTTCAATCTCTCGAATGCATGAATCCACAACCATCGGCCTCTGGGTATTGTGGGCTTTCACTAGTGTGGTGAGATCACAGCAGTAGACTCGCTTTATCCTCTTGAGGTCTGGTTGGCAGTCATTGGGCACGTATTTGGAGCACTGCTTATGTACGTTCAACCCGCAGTCTGTAAAAAAAGTTACCCAGGTTAATTAATTAATAGTGACACTCATGGGTCTTGCCTAACAATTTATTTCCTTGAGCCACATCAAGCAAGGGGTATAACTTTCTCATTAGTCAGTAAAGCTAGAATAAATAAGATGGAGATGAGAAAGAGAAGCATGGAAATCTATGAAAAACTTATGGTGAGCAAGGCAAACTCCAGCGGAGTTGTTAAAAAGCTGTAAAAGCTCTGGCTGTCCCTCACACTCCTCTGAGCCAGAGGTGATGCTGGTGTGGTCTGGGTCAGTTCACTGCCAGACATCGCCAGCTCTGAGTGTTGCAGTTGAATGTGTGTGACTTAACTTCTGGGTATTTTTATTTAACCCTTTAAAAAATTAACACAGAAGTGACTGCTTCCTGCTGGCCAGCTTGTGGCTGAGGGCTGCTAACAGATGAAGGACCTAAGTTTCACCTCAGCACTCAAACTGGGAGGGTGCCTCCCTTCCCATTTCCCTTCCTCCCGCCTGCAGTGTCGCATTTTGGCTCGTTCTGCCACATCAGCAGCCTCCCCATCCCTGTCTCATCACTTCACTGGTGAATAAAGTGTCCCCTGTGTTTAGTTTGCAGTCAGTTTAGGCATATAAAATGCTGTGAAAGGCATGATGTTAGAAAATTGATTAATTTTAAAAATGGTTCTTGGTGTCTTACTGCAGAGTCAAATCCTACTCTTGGTTGCATGGCTGGGTTTCTATTAACTTAAACATCACTGCTCGATCTCAATGAATTGAATTTTTCTCACAGATTAAAATATTCAGCCAAATGGATTTATAATCCTCAGTAAAGCAAACATCACCATCATGAATTACATTATCTCACATAACTCTGATTCCTGTTTTAATGTCTTCTCAGTCATGTCCATCACTGACGGTACCCTTTGGGATAACCTGACATGTCTAACATCATCACTAACAAGTTATTTACTGTATTTTTCATCTTGATTTACTGCCTGAGTTATTAAATATGTAAACATGACTATCACTTGCAGCACTTTTTAGTATTATTCCCTATAAAATATTAATCAAGCAAAATCATATAATCACTACAAACACACCTACACATTTAATGGAATTGGGAGGGACTTTATGTGTTTCTCCATACAGTTACTACTGCATACTACATTGCTGTTCTGTGAAATCTAAACAAATGTGAGCAGCTGCAGTTAGGATCCTCCCTGCACTGTTTTCAGTGCTGCTCCTCAAGTATGTGAAGTTAAATCCAAATGCATCTGTCTACTTAGAGTTAAATGTTGGTAATTTAATGAGGGAGAGTATTGTGTTTCATACTAAATAAACAAACATTTTGATAATTTTAATATTTTATGTCTGTGAACAAAATACAGTGCTATGCATTAGTGGAGTCAGTTTTGCACACTTGTGCTCAAGATCAAATAGCTTGAAAACCAAACTACTATTCATTTTCCTCTTTTTTATTGTCCTACTCGGATTCTTTGTGTTAGTATTATTCATCTACAGGCAGACAAGATGTAGCAGTAGCTGAGACTGCACTTATTAAAAAACTGTGCACTTGTGAAAGGTGTTTTGATCCTGCAGACTATGGTCTAAACTTTAGGTAACAACCACCCTCCCACAACCTCCTCTACCCGTGAAAGGCAGATGTCAGAGTCAGATGCGTTCAGTGCCAGTCTGAGATCAGGAATGCCCGCAGGGCAGGGCAGGGAGAGGTAAGACAGAAGCATATTCAGGTGAGACATAGAAAAGATTGAAAGTCCATAGAAATAAGTCATGAAACCCCATTTTCCATGCACCAAATACTATTCCACTTGCCGCATTCAAAAACTCAGGATGTGATGATTGTTGCATTTTTCCAACATAATTATGTTTCACAAAAGAACTAACAAATTCAAATAAAGCACCACTAAAATGCCAAGACAGTTACAGAGACACCAGAGAACCAGTCCTTCTAGGAAAATGAAGGTCATATTTTTCACTTTCACCCAAGGTGGGATGCTTCAGGCTAACAGCAACACATGGTATTTTTGCAGGAAACAGGTAATAGGTTTTTTTTTTGCAGACAAGGGCACTTCTTGGCAATTAGTGGCAAAAAGACGAGTTATGAAGCCTAGTTGCTGTCTGGCTCTGCCATTTCCAGGCCTTATTTCTTAAGACATAAGAACATTAAGGGATAACTTCAAAGATCACTTCTTAATGTATACACCAGGGGACACACACGACCAAGGTACTACTGAAAGGATGTTACCTTCAGCGACCAAGAGCTGATGGCTTCATTTCTAAATCAGCTAATGGGGAAAAGGACGACACTTTAACTTGTGCGGGAGGATTTCTTGCCTTGTTCTGTAAAGTAACCCCCTCCACCCCCTCTCCTGCAGCGAGTGCAAGCTGGGGGTGGGAGACATGTCTGAGCACTTCAAGAGAATGACAGAAAATGTTGAAGGGCTACCTGAACACCTCACTCCCTGAGCGATGAGACCCCACATGAAGTTGGCGCAGTATTCACACCAGTGTGGACCTCGAAACGTATGGACCTGTAATACAAATGGGGGAAAAAAAAGAAAAAGAAATGGGGTCATTGGCAGGCAGATGGTCTGACAGATGGAACAACTGAAATGGATAAACAACAGAAGACTCAGTAGGAGGACATCTTTAGCACACAGTGCCTACATCTTTCCGAAGTCTAGATGAAATAAACCATGGGAACAGAAATTTGCTTTGATCTTGAAGTTTATGTTTCAATAGGCTTAACATAACAGAGAACTGGGCTGTGTACAATGCCGAAAACAAATCGTTTTTGCTATCTGACATTTTAGCTGTAGCAGTGGGGAGGAAACCAGGTTCACTAGCCAAAGGAGAGAAAAGTAAAACTAATAGTCCAAAGAACTGCAGTCGATGCTTTTATTTGACTAGTTCAAACAAAACAGGAATGTTTCTGAGATGCAAATACTCTTCAGCAAATCACTTGAAAATAGGGGAAATGCAGCGACAGGAAGCCCCTTCCAACGCATCACATTTTGGTTCCCCGTCAATGTGTGTGACCACAGATCTGGTGCACGATGTGTGTTTTAAGAGCACCGCTCAGGTTTGGACACACTGTGAGTATGGTGCTATGTGTGCATTTCTGTGCAACAACACTGAACAAAACTCAAGGTGATTGCTGTAAACTTTTATCAGGGATGAACGACTTGTGCAGCTACTCCAGGTAGTAGTTGGGTAATGATCTGATTTTGCACACTGGAATCCATTAATGATAAAAGCAAGTGACACCTTTCCTCATTCTTGTAAGTAAACTGAATTCACATAGGGGAAAGATGCCAGTAGGCTCATTTTCAGCAGACCAAAGCTCATTTTGCTACAGTCCACACAAGAGTAAATAAGGAAGAACAAAACGGCCTGCGTGGTGACAGAGCCGACGGCTCCCCAGCCAGGTTTTGCACATCACCGCTGCTTCCTCCTCTGCTTTTTCGAAGGCTATGGCAGAAGACCTTTTTATTTAAGATGCATGTTCTGGTAAGGTAAGCATTTCATTTTCATTGAAAGGAAGAGTAAATCGTGAGGTCTACGCCTGTGTGAATGGCCATGGTATGAGCTAGTTCTGGCCAGAGACTTAATTGAGCTTAACAAAACATAAATCACGCACACGCTGGCCGCTAATGCTTTCTTTCCCTCCTCTCTGCTCTTGTTTACCCATCGGGTGGATGGCTGAAAGGCCACTTCCACCCCCTGGGATGGTGAAAGCTGCTCTTTACTTTTCATAGAGTAAAAAATGGTCATTGCCCTTTTCAAATAAACTTGGTGAAGTTTTAAGCCAAGCATTTGGCTTGCTAATGTTTTCGCCCCATTTGTCTGCAAGATTACACCAAAACAAGCCTGTACTCCTGAGTTCATTCCCCAGGAAGATGAAATATTGTGATTTTAATACAGACCTCTCTTTCTGATTTCATGATAAAAATGTGGGCCTGACCACAAATGACTCCTGACCAACTACTCCTAGTCAATAATTGCACGAATAAGCTTAAAACAATAGTAATTCTTCCTCCCTTTTATTAGTAAAAGGTCAAAACTGGAATGTCTGACTGGTGGTATTTATTTTTTGAAATGGTATGTTGCCTCTCAGAAAAATGTGTATCGCTGAGAAAATAACACTTGGCAATGAAGTTTAAGATAGACAGACTGATATAGACACATACTTCTTTCTCTTTTCATCTTACTTTATTTTTGCAAGGTGGGTAGTGTTAATTTCAGATGTGGCTTCTAGTGGGAGTGAATGGTGACTTGAATTTCAGGCGTATGCTCTGTGCGAACTTCAATGGACACAAAGCTACAGATACAATTAATTACATCTGCATCTTTGCCGTTTACAGACTGATAACCACATAATTAGTAGGTCTGCACCTGTGTTTAATTGTGGGTGAAAATGTACTGTGGGAAGATAGCTGTCTTCTGCTTTGCAGCAGTTTACAAAAGCTAACCTCGTGAGAAGTGGCTGTAAAAGCTCATTCAGGATTTTTAAAACCACATTAATTTCACATTTGAAGTCCATCACAGTTGCTAGGATATTTGGGGCTTACTTCCTCACTTCACATAAAGCTTGTTTCAGCTGATCTCGCTGTGGCATATTTAGCAAATGGTAGCTGATTATTTCTTGATCCCTCCTGTCATTAATGGGAAACAGTCCTCGACGCTGACTGAGGGCTCCATCTGTGAAGTGCTGACTGCGCACCCTTCCCTTGTTCCCTTCAGCTTGATGGCCCTCAAAGGTTTAGCTCTCTTTACCCATTCACTTCAGTTTTTCACGGATCTGCATTTTAACTCAAATGGCAAATGAAGTGCCCTGAGAAAAGTGAGTCTTGGTGGTTTCTGGTCAAACTGAAAGAGAGAAATACTCGCTGTCTCTAACTGAAAAAGGGGGATCTTCACAAGTTTTTAGATGAAGATGGAAAAAATATTGTAAGGTGCAGTTTTGAACTCTCTTACAGCTTGCCATTAATTTAATAAAAATAACGAAGTGTGTTCTTACAAACACAACACTCGAATGCAGCCTGAAGCTTGCACATAACACTTTCGAAAGATAAATAGGACTTTTGCCTGCAAGATTGGCCTCATTTATGTTTTAAACAAGTAGAGGTAAGAGCAGATCTTAGTTTTTTTGAGATAGGCTTTTATGTTTTGACCCATCCTTTGGAAGTGCATCATTACAAATGGCCTGGGCTTAGATTTTTTGAAACATGACCAAGATCTGTTTGTTATTGGTCTCTATCCTTATCCTGCAGCCTCAGGAGACCTCTCTGTGTACACACAGCACAGGCTCGAGCTGCTTGGGCTACAGTCAACATGTAATTCCAACTTTTAAGAATTTACAGGGACACATTTTTTTCATACAGGGTGAAAACATGATGAATACATTCTACTTTTCTTGTTCAGTCTTTCATCTTTCCATGATAGCTAACTCCTGTCTTCTTCACTCTATTTCCTTTCCAGCTCTTTCAATAAGAAGTTGTTTCTTACATTTATCCTCTCTTCTCCACTGGACAATCTCACCCAATACTAGACTGTGTGCCTACTCTTACTGCCTTCCCGTGCTCTCACCTTCTCCTTTCAGCCCTTTGGTGTCCTTGCTCCCAAATGGCAGAATTCCCCCTGCGGATGCTGCCTCATACAGTTTTAGTCCAAACAGCGTTCACAGAGGGAGGAACTAAGACCACAGTTAAGGAGTACCAATACAGTGACAAAACAAAATAATCCCTTAGCAATACTGCAGAAACAAAACAAAAATTGCCTTGAATTGAAACACATGGTTTTTATTGGCATTATATGGTGCTATTTCCGAGACAATCTTGTTTATTTGACTGGATTTGAAGACTTCTATTTGCATCCAAAGAAAATAAGAGACTTTTCAGACTTCTGCCTGAATACATGCGCATTTATACTCTCCTGTGGACTCCTGCTGAACCTGAGCTCTTTGAAGGGAAGAAGAGCTGACTTGGCTGTTATTTTTATTTAAATACATACACATAATCTTCATGATGTCTGTAAAAAATGCCTTCCCCAAACCCTTTGTCTCCCAGAAGCAGTGTTTATCTGCAGTGATTAACACAAGGAGAAATTTATCCCAGAGCCTCCTTTCCCACAGCAGATCTCCTAACTTAGCTGTAATCAGCTGCCTTTACTCCACTAGTCTCCCTGCAAATGGCATTTGCCCACGCAATAGTGGCAAACAGGCACAATATTGTGGTAAATACACATTATTCAGAAGTATTTGCTCATCTAAAGCAGCACAGAGGCCCTCTCAATGAATTCCCAGCCTAGAACAAAATGCATGGAGCATCCCCAGACTCCACACTTCTGCCCTCGAGCACGAGGTGACCTCACCACCCACCGGGACCCCACTGAAGTTGGCAGGTAAAGCACAGCCTGAAGAGCCTGTTGGTTCCTAACCGCAATGAGATGTAAGAAGACTTTGAGATCCAGTTAGGCTGACGCCCACATAGTGACAGAAATACCACTGTGTTTTTCTAAACAGGGCTTCAGAGATTTATTCTCTTTCCTGAATTATGGTATGTCTACACTGCCTTATGCAAAGTTGTCCCGCCAGCCAGACGCCAGCTCCAGACCTAAATCCATGTGACTGTGTTGTGTGCTCAGGATGAATCCAGGTTCACAAGTCAGTCTGGATACTAAATCTTTTTGGTTCATTTGTCTCAAAATTTGGAAGAAAGGCTGATGGAGAAAGTATGGATGCTCAGAACGGTGTAACCTGGCACCCTCACTCTCTGAACTCCAGTGCTTCTTTATCATTTTTTATATTAGCTTGGAAAGGACGGAGGGAGATCCATCCTTGCTCTGAATTTTTGTCTTGAGTCTACTTCTTCCTTTTGCTACTTCTCTCTTCTGGTAGATAAGATTTTCGATATAAGAAGTACAAAGACCTCACCAGTCTTGCCAAAAATGTACCCTTCATTTTTAAGATTCTTCATCAAAGAAAGGACAAAAGCTAAAGAGTGTCTGTTTGTTCATGAAGAATGGCCTATGGCAAGATTTTGATGGACACTGTCACACACAACCTTTGTCCCTGTGAACTGAGATGAATGATACAATACATGTCAGTATTCACTTAAAAATGGGGAAGACAACTCTTTGAATGCCTGCAAAGCAGCATTCTCTTTCGGATAAATCCCACATCACAGCCTGAGTGGTGTCAAAAGCCATTCAGAATTTTCCCCTAAGATCCATACGGCCATTCTTTCCCTTTTAAATAATTTCTTAACTCTTTTATATAATGAATATGGAGTATATTAAAGACACTAGACTTTAATTTAGACATTTTTAAAAATCTAAATATTCTACTCTAAGCATTCTAGCCACATTTTTGTCCAACTAGACATGTTTTAATACACTTTGGAAAACTAATTGTATTTGCATAGTGAGCATATTTGTTCTTTAAGTAAATGTAACACTTTTGACAGGCCTTCCTGGACAATTTATTTTTTGTAATGTTTCTTCTCTAGATTTTTTTATTGCCTCTACTAGGATAAAACAATATTTTTCTGCTGTCAAGCTTTTGAATACAGATATATTTTTTCATCATGTGATTTTATAGTTAAACTATGACTCTTCTGAAACAGAAACTGTACAACAGCTAGATTGTGCAAACACAAAGTTAACTGGGCACATGTCCAAATATAAATCAGAGCCAAAACAAGGGGAATTTTGAAGAGGAAAGAATGCATGGGTCAAAGTGGAAAAAAGTCTCAGTCATGAGAAAATATTTTCTAGTTAAACTAAAATAGTTCTGATATTAAAATGATAATGAGGGCAAAACCCAGAAAGAATGGAAGCTGGTTTAATCAAGTAAGAAAACACAGAGTATTTCCCCTATTTTCTTCAGTGCTGATCAGTGAGATAAATATTGACTTTTCTATAGACTGGGTCAAGGAGGGGGAATGAGAAGAGGGATGATATTATTTGCTTTGCTCACTAATATTAAATTATTGATTTACCAAGTACAGCGGAAGCACGGCAGAGGAGAGCAATGCCTGCACAACCGACTATGTGGAAAAACAAGAAGTGAAGCTTTTTCGCTAAACTGGAAAATCAGTGAAATCATTTTAGTCTGCGCTTCTCCTTTTTTGACAGGCCTGAGATGAGTATCAGGAAATTCTCTTTCTGCTAATGAGTTGAACTATTCTGACAGTGACCCAGATCAGCATCCTCAAGGAGCACTAAGTAAACTGAGGTTCAAAGCTGAGATGCATTCCTTTCCTGTCTTGTTACTGCCTCTTATTCTGTCTGTATCCATCCCGATAAGCATCAAACCGCAATCTGACAGCATTAGATACGGTAACTGGTTGGCATACTCTGAAACCAGCACAGTCCTTTTTGGCAAAACATTTTAGTATAAGCTGCCTGGAAGGTCCGTGTCCAAAGCTGAGTCACTTCCCTGCTGCAGCACGCCAGACACAGCACTTGGGGAAAAAAAACCACCCCTAATCTGATTCTCTAAGTATAAGACAGCAAAAAGAGGATCCATTTAAACACCTCTGTGTTTGTCCAGCTACTTGGTTTAGTTTGACAAGCAAACACAAGCTCAGATTCTACAGCTCCGTGGGACTCTGAGAGTGTTTCCTTAGCATATGGTGGTGGAACAAAAGCTAGGAGACAATACCACCGCTGTGCTCTGCTTTATTGTTAGGGAGCCCTCAAGCTCTCTAAACTTCTCCTGAAAACATAAATGGTCCAAAATGTTTGCTGGTAAAATGCTGCTTGCTTCTCATAATAGCTAGATTTTGAAAAGTGGCTTTTTTCTCATTTCAAAACGGATACACTTTAAGATGAAGACAATCAATATGAAGTATTTTGTTTCTGAACAAAAAAGAAATCTGAATCTGGGCAAAAAGAGCTAAAATGCCAGTCAAGTAGTGTGCTGAATAGCAAAACCACTATTTGGATTAAGTGCCTGGGTAAAAGCATATTAAGAATGCAGTCAAAGTAACTTAAAGTAGAAAGAAAAATGCTTTTTTCATCACTTTTTTTCAGAGCTAGTATAGAGGAGTACATGAAAACCCCATCACAGCAAAAAATAAAAGGCATCGAAACAGAACTTTTAAGCCAAAATTAATAGGAGGTTGTGCTTACCTTAAAATTGTGTGCTTTTTCATAGTTGAAGTGGTTGTCGTTTTGAGTTAAGGCTGCTCTTCTGACCAAGGAGGTGATCTGTGAATAGGCAAAGAGTTTCAGAGGTTGCCACAAAAGTGCCCCCTTGACTCCCACCTTCACCCCCAGGGCCACCGCCAGGAGCTCTTGGCGCTTCCTTGCTCGCTTCGACTTGTGAACGACGGCACAGGTTTTCTCATTTTCCAGCCACAGATCCTCCGAGAACATAGCGCTGGGGTCCCAAATCTTTTCCCTGTCTTCCTCGGCGCCCGGGAGCCTGACTGTAGTCACTACGGCACAGTTCGTCCAACTGCTTCTGATGTTAGACAGCAGATTTGAAGCAGCTGCAGCCCATTCTGCCGAGACCTCGGGCATGTGACTTGAATGGGCCGTCTTGTGGGACGGAAGGAGCTTCTGCATCTGAATAAGTAACGGCCTGTGCCGTGCGATTTCTTAAGGCAGATGTGTGCCTCGAACAATAGCCTGAATTCATACACTGAGCAACCTTCCCCCGCCACCCCTCCCCTCCCCGAGCGGTGGTCTCCAGCTAGGTGCTGCTGAAATATGGGCCGGGGACACACACAGTGTTACAGCCTCACACCCAAGGGCATTTCCAGGGACAGATCGCTTCAACTCCACAGTGTGTTAAAAATGAAGAAACAAATAAAAAGCCCTGGGGAAAGCCCACACAACTGAATCTGATGTTGCATCCAATTATACTCAGACTCGGAGACTTATCAGCCAACAGCCTGCATGCCAGCAGATTAAGCCCTTAAAACCATGATGATTGTTTAATCTTAGAGGGCTAAAAATCTCTCTCTCTTTTTTTTTTTCTTTCCACATCCTGTACAAGGGGAAAAAATCCAGCAGCACTCCGAGCACTAATAGCACTTTCATGCTATGTTTTAAACTGGTGTATTTTGCCAGCGTGCACTTGGTAGCACAGAGCTAGCTCCCTGTGGGGAAAGTTGAAAGCCCAGCTGGGACGATGTCAGTAGGAAGTCCTGCGCACAGGAGTGAAGGCATCAGGGGAACTTCACACGAGTGTAGGAAGCCACGTGCACAGCCCTATTTGCAGAACAGAGTCTGTGAAGCAGCAAAAGCAGCCGTCCTTTGCTCTGGTTACATACATCTATAGATTTGATGAGGGACGATGGCTCATTTCTAGCTAAAGCCCAGGGACAGGAGCGATCTGGACCCTGATCAGACTGGGCTACAGCTTGCACTATTACTTTGAGCACCTGATTCACTTCTGTATGGGTAGGCAGTTCCCCACCAAAGGGCACAGAAGATGTGACACTGAGCATCCATTCCCTGGGAAGCCCGTTCTGTGCCATCTCCCCACCAGCTTCCCTCTCTCCAGCTCCCCTCTCGTGCTCCCATAGTGAGGAGGACACCCATAAAAACAGGACAGGAGTTACCTGCTCAGCAGAGCATTGTGAGATTGAATTCTCTAAGGTGTGTCAGAACAAACTGGAGGGTTACCAGCACTACTGGGAAAACTGCCTCTTTGAACTAGAGACACTAAAGACCACATCAGCCTTTTACAGTCTGCCCCACTTCAACCAACCCCCAAAATACGTGAAACCGAAGTATTTAATTCACTTATGTTAACTTATGAAGTTGAATTTGACTCAATTTTTTCAGTCTGCTTTTAACTCAGGCTGAAAAGTCAGAAGGTTCATTTAATTTACGTACTAAAACCTCCATCATATAGACTGCCTGCTCTTAGTAAACGTGATGCTCTCCTGATTTGAAAGCCCATGGGGACAGATGGTCAGCCATCGGTAACATCAGGCCATGCAATTTCAGACAGTGACCTACTTAAGGTTTTCAAAAAATTGTGCAAGCTGCAAAATCAGCTTCTCAGTTATAAAATGATGCACTTCAACTCCTTTCTTCTCCAGGTAACTCACAGCACCTCTTTTGATGTGCTCCCACGTTCTAAAGCTTCTGCTCCCTGGCAGGGAGGATTTCCACACAACCCCATGGCTGCCCACCTGGCCTTTCCCCAGGGCTCGGCCCTGCTATCTGACCACGGTGACAGCCACCTGCGATGCGTGTATGAACGTTGCTCTGCCTGAAGGAAATCCCTGCTGCTCTTACATATGTCCTCACACTAGTAAGTCCTGATTTCTGCCAGCTCAGGACTTTATCTGCTTTCCAGCCGATAAAGACAGACTATAGCTCCTCAGCTTTTTCTCAGTGTATTTCAAGAGATGAAGAACATTCATCTTAGAGACACCTCTGACCCTCTCACCAGCAACAGCTTCAGTCTGGGCCATCACAAAGGAAACTTTGAAGGAGCTTACCATGCTTCAGTTTCTTCTTTCAGTACCATTTTAAATGTATTTACATTTATATGGAACAAAACTCCCAAACTAGCTCGGAGTCATTAGACACCTTTGAAGTTACAGCATCTAAATCCCCATATACACATAAGCTACTTTCTCTCTGACTTCCAGCATAAAAGATCCAAAGTCAGAGAGAAGTCGGTTTCCTAATAATGCTCTAATGTTTGCACTAGACTGATAGAAATCCCATTATATAACCAATACTTTTTACGTAACGTGGCAGATTTCATAGTCAAGCTACAAGCTTATGATGATACATCTTGGAATTTCTATTTATTAAACTATTTTTGGAATATCAGAGTGTCATCCTGGGATCAGACATACAGTACTGTATTTAATGGAAACTCTGAATGTTCTCACAGAAGCACTAAACTTAATAGACGTGGAGAAGGATAACTCAGCCAAACCAGTTCATATGACTAAGGCAGATCAGTATTTACTGTTTACCATATATGAAACTTTATTTATTCCCTTGGTTGCTTTTTCTGCCTTGCTTGGGCCCTGTTTAGACAGCTGTTTAATGGGATCCCTTGCAAACACAGGATGTGTACAGAAGGCCGACAGTGATTGTGTCTTCTTAAGAAGCTTAATCATACAAAGCCCTATCAGGTTTGGTGTCTAAACCGGTGCTGTAAAACTGAGATGAGCTGGACCACATATATAACCCCTTCCCTCTCTAAATATAATGCAGACAGCAGAAATGACAAATTCTCAGCAGCAACCAGTTCCAGTGTACTGACACTGTAGGTCAACTCCCGTGCTCTCTTTTACCCATCTTCTTTTTTCTTAGTACAAAATGTACAACCCATGGTGTCAATTCATTTAAAAGCACCTTTTGATCAAATTCACAAGTCAGCCTGCAGCTAAGGAGAACGCCAGGGGCTAAAAATATTATTGCTAGTTGTCACTGAACAAAGTCTAAACTAGTGAAGGCTGAAAGGCAAAGATGGGTTGTCTGTGTTTTCAGACCAAAGGAGTTCTCCATAACATGTGATTTTAGTTTACTAGTCCCTCTGTAAAGCACATGTACAGCATAGCAAATTGGGCATTTACAGCAAAATGAATGTCACTGAACCAAAATAATAAAATGAAAATGGGGAGGAGGGGAAGAGGGCGACTCAGTTGTTGCGCCATTTCCAGCGTGCCTTCACAGAGCGAGCTGAACCGCACCATTGTCTCTGTCCTCAAACACTGGCATCTTGTTTGCTAACAAAGGCCTCAGGGGTAGGAAAGAATAAATTGTAGTATGAAAAGCTTTCGGTTTTGTACACGTGGCACGATTCCTATTGTGTAGCTGTGTGGGCAGAGCTGAGGACCCGCTGGAAGCAAGCGGCGGGTCTGTGCCCCACCTCCTCTGTGCCAGCTCCAGCGTGGCAGGAGGAGATGCTGCAGGAGCGATGGTTCCTCTCTTGAATCTGCTGCCATGCCTGCCCGTGGCTGGCAGGAAGAGGGCATGGAGTGGCAGGTCCTTGGCTCACCGCTCCACCTGCCAAAGGGCACAGCTAAGGAGGGCAGAGGATCGGCACCGGTGTGTTTCCTTGGAGGACACCACAAATGCAAGGAAGACTGCCCCATGATGAGGAATTGTGACAAATCCATGACCGACCTCTAACGAAACACACTTAACGCTGCACAGATAGAGTCACGGGTCAAAGGGAGGCCTGCTCCCTCACAGGCACGGCACGCTCCATAATCTGCCAGACAGATAATGTTTGCTCAATTGCAGACACACTGTGGAGATGACACACGGTGCAGGAATCTCACAGCTATTGGGTAAATTTTCCTGGTTGTCTCCCACGGAGTTCTTCCCACAACGCGCCCAGGAGACAACGCCAGAGAAACCAGCGAGGTATGCGATGGCCTGAGCGCGCTCATTCCAGAGCACAGGCCACAGAGGGGAACCAGTGGCGAAGGCTGGTCAGGCACAGACCTTCACCGTGCCACAGCCCCTGCCTCCCACTGCCGCGATTTCAGGAGCTGATGTTCTGTGCTGCTGACACAGTGGGAGGAAACAAGCTCCAGGCAGAAAATGTACTGAACGCAAAGGAGAGCACGATGCTGGCAGAGGGGTGCTTGCCAACCCCATCTCGCAAAACTCACTTTCCCGGGAGACCCTCCCTGAGGTGGTCAAAGGCTGCAGAGGTGAAGCTCCACCACACAAAGCCTGGGGTTAGGAAAGGGGTCAGGCCGCACAGAAACCAGGCTGCTGCTGCTCTCTGCTTTGCTTGGTTCGTTCTTTTTTGGGGGGGGCGAAACACAAGCTACTTGCTCCCAGGGAATCAAAACCAGATTAAAATTATTAGCACTAATTGGCCACCACCCTCCTCTGTTCAAAGGAGCTCCAACTGCAACCACTAAGAGCCACCCCTGAGAGTGGGGCTGCCTGGACTCCTCAGCACTGCCAGCTTGCCCACCAAAATCCCAACAGTCCCTTGTTTCCAGCAACAAAATTCCTTTCAGGTGAGCTGCAGCTCAGTAAACTGAACACCATCATTAAAATAAAAAGCACCGCAGGTTTTTTTTTTTCTAAAGGATTGAGATGTATCCATAGTTTCACTTCTCACTCCTCAGAGTTTCAACTTTCTTTTTTCTTAAATAACAACCAGTCCCTCTGCAAATCATGAGTATGAGAAGCTGTCAACAATATGCTGGAAGTGGTTATGGCAGATTATCTGCATTGGGTTCCTATTTTGGAGAGCCTGGGTATACTTCTGTCACCATCAATCTCACCTATCTTTTAAGGATAACCCACTTCAGAGCAAATGGAACTGCTCATTTAGGAGGACTCCTGCAGTAAATGCTCTGAAGTTAAAATTATAGACATTTTAATCTTTACCCCTCTCCTAAATTTATCTGATTGACCGTTCATCAGCATCACAGTGACCAGTTGTCACTTATATGCACTTCTTTCTGATAGGGTATTTGATTGCCAGGGATTCCAGTCACTGGAAGTAAGGGAGCAAAATATGAGTGAGGATGACTCTCCGCTGGCCAGTGAGGATTTGGTTAGAGAACTATTACAAAAACTGAAAACGCACAAATGCATGGGCCCCAATGGGGTGCATCCATGTGTGCTGAGAGAGTTGGCTGATGTTGTGGCTGAGCTGCTCTTCATTATCTTTAAAAAATCATGGAGAACGGGAGAGGTGCCTGAAGACTGGAAAAAAGCTGATGTCACTCTAGTCTTCAAAAAGCACAAGAAGTAGAACCCTGGCAACTACAGGCCAGTCAGCTTCACCTCCATCCCTGGGAATATGATGGAGCAGCTCATTCTGAAGGCCATGTCTAACCAATCAGAAGAAAAGAAGGTTATTAGGAATAGCCAGCATGGATTTACCAAGGGGAATCTTGCCTGACTAATCTGATATCCCTCTGTGAGGACGTGACCAAATGGGTTGATGAAGGGAGAGCAGTGGATGTCATATACCTCGACTTCGGTAAGGCTTTTGATACTGACCCCCACAACATCCTCGTAGATAAACTCAAGAAATGTGGGACAGATGATTGGACTGTGAGGTGGGTTGCTAACTGGCTCAGAGTTCAGAGGGTTGTGATCAGCGGCACAGAGTCAAGTTGGAGGCCTGTGGCCAGTGGTGTTCCCCAGGGATCAGAACTAGGTCCAGTTTTGTTCAACATCTTCATCAACGACCTGGATGAGGGGATAGAGTGTACTCTCAGCAAGTTCGCTGATGACACGTAACTGGGAGGGGTGGCTGACGTACAGGAAGGCTGTGCTGCCATCCAACGAGAGCTGGACAGGCTGGAGAGCTGGGCAGAGGGGAACCTCATGAAGTTCAATAAGGACAAGTGTAGAGTCCTGAATCTGGGGAGGAATAACACCAGGCACCAGTACAGATTAGGGGTTGTCCTGCTGGAAAGCAGCCCTGTGGAGAAAGACCTTGGAGTCCTAGTGGGCAGTGAGTTGTCCATGGGACAGCAATGTGCCCTTTGGGCCAAGAGGGCCAATGGGATCCTGGGGTGCATCAAGAAAAGTGTGTCCAGCAGACCTAGGGAAGTTCTCCTCTCCCTCTACTCTGCCTTGGTGAGACCACACCTGGAATACTGTGCTCAGCTTTGGGATTCCCAGTTCAAGAGAGACAGGGACCTACTGGAAAGAGTCCAACGGAGAGCTACGAGGATGATTAAGGGACTTGAACATCTCTCCTATGAAGAGGGACTGAGAGAACTGGGGCTGTTCAGCCTTGAAAGGAGACAGCTGAGAGGAGACCTTATTAACGTATAGAAATATCTGAAGGGTGGGTGTCAAGAGAAAGGAGACAATCTCTTTTCAGTGATAACCAGCAGTAGAACAAGAAATCATGGGTTTACGTTAGAACATATGAAGTCCCACCTCAACATGAGGAGAAACTTTACTGTGGGGGTGACAGAGCACTGGCACAGGCTACCCAGAGAGGTTGTGGAGTCTCCTGCCCTGGAGGCTTTCACAACCTGTCTGGATGCGTTTCTGTGTGGCTGCCCTAGGGGATCCTGCTCTGGCAAGGGGGCTGGACTAGATGATCTCTAGAGGTCCCTTCCAACCCCGAACATTCTATGATTCTATGATTCCTACCCCCACAGTTAAAAGATTTAATTTACCTACAGTAAACGGAAATATAATCTCTCTTAAACTTCAGATCCCCTTTCTAAATCCTTCTCAGATTTTTCTACACATGATGATTATTTTTCTCAAAACAATGCAGTGAACCAAACAATACAACAGCCAAAGGTGAAATGCTGCAGAATCACGAAAGCACTTGAGAGATTGTTATTAAAAATAATAGTTGCTGTAAGCCTCTTAGAGAGTATTAATATAATAAACTATTGTCTATTTTGGAACAACAACTGGAGGTTACATCAAGTGGCATGCAATTACATAGTCATCTCCAATTAAAAAAAATAATGGTCAGACTAAAACCTTTTATGTTTTCAAGAAATTCTATCACTTAACATGTTAAGCTGTGTATTTTCACATTTGCTGCTGTATTTAATATATCTGAATAGTACTTTGACTACTCATTTTTCTATATCGTAGTAAACATGCATTGTATTAAAAATAAATTGTCAGTGTCAAGGAAGAAACAGTCCAGAAATAAGGAAAGGGTCTAGGTATAGAATGAACTAATTCAGTGATTCCCCCGAGTAACCCTGTAGAGATTAACATGGTAACAGCAGGTCTAGCCTATTTATTTCCTCGACTTCCTTTCCTCCCACTCTCTCCTTTATCCTTCCCAATCTATCTCCATACTTGTCAAGGTTATTAATGACGTTTTACTGGCCAAGTTCATGAGCCTCTCTTCTGTGCTTAATATTCATGACCCAAACAGCAGGAGAGATGGAAGACCAGGGCCATGGGGGTTAAGTATTGCAGATGAGAACAGAAGCGGAAACCACTGCCATTGCTGCCACCATAGAGGAAGAGGAGCGCCAGGCCCTCTGCAGTGGGACTGGCAGGAACCACTTCACCAGCAGAGAGGGTTTCTCAGCGAAATTGCACTGACTCTATTTCTGAATTATGTCTTGCTCCCTGCATGGATACAACACACGTGACTGACTGAATCCGACTGACCGCACTGTACATGAGTGAGTACTGTTATCATACCTATAAATTAACGCATATCTATGATAACACCTGGTCTGTAGTCAAACCAAAATTAATATATAATAATCACCAAACTCCATAATATTTAAACTGATATTTGTAAAAATCTGCACTGATTCTGCTATTCTGTCAATGCTGTTGTTTCTGTTGACAACAGAACTAAAAGTATGTTTCTAAAAAATTGAGGATTTAAGGATAGAATGGAGGGACGGATGGGTGGATGTCAGGTGTCTAACCTAAACCAGTTGTCAGCTCTTTCTTTATAATGAAAGGAAAAAACCAGAAACCTCCGGACAGTAATTCATCTTCTTCCATGACAGACCAGGTTTGAAATGGGTCTTTGCAGCTCATGTATGGATCTTATAATGAAATTAGATGACTCAGGTACAAAGAGAGCTTACTTTAAGATGTTCAAAATTAGGTAAAATTAATCTCTCTCTGAACTCTTTTCTATTTCTATTTTTTCTATTATCTATTCAATTTTAGAATAAATTAAATAAGGAATAATTTATTTTTTTCATCCTTAACCATATCAATAAGTAATTATAGAATAATAACTGTCCTTTGTTTTGGTTTTCTGTCCTTCTCATACTTTAGACCCAGCCAAGACTCATGCTCTGGAAACATGGAGTACCCAGTTTATAGTATCATTTGTTACACAGCTGCACGTACCTTTATATAGGTTTATCTGGGCTCATTGGATGAACTTTTTCAAGAAATATAATTATAGAGGAATCAGTCTGTTATTAATACAAATTTCTAAGGCTGACTATACAGGTAGCCAGTATTTTGACATTTCACCCACAGAGGAAACAGCCTAGCAACATAATGAACTTAATATGATACACAATAGCCTTTCTGAACTAAGAGGGAAGTGACTCATGCTCTCGGCAAGATATGGGACTATTAGTCAAAAGACAGAGATTTTAAAAAATATCCTAAAACATTATAGTTTTTATCCAGACCCACCGTGAATGCTGGCTCACCACCACATAAGCTCTGCATGTATATGACCTGTTTGTATTTTTACATTTTTACTATGAAGCTCTTGCTTTCTGAAGAAACAGTACTTTGTTTCAGAAAGCCAGCTTGCCATTGATTAAAACCATCGCTGCCCTGCGAGAGGACTGCAGAGCTTGAACTAGAGCCAAACCTGCTGCGCTACCACAACGAAGAGGGTAAGTTAACATGCTTAACTTCTGGTCTTGGGAAGGAGAGGAAGGCAAGAATGTCCCCGCCGAGGAAGGCGATGCCTGTGAGCGCGGCGCAGTGCCCTTGAAGGGGCTAGAGGCATGGTCAGCGCAGCAGTCCTGCCCGCAGGGCCCTTTTGGCTTGCTCCTGGGGGGCTGTCATTAATCGCACGTAACTTCTTGTGCATTGACAAAGCTAGTTGAGTGCCATGCTCAGTTACCAGGTTAAACTGAGGACCATGTTTGAGAACCTGCATTAAGTCTGTTCAACATGAGGACAACAAATGAGTGGGCTTTATAATAAATCCCAGTGCTATACAGCTACTGTGTTGTATAGCTGGTGGGTGTAAGGCTTGGATGTTTGACCGTGTGCCTCATCACACCCCCAAACACATACACTGGACAGTACACAAACACCTACCTCCACACTTTTGGGATAATTCTCATTTCTGTGCCTCAGACATCCTACCAGCAGATAGTATCTCAAAGCAATACAGTACCCGGCTATCTGGCCCATACACAGTGAAAATTAACACAACAAAAATAAATACAACACAAAAACTGAAATACAGAAAGTTCTGTTTCTCACTTAGAGTCTGATACTATATGCTTGAATTCTCTCCGAGTGAGACCAATTCAGCCTTGCGGCACACGCTCTACGCTGAATCTTACAGACCACAAAGGTTCTGTTCATATAGAGAAGGGAAAATCCACCCCTCCTGGGATTATAACAAAACAAGGAGGAAAACAGCCTTTAGGAAAGTTTCCCAGAAGCCACAGAGTCAGACAGCAATGGCATTTATGTTTGGAGCCACTAACCACTCGGCAGAGCCAGCTGATCTCCAGAGGGGCTGTAAAGCAATGCCAAGAGGACTGTCAGAATGTAAAGTATGCTGTGGCAGTCTTGGGAACGGTAAGCACCCTAAGTTTTGTCAGCTTAAAGCAAGAGACTTTAATGTGGGTTAGAGAAGATATTTATGTAAGCGAAAGAGAACAAATAATCTGTGAACCAGGGATTCATGAACCGGCAATTATCTTGTCTAAAAAAATGGCAATCTATAAAATTGTCCCTGGACAGTAAAAATTCAGGAGTGGATTCTCAACAGCGTGATGCTCTGTTTGTTTAGCTTGCACGGGGAGATGAGGATAATAAGCATTTTGCAGGAAGGACACTGCCAATATTAGCATCAAGCAGCAAACAGGATTTTTCTCCATTTTTTTTTTTTCAGTTTCTGGGTGGTGTGAAGGAATTCTAATGCTTCAGCCTCAAATTTATAAACAGCCTGACTGAGTTACAAGCCTACTCAGCAGTTACAACCCCTTCAGGTAAACGACACAGCGCAAGGACCTAGAAATGTAATCACATGTTTTCCATCATTAGTAATATTTCTGTCCCCTTTTCACTGCAGCATCTTGTGAGTTCTTCCTGTAAAAACACATAAACTAGGTAGACAATCTAAGGTGAAAGAAATTTTTCATGCTGTTTAGAACAAAAAGTCGGCAATTAGGAAATAAGAATGCAAAACATTCTCTGGCTGAAGGAATACTTTTTAACAAGCCTGAGCCATTGCATTTTGCCAAAACCGAGAAATGCTGGTTTTACAAAGTGCTGTGCTTTACAACTGTGAACTTCCATTTTAGTACCCTTTATGAATTGTGTGGCAAAAAAAAAAAAAAGGCAACAGTGAACAGTTTATCGTATGCATAAGTGTGGCACAGGGGGGATGACTGGTTTTGGTGCTGGGCCAGCCACGGCTGTCCAATGGCTTGTCTGAGCTCAGCTGTATATCCATGAATGCCTCCATGTCCCAGGACATGTTCCACTGAGGTGGGAGCATATTGTGTTTACAGCTTGTCCATTCGTGAAACATGTGCTTCTTGCCCATCAAGCTTCAAGGAATGTTACCCTGTTCATAAAGAGACAAGGTCAAATCCTGGACTGTCATCCCAAAAGAAGTGGTAAGGCTGTATGACCCCTGGTACATCTCTGACTAATGGCTCCGAAATGCATGTTTGGTTAGAAAAAGAGCAGGAATCCACGCAGACAGAAGGGATGTGCGGTTAAAGCAAAGCTCCACCTCCTTCCAGGTCACCCGGCAGAAAAAACAGCTCAAAGCATAACCAACTTCTCCTGAATGCAGCTTCTGAGCAGCACCCAGCCCTTGCTCAGCTTCCCTTTCCCCACAAAGAAGCAAGGGAACTACTGTGCACTGCAGACTGCCCAGGAAAAGCATGGTTCACTGCGCTTTTATAAGGGTGTGTCATAGGTACGCAAACCACTCGAGTTCACACACTTTGAACTTGTATAAAGTACCAGAACACATCCAAGTTGTTTTATTTTCCCTTTGAAAGAATTGTTTTGTGTTGTGCTTGCTTTGCCCACTGCTTGAAGCTGGTTTTGTTACTCCATTACTCCACAGTAACTAACGGTGTGGCCGTCTTTGGTAACACATATGGATTCCCATGGCCATTAGAGAAAATTCAGACAAAGACTGACCCCACTCCTCTGCTTGTGAATGAACACATAAAGGCCATATAATCCTAGTTTTGTTGTTCCATACAGGTGTCACCTGACCCTGATATCCTTATAATTCCCTGTGACCTGCAGCCCACTGCCCCCGGGGTACAAAGCAGCGGCTTTTGTTCCTGAGGGCACACCATGCACAGCTGCTTCTGCCATTGTTCGGAGGGGGACAGATGGCTGCACTCCACACAAAAAAGAGATTTAAAAAGGAACTAGGGGAATGACATCACCATCCAGTCAGGGATTTAATTCACAGGACCCGTGGGGCTACCACCATCAGCATGAATTGAAACTGCAAGTTGACTGCCCACAGAAAGGAAGAAGTTCGTATTTTGCAGAACGAAAGACCTTTCTTTTGAAATAGGTATCTGCCACCACTCTAATATTTATTATTTATTATTTACAGCTAATATTTATTATTTTACAGCTGTTGAGTCAATCCGAATAGATACTGTCCTATCAGGAGTAGCACTTTTAAAGTACTCAAAACCCAAGACTTATACTGTATCCTACCTCTATCCAAACCCATAGTTCAACTGTAGTAACTTGGTTTACAGCTTATTTATTTTGTTTCACTTGTGATGAGGAGTTTGTAAGAAATGGTTGGGAAAACGTGATTCAGAATAAATGAGTTTCACCATTAGTGCCAATCCTGCTAAGACATTTTGTAGATGAAAGGATTTAATCCATGTCTCTTAGCTCCACTTAAGTCAATGGAACTGAACAGGACAAAACTTTGGTTCTGTAAGTAGTTAGCTTTGCAGTCATTTTTGCACCTTGAATTCAGCCCACATCTATTGAACCACTCTGAATTCTCCCCTTTCTGATCACCGGACACCAAAGGATGGCAGCTGCTACGGCTCCAGGATAGATCCTCTGGGAGACTACGAATGCACTGTGTATGTAGTGATCTTGTCCACTAAAGTATTTTCTGCAGCTTACCTAGCTACTGTTTATCTGAATTTATATATTATCTAATGTACATTACCCAGTTATTATTTGGGACACAGGAATTTGGCCTCTGTATATGTGTATATGCCATCACGTTTTTCTGCAGAACCCAGATTTTTGTTTTGTAGCAGATGAGGTTCCTAGCAAAACCACAGAAAAATCATGAAATGAAAATTCAAAATGAAAACAATAGTGAGATCTTTCCAAACTGTTAATCTCCAAGAAAAAAAGTTAGCAGTATATATAAGGTACAGTATACATAATAAGTGTCATGGATACAGATTATTACATCATCAGCAATCAGAGCAAGATTTCTGAATTCTGCTTTTTGTAACAGTGTTGACCACACAGTCTTGGATAAAACAATTTACCTTTCTGTCCCTCTGTTTTTACAGCTCCAAAACTGACAGAATACAAGACTACCTATGATCCTGGGCCTTCTGTAAGATGTAATTAGTACTCATGAGCCTCTGTTAGGGTGTAGGGGGAATAGCACAACACAAGTACAGTATTATAAA
This sequence comes from Trogon surrucura, assembly GCA_020746105.1. Classification (NCBI taxonomy): domain Eukaryota; kingdom Metazoa; phylum Chordata; class Aves; order Trogoniformes; family Trogonidae; genus Trogon; species Trogon surrucura. Next base: position 12,204,870 of record CM036622.1, on the reverse strand, counting down.
GAATAGTAATACTTTCATAAAATTTGTAAAATTCAGCAGTCGTTTTAAAAAAAATATGAAACTCAAACAGGCACATGGTTGATCTACTACTTTAAGTGGGTTGTTACATTTAAGTAACACAATGTTACTGCTTTTAGGAATGTCTCACTGAATATGCCAGTCAACATGGCCGCGTAGCTACTACCATGTTCTTTATGTTACCATCAATAGACATTGCCACAAGGACTAGAAATTATTTTTCTAAACTGTTTTAGTTCACCTTCCCTGTGAAACAACTGACAGACACTAGACATGTAGGAATGTCACCATATGAAGATGAAACCCTCTCACAAAAAATAAAAAGCTCCCTCAAGGTCCTATTCTTTTAACTTGGAAGTAAAAAAGGAAGGTATTGAGCACCTTCTGTCTCCTCAAAGATAAATGGGAGTATAACACATGAGTATTACCAAGATCAAGAAAGCCCCCAGCATCTTCTGTCATTGGAGCAACTTCTTCTTGCCTTGAGTGGCTGGGAGCAGGTGAGAGACACTCCTCCACGCAGCCCAATGTGGGGCTGGGACCGATCACTCGATAGTGATTCACTGCAGCTCCTGCTCCCACCTAGAGGAATGGTTTTACTCCTAAACGCAGATCAGCATCTGTGGGACACGTCACTGTCTATTTGTGGTTTTACGCGAAGAACCAAGCTGAGCCTTTTCTTCTTGCATCTAACCACAGAGAATAAGGTTTGGATTATCCCCTTGGGCACAGCTGTACAAACTAGCTCTATCTGGGAGACTTCTGGAGCAAACCCGTGGCTTTCACCGGATTTGCACAGCTGTGGCCAGTGGATGGGAGTGCAGAAAACCATGATGCTGATGAGACAGGAGACATAACAGCTCCCATCAAAAGCGCTGAGTTCTACTGTCTCAGCAATGCTGATAGCAGTACCAGCATGTACTGGAAGGGATTGAACCCACGATGTGCAGCACATCTTCCACTGTCACTAAATCAGACCTGAAAGCATTCAGCACACCACAGAGGAAGACCAGAGGTTATGATAAAAAAGACGGAAGACGCATTTGTTTCATAAAGTACCATCACTTTTAACGTTACTAATCTGAAAAGTAGAACAAGGTATCACTCAGTATGTTTGAACTCGGAGGGGAGATTTTTCGGGGAAACATTTTTTGTTGCAGAATACGTGACTCATCATACTGGGAACTTTGCACCAGGAAGTTCTGACCAAGTTCCCAAATTGTGGAAACATTTAAGTTTGAAAGTTTAAAAAGCAATTTTCTGTTTCCAGTTTGAAACACTTTGTCAAAAACAGTTAATAAAACATGAAAAATAGTTGGAACAGTTTCAACCAATTTAATGGAAATCTTCTTCAGCCTTTTTTTGTCCTACTTCCTCAGTGCTCAGTCATGAAAAGTTCCATTTTTTACTTTCATCACAATTCAGAGCAAAGTAAAAACAAAAGAGCAGAAATTTCCCACTGCTGTTATAACCCTCTACTACGGTGCTTTGATAAAATGTTAGTTTCAAAGGCAATCCTCTACCTATGACTGCCGAGTAAAGTTGTGCGAACCCAATACAGAGACACAAGGGCTTTGCATTCATTTTCTTTCTGTTAACCAGTTGTTCCTCAGTGCTCTTTTAATCTGCAATGACAGCCTCAGTCCTGCCAAGAATGGCTTTTCTACCACTAAAACAAAAGGCACATCTCTAAATACTTTATAGTATCAGGCAGAAAAGAATCTTATTCTCCTAGCTGAAGAAAGCAATAACAAAAGACTCATGCCTTAGCAGGCTGATGTGAATCACGGTCATCTTCTCCTTTCAAGTTTGGTCTCTTGGGATTTCAGCTGAAAGACAGACTTAATCTAGCCAGCATGGGAAGAATGAGCCGTGCCTCAGCCATGCCCTTGCAAAGGCCAGTAGACAAGAAGGGTCCCTGAAGGAATGCTGTAGAGAGACTCTCAGCTGTTTGTAAAGTATCTCACTTGAGTCGTAGCGGAGGGGACAGCCATACTTAATATAGACGGAATTAATGAAGGATTTAGTCAGCCAGGAGCAGACAATACAGTACTTTAAACCTCATGTTTATATAAACTACTCAAAGACTTGCCAGTGCACAAGATAAAAGCTAAAATCAGACTCCGCTGCACTGAAAGAAAACCACATCTTTACGGGTGGTACATTTTCACACCACGCTAATTGCTTCCATTTATATTAAGTTAATTTCCAAATTAGACAAAACTTCATTTTTTTTCAGGGCAACATTAACAACAACAGCTCGTCGGCTCTACATTTTGAAAAATAGGCTGAGCACTGTGTTACCCACTCAGACAAAGTAAGTTAATTTATCGCTTAAAAGCATTTTCACTTCATTCTAAAACCATCTAATTTGCTTCAAGAATTTTAACAAGTTGGTTTACTATTGCTATAATATAGGGAGATTTCATTAAATGACCTGCCATCTTCTATCAGCATCATCATGATTACATGCTGCACTTGTTTTATTTTAATTTATAGCTATTTTTTGCAACTTGCCAACATGAGTTTTTAGTAACTTAACAGGAGCACAAGACTGGCATGGAAAGCAAGAATCGCTTCCATTTCCCTGGTGCTCCACATCTCATTTGCCCTAGTTTCACAACCCTTGGTGCTGCATGGTACTTGCAGGGCACCAGACCTAGAGACCCTCCTGTTGCATAGGATTGGGGTCTTCCCACTTGAGGGTTTTTTGCTTTATCACTAATCTTCTTCATTAACTTCAGGAGTGGTAAATTTTGGCAAAGAGAAAAGTTATCTCCACAGACAACAGCTTACAAATTGTCTTGAGCTTTACAGGTCAAAATCTCAACATCCTAAATTTGTTTGCAAACTAGCAGGCAGAATGTGCCTCACAAACAACCTGCACCACTTGCTCTGCAATGCCAGAGCCACTGAAGAGGCTGTTGCTCTAACCACACTTCTTAGTTTGGTTTTTAGGAACAAGCAACTGGTAGAGGCAGTGGGACAGATCATGGTGGCAATGACTGTTTCTAAAGGAAACTACTGCAATCCCCAAGTAGATGCAGGTTAAAAATAAAAGGACCCTTACTAGATACCACTGCTTATAAATGCCAAAGAGTGGCGGAGGGTGTAGCAATACTCCCAGCTGCAGGCTCTAGTAACACGTGCCAGGTAAACAGCGGGACCTGAAGGAGTAAATCTAATACCCAACAGACTTTCAGGTTGCCTCATCACATCACCCAGATTCAGCTCCACATTATCTAGAGCTTAACTGTGCCACTGATTTCCACATTGCTGCCTCTATCCAAGCAATGAAAATCGACTGGGTGTTGGCGAGATAAAGCCCTACATCCCTCTACCACTGCAGCCACATGGACTCTGCAAGGCAGAGGTGAGGGGGGAACATCTGTCCCAGGGAACTCCTGGGACAAAGAATCAGCACCTGGAAATGAACAAGTGGTGGATCTCTGCTAACAATAAAGCCACTAAAAAGGTATTACAGATGTTTCACCATCTATTTGCACTGACAGTCTGATCAATGATGGTCTCAGCAATGTGAAAATCATGCATGTTTACTGGTAATGAGAGGATTTAGGAACCATCCAGGTACCAGTTCTCTACACCCAGCTAATAAAGGGCAGGTACGACGTTTTGGCACCTGATGTGCAAAGGACAGGGTGGCAACACTTCCTAAAAACCATAGCAAGTGCTTAGCACAAATGAGATTAGAAGGGCCTTGGAGATCAATCAGGGATAAGGAGATTAGCTCCTTGGTTTCACACGGACCAGTGTCATGGGAAGTTGAAGCTACAGGTGAAGAACAGTGATGATTCTGGCAGATTTTTCCCTATCAGAAAAAACATCAGCTGGGCAATGAGAAAGCTCTCCTGAGCAGCCAGAGCGATCTGTCTAAAGCACTCCTCCTCCAAAAGTAGAACATCAAAGACAACTTACAACTGCAGTACTTTCATTTCTTATTTTTGAATTATAAACAAAAATTCACTTGAAAGGAAGAATTCAGTGAATCTTCAGCTGACACTCTTCCGTAGTTCAGCATCAGCTCTAAACAGGGATCTCTGTCACCTCATAATGACAGACTTTTACCCTGTGTATTTTTCACCTTCTGCTTCCTGCCCTTCAGTAACTGCCTGTCTCACGTTAGAAGTGGGCTATCCATCCTACTGAACACATTTGGCACATCATTTTCAATGCAATTTTATGTACGCTACCCATACTATCGACATTCCCATCATTTCCTTTTCAAGTTCAGCTGAGAGACTCTACTCGCGTAACCATGTGAAGCATCAAATGAGAAAAATACTGAGCTAATTCCATTGGTAAAGTTTCATTTTTACTCTCTAAGATGTCTGGAATCACTAATACACATTAACTCACTGCTTAGAGAAACCTTTTTTTTTAATCAAAAAATGAAATGTCTCCTGCAGTTAGCTATATAGTAATTCATATAGTGAATTGAACAAACAGACACCCTAGATTTACAGAATTACTTCGCTGCATGCTTTAGCAATCCTGCAGTTTACAGTGATTAATATTTACAGAAGCCCTCTAGGATTCAAGGGCTTTTTAAATGTCAGAGTTGCAGAGTAGGAAGAATTTTCCTTTGTTTGGTAAATCTGTACAGTCTCACTATTTATTGTTAACAAGAAACGTCATCATATTTATCAGCAGCAAATCTTCTAAAGTCTGCAGAGTATCAACTAGCTACATGGCTCATTTATAAAACTCATTACTAATTTAAATTGCTACTATGTGCTAAACAACCCATACTGGAGAGCATTGACTTTGACACCTAATTTCCCTCTGTTCATACTTGGCTAAGACTCCAATTGACTGAACAGACCCTTTATTTTTCAGTAGTGTTTATTATTTGCATTGCAATAGTGCACACGAGCTTGAGCCTTCAACCAGGTCAAGGCAACAGCAATGCTGTACAGAGTAAGAGACCATTCCCTGCTCAAAAGAGCTTACAATCTAGAAAGCTGCCCCACCTTCATAACAAGGACTTTTTTTTTCACACAGGAAAAAATATGAAATGGAACAACACAACCACAACAGACAAAGACATTAATTTTTAAGTCTGTGAAAAGAATTTGCAAATATTGGAGCAAGGACCCAACAGTAAATTACCAGAGTGTTTTAAAAGTGCACTACATATAATACCCCAAGTAGTAAAGCTTCTGTCTCTCCTTTGCTTAAGTGCTGAATTACTGATTAACATGCAAATGAAGAGGAGGAGGGAGGCAGAAGCCTCATTTTAATTCACAGGATTTTCTCCTAGCTGTCCCTGTTTTGCCCAGAATAACCAGATCCCTTATTTCTTCAGAGAATAAAATGTGACAAGTTCAACAGAGAAATGTGTACAACAAATGCCAGTCAATTTATTCAACATTTTCATAAATCTAGAGTTCTCCTTGAATATTATCAGGGGATGTAGATTATTTTACAAGGCGATGCTTCATTTTGTAATTTCTAAAGAACTCCAATCTGCCTTGAGAATCAACCCTTGCTATTGGAAAAGTCTGCGGTCCACAACACATACACAAGTATAATATTTTTAGAACATCTACTGAAAAATCACAAGCATTTTAGTTTAAAATGAGCCTCTCAAGACTTTCCATGAAAATACATCTTTAAAATAACTTCCTAAGCTTATAAATAGACTGCAAACTAAAACATTTATGAGCCAAGAAATACCAAAGCTAAAAACTATCTGAAGAATTCCAGCACTGCCCTTCGAATCTGCCTAATTACAGACAACATGTTTTGTCTAATTTTGTGTATATACATATATATACACACACATATATGTGTGTATATATACATATATATTCAGAGAGTCTGTCATTCCATGGACATAACAGGAAAGAGGCAAATATTAAAATAAAAGTATTGCGAATTGACGTGATGATTTATCAAAATGAGTGAGTGGACAGGACTTGGCTGAAAAGCAAAGGGCTTGCTCTGTGTAAAACTTCTTGTCTTTTTTTCCAAAATTATAAACCCCTGGGGAAATAGTGGGCATTTGGTGGAAGGAGTTTTCTGGCAAAAATGTCACTGTTTCAGGTCTGCTGCGTCTGGGGAAGATCTGCCAGCCAGCCAGGAGACTGTGTTTCAGCTTTTCAGCTTAATGGCAGACTGCCTAAGGCCCAGAGATCGTTAACTTCCAACGTAATTAGCCAATCTATCAGGCAGATTACACTAAGGCTGAGGACACCCAAAGAAATCCAAGGAAGTGGTGAGGTGTGAGAGCTGAGGATGGAGGTGTGATGTGTGAATACATATGGCCACTTGGACTCAGTAAAATATTTTTTTCTTTTGAATGAATCATTTCAGGCTCAAATATACATCTTCTGAAAAATAAAATAGAAAATAAAAAACCTAAGTGTTGCTGGAAACCTTCCAAATATCTCTAAATTGGACTCCTGCCGAAGGAGATGGACTGTGCTTACTGGAAGAACCAGAACTAATTTAATGAGCAGTGGGTCTACTTTTTCAACAATGAAGATAAAAATAAATATTGAGCAGCTGCATACTTTGCTATGCAGCAGCCACAGGCTTTAATCCATTTGATAGACTATAAATCTGTACAGAAACCAAAGAACACTGGGAGTATTTTATATTTATGAATCTATTACACTCACGTAATATAACGCTACACTATTTGTCTTTAGTACATCTGCATATGTATATATTTTTTGTTATGCTACGCACATACAAAATATATGCATATAATACGCATATCAATATTGAAGTATCTCTATATCTAAATTTAATTATTTGGCCATATTTGAAAAATATATAATAAGCAAAAGGAAGACTTGGCAGGTCAACTGGAGCCATGCACAATAAACACCACCCTTACGTACCAAAAATCTGTCTCTAAACCAGACATTATTGTGCTAAAATGTGTACAGGTAAAATAACATTATGAAGATGTTTCACCAGAAACACGCAAATATTTAAACTTTTGGAATCGCAGTTTTGGATATTACAGTCCCACACAACTGTATTTTGTAGTAGCTGACCTAAGTAGTGGATCATACAGCTCTAAGTTCAGAGCCAAATTAAAAGAAAGTTTTTATTCTAAGCAAAATGTGTTACTTGTTCTTCCTGCATATCTTTCAAATATTAGTGTTGAAAAAACAATTGTGCCAGGAAGTATACTATAAAAATAGCTTTCTATCTCAAGCAGCCATGTACATTTGCTGTCAGAGACCGTGTTTGGTAAGTAAGAGCCTGAGCTGCCTACTGGAGGAAGATAAATCATCCTTCCCTAAAATGATATCAATGATTAACAGAATTTATTAGAGCCAGTATCCCTTCCCAGCCATCAGGGAAGATTAGTCCCTTACACTACCAAGGATGGGATTTTTTTTCTCTGTGGAGACTTTGCAAGAGACTTCCTTGCTTTAACACCTTCAGGGGGAAGGAACTTCCACACCATTTGTTTAGGATGAACCCTGGAGCAGCCACGAGAGGCTCTGCGTGACACAGGTTGTAGCTGCCAGCCTCCTGAGCGGGAGCGGGATGCTCAGAACACCCGGCATCTGTGCTGAGCTCCCTGTGATTCTCTTCTCCCCAAAGGCTTTCCATCAGCCCTGGTAACTTTGCTTCTCCCATTTCCTTTTAACATATAAATTTGGCAGGCTACAGCAACATTTACTTAGCCAAATTTCTGAGATGGCTAGATTTTGGAGGGTGAACAGGAAGAAAAAGAACCAAGAAAGATTATCTGTGAACCTTTCTTTTTTTTTTTTCTTATATTTTTTTTCTTTTCTTAAAATATGCCAGCTGCAGGTCATGCTTAGATTCTTCTGTGGATCACCTATCACATTTCTAGTTTTTGTTAAACAAGAGCTGTCATGGTCAGGCATGCAAGATAAATTGTTACAACTAATAGATAAATAAATACAGCCCAGAGAGACCCATTTTACACTACTTCAGGCAAACCCCTATCGATTGCAAGTTTCTAGGAAAAGTAACTCGCTTCTTTGTCTATAAAGTGCCTGGTACGCATTGGTGCTTTTAGAGAAAATAGAAATTAATAAGAAGAGAAAATATTAATAGAAGTCCTCAAGATATCTGTGAGATGAGCAAATATTTGCTTTTGGGTGACGGAAAGCAAGTGACAGCTGCGGGAGTAAGTGTGGTCTAGGGAGAAAGCTTCTGAAGCATTTTCTGAAGAAGATATCTAATTAATTTCCTTTCTAATATAATATTGTAACTAAAAACTTTGCTTATAACAACCACAAAGCTGGCAGACCACTGTCTTACCCGCAGTGGTAAGAAATGCTTTATTCAGTCACATTAAGCTCTTAAAAAAATAAAAATCAAATACTCCGTGTGTCATTTGTTTTATTTGTTTCTTCCCATGACTTTATGGAACAAACTGGTGGCTATTTTTCCATCACGCTGACTTGCACTCAGAGAATAGCTGATTACTCACTGTCATCCATGTAAATCTTTGATGTGCAAAGAAAAGAAAATCCCTGTTTACCTCTAAAGTAAAATCCCAGCATCCAGCAGAATTCTAAAACTGATTTTTCTAGGGCAATACCTCTTTCATCCTCCCAACACTAAATATTAAAGAAGAGAGATCTGTCTTAATTCAGGTTGAGCTCTGACCCTTGAAGTCTTACGATGCTGGCTGTGTTTACATGAGCAAGGACTATTTTTCTCCAAGCCAGGTCACATCATGCACGTTCCTCTCAAACTCTCTTCTCAATCCTGAATGTTAATGTCCCTCCCTCAATCCTCTGGCTTGCCAGGGAACTGGGAAGCTCTGCAGCCTGGATGCTGCACAACAACTTTCATCAAAAGGCTGGTATTATTCCCATTTCACTGAAGAGGCTGACTTGCCATATTAATCTTTTCTCCTTTTTGGCACTTAATGGGAGTTGTAGCTTGCAATTTTTTAATAACATTTAATAGGGTATATTATTTTCTATATTCAGTTAACAGATCCCATTAGTTTCACCTGCATTTACTCAATACTCCCGCAGAATCTAATTTGTGCATTCAGTAGCAGAAGTAGCCTCGTTAGCCTCTGAACATATTTGAGCTACTTGCCAACACGAAACAAGGGCTCTGGGCAAGGATGTAATCCGGCCCATTGTGCAACTTTCAAACAGTTTTATCACCGCAGTAGACTTTCTTCCTCCCCTTTTCGTCACATGCCTTTCGCTTCCATAAATAGCAAGGCAAAGCCGCTCGCCCACAGCCACCCACCCACCCACAGCCATGACTTAACAGTCATCAAGAAATGGAAACAGTAGAAATTGTCATCAGCTACAGTTGTGGCACTCAGGGGAAGGCAAAATTTGGAAATTCTTCTTGCTTTTAAACCACTTGAATCCAACTCGGGGACAACAGCATGTTTCACTACATAACCATGCTGCTTTAGCCGAGCAAAGTTTCTCCAACGCACTGAGCCCCACAGGAAAGATCCTGTAACTAAAACCAGTACCGTCACGTCAACGTACAGCTGGGGTTGTACTGGTGACCTTCCATTTGGCATTCCCTAACTTCCAAGTGTTTAACTTCCTCCCTTCAAAGCTCTTCTAATGTTGGACTTTTTTCCCTAATTACTTTAGACTCCTGCAGCAGCGTGAGCCCCTTTTCATAGAATCACAGAATAGTTTCAGCTGGAAGAGACCTTGAAGATCATCGAGTCCAGCCTTTCCAAGCTAAAAATACGAACCGGGGAACTCCAATGACCCCAACATGCTCAACTGCCCAGACTGGACTAAAGCTTAAAAACCCAAGGGCAGACATCCGTAGTACAGATCAGCACAGTGACCATCAGCAAGGAGCAGCTGATGACTTTGTGGATGAGTCAGTCATAGGGAGAGCATGAGACATCAATGAATTTTCGTAATTTTTTTGCTAACAGCAGGGTAATGATGAGACTTCAGAATTTTTAAGCCCTCTAAGGGGTAAAAATACCACTGTGTCAGCCACCTGTCTGAGCCTGGCCTCCTCTACTTCAGGCTCCTTCATGGTATCTCTGTTAAAGTGAGTAATTTGTTGGAACCGACCCTCCTCCAAAAGTAGTTGGTATTTTTCAACAGAAAAAAAAATGCTGCGTAGAAAAATTCCCAGTTAGCTGGAATCTTCTACATGCTGTCAAAGCCTTGTACTTTCCCTCAAACTCATCTGAGCAGTTTTCTGCAGTTAGAGGAGAAAAGTCAGCTTGACACATGATGTGGAAACCTTCTAGTCAAGTGGCTGAGGCTGAGCAGAAGCATTTTTTTGGGGCCTTTTTCAAATGGAGAAAATCAGGCATTTATTCCTCTGCACAACCAAGAGAGTAACTCAGTAGGAACAGTCTCATTAAAGAAGCAAAGGAAACTCAACACCTCTTGGAATCAGAGCACATGTTTAGAAGTTGCCTAACTGGAGATTTAAACCAAACCAAATGAAGAGAACACTTGATGCATATTTTTGGCAGCATTTTTTTTGTACTGCTGAGCGCACGAAACTCCAAGCGCAATCAGGGGAACTCGATGTTGCAAAACAGTTCAAAACAGATCACCATGAATGATACAGTGTCTGCTCAGGTACAAGGGTAAGATCCACCCCGGAGGCCCTTCCTGCCATTGCAGTGAGGACACAGTGTGTGCCCCTCAGCCAGAGATCTAACTGTTGCAGAAGTGTGATGTCCCTTGTCCACCACTCAGAGCCCCCATTTTGAGGGTTGTAGGTAAAAATGGACATTTTCTCAGGGACCTCTGCTAGAGGAGGACAAAGTAAAAGATTCCCTCCATTTTATCCTCTGTAGGTAAAGATAACAGCACTTTGCCACTTCCAAAGCTACTACTTTCAGGTGCTAAAGACAGGAGCAACTGCTCTCCTCCCTTCAGTCCACCTGGAAAGGGAAGAGAAGGCTGGAAGCCACATGTTACCCAAGAGCATAAGGAATGGCTACAATAAAACCTCTTCTTTCTGCATCCCATACAAAATCACCAGCCAATTTCTAGAGAGGCCAGACCCACCTCACAGTTTCAAATGAGGTCTCAAACGTGCTCAGTGAGGTGTTCAACTCACCCACAGTCACATCTTCTTCCAGCAGCCATCAAGCAGTGGAAATTTCAGTCAGCTACAGCTGCGGCGCTCAGGAAAAAGCAAAACCTGGACAGTTGTGGCGGTTTTTTTTTTTAAAGCCACCTGAAGCCAATCTGTGCGATATAATGAGCTGGCAAGTTGAAGGGTACCTGGCTAGCTTTCTGTAAAACACCCAGAAGCAGTTTCTGTGGTGCTGCTGGAAAGCAAAGGGGCCCCTACAGTCAGGTAGGTTTTTGCAGAAGAGGCACATTTATAAACAGGGGTCAGGGGAGAGGGGAAGAGGTGGATATTATAACTATATATACACCCTTACAATGAGGTAAAAAACATGTTTGGAAACTGTACCTATGGTGCTTAAAGAATTTATTATTAGCAATAAAAGGTAATATCAGCCTTAACATAGCCTGGCTGCCTATAGAAATGTAGTTGCAGTATATGTCAACCCATCTTGCCACTTGCCCTGACTAATTCTAAATGAAGTTGATGGAGCAACAGGTGTCTGAATTCCATGAAATCTGGTAGCTGGGCCGGGGTGAGAGATGCAGCCTGTGGTCTGAGCTCTCATGCTCTCTCTCCTGCCCAGCCTGGCAGTAATCTCTTCTGCCTCCTTTGCAGGTAGTGGAAAGGAAATGCTGAGGGGAGAAGAGGGCAGGAGGAGGAGTGGGGGCTAGGGAGGGATGTGTGAAAGGTCTGGAGGGATGGCTCAGCTTACCGAAGTGGGAGTAAGGTGTGCAGAAAGACAGAGCACAAATGAAAAGGGAATCCGGCATCACCAATTCCAGTGCTCACCGAAAACAAACCCTATGTAACTGTCTCTTTGTCTCAACCAGAAATATCCGGAATTGCAAAGACTTATTCTTTTATGCATTCAGAGATTTTAGCGCTTAAAATTTCAAGGCATTGCAAATCTTTGCTATGGGACTCCCTTTAACCCCTTTGCTGCTGGTCCTTCTTGCATCTTCTGTGCTGCGGCAGAAGGTGACAGTTTTCCTTTTCTGTGCTGGTGCTCCATAGGTAGAAACCAGGGTATCTGTGTTGGGGTTTCTGAAGCATAAAGTGGGAAAAAGCCAAAAGAAAGACTTTTTCTTGTCCTGGGAAGGCAAGAGGGGAGATAATGAGGAAAAAAAAAATAAAGGTTGTGTAGGGTAGTTTTTAGGTTGATAGTTTATTTAAAGGGGAAAAAAAAACCCAACTGAAGTAAAACCACAGGGTGAGAGGGAGATATTTCGGTGCATCAGATTGGAGATGAGTCTGTTGGTTTCTCAAGTGACATTTTTACTAAGAATATCCCTTTTTAAATTCTTAAAGAATGCTAAAGCAAAATTCCTCCCAGAGGATGCTTCTGAGAGACAATAATATTATAAAGCAATTGAATTTGTAACCTTTGCTGCCAACTTCTTACATCTGACTGGGGAAAAGCTGTCTTTGATGTAATTTTCTCCAAGATTTCTCAGAGCAACACCTGAGAACTTCTCAGGCAGAATCCCAGCATAGGACCCTGTCTGTGAAAAGTGAATTGTTGGGGCTCAACATGTTTGGTTGCTGCCAGTGACAGGAAGACTGAGGAGAAACACAAAGCAGCCTGTGTTCCCTGTCATGCCAATCTTTTTGGCTCCCAGAGAACAGGTGCATTCATATTTTTTTAATGGAGCAGCTCTGAATTGCCTTTTTCCCTGTCTGAATCCCTGCTATGACCAGATCTCCTCTTCCTCCACAAAAGCTACACATGAAAGAACATGGAGACAGCCAGGTATGGCTCCTCATGAGCCTCTGATTCAGGGAAGGACACCCAATAACATACTGGGGTCGACAATCTTTCATATACCTTCCCTGGGCATCCTTCTCTCCAGATTCTCAGGAGAAAGCCCCTTTCCACTTTGACATCTGAAAGAAGGTAGCAAGGGCTGAGAACCCTTGTAGAGAACGTATGTTCTGACGTTGCTCTGATTCATCCTGCTATGGCCATGACAGTGTGATGTCCATAGTTCCCTTTGCTAATAAGGGAAAAGCTGAGATTGCAACACACCTAATGTGAAATATTAAAATACTCTCCAATGAGGACTTTGAACAACCAGCATGAAAGATCTTGCCGGTGAAGTTAACAAAGAGCAATGAGGACAGCGCCAATGCTTTTTTCCCTGTCTGTGTACATGAACATTAAAAGAAGGCATTCTCTGTAAATTCTTCAATAATTCACTGTCTAGACTGCTTAAATGAAAAGAGAAATCAATGGAATTAAGATCTGCCAATGGACAGACCTTTATTTCCTATTTCCAATGTTTACTTCACAGAATGTACTTCTTCCCTCATTGCTCCTCTAGAAGTGATGTCACTTGTCAGAAGAAATTGTTAATGCTCTGTTTCTTAGTAGCAACAACAGGAAGCCACATTTCTTATCATGTGCTTCTCTTTGCAACAGAATCTTGATAAACCTCAAGTTCCATTCTTGCCAAAGTTATTTTTCATTTCACCCCATATGAGAGATTGATGTTGCAGAACAGGGACTGAGGTTGACCTCCTGACTTTCAGGCTGGCATCCAAATGGTGGGAAAGATTTGCAAATATCCAATAGGAAGAGGCATAAATAAGAGCTGGTACTACACCCTCTTCTTTCTCTGGGATTAGAGATTGACACCACAACACATCTATGACTCATATCATGTTTGGTCATCCCATGGACAAGCAAAGGATGGGACAGTAGGACAGAACTTGGTTGCCTCTTCTCAAGGTCCAGGAACTTGAATTTCTTCTTCTAACTATCAGCAATAGTCTGTTGCTGGAGTTTCCCCTCTGCTGAAGGGTGGCAATGGCAGTAACTCAATGTCTCTTACTCTGGGCAAACTGCTGGTGACTCTATATGGGGCTTTCTAAAACTTGTTGGTTCCATATACCTGTTGCTCACTAGGTCAGGAGTGCAGACAGGCTAGTTAGAAACCATTGCCTCTCCTTTCCCTCTTGCCTGGTGAAAAAGGCTGAAGTATAGCCAGAGGTGATTGCAGTATTGGAAGACAATATTAAATTTTACTGCTGCTCCCTTTGAACAGAGCAGTAGAACCTCTCCTGAAGTGACAGTACAGCACCTGAATTTTCAGAAAGTCCATGACACAGATTTAAAATAGAAAAAAATTTGATTACTGGAGTGGGACATATTATTTCTTATGCAAACTACATGGTCAGGTTCAGAAATACTTCCTTGTTTTGAAGTGTCTGTTTCAGAAGATGTAGAATCTAACCATGTTAATGTTTTTCCTTTTTTAGAGGCTGTATTTTAAAACCTCTCTCCTCAGTGTCTGGCTTGGGCAATCTCCTTCCTCAAAACAAGTTCCCTGGACTCCTTTATTACACCACCAAAAGCTCTCAAGCTTGATTTTGAGAGAAAAAGTAAAGCCCTGTAAAAGAAAAAAAATTAGACTGAGCGGAAGGGCTCAAAGCTAAGGAAGGTAAAGCTTGAAGCACCATTACCAGAGATATACCCATGAGGCGTTAGCAGAGTCACAGGTGAGAAAGCTGCAAAGTACTTAACTAGGAAAAAGACACCCTATTTACCAAGTCTTTCCTAAGCACACACTGTGAAATCTTACTCAAAGTTACAAAGCTGAGGTAGTGGGACTTACTGAACCAAGAGCCAAAGGCTGCTACATTCAAACTTCGGCTTTGATTGTATTGCACTGGTCACAGTCAATGCCCTCAATGGCTCACAGCGTGCCTATGTTGCTATGTTTAGACTCGCTATATAAGCAAAACATACGCTTATCTACTCCTCTGAGTGAAGATTCATCAAAGTTGGGGGAATTTGAAAATTCAGGCTTCGGAAACTAAATCTGATGAACATTCTAGCACTATCTTTTACATATTTATTTTAATATCAGCTATACAGATGTGTTAAAAATTCTGCCATTTTTAGATCCCGTAGTCTCAACTATCAAGACATCCATAAAAAGTGTGATTAAAGCAAAATATTTTGTCTTTGATATTGTGCCACACGGGAATATTCAAGGGAAAAGACTGATGACTGAGAACAGTAAGCAATTTTTTAAAATGCTTTTTATGCCATTTCTGCTATTGTTTCTGTCTCTCATGGCTCTCTAGTTTCTTCACAATAGCTGTCTTCTCTACATTTGCCACCGAGATCAATAGAGATCTTAATTGAAGGAAAATCTGCTGGAGGTTGTACTCTTCTGTTTGGGATTTATTCCAGGCCTTGAATGCAACGCCTCACTGGCCTTGACCAGAATGCCAAACCAGGCCTACCCTTGTCTTGCCATGGATACACCTTGACCTTCAGTGACGGTTCCAGCAGCACAAGTGTACCTCCTTAACAGCCTCCCAGCAGAGCCCCTCCTTTACAACATGACTTCTGAGGGCAGTCAGGTACACAAAATACATTGTGCATCAATATTACTATTCCAAATAAACCATCATGAGAACGTGCTTACAAAACAACCCTAATTGCCACAGCCAGCCCAGTGACACATCATTCTCAAACGAGACAGATCTGCATTTCTGTCCTAAATTCAGTTTGTGCCTCTTTGCCTTTCTGTCTGTGAACCAAAGGAAGAAAGCACCTGTGTGTAAATCCACTTGCACAACGGTGGTGGAGAGAAGGACTCAGTGGAAGCCAGGAGAAGGGACTTCACCAGGTGCTCAGAGACAAACATTAATTCAGCTGGATACACCACTTAACCCTACACTGGTGAATGGCAGAGAGAGAAGAAATTTCCATTATTTTGGCTAGCAAATACCAAACACAACAGGCAACACGACCACAGACAGACCAACTGCTCTGTGTAAAAACAGCGAGGCACGCAACCAGTTCCACGGATTCAAGTTGAACAGAATACGTGCTGCTAATGGAAGGAAAACCAAGAAAGACAAAGAGCAATGACATGCTTTCCAGGAGCAAAAAAAGGCATCCTCTGATGCTTTGTGTGACAACTACTTTCATTAAGTTCAGCAAAAGAAAACGGGGAAAAAAAAAAAAAAGCCACCCTGCTGAAAATAAAACAGACAGTTTGAGGCTCATTATTGTGCATTTTGCCTGCACCTACGTGCGGGCTGAGAAACCCTTCTGTTAGGTTTCTTGCTTTTTCAATATATCACAAGCACATGCACAGATGATTCGCAAGGCATAGACCTGTCAGGTGGCAGACTAATGTCAGCACTTCAGCCTCCTGGCTGTCAGGTCTGATTCCAAATAACCTTTTGTCTTCTTGTTCCAGCTACTAAATAACAGATCAAGTGCAAAACGTAATTATACCCTAAAAGGCCATGGACAGCATCTTAAAGTACACTGAACTGTGAACAGAACAATAACAATAATAAAAGATAAACTAGGATTACCCGTGGTGCATAGCTAATCCAAAATGCTCCACGGTCCCACACGGGTTATTATAGAACTGTTTCCTATTTGCTGATTTCTGTTTTGCAGGGACAAGTACTCCCCCTTGCCATTTTTAGTATAATTTTGATATTTGAAGTCTTGTGGAAAATACATCTTCCTGGTGGCAGTAAATACTCTGTTATAGTGTTACTGAATTCTACTGTATTTGGTATTTTTCTTGAAGATGATGCACAACTTGAGCACTTGTGGTTTTTAAAGTAGTATGTAGATGGGAATATCAAGCCTTATTTTCTATGCACAAATTTAGCTGCCCAATTTTTACAGAAAGAAACAATACTAAAAGCCTGTAAGAATTTCTTTTCTTCTCAGTTACATCTGAGTATGTTATGCTGGAGTGGAAGTGCTACCAAATACTGAACGAACTTGTTCTTCATCTCGTTATTGGAATATTAAATATTCAAGGACTTTTCCCAGATTCTTGCACACATCTATAAAAATATAACCACTCAAAATATTAAATTATTCTTAGTGACACCTGCCAAGATAAAAATAGGTGGTGGTGTTGGAGTGCAAAGCTTCACAACTGTTAAGCCAATCTGCATACAATCAGAAAGGCTGCTGATGGCTGAAATTTTTAATCTCCTCTTTCTTATTAATGTCATGATTCTTAGGTTTATTCAAGAATTTGAACTCACGTTTTAAAAAGAAAATAGACAGGCAATAAAATGGAAAAGGATTAACATTTCAGTCACTGTCTCTTTATTTGCAATCTTCTACCTCAAATACAATTTGCAGAAGAATCGAATTCACCACCCCCATCTGTTTGTACCAGGAAGAATTCTTTAGAGCCAGAGGAGATACTAGTATTTTTTACTCCACAGCTAGCTCAGGCATGAGCTGATACAGTACTCCGTTCCCAAGTCCCATCTTCAATACTGTTGCGAGATGCCCTGCTCATGTAGTGGCAACTCTGGGTACCAAACTGAACTAAATGCACTAATTTATTCCCGTTACAAAATTCTACTTAAAAGACAGGTAGATGTCTGAACTCCATCTGTGTGGTGCTTTAATCTTCCTACTACTGTCAGATGTATGTACCAAGATCTCCAGGTAACCTGGTCAGAGCAATAGCCCACATGTTCTGTGAACTGCACGTGAGCTGATGCATCGAACAAGCTTCCTGAAATATCTGCACGAGCTACCTAATGCTCTCCCCATTCAGCAGGCTGGCTTGTCACTGCTCCAAGGCACTGGCCCTGGTGGTGTATGTCATAACATACTTGTCCACATTTATCATTCTGGGCAGCTTTAATGGGATACCTACGTGCCTTGACCCACGGCTATGCAGGCTTGCTCGTGTTTCAACTTGGGCTTTGTGGTAGAGTGTTCCCTGTGATCTGCAAAGGAAGAAAATGCTACGTACACCCTAACCACTTTTTTTCCTCTTTATTTTTTTTTTTTTTTCCAATTTGCACCATAAAATTTGATGAGAAATAGGACAAGAGAAAGTGCAGAAGGTTTTGTATTTTCTTGTGAAATTCAGTGTCTACAGCTGGACAATACAGAACTTGTACACTTCTCACATGCGGAGAATGGAACTTCAGCCACTGAATTGAGGGCTTATTAAAAAAACACGCACGGAAAAATTCCTTACAAAGCATCATGTGGAAGTTACATGAATCCTGCCCTGCACGCAGTGTCTCATTAGAAACAAGTTACGTAAATGATGACTTGACTTTATTCAGTTGGGATTCTGCCAGTCCACAAAGAAACCACAATCCAGCCTTTTCCCTTAATTCCTAGTACTTTGAGGTCTACAAGAAACCAAATTATATGAACAATATCCTTGAAAATACACTCTCTTTACTCCAATCTCTGCCAGTGTACTTCATTTTCAGCCATTCTGGAAGTGCCTTGAGCTTTGTCTGCAAATTCACTTGACCTGACATTCAGCAACGCATTACAGACCAGATGGATTTAGGAAACTGCACTGATTGGATTAATCTGATTAAAGGGAGGGGAAGAGGGAAATAAAAGGAAATTATTTTTTTCCTCTGCTTCCTAAAATACATAAATAAATAGAATTAATTTATCTGAAGGAGTTGCCCAGGTGTCTCTCTATGTACTCAAATTGTAAACCACAGCTTTATGAATGCATCCCAGCAGCGGCTATGGACCCAGCCACTGTGTGGAGGGCTGCAGACCTCAGTTCAACTGTCCAAACTACATGCTGGTCTACTAGTGTTTTCCTGAGACCTGGGAAAATAACACACATAAAACCCCTTACAGAATACAGATGTCAAAAGACACTACTGAAAAAACAAACAAACCAGACATAAATTCATCTCTGTAGTACGAACCTGACCACATTCTGCTGATGCCAGAGCATGGATGCTTTGGACACATTTTTGATGTCCTACGGGAAGCTGCAAGACATTCAGTTTTTGCTACACCACATCCCCTGGCATCAGATAATGCAATAGCTACGGCCTGCTCCTTGGGGATAATGAGAGGGTGGAAAAAGGAAGGGGAATGGGACTTTCCTCTCAGCTTGAAGAAGACAGGGATGTCTTGGGAATAGTCAGTGTCAGGCAAGGAAAGGATTTGTCCCCGTAATCCTGTTCTCATAATAATGTCTATTTCCCACACTCCTCAGCACTGGCATAATGAGCACACCCTGGCCCAGATATACATATTTAGCTCCCTTTTGTTCAGGAGAGCTCACACTGAATAGCTCTAACCAGTTCCATTTTCTCAGAGGTCCATACATGAGTCACAGCTGATGGGTGACAGGATTCATCTCAGAAATCCGGCCGGTGGTGGATGCCGGTCAGCAAAACTACAACTCCCTTCCAGGGAGAGCTGCAGCAACCTGCACAAACAGCGCTACAGACATCTCCTGCGCTAGGGAAGTTTGTCTTCATGGTATCCACAGTTAGTCCAAAGCATCTATCTGGTTTTTTAAACTATTCGTAGGAGGAATTTAGAATTTTTACAGCAGACATACTAAACATGGTGTATTTTTCAGTAGGGGCTAAGTGCTCTGCCCTGGTGATGGCTGTGTTTTCTCAAGGATGCAGCATGTGCAAAGGCACTTCTGTGAGCTAGGTGCATTTATTCTTTCACCGATAACAGAGAAGCAGCAGCATATGGAAAACTGCAGCCTGCCTGACTTAACAGGTGTCACGCAGACACAAAATAAAGGCCAATTTCCTACCTTTGAATATTTTGCCCAAACCTTTGGATGCTATTACTTCAAGACACCAGTTCTGCAATCAAAAGCTGTCCTTTGCATTCATGTTAGGAGAAACATTAGGTTTCCTTCATCCGACTTTTAAAATGCGTTATATATTCCTACATTCAGCCTTTCAGACAAAATAAGTAAATCACACTATGTTTTTGCATATTGACCTCTCATTAGTTACACAATTCCTTTGAGACTGGACCTTCCATAGGAGCATTGCCATGTACACCTGTTCCTTACTGCACTGCATTCAATAATCCATGTATTAACATAGAAGTGATTTTGAAGCTAAAGAATAACTCCAAGGCTGAAGTAAGCAATGGTGTCTTTCTGTCAAGTTTTTTTAAGAACAAGAGGAATGCCTGTTGTTAAAAAAAGGCATCAGGTGGTCATGTTCCCATGAAACTACACTCATTGCATGAGCACAAATGGGTGTCAGCAGTGTAAGATGCCCTAATACAGTCCCTGGAAACTCTTAAGTAAATATGCCACCTAGTGTTTAATAGGGACATTTTCATTCATAAATTAGCTTGATTGATTCCCCCAAAGCTGTTCCCTGCAAGTCTAAGTGGTATCAAGTCTGGTCGAGGTATTTGGTGATGCCTTCTCCACCTTTGTCCCCTCCCTGCCCCCCAAAACCCCATCCTACAGCTTTTTCACTGAAGAATTATCTTCCTCCCCAGGAACTGTTTAGCTCCTGATAGACTCTGCCAAATGGCACAGCTACACTCCCAGCCCATCTTTCTCATTTGAGGAGCCCACAGCTCAGTTTGCCGCAAGCAATCCAGAAGGCACTGAGAGCTGACCCTGGGGGGTGACTCTTGCTGTAAAGATCCCGAATGAGCCCAAAGGACTTCAGAAAAGCTGCCTTGTACCACCAACCAAACAGCACCTGGTCCAGCACATGGGCATGGAGTGAAGGAGGCAGGACTTTCCACCTCTCCCTGACTGCAGGTGCTGGGCACAACCATTTTGAGAAGCAGAAGCACCGTTCCTGGCTTACTGCTTGTCAAAAGGGGACAGTGAGTTACCACAGCAATAGGTATCATCTAGACGGATGGATGACCAAGAGAAAATCAGGGAAAGAGGCTTTCAAAGTGTAAAAACAAGTATTTCTCTTGACAAGCAGTGGAGACATAATTCCTTCTGAAGTTTGGCAATGCTCTCCTTCCTCACCTCTAGCCCTTGCTCAATAGTGGTACACGTGCCTTAAATGCAAGCAACCCTCTCACTCTCAACAGAAGAGATGCTCCAGATACGTACATGGCTTGGCCCCTTTTCATATGCTTAAAGCATGTCAAATTGTCTTCTTGCCTCTTCTATTTGAGGTTCTTTTTATGTTTCTGTCATGGACATTCATTATGTTTCCAGGGGTTAAATTCCTACAGTGAGTTGTATCATAGCACAAACCATCCTGAGTTTTCGGTAATGTCTTGTTTGCACTTCTTCCAGATCAATGAAAACCTGAAATGAAACTCCTGTCCCTGCAGTACTTCATCAGATACCTTTCCCCAAGGTATCAAGCTGCTGCCTATCTTTATTCTTTGCTTGAAATTCCTCTAACTATTTTTGGTCTGTGTGACCGTGTTCATGTGCCAACCAATTTGAATTAATGTCAAGAGTATGATTTCATGAGACATTGTACTGCTTTCCTAAAAATCCAATTATTCTGCATGTGCTGCATTCTCTTCATTCAGTACATTTGTAAATCTATCAAAAAGGCAATCAAGTCTAACTGGCAGCATTCATTCTACATAACCCACATTGACGACCATGCACAGTCCCACTTTCTTCAGGGCTGAGAATACATTACAAGAAAGAGCCCATTGTTACGATTTGTACTTTTCACACCACAGCATCCTCTCTTCCAAATACAAGCAGTTACAAAAAGTGCTGTTTGCTGACATTTCTAGTCAAGCTTCAGCTGAACGTCATCAACAGCATGTGCTTCACTGTGGCCGTTACTAGTTGCTGTTTGGCCCAGGATGCTGCCTTCTCCTGCCTGGGGTAGCTCTGGCAAGCTTTGGTAGCCTTGTGGCTCGGACTGCAGCTGGACTGATGGCTGCTGACCCAGCCCAGAGGTGACTGTGGAGACTGCTGTGCCTGGATTCCCAGAATCCCAGCTGCAGGATGAGGGTGCAGGCTGCTGAGCAGCTGCAGCAGCTCTCTGTGGCAGAGCCCAGACCAAACTGAGAACATTTGCTTGAGCTCTGCACCTGACTTCACTCAAGTACCCACACGCTTCAGGGGAGAGACCTTCTGCCCCCGCAGTATGGAAAATTCGCTCAGTGGATGTGACATATACGTTGTATGCTCAGAAGGGATAATATCTAGAGCATGATGGGACATCACACCAGTCAGTGTGTAGGGACATAGAAAGCTGGCCAAGACATTCCTTGGCCAAAGGTCTGCAGAGCACACAGGGTATAGAGGAGGAAGAACTTTGAGTATCTTGGCTAGCATTAAGCACTTCATCGAAGCCTTGGTTATTAGGATCATAGCTGCAGTTAATTTCTCACTAGTGAAGTAACGATTGAGAATTGAATCACAGAACCACTGAACAGTTTGGGTTGGACGGGATCTTAAAGATCTTCTAGTTCCAACTCCCTGCCATGGGCAGGGACACCTCCCACTAGACCAGGTTGCTCAAAGCCCCATTCAGCCTGGCCTTGGACACTTCCAGGGAGGGGGCTGTCACAGCTTCTCTGGGCAGCCTGTGCCAGTGTCTCACCACCTTCGCTGTAAAGAAAATTGCTTCCTAATAGCTACATTAAATCTACTCTCTTCCAGTTTGAAACTGTTACCCCTTCTCCTATCATTAGACTCCTTCACAGAGAGTCCCTTTCCTTCTGTCCTGTAGGGCCCCCTTAAGTACTGGAAGGCTATAAGGTGTCCCCAAAGCCTTCTCTTAACCAGGCTGGAATGTAGTCTCCTACCATGGGGAGGAATCAAGTAACTGCTCCTCAGGTACATTGGCAAGATGTCTTCATCTACACAAGATGAATCAGAGCCTAAGTAATATTTTTTTTCAGGCAAGGAAAACTACAGAGAAATAGGACTAGAAGGTACTTTCAGATTTTCTTCTCCTGTCTGCATCAGTTATCAGTGCTATCTGAGCCATTTCTCCCAGGTGCTTTCTAAAGTGTTTCTGTGCCTTATGATGAGTGAGATTTTGTCATCCCCTTGGGCAATCCAGCCCAGTGTTTCACTGGGTTTTTTTTGTCTTCCTTAATAGCAAACCTGCAATGTTCATCACAGTATTTCAGGCCTATCGTCTCTTGTCATGTCCACCATGACCACAGAGGACAGGTTATTTTTTTCCTTGTAATTAGCCAAGGAAGCATGTGACCTAAATAAGCACATCAGTAAATCCAGTTATTTTCTTAAAAAAATATGAAGGATAAATATTAGTCACCATTTAAACCCTTTCCTTTGGACACTAATTGCAAGTCCTTCATTAGCAGAGATTAATAGCTCTCTTATTCTGAAGACATTGAACACTTGTCTTCTAAGATCAAAACATGACAGTTTAGAGGCGCTTGTAAAAGTTTAGTGCCTATTCCTACACAAGTGTCTCCAGATTCATGCGAGATAATCAAGTACAGATTTTTACTCAAAAAATGGCTTTTTATTTTCCAGTGACTAGACAAACGAAAAGTTTACACTGAAGGGTCTGTCTCAATCCCTATGGATACTTGTTTATACTAATTTAATACTGTCAAACTATGTGAAGAGCGTAAAAGTCAAGATAACAATACCCATTTAAGGCTATTATTTTTAACAGATAAAACTAAGTATGGGTTTTATGCAACAAACATTTAGCTTTATTAGCATTATTAATATGCTCAAAACAGGAAAATACCCAAGAGGAAAAGATTAATTTACGTATTCAGCCGAGCCTAGCAGCAGATACAGCACTGTACTTAAAGAGCCACGTGGCATTTGCTTTAGGACCTACTGTAAAGACTTCTGGTGTATCTAACCACTTTTAATACTAATCTGACATTCTCATTTCAGTAAATTTCAAACTACAGTTCTGGTATTCTGGTATGAAGCGTTCACACTACTTCCATTTGCTTGCCTGTGTAAAACACTGAATTGGGAAACACTTTGGTGGTAAGAAACTTCATATTCACCTTTGCTACATATGCTTAACAGTGCCCTTAACTGCCCCAAGACCTAGCGAAATTTTTGGGGGCCTCCCCATTAATTTCAGTAGCACTTGGATCAGGTCATATCCGTTGCATTACGTCATCTGTGTAAATTACTGTTGTCTGCAACTTAGAAGTCTCTTCAGACATAATCATATCACTTATTCTGCTTGAGGGAAAAAATCATGAATCCTAAACTGACGGTAATAACATAACATAAACCAGGAACCTGGAGAGATGTTAACAGCTCAGGGAAGCAATGTAAGCAAATACTCTGCAACAGAACCTCTCTTTCTCTTGATTCCCTCGATTTCCATTACTGTTAAAATGGACCCAAATTATTCCTCTCAAAACCCTTTTGCCTGATCAGGCAAAACATTAGGTATTAATTAGGAACGCCACAGTCAACTGCAAAGCAGCATCCCTTTTCCTATGCATAAACACAGACAGCCAGAGGGAAGGAACTGAAAAAGGTACTTTCCTTTATTTTCCTTCTGTAGCTTTCTTATTTTTATTTCTTATATATTGCCTATTTCATATTTATGATGCTTTAAACAAAAAAAGAGAGAAAGCTGTACAGAGACACAGCTGGAAAATACAAAAGAATGCCAACACTGAAAGGCAAGAGAAAATGAACAGCCAGCTATATTTTCAGTAAGATGGTATTTGTCACTCGAAATATAAAACTGCTTACTAAAATATATATACTGTATTTATTGAAACTCCTCCTTGCTGTGGCATAAAACCAAAGAGTATCCTGGATGCAATCACTAATGAATTGCTAACAGTTATTTAAAGACAGTCAGGTACATAGTTAGGAACTCACATCAGGGCACGCCACAATTAAGTACGTACATGTGGAAATCTGTGTGTAGAATACTACTCTTCCAGGACAAGCCTGATTGACTGATGAAAGGAATTAATTACTCCCAAAGTCATTTTGATGTATAAGTTTGTTGCTTCTAGTGGCAAAAATGCCACACACCTTTATCCTGCATATGTTACTGAAATCTGCAGTTAAAGGCCACCTTCGTGCATAGGGTTTATGTTGCTGCTTATCGTCTGTGCATCTTTCAGGAAAAATCACTACTGGTGGGGAAAAGTCCCTCATGAATTCTGTGGCTATTCCTACAGGAGTGACACTACAACCCCTAACAGAGAAAGGTGGCCAGTTGTTAACATCCCTGTAGAACTGAGCATTTTAATTTGTTCTGACCAAGCATGTTGCAAAAACCAGAGAGTTGAAGGCAATGTAAAACACACCATGTCACATTATCAGTGAGGTTCCAGCTCAGAGTCTGCAGGAACAGATGTTTCTGCTCGCTATCTTCTTAACCCCATGTTCTGCTGCTGGTGTGGAAGAAAATGCTCAACGTCTGGATATACATCCCAGCAGATAGTTAAACACTAGCTAGCAACCTGTAATAGGATCATCAGAGGTTTAGAGGAGCTGCAGAATGGGAAGAATAATGAATAAATGAAAGACTGAAAAGATTTCTTTATCACTGGCTAACAGCAGTACCTGTAGAAAAGTCAGCAAAGAGACAAAAATGGAGTGGTAAGATGAGGCTAAAAGGCCTTCAGAAAGGGATGTGGTATGAATAACAATGTGGAAGTGTAAATACTTAGGAAAATTGAACCAAACCTGAGGTTTGGTTCTTGAAATTGGCTGTCTCCTGTGCAGTTTTGATGTAACGAAAACTGCAGTGCCCCTAAAAAATCTAGTTCCATAACCAGATTACATCTCCAATTAAGGGATGTTAGAAAATAGACTTTCCTGGAAGTCTTGCATTTTCTTCTGTGGGAAACTGTGCGCGAGCAGCATGACTAATGAGGACAGTAATAACAACTACTACTACTTCTAGCAAAGTTATTCTTCCTTTTCTATCACCTTTGCCTTAATAGGAACAGCTTTCTTATCTGTCTATTATTTCTGTGGGATTTTCTGCTGAGGAAATCTATAACTTTCCAGACTTTGTAATACGCTTATCATTTCAGCTCTTTAGTTCTAGCTGCAGTATTAACTATAGGCTCTGTCACTGCACTGAAATGCTCAATAATGAGTTCCAGCAAAACAGATAGAGAAGTTACCATGTCAAGCAGCAATATTTTGTTTTTGTTTTTTTTAATCTTCAGTTTTCTGCCCTGCCCTGCTGTTAAGTGCAGACTCCACATACAGTTTGCTCTTGGTTTAGCTCAAACTGCTACATTGTTTTTTTGTAGATGTCGCAGTTAAATGCCTCTTGCTGCTTCTGGCATGTATTTGCAACCAGAGAGCAGAACGAGTGCTCCAGCCCAGGCTCCAAGCAAACTTATATTTCATGTACAACCGGTATGTTTGAACTGACTGTGCCAGATCCTACTTGCAGAGAAGTTGATGGGAGCTTTGCCAGGATCCAAATAAGCAGAGACCTGGCACCAATATAACTTTCCTTAATCTTTACTGCATTTACCAACAGTTTGTCCTCCGTCAGACAGGTTAAGATCATTCTTCTTTTGCAAATACTTTAAGCTCAGCTGCTGCCAAAGCTTTTCTTTAACTCCAGTCTGCCGTTTCCATTGTGCTCCCTGTGATGACATGAATACTTGAGAAGCTTAAGGCAGTGCAAACCCAGGAAGCTCTTGTGTAAGACCAGCACAGCAAAGAAACAAGGTGTTGGGCAGAGCCTTTCTCTGCCCCAGGGCAGCGTGTCACAGCATCTGGGTCCCACCCAAGGCACAGGGTGGCTGTGGCATGCACAGAGCAGGTCACACCAATGGGAATGAAAGTGAAGGAGCCAGGAGCTGGGGTGGTTTCCATTCAATTCTTCCAATGCATTTTCCCAAATTGCATTCTCTGGTGTCCAATTAGAAATTAAAGACCTTTTTCTCCTTGCCTGGGACACAAGGATGCAGTAAGAGCAGCAGCTGCAGGATAACATGGTATGTGATAGTGATAGATGTTTTCAGAACTACATTTTACTCACAGACCACCGCAAATTTTTCACTCCTACACACAAAGATTAATTGCTTACAGCAAGTCATGGTTCTCCTACATTCACCAGTAACATGAATTACTGGTAATTAATTACAGTACATACCAGTACCGGGTACTAAGCTGCCCTACATCTTCTATTATATGTCCATTTGCCCAAAGTACAGCAGTCCATGAGCAGGGCAAACATGAAGCAGGCGATTGCAACTTGCCCAAATTTACAGCCCTAAGCTGAGAGCATGCAATCTTCAAATGTCCTTCGCACTAAACCCCCTATTTCTCTATCCAAAATCCTTTCTGAGGCTGGACCCTGTTAAAATGGCAATTGCCTACACTACTAAAAAAAAAAAAAAAGTATTCACAGCATGCTGTGCTCCCACAGCACTTCATTCCGAAAAATCATTGCAACTTCTTTCAGATTAAAGATCTGTTAAACTATTTGGACTAAAAGTTGGAATCTGTGTCTACAACTCTAGCATCTCTTTCAAGTCAGACAGAAATAACTTTCAGACAAAACATTGGCATTAAGTATCTTAGAGCATAAACGTTTTCTTAGGCCTGTTACAAAGAATGTTGGATAAAAAGGCACGAACAACAACAGCTTAATGCAGCCCATATATCACACCCCCCTTCCGGAATGGGCATGACTCCACTAATTACAGCCTCAAAGAAATTATCATTATGGGAACAGACAGGTACCCCAGGCAGTACCAAGACGTTTTCATCCGAAGGCGGGCTGCTCCTGCCAGCCCCTGCCTCGGTGGCCCCTGCCATCGACCGGCCCCACGGGGAGCGGCTGAGACGTTGAGTGACAGCCGCCGTCAGTAAGGGAGGCGACAGAGTGAGGAGTCTCCCTGGATGGTGTTAACAAACCCGCCGAGGAGACGAATGCCTTCAGCTGCACTTTCACACCCTGGAATTGGTTTCTGTATAAAGCAAAATCTCACTTGTAAAAAGCCTAGTCTGTAAGAGGAGTACGGGTGCTTAACCTTAGAGCACTGAATTCTCACTTCCACTTGAGAAATAATGGAAGTCTCTGTCCCGCACGTACAGCTTCCCACCCACCATTTCCGAAACATTCAAAATACTCCAGGTAGAGCTTTCAAATAAACCAGCTCAGTTACCAGAAAAAAAAAGAGAAGATTTTACCTGATCAATTGGCACGAGAAAACACACCTTACAAAACACTCAGCAGTTTTTCACATAGGCAGTAAAGAATTTACTTTGCAGAAAAATGTCATCCAAAATAATTACTCGCTTATTTCTAGGGGTTCTGAAATTTATTGAAGTGGATGAAGGTTTTGATTTGTGAGCAAACCATGGTCTTTGTCTAAAATGCTGTACAACACATGACAGCCTCAAGCAAGACATCTGATACTCCACTGAATCACCACATTCTCATATTATTTTTATATTTTAGAGGACTTTTAAAGACTATATAAAACCAAACATCAAATTCCTTTTATCCTCCTTTGTCCCTATATGTTATCACTGACAATGCTCCCTATTTCACCAGTTTATTCCGAAGTCCAGTCCACACTATATCTGAGGTTATTGTGAAGAACAAACAGGAATGATGTCCCCTGAGTTTTTGCTACCCAAAAGCTCTTCTGAGCATCCCCCAGGAACATCAGAATCAAAAGCAACCATGGTAGGCTTTACCATATAGACTTTCACGAATTTCCTTCAGTTGCTAATAATTTAGTTGATGTAATCTCTTTCCACATGGATTCACCTGAGATGATGGAAAACTACTGGTGCCAGTAGAGGAGCCCACTGGGAATCTTAACCACCAACATCAAGGTTTCAGCTGCAACAGCAGGTCTTCAGCCCGTGAGCAGACCACCTTGTCTATTTAGCTCCGCTCCTCTTGTGGCTGAGGTTGCTCCTACTCCTCCTGGCAAGAAAAATATGTCACGAACAGCTGCTATTCCTCCTTCTGCTGCTCCCCCTCCGTGGGAGGAAGGCAGAGAGGGTTGCCAACAACGCAATGGCTCAGCTGAAGCCAGCTATTTGTACACAACAGCACAACCAGGCAGCCCAGTCTTGCAGGCTGCTACTGCCTGCATGTACGGACATCTGGATGAGCACAAGTCCTTGTAGGGTAAGGCCCGTGGTATTGTCTTTCACACCATGAACCACCTCAGACGTAAATAATACTCTAAACACTTCAACTTCATTCAGCTGTGATACGAAAGAAGAGCCAATCCAATCAATAACGAGGTCCAGAGTTGCATTTTCACTATCGACAGCAAGTTCTGTCAAGCCCAAACATTTTCAAGCACAGGGATCAGGAACTAAGGGTGCAGTTCTCCACTCACTTTAAGCAAATATCACCATTTTTCGAGCTGTCATCAGAAAAAGATATGGCCCTCTTCTTTGTGCTGCATTTCCACTTACATGAGATGGATCAAGTATAAGATCTGGCTGAAAATTCATGGGGTTCTTCTTCTGAAGGAGAGGGCCTGGGGTCCCTTCTGCAAGTTCTCCTTCCATTAGTTTAAAATAGTTTTCACAGTACTTACTCAAAACTGCCCAGCCTGAAAAACAACATCCAACTCCAAACACAAGGGAAAACACAGTCTTAGAAAATATACGGTACTAGAACAAGGTTCTCTGAAGTCCTGGAGAGCACTTTGAAAGACCATTGCTCCTCAACTGCAGGAACTGTAATTCAAACGGTACACGATTTTGAAATTGTGTCTTTCCTTGCACAAAAAAAAAATATTCTCCTCATTTCCTAGAGAATGTAGCATGATTTTCAACTGTCATTATTGATATATTAGACTACAATAATGTAAAAATATTTACAGTTATTCCAATGATGCTGCAGTATTTTCTCGATAGAAAAGAAACTTTTCCAGAACATCCTCTGGATCATTTTCCTACCTACATAAAAACAACTATACCTATTGTCACACTGTGCTATTATTATTTCTTAGCATGCCTCAAATAAAGTGAAAATTCACTTTCTTGTGCCTGTTACAGCACTCACAACCAATTCATAATCAGTGTCCGATCAGAGGAATCAACTGAACAAGCACAAACCCCGTCCCTGTGGCATCTACCCCTCTTTCATTTTACAATACCATCCGATTGAACCAAAAACTGTTGTCGTCTATGGATTCATTTTGAAATACAGCTTGAACAGAGGACTTGTTGCTGTGCCATTCTCTGACAAAAATTCCCTGCAGCAGTATGTCTTCCTTTAAATATGTCACTGTTAATGGAATTAATGTGTTGTAGAGGATGAGTAGGTTTACATCTCAGGTCAGTTACTCCAGCAATTATTACCATTGAGAAAGACGAACCAGTATACAATCAGCTGATGAAGATATGTGAACCCAGCAGATAATAACTATGGCAAAAAAATCCTAGAGTGATGAGGATACACACACAAAAAGCTGATATCTTTATGCTCAGTATCACTATATAACAGCAAATTCACTCCCTGCTTCCCAAACGCAAGCTGGCTCTAGTTCCCAACTCGCTAGCTAGCACATTAAAATCATCAATCTCACTGCACAAGTATATTTATAAATGTCAGTAAGTCAATTTAGCACAAACGCCGGACTCAAAAAAAAGTTTTGTTTGACAGTTCTTACTGCCTTACCACCTGGGAAATGAAAATACCCACATGTCACTGCTTACAAGACTGTTTCTCATATGTAAAAGAACTTCTAATTTTACATCTTCAGATGACTGCTAACTGCACAAAGTTCTCAATTTATCATCATATAAATAAGTCCTTGTCCATACAATGCTACAGAATACGGGCACGTGAGAGAAGGAGATCAACGAAAGTCCACTTCAAGTGAGAAGGGTGAGAGGAAAGGGAGGCAAATAGACAATGTCCCGATTTCAGACCCATGAGAAGAAAGGGAAGAAAACCCCAAATACCCCAGTTTGACACCCATCCAGCAAAGGCCCAGCAGAAAAGAGGAGCTTTGAACTGTGAATGGAAACATAACAAACTTGAGCTGTGGTGAAGGGTCAGTGGGAACCAGTTTCATAAATCTAGTGTGGAATATGCTTGAGTATACATGGATGAGAAAATGTGACTTGTGAACGATTCTAGGTGCAGTTGCTACGTTAGCCAGAATATATATATGTATATATTTACACAGTGAAAACATTTGCATTTGGTACTTATTAGAAAGCTTTCATCATACACTCCAGTCATCTATTAGTTTGGAGCCATGACCACATTAACAGGATATAAACTTTTCAGTGGGGTAGTAATACTTAATGAAGTATAGAAAAAATAGAAATAGGTCTTTAGACAAAACACTTTTTGCTCTCAGATTTTATAAAAAGACTGGCATTAACTGCCAAAATTTTAAGCTGAACACTTACCTTTTCAACTGGGGCATTTTCCTCACTCGTTACACTTGCTTTTCTCGATTCATTTTTTGTTCTGCTCAGCCTCCGGGACACTTTTTCTCTAAGCAAAGTGGCGTATCCAATGTGTTCATAGATGGGGTTTGTTGTCATTTTGGAAATATACTCAGAAGCCTTTGTTTCTATATACAATGTTATCAAGCCATCTGTAACTAGATCATGGATGGATTCGAATCTTTTCTCCCCAACAAAGTGCTTCCCATCATAGAACAACCTGTAGTTTAAGGTCTGATTACCAAATCTGCAAATATTAGAAAAAAAAGGAGGGAGATAAGAGTAAGGCAAGGAACTTTTACTGGCAAAACACTCAGGAGGTAGTTTCACTGATGGGTCTATACATCTAGATTGCATATGGAACATGCACATGGCTGCAACTGAATCTCTGGATACACAAAATCAAATTCAAACCTAAACCCGACTGCATCACAAGGACTGGGCCAGAGAACTGAGGTCACGCAACCCAGACATACGGGCTTTAAATCTAAATCCTAAGGGGATGAGCGCAGCGATCAGAGAGGGGTGTTTGCATTGACAAGACCTTATACCAGGATGTGTCATTGTGTGCGAGGGGTTTTTCCGTCCCAAAATGTTTCCGAGGTGCAGAAACTGGATGCTTAATCACCTTGACTGTATTTACAGTCAGTGAAGAGAGATGGGCATCTCTAGCAAGTAATTCAAATCCTAAGGGATCTCAACCACCCTCTGGCAAGAAGCCAGGGAGACCAAGTGCCTAATTCAGGTGCACAATTAAGCATCCAAAGTTTTGTGGGATAACTCTGGCCCTATGCAGCTATTCATGGCAGGTGTAGTCCATATATTTTTTTGAAGAGTTTTAAAAGTCAAAGTAGCACATTCAGTTTATAACACTGACACTGGAATCCCATTATTGATTGAAGGATTTGAAGATATGATATTGGCTTAAATGGTCCTTCTATTTCATCAAGTGTGCATGCCCCTGCATGCTTTGTTGGGCATTCAAATCAAACTGCTTAAGCCTCTTATTTTTTCACCCACATTTTTGTATGAATTCCCAATTTACTATAGAATTCAGTTTATGATTTTACAAATAATTATTCGGCCAGATTTAGAAATTATTCTGTTGTGTCAAAACAATGGGCACTTTGCCAAAATCCCCATCTTTTGAAAGTTCTTTTTATTCTTTATTTTGAAATCTCTTTCCAAAACCTTAAAAAATTAAATTTGTTCTTTTTCAGCTGACAAAAGTTGCTTTTAATTTACACCACTTTTTAGTTGGCATGACTCACCAGCTTCTCCAGCTCTACCATCTGCACATCAATATGAATTCCGAGGATGATTTCAGCACTGTATCACAGCTACTTGGGATAAAGGATTTCTCCTACTGGTTTACTCACAGAAGGGTAAAAATGCAGACTTTTCCATATATCCCACAGAAATAATAATGCTACATACATTGGGAAATACTGCCAAGGAGACTGTTTTGGAAAAATCCAATAGTCCTCTTGCTGATAAGCCATTGTAGCTTCAAGACTGTTGTATGGGCAGGTTCTGAAGAGCACAGCTGACCCAGGAAAGGCACCGTTGAAAGGCAGTGAGCTTGTTGATTGGGCTCTCACTGCATTTTTCATTCATCTGAATAGCAGACTCTTACTTCTCTGAGTAGCAGCACACCATGCTTCACACTGTATTTCTACTGCAAGCTTGAATTTCAGTTAAGGAAGAAAACTGAAGTCTGGTATTCTGCCTCTGACAGCTGGTGAGCCACTAGCCTTCATGATTTTCCAGGTTTATCCAGGATTATCATCGCCCACGGTTACCCATGTTTGTGTAGAACACACCACCCTGCTCAGAGGACAACGTGGCTGTGTCCTCTGCCACGACACCCCCTGGCTCTGTCCTCCCTCATGTCTCTTACACAGTTTTCAAGAAGTTCCATCTTCACAGTACTCAACTCTACGTAGCAAAAATGTTGAGAATAGGCACAGTCTGCGTCTGAAAAGGGACTTCCTAGCCAAGTGCTAAAGGAGTGACACAATATTGAAACATTGTGATTGTCAAACCCCCGACAAAAGAGTGCACCATCCCTCTGACACCATGAAGTTGATTAATAAACAGTGGACATCGACTTCGTTCACAAGGGACTGATATAATCTCCTCCATTAAACGCATTTACATTTGAAGCATAAACCTCTATTAAAAGGGCAGTTACCTGAGAGCAAGAGTGTAGCAGCCAGGTTGCCGTTGGCTTTCTCTAAGAATATATGCTCCTTCTACGCCAGCAAGTATTTCATCTGCTTGCTCCCGAGAAATGATCCCGTGAAACCTAAGGGGAGACATTTCGGTGATTACAGAACAATTCAACCAGAAACACCTTCCCCTCCACCTCAGAAACCACTCAAAAACTTCTGCATTGCAGAGCGTCACAGTCTACGCCATCGGGACAGCACCCAAACATCTAAAAGTGGCAGGACAGTCTTCTGGGCAAATCCCACATAGAGGCTAAATAAAAATGACACTGTATAATGCAGTTTCAGTCAGTACGACACTTTGACTACATCCAAAGATTTTTTTTCTATAAATATGCCCCATCATTTCACAACTTTTCTCCTCTACCAATCTATGCCCCTCTTCCTTATTTCCCTTCTAGAAGCCTTACAACAGAACTGGAAACTAGGCATAAAGGCATAATTATTTTTTAAATGGAGATGTCTTAAGATGTCATTCTTATTATCAGTTTGCTTTATCTTTCTATTAACATTGCTTCCTCAAATTTGTAAGGGAAACTGACAAAAATTTGCAACAATTATTCAAAATTTGATTCTGCATATATAAAAGTAGAGTATCCAGAGTAGCCTTCAGAAAAATACTGTTTCCTTAATTTCAGTGAGTTCCTCATTCAGTGTCGGAAAAAAGCAATACTTCTCTGATTATCCTGTCATTGCTATTTTAAGAAAGAGGCCCCAGGATGCACAATTAACCTTGCAATAATCAATATTTAACGGTGATCTTTCTGAAAGTACAAAGGCAGTCCTTATAGCAGTTTGGTCTTAACTCCTACGCACATTTTGCCAGCTGATAATTCTCCGAGGGTCTCCTCAGAGGTTTTCAAAGTTTCTATTTTTGCTGCTGTCTGAAAAAAAGGCACTAAAATGTACTGGCCTTCAGCATTGTCTCTTTTCTGACAATACATACGAAGTGGCACATTTCTAACACTGCCTCCGGCTCCGTAGTGAAAGAGAAGAAAAATACATTGGAGGTAAAAGCAATTGCCACTCTGTTCTCTTTAATGTGCCTATTCACAATTAATACATGCTGGAAATACTAGGTTTAGGTGATCTTTCCAGAATGATGTAAATTAATTCTTATTTTCTGTCTCTAGGGATGGGGGACACACTCATTTACTGCCACATCCAAATTGCAATGAGCATATCCTCTAGGTGACATAATTTAAGCATGTCTTTACCAGTAAACTCATAGCAATTACATAACTTCAGTTAAAAATAACAAGCATAAGCTACTCACCCCTAGAACCTCATTATAAAATATAGCAAGCTTGAGGTTAAATATTAGGAAAAAAGCTTTCCTGGAGATCAGTTTAAGACATCACTGATATGGGATACTTGGGGCACCTGTGAAATTTCTCTAACCATGGGTAGTAACTGCTGGGTAATCCAGGCTTTCTTACAGATATTTTGGATACATTTTTTTAAGGGAATAAAATTAGCTTGTATATGGTACAAGATCCCTTGAACTCAGATGCCTGCCTCTGACAGTAGCTGACAAGAAGTGCTTACGGAGAGAGTACAGGAAGCAGTGACATATTTCTTTCACTTCACATCCCTGTCCATCCATCACTGGTTGAGCCAGAAGTTGTGTCTGATCAGCTGTGACCTTACCCTTCATGGATCTGAGAACCTCCCTAGTAAACCCTTTAATACCTTTATGCTTTTGGCCTCTGCAGCACCGTACGGCAATGAACGCCAGAGGGACATTGTACGTGTCCCCCTCTCGGACACCCATTGAGGAAGACCTGCTCATTTTCCTCCTATGGCAGGAGTTGCATCCCTCTGCTCCATCACTGCTGCATTTTGCTGTACTTTCAATTTCTTCTATAACCTTTCCAAAAAGCAGGGAGGAGGAAGGGGTAGAAAAGGAATAGGACTACATCCACTATTTAAAATGCAGCCACACCATAGACTTATATAGTGATATAATGATTGTTTTCTTCTGTTTCTTTCCCTAGAAATTCCTGATTCTCTTTTCAATCACTACTGAGCACTTCATTCAACTGCTTTTATAGGACTGTCCCAGCCATAACAACTAATGTGATCTTGCCTGGGCAGCTTCACCCCAGGTGACTTTTTTAGAGCTCCTGCCAGCCCTGCTGCTCCGCAAAGCCGAGGTACGTCAGCAGCCAGGCAGGTTCCTGGATCAGAGACTGCGGTAACGGCTTTATGAGTCCTGCTGTGGGAAGCGTGGTGGGTTAATCTGCTAGGTACTGTCTTCAGCTCTGTTGTACTCTAGTGGCTAGATCTGAATTCCCTGTTGTCAAAGATAATATTTAAGAAATGAAGCTTCAGTAATTAGGGGCGAAGCTACGGGCTCTTGAGGTTTTTGATGGTGGAAACAGGATCATTAAACACAGATGATGTCTCTGGGATGGAAGAAAAAACAGAACATGGGATCTATGTTATTTAGCTACCAGTAAGGGCTACGTTCTCAGCAGATTACAATAGCAGAGGCCAAATGCCAGATGCAGGTGGTTGCTGCAGTAGCTATGCCCTTCAGCTTCACCTGCCCAAACCTCCATGCCAATGCGGGACCCAGCCCCTTTCAAGCTACTTATTGGCAAGAAGACAGCTGAGCACAAAGGAATTATACTCTAGTGGTTTGTTATTTTCCTCACAACAAAATCACACCTCTTCTTCGGGTACTTCAGACTTCGTAACTTCAGCAGGAAGAACCGTATTTACACCTGCAGGACTACACGTGTATGCTTCCACAACCACACAGGGTGGAGGAAAATGTAAGAACATATCAAAAAAGATAGTGAGAGAGACAAACTGCTTTCCTCCTCCCCAGGCCATTGCAGGACCACTGGGTGGTTTAAGCGAGAATCAAAATACAAGTAAGAAATACTCCAGACTGTATTTTTCCTCAAAACTGTCCTGAGAAAAGCAAAATAAATGTGCAGGCTCACATAACAGCAAAATTCAATGG
Source organism: Trogon surrucura (assembly GCA_020746105.1). Lineage (NCBI taxonomy): Eukaryota > Metazoa > Chordata > Aves > Trogoniformes > Trogonidae > Trogon > Trogon surrucura. The sequence continues at coordinate 12,168,475 of CM036622.1, read as the reverse complement.
ATTGTGAGCAGCAGTACTGGACTGTAACACAGCTGAATTATTAGGCTTTCAATATATTTAGCTCCCAGCTGAAGTGAAAGATAAACTATTTCATCAGACCTCCACTGTGTCTTTTTTTTTGGTTCAAGAATGACAGCTTTTGGATACTCCTGACAGACACTTAAAAGAGAAAAATACTTACTCTCTCCCATAATACTTTGGTCTGTTCTCCACCTAAATTTTGAAAGAAAGGAAAAAAATGTTAAAAATATACTCAATTTTAAATAAAGCACATAAAAAATAAATTACGCTTGATTATTAAAAAGGACTGCTGCACCCATTTAAGTTCTGCAGGTTCAACACTGTGACCAGACATCACTACACAGAAGAATAAAATAAAATGGAAGAGGGGGTTTTTATTGATGGATTTCTGGGAAGAATAACATGTATCAATTGTGAAAAAACAGAATTACACATAACTGTATAAAATCTGATCAAAGTGATAAAGAATGGTTTACTGTAGTTTTGCGTTTCTAGTATTTATAATATAGAGTATTTTTGTTATACACTCTTTAGCTTCTTAAAAACGTTTTTTGCCTATATACGGCAACTGACTCAAGACAAAAAAATTAATATTCTTGGAAGAACGATGTTCCTGACTTTAGACCTAGTTTTAAATCCCTTGAAGGTCTCGAGACCTTGCTGGCCTGCTCCAAAGCACGCTGGAAGCTGCTGGAAGGACTCCCCGTTGCTTTAAAGCTCTTTGAGTCAAGTTTCGGGGATGCCGTGTCCTCACCCTGAGACTCCGGAGACTTCTGACCCTTTGACCCGTCGTCTCACAGAGCCTCCAGCTTTCCCCCAGTGCTCCCCAAAACTGGGCTCCCCCCCCAGCCCCGGCTGCTCTTTTCCGGCCAGCAGGGGGCAGGGCTGACCAAGCTTTGGCGCGGGGCCGACCGACCCTCATCCACATACAGAGAAATTAGACAAATATATAAATACAGATGCAATCATTTAAGTGCCTTTATAAAGACCTGATCTCCCTCTGCAGTTATGGCACTTAGCAAGAGTGTCATCTTGCCCGGCTGCAGCTCCAGCCAGCATTTTCATGCTGACAGAACTTAAAATACACATAAAAGTCTCATGATTATTTAAAAAACAAAAGTATTGGAGTAGTACATGCTGTCGTAAAGCTGTCCTTATTAATGAGATCGCTGCTTCTTACATACTGACGCACATGCAGGAAAATTGCATTTTCAAGACTGTTTCGTCCCTTAGTATAAACCCAATGAATTTTCACCATTTTACCTGCATGGAAACAAGCACCCTTGTTCTCGCTTTGATTATATTCTCATTATTTCACTCATAAAAACTTTAACCTCATGAAGGTTTTTTATTTCTGAATACCACATGCATAAAGATCACATTTCTATTCAATTATCTACGCGTCACGCATTAAACCGAAGCAGCTGATTTTCTAGCCTGCAGTCACTAAGGCTACGATACAGCGCAAGATGAACAAAAGTCTGTACAGGATAATGAGAATCTTCAATACAAGACCTATGGGAGTTCAATCAAGTCCTCACTGTGCTTCTTTCCCAGCTTGGCATTGCTCGTCTAGCACAGCACTAACAATAGCAGTATCATACCCTTGAAACTCCTGCCTAGGAATAATACCTTGATACAAACATTTTCTGAGCTCTGAGGGGCAGGGATAAGAGGAAAAAGCAAATGCAGAAGTGAAGAGAGAGTAAAATCAGAGGAATTGCCAAGTGCAGGTGCTGTGTTCCGATGTACATATATGGGATCTCAGAGAAGAAAGTATATTCATTTTTTTGAATTTTTTAAGTAAAAAAATCAAAGAAAAAGCCATTTTATCTCAGAGAAGAGGTTGTTCATATGTTCATCTTCAGTAGCACTACATGACTTTATTATCTTGGAACTATGCTGCCTTCCTGTCATCCTTATAGACCTTAATGACCCTTCAAAGCATATATTTAGCTGGGAACTAAATTAAAAATGTGTATCACAAGCACGACTACCACATGCAATCTTCTCTTTCATGGAAACAAAGGTCACTCAGTACACTGAAAATGGTGACAAGGAATGAACAGATAAACTTTCATCCCCACAGAAAGCCAAACAAAACTTTTACAATGCAGAAGGTAAAAGATGACTTTCATCTAGGATTCAGAATCCGCTTCTATTAAAAAAAAAGACTTGCCTTGATTGTATGTATACACAGAATAACGCTCAACACTTTCAATGTACCACAGGAAGAGAAAAGAATTAGCACTCAGCCTCAAAATTACCTGTAAGCACAAGTTCTCCCCAAACATAAATACACACATACACACACACACACATATATATATATAAATAAAACTATGTATATAAAGCATAAAAGTAATCTGGAAAAAACTCCTTGAGCAAATGGAGGCATGTTTTCTATCCTTGTCACAACACCATTTATACAAAAATACAAAATTTATCTGCGAAATTTTTATCATTTAACTAGTAACTGACTGAATTGTCCTCGACATGTGATTTCTGGTTTTCCTGCTGTTCATGAGCTAAAAGATTCGCTCTTCTGGGTATCCACTGAAAGCCCATCAACTTCTATACTCTTCCATTGCTTCCATAAAACAGAAACTTTCACTCTCAGCATCTTTTAACATCCATGCATCTAATATAGCACTGTTCAGCACTTAGCTTTAGGAAGAAAAAAAAACATCGAATTTCCTGAAATGAAGCTCCATCCAGGTGCCCCTGAATCTAAAACTTCTCTCCTGTGCTCACTGCAACCTTTCACCTGAAATCATTTCACTCCTAAGCAACTTCACCACCAGGAACAAACACAGGGGAACAAAGTTACAGCAAGATAAAAGATCAAAATAACATCAGGGTCTCTAGATCAAACCCAGAATGTTGGACTGAACTTGGAAATAAACCAAAAGCCTGCACAACTGATAGAGCAGAGGCTTAAAAGTATCAAAGGAGCCAGTAGGTCTGTTTCACACTGACCACAGACTCTGTACGAACTTCAAGGGAAATTCTATAAATCCCAGAAGGCAAAGGTGACTGAGATTCAGTTGGGATTAGCTTCCCCTCTCCTGCTATAAATGGGTTTGCACAAACAAAGTCAGGCAGATCTGCCTAAAAGAATTCTTAGCGGCAGAAAGAACAGAAAATTCACAGATAAAAAAGTGACCGTTTCTCCATAGTAGGAGCCCAGAATAACCAGCCTTATTCAGAGGACACACACACTTGGATTCTTTTCATCGATAAAGGCTATGAAGGACACTTTCATCACTTTCCATGTAGCCCTCACAATTTTCTTGCTGAAACAGGGGCCACCTTTCCCAGGTCACCTGTTGGTTTTATCCACCACTCTGGCCCATCTCCCGAGACGTTGAGCAAGGGGTTTGAATCATTTAGGACTCTTACGCTAATAGACAAAACCAAAGTACTAAAACTGAGGAAAATCACGTAAGGCAAATAATAGGTCTTCACCAGTGAAAATACACTTTGCCTTAAAGAACGCCACAGCTTGCTTTTACTACTCTCATTCAGAGGATATATGAAACGGGTTCTTTCTACTAAAAGTAAGTGGCAGCTTTCAATACACATGTGAGGTAGTAATTTTCCGGCTTAGAAAAGGATATTATTGCCAAACTCAAACAAAAAATCTTGTTGCAGAGAAGGCATTTCTGGCCGTTATTCCAGAAACCACGGGGAAAACACTGAAAATTACTACTGAAATTCATAGCTGTATAAATTCCGAATCATCAGTGAGTGCCAAAATTGTTTGAAGTCAAGCTGATCAAGAAACAAAATCTATGGTGAAACATTCTAAATCACTTCCAACCCAGTACTCTTACAAAGCCAATAACATTCAAAAATCTTGAAGCACATTCAGAAAGAAGTGAAACCCAGCACCAGCACTCTCTAACGGCCTTTGGAAGCTCCTGTCTGAGAGATTCTGTATACTCCAGCCTTGACTTCCAGCCTGTCAAACCTGAATTCCTCTCCCTATCTCCCAAAAATAAAAGCCAACGGCGCTGACTTGTACACTTAGTCTAGTTTTACAAGGTTTTTTTTTTTATAATGCATATTCTTCAACGTGTAGAGTTAGCTGTACTGTGGCTTGAAGTCAACACCAAGAAGGAAATAAGCCTTCTTCAAAAAAGTACGCTAGCTATCTTAGCTAATTCAATATATTACGTTTACATGATTTTGAAGTTTACTGGATTTTAATGCCCTGGGATTTGTGGCTCCTCTTTTGGCCAGGGTGGTTTAGCCCTAGAATGACATACTCCTGCTAATGTACAGATGACTGTATTAAAACCCTACACCACTCTGCAAGATAACTCATCACAAAACTACTGGGAATCATGCAGGCAGAAGGTGAGCATCCCCTAATATGATAGATTTTCATTGCAAGTATTGACATATCCAAGCCACACTGCACTGAAGGTTTGAAGACACCCTAAAGAATTCTTTCCGCATTTAGTACTACCACAGAAATAAGATAACTCTAATTTCAGAAACATGCAATTTGTCTTCCTCTTGATTGCACATGACATATTTCTCTATCCAGTGGCCAGAGTTGAAATCTAGAAATGTTGGAATGAAAATTCAGAAATCCCTCTAGGACAGCAATCTGTCTGTAATCCAGAAGGGCCAGCAGGGCATAACACTGTATATCTACCTATTTCAACCACCGCTTTCACACACCCATGAAGAGAACATAAGAGGGGAAGGGAAACAACAAGGTGGGTAGCTGCACCTGGCTTGCTGTTCTCTCCAGAGAAAGAGCAGAGAAACAAGATCCAAGAGTTCATAACGACTGTGTGTTCACTCATAGCAGGCAGTGAGGCATTTTCCCAAAGGAAGTTTAATCTGATGTATTTTCTGTTTGGAACAATCCTAATTATTTTTCAGTAATTCTAGCTGACTAGATATAAATAGGTTTTTCAGCTCAGTTTGACATGAAGGGAAATAGAAGAGTTGGAAGGGAAGCTTTCAAGACAAGCCTAGTAAAAACAAACTGTACAGAAAAGCACTTTATTGTCCGAATTGTTTGGCTTTTTGCTGAATTGTCATAAGCCAACTGCTAAGTTTAGCCTTCTAACTAACAACCAAAAATAATTAAGGAAGATTGTAAGCCCCCATTAAATGGAACAAAGTAAAAAACTATGTTGTATTTCCATTACTTCCATAATATAAATTTTTTTTGCCTCTATATGTTTCCTAAAGAAATTTCTACTCAGAACAATTAGTGCATCTACCTTTCTCTCCAAATAGGACAAATCATTTTGCATCAATGGCCCTGAAGCAATTTAAATTTGGACAATATTCTTTTTGAAGGGAAATATCTACCCTTTTTTTGCTACCTTTTAACCACTTTCTTACTATTACCTTATCAGGCCCTCTGGCACCAATGTCTTCAAAGAGATGCAACACTTGGCTTTGCAAAAAGCATCATATCATAAAACCTTTTGCTAATTTCATTAGTAGGAGTAGCAGCAGTATTCCCCAGCCAAGGACAGCCAATTGCAGACACTCACTATGTACATACATAAAGAAAAGATGGTCTTCTCCCCTAAGGTTTTGGGTCAATGGCACTGAGCATGACTGATGGGACAGGCTTCACATGACAAGCCCACCTAGCACACGTAAATTTGCGTATGTTCCTGTACTTTGGCTGTGCGATGAGGGAGGAACAAAAACATTCCTCAGAAAGAAACTAGCAGTGCACAAGCCCCTGGAATGTATTCTACCTGAGCTGCCCATGTTTTTGAGGCTCTCCAGAAAAGTGTCTGCATCTCCTATTGTCATTCACTCAGAGAGCCACGGGTGTGGCAGCATTAAGGCCACTGAGTGGATGTACATTCAGCCTCATGATGGCAACGGACTACGGCGCCTCCAACTAAGTAGCTGGGAGCAAGATGTCAAAAACATTCAAAATACCAGAAGGGCAATGACTAGACAGGTCTCTGCAGAAAAGGATCCTGGCACCGTTACAGGTCATAAAATGAACATGAACCACTGATGCTGTCTGCTGCAAAAACTGACAGAACCAGAATATCTTACAGGGGTACAAAAACAAGAGTGCAGCCAAGAAGACACCTACGAGTAAACTCCTTGCAATGTCCACTCAGAAAGCTTCCAGTTGGAATAGGGAGCGTGGGTTTGGGCACCACATCTTAAGCAAGACTGGAGTAAGCAGGAATTTAGCAACTGTGAAAGACATGAAAAGAGATTGCCCTAAAGAAAAGAAGACAGAGGCTGTAGCAGGCAGGTAGGAAAAAGGCCGCCGTGCAGAGGAAATAAAATAATTTGTTCCCCATGCACTTACGAGACAGGACAAGAAGAAAAGACAGAGCTTACATTTTAGGAAAGCGCTAAAAATAATTAAACACTAAAATAAATAAGCAGAGGCAGTCATGAAACTTTCAACCTTGGAAGGCTTTAAGAAGAGGATATGCAAACATGCCTTCTTGATGCAAGGATGACAACCTCTTGAGTTTCTTCTGGCCCTGAGACACCGTGATCCAGCCTATTCCTCATCTCTGCCTGGACTGACTCCTCCCTGGAAGTGTCCAAGGCCAGGTTGGATGGGGCTTTGAGCAACCTGGTCTAGTGGAAAGTGTCGCTGCCCATGACAGGCAGGCTGGAACTAGATGATCTTTAAGGTCACTTCCAAAGCAAACCATTCTATGATCTCAGGAGACAGGGATTAGCAGGGAGCAGACTGAATAGGTTGTATAAATCACACGTAAAATCACAGTAATACCATGTCTCTGCCACCTCTGTGAGGCTCTCAGGAGTGAAGGCAGCAGGGAGACAGCAATGGACTGAGTGAACTGTTCTAGAAGAGAAAGCCAAGTCTTCAAGTGATAAACTGGTCATTACTTAACTAAATAACAAAACCCAGCTTAAATCTATCAGCACAGCAAAGCGCCAAATTGTATTTGATATCACCTAACAAAATATTCTGTTGTAAAATTTACAGTGCTGAGGAGAAGGTAGGAGTGAAGTTCTTCACTACTAGGAAGAATATAAAAGGAAAAGCAGAAGTGAAGGACACAAAGAATGCTTTTATTAACTGCTGCTCAAAGTTACATAACTTCTCTGCCCTGATAGTGTGCTGTAACCTACGGAGAAGGCAAGATGCACAACAACCCTTTCGCAGAAGGGTAACGCATTGCAAAGAAACACAGGCAGCTCAGCAGCTCTGTCCCTGAGGTGCTAACTGCAGACTGAGTTCCACTCAATCGAGATTATTTCTATCATTTTTAAAGACAAAAAATTTAAAAATAATTGGATTTGCTTGTTTGCTTACTTGCTTGTACTAAACTTTCAAAAGAGCTGCCTTACAGCATTCTTTATGAGGGTATTTTTAACTAGGGTTTGTCTCCTATCTATGACCTTGAGCAAAGTGTCCAGGAGCCAACAGTCAATATACCAGACAAAACATTGTAAGACCTAGAAGGTAACAAAAATCCCCCCCAACATGAACATCTGCTATTGCTAACAAACCAGAATCTCTTTCTGTATATATTCAGCTCTAATGGAAAACAGCAACATTGAACAATAAAATAAAACAAGTATTTTCTCGTTTAGTAAAGAAACTAATGTGCTCATGAACATCAGCTAAAATAAACTGAAATAAATCTTCATCGAGAAGTCTGGTGCTAAATAGTCATGGGAGACAGGGTCAGGTTTAAACAACTTCAACAGCAAAACCAGGAGACATCTATTTTCTTATGCAGCTTCGATTCACACAGTAAAGACATTGCTAAGTGTAAGAAGGAATATTGATGTTACGCTGAATACAAGATGATAAATTCGAATATAGCATTTCAACTGTGCTCCCTTTTTTTTCAAGTATGCCGTGGCAAGTCACTTAAACGGAAGGAAAAATATCCCCAGCAGCAGCAGATAAACACAGTAAGTCATATCGGTGCTCTAAATGCTGGCTGCAATTCCATAACAAGCGAGCAGCTCTAAAACATTCCTGTGACACAAATGCCACAACAGTCCTCAGTGCATCGGTACAAACCTATTGGTGTTAATGTCACCTGTCCTAAGGGACCCCCAAAGGCCACGCTTCCCAAATAGCCTGCTGCTACTATTTGATGGCAACGCGTTGCCCTGTGAATGTGCTCACCAAGTGCCAAACAAATGTTTAAAACCAATCTGCTGGACACTGGTTATAAACTTGGGTGTGGGCTGGAGGCATGGAAGGAAAATCAGGGAACAACCCGTCAGAACCGATAGTGGGTGGTGCAGGTGGAAAATGAGGAGGAGGGGACCTCAGGCAAGCCCCTGTGTCTCATCATGAGGTGTGAGAAGCACCATCACTTCATTACACTGGGAGAACATCCATGCGCGGGGACAGGGAAAGGATGAAAGCAACAATCCAAGAAGGAATAATACTATTAATTCAGTTTATCTCACAGTAATTTTATGAATACTTCTGCTCTGTACTCGGAAACTGCATATGCTTCTCTTAAGTCAGCCTATCTGCAAAGCTTGAACAGCTACAAGGGAGCTTAGAAAGCGCTGGCTATTTTCCTGAGTCTGGAAAAGGTGGGGATCCTATCGGCTCCTCTGCAAAATACTATGTAGGAGAATAGTGACTTCCCAAATGGTGAAGAATATGGTAACTTATAGATGCTTTCACTTCAACAAAGCCGAGTATTTTGATAACTATTTATGAGACATCCTATTCATAAAAATACCCCTATTACACACGCACTCTTACTAATTTGTACAGGGAAGTTAAAATGTGCCAGTTCATATTAGCCAGTCACGGGCATTTCAAACAGATGTGCAAATATTTTGGAAACAAAGAATAAACAAAAACCTCCATTGCAAACCTTCTGGAATTTCACTCAGAATGCTGAAATTCAGGAGTCCTTGTTTGAAAACCACACAACCTCCACCATGCTCATGCCTATGTCTCCTCAGAGCTCCAAACAGACAAGTGTAACTGACTGATTTGATCACTCCGTGTGCGCAGCTATAAACATATGTGTACAGGAAGCAAGATAGACAGATGTGTCTATATTCATTCTAGGGAACAGAAAATCTTCAGTTGCTCAATACTTTGTGTTTCTCATCCTGAACCTTGAAAAAAGACACCTCACAAAGTATCAGTCAGAGAGCAGAGACAGTAAGACAGGCCCCCCCCCCCCCCCCCATGTTATTTAACCAGATACAAGAAATAATGGCCTAAACTGAAACAAATATGTAAATCTATACAAGCATACAGCATTTTCACCTACAAACAGGCTTATGGATAGACTTTAGGTCGAGATATGAAACAGGCTCTCATTTATTTTGGCTTGAAAATTACTTAGGTTCGACATCATGTCAAAATAAAAAGAACTAGATGAAAGACAGATATGCAATCAGGATAACATGTAATAAAAAATTACGAGGAGAGCAAAATCACAAATACAGACACATACACACATCACCCACTTCCAAGGAAAAACAGAGAGGAGGGTGAAACCTCCCAAAGAAGCTTTCAAGCAAAGCCAGAGGGATAATTAGCAAGTTCAACAGCCTGTAAAGACAGCTACATGCAGTTCATGCTCATTAGTCGGAAGTTGCCATCTTGTCTTCCAAAAAGATGGCTTTAACTTTTCCATTTCACAGTGATCAATAAATGCACCAACTGGTTCATGCTGTATTCCTCTGATGAAGATGAACACCAGTTTAATTTGCAAATCAAAACCTAGAACATTAGTAAATCAAACTTAATGAAATTCAAGTGGAACAGACAGATCTCTTCCAGTTTTGTTTAGCTGTAACTACTTAAATGAAGTATTTACTATCATGTCTTCAGAATAACTAGAACGCTTTAGCCTTTTATGAGGATATAACAAGGTGGATAGATGATGGCAGAGCGGTGGATGTGGTCTACCTTGACTTCAGTAAAGCATTTGACACAGTCTCCCACAGCATCCTTGCTGCTAAACTGAGGAAGTGTGGTCTAGACTCTCGGGTAGTGAGGTGGACTGCGAACTGGCTAAGGGGAAGAAGCCAAAGAGTTGTGGTCAATGGGGCGGAGTCTGGTTGGAGACCTGTATCCAGTGGAGTGCCTCAAAGGTCGGTACTGGGACCAGTATTATTCAATATATTCATCGATGACTTGGATGAGGGACTAGAGAGTACTATCAGCAAGTTTGCTGATGACACCAAGCTGGGAGGAGTGGCTGACACACCAGCAGGCTGTGCTGCCATCCAGCGAGACCTGGACAGGCTGGAGGGTTGGGCGGGGAAAAATTTAATGAAATACAACAAGGGTAAATGTAGGGTCTTGCATCTGGGTAGGAACAACCCCAGGTTCCAGTATAAGTTGGGGAATGACTTATTACAGAGCAGCACAGGGGAAAGGGACCTGGGAGTCTTGGTGGACAGCAGGATGACCATGAGCCAGCACTGTGCCCTTGTGGCCAGGAAGGCCAATGGCATCCTGGGGTGTATTAGAAGGGGGGTGATTAGTAGGTCGAGAGAGGTTCTCCTTCCCCTCTACTCTGCCCTGGTGAGACCCCATCTGGAATACTGTGTCCAGTTCCGGGCCCCTCAGTTCAAGAAAGACAGGGAACTGCTGGAGAGAGTCCAGCACAGGGCAACTAGGATGATTAAGGGAGTGGAGCATCTCCCTTATGAGAAAAGACTGAAGGAGCTGGGGCTCTTTAGTTTGGAGGAGACTGAGGGGTGACCTCATTAATGTTTACAAATATATCAAGGGTGAGTGTCACAAGGATGGAGCCAGGCTCTTCTCGGTGACAACCACTGATAGGACAAGGGGTAATGGGCTGAAACTGGAACATAAGAGGTTCCACTTAAACTCGAGAAGAAACTTCTTCTCAGTGAGGGTGACGGAGCCCTGGAACAGGCTGCCCAGAGAGGCTGTGGAGTCTCCTTCTCTGGAGACATTCAAGACCTGCCTGGACACGTTCCTGTGTGGCATAGTCTAGGCATTCCTGCTCTGGCAGGGGGATTGGACTTGATGATCTTTCGAGGTCCCTTCCAATCCCTAACATTCTATGATTCTATGATTCTATGATTCTCCATCCAGTAGTCAACTGACTGTTACAAGGATGATGTAGCTTTGTCCAAGTGCTCCACCACCCTGCCACTGCAGCAGGGTGAGACTTCATGGACTCTAGGAGATGACAGAAGACTTCTTGTCAGTACTTATAAAACACTCGTGCCTTAGAAAAAAAACACTGGCAGCTTTCTCTGGTGTGAGGAATACAAGGGAACTTTGGACAAGCAATATTCCAGTCGTCCTTCTTTCTTTCACCCACTGCTGCAAATCACAGGCATTCTGTGGGACAAGATTCACTATGGAGATAGCACAGAAAAATGACACTGGGTGTAAACCCACATTTTAAATCTAACAGGAAAACCTTCATATGGCCAGTTTGCAGGGATGTTGGATACAATATATTTTGACATTCCACGTGTCTTCTGCAGAAATTCAGCCAACAACCCTTCCTCCCTGGCCTTCAACTGTTTTCAGTTCCCTTCAGTGCAGCCAGGCTTTCTATTTTCATTACAAATTACAGTTGAAGAACTTTCTTTCTTCTGTGAATATCTATTCAAAATTACTCTTCAGCTTCATTTGCAACCCACAGACTACTGCTGTGTCCACCTTGTTTCTTTTGTTTCTATCATAAGGACAGGATTATAAAAACACAATTAAAGCAGCAGCAATATTATAAGAATTTGAAGATATAGGCTCCATTAAGTCTTATACGTACAAACATTTTCATTAATGAAAATAGGTTTCAGAACAATTCTGCTCATTTTCACGTAACTGCTGGCTAATGGAGTTTCTTGGTGTGTCACTGTGTGTGTTCTGAGGTTTCTCACTAAAGAAAAGATAAAATAACATCCTAAATTATCTTCGATAAGCTATCAGGACTGACAGTAGGAGACACCTTCTCGTGATAGTGTCTGGTGTCTGATTTCTTGCAGTAGAGCGATTTGAACAAGTGCCATGAAAATTCCCATTTACTCCCATTATTTACCACCAATTTTATGGCCAATTTCAATGCCTATTACAGCTCTCTAGTACTTTACCACAGTAAAGACATTGTTCTTAGAAAGAACGAGGGCAGAAGGAAAGCGGAAATATTCAGCTTGTAAAGGTCATTAACTGAGAAGAATAAGGGAATTCATGGAAGACTTATTGCAATGATTAAACACTTATTATCCAGTCAGATATACTCTGCAAACATCTTACTAAGGTTTAATTCTAACAATCTTGCTCAAGCTTCTCTAATCACAAGCTTTTTATTACCTGCAAATATAAAACATTTTTCTACCTGAAAGGAGGACTGACAGAAGTAAACAGCATCTTTGAAGCACTTTTAAATACTGTTATTGTTTAAATGATAACTCTACTAATTGCAACGCTCTTAGCTTGAATCCCATGCTCCAGAAGAAACTCTGAGGATACCCGAGTAAAGAAAAATTTGCAGTGGTTTGGGTTTGAAGATGTGCAATGATCCTGTATATTTCTCTGCTGGTAAGGTACAAGATGGTAATATCATTATAAACCTGCTAGTGACCATTTCAACAGTGATGACACTATTTATACTCCTGTTTTGATAAATCTGTGTAATGGATATCCAGAGGGTCAAAGCAGTTCATGACCCTCTGCATGCTTAGAGAGAAAAATTCTCAGCGGTACAGCCTGAACATGCCACCATTATTTTAGTCTCTTTCAATCACTTATGCAAAAAGAAAAACTTTTTTTTTTCCAGTGAAAAATCATATAATCATATCTGCTTTTATTCAAGAAACCATATTTTTGACACTTTAAAGACAGACAATAATTTCTACTGCTTCTGATACAACCTATTTGGAATTCAGAACAACGAGGAAGGCAATTAACTGACATTTTTTCTACATAATAATATAAGTTAGGGCTCTAAGGCTTTGTCTACACTAGGGAAATTTAGATGAGTTTCTCACTGTTGCTGACACTGGCTTGGCCAAGGCACTGTTAGGAATATGCAAGGTCTAATGCAGATAAACTCAGCAGCCTCAAAAATTGCTGTTGGCAATTAACGTTTTCTTGGAACAAAACAGGAAGAGCATTCACAGGTATGAATATCTCTAGAGAAGTAATGCAAAAATGCATGGAAAAGACTTGCTCCCTCTTTGAAGGAAATTTATAACAACATAATATTGTTTAATCAAAAATATTCCCAAATAATGTCCTTAATTCTTTTACTTTGTTAAAGTCTACATCTCTGTAAAAGATATTTTAACTTTGAATAGTCTACTCTTGAAATATTTCTTAAAATTAAGAATTCTTTACTACTTTTGAGTAAGACCAGGGAGTTGAATACTTGAATTATTTTCTGAGACTGTTATTTTTTTATCAGTATTTCTGTAGAATAAAACCTAAAAGATACTTTACAACATGACTTCCTCACAACACGAATCTGATTCTTTGGTGCATATCAGCACACTCGACAATAGTTAAAAGCTACTCCTCCACCTGAATAGCGCTTTTAAACGAAACTTTTTCTATTTAAAAAATAAATCATTAAAACATTGCTGGAAGCAATATGGTTACAAATGAGGATATTGGCAGAAATCCAACGTTATTGGGAAGGTAGGATAGTCACACTAGTCCCGCTGCCAGTGGTGATTAATTAAAAGCCGTTAGATACCTGAAGCCCTAACAGTTCATTCAATATGATTCCCGTTGCAGAACGACCTGCTTTGCTGACAAGATATTTATGCAGGTGAAAAGAAGAAAGAAAGGGAAAATCACGATACAAAGCTCAAAGACACAAAGATACAAATGTTCATGTTTTATTTACAGTCCCAGCTTTTAGTCTGGTGGTTTGCATATGAGGAGAGGTAATTTCTGCCTCCACAGTACAGTTAATCAAGAAATTCACCCAAATCAGATGGTAGAACTGCAGAGATTGAGGCTAAAACCCCTGTGACAATGGAGTAACAGAGAGGTAATGGGAAAACAAATGAATGCGGAGCATGTGGAAGATGGCAGTGGAAAATGAGGAGGAACGATGTAAATGTCAAGTGGTGAGAGCAAAAAAAACTGCTCCAACCCTTCACAAGTTTATCTGTTGGTGATACAGATTTTGTTTGCACCAGACGATCCAAGTTCCTTGCGAACAGTGCAGAATTCAGCAAGTATGAATGAAAGACATCTTCCCACAAGTGTGAAGGATTTAAAATTACTTGCAATTTTTACATTTGTCTGAAGCTGTTTGAATCCTAAATTACACAACAGAACACTCTCCACCAAGTCCAGTTCCTATGATATGCACACAGAGGGATAAATCTTTCCCCCATCAGCCACACATCCTGCTGACACCTGCTCTCCAGATGTTGGATGAGCATCATGTTGCATACTAAATAACTACCATACTGCCAATTAATATATTTTCAAGTACATAATACAAAATTAGATTCTGAGAACTTTCTACATAACTGACAGAGATTTAAGATTAATAAAACACCATTTTCTCAGTGAGGCAAGCCTATATAATCAGCAAATTACACTGAAGCCAAACTAGAATCAAGAAAAACAATGCCAAAACACCCACCTTACAGTCTGTGTGCTAAGGCAAAGCTAACAGGTGTTCTAGGAATATAGTGATTTTTTTTTTCTTTAAAATAATGTGATGCTCTATAAAACCAGTACGTAGTTCTACTTCATACAAAACTGATAATATGAACTACAAGGAGCGATCTAACTATGAGGACACCCCACCTCCCACCTCCGCCTCCTCAACTATTTGTAAAAATAGAGCACAGCATCAGTGTTGTAGTGGTTTTTTGGCTCTGGGGTCAAAGAATCTGTTTCTAGCAATCAGGTTGTGAACACACGCAGTTTAGTTACACAAAGATTGAAAATCCAAGCAAAATGAAGTCAACCAAAGATAACATTTGTGGAAATTCGTACTGCTTTATATATCTACCCTGAGTAAATTTTCTTATTTTCAGCTGTTAAGCTAAATTTAAAAAAATAAAATCAACATAGGACTTTCTTCAGTCTGTGAAGTGAGCCACTAAAATGGTTCATCGGTAAGAACCAAACTCAGATTACGTGAATCAGACATTTTTTACTTACTTCGTAATGCACTGCTTTGCCAATTATGTATTAATTTGGTTAATATAATAGGATCTTAGCTTCTTTCTGCAAATCTTTGGAAGTGACCTGAATAGACACTAAATATTTATGGTCTTTAAACATCAGGCAAAGGGGGCAAAAGATAGCTTCAGTTGTACGTAACAACTGAGTCTAAGGAAGTAAGTTTCAAACAGAGCACTGATAGAGTTCACAGTCATACACCTACTGCACTTGGGTAGATAATCCTGTTTCTAGAACAAGATTACAATTGCTACTCTATGTTAAAAGCACATTTTACCTTGATTCAAATTCTCACTCATGGAGGCAAGCTAAAAAAATGCTTCTCTGTAGACTTTCAAAACCCGCCTGGATGTGCTCCTGTGTGGCTGCCCTAGGGGATCCTGCTCTGGCAGGGGGGTTGGACTAGATGATCTTTCAAGGTCCCTTCCAACTCCTGACATTCTGTGATTCTATGATAATAAATTTTGGACTAAACTTACTCTAAATCACTTATAACCCCACAAAGATGTGTTCCAGTTGTAGAAAAGGGTTCCTAGGCATTCAGTGCTTATTAAACAGATTTTCTCAAACGCTTCCTCAAAACAGTTTCACTATGAAATAGATAAATAAAATATTAGATAAACTACTATCTCACACAAAGTGAGAAACTCCTCTAAGGCTGCATTGGAAGTTAATAAAATTGTTTAACTTAACTAACTACACCACTACAAGTTTAATACCTCTTACGTGACATTCATTCAGTACAAACCTTAATGTCCTCTCTTGAACACCAGTAACAGAAACCTACCTGTCATGTGTTTTGCCTGACAACTTTGGAGAGGAAGCTCTTGTTAAAACCCTTCAGCACAGGTGAAGTCCCACAGGGCCACAGCATGCACCTTCTCCCTGAGCCTCGTCTTTGACAGGCAGAAAGGAGGACACGAGGGTTCGCTCACTCTGGTGTTTTGCCTGCCCTTCTCAGCATCCTCTGTACATGTCTTGGGATCATTCCAAACTGACAGGGCTTGAAGACTTCCCGTCTGAGGCCAAGACCCTGCTCTCTCTACCCTGAAACCACTGGTAGATGGCACTTGAGAGAAAAACGTGATGGCCTTGTAATAGTTAAGGCATTGGGTGGACTCAGGAAAACTGGATTCAACTCCCAGCTTTGCAATGGATCTTCTTCATGGCTCTGGGTAGCTACATGTGCCTTATCAAAAAACTCCTGCCCCATGCAGAACTGTTTTGAGACTGTGTCTCTTAATATCTGACAGTCGCTGTGCTAGGGCTTTACTTCAGGGGGTACACAGTGCGGGAAGCAGGTCAGAGCTCAGGATGACATTTGAGCGTAGAGCTATGTATCACACTATGAACTGCAGTTTCTATCTTCCTTCACATCATCTTTTATACCTCGTGCAATCACTTCACGCGTTTAGTATTTCTATTACTAGTATTACATGTCTATTTGCACCAAATATGTCCCCGACATTATAGAAGATAAAGCTATCACGTTTTTATTGATTGTGCAAAGACATCTACATATGTTTTCCATTACTATTATGCCATACAGGTTGAGAAACTGACATATTTAACTAAGTAGAAATGGAGAGATACAGAAAAAAAAACCACCAGGGAGACAAGATGACTGAGCCAAATCCGTAGCCCTATAGATTCCTAAACGCCCTATAATCTTTAAAGCTTCTGTAACAGAAAAGAGCTCTCTGGCTATCACTTCAGTAGATTTAGATCAGATATTGGGGAGAAATTCTTCACTGTGAGGGTGGTGAGGCACTGGAACCGGTTGCCCAGAGAAGCTGTGGATGCACCTCTCCCTGGAAGTGTCCAAAGCCAGGCTGGACGGGGCTTTGAGCAACCTGGTCTAGTGGGAGGTGTCCCTGCCCATGGCAGGAGGGTTGGAACTAGATGATCTTTAAGGTCCCTTCCAGCCCAAACCATTTTATGATTATAACTTGAACATAATCCTTGTCAGAATGCATCCAACAAACTGGAGCTACATACGCTGTGTTGAAACATATCACACAGATGTTAACATGCAGATGCAGGAAGAAAATACACCATTTTGACAAAGAAATGCAAAACTTTAGGTAGTATACAGAAAAGCACACGAAGCAATGATTAATGAGTGTCTAATGAAGGGGCTTCTAGTGGTAGAATGAGGCCTCCATGCCTAATTAGCAAATATTAATTTGCTTTAGTTAATCAACCTTAAGGAAATGATTATATAAAATAATGGCTTAGAACAATTAAAGCAAATACTACTCGCACACCATACAAAAGATTTTTTGGTAATCATATGCTGCTGACAATTCATCAGATTTAACAAGGTAGAGTGAAAGAAGAACTGACCTCCCGAGGACAGATAATTCTCTTGGGACGTGGTGCCTCTTGTTGCAATTGATACACTGTCAAACACAAAAACGTACAGATCATTAGAAGATGGCAACACACACAAACTTTTATTCAGATGAGTCTGTTTAGCCAGAGGCTGCAGAGAAAAATGCAAATGCAAAGAAAAGGACAGCAAATGGAGGTATTTCAGTTCATCTAAGTTATTTATATGAGTATCAGTTGTTGACCTGCAGACTAACTAAAGTGATCATTAGTTTAGCTTTTGGAATGACTATCTCCTTTTGTACTCGTTATTACATTTCTACACTGGGGAAGACTAGTCAGAAAGATTTATTAGGTGAATTTCAGGATAAATTCTCACGTTTGCATATACCATGCTGTAAGAACTCAAGAACAGATTGCTTACCAGTAGCATCAGCGTTTTTTTGGACAGGCCAAGAAAAAGTTCAGCACATTTGAAACGGTTCACCACAATCCCGTAATTTATTTCAAGATCTGCTGGCAGTCACTGACAAGCAAGCAAACATTCCTTTCAGGGCAATTACTCCTTATTCAAATAGCCCTGGATCAATTTTGCAAATCTTCTGAAGGCTGGAAGAGAGAGACCTGAAGCTGGGGGTGGCCACTGAACCCCGGCCCCCGGGATCTTCATTGCGTGTATTTAATGAGATCCTCTCCTTCCCTTCCACTCCACAGTCGTGAGAAGAAGCTGACATGCAATGACAGTAATCAATTCCTGCGCAGACAGACTGTCTCTCCGTAACTCCAGTAAAAATCCCAGAGGTTTGGCCTGCATCCCTCGAGAAAGGCCTTCTGTATGCTGAGCCGCTTGTATTTGGAAAGATCGTGTCGTGTCTAGGAATTATTTTAAAAGACCGAGTTCCCAGAACATAAGGCTTGTGAAGCTCAGAATTGTGCCCTGAAAGACGGCAGATTATGGGAGGAATGCAAAAGCCTGTAGGTTTGACAAACACAGAGGCCCTGTTGCAGGAAGTGAATTGAAATGGTAGGTGTTACTCTTCAGCACCTTCTCCCACCTTCCGCACATTCTCTTTAAATGGGGCTAGAAGCAACGAAATCTGAGAAGCAGGGGGGTCCTCAGCTTGCACCCAAGTTTGTTATTCAGAGGATGTGAAATTTTTGAGGGCTTCTGTTCTCTGCTAACGTTGAAGTGGAAAAATCATAACCTCTCCTTTTCCCAATACAACCTTCATCCCTACTTCCTCGGAAGGACACAGAAAGAGAGTTCAAAATTTCTTATACTGCCTACCACTTTTAATGCATATGGATGTGATCCAGCTTTGAATTTGTACTAAGGCTTTGGATTTAAGCTGCATCATTCAGCACTGCCAGGTCTCCCACTACTTTCGCACAAGATTCATGACGACTAGTGGTCTTTCTTACCTCTTGCAACATCAGGTTAAGACTCAAAGTCTTCCTTTAACTCTTTTGTGATCCAAATGAATTGCCAAGCAAAGCATGAAAATTTTGCTTCAAAAATCACAGACCATGTTTTAAAACTCTGATTATTCTGGAGCCCAATATCACTATTAGAGTCCATTTCTGAATGTCAGCCTAACCACTGATTCAGCAAGTTACTGACACTTAATACTAACTATAACCAAGAGGAAAATAGTAACTTTTTTCCTCCTGCATACATTTCCAGTAAAAGGGAGGAACCCTAATGATTCAAAATATTGCAGGAATACGATTGCTTCCCAATTTATTTATTTCAATATTAACTGAAAAATCATACTTCTAAAAAATTCTATTTTTCAATAATCAAACCTGGTAAACATTAAGTGATATAGCAAATTAAGCCAGCAGAGCTGTTTCTAAGATAACCTTGATAGCTGTGGTGCAAAATAAGTTGGCCTGAAGACACATCAGAAGCCTAACTTGTGATGTGCTGCATTTACAAGAAATGAGAAAAGCAAAGAGCTCTCTAAAACGACCAAAAGGATTGCTGAGGCTGACAGCACTGGAGAAGTGAGGGTGGAGAGAAGAGTCAGCATTTCACAAAACAAAGGAAAGAATGACTAACAGGAGAGGGCACATATATGAAAGATTTGAAAGCAAACACAAAAAAATGGATGCTGATAGGATGCAGTGGGATGAATCAGCGCAGGGATTCATGGTGAACGCAAGGAAGACAAATCATTTTAACAACTGTATTTTGAATAGACTAGAAACGGTTGCTGTCATTCTCAGAGAGGCATGGGTAATTAATCCACACAATAATCTGAACTGTGAAAGATATCTGATTCAGAAATAAATCAGAGGAAAAGTAGTAAGATTATTACTATAGAAATTAGAAAAAAAATAATAAATTATATTTTGCCTTAAACGTGCAGGATGAGAAAATGGACCCAAGTAATATGCAAGACCCAGATTGTGAATGGTGGTAATCACAGAAAACACCATGAATGGGAAATTGTTCCCTGGGAAAGATAAAGAATTCAGATTTGGCAATATTATCTTTAAATTGAAAGACATTAAACTGACAGAGAGACAACCCTGTGGAACTACTGGAAAGAGATGCAGAACCAGCTGACAGAGGGAGAAGAGACAGATTGGGAGCAGAAAGAAGGGACTGAGAACCACTGGTGGCATCATGATAAGGGACGCCAAGCAGTTCAACAGGAGACAAACAATAGAGGAGAGACAAAGAGGCATGTAGCCCCTGAGGATACCCAGAAAAGACACAGCAAGGCGAGTGTGAAGGAGGTAAAACAACAGTGAAAGTGTAGTTAAGTGAAAAACAAGGGGAAGGCAGTATCTATGATGTTAAGGAGCAAAGGACTATGGCGTTAAAGCAAAGCGACCCTGACCAAAGCTGTGTTCTTCTCTAAAGGGTTCTCTCCTGCTTCTGCTTCAGACTGCTATGTGAAAGCCTGCTAAGGGGCTACGAATACAAGCGCTAAGGTGACTTGAGAAAAACGTGCCCTACAGCTAAGTTCCAATGAGTGTAGGCACCTCATTAAGTGACCTCATTTTCAGAAGTGCTGAACATCCTGCAGCTCTGTCCGATTTAGTTTTATTTTTTTTTCCAAAGTGCTGGGCACTCACACACTGGCTGACATTGCAAAATCCTAGCAGAGTCCAGGGGCTGGTCAGAACTTCAGAAAGCACATACCCCTCACTTACTTGCTCAAATGAGAAACAAGCCTTGCCTTTCTGTCTCATTTTCTCCCCTGCACCTCTGAAAATCTTGAAACAGAATTCAATGTATAAGGATATGGTTAACTGAAATAATAGAAAAACACACTTATTTAATACAGGGGTAAGCAGTGATTGACATCTGACCCAGTCTATTCCAGCATTTAAAACTGACAGGTCGGTTAAAAGACAAACCCACTGTGATCAAAAAAAGGTGACACTTGAACATAATGATGCATTATTATTTTAGTCCCTGAGAAAATTAACCTTATAAAAAGTCAACTGCATGCAGAAAGAAAATGTATTATTACTGCTTAGAGAATGGTATCAGACTGGGAACAGCTTTTTGTTCAGCATCAGATGCAAATGAAATGCACAAGAACAATACACACTAAATATTAGAACAAAATGCAGCACTGCAATAGAAAAATGCAGTAGCTTGTAACTGGCCACTGAACATCTTTATCAGTTTCGTAATTCAGACAGTTTAACAGCATTTACAGTATCACCTGGGAACTTACAAATTCAACAAAACTTTAATTTATTACTGAATCTCTACGGAACATTTCTTTGAGATGTAAAGTAACTAGTTAGAATATATGTATCTCTTTTGTTTCTGCCAGAGGACGAATGTTGTCTCATGGCACAAATATGGAAAATTCTACAACAAGTTTTAGAACTGTCTAATTCTCAAATCTGATCTGCCTAAGAAATAAAGGGATGACAGGCAAAAATCAACACTTACTCCTTTTCTGACAGGGAAGAAGGGCTGTCACCCATTTCTTCATACTTTTTTCATTCTGCAGTGTGTCAGGAACTCAAGTTTCTCCTTTAACTCACCTATGCCTAGTGTTCAGTGATGCTCCAGCGGAGAGGAAAAATTCCTATCATCACTTTTATAAAGCAGCAAAGAAACGTAGTGCCTTCTCCTTGAGAACGTTTCACAGAGTTCCTTAGTTTTACCTCCGTGGCCTCATCTCAGTCAGGCACTTATCCATGTGCCGAGCTTGAACAATATGAGCTGTCCTACTTCTGCGGGATTACTCACATGCTTAATTAGAAACCTAAGTGCCTGGCTGAAATAAAGCCTTAATTTCTAACAAAACTGAGTCTCAGACACTGTGCTTATTATTTGATGAAAGACAGAAGGTAGGGAAACTTTGTGAGGAGCTGAAGCATGGCATCAGCTGATCCTCTGCACCTTGCCACACCGCTTCATGTCAGCATACTGATCTTAAATAATGCAAACAAACATTGAAGTGGCATTGACATTAGGCTTGCTTGGCACACGCCAGTCTCAGCAGTGGCAAATGGAGGAAAAGAGTGGGTTTACATCTCTTCAAAACTCAAGAATGCTGGAAGTCAAAAAAACCCCAAATCGTACAATCATTGGTTCTGCTCTAACAGGGCAGCGCAGCACTGGAGCAGGTTACCCACAAAGGTGGCAGAAGCTCCTTCCGCGGCTGTTCTGCTCTAAAGCCATCCATAGTCGTGCTTCAAGCGGGAAGCCGAATCAGCTCATCTCAGAAGTGCCTGCAAACCCACATGTCCGTGATTCTTTGCTTCCTTACTTTCCTAGCTCCACAACAGTAAAAAGGCAAAATGTCATTTCATATAATATTACTAACGTACAGCAGACTACAAGAAGAAATCTGTTATTGGACATTGATTTGTTGATCTGTTACTCAGGTATAAATGCAATCAAATCCACTGCTTAGAGACTGTTGGCTCCTAGCAACTTTACAGATTTTTTCCCCAAGTCCCTTCCTGGTAATTATTCTTGCCATTTCTTTTAGCCTCTGTGTTCCAGTGCTATCAGGATGTCCTTGTTTCAACTAAACAGAACCAATTCTGTTCAGTGATTTTACTTTTCAGTTCAGTCTCTTCTAAGAGGTTGCACTCTGAGGTTAGCAGCATGTTTTTGCAGACAGTGTCTGCTACAAGAAGTGATAATGCCTGATGTTTATAGTTAGTGCCAGGGATGGGTATGCAGAAAGGTTCTTGCTCATACTTGCTCCCATAGTAACCAAGGTCACTGCTAAATCTTGTGTAACACCTTGGGGGTGCCAGGAAGTAAGAGAGTCACAAGAAAGTAAAAGGTTGCACCTCCGGGGAGGAACAGGCAGGAGAGGTGACCAACAAGAGTATTCCATTCCATATACGTAATTCTCAATACAAAGCTGAAGGATCACAGGGGTTAAGATCTCTTGCTCTTCTGCTTCTTCAATGGCCAGCATCCAAGGAGGACTCTGTTCATTCTTCTGCCTTTAATCCTGATCCTAAATTCCTGAATCCAGCTCCTGTGTCCAGTTTCCCCCATGTCTGCCTGCCTCTGTAACATCAGTGATAATTGCTATCGGGGGAGAGTTTGGTTTAGATATCAATTTTGTATACATTGATACATATTTATTTTTTTTTCATTATTTCCGTATCAATATTATTATTACTTATTAAAGATGTTTTCTTTTCCAATCCATAGATTTCTCCACCTTCTTGCTTTTCGCCTCCCGTCTAGGGAGAGAAACAAATTAGTCATTTAGTAGCCTGCCCAGCCCTAATCTGTGACACAGAAAAGGTCTGAAAAACCTTGTAACCTATGAAACCTAGGTATCTTCTGACAATTTCGAAGCAAGTGAAGATCTTCTGCATCAGAAATGTTCATCTTCTCCAAATACAGCTGAAACAATCTTGTACATTATGCCAAAGAGTAAGGCTTGGATTCTGAAAGCTGTATTACTTTGACTGGCATTTGACCATGGATATGTGCAATATTGTTGATCTGAATACTTTGCCTGCATAAACAGGAAAATGTGCCTTTGTTGGGAAGCTAGAAGGAGTGAAGCCTTTATCATGATGTCAATAAAAGGCAATCTAGTGCACCTAAATTTATCCTGGACTTAGAAAAGAAACCAAAACTGTACGCAAAAATATCTTAATAGTATGTTAGTAAAGTTTAGAAGTTACTAGCTAAAATATACTGAAAATAGTTGTTAAATAGGCAGTAAACACAAACTGATAAGAGTGAAATACACACACTAAGCTGAAACTGCGATGAGGCAGGACAGAAGATTGCATCATAGACTAATGTTATCATTGGACATAACCTCTATAATTAATATTTCTAGTAGAGTAAAAAAGCATACATTAACCAACATTGCAATGAAAAACATATGTCTGTGGCTAAGCAATCTCAGCACTAAATCTCTGTAACCTTGAACTATTTTCTGCATTTTGGAGCTGTGTAACTTTTTCCAAGGTCATTCACGCATAGAGTTCAGATGCTGAGGCCATAACTTTGTCTTTACCACAACATTGGCACGCTACATACATCTGAATAGGAAATTATATATATTCATATTCTATTTGTTCATTCTGGGTTTTTTTTTTAATTTCTTTAAAAAGTTTCCTTGGACTATGTGTAAGCTACCAGACAAAAGTAACTAAACTTTTTCACTGTGTGCAGTGATCCGTTTGTCACACCAGTGGGGCAACTGAGGGAAGGTAAGTAAAGGGATGTACTTACTCCCTGACTTTTTAATGAAAACTTGCGGCAAAAAAAGAAACATCTGTTATTTCAAATCCTGGTCTCATCAGAGTCAATGGGAGCTTTTCCATCAGTTGCTCTTAGAAAGAAACCTGCTCAAGTCTCTGCTTTTTTCCAGGTATCTAGTTAAGTCCACTGGAACAGTCCAACTCAAATCAATACACTCTTGCTGACTTTTAAGGAGGTTTTTCTTACAAATTCAAAGTACTGCTGCCAAAAAAAAAAAAAAGGTCTCTAGAAAACAATGTTCTGGTGTTCTGAGAAGCAACGCAATATTTGTAATTTAATGGCATACTCAAAATTTGTTTGGAAAAATCCAAGTTTATTCTGAGGCAGAATGTCATCTTCAGGTAACACAGAGGTGATGTCTTTGAAGTCAGCAAGGTAATTTAATGGGCATGTAAATCAAGTCAACAAGTTTATTCCAGTCTTTAAAATTATACAGGTACACACACGTAACTACTGTGATCCCTGTCTTTTTGTAGTTCCATTTCACTAATGGCACTGTACTGAATTTGAAGTTGCCACAATAAAAGAGATGACTTTCGCTTAAGGATAGTTCCGTATCTGAAAACGGCAAAAAAATCCCCAACTCTCCACACCCAAAGCTACAGTTTTATTAAAGTTCCAGTAAGGATTTAAAAAAAAAAAAAAAAAGATCAAATTTAAAGGCCATCCTTAATAAGGATTTTAAAAGCCTGTATTTTGTCTTCGAGCTCTGCTACTTCATTAGAAAATACATTTGGAACACAGCAAAAAGAGCATAAAATATGCATTTCTGCACTTCACTCTATGTAAATTATTTTTCTAAAGGCAGGCAGGAAGGTTCAAAGAAGTGATAATGGTGCCTCCAACTTCTAAACCACCACTTCAGAAATCCACTTCTATTGCTAAGGATCAAAAATATTATTATCTTAAAGTGATTTGGTGACCCATATAAAAAGACAAGTATACTCAAGCCTGACCTTTAGTAAATACATGAAGCATTAACCTCTACTTCTGGAATCCTTCCTCAGCAGAGAAACCACGAAACTCAGGATCTGCACACTCATAAGGCAACCCAGAGAGTCTGGCATTCACAACCCTCCTGCACTTGCTCCCCGGAGAACCAGAAAAGTTTGGGTTTTGCTGCTGCCCCACAGAGTAATTTCCACAAGCATCCAGTAATAAATTTATGTCTTTTTTTCCTAAAAAAAGGGAAAAGATCCAACAATGGCACACTGGTAAGGCACTAAGATTATTCAAAGTTTTCGTATACTCACAGTATGATTTCCATATTGGAGGCTGGTATTCTTCAGCATCTAAAATAGAAGTAAAAAGGGAGAAAGTAATCAGTCAATTGGCCAGTGGGTCAAACTGTCAGCATGCGTTTTTCTGCTGAAAGACCTCAGCTTGTCAGCAAAATTCACATTTCTTTCCCATGAGAGAAGCTAGCTTATTTACAGTACAGTTTCCTATATGAGAGAAGAATATAAATTTCAACCACTTGTGGATCAAATGCGCTTTTCCCAAATTATTCAAATGTAACACAAGTTAATTTCTTACAAATTTGCATATAGTTTCCTGACTCACCAGTATTCTTAAAATAATTAACTAGACTAGTAACTACATTGTTTATTTACTTTACTTGGCATGATAAATCTGCAAATCGCTGCTAGTCTTCCATCAGGCTTCTAATTCCACTATTAAGATTTTAGAACAAGCATCAGTGAGTAAAAAATCCCTTAGCTAAGAAGATGCACAGCTCACGTTGGTCTCCAACGCACAGACCTGACAGTTCTTACAACAATATTCAATTACACTTCTTGAACCCACTAGAATATGTAATTGGCATATTTCCAGAAACTGCACCAGCAAAAATAATACTAAAAAGTCAGGAAAAGGAAAGACTGCAAAACCTGCAATCGGAAGCAGTTACTGCCCTGATTGACTGAAGTGGCACAAAAATAATTGCGATCTTCTATTTGTTCGAGAATTACACAATGCTGGTGGGTAAATTTTTGGCAGAGGGCGCAGAGCTTCTGTGTTTAATAGTGTAAGTTTGTAAAGCCTGAGCTAACCAACCCCAGCCCTGCCGTGTTTAGAGTCCAGCAAGCAAAGGGGTCCCCAGGCTGGGAGGCAGGTGGGTGCTGGGAGGCAGGTGGGTGCAACTGGAGGGCACTTGCATGGTCCCACTTCACGGGGAGGTTTCCAGTTCACTGCAAGAAAGGCTGTTGCTTCAACCTCAAGAAATCCCAGCAGAGGCCAAGCTTGTGTGGTAGGAGTTAAATAAGTTACCATACAGCAGCCACAAAGGGTGGGGTTACCAGGTACCAGTTCGGCTCTAAATTGCCATGTTGCCAAACACTTTGAAGAGTCATTTATGGCGGAGGGGGTGTATGTCATTAACCTCCTAATACTGTGCAAGTTAATTAAGGTGTTTGGTATTTACTAAACTTCTACTTCAGTTATGCTAATGTAATTCAATTATAGTTGCATAGCTCATGCTCCTCATCTATTTATACACACACAACCACTTTAAATATATCCCTGCAAAAGTTTGTTTACTAGAAATGTTAATCACTAACTACCATCTGCCACTTTTAACTCTATTGTTTTAAAAAAGGGATAAATCTAGCAACGAGCACAGTTACTACCTGGAATAACACCCTGCAAGGATTTGCAGATACATTCATCAGGAAACCCATTCAATTCTAGTTTCAACTGTATCCACTTCACAACTTTGGCAAAATTCAAAATGCTCCCAGAATGAGTTATATACCGTGCTCTGGCAATCCAAGAGTAATTAGCTTGCAAGTTCATCATACAGAAAGATTAAGTTATATGAAGTTATTCATGAGGCCAGTAAAATTTATTCATGCAAGAGCTGACTAATTTTTTCTCCTCTCACATTATAATAGTAATACTCTTTTTTCCCCACACACATCTGTTGCTCCACATGAAGTTTAACATAACACCATAATATTGTGTATTCAATTGCTCTGTCATACTTCTGCACTACTGCAAGAGAATTTTTGAATTCGCTTGTTCAGTTAATACAATTTTCCAACAGGAGAAACACTGAGATAATGCAAGCAACTGATTAGCTACACTTGTGACTTCAGAAAAGGAAATAGTAGGAGAAAAAATTAAAAACTAATGAGTATCAGCTGTTGCTTTAGTCTTGCAAATTAAGAGTGTAGTAAATTGAACAGCGAAAGCTGATCTACAAGTGGCCATAAAGTGCTCCACTAGCTTGAGACAGACCGATGGTGTGGAAACACTGCAGCCTAGGTGGAGAGCAATCATCCAGGAGATAGTCATAAACCAAAACTCCCCATGATTACGTTAGATTTGTCACGGTTATGAATCTGTCAGCCCAGAAGAGAGCAGACAGAACCATTTACTAACAGCTAAAATAATTCTTAAGGGCAGCATAGTCGGAGGGAAACCACGGGTCACCAGCTCCACACTGGCCCTTATGAGGCACCGCAACATCCTCGCGATCCCTTCAGCTGACAGCACGTCCCCAAATCACAGGGATCAAAACTCCATAGAGGTGATAGCATTAATACTCTATTATTAAGCTATCATGCATGGCATTTGATGGCATCCACTCATCAGGAAATAAAGAACAGTTTAAACACAACCTGGAGACAGAGCTCACACTTAAGGATCAGGGAGATGTTTAATGAGGCCACATATAGACCTTTTGCTCCCTTTGTGGAAGGAGGCCACTGGGGTCCTGTCTAGACGTGGGCCATGTACAGCCAAAGATGCCATTCTACACGGCTGTCAGCGTGGAAATTAGCCTCAGGACAGCAATTACCACGTCTGAGTCACTGGAGAAATATATTGACTTTCCTTCTTTTATGATACATTCTTAGGACTCCCACCCTGGATAACCAGATAGACTAAACTTCAGCCCTTCTTAAGTCAGGGGTCAAATGAGACAAATCCTACCTGAGCAGACTGGATTACTACTATTTGCCCTTTTTTTTCAGATTTCTGTTCTGTTTTTTGTTGGTCAGGGATCTTTTTGTGTCCTCTGTTCTTATAATGTAGCTCTACTCATTAAATCATGCTTCACTCTCCATCATTTGGCTTAATATAGCAGGTTCACAGAAGTTGCCAGTAGTTGGGTGGTCGGCTCAGTTACTACATGACACCTCAACTCCCACAGCTTCTCCCTTCAGTTCTGCCTACGGTAATGGCCTCAGCAAGGTCCACAGACCTCAGTTTTGAGCCACTTGGCAAAAATCAGTCACTGAATCAACCAACCAACCAATCGGACTTGGCAAAAATCACAAATGCTCCACGCTGATCTCTCATTAAATGATATTCCTAATGCAAGCTTTGATCATAATACCTATCACAACTGTGATTAGCAGCATGGGGAACAGGGATCACTGAGGTACCCTCAGTAGAGGGCCTCTCCTATCACTATGTTCTTGAAAGGTTCACACTTTTGACAGTGACTTCTTGTCTAAATTCAGAAGCTGAGCCAGCTAAGGCTGAAAGCAGTTGTCACAGGAAAGTAAGACAAGTACCGTTTCTGAAAAACTCAACAAAAGGCCCCGGGGCCAGCTATGATACCATTCTGAGTCTAGAGAAGCTCACTGTAAAAGAACTACAGAACGTCCAGTTTAGGTCTTTTTTATTATTTTGAGTCTTACCAATACTGCATCAGAAATGACCTTAGCAAAACCAGAAAACCTAAGGAGTACTCACTGAGAAGACTAAGACTGGCAAAAAAAGCATAAGAGACATCCACAAATAATATTACAGGCAATACTGTTAACTAAAAGTTTTAAAACACAGCAGTTGAGAAGGTTAATATTTATTAGACCTAAAAAAGTAATGAGAAATTAGCTGTATGTATGCTAAAGAGACAAGGTAAAGGAATGGTGAATGCTGACTCTTGGGGAATATTACATCTACCAGAAGGTTTCTCACTGCATGCATAATTGACATAGAAGGATGCTGGAGAAAATTGTCAAATCAGAAATGAACCTGTGCAACTGGAAAGCGGGAGTAAGGAAAAGCGGGCTTGTTCTTACTTTATTTGCTTTACTCATCACAGAGCAGAGAAGATGAAAAGCATCTCAGGAATAAAATATTTTTATAAAGCTGACGGAGCACTGTTAAGATGAATAAGTGTAAAAAGCCTACAATAAAGGGAGTACTGAAAAATGGGCAAAGCTTTAAGCAGCCAGGCAAGAAAGTAAAACTACATTTTGCTTTTTTTTTTAAAGAAACATGAAGACAGAAGACAGTATTTCTGTAAATAACAGGTTGTAAATGGTTAATACATTACTCAGAGTCATTCTTAAGCAATTTCTGCGAAATAGGCTTACAGTAATTATATAGTAAGTAAAGTTGTCCATGGACTTCAAACCTTGTTCTTCACTGTGCCTGGCTCTGTATCAAAGGTGACACCTTTCTGAATGTAGTTGTGAAAGGCATTGGAATGACTGAATTGCTTTTTACTACTTCCTTGTACTTTGTGAAGATGATGATGTTAAGCCAACACTTGTGGCTTAGTGCTACCAGAGCCAGGACTGACCTAGCTAAAGCAGGTCTAATAAGATACCAACTAAGCTAAAACTTTGGTTCTTCTGACTACCAAGACTGGTAATGCATTGGAAAGAGGAAACTCTGGAAAGAACACAAATTATGTCACATGAATCAAATATTTCTGATTTATAAGTGGCATTTCTAATTATAAGGGGAACATTAGCGAATATCCATACTGTAGCTATATGCCATGTCCAGTTCTAGATATTCTAAATGTATTAATGGTGCCTATGGTAGTAAGGAGTTATGCTGAGCAGTAGTAGGACAACATTGAAAATGGGGACCATCATTCTTTGCTAATTTCTTCAAAACGACTATGAAAGGAGATAAAATATTTTCTTTTGCCTTTGTGCTTACTAAGGGATTAAAAAAAATATTCCGCAATCCACCTTGGAAGAACTGCCTTAGTCTGGATTTTCTGCCACCATTGTCTGAACTTCAGACTTCCTTTCCAGTAACAACTAATTTTAAAACTATGACTTACGTGTGCAAGAACAGACACTTGTGTGTGAGGAAAAGCCAATTTGGAACTCACTGGCTTACTGCAAGTGTGCAGATAAATGATTCACCGGATAAACAAGTCTAGTTACTAATTTTTTCATCTTTTATTGTTATTTTCAGGACCAAGACTAATCATTAGTATTTAAATGCCTTTTGTATATTTCCTTTAAGAAGATTTTTCACAGTTTTATGATATACACTTTCATATTTATAGCTTTGTTTCCAAAACATTAAGTTAGCGTATGTTATTAAATACAATTGTCTGATTTTTATATATGCAATTATATATATAGCAACAATATGTAACTATTGAGTAAAAGGCTGTGTGAAAGATGAACTGTGTTTGTACTCTTTAGGTACATATCTTTTTCTTATATTTTTCTTCATATAGTCAGAATTGTATCATACAATTGACTATAATGGGAATGGACATCACTGAATCATGGAATGGTTCAGGTTGCAAGACACCTCTGGAGGTCATCTGACCCCAACCCCCCTGCTCAAGCGGGGCCCACCTACAGCCGGGTGCCCAGGACCATGTCCAGATGGCTTTTAAATATCTGCAAGGATGTAGACTTCATAAACTCCCCAGGCAAAGTGTGCCGGTGCTCGGTCACCCTTACAGTGAAAAAGTGTTTCCTGATGTTCAGACAGAGCCTCCTGTGCTCAGTTTGTACTCACTGTCTCTTGTCCTGTCACTGGGCACCACTGGAAAGAGCCTGGTTCCATCCTCTTTGCACCCGCCCTTCTGGCATTTACACACATTGATGGGATCGCCCCAAGCCTTCTCTGCTCCAAGCTGAACAGTGTCAGCCCTCTCAGCCTTTCCTCACAGGAGAGGTGATCCAATACCTGCATCATCTTCGTGGACCTTTGCTGGACTCTCACCAGCACGTCCACGTCTCTCTTGTACTGGGGAGCCCAGTGCTGGACACAGCACTCGAGGTGTGGCCTCAGCAGTGCTGAGCAGAGGAGAAGAAGGACCATCTCCCTGCACCTGCTGGCAATTCACCTCCTAATGCAGTCCAGGACAACATCAGCCTTCTGCAAGGGGAGGATACGTGGCTGGCTCATTTTCAACTTGGTGTCCAGCAGGACCTCCAGGTCCTTTTCTGTTTTCCAGGCAGGCAGTCCCCAGCATATATTGGTGGATGGAGATTAAAATGAAAGAGTAATAAGGGGGCTTCTTTGATAAAGTCAGTTCTTTTTCAACATGCAAAACATCACTGCATTATTTCTACTCTGTGCTTAAAACTTATTAATTATAGCAGCTCATTTTCATCTTATCTGATCCTCTAAGGGCCAATCCTGTGGATGGCAAAGGGCTATTTTCATCTATTTTGCCCTCTCACCAATTAACATACATGCATACAAAACTATCTCACATTGCAGTAATTTTGCAAACTATTTTAAATACACACTTTTTTTTCCTGCATTTGATTGTCATTTGGCATATACCTCTGGGCGTTATGATTACCTCTATTACACACAGTATCTGTCCTTGCAGGCATGTCTGACTACACTTTGAGAAAGAACATTCTTATTTTTTAAGTTGCAAATAATGATACTGTCAAATGAGCACCTCTCTTTAACTCCTGAAAAGTCACTGTTCCTTTGAAGAGCAAAATTAATTCTAATAATTAGAGATTTAGCTGCTGAAACATCTCAGCATGTCAAAACCTCTGTTTAATGTTTCATTCAGAACAATGCACAGTTGCCCATGGAGGAGCCAGTAGTTGCCAATTCTGTCGCTGAACTTTCTTGTCTTCAGTACACGGACAGCTAAAATAGAGAATGAGACTTCTGTTTTAATGAGACACTTCAACTTTCAGCATAAGGCACAGGAACAGAAGTGATCAAGCTGTTTATTTGCAACATAGTTTATAATTGGTGTATTAACGCCAATGATGGGTGCTACCCACTGCACTATTCTTTAACAAAATATGCAGCAATAGCGTGTAATTTAAAACGTCAAAAAACGCTCACAAAATGGGTGGAGTTCTCTCTTGCACAGCAATTAGACTGAAACAGTAAGCTCTTAATAACCACAATATAAATTGACAGATATTTTGTATCTTTTGCTTCTGCCTACCACAAACTTGCTATTACAAGCCACTGCTGTAAAGGTAGCTCAGTTACACATCACCCTTTTCAAATCGCGCGCTCTCCTGCTTTTGCTGCAGATTTTGAAACACTTATCTTTCCACTACCAGACATGTGGTCAGTCCACAGATAATTTTAATGCATATGCCTGTTGTATTAAAATGCAGATGAAAGATCATGTAACTAGGTAAATTTAATAATTTAAAAGACTTAGCAAGTTTCAAATAAAATACAACTCTGAAATAAGTGAATTATTAGGGACCTACTCCAACAGATCACAGGAGATTTTGAATTATTTGAATCCACAGCTAAACTTGTAGAAGAAAAGCTTAAGGAACCACGTTCTGCAGCTGGTGAGTGGTGTTCAGCCAGCTATGGCAATCCAATTGGAGCAATATCCCATATAATTAAAAAATCTTCCTTTCCATTCTGTGCAGATTTAAAGAGAATTAAAAGCATTGAAAATATCATCCAAAATTTGGAAATGGAGAGAAGAAATAAAAAGGATTCTCAGCAGTAATGGGAAGGGTATTTGCACAATTCTAGTTTTACAAGTCTCTTTCGGAGACTAGTCTTTCTTGGGCTACTGCATGAGGCCCAAGAAATAGAATTAAACAGGCTCTTCCAGAGCAAATCCAAGAACTTGACAGGGGTCTAAGTAAGCTGATACAAATATTCTCAATGCTATTTCTGGGGAAATCAGTAAGACTTAAAGTGTAGGGGGTTACTCAGGTTGCCTAAGCTTAGGCAGGTAGGTCCTTTTTAATCCTAAATCATACTGAATCTATTTGACCTTGGATGGCATATAGAAGCCTCCATGATATAGCTGCTTTGAAACACTTTGTTTACAGAGCAACAATGAAGAATTTCTTCATGCAAGTCATTAAAGGTTTTCGTCTAAAATCTAGAGAGTTAAGACGATGAAAAAAAAAATCACAAAATACCTCCTTCATGCTTGATTGCCAAAAATCTGTTTAAGTTAATAGCTGCCATTAAATTTAATCTAGTCACTAAAAATTATACCCCAACGTTCGTTACCATTCTCTATTTCAACACTAGTGCCAGTGTAATTAAAAGGTAGCATGGTTGTTTCTACATCTTCATATTTTTAATCTATAAACCAGAGGTATCAAGACATTACAGTGGCACAATCAGGGCCCTGCCTGACTGAGAGATTGACATTTCTTTGGTAGGAATAAACATATGACATAAGTTAAATCACATCCCATTAGCAGGCCTCCTGTCTTACACAGATATACTTTAGATTCTAACGACCAGTTAGTTCATGGCTAAAAATCAAGACCAGATAATCAGTTGGCTTATACAAGAATAGCTCTGCTGAAGTAGTTTTATCACTGTGCAGAATGTGCCAATGCATCTCCAGTCATCTACCTACTGCACCCTAAAAAACTGACCCCTCAATCCTCCATCCGACAATGCCTGGTACAGCAGTACAGGTACTGTATGAAAACGCATGTGACTAAAATAACAGCAATAATGCCAAAAAAATGGCATTAAAAGGGTTATGGTGAAGTATTCCAATTAGAGCATTTACGTTGAAGTAGTGTCAGCACATTCCCCGTTCCAGAAATGCACTCATACATTGACATGAGGCCCGTTTATCCAGCTTGTCAAAGAAGCCAGCACATTCCCTGAAAACTCATTAACCTTTAGCTACATCCAAATCATTGCTTTTAGTAACTCACTTATTTTTGACATGTGTCGTTTTACCATCTCTAAGGAAGGGGCTTTTGGTTATTGAAGGGTACAAGGTGGTCCTAGTCCTGCTGTCGACTGTGGAGGTTGTTCAACAGCTTTTCAGAGATCGTCTCGATCTTCCCCATCTACACTTGCATTCTCCCTCCTCTGGATACAGAAATACAAGTAATTTTAAAGGCCAAAACTGCACACTTGGAATCAAGTGGAAACCCAGTAAATCATCTCGCTCAACAAAGCCACGTGATTCAGAGAATTTACACTGGCAACTTAAAAAATAATAAAACACAAAACGCACTGTATTCAGCTACTCGTATACTAGGGACCTTACTGAACTCCGCAGCCTAAACAGAATTTCAAGCCTTGGACCTCAGGGGTGAGAACTACTCTGCTATTCAGAGCACACATAACAGCCAATA
Organism: Trogon surrucura; assembly: GCA_020746105.1. Classification (NCBI taxonomy): domain Eukaryota; kingdom Metazoa; phylum Chordata; class Aves; order Trogoniformes; family Trogonidae; genus Trogon; species Trogon surrucura. The sequence continues at coordinate 12,133,983 of CM036622.1, read as the reverse complement.
ATTAGACCTTTCTTTGGCTTCCTTTACAGGCCCTGTAATAGTGCTGCAATATTTGCTTCTATACATTTAAACATGAAAAACAGGAAAAACACCACCCACCTGCAAAGCATATTTATCACACCCACAGCTCTCTGATAAAACTCTGAACAACCAGGGCTCCTGGGATAAGAAGCAATACTGTACCTGTGTACTTCCCCTGCTACAAAAGCACAACATTTTTCTTTTAATTGCATGCTTTGGTGGACAGTTATATCTAAGTGTGTCAATTACATTCAAGGCCAACTGAACTATTATTTGATGTGAAGTTAGTTTCTGGATCTTCAATTTATCTCTTCCAAAAAAACCCAGTTTTGATTAATCACCATCAGCTATTACTGTGGCATCCACCTTGTCTTCAAATGTGTTGTACAAATGGACAAACACTTCACCAGTCTTCTCTATTACATCCCCACCCACCATCTAACTGGTCCCCCCATACTGCTGTGCCTGCAGTTATTAATCTGGATCTAAACAACAGAGAAATGTTTATCTTCTTAAAATTCGATTCCATAATAATATGCTTATGCTAACAAGATTCTTATGTCCTAGAAAGGTCTATGCACCTACACTTCTCTCCCTGCAATCTCAGCAATAAGGAGTTGCTACCAGTACTTAAAATTGCTAGAAAGCTATCATGGACTATTCCTCCTCAGAAGAATATGGTTTATGTATTGTTCCCTTACTCAGAAGGAATTTTAATTGCCTTGTGGAAGCTTGTAACTCTTCCAAGAGCTTTTTACTACAGTCTGGTGCTTTTACAGTTGATAATGAGTTCTTACAGTATCACATATTTGCAAAATACCTTGTATGAAACAATATAAAATCTGAAATACACTTAGGTCCTCCACGAGTTTTATCAAACTAACAGCTGTGCAAAACACCCCAATGCCTGGGCCTGGGTGACAATTTTTCATTGCAACTTGCACTGTTGACTGCATTTCCCACAGAGAAACCAGTTGACGGCACGTCGTATGAGGCAAACCCAATGTCTCTCCAACATTTTCATTGTCAAATTAAAACAAATTCAAGCCAATGCTTGTAGAACAGATGTACAAATGTCTCTGGTGGCAATGAGCAGGAGGACAGAATTTAGCCACCTGTAATATAATAAAGGAAAATAAGACTGCAGCCTGGCTAATATCCTGATTTGCCACTTTGCAAATTTTCAAGATGCATATAACACAAGAACACTGTATTTAAGTGCCTTAAAATACATGATGCTTCTTCATACGTGTTAAGTAAATCAAATACAGTCAAAGCAGTAATTCCCAAATAGAAATGGATTTTGTTTCTGTATAATCAGGGATAGGCCAGTTATGTTTACATACATAAATCACCAAAGAAGGAGAAGGTACAATTTTTCTCAGGAACTTTTCCCGAATTGTTTTCTACTCTTGTAGAATTCACAAAGAAAATTCGTTTCTTACCCCACTATATCCTACTTATCTTTCAGATACACTCAGAAGACAGTGAAGCCAGTACTTACAAGCTATCCATCAGATCTTTGATCAAAAAATCAGCACAGTAAGAAAAAATACCCACTTCCCTGGAGTTATTTTTGAAGATACACACAGGTGCTGCAATTTTGAACAAACCCTCTAACTCATCCCACTAAAATAGTTTGTATGAGGTCAATTAATTATGAATAAGGCTATGGTTTTAGCACAAAAATATTTAATGTATTTCATTGCAGAGGCACAGGGAAAAGAAGCAATATTAATAAAGACCTTAGCAAATATATTTGCTACAAGCTTCCAGCAGTTAAATAATGACCAATATTCATACAGTATCAGTAAGCACATTTTCTATTGCGACTTATACTCCAAACGATGTTTAGACATCAGATCTTCTCATTTGTTTTCTGTGCGCCAAAATCAGCCGCTGACCTTTATGACCCAGCTCGGACACCCCTTTAAACTGCAAAATTAGTCAGGATTCTTTAGATGCCACAACATAACCACAGCCTTGACGATGAAAGCTGGCTAAATGCACTGCAGAATTACAGGAGCCATTTCATCCCTGTGTCTAAGCTCACAGGACACGTATGGAGGTACCAATATGCTGCGAGATCAATAGCTATGGGCACAGAAAAAGATGCTTTCTAGCAATTGCTTCCTACTAATGCAGCCAAGGAGGGCTTTGTTCCTCTGACAGCATACCAGTCTTCATACAACAAAACAAGGTTCACGTTCAAGCATTTTTTGATTCCCAGAGAGCAAACGTGTGTCTACACGGTCAGAGACTCAAAATTGACTGATGTTACTCCAGAGCACACTGAAGGGAGAACAAAACAAATTCAAGCATTTCCTCCTGAAAGGTCTGGCAAATCTCCAAAACATTATGAGGCAATTTTTTTTTTTAAGCTAAGGGGGAGGGTTGGTGCCAAGCAAGAACTGCAAGTCTAGTAGCAACCACCGCTCCACAGTTCCTCCCCAGTACGCAAGAAAGCTGGGTAAAAACACGAGCTAATGCTCCCCTCTACGACATCACCAGAGCTAGTTAGGATGGAGATCTGATCTTGTAAAGACACCAACCCATGTGAAACTTTTTTTTTTAAAGTTGTTCTGCTTTTTCAATACGTTTGTTATATCATACAGGAAAAGCCTGTCAGAGCTTGTCTGATCATCCTAGTAGCTAAATCTCCCAAAACATAGATATTCTTGAGAATCCAGAGGCTGAAGTTGCTGGTTGTGTGTGGGCTTACTGGCAAGACCAAAGGTCTGTAACTAATGACTGAGAGTCTGCTGCCCTACAAGCCACCCCAAACAAAGCAGAGTTTTTGCCAAGTTTTTGCTTCATTTCATCAACATTATTTGATGCTCAGAGATAGCGAACAACTGTGTCAGCTTCATGCACCAGGAACCATAAAAATATTGAACAATTTAAAAATATACATTTATTTTAAACTTTTACTTCTCGTGCTTGTTATTTTCAAGGATAGCTTAAGGTAAACCAGGCTGAGAGAGTAAATATGCCTGCTTATGACAGCAGAAAATAGACCTGAATATTAAAAAGAAACACATCTCACATCTCAAAAGCCAAGCACGCTGAGACTTAAATCCAATTTGGAAGATAAAAACTAACCGGACCATTTACTATTGCCATCTGATAGCATTCAATATTGCTTGAAATTCATTAATATGCTAGGTAATGTTAAGTACAGTGCCTGTATACAAAATTAATTCTATTAATTTCTACATTAGAAAAATCTACTGAAAGAGGAGGAGAATAATTACAAGGCAGTCTTACCGATCTGTGGAAAAGGCACAGCAACACCAATCTAAACCTCAGAAGAATAATTATCCCACGAGATTTCCACCTCCTGGGAGTGCCCATTATTGTATTAGGAGAACACAAAAATGACAGCTATTCAGAAAGACCTTCAGAACAATTTCAGCTTAGCTCTACGGCTTATCTTACCTTGTCATCTTTTTAGAGTATCTACAAGCTTCCAGCTAACTTGCCAATATTATATTTTATTTTTACAATTGAGCAATAAATGTTTCTTTTACAACATATACTCTGCCTCACAGACCAAATGTTGGAAAAATGCACATGCATCTTAAATAAAAGGCTATCCAAATTTATAGGGTTTTATAGAGTAATAATGTTTCATTTAGACCTGTCTACTAGCTGCTGATTGCTTAGTCAGATTTAGGTGGAATTCCAAATAAGATAGAAGCAAAGCATTTTATTATCACTAAATATTCCCATAATGGCAGCATTTGGAACCCAAAATCAGATTTGGTGTTATGTCCAACCGCTATCAAGTACAGTCTAAAAATAAAACACAGCAGTTGCTGACCTAAAAGTGCTTGTGATTATAGTGTGCGGCAAGCATCCAACAGATAAAAGGAAGAGGGATGGAAAAACGAAAGGGTAACAGGAGGGCTATCTGTGTCGGAGTCATAAGTACCAGTCACAGCATCCTCCCCTATTAAGAGGATAGTTTCATCTGAATGCAACGCAAAGATAGATAGAAAACAGAAGATGCTAAAAACAAATGAGAAAATTTAAGAAGCTCGGAGTATCACGCAAAGAGTAAATTCAGCTGATTTATTATTACATTAGGAAGCTTTGCTTATAAATGTTAAGAAAACCGGTGGAGATATAGTTCCTTCCCAGAGCATGAGAACAAACGTCAATATATTTATGTTACACTTTTATTGAAGTGACACATCACAAATGTAAGAAAATTATTCTGGATCAAGGTTTTGTAATAACTTATTTCTACTGAAGAGTGAATTATTCAAAAGCAATCTGCAGCTCACCCTGAGTGTATCCTTCCCTGCTTAAGGTGCACCAGAGAACAGCACCTGACTTCACTGAATATTCAAAGACATGCCCATAACCTATTGCTCGGCAGTTTGATTTCAGCGCATCATTTTATCTGATGCCAGTCAATTTACTTATATCGCTGCTGTGAAAAGTCTGGTCCAGAGGTCCCAAATGATAAACATTTTCAACAGATAAATGCTTCTTTTCTGAAACTAATTTATTGTCTAGAAGAACCACATTTCCTCCCAGCTTCTCGCTCATTAGGGTCCAAAACTCGGTCCCCACCGCAGTGGGGAGGCCAGATTTGAGAGTAGTCATGTATATCTGATGAGGTCCACGAGGCACACAATTGGTGCCATTAGACGGTGAAATTCAGGAGAACGCCAAGTTCTGCTGCACACAATTTACGATGACATAACCCTTGGCTAAAAGGCACCATGAAATGTGAGCTTCCACCTAATGAGCCAGCGGTCGTGCGCAAACGCACTAACAAAAAATCGACGTGAGGTGGTGCTTCGTAATCATTAGCCACAAATCACGCATCCCCAAGAAATGCATTGCAGGCACTTTTAACATGACAGGAGAGCTAATCTCAAAACATCCACTTGAAAATGCTACAATGGTTTTATAACAACGGAAGAAATGACTGACTAGGTGCCAAAACGTCTTGACGCCAGCTCTGAAGAAAGACATTGCAGCTCTTAGGATTTATCCTAAAACAGATTCGACTTTTAAGTCACAATGTCCTTCAAAGTACAGGTGTCTTTCTGCACCGTTTCCAACCAGGATTTCAGAGCTGTGCCCTGACCACTCCTGCTGCTGTACGAAGTGTTAGCCTAGCAGGGATACTGCTTTTTTGTACATCCTGTATCAATGCACTATATTCCTGCACCACTTAGTCTGCATCAAAATTGCTATCTTCATTGTTTTCTGAACAATAGGTGACAAATACTCAGAAGGTTTACTTAAAAAGTGCTACAGAATACGTATTTGCTTTACATTTTATCAAGAAGTGAATGTAAGTGGGAATAAAGTAGCAAAATCAGTACTAAAGAAACACCACCTTGGAGGTAAAAAATGAATGCAGCATACAACTGAGTGGGACCCCCATGATATTTCAACCCAATAAGAATTTTTATATTAGAGCACCAAACTTTGATTTATAAAACTTGCGATTGCTCCATTGATTTCAGTAGGGTGGGAGTGATTTATTTCAGCTAAAGAGCTGTCCAGTTACATATAAGCATCACGAGCTCAGAAATCCCAGTGGCCGTGGTGTTAACAGCAGATGGTTCTCACCCTCCTCTCAGTATCAGTTACTGCAATGTACTTCACACTGAAGTATCAAGAACTTAGGTTTATCAATTATAATAATTTTATTCATACACTATATAATAGTATCCAGACCAAGTCACTCTCTGATTTATCCCTTACAGTCCAGAACTCTTGCCACTGAAAGGGCACTTGATTTCTACAGTTGTGTCTACAGAAGCATTCTCCTATGACAGAATTTACATGAATCACTAAAGTAGTAAAGATTAAAATGACCTACAGAACTATAGAAGCATATTCCTCAAACTGCCCACTGTATGAACATAGATTATGCTGATCACTGAAAGAATTACATAAGCTGATGAGAAAAACCCTCTGAAAAACGTTTTTAAAACCTAACCTAAAATACTACCAAAATCCTAGGCTAGAAGCAGTATCAAACACTTTTTAATTCAAATCCACTTTAAGTCCAATTCCTTCAGCCGTAAATATTACAAAGGTACCCTTATTTCAGAAGTGAAAGCTGAATCTTTACCTATAACAAAAGTAAAACACAGCAGCCCTGACCAAACACCAGTACTATACAGTCAGATTTAAAAACAGATGAGTTGCAGTAGCTGTATCATAATACAGATGAAAAAAGTTCATTGAGATTCATCTTTTTCTAAATATAGATTTACCAGCATATATAGATGTCAAATTCTCTACCTTACACACTCATTAAGATTCAGTCTTTATTTTTACAGATGTGATATGTGTAATCCATCTCACACACTGTACAACTCTTTTGATCATTTCAGGTTTTAGTGAATTTTTCATAAAACAGTATAAGGAATGATCAATAAGTTTTTTTCCCCTCTTTGCATTGACCTCCAAATCAAATTCTGTGTTTTTACCAATTTTTTATTCAGAGTTTCACAAGTCCAGCTAGGCAAAAGACACACCAGTGACACAGCTCAGGGATGTATGAGGAGGGAACCCCCCCGACATCCAGAACTGACAAAGGATGAGTTTGCAATTAAAGCGCAGTACTGAAACTTCAGACATCGAGTTTTAATTTCTCTTACAACCAACACGGTCTTCCTTTCAGCCTCTGAGCTTTCCTGGAGATGTACCCATTTTGCCCTGCGTCTCATGCAGGAGCAGAATCCCAGTTTAAATTCAGTCTTAGACATCATCGTAAGATGAGCCACAAATACTTCTGTGGCCTCAAATAACAGAGCATGTTTCAAAAACAAGCGGCTCTACACTGTCACAAAGCGGGGACAAGGTAGTAAGAAAGGGAGACTGAAGCAGACAACTTCGATCTTCAGTGCAAAATTAAGTGGAGTAAATATCTCTAATCCCACAAAAATAGCCCTGTAGGGCGGCAGAGCTCCACCCCAGGCTCAAAAAGCAATGGCAGCTCTTGAGAGCATCATTGAAGAAGGGTACAGGGAAGAAAATTGCTCTTGCCTTATGAGTTGAAATGAGTCTCAGGAGCTTTCCTGCAACACTTCCAAATGGAAATCTCCATGGCAGGCAGTGAGCGCTGAATTCCTTCCCTCTGCTCTGGTTTCAACTGCAAGCCCTCCACGGCAGAGGAATCATGAAGCTTTAGGATGTGGAAGGAAATCTAGGAGGAGCTTGAGTGGCTGTGCTGTACTGGGTTCAGCTAGGATAGGGTTAATTCGCTAGCCAAAGAGATATTCGATACCATCATGATGTCATGCTGGGGCATATATATATACGGAGCTGGTCGGGCTGGGGGGCGCTCTTTTCCAGTGCTCGGGCCGGGAACGGCGCTGGGTTTTCCGGGTGGTGAGAGATCCACGTTACATGTTACTCGCGTTATATCTGGTTAAAGGTTATTGTTATTTCACTGTTATTGTTACCATTTATGTTCACCATTAAACTGTTTTTATCTCAACCCCTGGAGGCCTTTGCCTGCACTCCTTTCGGGCTCTTCCCCTCACTCTCGGTAGGGGGGAGGGAGCGACCCCGTGGTTCCTTTGTTTCCTTCCCGCCGGTAACTTGGCTCGAACCACAACACTGTGCTAACACCTGATGGCACATCCCAAAATGTGACAGCCCCACACCAGCTCAATGCACAGCAGCAGGCTGAGCAGGAGAGAAGGAAAGCGGGTAAGGAGCTTGCCTCGATTCCCTGCCCTCGCCCAAGCGGGCTGGCCGTGCCGGCAGAGCTCATCCCAACCAGAAGAATCTGCTGGATCACACCCACCTCTACCAGTTACCCTCTAACCAAGTGTTTTCATGTGGTTTCTGCCCTCTCGCACTACTTGTTCCAGAGAAAAAGAGCAGGTCGGGTCAGACAAACCTGCTGCTGAATGTTTCTCTTTACAGCTGTTTATTTTTTCATTTAATCTGAATAGTGCAATGGAGCTTCAGTGGGCACCGCTGCCTCTCAGGCTCATCCCCCAAGTGCTTCTGCTGGCTGGACCAGTCCCATCCCACCACTTGCTTCTGCGGGCCTTCATTTCTAACCACTGAAGTGAGTATTTTCAGCCAGCATCTTCGCTACATCAAACAGTTATTATCACTCTGAGCACTCTTTTCATTAGACAAATATTTCTCTACACTCTTTTAAGTTGAAACCACCACTTCTACTTAATGGAATAGCAATTAACTTGAAATACTTGGCTTTTTACTGCAATGCATCACTCTTTCTCTGTCTGATATGCTAATAAAAATTGTATGCTAACATAATGTATAAAATATCATCTCTGATTTTAAACTAAACCAAAATTTATTTGCTCCAACAGTGCAATACAGATCTACCCAATGAATATGAATGTATTAACTTCGGTAGCAGAGTCTTACACCATCAGGAAACTAAATCAGAGTGGAGCAGATCACACAGTGCACTGGAGAAAGTCTCAGTTTTCCATTTCAATAGAATTTCAGTTCTACTCAAACCTGAAAGCAGCTTCAGACTGAAAAGTAAACATGAAGTGATATGGTATTTTCTGCTACATGGCAGCTCTCATACTCCATAAAATATTCCTTTAACCCCCCAGTAAACAAATTAATTGGCAATCTTGCAGACAAAAATCCCAAGTTCTTTTACTTTTTCTAAGGCATCATTAGCAATTATAGGATGCTGGCAGGAAAAATTATGCTCTCGGTTATATCTCTACAACCCACCTCTCTCCTGCTTATGCTCCTAATCCTTACCAGCTCCACTGAAAATGCAAATCTTTACAATTATGACTGTAGGGATAATGGTACAACATCACTGCAGTAAAAATGCCCATTTACCTCAATGATGCTTAAACTCCAAGCCTTGCACTGGCACGGATAAACATAAATTAACTGCAATGTTTGAATGTTTAAGCTGCTATTGAGCAACCACCACCCAAAACCAAGCCAGCAAACAGCATTGCTAGACTCCATAGAGAGCTACACCCATCCATTTCATCTGAAAAAGGAAGCTGACGCAATGCAAGATGACATGAGAAAGTGATGATTGATTTAGTTTCTCTTAAATAAGAAAGTACTCCCTAACTCCATGAAGGACCAGATAAGTACAGGAAGTAACTGAAGTATGACACAAAAGTTACCGGGGGAAAAAAAAAAAAAGAAAAATCCAAGTATGGTGGTACAGACAGAATTATCTAGGAAAAAAATCCCACAAATCTCAAACAGCTATACAGCTCAGGTGTCTCTTCTGATTTCAAGTCATATACTTTTTTTTCCTGTTCAAATTGGTCAAGGACACATCTGCCTTACCCAATTCAAAAAGTTATTGTTATATAGACAATTCTAGCTCTATTCATTATTCATTTACTGATTTGGAATTTCATCCTACAAACCAGCTGTTATTGAAAATCTTTCGAGAACAGTCTCCTGTGACCTTTGAGATGTCTTCTTAAAAGAAACATAATTCTGAAATACAATTGTGCAGCAGACCTTGCACACTGATGTCTCACTGAGTAAACTGAATTAAGGTCAAAGTCAACTGCTCTTTTGCTACTCTCTTGTACGAGAAACTAACCCAGGAACAAGCCATTTCAGCTTGAATATAAAATACAGTTAATGAGATAGTGGACCTTTTTGCTGCTGTCAATGCATTACAAAACAAACTGATGCGACAGAAGTTTGACTTGAAAATGCTTTCACATCATTATTTATTTATCCATCCTATTGACAAACTCTAGTTACTAATAACATGTGCTAGAAAACACATTCACTTGAACTGATATGTATAAGAGAAAGTTAAAGGTATGAAGATATCAAAGCGGCAAAACCAGAGAAAGACCAAATGCCCATCTCACCCAACGCACCATTTCCAACAACAGCCTACAACAGTGACTCCGAGGAAGAGTTTGAGAGCACAACAATCAAGCTGAAGGAGGTTCCTTCCCAGATGACACCATCAGAGCTACATCATACCCACTCACTCTGGAGGGTTTTGGACATACACAATCCCAGGGCATACATCAGTGCTCACATGGAATAACCACAGGGAAAGTTTTATATACGTGTTGCCTTTTCTTAACTTTGAAAGGGTAGTCAGTTGCCATTAGTTGGTCTCTGAAGTAAAAAATACACAAAACATAGACAGGTTCACTTTCTATATTTCAATTTTATGACACTTTAACTGCACTGAATTCAAAAGCAGTAACACGGTAGCGTAACTGTAAAAGTATTATGTTGAACCAGAGCGATTCTTCTGAACAACGTGGACATTTACACCTAATATAATACATATTTATAACAGAGTGCCTGGTGAGATAAATCAGTCATACTGTAAATAGCCATTGGGGATATGGAAAGTAATAGTTTCTCATGACCTGCTACATGTGTACAAAAGCAGGTGGCTGAAATGATGTAAATATTAAGATGGTATCTTTCGCAGGCACTCCTCTGCCCGGGAGGAAGAGCGATGGGAACACCGACTGTGTGCTTCCAGCTTCCCTGTGCTTTAATGAGCACCCAAGCTGCAGATGCACATCCTCTCCAAGAAGCAGTTCTGCTGGTTAAAAAGGCAACAGAGGAGTATAAACACATTGCTCGGTACCCATGGGTTAACATCAGGAAGGTCAAAGGCCAGCTACAGCTGAATTATCCAGCTATGCAAAGGGAAACAAGAAGGGCTTCTGCAAGCAATGCTGGCAGCAAAAGGAAGTTGAGGGAAAATCTAGGTCAGGAGATGGATGAGGTAGATAACCCACTGACGAGCAACATGAAGAAGCTTGCTTTCAGACCTCTGCACATACCTCTACAGCCTGGGAAAGGGATAGGCAGTCGACAGTGGGGAAGTAACTGGATCTGGGGCTGGATGAGATTCATCCAAGGGTGCCAAAAGAGTTAGCTGATGTGATTGTGTGGCCATTCTGCATGAAAAAAAATGCACATGATCAGGGTAGGTCCCCTGCAGCTGGAAAAATGCTGATATCATGCTTATTTTAAGAAAGGCAAGGAGGACCAAGAGAACAACAGGCTGGTCAGCCTCACCTCAGTCCCTGGGCAGGACAGGGAACATGTTCCTACCAGATACACAAAGGGCAAGAAGGACAAAACCACAGGCAGATCATGGTTGATAGAGCTGACTGCTTTCTCTAACAAAATTACCTACCATGTGGATGAGGTAAGAGAGGTGGATGCAATACACCTTGACTTATTAAGGTTTTTGATACTGTGACCCTCCCATACTCACTTGGGAGTTGAGGAAGTAAGGGCTAAAAGTACAGACTCTTAGATCAGTTGAGAATTGGTTGGCTGGACTGCTAGTCCTGAAGGGTGATAATCAATGGCTTTACAACTGTTTTGCAGCTGGTAATGAGCAGAGTACCCCAATATCATTTACTATCTTTATCAACTACTTCAGTGATAAGACAGATCCTTCAGCAAATTTGTGGCAACAGCAAATTACCACTTAGTTTAACCTCTCTCTGAGAAATTCAATCCAGAAGGACCTTGACAAACTGAGGATTGGGACAACAGGAATTTCATCATGGTCAGCAAGAAGCGTGAAGTTTGATGTCTGAGGCAGACCAACCCCACACACCACTGAAGGCTGGGGACCTACTGGTTGTGTTGAAATCACCTGGGGGTCAGAGTACATTCCAAACTGAATACAAACCAACGCTGTCACAAGTAACACCACACAGAAGGCACATTACCCACAATGAGAGCTGAAGGGAGATGGGCTTTGTTAGTGTGGCAAAAAGGAAGCCAGGAGGCAATCTAACAGCAGCCCACAATTGCTTAAAGAGCAGCTGGAGTGATGACAGACCCGAATCCTCCTTGGTGGGAGGAAACAATGCAACAAATGGCAGACATCACCAAGCACAGCTTGAATTGCTCAGATTGAACAAACATGGTTAAAGAAAATTCTGGGTAGTAGTGAAACAGGCTGCCCCAGAGAGATGGTGCTATATATGTTCTTGGAGGTTTTGAAAAAGACTAAGCTGGACAAAATCTCAGTTCCCAAAGGTGCAGCGGGTAGGGATGCATAGGCTGCATAAATTAACTAAGCTTGTTTTGGATAGAACAAGGTCAGGAAACATCTTCAGCATATCTGTGGGAAGATCTGAGAAAATAGTTACTTCCAGCAAGACAGCCACAATAAGCAATTGAGGATGGGCTGGAAAAAAAAGCTGCAAAGTGTTTCAGTGTTGGCAACAGCCGCTATGCACACTTCTTAGCTTCTGCCAGGATTGCTATCTGAGCACACCAAGAACTCCATGTCTTTCTTACCTTTCAGCAAACTGCTGCAAGAAGTTTCACGCCTTGTCCTCTTTTTTTTCCTGATTTCCAACCAAACCAGCAGGTCCAGCTCACTAACACACATCACATTTCTCAAACATCAGATCCAGAGTTCAAAATTTATTACACCACATCCAAGTAGAAATGCCAACCATGCTGAACACAGTCTTAACATCTCTGCCAAACGTGTCCAATAAAAGCAGTTTAGAAGCTGATTAACAAGATCCAATTAGCTGATTAGTCAAGATCCAATGGACATAGGTATACAGAGAGCAAAGCTAATAAAACGCTGTTTTGATGGTGGATGAAGAGGTAAGAACAACTCAAACTCTAGCTAATAGCTTCTGATAGCGTGGCACTGGCAGGGATAATCCAGGGGCTGAAAGCCTGTCAAAAGCCACAAAGAATAAACCAGGGATACCCCGGGATGCAGTGCTTGGTATACTCTTTCCAAATAAGATAAAATCAACATTATCTTCCTCTGCCTGAATCTGCCCAATACATGATGGGTGAGACTGGCACGCAATTTCCACGTATTTAAAACAGATGAATCTGATCCAATCGCTACCACATTTAAGACATACCTGTGCATTGGGACATCTGCACACAAACCCACTGGTTACCTGTAAGCTGCTGAGACAAACTGGTTTGGTCCCCCTGTCAGGCCTGGGATTGTCCAAAGACTAAGCCTGGACAGAGAGAGCATAATAAATGTTTCTAGGGATTTCTCTCAACTTAGCCACCTACATGTTGTCCATCGAGTCTCAGTCAGACATTTAGGCTACTTTAATTATCAGTCTAGAGAGGTGCTTCCAGCTGTGTTTGTGATCTGCATAAGATGGATGGAATAAACCCCCCAGTTCTGCTCCCTTCCCCTCCCACCAAGGCAGCTACACCTCTCCACTCTTACATACGGAAGAAGCCAGTTCAGAATGGATTCAGTACGGTCCACAGTGTGGGAGGTTTGAAAGGATTTTTAGTTCTACCTCTACAGCACAGAATCTGCTACATGACTGTGTGCAGGAAGAGGAAATAAAAGACAAATAGTAAATAAAAATATTCCTTAACTAATTTTTTTGACTTTTGGAAAGGCAATTATTCTGAAATGAAGGATTTCTCATCCAAGGTTATGCAGAGCTCCTGAACATGTCTGTGCACAAAGGAGACACACAACATATACATGTATATGCACAACTTTATCTATATAGCTCAGAGCAAAATTGCACTTCCAATCGTCTAAGATTGAAATCCTATTGCTCAAAAGAATTAAGAGAATGCAGACAGAGAAAAGATCTTACGGGATGAATGTCAATGCCTGGATGAATACACACACATCAGACTGATTTCAGGGGAGTGCACAATTTGCCCCTCATGAGTTCTGATTTATGTGAAATCCAAAAGGAAAATTAATTTCCAATCCACAATATAAAATTTTGCTATGTATTTTCCTGTTGCTACATAGTCAAATTTCCTATTAACATCAAGAGCTCCAAAAAACATTCCAAAGGAATTTAATGTACCTAAAATAAAGGAAAAAACCAAAAGCTTCCTGGAACTCAGCCCTGCTATCTGTTTTTTATAAATTAGATTTTGGCTGTTGTGGAGCCCTGCTTAAAAATTATCTGTATCTGTACTTACTTCAACTACGAATTCTTTCGACCATTTTTAAAACAAAGGTAGGAAATGGGAACAGAATTGTAAATAATTAAAATGATTTCTTTTGACAGAGAGACAGGAAATCACTGTTTTAGTTTCTAAATCCTGAGTTTAAGAAGTTCCCTTCACAGGGAACATTTGCTCATTTTTTAGTGGGCATACCCTTAAAAATTGAAAAAAAAAAAATGAAACGGGTGAAGCTAAATGACAATTAGCAACACCAATTTTGATATTAGAACATGTTTTTTCCTCAAATAAGCTGTCAAGTGACAACAATGAGGTTTTACCTTTTCCTCTCATGTGATGCCCAATTACTGAAGAAGTTCTCGTCTCCATTCTCAGGTCTGCAGAAGGTCAGAAGACGGTTCTAGCAAACAGGAACTGCCTCACAACCCACTAGATCGCATGAGAACATTATCAGACATTGGCCTTTCCCCAGACTGGATACTTGGGGCTGGATTTGTGGCACTGCTTTCATTTTATTTTCCAAGTGGAACACTTCAGAATAAGCCTGTAGCTTATTCCCTCGGCCAGGGAGAAAAACAAAAGGAAATGCATAACTCTCCTGAAAAGCCATTCAATGCTCAAAGCCCCACTAATGACAGGGAAGGAAACAGAAGATTATTCTCATTCCTGACCCAAAATTAGCTTTAAATGGTTAGGATAGCAAAAATAAGAACAATGACACGCTGCTGCACGTACAACATCTGGAGCAAGAACGAAATAGAGAAAAATAAGATACTAGAGCACTGTACCTGATCTTGAATCAAATCTCATGTATTACTGCCAGCTCTCTTCTTTCAGACCCATCTAGTGTTTCTTGCTATATCCTTTCTATTAAATAGAACAGGTTTTCAGTCCTTTTTGTAGAGATCAGTGTGCAAGGGGTAGAGGTCAAGACACAGAGTAGGTGTCATTAAAAGACTGAAAAGGTACAGGGTCCAGAACACGTAAGACCAGGAATTGCTCCTACGACTGATCATTTTCAGATGTGAGTACAGTTAAAACTGAAGGTACTTAGCACTTACCAGAACCAAAGCCGTATACAAAAATATAGCCTTGCTTTTAATTACAGCACTCAGATCCTTCTGCGGAGGGTCCTAATGACCAGGTATTTATATGCCAAGCTATGTTCCCTTCCCAGCACACATCAGCTGTACTCCCTCAACCGACGTCTCCTTGCAGCTCCTTTTGAAGAAAGGAAAAGGCCATATAGCTAAGAATAAACGTTGCAACTAATAACAAAGAGTTAAATTATATTTTAAAACTCACTCTGACCTCTGCACTCCTGCCAAAAAGGCTTCTTCACTCCTAAAAACAGTACAGTAAATTTTATTAATTTAGACCTCAAAGTCTATAATCTTTCCTGAAAGCCTCATTCCGAAGAAAATGAAGTCAGAATAAATAGTGGCATTTTAAAAAGTTCTTGGAGTTGCTTTAACAATCAGCAGTATTAATTCTGTTAACATCTAACCCTAAAATACCTTTTGAAACGCTTTTGTCTAACGCCTTTGAAATGCCCATCTCCCTCCTGGCTCCCCCTTCTGCAATCCCGAGATAGTCCTAAAGCCATAAACTTCTAGAAAAATGGCATCACACACTTTTCTCTGCATTCACAAGGCCACTGCCATTCATTCCATTTAAGAAAAGGAAGTAATTCTTGTGAATTGCAAATAAAACAGTATTTTACCCTTCCTCTCCTGGCTCTCCAACACTGTTTGCCTATTAGTCTTTTCAGTATCATGTATACTAATTAGTAATGCTGCTCTACAAATAAAAGTGTTATGAGATGATAAGAGGTTTAAAAGACAAACAGAAATTGTTACGTTGAAGTAAGTTTGTGACTAATTCTCACCATGAGTTTAACCCCTGCAGTACTTTAGCACTGAAACAGGTCAGCCTGCAAAACAGGTGCCTTACTTACAGGCTTCTTGTGAATTAACTGCTAAATCAGTGTCTTCTGCCAAAGGGATCTGGTCATTTTATTAAGCTTCACAGGACATCAAGCCTGAGATTGTATATCATATCCTTATTTTTACTAATGTTTTATGAAAACATTTTGAAAAGCATTCAGTGTTGACCGGAAGAAATTGAGGGATAAAGACTGCACCATCTCCCTTGCTCATTCATACTTTCTTACCTTAAATCGAGTACCTTATTTCAGCTTTATCTGGTTTCTAACTATTGCTCATTTTCCACTAAATTAAAAAAAAAAAGCCTTTAGCCTCCCTATCTCCTCTCTGTGGGGGAATTTGTAAGCTGTAATCAACCTCTCCCTCAAACTCCTTTTCGATAAAATGAGCCTGATGAGTTTTCTTGCATTTTATTGTATCTGACTCATTCATTACTCAGGCCCTATATCATTCCCATGTCTGTCTCATTTGCTGTTACCTTTTACAACTTCCTTTCTGAAGGAGATGAGGAGGACTGACTCCAGCACTGCATTCCACCAGTGACATGCACACTCTAAGTCATCGCTCTGCTCCTGGTGGTTACTGCCCTACTTACACGTTCTCAGAGTTTGTGAGCTCATTTTGTCAAAGACCTCCTAGAGTTGTGGTTTCACTATCATCCTTCCAAAAAATACCAGTTGCTGCTTGCTGGGACACTGTAACCCCATTCTGACACAGTCAATCAGAGATCACCCTTTAAAGAAGAAACTACTTTAGGGGGTTTTTTTTTGGATTGGCTTAGCTTGTCCAGATAAGCATTCTGTTCCATACAACTGCCTTGTCTTCCTCATTATGTACATCCACTAAAGACATCAGCAGAAATTTTGTGTGCTTCAAGGTTATTGATCAAAGCTTCATTCCTCTGCAACCCAAACAGCCGTACACTCAGTTCAGTCTTTATTCTTCACAAGTACTTTGTGCTAAATGTTCTATTACTTTTCAAACCTATTCAGATCACCACACTATAATCTGTTCCATACTGAAATCACGTTGAAAAAAACGTGCAGGAAATCAGCAAAGAAACCAAACTAGGGCCAACATCTCATTTAGTTCCAGCTCTTTTCAGTGCTCAGGCTATTTGAAAAGCCACAAAAAAAAAAAGAGCAGAGCTCACTGACACTCACCAAGTGACTCAACTGTCACAGAGCATAAAGCAAAACCAGGGAGAGAGAGAAATGCTACTGTAGTGCACTGAAACAACAGCCAAATACTGCCAGTGCCATACCTTCCATGATACTTTACCATGAAGTGCCACTGCAGCTAAAAGTACATTGTGCAGGAAGACTGGCCAGATTCATCTTAACACTCTGTCACCTTGCAAATTAACCTTTTTTCCAAATCTTTACGATCACAAAACCACAGTAGTGCACCACCCATCCAACACAGGCTTGTTAAATGATGTTTCCTAATCCATGATTTAGCAAAGGAAACAAGTTACTAAAGAAGTGGTAAAACTTAATATTCATCAATAAATATATAATAGATAGACATTTTGCTCCTATGTTGGTGAGAGTTGATTAGGGGTTAATAAAGGGTACTTCTGCATCTTAAGGACTAAAGATTTTTAAAAGCCACTGAAATCCTACAGTTCAATAGATACAAAATATAGTTTTAAGCTGCAAAATTTCAGGCTAAATTCAGACTTTGAACATCTCAAATTTTTTCTTCCCCAACTATATAGTGTCTTAAGATTACCCTCACATTTCATCACCTGCATTCTCAAGAACAAAGGTAAAAACTGTGACTTACCAATGCAGGAAAGGCCACAGCAGGTATTTAACAGTTTGGCAGTTAAGGGAGCACGAGGGGAGATGGAAATGTTACTGGGATAGAGCACAGAAGATTGGTTTGAGGGAAGGGAGCACTGAAGACCACGGGAACTGCAGCTGCAGATATTGGGGTAAAGCACATGGTGAGGAGGTGCAGTCATGCAGCGTAGTGGGCACGTTACCCCTAGGAAACCAGGATTCATTGCAATTCTGCTCATGGAACAACTTGTTCTTGATTGCAATGATTGCCCAATCGAGGAAGTATTATATTCATCCTCTCTGGTGCCAGGCCTCACTGGCATAACTGTACACCTAGCCAAAGACTTCATTCATTGTCTTTTTATTCCTGCAATTGTGAATCATCTCTGCCTTTGCATATTCATGTCTAAGCCTGCAGTTAACCTGCCAGCCACGTTACTCATGGTTAGAAATCACCAGGTTCCTCTCTTATTATTTATTTATTTTTCTTTGGGCGATGAAGATACAGTAAATACACATAGATTTAAATGCTATTCTATATACTCTCTAGTCCACACCTGTTTCTTAAGAGCAAGTGACTCTTATCACACTCGGATACAAAGTCAACATCCTATGACAGAACAGCCTATCTGAATCAGATACTAAAAGACGTTTAAGAACTAATTAAAACTTGGAACCAAACGAAAGGAAAAGCAACATGCAAATCTTTCACCAAAAAGCTTGTGCTATAAAGAAAGAGTGTTTACTTAGCAAATTACATGTAAATACTTGTGTTCAGGCACCAAGTATTAAAAATGTGGTCTCCTCCAAGTTCTGTCTTCCTATCAGCCTCTGCCCATTGCTAACTGTTCATACTTCCCAAATACTAAGGGCTTAGCACTGTAAATATGAGGTTAGTTGGGACCTTGGACCTGTTTTCAAAAGAGATTCTGAGTCCTAACTTCTCAGCTTTAGAAACTTCCAACCTGGCACTCTCAGAGTACTAAGCTGCTCACCTAAAATTGGCATACACTAGTCATCAGTTGTTACTGAAGTCACTGCTGTATGTCAAATTTTCATCTCTTTTCCATCAAGGGAAGATGTCCATATACATTTAGTGCTTAGCACCAAAGTTCTTCATTGCATGTTGATGATTCTAAAAGTTCAATTGCTAGTTATTCAAAATATCCATGGATCCAGGATCACTGCAGGCACACCAAATGCCTCACCTTGGATGCTCCAGACTATCAAAGCTTACTCAGTTACAGCCTTCAAAATGTATTCAGCATTTGGCTTTGATTCTTTTCAACCTTGTATTTCAGGCATTTTGAGTTATTGGGGACACTGCACGATTCAAGTCTCTCAAAGAGAGGTGACTTGAAAGCTACAGGTAAGGTAACAACATCCTCTTACACTATCAATGAACATTTTGACTACAACAACCCTAACAACATTCTCATAAATGCAATTACTACATAGGGTTGAAAGAACTTGAATGGCTGTGTTACATGCAGAATAACATTATGATGTTACAGACTGAAAACAAAGAGCAGCTTCAAACAACCACACTGCCGGAGGAAAAAAAGGCAGAGGGAGGCTCCTCTTGTACCTAAGAAGCTTTGAAGCGTGCAGCATTAGAGACAGGTCTAGACTAGCATCAAGCCCATAAAGTAAACAACAAAAAAAAAGTAGGTGAAATTTGGGAGTATCAGCCTTTACAGTATCTTTTTTAAAACAATTATTTCATTGTTGATGTGCTCCACTGCTTTCAGATTCACATTTCCTATTAAAAATCCTCAGGTGTAGCACAAGTAAAAACATAGGAAGCATGATGTAAAGAAATACAATTAATAGGTCTGTGTTGGTTATTTCACAACACTTCACACTTCTGATCTCTCAAAGTCATATAGTCATGTCTTGTTTCCTTATAATAGATATCAGAGAGCAAATTATAGACTTAAATGTAAACGATAGTTGCATAAGGACATGGAACAGAAGTCTATTATAAAAAGTGCTCTCCTGATTGCATTGCAAGTAGGGTGGGAAACAAAACCTTCACTCCTGCAGTAACACCATATGAAGGAGTAAAAGAATTCATGTGACCCAGTTTTGGAGAGTTTTCATAACGTAAATTACTCAGATTTTAAATTTTAAACCAGGAATGAAGCATTTATTTCCACTTCTCATATCTAATAAAGAAAATTACTTAATAGCAGCTGGGGATCTGTCATGGTCTTCATACCTTGTGCAAGAGACTCATGGTGGTTATACTGTTACAGCTTCACAGACCCCAACAGAATAAGCAAGTCAATGAGTAAATCATCCCTGAACACAGGATGAGGCAGTGCCAAACCAGTCTGAGTTGGGTTACTGAATCCAGAATGCTTTATCAAGCTGGGAGTCATGCTGAGGCATCTGCCCAGAGATGGGCAACCACTTTCTGCCCGATTTTTAAGTAGAACAGTATACAGTGAAGTATCTTTCTAGCAACATATACAGCATGATACATGTGACAAATTCTGCATTCTTATTAAAACTGTTCTGAACTGCCATTTTCAGCTTGCATTAACAGGCCCTCCCTGCTGAAAATTTTGTTAATATTGAAGCTGATTATACCAGCCTGATTCCTTAAGGCACTTGTCTGATCGTACAGAATAAACATATGTAACATAAAAATTATTTTCCATAGAATGCAAATGTGTGTTAAAAAATATTCAGGTCTTATTTCATTAAAAAAAAAAAGGTAAGAGTCTTTAGTGAATCCATTTCTAACAGGTCCTAAAAGACAATTAATGTTCAGAAAGGACCTTTCCATTTTGAAATGTAAAACTCCTACGCTCTGAAACTCTCTGCTCTACAGCTTTTTCCATTTCCCAGTGTCACTCATCACCCTATCAAGTAGCTGGAGGCGCTTTCTGTTTCTCCCCCTGGCCAAGCAGTGTTCATGCAGTGCTGCTACTTCACGATGTCTCTAGGATCATCTCCTTTACAAAACAAGATAAAAATTGCTCTTGACATCCCATCAGCTCTCACCTCTACTGCTGATCTATTCAACAACTGTAGGTCTACCTAAACCACATGAGGGAAGGCTGCTTCAGCATAAAGATTTCTGGAGTGCCCTGGGGTCTCCAACGCCCTAACAACCTCTGGCTGCACAACCATAACAACTAATCTTGGCCTTTTGTCTTCTGGCAGCATTTGAAGCTGCTATTGAAATTACTGCGTTTTTTCTCAGAATTCATTATATGTTTTTTTATACATGAAGTTACCCAATCATATCAAGCCTAACTAGCATTTTTCTCAAGACTAAATTTGCCAAAAACTTATAAGGCCAAAACCTAAATATCATCCACGTGGCTTGCCCAAGCCAGCAGACTTCCAGCCTCATTCTGAGGACACCAGTGACAGCTGCAGCTTTCCACAGACCTTCAGCATCTTCTGCCAGTGGAAATCCAATTCAACGTTTTCCATAGATTTTCTTTTTTGCAATGACACCTGTGCAGAACAGTTCTGGTGGGTATTCCCTGCAGTCCCAAACCTCTTACTGCTATTCACAAGCATTTCTGCAACACACACAACACAGGAGTCATTTCTAAGTACCATTTTAACACAAAAATCATACCTTCTATGAGGAAATAGCACACAGTTTGTGCATGTGAGCAGATATCTCAACATATTCTTTGGTTTCAGTCACATTCTTGTAAAACCTGAAGCATTTGGTGAAATAATCTTTCCTCAGCAGAAGAGTGATGACTGACCAAAGCCACACTGTACAGTTCACACTCGTGTGGTTTTGCTGAGCAGAGAGCAAATGGAAACAAGAAATTGCATAAAAAGGGTAATCTTAGAGATGGTGTTTTAATGTCCTGAAGTCTGACAATCACTTCTGCCAACTGAAGTACTCCGTGCTACACAGGATGTACTGAAGTGGTAAATGGTGGTTTATGCAGTGATTATCTCATGAAGTTCCCAATCCCAGCTTCAACATTACGGGCAGTATGACAAAAACCCCTCAGACTATAAGACATAGATAGCCAAAACCTTTGCCAGTCCCAGAAGAGAGATTGTGCATCTTAAAATATTTTTTAAGCAAAGCTAAAACATTTCAGCTTCCAAGTTCTGTTTTTTTTCTGCAAGACATTTAATCATTACCTGCTCATAAAACAGGATGAAAACAAAGTTTCTAAGGGGAGTGAAAGCACGTGGGGCTGCACAGAATCATTTCCTCTTGGGCTTCACCAGCTACTTCTGTGAGACATGCTAAGCAAGAATCAGAAGTAGAAAATGCTAAGCAGTGTTCCACTATGCAGAATTCAAAGTAGATTTTTAATAATATATACCCAAACCAATATACTTATCTTGCATTCCAATATTTTGTAAGTTGCCCCCAATATTATGAAAAATGTATGCTTTTCTACTACCTGAGATTTCTAGTTTTATTTGTTGAAGTCTTTCTAAAAATTATGAATTTGGAACATTTGACTTCTCTGAAGTTTAAAAATATTGTAATCTGATAATTAAATTTCAGTAAACCAAATACGTTTCTGAATATTCCTACCATTATGGAGGATCTCCCCTTTAGAAATTCAATCTGTAATTTGAATTGTACAATTACTACTCTATATACTATTACTACTATTATATATTCTCCTACTGAACAAGTGGGAAACACACATGGGGCACACATCCTACTCCACACTTGAAATTTGTTTTGAAATCTTTTTTTTTTTTTTAATTTTAATCAAGAAAACTACATTCATAAAGAGCAAATAGCCTGGGAAGTGCAAAGGTATCCTATGTTGCTTTTTCCTCTTGGATAAGATGCTTTTTTTTCCTCTTTCTTTTTTGGTTAGTTCCATCTGTGTTACAAAAAAATTTATAGAGTAAGCCAAGACAGCAGTATTTGGTCATCAACAGTCTTGCAAAACGAAGATGACTGATGTACCCAGGGCATAGCTCCCCTACCCATTCCTGTCATTGCAGTCAAGTGCTACCTTCAAAACCTGTCACTAAACTCCAGCGGCATAAGGGTCAATGCACTGAAGAAGCCTAAGGTGGGATGTCAGCATCCAAGCACCTACTCTGACTCAGGCTGGTACCACTCTCATAGTGCTACTTCAAGCCCATTTTTTGTGTATATAGTCTAATGCTGCCACAGCTGCTCATGTGAACACCACCATTAGTGGGTTTGCAAATTACAAACACTGTTTTTCCAGAATAACTTCCCTCATCTGCCGGATGCCAAACAATGAACTCTGCCCCACATTACAGAATATTCACCTTCATTAACTTTCATTATTTATGAGAGTAGAGCTACTCTGCAACTACCTCTTGCAGCACGTTCCCTAAAAATTCAGACATGGGCACTAGGAAACAGGTAAAACTTTCAGCTAAAGCATTTGTAGATTTAAAGGGGAAAAAAAAAAATCTAGAAAGCCCCCAAACAAATAGAAAAAGCCAGCATGGGCTTGGGATGCTTTAAAAATACACACCAGCTTCCTATCACTAAAATTACAGGTTTCTTCTTTAATTTCACTTACTTCTTTCTGCTACTACTCAAGTGTTAAAAAATTTCCTTCTTGCCCTGCTATTTCTCCCTTTTCTATACTTTCTCCAACGGCTTTTTCTTCTACAAATAGTTATATCTATTCACACGTAAATTCTTTCATTTTCCTAGTATTCAGACTCTACGTGTTCATCTTTCACTTTTCCATACCCCTGGGTCTGTACCAGCCTTTCTTGTCAAATTTTCCTTAAAGCCGTGCTGCTGCTGGAAAGAAGCTAAGAGAAATTAAGGAGCAAAATTACCTAAGTTGAGCATTTCTAAAAATGCTGTGCTTGTTAAGATCTAAGTAATGCAAAGGTAAATGCAAATGTGTCTTATTTACATGAACAGCAGGAAGAATTTATTAACATTAACATTCAAAAACATCTATCCGTCAACTGAAATAACTTACAATATCGCTTATCAGCTGAAATTACAACCAGAAGACTGAAAAAGATGTGGGACATGAATACAAGACAGACTTCAAAAAATCCAGTAAATTCTACCTGGAAGTGGGCCATTGTCCCATAACTTTTCTGCATCCTCAGTATTTCTTCTGCTCACTTAATTACATTCCAATCTCCAAATTTTGGCTAACACATTTACATATGCTTTGTACTTCAAAGGCTGACGTGCTTATTAGCATAGCCTAGTTCCTGTTACTTTTATAAATAACTACGAACAAAAATCACATTGATCCAGCTGCACTTGATTTCCATTCTCTATATTGGGAATTCTTCACATTCAAGCTCCCATGGAAATTTTTAGTCAGTTTGGTATAATCAATTTTTGATTATGTGTTATCAATTTTTGATTATGTGTTTCTACAGGGGAAAAAAAAAAGTTTTTCATTAGAAGAAGAAATTAATGTTGTTAGTGAAGTTACAAATGTTTGTGGGCTCAGTGGTAGTAAAATGCTGATGTCAAAACAAAGACACAAAGTGCTAAATAGAGATTTAGGGGATTAGGAAAGGACAGAATTTGATCTGATTTTTGAGTACTTTGGGAAAAAGACTTCATAGATAAAGACTTTATCTAAAAAGAGCTAAAGATTTCAATTTTACAGAGATTTTACAAATTTGAAAATGTATTTGAAAGTCTTCTTCATGTACCAAAACTTTTTTTGCAAGTAAGTATAATCTATGGTACACAAGTCAGGTAAAGTGCATATACGGGTTTGCTCAGTTCCAACTCACAGCAATATGTAGGGCCCCAAGGCAAAATTTTGGATGAGTACTATGGCCACTGAGAAGCTGCTCCATCAGACCTGTCAAAATGCCATTTAAAAAAAAAAACAGTGAGGATTTTATCAGGATTTTTCCTCCTCAGTCTATTCAGTCTATAGCCAGTCTTTCCTCTTCTTTGGCATAGAATCTTTCTTCTCAGAAATTAGTTGTGTTTCTTTTCCTGAAAGAGCACGCACTGAATGCTTTCTGATGGCATCACCACTTCCTGCCATTGCCCATAATGGGTCTTCAAAAGGGAGATTTTATCACTCTCCTTCAGGACAACCAGAACACCTCATGCTGAGAAGCAGGACAAAACAGGAGCTAGAATATTTTTCTCCTGGAGGGGACGGGATGAAATTAATTTTCCAGGTTTTCAGATTTTTCCCCATGACATGCATTTACACAAATTTCGGGTGTCTTTCCAGAACCGTCACCTAGTCAAGTCTTACTCAAGAGACATCATTCAATGACAGTTCACTGACAGTGCCCTTGTTTAAGAGGCAAGCATTAAGGACAGTGGACCGATGTGCCAGGGCCTTCTGTCATCTACAAGGACTCAGTACCTCATCAGCATCTCAGATTCTCAGTCTATTCTAACCAGCTGCAGCCCCAGAAAGTCCATTTGGATGAGGCTGATCCACTCAACAAATCAGGACAAGTTCTCCTCGGTAATGTACCCAACAAAGTCTGCGCAAAGCTGGGTGTTTTGACAAGAGTGCTTTCAACTTTCTTCTATCCAGAAAACAACCTGCAATTAATCATTAATTTTAATACCGCAGAACCTGGTCTGTATAAACCATGTATCCCATGTCAAAACAAGAACAAAGAGGAAGTTCCAGTTTCTTCATAGCTTCTACTGAGCGTGCAGTCACCACCAGCATCGTTATGGAAATGAATAACGCGTCCTTTTGGAAATGCATTGACAAGCATCTCTTTGAAGTGAACTCCAACCTCGGGATGACTAATGGCAATATGCCTGACATGTCGGTGTGCTAACCTGGTGAACGAGCCCGTCATCCTTGCATTTTCTTCTGTGCCATAGTCCCCTGTGCCCTGGCTTAAAACTGATGCTGTACTAATCAGCTGAGAAGACATAGCAAGGAGGAAAAAGGAATAAACTTCAAGTGTTCAGAAATTCACAGAATCACAGAATCACAGAATGTTAGAGGTTGGAAGGGACCTTAAAGATCATCTAGTCCAACCCCCCTGCCAGAGCAGGATCACCTACAGTAGAGCGCACAGGAACGCATCCAGGCGGGTTTTGAATGTCTCAAGAGAAGGAGATTCCACAACCTCCCTGGGCAGCCTGTTCCAGTGCTCTGTCACCCTCACAGTAAAAAAGTTTTTCCTCATATTTTTATGGAACCTCCTGTGTTCCAGCTTCCACCCATTGCCCCTTGTCTTGTCAGTGGACGCCGCTGAAAAGAGCCTGGCGCCATCTTCCTGACATTCCCCCTTGACATATTTATAAACATTAATGAGGTCACCCCTCAGCCTCCTCTTCTCCAAGCTAAAGAGATCCAGCTCCTTCAGCCACATTGCTCAAATGGCACCGCCTTTTCTACTAATCCTACTACAGAATTCAACAGAGAAAAAAAAGCCGTGTCTGGCATCCGCTTGTTACTAAAAACCAAAAAAAAAAAATCAAATCTCTCTGCTTTTTGAAGTGCAATGCAACATCTTATCATTCCTTTGCGTTTTTGAGCCCTGGCTTAATTTGCCAAGTTTTTTATCCTTCGGTGAATTTTCATATGTGAAATATTGCTTTCAGCAAATGTATGTTCTTGGTGCTCTAAGAGCACAATCAATATATGGGGAAAATGATACCTGAAAGACAACAAATGACTAAAGAGCCAAACACAAGAGGTAGCAGAAGTACTGATGAATACAATTTGCTTTTGCAATACATTAATTATATCAAACGAGATTTGTTTCCAAAATATACTTTTTCTATGGGAGAGCAAAACTGATTTTAGAAAACAAAAGTGTACAGTTCTTCACTTGACATTACTTATCCTGGAAACTAGCAAAAATATACCAAGGGGATGGACTGTTTATTCCTTGGCTGGTTTGCTGCTAACAGCACCAGATTCAATCAGAACACAAACTCAAATCAGTCTTAAGATACATGAATCCTTGTCATATTAGTATTTCCTACATTATAATTTACTCATCACTGCCTGTTAGTCAACTTCTAATTTATTAAGCACATGCTTATAAAAAAGATCATTCCATGGAAAAATCCCATCAAAAAGTTAATCTGTCAAAATGAGTAACACAGAAATAGCTGATATAGCTATCACAAACTTATCAGAAATATCAGGGGGAAGATTGCATTCAGCTGCATTTTGAAGAGAAATGCACTATAGATTTTACTATTACACTGCCAGATGCTCAGATTTCTTTCAACGGAGTTAAGTCGAATTACTTCTCAAAAAGTAGTTTTATATATGGTGAACCAAGCATTCCAGAAAACACCGTATTTTCTAAAAAGGTAGAGTTGGCTTTTTCCCCCTTCAAAAAGCAATCTATAAGTCAGGAAGTTTTTAAAAAATATATATTTTGTATATAATAGACAGAACATTATATTTGTAAACAGAGGTTTTAGTTCACAGGCTACCTTTTCAACTCTTTGTCTTGGGAAGCCCAATGTCCCTCAGTAACAAAGGTGTATTGGTACAGAACTCTCAGATTTTGCAGGTCAGTTAAAATTCTGTATTTGCAAAGGCTTTGATAACTTTCACTGAAATGTATGTGAAATATAGCACTACTTAAATTGCTAATTTGTATTGATGTTGAAATGACACTGGGCACATAAAAGAAATGTTTTGAGGTCAGACATTGTCGTCAGCACCCAGGTTGGACAGAAGGTCAGGTGCTGCCTGTGCCAGGTAGCTGGCTCCTCCACCACCACCGCCGCACGCCAAGATCCTGGCAATCCTTCCAGTCCCTGCTTCCCTTTGTCACGGAGGTTTTGGCTAAATATACACAGAGACATTTATCCAACCCTTCAAACACTTCCTCTTCAGATCAGTGCTTCACCGCGCACAAGGAAACGCTTCCAGTCACATCCTGCCCCTCTATGAACTCCACTGGCCGTTACCACTTCAAGCCTCTTTCAGCTGAAAAAAAGATGGTAAGAGCAATTTCATTTTCTGCAGTTAGCAGTTTGACTATGATTTCAGCCATAACATAGCTTATTTCTTTTAACCAAATGTAAAATTAGACTCGGTCTAAGACTACACTCCACCTACATCACCTGAGTGCTCAACGTTGAGGTCTGCCTGCTTTTCACGTTAAACACGCATCTCACCACAAGTGTGTTCCTACCAACCCAGCTAGAGATTTCCTTTACTCTGTGAAGCATGACTTTCACAGCTCCAATCTATGGACCACAGTTCAATTATCCTGCTTCAGATGAAGCTTTCATCTCAAAGCTCCTGCTTCTTGCTCTGTTCTGGGCTTTTTCCACACGAGACTGATACCATTACACAGTCAGCACCTTTCATTAGGGGCTCTCCATATACCTAGTAGATGCCTGTTCTGTCTCTAAATGACAACGAATTGCCTTCTTTGTGCAGGTCTGGACCTTCCTATGTCAAATAAATCTCAAGTTTGTCACCTGCTGTGAAGGACAGTTTAAAGCAAGGCCAGCTAGGCTTTAACACTACTGCACAAAGCATCAGATCTGAATGCAGGTCCACAAGCCCAGGTGGGATTCAGACACTCAGAAACAGCGTTAGAAAGGTTGTCTTAACTCCAGAAAAGCACTGCAACCAGCAGCTGGAAACTGTGCTTGGAGGCTGGAAGGTAGGAAAGAGTTCAAAGCAGGTAAGTTTGGGAACTGCTGACATAAAAGATGCATCACCTTGAACAGGTGCTAATAAAAGAAGGTCATGAGAACCGCAAGTATCGTCTTAGCATTTTTCAAAGATACTTCTCTACAGTTCTGTTTCTAAAAGTGACACATCAGACATGAAAGAGACTTGCTCACATTATGGAATACATTGCATCATGCTCAAATAAGCTCAGCGCAGTCAGAAAATTTCTTCACCAAGAAATGACCCAATTATAGGAAAGAAATTTAAACACCAGCTTTCCTTCCTATGACACTTAGTTTGTGAGAAGAACAAATTCTGATTATGCTTATATATCTCAAAGACAAGCTCGTAGCTAAATTCCAAGAGAGATAAATTTCACATCCCAACAAACATTCAACAGTTGAAATGGTGTCAATAAAATCACTTTTTATCCTACTTACTTACTTTCAATTTCTGAATGTTAGGGTACATGCAAAATTTGGCAGATACAGCCACACAACATGCTTATCTACACAAAAGCACAGTCCTCTTTAACTTAAGCCCCAGATCAGTTTAGAAATAAGACTTGGCACTTTATGGCAGTACTCTCTCTTCGTAAAAAAGTGGGCTGAACTCAGGCACCTCTTGAACAAACCTTGTCCAGATGAAACTCAGCCCAACGGTGGCCCCATGCCATTCCCATGGGTGAGGAACTAAACTGTTTCCAACAAGAACTCCTCATCCTATATCCTGCTGCACAATCCCAGCCCTGCAATAACCTCAGAGCATGGGACTGGCACAGACTGTGAGTCAAAGCACCCAAATAAAAGGTCACTTTTCAATCACCCACCACTCAGTGCCATCTGCTGGGTGGAAGAGCTTGCAGAGAGTCCACTTCACATCAAATGAATCCACAGTCTGCAACCTTTAAGGATTTGCATCTTCCTAAGGGCAAGCTATACTAAACTGCTCTGAAGGCATTTGGTCTCACTACTTTGAAATCATGGGAAAGCGTAGCCATTTATTGTGGTTCTAGAAAACATGAAATTGGTTTTTAGTACTAGAATTGCTTGCCAGCTAACAGGACATACCTCACTGAGAAATGTGAAGTTTGGATACTATTTTCTGACATTTCTGCTCAATCCTCCAGCTCAGATCTCTTAAAGGCATAGATGCTTTGGGATTGTTGCTCTTCCCTTTCACTATTTCTACTGAAGATTTATTGAGCCAGAGACCTCAGCAGAAAAGAACCTGGCTGGGATTCAGCTATGGATAATGTCTGGAGTGGAAAAGAAAGCATTTTAGAAACATACAAAATGCATAATATTGCATAGTAGTGCCAAGAAGTAGATTTAATCCTGAAGCCCTTAAGATGCCAGAGCTCAGTGATGCTGAATGCTATGGTCCCAATTAGTGAAAATCCTTATGCACAAGCTTTGTATTAAGTATCAGCGTAATCGGCTGAAGTTTATGACAAGTATGTTGCCTCAAACAAGCAAAACTTGTGCTGAATACAATAGGAGTTCTGTGTAAGGTGGAGAGGAAAGGCTACCTTGAATAAAAATCCAGTGTGTGAGGATAACACTGGGGCTGAATGACTAATCTCTCTTATTCACATAAACCTAATTTCCCTGTTCAGAAAATTCTGTCCCACCTTTTAAGGTGTTTTTAGTCTGGTGGATATAATAAAGTTAATATTCCATAAGATTTCAGGAGATGAGATGTAGAGCATTTAATTCCATTAGAGTTTTATCAAAAGAAGCTCCTTTCATTCAGTTAAGGATGAGAAAGAAAGCACTTCTAATCCAATGACTCTTCTAATTTTAGTAATGGAGACCTAATTTAATTTTAGATGTGTAGATAAAAGGATACTAAAGAATGAGACATATCAACGAAGGTGTTGTCACAAGTATTGTAAACAACTGTGTTTTCTCTTATCTGCCTTAAAGCTCTATGTGAAAAAGTCCTCACTGAAACTGGTTCCTTCAAGAGCAAGCAAATATGTAAAAATACAACGAAGCTCTGAGACATACTAATGATACACACTCATGCTCCTAAGTTTAAAGAATTTCAGAAGCAATTCCCTCATTTTTACTAACTCTTTAAAAGTGACTACTTGCAAAAACAGAGGAAAACCATAGTGCTGTCTATGGGATGAAATCCAGCCCCCATTTTCATTTTCTACATGTCCTGCTTGCAAGAGACCCCCTCCACCTACAACCACCATCCCAAGCTGACAATTTTTGATGCAAATTGGCTTCCTGCACACACATCCCCCAGAAAAAAAATCTTGCCAGCAGCTTGGCAGACACCCGTGGACACCGAATGGCAGCACTTGAGCTATCTGTGATGGTGACCAGCATCCCAGCTCTTGCACCGGCTGCTCATCGTGCCAGGCCCACATGGGTCGCTGCCTGAAGTGCCAAAGCCCTGGCGCCGTGACGCAGCTGAAGCTACAATCATCCAGCACTTTGCTGAAGTTGCACAACTGCTTTTCTAATCTAATGGGCAGCGCGAAGAGAGGGGCTGTGGATCGACGAAGGCTCGTCACCCCATGCAGGAGTGTGTGGGCATGGCGAGGGGCAGAGCTGGGAATAGTACCAAGCTGCTAGTGACACCAGTAATACATCACTCTGGTTGCTACACCACTTGTATTCATCAAATGTAAATGCGCTAAGAACGTACTAATTACTGCTTTCTCGAGATAATTTTTCCTGTTAATGTTAAAGTTTGCACAGTGGTTACTAGTAGCAGAAGCTGTCAAAACAGCAACAGCAGAAACAGGCAGTAGTAGCTTATCTGTGAATTTTTAGGCTAGTTATACCTATTTTATGCATTTATCTGAAAACTTGTACTATTTCACTGTCAAATGCTGCCTATTTGATACATCCAAAATATCCTAACAAATAACTTCCATTCTACATTTACACATTCTGTATCATAAAGAATATGCTAAGTAAGCACTCTCAGCATCCAGTCATTATCAAAGTATGGTCAACCCAGAAAGTTGTCAACAAGAATTCTCTTTCTTAAAATCAAGAGTAGATAACACAGAACCATGTGTATCTTCTAGCATAGCATTTATCAAAGAGCAGCAAAACAGAAACTTTTCTCCCAAATTAAACGACACCCTAGTAAACACAAATAGTTATTTGTGAGTATCCATGTACTTCAGATATATGTATTCCTACATATTACTTCAGAGCACTCATATAAAGTAAGAAATTTCCTCGTGGAAGTCATACAGCAACATAAAATCTGAGTTTGTAATGCATACTGTAGAGTTGACCAAAGCATGAATCAAAATTGTTAATTCAAAACTGTTTAGATACTTTTGAGAGCCAATAAGAGGGAAACAAGCAACTGGTGATACAATTAATTGTCCATATGTCGAATTTGAATTTTGAACCTATGATGTAAAATGATCTACTTCAAGAATTTTTCAAATATGCAGAAAAGAAAAATGGACTTCCAGCTT
The DNA here is from genome assembly GCA_020746105.1 of Trogon surrucura. Taxonomy (NCBI): domain Eukaryota; kingdom Metazoa; phylum Chordata; class Aves; order Trogoniformes; family Trogonidae; genus Trogon; species Trogon surrucura. Next base: position 12,102,296 of record CM036622.1, on the reverse strand, counting down.
CCCCTTAACTGCTGTTATTGAATGATTTTATACCGTTTTGCAAGCCTCCACTTACTCAAGCTTACTAACTACAGTCAATGGTGACTAATAAGGAAGGACTAATGAGCTTAATTCCCTCTTTCTTTTATTCTTTTAAACAAACAAAAGCCTATGCTTTCTCCCATCTTTTCAACAGCAGAAAAGGAGGGGAGCAGTGGCAGCTCAGGACCTGGGTAAGGACAGATGAGAGAGTGGCAGATGGAAATCTAATCCCTAGCAACCTTCTCCCACCCCAGCCTCCTTCCCCGTCCCTCTCCTATTAAGACCTTCCTGAAGTCGACAACCTGCCTCCACCACCTCCTCCCCTCCCACCCACCAAGGCCAGCCGAGTCTGGGACCTCAGGAAAGGACAGCAGAGGCAGAGGGACGGCGTAGCTGAACACGGAGATTTTGAAGAGGAGGGAGAGAGGGGAAAAGGCATCCAGGCAAGAGGGATAAAGTGAAAAGAGCTGGGAAAGGAGACGAGGATGGATGCTTCAAGTTCTGAGCAGACCAGGAGCTAGCAATGAGATTTTTGGCAGAATCGGGGAGCAAAAATGCACTTAACAGTGAAGTTGGCCAAATTACTTGGGAGTTTGGAAACAACCTGGTGCAGAGTTAGGCAACAAAAGTGATAGAGGCTAAATGACAGCAAAATGACCTCCAGCTCCACCAATCAAAACTTTTATTTCTGAAACACAGACTAGTACCTATTATGATTAATACCTTTTCATAATACTCTAAGAAAGCTGTCAGGATCCTGAAACATACAGCCTTGGGGAGGATGGGGAATAATTTCTGAAACTTCACCCCACGCAAGCATCTCTTTAAATGGCCCTAATTTACATAGACATTTGTTAATGTACATAAGGAATAATAGGAAGGAATAGCCAGAAAGCAAGTTCACTCCCCCTCTGTGGGCCATGGCTTCACTCCGCTTGTGTCTGTCAATACATCGGGCCTCATTTTCATCTAAAATTGGTGTCATGCTGCAAAACGTAGTCATTCACTTTGAGAACTGCAATTATTGCTGTGCTCACATGCAGCAAAGCACCATCTGGCCTGTTCACAATGCAGGCACAATGCAGGAAGAGTGAGAGCTGATGTAAATGGTTTTCCAGTAATACTGAATTCCTCCATAAAAAGCAAGTACACTTGGATTTCAATAATTACTCACAGAATGAAGCACTCTTAGATTTAAACGAATATTCAAAATTTTTGAATGAACCCTACTATCATCTTCTGTTACGCATCAGTCAATATTTCAGGAACCTGAAGAATCACTGAATATTGGAGTTTGTATCTATCTGGATGCATTTCTAAAATTTCTGGAGGAATACACGACTAGCATTCCCCTAGGCATACTTAGGTTATAAACGTATATTCCTAACTTTTTAGACAAAGCAACCTATGGTTTATTGAAACACATAAGAAAATAATGCTAATCCATGTGATTCTTCCAGTAAAAAAATACATATCTAGTAAATGCTTACCATTTTTTACAATGATTAGCATTTAAATATATGTGTTCTAATGCTCAAGGCAGTATTTCAGGGATAAAAACACTTAAAATGGATAGCCCACTACAGTCAGAGTGCATTGCTGAGCATATACTGAATTAAGGTGATCGCTCAGATGACGGTTCCTCCTCTGTCCTTCCCTCCCCTCCACTTCAGAAATACATGAGAACAATAGTGGTGTGATAACACTGGCAAAGGTGCACTAGTTTAGATACAGACTTCGACAAGGTTTACACCAGAGTTTAGGTGTGGATCAAGCAACTGCTTTGGCAGCAAGAGCAACCCAAGGTGCTAGCAAAGGCGGCAACTCCGAAAAACAGCTGCCATTTGCAGAAATCTCACATAATTATTTGTTACAAAAACATCATCACCTCTTGTGCTGAAATCTGGTAAAAATCACTGCTCTTGACAAAGCCTGATGCCTTCCCAACCAGAAACAAGAGAGAGATACTCCACGGATTTTGGATTTGTCCCAGATCAAAATGCAGGGAAACTTGGGAAAAGAAGTTTCAATTTGAGGCCAAAACTGATTATGATGCTTAGCAGAAAGCAAGTGGCAATTCACTTACCAAGCTGCCACATTTTAACACCTTGTTATAAAGAATTAAACTTGCAAATTTCATCATAACTTTGCTCTACACGTGAAAAAAAAATGGTAAGGACTACCAACCATAGGAGTGCTTTATCTAGGAAAATTTGTGTTCAAACTCAGATTCAGCTCATTTACCCCAAGCCATATGACATTGTTACAACATCATTGAATGCAGCTCTTTAAGAAATAAGCACCGTCTTTTAACAAGTGATGAACCCTCACATCAAATACCAGGGAACAGGAATGAGACCCCAGCTGTTAAAAAGCTGGAGCTAGAGGCTCAAGGGGAGATGAGAAAGCAGAGAGGGACCCCAGGAGTTCTGGCTGTGCCAGCCTTTCTTTGTCCACAGAGAAAACCCAGTTAATGACTATTAAATCACAATACATGCCAAGGTACTCTAAAAGATCTCATTTGATAGAGGAAAGCAGCCAGCATTAAACTGAGAACAAGTACAACAAGGAACAGACTGGGGAAATTAATAGGAAATTTAAAAAGACAGCGTATTATTTGTTTCCAGAAGCCCAGCATAAGATGTTGGATACAGCAGGCATGTCCACCATTGTTCAGATGATGTCTTTGTTATGAAAGTAATTTAAGTTTTTGTGTAGAATATGCAACCAGGACAGATAAATGAATTACATGTCACCCAACTGGATTGTCTGCAACTGGCAGTAACACAAAAATTAAGCTTGTACATATTATTTTCAAATATTTACACAAATACTTACACATATTAAAATGCATCCATTACAGTTATGAAGAGACATTGAAGGTCAGGAAAGTTATTTTAAAACCACTTAAAAAACATTGAAAAAATAGTACTTCTGGAACACTGGCAATACTTCTGCTAAATGTCAGTGTGTAATACTGACAGCAGAGTTTCTCATGTTTTGCAGCAAGAAGGCAGCCAGTGCATGCAGTCCGAAGGATGATTTACAAGCATGCTCGGTCATAACCATAAAAGGAGGAGAGGAAATCTGATGGCCAGAAATAGAACCACTGTAAATTAAATAGGAGAAAAAAAAAAAAAAAACAACAAAAAAACCCACCAGTCCTAACTGTCTGTCTGTGAAGGAAGGACCAAGTTACTTTATTTTGCTACCTTGGTCTACAAATTAAAGGCAACGACACCTGCCACCTCTTGGACAGTGCAGTGGAGAATCAATTCACATCCTGACGTGGTGCTTCAAACACGGTGTGCAAAACCTTGTCTCTGCTCAAGCCAATGGAACTTTTAATGATGACTTCAACCGTACCAGGATTTTATCTTTGCTATAAAAATGCTGGCTCTTATCATTTAAAAGAACTTTGAAGCCCTTATGCTTAGTATCAGTTACTTTTCCAAATCAAATTTGCTGAGTCTTTAAGTCAGGAAACAAGTGGAGATGTAGAAATCTCACTCCTTTCTTCCTGCCTTGCCTATCACTGCTGTGAGCAAAGGATCAGGATTTGACCCAAGCTGACAGTTTTGCTTTTTGTGTTAACAGAGAAGCATCTGGTTTGGTGTTACACAGCTAAGCTGTATCTTAACATTAGCATTAAGAGAAAACAGCAAAGAATTATCTATGAAAATGCACATAGAACTTAAAGGTTTTTAGACATAAAAGGTTAGCATTTCTATATTGCAATTTTTTTAGAATAGCTATTCTTCAATATCTGCCACAGAGAACTTATTAAAAACACATAAGGGAGACGGAATTAAAAAAATACAAGATCATCAAGAAATGTTTTGTGCTATCACTATTATCCCTTTTATTAGACAATCTCAAAATGCAAAAGAAATTGTCAATATTAACATTACGAATCCAAAAGCAAACATTCAGAAAAGCTGAAATTACAGACAAAACGCAAAGCAGTTCCCTGTATCAAACAGTGCTGCAAAATAACACTCTGCTGGCACTATTACCAGGAGATAAATTCATGCCAACATTGTGGCTTCTCCATATGTCGGTTAAGAAGACAGAAGTTGTTAGTGAAAACTTCCAGAGTGCTTTACAGAAACTAGGAAGAAAAAAAAAAGAAAGGAAAAATCCTAACTAATATACGCCAAATTCTTTTGGGGATAAATAATACTTCTCTGGAATATATTACATCATGCTCTGAGTGTATTTGCAAAGTTTAAAAGTTTACAAATGCATGCAAAACCAGTAACTGGGAGCTTCAATGCCTGTATTTTTCAGTCAAATGTATGTTACAAGGAAGAAGCAAAAGCACAGCTTTGTTGCAGGGGAAGAAGGCATGAGCCAACGTGTTAGCATCAGCCACCAGGTTCTGGTTTCATGTGTCCTCATCATGATCAAATGGTTATGCAGTCTTTCCCCTCCATGATATCAAGACCCTATCTGTTGTATTTTAATTTTTACAAATCTATGTTCTGTTATTTCAAGACGCTGCAACTAAAAGAAAGTCTAGACAGAAAAATGTGGCAGGTTCTACCTCCACCATTTAAGTCAAAGTAAACTCAAGTCTTAAAATGTAGCTGCTGTGTGATTGACTTTGATGCTAATCACAGCTGCTCACAAAACACCTGGAGTGAGAAGTGCCAAGTCCGTGTCTTCAGTTTGAAGGTGACGATAATGTCATCCTTTGGATTTGCACTGACCCGATCTCCCAGCACAGTGTGCAAAGTCCACATGGTGTCTGCAGTGGCTGCTTTTAAATAAAGCCATAAACCAGCTCACTAGATAGTTCATTTCATGACTCATTTTACACTGAAGGCATTGGTGCCAAGTTGCCCTTGGGGTGCTTGCAGCCCGCTCACCTACAAACTCCTTTGCAGCAGCGGATGCTTTGTAACTTCATCAAGCTGTTGATCTCACTCTGTGCTGCAAGGCTGTGGCAGCAGTTAACCCCCGAATTCTTCTTCTGGTGTATTTGAGGCAGTGAAGTGCCTTAATTCCCTGACTGACTAAATGCCTTCCATAAACATAAGGTATCAGCATCATCAATCAAACATAGTTACTTTATTATTGATAGGTTAAATCTCAAGATGAAAGCGAAAAATTCTGACTTGAAGTAGCAGCAAACTGAGGTTTCTCACTGTTTTAAATAATCACAGAGTTTATTAAGACTGTTATTATTTCATCCACAGACATACTTCCAAGTTCTAATGAATAATGCTTTTTTTTTTTAAACGTATGTAACTAATCAGACTGAAAAGAATCACATTCAGTCACTCCTACAGACACAATAAACCAGTTCTCACATCTCTAGAAAGTTGAGTTTTCACTTCGTACCGGTTCCAAAGTGACAGTCCCTGCTTTTCTCACCGGTGAATGAGACTTACTTTAACTCGTCACCTGACTACCACGCAACTTAATAGAGTTAAAGATCTCAAACATGAAGTTCCCATAGGTTTAATGAAATTCCACACCTAGACGGAGACTCAACAGGTTCAACACAACTGATGGTGTTGAGGGAAGAACCCCAGCGTGGACATCATTCTGCAGACAGACCGACATCCCTTCTGCTCGCCTGATGGGTACGCACACATTTCCTGACCAGTAAGTGCACATACAGCTAGAAACTAACAAAAGGACAAGGTAGCTTTTGGCCAACCAAGCCTCAAAATATAGAGGGTACTGCAACAGGGAGCTTACAGATCTGGGAGGAGGTGGAATAAACCAGGTAGGGCTGCAGAGAGTGATAGAGGAGATAATACGAGCACGCACAAGGGGAAGGCAGGTACGGAGAACATCTGAAGGGTTATCAGCTGGAGTGTCATGGAGATGTAACTGGGACCTGGTGCTGTGGCAGCGGATAGATGAGAGGACTCAGGATAAGGAGGGTTAAGATGCTCATCTGTTCACAGAATTCCTTATTTTAGACCCCATCGCCCAAGTTGTCCACCAGAAATTCCCCAGAAAGTGCTGTTAGGACTAAGTGGCTTCCATCCAAACCAAAGTCTATGCCTGTGTTATCCCAGGCAGTAAATAAAGACTGTAAGAATTGCTGGATAAAACACACAATTGAAATAGCTAATGGAAACAAAATAATCACAGGCTTTACTCTCATGATGAAGAATATCACACAACATTTAGCTGACCAGTTGAGACATGCTGTCACTTCATTTTGATGATGCAATCAGTTCTACACAGTTGATCCATGTACTATGTGGGGACCTGCTGATAAAAGTGATGTTCTGCAAAGGCAGAAATGTGTATCCATATGGAGCTCATTGCAAGAACAAGCCTCTCTTTACACCCCTGGTTGGATGTCTCACTTATTCTCATTATCTGTTATCGAGCATTTGCAGGGACCTAACATTCTGAACCACAGAGCCAATTCCACTTTTACTGCTCTCCAAAGCATTTCTACTGTTCCACCAAAGAGGTTCCAGAGATCTAACTATAAAGGACATTTACTCCCTGTTGAAAAGATTTAAAAGTTTGGGTTTTAAATTATTTTTCCAGAAGGTTTAAATTAGCATCTGTGCCATCCCTGAAATTCCCCACATGGCTATTTGATACATAATGAGTTGTTTCCCAAGATTTGATGTGACCAAAGCATTTCATGCAAATAAAGCTTTTGCATTTCTTATTTTATTATCACATCACTTAAGATCATCATGCATCTGAAAGTTTAAACTTTCAAGTTAGTGACAGATTAACAGAAAAGTTTGTAGATTGTGTTTAAGTTAGAGGAATCTGTTCCCTAAAATGACATGACTGATACTTTCTCTCCTTTTAAAGTTACTTTTAAAAGTAAAATACTTCATATATAAAAGGAGGTATTCACTCAGCATTTGAAATCTGCAGTTTAAAAATTCTCATGGTAAAATACATCCCCTTGTAGATGTTTTTGATGTAGAGCTGCTTAAGAGGACAGTTTAGGTTAAAAAAAAGAAAGCAAAACAATCAGAAAACTTTGAATTCAATGATTAATAATTAACTAGCTGCTAGTAATGGCTTTATTGAATTGGAAAGACAAACTGCCAGCTGCACAGAAACTCACAATATTTTAATAACTCGAGTCATATCAAATATCGAACCTGAAAATTGGCACTATTTCTCCAGGCAGAAAAGTTTTCTTGGCACTAGCCCAAGTTAATACAATAGGTCACAGAACATTGGTGTTTCCAGTCCACTGTTTCAAAGGAACAGGGAGAAGGGGGAAAAAAAAAAAAACAGACAGAAAAAAAAAATCAAGTCTTTTCATGTAGACAGCAAAACAGAACTTTACAATGTTCCTGTATGACTACACTTCTTCCCCCTTCCCTTTTTCTTTTAATCCTTTGGTGTTATAGGAGTTACTGCTACTTCTGTTTAATAATCACATTTCGTCTAGATAATTTTCTTCAGTTCCAGCTCACACACCTAATAAAACACACAATGTTTCAGAGTGTGCCAATATTGAAAGCACAAAGTAATGTTTTATCATATGGTTGACAATTACGTTTTAATACTGATGTCCGCAAGCAGTCCACGAAAATGTGCATCTAGACTTGCAACTCAGAATTTCATGGCTTCTCATCACTTGATAACAGATTCTCTTTAGGATCATTTTTGCTTTGTTTGTAGTACATAATATTGTCCTTTTTTCTCAGAAAGCTCCCAGTATGGTCAGCTGTATTAAAATTCAAAAAAATACCCAAAGATGCTCTATCAAAACCCAGGAATGGCTGAGCTACTAAGGAATTGGCAAAATCCACGTACAATTAATAGTATTAATATTATATGATAGGAATGACAGAGGCATCAAAAAGCTTTACAGTTATGAATGAAGAGGGTTGCTGTTTTGGTTTGGCCTGGCCAGATTTCAGCGGCGGGGGGGGAGCTGCAGGGTGGCTTCTACAAGAAGCTGCTAGAAGCTCCCCAAGATTGATAGAGCCAATGCCAGCTGGCTACAAGGAGGGACCCGCTGCTGGCCAAGGCTGAGCCTATCAGTAAGGTGATAGCAGAGGAACGCCTCTGTGAAAAACATATTTAAGAATGGGAAAAAGAACTGCGCCATAACAGCTGGCACAGAGATGGAGGAGTGAGAGTCTGTGCAGACACCAAGGTCAGTGAAGAAGGAGGGGGGGGGGGGCAGTATGAGCTCCAGGCGCCAGAGCAGAAGGAATCCCCCGGGTCTGTGGTGAAGACCATGGTGAAGCGGGTTGTCCCCCTGCAGTCCATGGGCGAGGTGCAGAGGTCCACCGAGGACTCCATGCTGTGTGGGTGGATGCCTGAAAGGGGACTGTAGCCCGTGGGAAGCCCATGTCAGAGCAAGTCGCTGCCGGAACCTGTAGCCCGTGGAAGAGGGAATGCCCACGCTGGAGCAGGTTGGCCGGTGGGACTTTTGGGATGCTGTGGGTGGCTCACGCTGGAGCAGTTTCCCCTGAAGGACTGTGCCTCAGACTCACGAGGGGTGGGCTGCCCCTCGTGAGGTGTCTCACATTGGGCAGTTTGTGATGAATTGCCCTTCGTGGGACGACTCACGCGGAGAAGAGAGCGTGAAGCTTGTCTCCCGTGACAGGGACCCCACAATGGCCCTGGGGAAGAGTGAAGAGTCCTCCCCCGGAGTGAAGAAGCGGTGGAACCAATGTCGGATGAACTGACCTCAGCCCCCATTCCCTGTCCCCCTGCGCCGCTCGGGTGGAGGAGGTGGAGAAACCGGGATTGATGTTAAGCCCGGGAAGAAGGGAGGGATGGGGGGAAGGTGTTCTGTTTAAGATTTGTTTGCTCTTTCTTACTTCTCACTACTCCTCTCTGATTAGTTCTTTTAATAAATGTACCTAATTTCCCCAAAACTGAGTCTGTTTTGCCCGGGACGGTAAATGAGGATGATCTCCCTGTCCTTATCTCAAACCCTGAACCCTTGGAAATATTTTCTCCCCCTGTTCAGCAGTGAAGTGGGGAGTGAGTGAGCGGCTGTGTGGGTACCTGGCGGCTGGCCAGGGTCAACCCACGACAGTCGCACAGGGAGGAACTGAAGGGAAAAGCATGGGCACTTTGGAAAGCATCCTAACAGCAAAGCTGTAAGAAGTGATCAACATGCCATCGACCCAAGGAGAAAGAAAAATCAGGGTTTGAGTGATAAACCTCACACAGGTTTTGGGTGATACATACCAGGATAAGGAGAAGTGAACCTTGTCAAGTGAATGCTAGAATGAGATTTCTGCCGTTCGCTGTCAGCCCCGTTTCTGAAGCAGTGCCGGCTGCCAGCTCACAGAAGGACGACGCGAGTGCCAGAGCTGCGCAGGGATGGGGAGCAGGCTGGGACACCCCCATCTCTGGCAGCAACAAAGCCAATCAGTCTGTTCAGACTGCCTTCTGGATCTTCACCCTGCAACTTCGCTCTAAGTCGGGCTTAAAAAAAACCCTTCCTGTGTTTTCCTACACATCTTCCTCTAGCACTGAGGATTGCCATCAGCAGAGTGCAAACGGTGAGCAAGGGTGCAGGGTTTGCCAAGGCAGCGGGGAACAGCACAAAACAGGGCAGGTGCACTCTGGGGGAATGTGCTCCCCTGGGGAGATGCCTCAGGAAAGGGAGAGGTGGGATAACATCAACCCAGTCAGATGAAAGCCTCTGGGGTGGTGCTTCTGGGTCCTGCACTCGGGTCATAGCAACTCCAGGTAGCGCTACAGGCTGGGAGAAGAGTGTCGGAAAGCTGTCTGGTGGAAAAGGACCTGGGGGTGTTGATGGGCAGCCGGCTGAACACGAGCCAGCAGTGTGCCCAGGTGGCCAAGAAGGCCAAAAGCATCCTGGCCTGTATCAGGAATAGTGTGGCCAGCAGGAGAAGGCAGGGATTGTTCCCCTGTACTCAGTATGTCCAGAGCGTGTCCAGAGAAGGGCAGAAAAGCTGGTGAAGGGTCTCAAGAATAAGTCTTACAAGGAGCAGCTGAGGGAACTGGGGTTGTTCAGCTTGAAGAAAAGGACGCTGAGGGGAGACCTTATAACTTTCTACAACTACCTGAAAGGAGGTTGCAGTGAGGTGGTGGTCGGTCTCTTCTACCAAGCAACAAGCAATAAGACATGAGAAAATGACCTCCGGTTGCACCAAGGGAGGTTTAGACTGAACATTAGGAAAAAATTCTTCATCTAAAGGGCTGTCAACCACTAGAACAGGCTGCCCAGGGAAGGGGTTGAGTTATCCCTGAAGGTATTTAAAAGATATGTAGATGTGGTGCTTAGGGACATGGTTTAGTTGTGGACTTGACATTGCTAGGTTAACAGACTCTGATCTTAAAGGTCTTTTCCATCCTAGATGACTATGATTCTATTGCTTCAGGAATAGACCTCCCTAGATAACAGGAACACATTTCAGTATAAGCACTTCCTCACTCAGTTAACACAGAGCCGCTCATGTTACAATTGTATTAAAAATGTTAATAAACTATAAATAAAAAACCTGAAGCCCAGTGAGGACTTAGGCACGTACTCTGTACATGCTCATGCCATGGGCAAACTGAAATCAAGTATAACCAGCCAAAAAGAGATGATTCTCAGAGACGGGTATTTCCAGTTCAGTCTCTGCATTCTACTCACGCAGCTGAATTATTCTCTTGCAAGTTCTAAAAATAAATTCACTTTCAGATAAAGCTCAGTGTTGTAAATTTCAGACACACAGAGGAAGGTTCAGAAAGATGGCATGGAAAGTATTATCATAAAAAGAGCTCATGTTTGAAGTTTAAAGAAAAAAGTTCACAGAGCATGTGCTTCTTGCCTGGAATAGGTCAGATCAAGATTAATGGCTGAGTAATGTGACAGCTTTTTAAATTTTTTTAATTTTTTTTTTTAAATTTAAACAAACTGCATCATTTTGGTTTAAAGAAAGAATGTCTACTCTTTGTTTCATCTTTTCTGAAGGTTGTTTACCTTCTCCTATCACAATATTTAAAAATTACTAATGCTGCTCAGTTTTTCTTCCCTTTGAGAAGCAGTGTCAGTGATGTTCGATTATGCAATCCAATCGCTTCTGTGTTTTCCGATTCTTTATACAGTTTTTTTCCGTAAAAACAATACCACAGTTCAGTGGCAGAACTTTACTAAGCTTGTTTAGACACATCAATCCACACTTACTAAGACCCTTCATTAACGTTTACTGACTCCTGAGTTGGATCAGTCAGCCATGACAAAGACACAAACTTTTAGTGGAGTACTCCAGAGTCTTCCAGCTGTAAAGTTCACCTACTTTGGCTCCAAAAAACATGTCTAACTGTGCAAGTTGTTCGCTAAACCAGCTCGTTCCCAATTCCAAACTTGAGTACTTCAAAACTGACACCTCACTTCCCAGATTTCTTGGGTGCAAAGGCAGCTTGGCTGATCCTCCAGCAGCTGCACATGCTGGAGACAGCAGAGTTACAACTGAAGGGACAGATTCTGTGAGCTTAGAGCATGATAAAAACAAACAAAACCCAGTTTCGATTGTTTAGGTTCTACATTCAGAATTACTTTTCCTGTCAGGAATGATTATCTGTTCCCTATCTACCATGAACAGACACATGTGCTTACACATTCACACATAATTTTTACAGTTTGGACATTTTTAATGGCTTTGTAACTGTAGGCAGTGTTGACACACATACCAGGAAATTTTGACAGGACAGATAAAACCTTTGAAATCTGATTTTTAAGTCACCCTGGAGGATACATTAAATCTTGCTAAAAGGTAGCTAGCTAAATGGGGAAGAAGCTAAGAGAGTTAAATCTTTAAGGCAGTATGGTAAACAGAGATATCACACCAGAGGCTAAGAGCAAATACACGCCACATGGCAAAAAAAGATTTGAGAAAGTGGAAGAGGAAGCCAGTGTAGCTGAACAGCAGGGTGTGAGAGGTTATGAGAAGCAAAAAAGCATTGTTCTGAAAGCTGGAGTCGTGTCCAAACGAAGGAAATAGAAAGACTCATGAGCTATTGCAGGTTAAATGGGAAAATAATAACAACTTAAGAAAAATCCAAAGCAATCTCAAACCACAATAAGGCAAGCCAAAAGACAGCTTGAGAAACGAGTAGCAGAAGACATAAGAATTAACAACCCCTTTTGCATGTCCGAATGCAAAGCCTGCCAGTCTTGCCAAGAGAGATAAAAGCAGTGCTTACAGCAGAAAATAGTCAAGTATTTTGAGCTCTGCGTATAAACAACCTAGAGCCTGGAGAAGGGGCCCATCAGAACATTTCTTTTTGAGAGACTGGTTGGATCATCCATTTCAAACAGAGGTTTCAGCAGAACGAACATATGGACAGAAAAAAATTGTACAGATCAGATGGTACTTAGGAAAGCGTTCTTACGGAACTCGTGGATGTGACGGCAGTGTGACTGTCCCTTTTATAATTGCCTCAGTGTCAGAGGATTGCAAAATGACTAACATCATGCCAATTTTATAAAAGGCACCAAGGGAAAGCAAAAGAATTTTAGGTAGCCTGACTTCTGCACTGAGCAAACTGATAGAAACTATTAAAAAGAATAACACTACCAGACACATGAGTAGTATGATCTATCAAGGCAAATCAATATAGCTCTTGTAAAAGCTTGAAAAGATCATGAATGAAAAAGAAAAGCAAATATTCAGGAATAGAGGACAAAATGGGAACGCCTTAATTCCAGTGCAGTAAATTTAAGATGCATCCATCCCTTGATAACTGTTTTAATTTCTGATCCATTTTTACAAGATTACATTAGGATTTGAAAAGAGTAATAGAAGACAATGTGGACAACTAAAGATAGGCAGGCTATTCCATGCAAGGATGGGTCAAGTACCTAGTGACTCTCCAGGCTGGAAAAGAGTTGACAGTGTCAGTATGCTGAAGGGCTCTGTGTCACTGAAGACTTCACGTGTATAAAAAAACCCCAATTTTCCATTTTTTTACTGTTTTTTTCCAGTAAGAGAGGTAGGGTGTATGAAATGAAACTAGACAGGTTTAAAAGAAAGCAAAAAAGGTATCTTTTTGCATAACATGTTGAAACTCCAGAGCTCTTTGACAAAAGATGCTCCAAGCTTACACTGGTTCATAGAACAACTAACCAAATTCATGAAATGAAATGTAAGAACACGATACATCTATTAAACTTAAGAATCCAGACCTTTGTCTCAGGAAATTGCCAAGACACAGATTTCTGGATGCCAGCAGAAGATTCTGCAGAAGTTTACTCTGCATGTTTGCCCTGTTCTTACACTCTGTCCTCAACATTTTCTGCTGCCCACAGGTGGGAAGAACACGAGGCAGTAGCTGAGCCTGTGGCAAACACTGCACAGCTCTTCCTATGCAAACGTGATCTAAGCACCACCCTGGGTGCTGTGCTTTAGCCAGCTGCACAGCACAGGCAAACATCTTGCAAGTGACAGAGGACAGGGAAAACAGTGGCCACAAAGTCATCTTAAAGGAATGTTGTTCGTTCCCCCTTCGTGTTTCTCAGCTCACCTACTTTCTGCTGTATTTATTCTACTACTTCCAAAGGCAGGGAAAGAAGGATCAGCATGAGTGTGGCATTTTGAGAAAGTGATGCTATGGGTTAGCGGCAGCCTGCTCATACTCTGTACCATTGTAAGGCTGATTTTTATTTTCTTCTTAATAAGGCTGTCCAAAGAAAAATCACCCCTGATGATGTAAATCGGAGAGAGCGACTACTTGGTAACATCTCCATTTCTATTCTCATTTGTAGTCATGGGACCTCCACACTGCTCTGACAACTCAGGCATTCCTGGAACTTCACTTCTCTTGACAAAATTTAAAGCCAGACTCTCTAGTGGTGCAATGTGGCGGAATTTCCCCCGAGGTCTGGTTCCTTAGGATCACAAATTATGAACACTGGTGTGTTTACTGGGCAGAAGCGCCATTTGGGCAGGAGCAGTGGGGATGAGATGAAGACAGACTGGCCTAAAATTTGTTTTGGTTTCAAGTAATAACCTCACTGCAAAACTCTTTTTTTCTCAATACTTCAGAAAGCTGGTCCAGACCTAAAGGTGAGTTTCTCTTTCTTTCTTAGACCTCCCTCAAATGAGAGCTGGCATCTCCCATTACATGGACTGCAGGCTCCAATAAATCACAGGATTCAGTAAACTGAACCAACTACCGAGTCTTACCCACAAGATCATATTTCTTTAAGTTTGTCACAACCTGGCAGGTAATGAAAGAAAATGCCCTTGCTCATGTGCTTATGGAAGCCTTAGATATACACAAAATCCTGAGGTCATTCCTGCCTGACATCACACAATCAGACTCAGTATCTGCAAGCAAGATAAGTATATTCATAGTGGGGAAAAAGTCTGTTTAAATAAAATATGCAAATGCTTTCAGGCTTGCACGTCTTTGAGACTTAGAAAGGTTTTGTGCGCCCACGATGTTTCTCCTTTCAAGGGTAGTAGGGGACACGTCCAAATCGTTACCTCAGCAGCTGCTACTCCAAATGGTACTCAACAGCCTCAGAAATGAACAGCATCAACTTCTTTAAGTACATATCGGTGAATAAATCTGTTCTGAAATGTTTACTAGGGAACAGCCTGATCACTGAAGATGGGGAAAGGTGGTATCAGACAAAGTAATTGCCAGAACACAAATCCAGGATAACACTGTTCACATCATTGATGTTATCTTTAGTTTCTTAACTGCTTTAAGCATAACTCCACCAAACCCCAAGTCTGAGCATAGCAAAGCTTTACATTTGGAAGGAAAGAGTATATACAAGAAAGGCGGGAAAAATTCTACTGAATCAAACTCTGTCCTAAACCAGTTTTATAATGAGAACCAAAAATGTGTAAGACAGATTTGTGACACACTAAGGGAAAAAAAAAAAGTCCTAAATAGATCCTTTGTATGGGCCAAAAGTCCCAGTGAGGTCCAAGGGGGGACACTCAATTCATTCTCTAATGAAATGAGAATGTTTCTTGAAAAATCTTCTATTTTTACTCCATACTGGTTTTACTTTTAGTCCCTGGTAGTAGCTCAGCGGCTCCATTTTTCTACACAGTCTCTTCCCAGTTACAAAACAGGTGCTGTGAGGATTAGTTAAGTATTTACAGAATGAGGAAAGAAGTTTCTTTTTGGAAAAATCCTGCTATTACTAAGCTCTTTATTACATATTCTAGTATATCTGGTACTTTTGAAGTTACATACTTACAAACCCTAGACAGTGTAGTTTCTTTCTACAAAACATCCCATTCAGACAAATTTGTGTACACTTACGTTTTCTAGACACTAGGGATGTTTTCAATCAATACACTACTGCCAGGAGTCAGTGTGCAGTTCTCTAAAGCAGCTTAAAAAGGTGAAGCTGAAAGCCTTTTCCTGTAAAGCGAAAGTAAATTATACTACTCAATTACACTTATAATCATTTTATATTGAGGTTTTTTTTCTTTAATTTTTAAAAAGTCTATTTTGTTAAGCTTATTATGCATATTGATAAGATGGATCGATTTTTTAAAAAAAAAAAATCAACCTGAACCAGACCCCCTCTGATTTTCACAATTTAGGCTTCAGTTCTTGCCAGTAACTGTGAATAATATAAATTTTAAATTACCGTCTTCAGCGAATATATTTATTACTGTCATATCTGAGCAAGAGGAAGCAATTGCAATACCAAGTGATGACACATACTCATCAAACCAAAAGAGATCAAAGGATCTGAAACAAATAGAAGACAGAAAAAGCTTTCATGAGCCAAAGCCCTCTGCAGCAATTCTTTAAAGACAATGTGCCTCCTCCTTCTTAGTTAACAAAATTAAAAAAGAAACAGCTCATGGGGGGCGGGGGGAGAATTCCTGATATTTTCCCAAACATTCTTGTTTCTGTTATTTTCTTAAACATACACACACATTTTGATACATGTAATTAATAACAGCGTGCCAATTCACCGTTCTGACTGTAATTTACACCCACTACCCTCATGCTTCCAGAATTCTTCAGATTATGAGATTTCTGGGCCCCAAACTGTTATTTATTCTACACTTATACAGATACCAACCTCCCTGTGGCCTTTCCACACAATCTCTGTATAAACGTATGTCAGCATATATGAAACAATAGTAATTATAATATCCTGTTCAACAACATTCAGGAAAGTAGACCTCTGATCCTGACCTCGTCTCTTACCTGCATAATATGAATGCTTCTACCTAATAATGGTCTGTTCTGTGTAGCAAAGCTTTACTCTGAAATAAGTATCTTGAGATCATTTTATCGTTTTACAGTTTAACCATCATGTGATCAGCTCCTGTGCTAAACAGCACAAGATTAAATAAAAGAAAAAAAAAATCTTGAAAATGTCAGGTGCAGGTTTAAGTTTCTGATGTCAAGAATGCATTATGTCTCTGAAAAAAAAGGAGCAATGAGCTTTCAAGAATACATTGAGCAGAAAGGAAAAGAGAAGCTTAGCGTTGCTCGACAAATGAGTATAATTGATGCTATATTTCTACACCTCTCAAGTCAATAATCTACATTTACTATAACTTAACTGGGCAGTGTTCAGGAATAGCTGTTCAGAGTACCTCTTCCATAATATTTCCATGACTGAACATTGTTTTTCATTAAAGCTCTTAAGATCTTTTTTTTTGAAACTACTTTTATATGCAAACAAGCCCATATATAACCTGTACACATCTGCCAAATTTTCTAGTTCTAGAAGAAATCACACAGTATGTGCTCATTTCTTAAAATCGCCTGTACTTCAGTACTTAAAGATGTATTGTTACATTGATCATTACAAATAATTCAGTTAACTTTTTGGTTTTATGGTAAAACTTCTCTTTTTTTCAGATTTATTTTTAAAATCAATGTTATAAAGCAATTTAATGGATTTCAGAGAAGAATTTCTTGGTTTTGTTTTTTGGACCTTACTGAATGAACTAATCCATCCCTTCTGAAAGCAAGTAACACAACTCTTTAGCAATACACAGTACCAGTATACAGCAATGCTACCCAACCGCGTGCCCAGAAAACCTCATCGGTTTATATTCACAATACTTTTTCAAATTGCAAGAGAAATCACCCAGCCTGCAACCCGGAAAGCCACCACAGTGGCGACTCCAGGCGCTGCATCAATGGAAACGCAGCTCTTGCAGAGTTCCATAAAAACCCAAAACCTCCTATCCTAGAAATCATACCGTACCATGTGTGTACTTAAAATGTTACCACAGCATAGGGTGCTTCTTCACTTGGGCAGTCAAATCGGAGGAAAGAAGGTTATTATCTAATTTTTCAGGGCCAGCAGCGGATGCTTTCAGACGTGCCTTAGAGTTCCCCTGCTCGCGCTCGCCTTCAGAAACACCAGATGAGGCCTCACCCCAGCATTCAACATTTTGTATCAGACCTAGTACTTTTCTCTGCCACATGCTTAGACATGTCTACTATCAAAATGGCCTTAGGTCCTACACCAAAAACCTATAAAATTTTCCCTCTGCTAAACAACATGGTCTGATACAGCAATTTGCTTTCCAAAGAGAGTTCAAAAGCCTGTACTCTTCTCTCTGTACAACCTAAATATAAACATCTCTTATTCTTGTCTACAGAATTTCATAAACTCTTACCAATCTGACATCTACTTACCTCCATCCTCCAGCGCACCCATTTTATTTCTCAATGGTTTACCAATTTAACACTGGTTTTAGTGTCATAATGGAAGAGGAGGAAAAAAAAAAAAAAAATCACACCTGTCAATCACTATTTCTGTAGCTTTAATTTGTCTTCAGGCATCAAGAACTCACTCAAGAACACTCAAGTTTCATCCACAGCAGCCAGTTCTATTTAGATCATTATTTACTGTTACTCTCTAAACTTAAAAAAAAATTTCCAACATACACTGATATGTTAGACACAAAGGAACATGAGGAAGCTATAATTGAAATTTGTCTTCCCATTTTCATTAAGACATCAAAGTGTTCAATATTCTTGCAGTAAATAAATTCATCAACACAAAACAATCTAACTACATGCTTCAGATTACAAAATAAAACAAATACTGAGCTATCACAGCATGATGCTAAAAGCTGTCCATCATCTTGGTTTGCCTGGCAGGAGATCAGGAGTTATGGAGAGTACGCTCTCTCAAGAAGCAGGTATTTACAAAAATTATGTATAATTTAAGTCCTGTACATAATCCTTCAGAATTCATCACCAGTGAATTGACATCTTCTCTCTATATATATATATATATGATGTAAATGAATATTAATTATGTTATGTACCAATACTTCGAGGAGGGGAGGTTTACTATGTAGCCTATAATAATTTGCCCTCATCATAACAGCAGATGCTGCTTTAATGGAAACGGCATAAAAATACTCAGAGAAGCAACCACCCAGTCCTGCAGGCTGCTGATTTACTACCTCAATGCAGTGGGAACAGAAGGTACCAAGCAGCTTGAAGGGTCAGAACTTAATACCTTGTGCTTATAAAGGCTTTTTCATTTAAAAACCAAAATCTTTTGCAAAAAATTAATTCAGCTTTATGACACTTGTGTGCACTACAGAAATCGGATTACAACATTCGGGTTTTTTGTCATGCCCTAAACCTTGGAACTCTGAGGAACCTTACGTGAAAAACTCTGCCCTAGCTCTTAAAAGTTTATTAACTGATAGCCTTAATATTGGAATGAAAAAGAATGAAATGTGGGTGAAGATCCAGGTAGATCATATATTCATAAAGCAAAGGAAAAGAAGGAAAAAGCTTATCCATCAAAGGAAGAAAGTGTTTGAGACAAATCTATATGCTGTCCTATACAGCACTCTATTAATAAGATTTGCCTATCAGGTCTCCTTGCAACATAAATGTGGGTTTTGGTTTTAACCTGCAACACAGAATGTCAATCCCATATGTCAAACCACCCCATATTTTTCCACTTTTTTAGGAGCTCTTGCCTATAGAAAGCAGAATCTAGAAGTCACACCATGCTGACTCAGCAGTAACTCTACCAGCTACACACCTAAGAACGGCAATGACGGGTCAGATGGGTAGATTATCTCCCCAGTGACTATCAATGGATACCTAAAGTGTAAAAGGATGCAGCAGGCATAGCGTGTATATATTTCACCAGTTTCCCAGCCTATATACAGCTCAGGGACTTCAGACAGAGGTAGACAGCTCTTTCTCCTGTAAAGTTATCTAGAAGTGCCAACAACCTGTGTTAGCCACTAGCATCCCTAATTTTCCATATCAAAGAGGTCCACAGCTTCTATGTGTCTTTGTGCCAGGAAGTACCTAACCCTGAGCTCCTGACCAGGGTAGGACATGGTTCACTATTAAGCTACACACAATATAACTGCTTCAAAACAGGAGACACAAGGGGCGGCACTGTCTCTGGGGCCACAGCACTGCGTAAGATGAAGAAATAGTACAGCGCTACGTGCGCACACAAATGCCTTTAAGAGCAATCACACAGATGCCTTGGAAAAGCTGAAAATGGAGGATCTGTTGGGGTCTCTCATGATCCCCTCATCCTCTCCTCTGTCCTCTGGGGCATTCTGATTCAGCTTATCAGGGAATTCAGGCCGAATCAGTGCAGCTTCATGCAGTAAAAAAAAAAATAAAAAAATCTTACAACAGATCCTCCATGACTTTTGATGTCAAACTTAAGGCTGAAAGAGCTGTCAGACTTCCTTTGCTTTTGAACTCAACGCAGGCCCTCTGGCACCCTGCACGTTGCTGGAGCAAGAGAACCACCTTCTCCCTGAACCTTCTGCTGGCCTTTGCAGCGGCTGTGCCCGGTACGCCAGCACAGGATGCGTGCTTGCCATTTTTCTTCCTTGCCGTAACACGAAGCCAAACATTTAACCAATTGATCTGTCAGGATAAGACAAATTTTTAGCAATCAAACATCTGCTCAACAAGCTGAACCTCATTTACAAACCAAGGTCTTCATCTCTTCTAACATGCAGTTCTCTTCTCTGAAGAAATAAAAAGCGTAACACCACAAATGCACTTCATAACATGTTGGTTTTCTGAAAAAGCTACAAGTTATGTTTAAACAGCCAACAAGAAGGTGAGAAGGAAGGAGAGGAATAGCTACATGACAAGCTTGTGAGAAGAAACTGAGAAATGTGTCTTGACACACAGGTCGCAGCAGGTGACATGTGATTTACTGATGATAAGAAAGGGCCCACCTAGTACTTGCCACACTGTCAGTAATAATACCAGAGCGGAGACACCCTGTCTTGGGGGAATCAGACTGCCTGATAAAGATATCCTCAGAACAGATGTCTTATTTACTGAACTAATTCTTTTGTGATGACCTTGATCAATAATACCAGAAGCAAAGCATGCAACACTTGCACATTCTTCTGAATTTTAAAAACCCTTTAACCTCTCCTTACCTCACCAAACACATCAGCCTGTGCTGTCAAGTTTCAACCTATTCATCAGCAAACTTTAAAGCACGTTAGTGTTATACAGACACTATTGCAACATCAGTTTCCTTCTACCAGGATACAACTCACCCTCCAGCCCTGGGATTTGGATTATTGCTGAGTAAAATAGGGTGATGAAACTATTATTGCTGAATTGCGCATGATTCATAGCTGGTAATAACCACCTCCAAATGTAAAATTCAAATTTTACATTCTCATAATCAAAGGTCAGAAAAAGACAGCAAGAATGGGTCATTATTCATAGCTGTTAAAACTATACATTTACACTAGCTACTGTATATAATTCTTAGACAAACTGTGACTACATCTTTAAAGAACGTGAAATATACAGAACTGCAGATTTATAGCTTCTTGTATAAATCCTGCTACATCTCCTTGCAACAAAAGCTTTTTCATACAATATTAATACGCCATTCCTTAACACAGAGTTCTCCAAATATTTAATCTCCTAAGTATCTCCTCCTTTTGTAGAAGAGAAGAACAAGCGACAACAGACTGGCTCCCCAGCATGGGAACGCCTTCTGCCAGCACTCAATGTTGTAAGCGAGGCGAAATCCAGCCATGGCTGCCCTTTAGCCAAACGTATGCATACAAACAAAACAACTTTAAAAAAAAAAATAAACCCACATTTCTTTGTCTAAAACACCAGATTGAAGAATCACCTATGAACCGTAACAGTCAAATTATTATAATCTGAAACATGTAAAACATTATGGGCACAGGCACACGAGAGGACTGCGTATAACACTCACTAATCTACAACTGCTCAGCTTTCAGCATAACCAAGCCTCCTCAGAACCATCAAGCAGAAGGCAAGCACTCGTCCAGCAAACTGGTATCCAAAAAGGTCATCATCGTGACAGCATGAAAGACTGTTCGCCTGATCCTCCACATATGTCTTTGAGACAAGGAGATCAGGAGGAAGAATAAGACCTTTTTCTTTACAGAGTACCAATATGAGCTCAACTGTGAAGCAGACAACGTATTGTGGTGGTTTCCAAGCTATTTTATTCTCAGTAATCACAGCCTACACACAAGATAACTGTTGAATCAATCACCACATCAGAAAGGGGTACTTTGGCATTTTTCCCTTTTGGATTTTTATTATTTTTAATAAGAATGGCAAGTTCTTTGTAAACATCAAACACAAAAGACTTCTGCTTTAATTTAGAGCAAGAACACCCTGGCCAGCTGAAGTTTGGCTTGATGAACAGAAATAAAAAGAATTCTTATTGCCCTTTTAAAAATCAAAAGTAGCACCTTATCAGCATAATGGCAGCATTATTCAAATAGCTTTCATGTGCCATTTTAACGATACTATTTCTATTAAATCATTGAGAATAAACATCTATTTTCATTTACTAATCTTTTTCCCAATTAGAATTTCTCTGAATTTGTGTACAATAGTAATTTCATTTCTTCTCACTTGCTTGCATCTTAATTAAAATCAGCATATGTTGACTTTCATTTTTACAATATATCTGCCTATTTCACATCACAGCACCTTCATGACCCCCAGAGAGTCATGAGCCTTTAATATTTTATTTTGACCTTGTTAAGTTACTGGAACCATCAAAGATTTTTCTTCTTCCCTTGGTAAGCATTTTTTTTATCCTTCTCAAAATACAGAGTGTGTGTGAAAACATGTAGTTGAGAACTATGCTGCTTTTAAACAACATATCTCTGTTCATTTATTTAAAAAATCAATTTGTTGCCTTTCAATTTATTAGAAGTATTAGCTTATGAACTATAAACTTCATTATTAATGCAATGAGGATCACTGCTTAAATGCTACTTAAAGGCCTTTTCCCCTGAGCTTCAGGACAGAAAAACAAGTTTTGATTTTCAATTAAAAAAAAATTCATCAATAATTGGTGATTTTAAAAGAATTTACAGCAGTCTTGTTCGACATAGGTATTTGAGTTTACAAAAGCAGGGGGGTTGTGGGAAGAAGCACTATGTTTTATCAGAGCAGCAAACACAGACGAAAAGTAAAAAAATACCCTGACAAGACACACAAGCCTTAGCACAAAACTTGCCTATGTGTTTCAGCTCCATCACCTGGTCTAATAGCAGGTATTACTTGAAATACCCATGACACGTGAATAAGCACCAACTCAGATGGGACGCAGAAACGTGCAGAGCTATCCCTTCAGCCTCCACATCTCCCTTAACAACTGCAAATTTATCTCTGGAGCTCACAAAAAACACAGAACGCTAGGCTTATGCATTTGCCTTGGGTCTTCATTCAAATTCTCCCAGTGTTACCGCTCTCACAGAACAGGCTCAGACTCACGCAAAGGTTTTGGCACAAAAAAAATCCCAACACTGGAGGAGAAAGCCTGACTGCGCACTGTCATTTAGCAGACTCGTATTTGCATTTACGTTCAGTGTGGACTCTTACCTGATAGACAACTCAAGCTATCTAACCTACCCACTCGTTACAAGGAGGCTATCGGGCAGAAAGCATTTCAAGCAAAGCTCAAAGTCTTAAAGGCAGGTGGGATTTACAGCTCCTTGATATAAGCTTGGACAGCACAACCACACAGAGGCCGAGATGTCCCACGCCTTAGAACAGTGCTGCGCAGAGCCCAGCTGAGAGGTGTGCTGCATTTTCTGCTCCTTGGACAAGCAGAGCAGACACAGACACAAAGGTCTCTTCACTCGGGATTTTATTCACATTCCAGCAAGCAGAGCCTCAAGTTGGAAAAAAAAAGTTGAAAAGTTTCAGCAACAGTAACAAAAGTTTTCAAAAAGAAAGATCAGAAAGAGTGAGGATGAAAGTCAATACTAAGATGGGCAGCGGCAAGGGAATAATATTGTGTCCAGTTCTGGGCCCCTCAGTTCAAGAAAGACAGGGAACTGCTGGAGAGAGTCCAGCACAGGGCAACTAGGATGATTAAGGGAGTGGAGCATCTCCCTTATGAGGAAAGGCTGAGGGAGCTGGGGCTCTTTAGTTTGGAGAAGAGGAGACTGAGGGGTGACCTCATTAATGTTTACAAATATATCAAGGGTGAGTGTCACGAGGTTGGAGCCAGGCTCTTCTCGGTGACAACCAATGATAGGACAAGGGGTAATGGGCTGAAACTGGAACATAAGAGGTTCCGCTTAAACTCGAGAAGAAACTTCTTCTCAGTGAGGGTGACGGAGCCCTGGAACAGGCTGCCCAGAGAGGTTGTGGAGTCTCCTTCTCTGGAGACATTCAAGACCTGCCTGGACACGTTCCTGTGTAGCATAATCGAGGCGTTCCTGCTCTGGCAGGGGGATTGGACTTGATGATCTTTCGAGGTCCCTTCCAATCCCTAACATTCTATGATTCTATGATTCTATGATATCTATTTTAAGGAGAAAGTAGCATGAAGGAAAGCATTGAAACACGTACAGTCCTCTTCAGAGGATTGAGAGAAGGAAAAGATGCTGCTTGTGGTTGAATCAGCACTTCATCTAGGGAGAACAACAAAATTTAGAGGCTTTCAAGGAATACAGCTACGAGATCATCTGGGCACGTGCCCAGAGATTACAAGAAGGTAAGGTGGAATTCCCAGTGGAATTAATTATAATTTCAGCACTTCATATGCCATGCAGATTTACCCAAGGTCCAAAGAAGAATAAATTTAACGGCTTAACGTGCCTACCTTCTTCCCTCAGCACACTATACTGCTTTCTTCCCCAGCCCTGCTGGTGGTGCGAGCAGCTTACGTTCTGCCACCAAAAGCAAAGAGCTATACACGAAGAAACACAATACAAATATCCACTGCTCTCCTGCAGATTTAGTTACCAGTGAGTGCTAGCTTAGTGAAAAAAATCCTTCCTAGGCTGCTGTCAGATGGGGTCTGTGACAAGCACTTAATATTATTGAACCTATAATTAGCAGCCTCACAGTGTCTGTTGAGTACACAGACCACAGACACAAGCTCTGAAGGAAGGACAGGTTATCTAGCTGTGAAACCAAAGGAGCAACAGACTCCTAAAGTAGAAACACTTGCTTTACCATTAGCTGATAGCTGAAGTCATAGCTCTCCATGCAGGTTAGCTCGCCATCTGTACCTGCCACCTCACCATGCACACTGTGCTTATAAACAACAGCTCCAGGGTAGAACCAAATTCTTGTCTTTAACACAGACACAAGTCCAAGTGAAGACTATAAATCCCACTCGCACGTTAACAGCAACATAAGTGGGTAAGCAGAATACCTGTACCATAAAATTCTTGGTCAGCTTCCTCACATTAAGTGTATTTGAACTGTTCAACGTTTTTTTTTCACATTGACATGAACCAGCAGGAAGTGAAACAGAAATGTTTCAAATTGCAAATTGTCACTTGCAGTAGCACATCCTCAGGCTTCAGCAGTCAGCAGTCAAGAGCAGACTTTTTCTCTCCCTGGGCCTAATGTGACTACTTTGTTCCTACAACACATCTTGGCTCACCTGTAAAGAACAGTAAAGATGAACACTGTCTAAGGAAGGAAAACCATCTGTGTTTTACGAAAGGTGAATAAGAGATGGATGAAATCATCCCTTTAAAAAGAAGTGAATGAAAATTCTCATTTGCCACTCAAACTCTGATTTCCACCACTTTAACTCGGTCAATAAGCCTGTTTACTCCTTAAGGTGGATTCTAGCTAACTCTTGCCTTTCCAGACAGGCAACAGAGGCTAACCAAACTCTGATGTGAACAGAAGAAACCTGGAAATGCTCTGCATCACACTTTGTTCAGACGGGCCAGAACCTGGCTATCAACTAGTCCAACTTTTACTCAAGCATATGCAGGTCAGTTATTACCCCCAGAAGTTCTTAAAACACACAAGTTACCTATAATTTCCCAAGTATCCTGTCCTAGTGCTCAAACCTAACCACATATTTGTATGTTACAGACATTCATTTCAGGACAGAAGCAAGGCAGATCCTCTGTTGTTACCTCAAAACAATAGCAAACTCTAACAGTGGTCTCAGATTTGAATTATTCATATGGCTTCAAGATGAACAATTTTATTTCTTCTCAGGAAGTTTGAATATGAGCATATTTTTTGAAAAAAAACCAAACCTAAAAACAAGACATGTTTTGCTGAAGTTAAAAATGCATTTGCAAATATGGTAATTGTTCCTACATTATTTCAAGATCTGAAAGGATTATACAAGCAATGCTTTAATTTGGCTTCAGAAGTCCCTGTGAGATGGACAAATGCCAAACTGCTCTTAAAGATGAGAAAAAGATCCAGCAACACATTACACAGCTTGATCAAGACCAAGCATTGAGTCAATGGTAGAGCTGAGTCCTGCAGCATGGTAGTCTGCTATCAACCACAAACTTCACTTCCTTTTTCCAATGTATTGTAATACTATAACCCTCCCTGTTGTGTGGAACAGTTATACTATTTAGAAATCTTCATATTGGTAAGTTAAACACACGTATAAATTCTACCGCATGAGATGCAAAAGCAAGACTGCTTGGTTAGATTATGTAAACAATATGCTCCAATACTTGCTGAATTCTGAGAACTGAAACCACAGACAGCCAAAATACAGCTGCACGCAGTCAGATATGGTGTGTCTGCTAATACTGGAAACTTTATCATGCTGCAGCAATTTTAACTTCTGATTAGTATGTGCATAAAAGAAATACAGACTGAATGCACTGGAACAGAAACAAAAAACTACTCCAAGGCTGTAAGTTATGAAAGCCAAGGGCACACTCATTTTATGAAGCACTTGACAATATTTATTAGTTCTACTACTGTGGTATCTAAGAGCCCCAAGCATGGGCCAAGGCTCAGCTGTGCTCATCCTTGCAAAAATACAAAACCTTGCAAAATACGACCTTGCAAAAATAGATAAGCCATAAAATGCTGTAGGCTGTACCTAAGGGCTTTGTACAAAGCAGGGTACGGTCAAGTGCCAAAACCCCTGACTTTTCAGTATGTACATGTAAAGCCCAGAGCTCACTTCCTCAGGTAGGTGTTAAGCTTGCTGCTAGATTCACCTGCTGAGCAGGTCACCTGGAGCAAGCTGATATCAACTGGCTGGACGAAGGCCATGCCTGAACTCCCAACCTTCCCTGCAATTCAGGCATTTGAAGGAAGACTGCAAGGGAGACACGTCTGTCAATCTGGAGGACAGATCCTGGAGCCTAGACTCCATAAGGCCAGAAGGGATTTAGAGGTATGCACTCAGAATCGCATCTCATGAGCTGGAACAGCACGCAAGAAAGACCTTGAGATTCATGGAGCAAGGAAGCTACACACATGGGGCACATGCTTCTGCAGCTGAATGGTTAGAATATCAAGGAAGAGAATCCCAGGCTCCAGTCTGGGCTTTTAGGGTTGTTTCTGGTTTTATCACATAACTTAGATGTAAAAATATACAAATGATCCATAAAACAAAAATCACATCGCCCAGACGAGTACCTTAACCAACAAGCTACTGAGTTGGGTTGCTGCTTGCGTATTTTCATTCTGGTCTTGCAACTCTTGCATTGCAAACTTGGACACAAGGCAGAATTTCTCCTGACTACTTCTTGCAGGTGCTTTCTAGCTAAGGTAATCAGGGCTCGCAATGTTTTTAATAAAGAGTTTGAATAAATATTTATATTTAGGACCCAGTTCTTTCTTTGCCACATGCTGCAAGAGCAACACAAAGTCATACACACCATCTTTAAGAAACATAGCTGCTCATTGCCTTTTACATTTATTTATATTCTTCTGCACTTGTATTGATAGTCAAAGGAGTTTGTCTGCTTTTCACAGAACATATTGCTATGTTTAAGAAGCGCTCTTTACAAATTCTCAATCTGGCACCTCAACCAAAACACTGAGTCATAAGTCCCTTGAACCCCAAAGTTGTTCATCCTTCTATTTACTTCTTCAGCCCGCTAAAACGCCAGGATATTACTCTGTGCCAGTTTCTCATAACTTAAATATTCAGATACCTGCTCGTGAGCTGAGAAGCAGGCGGCGGTACTATTACATCACCGCTTTCAATTTCAGGCTGCCTGGCTCGGAAATGCACCGTAACTTTTCTGCCTTCCAGCGGCTCTGCTGCAGCGGAGCCAGCCCTCCCCGGCAGAGAGGCGGCAAGTCAAGGGGCACCACACCGCCTCCCTCCCCCCAGAGCCCCCCAAAATCAGAGCAAGCATCACCTCCTCACACCCGCGCACGGCTCCCGCGGCCGAAACCCCGGGGCGGTTATTCAGCTGGAGCATTTTATTTTTTTTAATCCGGACCGGGAACTGAGCCGTTTCCAGTACCGCAGAAGTACTCAACCCGCCCTGTGTGCCACGACGCCCACCGAGGGGCAGGTCAGGCAGTCTCCGGCCGGTGGGGGACCCCTCCGCAGCGCCGAGGTGCGATGCGAGGCCGGTCTTGCGCCGCGGGGACCGCGGCAGGGGACGCCCGTCAGCCGGGCGAGGCGGTCTCCCAACACCGGCGGTCACCCAAACTCCGAGGCTGCGGTCCCGGTAACGCGCCGGCCGCGGGGAGCCGTGGGCGCGCCCCTTCCCGAAGCGGGAGCGATGCTGCACCCCCGGGCGCGGCGCTCCCCTGGCCCCCGCCCCACACAAAGGCGCGGCGGGGAGGAGAGCCGGGCCCCGCCGCGCCTCCCCCGTCCCGGCGCCGCCCGAGGGACCGCCGACCGCGGGCAGCGGCACCGGCGCCCCCCGGGGAGAGCCCGCGGCGGGCTCGGGGAGCGCCGCGGCGGCTGCCGGCGGGGCCCGGGGCGCTCGGGACGGCTGGGCGCTGCGCCTACAGGTAGCTCCCTGCTAAAATGGAGGGAGGGGAGAAATGCGGCGCTCGCCGTAGAAACTTACCGGAGGAAACTGACGAGCCGGACAAACTGGAGTTACTGGATGTGGCCATGGTCCCTCCTCCTCGCCCCTTAGCTGCGAGCCCCGCGTCGGCCCCCACTGCTGTCCGGCCGCCGCTGCCGCCAGCCCATCGCAAAGTGCCGGAGCCGCGCCGAGCCCAGCCGCCGCAGCAGCCCGCGCTCGGCTCCCCGCGCCGCCGGGGAGCGGGGTGGCGGCGGCGCCCCGCCGAGGAGCTGCCGGCCGCTCTCTGGGGCTGGGCGAAGCCGCTCGGCAGGTCAGGGAAAAGGCCCCGCGGCGCTTCCAGCGCCTCTCTTCGCCTGGGGAGCGGGGCTTACCTTGTGGCGGGCACGGGAGAGCCGCCCTGCCAGCGCCTTCCCTCGCCTCCTCCCTTCCCTTCCCGTCCCTTCTCTTCCCCGCCTCCTCGCGGGCAGCGCTGACAGCCCCGCCGGGGAGACCCGCCGCCGCAGCTCCCCTCACGCACACAAAGGAGGCGGCGGCGCTGCCGGCCGGGCTGCCGGCCCCGGCTGAGCGGGCAGGGTGGGTCCCGGGCGGGCGAGCCCTGGCGGCGCGGCAGCAGCAGCCGCGCCGAGCGTCCGCCGAGCCCCTTCCCGGCCGCCGCCGCCGCCTGGCACGGGGCTGGCGGCGAGCGCGGCTCCTGCCATGTGCCGGCGCCCGGCCCGGCAGCGCCTGTTGAGCGCCTCGGCCCGGCGACCCCCTCGGCGGTGCCGCAGCTTGGGCTCCGCAGTTGCCCGCGTCCTGCCGCCGCTGCTGGAGAGCCCTCCGGTGCCGCGCAGCTCGGGCAGGGCTGCGCCCCCCTGCCGCCCTTTGTCCGCCCCGCGCTGCCGTGGCTCTCCTCCTCGCACCTGGCATGCTCCCACCCGCACTTTTCTTCCCTTTTTATTTATTTATTTTTCCTCCCTCCTGGCACTCGTTGTCTAAAAAAAACCAACCAAAAAACCCACAAATAAAAAAACCCCAAATAACAAACCCCCTCAAACAGGCCAACACCAACACTGGGCTCTCCCTGCCGGGTCAGGCTGTTGCAGAGCTCCAGCACAGCCACAGTTGAAGTCTCTCAGCTTTGCACCCAGGAAGGTCACAGGTGGCTCCCACCAGTCAAGGGGACACAGCAGGTCTGTGGCAAGCCAGGCTGCCCTGCGTCCCCATAGGTGAGTGCGAAAGAGGAAGAGCCAGGAGGGCATCACTTAGAGGCTTCCTCCTGTTGACTGGCCTTTGGGTTTCCTTTATGGTGCCTTATCTCCAGCCAAAGCTTCCATCTCATTTTGTAAAACGAAGGTGAGAAGGCTGTGGGAAGGCGGTCAGCTGCCAGGCGGTTGTCAAAAGCCAAGTGGCACAGCAAAGTCTTGCTGGCATGGGATCTGCGAGAAGCCTACAACCTATTTCTTGATGATTTATGAAAACCTTCCTCCATGTTTTGTAACAGAGTCTGTAACACAAAGTTACTCCGGGACGAGCGAGGAAGCACATTAAAGTTTCTTTGGCAAACCTCACTCTTACCCACTCAGCTACACCGCGTCTCAAACGAACGTGCAAACCCCTTCCCCTCTCTTTAACCCCCACCCAGCCGCTTCGCTTTCTCCCAGAGCCAAAATACAACCCGCCCTCCCCCGACCCTTGCAGTCGGTTCCCATTTTTCCTGGTGAAAACAGGTACCGAGACCCCCTCTAGCGGCAGAGACACCGGTTGCAGCGATCGCCGCGGCCACCGGGGCCGCCGTGTCCCTTGGCCCCCGTGGGGGTCGCCCCGGCAGTTTTGCGGATGCGGCTGAGGCCAGCTTGCTCTTCCAGGTTGTATTTTGTAACGACGGCTTACGGGAAGGAACGAGCTTTAAACCGAGCTTTAACGCTCTTATTTATCTTTAAATTGCCACGTGACAGACATGAAAACAGAACAGGCGTGTCACTGCTCCTTGGCCCTTGGTCAAATATTTCGTGTCACACATTTTAAAGAATGCTGCAGACAAAGTGTGAAAGGCCGAAATTCTTTTATCTTCTGGATTAGGTCATTAAACCAGGCTGGTACCTGGAATGGAGGAAAATACTGTAGTTGTATGGTAAACATCAACAGTAAATTTTCCACTTGCAGAGTACGTGATGCGTTGAGGTGGTATTCGCTTGTCCCCTACACATTTGTTTTTTCTGCTTCTCCTGCTACATCTTTCTTTGTAGTATTTGCCGCCTTGTAGTCTGTTATAAGACTTCATTTTTCTCTCCATAATCTAGCGCTTTCTTGCCCTCGCATCTCTCCAGCGACTGTTAGTAACCTGTCTTATACAATTGGTGAAATACAGGGGTATTAACAACACTGCAGCTGCTGCAGGGAAAGAGCTAAATAACCTAAAAGAGAGAAAAGCCCCACACTCTGCTAAGACTTCAGACAAAGAAGAATATTTTCATAATTAATTTTCAATTATCTTTGCAGCTATAAATCTGGATAAAGCAAGAGAGGAATTTCTTCGGAGAATGACTACTCCAGGTATTCTAATAATTGCAAATGAAGTATCTTCTGTCCCAAGTCAGTGAGTCTGAACATGTCTGGTTGTGAATGTGTGTACCTCTGGAGGACAGGCAGTTGTTGATAATCTTTTTGATAATAGCAGGTATGAGGTTGTGTAATCTCAATTTTCACAACACCGAAGGGTAAATTTGTAAAGTGAAGTGAAATGTTCTGTAGATAAAAAGAAACTCTTTCACATTCCAAAACAGGATGGCCTTTTTCTTGTTGGTAGCAAAGAACATAAAAGGCATGAAATTAGAAAGGAAATTACTAGATCAAAGGAGAAGAAAATTTAAAAGAGACAAAAGTAGCCTTGTTATGTGTAAAAAGTGCAAAGCAAAGACAATGCAATCAAATCTCTGTTCTATTTTATAGAAACTCTGAACAGATTCTGTCCTGGTCTAATTCATTCAGAGGCCAGGTTTATTCATTACTAATAGTGGAAATACTCAAATAACAAGGATCAACTTCGAATTGTAAACTAGATACTGTCTTTTCTGTAGATTATTCCTGGGCTTTCCATGAGTGTATGCTTCATATAAGTCTGAGAAAAATCTTGTAGTTTACACTCCCTCTGGAATTTACTGTAGTGCTTGCTTCCACAGTATCTGCACTTTTATGAGAAGTCCCAGCTTCCAAAAGTTGGGAATAACTTGGAAAAATCAATTGACCTATGTGTGACTGTATAAATGTCCCATATATGGACATGGCCATTGGCATTGACAGTGATTTGCAAAGGAAAAATGCCAGACTGTATGCTTCATATTATGCATGAGAAAGATCTGAAAGTTTTTCTGATTTTCATTCCTGGAGAAATTTCCTTGAAGATTTCATTGCTTCTCGATTGGTTTAATGCAGTTTTTACTGACAAAGTTTCAATGTTCGGTTTTGGGGGCTTTTTTCCCCCCTTTCTCTCTTTTCTTTTTCTTCATGAAGGGTTTAGGGAGTTTTTCATATAACAAAGGTTGAACAAGCCAGTCCTCAGTCTACACCTAAATTCCAAAGGAGTGGCTGCCTGCCTCATGCTAAAGTCCTGCTAATCATGTGATACTTGAAATAACATTGAACTCACTGCAGAGGAGGCCGTTGCATTCGAAAAGCCAATAGATGTGGGAAGCCCAAACTAATAGCTGGAAGATTAAAAGAACCCAAAATCATTGCTGTTTATTTCCAAAGAAATTGATGAAAATACCTGAAAATTTTCTCCAAACTTTCAGTGTATTAGGTTATTTCTCTACCCTAACTGTCCACTCTCATACTTCTGCATGGTGGTATTCTGATTCAAGCTAAAGCTTACACACTTTTTGTTCTGCAATAACCAAAACTGAGTAAATGCCATACAATTTTACCAAATAATTAAGTCTTACAGCTCAAGGCATATTGAATCCAACAGAAAATGAAGCGAAATTACATTTGGAAGTAACTCTCTTTCACAGTCTAATTCTGAACCTGTTGTACCTGCACAATATCATTGGCATGTGAATTCTGGTGAAACGAAGTATTTTGGTAGAATTACAAGTATGAGCAGGACCTGCATTTGGAGAGCCAACAATGGAAACTGTAGTGACTTTGACAGCTGAGGACATGTCTATGCTGCTTTTGTGCTATGGAGTGGCCTCTGTTCCCCAACCAACTGGTATGTACTGGTTTGTGTCCTTATTTCGAAACAAAGGCTCTGCAGAGCAGCCAGGCTGCCTGCCTACTGCACAGTCAGTAGCATCGTAGCTAACTTGTAATGACTGTGTGAAGGCAAGGCAAATCCTATCTGATAAATAGGTTTTTATGTTCTCATGTGATAAAAGCAAGCAGAAAGTCACCCTTCCCCTGGACAACAGGATGAAAACCTAGAAATAACAAATAAAGGAAGGCACTCACAGCTGCGCCACTTTCCTTCAAGAAGCCAGGTTTTTCTCTTTCGACTAAATTGCTTCTTGCATATCTAAGTATCCACACATATTTAACATCCTAGTTTCCTCTCATTCAACTTTAGACATAGTAGGCACTCTCACTGTGCAGGCAAAGACTCGTGCTTAGAAATTGTTTCATTTTACTGGCTTGGCAGGATGCTTTCTGCTGCGGAGAGAGAGAGATACGAAGTACAAGTATAGATGAAAAAAAAATAGGTAGGTCACTAGACAGGGCCTGGAGTGACATGAATCTCTGCATCAGCCTGGCTTACTCAGTCTGAAAAAACTTCATTTATGTTTCTACCTTCCACTTGTTGAAGTCTCCATGATGCAGGAGCCATTTCATCAGAGCCCTCCTAAAATAATCTGCCCTGAAACCAGTGCACCTTGAGTCTCCTCACTCATAAGCCCTCCTCATCCAGTACTACAGCCAAGCTTCACGTCGACTCCTCACAGTCAAGCCTCTGTAGGTGGTTGCAGTGCAATCCTTAAGACCCTTCTGGTTTTGCAGTCACAGCATCTCAGATTATGTTTACAGAATCTGGCATAATCCACTCTATCTGATTGCTCGGTTATTGCAGCAGAATAGCACTGGTTTACTGTGAGCCATAAACTTTCGCCTGACAGAGGAGGACAGGATGAAAATTGGCAGGTAGTACTTTAGTGTGAGTGTAGATAGCTGGGCAAAAAATTTCAGTTTTAATTAGTTATGCAAATTAGAGAAAGTAAAGATGTTTGGCCCACTGCTTTGATTATGTAATAGGTATAGAAATATACATGTTCTGCACAAGACAGCAAGATATATGACACAAAGATTTAGTATCGTCAAAGACCTAGAATGCTAATCCTTCCTTTGATGTTTATACTGCTTAGCAGGAAACGGAGGAAATGCATTATTCATTCTTTCATGTTATGAAAGGGAAAGGCCTTTATAAGCAATATATAATCTATATTTATATACTCTCCACCGTACTTGGAAATTTTACTCAATAGAAGATCAAGTCATGAGAAGAAAAATAAACCAAAATATCAATAACTAGCAGATGCACACTGTATTTGGATATGAATAAATTATGTGAGTCATGATGGTTGCAACAGCAGGTGGTGGTGTAGTTCAAGACTCTCTGTGATTTCTCATTTTTTTCCTCATACTCCAAAGAGGAAGGTTTGGGACCCCTAATAGCTGGTGCAGTTCTTAGCTCTGTACCTTTAATTGGTGAACAGACTGGAGGCCTCTATTGAATTTTATTAGCTCTGTACAAAACATGCAGCAGATAGTGTGTTTGTCACTTGCGAGTGCTAAATCTGCTGCTATGACTAATTTATGAACACTCATCCTATTTGTCCTTTCATCTTTCTTCCTGTCTCGTACATCCTATTTTAATTAAATCTCAGATTAAGAGTTCACTGGGGCAGAGAATTTCCTTGTTATGTTGTTTTCAAAATTTTTTTATACAGTGGACCTCTAATCAGTAATTGGAAGCTGATAAAGATTTTGAAATTACTTGAGTCAACTGTGTAACTGCCATTAGACCTGATTAAAAAGAAAAATTGTATAGAAAAATTTTGGCGTAATTGAACTTTAGTTTGTTTTTCCTTTCTTAATGATAAGCAGCAACTTTCAAATCCTTTGCCTTAGGGAACAGAATTTTTAAGTCCAAACTACTTGCAATATAGTTCTCTTTTACATCATGAGCAAGCTCTTTGTAACATGACAGCATATTTAAGCAGATACCTACTATTTTACCAAACCATAAACACTCAGAATTTTGGACAGTGAAGGCTTTTGATGGTCCAGACAACAATTATCAGATAAGCCCAACATATGTAGGAAAAGAGCAGCTTTCTTCATGTTTCTATACCACCTTTCACTGAACAAACTGAATCGTCTTTTAGTGTGAAGGTCATAATAGTATAAAAGCTACTCTCAATCTTCTATAATTATTGAAAAGAATAGCACTATCACATGATTTGGTGTAGATACAAAGACAGAAAAACAAGAATAGAAACAATTTTGAAGAATTTAATGAAAAATAGTCTCTGAGTATTCTGATTCTCATATTAATACATATTAACAAACTCAATATGAAGTATGGGCCTACTGATACTAAACTGAGATTCTCTCATAGAATTATTCTTAAGCAGATCATACGTAAAATGAAGCTCCATGACATACAATGCATAGCTTTTATTAACCTTTGACCTTTTATCTAGACTGACATTTAAATAAATTCTTTTCCTCATAGTTCAACATCTCCTCTTTCCTGAACCTACAGTAAAGTCATCATGTTGAATTCACAGCTTCCCAATTACCATGACAATACAGTGATATCAAAGCCTCAGCTTTACTCTTTCATTAAGATGGAAGAAAGAACAGGGCTCAGAGCAGAGCTTCTTAACTCTTCTGTTGTTTTTTTTTCCTTGTGTGTGAATTGTATGCAAACCGATGAAGATTGAATTAATGAACTATTTCCTCTTCCAGCATCCTCACTGCATTTCTTGGTACTGACAAATTCTGGCTAATGGATTTGTTTGACAACTGTTCAATGCAAAAATGTATTTGGATACTCAAAATTCAAAAATAGTGGTGGAGCTGCATGATTTGTTATTTAAGTCATGTATTACGAGCCTTTAGAAACTAAATCGGCAGTTGTCCAAAATAAATTTTGTTTCAGCTACAGAACTGAAAATTGCATTCATCAGACTCTTGCAAAAACAAAGCTTTGCTCATTTATTAGTCAAAAGTAAATTAGTCAAAATATCTATTTAGAAGTTATTTACTTCAGATGTTCATGAATTATTTATCTCAATATTTCCCCTGTTTAACTGTGCTACCAGATTCTCTTAATTAGCAACAAATATTTTAAGTGTTAGAGGGGCAGCTACTAGAGGACAATTCCCTACTTAATGTGTTTTTTATTTATAAGTGTTTTCTGGCCCTTTATAAAATTCTGTCTAAATGTAATTTTGTGTACTTTGCAATTTACTAATATAGGCTGGGGTAGCCTCAAGCTGGGCTGGTTTATTCTTAAATATGTCCATGTACGGCTGCTCTGCATTACATATGTAAACAGAAATCCTACAGGCTGTAATGGTTTTGCAGTTGGGTTCTTTTTCTTTATTTATAGAATCAGAAGTCAAATAGAGAGATTTTGGATGTTACATTGGATCAACATACCATTCAGCTATGTAATGCAATTTCCTAAAGGCCTACTGATATCAAGCGTCCTAGTTTCCAGATGAAGACATTTATTTTCTCTACATTTTTACCTAAGAGATAAAATCAATACATGACTCCATATTTGTTCATTAATGCGTGGCCTGAAACCTTGCCTCTGCTGAAGGTAGTAATAGTTTTCCTCACTGGCATCTAAGAGGCAGGTGTTTCACCCTTCATTTCCCTGCTGGGTACAGTTTTTTCCTTTAAGCTACCATGTATCATAAAAACTGATACTCTTTGGAAACAGCCGAGCACCACAGTAAAAATTGCAGTGCCACAAGGCAATGTCAATATATATTTTTAATGTAGTAGTGGGAAGGAGGAAATAAACCAGGAGAGACAAATCTTCATACTCACAAAGCTCAGATTTTTTTTTTGGTATTTATAATTGAAAATATATCCTTTCAAGCAATAAAAACCCCCATACACCTGCCATTTCCACCAAGGACAGCCAACAGGTAAGCACAGGTTTACCAACAACTCTGTTCCTAGCATTCCTCAGTCACAGAGAAGGATTTTGAGTGCTAAAGGGCTTGTGAGAATGAGGCCTGCAGCAAAGACGTTCCGTGTATCTTGGGTATCAAAGCATGATCCTGGGGAATCCTAGATTTTAGTAAGTTCAACTTTCTTCCAAGGTACAGCATCATGGATCACCTTGCTTATTTAGTTCAGTTATTTTCTAGCACGTCTTCTGCCTAAGATCCTTTGCTTTAGTTTTAAGCATCCAGTCCAAAATATATAAGTGATGATATGACGGAGTTCTGCCAAAAAGTTAAAAATAGAAGTGCCTGTATCCTGCAACCAGTCCTTGTCTAAATTCTCCAGGAAGAAAGATAAGCTTTATCTCACATTCAGAACTGGATAAAGTTACCTTGTGTGCAGACAGTGAAGAGTACAGATCTACAGAGACACTGAGCAACAAGGACAGGAGCTGTTACATTTTGGGCTGTTGGCCTCTCCATTTCCTAGGTCAGATCCATTTTAAGTATGTGACAGCCCTGATCCTGAAGGAAAGGCCAGGTTTTGGTCCTAGCATAAGTAAAACCAAACCTTCATCAAATTCACCATCACCCAAACTTCCTTCTCTGAAATTCCCTGGGATACTTTGATGAAATCTGCATGTCTAAACCTGTTATTTTTGATTTTGGGGCTTGAGCCTGCAAGGATAAAAGTGCAACTGAGGGGATATTTTAAAGAAAAGGTAGTAAAGAATATGTCTATACCATAGTTAGTTTGCTATAAATATGTACATATATTTGTGGTCTACATAACCAATAGAATCATGCTAAGTAACTACCTGAGACTGACAATGGAAAAAGCTGATAAAGTGAATGAAGACAAAGTGAAGCCTTTAGTTTAAAGTCAGCATCAGAGGTAAACACCACCAGGAAGGGAACAAGTGTCTCCTGATAGTTGAGCCAGGAGCCTCTCTGTAGTATTTGCCGTAGGCCTTCTCTGGTGTGTTTCTGGTTGGGTTCATTTGTTATTTTGTAGGGTTTTTCTAAGGAAAAAAAAAAAAAAAAAGGATGTTTGATTAAACTAATTCTTTGGCTTACTCCATTTGGCATGTAATTAGCTGAATATTGAATACTCATTTTGCGTGTTATATAAAATCAGCCTAAATGGGCAGGAAAACATTCAGAGTATAAATGAACTTTCATCAGGGACTGAAGATCCTATTGTCTATGACTCAAAAGGAAAGTAAACAGAGGTGCCAATGCCCAACCTGCCTTTCATTCCACAGATATAGAAAGAAAACAAAAACTCAGAAGTCCCGCTCTCATTATTATGCTGACATTTTGAAACATATAGAAGCACAGTGAAATGCTAATTTTAGTGAATTTTATCAGAGTTGAGTGCCTCAAATGATATGATTCTAAAATTGCATGTTAAACTAATGATAAAATCAGATGAAAAGTATGTAAAAAAAGCCATAAATACCTAACTGTTGTGTGAATAACACGAACACATTGTGAGCTTAGCTGGACAGAATGTGGGCTGTAAATGTGTTGAGGATGATTTGGTTCAAGACTGCAAGTTCTTGGCTACAGAGAGCACATAGTGCAAGATTTCAAGGCCCAGGCAGTTCCCCAGGGGATACTGTGAAAAGAAAGTTGGATGTCATTCAGCTAAACTCCTGCTGTGAGCACCAATAAAGAGATGACCTTTTCAGGCTCTGCGGAGTTCCCATTTATCAATGGTCATTTTGCCCAAGAGCATTTGGAGCACTGTGCTCTCAAAATGTTCAGAAAATGAAGGGAAAGAGCTCCACAGCAAAGTATTTATATATCTTAAGAAGAAAATGCCTCAGAAGAATGAATAATTAGGTGGAACGCATTGCTAATAACCAACAGCTTGTACCAAGGTTAGTCCTGAAAAGAAAATGGAAATGACTGGTACAAGTGTTAAGGATGAAGTCTGCCGGAGTTCTACTGGGCAGCTGAGGAAGCTTGTTGATCACTAACCAAGATTAACTCTCCACACTCACCAGAGTTAGTAGAACTAAGGCAAAATGCGGCACAGGGCATCAGCATTTCTTGGTAATGTCAGATATCCCTGACAGCACATTAAACACTCAGATAAAAAAAGATACATGAATTAAGCAAAAATAAAAAAAATTATTCTTTTATCCCTACTTGGGAAGAGCAGCAGAACTTCAGATAGCCCCATGACGTGGATCAGTCTGGTTGGAAAAAGGCAATGACGGAGACGAATGCACTTGTGTGAGCCTGTGAGACATCACCCGTAGCCACATCTGTGAACAGGAGTGTACCACTACTCACATGCATACAGCCTTGGGGAAGCCAGAAACGTTTCATGACTGGGTGGACGTGAAGCCCTTTTTCTCTCTCCACTGGTATAGAAAAAGAAATAATTTCTGTGGTCATTAGAAAGCTGCAGATAATTTTCTTAAAACATTTTGCCACATTTGGGGGCCTATTTTCTTCTCCATAGGCTGCTTAACTCTTATTAATATCAATGGGGGCTATGCACACATGTGGAGAATAAATTAGGTTCTTCATTGTTTCCTTCTGATAAAATTAAATGTTCTTTCCACATGTTAAAATTAGCTCACATACTGTTGTTCTCATGGTATTGGAAATAGAGATTAGTCACCAAACAAATCTTAAATTATTTTGCTTCTCAATAAAAGACCTTATCCTACTTCTTCTAGAATCAGAAATCAGTTGTCTAAAGTCTCAGTGAGAACTTGAGTGGACGGCTGAGCATGAGTTTTGGCATGATTTTGTGACTATTGACTTCATTCTTATGCTGGAAGGAAAACCCTATCTCCCAATATGGTGCACTATACAGACTGGATCTGTGAGTAGCAGTCGCTTCGTACTAATAAATAGATAAACTCTTATCCAGTCAAAATTTTATCAATCATTTTTTCCCTTTTTTCTTATTTACAAGCACTGGAAGACAAATGTTTCTGTCACAGCTTCTATCAGGACTGTCTTAACTCATTTCCTCCTGATGCCTGTAAGTGAAAAACACCAAATGAATTTTCACTGACGTGAATTTGAGTTGCAATTTAATACCAACATTATGCAGGGAGTTATTATTGTGTGTGATTATGGTATATGTAAGATACTGGGATGGATTTTACACTCTTTGAAGTGTTTTTTGTAGGGCAAATGCTTATATTTATAGCAGACCTATTAATATTTATCCCTGGCATTGCATCCAAGAAATAGCTACAGAGATTATTCCATAGACCTTTTGACATTTTTTGAATATGGAATGCTGAACATTAACATTCAACTCAGTCGTAAACACAATTGCCCGAGGGATGATGACATCAAACAAATTGGACCATTGTCTTAGAAACTGCATCCCCTATGGATCACTCGATAGCAGAGAATGATTAAGCATTATGACTTCCTAGGACAGAGCTGCATCTGCAAATGGGAGAGGAATAGAGTGCCTGTAACTTCTGCCTACCTGCCCCAGAAGTGGTGCTGAATGGGTGAATGTAATATTGAAAACCCCTTGCTGTAGATACTTGAAAAAAATTTGACAGAACTCCATAGTTGAACTCCACTTTAAGCTGCGTCTAAGAAAAGTGAAGGAGCCAGAAGAACCTGTACCTATGCCACAGAGTCAAGAATTGGGGGAAGTTGCTTGACCCAGGAATCAAGCCAGTTTTATCAGAGACAAACTGATACGCAAATTATCAGAGAAGAAATTACATAACAAGAAATAGATTTAACAAAATCCAGAATCAGCATCATTCTTTCAATATTATTTCTTTTAGTGTTTAGTAACATGAGCAGTCATTTTTCACTGCAATTCATAAGCCATTTAGACTTCTATTTCTTTTTTCTCAGAACTATAGTTAGCTGTCCTAAGCTATAGGAATTTATTTTTTGCTCTAAACTCAATATGCCTCAGAATGTCTTTATGACCTTGAACCAAGATGCAATTTTTTGATTTCTAGTTGTACTTACTTTTCAGATTTTCTTTCAGTTTTTCTTTCTAATTGCAATAATATATTTCAAAATATTTTGGAAAGTCAGAATTGTAGTTTGTGGTACTTATTTTTGCTCCTTGATTTGACTTCTGAGTGTCTTTCAGGCTTAACTGAGGTTTGACATACCTTCTAGGTCTTTGGATGCTCTTGTCTGAGAGGTTATGGCTGAGAAGACTCGCTATGAACCATTCAACTCACCCCATAGAAAGTGAGATCCACAATATGAGGACACCTCCATTTAGGCATCTAGATGTTTTAGTGACTTAGGTCCCAAAAAATCTATCAGGATTTGTCAATATTACAAATAGATCTCAAACAAATGTTTAGCCACCCAGGTAATGTGTATCCATTTTGTATAGGAGGCTGATTCTGTTCTGCTGCAGCTAAATCCCATCAGTAGCTGAGCCCTTCCCAGAATTTCCGTAAAACTGGATGTTCCTCTAAATCTTCCATTTTATTAAACTCCAGCTGTTTGTCCCAGAGAGTAAGATCTGGTTTACTGATTTTTGTCCGCTTGGTTTACAGGGATACGTTTTACTAGGCCAATCAATTCTCTTTACTGCATTTTGTTTCAAGCAATTGTCCTGTGATAGTCTCAGCATCACAGAGGTGAAACATGCTCTATGCAGTCTTATTCTCTCTATTCAAGGCTCTTCCATGCTTGAGAATAATCTTAACCCTTTAAAATTGTTTACTTAGGGATTTGTGCCATGTACAGTGATCTTTGAATTTGAGGAAGCAGAACAGTCTCAGTCAGTCCAATGCCTTTGGGATTTGGACATTGCTAAGGACTTTCTCAGGTACTCTCCAGATCTTGTGAAGCAAAGTGGGTCAAGTTCTCAGGCCTGAGTATGCGTGGTGAGAGAATGTACTTACTTTCCTCCACTTTAATTCTGGCCACGCCATCACTGGAGTCCTAGCTCCCTGTTGGTTTTTTTTTCATTGTAAGTAAAAGAATCAATTAATGAATCTTAAGCTTTCCTTAAAAGAAACTTTTCTAGCATTCACAACAAAATAGCCAAACAATTCTTCCCAAAGTTTTGGTGGAATTAGCTTTGCAAATAAATCCCAGAATGCAAATCTATTACAAGTTCAAGGATAGAGTATTGTCTCTCAGTCTCTCCCAACAAAAATACAGCCTGCAAATGAGTTTTCCATAAAGATATGTTGGAACAAATCTAGAAGCCAACAAACTGGTTAAGCTGGTGCCTGGCATCGAGTCCCTCCATTAATATTGCTGTCTCAGGACACTTTTCAGAAAAGAATATTGACATTTTGTAGGAAGTAGATAATTTTAAAATATGTAACGGGTTGATAAGCCCTTTCCTGTTAAAGTCTCCACTGTGTAGAATGACTTCTTCAGTAAAGGAAAGTGCACACACAAGGTGTGTTCTGTGCTCTAGGACTAAACAGTTGTATTGGTATCTTGTAAGCATTTGATTTAGTCATTGCTTAACTATTTTCCCTGGAACTCTCAATACCTTATTGGATGCGTTTCAGAAGCTAATAACAAATACCATACATGCAGCTCCAGCCCTGCTAAACAGGGGTCTGTGTACTTTTCTGTTCTTTTAAATGCAGAATTTTCCCAAACAGATTAACAGGTAAAAACAAAGGTCATCGGTTGTCCTCGAGGGGTAAACTATTTGGTTATTGTGACCTTAATTCAAAACCAGTCAGGAGATTTTGCTGCAGAAATAATAATTTCATTGCTTAAGGCTTTAAGGTTTATGCTGAGGACACAGAACTGCAGTTATGATTTTTTTTGTCTACTGTGACTTCCTCATTTAAGAAGATGAGTTGGCCACATGTATTGATAGTGGCCACTAAGAGTGAAGTATTTCAGTCTTTCCCAAAGACATGAAGAGCTGCTGTCAGATAAAATGCAAGAGTAAACAATGCTGAAGTATTACATTGAAAGATGACTTTTTAACTTTGTTATGGCTAATAAAATTCTAATTTGCAATTCTTGGCTCACTACAGTTGATGTGCATGCAAGTAACACAGAATTCCTCTGATTAAAGCTGCTCAAGGGAGAGGTGTACAAGTCAAATATGTTATGTGGGAGAGAATTAGTTGCTTTTTTTTTTCTTGAATTGATGTTAATCTATATGTTTTCTGTCTACCAGGTATGCTTGGATTTACAATCAAATCTTGAAATTGAACATCATTCCCTTGAAAAACAATGAATTACTGTAAAGGCAGTTGAAACATGTTCAGAGATGATATTCCAATTATTGAACATACATTGAAGCATGAGGCTTTTACAATCTGAACGTATTAAATACTATCAGCAGTACTATAAAATTTTCTAGCCTACACCATAACAAAACACCTTCTAAATCAAATGCTCTCAATATTTGAGGAAAGTTTTCAAATCAAGTGTCAGTGCAGTGCTTTGAAATTTTTGATGCTTTTAGTATTGATTAAAATGTGCAAAATGCATTTTCAATAAAATAAGATACAACTTCTTGCTTTGACTGTGTTTTCATATGGTGTGATTCACAGTTACGAATTATTTCTGCAGATGGATTTTAATACACTCTATCTTTCTTACTTTATGTTATGACAAAATTATCTTCATTCTGCAGACTCAAACCAGAGCTTCTGTAAGCTGTAGTGCAGCTGTGAACAGCACCTATCACTGCTGCCTTTTAGTCACATGTCTTAACCACAAGATCCTCTCTTAATTATAGTAGTACTTTTGCAGGGACAAACATATATGATGAAATGTCATACTTGGCTTTTTTTCCAAAGGAAATAAATTGGTTTCCAGTGCAGTATCAAACTCCATGACTGTGGATTTAAGTATATAGAAATTTAGTTTTTGTAAGCCAGGTTCTTCACATTATTTAGGACTGCAGATGGAAGTGAGTAGGATAGCATTTATGTCAGTGCTATGAATGGATGGCAGTGCAGCATGCCTACCAATTTTTCATTGTACCACATCCAGTATCAACAAAATTTTCATTTTAAAATAATTTGATAGTCTGTCATCCACAAGGAAAACAAAGGACTTCTCTATAAACTTCTTCTTTGCAGGCAACAGATGAAGAAAGTCTGAAGTTTCTTGAATGAGCTTTTTGCAAAACCTCTGCTTTTAGTTATTTCTTGAGAAACAACTTTGACGTGAATAAGTGTCTTGGCTTGCCCTTATCTTGAGATACACTGTAAAATTACAACAGTTTTGGATGCCAAATTTCTTACTGTCTTCACCTTCACAGAATTGCTTGTGAAACATATCACTCAGCGTTGTCTTTTCATCCTCTCTATGTAGTCACATAAAACCAGTGAAAATAACTATCTTTAAGCATAAAGGTTTGGAACTACAAAGGCTTGTGTGGTCACTTAAGAACAGACTACATCCAATATCTATTACCCATTATCTTAACAGCATTTTGATTTGCACTCATCTAAAAGACATACACTAGAGAAATTTTATCATTTTTCTAAACTGTACTTTGCTGTCCACCACAATTTCAGAGCATGGTAATAGGAAAGATCCAAATTTTTTTGGAAAAACTCACTTAATTGATCATTCTATCTATGATACTCATGTGGCACCTGCACTCCGAGACATGGAAACCTGAATAACAACAGTTTAGTTATCTTGTTCCATCTTATTAAAAAAACCCAACCAGCTAAACAAAAAACCTTAGCTGCTTTTGCTGAAATGGGGTGAATTTCTCATGATTTAAAGCAACACTGCCAGAACCAAAAATTACCTTGACTGGAAGTCATGACAAACCACAGTGAAGGATTTTAGATGTACCTTCCTTTACACCTGAAACTGTTTGGCCTAAAAAACAACTCTAGGTTGCTACAGTAGAAGAGAGTGAGGAGACAGCAATGACATTGTTTAGAGGACTGACCCTTTGGCCACATGCAAAACCTTAAATGAAGGTTAACAGAGGAAGACAGAAGTACTCACTGCCATAAAAGAGGTTGAGATTGTGTCATCCCCAGCCACGCTAACATGCATTCCTCTGTGGGCATCTCAGAGCTGACGAGGGGAAAACTTACCTACCTGCACCTCTTGTAGGAGTAGCAGAATTTTGTTTAGCAGTTGTGCTTAAAATAAAAGGAAGTGTTTTGTTCCAGTGACCTGGAGTCAGTCAGAACATAAAAGCTGTGTGCTTTCTTTTTGTGCCAAGGTAGGAGAACCAACAATTATAAGAGGAAGTCATGTTCCCTCACACCTTTCCTGCCTGTTTTCTGAAAGCAGATCTTCCACCCTGCTGCTTACAGCCTGCCAGCTTTTATTTGTGTTGGTTTCCCCTAAACCACGTTATGAGTTGGTTTTGGT
Source organism: Trogon surrucura (assembly GCA_020746105.1). Classification (NCBI taxonomy): domain Eukaryota; kingdom Metazoa; phylum Chordata; class Aves; order Trogoniformes; family Trogonidae; genus Trogon; species Trogon surrucura. Next base: position 12,057,664 of record CM036622.1, on the reverse strand, counting down.
GTCCTCTCCACACTGTTACTACTTTCACACAATTTCCTGCGATTTGCTCCTGCTATGCTGTGGAAACACTGATGGAACCAGACTGGCACATGGTGCTGTGCTGTGGTAGCACCTCCAAGAGCCTTGATGGCACCTCCCACAGATGGTCTGCTCAGGGTTATTTTTCTCATACTTCTGCTTCTCAGAAACTCATGTCAGCTGCCGAGAGGAAGAAATGTGGTCCCTGCGAGTGCAAGGGTTGTGTTTGGTTTCCTCTTACGTGGTGGTGTTTGCTGCCAAACACTGCTCCAGGAATGCAGTGCTGCAACCTCACGGTTGGGTGTAAAGTCATCATGTAAACTACGTAAATCTCTGCTGTTCTTGCCACTGTCTGTCCCTTCTCCGGAGGAATTAATGTGCTTACCATATGGTGAAAACACAAGCAACACACAAACACCATGTTGTCAAAATATCTGGCTGACATATTAGACACACATTTTACCCGTGTCAGAAAGCTTGTCATTAGACAGACTGCTGAGTCAAGGGCTCCCGTTCTGACCTGAACTCCACTTGTCTCTCTAACTCTGCATCAGGACTTTGTAAAAATCTGACATCTTCAACAAAAACATTTTGCTGCATCCCTTTCTTCCTAAGCCAAAAGGCTGCACCAGTGTCAAATTGGTTAAAAGGAAGAAGCTCTATAGCTTGTGTTGATCCAACAAGGTATTGCCCCGGATTCCTGGTTTAGTGCATTCACTCATTCTTTTGTGCTTCCATATTTCCAGTGAGTCTTTCCAGCGGTGTGGATGTGAAAAATCCACCTGCGACCCTCCCAGCCACCAAAAAGCAAAAGCTGTGAAAAAAACCATCCCAGCCTTTCCAGAGTGCTGCACCCAGGGCAATGCAAAGCGATGCCTGAAACACCACAAAGTGACTGTGTTACCACACACAAGATTAAATCAAGAACACTCAAGAAGTGACTCACTGGTATTTCATATCGGAAGTGGCCCCGCGTTGCCCTGGTTGTGTAGTTACTAATCTGTGTTTTCAAGACTGAGCCTTCCTGCTGCTTCCTTCTTTAAATCCATTGAAAAACTCCCAGTGACAGGCAGTCTGTTCACTGAAGGTCAACTGGTTTTGTATGCGGGGAACTACTGTGCTTCTCACACTGCTGCAAAAGCACAGTTCAGCGTTATTTTCTGATCCATCTCCTTTACTTGCAGAAGACTACGAGCATCATGGCTTTGCTGCATGACTGGGTAAGGGGTGTTCAAACAGCCTCCTGCTGACTTGCTTTTCATCAGGTATCACTGTGCTGAACTGGGGAAGAGTTTAAAACACACTTAGAAGAAAAAAAATAAGCAGCAATTTAGATAACTTACAAGTGGTTTAAAAGGCAGCCTTTGGGAAACTCGTACAGGAAGAATGACTGATGGTTGCAACGGTCCCTGCAGAGTGACTAACGCCCTAACTGAAATCAGCATGATAAATGAATTTTAGCATTGCCGTCATAAGAAACCCACGTTGCCAGTTTAGACATTCTGAGAGACAAATCGAAGCGGAAAGCACTAGCTGGATCCCAACCGCAGCCCAGTGAGGCAGCACGCTGCTCACGGCGTGTGCTTGACCTGACGGGAAGCGCAGCTTTGCCAGGTCTTCTACTCCTGCCCTGCACACCCTGCTGTGACGTGCTCAGGGAAGGAGAGCCGCACGTCTGCCTCTGGGGTGTGATGAGAGCGGCAGTCCTCAGAATCCCTTTTCAGGCTTTTTAAGTGGATAGGAAGACCATTACTGCGATGCTGTTGTCCTTCATTTGTCAGATTAAGACTGCTTAATAGATCACCCTAGCAACAGAGTGGCAAGTAGCTGTTCTGATTTGAGGAATCTGGCCTACAGTACTAAGTATTTGGCTTCATCATATTAAGTGTGTTTTTACATGGATTTGTCAGAAGAAAAAAATAGTCTTTTCACTGTACACTTGAACTTCCTTGAGAATCTGAAAAGGTATTAATTTCCTAGGAATTATAGCAGCAATTTTTGAAAAAAAAAAAAAGTGACTCTATCCTTCCTTTCACATGAAGCATTATTAGCTTTCTGTGACGGTATAAAAGTTATTTGGGTCAAAGAAAACCCCTGCCATATATGATTTTGTTATGAGATCACAGTAATATTCACTGATAACATTCATCCATATCACCTGCATGCAATGGCTCCAGGCAAGAGGCAACAATACAGACTAATGGTACTGCAGCATAGCTGTAAGATAATGATGTTTTACTAATCACACTACCAGCACAGTATCTCTTTAGACTGTGGTCAAGAGGAACCCAGCAGGTTGCTTTTGCTGTCACACTCCTTTAATATCAGTTAATTATCCAATGGGCATTAATCTTCTAAAGCAGGCTTCCATGGAAACAGAGGGTCAGCAAAATCAGACTGAGCACTGTAAGAAGCTTTGTCAGAAAGCGAATTTTCCTTTAAGCTTTCGTGTGGGACTGAAATTCCAGGAGATCGATTGCCAGTTTTACTTTCTTGCAGATGTGCTGCATGAAGTCCTAGCACAGGGTTTGTTCTTGAAACACTTCTTCCCATGCTCTGTTCAGTGCAATTAACATTAAGCCAATGGTAAACGACTTGGGTGACTCGCACAAAATATCTTTTCGGAGCAGTCTGTGCAATGGTCACATCAGGAAGCCAGAACATGCTCTCTAGTTAAATTGTAATGACTTGTGCACGGTGAATGGAGCTCTCTACATTGATTTCTACCTTGTAAAGAAGTCAGCAAGTGAACAGTGCTTACTGAACAGTTAGTATTATCTTCAGATGAATCACTTCCACTAATCCAGACCCAGGAGCAAATTGCAACATCGCTAAAATCTGGAGGAAAAAAAAAAGCTGCAATTCAACTGCTTTTTCCTGCAATATTTTTCTTTAAGCTGAAAATGGAGAGGCAGATCAAGGGAACTATGTAAACTCATCCTCTTATGGTTGAGAAATATCTGTAGGTGTAACCACCAATTTCTGCTACAGCCTTTACAGTCCAAATGAATACTGCAATAGTTTGTGAAACACAAAACAGCTTTATTCCAACATTAACTGCTGAACCCAAATTAATCCACTGATTAACCAAGGCCTCTGTCTAACTTGTCTAGGCCTATAGCGTCATCTATAAAGAACATGAGAGAAATGGCTTTGCTTGTAATACAGTTCAGCCATTGTATGAATGATGTTCCACCATCTACAATATTTTGTAAATTTGTGAAGATTTTCAGCAGCCTAGAGTTGCAGATGAGTTCTTCTATTGCTTTATTTTCCTCGGGGTCTCTTTGCCCCATAGAGTTAACAGAGGAAACCTTGACTTTCGTTTTCTCGTTCAAATACTTGCTTGTAAACCATTTAAACGCATGGAGTATTCAGTGCTGCCTGTTGTAGCCCTTTTGTATGGGCAGAAGAATCAGAACAGATCTCCCCTGGAGACTGAGCAGAACTGGTTGCAGTCTCTGAAAGTGGAAGAACCAATAAAATTTGGCACTTTCTTCTGCTGGCTTGGAATTTGAACTAGTGAGTCATTTAAACAACACCTGCAACTGTGCAACTCCAACCCTTTCTTTAGGTTGTTTCTCTTGATCCAGCTCCAAAAGGGTTGAGGCTGAATGGACTATCCTGTGTCCAAAACCACCGAGTGACCTTGCTCACTGAATAGTCCTTTCAGATTTTTGTTTCAGCAAGAGCAATACTTTTTTCTTCTTTTTCACCAGGACTCAGGTAATCTCCAGAAGACCATCAGTTATTCACAGAACCCTATTAATACCGTTTTCCAGCCATTGCCACCATCATCCCCAGCCTCACACAGTTTTCTTGGCCCTTTGAATTAGCACACATGTCTGTTTTCTTTTAGTCACAAAAGCTGGTCTTTGTTCCAGCCCTCCTGTAGCATATTTTCTTGTCTCTGTATCCTGGTTTGAGAACATTAGGATAAAAGTTTTCTCAGGCTGCTTGACACAGGGAAATCACAATGGTGGAAAAAGGATGGCTGTGCCTATGGGAAGGGGCAGATGGGTCAGGTGATCTAAACTTCTTCCCATGGTCCTCAGTATATAAGGGCCCCTAAGAAGAGCTCTAGGGCCCGATATCAATCTGCCAAAGTTTAAGGTTGCACTGCCCACTAAACTCTGACATATGCTCTCTGTGATCCCCCGTCAGCCTCCCAGAAAGGATAACCGGGGAACCAGGAAGAGAGACTTTAAAGTTGAAAAAAACTTGAACCAGTATAATAAAAAAAATAACACTTAGAATAACAATGAAGATGTTGAACCACATACAGATATTATACAAGCATGCAAATAGACTCAAAGATGCAAGAGCATGTATTAATACTGAACCCACACCTTCTGGATGACAACTAAGTCCTGAGCAGGAAAAAGTCTCAGACTGAACTCAGCAACTGAGCCCAGAGCCCCAACAATGGTTAAAAGAAAAAAACACAACCAGAAAAGGAGCTGTGCCACTCCCACCCAGGGAAGCAGGGGAAAATAACCTGTCCTGATGAGCACGGCTCCTCTGCAGTGTGGAAGCATGAGGCAGGAACACCAGCAGCACAGGGTAATACAACAAACAGCTACAGGAAACCCTTCCACCACAGCAGATACTAAAGGTTCCAGGGTATGTCTTATGAGACCTTATATACTGAGCACCATAGGAAGGAACACGGTGATTGGTTCATTTGGGTCACCTGACCCATCATCTCCTCCCCATAGGCACAACAGCCCCTGCTCCCCCATTGTGATTGTCACCTGTGCCAGGAATTCTGGAGAACTTTTATCCTGGTGCACTCAGACAAGGAAACTCTGTCATAAATGCAATTAAAGCCTTGAATGGACATTTTAGGGTGTGGGTGCAAACTTGTGATGTTGGTTAGCTGGTTTATTTTGCAGTGTCTTAGCTCAAACAAACAGCTGTACCTCGCCACAGATCTTGTCTTCAAATAAACAGCAGATTTTCGTTTTTATTGCCAGCTTTGCGCATGTGGTGTTGTGGAACTATATCCATCTGTGGCCTACCTTTTCCTGAAGCCTGAGCTGTGAAAATGCTGGACCTTCCACAAGGTCTGGTATCCTATTGCTGCATTGTACTATTTAAATCCTTATAAAAATATAAATTAGCTTAAAAAAGCTCATTACTTCTTTTCATCTATAAGATCTAATGTCATAATGTCTTAAGGAAAGTTTACTATTTATTCATTGTTGAAATAACACCTAAAGCCAAGGTTCACAAAATACATGGTTTTTTCATTTGCTGGAAGTTCTTGAGCAACCAAAAATTTTTTCAGGCTTAGGTAAAGCTGTGTTTAGACTTTTTTTTATTTCCTTTATTTTGATCATGTCAAAATGATGGAGCTTATTTTGCTGTACTAGGTGAAATATTTATTTGAATCACAGAATCATTTAAGTTAGAAATGACCTTTAAGATCATCCACTCCAACCATAAACCTAAACTGTCCACCACTAAACCATGTCCTCAAGTGCCTTATCTACATCGTCTTTTAAATACCTCCAGGGATGGTGACTCAACAACTACGCTGGGCAGCCCGTTCCAATATTTGACAACCCTTTAGGTGAAGAAATTCTTCCTAATATCCAAACTAAACCTCCCCTGGTGCAATCTGAGGCCATTTCCTCTTGTGCTGTTGCTTGTTACTTGGAAGAACAGGCCAACCCCCACCTCCCTACACCCTCCTTTCAGGTAGTTTTAGAGAGCGATGAGGTCTCCCCTCAGCCTCCTTTTCTCCTGGGCTGAACAACCCCAGCTCTCTCAGCTGCTCCTCATAAGACTTGTTCTCAAGACCCTTCACCAGCTTTGTTGCCCTGAACATGTTCCAGTACCTCAGTGTCTTTCCTGTAGTGAGGGGCCAAAAACTGAACACGGGATTCAAGGTGCGGCCTCACCAGTGCTGATTACTGGGGGACAATCACTGCCTTGTCCTGCTGGCCACACTATTTCTAATACAGGCCAGGATGCCCTTGGCCTTCTTGGTCACCTGGACACACTGCTGGCTCGTGTTCAGCTGTTGGCCAACACGCCCAGGTCCTTTTCCATCAGGCAGCTTTTCAGCCACTCAACCTTCCTAGCCTTTGCTGATTTTTTTTTCTTCTCACCTCCCATAGTTTGGGAAACAATTGTGACGTCAACACATAAAACCTTTCAGAAGGGCTGGTTTTAAAATCCAAAATTAACTTGTAATAGCATGGAAAAGCAGCATTAGATCTGTATCTGAGAGCTGAACAATCCCAAAGTGCAAAAGATTCAGGACATAAATGCAAACTCTGTAGCTGGGGCCTTTCTGAATGTATTGTTTCTGATCTTGCCTTTTAGAAATGTGTTTATGAAAGCTTTCCGCTTCTCCATCTGTGATGCCAGGAGAGCACATTATCTGCTTCCTGCCGTAAATCATCAGAAACTTTCTTTTCCTCTGCTGTATTACTGTGAAAGTGAGAACAACTTAAAGAAGTGAAAGTGATTTGTTCTGCAGGAGATGTTAGATAAAGGGTGCCTAGAGGATTCTTCATACCATGTTAAGATGGGGATAAAATGCAATGACATGATAGACCATTAAGCAAAGCAAAGTAAGCACAGTAGCACATTCTCTTCTTGTCTCAAATCTGTGATACATTTTCCTACCTTGGATGATTAAATGACAGTGTCTAAACTAACTGCTGGCTCTGCTGAGCTAGCGTAGGACCTTAGAAGTCAGCAGTGGTCTGTGTTCAAAGAGATCAAGGATTGCAACCCATCAAGAGGAGAGCCAGGGCAACTGCTCTTGCTTACCCCAGTGACAACAGGGTGAAAACAATTTTATAGGCTCCTCACCTAGCTTTCACTAGAGATCTGGACACCCCTGTCACTGCTAGTTTCTGAAGCTGCAAGAATTAAGAATCAAAGCAAGAGATTGGATGAGACTGCAATGATACAGCCTAATGTACTGCTCATATAGTGACAACAGAGTTCATGAACTGTGCTGGTGCTTGAAATATTACTGGATGCACTGGTTAGCAATTCATTTTTTTAAAGGAATTCTTGGAAACATGAGGTCTCTGCTCTGAAAACTCTCTGAAAATTTGTAAAACAAAATAATGAGAGTTGCAACTTGCGTTAATCAAAGAAATTTTCATCTTCATCCTCTCTTGTAACACATGAAAAAGTGCTTACATTTTCCAAATTGCTACTAAATATCTAGCAAACACCAGCATCCTATAAAACTAGATTAAGTGAAATGTCTCATGCCAGCAGAAATATGAATGCTAGCAAGCTAAATCACCTTCCTGCTTCATCACTCCCAGTTTTACACATTCTGTTTTAAGGGAGAATCACTTCCTCTTCTGGACCTCAACTCAAGTGTGCTGAGTCAGAGCCAGTCCAGGTAAGGAGGATAACTACAGTGATTCTGTGATGTGCTCGAGGGACAGGGCCCTTCCTGGATCACGCTTTCCCAGGGGGAGCTTTTGGCTCACTGTGTAACTCTTGTGCTGCCCACTGGGCTGGGCATCCCACAGACCAGAGGGCAGGAACCAGAGTATTTGTGGAACTTACCCTAAATTAAGATTTTGATGGTGTGGATTTTCCCCTATCTTCTGTTTCTTTACAGTCTATAAAGAAGGGGTCAACTTCTTTGAGAGTGGATGCCCAAATGGTAATACTTGCCTGGGAAATAGGATGCATGATGTTGGTCTATCCCCTTCTTGTTCTCCTTCCATTCAATATGGGTAAGAAATCTCTGTCCATTAGTTTATGCCTTGTAATGGCACTAAACTGAATGGCCTATGTCTGACCATTGGCGCCCTGTACAGCTGAACAACCCACTAATCTGCTGAAAACACAGCTTTTCCTCACTCAGTCATTTTTTTTTGTGGTGTGAAGAAGTCTGAATCAGCACTGTCACCTCAGTTAGCAGAATAAATCAGAATGAGCCTTGAAGTGAACAATGTTGTGTACAAAGAAGTGCTTTGAATTGTAACTATATTGAATATTCTGTGTATGAGCAAAACAGATGATGCCTTGAAAGTTTTATCGCAATAGTGTGTGTGCATTAACTAAAACCGACTTTCTCACAAACATTTAGAGCATATACTCCACTCCTTTTAAACACTTGTTTTAATTTCCTCTCACTCCTTGGGAAGGAAATTAAGTTTTGCTGGTCCCCTCCAAGGAATAAATGTGAACAGCTATTCCAATTTCTCTAAACTGAGCAAGACTTAAAACAGCAATCTCTTCTGGGTACTCCCTGCCAAGGCAGAGTTATCACGTGAGAGGCTGGCGGAGATAAATCCTCCCAAACAAAACAACCCACTCCCAAACCTCAGCATAGCAGTTCTTTCACTGTTTGCAATAGGAAGATGACATTTCAGAAGCAAAGCTCTATGCCTTAGACACTAGCTATCAAACAAACACACAGAGTAGCTCGGAGTTAACATCTGTGTAATGGAGAACAGATAATAGCAGCGATTGCCCTGGAGAGGCTGGTTTACACCGCGTGTCCTTTCTCTCCTACCTATCATATTCTCACCGGCTGCATGTTGGCTCCAAACTGCACAGGTTAATTTAAGAGGTCCAGAATGACTCCAGATCAGCTTGTGTGCGTCCATCAAACTTTGATAACCTGTCTCAGAGGGATTTTTTTTCCCCATATAAACCATAAGACAGCAGGAACAAAAAGGTTATGAGAACCTTGCATTCCTCTGTACTAATTTCCCACTGATAATTATCTGTTTTCAATGCTATTCTGTTCCCTGCAACTCAACTCACAAACATCCTTCAGAAATTTCTCTCTTCTCTTTCTTCTTTAATCCATTCTGTTTATATTCTCGAGCTGGGAATTATCCCACCATATTCACCTCGTGCCTTCCAGGTCTCACGTATCTTTTCTCTAAAAGATGATGGGTGATTGATCCTGTTTTTGAAAGAAAGAGTCATTTTAACTTTGCAAAGCTGGTTTTCACAGCACACTGTATCCTGTTACATCCTCCTAGGGTAGTAGGGTGATTCATTTAATGATGTGTGGTTACAGTTTTTCCCTCCTCCTGAGTACTGAAGTAGAATATTTCATCTGAGAAAGTCAGCCTTTTCCCTAGCAAAATAGATCCCTTATGAGAAATGTATAATGTGTGCAGCCTCCAAGGTTAAAAAGGAAAATAATGAAAAATAAGCAGCTAGTGCAGTTTTATCATGTTTGTCCCCAAGGATCCTGGTCCTCTACACCGAGTTGGAGAAGAGAGCCCAGCAATGACTGACTCTTGGGCAGGGATCGCAAAGTCTCAGAGGGCATTTAGTAGGGAGAAGCCACCACAATGAGAAGCCCTCAGCTTCTTGAAGGCGACTGACTCCGTGTTAGCCCTACCCTTGACTGATTTTGAGAAGTTTGCTCGTCTGTATGAGTCACTACCATGTGGAGGTGAGAGCGTTTGACAACAGGCTTTAGGTTAGAAAACAGCACAGCTGCATGTCTCCACAGGGATGGAGCAGAGCCTCATGTACCACAGACACTTCCAAGTTTACCCCCATATTTGGTGTTACCCATCTCCGTTCAGCGTTGCTCTGTCAGCTTTCGTTATTCTGTGTAATTAGGTCAGCAAGAAGGAATCTAGAACTGTTTTGCGCTTTGCTTGTGCGTGTTGGAACAGGAAAGACTGTGGTTCTGTAAGCTCGAGCTGAAATGGAAGCAGCTCTATTTCTTAATGCAATAGATATTTTGATAAATACCTACAGGGTTGGGTTTTTTCCTACGAGGATTTAGGCTTCCTCTCTAGCACGGCCTGCAGAGAGCATCAAAAGAATTCAATGGACACTGAACATCGCTTTCTGACTGTAACTGTTTTATCAATAGTGAGCCTTAAATGCAGCATTTTACCATTAAATTAAAAAAGCCAAAGAAAGCACTTCATTAAAAGAGAGGCTGAAATTTCACTACATCTTTTCTGGATCTTCTGGCTGCTTGATAAAGAAAGCGGGGATTTTAAAACGCATGCGTCCTCCAGAGTCTTGCTCTCAGAAGAGAGTTTGTGAGGCAGCCATGAGAAGGGGAAATTCTAAATACTTCAGTCACCCTTGGTAATAAAATTTGGAAGATTTTAAAAGTTTCTGGGAAATAAGGTAGACTACTCCAGAAATTCCTGTGTTTTCTTTATATTTAAATAGGCTGCCTTTAAGTATTGTCTGGGCAGAAGCCTAGATGAAGAGTTTTGTTGCATTTATAAGGGAGAAAACAGCACTGTTGGTAGTATTCACATTTCTTTGGTGCACTGTGAAGGAAGGTATAGGAACAATTCAAGAAAAGTTAGCCTGCACTTTCTTCCCCTGAATCTTCACAGTTAGTACTGCCCCATACTCCTGTAACTTCTGGCTTTGCTTTTTTTATTGGGATTTCTTTGCTGGACCTTTTCTTCTGATTTTATAGTGCCCCAAGTCCTGATGGTCCCAAAAAAGAGGCTATTGATGCAAATTTTAAATAATCATAATGCTTTTAAATATTTTCTTTGTACTCTTCCATAGCCCGTTAAAGTTTCCTAGCCCTGCAATACTTATTTTTTGCCCACCTCCAACATAAATTAGTTACCTCTTTGCCCTCAGATAAATGTCCCTGCAATGCGCTTCTACTTGCCTTCCAATGTGCTGCTTTCTTATTTCTTGCTTGATACAGGTTGTTTGCTAGTATATAATTTTCAGAAAAGGATTATATTATTGATGACTTACACTTAGAGTATACAGTAACATTTTCTATGCGGTGAATTAATGCCTGCTTCTCTACTACTTTTACACTTTGAAAAATTGTTTTCACCAACTTTATCTCCTCTTTGTGTTTTCTTTGCTTCATGTGAGTTATCACAATGTTCCACATCCCTTGTTGAGGTCTTTTGAAAATTAACATTTATATTTTTATACAACTGGTATTGGGTGTGTTTTGGAACAGATACCATTGTACAGGAGACTAACTAGAACTGAAAGAAATTCAGACATCTTATTTTGTCCGTTTGTTATTCTAGCAAAATAGATTATGGCTTGTTCATCCTCTTTTTGATTTGCTCATAATGATGAGGTGCCGTGAAGGCAAAACAGTTGCTAATCTGAGTGGGAGTTGTAATAAAAATGCCCCAAAGAAGGCTGACCTACAGATACACAGGCAGCCTTAATCTGAAACTTTCTAGCTTTTGACGCCTTCCGTTTGACTAAAACATTCTTTTAAAAGGCAGCTTTTTTTTTTTCACTTTTTTTTTTTTCCAGTGAGGCATAGTTTCTTCTGACACTTCTTTCCAGCCCCAAGTCTGACCTTCTCCTCTACCTTTCTCCTCCCATGTGTTTCTGTGCCAGGCCTGTCTCATCCCTGGCTTTGTACTTTCTTCCCCATTTTTCCATCTTCCAGCACAATTTTTCTTACCCACTCAATATTTCTAGGCCTACCATTTGATGTTTTCCCCCCAGTGCTCCCAGTCTCATATCGGCATGCTCTGGGCTTCCCAGCTGCTCGTACATGCTTTATTCTGCCACCTTCTGGAGCGTCATTCCTTGTCTGGTCTTTTCCCCTCCTCATTTGCTACCTGCTTCTCAAGTCCTCCCTCTAGCAGTTCATCCTCCAGTTTTAGTGTTCTCCATCTCAAGACAATTCCATATTCAGCCTTAGCAGGGGGAAGGACCACTTCCACCATCCTCACCTCAACCACCTCTGCATTCTTTTTTTTTCTTCCCCATCCACCATTCCATCTTCTCTCATCCTCACTTCTTTCCTCATAAGCTTCATCTCTTCTAGGATGTCATGGAGAGAGTAACCATCCTGACAAAATACTGGCTTTACAGTCTAGAAACACAGGATCTGTTTGAAGGAAAAAATCACCTGGACGCTGTAAGGTGACTCTTGGAAATGATCAAACAAGAAGAGCTGAAAAAGTTCTCCCCTAAACTACCTTGGGTGGTAAACTACCTGCCGTGGAAAATTTCAACCTAATGTGGCTGAAATTGTACGACTAAAACCAGGTCTTATAATGGAAAGGGTCCAGCACTTACGATACAGAGCACACTAGGAAAATATGGTAGCTGTTGTGTCTCTTGTGCACATTTTCCATGGCCATGTTCATTTTATAACACTACTATTATAGCTATTTCTAACATGTGCCACTGAACTCAGTGGTGCATGTAACGGAACACAAGGAAATATCTAGCTTTTATGGATGACAGAAAAAGTTTGCTATATTGTTCTGTAGTAAAATTTTTTATAGAAAGATGCCTTTATTAAAATAAATCTAAAATCAGGGCTAACAAGCCAAAAATCCCTTAGCAGTGAAGTTTCCTCATACATCCAGTTTTTCCATGCTTTCCATTGATAATCATGTAAGTGCAAACACTGAATACATATTTCCTCCTTCATACCTGAAAGTAGATGTTCTACACTTGCCAACTACCCTTCAGCAATAGGCTCTTAAGACACAAAGAAACCTTTGGAGTCAGAGAGCTTTCTGAACCATGTGCATGCACAGAGAAAATGGCAGCTGCATATACGCTTTTGCATATGGTACGCCTCTATTTATAACCATCTAATCATTTCTTTGGGCACCTCTAACTCATTGAGCAAGTTCACCTTGACATACATTTTCTTTCTTACTAGAGAAACTATATTTTTTTTTAAAAGTTCATTCTGAGCTATGCAAGTCTGCAGCCTCTGGTAGACTCCTCGTCCCTGGAGTGTGGTGAGAAATGGACAGAAATTTACAGGTGACCCAAAGCAGTTTGTGGTTTTCTTTCTGTTTTTTAAGAAAGTGTTGATAAAATGAAATATGGATTCCCTTTTGCTTGGGCTTGTGTAGAATGCCAGGTGAGAAAAAATGCAAGTGCATCTCGACTCTGTAAAAATTTAGTGGCCCTAAGTACTATGTATTTATTTTAATTTCAAGAAGCAGCATGATGTTTTCACGGATGGTCAAAGGAAAAGTTAGCAAACCCCTCCCAGCAGGGTTAGTGATAAAGAGCTAGGAGCAGGCTTATTTTTTTTCATGTATCCCGGATTTTCTTTTATTGTTAGGATGGAATTAGCTTTAGTTATGGTAATGCAACAGGATGTATAGTAAATGAAGATGATGTGGGAAGGATTTTGTACAGGCAAATGATGCTTCCTTCATTATATTATTTCTCTTTTTTGAACATTTGCCCTCTGGACTCCCAGGAGCTGATACTGCTAACATCTCCTGGGTAACTTCTAAAACCTTTTCAGTTCATATTCTTCTCCTTTACATTTTAAAGAAGTTTATGTAAAAAGGGACCTTGAAGAAGTCACTGCTTTTAGTGATAATTGCTGGTGTTAAGAAATCTCTTCAGGGCACCAAATTGTCTGTAATATCTGTAATATAATTTATTAACTGAAAGAAAATCAGAAATGGAAATCTGAAGGGAAAAATAGTGGTAGATAGTTAAATAATAATTCAAAATTGTGCAAAAAGACTGCACTTGCTTCATAATTCATCCTTATAATACCCAGTTCCCACAAGCAAGATTTCAAACAGGTTATCTCTAGAAAAATAAATAATTATTTTTTCCTAAGATTTGTCTGGTTTATGTTTTTAAGCTCTTCTACCATCTCAACATCAATGCTTCCTTTTTTTTCTTAAAAACAATTTCTCCACTACCTCGTTTGCAAACATCTGCCTTGATCTTGTTTAAATAAACACACTATGAAAAGTCCACTTGTGAACTTGAAGGCTGGGTCTTTACAGACTTGTTCAAATTGCTTTCAGAACAAGACTATGATTTCAGAGCGTGAATGTTTTCTTCAGAATGGATACCCTCTTATCAACTAGTAAGATCGTTTCTGTGGTGGTTTTTTCATTCCTAGTTGAAGGAGAGTCACCTGTTGTTTTGAGGCTTTACTGGTGTTTTGAGGAATAAGATCATCTAGTGGATGGGTTGAATTTCCTGTGTTAGGTATATTTACTTTCCTCTAGATCTGTTGTCTCCCTGAGCAGCAAGATATGATTCTATGGGAGGCTGGAAGCTGAAGGAAACAGGTCAGAAGCACTGGGGACCATGGGGACAGAGTCTGGAGCCCCACCACGTGTTCAGGTAGGTTTACATGGTGGCTGTTCTCCTCTATTAACAACTGTTTTACTTGCTTAATTAACAGATGGTTTGGTTTTAATGCGTCTTTTCTTAAGAGTCCCAAAGATGCTTTTAGCTATTAGTTTCCACCCTTGGATTGTGTTGCAGATTCCAGCTGACCTTCTGTGTGGCTATTCACTGCGGGCACGTCACTCCTCTCCTCTTGCATGACATATGAAGAGAAGCTAATTCAAAGCGTTCATTGTTTATGGCTGGGGTTTTTAGTTCTTTTAGCTTCAGGGGTTTAGAGCTGGGGAACAACTAATCAAAGGCTAGTGCAGAAAACTGATTTCAGCTGTCTCTTTATAGGTTTCATATTTTTTTTCAAGCATCTTCCCCCCTCCCTAATAGACTCCCCTTCCGTAGAAGCAAGGGGAAAGCAAAGGGAAGTTTAAAATTTCTAGAAATACATGTCTAGCTACAGGAAATTGTGGGCCATTTTTAGCTTTCTGCCCTCCATTCCTTCCCTTAAATACTCAGTCATTGCTGACTGTTGCCTCCAGGACTAACAAACTTTCTCACTCATAACCTCAGGACTGTTGTCTCCTACCTTACACATGTTTACTGCTTACTTGTAACCAGGGATGTACATATAGCACTTCAGAGAGAAAACAGCACTCTTTACAGTCAGGGCTTAATCCAAAGCCAGCTACATTTCCCTCTCTTTGTCTTCTTGAAAGGAAATATCTCTTTCCTTCAACAATACTCTTTATGGCTTCACCAGATGAAAACTGTCGTATCCTATTTCCACTGAGACTGAGTGATATCTACTGGCTACCTACAGAATTAAGAAAACAGAACTCAATTCAGCTTTAATGCTTGCATAGATACCATGAAAATTTCCTTCAAATGAGCCAGGAAATTCTAAATATCATCTCTTTGCAAAAAAAAAATTACTGTCTCCAAAGGTCGATTTAGAAATGTTGTGACCTGTGATGTCCTTTAGTATTGGCTGCATTTCCCAGAAACTATGTAAATTATGGATGAGATGACTGCTCAGGCTGGAGTTATGTATTTAACACCAACTAAAGAGACAGCTGTATTTTTTAAAGTGCCATAAACCTAGCAAAATGAGTTTGCTCATGATAAGACTACCAGTCCAAATAATCATGTCCTGCAAAGTCTGTGTGGAACTCTGATGTGTATTTCAAGCAAATGTACTTTAAAACGTGTTACTTGAAGTGGGAGAACATTTCCTATATAAGCCTGATTTGTAGCTTTATTTATAGTCCAGTACATTTACCCAGTTTTTCCAGTGGTTTCTGTGCTACCAGAAAAATGATTTCTATGTTACTGGAGAAATGACTTTGGATAACACTGCCCCAGTCTCTGGAAACTATCTAACTTTATAATTACTGGGGAGCTCGAAAAATAAATCTTCATTGCCTTACACTCAGTGACAGAGACTAAGGAGCAGAACGATGAAAGGGAAGATTTAAGATCTTCTTATGGTAAAGAAGGGAAACATTTTCTGTTGTAAATCCTGTATTCCTTGTCTTAGGTAAATAAGAAGCAGCTGAAGTGCAATGTAATTCTCTGCATCAATGTACTTCTGAAGGTTTCTATTGTTGTATTTCAGTTTTGTCACCGGATTAGCAAAAGATCACCTGAGAATAAGGTGAATGTAAATTCTCTATGTACCTCACAGGGAGAGTAGTCACATACATCTTTCTTATTTATATACACTCCTCCCCAGTTCCTTCAGAAAATTACTTCAGTGAAGCAGTCTATCATTGGATGCTACCATTACTTTTAAAGTATGTGAGATAAATCATTAACCAACTTCCCCAAACTTATCATAGATAAATTTTAGATAAAGCTTTGCTTTGCTGTTTTGTTGCTCACTGGACTTATACTTTAAGATTAGAGACCTGCCTGGAATATAATATTTTCATTTTAGCTCCTACATGGGATGCATTATTACAATAAGTCCATGAAACTGTCTTTGGAGCTTTTACAATATTAGCAGATTTTCACTGGGTTCACATTTCGGTAGAACAGGCATCAGCTCCTGCTATTAGGCAAACCTGGAGTCTGAAACATGGATTTCTAAGTCTAGGCTCACAATCATATTTGGAAATTAGTAACTTGCCCTATAATCAAGTCCTGGAGTTCATCTGGAAGCTTGCTAGAAGGTACTGCTAGACATTATCTTTTGAAAAAATTTCCTTCGAACAATTTTTTCTATCACTTGAAAGGTTTATATTTATCATTCACTTCATAGGGAAAGTGTATTCTTTGTGACTTCTGGTGGTCTTCCTTTCTCTGATTAGAAAAACTCTGTTAGGAGACTATATGTAAGGGTGGCCTAGAGGTGTAGAGGTGTTTTATCTAACTGACCTAAAAATGCCAACAGAAGTCTAGGTGAAAAGCTGAAGACTAGCTTTCTTGTGGCCTTCACCCCATGAAACAACACATTCCGCACCCTGAGTGTTATAGAATCATAGAACAGTTCAGGTTGGAAAAGACCCTTGGGATCATCAAGTCCAACCATTAACCCTACACTACAACCATTAGCCCTACACTACAAGTTCGCCCCTAAGCCATATCACCCAACACCACATCTAAGCGACACTGAAACACATCCAGGGATGGCGACTCAACCACCTCCCTAGGCAGTCTGTTCCGATGTCTGACCACGTTGCCTTGGCTCACATTGCAGGGCTGGCTGGAAGCTAATGTCTCCTTCTAAAGCTCCTCAGGGAACTTCAGGCAAAAGCTGAGACACATTCGACCACGATCTGGTATCACCACTGTCCAATAGACCCAGGGAAAAACACATTCTTCACTTGCCATGGCTGCTATTTGTCTCCTTTATCAACTTGCACTCAATTCACTCTATTATTCTCCCACATCAAATCTACCTTAGCCTTGATTCAAGGCATTGCAGGAGAAGAATCTGAGTCCTTTCTGAAGCCTTTTCAATTCCTTATTGATGAATTTAAAGTTTACTTTGGTATTAAGTAGAATCAGGAACCAGTCTCCATAGGGGTTTCTGGCAGATGGCTGCACTCATCTGAACTCAACTGCATCTGCAAAGCTTTCTTAATTTGATATCTAATGTCTTATAGCAAAATGCTTACAAGCAAAATGATATGTTATTTCTGTGGAATATTACCTGTATCTAAGTTATGGGGGGAAAAAAAAAAAAAAAGATGCTTACTTTTTCCAGGTCATTCCTGTAGAAGCACTTTTCAGTGTCAGTTTTCCATGGCTAAATGGAATAACTAGGTTCCTATGGCTTTATTTCAGCATACTTGTCTGGTATAGGAAAATGTCAGGTCCCTACTGAAAAAAAACCCCAACCAACCCAACATAGCTGTTCATGAAAGAAACCTGTAATATATCTATTTATAAAGAAACACAAATAAAGGAAGAATTGTTCACTGGAGAAATTTAGTTCCTAGAAGCCCTATTTTTTCTTCGTTTTCTTCTTGACATCTAAAGGAAATATCCCTTACACTGAAAGCATGTAACACTTTAATCTACCCAAAAGGTGTAAATTAAAAAGAATTATTGAATTTCCTTTGCTGACACTTAATTACATGTTTACACTAAATATACTGAACATACTGAAGCTGTGTTTTATTTTTATAGTAATGTAATAAGAGAAAGTAGGCCTACCACATTTCAGTTAGATTTCCCTAAAAAGGAAGGAAAAGAAGAAAGAGTAATAAGTATAGGAAATAATTTAATCGAAGATAGTGGCAAATAATTTTCCATTGTAAAATATCTGGTGCAGAGACAAAAACGAATTTCCTGGTATCTCAAGTAAAACCTCAAAGGGAGCACAGCTGGGTGGATGAGAAGCCTCCTGCTTGTCTATTTAAGCCTATGCTGGGTTGTTACAGTGAATGGATTCCACAGGCTGCGTATTTGAGGGCATGTGGTCAGTCCTGCGTGCTTTTCACCAAGAGGACAGTGCTTGAATAATAAAAATCCACTGAAAATAAGAGTGAAAAAAACACCTTAGGGAATTCCAGAGTAGAAGACACTATTTTCCTGAATTAATTACAACGTCATATGAAATGTTGTACAAGAGCACAGAATCATAGGTTTGTGCTGTTTATTTGTCAGGGTGAAGTCTAATTAAGTGTGTGGAGATGAGAAGGAAAAGTCAATGTTTGCTTTCACTTGTTATCTTCCGATACTGCTGTCAGACAACTCAAGATAACGTGCAGGGCCCTGAGAGTTGCTCTTTCTTCTTCCCTGCACTGTACTGTTATCACTATTGTTAAGCTCTTCTTGTAGAGACAAATATCTTTGCACACGGAAACATATTAGCAAACTGCAGAAAATTCAGGATCAGTAACAGCGTTGCTCTGGGAAATGTTCATGAATTAACCAGCTGAGGGAGCACAAGCCATCAGCTTTTCAGTAACAGCACAATGGATTTGAGGGGACTTCTGGAAGAAACAGTATGGCAGTTATTATGTTTGCTTCACTTAACTTTCCAGTGAAACATCTGAAGGGCTTTTTTTCATGTGGGATAGTTTGGGTCAAAATTGATTTGACAGTGGTGATTTTTTAAGCATGGGGCTGATCTGATCCTTTATTGAACATTCTTGTCTAGAATATATATTTTTATTTTTCAATTGAAACTTATTCCCAGTCAGCACTATTTGGTTTTAAAGATCTGAGGGGAAATCCTGGACCACTTGAAGTTAGTCGTAAAGTATAATTTACAGGATTAGAACCAACTGTTCATCCCTGGTCTAAGTACAGAGTTGTACCACCACATGCATAAAAGGATAATTCTGTCACATCAGATCTACAACCTGCTCAGCCCATGATCCTGCCTGTGACAGCCAAGCAATAGCAACACCTGCAAAAAAACCTATGGGACAAACAACCTAGGGCCCAGAGAATTCTTGAATTAGTTGAAGTGTTTGATACTGATTTGACAAAATAAAAAGTGACTGAGCAAAGAGAAGAGTGTTGGTCCATCTGTGTGCACTAACCGTGTTTTGCTTTTCTGTAGGGCAGAAGCAAGCCGAGGTCTTCTCTTCAGCTTTAAGATGCACACGAAGAGGTGCTGTGCTGCAGCTGAAGCAGTCGCATTTCCAGCGTAGAAAAACCCTTTGAACTCGCTTTGCAGACCACGACCATGTAGATAGGCAGTGCTGAGAAAGGCGGCGACCGTAACCGCTAACACATGTGAAACTCTGGTCGAAGGATATTGTTTTCATTATGGTTTTGTTCTCTGCAACTACTCTGACTCTGAAGTGTCAGATTCCAGTTTGATTTCTTTATTAGGAAAGCCTCTGCTTCAGTAGTAACGAACAACAGAAAAAGCACTAAAAGCCTGACAGTGGTTGGTTTTGTTTAAAAACATTAACATGGGTTAGACAGGTCCAACGTTAATGCCTAGAGAGGATTCCTTTCATTGTGCTTTGCATTTCTGGAAAATAGGTCAGCCTGTTTTCACAGAAATTGGTTAATTCATATAACATAGGCCAGAAATGACATACAAACTAGTAATGCTTCTTCTTTTCAAAAAGAAGTAAAATGCAGACTCTATTCTTTGTAAAGAAGCTAAGGTGTGCTGTCATTCTGCTTATCTACCACCACAGACATTGTTCTACATTGACTTAATGTAAACTTGTCTCCCATTTCCTGAAACAGAAACCTGGTCTCATGTTCCTGTAAAGCACTGTCCACTTCCAGATCAAAATAAGAGGCTTTTATATTTTTCATTTATAGGAAATATTATAGGATACCTTGATTTTTATGATATCTAACTCATATGACTTTATTCAGATTTATGAACGTAAATAAACCCAAGTTCAGTGTTCTTTGCTTCTGCCTTAAGGAAATCGTGCTTGAACTTATTTTTTTGTTTGCGCTTCAGGAAATTTCTTGTCTTCCTGCCTTGGGCAAAAGTGGAGTTATGGTAATGAAAATATGCACATAATATTAAAAGGGAAAATCCTTGTCCAAAGGAAATGATAAGGAATGCTTTAAGGGTGGATTAATTCTGTTTTAACTATGAAAACTTTACTTACCAGTCTCTGCTTATGAGAACTAAGCACCTTTTGATAAGAAAAATGCTTTCTTTAGGTCTTGTGTAATTAGTCTGGGAAATGAGATAGGTGGATTTTGAGGTGATAGTGGAATGTGAAGATTAAATTTTGAAATTTGACTGGCAGTGTTTGGAATACAAAGAGGTGGATGAATAGCAGGGACATCTGCAGCTGCCAGCATGAGTAAGCTGCATTTTTCTGCCAGAACGAGGCTCTCCACCACTGCCCCCACTTTTCTAGCATCAAGAATGATGAAACTGGTTGAGATCAGATCTTTGCTTGCAAGGAAATCCAAAGGCATGTTTTGCTGGTGCTCCAAGGACTTTCTAAACTTGATGATGGGATTAGCATGACTTAAGACCTGTGTGCTGACATGAGAGGCAAGAGGAGATAATGTTTATGTATCATAAAATTTTTGAAACATTTCTCTTTTCCACAGTTGACCAGAATCGCTGCATTCCTGTCCAATTCAGCTTGTGCCAGCTGCTTCTCATTCAGCACTTGATTTCCTGAAAATGCTGTGGTGGTGTCACTAGATGAAATAGGAAATTTATAATAGAGACAAGCAACTCTACTATATGGTGGGTCATTGATTCTGTTTATAACTGAGCTTAATAGCAAAGCTTTCCCATTGGATAGCCTAAAGGGTAAATTAGAGGGGAAATAATCAACCCATTCCATTTTCTGCCTGTGTAAGGCTCTGAAACGAGATATATGGAAGATGTGCACACCCTGCTCTCATAGGACTCTGTTACCCATTGCCCTTTTTTTCTTAAGCCAATAGCGGCAATCAGTCTCCTAAATGACAGCAACTCCGGACACCACACTGAGGGGTGATAGTCAGAAAACAGGTTGCTGGCATAGTTACACCATGAACACACACCTGCACACGTTAGAAATTTCTCATGGCCTTAAGCTCACCTAGGAGTGCCAAAAAGAGCCACCCAATCCATTTCAGTCCTGTCCTCTCTCCCAGCTCATGCATCAATTGACTGGATGAACACAGGAATGAGCGTGAGTATTTCCCCAGGAGGGCGGTGGGCACCCTTGGCTGGGGAGGAGGAGATCATGGGTGTAAGCCTCTCAGGGAACTGCAGTGTACAGCGTGTCCCCCCACAACACCCATGCAGCATAGTGACCTCTACGCCAGCCTGGAAGGGAGCAAAGTCTCAGATGAGGTCCTGTGCCAGCATAACCTCGCTGGCAGCTGCTTCCCTCCTCTCCTCCATCCAAGGCTGGAGCCAGGCTCTCAGGGCTGGGAGCAGCAAAATGCTGCTGTGGCTAATGAACTTCTGTGGCCGCTTGCTTGGTCAGGGATCTTTAACAAGGTAAGTAGTATTTATGATGAGATGTTTTTTGATCATATACTGAGCCTTACCTAAGGAGAGGAATAACTTGCTATATTCTTACATTTGCAGGCTACAGATTTTAAAATCTGTTCTCCTCCTCCTCTCAGTTTAAGGAAATAATGAGTCCTTCCTTCCTTCCCCCTTTTATGGGGTAGAAATGGCAAATTTTCTTCTATGCTGTTTCCCTGACCTGCCTTACTCTATTCAAGCAGGCTCCAGAGTTGGCTCTAAGGAAATGGTGAAGGAGGAGACCAGGCCAGTTGGTGAGAAGTTTGCACATCGAGTGGCTCAGCTGTATCGTAAAACTACACCTTGGACTCACTGGGATGAATAGGGCAGTTCACTGGTCCTAGTGCTACTGTTGCAGGTGCTCTGCACCTGTTATTCTCTCAGACATTGGCCTTTTTCTTCACAGCCATGACCATTATAGACACTGGTTAAATAGACCCAATATTGTGCTCAGTGAACTAGGAGCTCAACAACAAAGCTGGCAAGTCATGCTTCTGTGTTCCTGGATAATGACACAAAATCGTTCAGCAAAAAAAATACTTTTAAAGGTTCAGATTTCTGTGTGTTTGGACTGCTCAATTTCCATTGTAAGTAATGAGATTCTGTTATTCAAATCCTCCAGATGATTGAACAGTTTTGCCCACGGAATCTAGAATCCCTCTGGTTACGATATTAAGTATAATTTTTGCTCATTAGGAATTGATTAGGTGAAGGCTGCAAAGCAATAGAAAATTAAAAAAAAAAACAGAGATCTATAGCCACCACATGAAAGCTGAATTTTAAAATATTCCTAGATGGTCTAACAGAGAAATTCTGCAGCCCTAACACACAGCAGACCATATAATCTCATTTTAAATCTCATGGAATCAATCACCCTACTGCTCCCTCCAATCTTAGCAGCAGAAATCTGTACCTACTATCAGGTACTATATTCACACCTATAAGTAGCTCCCGGATTATGATCAATTTCAAGGGAATTGTTTATGGAAGTGGGGGATATGATCTTCACCTTTTCTTCATGTTGCTATTCACTTCTTCGCAATTTAGTAAACTCATTTGTCTTACTTTGATAAAAGCTATTTTGCAAATTATTTTCTAACAGCTTTAAATCCCCGGTACTTGTCAAAAAAATTCAGATGTCACCAAACCGATTATTTGCTTTGCTGTCTAATACAAAACATGTTCTAACACGTTCAGGTTTTTGTTAGACTTATGAAAAACAAACAGAATATTGTATCTGAAAAGCAAAATATCCTTTCCTCAGGAACCAGTTTTGGATCTTGCATACCTGTCCCCTCCCCAAGGAGCTCACAGGGCAAGAGGTGGAGGGACATGACCAGCAGCCGGCTGAGCAGGACCTTACATACCTCCAGTGGAAGAAATGGAGAGATGCCACTAAAGGACATGCTGAAGGACCTGGCGTCGGCCTTCTGCGATTAAAACCAGCTGGGCGGCTGGGGGTCAGCGAGGGGCACAGGGGAGGTCAGGAGCCCTCTGGCAAAGGTGTCCCTCGCTGCGGTGTGGAGCGGAGAGAGGCAATCAAAAGGAAAGGACGAGCTGGCCGCAGCGTTTGCTTTGGCTTGATTTCAAACAGAGCGCCTTCAGACTCTGTTTATACAATCCTGTCTTTCATGAGCTGTTTTAATTTAACTAAGGGTCTGCAAGCCCTAAAGGTTTGACTTATCCTGTGGAAATCAGAAGAAATGCAGTCTAGAAAGCTTGTGCGGACTCGACCACACGCTTTTTAAGTTTCACATTGGGAAGTGGTGGCTGTTTTAAAGCACAGCTGAGCCAGGCCTGCAAGGAAGCATCGCGCTCGCTGATGGGTACCAGCCTGTAGCGGTCGAGAGGGTTATGACACAGAAAATTTCTAAGCACTAACTAATACACTCCCAGTAAGTTACAGCAAGTTCTACTTTAACAGTCTTATCATTCGTATGCCTAACTTTGTGTAAGTATTGTCCATCCCTTGCAGCTGGGCTACTACATGTTTAACATGCAGAAATATGTCCCTCGTTAACATTTGCCAAAAAAAAGCAATAAGCTAAGATAGACGTTATACTTTAAAAAAAAACAAACAAACAAAAAAAACACCACAGAAAAGAAAAAGAAAGAGGTCTGGCAGTACAGTATTCATTTTGGTGAGGAACAGTGTGATAAGGCTGGAGTCTGAAACATGTCCGGCATGGTGAAAAGAAGTTTCAACTGGCATGTGTGCCAAGAGCTGGACACCTGCCTCTGAGTCCTTACAAACTTCACGTTTGATCTGGGCCAAAACACGAAGGCTCTGCTCAGAGTAAGGCTTGAGAAAACCAGCTGATATTGCCACCTAACATTGCTACCAAAAGCACCTTCTCCTGGCCCAGGGACATGGTGTCCGCCACGTCAGCCGGTGCAGGGCATCCTCCCACTCCACAGCTAGAGCGGCCTGTCCTTAACACTGGCACAGCTGTCCTCGGCACAATAAGATGTTGATATACCTCTGCTGCTTGGTTAGGAGGTGAAGAAAATGGGCAAAATTGCATATGGGTTTGAGGCTTCTGCCAGCTTTTATTGCTGTGTCTTGTTTGGCTCTGGAGGGATCATTGGCACAAGGCACATGTTTTGCTGATATGGCTGCATCTGTGCAAATACTCCACTGCTGTAGTGTCTCCATATATCAAAACCTGTAAAATCTGTCAGTTAGGCAAGGTGTAGACCCACCTGACCTAAATTCCCTCTTAGTCTCAGTACTGGTTGTTTGCAATTACCTCAATGCCCTTAAAGGCTTGCAGGGAGGCCCTAGGGCCCCATGTTGCCTGTTTCATCTCTCATGGATACTACAAAGGCCAATTTGTTAAAGGCAATGCAGTGTTCAGACACTGTAAGAACAAGGTCAGACAAATACCTGTATATTTATGTTCACATTTTGGTAACTTGTCATTTCTGTAAACATGATGTCTGCAACTTGTTCACCTTCAGTCATGAAGTACTTATATGGTTATCTACTTCTGTGTTCCATCACAGGATAGTGTTAAGATGATAGCAGTTAGGATGATGCAGGAATGCTGGAGCCTGTATTTATTCTCCAGCCTAACAACTTCTTTACAAAAACAAGGTGGATAATGATTTTAGGGTAAAAATCCTAAGAAGTAGTAGAGATTTAGAGGACAACAACATTTCATGATATGACTAGAAACACCTGGACATGTTGGGTTCTGAGTATCATAAAGGGACCGAGATGTTGGAATGGAACGGAATGGAATAGAATACTAGAATCATTTCAGCTGGAAGGGACCTACTATGATCACCTATTTCAACTGCATGACCAGTTCAGGGCTGACCACAGGTTAAAGCGTATTATGAAGTGCATTGTCCAAATGCCTCTGTAACATGGACAGGATTTGGGCATTGACCAGGTACATCTCTAGGAATCCTGTTCCCGTGTTTGACCACACTCTTAGTGAGAAATCCTTCATAATGTCCAGTCTGAACCTCTCTGGTGCAGCCTTGAGCCATTCCCACACATTCTATCACTGGATCTCGGGGAGAAGACCTCAGCATCTCTCTTTCCACATCCCCTCCTCTGGAAGTTGTAGAGAGAAATGGAGTTGACCCTCGGCCTCCTTCCCTCCAAACTAGACAAAACCAGAGTCCTCAGCCGCTCCTCATAGGACATTCCTTCCCGCCCTTTCACCTCCTCTTGGCACATTTGAGGACCTTCACATCCTTCTTAAATGGTGTGGCCCAAAACCACACACAGTGCTCAAGGCGAGGCCTCACCAGTGCTGAACACAGCGGAACAATCACCCCTTCTGACCAGCTGCTCATGCTCTGTTGGGTGTACCCCAGAGTGGGGTTTGGCCTCTGGGCTACTGGGGTCCACTCCTGGCTCCTGTTGAGCTGCTGTTGACCAGCACCCCCAGATCCTTTTCTGCAGGGCTGTTCTTGCTTTAACTTAATGTCCCAACACATGTGAAAAATAAATATTTCAAGTAACAGGGTGTCAAGTAGAAAGAAAACAAATGTTTGAAGATGGCTTTCATAACCTTACAATAAAAAAATCACTGGACTACAAAGCTGATTTACACTATCTGTTCCATTAATCTTTGTCTCAATAAACATGAAGTAATGTGTGAACCCTTAAATGTAAGAATCTTTGATTTAGTATATTCAAGAGATTCTTTCACACATTACATCGGTGTGAATAATAAAAGCTAGAACAGTAGGTTAGAAAAGAGATATTTGTTTGGGCCAGAAGGTCAGTAGCTATGAAGGTGTTATTAATCTACTTTTTCTGAGCCTCCTGTTGCTGGCTGCCATCTTAAGTGAACTAACTTGTGACAGAAATATCACAGAGCAAATAATATCATAGACCAATTCTAAACCCAGCTCGGTGCTTTCTCATGCAACCACGTGCTTCGGTGTCTAGAAATGGAAGGCCCTCTGGGGGAACCAAGGTGAAAAACTCAATGATTTTAGAAGGGGTTTAATGCATCTGATAAGATCTCTGTTACAACAGTCCAATTGATTGCACTATCACTCAGCTTAAATTTCAGATAAATGCAAAGACTCAATTTAAACCAGGTGAAAGATTTCACAAAAATACCTGCCAGGCCATTTTATAAGACAAGTTCAAACTTCGGGAAAACTTTGTTTTTATGTTAGAACCTTGGAGCAAATGATAATTCAGCACTTACTGGTTGCTGTTAAAGAAAATAAATCCAACCGCAGTTTCTTGGAATGAGTTTTGTGATAATTAGCCGACACCCAATGTAGTTGAACTTTTCTTGCAGTGTGGATACCACAGGGACTTATAAAACAATAGCTGAAGCTGCCTATAAACCTATTTTTCAACCTGTAAAGCAGTTGAAAAAGCTACATTTTTGCTCTCTACTTGCACCATGCCTGGCGTAATGGAATCTGTGTCCTAATGAGTATTTTCAACTGCAGTGATAACACAGGTAAGGATAGTCCCCTTCCAAGCCAGCAGGGACTTGTTACTCATATGCATATATAAACCTTCTCTTACCCTCTTTTTAGAGGTTGAAACAAAGCAGAGATCCCTTTGAAAAACATTAGGTCTCAAATATTTTGAACTAAAATTCAAACTGGAAAGCTTATTTGAGAACACCTTGAACTGGACGTGAATTCAGTTGTTATTGAATGGAGGCTAAAAATGTCATGAAGTCCTTAAGATCTAAATATTCCAAATTGAATTGTACTCAGAAACTAAACAGAATCCAGTGTTAAGGGGAGGGATAGAAAGTGAAACCCCATTATTCGTGGGAATGCAGAATACTTCAGTTCAGATTCTGTGGTTGAGTGCAGACCTCAGTTCCCTGTAGAAAATGAAAGACAAAAAGGAGCATTTAATGACTATGAGTAAATACAAGTAATTACAAATATTAACAGACCTGTCCTACACTGTAAAATTAGGCCTAGAATAGCTTCCACAGAGAATAGACAAACTTTGACCCCTCTCTATACTAGAACTTAAATTAAAAAATAATACAATTCTTTCCAGGTGTGAGGGAACACTTTGTACAATAACACAAAAGTGTTTTCTTCTCTTACAGTTGGTTTGGTATAAGAAATGTGAACAGTCATTTTATAGTAATACATGAAATGAGATTCAAATATAAACTTTGTCAGAAAATGACCTAGAAAACAAATTCAAGCATAAAAATATTTTGGTTATAGGGTTTGTGTTTTAACTAAAGATATCCATCTTGGTTTACAGTGATTGTTTCTCCAGATATTATCAGGTTTGTTATATAATAATACAAACCATCTTCCCTCTCTAAGATTATTATGAAATATATTAACTTCTATAATTTCTTTTGTTGCCTGGCAAGCTGTCAGTATAATTCAAACAAATGACTTTCCTATGCCACCCAGTTGGTGTACAAGCAAAAACCATAATTTAATGTAAATAAATGTCTTACTCTTATAACAGCACTAGGAAATAGCCTAAATAGTGTAAAATTTAGTTTATCCTTGCCATCTACTCATGCATTTCACTGTATGTTGATCCAAGTGTAGGAGCAGCTCCACTGATTTCAAAGAGGCTACTCATACATATAACATGTGGCTTATGCACTCATTTGGGTTAGAGCTTAGGCTGTGACACCTTTAGTAAGGACATTTTGAAACATTAATGAGTTTCTCGATAGCTCTTGTACTCAAGCCCAATCACGTTTTATACCAGAGCTTTGTCTCTTGCTAGACAGGAATTCCTTTAAACATAGATCAGAAATAGAGCAGCTTGACTGCAGGGTTGTGGTCTCACCTCTCCTCCACTTCAGCTTTTGTCAAGGGGGGTTATTTGAGGATTGCAGTGGAATCACTCACGAAAGCTTTGAGCAAGCTTAAATAATATGGATTATGGTCTGGTCTTGGTGCCTGAAGTCAAACTGTTGAAAATTGCTGGTTTTTTTTGGAATTTGGATATGACATTAGAAGCTGAAATGAGGTATCTGATTACACTCTCCACTACTGGTGTAATCCCTTCTATGGCCAGGGTCTTTCTTTATGAATCCTCACAATAATGAGTCAAAATATTTGATAAGAGCATATCATAACTGGACATTTCAGCCCCATGTAAATACTCTTTTAAGGGACTTCTTTGCTTGACACTGATATTACAGGTATCATTTATTGATTAATGGTGTGTTTAAGTCTATCAGAAGATGTTTATACTCTCTATCGAATTATCTAGAAAGAAAACAAATTCTTAAAAGAGTTAGTTCTATGTGCTGCATCTGGGAGGAGATCAGATATTTGATATGACTGGTAGCAGGTTTTTATATAAATGACAGATTGAAGGTACACACACACTTCAAACTCTGTATATTTTGCTACAAAGAGATATTTAAAAGACTAAAATTTCAATTTAAAACCTAAGTGGTTAATGTGTTTTGTATAAAACACATTTCTGCATCCCATCATATAGTCCAGAAGCAAAACCTTATATCTGACCTTGTGAGTGGAGAGTACAAATGATCAGGAATATGCAAAAATACTGCTGGGAGTGGGTTTGATACAATTATCTTCAATTCAATGCCTGGAATGCATAAAACGTAAATTTAAGTATCTACTTGCTCCCTTTCTCACAGAGGGGGAGCAAAACCAGGCTATGTGTGACACCTTTGCTTCCCTGGGGCATTTTCTCTTGGGAGAAAGCGGGATTGCAGCCATGGTATCTGAAGCATGACTGGCTTGCTAAGAAAATCTTCTTCCACCCTCTCTTCTGTTAGAAAACGCATCATCCTCCGGATCACGGGAAGTATTTGGGTTATTTTACTGTTGCTTTTTTTTTTTCCTTCTTCTGAGACAAATATGACGAAACACGTCAAATGATTTAGGACTTCAAATTGCTAAAGAGAGATTTTGAAAATCATGAGAGGCTTTTTTCTTAATTTATGTGGTGATTTTCATAACAAGCCATTGAATCTCTGTATTGTGATGCTGGAAATAGGTGCTGACTTGTGTTGCTTGGGGAACTTTTTATTCTGTTTACAACAATTTTCCAGGCAAATTTTCTTTACAAGCAGAGCCTGAAGACTGGAGCAATTTTGCAAGCTTTTCATTGCTCCCAGAGCTGAATAAATCCACTCATGTAAGAAACTGCACTTTACAAAACAGGACTGTAGTTGTGTAGTTTTTAACTGAAAGTATGATGAAGATAATAAAGCCTTGTTAGTTGCATTAATGCATACAAGAGTTTTAACCACCTAGTCTCTAGTCTTGTTGCTGTGCGGAAATGAGTTTCCCCACTGCTTATATGCTGCCTATGTCCTATCTCCTGGCCATCCAGAAATCATTGATCCAGCCACTGAGAAGTTTCTATCAAAGGTTACTGGTGTATCACGAGGAAGGGATCTAAGATGAAGTGTTGGTTTTTTCTTGGTCTGGTAACCTGCTCTCTTCATAATTAAGAAGTACAATAAACTACCTGGTATATTAATCTTTCTGGAATTTTTCCTGAAAGTAATAAGACCCTCAGATCAGTAGATGGAAGTTGCTGGTAGATGGCTTTTGAGTGAAATATCTGGAAAATTAATTTGTAGTTCTTAGGAGGAAAGGGAGGAGTAAAAAAAAACCTCCACCAAACATCTGAACTCTGACCAGACTCAGCTGTAGTCAAGCGACCACTAATGCACCTAAAAATACAGCTGGATTTATAATACAGCTCGCTGTAACTCACTGTGTGGGATATGTGAAGGAATGTCCTATAATAACTACTGTGATGGGTCCTGGGGCCCTCTGCTCTTTTATCAGGGCATAAGCAGTTGCAAATGAAGTACATGCCCAGCGCTTTTTCACTTTGGTACTTGAAATTACATCAGAAAAAGCCCAGAGCATTTGCTGCCAGAAATGCTGCTTGTCGCGCTGCTCCCCTAGCAAGAAATGATGGTTTTCTTTGGAGGGTTTAACATAAATAAAGCAGCTTTGGTTTTAGGTGAAAGCTTAAGCCTTCTCCCCTCCCTCCAACCCCCTCTCTGAAAAGCTGCAGCAATGTCCTTGGTCCTGTGAAATCAGGGTGGGGAGGAGGGAGCGATCCTGTCCGGGGTGCAAGAAGGAGATCTGCTGAATTCACCCCCCCGAACCACCAGTGCGGGTGTGGAGGGTGCAGCAGGACCCATCTTGCATTAGGGTGACATAAACACACAACTCAGCTGCTCTCTGGGAAAGACAGATCAAATACACCCCATCAGTTCATGCATCTGAGGATCTCCCTCGGGAAAGCAGTTGTTCTCTGCTCCTCATTCACCCCAGAAGGTGGTTTGCGTCTAGGATGAGTGTGACCCTAACACACACCTCACAAGCAATCATCTGCATTTTTGCATCTGGGCAAAGAGTTTATTCACCATCCTGAAAGGCAAAACATAACCCTTGAATATACTGTCCACTGTTTCTGTTTATTTAAAGTCATAGCATTATAATCGTATATAAGACCAGCAGGCTAGGCAGTCACTCTCGAAGACTAAACTGGCTAATGTGGTTTTACCAGAGTTTTTGTTTTGCAGAGTGTTCTTCCAGCAGCTGCTCCAGTTGACCGTCTTTGCTGCAAAGCTATTACACTTTGCCATTGGCAGTGTGGGTACCCTGAAGAGTTTCTGGCTTCCCTTAATTGAACAGAAGAAACTAATTTAAATTTTAAAAAATATAATTAGTTTGACTTCCTCTACCAGGAATTCTGTAATTGATACTATGAATAAATTATGGGATGCAATTGTGAGGGTTCTTAATTACAAAGCTTCTTAGCTGCACAACTTCTGTGCTGATGAGTGATATATGTTTCGCCCTCCAAAATGGAGCATAATCCTTGTCACAGAATATACCTTGCATGCCTCAAGCTGGAAGCAAGGGACTGAACTGAGTGCACGAATCCTGACTGAGTACTTGCTGAGGCAGGTATCTCTCAGTTTATCTGTGCAGAGTGCAAATGCAATGAGAAGCAACTGGTCCAGGCTCGTCCAAAAGCCAGAAGGGGTTTTAACTTAGTGATTACAATTAGCTCGAGCCCTGTGCAATACGCTTTATTTTTCCATGTGTCTGAATTAGTTTTCAGCCATTGTCATGCTTTTCAGGTGTAGAGTGTGTGTTTCCTTCTCTCTGAGCAATTTATTCACTAAGAAATATTTCAGCCACTCATCTCTCCTCTTCCTCACGTATGACCAAAATTTGCTTTCAAGCACTTCATTAAGCACAAACATCACACACTTGCTCCAAACTGATAGAGAAGACTGAAGAATAGGGCTGGATTTAAGTTATTTGGAGTAAAAATTAAATAAGAAGAAATAAATCTCTTTAATGAAATGTAATCTTCTTTACTAAAAGGTCTAAACAACAATACAGACCTTTAAACAACCCATTTAGTTAAAAATCAGTGAACTCTCATGTGTTAGCTGCTTCCAAGGAGTGCATAATGGTTGTGTTTTCCTATTTCTCACTGGGGTGAAGTTACCCTTTCACAGACTTCACCTCCCATACAGCAGACTTCATTTCTTAATCTCACGTAAAATTACCTCATTATGTATTTCCTAGACTCAATAGTTCGTATTGACATTATTGAATTAAAGAGGCCAGAGACTATTCAACACCCCTGTGGCAAAGCATCCTAGCTCGTCTTGTATCCTTATTATCTCTTCGTCCCAAAACCGAGGTGGCTGCCCCCAAACTACCCTTCTAGCCAGTGCTGAGAAGGCAACGCTGAGAAGGCAACGCTGGTCTGGCAGTTCCCCCCACAGGGCTGGCGCCAGCGCTGGAATCTGCTGCTCAGCACCGGCAAAAGTCCTGCCTGGGATGGAGCTGGATGGACGAGCTGGAAGTCTTGCCCTGCCCTTGCCAGGAGGGAGGAAGGGAAAGGAGGGAGGGAGGAAGGAAGGGAGGGAGGAAGGAAGAGAGGAAGAGAGGAAGGGAGGAAGGGAGGAAGGAATCTGTTTCCCAGCATCAATCACATCTCAGTGATGGTTATAATTTAAATCATTGACTCTTCTGAATGTCCTGGAGTTGGTGATTTTAGCTGTTACTGCAGTTTTTGTTTGCTACAGCTGTCAGCAATTTCCTAGATATCTGCTTGCCCAAAATTCACCACCAAGCCTCCTGCAGCTTTTGAAGTTTGTCGCCTTTGCCATTCCCAAGGCCTCTGAGCCTCACGCTTGCCCCTTTCTTGTACCTGGCCAATCAATGTTAGAAGTCCCTGTGGCTGGGTACTCGCTGCTTCGTGCTACTCTAAAACACCAAAGAGCAACCAGAGCTAGAAAACCCACCTCATCACTTTGCAGAAGCAAATATTTTCTCACGGCACATATCTTCAAAGAACTATTGTACCAAAAAATTGTCTCTTTGACTTTTATAATTTGGATTATATATATAAATGTTTTCATTTTAAAAGCACAGGGAAGTACTTTTTTGAAAGAGATTTTAAACTGCAGTTGAGATCATGTATAAATCAGTCATTTAAAATAATTAACACAAGAATAAGCATACCCTCAGGAAATTCAGACTAAGATTAAATTTAAGAAAAGAGAAACATACGGAAGGAGACACTTTAACAACTTTTGCATTGCTTTAGAGCACATAGGTGAATAATGCATTCAATTCAATATACTAGTTGGGTTTCAAGCTCCATGTTGCACTGATCATAGCAGAGTATTCACCACATGGCAGCAAAACCAGGTGCAATTAATATGAAAGTTTCTTTTGTGACAGCAACAAGAAAATTTTGATAATTAGGTGCAAGAGGTCTTGTTAGTGGAGCACCACCAATACATGTAACTCTCAACTATATAAGAATACAGCAGCATTACTGAGCTAAAGAGTTCCTGAGAAACCATTTTTGGACTATAAACCTTATTTTAAGAGGACTACTGGAATTACAAGAAGAAACTGGAAGGAAGGTGATTGTTTCCAAATGGTCACTTACTCTTCATCATTCACCATTCACACTGGAACAGGCGGTGGATAATTTCCACCAGTTTAATCTGTTTGATAAATCACAGTTTTGAGGGAGCTGCTGTATTAAGGGGACTTTTGGCTGGAAAGTCTTGCAAAACAGATGACTAAATCAGACTGGGACCTCTGAAGGGATCAGAAACCTGGTGAACTCCTTGCTGTTTCATCCTCACAAATCATGTTAGTTTCCAGCATGTTTCAGGAGGAGCTTTGATTAATTTATGTTATTTCACTGAAGATAAAATGTGCAAAAACTAAGGAACCACTTAAACATAGAACGGGGATTTTTTTCCTTGGGCCATTTTTGGGCTAAGCTTTGGACATTAAGGAAAGGTTTTTTACTTTGTTACTTGAACGTATGACTGCTTTTAAAATAGGAAGACTTTGGTAGCTTTCTCTCTTGCAACTTTTTAAAATTTAATTGCATTGTTTACAAATTTTTATCAAGCTTTTCCAGAAGATGTTTTATACTGCCAGTTCCAAGGAAATATTATACCAACAGGTTTAGGCAGTGATTAAAATACGGCACATGAGCAAATTGGCCGTCTTTCAAGGCTCTCCCACAACTTTGGCTCTATTGTTCATACTGAAATCAGAAAAAGACCTCAGGAATTAATTCACATACCTATAATCTTTTTGTATTCAGTGTTTGGCTGCTGTTATTTTAATTGAAAAAAAAGGTGAATGGTGCACTGTATTCTTCAAATCCTGTGGCTGGCCGAGAAAGAGGTTTCATAAAACAACAGTAACATAGCAAACTCTCTTCTTGTCCACACACCCATGATTGTGCTATGCCACTGGTAGGTAAGAACTGTACAAAGTCCTGGTACCACGTGTCCTGCTGACACTAGTCGTGCGACTCTTCTGCTTATCTACCAAGGACTGGTGCTACATCACTTTTCGCTCTTGTGTTAGCTGGAAAGGGATAGTTGTGCTTGTTGCGGCAGTTGTTTGGGAAGGGTTGGATATAATCGTTATTGGCACTTCATTCTATGGTCTCTGTGTTCCAGATCGAGTTATTCAGCTGGGACGTTAGATGACTGTTGAAAGCTTTTGTCATTGTTGGATATTATCCACCCATCTCTGAAAGCTGTTTCGCAGAGTCTGAAAAGTGCGAGTGGCCTGTAAAGATAACTGAGAAAATAAAGAAAAGTGAGGTCCTTCAGGACCCAATAACTCTGTTTTTTTGTGAAAATTCAGCTTCCCCACAAAGCTGCATTAGAAGCCAGCAGATAGACATGCCAGGGTCAAAGGTAGGAGTAAGCAGATGCCTCAGACCTCTTGTTGCTTCCTTTTCCCTCTCTTCCCCTGTCTCACAGCACAATGCACGGGGCTGCTGGAGATGGGATTCCTCTTTACAAGGACTGTCCTGGGATGGATTTCTCCAAAAGTAGATGGATCATGGCTCTGCCTTTTCCCCAGAGATACCTTCCTGGTACAGCACATCGTTGTGTAGTGTGGCTCCCAAGAGTGCAACCAAATCCATGACCTTCTCCACTCCTATTTGCCTTTGTCCATTTTCAGCTAAAAAAAAATAGTGGGAAGCATGTCCACAAGAATAAGATTGGCACAAGGGAGCTGTGTCCTGGGGCTCTACCTGCAATATCCCCGCTTCTTGTCCCATTGGTAGGAAAAAACAGAAGGAAGCTGATTATAGGAGAATTCCACAGCACTTGCAGTCTTCAAATGTAAAGATCTGTCTTGCATGATCATGTTCCCTTTCACCTAATAAATTAAACAGTGGAGAGTGTGTGGCAGTTTTGAATAGTTGTGACTGCTCGTGACAGTGCAAATGAAATATTGGTAATATTTGTCTGGGGCTACGACAGCTTTTCAACAGAAAAGATGGTTGGTAATGATTCCTTCGGATGTCAACTTAGTTTCAGTTGTATCTAACTCCTTTCACAGCTAGATAAGGCCACCACTCTCACACAACTTCATTATGTATTACTCTTCTAGTAGCAAAATTGGCTTAATCTACTCCTGCTTCCTTGTCACATCATCTGTGCCTTCTGTGAGGTGCAAATGTGACTACTTGTCAGCCAGACTTGGCACTCAATTGGGGGACAACATAAGAAAAAAACCAACAAAGTAAAAAAAAGAAAATCTATTTGGCTGTCAGCCCCAGGAAAAAAAAAATCATTCTGCATGTCAAACCACCGAGTAAGCAAAGAGTGGCAGGCAGCAGAGAAAGGCAGAGGGATATCATGGCCTGGTAATGTTCCTGAGGATTTCCATGCCACCACACATTTCACAGCCTCAGAGCTTCTGAACTACGTATCAGAACAAGTATTACGTCCTTGGGACTTTTGATAAGCACACAGTTAGTATTACACTGCTAGCTTTATACACTCTCCGTAAATCATATATAAAAGTAGAGATAACAGACATGGCATTTGGGGAATGTCATGTTTAATCTGTTGTCTTCATCACTTCCTTCCCTGCCACCCACTTTCAAAAATGTTTTCAGTTTTAAAGTCCCCAGCAGCACCATGCACTGTTTATATATGTGCTTTGTGTACATTTTGCACGGATGTGACCGTGCTGCTGGGCTTTCTGTCAAATCCTGGGTGTTTGATGTCTTCAAGACTGACACAGAAATCTTGGACCCTGCTTGAGTGGCAAGAGGCCAGCCTCTTGCTGCGTGTACAGGCAGGCAGTGCCAGGGTCTAGCAAGGTCTTGCGTTCCTCCAAGGACATCTGTGGCAGGAGAACTGGATTTTTATCATTCACATTGACCCAGATATTTAAAATCTGCTGAAATCTCAATATAGGCAGAATTCAGATATTTTAGAGCTTTCCAGGTGTTCTTTCATTGCACTGTCTCTCAATCTTGCTCACTATAAATTCTGTTAAAATGGAAGGACAGAACAGAGGATGGTAGCTGAAAAGGATAGGGGTAAAATTCAGGCCCTGCTGCATGGAGGGCTTATCTGTCACACCAAATGTGTGTTCTGTGCTACGGGGTGCAAAGGAATGAAGAAGAAAAATATTCTAACTGGTTACACAGGTATGACACATGTTACAATTTATCTACATTAGAAAGATTAAGATTTAAAATAAAATATTCCCTTTACTGGGTTTTGAAAACGTTAGCAGTGTTAGTGCCTACCACAGGGAATCTGAGGACTTCATCATCTTTGAATAACTTTTTTATCTGTTTCAAACAACTTTTATATCCGTAACACTCCCCGTGTTAAGGCTGGCTGCAAGACTTTTGACTTGTGAAAAATCACGCACGGTCCCATGCAATTAATGACTGCAAGTCACTTGACTCTCAGACCTATGCTTTATCTAGGAGACTTTTTCTAATGTTGGGG
Source organism: Trogon surrucura (assembly GCA_020746105.1). Lineage (NCBI taxonomy): Eukaryota > Metazoa > Chordata > Aves > Trogoniformes > Trogonidae > Trogon > Trogon surrucura. The sequence goes on along the minus strand of CM036622.1, from coordinate 12,021,412 downwards.
TTTGCTTTTTTTCTGGGATTGCGTTCCTGGTCCTCTTTTATGAGGTGTTTTATTATAGGCTTTCCTCGTGCATCCTTTCCATCACCCAAACTGTATTTGATGTGGCTGCGGATATTGGATGCCCTTGATATCCTATCCGACGGGGGCTACTTCAGAGGATCCTCTTGTCATCAGACAGACTCCTCTAACCACATAAACTAGATTACAAGGAGCAGAAAAGAATGTTTAGATTAACATAGAAAATGATGCTTGCTCTGTTTAGAGTGAGAAATTGCCCTGAAACTATCGGAATTTCCTGTTGCTAAAATATTGTGTAGGTCCTAAAAACTCTGCAGACAGTTGTTTCTCCTCTGGGCAGCCAGAAAGGTCAACGTGCCTTGGGATAGGACGTAGGGTTGCAACGTTTAAGAGTTCATCTAGTCAGGAAATTATGGCTGTAAAGTTACATAGCCCTGTCACTTATCATTACACAGCTCATTAAATCTCAGCTAATTGCAACTTCACCCTAGTATCCAGGTCCTAATGTTTCTGTGTCTAATTAGCACACCGAAATCCTAAAAACCAAATGACTTTTCTTATTTTAGTCCCTTCTTGTACAGAAAGCAATCAAATGCAGAGGGTAAAATTGTTCAGAAATGTAAAAATTGCACCTTGGTTATTCAATCCTTCAGCTCGCTTTTTCAAGAGGTAAACGCTTATTCCCAGAAGTGGCTGGAAATGCAGAGGGAATTGTAGTTTTTAGTGCAAGATACCCCAGTTTGTGCCTGAAAGTTACTGCCTCAGTTACTGTTTATTGTATTTCTTTCACTCCTGGTCCTTCCCATGAATAACTCTTTGAAGAAGTATCTATAAATTATCTATCACATTTTTGTCATCATATGATTTGCTGGGAAGAGTCATGTCTCTTTGACAACCAAAAAAATATTTCATAAGCAAATTCATACATAGAAAAAAAATGAGTGGTTATTTACCATAGGTAACACATCCTTACTTTTCATTAGAACATTCAAATTATATTTTCATATCCAAAAATTCCTGCTGTCAATGTCCAACTAAGAAAGCATGCTGGAATACATCATATCTTGTATTTGAAATATGAATAGCTTCTAATTCTCAGATGCCTTTAACAAAACTAGGCATTTTCTATTGTATCAAATTAAAGCAAATGTTATAACTTAGAATCACTCAGAATTTCACATGAGTTTACCTCAGGAGTGATCCATAAGCCAGAGATGTGACGGTGATTTTTTTCTACAATGGGCTTTGGAAATTGGAGATATCATGCACCAAGCTTAGTATTATTTTTATTTAAATGACTGGATTTTATTTTTCAGTTAAAGAAACTGATCACTTTTGGTCATGCTTGTATGATAATGAGGCAAATATAGCTTTTTTTTCTTGTGCTCCCAGAACTGCCTGTTTCAATTGACAGAAGTCTTTTGCTAAAAAAAAAACAAAAAAAAACCCTGTAACTAATATATATATGTTAGGCAAGTTTAAGAATTTTTGTAGCAGTGGGAATAATTCCACTGTAATTTGCATTTAGATCACTGAAATAAATTTTAAATTCTCACCTTTTTGCATGAAACTTCTGCTTCCTTTTCCTCAGCATTATTTCACCTTGATATACAAGATTTAAAGTGTCTTTTCAAATTAACTACCTTGGTAAATAAACTCAATTTGTAGTTAAACCTCCTGTTCAAGATATGTTCTCACTGTATGATTTTCTATGGTGAGATGAAATTTTGAGTAAGCGTGGTAACACAGTGACTAATGCTGCTGGTTTTACTAGGTTTTGCTATACTTGTTAACCTAGATTGTTTCTGTTAATTATATCGCACTTACCTATGGGCTATGGGCCGTCTTTTCAGACACTGCATATTTTTCAAAGTGATAAAGATCAATCCTGAAAGGCAAAAACTCACGAAGTTTAAAAAAAAATGCAGTTAATCAAAAAATCTACTAAACACAAGAAGATTTCTCTAGGCTGTAATAAGCATGCATTTAATTTTCACAAAACTATCCTTTCATCTGCAGAAAGAGGCAATGCAGTTCTGTAAGATTACCCATGAATCTTCTGAGGCTAAATATTGATACCTGGATAGTAATTCCAAAAGAAACTCAGCACAGTTGTTCCTATTCAGAAACTCTGGAATGCTTGATACTGTCTCATGAGATGTACATTTTCAATACCAGAGTTTAGAAATACTAGCAGCTCAGACCTTGCAGAACTTGGACAATGTATGGAATCTCTTCATTTTATAGATGAAAAAACCCAAGACCCTGAGAAGGTAGTATTGGACAAATTACAAGGAAAATTGTTGAGGAGCTGGTGCTAAAGCCAATGTGGTGACCAACCAGAGTCATCTCCTGCCACTCTCAGTGTCATATTCTCAGGCTTTACGGACCCAGAACAAAAGATGGTCTTGTAAAATGTGATCTCAGATCTCCTGCTCGCTGCTGTGAACAGCGCTTGAATGACTGTTATTTTTAACCACTAGTCACCATTTGAGACCCATATATGAAATATTGCTATCTAGCCATCATCAGAACAAATGAGTCTTGTAGGTTACATCTGGAATAAATGAGGCAGTGTTCCAAGATCCCCGGGAAAGCCTGCAAGAGCTTCGTGTGGCTGTTTGGTCCATAGCCCTCTTGGAGTCTTTTCCTCTTCCTCCGTTGATTGACGCTGAGGCACTCTGCCCCTGCCTACCTCCACAGAGAAATACAAATGTTCAGCCCTGATTTTACTGTCATCACAAATCAGTTATTAATTTGCATTAATTTATCCAGTGTGGAGACCAAAAGTCTTCCCTCAGACCCTTTTTTTTTTCATTGTTGGCTAGTATGAAGGAGACAGAACAGTTGAATACTCCAGGTGGGATATCCTTCGTGCAGCCTGTTTTATATAAAAAAGAATGTCCATGCTATTACTCTTCTCAAAGCTGATGCTGCTGGATCTTGCTGAAATGCCTCTGTTTGTTACCAATGTTGCAGCTGTTAGACAACATTTGGAGAATTTGAAGGTGATGGCTCTCCCATGGACAGGTTTGTTTAATCCCTGAAGTCTCACTAGCCAGGGTGGCAGACTGAGGGCAAGCTGGGGTTCTTCTGCTTGTTCGACCATCACACTTCATCTTGTGGAATCCTCTGGAGATGGAAGTGGTATTGCTCAACATGCTGGTCCCTCAGGACTTGGAAACCCCTTGACAAAGCCTGTGAAAAGCTCCCAGGGCTAGAGCCTCCAATAATTGTAAGAGAAGTGACAGTTCAGGAGCACAGAAACATTTACTTAAGTGGTGGGTTTTTGTACTTAAACTTTCCTGGAATTGAATCATATAGGAATATTTGTCATCATTATTTCTGAATGAACTTGAGAAAGTTAAGGCTGTTTCACGGTTACCTTGCTCATTAATTTCCAAAGGACAAAATCCATGATGTGCAACTGCCTGTGACCGTACACTTTATTCTGAACTTATTCCACTGCTCAGGAGCATTATTGTATTGTCTCCAACTTATTGAAAAACCATTAGTGGAAATGTCTCTTTTCCTAATTAGGTCAGGCACTGTGGCATCCCATTTCAAATTTTGGATCTCGTTTTGCATTTACTTTAGCAATTAGGAACACACTGGTAAAAAAAATGTAGAACTTCACTTTGAAAAGGCCAAAGTAAATACAGATGTTGTTGCAGGCTTGTGTCTTTATTTTTGTTCTGGAAAACTGTAGACATGTATGATTCAAGATAATATAAATCATGTACTTTCTGTGTAGGACCTTCCTCCACAAAAGACTCAAACATATAAATTCTTCCTGCCTGTTTGAAAGAAGATCACTCAGAAGAAAATATTTTGAATGGAAAGATTCAAACACCTGATGTTGTTTTAAAAATCTCACACTGATGTTTTTTTCATTGATTAAAGAAACAGCAGAATTAACAAACTTAAATTTCTATCGTGTTGTTTCCTATGACCCTTTACAGACAGCTCTTCTCCATTACTCCTTGCTCCAATATCATTAAACTAACTTTACATCTCCTAAATCCTCCTACAGCACCATGGTCTCTCTCTTCTGCCTCCCAAATGACCAGATCGCAACCCTGCTTCTCTTACAGTATAAATTCAGTTTTCTTTCTCTTCTTTTCAGACACGAGTTTTCATGAATATTGGGCTCAAGTCAGCCAAGGGGTTCCAAAGTGGTTGGATAAGGTGGGGAGAGCCAGATGGACACTACAACTGCAAGAGTCCCAGATCCTTCAGAAATCAGGTTGAAAATCAGACCACGGCCTTCCTCTGTGACTGGCACAAACTGGATACTATTTGGTATTACTTGTCAAATTGAAACATGATCTTCCTCTAAACATAAACAGAAAATCAGATCCTTTGATTTGACTGCTTTTTTTTTCTTTTTCTTTTTCTTTTTTTTTTTTTCCTAAAAGGAAGGAGAAAAAGACCCAAAGCCCTCTGCTTATTTTGCCTCTTCCTCTTTTCCCATTCTGGCCTGTCTGGTTGTTCAGACAAAACACAATGTGGACCAGTGTCAGGGTCTAGTGTTTGAAAAATTTGAATTTTGGCCTGATTTTTCTCTGCTGGCTTCCTGTGCGATCTCCAGACAGTCATTTAGTTTTTCCACCTCTGTTTTCACTTATTCACATTGTGTCTCCTTTGCATGGGGAGCTGCAGCTCTGCAGAGCAGGCAAGCCTGCAGGTGAGGTGCTGGGGCTGCAGGAGGAAGAGGGGGGACACTGGGGTGAAGGTGTTACCTTCTGGCAACAGCAGACTGTTAGATCATCTCAGCTGCACACCGGACTGCCCTGCTAAGAGGGTTTAAGAGTTTAACTGTCAATTTTAACTTGGGGGCAAATGTAGACTCATTCACAGTCCCAGCAGTGAGGGAGGAAGGCTGTTCTGCACAGCTCCTTCGAAAAACAATGGCTGGCAGGTATGAATTTTCAGATACTGCATTTTCTCTGGGCAAAGTGAAAATTCAGTTTAATTCAGAGAACTAACTTCATGTGACTTAAATTGCTATAGCAGGTGTCCCAGTTTGAGCACACCAGGATAAAAGTTCTCTGGGACTCCCGGCACAGGTGACAATCACAATGAGGGAGGAGGGACAGCTGTACCTATGGGAAGGAGTGGATGGGACAGGTGACCCAAATGGACCAATCACAGTGTTCCTTCCCATGGTGCTCAGTATTTAAGGGCCTCTGGGAAGTGTCCTGTAATGTTTAGTGCTATTGTGTTGTGAGAATTGCTGCTGCTTCTTTGTCACCTCTCCCTGTGCTGCTGATGTTCCTGCCTCATGTTTCCACACTGTTGAGGAGAAACACTTGTTGAGACAGGTTGTCTTGCCCAGCTTCCCCAAGTGGAAGAGGTACAGCTCTTTTTTTGTTGTGTTTTGTATGGTTGGTTTTGGGTTTTTTGGGTTGACTGTCATTAGGACTTTGGGCTTGTGTGCTCCTATGTGCTGTCAAGTTAACTTGAGAACTAGCTGTCATCCGGAGGGCTGGGGTTCTGTGTTAATATTCTCATTTATCTTTGAATACATTTGTATTCTTTTGTAATATCTGTATGTAGTTTAACACCTTCAGTGTTAGTATTATTTTTTCTTTTTCATTAAATTGGTTCAAGTTCTTTTCCAACCTCAAAGCCTGTTTTCCTGGTTCCTGTTCTCCTCCTCTGGGAGGCTGGTGGTGGGGATCACTGAGAGTGTCTGTTATTAGTGGCTGACACAGCCTTAGACTTTGATAACAGGCTCAGGTTTTCTGTGTGAAACCATCTCCAAGTTTCTACTCTAAATTTCACCAGAGAAAACTTTTCCAAATGAAGTGTCTTAACAAGTAGATTTTTAACACTGCTTTCAAAACTATAGTGAGCTTTAGCACAGAAGAGATGCACATTTTTTCCTAGTGACTACTAGCAAAACCAGAGAAGAAAGATTAAAAAATACAAGGAAGTTTCCAGATCTCAGATATTGTCTTTTCTCAGTATCCCCTTTCTACTTAAGTGCTCTGGGAGGAGTCAGAGACAGTGATGAGAACAGAGCACTATGGCAACTGTATATATTTTGAAGATGAATTTCCAAAAGTCTGACTTTATGATTTATCTCTTTGTTAACAAGAGACGTGACTATAAGGCTTCAAGAGAACTTTTAGTGACCTTGAGGTCATAGTTATGGTTTATCTTCTGTTACTATTAGTATTTTAGCTTCTTTTCACAATATCAGAAATTTTTCTATTTGAGATGGATAAATATTTGTGTTATGTTTGCATTTGTCTGTGACTGGAGAATGCATATCTATCTTTTTTTCATTTGTCTGACATGGTTCAATGGCTTTGAACTCTCTCTGTAGCTTGTCTAAGGCTTTAACTGCAAAGACATGGTATTTTAAGATTAAACTATTGTTGATAGAGCACAACTTTTCAATGTCTCCTAATATAAGGGAAAAATTGATTCAAACTTGCCACTTTTCTGCTAGCAGATACAATGCAAGCAAATACTAATTCTGGAGGAACTTTCTTTTCCTTTCCAATGAAACTTGTAGTCAAAGCTTTATCCAGACTATTTCCTTTTTTTCCTTAGTCTTGTCACCTAATACAGCTCAAAGAGAAATACAGTTATATTTAAAAAAAAAACAGTTACAGGTAAATTGCTGTATTCAATTATGTCTTCCTTGTCACATGATCAGAGTTTAACTCCAGGTTTAGTAAATACTCTTTTAATGTGTATCAATGATCAAAAATGAGTGAAAAGTACAGTAAAAGGAATCAAGCCTTTGCTTTGGTATTTGTCTGTTCACAGTCCTCTAAAACTCTAGCTATAAATCCCTACCAGCAGTTTGCTGTTTCTGCTACTTTAAATTATCCTTAATGAGGTAAATCAAGCCCTTGGTGTCTAATTGGACTTTAATGAACTGAATTCCTCAGGAAGAGATTTATGGAGAGTTCACCTGACAAAAACAATTGCACCAGAGAAACTCCTTCTCCTCTCCTCCCTCCTCCACTGCAGCAAGGTGAAAACACAGGAGACTCAAAAAAAGCACAAAGCTGAAACTGTTGTGTTTTTGTAGCCCAAAGCGTGCCTCATTAGCTAGGAATCTCCAGCAGCAGAAGAAAGACACCTCTCTGAAGAGGTTTCACTGCCATCCTGACTATTGGTTTGTTTTACCCACTGAATGGAAGGGTGGTCAAAATGCGGAAGTCAACAGGGATCAATCTGCTGAAAGAGCTGAGGTTGCTGCTCTAGTGCTTCTGCAAGCAGGAAACCACAAATTGTTAGAGATTAAGGTCACCGGGTCATTAGGAAAGGCTCACAGGTTTGTCGGCAAAATACTATCATCTCCTAGAAATAGGCCAAGATATAACAATGAAAATAGTCTAAAAATGTGAAAGATGGAAAAGTTCCCCTGCATCATGCAGAGAGCGTGAAACAGCCTCCAGCTGTTACCGTAAGGGTGTAGCTAAGGGTGTTCAGAACCATGAGACTTGTTTGCACATTTTGGCCCATCACCTGCTTTCCTGGGCCATGGCTTGGCATGGAAGGATGTCCCCCAATTTCCTCTTGCTTCAAAGGGACACTTAGCCTGTAGACACATCTCAAAACCATTTGCGTCAATGGTTCTGAATTTTAAATTCTTTATGCTTCAGGTAAGGCTTTATCTCCTTCAGTATACAGATTACTTTATTGACAAATCTTATCCTCTAAACGTCTACGGCTGCATTAGAGGTAAAACCAACCATGCAAATGCAAATCCAAACGAATATAACACATATTTGCATCAGTACTGTTAGCTAGTGATGTGAAATGTTGAGCTAATAAATTCTTTAATCAGAGCTTCAAATACAGGCATTTCCTATCGTCTAAAAGTAAATGAAGAATTTGTACTGGCAAGGCTTGTCCCTCTATCTGCCTTCTAAATGGAGAATTGTGTATCAACCTAATACAAATTTTATGGAACATCATAGCCTGGTGTAGATCCCCAAGGATGTCTGATGTGCTGTCGAGCATTCAGAAGTAATGAGCTAGGCTTCAAACATAATTGGATTGCCATAGGATCAGGAGGCTTTCTAAATAACAAAGCGAAAGACAATATGTAACTTGTGGTTCTTTTGATTTGCTTCTCTGGTTTTGAGCTTTCTGTTTGCAGCGAACTTAACTGTGCAAACACAAGGGCTACAAAGTTCTCTGTGTGGGGAGAGGGAGGGAGATAGGGGTTCATCACAGGAGTCCTGAGCTCTGTACTTTCATTTAAAAAAGAACAGTATCACGTTGGGCCCTGCAGCAGTTTCAAGGCAAAGTGGGGATTTCCTGGTGCTGCAGCAAAGGGTAACTCCTCCTACAGTGGAACAATTTTGAAAAGCATGCAAAGAACCATGAGTTTTTCTGCCAAAAGGAAGATGATCAGACCTCCAGTAGCTTCGCCCCCCCCCCCCCCTCCCCCCGCCCCGTCTTAGTGGCTCCAGGCCACGGAGCAAGTTTCTACTGTGAAAGTCTGGAATAAATCTAAATCCCTTTTGCTTCAGATAGCAAACCTCCCCCAACTGCTTAATATTAAATACCTGGCATCAGGCAGAGTGCAATTTGAACATGTCTTCAATCAAACTTTATTACTATTAAGCGTGGAAGGCAGAATATCTTTAATACAAGCATTACTACTTAGAAGCTGACTTGTTGCCAAGCTGCCTCAGAACTGCTTTTCATATGGTTGGCTTTCCTGGGGTCTCAGCTTTCTCACACAGCCTCAAGCTGACAACCCCACCAGCGATTGCGTGCCCTTGGTGGCTGGTAGTAGGGGAAGGATCGTATGGCTCGGGGCCCAGATGTAATACCAAATCTGCCATAACTCAGCTGCCATGAATGTCCCCCTAAATTCTTCATCTGAAAATTAATGGTGTTTGTGTGGTTCAGTACCTGCATATCTAATATCCATTTATATACTAGGGGCCAAAATGCTGATATATTAATAATTACCACTGAGCTGTCTTAGAGCCCTTTAGGAGGGAGTGGGGGGACAAGAGAGAGAGAGAGGTATTATGTTGACTGAAAATAAAGGAAATTCTAGTACACTGATAATGCATTTAATAAGTCTCTGCTTCTGAGTAAAACAGCATTAATGAGAATGTTTTGTATGCACTGAAATAGTTTAGTTCATCTTCCCATACTCTTCTAATAACCTGCTTAACACATACAGAACTCCTGAGTTTTCTCGCGTGTTAGAGGTCTTGTTCTTTTCAGTAAAAGTCATTAAAGTAGCAATTCATTCTTCTGTGCCAAATAAGCTCCTGCTGCAGCAATTACTGATGGAGAAATACTAAGATTTCTAGCTGAATTGCATTACAGTCCTACATTTGTGTTACATAGGAGTACATCTTACTGCATTTTCTATGTATGTAAAGCTACATTTTCTTTAATAAAAACATTTAGCAATGACAAATGATAGGAGAAATTAATGCTAACAATGAATGTAATCTGAGTGCTTGTCAACATTTCGGAAAGAGTAGTTTATAGAAGAAAATCACAGTTAAAATGCATAAATTTAGGAAAAATTTTCTGTATTCTTACCCATAATGTCATGTATAACACAGATGCAATGGTGTCTATGCTGGTAAATATAGCAAATTAAGAAAATTCTCTTAAAGTTCTTGGGGATCCAGACCTCTCAATATCACTTACACATATAAACATTGCAAGTATCCATCTGGTTGCAATGAACCTTTTCAAAAAACCCCTTTGTGCCTGTCTTGGAAATTTCAGTAGCTCATGTAGGAAGGAGCTTCACATTCTACATCAAAAAAAAAAAAAATCTTTTTATTGGTTTAAATCCTACAAAATTGCTGCTGGCTCCTGATTGATGCAAAATGTGAATATTGCTTCAGCCTCGAGTTTAGAAAGGAATATTACCCAATGTATTTAGGTTTTTTTACTGTTAATGTGTTTCCTCTGAAGTGATGTGTGCTTTACCTATATGTCTATTTTTTTTTTCTTTACTCCTGCTCCCTGGTGCGTGGTAAACAGAAAGCATCTGCCTCCTTCCCCCTAACTTGGAGTCCGCCCTCGATGAAGTCCAGGAACATCTGATTTGCACATTTACCACGGTATCTTTCATGGATTAATGGTTCCTCATTCTACCACCATGAACCTACACCAGGAAATGCTCAGACATGCTGTCCAAGGTTAAGTGCATTTTTTACTATATCAACTGCTTTCGCAAATGGTGTTTTTGAGGAAACATTAAATCTTTTGCTGTACGTAAATATTTTAACAAAGTCTTCACTCCGCTTTATTTATATGCTGCGGCAGTTATATACCATGTTTCAAATGGCAGTTCTTCAAACTATTTCTTTTTATACCATAAGTGCACTTACAAAAAGACAGGGTACCGCTTTTGCTTGCTTAAATGTGTGAAGGGCATCAGGGGGTAATTTTTCAGGCACTAGTATTTTGTTGCTTCTACAGATGCAATTAATTACAAAAATCTTTTCAAAAGCTGAAGCTCTAGTTCAATTATAGTTATGAAAATGTATGGTGAGGCTGCCTTAATATTTTTGTTTAATTAATGACTGCATTAAACTATCTGATTTCCTAACTGCTGTCATATGCAATCTTTTGCATTGACATTTAGAGCAGTGTTGATGGAGACTAATCTCTCTGCACTTCCTCTGCAGGCACTGGAAAGAAAGGGACTCCTTCAGAGGTACGATTTAGAGTGTCTGAAGTTAAGCTCCTGCCCTAAATCACCTCCCCAAACTCTTGATTATTGACGCACCTCCCCATTGAAGTGAACCTTTGTGAATTTCTCCTTTGTCGTTGAAATATGAAATGCATGTACACTATACAGGAAAGTGAACAGACAGATAAAATGTTGCCACTGAAACTTCTCAAGTGATGCTTTCTGTTTTGTTCAGTCTCTGGAGCTTTTTTTGGAGTCTGTTAAGTTGTATACAGAATGTTGGAGTCAAATGTGCCTTGTAATATCTGATCTTTAGGTTGTTCTGACAACTGGGTTTGGCACAGTCCCTATGAATGTGCTGATGATCATCAGCTGGTAATCTGGTTCTCAAAAAGGAGCTGAGCTGGGAACCAATGGCTGGTAGAAGGCATCATGAAGAAGGAGAAAGTCCAAGTGTATGGGCAAAGATGTCTTGAAGCAATTTTCACCTTCTGGATTTCAGGTTGTTTCAAAAAGTGATAAACCTAACAAAGTAACCAAGCAGTAAGTGGTGATGTTCAGAAGAGGCCCTACTGGATCTCGAACTGTTTGAAGTCTTCATTAATAACCTGGAGGATCAGGCAGACTGCACCCTCAGCAAGTTTGTTGATGTTACAAAACTGCATGGGGTGCAAATTGGAAAGGGCTGTAGCCAAGAAATCCCTTAGAATTAAAGCTGCTGCACCTACCACTAAATGAGAACTACAACAGGTGATTTACATCAGTCCAACTTTGCACCTTGTTTTTGTACTCTTTTAGCTGTGTCTTGGAATGAAGACCTTAATCCACCACTGACTGCTTTGTGGTCTTCTTTAAGGTGGTTTTCTGATAATTGGCTTCCCCACACCTCTGGAAAACACAGAGCACTGTCCCTGGAAAACAAAATGCCTTCAGTGAAGGCACCTGGCTTTAGAACCCCTCTGCTTGAAAATGAAGCCAAACCAGGATGGTTAGTATTGGGCCTGTGTTTGCCAAGAGCATATTCTTCTTGGTTTTGGGAAAAGGTGGTGTGCAGTCCCAGAATACGGGCAGAGAAATTGTTGCTGGGAGCTGCTAACCAGCAGAAGACATCCCACAGCTGTGGACACAACCCCACTGTCTCCTGTCCCTGCATCCAGCAAGAACCTTAAGGGCTTAAGACATTTGCTCACTAGGACTGTTGTCTAGCTTGAAATTGAAACAGGGGCTCGATCTCCAGGGGAAGAAATATTTAATAAGTAGTTCCACACTAGTTTCTTTTAATTCTTCATCGAATCTCCAGACAATTATAGAATTAACAATGGAAAGACAAGTATCAAAATAATCTGGGTTCTTTACTAGTCTGAATCATAGTCATAAGGTTCCTATGATATTTTTAGTCTTAAATATGACCTCTTGGTGGCCCTTGTTAAATTTACTGTTAACGGAATTATAGATCTAACTGCAGTTACTTTACCACAGTACCTGTAACTTCTGTGGGTAGCTGGAAAACACCAGCAGAAATGCTTGGACATTGGATGTTGGAGACAAGTGCTAATAGCTCACGGTGCTGGATTTTGCTGTACTTTGTTTCAGAAACTGGAAACTTGCCAGTTTGTGAGAACATTCTAATTTTGGAATATAGCTATGAAAGCTGAGAGTCTGAGACCTCTTATGGTCATGCTAAGAAACTGGCAAAATGCTCCACTAAATGTCTTTAAATTTGAAAGACAAGCTTTATGAGGGCTGGCAACAGATGGAAATTCATATCACAACTAATAGATTTTTTTTGAACTCTTTAGTGACCTCTAACCTTCAAATACACATGGCTGTGACAGGGGTGAGTGCCACTTCATCAAAGTTGAAGAAAGCACTTATTTTCTTAAATAACACCTCAGAGTACTGCTTATTCTTGCGAATATTCTTCCAGCACTCTGTCTAGCTACAATGTGCTTTAAATTGTCTATAGTTTCTTCTTAGTTATCATGAGTAAATTAAATAGTGTTAAAGAAACTTGATTTGATTCCATTCCACTTGCACATGAAATGGTTAAGAAGAAAAGAGTCAGAGCACACACTGATCCTATAGCTAAAGCCAAGAATAATTTTGTCTGCGACCTTTGGGATCCAATTCAGAGAGGCATAAAAACAGTGCCCCTGGAGGGCACAGGCATCCTATGGATTTGTGTTTGGGTTGAATTTAGTCTGTACCTATGTTTTTTTGTTGTGCAAATTGAAGTAATGTCTTTAGAGAAAAGGTCCACAACTTTCTGTGTTGCCCTGCTCCCGTGGGCTTCCTGCGTGTGTCTGCTCCTTCCTTTGCCCCCTCTGCCCTCCACTCACCAACCTTCTATTCACTTTGCCACTCAGAGACAGTGCAGCTCTTGGCTGAAGGTCATTCAGTTCCTTCTGGGAAGTCCCAGAAATGCCTTATCAATATTTTGTTTGATGACAGACCCTCTCGGACAGGAAAGATTTAAGCAGCTCATTGCACGGAGTGTACTGAGCAGCTGCCCTGCCGTGTGCTGTCTCCCCTTGCTGGGGCTGCCCCTGCTCCTGCCCTGGGAGAGCATCGTTTGCAGAAACATGCATGTTCTGCTGTGGTTCAAGCACCTCTGCCTTCATCAGGCTCAATTGCCCCAAAGGCAGCCTGCAGCGTTGCTCTGTGTCTTTATCATAGCTGTCCCCAAGGGTCTGCACAGTCAGATCAGTGGCTTTTTGAAGGGCTGTGAATTTACTGTGGGTCAGCAGATGGAGGATTAGTGGAACTATTTAGCCTGCCTGAGTGTCCTCTATTGCTGCGTACTTCAGAGTGAAGCATAGCTAAGCCTTCCTGGAGTTTAATCCATGACGGAAAGTGTAAATCATGTATTTTAAGTTAGGTTTGTCTTGTGTTTTTCCCTTGTTTTTTGTCTGGAGAACAAAAAATGCGAAGCATAACAAGCTCCCGTTTTGAAAACAAGGGCTTAGGAAACCATCAGGTTTTTTACTGTGTTTTCTTTCTGTGCATGTACCCTCTAAAATTTGTGACTGGTTTTGTGACAACTGGTGCTCTTGAAGTACTTAGCAGTTTGGAAGTTGGATGTAATTTAAACCAGAGTAAGCAAACTGCAAGTATGCAGAAAGACAAGTAAAATTAGTTTATTGAAAACCTTATCAGAAACTACTGGCAACTTACAGGGTGCAACATTTCTGTAAAAAAAGAGCACATAATAAATACCCTTTAGCTGACTCTATTGTCATTACGTTTTTCTGGTGGAAATCTTGTCCAGAAAGATGGGATAAGATTTTCTCTGGTGCCTCTAACAAAGCCAAGGGTACAATATCTCAGAAGCCTAAGCCTAGCAATTTATCCAATAGACCACACTGCCTCTACACATATATTGAGAAGAGGGACTAACATTTTGTAGCATGCAGAAAGGGGGAAGAGAGACTTACATGTGTTTGCGATAAGAAGTGTTTAATTCTTTATCCAGGCTTTTGCATTTTTATATAGGTGATTTAAAAATTTTGGCAGATATCCTGTCTTCTCACCGCTCAAAAATCAAATACAATTGTTGAGCAGTAACAAAAAAGTATTCTCCGTGAAACTTGGATCTGCAGAGACTTTACAAATGGTAAGCATGTGGTAATGGAAAAATGGGCTGTAATTGCTATAGACCTTCATTTTAGAATTAGTTACCTAAAACAGAAGCGTATGCTTGTGTTGATCAAAATGAAAGCTTTTTTTTGTGCCAAATCTTTTGGTTCTTAACTTGAAAACCAACTACAGTATGATAGATGCTTACTGGCTATGCTCTGTATGTCAAAGACAGAAAATGTTATTTTTTTAAAAAAAAAAACAAACGCTGTAATGTTAAAAGCAAAGAAACACGAGTCCAAGTAACTGGATACAATTAAGTTTGGGTTTTTTTTTATCTTCAGTGCAGTTATTTAAATGAACCAAATCTAGCATATTACCAATGTAAACTGGATTGAAAGAAGAAAAGTTCAGTACAGTTAAGTGCAGGTATGCTTTTGGAGCTTGCACAATTGGCTGATTAATTTTACTATCTATTGTAACTGATACAATCTTCTTGCATAGATGAGGCCAAGGAAAGGAGACCGTGAAAATTTAAGGACGTGCTACAACTGTGTCTTAATTCACTAGTACTGACAATGACAAATCTTAGTACAACTGAGTTCATACATCAACTGGCATTACAGCAACTAGGGAGCCCAGAGTCCTGCCTCTGACACGGGCCAAAAGCAGATTCCCAGGGAAGACTATGTAAGCCGAGCAAGGGCTGTCCCAGCCTGCAGATATTGATCGCTCTGGGACAGTCTCCATCAAATGTGATGCTCATGCAGCCCCTGCGTTGTCTCGCCTTGACTCCCCATCAGGTCCCAGTATTCACAGTACAGTCAGACAAGGAGATCCATAACCCGCCTAAGAGTTAGATGAAGAACCTCCTCCTTTTTGTTTAAACCTTACCTCATATAAGCTTTATTAAATACTCTGTAGTGCTTGCATTGAAGGCAGTGAACAACCAATTGCTATCTACCCTCTTCATGCCTCTCGTGATTTACTAGATGCGTATATCATTTTCACTACCCTCTTTTAGACTGAGGAGACCCGGTTTGCTCAGCCATTCCTTGTGTAGACACCGCTCCATTCCTCTCACTGTTCTTCCTGCCCTTCTCTGCACCTTTCCCAGTTTTGCTTTAACCCTTTCAATGGAGGAGAGAGTAGCGGGTAGAAAGATAATCTCAGCCTTTGTGCGAATACATGACAGAGATGGAAAACAGTTGCAAAGTTTGTAAAATAGAACAACTGTGTAGAATGATTACACATGGCAAAGATGGACATGCTGCAATGTCAAAGCATTTGAGGTAAAGTTGCACGAAAGCATACTTTAGTAATAGGCTACTACACTAGTACATTGAAAACAGGATTTTGATCTTCTGAGTGCTAGTTCATTACACTGAACTAGAACAGGTCTAGATATATTGCCCTGGCAGAAAACCAAATCCCAAAACTCCCCGAATAAATCCAGATCCCTTTGCCTGGAGAGTTTAGTTTAATTTCAATGAAGCAAATGTGATATTCATCAAACTTTAATATTTGCAATATAATTTTTAAAGCCTGAATATTACTTTATGTAATGACCTCGGAAGAGGTAGTGCAAAATTTAAACCAAAGCAATTGAATAAATAAAAGCAAATGCTTAGTAACTTTCTAAGCAATCTTTTTAAAGGCAAAATATGGAGGCAACAAAGCAGCAAATCTTAATCAAATATTTCTGCTTTTCCCTATTGCATTACATCATATTAGTCAATCTGCAAACTGCTAAATAGATTTGGGATAATTATTGCTGGAGCAGCTCTTTCTCAGGAAGAAAACCTTGATTTTATTGTGGTCATTGTTAAATTAAAAACGCAGATGCTGGCTCTGCAAAGCACGGAACTGGGTTCTCCTTTGCTGCTTAGGCACAGCTCTTTGAAAAGAAAACTTGGTAAAGAGTTTGGATCTAGCACACAGGCAGCATAAGCCCTCTGAGTATTTGGTGCTAGTTCTTGATAGATACACTTAGGTGCAAAATCAAGAGATGGATTGGTACACATTTTTGCATCTTTAATTTCTCCTTTTTTTTCCCACAGATACAATTCTCAGTGATGTTCATTTCTCAATTTCACTACTAAAAAACTCAATCACATGTATCACAGGCAGAGTTCAGAGAAGCTTAACCACTGTAGGATTTTGTTTGGGTAGTCAAATACAATAGAAATTAACCCATCTTCTGCATTCTTAAGATAGCAGTGATTTTAAATAGGAAACAATTCAATGAATTAGGAGGTGACAGAACACTAGCTTATAGTTGCTGACTGTATCACCTTTTAAACTTAATTTTAATATATTTTTGCTAGTTGCCCATTCTGTCAAAATCTGTGTTTTACTTTTTATTGTGACCCTGCTTATTTTTACAGCCTTTGTAATCCTAATGTGTTAAATAAACATTTCTTGTCCAGCCACTGAAAAAGCTAACATGCCAGATGATTTGTAGCTTTCCACCTGAACTGTTGCGCATGAAATTGGGACTATGTGCCTGCAGATCCACGCATGGTAAATGAGTCTTGTCTTGGATTGCCCACCCCGCCTCCAGGACTTCTACCAGCTGAGGCTTCCAAAAAGTAGCCCGAATATCACGAATGCTTTGATGGTTAACACTTTGAAGTGTAACCTAGTAGCTTAACTTCTACCTTTATAGAATGAAAGTATAAAAATCAAAAATTTTTTTTGCTGCCCACTTCTTGCTGCTTCTTTCATCTCATGAAGTGGATGTGAACATCTCACTTCAGCTGCTTACACAGATGCAACTTGATCAATTAGGTTACTCACATGTAACAGAAAAATAGCACAGTCCTTCCTTTGTAGTTTCTGGTTGAAGCAAGCATGAAGTGAACATGTAGAAAATGTTGACAATATCCTGAAAAGACATGGGACTAATTATCCTACCACCATACAGTCACACTGTATGGAAGTGACTTGCTGTAAATTGTTAACCAGGGACCTGTGTTGGACTACAAATAAATATGTATGTCTGTAGATCTGTAATAGGAGAAAACTGCAGTCTTAACTAGGCATTTTGTAGGCATTACTGTTAATTGGTGTTCTATAACTAAGTGATCCAGTGCTGAATGATATGCACCCAAAAAGGCAGGATTGGCCCCAGTCTATTTCATTGATGGGGCCTTCTTCATAGAGCAAGAAAACAGCTACTCTCAGTTTGCCCTCCAAGATTTTCACTGCATTTATTTCAAGTTGATGGTTTTAACTAACATCAGACAAGTTCTTGGTGACCTCAGTTTCACTTCAAAGCCCCAGTTCGTTGCTGAATCACCAGGGGCTCCTCTGTCAGAGCGAGACTGGAGCAGTGCAGCTGGCACAAGGGCGGCACGCGGGCAGCCACAATGAAGAGCCTGTGCAGCACGCTCAGAACATGCCATGTGCTGCCACTGGTATGTGCAGAACGAAGAACCACTGCATTCATTTTGGCTGGTGAGGGTCAAACTGGACAGGCATAAGCCACTGGTGTACAGAAAATAGATGAGAAGACACTTTCATATGTGCTGGCAGAGAAAAAGGGGGCTTTAATAGCACAACTTTCTTTTTCATAGAAATAAGTAGCAGTAAATAAAAAGGGTCTTTGTATTGCCTAGTGTTCACAGCTGACGCAAAATAGATATTGCCTTTGCAAGCACTGATCACAAGTCAGTATGTTGTCTCTGTGGGGTGTGTTGTGGTGAGAAGAGTGAATCTGTCTTGCACACCCTTAGGGAGAGCAGGATCCTCTTTCATTGCACTAACTCTTGCAAAAAGTAAAGGAGCAATGCACAATAAATGTTCCTTTTTGAGTGCTGATGTGTGGAGTCAACAAAGGAAACGCACTTGTTTGGTTCATAAAAAAATTGGCCTTGTTATTTTAAACAGTACAATTGGTTTAAATTTTACAATGATGTTTGACTGTTTGACTGTTTCATCTTTTCCTGCTGGATATATGAGTCAGTTCACATTAAATTCTCACTGTCTTTATTACTGTGAAGCCGTTGTAGAATGTTCAGTGCATATTCTTAACAGAAAAGCAACTGCAGTAGTTACATCTAATTTAAAGTTTGGATTGAAGAAGACTTGAACCTATCTCTAGAATATTTCATACTGCTTTAAAAAATACAAAGTTTTCATAATTTCAGTATGAAAATATTATTTAAGATCTTCACAGAATCTGGTTGCTGAAGCCTTAACGTATGAATTACATGATGCCGGTACTTATTAATTTGGTACTCCAGTCTGGTTTTCTATAGCTACTGGGAACCACAGATGAGACAGTAAACTAAAGCACCCATTCTGCTCATTCAGACCTACTTCAAAATTGGTCTGAGGCTCCTGGATCTCCACCAACTCCACAGCTCTTGGTCATCTTTCGCTTCACATTAAGTCTCTCAGTTTCCTGCAGCTGCCAGGCATCTGTGCGCGGAGTGAAGCTATCTCTTATCGGAGTTTGTTCTCCAGTTTTCCCTGTGCAAGGCAGGTTGTCCTTTGTGTTTTGGAGCAGAGCTCTCTGCTTCCAGAGCACATCTCAGCCAGGGAACAGCTATTCCACATCAGGAAAGCAGCTGCTCTCCCGAATGATATTGCACTGTATTACCGCAAAGCCACAGGGCTGTTCAAAACACTCACTATCAGCCAACTCCATCCCCTGCCAGAGATCAGAAAACAAGAACATGCTTGGTCTTCTCTGCTCAGTGCTTCCAGCAGTTCACCCACCCAATTATGCTGGGGTTTGTCCACATCTGTTTCAGAGTACTCCTCTCACTGGCTTAATCGTACATGCTTACCGATATCCTAGACAAACCGCAAGGAACTGTTTGTATAAAGCTAGCTAATGAAGAAAGGAGAAAAGAAAGACAAAGAAATACCAACATTAAAAAAAAATAAATAAAATCCTCTTTACTTCTGTGTCACAGGAATAAATATAATACAAATTCTCTCTTTGTATATGTTACTGATTACACACACAAGTTTAACTCTTCTATTTTACTTTAAAAATCTGCAATCTTCACTCTAAATCTTTGACTTCCCCTTATGAATAACTTTTCTGGACAAAAGGAAGGATGTCAGTGAGAGCTTGTTTTTGGTGAGATGTGGGACAAACATAATACCTGTTTAATAATCCAGTAATTCTCTAACAATATCCTCGAGGAAGACTGGTTACTTCCACTGATTGTTTTACTACTTGTTCTGAACAATAGGCTTACCCATTTAACAAATCAGGTTAAATTTAAGAAATGATCCCTTGTTGGATGTTGACTTTGTTGCTCGCCTAAGATGTGGGAAAACGCTGTTCTGTGTTGGAAAACTCCAGTGCAGAGAAACTTTCCTTCCAGGTCTTCCATGTGCAGCACTGCAGAAGTGTTCTGTGACTTTCCAAAGCTTCCCTGACAGCAGGCTGGTAAGATTCAGTCTACAGCTGAGCACAGTAAATAACAATAATATTTATCCATAACGATCTCAGCTTCTCTGCAGGCGGTATGTTGTGGAGACGTGACTACTCTTCACTAGAGCAGTGTTGATCACAACTATTGGAAAAGTTCAGCCAGGAGATAAATAAGAATTGTCTAAAGTATTGGGGGAAAGGAAAAGAGAGAGAAATGGAAAAGATAGCTGGAGAGATTTATTTCACCTACTGGAAAAGGCAGGTTAGAGGGAAAAAAAAAAAAGCTTCAGCTTCCATTTAAACTGTGTTATTTATAAAAGAGCAAAGAGCGGTTTAAAGTAAAGGGAAGGTAAATACAAGCCAGAACGAAATAATGTGCTGCCCAGCACATCACTTGTCTGTGGGATCCACCATAGCATCATGTCAGTTAGCTGCTGCAACTTCCTTCATAAAGAGGTCGACAATGCTAAACCTGTTGCCTGTCCTTGCACGTGGTAAACCTGAAAGGTGGCGAAAAAAATTCTGTCTGCAGTTCCTTCTGCCCGACAGACATACGGTTTGCCACACGCAAGGGAGTGTGCAATCTCTCCTGCAAGTCTTACTACAACCAAAAACAGAGAACAGACTATTTTATTCAGGATTAGTTTAATTGGAACTGTTCCTAACAGGAGTACAACAACCGAGACACACCACAGTGATGTCATTCGACCAACTTGACATTTGTTGGCCTTATTTAAATTCCCGAATGTCCCCAATCATAGAATCATCTAGGTTGGAAGAGACCTTTAACATCATCAAATCCAGTCGTTAACCTAGCACTGCCAAGTCCACCACTAAACCCTGTCCCTAAGCACCACATCTACACATCTTTTAGATACCTCCAGAAATGGTCACTCAGCCACTTCACTGGGAAGCCTGTTCCAATGCTCGACAACCCTTGAGGTGAAGAAATTTTCCCTAATATCCAATCTAAACCTCTCCTGGTGCAACTTGGGGGCATCTCTTCCGGTCCTATTGCTTGTTATATGGGAAACTGACCCACCACGATACAAACTCCTTTCAGGTAGTTCAAGAGAGCAATAAGGTCTCCCCTGAGCTTCCTTTTCTCCAGGCTGAACAACCCCAGTTCCCTCAGCCACTCTTCACAGGACTTGTTCTCAAGACCCTTCACCAGCTTCACTGCCCTTCTCTGGACATGCTCCAACACCTCAATGTCTTTCTTGTAGTGAGGGGCCAAAAACTGAATGCAGGATTCGAGGTGTGGCCTCACCAGTGCTGAGCACAGAAGGACAGTCACATCCCTGATCCTGCTGGCCATGCTATTTCAGATAGCATCACACAAGGTAGCTACAACCCACAGCTGGGACCCTTCTTACCAGTAACATAGAGGTCAAAGAGAGAGCTTGGGTCACATCCAATGTAAGCAGGGACAACCCATCCCACCACTGCCCTTGTTTCTCACCAGGTTGTCCACTGCAGCTGAAGCACATGGGCTCTGCTGGGGGACCCCCTTCTGGTGATGCTCCAGCAGAGCCTGGAGCAGGGAGACTGCAGATGTTCACCCGTCTGACTGAGCCAGCTATTGTCTCGTGCCTCAAGTTCCTGCAGGCTGGCAATTAAAGCAGAAATCTGGAAATCCACAGCACAGTTAGCAGCTTCTGGTCATGCTGGTGATTGGATTAGGGGAGAGAGGGCTGTCTGGAAGGATACAGCACTGGCCGCTCTGGGGATTTAAACTGATTCCCCCAGCCAAAGAAAAATTAGTGTGGTGGCTGTGGTTTTCTTTCCATTAACATTATCATACAGTACATGTCCTAAAAAAAATTGGCATAGCTGGTAAATCCTGGGAGCGAGGCCCAAAACTGATTTAGCATGAAGCCTGAACTTTCTCTCACCCTTTGAAGTTCAGATTTTCCTACTCAGTGTCAAGGTGAAGGGGCAGAGTAAGGCAGTAATGTTTCTTATCCTGTACTTTCTTCTTGTGTTTTGTGAATGTCAGAAATAGTGGAACCTGGAGATTTTTTAATAATCTTCCCACAGGAAGATATTTAAGCATGTCTCCAGAAAAGAGAATCCCATACCTTAGGAAGTCGGATACAGAAATTTTCTTCTCAGAATTTAATTATATAGGTAAAATGATTTGAATAGAAGTAATTTATTTTACAAGTTGAAAGTAATACTCTAGATTACAGTCTCTTTTGCCAAAATACTACAAAACATACAAGACATGAGGTTAAAAAAAAATGTTGTTGCACAAGAGTGTAGAAGAGAGGTTAAATAAAGCTGTCATTCTATAAAGTAAATCATATTTTCCCTTATTTTACTTTAGTGTTTGGGTTTTTTTAAAACAAAAAAGATTAGCTAATAGATCTCCTTCCTCATGTTTATATATAGTTGGAAGAATCATTCAGATGTTATTTGATACAGGATGTATCTAGCTGTGCTGAAACTGTGTGCAATCTAATATGTACTGAGTTAACTGTACTCATTTTTTGACTTGATTAATCCATTCAAATTTTTTTTAGCAGGGCAAATGGTATAGGAATAATTAATTCGCAAATATATAGTGTAAAGTGTAGTTTTGTAGAAATGTAAAGTGTTCGGGGTTTTTTTAGAAAACTATCTTAATATGAGGAGGAATTTTCAAAAGCCATTGATATCCTATTCCTAAAAGCAAGTTGGACGCCTAACATAAATTACTCATTAAAAAAGAGAGAATTTCAGTTTATATATTGTTTAAAGGTATCTGAAATTATTTTCCTAATTGCTGCTTCAAAAACCTCTACTAGCCAATCAAAAAAAAATCAGAAGCTTCGAACCATACCCTTTTCGTGCTGCATGGTATTTCGGAGGTAAGCAAAATTTGCCCTGCACTTCAGTAGGCTGCAAAAGACATAATCAGTACTATGCATCAAAAAGCAGCTCAGCAGGGACAATTGCCCATTGAATCAGAAGGATTCTGTCCCTGATTAACCCTGAAGGAGTATCTCGATGTGAGGAGGCACTGAATTACTTACTAACACCTCCCAGATACAGTTGAAAGATTTGTGACTACGCTGCTGCACAAAGAGGACGTAGGAGAGGGATTTAGGGTTAATGAAAAGATCAGGGTTACCCAATTAACTTGACTTCCTACAGAGTCCCCAAAAAGCTGCTGAGGTCCAGAGCAATGAAGCTGCAAGTACTTCTGGACTTCTTAGGAGTTGTTGCTTTTATCTTAGGATTGGGGTCAGCACTGTGAAGCAAAATCCTGATGGGATCCATGAGCTAACTTCAAGTTTTAGAAATCACCTAACCATACCGCAGCTGTGAGGCTTGAGAGATGAAGCAGTCTCTTTCCAAGCTTCAGCCTGGAAGGTTAATACAAGGACTAGCTGGTACAAGCAGCAACAAATCCTTTGCACCTCTTTGTAATCACGAACACTTCTCCCGATTTACACCTTCATGGGGCAGGGGTCTCCCATGGAGTTCTGCCACTGAGCTGCCCTCAGATGCAACGGGCCAGAAAGAACAAGGGTGCAGCTTGGACAAGCTGGTTTCTAGGATTTGTTATAGGGCTGAGTGTCAGGAAAGGGCCTTTTGTTGTGTTTAGGGCCAGTGTTTGCATCCTACCATCAAAACCACAAATCTGAGCTCACTGACCTGATTAGACCAAGAAACTGAAGAGTCTTCCCTGCTCATGCCAGCCTGAACATTAACATTAACACTAATCCTGAAATTAAAGCTGCACTAGATTAGCAACCCCTGTCAAACCAGAAGCTAAGCACAGTTTACTACCTCTTGTTTAAAACATGGTCAAAATACTCTAATACTCCCTTTTTAATCCCACAGTGGTGTGGCTCAAACACCATGTCAGCTTGACTTCCATCCCTTAAAAATATTTCACCCTTTAAATTAAATCTGCCCAGCTGAAATGAAAACACTATCTACGGGAAGTCAACTGGCACCAGGTCCAGCTCTAGATTAAAAAACTCTTTTCTAATACAAGATTAATGTCAACATCATAACCTTCCCTAGCCTGACATGGCAACCTAATCTGAAGTCTAACCAATGTCCTTATTGTGAAATATCAAAGAGTAGCAGTTGCATTTATTCATTTTTCAATCCTAACATTACTGAGCGTAGCATACTCCAACTATAATAAAACTGAGTATATTCTCGGGTTATTGACTCTAAGTCACTACTTAGCACCAAATTATTAAACTATCCAAAATTTATATTCTTAAAACTGGTAAATAACTTTGAGAAGGTATCTTTTGCTGTGAAAGAATTAGTGCTGATCCATCTCCCAACATCTGAAAGGTACTTGTTCAAGATGGAGCACATGCATTGCCCAGCCAGCCTGAAAGAACACTGGATATAATGGACAGATTTGGCCTGGAAGAAGTTAGTGTAACGAAGAATAAAAAGACAGTACTAGTCAGCTGCCCTTCCAAGTATTTCAGACAATTTATGATTGAACTTTAGAGAGAACACCGTCATGTGGAAATATCATTGAAATGAGAATGTCAGTAATTAAGTGGACAGAGGCATCGTTTTTTCGTTCTTTATGGTTTGATGAAAATTATGCTTTGATAAAATGCCAGGGAGAATGTCTGCATGACACTTTCTGAAGTTGCCTAGACTTATGATGAATATACTTAAATCTGAAAAAAAAGTGAATCTAGCAAAAGATACAGAACAGTTTACAAAAACTACTTAACATTGCATACATGCACAGGAACCCTAAGTCCTGCAGTTGTATGGTATCAAGTGTGGGTAATTTCCGAAGACTGTGTAGTTGGTTCTAGATTTAGAACTTTGGCTTTTAGGCTGAATCTGTAAGATGAAGTTTGCAATAAACTGGCTTGTTATGACTCACTATTTAAAATATTCATATAAGTGTTTCAGAAATAAGTTCTTATTCTATCCACATAGCAGCAAATTTTCAGGATATGTATCTTGACTCAAGCTTATGTGTTTTGAGTTGGAGAGACTGGCAAAGCTCCTGAGTGAATCCACAAACTCCCCAAGATCCTCATAGGCTGAAGTTATTCATGTGATGTGAGGAGAGGCAGCATATCTTACTAGAAAATATTTTATTTAGTTTGTGATTGTGGAATGAGATCTATTTCGCTTTGCCTTCCAGATTCTTTGCACTTCTAAAGTGGAAAGCAGACTGGTATATTCAACTAAAATGCTTCCTAGGTCAACTGAAGCTCCCAGATGACAGAGAACAAGTGCATTTCATTCCCATCTCCCTAGGATATTTGACTATTTTTGACAGGCTGATTTAAAACTGTGTTGTTACAAAATGAGATTTTCATAGATTAGTGATACATACATAAAGAGATAAAACTCTTCAATTTTAACCTTTCTTTTCCCCAGACTGTTCAAGCTGCAGATCAGTCTGATACACTATGGTCATGAAGAAAAATCATTATTAAAGTATAATGTTAATACTGCAAAAGCAGACGGGAGAATAGGAATTATACTCTCACTGTCCTCTTCTACATTCTTCATAATGTAGAAACATGGCACGATGGTCTAGTTAACAGCAGCTGAGTGCCAAGACAGAGCAAGCGTGTTCTTTCCCTTTCACTTTAACATAATCAGTTTAATAAAAGTAGAAGGTCAAAGAACTTTGAATGAGACAAAAAAGAACCAAGAAACACTCACTGTCAGCCAAATCACACAGATCCGTTACACAGATTATATAAGCAACCAAAAAATGGAAAAAAATGTTGCATTAACCCTACAGCAGTCAGTTCAGAAAGTCAATTAAGAAAGCTGAATTGATTGGTTTATTATGGCTTATTGTGCAAGTAATAATTCATATTAAAACTCTTTGATTTGTAAAATTAAGTTTGAAACAACTGTATAAATGTTAAGCAGTTTAAATTAATTGGTAGTAAAATAAGTAAAGGTTATTATCTTATTTCAATAATATCTTAATTTACAAAAAAATCCAAATTCCTATATGGAGACACCGTAGATATTCGCAGTTGTTAGACAGTGAAATATTGGCTGTCAACTTATGGCTTACCTTGTTGGAGCCTACACCACAAAGACCGAAGTGTCATAGGTCACTCCATGATGAATCTTTTTTTCTCTTCACTAAAAAATGGCTGCAGAGAAGATAACCAAACTCAAGGGTTGGATCCTTGAGACAGAACATTCATTAAAGGTATTGCAACAATATGTCCTTGAGGTGATGTCAGCTCTCAATTCCAGTGAGTTCGTATAATTCATCTGTTTAAGACATAAAAATTCAGCCTGTGGTTTCATGCAATTGAACTAAATGTGAGTTTGTCCTAAACGTAAATTTTCTCCAACTTCATGTTCTCAAAACAGTACATATTTTCCTCTCTGGAAGCAACTTCGAGATTGTGTTCATCTCACCTTACTAGAAATAAACTGAACAGAATGAACACTCAAGCTGAATCAAGAAATCATACAAATGTATAATAACCAGTTATTCATGATTATTAATACATTAGGACCATGAAAGTGAATAATTAAAGAGATGTTTCCGCTTCAGAAAAAGATTATCAGACTGAAAGGCCAATTGCTTTGCTCTAGAATGTAACTTAGTTCACATATCTGGTAACAAATACGGAATTAGCTGTTTTTGCTTTGCAAGTATCCATAGAAACAAGACTGGTGAAAAGTCCAACCTAAATCAGTCCTCCTGGCTGTCTAGATTAAATCAGTTTACAAAGAACACTAAATAGCCCCTCCTGCCGCAATATTACCCAATTTCCTCTCTTCAGTCACCTAGCATGTTCTTCACAACTTTAACTTGTTGGCCTCTATATTACATGGAGCACCAGGCATCTTCTCACGCTCTGTTGATGGATTGCCAAATGACTCCATCTTCTTTAGCTACTGAAGTAAAAGAAAGCAGAGAGGAATATAGGTGAGATTCAAACCACGAAAGACTTGACTAAGCTTCTAAAGCCACAGCTAGTTTTTGCAGTTAGTTCAATAATGGATTTCCATATACCTGGCACTTTTAAAATTTATTTCTTTTTTTTGCTAAATAGGTTACACTCTTATTGTGGTGTAATGAAACAGATTCTGCACCCACTTTATTTACAGGAGACAAAAGCTCTTTCTGAATGAACCTGACACAGCAACATGTGTGGCCAAGACCAGAGATGGGCCCAAGAACCGAGGCTTCTTTGGATAGAATATACATTAACAGAACATCATTTGCAGATGTTCTTTATCCAGTTGGATTCCCTGGCTTTTCACTATCTCTGCTCACACGAGCCATGGCCAAAAGAAACAAGTTGTCCTGTTCTCAGCAAAGTGCATTTGATGGTGTTGCGCAGATGGGAGGCCTCCAAATCAATGGTTCTCAGCATTCCAGCTGATTAGCTCTTCTGATTGGCTCTGTCTCCTCCCATCCCAGGATCTTCTCACAATAAATCTAGTTAGGAAAAGTTGCATAAAATGTAGTATCAAGGAAGTACCAGAGAGATGATGTGAAAGTAACACTGCTTTTCAAGCTACATTCCTAGCATAGAAGACCAAGAGTTTATTTCCTCTTGGCAGATGTAGAATGTAAACAGTCTTTCTTGGTCATTTTGCAGCTTGATCATCTGGTTTTATGTGGTTTATATCCTGCTTCATCATTAGCAAGCATTAGGATGGAAAGCACAAGAAGAAATAAACAATTTGAGCTGTGTTGATGCTCCCCAAAGTACTAAAATCTCTCAAGCATGGCCTATTTCACCTTGTTTACATGCCCACTTAAACAAGTCACCTGAATTAGGACCAGAAAGACAAGTCCTGTCAAGGATTTTCTGCCTGCAGCATGTACATATACACTATATATATATTTGTAAAGATGCTGCAGAAACTACTGATCGAGGATTGTGTTACCACAGGGTCCCAAGACATTTGCAATGCTTCGTCCTTCTCCTTATGCACTTTATAACTGTTGGGATTTTTACGGGTCTTTGTGGAGTGTGTGGTGATAAGAGGTACAGATGGTCTCTAGATCCTTTGAGATTAAACATCTACTGCACAGTTATCTACCATCACTAAGATCTGGAGTTCTTGACCAATGTAATTACCTCTACTCTGTCCTTATAAAGGGCCAATGCAAGTAGTAGTTGTCTTCTAAAGTGCTGAAGCTAGAAGAAAAAATTGGTGTTTTAGATAAACTTCAGAGTCTCCAGTATTTTGAGTGAAATTATCTGAGATAATTACAAGGTGGCCCAAGGACAGGATAACGTTTAATACAGCTCTGGAACCCTGATCCACAGCAGCTGCCTCCTAGATGAAAGCTTCTTCAGATATCTGAGGTTTCTTGCCTTTTTCAATGAGATATACAAGCCCTCCACTTCAGAATGGGCTTAGTTAAAGCAAACATGATTGCCTGATACAGTGGAAGAAAAGGAAATTACTGTTAACCAACTGTGAAAAGGTTGAGTCAGTTTATTTGATTTTCTTAGGTCTTTCATGCAAATAAATGCATGTTCTCGATATAAGTTTGCTGCCAAAAAAGCTCCATTTCAAATAAGAGCTGTAATGAATTACAGTAAGTTTATACATTAAATACCTTCAATGATCAATCACACATTTTTGAACTAGAGAAAACCAAGATACACACTAGATGCAACGTTACACAAGTCATACAGGTGGTTCCTGTGAAACCTAGCACAAACTTACCTATAGGAATCTCCAAAGAGCAATATTGTTTGAGAATAAATTTCCATGTCCCTTTCTCTTAAAACCAATTCCCCTTAAACACATTACATTTTCCAAAGCGATTCACCTGTGAATGTAGCTGTCAATTACAGCAAACCTATTAAAACTGCTGTTTGTTTTGGATAGCAGTTGTTTCAGAGAACTACGTCTTTGTTACATTCATTACTAACAAGGTATAATGATTGCATACGACCTTGGTATAAGGAGCTAAGGGTTTGCATTTTTAATTTCCTGTACCTCTCTTTATTTTTCACTTGGTTATTTGGAAAGCTGATACACATAAATATTGAATGACTTGGCATGAGAAGTGAATCAAACTTAGTAATATCTAACTTTCAGAAACACTGAACAGTCTCATGGATTTTTAAAAAATTATTTCTACGTAGGCTATTTGAAATATGTTTGCAGTTCTGTTTAAATAAGAAAAACGCAACGACTAGTCTATAAAATCCCTTCCCCACTTCACTGATCTCTTTCTAATTTTCCTGATTTTCAGCATGCGGACAGGGAGCGAGGATTAAGGAACGGCTGAAAAGAAGTCTTCACGAAGCAGAAACGGATACTTAGAAGTTTAAGTGTCAGACCAAAGTCAGAGAGCTGTTTGCCGTCCTTATGCATTCAGTTCATGCAGCTTGGTAACTGTGAAGTGAGTACTTGACACAAAAAAAAAAAGGGGGGGAATAAATCCCCTCTCTACTCGAGCTTCCAGGCTTGGGAGTTGGCATGACAACCTTAAGCCAGTAGTCAAGTCAGGCACCGACTGAGAGTAAGAAGCCGAAAGGAACCATCAGAAACATCTAAAAACCAGGAATACAGAGAAGTGGTAGGAAAAGAAATGATAAAGCGTGAATGTAACAGAGCTTTAGAGGTGCGGGCACTAGCACAAATAGTGAGTAATTATGTCTCTGCATAGCAGTGGGCAGAGTATCATATAGCTGAGGTGGTGACTAGCTGTTTCTCCAGCGAATAAAAAGATTGTGCTACTCTAGGCAAAACTCCAGCTCTGTTGTGTGCCAACAGAAATAGCTGATCAGGCTGCACAAAAGTAGTTTCACAGTGAACTGCAAGTAGTGATACATAAAGAGGTCATTAATCTTCCTCTACCATTGAAGCAAGTTTAACCTCCAGAAAACATATTTACATCCAAATCAAAGAAAATAATCAAGAAGGGTGTCAAAAATATTTGACATTTTAATGGATAACTCTGAATCATGCAAAGAAAGGAGAAAAAAGGAAAAAGCAAAAAGAAAAAAGAAAGAAAGAAGAAAGAAGAAAAAAAGAAAAAAGGAAAAAGGAAAAGAAAAAAAGAAAAAAAGAAAAGAAAAAAGAAAAGAGGAAAAAGAAAAAAAGAATAAAGTTTATGAATAAGAGGACACATTTATGGATATGGCAGGATAGGTTATTCTACACCTTCCTCCACAATGTTTATAGTTTGTTATTGTTACCTCAGTATTTTGACACAATAAATTCTGTTCTATCTCCAACTGCCAGGCAAATTGGAGAGTAGAGCAACAACTCCACAACATTGTACACGTAGCCTTGGATTGACCTCGGAAACCACTCTCTTATATCCTGGCATCACTGTCATGCATGAGGACAATGAAGACCAGATTAGCTGACAGAAGTCCTCAGTTCTATACTTTGTTGAAGGACAGTTTTTACAACGTCACAATTTTAATACGCTATTTCAGTTGAAATTGTGACTTGAGGCTGTTTGTACGCAATTATAATCTTACTCCTTGAACATTCTTTCTTTCAGAAACTTGGCCATTGTTGTCATGTTTGTCTGCATAATTTTATTCCTCTTTTTTAAACTACATCTATTTTAAACACAAACACAGCTCAATGTGTATTTTATTCTCTAGCCTACTAGGGTCTTTTTTGTTTTTTTCTGCTGGTAGCATACCTTTAAAATAGGAACAAAACCAGACACTCTCACTTTTACTGAGCCAGAGAGGGTGGATGGACCCCACTGCCACTGGCATTTCCTACTTCAGATCCCTAAAGCTGAAGGAAGAGAGTTCCACCGTACTCCAAGCTTCCTCCCATGTATCCCATTTGTGTTTATTCTGCTGGTGGACCTAAAACTCTGAAATGGGAAAAAAAAATAATTTTTATTGAGATGGGGAAGTTTGGAAGCTTCTCACACGATAAGACAATAGATGTTACTGTCTTTATGCCCAAGCGGCCACTGATGGGAATTCTTTTATCCCTTCTGCTTCAGACATTTATTTTGTGACCTAATAGTACAATTATTCTTTTGAGAACTGCTATTTGAGTTTGATAATTTTAACTTCCAAATTTCTAAATATATTGTGTTCATGATTAATTATGGAATAATATAAAATTGTGTTGTTTGTTACTAGCAAAAAAAAGAGAAGGACCATCTCCCAAAAATGTAACAGTTCTTTGACACATAAATTATATGTCATGTGGTATCTCAAGTATGAAAATAACAAGCAGCAGTCCATAGAGGAAGGTTTTGCTTATTTCATATAAAGTTATCTCAAGGAGGAAAGCTGGAGAGGACAATGCCAAAACACAAAGCTGTTCTTAACATAAGTAACGCTGAAGAAGATGGGAGGAACTTCTCTCCTTACAATTTTAAATTAAGAGAGTAGTCAGAAGAGTTGTTTTTAACTCACAAAGGTTTAATACTGCTTCATCTTTTATCAGAAATTTTAATAATGTGCTTAAACAATTCCATCACTATAAAATAGATGCTACCATTATAATTCATGCTGGATGGTAAACCACTTGCATCATGACTATCATACAGGGTGAAGTCCTCAGTAAGTCTTAATGAATGACCTGGTTCAGACACACTTTGGTTCTACAGCATAAACAAAACGGATGCTAAAACTAAAAAGCTGCAGCTATCCGTTCT
The DNA here is from genome assembly GCA_020746105.1 of Trogon surrucura. NCBI lineage: Eukaryota > Metazoa > Chordata > Aves > Trogoniformes > Trogonidae > Trogon > Trogon surrucura. Next base: position 11,990,185 of record CM036622.1, on the reverse strand, counting down.
GCACCTTGCTTATTGTATTTCAACTCTTGAACACAGTAATACTGCCATTGGAAAAAAAAAAAATATTTTGTTGGACACATTTCATTTTTATAGTAATTTGGCCTCATACACAACTCAGTCTCAGGTGATTTTACAATGTTTACAGGAAGGATTGGGTAAAAATACTGCGTGCTAATGGACCAGCACTTCAACTGGTGTAAGGAAAGGTCAGTATTTGGTAAAACAAATAATGTCAGCTGAATATCTGGTCCAAAATACAGAGTTCATACAGCTAAACAGAGGAGTCACTGAGGCAGAGAAAAAAATACAAGTCAAATATTCTGTGCTTACTACACTCTCCCTTAAGAAAAATATGTGTATGTTATATTACAGAAACAAGTATATTGTTTCAGCTAGATGACTATTTTTTTTGAAGACCGGCCTTCATACTTTCAGGCTGAACAGGACTCGCTCGTGTTAAGCAACTGTCCCGGTGGCATTGGCATTTACTTTCTTTTCTGACATGGGCTGCACAATCAACAGTAGGTCAGCTATAACTAGTCACTGCAATATAAAATTATTTATGACAGAATAAGGACAATTAAATAAGCTATTCACAGTAATAAACAACAGATCAGAATTGCTGAATTCCTCAGTGAGTAACCTGAAAATACCATAAAAAAAGTCAACAAGCTTCCTCCTCCATATCTGTAATTCTCCCTCCTGTCCCTGTTCTCTGCCTCTCGAACCAACTTTCTGAGCCTACAGTGATTAAGAATGAGATATCTGTAACATGATATGTTTGCACTGATTCTGTAGATTGCTGTTAACAAGCTGTCCCTCACAAATGTGGCTTCTATTAAGTTTTATTACTTTCAGGATGTTAATTTTGGTACCGGCTTATTTTCCTAATTTTGTGCAAAAACACTACCCATCATATTAAACAAAGGGAGGTGGAGAGATGGAAAAAAAAATAAGAGTGAATTAAAACAACACTGACAGAACAATGCTGATGTGTATATCTAAATAACCAGCATTAATCTTATACAGTTTCTTTTTGACACTTAATTTTACAGCGACTAATTGAACAAGACCAGGTACAAGCCCTCTCAAGACTCTACGTGTCGTTCTATTCACATTATACAAGGCTACAGAAGTAAAAACTATATATCACTATAGAAATTTATATTCTAAAACCAGTGTGCTCTATGAGAACTATGTAAGAGTTCTTAATCAAAGAAAAGACACATAAGTCAGCATCTGCTGTCCAAGTAACTTCAAACTTCCCAGAAGATTCCCAGAATTACTTCTTCAGAATCCCAGAAGAGTGTGGCTTTCAAGCAGGACCAACAGTTATTACAGTGACAGCTGGGAGCAGGTGAGGATTGTTCTTCACACTGATATGGAAAAGAAAAATAGTTGGTAATTAGATTGGGTTTTTATAATGTAGCCAAGCTCTTCTCAGTGATGGTCAATGATAGGGCAAGGGGTGCAAGCTAGAGCAGAGGAGATTCCACAAAAAAAAATTAGGAAAAACTTTTTCACTGGGAGGGTGTCAGGGCCCTGGCACAAGCTGCCCAGGGAGGTTGTGGAGTCTCCTTCCCTGGAGACATTCAAAACCCGCCTGGATGCGTTCCTGTGTGACCTACTCCAGGTGATCCTGCTTTGGCGGAGGGGGTAGGACTAGGTGATCTTTCAAGGTCCCTTCCAACCCCAAACATTCTGTGATTCTGTGATTGTAAAAAATACAGTACTACCGTAGTTCACAGGAGTACTGGAGTAATTCAATTGCTAAGAACTTCAGTTAAAAATACATAAAAAACCACATTAAAATACACTGTAATTCTTAAAGTTCAACATTTGGTTATTAAGAAATTCCAGGATTTAGGTTGTTTTCAGACCTTGTCATCATTTATGTACATATATATTAACTTAGATTCTGATATTAAGTATTGCATAATACTTTCTGAATGAGCAGGGATCTTGGGATAGTGGCATGGAAACTCAAAGGTTTGAGGAGGTTGTTCTCAGCAGAACAGGAGAGTGAAATTGTACCAGAGAAAAGAACTGGAAGGGTTAAGGAGAAAAAGCATTTTTTTAAAATCTAAATACTTGAAAGCTGCCACAGAGAAGCAGATTCTATCTTTGTCTCTATCACAGATCAAACCATAACCCCCACAACTTTGGAGTCCTTTATTTCATGGCTGTGTAATTTGAAACATCTGGGAAGTCTGATTTTCAAAAGAAGTGACCTCTGAATTAAAGGCGCACCTTTAGTTTGTAGAAGCTATATACTAAATATTTAAATACTACATAAATTTTAATGACTATAAAACAGATGATGAGCCTCTCAAATTTGACACTTAAAAATTATTGAGCTCTGTTCCTCAGTTAACCACCCCAGAAATGAAAGCAATACTTCCTTGTCCAGCCAGCATGTTTTAAGACTCCTTACTTAGAGCGGTGAAAACAACAGACTTGCACATTATACCAGCCCGTGTATATTCTGCTACTACTGAAACTGCTGTAACATTCACCATCCTCACTGCCCTCCCTGCCTACACTTCACAACAGATAATAACACACAGCAGACAGAATAAATTCTTGCAGAACTGAAGCTGATAAAACTGACAAGTTTTAGAGCAATTACCGACATAGATCAGATGTACATTTTGCAGCCACTTTTAGCCCCACCTTATACTACTATCATCCAGCCTACACGTTCTTAGACCCTGAAAATATCAAAGTAATTTCTTATTTATGTTAGGGGTTCTTATAACTCTTTCCTCACCAGCTCTATACATTCAGCTATGTGTCATAGCAAGCCTCTCTTTTGCCTCTCTTTTGTGCTGGACAACATCCCATACTCTTCTTTGGAGCTAACTGGAACATATTCAGCTATAGTCATTTGTAACCCAATACTGTGAAGTACAATGGAATACAACCAATAAATCAGCCGTTTTAAACAAGTATCAACTACAGCATGAGCAACAGCTTTGATCCAATACCACATTTCATCATGTGGTATTAAGCGTAGTGTAATCAAAACACAAATATTTATAAAAATAAAAGAAGGCAAGAGCTACAATGCTTTTGTTTCTATTTCATTTCTCCAGGCCCTCTCATTTTAATTAGTAAATGTTTTGAAGAACTCTACAAACACTTTATTAAGGTACTCATACAAATGAAGTGGCTGCACAGAGCAATTCCCAACACAAGATAAAAATACGTATTTGTCTGCTTCAAAAGCTAACTGTCTGCAGTGTTAAGAGAAAGAGGGAACGTTTATGTCTGCTCCCTAAGTACACAGGTCAATTTATACAGACATAGAAATGCTCAGTGCTTAAGACTGAAGCATTATATAACACTGCCATACTGCGGATTTTCAGTAGAAACTATGACTTAGTAGCATGTATCACCATATGTAGTAAAAATGTGGTATTAAGAAGCAGTGACAAAATTTTACATATTTTTCAGTTAAAGCTAGAGATGTCACTGTTGACGTATGACACAAACATGCAAGTTAGTGAAGAGGGCTGAATGAAATGGCCTTAAGTGATTTCAAGCCAAGCATAATTTTAAGCATATGAAACCCTCTCCAAGCACTAAAGAGACTTTATCCATACCCTTCAGAGTCCATCTGGCAGCCAGTTACTATGGTCATCACCCAGGTACCAGAAGTGGGTATTTACTCACTCTTAAACGTCCTTATTAACAAGCAGTACAATGAGATGAAGTGCACACTCTGCAGCTTAATGGATGATAACACATGGGGAAGCACCTAATATGCTGGAGGGCAAGGCTGAACTTCAGAGGGACCTCAATTGGCTGAACAAAAGGGATGATTGAAATCCCTTGAAATCAATGATAGATGACCTTTAAAGATCCCTTCCAACCCAAAACATTCTACGATTCCACAATTCTACGACTCTACGAGCAAAGGCAAAGGCCAATTCCTGCACTGGGGCCAGAATAACCACCATACAGGAGTACAAGCTAAGATGCCTAAGAAGCAGCTTTGCTGTAAACAACTTTGAAAACCTCAGACAACAAAATTAGCATGAGTTAGCAGCGTGCCCTTCCAGCAAAGAAGACCAACTGCAAACTGAGCTGGATTAGTAAGAGTGTAGCTAGTAAGTCAAATTAAGTGATTAATTTATTAAATACTCATGAGCGCCTGGAAGTATTGTACCTTGCTTCAGAAGCCCAGAATGATTGAAGCTGGAAAAGACCATCTGGAGGTCATCTGGCCCAACCCCTCTGCTCAAGCAGGGTCACCTAGAGCAGCCTGCCCTGGACCATGTCCAGATCGCTCTTCAGTATATCCAAGGATGGAGACTCCACAACCTCCCTGGGCAACTTGTGCCAGTGCTTGGTCACCCTCACAGTGAAGAATTGTTTCCTGATGTTCAGACAAAGGCTCCTGCGCTTCAGTGTGTACTTGCTGTCTCTTGTCCTGTCACTGGGCACCACAGAAAAGAGCCTGGTTCCATTCTCATTGCACATATATTGATGAAATCTCCCTTGAGCCTTCTCTTTTCCAGGCTAAACTGTCCCAGCTCTCTCAGCCTTTCCTCAAACAATAGATGCTCCAGTTCCTGAATCATCTTGGTGGTCCTGGGATTTTAGGTACCAGGTTTTGGCTGCCCCAACACAAGAACAGCATCGATGTATTGAAGCAAGTCCAGTGGAGGGCCACAGATGATGATGAGGCTGAAGCATGTCAACATATGAGGAGTGACTGAAAGAAAAGGATTTGTTTAGGCAGCTTTGCCATCACAGTGCTCCCTAGCGGGAAGCACTGTGATAGTTCCATCCTGGAAGAGTTGCCTGAGCCCTGAGCAACCAGATCTAGCTGGGAGGCCGGACTATATGACACTGAGTAGTAATACTTTCTAACCTGATACAGCTCAACTGCATCAAACAGGGAATGTTTTCTGTTTTTCTGCATTTCTATCAGAACATGTTTTACCATTTAGTAATAGAAATCCTGGTCCAAGTGGTATCTTGTTTCAGGGTTTTTCTGCTACAGACTCTCCCAACTATGGGATGATAGGAATAGGAAAGAGCATCTATCACACTAAAAACATGGCAAGAGAGTATTAGCCGTGAAAGAGATTGCCATAAGTACACATATCCTTTTATGGAGAAAAATAAGAAGAAAATGTTTGCAAGAACACTTGTCTGATTTGTTACCCCATTATGGAAAAATTGGTCTAACAATACTGCGAAGATTCAGTGTATAAACAGATAATCATGCAAAAGAATTGCAGACACTGCAACAACTAATCGGGCCTGCATAAGCTACATAAGCATTTGTTTTACATTAATTACACCACTCTTACCCTCACACAAGTAGAGTTCTCTCTTACTGTCTACACAAAAAGTATGTACTTTGATGAAAGAGTTTCTCCCTCAGGAAGTGTTGGATAAAGCAAAATATATCAGTTAAATAATCGGTTAGACTTTTGCAAGTATGATTCAGCCAATCTAACTGATGAAAGCAAAGTCGTAAGTGATCCATTCTGGCAGAGATCACTACACGGAGGCACACAGATAACTAGCTCTCTGTTTATTGTCATGAAATACTAACATTACAGCAACAACATCCATTACCTGTTTTGCTTTTCATTGCATGGATTTAGCTAGGTGATTTTCACTTGCAGATGGAACATGTAAATACATTGTTACCTGTGGATATAGACACCATTTGTTTCACACTGTCTACAGAAAGAAACTGCCCCCCCCCCCCAAAAAAAACCCACCCAAACCACCAGAAATTAAATTGCTTGGGCCGTAAACCAATATGCACAAAGGAACCAATTGCTATAATTAACATGAAGTCCTGGAACTGTCTGTCCAGATGAAGCCTAAAAGGCACAACCTACACTATGTGAAATTCAGTGGGGTTTGATTGATTGATCGATTAATGTGCACAACGGCAAAACCACGTCTAGACTAGCATTGTATGTCAAAAACCCACAAATACTTTGCTTGGATGTTTGACTCTGAAAAGACTTAAAGATAGGTGTAATCAGCAGAGCCTTGAGGGCCACAGACCTCTATGGATGATGAGATAAGATATCTATTAAACATCTGGTAGCTTTTGTTCCACACAGCAGAACAGGCATGCACTATTAATTGCTGGCCTGGGAGTCACGCTTTATCACTGAATAACTGAATGAGGCAAGCAACATTTCATTACAAATGAATACAAACCATTATTTCAGGAGAAAGTTTTATTTAAAATGGTAATCACTACAGTAAGTGCAACCAACTTAAGTTATATAACATAGGTGAACTGTTTGTGCAATATTAAGGGAAAAAAATAGCACGTTTGGCAGTAGAATTTTCATGTTTTCCTTTACTGTGATATCTGCATTACTGGCACTGACATGTAGAATAACACTGAAAATCGCGACCACTTAAAAGATGCTCTAATCCATGAGCTGCAGGAGCTGCTAACAAAGACACTGTCAGTGTACAAATTGCTTCGTTAACATTTTGCAGTGTTCCACAACATTCTCTTCTCTTCAAAAAGCAAAGATACCTACAAAAGTATAAATTCATGCAGTGACACTTTATCAGCTAGAAAACAGGACTGGTGTAGTATCTTTTTGTTTTTCTTCATGCTTACTTGGGGGGAACTTAGCATGACTTATGGTGTGATGATGTACACCACAACTTTCAAGATGGGGTAAGCCACTTAACTTCAAATCAAGTTCTTATATTTTAACCAACTTAATACATTGATATATCAACTTAAGAGAATTTTTTGTCTTGTTTTAAATGGGAATTCTGACACTGAAGTTGAATAGTTTAAAGTTTCTATGAAGCCAGTTGGCTCATCAGCAAGAAAGAAAGTTTAAAGCTAACACTTCTAAAAACATTTTGTGCGAATTCAGATAAAAACACCTGTGAGATGCAGTGTGCAGAAGAACTGTACAGACCAATGAAAAAAATCCTCTTTTGAGATAAAAACTTGAGTTCCACATAATTAGTTACCATTCCCAGTAACTACATAAAGCTCTATAAGCCCTTAAACTTCCCAGTTCAGCACCAGTTCTCTTATTCTGGAATCAAAATAGAGCAATTTTGTTTAATGGAAACTTTGCACAGGGATACTACCACAGTCCCAGTATACACTGGAATAAGCTACACTGCTTTTTTCTCCGCATTTTGCATCCTGCCTACAAATGTGTGTTCACCACTTTCAACCAGTAGTCCTCTGACCAATGCCTAGATAATATCTCTTGAAAAGAAACCAACAAAAAAAGAAAACCATAGAGGTATTTGGTCTTAGGTATAAGTAACATATGGCTACTATTTCGCCACAAAACAAAACCTTATCTAAGGTCATTTCTCTCATCATCATCATTGGGACAGATACATTATCAGTGGAGAGTCTGTATTTCTGGTTTTGCTATTTGTTCTTGGCCCTCAGAAGCCCTCAAACCTCAAATCTTAATCATCAGGGTGTATTTTAAACTAACCTCTAAAGCTTGTAAAGTAGGTTACTTTTTAATTCCGACTCCCCCTCCAGCTGTCTTGTGTCCCCCGCCTCCTTCCCCCCCAGTTTTTCATAGTTGGATGTATGCTTTTTCAGTTTGGGTAGAAAATATGATTATTTCTCAATCATAAATTAAATATTTTATTGTGTCATTAGATAGGGAAACAAGAAGTATTGAAGCTGGGAAGTTCCTACTCCAAAGCAGGAAAACAAATGTGGCATCTTTTATCTGAACAGATGTGTTCCTAATATGTTTTGAATAACAACTTCCTACTTGCAATTTTCTAAAAAAAAAACAACTAAAAAACAAAACCACCAGAAAAAAACTCCAACTGTATTTGTTTGTTTTGTTTCTGGTATAAAATACTTCCAGTGTGAGAACAAGTATGTGATGAACTATCTTCTAAAGAATGACCAGTACAATTTTTTTATTAAATTCCTGCCACTTATAATTCCCCAAACCCAGCGAAAATAATGTTGGCTAAGTATCAGAAATCATAAATCAAAAACAAAACAAAAAAAAACCACACCACCTTTTGTATTTGCAATGACATGACTAGAAAAATATCTACAGTGCTTCTACAGGAAGGACAGTTCATAAATTGCCCTTATAAGCTTGAGCATGTTCCAAAAGAAAAACCCAAAGGAACAAAAATACGCATACCGTTATACAGAGTGGTTTTCTAAAAGCTTAGTATTTAAAGTACATCACAGTGAAGCAAATTTGTCGGAGGGAAAAGTCACAAGTCAAGCAGGTTTTGCTCAGAGCTAAAGAAAAGTCTGAGAGCCAGCACGTCTTCCTTTGCATTGTAGTGGCTTTGAGAATGTGTGAAGAAACACACAGTCTTTGTAAGGTGAAAAAAATCCCTCTGCTTTGTCCTGAATATTAGACATGATGTGACAGATACTGAAAAGAAAAAGCTGGCAAGTGAAAACATACTCAGTAAGGAAGCAACTGAGCTAAAAGGTCTGGATTCTTAACCCCCAGACATTTGAATTAAGAATAAATCCTGGATGGGCTTCTTTCATAACCTGGGAAAAGAAGAAAAAAGGCAAGCAAAAAGTTCTTCCTGTGAAATGTACTCAGATTTATTTAAGGAAAAAAATACTTTACTAATCAAGCACGTATGGCTCAAAATAAAGCAGTTATAAATAACTAAAACAGAAACTTCCCACTTCATTCAAGAAGCAGAGAAACTTGTGTCCACCTTCAGAAAATAATGCAGCAACAATTTAGGACTCAATTTTTAAATCGAGTTAATCTAAGAGCATGCTTGTCTCATGACGAGTGCAAGTCAGCAAGTTCTGGAACCTGACAACTTTGATTTCCATCATTTTTGCTTCCAGATTTTTGATGCAATGTACTATGATGGTTCACCTATAGTAGGTTTTTCAGTGTAAGTACCTAATCTCAGTACTAGCGACAGCTAACTACAAGAGCTAAGATTCAGGATGCTCATAGCAATGTTCCTTTGACCGAACCAAGCCTTATCCCTTTTCTTCAAGGTTTCTTCAGACCACCAGTGTGCTTTTGAAGCAAATCTGTTTAATCACCTCCATGAAGAACATTGTGCTTCAGGTTCCAGGCTTGGAGCACACTTCATGTTCTCCAACCGCTAAAAAGTGAAACAAAACCAGAATTAGCTCAAAGTGACACCTCTCTATGAAACTGGACAACAGGGACTCAGCACAAACTATTATACCATGCTCATGTTGACATGGCCACTAAAAACAAAGCTTCCAGGAAAGTTATCTAAATTCTGCCTTCTGGAGAGACAAAGGAGCATGGCTTGTACATTGCTTCAGTCCTGAAGTGTACGCAAAGTCTACTCAGTTGGATACAACTTCACATGATAACAGTTTCCAATGTATTTCTTAAATTTGCAACATGGTATTTTGGACATTATCTTTCTGCTTTCATCATCCTTGACATCCTTATATGCCTTTCATACCTCGGGATTTCCTCCGGCACGTAGACACTTATTTAACCCACTGGCGATATCTTGTGGAAACAAAAAATGCCAACAGGAAAGAAAGGCAAATCACTGAATAGATGGGTACACAGTCTATTTTGTTTTCAGTATGCTTTCCAACATCCTCCTTTCCCTCTGAATGTGTATGCTGTTGAGAGAGAAGATTCTTTAAAATGGGAATTATTTTAAAAGAGCATCTGAATCACACTGGCGAGCTCCTCGTGGAGCTGAAGCTGTATTCAACTGTTCATCTTCACTGGCACCTTTGTCAGGAACCCACCAGGCAGGATAGTGTAGAAAAAGAATGAAAATTCATGCTTTGATGTACTATAGGTGGCTTAGTCCTCTAATTGCCGTTTGCTTAAAAACAAAACAGAGTCCTTAATCCGTGGTAAACAGTAACTATTGCTTTTGGCGGATTTCTAAATGAAAAAAAAAAATGGGATGGGGCGGACGGGCAGACGACGACTAGTTTACTGATGTTCCCTTCCCCCTTCCCGATGCGCAGCTCTATCTGCAGCCCATGTGGCCGGGAGGCAGCCACAGCCGGTTCCAATTCCTATTTTCCCACTTCGCGCCCCTGCTCGCTGCCGGGGCTGAGCCGAGCCAGGACCGGCCGCGGGCTTCCTTCCCCCCCGTCCTCCCCCCCGCCGCGCCGCCCTCCCCCGCTCCATCCGATCCTCCGGTTCCCCCAGGGCACAGTGTGGGAAGTACGAATTTCCGCTGAGTTTTCTCGGCAACTTTCGGAGCTCGTCTTTCTCCAACTCCCCGCTCCGCCCGCCGCTCCCCCCCCGCCTTTTCGCCCGCTCCGCCCGCCTCCCTCCGCTCCCGGGAGAGCCGGCGGAGCAGCGGGCAGCCGCTCCGCTCCTCATCCCCCGCCCGCCCCCCGCGGCAGCGGCAGCACCGGCTCCGCCACCGCCGAACCACAGCCTGCGGGCCGCCGGGGGGCACAGCCCGGGCGGCGGCAGCTCCTCCCGGCCGCTCCGCGCCCCGGCCGGCTCCGGCGAGCCCATGGTGCCGGGCACCGCGACCTGCAGCCGCCGCCTGCCCGGCGCGGAGCTCAGCCCGGCGCGGAGCAGAGGAAGGGCGGGCTAGCGGCCGCGGAGGAGGAGCGGAGAGGGGGGATGCTGGAGAGACACAAAGCCGGCGGGGGAAGCAGCCCACGGCTCGTCCCGGGATGGGGGCGCCGCTCCGGGTCCGCCTGATGGTGCTGCCGCGGGTGCTCTGGGGCTCCGTCGCCCTCTTCCTCCTGCTGCTGCCCGCGGCTGAGCCCATCTGCCCCGAGCCATGCGACTGCCAGCAGCACCAGCACCTCCTCTGCACCAACCGCGGGCTGCGATCCGTGCCCAAGGCTGCCGAGCCCCAAGATATCCTCACCTACAGCCTCGGGGGCAACTTCATCGCCAACATCTCCGCCTTCGACTTCCACCGCCTGGCGGGACTCCAGCGCCTTGACCTGCAGTACAACCGGATCCGCTCGCTGCATCCCAAAGCCTTTGAGCGCCTGGGGCGGCTGGAAGAGCTCTACCTGGGCAACAACCTGCTCCCAGCGCTGGCCCCTGGCACCCTCAGCGCCCTGGCCAAGCTGCGCATCCTCTATGTGAACGCCAACGAGATCGGCCGCCTCAGCGCTGCTTCCTTCTCGGGCCTCGGCAGCCTCGTCAAGCTGCGGCTGGACGGCAATGAGCTGGGCTCGCTGGGCGACTCCACCTTCTCGGGCCTGCCGAACTTGCTCTACCTGCACCTGGAGTCCAACCGCATCCGCTGGCTGAGTCGCGGCGCGTTCGCCGGCCTGGCTAAGCTGCGCTTCCTCGACCTCTCGGGGAACCAGCAGAGCTCCCTTCGCCACCCGGACATCTTCGGGCCGCTGCGCTCTCTCCACACCCTGCTGCTGGCCAGCAACAGCCTGCAGCAGCTGACGGGGGGGCTCTTCCAGCACCTGCCCGCCTTGGCGAAGCTCTCGCTCAGCGGCAACCGGCTGGTTCATTTGGCCTCAGATGCCTTCACGGGGCTGGGTTCGCTGAAGGAGCTGCGCCTGGAGGGGAACCTGCTGAGCCACCTGCCCGCCACCCTGCTGGGGCCGCTGAGCAGCCTGGAGGCGCTGGATCTGAGCCGCAACGCGCTCACCGAGCTGCACCCCGCCACCTTCGCCAACCTCGGTCACCTGCGGGAGCTCAGCCTGCGAGACAACGCGCTGGCCACCCTCCCCGGTGAGCTCTTTGCCTCCAGCCCTGTCCTTTACCGCCTGGAGCTGGAGGGGAACGCCTGGAGCTGCGACTGTCGCCTGCGCAGCCTCAAGCGCTGGCTGGGGGCCTGGCACTCCCAGGGCCGCCTGCTCACCGTCTTCGTGCAGTGCCGCCTGCCGCCCGCCCTGGCCGGCAAGTACCTCGACTACCTGCAGGACGCGCAGCTGCTGTCGCCGCAAGACGGCGGCCCCTGCCACGACGGCTCCTCTCCCGCCACCGCGTCCCCGCCGCCGCCGGCCGCCGAAGGGCTCGGCAGCAACAGCAGCGGCGGCGGAGCCGGGCTGCCCCGCGGGCCGCCAGGGCCACCGCCGTCCGCCTCCACCGCTCGCCTGCTGGGGGCGCCCGAGGGCGCGGCGGCGCCGCCGAGGGCCGGGGCGGAGGCGGACAGCCCCACGCCGCCGCCGCCCGCCCGCCCCGCGGCCTCCGGGCCGGCGCCGCCCAGCGCCGCCTGGCCCCGGCGGGCCGGTAAGCCACGCAGCGCGCCGGCCGCCGGGGTGCCGCCGCTGGTGTCCGACCCGTGCGACTTCAACAAGCGGTTCCTCTGCAACCTGTCGGTGGAGGCGGTGAGCTCCAGCTCGGTGACGGTGCGCTGGGCCGTGCGGCCGCACCGCAGCCCCCGCCTCCTGGGGCCGGCGCGGTTCCGCCTGCTCTTCGACCGCTTCGGGGCCGCCGTCAAGTTCCAGCGCTTCGTCTACCTGCCCGAGCGCGGGGAGCCGGCCGCCACCCTGCGGGAGCTCCGCCCAGACACCCCCTACCTCGTCTGCGTCGAGGGCGTCCTCGGCGGCCGTGTGTGCCCGGTGGCCCCGCGGGACCACTGCGCCGGGCTGGTCACCCTGCCCGAGGGCGGCGCGGTGGCAGGCGGCGGGCCCCGCGGCCCCGACCAGCAGCTCCTCACCTTGGTGCTGCTGGCGGTGAACGCCCTGCTGCTGTTCACGGCGCTGGCCGCCTGGGCCTCCCGCCTGCTGCGGAAGAAGGTGCTGGGGCGGCGGCGGAAGGCGGCCCCCGTCCATGTCCGGCAACTCTACTCCACCCGCCGGCCCCTGCGCTCCATGGGCACCGGCGTCTCCGCCGACTTCTCGGGCTTCCAGTCCCACCGGCCGCCCCGCGGCGCCGCCTGTGCCCTCAGCGAGGCCGACCTCATCGAGTTCCCCTGCGAGCGCTTCATGGACAGCGGTGGTGGCGGCGGTGCCCGCCACAGCGATGACCATGTGCTGCAGCGGTTCGCCGACTGAGCCGCCAAAACCGCTGTGCCCAGCAGGCCCCGCGCTGTTGAGTGGTGGAGCGGTCGCTGCCGGGGCAGGTGCCATCTGCAGGCCAGGCTTGCTCGGTCACCACTGCTGGGAGGTCACCACTTTCTCAGAAGTCGTTCCTAACCCAGGCGAAAGCCCTGACTGGCAGTAGCCATTCCTCGCCACGAGGAGAGCGAAACAGGTGGTTTTCTCAGGATGCAGTTGGGAACCACAGAGTGAGCGGCCCAGCCCCACACGAGGAAGCTTTGAACAGACCTTTCCAAGACACGAGCCCTTCCTAATCAAAAATTTGGACTAAGGGTCATCCTTTGACATTACTGCTGAACAGTGCACAACCCGCGAGTCGTCCGGAGGGCTGGAAGCGTACGACAGTTTGAAGGCGGTGCCGCTGCAACTCAAACCGAATGTGAGGCGATTTAATGCGCTCAAATGTGTTTTCATACTTTTTTTGTAAACGGGAAACGACACTGCAGCTGGTTAGTTTTTACAGGAATATATTGCTGACACCACTAGGAAAAACTAACAGAGTTTTGTAATATGTTTACAAATGAGTTATTTTTAAATTGTTTTTTGGGTAAATACTGCTTGGTACTTGTACACATGGATGTGTGCTGTAGCTCTCTGGGTCCAGGAGGGTCGGTACATCACTGACGCTCAAATAGTCCATCTTCATTTCTAAATGGTTGGATGCAGAGGTGAACTGTTGATGCATAAATAATATCGGTGCCTTTCTTCAGAAAAAATAATAGGTGAGAATATTTCAGGAATGTGAAACAGTCTCTGTCTAACAGGCAATTCTCTCTTAGCCTTAGCCTACTAAAGTTAGAAGCTTTATGTGCCTCACTGTGAAATAAAACATTTTTGTATATTAATCTAGATTCTGTTTTTTGTGTAGCTGAGTGAGTAATGCTAAAGTTAAACCCTTACGCAGTAGTATATGTTTTGAATTTTTTTGTTTGGGTTTTTTTTTTAATTGGAATTTTGGTTTCAGAGCAATGCTAATCATTTTATGGTCACTTGCTCTCTACTTTCTTGAACTCTAACTTTCCTAAATATTTACAGAATGTGATTCTGTTACTATGAAATACGGTGGTTTAGTTTACATTAATAATTCTGTCTGTGTGGTCTAGAAATCAGCTAATTAAAAAGGTCCAAGCTGGGGTTACACTTGTAAGTGCGAATGTTTTAGATGGAGTTTTGTAAATTGCTGACACTATTGATACTATTTCTGCTCCTTTGAATTTAATGTGCAACCTCAGATGAACTCTTGCGGAATTGAATGGCTTGGAGGAGGTGTTAGTGGACTTTGTGTCAATATCATGCATTCATTGCTGACCCGAGGTGTTCATGACTACAAGTAAGCAATTTGTTGGGTTTTTTTTTTTCCTTTTCTTTCTTCTTTTTTCTTTTGGATGAATTAAGTGTTTACAAAAGACACCATAGTAACTGGTACCTTCAATTGGCGTTCAGTGACTGAATGGAGAGAAAAGACTTCCATGTTCTGAGGGGATTTTGTTCAATCTTTTAATTCAAGTGGGAGGAAAGGATAGAGTGTAGAGATGTTTGCCTTAATCTTTGCCTTTTAAATGGAGAAAAAAAAAAAATCAAATCTTAATTCTTGAGTTAGTAGCAAAGATTTCTTCTGTATTTCGTTTTTACAGGCAGCAGTTTTCCTGAAAATCGGGCCAAACTCAATTGTCAGTGTATAGATTAAAATTCATAATTCTTATGGACACGATGTTGAATGGAATTAAAACAAGGAATCCAGGATCAGGTTTTATTTTTTGTTTGAAATCTTAAATTTCTGTTCCTTTGGACACCCAGGTGCTTTTGGCCATTTATGACTGACTGTGGAACACACCACTGTTTTTTTTTTAGAAATGCAGTGGGGATTATCAAGTAAAGCTGTGTATCACACTAACATTAGCTCTATCACTGGATATTCTTCCAATGGGAGATGCATAGATGCTGTACATGGTTATAATCAGTTATGTCAATAAATCCATTTGCTGAAAGAAAATTGGTGTCCTAGATTGTATCTCATAATGCATCACTCTTCAATCATAGACTGGCTGCAACTTCTTCATATTGGGGCTGCAGAGAGTGCCTCATCATTCATTTGCTTGTGACTTTTCACCATACATTGTGGTTTTTTATTTTTGGTTGTAATATGCTTGGGTAGTGCAAGCACTAAAATAATTAAAAGGGTCAGTTCTGAAACAGGTAGACCACTCTCCTGAGACAGACTAATAAGGTGCTGTTACATGAGTGAACTGGTGATCCTTTATAGGCTAAATAAGAAATAATGATTGCTCGGGATAATATCAATATTTTATGCTCAGTGGAAGTTACAGTTCTCAAGGCTGTTCAGTGTTACCAGGCTAATGCTATCAACATGTCATATGTACATGTTGTTCTAATTAAGTATTCACTGCTTTTTTAATTTGCTTTTTTAATTTGCTAAAATGAAATGGAAATGACACTTTGTTCCAGCCTAGGACAAGTAAATATGTAGATCTGGACAACAACAAAACCGTGATGAAGTCAGTGACTTCTTAAAAGTCACAAGTTCTGCAACTAGCAGGTGGTTGAGGGAAGAAATGTCAGTGACATTCAGTCACTGAATGATGCAAATATTACATGGCTCCATTTTTATCAGTACTATTTATATGTATTTGGGTCTTTTTTTAAGTAAGCTCCTTTCTGGACTGTAAAAACAGACCTTTGTGCTCAAAATGTTTGTCCTTGTAGCAGTAATAGACTTTACTGCCCTGTCCTCTTCTGGAATCCATGCAGCTTTGGGAAGTGCGAACTGAGTGCTGCTCTCCTTCTAAGTAATTACCGAGCGTGTTAGCTATCCAGTATTGAAAATCACCAAAATATTGTCCCATCCAATCAAGTGGACTACTGTTGAGGGGGATCTGCAAAAGGTACCGGGGCTTCTCTGGTGGCAGCGCTGCTCAGGTCGGCAAGCTCTGCCCACCTCCTGCCCCCAGCAAATCCCTGACCCTTCGCAACAGTCGGCTGGCACGGATGTTTGTGCAGCTGGAAGGTGAACTCTGAAATGGATCCTCCTGCAAAATAACCTTTTCTAATACTTTCCCTCTCCCCTATTTTTCAGCCAGCTCAGTTTCTTTGATTCTATTCAGCTGACACAAGTATTGGAAGAGACAATATGTGAGGGTGCAGTGCAGAGGTGGGGAAAAAAAGCAAAGATGGGAAGCTGCTTAAACCACCTCAAGTAGCCCTGACACCAGTTTGTCCACAGTCTAAGAAAATCTAGACCATTCACATTAGTTAAAAATTCTATGTGGAGGATATACCGTTACTGGAAAATCGCTAATAATCTGCAAATCTGAAAGTGCTTACAAATTCTCTGTGAGACCCTAGAAACGTTGATGTTACAGCACAGGGTGAGAAAGAAATAACCGGAGAAGATCAAGGCTAGAATGGTGTCAGTGAAGGTCTACGTGTGCATGAAAAACCCTTGCTGAAAAGCACCACTTGACTGTCAGAGTAAGTATTAACACAGTTGGATTTATAAAAATACTGATTTTTTTATGCAGTGCTATCTTTAGTTTTCACAATGTACAGCTAATGCCACATTTGAAAATGCCATCATCATTTGAACAATATTATTACCCTTACAAGAAGTACATACATGTCTTCTGCTTTTTCCTTTCTGCTCTTTCCTGGGAGACATTTGGAAAATGGGGAATTGGGAGGAAAAAAAAAAAAGGAACCAACTCCAGTTTCATCAGGATGTTTATTTAACTACTAAACTTAGATTTAGATTGTAGTGGATGGGTCCACAAAAATAATTTGTTTCCGTGACAGTGTATGTATTTGCAGAAAACCCCTTCAGTGAGTAAGAAAAATACTACTTCATTTCCAAAATCCTGCCTCTTCACGCTGCTTCATGTTTCTCTGGCCACCGACGGCGTGTGCGTGTTGTGTGAGCACCACAAGTGAAGCTTGGGTTAAAAAAAGATTCTTAAAATCAGATCAGCCAAATTGTGTGTACACAGTGATGCACTTGATTTTTCATCTGAGCAGTTCTTTGGGGATGAGCTGCTATATAAATGTTGATCTATAATCTGATATTTCTTAAGCAGAAATGGGGAATAAATGTAAGGAAACCACGTGTGTGCTGGATGCTGGATTTGTTCTTTTTGCTCCATGCTATATATAGCATAGTTTTGGCAGCCTGTCCAAATACTGCTGTTGTGTTTTTCTCCATAAAAAGTTGAGTTTTTCTCAAGAGCATGCTTTAATTCCCATAGAAATTAAATTCCCATAGAAAAACAGTCAATTGTCTTTAAACACAAATATTTATCTTAATATCATTGTGCATTAATTTATTTATATAGATGCTCCCTGATAATTTTTTTTAAGTAAATCTATACCTTATTTGTTTTAGCAAACAAGGCTGTAAGAATTAAAATGAATAATACAGTATGAATAAATAGCTGGAAGAAAACCGACTGTAAGCAGAGTAGAAATATTTACTAACAAAGAAGAATCTGACACCTGAAAGGCATTTCTTGAGTATTTATAGTGTGTCTCATTTGTTGTTGGATTTTTAAAGGTGCATTTATTTCTAATTTGATAATCTACGCACAATAATTTTATCTCATAGAAGCAAGCTATTTGTTCAGGGATACGGATGTCCCTGTATACATAAATCTTAAAAGCTATTGAGTGCTACAAAGAAAATTGGGGTACTGTTAAAATTATTAATTGTTAAGTGAAGCATTGCCTGTTTTTTCATTGCAAAGCTCATTTGAAGTTGCTGCCAGGCAGAGCAGTTTTTAGCTAATACAGCAAATGGCACCTCTTGACTTCAGCTACATATATATAATCCTATTCCTTTACCAAAGTGGTTTTTCACAGAATCACAGAATGTTAGAGGTTGGAAGGGACCTCAGAGATCATCTAGTCCAACCCCCCTGCCAGAGCAGGATCACCTACAGCAGACCTTTTTGTCGGTGGGTTTTTTTTATATATTCAGACAAATATATTCTCAAATTCCGTTAGTATTTTCTTCAAAATATTTCAATTTTTTCATATGTTCAGTATTTTAAGATACTTTACTTCTCCTTGGAGATCCATCTGTGTGGAACCTCTACCAAGAAAGAATCTGAACGAGAGGCAAGCTGTGCCTTCTAGCTATGGCAGACGTATTACTGTAGTGTAGCACCGTAGGCATCAGTCTGTTCTAGCCTAGTTCATTTTATTTTGCCATGTGAGACTGGAAAAAAGACTTGATTGTGAGACCTGCATTTCCAGAAAATAAAGCGGATAAGGTTTTTATGAAGTCTGTGGCAAAAGTCCTGTTAGCCAGAATCTTCCTGGTTCATTTAACTTCTCATGTGTGCAATTTGTTTTGTTGTCATTAGTTGAGTAAAGGTTTGTTTAGTTGTAGTAAATATTTAGAAGTCATTTGAATATTTGAAGAAGGCCTGGATATGTATAACAAATGAAAATCAAACACAGAAAGATGAGACAAATTTTCTCATGGAGAGATTGATTTATCTTACGACAGACAAATATTTCAAGGATGTTGTCTTTAAAGTAAATGTGAATGCCAGTTTTGAGTGAAGAAAGTAATTCTTTTTCCTTGGAAAATGAAGAAGGTAGGAAGGTTGTAAATAATTACATGACTCTTATACTTAATTCCTTGCCAATAATAGCAAAGACTGGTATTATGTTGACAAGTTTTATTACGTGGAGATGTACATGTATCCTGTATGGATCCAGAAAAGTTCACTGAAATGATGTCTGGGCTGTTACTTTTAAACTAAGGGACTGACTAACACTCTGCTGTGGTTCATCCTGACAGTGAGAAGGACTTCTTTCAATATGTCCAAATCCATATTTTAATACAATCTTTTTACTGCATCTGTCATTGTCCCCTTGACATATCTATCCTTGTACCACTGATATTAATTTTCCTCGTATCTTGCTTAATAAATACTGATGTTAACATTCAGTTTAAATGCTGAAGTTACTTAGGACTGTAGCAGCCCCTATCTGATTCCTGTAAAACAATTTGAAATAAGGGAGGCACTGATACCTATCAGATGCAAGGTCAGAAATAATTTTACTCTAGAGGAACACACTCAGGAAAAGCATATTTTCAGAAAAAAAAAAATTTTTTGTTTATAACTGAAGGATAACATGGTTTATTTGCTATTACTATTCATGATTAAATCTTGAACACATATATTGCAAGACAAGGATCATATGTTAGACTTCTGAGACAGTTTGGAGTGTCGTTCAGTATACGTAGCAGATGTTACATCATGCCAATTTTTTGCAGCAACAGCTTAATCCTTCTTCTGTTTTCACTCTTTGAGAGTGAAAAGATTTCGAGACTTTTAATGTAGGTACCAATTAAATTAATTGTATTGCAGAAATGTGCTCTTAGATTCAGTGTTCATCTTAAAAAAAATTTAAAAAATACTTGGTTCTCAGATCTAATCCGCTTGGACTGGTGAGCTTGAGTGTTAATTGGCATGGAAATATCTTTCTCAGCTGATGATCCTGAAGAGGGGGCATCTTTCATGACCATTGCAGTAGATTGTGAACTCTAAAACCTAAAGATACCAAACCAAGCACCATTTCATTATCAATGACATTACTATAAAGACCTAATTAATTCATTTTCCCCAAAACCAACCTTCACTTGTTGCCTAAAAAGATCTACTTATGATTTCAAATATTTTGTCGAAATATTCAGTTTTTATTTCTCTCAGCAGTGCTCCTACATTATTGGCATGATAAAACTCTGCAGCCTGTTGCAGGTTCATAATATGAGCAGCAGAAGTAGCTCAGAGGTAACTGTAGTCACTGAGTTTGGTAGGAAAATGAATAAAGTAGTGAATGTGCCAACAAATCTGGAACTTGCCAGTAGTTCCCGTAAGCCTGGTGCAGGTGCTGGGGTCCTTGCTGTGCAGTTCTGCCGTGCTTCCACCTGACTGCTCGTAATTACTGGTGCAGACTACCTTCTTCTAGCATCTTACTCGTTGGCACAGGGTTTTCTCCAACAGTTTAGGGATGTTCTGTTCAGCCTGGTATCCATTCAGGTTCTGTTTGTTGTTTTTTTCTTATCTCATTTTTTGAATTCTGTTAATGGGAGTTTATTTGGTTTTGCTTTATCTGGTTTGAAATAAGAGATAACCGCTGTTTAAAATAGTCTGCTGTTAGAAAAAGAAGGAAGGAGTACATGAATTTAAAATAAATCCTCCTTGAACGGCTGTTATTTTATTCAGGAACAATTTGTGATCAGAATGATTCAGAGAGATCCCACGGATACTATTCTGCTGGCACAAAGGAAAGAGCAGAGGCTTCTGGTTTTCCTGCCAGGATGTATCTCTAAGAACCTGAGACTGCAGAGGTCCAGTGGGAGCTAAAGACATCCCTTTCTTCCATTTCTGTGCCTCAAATGGAAAAGACATTGAGGGTCAGCATCTTTTTCACTATGAGCTTTATTTATTCTAAAATATATATATATTGACCTAAGCGGATTTTGTAACTGGAGAGTTATAAATAGGTTTCATGCTAAAGGCGGCATCAAAAATCTGACATTTTTGGAGACAAAAACCCCTTACTTTTCCTCTGTAAAACTGAAATCAACACAGACTGAAGTAACTGGCAGGTTGCTGAAGGTGTTAACAGCTTTTTGAGGTGTCTGCAATTATGCAACTAGGAACACTTTATTTGGTTAAAATAGTCTCTCACATATTTTATTTAGAAGTATTTGGAATATGGCTCAGGCAAAAGAACACTAATAAGTTCCAAATTGTTAGTTTATAATGATACTGACATACTTAGATTTTGGATTAATTTGTATTATGTTTGCACTTGCAAGTGCACCTGAGACATTCCTGAACTTCAGGCTGATCGTATGTTTTTATCCAACCTGCTAAAATCGCCTGCCATTCCAATTACCACAACTGCACCTGGAAAACTGCTGCCATTCTCACTTACAGCTTTTTACTTTTAGACTTTTCACATATGCCGTGGTAGAAAAGCATCCTAATCTACGACCTTGATAATCTGGGCCTTGAGATACGCAATTGCTTGTGAAACAGGAGAATTGACAGTTTTCCCAGCCTTCCAAACACAGCCAGACTCTAACAACCAGAACAGGGTGGTGGGGTTTTTTTTGTACAGGGGGGGTTAATGGTTTGTTGGGGGGTTTTTGTGGGTTGTTTTTTTGGTTGGTTGTTTTATTTTCCTCTGTTAAATAACTTATGGGTTAGAGCTTTGCAAATATCCTACAGTTGCCAAAGTCTACCAGTAGTGACAGTAGTGACAAAACCCAGACATTAGAGCTACGAGGATGATTAAGGGACTTGATCATCTCTCCTATGAAGAGAGACTGAGAGAACTGGGGCTGTTTAGCCTTGAAAAGAGAAGGCTGAGAGGGGATTTTATTAATGTATACGAACATCTGAGGAGTGGGTGTCAGGAGGAAGGTACCCGTCTCTTTTCAGTGGTGCAAGGAATAATCGGCATAAGATAGAACGTAAGAAGTTCTACCCCAGCATGAGGAGAAACTTTACTGTGAGGGTGACAGAGCACTGGCACAGGCTGCCCAGAGAGGTTGTGGAGTCTCCTTCTCTGGGGACTTTCAATACCCGCCTGAATATGTTCCTGCGTGGCTGCCCTGGGTGATCCTGCTCTGGCAGGGGGATTGGACTAGATGATCTCTAGAGGTCCCTTCCAGCCCCGAACATTCTATGATTCTATGATTCTATGATTCTATGATTCTATGATCTTGTCACTACTCTCACTGCTGAAAGACTTTGTAATAATTATGTGGTTGTTCATATTGGGAACTCTACTAAATTTAGGCATGTGCAAAACATCACTAGAACCGATTTTATACCTTTAGGATTTACCACTTATTTTACTGTGAAGTTTGGTTTTTTTCCCAAAATGTTCTTTGTCTTCTTCCCTGTTCTATTTTCCTTCTCCATCTGTCTAAAGGGTTTGGGATTAATACAGTAGGAGTGACTGGAATATGTGTTTAATGATGCTGAATATCCAATATGTCTGAGAAGCTGCAGGTGCTTAGAAAATATGATGCCTTAGAAAATATGCAAAATATAGGCTTCAAGAGGCATTCAAGTTCAGCATTGTGGTGTTACACAGATAGCTGTCTGAATTAATGAGTAAACATCCCTGTTTATCCCCTAATCATGGTTAGCTGCCTTTTGTTTTTCTTTGTGGCCTGTAATGAGGTGTCAAGTTTAGTTCCTCTTACATTGTGTTTTGACCTGGTCCTGACTACTGCAGCCCCTCTGATTGCATTTGTCTCCACAGCGGCATATTGGCTTTATGTAGTATCAATAAAGTACAAGAGAAGAAGGATTATGCATCTAGAAAATGTGTTTCTTGCCTAAAGCTTTGCCACTCAGCTGACGATAATCCAAGCAGACAGCCCCAGTGATCTATAATTTGGTCTAATTCTTTAGAAAGACTGCTGCCTCTCTCCTGAGAGGATAAAAGCTGTCAGGCTTCTCCAGTTCTGCGTTTGGGATCTTTACAGTTTGGTTGAAACTAGTTCCTAAGTTTCTTTACAGAAGGAGGTAAAATCCTGACATACAGGTAGAGTTTTTATCACTTGTATATGTTTTCATATTGAAGGGGTTGCGTAGCTCCCTGTTTTTTCAGACGATGCCCTTTGGACCTAAAGTGATCAAAATCAGACAGGAGCAGTCAGACTCCAAATCTTTATTCATGAATCTGGATATTCAAAACAAGAGTAATTCATACATTATACAGAGGAATTCCAAATCTGGTATAATTCTTCTCAAAGGCACTAATCTCATGGTAGGCAGCCTTTTCTTTCTGATCCCAAAGGGAGTTGCCCTGCAGAGCGGTCCCTCTCTCCCATGCCACCCCTCTGTGCGCTACTGGCATTAGTTTGCATTTCTCAGAAGGCTTTGGAGGTTTTTTTGCTTCTTATTTTGTTTGTTTCCTGCCTTATAATAGGCCTCAGCCATGTCCCCTCTTTCCTTGTCTTATCAGGTTTTTAAGCATCAGGATCACAGCAACTGGGTCATTACAGCAGAGCTGCCGAAACTGATGTAATGACTCCTCTGTGCTTTGGAGTCAGGAGATAGAATTGATGCTTTATCTGCTTAACTGTAGTGCTTAAACATTTTAAACATTTAATTATCCTACCTTTATTGTGTCCTCAAATTCTCAATCGTCTAAAAAAGTGGAGTTTTTCTGACTCATCTTTCCCGTGTAAATTCCTGACCCATAAACATAAACTTTCCAAAGACCAAATACTTTGCATCTGAAGTGGCTTGTGTTTTCCTGAGGGGACAGAAGCCCTCCCATTATATCCAGGAAGACTTTATTAACCAGCCATTTAAAATTCCATAAATTTAAATATCACTTTGCAGAAAAGATGGTTTTGGAGAGCAGCAGGGGTGTAGCTAAAACTATTATATATTGCTAACAAACTAGACTACAGGATTGCAGCATAAAACCACAGTTGTTTGCTAATACTCCAGATTAAATTGTTATTGCTAGAATTATTTGTTTCATTAGTGTCAATACATTATGCCAAACTGGTGTAGCACAATGGATCCCAAGGCAGCCCTGTTTTTGCTAATTTCAGTGGATCTACATCAGACCTGAACATGAGCCAACATTTCTGTTTTCCTACTTCCGCTGCAAAAATTAACTGTGGATATTAAGAGCTGGTGGTCTATTTAAACAGGAGTCTGATTAAACAAATCAGTTATTGATCTCTTTCACAGAAGTGTGAAGTTAAATTCTCATAATTTCTGACACAGTGTGTGAAACTAATTAATGGTCCTCTGTGATTCAGATACACCCATTATACTTCTTGGAATATCAGACGGAAAATGAAGCTACCAGAAGGAAACATCTGTTTGTATCTAAAACCCCAAACATTTCTGAAGTTTAGCAACATGCATTCTTCTCTCGGGGCTGCCACCTATTATACTCAGCTCTAGAGCAAATACCAAAAGGATACTTGAGGTGACCTTTTGTATCAGATTAAACAAAATGAGAAAACACTTGGCAATCAGACTTCCTCTGCTAGGCCATGGGAAAACAGCAGAGCAGAAGAACAGATACAGTAAAAACATATTAATTCAATCTCATTTGCTTTAGAAGAGTCCAGCAGTGAAAAGATCAAGTAAATGTGAAAAACTTGAGGTCTCTGTAATTTGGCACCTCTTGAAGACTGTCTAGGTTCTCCTGACAAGGGCTATCTCAAGCAGCAATAAAACAGGAGGGGACGAAGAAAAACAAAGGATTAGAAAACATTATGTGGGAAGTGGTTTTCTTTCAAAATCTATTTCTTAGGAAGAAAATATCCCCAGTGGACCTCAGTTTTGATATCAGTGTTCTTGTTGCATGTTAACACACACCGGGTTTGAATATTTTTTTCATGTATTTCTTTAAAACACCATGGATTTCACTGTGCTTGTGTAAATCTGCAACTCCCTTGTTTGTTGGTGTGTTTAGCAAAGCTGGGGGAGGAAAACAAAGTAGTTTTGTAGCGAGCCTAAGCTAGCACAAGCCAGAATGCTGTTAAAATAATAGTCCTGTTTGCTGGTGGCTGCTCATCTCTTCCATCTGTCTATGCAGCACATGCTGGGTAATAGCACTGTCGGTAGTATATTGCCATTCCTTGCTGCTCTTGGCAAGATCACTGGATTGTTTATTTGCATCTTTGAATGACAATGCACAAATAATAGGAATAGTCAGCTCTACTAAGCAAATGATAGATTTATGAATAAATGACTCCTCACTCTAAAGAGTGAACAGATAAAGCGGTAATCAGGGAAGGGAGGATAAATGCAAATGTTCAACCATTATGACGAGTGGGATCATTATGCATTAGGTCTATATCCCAAGGATCTACCAAAGGAGGTTCAACTTTAGACCTTCAGTGCACTAGGCATAGTTTGGTTTGTTTTACTAAAACTGGTTGCTCAGTGTTACAGGCGATTCTCTCAGCTGTTGCAGCCTGTCTCCTGGGTGCGTCCATCCTTGCTGCTGTGGCTTTCCATCCACAGCAGTTCCTCATGCTCAGATCTTGGAGTCCTTCCCTATGCACAAGCATTCAACCCCTGCAGGCTTCTCCTAACTCGATGGGATGCAAAGGACAACCTTCCTCTGCCTTCCAGAGGAGAGCAGCTGCAGGGAGAGTGGGAAGGCATGAGGACATTAAGGTTTCCACCACAGCTGTGTGGGCAAGAATCCCTGAGGACAAACTCTGCCTGGAGATAGAACTGCAATGATGACAAGGATGATGGCCAAACAAGGGCTTGGTGAGGAAGAAAGGTTGTAGCGTGCAGAACCTTTGACCAGG
Organism: Trogon surrucura; assembly: GCA_020746105.1. Taxonomy (NCBI): domain Eukaryota; kingdom Metazoa; phylum Chordata; class Aves; order Trogoniformes; family Trogonidae; genus Trogon; species Trogon surrucura. The sequence goes on along the minus strand of CM036622.1, from coordinate 11,964,857 downwards.
TTATGAAAATTCAAGGCCAGAAATGGTCATAGTATTCTTTTGGCCCGCTGAGTTGTTCCACTCCTACATCCAGGCCTAATAAACAGGAGATAGAGCTCCCTGTTTGCTTGGGGTTTTCTTAGAAGAAACGATTTATGAGCGTTTCAACTCTTGCCCCACCCCACAACCCTCCTTGCCCATCTCTGCGCTGAGTATTCAAGTGACAGAACTTTTCTTGGAAAAAAAGAACCCATCCGCACTGCAGGCTGGTAAGTTCAGCAGCAAAGTCTCATTGTTTAGCAGTAGGCAGGTCTAAAAGCAGTTCAAATAGGATCCCAGACTCTTCTTAGCCCTGTGGCAGCTGTAAGGAGAAGCTCCCTAGCCAAGTTCTGCCTTTGCCAAACAGCATTGCTGCTTCTCCGTTTCTCCCTGCACGTGTTGCAGTGTATCCCACTTGTTCTGCCAGGCACCTGGCATGAGGCTGCGGGTTTATGCTGTTAAATCACAAGCATTGGCAAATATCACATTTCTTGGAAATAAAAGTAATTTCTTTAAAAGCTGCTGAAAGTCATGGGAAACTTGCACTGCTGAATGAGTTGTATATGTAAGCTCCCATTGGGGTAACGGTGGTGTTGGCTGGATGTTGCAGGATAATTTTTAGCAAATGTAGGTAGACCTTGCATAGAGTTGCTCTGCTACTTAGAGATGGTGATATGTGGGCAGGTACATAGGATTAAACTCAGTTTTTATTTCAGCCACAAAACAGAAAAGTAATTGAGTCCTGTAGGTGCTTTTCCAGAGCGAATGGGATCTTCTTCTTCCGCTCTTGCTGGAGGTCCCATGCAGAGTGTGGAGAGGTGCGAAGCAATTCCCTGCTATGGATGATCTGCCCAGATTAGTAAAAGAGCTCTCGGGGAGAGATTTGGCCTCTGGATGATTATCCTAGACTGAGAGTTTGACTGGTGGTGGTTTGTACCCCTGGAGAACCTGTTGGGCTCAGCTCTGAGAAGAGCTCAAGGCACACAGTTATTTAAGCATCCTTTTAAACAGTTGGGTTACTCGCTGCAGGCACTATGCAGACTTTCTGTGTGTACCCATCCTCCTCAGACCTCTTGGTTTATTTACTCTGAGTCAGAGATCAGTAAGAGCCCAAACCCCTGTAGATTCTGTGAGGCCAGAGAAGATGACTACAAGAGAGAGCTGTGCTAGATACCTAAAATAGAAGCTGCTTTTTGGAACTAGGGATAGAGAGGAGGGAGCAAAAATATACATGCGTTTCTTAAAATGCAATCCTTACGCTATTTTTGTCTTTGTATAATTTTTGTTTTCTTCTCTCTCTTTCCTTTGCTTTTTATGTTTTCTCATTTTTCTGTATTTTCCTTCTACTTCTCTTAATTCCCTGCTACTGATGTTGTTCCCACACGTCTGCTAGAGCCCTCACAGTGTTTTCTGTCTGAGTGTTCATTAACCTTTTATGTTGTATTGCAGAAAAAAATCCCATAGATTAATTATATTTTGAAGATTCCCAGCATCTCTGCTGACAGATTTTCTCATGGTTGTTTTGACCCATTTCCTGAGCACCGATTCTCTCTTCTTCCTTCATAAAAAAAATGAGGCTTAGAAATCAACTCCTTTAAGCCTCTTGAAAATTCTTGGTTCAAGCATGTTTCTTCGCAAGTTCATCCTTAGGGATGCACAATTTACCTCCTCAGAATTCTGATGTTGTTGCACATAATTACAGAGTTGATATATTGGGATTATAAACAAGCTAGTCATTAATTTGATAATGTATATACAAAACTGGATGACACAAAAAACCTCTGCACATGTGCTCTGCCTGAGTTGCCCTATCAGTCTGCAAAGTCTGTGCCTCCAGGCCTTTTCTCAGTGTACATGGTTCCTCCTGAAAATTGTGCAGCATTTCTAGGGCAGCTAGTTTTCTTTCCCTGTTTTACTTGGATCCCATTTCCCAATAGGAAGCACACTTATCTCTTTCTCTCCCTTGTCCAAACATCCTTATTTGACTTGGTGAAGGAGTTTACATGTCTCCTTGATTTGGAAGTATATTTATTCTGAAATGAGGAATTTCTGTCCTCCAACTACTTTCATAGACATAGAAAAAAAGTTGCTTTATTATGTTTCAACCTCCCTGTTGCTTGAGGTATATCCAGTTCAGTCGATGATACAAGGTTTAAAGGCAGACTGTGTGGCAAAGTTGTGAAATATTCCTACTCAGATATTGAATGTGATTCCAAAATTATGTCATAGCTTCAACTGGAATAGATTTCCACAAATTATTTTAACAAGAAAACATTTTAACATGTTAACATGCCTCAGATCCTTAGGGCCTGCCTATCCCCATGGGTTATGTTGAAAGGGAGCTGCCTGAGGAAGCTGGGGCTTACTTCAGCACAGATTTCAGTAAATAGTAACACATCTCTGCTGAAAACGTGTTTAGGGTTGTTGGTTCTTCTGGTTTTTAACTGTTAGCATTAATCAGGCAGGTGAATTTTGGCCAAAAAAAAAAGTAGAAGAAAAGTATTTAATGCCATTTTTAAAACTAGCTTAGGTAGTTGAATAGGTATTCGGGAGTATATCTACTTGTTAGGATGTGTAAATGCAAACACTATTGACTGCATGTCAGTTTGAGCACACACATACTAGTCACCGTATCTTGTCCTGGAAGGTTTCACCGGCTCTTAGCTCTTCTGATGAGAAGGGGCACTGCCTCCAGGACTTACCTTCCCACTTCATATTTTCCTTGCAATTGTGGTGTTTCTGTGGCAATAATTTTCTTGTTACTTCCTGATTCAGTTTTCCTCTAGAACCTAAATACCAGTGTCACCTCTTTCGAAGTACTTGAAGAAGCTAAATAATTTAACCATGTTTTCTGTCAGCAAAGTTTTGCTAATAAGTAACATAAACTGAAATGACTTTGTCAGCCTAAAGAAGTTAAAGAATAGAATTAGTGAGAAGTTGACTTCAAAACTATCTAGACACAGCCAGAAACTGTCTAGACATGGTCCTGGGCAGCTGCCTCTGCTGAAGCAGAGGGGGGATTGGACCAGGTGCCCTCAGAGGTCTCTTCCAAGCTCACCTCTTCACCTTTTGTGATGCTATGACTTAACTGTCAGCCATATCCATCAGCATTATTTAAGTAGTAACTGAAGTTATTTTCACCCAAGCTACATGCAGAACTGCCAGTTGAAGACATGTAGGTTTTTTCCCTAATCACATACACTGGAGTACACGTGCTGCTGAGGATCATTAACACATCCATTGTCTAGACACTCTGAATGCCTAGCAATGGTGGGGTTGGTTAGTCAGAGGTGTTTTTTCCCAGAATTAAAATGTCCTGTTCATAGTCTTTGATAGATTTCAGCCTTGTGACTCTTAAGCCTGTTCAGATCACTTTCGGCAAATAACATGGTAAATTTAAGTCATTTTTTCTATCTGCTGCCCATAAAGAGTCACTATTGTTCCTATGCAGTACCTGAAACAACTTAGTAGGTTTTTATTATTATCAAGCTTTCATCTTGTTTCTCAGTGAATTTGAGGGTTGATCTGTGTTTTGGTATTCAAAAAACAGTCAATGTTAAAAATAGCCATCTAAATAGCATGGAAACTTCTGATCAAGTAGCCCCACCTTTGTAATTACTGCTTCCTCCTCGGACTAATCTTATCACCACAACAATTACAATCACCTTTGGTGAAAACACAAGCATGGACAACCACTGACACTGGGTCACGTCCAATTTAAAAATCACCAGAGTAATTGCCAGCAAATTACCCAGCTGCAGTCATCTGTGCTTTTAATGTAGTTTTTTTTGCGTCAATTCTCTTTGTAGTTTCACTTCGATCAGTGTATGGGAAGAAGTAAACAATGATAGTATTGGTTTGCACTTGCAGCTGCTCTGTTTTGTTTTGGAGGAGGATTTTTCAGAAATATTGAAGGAAATACAAAAATGGTTTTCATTTACACTTTCCTCATGCCCTTTTAGAACCCTCTCACAATGAATAAAATATTCTCTTTTTTTTTTTCTCCTCAGAACAAGAGCAGCATAAAGAAGCCTCAGCAATACTGTCAATTCCCGTCATACAGAAATTGCAAACATTAGCAAAACAGTGGATTTTTTGCTTATTTTAATTTGCTTTCAGTAGTTGACATTGTACTGTTTTCTGTCTTAAAAATTTTCCCTGTGACTAAGAGAGCTGGAAACGTACTTAAAAATAAAGAAAAAGGGAGGAAAAAAAAAGAAAAATCTCTCTTGCAAAAATATGGTGGATCAAGAGCTGAATAGTTTAAAGAAAATAGCAACATTTATGTAAAGCTGTAAATTTGAAATGCTGTCATGCAAATCAGACTGTAAGACTCATCCCAAGAAAATAGTACTAGATGAAGAAAGGTTTTTCAGATGAAAGAAGTCTTAGATAGGAATTTTAATGTTTAGCTTCCTGATCAAAATGAAGACTGTAATTTTGGTCCATGTGATACTCTGGCTGGATTTAATGGGTTGTGGACAGTCTTGACAATCCCTCCATAAGTTGTAGAGTTCAGAATCAAGTCCCTGAGCTCTAGGTAGAGCTTTTCTTCTTCTTACCATCTGATGAGTCATATTTAGTTTTATAAAAACCTTTGTGAATAACAATTTCTGTAAATGGAAAGGTAAAATAGTGACCAAGCTACACATGATTATTTTTTTTTTAAAAAAAGCATCTTCAAGGGAATTAACTTTCTAAAGTAATTTTACATGTACATTTGTGCTACGGTTAAAAAATTTAGCTGTCTTGAAAAATCATGTTCAAACATAAAACATTTGAGGTAATTTAATAGTTGGCACTTAAAGTAACTGCAATTTGATGTTCAATTCAAACCAGATGTTTATTTTTTTGCAAGAAGTCTATTCTGTTGTCAGGGGAGAGAAAAAGCATTCAAGGTTATGGAGCAGACATTTCTTACTGCAGTTGATTAGAACAAATTACCAAGAGCTGCACTTCACATTTGAAAGACTGAGGCGTTTATGATCTCAGACCCCAACAATTAAAGAAAACAAAAATAAAGGGATTGAAAGTATACATACTGTGAGCAGCTAAACTGCAAGAATGTTGTGGATCCCAAACAGCTGGATTCCATTTGAACTCAAAAAGTTTAATAGCATAAGCCTGCACATCTTCTTTTCCACTTCTGAGGATCATCTGCCAGATGGAGAAGCCCCCCCTCTTATTTCCTTGCACTGTACAATTGTGTTACAGAATAAAATGACTTGATGTGCTGGAGCAGAACCAGTACTTCAAAACCAGGGAAGGATATATAGCTCTAACAGAAGATTAGTTTGATGTAAAGGAAACAAAGGTAATAAAACATCCAGCGTCAGTAGTTAAATGCTTGCAGGGAAGTTATTTTATTTAGGTACCAGGCAAGCTGGTAACACTGATGCAGTGCTGGAATCTGTGTTCCTGGGAAGTGGGACATGTTAGTGTGATCATGTTTTAAGATCACAGAATCTTAAAATGTGCCCAAAAGTTACTTCCTACTCATCATTTTGAGTGATAGGTCTCCCGTTGTCATGCTAATTGGACACTTGCCAGTGGCTCCCCTGTACATTGTCCAAATTTATGATTTGGAAATAGATTTAATGAGGAAAGAAATAGGGCAAAAAGTAATCCTTGTTCAAGACAGTAGTGATCCAGCAATAGGGCTGAAAGAAGTCAATAATGTACTAGACCTTGCTGTAAAAAGGAACTGCAATTTAATGCTCTTCAGACCTTTGCTTCTGTCTCCAGTCACACACAGGATCTGTGGAGAGATTCTGTGGCGTGTTGAGGAATGTACAATTCCTGTCTCATGTCATAAAAGGTTGCTTCCCAGGAAGATACTGGTTCTGCTGTCTATGGGACCCTTCATACACATAAAAGGAGAGGAGGAATTGCTTTTTGTCATGTAATTTCAAAACGCTAATTAGATAAAGATATCCACAGTGTGCTGAATAGCATTAATTACAGCCCTTTTCTGCAAAGAGTGCATGTGTAGGGGGGGGAATTGCACAGAAGCCAAATCACATAAATGCCTTTTAAGTACATATGCTGGAACTCCACCAAGTGCAGCTCTTACAGCAGCTCAAGAGGGAAAGTCCAGCTGCTGACCTTGGGCCCTTTGGGGGGAAGAACTGAAAAATATTTTTGGACCAAGCTTGAAATGCAGGCAGGGCCTGTATGGGACAACTTGGATCTCAGGTAGTCAGCTTGGCTTAAGTGCAGCTCACAGTCTTGATGCCCAGAGATGAAGAGGAAACTAAAATCATTGAGACAGTCACAAGGCTTCTGTGCATCTTCTGGCTTGGTTTACAATGAAACAAACTCATTCCGCAGCAGAACAAAAGCACGTAGACTTCCAAAGCCTGAGTGGGTTATCTGAGCTGTAATGCTGAGTTTCAGCCCTGAAAACATAAGTCTGCACAGCATGAGTAGATGGTGCTTTAACCATCAGTTATCTGACCTATGCTAGAGATGTTGAAACTTTGGTGCAATTAATGGATCAAGATAGCATGGCCACAGATCTCCTGTGATAGATCATTACAAGTTCACTGGCTGCTAATCCAGCATCTCCCTGTTGCTAAACAAACCACTCCTTATATAGTTCACTTTTTTTTTTCCCGCCACAGTGTGTTACTTCTGGCAGATAAAAATACCTCTCACTTGAGCCACAGTGTGGTCAAGCATATAGAAATTGCTTACTGCCTCACCGATGTGAAAGAATTACAAGGGATTTTGAGATAAACATTCTCAGTCTGTTAAGATTTTAAAGTCACTTTGTTAAGAATGAACAACATTCACCGCATCGTTACAAGCTCTAATAAGACTAATTGGCCTGTTTTAGAGGACTTGAAAGGAGATCCATTACTTTTATGTTTAGTTTTCCCCAACCATTCTGTAAGGTATTTCTTCAGTTTAGAAGTAGAAAGGTGCCTTTGGTAACTTCTAATCTCAACATCCAGCTGTGTTTGAGATAGAAGCTGTGTTTTTCCAGCTCATCTATCACTAGTAATAAGATTTCTGCAAGCTGAAAGATACCTGTGGAGCCCAGTCACCCCATACTGGGGCCAAGCCCAGCTTACTCAGCGTTTCTGCTTGTGAATGTGTAACATTGACACAGTCTGTTTACAAGTGCTAGTGAGCTATCTGTCCAGACTAAGCAGCGGATAAAATAACAGAAGGTATTGTTATTTGGCTTGGTAAAACATGTTCTTCCTAAAAAAGGGTTTCTTTGAGATTAAAGAGCAAGGCCAATTGCAAATGTGAAGATACCGAAGTTGCACAAATGTGAATAAAAGCATACATGCCTACATTGCTGTATATTTCACAGGGACTAGCACGTAAGAACACCTTTGTTCATGGGATTCCAGGTGCTATTTGTGTCTAGAATAACTTTCTTTTTTAACTTGGAAGAGCATCGCGCCTGCCGTGCTGGAAGCACGAAGCACGCAGGGAAGCGGCGGTACCCATGCGCTGCCCTCTCTCGGGCAACTTGAGTTTATGCGGAGGGCAAGAGAGCATCTGCAGGATATCCACGGCCCTTTAGACGAGCTGTGACTGTAGCAATCTGAGCATTCCGTAATGTGCGTGTGCTTTGTCCGAGATGGGAACGCTGCCGCCGCGGAGGGAGCGCTCCGGCCGGGGCTGCCCGGCTGCGCGGCTCGGCGCGGCTGCTCACCCGCAGGCAGCTGCTTCCACCCAGTGGTGCCGGGGATTATTGCAGCCGGGCCGCCACCCGGCTTCTCGTTCGTCAAAATGCCGTGTTTTCTCTCGGTCGTGGAAGAAGCAGCGAGAAACGAGGCCAGTGAGATGTAAATTCGCTGATGCTAAATGTCCTCCCCAGGGCTGGAAGCAAGAAAGCAGTGGAGGGTCACAAAAATCTGTGGCGCTGCCTCCTTGGGATGCAAATGGGTTGCTTGTGTTGGAGGTGTTGCAAGCTGTTTTATTCGGGTCCTGACGATACTGCAGAACAACATGTGCATACTAACTTGCAGACTATGAGTGTTTGGATACCCACAAGGTTTTTGCAGCTTCAAAAAAGTTGCAATGCTGTCAGTGACATTTCTAAAGATAAATTATTGAATGCACAGAAGGCCATAACAGAGTTTCAAAGATTGCTCAAGTGCTGTAAAACTCTAAATTTTTAATTTTTTTTCCCCCGTGGAGTTATAATGGAGTAAAATATTGTTAAATATTGCAAGAATGAAAAACGATGTAACTGATCACATGTTGTAATTGCCATATTATCATTAACGGCATTATTCTGTTGCTATTAGATTCGTGGAGCTTAATTCTGTACTATGGTTACAGGAAGCCTTCAAGTCTGAATCTGTTTTGCCTTTTGGGTTTTTTTTATGTTCTAAAGCAAAAAGAGTATTCTAAAAGTATAATTACTTAGTTCCTATGTAGATTGTGAAAATAGAATCTTGAATACAACAGGTGGTTTTCACAAAACTAAAAAACCTGGCAGGAAAAATTACAAAAAAAAACCCTTCAGCTTAGTGTATTGATTAGTTAGTATGTGAGAACTGTGAGAGTGAAACCTGAAACAAAGCTAATGCATAAAGGAAATGTACCATAGACAGTGAAAAAATACTTAGCATAGTGGTTTATTTCCCCTTTTGTATCTTTATTTTGTAGAGTCTAAAGTCTTCCCAGTCACATAAAAGAACAATCAAACTTATTTCAGCAAAGTCTTCATTACAATCTAAACCATTTCTGACTTGAACTAAAGATGTGGACTCTGGAGGATGCCAGAGAACACTCTTGAGACCTTTGTGTAGCAGCAGGGTGGTGCATTAGATGTTCTAATACATTTTTTTTCCATTTATAACTTTCAGCAGCTTTATGTTTTTATATTTTTTTAAAATATCAAAACATATTAATGCCCCTAACCTATCACCAGGAATGTGTGTGGACATGTATGGTTCTGGAAGATACTGTATTTTTCATTAGGCTTTTAGTCCAAATTTCAGTATGAGGCTTGGTCCTGAAATATTTCAACGTGATCTGTGGTGCTACACTTTAACTTCCTAGTTTGGTAAATCAAAACCAAAAAAAATAAAACCAACCAAACTAAGCAGAACAAGAGATTAATCCATTACACCAGAACAGAAGATACCTGTAAACCACTTTTTGAAAAATATAGAACTGTTGAGCTGAAATTTTTATATCTGGAGATAATAGTTTTATGTTTATTTTACTTATGCAATTAACGTTGGCCTGTTTCTTTCAATATGCCAAAATCTATTGGCTCCCCTAAGAATGGCAACGATCTCCTTTGGTTTTGCTGATGCATTCCTGCTTCTGCGCTACAGTTAAGAGAAGCTCATTTTAAAGCTTGGACTGACGCTTCAGCAGTGAACCGCGGGGGAGCTTGAAGCTTTAGAGGGGGCTTCCAGCAGTGCTGAACAGAGAGCTTCACACAGCATGTTCCCACCAGAACTAGGTTAAACAGACAGTAAGAGACTTGCTCAAAACCTACTTTCTTGCTACTCTTGCAGGTTTTTTTCTGATCCTACTGCTGTGGAATAAATCCAGGTGGATTTATCCTGGTCCAGCCTTAAACAGGTGGGAACTAGAAGTGTGGGAACATGGGAGTCTCTACGTATTTCGTGTGCTGCTCTTTTTGGAGCGACAGATATACGTTCACAAGCTGTGGAACTGTCCTGGGGAGGAGAGGATGGGTCAGGTGACCCAAGCGGACCAATCACGGTGTTCCTTCCCATGGTGCTCAGTGTATAAGGGCTCCTAAGAAGCACTATGAGGCTTTTTCTGCACTGTGTTGAGAGGGTTGTTGTTGGCTGTTTTGTCATCGTTCCTTGTGCTGCTGGTGCTCAAGCTACATGTTTCTACGCTGCAGAGGAGCACTGTTTGTCAGAGCGGGTTGTCTTACTCTGCCTTATTGCACAGAAATGGCACCTCTCCTTTTCTGGTTATTTTTTTTTTACTATTATTAGGACCCTGGGCTTGGGTGCTCCCATCTGCTGTTGAGTCCAGTCTGGGACCTTTTCTGCTCAGGATCTAGTTGAAGGTATGGGTTCCATATTAACATATTCTCTTTTATATTTGAACATATTTGTATGCTTGTATATCTCTCCATTTAGATCAATGTTTTTACTGTTAGTATTGTTTTCTTTTTCTTTAAGTCAGTTCAAGTTTCTTTTTTTCCAGTCTCAAAGTCTTTCTTCCTGGTTCCCATTATTCTCCCCTGAGAGGATGGTGGGGAATCACGGGAAGTGTCTGTTAGTTTAGTGTCTGGCCCAGCCCTAATCTTTGACAGTAATAAATTGCTATCATAGAATCACAGAATTGTCAGGGTTGGAAGGGACCTTAAAGATCATCTAGTTCCAAACCCCCCCGCCATGGGCAGGGACATCCCACACTAGATCAGAGCCCCATCCAACCTGGTCTTAAAAACTTGTAGGATGGGTCTTCCACCACCTCTCTGGGCAACCTGTTCCAGTGTCTCACCACCCTCATGGGGAAGAACTTCTTCCTAATGTCCAGTCTGAACTGATCCATCTCTGGCTTTAATCCATTCCCTCTAGTCATATCACTATCTGACATCCTATGAAGGTTGTGAAGGTTGTGAAACTTCATAGTATTACTGTTTTGGGATCAATTTTTTTCTTTGAGGTTACTAGCTCATAATAATCTACAGCTGGATTTTTTTTTTAATGGGAAAGGATCTCTTGTAACTCCTAGTAAATCAGTTCACCTGTTACTGTAAATCAGTCCTTCCCTCTTTCTGTCCCTTTGGCTTTTTTTGCAGTTTCTTCCCTGCTCCACTTTGTGCCACCAATATCTGTGGAGGAAGACAGGTGAGGGAACTGAGCTGGCTGATGAGTAAACCGAGGCAAAAATGGAGGTATTTTAGCTGGATCATTTCCACAGGGCTGCCTTGGCACAAGAGAGGTCGTGGGGGCCAAGTGGCGTGAAGAGGGATGAGGGATAGAAACATTGCTGTCTACAGGATGGACTAATGCAAATACTGAATCACAACCCTGCCTTCAAACATACACAGGACAGTTTTTCATCCAAAAAAAAAAAGGAATCTTCTAAGTCTCTTTCATGTTAATTTTCATGCTAATAAACTACTTTAAACCGTCTTTACAACTCTTTAACTCTTTTGCTTCTCCTCCAACCTCTTTGTCCATCCACTTTAACTGTGTGCTGGGGTCATAAAGTCCAGTACCCTCTCAAGTCCTCTTTGTGCTGCTTTTAAATAAGTCCTTTGTATATTCATTTTTAAATGCTTATTTTGGTAACCATGTGCACAGAAGATTAGCCAGTTCCTCACTTCAGTGATGGAAGTAAGATTGATTGCACTAAATGTCAGTATAGGGAGGCTGCTGTGAGAGGCCCCTGTGAAATTTTTTTTTTAATTTTCATGAGAACAGAGCTTGGAACTGAAATGGTTGATGCAAATGGCAAGGACCACTATCCCTGGAAAGGGTATAACCCTCTGGGAGTAAGCAAGTAAGGGCAGCTTTGTGCAAGAATTGTCATAAAATAAAATATGCATTTTCCCTTCTTGCAATAAATGCCATGGAGTTTGATCCATGTAATTCCTTAACAGAATTTTTCCTGCTCACCCAGATATTATTGTTCCCATTGGCTTTAGCTGAACCATTTGGGCAAGGCAGAGCTTCAGAATTTGAACCTTTTTGGCATGCACCGTGCACATTTAATAACGTGACATAATTTTAAGGCACTTTGCAGATGTTTGTGAAGCCTCTTGCCACCTTTATGAAGCTAATGGGTGTGGTAACTTGGAAGAGGGTGAGGTGCAAGGACCAGGACTGAAGTTTGTGACTCCAGAAGTGTCTTTCTGTAGTCCTTACTAGGAAGCTGTATCCTGTCTGAGTCACTCCTGTCTTTCTTCTTGAACTTCCACCAGCTCTTGGTGGCAATGTGGGTGATGCAGGTGACTCCTGCCACAGACTCAAGCTGTCTCCGATTTGCAGATAATGAAATATGATTGCTTTGGGTCAACAGATTGTGCCATTGACTAAATCAGTGGTTGTTTCATGTGTGTGAGGATAAAATGTGAATTATGCCTCTTTTAACAGCAACAGTGGTTGTTGAAACACCTTAAATATGAAAACATTTGTTATCACTTAGGTTTACTGTATTCTGTTTTTTCATTGTTTACTCATGCAATATATTAATCGGATTTCTGTTAATTCCTTTTTCAATTCATCTCACAGAATTATACAGTGTTGCTGGGACACAAAAGGCTTTCATGTAATGCTTTCTGGAGGGACCCGTATTGTTTTAAATTTTAACTTGGAAACATTTTTGTGGGATATAGGTTCACACTGGCTTCAGTTTTATGAAAATAAATTGTGGGCAAATTTAAGCTATTAATTTGCTTTAAAATAATTATCACAATTCCCAGACTGATGAAACTTTCTTGGGACATTTATTGCTTGCTCAGGAATCATAGTTGAGGCTTGTGCTTATATGTTACAGACTCAACAGGCTAATTATGTTGTCTTTTTATGCTTTTGTTTCTGCATGGTCTTTGTTAATTCATTTGGTGAATTCATTTGGTGCTGTTTTCTGTTACTATTACAGTCCTTGCTATGAGTACCAAGACTGTACTTGCTTTGTAGACTCTGGATAATAGCTCCATCCTTTATTGTTTTGACCTATTTTTTCTTGTGTTTTCCTTTTTTGATATGGCTGGGCATTTCTATCCCTTTCTCACAGGTTGGTCATTATGATTATTACCAAGGATGTGGTGACATTGCCAATAAATTAAATCCCTGGCCAAGGCAAATAGTTGCAGACAATACATCTGGTGTGTCCATGCTTCTCCTACTCTTAGTTTCCCCAAAGGACAAAAAGAACATAAAGAGATTGTAAATATCCTTACTAATTCTTATTAAAAATATGAAAACACATAATAAATTAGTTTTTCTATTTTTGCACAAACTGTAGTTTCAAAAGATACAAACTGGTTCCTATTGTAGAACTTGTGATTTGATCTGAGGGGCTCCTGTGTCCTGCCTGCTGAGAAGGGAAGGTGTGAGAATCCTGCATCAGCAGGCATTGCATGACTTACCTCCCCCATTAAAGTGAACCTCTAAGGATAGGCTTAACCTATCCTGTGTGAATTTTAAGGTCCTGTCCAAAGTTATTGTCACTAACAATGATTTATCTATGGAATATTTGGTTCATTTTTGACTCTTTCTAAGTTGATGGCATTGACAGCTCCCCATTGTGGTGAGTGCTGAAGCCTGTTTGCACATCATGCTGAAAGGTGTTCTCTTCAGCCAGCTCAGAGTTCTGTCAACCGTTTGACTTAACTCTGTGAGTTCATGTTATGAAAGATATTAGGAACTACTCTTTGGCCTCTGTTCTGTGAATAATTTGCTATTTTATAAACTGTTACAATGTCTTTTTTTTTTTTTCTTATCTTCTAAGATACTTCCTCACAAGATTAAGTCTTGCCTCTCCTGCAACTCTAGTACATGAAGCTGATTTTGTTTTAATTCACATATAGGAGCCAAGTCTATTAGTCTCTGATGCTCGTCAACAGTAGATGCCTGGGGGAGAGTTTTAGGAGAGGAAAACATGTAGTGATGTTTCCCTGACAGTTTCTCACAGCCTGCAGCTATTCATGCTCAGGGATTGCCCAGACCCAAGATGGTGCCTGTAGATTTTAACTCCAAAGTGACACGGGTAATTTTGGACATAGCCCAGTCATCTGGCTTAAGAATACATTGACTAGAAAAGTATTTACTTTTGTGGGTTTTTTTTGAACCTACTTCTTGCATATATCTTTAGATGGCCTTTAGTTCTTAGATTAGAAGATAATGTACAATCTTTCTCTATTTACTTTAATCTCATCACTAATTATTTCATTGGCCTGTACCATACCACCCTCCAGCCATGTCTGGAGAATCTGCTTCCCTTATCCCTGATATGACAGCTGTACCTTAGCATTGGTCACCATCGTTGCCTTTTCCACACCTTTTCTTGGTCTTCTATAACTGGGGTGGAATCAGAACTGCACAGTGATAACTATTTTGTAGGTGCAGCACTGAACTGTTCTCCGTTTCGCTCTTTCCTACTATTTTATGTAGTATTATTTGCCTTTCTTAATTGATAAGTTTCCATACAGCTATTTTAACTTCAAAATCTCTTTACTGAATCATTGTGAATTGTTCAGAAGCTTCCACCATGTTCACAAGATACAAGTGATGACTGGTTTTCCTAACTGTGTTCCCTGTGAATTTAATCTTGCTGTTTTCTTTACCAATCAAGTATCTTCCAGTATTTGTGCAGTTCTTAGCAGTTGTCCTTTATTTTTACAATTCTCAACAATTTTATTGCCTCACTACCCACCCCCTTTCTACATTTTTAGGAATTTGTTGAGCGGCGTGGCTTCCATCACCAGACTCTACTCAGAGTATTAGATATTCTCCTTCTATTGAGAAACATGAGTGTTTTTTCTTGCTCCCTGGAGAGACCTTCCCTCCTGCTCTGTGACAGTTTAGCTTCTTCTGCAGTCTTTGGTGAGACACCTTATCTAACAACTTTCAGAAATTCAGGCAAGCAATCAACTGGAGCTTCCCTGCCTATTGTCTGGCTGTTTTCTTAAATGAGCTCTAATATATTCATCACGTATCGGAGACTTTTCTTCCCTATTCCCTGTGGAATTATTCAACTTACACACAATTTTACTGCACCTGCCACTGAAGACTTTTGCATACTTATTCAGGCCACAAAATTGACACTTAATGGAATGTTTTGTGGATGCACTCTGTTTGGCTATTGGCTCGAAGAGTCAGGTTTCTCCATTTCCTTTAGGAGAAGTGATGAGTTGCCTTTATCTCTTGGCTGAGGCATTATTCTATACTTCAGAGTTTTGCTCAGGTCTTCTTCAGAATGTCTCCAGGAAAACTGCATTTCAATTCAACTTGTAAGTGTGCTATTACTAGAATTCCTTCTTGCTGTAGTATTAGGGATGTTGCTGTATAAAACAGATTTATATGCCCAAAGAGGAATATTAGTTTGAAAGTGTAAGGCAGTACCAAGCAGATCAGTCTAAATTTGAGTTTGAACCAAAGAGAGGCTTTTTCTGCTAATTAGATTTTCTTTTTTTTAATGAAAAGTGAAAGGCCTATTGGTGAAATACTGGATGGCTGTCCCAGAATAATGAGTCTAAATGAACTAGGAATGAAATTTGACCATGGTCAACAAGGTCTGAAGAGCAGCTATTTTCATTCTGCATGAGGCTTTTACGACAAAGAGGCAATGACATCCTTTAAGCTATTTGTATTGAGAAATTGTCCAGGTTTGGTTTCATAACATACCTGCTCCTTTTCCCTACGAAATTCTTTTTTGCTCTCTGTGCAGTCCCAACACTTGAGCCCAGTAAAATGGCCGCATTTCATGTGCCTGTGGGAGGGGTATGAGAGCTAAGGGACATCTAAAGAAGTACAGCAGGTTAGTGTAAAACCAAGGAATTCCTCAGACAACATTTTGGCACGGGGGAGGATTATGTCATTTACCCAGGGGTCGGATTCAGCTTTAGCACTTCTCATTGTTTCCATTTGCTGCAATCTTCAGAGGAGAGGCTATGGCTATGTATTGCCAGACTAATTCTCACACTTTTCTGAGAAAATGGATCTAAACGGGTACAACAAACGTAGGCACTTAATGTCTTTCCCTCCTCAAGCCTTCAGCGAACCCTTGTGAGTTCATGTTTGCGCGCCTAATGCTCAACAAAAATATGTGAGCTGTCCCCAGGCTTTCTGGGCCATTTAGGATGAATAACCGTAGGTATTCTTGGAAAAAAAGAAAAAAACAAAACCTGCATGGCACGGCCAGTGCAGACTTCTAAATGTCCATCAGCAGGCAAGATTGTTTGAGCGCTGTCAGTGGGATTCTGTGCGGGCGCGGGGGCTGCCACACTGAGCCCATTGTGGGACCCGGGCCGTCCCCCTCTTGCAGGATCAGATCTATTTGAGGAGCAGGCACTTAACACAGTCCAGTTTTCAGGAGGTAATGAATAACCTCTCATCCTGCTCTTTAAGGCTCCTTTTAGAGTGTGCGTTTTCTGAAGTTTCAGTGTAATGTCTGGAGGGGGGGGGGTTAATATCCATAATTGGTTGCTGGAGTTTTATTTTTATCAAGTGTCAGGAGGAGTGGGGGAAGGAATGCCATGAACCTAAATCTGGTCCCTTCAACAGGCTGATCCACACAAGTGTGAGGGGGAAGGTACAAACATGAGCTCTTTCCTTGTTCAGACCAACCCCATGCTCTGAATATGCCTTGGAGGGAAAAGAAAAAGGCTGCTTATTTTAACCTCCATCCCATCACTCTCGCTAGTTGCTGTATTTCAAACTCTCATGCAAGAACAGCTACAGTTGTCTGGAGATATGCAGATAAACTGCATTCACAAATAATAACAATAATTTATTTTAAAATATCAAGTCCTTCTCTTTGTGAGTGATGGAAAGACACTGAATCTTTAATTTCCTCCCTGAAAGGCTATAAATCCCTTGAATGAGGGTTTCTTTACACAAAGAAACACAGCACAAAGAAATTACAAGGAAAAAGAAGGGAGTAAAATGCAGGCCAATTATGCTCTAGCTCCGGAGTGTTGCTGCCAAGGCTATTTATTTTCACAGACAGTGTTAATTTTGTATGCACACACAGAGCTTTGCTTGCTGATACCACAGTGAATTTTAATTTTGGAGGAGGCTCTGGTTCTTGTCACCCTTAAATTCACCTCCCCATTTACTGGATATGAGGATGTTTTTGACTGGAGGTCTCCAGATTATTTTCTCACATCTGTTTCTTGGGTTTATGTGTCACCATCTGAAAAAGTTTGCGGGTGATGCTAAGAAAATCCTTCCTGAACAGCCAAATGGAGTTGAAGCATTTCCACTAGGTAAGGCATAGCCAAAACAAGCTCTCTGATTCAAGGTTTCAGGTGCAGATGAAGTCCTAAAGGCAGGCCACTGAGGTGGTGGTAAATAACGTTCTGGCATCTTCTCACCAGCTAACTCCATATCCCCACTTTTGAGATAACTACAGAGAGAACCTCTCCCCCATCACTGGAAAATCTGCTTTTGCACTTGTGGCACAACAATTGAAAAGGACCTTAGCAGTTTGCATGTGGCACTGGGTTCTTTAGCTACAGCAGATGCTAATTCTGAATTGGCGAGGCATAATGCTGACAATCCAAGGGAGAAGGTACAATACATGAAGTTTTACCGCAAGGGCTGCAAGGATTCACTCAGTATTCAGGCTTGCTTGGAAGGTGCTCTTATACACGCAGGGTTGTTCATAATTCTTTTCTCCTTTGTTATAGGGCATTCTTTCTTGTTATGATGAGGTCCAGTCTCCTGTGATTTAACGATCTTTGTGAAGTGAGAATGGCAAAAGCAGAGTCATGTATTTATTTAATTTAGTTTCTGCTTGAGCTTGATTACTTAAGTGAAAAATTAAAACACTTGTATTTGGAGGGAGGACAGCAAAACACCTGTTAAAGCTCAACTTTTAAATAAGGTTAATCTGCATAAATCACTGCATTGGTTCTTATGTTAATTAAGGCTTTTGTGCCTCCAATACACTAATTGAGGTGTGGAATGTCTCATTCTCCAGCCTCCTTTGCAGGGGAAACTGCAGGTGCTGAGCATTTTTGAAAAGTAGGCCAGTATGGTGCACCCAGAATCAGAAGCCTCTTTGAAATGCCTGTTTCTATTTACTAAACAAAGCTCTTATTTTAATTGTGGTCTCTCAATAAACGTATCCTTAGGCTTTCCTTAAAAACTGTATGAGGCCAACAGAAGATTTTTAAGAGCTGGACCCCTACTGAAGGACAGGGAGGTGGGATATCTACTAAAGCATCGCAAACATGATTTTTTTTTTTTTCCCCGTTTTTGATAAATTTACATTCTTTAACAGAGTCTCCAAAATGTCAGTTGAGCGTGATGTGTTTCGGAAACTATTGCTTCTTTTTCACAGAAACCACACTAAATCTTGAGCCACCAAATTAAGTTTTCAGGCTTTAACTTTCTTCAAGTGTGACAGTGTTTCAGATTGGAAAATCTGATTTCACAACATGTGAATTTCACAAATGGAGTTCACCAGGATTGTAATTATAAAACTGAGGGATTATCTGGGACTGGTCTTTGAAATGTAGAAAACATTATGAATTCTATAACAGCAGTCATAGGCAGAAACTGTGAGAGGGTTTGGATGGATACTGAGGGTGTGCATATTATCATTTGCTGTTTGGTTATATTCCATTGTTACTCTTCACAGAAATAGTAAATTGCTTATATAATGGTTTATATACTTGCAAAAAGCTCAATGGAATACTTCATATCCACATATCTTGTATACATCTGATATATTCAAAACCTTCTCTTCAGATACATGATGCCCTTATGGGATAAAATTGTTAAAACGGTTCTATGTTGTTTCCTAACTGTACCACTGGAATAATAGGCGTCTGGTCTTGAGATTTTCTTGCTTAATCCTGGACCACAGGTGAGATCTGGTGAGCATCTGGGCAAGGTTTGGTGTGATCTGAGTTATTAGAGCGTGTTCAATGGTTTCATCAAATGTGAAAGATGTTTCAGAATTTCTGTTCCCTTTGTTGCCTTTGAAGCTTCATGATCAAACACTTCTTCAGACATCAAGCTTCTGTGCTGAAGAACATTGCTTTGTAAGAGTGTGTTGCTGGCAAAGCTGTGTAAATAAAAGCTTAAAAACTCAGGTTGTGTTTGAGTAATATTTATCTAACTTTTGCTTGAAGGAAAGCAATTAAATCACGTGTGCTATTTCTACAAATGAGGTTAAAGTGTGATTCAGTAAAACTGCAGATGTTTATAGTGCAGTCTCTGTGATGCCATTATCTTATCTAGACACCTTATCTAACTTCTCTAAACACTGAGTTAACTATAAATGAAATTGTGGAAACCCATTAGATCTTACTCTTCTTAGTGCCCTTCTAGAATTCTGTTGTATTTTTTTTCTTTCCTTTTTTGACTTCCCTTATTTGTGATGGGAAATTTCTTTTGAAAATCCCATCTCCTTTGCTTGCCAAATTAAAGAAAAGCAAATTGTAGAATCATATCATAGGATTATTCAGGTTGGAAAAGACCTTTGGCATCGTCGAGTCCAATCATTAACCCTACTCTACAACGTTCACCCCTAAACCATATCCCCCAACACCATATCTAAATGACCTTTAAACACATTCAGGGATGGTGACTCAACCACTTTCCTGGGCAGCCTATTCCAATGTTGGACTACTTTTTCTTTGAAAATTTTTTTCCTAATGTCCAGTCTAAACCTACCCTGTTGCAGTTTGAATCCATTCCCTCTTGTTCTATTGCTAATTATCTGTGAGAAGAGACGAGCACCAACCTCTGTACAACATCCTTTCAGGTAGGCGTAGAGAGGGAGGAGGTCTCCCCTCAGCCTCCTCTTCAAACTAAACAGCCCCACCTCTGTCAATCACTCTTCATAAGATTTATTCTCCAGGCCCTTTGCCCTCCTCTGCACTCACTGTAGCACCTTGATATCTCTCGTATATTGAGGTGCCCAAAACTGGACACAATACTCAAGGTGTGGCCTCACCAGTGCTGAGTACAGGGGGACACTCACCTCCTACTCCTGCTGGTCACACAATTTCTAATACAGGCCAGGATGCCATTGGCTTTCTTGGCCGCCTGGGCACACTGCTGGCTCATGTTCAGCTGCTTGTTGATTAGAACCACCAGGTCGCTTTCTGCCAGACTGCTTTCCAGCCACACTTCCCCAAGCCTGTAGCGTTGCATGGGGTTGTTGTGGCCCAAGTCCAGGACCTGGCACTTGGCCTTGTTGAAGCTCATTCTATTAACTTTGGCCCATTGATCCAATCTGTCCAAGTCTCTCTGCAGAGCCTCCCTACCCTTGTGCAGATCAACACTCCCGCCTCACCTGGTGTCATCTGTGAACTTTCTGAGAATACATTCTATGTCCTTATCAAGATCATCAATAAAGATGTTAAACAGAAATGGTTAAAAAGTAATCTTTTTTTTCTACACTGTGAAATATACACAACAAACTGTCCATAGGGAGCAGAGGTATCATGCAATGTACTTAGCTCACGTAAAAGTTATGAGATGATGTTACAGCCATCCTGAAGTCAATGCCAGTGCTGCAGTGGATGCCATGAAAGCTAAGTTGTCTCTTTCGTGGTTTTATCTACTGATTATCATGTCGGTAGATGAACTATACCCCAGCTGGCAGCAGCAGCCAGCTGCTACTTCCTTAATTGTGCAAAGAAGGGAAAAATTCTGCCTTTTGAATCCACCTTGTCCATCTGCAAGGTGGTTGCTGCTACAAGTCATTTGTATCAAGATAAGAGAGTCTGGGTGCCCAGCTGAGCTGTAGTCAGCTGCTATTCTGGGGAGTAAATGGGAGATAAGGAGCCAGGAATAAAGGGGAGCTGCAGTAGCGAGTGTGGAAGGAAGGGCAGCATTAGTGACATGATAGTAAACATACACCAAAAGAAACAAGTGGGTATTTTGTAAAGAAATAATGGCACTCTACTCAAGTGAGAAATAAACTCTTCATTGCCCAAATTTGAAATGGGAGAACTCTGTATTTATGCCTCTCTGCACCACATGATAAGAATGTGAGTAAGTGTCTTTGAGGTTGATAACCCATGGATCCCTGGCATTGCACATTTATTTTTCTTGGCCTTGGGGTCATTCAAAAGTGACAAGAACAGTCAAAACCTTCTCTTCAAAGCTATGCCTGAGAGCCTGGAAATCCAGAAGCTGCAAGTTAGTCATAGAATGGCTGAGGAAGTTATATATTTTCCCCACAAATACGATCCAAGACTAAATCTCTGTTAAGCAGTGATTTAAAATTGTCACCTCTTTCAAGTGGTTTAAATAACTTGGTGGTCTTTCTTCTGTTATGAATGATGTGAACCTTGCATCCCAGAAGGCCATCATCTCAACAGGTATCTTTTCATGGACTTGTAGAGATGTATTGTGTGTTGGGCAGGAATACTGAACAATTTTTTTGCTTCCTGGACTGATTTACATTTACCCTGCATCATACTTAGTCTTTTATATCCGTGTGAAATGAATACAGATGAGATGTGTTGCATCTGTCTTTGCTTGCAGCCTGTTATAATGTGAACTCTCACCTGCTGCTGGTAGGAATGGCTCAGAGCAGAAGTGGACAGAGCCATCAGCATTGCTCAAGGCACTTTGGGACAGCATCTTTCTATTATTTTCCAGACAGAAACTCTCATAGGAAGAACAAACTTCAGATTTCAGGGCAGTCATTCAAATTTCTTAACTTTTTGGGTTTTTTTCCAAGTTTGCACCATTTTTTATATAGTGATATTTGCCGTCTTCCTGCATTTGATAAAGGGCTGAGTCTGTGTCTGAGGAGATTCTGAGTTGAGGAGTCCCATCCTGAAAATTGTGTGTGAATTTTTACTCGGTCCTGTAAGCAATCACACTGGCATTCAGAAGTGTTTGAGTCTTGTGAGGGAAAGCATGCATTTTAAAGTAACCACTCCCTATGTTTCCACTTGCTGGGATGTGAGTGCTGTGTATTTCTGCTGCGAAAGTTTTCATCAAGTGCTTCTATGCTTTTAAACTTATTCTGCATATGTATTTTGCTACATTTTAATGCACTATCAATTCCATAGTACTTTTTGACTTTTCAAGAAATTAATACTTGCTTTTCAAAAGCTTATGATAGAATCCACCTTTAAAAATTTGTAAAATAACTGAGCAAAAAGTCCAGTGGTTTTTGCAAAAAGAAAAGAAACAGCTTTGGTGTTTCTGACAAAGTTATGGAAAGTAGGTTGATTTCCTCTCTACCTGAGATGAAAGGCTGAAGCTTTTTTCTATTTTCTATTTCTTGTTTTTTACATTGCTTCTCAGTCTTCAACAGTATTAGAATTTTTCCAGAGGAGAGAGAGAGGCTGGCTGTTAAAAAAAAAAAAGTAAAAAAACATAGCAGAGACTCTCAACATGAGATGGGGCAAATTAATTTATCGAGCACTCCCCAGCATGTAAATTCCAGCCCTGCCTTGAAAGGTGTCTGAAGTACTCATCGCCTTAAAGGCTGCAATTGTTTCTAACATGAGGGTGGTGTCAGTGCTGGAGTCTGAAAAGCAAAGTGGATGTAGCTTGGATTCTCAGTTTGCTTGAGATGCTCTTCTTTCCTCCCTGCCCTGAAGTCTGTGGCTGTTAAGGGTCCTGTCTGCGGGTCCTTCTTCCCTTGGTATTCATAGCAGCACTCCTAAGCTTAAGCAGTCCCTGGTCCTCTTTGGCTTTTGTGTAGCTGGCACAACAGATGTCTCAGGAATATACGTGCTTTTAGGCCTCTCACATTCCAGCTCCCCCTTTCAAAATCCAAACCCTCATCTAATATCCATAATCCTTCACGTCAACTGTTTCATATTAAAAAGAGATATATTTTTGTTTCGCTAAACAAAATTTCCTAAGGGCAGACCTGCTAATGATTAGCTGATGTAACAATGCCCAATAAAAGCAACTTGTAGTGGTGAAGTAAATATTACTGCACCCAATAACCAATGGAGTAATTTCATTGTTTGCTTTTGTAGAATTCAATTGTGAAAAGTTGTAAGAAGACTAATGATGTAACTCTTGCATTCACCTCATGAATACTTCAATAAGTTACTTGGATTTTACTAGCAATAACTCAACCTCCATCATCTTTCATTTGAGCATTTGAAAGTGCTTTATGAACAAGTCTCAGAACACCACGATTGCACTAGTTTGTCTGTGCTGTCTCAGTGTCCTGCCTATTTCTTTTCAGATCGCTCAAATGAACAAGCGAGGTCAATGGCTTAAGACATAACGAAAGTTGAGTGGAGCCATTGTTTCCTTCCTTTTTTATGCCAGCACTAACATTTCTTTGAGTGCGCATGAACTAGTCTACAGAAGGATGGTGAAATGGCCCATACAACTGAACGCAAACAGGAAAACTCACCGGGACGTGACATATGGCATCAGCATCAGGTATGGCAACACTCCTGTGGTGTCAGGTCTGAAAAGAGGGACACTGCAAGGGGAGGCATAACCAGAGTGCTCTGATGGGTGGGTTACAATTGCAATGGCCAGAGAGCCATCACTTTGGTTTCAGTTTTGAACCTGTTGCTTTCTCCCTCACTTTTTTCTTTTTTTTTTTTTTTTTTTCCAAATGATGTTTGCAAAGGAAAACACACTTATACAAAGGTCTCCCTGAAAAACATGCTATTTCATTTGATATTGCTCTGATGGGATTTCTGTAAACACTTGGGCAACAGTCAGTTTTAAAACAGCGGGATTTGTGAAAGCCCTGTTTGCCTTTATTTCAGGGTCAATTTGTTGCCAGTTTTACCTGAAATAGGAGAATTACTCAACTTTCTACCCACCCTTGCCCTAAAAAAAATAAAATCTTGGTACAGCTGCTTTTTTTCCAACCATTGCAAGCAGCCCTGTCATAATAAAAATAACTGTCACAAACTCTTTTTTATTAAGTTTGAGCAGGATGTAACTCACCTCATCTTTAAAGAATAACACTGGCACTCTTGCTCCCACTATTGCTGTTCTCTTTGGAGACCAGTGTTCAAATTCAAAGAGTCAGCTCTTACTGCCATACAACTTTTTAATGAAAGATCTAAGTTCCAAGGGTGAAATGCATACCAAATTTTATTGAACCTGGAAAGAAAGGTTTTCTCATTGAGAATGCCCAGAATCAGTTTCACTTGGGCAAAATAATTACCTGCAGTCGTCACAGGTGAAAAGTCTTAGCCAAGGAAGCACATGTGCCAGTCTATTAATTTGCTGGGAGACTGGGTAGGATACTTTGGACTGGATTTCTCTGCCTATTGGAGAAAAAACTCAGCATGTCCCTTGACTGATTCTCAGAACCGTATAATTAATGACTCCAGAGAGAGTGACAAAGTTAGAAAATTCTTTGAAAGGGTATTCAGAGTTCTGAAGTGACATATTTTAACATCAAGTAATCAGCAGATGAGATTCCCCAGCCCATTTAAATATTCAATACTTTATGCCTGATGATATCAATCATTCTCACATAGCACAAGCTCCAGGAAAAGATCTCTTATGTTTCTTCTTATCACCAATTTTTACAGTAAGTAGGCAGCACAATTTATTACCTAGGTCTGCGTGTAGAATTCCTGGTGACACTGGTGAGAAGTGCATGTGCCCCCAGTCATGGCTACAGTTTGGCCTCTGGGCGGTTCTCCTCCGAATGAGACCACGGGGAACCGTCCCACTCTGGGCTGCCAGAGGGGCTCTAATTTCCATGATTTTGTACAGCTGAGAACCCTTATTTGCAGTCTTCCAAAAGCACTAAAGTTCTAGTTAAAATGTAATTCCTAGGCCAAAACTAAGAAGCCGAGGGAAACCTTTGAAACACTACTCCAATAGTTTTTGTTTAAAGTTATTCTTATTTTCTTTGCAAGGCAATAGGTTTGATTAATCTTGAGTTTTTCCAGGATAACTCTTCCAGAATGGTTGTTTTACTGTAAGTCCACGCATAGACAGTCTTATTCTATACAGTTCTGTTCTCAACTCCATTCATTTTGTACAACTGCTGCTAAGGAGATGTATACTGGAGTAACTATTTTACTAAATGCTCAACTCTAGAAAAGTCCAGAGACCTTTTTTTATCAGTGAAGGTGTAGGACTCTTGTGAGTTGGAAGATACTGGTTTCATAAGGCAACTTAGATGAAGCCGATGCTCCTGAATTTATCTTTACATCTTCAAGCATACTTTACTTCCCTGGCTTTGCTCTGGATTTCCCACTTCCAGTTAAGTCCTCATGGACCTTCATCTTGTCCGTAAGACACAAGGAGCAGTCCTATAAACACTATGACATTGTTTCTATGCATCTCTTGGTTGTGTACGTCTGTGTTAGAGTTACTACAATGTAAACATACTCTGTCCAGTCTACTTGCTATCTGATTCTTCATAGAGATGCTATTTCCTCTCCTAGTTTACATCAACTTGTATTCCCTCCAACCACCATCACTTTTACGTCTGCCCTGACAGCAGCTTCTATTGCCTCTGTCTTTCCACGTCTTAATATTATATCAGAAGCTCTTTAGTACATTCATCTTCTCAGAGTGCATGTTAATGTCATCACATACATCTCAGCTGAATTTCAGCCTTTGCTTTAGTCCATCTGATGTTCACCCATGCTTTGAAAGGCTTATGCTCTTGCAGCCTTTAAACATGCACCTGTTGGTCACTTAATCATCAGTGTTATGTACCATGCAGTCCTGGAGGAAAAAAAACCATCATAATATTATCTGAGGTTGTATAAGATCACCTGCCTGCATTAAAAAAAAAAAAAAAATCTAATCTTTAGATTTGTGATGAATTACTGAGAATAACATTGCTATAATAATTACTTTTTAGTATGGTATTACAGGAGAGACCCCAGTCTATACCAGAACTTACTTTACATTGAGAGACAGAGTAGGATATTATATTAAGACAGAAATGCATGCTCTTTTGTGTTTCTCATCAAATCAATAATCAGAAGAATTTCAGACCTATGCAGGAATAAATGACAGTAGCACATAGTGATTCCAGTGCCTAAGCAATGGTAACCAGTGCCATTGCAGACAACCTGCCTGCCTTTCAGCTGCCTGTCCAGAGCCTGCAGATGTGCTCTACAGTCCTGTGTCACTTTTACCAGCCTCAAGCAGGTTTCTTGAAATTGTAGGGCATCAAAGGCTATTTTGCATCCGTTGCATTAAGTGTCTGTGCTTTGGCACTTAAATTGTTCTTACGTGCCAAAAGTCCCAGTTAATGCCTTGGCTGTGAACGTGTTTTTTCTTACAAAGATGAAAATTCTCCTATCATTTTAATTCTTCATTTCAGAAGGTATTGTAATGGAATCAAATTCTGCTGAGTATTTCTCAACGACATAATTAAAGACATAACATGAATATGAAAATTACATGTCTGCAAGATAAATTGAAAACTTTCTCTCCTCTCATCTCTTTGAAAAAGGGGAGCAAAACATGAAAATTCTCGACAATCCCTGTTTTGTACAATTGCAAATATCTTAAGTGATTTATTATCATGCTAGGTATTTTCTTTACCACACTTGGCTTTGAAAGTCTTTTTAAAATACAAACATACCATCTATAACTTGCATGGTGTAATACCGTAAGCACCAGGGGGCAGCGATGGTGGGTGGGCTCTTTTTCTTGCTAAACACAGGAATTCTCTAATGTCGTAAGCACCAGCACACATGAATGATCTGTGTGGGATGGTCTCATTCTCCCACTCCTCTGCTGACACTCTTTCCTTTCAGTTAATGCAGTAAAGACCCCTGAGTGTTGGAAGGAGGAAGATGAAGTCATGCAGATCAACACACCTTAAATCACTGGGCAACAAAGGAACCCTGTTGATCTCCCCCGACTTTTCTGCCCAGGAATGAAGTCCCACGTGAGGCGTACCAAATGCTTCTGCTTATAACAGAAGTGCTGATTCCTCTTTTGGGGCCAAATGCTACTCTTAGATGCATACGTGAAACCCAGCTGAGGGAAATGGAAGCCAAATGGAGCATCTACTAACAGAATTTGACTCAGAGATACCAAGGAAATTCCTAGCCCTGTCAATTCACTGCAGTGGTGACACTGAGGTAATTTACATCGAAAAGTGATGTCCCCCACCTTGGTCTTCTACCATGAAGTTCTTTTCTACAGCACAAGCAGTAGGCTCTCCCATATTCCTCCTTATTCCCATCTCAAGCAACCTAAGTTGTTGTATCCAATGTGCAACAGTTTACCCCCCCCCAAAAAAAGTCTGTTTGAATGTCTCTGACTGTGATTATGTACTCTCAATAAAATGGGACATGCGACACATTTTCTTGCTGAAACCTATTAGAAGCTGGGAGAGATGTGAAGAGCCAGATTCTCTGCTGTACTGAGATGTTTTGTGTTGTTAGAACAATGGGACCAGAATGAGATGGATCTTCCCACCGTGCAGTTTGTTCCATTGTTGGGAAATCTTTAGCCCCTGTGGCTTCTGCAGCTGGTGGTAGGCAGAACGCTGAAGACAGGAGATGACAGGAATAGTATTGCTGTTCCCTGCCCTCGCAAGCTCTTGATAAACAGCTGGTTTAGCTTAGAGCAGATCCAAGGCTCTTTTTTTCTGAACTGCTCATGATCTGGTTTAGATAAAATTGGAATTGGGGAGCAGCAGCCAATTCTATTGTCATCCTTCTACCTTATAGCTGCAACTGGCAGCTGTGGGGTACTGCTAAAAATGCTGAGGGACTTGCTGCTTATCCCCATCAGAGATGCAGGAGGGGGCTCTGTGCCTGCTGCTGTCCCCACAGGCAGCTTCCAACAGAGAGGCGCTCGCTCCCTCCCTCTCTGGTGTAAAAATGACCTCTGCTCCTAAAAAATCCTGATTGCACATGTCCCTTCAGAGTCTCGGGTGTGAAGAAACACCCTGGACGCCCGTCTGCAATGGTGTGTGCGTGGGGAAGCCGAGCGAGGGTCTCCAAACCCACCAGCCTATGCACTCAGCCCGTGGTGCCCGGGAGCAGTGGAACGTAGCTCTGTGCCTGGTGTGTGGATGAGCAGCACTGTGCTCACTTCTCCCTCGGTGATGGGGCGTGCACCCTCTCTCTTATCCAGCCCTTCCCTTTCATGAAAATGGTTGGAGCTTTGTGACTGTAACTCTTCTGATTTTTGAAGTCATCTGATGGTTCCGGAAGTTATCAGGACGGGGATAAAGATGTAGGCGCTTTCCCCTGCATACGGCACGTATGTGTTGTTTCCTTAGGAAACTAGATCTAACAGAAAAACGAGGAAGGTAGCTATTTTTTGTCATGTCTTTAATGCTGGATTTACACTAGTGTGACAGCAGTAACGCCACACGTTCATAGAAATACGACAGCCCCCAAAGGTTTACTCCTTTTTGGCAGCCCTAGAACTGATTGCACCAGGGGAAAGTGAGTTTAAACTGCTATCAGTTGAAAATAGTAGCATTTTAAAATCACTTTGTGGGGCATGTATCACTTTAGAAGGTTCTGAGTAACCATGAATCAAGCCTTGAACCTCTTACCACATGTTAGGAGACCACCTAAATCTTCCTATCCTCTCATTGAAGAACAATAGCTTTCACTTGAGGAGACACTACTAATGGCAAAATGGATTAAAAAAATTAGGGGAAAAAGAATAATAATTAAAAATCCTTCAATCACTCGACTTACAGATGCAACTAATTGATTTGAGGGTTGGTAGGGGAGTGCCATGGCAGCTAGTTTGATGTAGTAATTAATGCAATCATCCTTCTTTGTTATTACTTTAATAAGGTAAACACCCTGTTAAAATAAACTGAAACAGTTGTCTCTGGCCAAGAGCTTGCAGTTGTGGTGAGCGGTGTAATAACCCCACAATGTAAAACTTGGACAGGAAAGAATGAATTACATTAATCCCCGAAGGTTCTTGCTGCAGACTTTTGAAGTTTTCGCTTTAAAGTGAGAGTGGAAAGGAGATCTGAAACTTGGAGGCTATTCACCCTGTGGCTCCTGAGAGAAAGCAGTGTGTGTCTGCTCGAGGACCCCAAATCCTGCTAATACAGGCTGGAGATAAGCTTGGTTTCTGCAAACACTCGTGCTTATCTGCACTACCACAAACAGTCCCACGATACTAAACATTAAGCACAGGCATAAAAATCAGCACTTGCATAGGTAGCTTTTGTACTGTGTTGGAGTATCAGTATGAAGAAGGAAGGTTTCAGCTTTAATTTTAACCTAATGACTGTTTTTTAGAAGCTGTCTCAAGCAAACCCCACTTTCAGTAGCATGATTCAAAGGGCTGCATTCTAAACAACAGCATTAAGGATAGCTGTGCTGTGTTATTAGGGGTCCCTTCAATAAAAGGGAGCTGTTGGAATGCACCACAAAATGGAGAAAACAAATTTACCTGTGAATAATAGCAATATTTTTCTCTATTTACTTAAAATGTTTTAATTATAAGATGTGTGTATTTGAGATTTCTCTTACTTTCAAACCCCTTGTTTCAGTGGTTTTAACAGAAAAGCATGAATGCTCCTTTGGAGTGAAATCTTTGCACATGGCCTGAAAACTTTCAAATATTTTTGTACAAAACTTGTCTGGCTTCTTTGAGAAGTCCCACATGACCAAAAGATTTGGCTTTTTTTCTCAGTTACTGTTCTCCCCATTGACGCCTTAAGCATCAATAACCTAAATGCTAATTTGCGGGATTCCCATTAGAATACAGGTCCAAAGATGAATTATATCTTTGGAAACGCATGAGTAACTTTTGCGATGAATAATGTAATTTTCAAGATGGTGAGTGCAGAGTATGTTGTATTAGGGTAGATTTATGGTGTTGAATCGGTAATAAGAGCTTATGGCCTCCTCATTCATGTCAGCCAGCGTAACGTGCTCAGGGTGTTGTGGGCAAAATAGTCTCAGTTTGTGGAATTTTGACTTTATTATTTATTGTCAACTGACATATATTTGTGGTTACTGATTAGGGTACTGAGAAAAACAAAGCACCAACAATTAAACATTGAAGTAAACAGCTTACCGTCCCCGTCCTATTGCTCAGCTTAGGCAAAACACCTCTCCTAGCCCTTCTTCATCACAGCTTCTCTGATTTCCCATGGGTTTCCCACTTGGTCTGTCCCAATCCCTTCAATGAGGCTACTGGTTTCTGTCTGGCATACTGGGTGTATCGGTTTCTTCCGGCTTCTGCATGCTTTTTGCTAGTTTCTCTCTTACTTGGGTTAACCTTGGCCATAGTCCCTCAGGGTTGTCCCTGCCCCACTGTGGGTCCCTCAGAGGTGTCCCTGTCTGCGGCAGGAAGCACCTCCAGCCAAGAGCCTCTCTCTCCAGCTGCCTCCTCCACAGCACCTCCAGCCGCCTTCCCCAGGGGTGTCTTTCATGTGCCCCTGAGGCTGCCACTTGTTTTCTTAAATACATCTGAGCCAGGGCACAAGTTTTTTCAGGACTCTTCCATGCTGGTCATCCTCTGCTACCAAACCCAGACTACTCTTTTAATTCCCTTGTTTTCATTCTTTGGCTGGAACTCTTCGTTCACATTCCTACAGCTGCATCTTTGTAGCAGGCTTCTTTCTGAAAAACAAAAGCAGACAGCAATTTCAGGTGTGTAGTAAGTGTGTACACGAGAAGACAGTGAAAATCATCAGCTCTGAAATAGGGAAGAAACCACCAATGCAATCAATGCCCTTCCCTTCCCTTTGGGTAGGCTTGCAGAAGAGTAGATGACCTTTATAGGTCCCTTCCAGCCCAACACATTCTATGATTCTACGATTCTGTGCTGACCTGTCAAACCGAGGTGTTCTGTAGTGCTGTCCCCCAAACGAAGAGGTGACCCTGAGGAAGGACAAGCCCTTACACACATCAGGGCAGTTGCTGCTGACCCACTGTACACCTCTGGGGCCGCAACCAAACTGATGAACCCCGCTGCCTGTTCCTGCAAAGGGGTTACTGCCCTGTCCTCGTCTGTGAGGGACAACTAGTGACGGCCCAGCCACACTGCTGTCAGGAAACAACTCCGGGCCTTTTGGTGGAAGTTTTGGCTTCTCTGGGGTTTGGCGAGTTGATTTTCAATCGGATCAGCTCAGGCGAACGCTTTGCCCTGGAGCCACCCATGTGAGGGCAGGAAGGACAAACGGCAGCCCGGCTTCGGGCAGCGACCCGCTGCAAGCCCCGCCGCCAGCACCAGCCATGGCCCCTCGCCGGTGTCCATGTGCCGAGCGCGGCACGCCGGGCCCCGCCCCGCCGCCGGGCTGGGATCACCGGGGCCGAGCGGCGCCGCCGCCTGAGCTTCCCGGGCGCGCCACAGGGGGGCACGGCCGGACTGGGAACGCTTCGGCCCGGGAAGGGCTGGGCCGGGTCCCAGCCGAGCCGGGCAGAGCCAGGCCGGGCCGAGCCGAAGCGGGCGGAGCCGCGCCGAGGCGGGCCGGGCCAGGCCCCAAAGCCTTTGCAGCGGCCTTGGGGCAGAAGAAGCGTGGAAGGCAGAGAGGCCTCTCCTGCCCGCTCCGCTGCCGCAGAGGTGGGACAGGGGGACACTTGCTCTCTGCAGGGCAGACCTGTCTCGGGTCACCTGGGCAAGCAAAGAGCCATTTTCTGCCTTCAGAAGCTCTTGCACTTAACTCCACCCGTAGGCCGCAGTGGCTCGCGTAGGTGTGTGTGAGGATGCCAACTGTCATAACCCATGTGGCTGACGGGGACACCGGGAGCTGCTCCGTGATATCGTGAGACGTTATATCATGCTTTGGAAAACGGTCTTTGATGACGTGCAAAGGGTTGGCAAGTGCATTTCAGGGAATCTTTCCTTTCTTCGAGGGTGTCAGTCGAGGGTCATCATGCCGTGCGTGGTTTAACTGCCCCGGTGGTTTGGTTGAACTCGCTGGTGTGAGTTTTGCATATTCGTAATTTAAATTCAGAGTGACAGGAGGTGTATGAACTTACTTTAAACATTGCTCATTTATTGTTCCTTGGAGGAATTCGAAACTGGGACTTTACGGTAATTTCACCATGTATTTCTCGACGTCACCCAACATGCTCTGGCTTTGCAGAATGCAACCATTAGCACAACTCTGCATTTAGTCCCATAGAGTGTCCAGAGTAATATTTCTGTATGAACTATTGTGATACTGACTCGCATAT
Source organism: Trogon surrucura (assembly GCA_020746105.1). NCBI lineage: Eukaryota > Metazoa > Chordata > Aves > Trogoniformes > Trogonidae > Trogon > Trogon surrucura. Next base: position 11,933,131 of record CM036622.1, on the reverse strand, counting down.
TTTTTGTAATTTTAATATCACAGGTGTCAATCAGGAAGGAGATTGTTGCCTTTATTGCAACTAATATAGTGGAGCAAAAAACAAAGAACTTTTTTAGAAAATGAATATGCTCTGGGGAAATTCAATAAATCTTTGTTAGAAGAAAAAAGGACTTACATATAAATATATAAAAGCTTGCTGTGTATTGTGCAAAAGTTGCTTACTGCTAAAGGAGCAATGCATTGTAAATCAATGGTGGGTCCCATAGCACATTATGGTATATTTTATTGGGTTTTTACCTCAAGGTAAGGTCTTTTATTAAGAGTATATAAGAGCACACTCTGCTGAATACCTTGTTTTTCACAGTGCTCTATACATAATTTTTTTTTATTTGCTTCATTAAACATTCGTGTAATTAATGCGTTTAATGGGAATCCAGCAGTAACAAATATAAAATTTATTGTGGTTTTAAAAAACCCCACTTCGGTTACTAGATTTTCCATTAGCAAATGGCAATGACCAAATTCCGTAGAATATTCCTGCACTCACCCCAGAAATCTCCTGCTGAAACAGGTGATGTTTTCAGCTGTGTAATAGGAAAGAAATGCCACATAAATAATCCTTGTGAAGGACTCAGTATAAACGTAGAGGGAGAGAGCACCAAAAAGTGTCTTTAAAATAATCCCTCAAACACCCTGTTTCAAGCTTGATAAGAAGACGTCTGTATTAGCACTGGAGCTTGCTGGGTGAGTTATTAGGTGTTGAAAGACACCGTCTAGGAAGTCTGACCCATCAGAATTTGAATGTAAAAGGCAAGTGACAACTGAATACATGAAAAGCCTTAGAGCCCTGTCCCAAAGCACTCTTTCCCCGCCTGAAAAGCCCGTTTATCTTCGGATGAATAAGAGTTACAGAATTGGAACCTAAGGAAAAAATCGATGGTATCCGTGGCCAAGGGAATGTCTCCCTCCCACCCGTTTGATTAGAACCATGTGCAAGTTTGGCTAATGAGACTGCAGGGCTTTCCCCTCGCCTCTGTGGATGATTGTGGCATTTTATTTGAATGCCGATACAGTTTCCCGTTCCTCTTCCGCACAAACTTTTGGTCTGGGCAAATAAAAAAAAGAGATGTCAGCACCGGAGAATCTTTTTACGGCGTATAAAAATCTTCCCATCTAATCCAAGAGGAAATCGTAACGTGAAGAACATCGGTGTTTTAATGGTCTCCTAATGAGGACGAGCCTGGCCAGAGCTTTGAAGAAGACAAATGGAAAGCAAAACAGCTCATTTCTCCTTGAGGGCAAGGATTAGGATTTCTAGCGAGAACTGCATGGATACGCTTTCAGCAGGTAAAGCTTCACCTGCCTGAAATCTCCTGGCGGGGCCCTGATGTATGGGCTGTTGGCAAGAGCAGAAAGGGGGGGTAGGAAAGTTGGGTTTTCTGGTTTCTCTGTCAGTCTGTTCCTCTCTGTGTGCTGCTGGGAAAAATGAAGACAATTATATTTACCTCAATCCCTGGGTAATTAAGACACTAAATTATAGCCTGAGAAACACTTGAAACTCTCTGATGAAAGAGCCCGTATGTGGACAGCATGCTTGTAACCTTACGTGTCTGGGGTTCTCCCTAAGGGATGGGGGATTCAGAGCAAACAGTCTGTACAGCCACAGATAGGTGATCACATCTAATTTAAAAGCCCTCATTACTCCCTCCTGACAGGCTTGGATGTTTGCCTGCCTAGTTCCAAGGCCAGCGTCGATCCATTTAAAATTAATATTTTTCAGTCCTCCCTCTGCCGTGTGCATTTAAAAGCTGTCCTTGGCTTCCTCACCCAGCTGCTGGCTCCGATTAGCCCGACAGGGGCTGACCGAGCTCCGCTTTGCAGCACCGATAGGCTCCTACTGCTCTCAGACCAGGTTAGGGCCAGAGCTTTCCTGGAAAAGGGACTGCCTTGATCCTGACTTCTTCTGTGGCTTCGGCAAGCCAAAGAGGCCTTTTTCTCATCCCATCCGAGATAGGATCTGTATGTGCCACGGTGCTGTTGGGTGTTGTGCTGCCTCCTGCAGCACTGTCCCTCGGCAGGGCTCAGCCTATGCGCCCTATGCTAGGCTGGGGGCTTGCAGGGGAAGGAGAAATGGTTTTGTAAGAGGAACAAAAACTTTTCATGACAGCAAAAAGGGCTTTGGTCAATTATCCTTGAGTAACACGCAGCATAACGGCAGAGGAATTGCTTTCATGAAGGTATGCCTAATGGTCATCCCAAGCAATTAAAAAATGTGGGTTCTGCTCTGGAAAGCAACTGTCAAAATAAGAGAAAAAAACCCCACTGTTTTAATCAGCAGCTTGTGTTTCCCTCTATCTGCAGAATGAGGTTTGCTAACTCTTTGAAGGCAAAGACTAGGTCATGTTTTAAAGCTTCTTTTGGCTTTGTGGGTTTTGGAGAGGTAGGTCAACTTCTTGTCAGCACCAGAAGTGCATTCAGGTGGATAAACCTCACAGGGACAACGAGACAGCACCGTCACCACTGATGGCACAAGCTGTAGACACCATCTCAGTTGAGTTTCCACCTGCTGCCTGGGGCGCAGCCTGGAGGTACTGCTTCTCACCATGCAACAACTCACAAACATCTTGGCCGTCTCCACCCCAGCGCTTTCCCTGCGCTCTGCTCGCTCCCTGCCCATCCACCTGCAGCTCCCACCTGCCCTCGCAGGGCTCCGAACGCAGCAAGCTGCATGGTTTGCCGCAGCAGTTTGCTACTCTGGCAATGCTGTAAATACCTTTCTGCTGCGTTTTTTTTTTCCCTGGTTTTAGCCAGTCAGCTTGGCTTGAGGTGCAGTCAGGGGAAGGACAGGACCTTGGTTTAGCTCAGCTCTTGCAGTGGCGTGGCAGGAGACACCTTCAGTGTGGGAGCCAAGCTGGTCAGTGCAGTGGGACCCCTGCAAGCCTCGCTGCCAGTGTGGCCAGGATGCTACTGCGTTGTATTGCTGTGGAAATGTGGGTGTCCCTGCAGGCTCTCCACCCCATCCCGGGCCCGGCACCAGTGCAAAGAAGTAGCAGGAACACCTTTGCAGGGAGATGAATAACTGTCCCTCATTTTTTTCAGGGTAGTTTAGAATTGCAGGAATTAGGTGCAAAGAGGCTGTCAGTCAGCGCAGTTTGCACCTACTCCGGCTGAATGGTAAAAACTTTGCCTTTAAAGGCAAGCCACAGTTGCAGCAGGACAAAAAGCAAAGCTACCACGCCCTCATCCTCCCCCTTCAGTTTGTGAGAACTGCCTGGCTTTAACTTTAATTCTGACAATTTAACTTTTAGATCAAAGTCCAGGGAATAGCTACAGCAAAACACCCACAACAAAAAACCTGAGCCAAAACACTGGCTGGTGTTGTGATACCAAACACAATCCCGTGTAACTGGAGTCCGCAGTCGCGTCCCGCTGTGGACGGTTCCTTTTACTCATCCACAGCTACATGTTGTCTTTGCAGCATGGCTTCTTGAAGCTAAGAAAAACTTTTACTAAGCTGGAAATGGCTCGGCCGCCTTATAACATGGAATGAAAATGATTAGTAAAACAAAAGAGAAAGTGCAAGAAGGATATAGAATCCTTCCATACAAAGCCTCCCGTCTTCTTACGTGATCCATTGTAATCCAGAGGGCCCCAAATTTAAACTAATATCTTTCTGCCTTTATTTATTTTTTCTTGACTCAATTTCCTAAATGAACTGGCCAGTTATGTCAAGTATTTTTCTTTCTTTTAACTTGTCTTGCTGTCAGCTGAATGCAATACCCTTTTAAAACACCTGCTGACCTGCTGTAGACACTCATGCACACAGACATCTATACCATCTTCATCATGTCATCTGTATGTATCTAATTAATTTATCCCTATCTATATCTGCCCATCTCTATACCTAAATCTGCTTTTTAGAACAGGGCACACAGGCTGGTAATTCCTCGAGCCTCTGCAAAATACACCTTCAAGCTCCCCTCTCTTTTGAGAAAGGCAGCTGCCCCATTGCTTCTATTTCAGGTTTCTCTGGCTTGCTCTGCCAGCAAGTCCTGGGGGAATGGGCTGATCAGGTTCACTAATGGTCAGGCTCTCGTGGTATTTGCTTACCTAACAAAATCAGAACACACGTCTTAAATATTTTATCAGCTTTGCAGGGTCATTCTCATACCGTGGCATTGTGTTGTGCTGGAGAATAGTGCAGGCTGGAGAAAAAAACGGTGCTCAGAAAGAGAGTTTTAAGCAAATGACGAGAACTAATGTCCAGCTTGGAGCTACTGAAACAAATGTCCCTGTTGCAACAGGGCAGATGGGAGGCAAAAAGAAGTTCAGGCAGTTGCAATAACAAAGCAGACCAAAAACTGAGCAAATGGCCCCAAACCCTCAGTTTCTGGCTCTGATCTGAAGGAGAGTGGTGGTCCTGGTTTAACTTTGATCCCTCCTTTTGGACTTGATTAATTTTTTTACTCCCTTGAAAGTAGTTCTCAGGAAGTTTTGTGCTTAATTTTGTGCTTGTTCCCTGTGGGTCAAGTTCTTGAATGACTGAATAAAACCTTTCGGTAAAGAAAATGGGTGCAACAGTCTAATTCTCAAAGTAGTCCCAGAGCTGGAGCCTCCTGTGGTGGGGCCTCAGCAGTAGCTGAGGCCAGTAGCTATTGTGCAGAGAAAAACTAGTTTTTCCTCTAAGCCAGCCTATAGCCTGCATTCAGCCGGGCAGTGCTGGCTGCAAGATGGGCAGGGAGAGCTGAAAGGTAGGTCTGTACTGCAAGTCTTTGCTAGAGCTGTGGGTGGCAAGGGTTGCTGATGCAGGGAACAGAACCAACCACACAGTTTCTGAGCCTGTCCCCAAGTGCTGCATGTAGGGACAGTCCCTGGGAGGGGGTTCAGACTCGCTTTGGCTCTTTTGTGCTGAGAACCAATGTGATACTGGGGGGCTTTGCATCCTTGCATGTTCCACGTTCCTTCTATCCCAGTATTTTTTTAAAAAAATCACCTGAGAACTGACAGAAGAGCACTCATGCCTGCCTGCTTCTCCATCACCTTGCTGAAAGGTTTCTTTAGCACAAGACCACTTCCAGTTTCTCAGCTTTTTTCTCTGTTTATGTCTGACCTCCTTTAGGTTTGACCCCTTCCCCTAACCCCACACCCATTTTTTGAGGACGTGTCTGCTTTCTCCAGATAGTTCCTGATCTGTTATGCTGCCTCTTTTGCACCAATGCCTTTGGGTATGTACAGTGTCCTTCGTGCTAGCTTATCATCCCTGCCTAAACTCTGTGCTGCATGGCCTTTAGTTTTGAGTGCTTTTACAGCAAGTAGCTGAGGCTGCGGCTTGAGTTCAGGAAAAAGCTGAGGGAAGCTTGAGAGGCAAAGTGGGTCCAGCCAAAGCACAAGGGGCTGGTGTTGTTGTGGGAAGGAGTCTCTGCACCACTGCTCCGACTGATGTAAGCCAGGACAATCTTACCGCTGATGCAGAGCATCCTCAGCTCAGTCTAGATCTGGCTGCATCCCTGCAAAGAGAGGGGAAGGAGTGTGCGCTCACACTGATTCATTTTTTCTCTAATAATAAGTCTGTTATGATGTCCAAAGCAGCCCGGAGAGAGCAATAATAACCGCTGACTGCTTGGAAGAGGAACAAATACTGCAATCAGGTTTGGGAAACCATGAATCAGCTGTAAAGGGCAGCGTTACCTCAGCCTGAATACATCTTGCTTAGCTCATATTGTCAGGTGCAAGTATAACTGTGTGAAGAATAAAATAGTCCTGTGCTATGCCTTCATAAGAGGCATCTATTTTTACAGATATGATGATCCTCTTTCAGTATTTGATCCCAGAGCAAGAGCCCTGCTGTATAAATACAGGTTAAGCTGTGGCATGAGAGCGCTGCTTTAAAGGTGCTGCAGAAGTATATGGCCTCAGAAATGGCTCCAGCTAATGCCTCCGTGGTTGGGGAAAACACCTGCTGTACCCCCTTAAAGAGGGGGCCATGTGTGCCCACTGCCTCATCTTCCCACTTTTACAAGGGAGAATGGGAATAGGGACATGGCTCTGCCTTTTTCCTACCCATTTTAGGAGGGTGAATGCTCTTGGCCAGATTTAACCTTTTGAAAACGAGGGGGAGCAGCAGACGCTGTGCCAGTGCCAGGGCCTCCAAGGGAGTAGCACGATCCTGCCGCATGGGGCCGGTCTCCTGCAGTGTGACACCAGACCAAGCGCTTGTGGGCGGGCTGGTCCCCACAGACAAAGCTGCACCACTCCGGTCTCGGACCCCATCGGGTCAGGCCATCACCCTGGGGCTGCCAGCAAGGTCATCAAGTTGCATTAATCTAAAGCTGGCTTTCCCACTGGAGAGATGGGTCCATCCCGACTAACTTTAGATTACAGTTTACACATTACTGTGCCAAGGTCTGTATTGGGCCAATTTATAGTGAGAAATGAGGTTGGCAAGATAACAGGGGCATCACAATTAGAGCTAATTAGCCCAGCAGGAAATCCATTTCCAGGCAGCTTTTGGCAAGAGGCAAGGTTGGCGGGATAACAAGCATAGAGTGTATTTTGATATAAGCACACTCCAGCTGCAAGGAAAAGTAAAATAACAGCTTGTCTCATCCTTATGCGGAGGCCTCACGTCAGGCTCCACCACGTAAGTCTTTTTGTTTGAGGCTTTGCAGCCGCCCTGCTTGGAAATGCTTCAGAGAACTTGTTCTTGCAAAGTCACCTCGGCTGCTGGAGGGCGACGGTGTGACTGTGAGGTCTGCACAGCCCCTTGCTCCTACAGGAGCCAGATGGGAGGATGCCCAGCACCACAGTCCTCCTCCCATTTTGGGGCAGATGAGGGATTGCAGCTCAGAATAGAAATCACTGAAGAGTAGCTTGGTTTAATTGCAGGAGTTATCTGTGATATAGACTGTCCAGGATTATAGACACAGCCAAACTAGTGGAACTATTTGTATTTGAGTGCTTTATTATATTGGAATTGCAGTGATATTATTAACATTTGTACAAATGCACAAAATTCCTGTCTCTTCTAGCTAGAAAGAGATGTAAAAATCTGACCTTAGTTGAACAGTCTCAATGAACTCATTGTCCATTTGTAACAATAATGGATTCACAATGCAACAAAAAGCTTAACATAAAATTAAACATATTAAATGCTGCAGCAAGTATTTACACTTATGTACCAAAAAAAAATTATCTCCCTCCAATAAGGAAGGTGGTTACTTTACAGAATAAAACAAACAGACAAACAAACACAAAACCTTTGCATACAATACAGACAACCTCAAGCCCAAAACTTACTGTGACAGCACCTTTTTTAATATAATATATATATTTATATATAAACTTCGATAGTTTAGGCTTACTCCAAGCAGTGCTATAAGTTCCTTAAAACCGGGACAATGGTGATGGTCTGAAGAAGCGACATTCACCAGAGTGCTACCCAGTGTTCGTAGGGAGCTGTTGCAGAGAGAGGGACAGAGCTCATGGCCACGGGCTGGGAAACACTTGAGTCCCAATGATAAAGTCCTTGGCAAAACTCTCAGTGGCGATTAGTCTTATTGGGAAGAGCGAGTACACCTTTTGTGCAAAATAGTTTATCTTGTGGAAGCATGGTAAAGGTTGTCTTTGACAGGGATCTCTTTGCAATCTCCGCTCCAAGGGGTGAGGGAAAAATTTCTCTGGAATTTCCTAAATTCCAGCAAGGAAAACATTTCCCTTGAAATGCCCTATCAGCCCTTCCACCTCTCTCGCTTCCTGACACCGCTGCAGTTTCTGCAAAGCCAGAAGGAGATTTCAGTCTTCATCGAGAAGGCTGTCGCACAGCTTTTTAGTCAAGAAAAGAGATTTGGGTCTGAGTCTCACAGCATCAGGTGGCATGCTCTTACCATGGGCTTTCGGAACAGTTCCACCAGGTAAAACTCAAAATCAGTAATGTTTAATTTGCATAAATACAGAACTGGAGATCCTGAATCCAAGGTATTACACATTGGTCTAAATATAGCAAGTTACAATTACTGATTCCAGTCTAAGGAAAGCCTGGGAAAGGATCAGATTTCCACTTAGAGAATCAATCTTGTCTGTGAGTGTGTGTGTGAACACTGACATTTTTGTCCTCATGCAGTTAAGCATTTGCTTTGTTTCGAAAGCTACGGAAAACCAGTAATGGCAAGCAATTTAGCTTTTAAATGTAAAGCCACTGACAAAAGTGAGACAACTGTAAGCTCTGGAAAAAAAAAAAAAAGAGGTTACGGATGTAAACAGTCTCTTCTGTCTTTGTAGCAAGATGACCATTTCAGATGATGAAAAATGGAACAATTATTTTTTTTGGTGTTCAAATCACATGAGATTTTATTGCTTTTGTTTGTCCTTAGAAGTTTTTAGTCTCTTTTGTTACTCTTATTTTTTTTTTTAAAGGTGCTGTCCCTAGGCAAGTTATAAGGCAACATATTTTATTGACTCAGAACTCTAATACATAGTATGGCCACTGTTATCACAGCAGCTTCGCAGCTACCGTGAGTTGGACAACAGTCAAAGTGCACGACAGTGCACAACAGAGCCAGTCTCCTGACCTTACAATATACAGGACACTTTGGTTCTCGGGATGAGAGATTATAAATGTAGCTTAGATGCCGCCTCACGCACTTTGCATAATAAAACATTTATATGCTATCAAGAAGAGGGTGTAAAGTCTAAGTCACACTGCAGACCGGCTGTTCTCAACTTCTCCGTTCGGGCAGGTGTGAGAGACAAGTTGTAGATATGCCACCAGTGAAAGCATATAAATGTATCTGGTGCAAACGTTTTACAAGAGTATTTATAAATGATTCAACAAGGGAGAGCAAGAAAGAGTGAGAGCTAAAGTGCAATTTAAAAATAATATAAATAATTGAAAAGTAGAAATAAGATACTAATTAGTTGTAACTGGTTTTGTTTTATAGGCACAGTTTAGTTTTTATGTCTACAGGTCAATCTTTTTCTCTTCTTCCCCCTCCAGTAATTTTCTCTGATGTATAATGGAGTTTCAATGGTCTAAATCTAAGGAACACTGCTTATTGAGAGGACAGAAGAGGCAATGATAAGGCAGTATAGTGCAACTCACTATGTGATATTAGAAAAGAAACAAGGATGGGGTTAGGTCTTCTGTAGTGATGTATAAAATCAGCCTTTAAAAAAAAATAAAAAAAGACAGGCTTTCCAGTTATATTTTGACCCATGCTTTCAAAAATGAGAGAGCACGTTTTCCAATACAAAGAAAACAAGTGAAGGTTTGCAATTGTTTTGTTGTTACCAAAAAAAAAAAAAAAAGAAGCAGATGCTGCTTCAAGGAAAACATTTAATTCTAGGAATTTCTGTACAACTGACCTCAGCAGGCTTTTCCATCTTAGACGGATGACTTCTGCTTGAGACCCTGAAAGATTAAGATGCACACACACCTAGAGTAGTTTATTGCAAAACTAATATTGTAACTTAAAAAAACCCCCAACAACAGATTCTGTACAAGAATACTGTTCAAATGGAATGTTAAAATAACATTTATTAATAAATACTTTATAAAATTCTATGTGAATACTAAATTAATAGATTCCTGTTTTAAAATTGCTTTGGTCCTCATGAATTTTCATAAATTCACTCTACGCTTTTTTTTTAAAAAAGGTATTAGCTGCTAAAAAGCACATTTTGCCTAAACTAAAAGGCTAGTTTTCAACACTAAATATTGTTGATTAAAAAAATATGAATCCTCAAAAGTTGGGCATTTAACAACAGTTATAGCTGGCTTGTTAGTTAACAGGACAGAGTCAGTTAACACACTAAATCCACACGCACTGAGGCACTGAACCATTGACTTTCCACTATTCAGAAGATGGGCAGCAGACGTTTAGCTTCGTAGCGGGAATTAACTCCCAACAGCATGAAATTCTCCATAAATCGCCTTCCTCATCATCATCACCATCGTCTTTATAAAACACACCATGATAGCACACAAACTACTTGTCTCCCACAGGCAGCGTTACGAATATGGCTTGCATAAATTGACTCGGGGAAGGGGAGGGGGCGGGGATGAAGGAACCACATCACAGCATCGTTTCTTCCCCTTCCAAGTATTGCAGTTGTCCATGGCTGAGATTCCCAGCGTGCTTCCAACGCTGCGTGACGAGAGATGCCATCCACAGAAAGGCCTCCTCTGGGCGAGCGGGCGAGGGAAGTGGTCCCGGTTGTCCACCGGCAGCGTGATGGGCACGGAGCCCGGCCGTGAGCTGGACTGGCAGGGTGGGAGGAGAGCGGAGCCATCTCCAGCAGTAGCTCGTGGGAAAGCAGGATTTCTCCTCGATGGAAAGAGCCCAGGAAGTGCATTTAAAGGGAGGTGCTTAGGAAGAGGCTGCTGCCACAGAGGGACATCCCGAGGACGGAGGGACAGGGACTTCTCCCACAGCCCTTGCTCAGGCAGCCTCCAGCACCCGGCCAGACCGGCAGCCTGAGGAAAGGCTGCGGGATTGCTCCCCTGGAAAACAAGAGCATTTTAAATGTGGGAGCGAAACCGATAAATAATATAAGGTGCCTGGTATGGTTGGTCCTTTTACCGCTGATATAGCCAATATAAATACGCTGCGTGTTGTCTTGGCCTGTGAACCTGCGACAGAGTTACAAGAAGCAATAGCAAATAGCTTTTCATCCTTTACTTATTTCCACATCACTAGCAAGGATTATACCTAAAGGCCAATAGTATAGAGAGGAGACATTTCATTGTAATTACACATTTAGGCCAACATGTGTGGTTGGCTTGCCTAGTTAGCATTAAAAAAAGAAATAATTGAGCTATATATAATACACATCAGTCAAACTGTCAAGTTGCTGAATTTAACAAAACTTAGGCAAGGTTTTTGTATTTTTTTTGTATTTTTTTTTCCTTCTTTTTAATGTAGAGGCTTTCAGTTTAACAGCTAAATATTTTAATTGAGGAGACTGAATAAAATGAAGTTAAACCGTAATTCTAGTGCAGTGTATCTCAACTGGGTATTCTAATATTACCAACAACTTTGATTTTTTTTTTTAATGTATTTAAGTGCTACCTATATAGAGAGAACATTTTTTAAATTAACCCTGCGATGGCATTTTCTTTTTCATGGAGAATGATGAAATTCAGACACAGGGGAAACGGGTTTTTTTACATAGTGGATGCTCAGCTGGAACACTTTGCTTGACTGCATATTTGAAAAAAGTTCCCTTGGGAGCCATGATGAAGCAAAACAATTTAGCTATTACAACTGGACGTTTAAAAAAAATTATAGATTCAGTATTTAAAACACTTTAAAAGTATATGTTTGTCTAAAATATAATAGAAAATCCTTTACATTTGTATTTTTTCATCATTTTTTTTGGTTCTTAGACTATATAATCAAGTCAAGATTTACACTGTACATTAAAAATCTTCTTCTTTTGAATGTATTTGCATAAATGGAAAAGTGAGCTGTTAAAGAAAAGAATTCTCTTAAAAAGTTAGTTACCAAGACAAGAACTAATTCAGAAATGAACGATCCTCAGAATTTCGCTTTCCTTTCCAGGCGGGTCCTGCTCCTTACAGTGCCTCACGCTTCACTTGTTTCACTCTCCCTCTCGCACAGAGAAGAGCCACCCTTTAAAAACTCCTGACTCCTCTGAAAGCCAGAGACACAGGCTTTGACGAGGAGAACTTTGCTTCAGAACAAAGCGTGTTCAGGGCTAGAGGACTCGCTGAGACTCAGGTGGATTAGCTTTTGCTGTTAAAGATGCAAATCAAAATGTTTGAACGTTGTTCACCAGCTCGGGGGTAAGCAGAGGGAGGTTTTGCTGCTGACAGATTTGAGAGCAAAATCAGGTCCCGATATAGAGCAAGGCAGCATAATTAACTGGCAACATCTCCGCCTGATTTTCCCATCAATCACTGGTACCACTCCGGGATGCAAATCAGTCGTGCTGAGGGGCAGGCCCAGAGTCCAAACAAAAACCTTAATTGTGGCATAAGGCTCTTTTCCAGTCCCTCTTCGCAGGACTGAATTTTATCCAGAGTGCAGTGGGATTTACTATTCTTGCAGCACTCTTTAGAGGCTGCATGCCTTCTAAAAGTTATTTAGTGTCCTAATGAGACAATTCCTTACCCGCGGTAACCGGGCGTTAAGTGCCATTAAAGTCAGTGAAGCCACAGTGCTGTCTGCCAGCACAGGATCGGTCTGTGGATGCTTAAAGCAATGCCTGTGGAGAGCAGGTCTTTCCCTGGGAATTAAAAATGGCATTTTTCCAACTGGTCAGAACAATTACCCTGATTTATTTCTCATTTATAGCCCGTGAAACCTGAGGCTGTTAGCTTTCGTTGCTAGAACAACGGGTTAGGGAGCAGAACTTTTCCAAATTATTACATACTACATGGATTTTTCTGTGTTAGTGACTGGCAGCGCAAAAGAGTTGCTGTGATTCTCAGGTGTCGTTCACTGTGCCTGTACCGCACCACAGAAGCGTACAGGGCTGCTAGCATCAACACAGCTGGCTCCCAGTCCTGCTTCACCTGGGGCTGCTCTGCTTTCACCTTTTACTGTTTATTAAAAACACTAAATCAGGAGCATTTCTGTTTTTTAAATGCCAAACGCTCGGCGTAGCCTAGCTGCGGGTGAAGAGCTAGTGAAAGCAGCAGCCGTGCCGACAGTTTTTAGGTGGGCTTGAAGTTTTTGCTTGTTCATCACTGTTCTTTGAGAAAAAGAGAGGGAAGCGAGAAAGCCTGGGAATGAAAAGGAAAGCAGCAAAAAAAGCTGGGGGATGAAAAAGGGTTTGGAGAGGGAAAAGGAAAGTGTAAGAATATCTGGAAGAGAAAAAAGGCCAGGGTAGGGGAGAGAGGAGGAGGGAGAGCTAGACAAAAGAGCAAGTTATTTGGGCTTGATTTTGTCCTGATAGCCACGTCCTGTATGACCGCTTTGAAAGAGGCTCTGAATGCAAGATGGGGGTCTGCTGATAGCACAACACTAACTCATTTTTTATTATGCTGTCAGCAGATGCCCTGTCTCTATATTTATAGCCTAATTACTCCTAGTTACCTATGTATGACTCTGTTTAACACTCTTCATGCCTCACGTTGGCTAACAAGCTGCAGTTTAACACAACTCCATATTTCTGAGGCTTCAGGCTAGATTGGTGAGGAGGAAACATGACTATGTACAGAAACAGTTAGGTTTATAAACAAGTAACTGGTACCAAAAAAATTGGAGAAAGCACCAAAGCATTTCTCAAGCTGATAGCATATTAATTGCATAACTCCCTTTTATGTAACTAAGTATAAAAGACATTTTAATAACTATAAAAATGAAAGCCAGAGTCTTTCAAGAACTGAGGAATCTTCCAGGCTTGAGTTACAGTTGCAAATGTCCTTAGCACAGAGGACGCTTTGATAACGCTACCACACTCCCCGAGCAGTTTCTGATCAAACACTTTTAAAGGATGGGGTTGATGTCTGTTCTGTGGCTGGCGAGCTGGGTGAGAGTGGAGCTTCCCACGACGTCGCTGACAGAGGAGGAGGTCGTGATGGTGTTGTGCTGGATGACTTGCTGCTGGGAACAAGCTGGGACCGGGCTCGTGGGAGGACTGCTCTCGGGACCTGGGAAGGGGGTGAGGGCACAGAGACAACACACATTCATTTTTCCATCCGAGTAACAAGACCAGGCTGGGTCACGCTCCTGGGAAAGGGGTGTACTACTTCGGTGGCAATACTGACAACCTGAGGCATGCACAAGGCACGGAATTTCAAAATACACAGTTATCCAACACTCTGTCTTCTGATCTTTCGCTGGTTTTGTTTCATTTTTTTTAAGCCAGCTTCTCTGATACCAACCTAACCTCAGGAGCTGGGACCTTAAAAAAAGTCTAAGACATTAATGGTTATGAAACCAATGTCGGGATAAAAAGTCCGATATCTTAAGGTCTATAAAATCAGCTGGGATGCTTAAATGCTTTATTTGCTCCAGCAGGAATCAAAATTAGAGTGCACTGCACAGCAGCACAGAAAATCTAATTCAAGCAACAGTTGATAGGCATGTAATGCAATTATATATTTTTTTCTTTGAGTACTGTTAAAGAGCCAGATGCATAGTGATGCAGAGGACACAGAAATGGTCTCTATTTTAAGAGAATGCCGCAATCTAGCAAATATTAACCCTGAGGCTCTTCTGAGCCGTTCTAGAGACAAGCAAAGAATTTGTCCCTGAATTAACCACACTCGTAAAATGCTTCAACAAGACAGAATCAATTCAATGTCTCCTTTAGATGAGAATTTTTGGGAAAAAAAAAAGAAACATAAGAGTTAAAAAAGAGTTAACAAACCTTGAAAACCTGCGCCACACCTGGTCTGTGCCACTGTCAGAACACAGTACCATTTTCGCTGAAGGGGACTGTAATGTTTTCCTTTTTAACTTTCCTTTTGAGAGTTATTTTAAGGTGCTGGCAGGGCGGCGGCCAGGAGGACTCTTGCAGGTTTGGAGCTGTGAGTTCAAGCGGGATCCTCCGCAGGGGAGCGAGCGTCCATCCGTGTGCATCTCCGCGCGGAAGGGAGGGGTGGGGAAGGCTAGCTCTGCTGTGTGCGATGCAAACCAGGACTTTTTTGGGTTTGAGCGGGGCTGGATAATTAAGGGCAGGAGACTGGATGGCTCGGAATATGTTTGAGAAGACGGGTTCAAGTGATAATATGACCAACAAGGGGTTCTGGAGGGAAGAATTGGAAACTTTGCTTTCCTGTGAGGAGTGTGGAGACAGTGCAAACATACCAGCTACTTACTTAGATATCCTTGTGATTCTTTCTGCATAGCTGTTATCGGACAGTCTTTATGTGTTAACAATAACTGTTTCAGCTGTGCTACCTCATTTTTCAGCATGGAAACCTCGTTCTAGAAAAGAAAGAGAGGGTTTGGTTTGCCACAAAGCTTAAACCAGGCTCTTCTGCAAAGTTTACACCCAAGAACACAGAAACTGCTCCACAACTGCGGAAAAACTAAGCAAAAATAGCATTTGGTGCTCATGTGCTGGGTTTATGTTAATGTTTGTCCATGACATTATTTTATAACTTCTTCTGAAGACAATTTGCCTTCCAGATTTGATGACATAAATTGACAAATTAACTAACTTCACAGCACCAGAGGCAGTGTTGTAATCCACTCTGGAAATACCCTGTCTCTCTGCATCAGGACTGGGGGGGGCCAGACTTGTGCAGACAAATTGCAGCCCTGCTGTGCTTGGGGATACGGTGACAGGGCTGCTGGCACCTACAGCGGGTCACCTACAGCCAGCACATGGGTGATGCACACACCTCTGTGTCTTGGAGGAGTATGCTTTTGGGCAGTGCCATTCCATTAATTGCCTTTCTGCTCTTGACAGCGCAAAGGCACACCTCTGGATGGGGCAGAAGTACTGTGCCCACCATAAGAAGGGCAGCGCTATAAAAAAGGCTTTTATTGTTGTATTTAGGGTATTTTTATCTATCCATTTCATTTTCCTTACTGGTAGGCTGATCTATTTATGCTCCTATCTTGCTGGCTTTGAATGAGGGTTTAGCTACGTGTTCTGATCTGAAGAAGCCTTTTATAGATGAGTTAATGGCACTTCCGAAAAAAAAAAAAATCCCCGCAAAAAGCGGTGACAAGAAAAGAAAATAAATACAACTCCATCTAGTGAAGGCTTCTAAATCCCAAGACAGCTTTTTCCTGGCTTATCCCACTAAAATGTAATTATGTCTTTAATTGAAGCACACACATCTTGATTAATCGACTTTGATTATGCCCGTGCTCCTGCTTGGAGCTGGCCGTGCGGGGGCAGCCCCGAAGGCGGCGAGGTACCGCCGGCCCCTCCAAGCACAAAGAACCCCTCTGTGTCCTCGGGGGTGCAGACAGTGGCTCACACCTGAAGCTGCATGTTTGTCTGGGTGAGCTCTTCTGCTTTCTTTTCCAGTGACATCACCCAGACCTTCCTCTTCTGTCTGCAGCGCGTGGCGGCGGCTCGGTTCCTTTCCAGAAATTTCCGCCTCCTCTCATCCGGGTCTTCGTCCACCACCCTCCTCCGGCGACCTCCGGTCGGCTGCGGTGGCTGTATCGTCTGCGTGGGCTGCATCTGCTGTGCCGCCGGCGAAACCTGGCGAGGAAGAAGAGGTTTGGCAGAGGGTGCTGAGGGGGGATAAGTTACAGAGAGGGATGCTGAAATGGGAAGGGAAATCTCACACGCTCGCCCCGCTCCCCGACGATGTCTGCAACAGGCACAAGTCGAAAGGCTGCGCCAGATGCCACCGAAATTAGCTCCTGGCAAATCCTTGCCGTGGTCAAAGGGGAGATTTTTCTGAAACGATCCTCTCAGTATTAGTAGGGAAAATATTTTCCCCCTTACAGTTACTTATTAAAAACATTCACTTAGGTACTTTCTCTGCCACCACCTATTTCAAACCTAAAATGTCAAGTTTCTCTCAGCAACTGTTTTAATCAAAGTAGAAGACTGGCGTGGCCTTATTTCTCTCTCTCTTTTTTCCCCAATAGCCTCCAAAATTTTAGGGCATTTTTATTTCACAGGCTTCCCCATCTCTCTCTCACACTTTACCACTGTGAGGGTGACAGAGCCCTGGCACAGGCTGCCCAGGGAGGTTGTGGAGTCTCCTTCTCTGGAGACATTCAAAACCCGCCTGGACGCCTTCCTGTGTGACCTGCTCTGGGTGATCCTGCTCTGGCAGGGGGGCTGGACTAGATGATCTTTCGAGGTCCCTTCCAACCCTTGACATTCTGTGAGAGTACTGGTCCTTCTCCTGAGAGTAACTGACCCGAGCCATTACAGACAAGAGCCATTACAGACAAGACGTGTGGTGGGGACAGCCCTATGAAGCCTGTGCTCCGAAGCCTGGGCAGATGAAACACATGCCCACGTCCCTGTCAGGAACCAGCATCAGGCTTAACGTTCAGCTGCCTGGGAACAGTCAGATTTTGAGCCGCTTTGACCCAACCCACGGGTCCCATTGCTTGCACCCCACAGGAGCTGCTGCTCATATTGCTGCTGCCGCTGCTCCAGCACAGTCTGGAACAGTCTGGAAACCTGCATTGTTGACTCAAAAATTAACCCCCTTGTTCTGGCAAAGGCCCAAGCCTCCAAGGTGCTTCCTTTTGACTCCAGGGAGTGGACGTACTCAGTGCTTTGTCAGACCGAGCCCTGAATTTCAATTGCAGCAATTAACATGTGTTTGCCTAACACCTCTGTCTGTCTCAATTAAAATGATACTATCATCTTGCGAAGTTGCTTTTCTGTCTAGAATCTCACCACAAACTGCAAAGAGGAGTTTGTTCCCTCCCCCAGCTGACTTGTGTCAATTAAAGTGGCAATTTTACGTTTAATTATTCTGTCCATCTGATAACACTTTTTGCATAAAGCTGAATTTATTCTCAGCTTTATGTTGCACAGTCAGGGAATCTCTCTTGCAGGAACAGAAAAATGTTTCAAAAACATAACTTTCTAAAAATAAATAAGCCACACCGCGCTTTCTGTCTGATTTTTAACATTTCATCTGGTATTAACTCCGTATGTTTGCTGGCAAAGTCTCCAACCCTCTCTCAACACTAGAGGCTGGAGTCCCAGAGCTACAGTAGCTGCAGTGGTTGCAGCCACCGGCACTGCACAGGACCACCAGCTGCGGCCCCCATCCCCACCAGCATCCCCCTGCTGCCACCAGGAGATGGCTGCTGAGGGCACCAGCTGCTCCCTGTCCGCCGGGGCCGGGCATGCGACCCCTTCAGCAGCAGTATGTCTGAGTGCAGAGGCCTTAGAGATCCCTTGTAATGTCAATATCTCATCAAAAGCTTTCCATTTTCTCCCACGCAACACCCTTCCAGACTTCAGAGATCTGTTATTTATGTTTCTGGACATCAGAAGCTTTCCTTATCCCATTTCTCTGCTTTTTCATTCAGTTTTAAAAATTGTTTCTTAATTCTCTCAGTAGGGTCTGATACACCGACAGAACAAAAGTAACTACACCATTCTTTTTTTTTTTTTTTTTTTTTTCCCCTCCTGATATAGTTATTTTCTCCTGAATAACTAGTGACTCATTTTGTTTTCAGAATGTACCAGTCAGTCTTTGGGCAGTCAGAGCACATTTTCAGAACAAAAAGATCTTCTCTCCATCTCTGGTTAATATTAATTGTAAAGACTGCCATTACATCACTAATAGTGTCACGTGGGATAACTGACTCTTACTAGGTAGCTCTTAACCCTGAAATCTGTTAGCCTATATCTTAGTTACTGTCTAAGCATCATTCTCTAGCAAGATTTCCCTGCCCTGCCTAGGGACATAAGAAAGAAAATAAACATATATTAAAATTGAGGTTAGTATTATTTTTAGAGGTTGCTAATCAGGTATCCATAATGAAGACAAACATAGGACAGCTAAGAGAATGAAACAACACCCAAACCCCTGCTCTGCTTAAGCTATCACTGGCAAGTTTGATATGAAGAAACCTTAATGGGATCAACACAAGAATAACATTATAACTTTTGTAGTAGTTGAGGCAATATAGCTACAACTTGATAAAATATTTCGCTTTCTCAGAAGGATACTTATCAGAAGGTGATTTCTGCTTTTATGCTTGACCCAATACTTGTCTCTGTTCTTTGCAACTTACCACCAAACTAATACCCATTCCCTCATGCTATGAAAGCATAATCCTTTGGGCTCCTGTGTATCAAAACAGTAGCAGAAAAGCATGAAATGAATTCTGATATTACAGAAGGGTGTGGTGTAGAATAACAACAGCCTTGGCATGGGAGCACACGGCTTGCAAGCAGCATGGACCACGCTGTCATTTGGCAGGTGGTTTGGAACAGAAGAATCTGGCTCAGAAGAATAGTGAGGTTAATAATTAGTAAAATGCACCATAAAATTAATGTCTGATGCAGCAATCTGACCCCCAAAGAGGACATTACCATGGGGACTATGGATGAGAATAGAAAGTAAAAACTGCGTAGTTGTTACTCAGCAAACCCTTCTTTTCTCCCCACTGGTGCATCTGTTCAGAAATCATTATTGCCTTCACACCACAGGAGCAGACACACAGCAAGAGCTCTGCTGCCCAGGGAAGCTGCTGACCCCAGGATTCCTCCTCCATCACTCCACTCCCACCTTGGTGGCACTTACACCTATGGACAAGGTGAAGTCCTCCTTGATCCCTGAGGGGGCCTGTTGCCTCAGTGACATGCTGTGCGTGGCAAAGCTCATCTGGCTGCAGAGGCCCAGCTCCAGAGACCATGTGGTGCTGGGACACAGGCTGAATCTGGCAGAGCCTTGTGGCTGCCAGTCAGCCTACCTACCCTGGTGCCCTGATCTCTTCTGGCACTCCTGCAAGGCTTTCAGGATGCCTCGCTAACAAGGAATAAAAAGCACAAGAAGTCTAGGCTGTCCTAGCTGGAATGAGTGCAAGAAAGACATGGACCTGCTCAAGCCAGACCCAAGAAGGGCCACTGGCTCATTGATCTTATCCTTAACAGTGGGAGGTTTGTTTTCTCTGGTAGCTGTTTTCTTCTCACCTGTTAAAAGTGATAATATGGATGTTTTTCAGCAGTCCTCCATACCGTGGTATCTGACTCCCTCACCTGTATTAACATGTTTATCCTCCCAACCCCTCAGCGAGGTGTCAGTCCTATTTTAAAAGCCTCAGAGAGGTTAAGTGACTTCCTCCATCTCACCCACAGAGTCCTCTGTCTGTTAAGCACAACTTCATCCTTACTCTGTCATGGACCAAGGCAGCCATCAGGTTACTTTTTGTCTCTCTGTTACAAGGTAATGTCTTTTTATTGGAGTTTTTAAACAACTCCAAGGAAAATAACTCATTAACAGATGGGAAAATAATTGAATTCACAAAGTAAAAACTGAACTAAACTTAGGAAAGCTCTGGACATCTTCTCACAGGGGAGTCTGCTGCTCTCTTATTTAGACTGTTTCTCTAAAGCTGACAATTCATTTTACATTAGCAAATGCTTTAGGGAAATCCCATGTGCTCGCAGGCTCCGCAATAATAAAGCTAGATGTTAGTAAATAGTTAATGTTGTGGGACACTGGGATGTCAGCCAAATCCTCTCATTTTCTTTAATGTTTTCTAAGAGCTTGTCTGAAAGGTATTTGCAAGCAACACAATACTTCACAGATTGAACTTCTTATGGCTGGCACTCTCCTTTGTTCTCCTTCTAGGCACTGCCGCCTTGTCCTCCCTAAAGTTGCTCCCCAGACCTGACATGTTACAGTCACTGCCCCCAGAGCTTTGTTTTTCTTGTATGATCCTGACGCAGAAGCCTATCATCTTAAGACATTAATAGAACTCCTCTTAAAAATTACTCTGCTTAAGTCCATGCTCACTACTTCATTAGTTCAAAGAACATTCAGTTCAGATACTGAATTATTCAAATTGCTGAAGCCACTATACCTGGTCCAAAAATTAAGGCATCCATCTAATTTAACTCCACTGAGTTCGCATCATCTGAATCAAATTCAGAATTGCTGGGTTATATCTCTCTCCTTGAATTGGCTTCACCATCTTTTTCTCCTGTCACAACATCCACCCGCTGTTATCCACACTCTCAGCTAATGTTGCCTTTCTCTCATACTCTGCAGGTGGGGGCTGCTATCCACTTCACAGGGCCTGGATCCTTCCTCCTTCTCCTCTAAGCCAGCATATTTTACCTTAGAGCTACCTCTACCATCTGCAGTCTTGAACACACCCCCACACACCCACCAGTGCGATTTTACTTCATTGTGCTATGTATTTCATTTTACTTCATTGTGCTATGTATTTCTGCAGGTAGAAGACATACAGCTCTTTAAATTTTGGCCTGAGAAGTTCGGGTTCAAGTGCATAAGCAACACATATAATATGCTAATCTCTGCAATAAACCTCATCCATAAAAGGATATGTGGCAAGTTGCGGAGCTCAGAGCACTGAAAAACCTTGGAACTCCTTATAAAGTAAGATATCACAAATATCTAGCAAATTAAGCAGCAAAACAAGTTGTTGCTTCGTTCCATTTTCTGAGTAAAGCTTGCACTTCCCCACCACTGGTAGCAGATGTTCATGAGTAGCCCGAGGGGCTTGTATCTAACAAGACGTGTGCAAGAAGAAGCAGCACAGGGATCAGGCTTTAACTCCACATAAGAGGAAAACTCAGCGATGCCACATGGCATGAAGGTCTACCTGTGCTTGTCCGCCCGAGTGCAGCGGGGGGTGTGGCGAGGTCTGGTGATGTGCCGGGTGTGCATGAAGGTGCGAGTGAGAGTGGTGGTGGGGATGATTCTGCTGGTGATGAGGCTGAGGATGAGGATGGTGCGCTGGATGCTGGTGCTGATGCGGGTATGAGTGATGAGGTGGCAGTGTCTGGTGCTGATGAGGATGTGAGTGCATGTGGTGGTGCGGTGTCTGGTCCTGCCGCGAGCTCATCATTTCCATCATGTGGCCCATGGTGTTCATATTCCCGTTCGACATGGCGGCAGGATGATGAGTCAGTGCTGCCTTCAGTCTCTGGAACAGAACAAGGCAGAAAATTCGACATTCATACATGATGATCTGAGCAATCACAATAAGGTTTCTGCTGTTGTATAAATGATGCCTCGTCCTGTGTTTTGAGATTTAGTTAGGTTTTGTTCTTGTTCCCTTGATAAAAGGCATCTTGTTTCACTTTGAGAAAGAACATATTCTCATCTAATCTGGTTTTCCATGGTAAACATGTAAAGATATAAACCTCTGAGCCGAAATTTAGCAGTTACACATTTCCTGCTGTGCTCCTGAGGAAAAATAACTGGCTCTCATCCTTCTCTGTTTGGCCAGCTCAGTAGCATTAGCTTCATCAAGCTTGTATTCTTGTAACTTTTGAAAAGGAAAGTCTGATTAAAATAGAAGTGAAACAAAGTTTCCATCTTGTTTTTACTACAGAAATGATTTAAAAGACTCATTGATAAATAGTTTGGATTGACATGTTTTGCAAATTCGGGCTGAAATATATTCTACAGTTACACTAGCACCCAACCTCTTCTTCCATCAGAAAGGTGGGAAAATAACGAGGTGGCCTCCACCTGATCCTCTTCCTTTGCTAGAAAGTTCAACTATCTGCTGTGGTGTTATCACATGCTAATCCCTCTCCTTGTTTTGTACTCCTCATGTTTTGTACCATCACTAGATTGGGCCCTGGAGTCCTGATCAGGGCAAAACTCTCCTTAATATCAATGGGATTTATTCACTCTTACCTGAACACCACTAAAGGGCAAAGGGAAGGGCTGCCACATTTTGGATTGCAGGATAGGGCCCCTGTGTATC
Source organism: Trogon surrucura (assembly GCA_020746105.1). NCBI lineage: Eukaryota > Metazoa > Chordata > Aves > Trogoniformes > Trogonidae > Trogon > Trogon surrucura. The sequence goes on along the minus strand of CM036622.1, from coordinate 11,910,822 downwards.
ACAGAATCATAGAATGGCCTGGGTTGGAAGGGACCTTAGAGATCATTTTAATCCAACCTCCCTGTTGTGGGCAGAGACGCCACCTCTCGACTAGGTCTGGCAACAAGTGAGAACCGAACGGGAATCGAACCCGCAACTTTGGTGTTTCAAGCACCACGCTCAACCCACTGAGCTAAACTAAGGCTATAGCCAAAATGAAGAGAAAAAAGGTTCCCTTTCAGCAAAATTACAGGGTCATCCCAAAGCTGTCAGCTATACTGGCATGCAGAGACCTTGCTGGTGTCATCCTACCCTTGGACTATCGAAATTACTGGCATCCTAGAAGAGTGTCCCACAGGTAGAGCCTGACAGATGTCAGCTAGAAGGGCTCCTTCCAAACCCACAGACACCTCCTTTGTATCCATCTTCCTGCACAAAATAGAATGTTCTTTACAGGCAGCCACCCAAGACCTCTTTTCAGGTTTTGAGAAGTCAACGTAAGCTTGGTTTACTCTCATTAACACAAGTAATTAGTTATCAGAAAATGATAAAAGTAGAAGGAAGGGGTTGCATGGTATCACTTGATGCCAAACTAGCATGATCTAAATAACCCATCAACTAGTTCATCATTCATTAACCAGCCAGAAGATATAATGAATCAGTAAGAGATGACGCCTATAGGACAGCCAGCAAGACACAACAGTGGTATGAGGAAGAGAAGTGTGTCTTTCCCCATAGCAACACCTGTGTGCCACAGACACTGGTCAGAAGATCCTACAAGCCAACGTGGCTAAAATCTGCCAGTGAAGGAGCAGTGACCAGGTTGAGCTGCATTTTGGTTTTGTCTTTAAAGCAAAGAGAGTGACTGCCAGGACACTCAGAACCTATATACTGGATTTTCAAGCTACTTTTTATGAAATAACATCAGTCTGTGCAACTCCATTGCAAGGCCACAGGTGAAGCTCCTATGTTCAAAGCTGCTACCCTGTTGTGTTTGTGCATTTGGGAGTGAGGAAGAAACAAATTGTTAAAGAGGAAGAAAAAAAGAAAAATATTAGAGAAAAAAAAAGGTTGTGGTAGACAAAAAGAAGTAAAGGGGTCAATTCAAAGTGTCATCCTCCGATTTTTGTGTATCATGAGTTTTTGCAGACTTCATGAAAGTCATTCCACTGAGACACTCTACGAGTTCCATTAATCCAAACTTGGTGCCTTATTTCACTATCACTTGGCTGAACAAGACTTTAAAAAACCCCACACATTTGCAAAACACATCAGTGCCTCAGTTTGTGTGAAGGAAAGCTAGACTGATGACTTTTAAGAAGCTTCCTTAGAAAGCCTGTCAAACCATGACCGCACTATGGCACGCGTCACAACCTGCCAATCTGCTCAAAAAGAGATCAAAGCAACTGTGGCAGCAAGGTTAAATACCTCCTCCCTACCTCTAAACTCAGAACAGAGCTCAATCTAGTGTCAGTACCAGTAACCCACCCTGGGTAAAAAAGAAAGGATTTGAGCAGCTGTTATCCTTAACATTTCCAAATTCAAGTGCTACCCTGGTTACTGCAAGCAGCTCTTCACAATGCTCAAAATAACTGGTGTTACCCAGGAGTGTATTAGAAAAAATATGGAAAACAATACATGAATAAATCCAGTCATCCTGTACATCATTCTTCTTCAAAACATGCTAAGACCTTTTTCATCGGGCTGAGCCACTACGCAGATCCAAGCCAAAGCACCAACAAAAGCTGTCGTAACTTTGTTTTCTGAATTAAAATGCAAAAGAACCAAGCTCTCACTAGCCAGCAGTTTTACGTGATGAATAACCAATAAAATCTAGCAATGCTACATTTGTCAAAGACCTCTGAAACTGAACTACAGCATGTTTTATTCTAGACTGCAGGCTTTCAAAGCCAAAAAAAAAAAAGAGGGAAAAACTTAATCTGCAAATAAACATCTTTTTTTCAGCTGTAAAAACTGCGGCTTATTAGTGTGGCACAACTTCAAGGAGAATAAATTATTTTGTTTTCTTTCCGTAGCCCCTTCTACCACATCCATTTATTTGAGATAGCAAATCAAGAGAGACAGCGAGAGGTCTGACATGCAGCTGGTTTCAGTCAATAGGGGTCACTTCCATTTGGGCTGTGTATTTTACAAGCTCCTTGTTCACTGTTCCCAATGGGAGGGTGGGCCAGCTGCCCTGGATCTGAGTCCTGGTACGAAACCAGTTCGCTACCTCATCCCGTCCCAGCAGAGCAACACCCGTCACCCAGTAACTCCCTGTCACTTCGTGCTTAGGTCAGCTCTGCAGCAGGGAGAGCCCTGCCTGCACACCCACCTGCAGCAACGCTCATCTTCCATCAACCAGTTGCTGCTGCCCATCAGAAACATTTGGGGAACGATAAACACCCTTTTTTCCCCTGTTTTTTAGTTCGGCGAGATCAGTTGTTTTGGATAGTTTCGAGCACAGGGAGGGAAAATCACCAGAACTTGGTGAACTCTTTGCATTGAGTATGTGTGGAGCCGCAAGAGCAGGCTGCATTTTTGTTATTGTTCTTTTCATGTGTACTGATTGCAAACAGCTGCTTTAGTTCAGTGTCAACTAAAATGCGATGGCATCAAAACTGAGCTTACTGGACTGCAATATTAGCAAATCCCCTCTAGAGTGAAACAAGAACCCAGGACCTGCGTCCATTCAGTTTTTCAGGAACTGCAAGACTGACTCCACCGGAGCTTGCAGGTACCTGGCAGTTCACAAACTGGGGCTGAAACAGAGGATTCATTACTCAGAGCTGCTCACACCAAGCCCCCAAATTTCTGCTAACCTCAGTGGCAGTGTGTTTTAGTGCACTATCTCTCTTCTCACCCTTTTACAGTGCATTTTTCAAAATTGTCCCCACCAACCTCAAGCCAAGAGGAAAGGGAAGTGCTCCTCTTACCTGGCTTTTGGCCCTTACTGATTATTTTTATTATTTCATCAAAGTAACACGGTGATGAACATTAGCTACAGCTGATTTCCTCTCAGTCATGGCATTTCCATTAATGGCTGTCAGTGACACAGACAACATGAGAAATCTTTCGCTGAGAACAGCCTACTTTGCCTCTGATCAAGTGAATAAAGAAAATTCCCTTTTGATCCTACAGGAAGCCAGAGGCACATAAGCTCCCATCTTTGATGCTTAGTAGGAAATAGAAACAGTGGATATTAGTGCTCCACAGGTAGGAGTGTTGTGTTCCCCCTACTATTGCTCATGGCAATGCCCCTAACTGGCACATTTACTCTAAAGCCACCCCAGTAGATGCCATATAAAGTTAACACCTCAAAGAAGTTATCATTGTACTTGAAATATTGTGGGTTTGGTTTTTTTTTTGTAAACAGATAGTTTTCACTGAGTTGCTTGATGTTTCCTTTCATCAACATAGGTCATAATTTATTAACTGAACATCTCCGGGCAAACCCTAAGTCTGCCAAAAAGGGGCTACAATCATTTGAGATAATGAATGAAAAATACTATCAGCTTCCCCAACATTTCTGCAGTTCAGGATCTTGCTGCTTTCTAATTTTTCTCTATCATAACATGTATTTCAAAGTCGCCTTAATTTTTGCCCCACCTTTCTTTCTCTGAAATTGCTAGTGAAAAACAGACATTTTTTTTCAATTTGTTAGAAAAAACCAAAAAAACCTAAATTTTTGTGTTTTTTCCCACAACTAAAAACTCAAATAATTTGGGAGTTTTCATATGTATATGAATATTTATATTTATAGCACATTAAATTTATAGTACAACAGGTGATAAATATTATAGTGTCATAATCTGTATATGACAGTAAATGACAACTTTCTTACATTTATTTCTCAGTGGAGAAATGTCAAAAATCTCTGGTTTTACAAATGTTATTACTTGAGTGTTCTGTGCTTGCATCAAACAATAAGCTATTATATCATCCAGCTGAATTTTAGGTTGAGACAGGCATGGAGTGCTGATTTTGAATAGGGTTGAATTGTTGTGAGAAAGTATGCGTTGCTGCGCTCAGAAAAAAAACTCTCTTCCCTTTCTGGTTTGCATGTCCCAATCCCGCTAAACTAGAGAAGAGACAAGACCAGCTGTCCTATCAGCTTAATGTCTGGTATATTCTTACCGGGAGATTATATCAGAGCCCTGTAGGCAGATGGAATATGATCTCAAAGATATTTTCTTGCGCTGGTGACTGTGATTCTAGTGCTTATTATACAGGGGTGTAATAAGTTCCCTACAGGGGACAGAAGAGACTAGAGAGGGGTGGGAAATTTGAAAAAAGTACAGACATCAAGCGTCCCCACACATCTGCAAGTAGGTAGCTCAGGGTAAAAATCTTGATTAGCCAGACCTCATGGCAAGCATACCATTGACTTCAGCAGCACTAATACTGTTTTCTCATCTGCGATGATCAAGTTTTCTCTTTCACTCACGCTCTTCTAAGCATTGTACCAAGATGAGTGCATGGAGTTAAGGCGGTGGCAGCTAAAGCTGCAAACAGAACTTCACCCAGCGTACCTCAGAGCACCACACTGAATTTTATCCTTTCCTCCAACTATGACTGCGATGAGAGAACTTAAGCATAGATGTCACTCGGGTCTTTCATAGTTGGCTGCTTATGAGTGTTTCACAGTGCAAACAGCAAAAACCACTCTTTGCAAATGTTCCACTCACATTCGTAAAAGCAAATTGGAAGCGATTCATCTCCACCCAAGAAGCAAACTACAGATGCTTGAGCACATTTCAGAGTCTGGTGATTATAAAGTCTCTGATGCCACATTAAATGCTTGCTCTTACATTTCTTGTGCAGTAAAATACAGCCCTGCACATTCACTGAAGGAGGAGCGAGAGGTGTGAGAAGGGAGTGAGAGGTGTGAAAAGGTCATGAAATTCAGAACTGAAGGGACACATTGCACCAATTTAAAGGGAAAAAGGGGATGCATTTAATTCACAGCTCACCAGTAAACAGCACCAAACTGCTAATCTTCTAATTATGCTCAGGCTGTTTGGCAAATCTGAATTATACTTTTCCCTTCCTTTGTGCTTCCTTCCCTACTTAGTTGGGTTTTGTAACACCACGAACAATGGATCGTCATCCAGCCCTCGGTGCAGCTTAGCCTCTAATAAAAACAACAAATTTGCTCCCTTGTCCTTCCAAACGCAACTGAATTAAACTTCAGCAGAAAGCCACGAGAATCAACTGCAAACAACCAAAGCGGCAATAAAACTAATAGACACCATGCTGCTCAAGGACGGGTCAGCTGCGAGAACTGCTTCAGTGTCCCTGAACTCAGGGCACAGAGGAGCTCCAAAACTGTTCTGTGATTCTGTGAGTCAGTGACATCAGTCCCGGTGACACCTTTCTGGACCACTGCCAGTTTAAAGTACCTCAAAGCAGGTTGCAGGCAGGGCGGCCCAAGGGCGTTCTGCCAGAACTGTCACCGCCAGGGGTCTAGGGACAGCAGAAAACAAAAGTGAGTCTACATCTCATCTCCACCCAGCAAGCTCCTCCTGTTCATCCTGAAGCACCTTGCAAAGGAGATAAGCATCATTATCCTTCCGCAATGAATCACCTTTTTAAGGATTAGAAAAATACTAAATTCGCCATTCTTATTCTACGCGCATTTTTAATGAACAAGTAAATTATAATCAAGACAGAAAATGCACTGAAAGTACAGTTTGTGCTTCTTGTGATATACTAATTCTTGCATGAATCATTTCTCAGTGCAGTGTTAAACAACTGGATTTGATTTGCACAGGAGTCAGGAAATGTAAAGTTCAAAAAATCAAACCCCTAATTCCCACCAAGTCTAAGTCAATCCCTGCATGTGTATCCATGACAAGGGATATTTAGTTATGTAATCCCACAACAGACAGCAAAGTGATGTATTACTGGCAAATGGTGTCATATAATTTCAACGTACAATACCAATGAAAGGATCCAAAAAATACAACCAACTTCTGCCTGATTTCCCCTCTGTGTGCCAGAGTCAAAACACAAAGCTGCTACTTAGCGGCTACCTACCCCTGGAGAGGCAAGTTTATGACAGCAAAATGCGTGAAGCTTGGAGGATTAATTGCCTGTGCTGGCTATCAGTAGGCAGGCACGTACCTAACTGCCATCCTAATTCTCTGCACGGACAGCCTTTTGCCTAGTTAGTCAGCCAGATTCATCTATGGGATATTGCCACGCATGATAGGTTGCCACCCATGGAAGACACAGAAAAAAAGAGGCGGCAATAAAATCACTGTGTTAATAGCATTATGCAGGGAAGCGGGAAAACTTGAGCTGGAGGGGACCCGAGTCTGTACTGCCCATCTTCCAGATCTTTTCTCTAATGCCCATATTACAGCTCATTCCCAAGCCAAGAGACCACGGGCACTTTTTTCACATCGGAAAGAAAACATTTTTGGCAAAGCCTTCTGCAAAGGGGCTGGAGCTCAAGTCTTCCTCACTCCTGGAAGCAAACACTGTAACCAGGTTTCTAAAATCATGCTCCCATCTTCTAGTACAATGCAAGTGGGAAGTGCTTGTACAGTGCTTGCATTGCAATATATATATATATATCTTGCCTGAGCACACAGTGAACATTTATTAATGAATTAAATAAGAAAAGCGGGAATTTATTTCAGAGGAATTTCCTATACAAGCCAGATACAGAGCAAATCCTCTAATCGGAGCACTCTAACACTGGAAGGAACACTGTGGGTTTGGGTATTTTAATCTCCACTTAGAGATCAAATGGGATTAGCACTGCAAAAATCTCTCTCTGTGGAATACTGCTCTGAAGCCTCAAGACACCTTAAGGAGTGACTTCAATTCCTGGCCGAGGATGTAAGTTGCTTGCTTTCCTTTTCCCTCTCATGAGCACAATATACACACCAAGGACATGAGAAAGGCAGGTTCAAAGTCTCTCTCTGTCAGGAGATTTTTGACCTTTCATCACCCACCTCTCACTACAGTTCATTATCATTAAGTCATTCATATTCCAAGAAAAATGCCATCCAAGTATATAAAACTTGGGTGTTGGTGGGTTGGTTTTTTTTTTTCCTTCACTGGTGTGATCTTTGAATACTCGTTTTTCCTGGATTAGACCCAGCACATTTAAAGGGCTACTAGCAAGCCAGAAATGGGATACATGTGCACTTAAAAGTGCTTTGATTTCATCCCAGACGTGCAGTGCTCAAGGGCGTACACACACGCATGCACACACACGCACACACTGACTGCGTAGAGGGTAGGATCTGATCTGTAGATTTTGTTTCAAGATTATACCAGCCAGACTCTGAAACATAAAACGGAAACCCTGGCCACTTACAGCCATTAGGCATCCCAAGGCCCTTTGTGAAAAGAGTATTGATGTTCATTAGCCTATTGGCCCAACTGGAGAATTCAATGCAGGTAATTAGATGTTGTCTCATTGCCACCTAGTTTCAGGTGAAGTTACTTTTCTGCTTCATTTCTGAAGTTAAGTGATTCCTGAAACACTTTTAAAGCATTAATGGATTTTGGTTTTTTTCTGAAGAAGTTACTAGAAATCAAAGTACAGTACAGAGACATGTAAAATGAGAATGTCACTATAGATTTTTTAAAAGTTGAATTGCAGCATTCGACCAAAAAAAAAAAGAAAAATAACATTTTCAGCAGTCAACTTTCAATTACCTGCTTCTGAAAACCTAGTGATTACTGACTTTTTGAATATGTGTACATAGACACAAACAGTACAGAGTGTGAACAGGTTCACTTTGTGTCAATTTTCCCTGTTATAAAATAAATATAATCTATGCTCAGAGTTACCTGTGTGGATATAATGAATATTCAGTAGTCAACATATTAGTGTTGATATATACTGTCCTTTTACACTCTCATGCAAGGTTTCTTATGTCCTCCCACCTTTGCCCATATTCTGCCCCTGACTTCATCCTTCAGGCTGCCGCCCTCCATTGTGCCCCCTTTGTTCTTCACCTGCAATGCCACCCCCTTTTGTACATACATAGCTCAAGTTGCTGCCTTGTTTTTCACCACCTCACATGTACCAGCTGCATTTAAACAGCAGTATCTTGGGTCAGACGTATTGAATTTCAAAGCCACTTGAGGCACCACAAATGGCAACATCTCAACCCTCTACCAGCCAGCTACTCTACCAGTGCCACGAGGTTTTTTTTTAATACACTTCAGGATGTACAGTGTGAAACAAGAGATGAAAAGAATCAATCCCCCAACTATTTTTTTTTTTAAATTAGAATTAGTCATTTACACTAACAGGCTTTACTTTGTGTTTGAAGGGGCTAGGAATGCATCCCCGCACACTTCCATGGCTCAGCTGACAAGCAATGACTTAGTAAAATGTGAAATATCACCTGCTCACTCTCTTGCACACAGTATGCTTACTCTCTGGCAATACTGCTTTTCAGAGCAACGTGTCAGAGCAAAGCAAAAAAACAACCGTCCCCAGGGAAAGGAAGGATGCTGCCTGCTTGGTAAGCCATTGACTCATCCTGCCATTTCTGGACAGCTGGATTTGGCTTTCCTATGGCACGTACCACAGGATACAGAACAAATTTGCACAGGTCAGGAGCCTGGCCAGACCTGCAGTCACGGTGGCTGTCACACGAGCAGGATTTCCTTTCCAGCACCAAGTGACAGGTACAGAGTATCCTGCCTCACTTGATTGTGGGCTCTTCCCTGTCCCTCCTGCCCACAGGAAAGAGGGCAGAAATAACCACTTAAGAGTAAATTCCTGGCTGAGGTGCCTGTCCCCAGGACAGGCAGGCAGAGGGTCCCCACAGCACCTCGAGAGAGGCAGAATGGGTCCTGTCAGTGAGCATCCCCCACGTGGTCAGGGTGATGCTGGACTCAGACACCTTCCCAAAGGAACAGGCAGTTCCTGCACACCGGTTATCCATCCGTGCTCACCATCCTTCACAGCATGAACGAGTCTTCGGAAAAGCACCTCAGGGGTCTGTCTGCTCCTGCTTTGCCTTCCCTTCCTTTTTTTTTTTAAATATTTCTTGTGTACTTCTACTGAGTATGGGAGAAAAGCATAAATACTGCCTTGTTTTGGTACTTAACACATCTTCCTGTCTCCTCTCCCAGCCTTGCCGACAGCATTATCCATCTTCCTGACACCACCATTGTCTGATTCATTTGACATATGCACCAGAAAAAAAATGTCATGTTCTGAACAAGATCGTAATGCTGTGATCTCATTCCCACCTCAGACTCCTCAGCGACTCCACAGCACCTCCCATTTCTTGCTGCTTTAGAGAGAGAGGGACAGAGAAGCTTTTCCAGCTTGCTCCCTGGGAAGCTCATAGAGGACATGCAGTGAGGGAAACCAAACCAGCAAAAGCACACAGGCACTCAGACAAGCATGTTGGAAATCAAGCTAATGCCAATAGAAACTTCAGCCATTCACCTCCTACCTCGAGTGTGAATCAGCAAAATCTTTCTCGTCTCCTCTTACTTAGGGCTGTTGAGGGATATTTGTTATTTCTAACAGGGAACAGTACTTTGAGAGGTGATAGCAGGGACATTCTGACTGTATAATGGAAATCACTGAGCCCTTCTGTTCCATCATTTTCCTCTCTTTTGAAATAAAAAAGCTTCAAGCATTACCCACCTCTGGGATATTCAGGACTAAGAGTTATGCTGAAGTTCCCCATTTTGGCTGGCATGCCAGCAAGTCACTGTAAGGGTTCCTTATGGCTTGTCTCATAGTATCATAGAATAGTCTGGGCTGGAAGGAACCTTTAAAGGTCATCTAGTCTAACCCCCCTGCAATGCGTAGGGACATCTTCAACCAGATCATGTTGCTCAGAGCCCCATCAAGCCTCACCTTGAATCCTCACCAGGGATGGGGCATCTACCACATCTCTGAGCAACATGGTCCAGTGTTTCACCACTCTCATTGTCAAAATCTTTCGTCTCTTTATCTAGGCTAAATCTACCCTCTTTTAAAACCATTACCTCTTGCCCTCTCGCAACAGACCCTGACAAAAGATAAAAAGTTTGTACCCGTCTTTCTTATAAGTCACTTTTAAAAACTGAAAGGCCATTAGAAGGTCTCCCTAGAGCTTTCTTCATTGATGAAGATATTACACAGTGCCTCCTCCCATTTGGTCATAGCCCTCATTCTCCCACATCTGTGGCTTCTGTCTCGTCCACAGGAGTTCAGAATTTAGGCGCAATTGAGAGATCCTTGAGCGCTCGGACCTGAGGTGTGGGCAGCCACACTCCAAACATGTCCTGTGCTCCTGCAGCCTCTGTGCCTCTTTCCCAGTAAGCTGCAGGAACATCAGCATCCCACCAATCCTACAGCCTTAACAACCTATTAACAGCAAATGAGTGACTCTCTCACAGCTAGTTCTGTTTGGAGATCTGCCAAAGGAGAAAAGACAAGGGGTGAGGAGAGTGGAGGCAAACCAAATCGGGAGCTTGAGTGGGTTGGGGAAGGGGGGAGAAGAGCTGGAGAGTAAAGGTTGAGGCAGCTAATTTTTTCATTTTTTCCCTGCAGTTAAAGCATTGACAGACAATTTATCACACATTTTGATGGTCCTCCAGCTGGCAGGGAAAAGAGCTATCTGTTTATTAATTCAATTAGCCTGCTTATTTATCAGCTGAAGGCGAGAAGGTGCAGTCACAGGTCAAACTGTGCCAGTCTCAGACCCCCGACTGTCAGGCTGAGAGGACAACTGGGAGTGGGAATATCCTGCCCCGGCTGCTCCGGCCAGGGCACTCATCACCACATTATCTCAGGCCTTCTGAGGTAAGAAAAGGAAAAAAAAATATCCACAAAATTTAACAGCATACATTAGGCACTCCAGTGAATGTGCAAGGCAGCCTTGTAGCAGGAGCTGCACGGCTTTGCTGCCACCAGTTCAGTGCCCTAAAAGTATTTGTTATGTCTGACATTCGCCCAGAACTTTTAGTTCATTAAAATGGGTGAATACACTTTGAATTTCTAGTTCAATGGGGATGGTGTTCAAACCAACGTATCAATACAGCACTGAGCTTCTGGAGGAGGTAGGAGAGGGCAAGAAGGGTGTTGCCCAGGTTCCCACCAGTATCTGTCATCTTTGAAAAGGGAGAAAGAAAACAGGGGGGGAAAAGGCTGGCCTTGGAATGGCAGAGAAATGCCCTAAACTAGGAAAGCATTTCAGAGAGCTGGAAGAGTGGCGAGGTCCACTTCTTTGCTCTGCCTATCCAGGACTATTAGTTTTCCTTCCCATTTGTTAAAAAGTCTACAGCTTCTGACTGTGGAAGCTTCAAATTCAGAAGATGTTGCACAAAATGCTGCTTGGGGCTATCTGAGATGAGACGTTTCTGAAAACATAAAATGTGTGGAAATTCCATGATGTCGGAGCGCCATTCCCCTATGGTCAAAAAACCCCCCTTAGCACTAGAACCTGTAGGTCATAATTTCCATGCAATTTCAATGCTGTCATAAACAGTATTTGTTTTCCTCTTGCTGCTTCTATAAACTGTTTAGCTTCCTCTTCTAACAACCATAAACAGAATTACAATATAGATGTACTGACTTCCAGGTTAGCCCTCAAAAGACACTGTGTGGTTTTCTGTTCATACAGGTAAGTCCTGCAACGCTTTGACTTAAAAATAAGACTGCTGACAAGGACAGAGGGTTCTCCTCGGGATATAGCTAGGATGCACATGCTCTCAAATGCTGCTATCGTAACTCTTCTCGTTTTGTTCCTCAGTCACTGGATGCTCAAAGAAAAATTGCTATTTTTTATTTTTTGAAGTTTCTTTCGAGGCATTCTTTCACTTTCTGAAATCTTGCAGAATATTTCAAGGCAGGACACCATATGAAATTAGGATGGCAGCAAATATTCCCATTGCAGATCAGCTCACAGGAGACTTTAACAAAAGGTTTGCCAGAAATGCATCCCCTCCGCCCTTTGGCTCCACGGTCAAGTTCGCCTTTCAGCCTCTCCTGGCTGCTGATTAGTTTAATATTCTGAACCAAGATCCTGCTTGACAGATGATTCCACTACCACTGATAGTTTAGGCCACATATCAACATTTTATAAATTCTTAATTTTCTCACTGCAGCCATATTGAACAGTTTTGTGCAAATGAGGCTTATAATTACCCAGATAAATCAGTCCAATGCAGTATTTCTTAGGATCTTTCTCAATTTTCTCCCTGGAGGATAGGATCCCATCTGCTTCACTACATTCAGGCTAATTGAAGGGCACTGACTTTTCCAAATGGATTCATTAATTACTCCAGCCGGATTCTCGGTGGGGTTCTTCGTTCAATGGGTGACACTTGGGCTGTACTATACCATCCACCCATGTTTAGCCATGTTGCTCTGATTCTCAGCTATGAGCTAAAACATTTGCAGATGCATTGGCAGGAATGGTTCTGGCCTTAACTGTACAGTGTTACAAAACAAATGTAATTCCGCTTCTTTTTTGCTTCTAATTTAATATGCATTCAGAATCTATCAATATTGTAGCCATGACAGTTTCAGTATGTTTTACTCCTTGCCATCATAAATACAAGCAACTGCCCTAAAGAATATGCCATGGGTTTACAGGCATTGTGTTGCCAACAGCAGAAAAAGAAGAGAAACAAGCATTTACTGTCACGTTGCAAAAAATTTGGCATGTGCAGCAGCATAATGTGAAATTAAACTATTAAATGCAAAGCCATCCTGTATAATTCTGAGTTCACATCGATCTTATTTGGTACAGCAGCAACCTCATTTTCAATAAACTCACATGTAATCATACTGCTCACTCAAACATCAAAGAAAAATAAAGACCCAGCTAGCAAAGACCTAACTTTGGTGGGGAAGGTGGTGGTGGTACTCTTCAGATAGGAGCACGCAAAAGGGAACCTGCCAGCAGTTGCAGAGTCTGGCTCTGTCAGAAGGTTTATCAGTTTTCCCCAACAGCAGGCACGATTTCATGTTACTTAAAATATTTTATAGTCTTGAGTGCTTAGTTGGTTAATTCAGATCTATGAGGCAAGTGACCTGGGAACTGGTGACAAAATCTACTGAGTGAACAACAACATGCTTTCCAAGAATCTCAAAGCATTTTGTAAATGCCAGACCCAGCTGTGGAAGTTGCCCAGGCTCCTTGCACGGGTCTGTGCTGCTGCACCTCATGCTGCTTTAGAGATGAACCCAATGTCACGAAATGTGGTGAGAGACCTAGTTTACAGATCCATGAACTAAAACTCTGAGGTTGCTGCAATATCATCAAAACCCTTAGTGGCAGAGTCAGAAACACTTCCAAGAGCTGACTTGCTTACAAACAAGGACCAGTCCTGCTCCCCTTAACTCTCTCCTGCCAGTGATATTGTGAGTCCTCAGGACGAAACGCCTTCTCGTGCCTTATTAGAGGCAGTAACTCTACTTACATCTCTGAAGAGACAATAGAAAAAGTATATATACACACACATACATATATATATTAGCTTTAACTATGAGGTTGCTTTGGGCAATTAATGCATGCAGACAAAACTCTAACAATACAACTCATCTAACAAATCCGTGAATGTATACTTCCATTAATATAACCTGCCACAGACCTGAACAAGTCACTCAGTAGATTATGTACATAGGGCCATGGGGCTGTACGTAGGGGTGTACTTTGCTTTACCATTCAAGAAAGAATTTCTCTCCTCTGCTGTCCTTTCCTTCTTAGCTTAGCAGTTGTGCTTCTCCAAAGCTCTGACAAAAATGTACTTGATAAGGAGCTACTTTTTTTTGGACAGAAAAGATGTCTCACAACTCTTCCCTCTGATTGCCATCTTATCTCTTCTCAGTGAGGTACCCCTACTCCCTCAGCACCTAATAAATTCACTCCTTCATGAACCCGTACAGCAAGCGATGCGCCTTCAAAGAGAAAGTCTGAAGCAACTCTGTCACCACTTGGCAGGACAGAGTTGTTATGAATTTGAGTGGTTGGCTATTTGGATTTTTTTTCTCCTCATTTTGTTTGTGTCTCATCTCTCCCTGGTTTATAAATCAGCAGTCAAAAAGCAGTTCATAAATTATGTAACGAAAAGTGAAGCTAAGCAAAGACCCCCCATCTTCTCCTGCTTGTTTTTTTTTCTCTACAGCCAGTGCCAGCAGACAAAGTGGGGCAGGCAGAAGGGCAGACAGGCAGGAGGGCAGGCAGACAGGAGGACAGGAAGGAGGACAGGCAGACAGGAGGGCAGGCAGGCAGCCCTCTCCCCTGCCCTGCCCTGCCCTCCCGGCGGGCTGGTGGCTGGCCTGGCGGCTGCAGGGGAGTTCCACTGATATGTGTCAGCTGAGAACCTGGACCCATCCATCCGAGCCCATGCCAGCGCTGCCGGTTAGCAACGCATCTGGTTGTGTTAAGAGTTCTCAGAAGCCAGCCAGAGACATTTTTGTTTAGGTTAATACGTTTTATCACCTTTATGACAGAGAAAATCTATAGCTCGAGTGCTCCAGTTCTTAAAGGGGGTGTCCAGGACCTATGAATCACGAGGAACGTTTTGCAGCGAGAAGGACATTCTGTGTGTTTTGCAATGTAAGAAATCAGTCTAGACATTACCAACTTCAAAAAAAAAATGTTGAAAGCAGCTCACTAAAACTTTTCTGATTTTTTTTTTTTAAATTCAAAATCAGCTCCACATGCTCAAAGGAACTTGATCATGAGCCAAAGACACTAAGCCAGTCTCGGCCCTAACTGTGGCAGTGCTACACCTTCTTTTTTCTGGAGCTCAGGAATATGACATACTATATACACCAGTGAGTTAATTTTCTGTGCAGCTGATAGAAGTGATCGATCGGGCTCACTCCTGAGAACTGCCTCACGTTCTTCCTCTCCCCTCCTCCCTCCCTGCGCTAGAAATGGCTCAGACCACAGCATCCATCAAGTCACATAACGCAATTTTAGCAAAGAGCTCAGGAAGGCAAGTGGGGCTTCGTGTTCACTCGGCATTTAAGCATTACCGCCAGTTTTGCCCTGCGTGGCTCTGAATCAGACTGTAATATTATTTCCCATCTCAAGCCCATTTATTTTGCACTTGCTTGATGAACTGCGTTACCAATTTATTTCACGTTACATTTGAAGTTGGAGGGGAAAATGTAATGGGATTCAGTGGCAGCTAAAACTGCCTGCAAGTTGTATAAAATTTTCCCTAATTCCTTCCCATCAATTTTATTGGCATCTTTTTCCCATTATAGTAGCATTCTAAAATATTTTAGTAGGATTCAGAGACGACCTCACTCATTTAACATCTTTATTATTTTTAAGGAGGTCCCAATATAATTTCACCAGTCTTCAAAGTCCATACTACCAAAAAGGCTACTTTTCCATTACCTTCTACTATCTGAAAACCATGGAGCCACAGATAAATGTGTCTTTTTGACCTTAAAATCACTATATTTTGAATAAGAAGTACTGTTACGAAGAGCAATATGCATCTGACAGGATTTGCCCTTAAAAGGAATGGTGATTTATTTTAAAAGTGCTTTAGAAACTGGTACATGTTTAAAGTAGGCATATACTAGTTTAAACTAGAATTAGACAAATCTCAGTAGCTGTTTCCAGAGGGTATTATTATTAGCCATGTTGATTTAAAACCGAAATTCATCTTTGTCCATATACTAGACATATTGTGATTTATTTTGATTTGGTCTTTTCTTCCTTTTGATTCTGGAGGTTCAAGTTACCAGAAAATAAGTAAGAATGGACTTTGAAGTAACAAAATCTTCACCTATGATGTCAAACTACGCAGCTAATGTCATAGCCTATCTGCAGTGTAGCATCTGACATGAATCCTGCTTTCTTCAAAATTTGTTTCTCTCACACTGTGGCAAAATAGGATAAATTAAATATACCACAGCAGATACACTGGAAGAATTCACTTCACGTATGCAGTTGTTGCCCTGGGACAGCTGAGTAAACAGCTTGCAAAAGTCTGTTTGAAGACTGCCAGCTAGTTACACCCATAATTTCATCTCTATTAACAAAAACAACTCAAACTGTCGCAATGCCCCGAGTTGATTACTGAGCACCTAAATTATAGAGTGTTGCTTGAGTAACCCTCTGCAGCAGCAGGGGCTGTGTTTTTATACCTGTTCAATACTTCCCACCTTGCCGATTAGTAGAATATCCATCAAACCCAGCAAATGCATGGGAAAAGATACAGAGAGGTTTTGGCAATATTATCCCATGACTGACAGAAAAAATAGTTGTGTAATACTGTTCAACTCAGTGAGTCAGAATAACGAGTCTTATAAATATGTCCTGAGCTGGATATAGAGCAATCTGGGGAATGAGAGAGTGATCTGGGGGGAAAAAAATCCACAGTAACTGTTTTTGCAAATAATGCAATCGTGGCGTTTAAATAGCCGGTGTTTCTGGTGCAGCGCTCAACACCAGGTCGTCAACACAGATACCTGCACAGGCTTAATAAACTTCAAAGTGATGTGCTGACAAAAACCAGAAGACTGCTTGGGCTGGGACACCAGAACTGGAATGGAAAAAACCAGCTTGCTGGTGACCCTCTTACTGGAAATTTGGGAGTCGCTCACTGAGACTATTTGAGTGAGTTATTCAACACTAAAACGAGGGTGAAAATATGGCCAGAAATCAGTATGAGCAGCTCTGCTTGGTAAGTGTAATGCTCAAAGCATAGATAGATCTGACCAGAGCCTTCACCAGTAAAGAAGGCAACTCCGTTACACACATCAGTCTGCCAATGGAAATAACCCGGAGTGGGAGGGTAAATAAAACAGAAATACCTAGGAATTATTAAAGAGTGGCTTGAATTATTTTCCAAATTAAAGTGATGGCTTTGTAGGCTTTTTATACTTCAGTTTAATTTCTATTCTTCCTTTTAAGCTTCATTAACCAAAGCAAGCAAAAAAAGCTTGTACGATGACTCCATGGATTCACATCATACTTCAAGCTGAGGTTTGTTGATTCTGCTTGATGAAAAAAGGCTTCACTAGTGTAACATCACACTAAATTATAGAAGCAGAAATTTAGACCAAAGGAACCCAAATTTTTGTTTGTAGAAGTAACGTGATGGTTATCGTGCAGCAAACATACGTGCACTGCAATACACTTAGGCATGGTATTGCATTTAACCACATGGTGCTCTACAATACATTGACATTTGCCACTGTCCTTTGCTACATATGTCCTTCGTAACACCTAAAAAATTGGGGAACTGTAAGTATCTTGTGAGCCATATATTGGGAATTCCCTATTTCAGCGCTGGTTAACACAGCTGCAGCATAAGCAATCTATGCTTCAGCAAAATCTGAATGACCAACACTCTCAATATTTATAGCAATTTCCAGTTCCTTTGATGAACTACTATTATAAAAATACATATTTTTAATTGTACTGAGTTTGATGAAGTTTTTAACTGCAAGAGGTCTGGCAAGACGAATGAAGACTTCAGACAAAGATTTAAAAATTATGCATTCAAAGAAACATGCTCCCTCCTGTTCAAATTTGTCTTTCCACATTGTCTTAACATATTAAGAAATCTTAACACATTAAACAGAAATTGTGCAATAATTTTAGAGATTAATGACAAGAGTGGGAGAAGACAATGACTTTTCTTTGAGAAATTATCTGGAGGCACTTTGCCTCCAGTCTCCAATTAAAGAGAAACCACAGAACACCTTTTATCTTCCCCTATTTCAACTTCTTCCTCAAAATACTGTGTTAAAGCAGCATCCTGGACCAAAAAAACAGGAATGAACTAGATAACGTGAGCAATCTGGGTAATAGGCTTTACGTAGTCCACAGAATTTGAGCATGATTGTGCTTATTTCACAAAAGCACTGTATGTGTAGATTACACTCAGAATTGTATAGACTATATGCAAGAGGTGCGGCAAACTGAACAGAATTACGTTCGTCTCTGTGGGCGCCATTCCCACCAAAACCATTTTTTTGGGCTACATTGTGGTTCTCCAATACAGATGTCCCATGCAAGCCCAAGCCCAGCCCAACATGCCAGCAAGCATCCCAGCAATTCAACTGTTCATACTAATAGTGTCACACAGAGTTTACACACATTTTGCAGGTCACCTTGCACATGGTTCTGATGTGGTTTTGCATTAGCATTGGAAGGAGGGTGAGATACGATATTAGATTGCAGCTGGTGGTTGCGGCATTTAGGACAGTGAAGGAGAACGGGTGATTTGTGCTCTCAGTGATTGCTCACAGAGATTACGGAGGTGAATTGCTGCCTCTGTGTCTGACAGTAGCTGAACTAAGTCTCTCCATCTTTCCCTTCATGATTTTATTGACTAGGCTCAAGATGGTACGTTGTACCCACTCTGACCTGTCCTGCACAGCCCCGTTCAGCCCCTTGCAGATCCCCAGGCAGGGCTCCTGCCATCCCAGCATCCTCCTCTGCAGATGTTGCAAAGCGGTTCAAGGTCACTAGGTGGACAGCGGGCTACAAGCAAACTGTGTTATTGCTACCATGGCAGTTCAAGTGGAAATATCTGCGAGGTTCTTCACAAGCCCAAAATTTCCATAAGCCTCCCTTCCAAGTGAGTATAGAGTATACGGATGGAGTATGAAAACAACGGGGGCGCTTGGTAACGTTTATAGTTGTTGTGAAGGCAGCAGCTGAGTGAGAGCTCAAAGAGTTGGCACAGGACCTCCTCCTCCTCCTCCAGCCTAGCAAGGAAAAGACATTACAGAAATGGGGGGGAAAAGGCGAGGATCTACCACCGCGGAGGAGCTCAGTGCTTGAAAAGCTATGAACATGCCGCCCATCAAGCGTGGGACTCTGCTGTTGGACACAGTGACTGCAGAAAGTAAAATAAATTAACCAAAGTTACAAAATAAGGAAAATAAGGCACCAGAAAGCTGTGACCCACCCACTCAAACACATATGCAAAACTATAAATCAAACACTAACCGCCCAGCAAATGGGCAGCTGGCACCATAATGTTACACACAGTGCCAGCTAAAGGCTTCCTTATATGTTTTGGGTTCACTTTGTTCTTTAAGGTCTTTGCCACAAAAGAAACACCTTAAAAATATATGTGTGCGCAACTGGGTTTAGGAGAGGGGAACAAGAATAAAGAAGGTCTGAGAAAGCATCAATGCTACTCTACCATCTACCAGCAACAATTGTTACCTCTCTGTAAAACCCCAGTGAAGAAAGTAAAAAGGAATTGGGTTCAGCATCTCTGCCAATCTGTCGTTTCAACAGGAAGCACTTTCTGCCATACAGTAATAAATGTTTCTTGCTGGCAAATTCACTTTTTTACTACCTCTAGCGTCTCACTAGGACTGGCAGCAGACAACTTCACCAAACCTTTAAAGACAGCCTTTTATAACATCTACATAGTGTCTTCTATTGTAAAAGCATTCAAAAAAATAGAAACACACAGCAAACCTTTTAAGTTCTCGCTTTTCCAGTGCAATTGGTGAACTTTAATGAGATCCGCGGTCCAAAAGGCGAGTTTTGCTCTGAATTTCCTACTGAATATATTGGCAAAACAACAGCTGTTGTACAGTGCTAAGGCTGTCTTCTACCCACCCCCTGCTTTGGCACTGCTCGCTTGGATGTGTTAATTCAGACGTAGAAGAAGGGGAAAGCACTGGACCCACTGGCTGTAGAGCGTAGGAAGGAGGTGCGTCTGCCAGCAAACCTCTAGACTTTGATCACTCCTACTTATTTGCCTCTGTCTCCCCGCTGCACTCATTTTGCCTACAGTCATCCCACCTTGGCAAGGATGTTTGCAAAAGCTCATAAGCCAAGCATAGTCAAGCCTAGTTAGTGTGGAGATGGGAAACCTCCAAGGAAAACCTAGCTACCGCAGGAAGATATCCAGCTGGCATGATGCTTTCTTTTTGAGCAAAAAAAAAACCAGTCACCCAGTATTGCATGGTGGGTGAGGGGGCAAGAATTGGTGGTGGAAAGCGCTTTTTCCTTTCATCTCTCAAACTGAAGCCTGAGTCACTTACAATCACTGAAGGACCCTAAGAATCCAACTAGAACGGTCACAAGAAAAGAGATATTTAGGTGAAAATCTTACCTGATTTGTATTCTACATCTTTAACATTATGCCTGCAAATCCAAAACACTTGTCCCCCTTTCCTGTTTTAAAACACTGAATGGCTTCGATTCTCTCTCCAAGAAGCTACAACATTTCACCTCAAACAATTTTAGTACAAAAAGTCATTAAAGGCTTTGACATAAAATACAACACATATAACCCTCGTTGCACCTCCTGCAGTCATTCGGACCCATGTAAAATGCAACATCCCGCCATCTGAGCAACGAAGATTGCATTTTATTTAAGTGTAAAAAGTCAATACCAGATGCCCATAGAATGAGACCCAGCATGTTCTGGAACAGTGTTACTCAACTAGTGCTCTACAAGACGTCAGAAGATGGTCCTTGAAATGTGTGGAAACACATAAAGGTGTTCTGTGCATCTGGGAGGTCAGTATCTACAGGTAGGGCTCTCGCTGGGAGTCAGTGCCTGATTTGTGGTAGCGTCTAATTAACGTTTGTAATTAGAGCAGCAAAATTACAACTTCACAAAACAATATCAGTTTAGAGTAAGTGCTGTGTATCTCATCTATCACACCACTGCCACCACCGCCTTCCCTGCCCAACAACTAAACAACAGTGGGATGCAACGTTATCTATGGAGTTTGTTCGTAACAGTGAGGTGCCCTTCCAGTTTAAAAATGTGAGGAATGACTGCCCTACAGAAACATTTGGGGGACGCTTTAGTAAAGATTTGTGTCCTAGTTCATCCTGCCAGTATGAACATCTCCCATTTTATGGGATTTGCACCTCTGGGTTTCTGTTCTACCACCCACAGTCACTGTAATTTCCTATTACTTCAGCATCCGCCCACAGGTTCTCCGAACAATGTATTGGGCTCTTCAGGCACTATGACAATACTAATACATAATAATTACATTACTATACATTTGCATACCCACCCTGACTTTTCCAGCAACTCCTGAGCTGGTACAGCAACAGGTTTGAGCTCTACCAAGAGATTTGTACCGTGACTAGCTGAGGATCCAACTTAAGTCCCAGTGGTGCATGTGCAGAAAACCCCGGCACTGTTACCTCCACGTACATTTTCATTCACATCAAAGTGGGAAACATTACATTTTCCACAAAGTGTGACTTGGAAGCCCACTTTTTGATAGAAAGGAGTCTTTAATTTTGTCTTTGTATAATCAAAACCACGAAATATCTCCATTTCACCCAATTTGCTCAACATCATGTGAAAGTGTTTGCAACAAGCATTAAAAATATCGTGAAGGTCAGCAAGGGGAAGATGGGAACGGCCTGACAGAATGGTGGCTGACAGATGATGTTTATTAGGGCTCAATGCAGCAGTTAACAAAACCTGCCACTTCAAAACAACCAAACCCGAATATATCCTGAGGATCAGAACCCAAACTGGGAAGAGGAGGGGGTGACAGAGCAGGCAACCCCTCCCTGTGACTGCTCTGACCAATTTTGCTTTGCGATATACCAAATCTTAGCACACAATGTACCAGAGCCTCATTATTGAAAACATCACAGCTTGCTGAGAGTCCTAGTACATACGAAGTTTATCGTAACTCCATATTCCTGAAGAGTTCTCAGAAAATATGAGTACAGTGCTTGTATTACAGACTTGATGCCAATAAACTTCCTATTTAATATGCCAGGGCACCTAAGACAACCCAGTCCCCTTCAGTCCAATACAGAGAAAGGCTAGGCTTGGGAATTACAGTGATATTATCGTTGTTGCTGTGTAGTAAGAGAGGAAAATACTGACTTTCAGTGATCTCAGATTGTTAAAAATCTGTGAGTAATTAAAATTAATGTGGAAATTTCTGCTAGACTGCTTAAGAAATAAGGAAGCTCCTTGCTAACATTGCTGACTCTGATGATAAGTTAAAAATTTGCTAAGGACATCAAGAGCATGACAAAAAAGAGAAAAAAAAATAAAGAAACAGCCTTTTATTTTCCAGTGGCACATGCACAGCCTGTCATGTACTGGCACACTCGTAAATGCAATATTGTCTTTTAGAGGCTACAATTTTCACTTGATCTTTTAAAAAGAACTATAGCTAGAATCCCAGTGGTAGGAAACCCATTGATCGTAACACGCAAAAATGAATAGAAACAGAAATTTTATTGAGTGACCTTGCAAGTTTATTTAAAAACTCTGGCAAATGTTGGTTGTAGCAAAATCTTCCTTTTTGTTAGAAATTAAGAATAAAATTAGAGGTAATATGTTAATCTAATTGCACCACATGAACAAGAACTACCAATAAAACCAAAATAATTCTAGCATTTCTTGGTAAGATTTAGCCTTGCAAAAATTATTTGATCAGATTTTTTAATTTGGGTTATTTCATTTGGAAACAGTGACCTGTTTCTTCTTCCATCCAATCAAGGAAAAAAATTCCCAGTAGGGCCAGGGTTGAACTATTTTACTTTTAAGTTTATTTTTCCTTGTTGTATTTAATGTTCTAACCAGACGTCCTACAAAATAAACTACAACAAGCTTGTCTGGACATTTAATAAGGGTCAGATTCAGCAAACACCAGCCAGTAAATTTAGCATTTAATGGGCACAATTCGTTGGCCCTATTTTGTAAAAAGAAAGGCACATATTCAGGGAAAGGTATTGCATGCAGAGATGTCTCAGAGAGATATTGCTAAAGTGTAGATCAGTTTTCATGTATATGCTTTAATTCTTGGATGTGATATCTTTATTGTGTAGAGACTAGCACCATTTCAGTTTAACAACAACTATTTTTGAATATTTCCAAATAGATAAGACTTATTCCGGTCTAGCACTTTCAAAATTTGAGAGAGTTCTCCCAGAACCTTTTCCATTTTTGGCTACAGAGGTCAAAGCAGGGTGCAGTAAAGACACGAAGTACCTATTTCTCTTCTGAATGTAATAGGAGTATTTCTGTAGTTTATAATACTTAAACAATTATGTCATTAAGAGGATACATTTCTTTGTTATTAGTAATATTAATCTATCTCTGCATTGGTAAAAAGAGCCAAGCTAAAGAAGGTAAAAAGAACCTAACTAATATTAAAGAGATGAGTTTTCAGTGTTTTTGTTCCAGGCTGTGTGGAACAACAGCTTTGCAACTGGCCACGAAAGCACCCAGCTAACGTGGCGTGGAGGACCTGATCCCACTCCCAGTAAACTCAGTGGAAAGACTTCAGCAGGGCTTGGACCAAGCCTGTTATATGAGGTGAATGAGTAATAAGAATAATACACAGAGTGATTCACATTTAATAGGACTATTGTCAAAATACAATGCAAGCAGGAGTTTCAGATCCCTTCAATGTCTGTCAGCACACGTCTTCTCAACCGATTGTCTCTATTTCTCACTGCAAACTAGATGGTGAAGAAAGAGCAAGAAGCTGGCTCAACCCAACAAATGGCCAAACACACGGAGTTAAGGGTGATGCTGCCTCCTTAGCCTAAGCTGGGTTTCGCAGATCCTGGCAGGGGTGAGGTTAAGAGAAATGCAGGGGTGTTGAACAGGGCCAAGACACAAGGTCAGACCTTGGTGTTGTGGTCAGATGCTCTGGTCAACACTTTGCAGCGCCCACTGCCCCTGGTGCCCTCCTGGCCTCCCAAGTGAACCCTTTCGTCTAGTGTTGGGAACACGAAGGCAGTGGGAAAATTTGCTGAAATCAAGGAAGATTTCAGAACCAGGCTGGAGAAGCAGTGCTCTTGCCTGTGTGAGTGTACATTGCCCCAACCAAAATTAGTGCTCCTGCGTGCCACAATGTCTGGACAAATGGTGGTAAAGCACAGCTCAGATAGAAATTAGATCCTAGGCCAAGAAGGACAAATGCATATAATAGAATTGGGGTACGAATCAATCTGTTTACCCACTTGCTTTACTAGGATCAGAGTTATAAAATAGATGGTAAGGAGCTTAAGAGGGACTTCCTAAATTAATTTAGGTAGGCAAAGAGAGATTTTCATTGCTTTCGTCTGAAAGAAAGAAGAGAAATTAAAAAGGAAGAACACAACCAAGTGCATTGCAAAGGATATTTAGCAAAGACATCCAAGGAATAACCACACATACTGCAACTTATTATATTGTTTTGATTTTTAAAATGTAGTTTTGACAATGCAATCGCTTTAACTGTCTCTAGTGATAGCAAGTGGTTACAAACATTGCTTGTATTACAGCAAGAGCCCTCTTACCATCTGAAAACAATAAACAGAGCACTGAAAGGCGACCTATGCTTTCAGCTCTTTTTGATTTAACAACCTCAAATGGCACTCCAATGAGTAATACTGGAATAGCCAAAACCTGACATTATCTCATATTGTTGCTGTTGTCTAAATGAATAGTATATGCTGAATTTTATAAAGAGAATATAAATAGTAACAGACTGTAAAATATTTATCTATGTTAGAAAAGGTAAAAGTCACATGATACACAAATGGGTAATGGTGATTTATATAATGCTCACTGAGTGTAAATGACCCCACTAAATCTCATTATCCTAAGTACAGATATAAATTCCGAGGTGACAACTGAAATGTGGAAATTGCAGGAGCATTATAGATCTCCAGTCTCCAATTACTCTAGGTAAAGTATGAAAGATTTTTTTATTAAATGACAAAAGCATCAGAGAAAATAGCGAGTAATATGGTAGGTAAAGACTTTATAATCTACTGCTTTGAACTTCCTTTCATATTAACAGGAAGTGAAATCTGGGTCTGAGCTCCACATAATAAACTTGACTTTGTTCCCACTGACATCAGCTCCAGTTTTGCTTCCAAACTTCATGGGAATGGACTAAGTGAAATACCATATGAAATAAATTACTCTATGTATTTACCAATTGTTTTTTAACACAGCCTTTCTGAGGTGTAATAGCAGAGTAACTCTAAAGGATGTACACTCTCCTTCATGCATATGTATATACAAACAAAAAGAACAGGTAAAAATGTTTATAAAAATGTACTGCATTCACTCACTCTCTCTAAACTCAGAGACAGAAGAAACACTTAGAACTTCAACAAAAATGAATGTGCAATCAGACCATACCCCTAAAGAAGAGTCTGGCACGAATCATCTCCTGAACAGACATCTCCCATATTAACAGTCAGGTTGCACAGATGTAAAACGTACCAGTTTGGCCCATTTCATTCAGCAGCAGTTCCATAAAAATAGGATTTATCTTACTTCACTTCCACAACAAGGAAATTCATCTAACCCTGTCACCTAAGTATCCTTTATAGTCTATGCAAGCGACAGGCACATCCAGACAGTGATCCATCCCACCTAATTTCTGATATGTCTTTCATCCCGTCGTGCTTGGGACATCTGCACTTGAAACACAGCAAGTCAGAAGGTGTCCCCAACTCTGCAGCAGAGAGAGGACGAAGGAGGACGACCTTCTGCATTGTTGTCTAACCTGATTCATTTTCTCCTCTCTTCTAAGTATCAAAATTTCTCCTTAAACTGACAGATTAAATGAAAAGGGAAACACGTCTCCTTTTTTATAAGATGGTAACAAACATGATTTTTGTATTTCTGTTGTATAAATGAGAGAGGAACAACATCACTGGGTTTCAGTCTGTATCGAGCCCGATTTGCATCAGCCTCTCCCCTCCTCCCCCTCAATATAAAGCAAGCAGTGATATTTTCATCGCAGTTTACATCACAAAAATGATCTGAATTTTACGTGTTCTAGAACAAACCCAGAAGAATTGCAGGAAGGTTGCAAGCATGTAAAAGCAGGGTAAGACCAAACTTTGTCTCTGCATATGCAAGCGGGGGTGTAATCAACTTCTGTGTACCTGAGAGGTTCAAATACAAGACACAGCTGTCTCACAGATGCACTCAGCAACCTCCACCTATATCCCATGTGCCAATGAGTCGATCTGTCAAGATCAGGATTAATACCCATGAGAAGGTTGCTTTCAATTAAAGTGGCCAACAAGCTCTTCCAGGTAGTTTTGAAACAGACACAAGAGTAATTATTAAATTGAATTCCTTTCCTGAGTTAATTGCATTCTCCTGGATTAGCCTCCAGCTATCTGTATCTATACCATACCAAGTTTGCGAAATAAACATCCAAACGTCCCATTTACCGTTCTGGCTCTTATATAAACAAAGCCCTCTTCACTTAATCACACGGATTGTTTAGATTCAATTAGTCAAACCAATAATCTGCAGAGGTTTATTCAGCTCTGGAAATTACTTATGAATTCGCAAAGAAGTTTGCGGAGAAGGAAGTGGGCTTGGGTATATAAACAGACACCGGGTCTCTTCTCTCAATTCCGAAGGAAATTTGGAATTGCAACAGAGAGCAAAGGTCCTGTAGTGCCTGGAGCTGTACAGCACCGACTGTTCTGGTGAGGGCACAGCTCAACCTGAGCAGCTGGACCACGATTTCATAAACCTGGAGATTGGTGGAGCGAGGCGCAGGCAGTGAGTGAGTCAGGGCACTTCTGTCCATCAGGCGGTGAGGGGCCAGCGACGCTCCAGCCAGAGCTTGCAGTCAGTTCTCACAACTGCTGGGACCTGCCAACTGGAGCTGGAGGCCAAGCCCCACTCGGCTGACACCCTATTACTTGTAGACTTTTACCTCCCTTGTTTGATTCCGCCTCAAATCTCCTCCTCCAGGGGAGGCTTTAGGTACGAATGCTCCCGCCTGAGCAGATTCGAAGGGAAGGGCGGCAACGGCTTTGTCCCCCGTCAGCTCTTTTAGCAGCTCCCTCCCCAAAAGCACATTGACCTTGGCATGGTTCCCACCATGACCACACCACGGCAGATACAGGAGACGCCCGCTACTCCGAGACCTCCCTAAGCATCCCCAAAAACACCAGTGGGGTCCCAAGGACAAGAACGCCCCTTTCTACCTCTGCACCGCCCCACCGCCGCCCCCAAACCAGTGCCCAACACTAACCTCACAGAGGTCCCAGGGCTCATGTGAGGGGAAGGGGCAGATGCGGGGCCACTGAAACTCCCACCATCTGTGCATACCCCATAGGGAAAGCCAGCGATTAGGGAAAAGCAAGGGATGACCACGGTCTCTGTTTTTAATGAGGCAGAACTCTGCTTAAGAGGAAATCGTTTTATGGACCATCTAGGCCTGGTCTTGAAACCCTGGCAACGCAGCATTATAGACCAGCTTTCCTAACTTAAACCTTTTGCCAACAACAGAGATGTTTCCATGAAACAAAAGGAAAAAACACACCTCATGCATAGTTTAAAGTCACTTGTAAAGGGAACGTTTTTGGCTTCTTTCCCAGTTACTCATTATGTGAGCTGTACAACTTGATCAGAAAGAAAAAATAGGGGAAAAAAGGGCAATGTATTGTAGTTACATTCCTGCTTTTGCCTTTTGGGGCTGTAAGAAAGAACAATTCATAATTGTTCCAAATAACTGTTGTCAAAATACTTTCCTTTTTTTGGCAATGTAGACATTAATTAACTACATCTGTGTGGTTCAGGGGAGATCTCTCACTTGCCTGTAATACCTCTGTTACTTGAACTAAGCATCGTTAGAAAGACATCAGCCCCTGTAATTTGATTTCTATGCTTGTATTGCATGTCAATTCAGTAGCTTTGTAAATAGACTTAAGCTCCCTTGTGTTGGAAATATTATTTACAGAATGCCTTATAAGGGAACAGTTTGAACTGACGTATGCAGAACTGTGAAGTTCAGAGACCCAGAAACTTTTTTTGGCTGAAACCCAAACTGAACTGCTGGTGACATTTGCATCAGTTTCTCTGTTTACCACCTTGTCTAAGCTCTCCTCTGAAAAAAACTGACCCAGGCTAAATCCAAAAATCATGAAGAACTCCCAAGTCCAAATCTCAGTTTCCTCACCGAAAGAACAACTAATGCAGTGTCGTCTTAGGGCAGAGGTCCATGGAAAGTCCATGTAGCCCATGCTCAGAAGGTGCCAATGCCATCCTTGTGCCTCTAGGAAAGATACCAGTAAAAAGGAAACCAGAATGAAATCTTTTCTAAATGGCAGTGAACTCCAGTTATGGAGTAAGATCTGCTGCTCAAGAGGTCAAAATTAATCTAAATAAGTAGTCTAAAATACATATCTAGATTATTTCTGCATAGGTAAAGCCAGCCTGTGTCTCTGGGAAGAATTGCCCCTTGGAAGTGATTACAGTTTTAGGAGGAGTTTAGTCCAGGCTGAGCGAGACAGCTAATGCTAGGTGACAAGGGGCACACCTTTCACAGTGCAGCTGGCTTCAACCCTGAGATTCAGCAGTGACAAGTTTCATGTCCCCGTACTCCAAATTACACAGCCTGGTGGCTTATGTCATTTTAAGCAGAGATACGTGCTGTAAAATCTAACCTGACGCTAACCTGCACGACCTGACCTGATTTGCTCCTCTGCCTTAGCTACCTGCAGGCTGACACGCTTTAATGTTTCACAGGGCCAAAATGACACAGTAGCTTTTATTAACAAAATTAATGCCAATTCATGACACAGAACGTTGGAACTATTACCCATACTTAGCTGAATCCCTTGGGAAAATATCTGAAGAGTTTTAGTAATTAACAGCTCACCATAATACAAAATGATAACAAAGACCAGGAAACCTTGAGCAGGAAATAACCCTTGAAATAAACTTCTGAGAAGGTTTGTTGTTCAAAATAGATTATCCACAAATACAAACAAAACAAACCCAGAAGTCCTGCGTGAGGGGGGAGGAAAAGGGAGCGGGAAGATATCTGGCGTTTACGCATTGAAGCCCGTCAAATAATGGATGAGGAATCAGATCTGACATCATGGCATAACCAACAGTCTGGGACCTATTTGCATGTGGTTAGGAGCTGAATTCTCCTCCGCAGCTGATGTCATTTGACAAACTCGCACTGGTGATGTAGATTGGCAGGATTTCCTTTTTTTTCCACATAATAAACACCCGTGGCATAACCTGGGCATGTCAAGAACACAGTGAGGATGCGAGGTGGGAGAGAGCAGAACAATTCCCGCTCCGGGGCTGCACATGCACAGGCGGGGAGCGACGGCACCGGCTGCCATCCCCGGTACCCACCCGCATGCACTCCTGCAGCCCACGGCAAACAGCAACAGAGTCAACATATTTAGTAAGCAAATAGTATAGTTAGCATGCAAAAGAAACAAACAGGATGATTCCTCTTTCACCCCTTCAGGCAAAATAGCTCGAGCCGCATGAATGCGCAGAGCGTGTAAACCAATTAGGCACCTAATGCAAAAGCTGCGGTGGTACCTGAATGCCCCTCTGCATGACATAGGACCAACCAATTTACAGTCACATTTGCTTTCCTATGCAATTAAACGAAACAGTCTTGTAAGTAAAAAACTCAGCTAAATGTAGAGTTGAATTTTACTGTATTTCCTGTTTATTTATAGCTTTTTATGTGTATGTACAGTGTCTGTGTAATTTTTTCTAACATACACTAGAATTATACGCTGGAAGCTTTAAAACATCCTGACTGTTCCGATTTCAGTGTACTGTGACAAGGAAAAGCTATGTAATTAATCATGTTAATTTAAATGAAAATTACTTTTTGGTTGAACTAGTATTTTTACAATTGCCTCCAGACTTTGTGCTTTTCATTAATACTATTAGTGATATGGAATTACTTACTCCTCATTTTATATACGTTTTCTGTAAGTCAACAAAACTAATTAGTAGTTGTGAAAGAGCATATTGATAGGGTAAAAATACATAAAACAGTTCTGAGAATTCTCAGGCTGAACCCTATATATCACGGGTGTTTCCTTAGTACTCCAGGCTCTTTTCCCTAATACAAATAAACTTATGTAAAACTGTAAGTTTTTTAACTCGCCTTTAAGAGACCATACACTTCCTGAGTGAACCATTTTTAAATTACACATAAACACATGTAATCAATCTTTACTATGCAGCTAGGAATTTAGCATATGGTTGGGGGGGTTATGTTTTTATTTTTTTAAAGCAGGCACTTGGCACTTGCAGATGAAAATGTATGATTAGCAACAATAACCTGGACTAAGCAAATTTTAAAGTAACCTGCAATGACAGCACCACTGTAAGAGTTAAATAACCCAACAGCAGCAGACGTATCCAGTAAGGCTCAGGCAGAACTGGGATTAACAGCTTCACAAAAGCAAAGCAAAGACAGGGAACATCTTTTTTTGAGTTTGTTTTTTACTGTTTCAAAGATTATGGGGCAGAATCACACCTGGAGTGAGTGGATGAAAGCATGTGGAAGTCAAGAGAACAGCAACAATTAACATTTGCCTTGGGAATATAAAACCACATATGATTTGCAAGAGTGTCTGAAGGACACTGAGTGTAACACACACGATGTTTCCAAACACTCTCCATTCCTCTTCCCAGACCACAGGCTGCTCAACCATGTCCCTGGCAGGGCTCTGGGCTGCGGCAGGCAAAGCTGCAGGGCACACAGGAGGAACAGGGCGAGAGTTCTCCAAGCAACCCCGAGATGAGCTGGGGATGAGGAGTTCACTGGGTTTCATTTACTGCTTGTCCTGGTTGCCTGGAGGTGGGCTTGGCAATGGAGACCTGCGCATCAGGGCCAGGGGAATGGACCCTGCTCTACTCTGTAAGCACAGACTTGCCAGTTCCCATATGCCTCAAATCTTTCAGTCTCACCTCCTGCTCCGCTGCCTGGGGGCACCAGCATCTCAGGGAATTTCATGTGGGCACTGCTGCATCCCTCATGCTCCAAAATCCCACCTGCAGCAGCTACCTGAGCTGCTGACCATGCAGGGTGTTGGTAGCAGGAGAGGGGCAGGAAGATTATGCAGCAACTAAAAGACATCGCATTGCTCAGCACCAGCCTAGCACCCTCTTCCACCACAGGGTCAGTGCGTTTGGAGAACGTTGTCACACACCTCTGCGCCCTCATGCCTGCTCTCCTCACAGACCAGCACAATACAGCCTCAAACACCTCTTTTCCAGGGACTTGAGAGGTCTGCATAAACACAAAAGCAAATAATAAGGGCAAACCTAAGGATGCAAGCACACGTAGTTAAAGGAAGACTCCCTGAGCCTTCCAGAGATGCATGTAAAAATTCTGCAGAACTTTATTTTTTTGGAAGCTGCTATAATGCAGATGGAAACAGATGGTGCAGATGGACCAAGGTATAATCCTGCTCCAAATTACATTCATTGATCCTGTACTAGAGCAAGGGTGATTACACTGAGGACAGGCAGGTAGCTTGTCTGGGACTATTTGACAGACCAAAGTCATTTAAATTGCCTCGGACAGAGGCTGTTCCCAGTAGCACCAGTTCATCCACCTCCATCAGCTGCCCCCAAAAGGAGGACCCTCCCTGAACTGCCTCTTTGTAAACTTAGTTATATATTCCTAATCCATTACTTTCCTCAAAGGTTAATTACTTCAAGGGTAAAAAAAAAATAAAACAAACAGTGCAAAGAGGAGAAAAAGAACTTTCTTAAAAGTGAAATCAAAGCTGGAGGAACAGCACTCAAAGCTGAATATCCCTGTTTATTTACAGAGCGGGTACAGCACAGACAACAGCAGTCTGAGCCCTCCCTGGCTACCTTGCCAGCTTGCTTTAATGCCGACTTAGGCAGACCACCCAGGCGAGGGTATGGTGGGCTCGGTGCCCACGCGGTCTTTGGCCCCGCTTCTGAAGCTGCCAGCAAAGATGCCAATTAGGGCCAGCGGCGATTTGGACACCTGTCTGCTCCGAACCCGAACGAGACCACCAACTAATGCTTTAAGCGCGGACTCCAAAGCAGCTATCACTTTCCAGCTCGACTTCTGTGGGCTGGATTTGAACTACTGACCTGGAAGCAAAAGGCTCATTTATGCTTTGGCTGCAAGAGCCTGAATTCCTCTCCCTCCGCTTTCTGACTCGCAGCCTTTCTGAAGTCAGACAAAAACAGGACACAGACGTTTGGGAAAGAAGCAATGACCACCAGAAAATGTCATTAAAGCATAAAAAGACCTGCTTTAAAATGCACATTAAGACAAAGAGAGGTTTTGGCAGGAGAGAGGATGATGGGGGAGGCAAGGGGATGCTGACAGGTGGCCAAGGGCAGGAGGAGGAGGAAGAAGAGGGAGGGGAAGTGGAGCACTCGCTCCTTCCGGCAGCCCTGCAAGTTTCCTCTTGTTTCTGCCCCATAACCTTTCCTTTCCTAGAATAGAGACAGATGCGAGTTATACCAAAGGACAGAACAGGAAAGAAGCACAAGCATTTACTCTTTTGTGTCGCATTTACTGTGTTCTCCCAATTAAATCAACTCGTCCTTCATGTCCGGCTTCCAGAGCCTGAGCGTGGCCATTCGAAGCATGACCTGGATACTTGTGTTCTGCCCACATATCTCCAGACACTCTTTTCATTTTACAGGGTCTTCATATAATAATACCTTCTTTTCTTTCCTAGTTTCTGCTTAATTTATTCCCCTCCTTCTATGTAATTTTTCATCCCACCATCACTCTATCACACAGGCTCGTGTGCTGCCACAGTCCCAAACTCCCAGCTGGGGCAGAAAGGTTGAGGAGAAGCGCAGATGTTAGTGTGCCAGACCAGGGCAGGCCAGAAGCAGCTCTCAGCCTGCCATTTGCAGCTCCAACACTTACGAGTAAGTTGGAGGTTGTGGGGATAGGAAAAATAAAAAGATTTGAGTGTTTGGGGGGATGCATGGAGCAGAGATAAAAGAGCCTCTCAGCTCCTGTTCCTGCAGGGAGGAGATACATATGCTGCCCTGCCTGGCAACCTGAGGTGAACAAAGTCTTCGCTTAGGTAACCAAAAAATGGCTAGTTTACCCAGGGAAAAGGTTCTCCAAACTTCTCTCACCAGTTCCTACCTGGTTTTCCTGTGCTGGGCAAAGACGAGTGTACCAAATACGCCACAAAGTCTTTCTAAAACTTTTACAATTTTACTGATAACACTTGTGGCTCAACGCACTGCCTATGAGGTGAGGGGAAAAAAAAAAAAAAAAAGAAAGCAAAAAAAAAAGCCAAAATGGGTGAATAAACCCCAGGGTTGTCTTGATCAGAAGCCTTCTGCATCAGGAACACAGTACTGAGTGTCCACAAAGAGCAGGCAGCATATGGGTCTGATCTCAAAGTTAGCAGCAGCTGCCTGAGGGAGTTTGGTAAGTGAGAAACAAGCTACTCTAGTAAGTCTGAGTCAAGAAGAGAGGTGCTTTCACTGCTACATGATGTGGCAAAGATGATTGTGAGCAAGCAGGTATTTCTATTTCAGACAAATTCATTGGGAACTCACGGAGTTGCACTGGGAAACCGAAGCAGCAAGAGATGGTGTGGGATGAGAACAGAGCCCCTTTGGCTCCCGCGCTGGGTGGTGAGGCTGGGGTGGACAGTCTTGTTTGAAACAGCAGCTGCTCCAAGTCTACCCAGGTCTGTGAGCTTGGAGAGGCTTGTGGAAAAAGGGCGAGAAGGGCTTGCTCACTAGGCAGGTCTTTCCAAGTTCTTGGAGCTCTAATTATGATGGTGGGTGAGGAGAGGCGATTTGCCAGTGTACCCTTGGCAACCCATACGGCCTTTAAAGGGATAGGTAAAAAATGATCTGACATACGGACTTAGCAAATCTCACACTCCTTCAAATGCCGCTCTGCAATGTCACCCTTCCACTGCCCAGCTCTCAGACGTGCGCACCAGGATACGCCACACTGTACAGCTGTAAGAGTTCCCACTAGCTACAAAGGTGGAGCCAATAGGAAGCCATCAGTCTTTATAAAGTTGAGTCATCTCTTATTGAAAGAATGAGGGGGAAAAAGCCCTTTGATGGGCTAAACACTGCTCCCCCTGATGCTGGCGTAAATCCTGCACATCAGTGAGTACTACAAAGGGACTGCTCAGGATTTACGCCACATAAGTCAGAGCAGAATGAGGCCTGATTACTGTTTATTTTTTTTTTTAAATGAAGGCTTTAAAATAAACCATATGGATTTTCACTTATATTAGATGTGTAAAGAAGTCTCTGAAGAGCAGTTTGTAAAAGCAAAGGAAACCGTATACTGTGCATCAGACCATACAGTAGAGCCAGGAATTTATCTAGAGCCCTGCGAGAGGCGTTCGGCTCTGCAGGCAGTGCCCGTGGTGACTCTGGCTCGGGCAAAAGCACTGTATTCCTTTAAGCACAAGCTGGTGCACCATGTTGCAGAGAGGCTGTAGATTCAGCTGTGTTCTTACCTCACTTTCCCTTCTGTAGTGACCTCATCCTCTTACAATGCTACTATTCATGCAGATGGGGTGGAAGACTGCATACAAAAGTTTCATTTAGGCACATAAACATGAATATTTAGCCTGTTTGATTAGAAATGAAAGCCAAATACTTCTACTTTTGCAATCTGGGAGAGAACTTTCTATTTTTCAGTGATCCTGATTTTATAGACCAGCACTGAAGAACAATATAATGGACCACATGTAATAATTTCTCTGATAACCATGTTAATATCCTTGTCCTCAGTGATCCCACAGCAGCTTCTTTTGCTTAAAAATATTAGCAAGAGAGGAAAAGAGAGCATATGCAAACATGCACCAAGAGAAGATAAATGACTACTTAAAAAAAACCTAACCTGCTTCTGATTGCTGAAGTTAACATAGCTCCACAGATACTAGAAGATTCCTTGCTGAAGCACTAACCCCAAGCACTAGAAATATATATACTATTTCACTAACAGCTACTGTGTCCTTCTCTGTGACTGGCAGAGTTTTTAACCATGTATAACCATAGTGATGAACACTGAATATTCCCCCATTGAACTTTCTGAAGCTTGGAGAATGAGTGTTTGTTCCCGCCACTCATGCCAGTCACCTGGCTGGGGACTCTTGGCTGTCCCCAGTCCTGTGGTGCCACCAGAGAGCCATCTAGAGAACCTGATGTTGGACTGTAACTAGCTCTTAACCTAAGTGCTCCATTAACTCTATTAGGAGCTTTCACTCCTGATTTAGACAGGTGTCTCAAATCCGGCTATGTAAATAAACCCCAGATAGTTTCCCTAGCTAGACCTCACAGTCCACCAGTTTCAAATGAAAAAGATGAGCAATTAAATCATTTTGCCCCCTATTTTGTCTGCTCGACAGTTCTCAGCCATAGCTACCTCCCTGCCACACCAACATCTCGGTGTTGATTCTGAACTCTTGTCATTTTCGTTAACTAGATCTCATGTACTTGGGTAGTTACTACTACTACTACTACTACTACTACTACGGTGCTTAGGTGGTCTTACTGAATTTTGCTGCCCATGGGTTTTGCTGTATCTCTTGGTAAATAAGTTTCTATCACATGTGCTCTCTATAAGCAATCACACAACACAGCTGGTGGAATCAAACTGGAGCAAAACAGGACTATTTACAGAAACTGTGACACTTTTCGCTGCTCCAGAGTAAGAGCCCTCCAGTTTTGTGTGGGTGACCAGTAACACTTACAGTCTAAGTTCAAATAAACACATCACAAATTACACACATAGTACATTCACCATGACAGCTATTCATGTGTGGCCTAGTCATAAACATATTACAAGTAAAAGGAACTACTTAATTTGACTTCGGTAGTCCTAGGGGTTGTTCCCATCACTGATACATGACTTTCCTTGGCCTTCTTTAAAAGAGCCCTGATGCTTTTCTGTGCTCACCTTGCCTTGCTGCACTGCACGTCTTTGCAAATTCCCACCCTTCAAAGGTCACATTTCTGCCTATAGCTGAGATTGCTCTCAAGTTTCTTCCTTGTATTTTGAAGGTTTCCTCATTTTACACCCTTCTTTAACAGTCTTTTACCTTCATCCTCTCCAGCTTGTTTAAAAAAGCCCAGGAGTGAGTTGAATTTCTGTGCTGTGAGCAGTTTGGGAAGGGACAGAACTGTCCACCACAACTCAGGAGCTGAGGTCTGTCAACACTTAGGCGTTGCTGGCCAACACTGGCTACGGAATCAGCAAAGTATTTTGCTGCTCCTCCCTGCTCTCCATCCATGGTAATCTTTTACTCCCTTTCTAACCACAGCCTTGCATCCCTAGACAGACCCATCCACACCTGGAATCTACCCTTTCAGGCAAATCCCAGTCTGCTGAACCACCTCAGGTTCATGAGAACATTGCCTATATCCAGATATGAATACAACCAGGACAGTGGTTAGCTCCCAAATGGGACCTTGATAACTATACACACTGGCACCCAAAGCAGACTGAGGCTGACAACGGGTGAGCACCGATATAAAATATCCTCTAGAAATTACCTCCTGTGATTCACCTGCTAAATTATAGCTCTTATATCTTACTCTTCCTGCGTTTGCAGTTTTCCCACTTACTGTCAAGGAGGGACAGGGTTATGATGAGAAAGGAGAACAGCAGACTTAGACTCTGCAAAGCAGATCTGAGAGAAGATTTTTGCCATAAATTTGCTCGCCAGTTAATTAAGCACATCTTTACAGGGATCCAAGTAGCTATTAATCTCAAACCAATGATGTTTAGAATTTTACAAGCTATTTGGTTTGATAATTTATACGGACTCCTTCAGCTGTCTCGCTGAAGCAAATCCACCGGTAGCATTTATGAATTCACGTTTCTGGATGGATGATTCTGGATCACCCTGATTCCAGAGCAGGGAAAAGTGTCACAGTTTTGCTGCAACTTGTTCCCACTAGCTGTGTTGTGTGACTGCTCATACATAGCAACATGTGATAATAACTCCTCTATTATAAAGAGGAAGAAACACAAAAGCCCTCTTCCTTTCGTGATTGTCAGCGCATGCTGAGGCGCTGAGGGGCACCTAACCACGTGGTGTGCATTGCAAACCTGCTCCCCTTCTTCATTGGCTAGTGGGAAACATTTGCAGGGTCCCTACACACATTTTGGCATCTGGTAAAGGTTTAAGAATTCCTCATCTTCCACCCAGAGAATCATCTTTCAAATTGAGATGAACTCTCAAAAGATGACAACTCTGACCCCCAAAAAACATCTCAAATGCTGCACTTGCAGAAAACTGATTGTTGCGAGATTCCACTGTGATGATTAAGCAAATGTTTGGGAAGACCCTGAAAACTGCAGAAAGGAAAAAACTGGCATTATTATTCCATGTAAATTCATCCCTGATAGATTAGATTTTACCCAGTGGCACCTTCAATTACATGCCTCAAATAAGGTTCTAATTTAGATTTAATAAGACAGTTATTGCATGCTAATTAAATACTAATGGATTATTAAAAACATATTTTCTGCAGGTTTAACAATCCCATAGTAAGCACATCTATCTAAACCTGAATGCATATGGTTTTAATCAGTGATTAGAATTAAGTTAAAACATAATTGCTGAAAGTTGAAGTATGTGATTGGACTCAAGAAGACAATTACAGTATGTCTATTACACAAACATGGATTTGATGGAAGAATTAATAGGCAATAATTATATTTATTTTCTAAATAATGGTACTGATTTAAAAGTATTCATATGTCATGCATATTAACTGTATTTAAATGATACAGAGGAACAAATATATTGCATTAAGCAGACTCATACACAGGACTGGTCAGTAAATTGCATTAAAAGTGATTCTTGACTAAAAGACATTTCATTATTCTTAGACACAGATTTTTGCTTAGAAGTAGTATAGTGCACTTTTTATATAGTGTCTGTTAACAAAAATATATCTTTATTGCTTGCCAAGAATGATGTCATATTTTCAGTCTTTGGCCAATTCCTTAGCCAAATGGAGTCTACTTCTGAAGCATGTAAAACTATTTATCTTTCAAAAAATCTGGCAATCTCATTGAACACTTCTACACATATTGATGCATTAGGTACCCCTAGCAACTCAGTATACAGAAAATAATCTGGAGGATTATTTTAACTAATGAGATAATCTAG
This sequence comes from Trogon surrucura, assembly GCA_020746105.1. Taxonomy (NCBI): domain Eukaryota; kingdom Metazoa; phylum Chordata; class Aves; order Trogoniformes; family Trogonidae; genus Trogon; species Trogon surrucura. Next base: position 11,872,993 of record CM036622.1, on the reverse strand, counting down.
TAATTACAGGTATTTTAATTAGCATTGGTAAAGGCGCTCTTAAAAAAACCCCAAACATTTAATTACCAACCATCCTCTGTTGCTACAGATCACAGAAGTTACCATAACAGCCTGCCCCATTAAGTCCTTACCATGCCTGATGCCAAGGGGATACGGGCATCGGAGGAAGCCCTTATGACAATACTTTTAATTAACACTTGGAACTCCAGAATGTCAGCTACTGAAGCAAACTACACACCCTGAAACTATTACCAGTTTTTCAGAATATTCTTACATTTCTCTGCCCTACTGACATAAGTCTGCAAATACAAAGCAATCAAGCCCATCTTTCTGCAATGCAGAACTACCAGCACAGTCTCTTCGTACTTTCTGCTCTTGGTAGAACGCTCTCAAAATCTTTCGCAGAACCACCAGCTTGGGAAGGGAATAACATCCCTTTACTTGCATTAGCAAAAGAGTGGAAACGACGACTTTCACAGCAGGAACCTCCTGTTAAATACCTTGGCACAAGAGATGCCAACATTGCACAAAAACTAATCACATCAAAAAAACAAAATTAATTTGATGGCCTCGCTGCATACACCAGTTGTGAGCACTTGAAAGCTGCTCTCTGATTCTGTGTTACGGCAGCAGGACAACTGCTGGGGAAAAAAAAAAAAAAAAAGAGAAAAAAAAAGGTGTTGCAAGCCAGACGAGAGGTACCTTGGCAGGCTGTGTGGGTGAACTTGCATTGCTCCTGCCAGCACTACAATTATTAGATGCTATCATCCCCTTGCATTCACTAGTACATGCAAACTTTTAAAACAAACAAGCAAATCAACCACACAATGAAGTAATGGGCTGTTTTGCATCTCTCCTGGCATGGATACAACCTCATTCATCCGATAGCCACGCTACTGAAACCAAAGCACAGAAAACTCAAAGTCAAACAAATGAAAATGCATAGACTTATTCTTGTACTCACTCTCCCAGACAGCGCAGGAAAGGAGAGACAGTACAGAACATTTGCAGCAGTATCTACGGGATGACAAGCACTTAAAACCATTCCACAGCACAAACTCAGATCTAGCACTTGTGCCAAGTTTCAATGACATGCTTCAGTAACACGAATTGCTTACTGTTGGGCTTCATTTAACCATCCTGTTTCTAGCAGTTCTCTGAACTATGGATTCTTCTCCCTGAGAATACAAAAGCCCAAGGTATGAGTTCATTGCTAAAGAACGAAAGCAACTCAGCAGCCCAGGCTGCCTGGTGATTTGCTGAGCTCCTCTGCAACAGTTGTGAGTTTTCTTCTAATTTAACTGTTAAGGTTTAAGCTAAAAAGAATCCACTGAGTGAAGCGTTGTATCTGCATGAGCACGATCCTAACCCAAGCCGGGAACAACTCCCCAGTAAGACTTTTTTTTGTATGTTTGTTTAATTGAGGAAAAGTAGTGCTCCCAGCACACTACAGTGTTTGCAGTAAGGACTGAGGTTATTCGGGTTTTGTAGAAACACTGTGGTTTGGTCTCACCTTTAGAAGAGATGAAACTGAAGCATCTTTTTTTTTGCTTTTTATGAATCACTAGACAGACAACAGGTTTTTTTCCCCACAGAAAGCCACATTTGCCTCAGCACTCCAAAGTAATCTGTAAAACTTGCCTCTATCACTGACTGATTATTACTGTTAAGCAAATGTTTTTCTAATGCTTATATCTGCAGCCATCAGACAAACTATAATTTGTGACCAGCCTTTGTATTTGGTAATAGCCTAACGTGGCAGAGTCAGAATCCATTCATTAGCTCTGGCAGGCAGCTCCAGCCTTAAGATTAATGTGGACATTGTATTCGGGGTGGCCCTCGTACTGTGAACCCCATGGTTTCAGCTTCATTTACAAATCCAGAAATCTTTTTTTCTTTGCTCAGGAGTAACACTGTCAGTGTACTAAAGCAGTGATATTTGTCAAGAAACTTAACCATGCAAGACATCATTGATTCTTGCATTGTTTACACATAAAGCAGGATATTCAACCTACTTAGTTCAAATTGTATGCCACTAGCTGTTCCCTGTCTCCAAAAATGCACTGGGACAAATTTTTGATTGGAATGTGACTGACAGGGGTGGGAAAGGAAATGTTCCAAATTAGTAATAAGAATATAATAGGAGGAATATAATGAGATAGTAGCATATTTCCAGAAAACAACTCAGTACAGAGGAAATTCAGGCACATCCTTTGCTCTGTCTTCTTTGAAATAGGCAACCCTGTAGTAACAGGTACTGTACTTTCTTACATCTCCAGTTTGCACTTTGTGTTGTTAGCTAAGAGTTTATTTCTGCCTTTGTGAGGTTGTTTAATTTATGTCATACTTTTAATTCAAATATTCGTTCCTTACTGTAAATTATCTTTTGACACTGAAGCTTGTGTTGATTGGGAAAAGTAATTTAACTGAGCAACTTAAAGCTTGATTCCCTAAACTACTTGAGCATCTGCTTAATTACATTCTGAAATCACACTATGAAGAAGCACAAAGACTCACAGTGTGTGTGTGTGAACTGGGATGTTTATTGTCTGGCTTCTCTATGTTTTAATTTCACTCTGTAGCTGCCATCTATTAGCAGGGCACAATACATAAACACAAATAAACATCTAAATTGAACCGTAAATACAGCACACAATTATTCTGAATTAAAGTTTAGTTGATTGGAAGAAAATAAGTTATCCCGAGAATACATTGATGCTTAAACTATCCCTGCCTTTTGAATGTATTCATTTAGCTTAGAAACAAAACAGAGATAGCATATCTGTTGCAGTGCTGATCAGTGACATCAGACAAACTACCCAACACGTCTTCAATAGCACCTTCTTTTATTGGAACAAAAGAACTGAAGAAAAAAGAAGGCATTCAACTCCATTCCTCCTTCTATATAGAGAATACAAATTCTCAAAATGCACATAAAATTTTGAAGGAAATTGTCAGGAATTATGAGTTTTAGCATAATTTCTTAAATTATATGTTTGTTCATAACTACATGTGGAATTAACAGGACTCAGACTAGTGTAATAAATTTACTTTTTCTCTTCTTTCTTCAAAGTAAAAGAAGTTAAATTCCAGTCACAGCTGTGGCCTCAGGGAATCCAGAGTTTCACTAACACGATAGCATTGAGTTTATACAGCCCAAGACATCGTAGAAAAGCCATGAATAAATGTCAAAATATCCTATTTCTCTATTGCGTATGCTTCTTTATCTCATAGTAACTTTATTTCAAGTAAACTTTATTTACAGGTTCCCATTCCTCTAAACTCAGTTTGCATCACTAGAAATGTATCTGTAAAGTCTGGAGCCCTCTCTGACAGTCCTACTGCACGCACACTCCAACAGCCCCCTGCCCATTAAGACTCTCCCCATCCCAAACAGCCTCCTCCCGAGGGTGAGGAATCTTTCCATTGCTCAGGGCAGAATTAATGTGCTTAGGAGGCCAAAAAAACCCACACACCTTAGTGCTATCCAAGAATAATGCCTAAAGAAGTAATAGCTGAATCCCTCGTGGCCGCATGAGATGACATCACAGGTCCTTCAAGACCCAGAGCTGCTGGTTCCCCTGGGCCCTGCCGATCCAGAGGTCTTCCTGAATTGAACATACAAGTGATTTCTGCCCTCCAAACATCGCTAAAGCCATTAATCATGACCTCATGGTACACACAAGGAGGAAAAAGAAATAGAAAGTGCCAAACTTATCTTTTAAGTGCCTTTTGCTCTTTCCAAGTGCTTCTAACAGAGGCAAGACATTTCTTCAGTGCCTACTTCTCCACTGTTCTTTTAGCAATCACCAAAGAGTCTCTCTGTATATATGTATATAAACACACATTATTATAGAATGAAAAGTAAAAGGACTGATCTAAATGCTTCAGAAGTTGAGAAAGCTGAGCTTTTAAGCCAACAAGATGTTAAAACCTGCTCAGCATTTAGTCAATGTCAGAGTAGGGCTTGGAATGTGAACTTGCTTGGGAGCAGAGACGGGGAGCAAAATGAATCTGGGAAGACCACGTGTCCAGTGACATTCATAGAAAGGCTTTGTGCACGCCACAGTGCGTCAATAATATACCTTTTGTTAGATGTAATAAAAGTCTTGGTAAAACACAGGTGATGACTCAGGAAGCACAAACAAATATAAAGAGTCTCTGAAAAAGTAAGCAAAACAAGCCTGCTTCAAGTTTAAAAGAAATATTACCAAAATCAAAAGCAACATCTGGCAACTGGTCTCCTCAGCTACCCAAATTAATTCTGACTGTGCTCCATTAGTGTTCAGAGATGGCTTTAGCAAAGTTGAAAGACCATCAAAGACAGACAGTTTGGAGCTCCTACCCTCAGACAGCTCACGGATCATTCCTCCTCTAAGGAACCTTCTGAATATGGAGCAGAAACACCCTCTACGAAGTTTCCAGAATGGAAACCAAAATATTTTTCTGAGGATATTTTTCCTCTACTCTTGGGCTGGTAACCTGATGTGCACCTTCTCACTTGAACTTTCTTCTCTGGGCGCCGGCGCAGCCGGTCGGGTCACTGATCGTGCAGAGGGTCTCAGAGCAGCCGAGGTGGCTGGCACACCTCTGCCGACAATGCAGGCAAATCTGATTTATTTTGTGTTTTAAACAGATCATGGATATGGACGTAAGAAGCTACTATATCTCAGCTGAGAGAATAGATTAGGTTGTTCAGCCTCCATCCTAAGAGCAAGAAAGCCCAAGACTCTGTGGGTGCTGTTAGGAGTTGATGCAGGAGGTGTGAGCCTTGCCTGTGCTGTTGGGTCTCACGTTGCAAAAGGGTGTGGAGATGGCAGGCAATGTGGAAAGCAGTGGTCAGTGTTGGGCGTTCTTCATCTCCAAAGTGTCACTAATGTGTGGTATTGCAAGCATATGTTCTGGAGGGGGCTTCTACAGTTACCCTAACTGAAAATGTGGCTTTTCGTATTCATTTGAAGAAAACACCACACATACTACTAATAACTTAAAGTCATGAAAAAGTATTAGGCTACTAATATATCACAATGACATGTCTCAGTAAAGCTTTGGAGACAGAGAGAGAAATACCAGTGGACGACAGTCAGGCTTTATGGTGGCGGTGTCCCCAGACCAAATCCATCCGTCGTGAAACTGTGCTGACACCATTAAAGACGCCCCAAGGACAAATTAGACTCATTACATCTTACATTACATTATGAGATCCGAATAGGGGAATTTCTTACTGTTTTATTGCTACAGCTTCTAGTGTTAAATAGAATGTGTACGCCCCTAACTTAAAATTTCCAAAGTATTTTAAGACATACATCACCTAGACTACGTAAATCTAATTTATGAAACAAGTTTCCAAAACATACATGCTTCAGTTTTTGGCCCAGGCTGTTTCACAGCATTGCTACCTGCTGTTAAATTGTGATCCAAGTCCCACTCAGGACAAGACTGCTCCTCCCAGCTGGAAGAAGTGAGCCCTAAGAGATGAGAACATAAAAGCTGATGATACCTTGTGATCTCCAGAGAACACAAAAGCATGTACAGTCCCCATGGCCTTTTAGAAATAAAACACAAGGCACAGGACTTGTTCTTCCCACCAAGAGTTAAGCCTGGGTACCACAGGGTACATCCAATGAACCTGAAGGAGGAGGTGAAGAAAGACTGCCTGTACGGTTGCAAGCTCTGTGCTGCTTTTAAGCCTCCAGAATAGAGCTCAGCTTGACATTGAAAAGCTTTGTAGAGGTTGGTCATTCTCTCAAACCTGACACAGTCATAAATCCAAGGCACTGTGCAGCCAGGCACAGAGTTGTTTTTTTTTTCCAGGATGAGAACACATCTGAAACAACACTCTCAGACAGTATGGTATTATTTACTTACAGCTGAGCTTAGGAGATCGGGTAGCAGCCTCAGAAATTATCCCAATTATTTGAAATTGCAGTACAGTGTAAGAATTCTGCCAGGAGAGAGGAGTGCATGAGGCAGAGCAGTGGGAAAAATTAAGATGGCTCTTTTTTTTAATAAAGCAAAATGAACTAAGGCAAGTATTCAAAAATAAGTTACTAAAAACCATTTTATAAACCAGCTTTAAAATCTCTTAATAGCATTAGCTTACCTTCTGTTGTGTCTGAAGAAATATATATGAACCAATAATATTCTCATGAGATTTCATTACTGAAAAGGCTCATTAGAAAAGGCATTAAAATACTAATTACCTCATAAACTATTTAGTTGTGTACCCACTGGGATAGTACTTACGAGTGCTCAAGCTCTTCATAGATCCAGCTAATCAATTAATGCTCATTACAACCAGAAAGAGCACGCAGACTGCAGCATGCAGGAGAAATAAATAAGTCAGAGGTTAGCAAAGAAAGTGACTTGGCTGTAATTGAGTCTTCCTCTGTAACACAACTGTTGTCTGCTACGATTTAATTTTAATCAGCATTTTTGGTACTTCTGGTAACGTGACTCTTCTCGTCTCAAGAATCTCAGCTATCGTTATTGCTCCTTGAAGTACATAATTTATTACGGACGATACATCAAATGCTACATGGAGATTCAAGTGGACAGGTAGAGTGTTCACTGATACCATGCTAAAATTACCTACTGAGTGTGTAAACAAAGAGGAAAGGAGTTTGGGAGTGTGTCTTGGATGGTTTTCTCCTTTAAAGAAGAGGAGCAGCCCAAGACACAGATGCCCCATCAGCTTTCCAGCATGTGCTCCCGCAGAAAGTAAAGCCCAACACCAGCACCTGCCTACCCTCCATCAATGCTCAGGAAGGGCAGGAGATGTCTGCCAGTGAGAACCTGGCTCTCATGGTGTTTTACAGACACCATGGGGGAATGGGTCCTCCTTTATGCCCTCCAGAGACAGCACATACGCTCCCTCCCTTTAGGAGCACCAGGAGCGTGGATCGTCTCTCCTCACTGGACATGGTGGCCCAGCATCAATATTGAAAGTACCTGGAGCCTGGATGGAGCCTGCTGGGCTCCTCTCCTGGTCTTTTGCCCAGGCCCTGGCAGGGAGGCTCCTGGTGTACGTGTTGTCACCATTAGCCTTGCATGGATACCAGCTCATCACTCCTGAGGCTAACACCCGACCTGCTGGCAGCCCACCACTTCAGGCAAATGCCATCTCCCAGCCCCGTGGACATCATGATTTCTCCTGCCCTGTAACAGCCAGGGGGCTGGCAGTGTGTTCCTGAAAGAAAGACACGTTAGGAAATGTAGCCCCCAGAGTTAAATATATCCAGGACTTCATCCTGGTTGCTTATCATCCTCTTCACACGTGCAACTCAAGAGAGCTTCGCTTCTGCTTGATACTTTAAAAATCTATGCAGAAAGATCTTACATGGTCTCTTGTTGTTTTCACTGTGGACGAGACATACCAAAGACGGGAACTAATAAAGTAAGGAACTTGAGAGCGACTTCATCCAGCTGGTCATCGCCGAGGTTGTGGTGGTCAGGAGCCCTAGCGCTAGCCTAGCTCCTCCTCTAGGAGCTGGATGGGTACTACAAGTCACAGCTACGTTATTTGTATTTTTGAGGTCAGTGTTAAACTAGTGTCATATAGAATCATCATAGAATGGCCTGGGCTGGACGAGACCTTTGAGATCATTTTAATCCAACCTCCCTGTTGTGGGCAGGGACGCCATTTCCCGACTAGGTCAGGCAACACGTGAGAACCGAACGGGAATCGAACCCGCGACCTTTGGTGTTTCAAGCACCATGCTCAACCCACTGAGCTAAACTGGCCCTCATATTTACCAGTTTTATTAACACTAGCATAAATACTTCTCAAATTTCAGGTGTAGTAGAAAGGGAAGTTTTACTCTCTAAAATCCTTAAAATGGGATCAAGCTACATTATTTTCTGAAATGAAGGATTTAGGCACCCTTGAATAATCCCAGTAACCACCAACTTCACCAAGGGCAATTCATTCCTATTTTAGTTCTCAGCAGTGATGCAGTTATATACCAGTTTTCACATAAGCCCTAGATTACCTCTAGGAATTCTCTATGCCACTAATTCAAACACTACTTGGATCAAGTTTCCAATCAAACTAATCCAGCACTAACATGGTTTAGAAGATTGACAACTCTCTGCAAACTGATGTAGCAGAACAAATTTCCCATTCTTTGCACAAATGGTAGTAGGTGGTTTTTGGATTCTCAGTTATTTACTGTTCCTCAACCTTCTAAAGCATTTCGGGAAAAATGCTTTCTTAACAAAAGATAAGGTAATGCACACAGAACTAGATGGACAAAGCTAGCCAAGTAGGTGTAGATAAGAATATGCTTCCACAGTAAAAGCGCGTGGAATGAAGGAGGAAAAAAATAAAATCACAGATACGAAAAAAAAAATCACACACATGCACATGTGCACAAACATGCACACCTGCAGACATCTGACCAACGAAGCTGGAGCTCTTCCGATGGTTAGCTGCTGCTATCGCCTACCACTGCCTCTCGTTTAAATGAAGTACTCAGAGAGTCCAGATTTTGTACACATTCAGATATTAATGTTTTGGCAGGATTTTTTAATTTAAGAGGATTCCTAGAAGATGAAGTTACAGTAATATCTGTAACAAAACTCCAACTACACAGTTTTCTCTCTGACATACACACACACACCCCGCACACAACACCAGCTTTCAGAGCAGCTGCCCACATCCATCAGATGAGAAGCAGATCAGGACCTCACCCATCCTTATCCTGGGTGTCTCCTGGCTGTTATGTTGGCAGACGAAGCGAAGTTCACGCTTAACCTCATGCTAAAGAGCCTCTGTTAACAGTCGAGGAACACTGTCCATCCTCTCTACGTTTATTCCTCCTGAACCACGAGCAGCACATAAAGCAAGACTCTAGTCAAATCCAGTAATGATGCTAGGTATTTGGGGAGGAAAAAAGAGAAGTTGGCACAGTAAGGCAAATGTCATACTTTGGTGTATAGTGGTGTTCTGTCAGAAGCCAGACATATTAAAAATATTTACATAATTTAAAATAATTTGTACAGGTCTAGTAAAGTCTATTTTGGGCTTTGGGCTTTAATAAAAGTTTAAACATTTGTTAGATCCCATTGGACTTCATGTGTAACCTTGGCATTTGAGGGCAGTATTGAGGATATGCCATTACTAAACTTTTCATATTAGTATAAGTGTGAACTGAAATACCATAATAAAAATATAACAATATTTCTTGCGACTTGAAAACAGCCCTGGACTTTATATGTATTTCCAGATGGGAAACTAAAAATGTAGTCTATGTTTGCACATGTATACTCAGAGGTGGCTTTTAGTCTAATTTAAACATTCCAGAATAATGTGGCCTAAATATAACAACATGAATCATCCATCAGTTTCAAAGAAATATCTGGCAATTTTTCGTTATGAATCATTAGTGACAAGTACCAATACCTGTCACTGACTGATATAGGAGAGTCAAAATCTCCTGGTGATTGCTTGGTATGATGAATCAATTACAAAAATCTCCTGATAGTATTGTGGGGCCTAGAGAAAATAATTTATCTTTAAATACTATGTAATGAACACCTATAGGAAGCAGAATTGGAAAATTAAGTCAGAAAAAGTTCATATAGGATGCTGGAAGAGTTAGCAAGACACCAGTGTGCAAAAAGAGGCAAATTTGTACTGTATTCTAAATAAAAGAATAGCATTAAAACCAAAAGCCAAAACTAACAAAATGCTTACCTTGCAGTATCAAACTGTGGAAGGGCCAAAGCTTGCCTAAAGGAAATTTTAGAGATTCAGAAGTACAAACTAGGTCCTCAGTTGATTAAAACCCACTAAGATCCTTTGAAGTCAATGAATTTACACAGGTTTACAGCAGCAGAGGATCAGGGCTAAATTTTTAAAGTAATCTTTGAATATACTTAAACTGTTGTCTCTGATTTTTTAACACTGGAGGAATGTGAAATTCAATTTTAAGCAGCTTATGGGGTTTGTTTCCTTTCTGAATGCTTATTTTGGAAAAATGAGGAGAGGAGAGGAGAGGAGAGGAGAGGAGAGGAGAGGAGAGGAGAGGAGAGGAGAGGAGAGGAGAGGAGAGGAGAGGAGAGGAGAGGAGAGGAGAGGAGAGGAGAGGAGAGGAGAGGAGAGGAGAGGAGAGGAGAGGAGAGGAGAGGAGAGGAGAGGAGAGGAGAGGAGAGGAGAGGAGAGGAGAGGAGAGGAGCTGCACTGTGAAAAGGTGACTTGTTTTAAATGATTTCCAATACACTGAAAAGCAAAGCTACAGGAATCCTTAGTGTCTGTTTTTCTATTTTACAAAAGGTTTCCCTTTATTTTTTTTCACAACATAATTTTTAGACAAGGCTTTCACAAGTGAAAATATAAGGAAGTTAACAATCCTAAATTAAAGTATTTCCACACTGATATTGTTACTTAATGAAGACTTTGATAAGATCTTAAAATAAGTTTTTTAGAACATATTTCAATATGGTTATGAGTTAGTGTTACTTTAACATATAAAATAGGAGGAAAAATAGCACATCCATGACTATAAGAAGGAGGTTTTGCATAAATTAAGTTCTATTTCTAAAAGGCTGACAGCTTTTAGTCAAATCTTTAAACTTCATGCTTAGCTGGTCAAAGTCCGTGTTCCCCCTGCGCCAGCAATACTAATGAGGAATTATTTCCATTATAGCAAGTATTTTGCTGTCTTCTTTGTAACTTAAGTCACCAAAAATGTGGTTAACTATCTAAAGCAGAGTAACCTGGAGGTGCCCACATTGCCAGAAAAACTGCAGTCTGTCCTCAGCACATGAGCAAGAACCTGTGAGTAAAGACTGTTCAGGTCCCCTGGGAGGTCCAGTAAGGTGGGCTACACAGAAATTGTAGCATAAGTACGACACAGAGCGCAGATGTCACGGCCAACTACACTGCATCCCATTCAGTCTGAGTACAGAGCATATTTGGGAAGATTATTCATAGCATTTCATACACTAAAATCTCAGATAAACATTACCGGCCAGCAATTTGCTAGTAAAAACCGCAAGCAGAGCAAAGTTTGCTGTGTAAGTGTTTCCAGGGTGGGAGACTCAGCCTGTCCCAGTTTTTAAATTACCTCCTTGATAATTCTCCGAACATAAATAAGAGAAGTTGCACTAATGAACATCTGGAAGACAGTATATAATCCTCCCACCACTGAAAAGTGTCACTGGCCATATCTGACAGAAGAAACAACAAATGCTGTGAGCATTTCCTCAGACTGAACACAGTTTGTAGCAGTATTTCAAATATGCCTGTGATCTTAGAAGGAGCTCTACAGGGTATTAGTTAGTCCTGTTTTGGATATGGTTGACATTATGTGAAAGTAAGTGCTCTCCTGAGAGTTCAGTGAAAGCCACGATGCCAGGGAAGCTGATCTCACAAGGCTTCCATCATCTCAGATGACAGAAGTCTCAGAAGATCAGTTAATTTTTGTCATTCTGAGCCAAAATCTCATCAGTGAAGCTCAGGAAACTTCAGGGGCATTAAATCCAAACACAAACCGTCACCTCCATTTGTATTTGAATCCTAAATTTGAGCTTGCACCCCTGTAAGCTTGAGGAGTTCAAAGTCTCCTCATTCTTTTGCTAGTCCTGAAAAAACCATGATATTTCAACAATTATATTGATATTACCAATATTAACAATTAATATTAACTTGAAAAAATGCACATACATAAATTCTACTCAGACAGAAGCTGTATTTTCTGGAAGTGGCAGCCACAAATTCTTCTGTGCTTGTTTCAGCTCTTCCACTGACAAACTGTGTGGCCTCTAGTGAGTCACTTCACTTTCCTCTCTCAGTTCAACAACCTAAAATTATTTATTTCACAGGAACACCATCGTAATTAATAAACCGCTTCATTAGCTACTGTATAGTTTTTAGAAAATGCTTTTTAAGCTTGTCCATAAGGAAGAGATTTATTGCCATGAGAATTTTACTTCCAGCTCTTGGGTCTTCGGTGGTTAAAATATGGAGCTGGTACAGTGTGTAACACCATCCCCTCCGCCCCAAAGCCCATCGCTTGTCATGAGAAACACTCGCATGTCCCAGGCAAATGCCAGGCTTGATGTGCAATGGCCCGAAGTGCGAAACAACTTCCATTATTCATTGCTCTTGCAGAAATCTTGGAAAGTGAAAGCTGTACATATTCCAAGCAAAAGACTGAAGTGTATCTATGCAAAGCAGAACTTCCCTGTACTGCAAGCAGTTTTTAAAATCTCCTTTTCCCCTAGCTTTGCTACCACAAGGATTTGCTTTTACTTGCACAAGCTCCCACTGACACACAACTCTGCACAAATAAACCCTTTCCTGGAAGGGACCGTTCGGCACCAAACAAGTCGCCCTCACGTACACAGATGCATCTGCCTCGAGTTTCAAAACCTGAGAACTCGTAAAGGCAGCAGTACATGTGTTGGGCTAGACAATAGCTACAGCAAGCAAATATTGTATTCCAATTATTGCTATGGTTACAAAATCAGGGTGGGCACTGGAGGGAAAAGGAGAAAGAGAAACAAATCCATAAAGACGGTAAATCCTCTGAGGAAAGAGGGCGGTGGAGAAACAGAGGGAAAGAGAAAGGGTGAGGGCTGGTGGGTGGGGGAGAAAGCGAGGTCATTTTAACACCCAGTTGACTTAAGGCAAACAAAATAATACAGATCCAAGTTCTTCTAGGGAAATAGTGCTGATAAGATCACCATGGGATAAAGTGACACAAAGAAAGAAAAATGCAAGGAATCGTTACAACTTGTGTCTGCAACAAGCAACGCAATTTATATGCACTCGGGAGAAGAGGGATCAAATATTCAACACGTATTCGCAGCAGCTATGAGTAACTGAAGAGGCTCGCGTCTCTGTTGCACTTATTGAGCCACTGACAGCTTAAGAAGAACTAATTCCTACCCAGTCTAGTTCGTAATCCAGCATTTAGGCATGACGGGCACAAGGTCCTGTTTCAGTAAACAAAACAAAATATGATTAGCTTCACCCATCATGATAATACCCTAATCCACTGCAAGGCATTCTGCCTGCAGGCAAAGGAGGATTTTAAAGCATAGATCAGGAGCACACTGAAAGGTTGGCTTTGGGGACTTCAAAACATAAATGCAAACGTAACAAGAGATACAATTTCAGAACAGTGAGTTTTGTCAACAGTTGCAGAAGTCCTGTGTTTTTTAACTGTTTAACAGTCCCTTCCTTGAAAACATTTCTCAGTTACCAATACAGGAAGTTTTGTCACAGCTCTTTTTTTTTTTTTAATTGGAAGGCTTCATTCTGCACATCTTTTTTTTTCCTATGCTCCTTCCGTTGCTGTTTTGTGAAGGACAAAATGAGCAGTTGCTGTTGAAAGCTCTGCAGAGATTCATCGTTTTTCTTTCTGCTCAGTAGTCCAGAATCCATGCGAAGAAAGTATTTCTGGCCATGAAGCAACATGAGTTGCTCTGCTAAAGAGACTCCTTTCCCAGCCAGCTCAATAGGAAAACACTGACTTCCAATCGTTTATTATTATATTTAACAAAACATCTTCGGTCATGAAATGCTAAGTAACTAAAACTAGAGTTCAGTAGCACTGATCCTGCCTGGACTGCCTACGCCAGCTTCCTGCCTGAATCCAGTGTGGAAACCTCATAGACCTGGGCCCAGAGCTGGTACCCAGCAGGATGTCCTTCCCAAGGCCACCAGTTGTCCCAGGATGCCACTCCTCTTAGGGAAGGGCTCTTCTTTCTGCATCCAACAGCTGCTGCAGCAGCGGAGTCGGCTATGAAACTGGGGCTGGGGATAAGACTCCAGCTGCTTCTTGCTTTGTAGCAGTTGCATCATCACAGCTCACAGGCACGGAAATGCATCTTATTTGTAAAACAAGAAGCAGCAGAAGACCCCATCCGAAAGCAGAGCCCAACAGTAAACCAAGAAAAGCCTCCCACCTTTGCAGCCGAGTCTTTCCCACTTGGCTGATGTGCTGCACTTCTGGAGAAGGCGAGCGGTGCCCGTCTGCCCAGCGTACCAAACGCACCCCGGTCCCCGCAGCCAGTCCTGTCTTTCCACTGGGATGGAGAGGTGAGCAATGCTTGGACTGGGATTTTCACAGCCACCAGTAGGATCTGGACCCTTAACTCTCATTAAGTCGATAAAAATCAGTGCTGATGACAACTGGCTAACCGAAATTTCTTTCACCTCTCTCCTCCTCCGTCAAAGTCATCCAGCATTTTTAGGTAAATTATGAGGTTCAGTTAATACGGATATTTTACCATTACAACTAGGAACATGCTCATTACTAGTTTATTACTTTTCTTTTCTGGTTATGTTTTCACTCTTACATCTGATTACTGTTCAACTTAGTAATGCATACAAGGCAAAAACAATATCCCACAACCCTACATACTTCTGGTATGGAAGTAATTTCTTTTCTTTTTTAAAGAATCATACAGATTCTGTCAGGAAGGCAGGCACTGCCAAGCCATACATATTAAATTTTATTTAAATTTTATAAAACTACATATCCAGCAAGGGGCAGATGGAGACAGTAAAAGAAAAAAATAACAGGTCAAATGGAAAGCTGTATGTTTTAAGTTCAATTATTTTCAATGCCAGCCTGCTTTTTATATCTCCTTTCAGAGCTCATAAATCTCTACAGGTAAAGATCAATGCCTTGCAAAATTCAGATAGAGAGGCATCAGCTCCACTAAAAAGACCTGCTGTCACACAGCCTTTCAGAAGTTCAGTGCACACTATCTGTCTCTCACTCCAGTAATCCACGTGGTATCACACTTCTGAGTTATAAAACCTTGAATACTCTGAAACTACAAAACCAAACTGCATGTAAGCAATATATTAAGGCAAAGACACCACCACCAATTCTGAGTTCATAATACACTCAGCTTATTGAGCCACATGTTGATACACTACACATTCTATTCTGCATATTTTTACCATGTACACTTAGAGATACATGTTTCCTCCACCTTCCAACACAATATATTTTAATACAAAATCAATGTGTGTTTTTGGTGGGCAGCATAAAGGTTTTATCCACTCAGCTCTGAACCTAAGAAGAAAGCAGTATTGATTTAGATGTTCACTCATTCATTTACTAGGACAGTTTTAAAGCATTAGGTGATAACCTAATTGAGAGGCACACTGCAAGTGAAACTGACATTGTTGTGATAAATCAGTTCTGGGTTGTCATCTACAATCCTTTAATATCTGCAGGAACATTCTCCTAAAAAAAATTAAACCAAAAAACAAGCATCTTGAGTGGCAATGTGGCTTTCTATAAATGCCAGGCAACACATGCTGATTAAAATACTTATAGATAAATAAATTGCTCATTATAGAAACATAATATTAATGCAACACATTCTACACGTGTCTGTAGATGTGCTTGTATATCGGACAATGTATGTATTTATCAGACTGGCTTCAACTTCGTCCTACAAACTGACTAAGAACCTATCAAGGGTGTGAATCTTTTTTTGCCATCCATCTGCTTTCTTTAAAAAAACTGGCATCACACAGCATCCATACTGGTGTTATTTATCCATATTTATTTTACAGAAGCAAATTAAGTCACATGTGTCACCAGGCAGTGTTATGACTGCTCTATACCAAATCATGCTTGCACTGCTCAGGTACATATTTTCAGGAGGCCAGAAGGATTTGGTCTCACATCTGGGTCTCACATCCAGAGGAGCCTGTCTTGCATTCTCTCATGCAGGCACAAAGAAAATGCTATAGATTTGGATGGTTGATGAATCAGCCCCAAAGCCCCCCAAACTTCTCCAGTTACTGCAGCCATTAGCTGCAAGCAGCTTAGGTGACCCTGCCAGTGTTCTGCGAAGATGCAGAGCGGGGCCAGCCAAAGAGAACGTAAGCAGTGTTGGATGCACCAGCAGAAATAGCATTAGCAGAATCTGGGGAAATCTGAAATTCCTCCCTAATGCACGAACAATCTGGTAAGGTATTAAGCATCCTCGTTTTCGACTCATTTTAAAAAGTTGCCAGGGTATGCAGTCTCATGCTTTGAGCACGAAGCAGAGTGAAATAGTTAATAGTAAAAACAAACGCGCCTGTAATACAGATGATTCAGATTTAAAATTCATGAACTTACATGTAAGAAATAATTTTCCTCTGAATATTTCCTACATTTTTTCCACTTTGCGTTCGTGCAGAGTATTGCTAATAGATCTGAATTCCTCAAAGCAGTGGCTAAGCGAAGAGTCTTTTTAAAATACGTGCGTGCTTGAACAGAAAAGAAGCATAAAACTAGAACATGACCATTAAAAAGCTCCTGCATTTGAAAAAAAAAAAAAAGGCCCTGGAAATCTGAATTATACCTCTTACTCTTAAGAGTTAATGTGTGTAGACTTTTTCCATCTCTAGAAGAGTGGCAGAAAGCCCCTGAGAAGCAAAGGCACCACTTGTTCGCTATACTGTGTTTTGGAACCAATAGTATTTTCTGTCTGAAAGAGCTGTGCCTTCATACGTTAGGTTTATGGACAAAACCTGCCTATTCAGATTAAAAAGTAATTTGTATTAATGTACAGTTTCACCTATTAAAGCACAAAATTCTCACCATGCGCAACAATAATTTAATCTTGTTCTTAAGTAGCCTCACACTTCCAGTAAAAAAAAAAAAAAAAAAGGCAGGGGGTGCAGGGGGAGAGTAAACTACAGAACCTTTAGTCCCCAAAACAGATGCCAGTTTTAGATTTATTCAGCCAAGGAGTATTTAGCTTGGCTCAGCCCCTCTTGCGTTGAAAAAACACTTGCCTATTCCAAAAAGATTTTAACAACCTCTGCTGCAGATGCTGTTGCCATTTGGCATGTCACCGTCACTGTGTGGTACAGCAGAGAGAGAACTCTTGACCACAGGTTTTCCTTGGCTGGGGGACTCAGCTTTTTTGGCTATCGCTCTTCTTCTGGCCAACTGGCTGCATGTTTACGGAGTGTGGTTTTAGACGGGGTGTTAACAGAGGTTGGGTTAACAGCCTAAACCAGACCAACAGTGAGGCGAAGGCATGACCTGTCCAATCTAAGAAAACAGATAGAATAAGCTTGCATATGGTATTGCTTTTAACCCAGAGTCTCTTGCATGCACCATATCTATAGACAAGAAGCTATTTTTCTTTGCCTCAGGATAGATGACAACAACTTTAAATGCTGTACCAGTCATGCAAAGTAGAAATATAAAAAAACATGTGCTTGCTTAATCTTTGTCGGCTTGATTTCATTCTCTCACTTACGACAATTTTACCTTGGCAAAATGCCACTGAGAGAAGTTCAAGGAAGTTACTCCTATTTTCCACTATGATGAGGTATCTTGAGAGGATAAAAACCCTACAGAGTTAAACTACAAACTTCTGTCCTTGAATTTCCACTAGCCAGCAAACAGCAGTTCTAAAACTACATCTACATTGATAAACTTGGTTCCAGGGATATTAGTGCCAAATACCTCCATGGGAATGTATAGAACACTGGGAAATCTCACAAATGCCCACTCATATCTTAGATTACCTACATTAATCCTATAACAGTACATAGGCCTGAGAAGCCCTGACCTTGTAAGACATACAACTTGACATTTGACTCGTATAAATACATTTTATTTGTCCAAATTCTGATTCTTCTTTTTTGACAGCAACACCTTTGCTGCACTCAAGTAATAGAAAATATCCCACTTTATACGCACTGTTTGGTCTGCTTTTCTAACATTGCTATTACCCTGACACACCACGCATCTCTCCGGAAAAAACAAAGACTGCGTACATTCCTTCCACATCAGATGCTTTTTACTTCATTCTTTATTAACTGACAAATTTCTTTAAGCCCAGTTGCAAAGCACAGACACTATCAGAAAACCAGGCAGACCATTTGCTTATATCCTACTACTTTGCACCAAAAGTCCTGCTTAACACAGTAGAGATCAGATAGCCCACCCTTCACTTCAGTTCCCTCTCACCGAGAGTTCAGCTGGGACTAGGAACATCGTGAAAGTTCATAGACACAAAAGCGATTTACTGCAGCATATTAAAATAGGGTATAACACATGACTAAGAATGAAGTAAGCAGTGTCTGGCTACATCCCCCACTGTCTGGGTAACAAGTATGCAAGAACAATATAAGAAAAGAAAATATATGTTTTTAAAATTTTCTCTTTTTACCATTTTGGCTTCCGAATGCATTGGGGGTACTTGAGGTGAAGCACACGGATTATTGAGGTTCGGCCCCTGCATCCCCATGATGTTGGAGTTCATTGACATTTGTCGCTCCATCTTTTAAAAGGAAAAAAAAAAAAAGGGTTTGAAAATGTCTGGAGACATTTGCAAGAATTTACACTCGGTTTCTATTTAAATGGACTCAGCTTTATTTCTTCAAGTCATGACTGGAAAAATAACAATCTATGTCGTGAATTGCATGTGTGTATGCACGCAGGCGTGTGTTTCATCAGAATCGGCCCTGAAAACTCACAGCCAATTATAAAGAAAAGGGTTCTTTACTAAACAAATGTAGCAGCCACCCAGGTTTGCGCTTTTTTGTAATGATTTTCTCCCTTTCAGTATAACAACACTCCGGGTTAAGTGCTTTTAAAAGCATCACTGTATGAAGTTGTGTCTTCCCCTGTCAGTGCAGCCCAACTTAGCTTGTTAAAAACATAAATAAAAATCTATAATCTCGAGTATATGGAAAACGAGTTCACTCGGACTGCTCATCTGAGAAGAGTTTTCCACATGTTTCGTAAGTACTGCTGAGATAGCAAAAAACAAAGCAGAACTCCTCCTGGCTGTTCAGACCCCTTCCTGCAAGCTGGTATCTCTAGCCTGGGAGGGAGGGATACAACTCTCACACAAAACCTAATGGCAGTAAGGCCTGGATAAACTAATTTCTGTGAAAAGAGGCAAGCCCCATCAGACTGCTAGTCACTGGTAAGGGTGATAAGTTTGGTTATGGTGCTGCTTTCAACCAGAGCTGAGCATCCTGCCTTGCTTTGGGCCAGTCCCCTGAATCTTTGGCTCATAAAAGAAAGAAGCCTTTGGCTCCTCCTGAGCTCTTCCAAGAAGGCGAGCTATTTTTTGTGCCATGTGGTGAGGTACTGGCTCCCAGCCTCCGTGATCCCAGCAAGAATGAGTGTTGGGCCTGGAGGCGAGGACAATATCCCATGCCCTGCTGGCGGGGAGAAGCTGTCTCTGCCAGGGCCTCTCACCCTCTCCATGGGGCAGGAGCGGTTCCCGCTGGCATCTCCTCTGCAGCCCCTTCAGGAGGGCAATGGGGCAGGAGCTGCAGCCCGGGCAGCCAGCGCTGACGGGCGCCTGTCTCACCTCCGTGCTCGCTTCTCTGGAGCTCTCAGACAGAGTACACCTGCTTGTCTGGAAGCAGACAAGCCCAAAGGGCTCCCCAGCAGCAACCCCAAGCCCCTGAGCTTACACTGAAGCAGGATGTTTGCTCCATTTTAGGTTCCTTAGGAATCATGCCAGAAAGAAAAACTGCCCACAGTGACAAGTCTTTTTTTTGTTGTTGTTCAACTTCCTGGTCGATATTCCAGAAAAGCCTTACTGACAAGTTACTGATTAATAACTTATTAATAACTGCTCGAATAGCAGCCAAACCTGAATCTTTGTAGCCCTATGGAATGTCCCCCTTGCTCCAGCAAAGCCAGAACAAGCGGTGCTTTTCTCTCTCCTGTACTCGATCACTCCCAGGTTGTCTTCCAAACTGAACACTGCGGAACGAAACAGAAGCTTCTCCTTTCCCAATTCCCTCTTCCCTGTGCCATCCTTACCCACCTCCACCTCCAATTTGCTTCAGTGTCTTATACTGAAAGTGTTGTTAAAATTTGAAAAATTTGAAGCTACAATTGCAAGGCAACCCTTTGTCTCCCAGAAGATGGGAAATACTCCCATCTCTACAGAAATGAGTGGAAGATGAGCAGCGATGATGACCAAATTCTAATTAAGTGCAAGTTACCAGGCCAGAAAAGTAAGTCACATTTCTTTTTTTGCTAGCTGGTTATCTCCCACAAACAAGAGGATTACTTAGAGTTCATTGGCAGAACTTATGTACACGGCTTTTCCAGTTTTGCCTGACTTGAGAAAAATCTTTTCGTTCCAGAACAGACATACTGATCTCACCTACATGGCTCTAAGTGTGAGAACCAGAAACTGTAGTCTCATGTAAACCGTTTCTAATCACTCTCACGCTAATTAACATGCCATTAAGTGCACCAGAAATACTCTTGTGTAAGATGAAGCAGCGAAAAAGGTTCAGCTTCCTTAACTCATTACACTTGGATTTTTTAGAAAAATGTGGAAGACTTCCACCTCTGCATTGGTTGAAGTGAGAAAAAAAAAAACCCTAACCTTCCTTCCCCCCCATAAAATAACAAGTCCCAAACTAAAAAAAAAACTTACAGGCATGAGTACAGCAGAAGATCCAGGCATGGTAGGGTTGGGCAGGGTGCCAGGCATAGAGGCGGGCATAGGCTGTCTTTGTCGGTTGTGTAGGTGCAGTAGTGAAGACAGAGAACCTGGGACAGGCCTAGGAGAAAAGGAAAAAAAGCTGTCAAGGGCTACGGAGACCAAAACAGTCCCTCCCGTGCCAGCCGTCGCCTGTCACAGGCAACTCTAGACAAGCAGGCACAGATAAGCCAGTCCAGCATTTGTCCTCTCCTGCATAAATCGGTAGAACAGAAAGTTTTCAAGAAACAGATGAATCACCTTCCCTCTCCTATTCATCAGTTAAAGCACCAGTACTGTTCATCTGATAGAACATGAATGTAAATGTAACAGTTGGCCTCAGTCTACACACCTCTGCATCTCATAGCGTCCAGCAAATGATTTCTACAGAGAAAGCAGGAAAGTTTCCCGGCATACCACATCAGCGCATTGCTATAAATTCAGCCCTTGGGAACAACAATATCTGGATGATAGTTTTGCAGATTATGACAGAAAAGTAAACACCCTTAAATTAATTTTGAAATTTTATCATCTGTAAATAAATTACTTGAAAATGAGTATTTCATCTTGCTGGATATTCTCTTCTGTGGAACTCTACCAAGCCTTTGTCCCAAAAAGAAGGTCCTGACATGAAAACGGGGGGGGGGGGGGCGGGAGGAAAAAAATTAGCAAAATTACATTTAGATCAAACAGCTTGTAAAGGCAAAAAGTATGGACTGTAAAAAAACAGAGCGAGTTATTCTGGCAAAAGGAGTTTAAAAGATTTAGAAGGATTTTTCTAAGTACAGCAAAGGGAAAAGAGTGCATGTGAGAAAGTAAGCCCACTCACATAGAAGAATCATAAAATTAATGAATTGAGCAAAACAGGGACTACTCTTTGAAAATAGCCTTTAAGAACACGGTCTTGGGAGTTAGTTAAATTTATCACTTTTTTTTTTTTTAAAAAAAAGTTCTGAAGAATGTGTGAGTTGCTTGAAGTTTGGGGTAAATACAACTTGTTACCTTTTCAAAAAGCATGAAAATAAGAAAGTTTTCACATACAGTGCCTCAACAAACATTGCTACAACAAGCTAGTACATTAAATCCTCACAAACTAGGATGTTCTGCAATATAGTACATGGTTTACACTGTTTATTAGGCAGGAGAGATGCCCCTAAAGGTAGGAGAAAGACTGGAGAGGAGGAGGTGTAGTCCAGGAGCTTGAAGAGCCTCTGCAGGGGGGAGCCTGGAAATAGTCTAAAGATGTCCAGAGCCTCTAAACATCAGGGCTGATCTTCAGCCTTGGCAGAAGCATCCTTTGCTTCAGCGATGAATCCACAGCTAGACATGAAAGCCTCAAAATCAGGTTGGGCTGGTCAGGGAAGCAGAGTCATAACCTCAGAGCTGCAAGGGGGAACACAGTCACTTCTCCCACTTGGTCTTGAACTGTGTCACACCAAATGACGGGGCTTTACTTCTTGCCCCTCCAGTTGTAAGTGATACTGGCAATCACGAATAGCTACACCCCTCCTCTAACTCTAGCTATCACTTCCATTTATCTAATAACAAGCAAAGAGGCCAAAGGCTGTGAGCAATGGGTTTCACAGACAGCCCATATGGAGGACACCACATCCAGGCTCCCAAAGCAGAGGTGCCTGTTCTTCTGACCTACAAGCCTCTTTCCTAAAACTCCCCAATATTTCCCATCCTTGGACTTGCAGTCCTTCAGCCCTCTCTTCAAGCCCATTGCCCCCGAGAAACACTTCAGTTGTGTCCCAACAAATGCCACCTCCAAGTCCTTGCTCTGCCCACTCCCTCATAAGGACACCCCTGCTCCTCCCACTCTGCTGCCCTCAGCTGCCCTCTTTTTACCAGCTGCATATGAGTGAACTCATCCTTTTGTCTTGGTTCTCCATGGAGAGAAAAAGCCTGTGTTTAGAGGGATGTTTTAAAAATCCTCCCAGATACATACAGTACTTATTCAGAAGGAGGAAATAAAACCCAAACAAAACAACAACAAATGTATCTTGGATACAAACAAGAAGCTCTTCCCGTGTCTGTCTGGTTATCTACTGACAGAGGAATATGATGTAGTTTACATCTTCGTATCCCTCCAAAGAAACTTATGACAGTGTCTCCCAAATACCTGGTGTAAACCTGAGAGGGTGCAAGAAGAGCTGTGGGGAAGCATGAATCAGCTTCTGGGATAGGGGACGCTATGGTCAGCTCAGCACAAGGCTAAACTTGGGGAGCTGTGGAGATGGTGTAAGTGGAATGGATGTAGTGCAGGAAAATTGAGCTCAGAAAGTATACTTAAAGTACATTGTCCCTGACCCATCCTACTCTCCACTTAAAACACAGCTGCTCCATGTACCAGCACTCATTCTACGCTCACAAATCGTTGGGACAGGGTCAAAAATAGCACAAAAAGCAGATTCAGTGATCCTTTGAACAGAAAAAAAAGTGAGGAGATACAAGGCTGAATGCAACAAGAATGATCTCAATTTGGTTTCCAGAGGCTGTGGTGACCCCCACAAAAAGAGTCCACTTCCCACCGGCCCAGCTTCACCCCAACTACAGCCCTGCGGAGAGCAGCAGACCACAAGCTCAAAGAGGTCTTCTCTATGTCATAAAGTCTGTGCCATAGACACCAGACAGAAGGGCTGAGACCCCCACGCTGTGGGTGCTGCGGAGCAGAACAGAGTGTGCTGCAGCCCTGCCAGGATCGCACCCTGGGTCTCCTCCCTGGAGTGTGGGCAGGGAGGAGTGGGCAGGAAAGGAGAAAGCACTGGTGAACTCCCACCCCTGTCCCGAGACAGGCTGAGGTCCGGAGCTCTAGATCCCTCTGGGTCCATCGGCTTAGACGCAGCCTATGGAGACTGTGCGGGTGAATAGGAGTGATGTATTCAATAAAAGTATCATGTGAGTTTTCAGTTGGATCAAAGTAAAACAAGTACCATGACAACAGCCCCCTCCTCTTTGTTCATTTTGAGACTGTCCTACATACAGACCCTTTGTACAATTCACCAGTTTTATAATAAGCTTAGGTGTTAGGCTGTTTGATAGAAACTTATTTTGGCCTGACCTATACAATTTGTGCAAGAGATTCTCAAGGGACTACATGGTTTGAGTTTTGCTTATATGTTTCAGAGCCAAAAAAATTTCCAAAATTGCTTTAATGAGTTTGGGAATATGGGACTTAGGCAAAAGGGAATTATTGGTATTTATTAAAATGGAAAAGAAGCTTCCTCGCTGTCCCCAGTTTCACCTTTAATGCTGCTTCAGTTTGGGGGTCTGTATATGTTTTATACTTAGCTAGAGGAAAAATATCCTCAGTACTTCACATATTTTTTCTTGCTACACTCCTGCTAGTCTGTTCCCAAGCGTGTTTTTGCAAAGAGGTGCAGAGCAGTCAGAGAAACCTTGTGCTTCAAGGTTGACCCTCTTTGTCAAGAAGTCTGCACCGCTCCTGCCACCAGTAAAAGTGCTACATAATGCACACCAGATTCCACTCCCCATTGGGGAAGCTGACATTGGCCAGTGCTCATGGATACTTCTATTGCTTCCACATTGAACACAGGTCATCCATTAGCACGTGCTCGTGCACACTTTCTTGCACAGAGCTCAGGGAACATGTGTGGCACAGAACTGTACAAGCTGAGCTACTCAATTTGTCTTAAGACATTTCTTCTCTTTCCAAGGACAACACAATCTCTTTTGTTGTTGCTTTCTATCCTGCAGCAAAGAAAGTCAGTGAGAGTTTATAATTGTTATTTTTAATGTTGGACACGTTGACTCTGCTCCTCTCTTTGTAAATGCTGAGGAGGTGCTGCCTGAAGCCTGTCAGTTAATATTGCTGACTGAGAGATTTTAATTCCTTGGCACCTGTGTTGCTAAATAAACAGGGTTATTGGGCAAACAGCCCACAAATAAAGGATAGATAAGATAGAGAACTGGCAAGTGCTCAACCTCTCTGAAAATCTGTCTATCTGTGTGTTTTTTCCCAAATTTAAGAATTTTCACTGTGTTCCAGCAGGACCCGGCTGTTGGACATGATGGGGTCTCAGTCAGCACTTGTACACTATCTCTTTAGGCATGCGTAGCCTGGATGGATAGCGTTACAGTGGCTTAGTAAAACACCACGTGTTAGCCAAGCTGCTGCGACTGACCACGTTGGCCCCCCTCCCTCTGCAAGGTCCTGCTAACACCATGAGTCATCCTTACTAACATTTAAACAGATGGGCGGTACCCTGCTAAGCCACGATGACTCGATCACATTCCATCATATGACTCTACCCAACGATTAAAGATAATGCCACTAATGTAATCAAATATCTACGATATATACTTCACTATGTGCCTTCTTGATTAATACCAAATATTCTGTCTGCTATGATGCAACACCTATCTGACCCAGTTTTCTAGACTGTCTGATGACTAAACGCTACATCCATCTATTAAAAGACTAGGCTTCCCTTAACTTCTAGTCTTCAAGGGCAGTTTCTGCAGATGACAATTTGCTGCTGAGGCCTCCTGGGATTAGGTTCATACTGACCTACACCATTCAGGGCTATGTGCAGGGGAACTGATGCTATTTAAAGCATCACTGCAGTATGTTTTCTATTATGGTAAAGCACTCTGGGTCAGGAGGTCTTACCATGACCTCTCTCCTGCTCCTTACTCTCTTGCACATAGCATTCATACAAGGTTAACAAGAATACCTACACCACAACTCAATTTGTTCTGCTTTAGTTAGCTCTGGTATGGGAAAAGTAAAGCTGTAAGTATACACAGTTGGTCTGGAGCAAAGGAACTCATCTCTCGGCTTTCTATGGCCTCCAGACCCAGCGGGCTCACACAGGAGCAGCCCACAGGAGGCCGGTTGCGCTGTGGCAATTCGCCATGTTGGGTCAGCACTGCCTCAGGGATTTCTGCACCACGCTCCAGTTACACAACACAGACTTGCCCAGACTTTGATCATTTTTATATATATATGTATGTATACATATGTATGTACATATATATACACATTTATTACAACAGTGCCTAGAAGCCTTGGTTTAAAAACTGCAGGTGAGGTCCTGCCTCAGAAATCTTACAGACCAAGGATAAAATGAGGGAGAGTGAGTGGAAGCAATAGGTAACACACAGGTGAGTAAGGCAGCAATGGTAACATTACGATCAATGTAATGGCAAGCAACCACTGCATACCAACAGCCTGGATCTTTTCAAGGTACATCAGTATGTGCATGTGGTTTGGGTGGCTTTCAGGTTGAAGCACCAAATAGCCTGCCACAGTGAGAATGAGCACGGTTGGCTACAGCCTGCCTTCTGAATGTCTCACTGGCAACCACCTATTGTCTCAAACTTTTCACTGCTGAAAAGTAAGTTCACTGGAGCATGTGGTTCTACAGACTAGCTGTGAACTGCTTCCACAGCAGCCACTGAGACCAGAGTACCCGACCCAAGTGCTGCCCTTGGCCTTCAATATTTGAAAAATTCAGTCAGAGGGCAAAGATGCGGAGGGGATGCTTTAACCTCAGAGAAATGTACTGAGTGGAGGGGTTGCCTCACTTACTGCTGGGCTGCTGTTGTTTGACACATAGTGCCATTATCATTCCACAGTGCCTATCAATCCAAGGGTAGCTTTCCTCACTCTTTGAGGTGCTCCCTCTCCCCCCAAAATAGGGCAGTTCTCTCTCATTTTAATTTATTCGTCATTCAGAGGAAGAAAGAAAAAAACACAAAAGAAGGCAACAACAAAGCATCAGACAAGTACTTGGAATACCTCGCATAGTTGCAGGGACCTCACCTGACCTGCCCTATCCCATGTTTAAGGATGTTTTAATCACAGCACCACCAGAGAGCCAAGCTTTCCAAGGAGTGGGAGGTTTGTGTCGCCAGGTTTTTCGGAGAGCCAAACCATATTCAGGGGAAAAGAAAACTGGCACCTAAAATTAATGGCTCCCTGCCAACCTAGTAAAGATCCTTGTTTGTATTTCTCAGACAATTCAGACATCTGCATGATGTGGGTAGATTATTATTATCAGTAGCAGACATTTATACTGTAGTGGTGCCCAAAGGTCCCAGTCCGGACCGGGACCCCATTGAGCCTGGCACTGTACAAACACAGATAAGAGACAACTCTTACACAGTGTGTTTACAGTCTAGAGACACAAAACAGATGAAAAGTAGGAGATGGAGATAGAACACACAAGCAAATAAATATGCTGAAGAATTGGAGACAGTTTAGTGGCACTCCTCTGGTTGCTTTCTTGTTTCTTTGTATGTTTTTTATTTCACTCATATGCTCAGAAATTACAGGACTGAGGAAGTTTGCAATAGGAAGGGAGTAACTAAGATTGAGACACAGGAAGGGCAATACTCTAGAGAGGGAAAATCGTGGCTCATAACTTAGAGGATTTGGGGATCATCCAGACAAAGCTATGCTTTCTGTAGAGATTTCTAAACAGAGAGTGCATATGTATTTTCATATATGTGTTACCTTAAAGCATTTTCCCAGTGTCGGACAAGAAGAGATTTCAGCCTGGGAAAGAAAAACTAGCTGATGGTAAAGGCACTGGTAAAGTGAAAGTGATGCTTGACACTGTAATGAGAAACTAGAGGACTGTGATAAGATAAAGGTAAGCTGTGAAAAGTCTTAAAGATGAGAAGCTTGATTCAGAAGTGAAAGGAAAGCCCATGTAAGTGTTTGAGAAGAGCTGGCACAATTAAGATAACAAGCTGTACACTGGCACAGAGGTGGAAGGAATTCAGCAACAAGCATCACAAAAAGAGCAAGATGCAGCACACAGATATGAAACCATACAGAAAAAGTCAAAAGCAAGCAAAGAGATGTTACTTCTCAATCCACATATCCTCTGATGTCATGTGAGAAGCAACTCCATCAAAAATGCATTCTTGCTCACTTGCTTTAATTCACGAGGACAGAATATCTAACTGAAGGGAAAGAATAACCACCACCCCCCGGGAAAAAAAAAAAAAAAGAGAGGAAAAAAAGACAAGTAATGGATGGATATGTGTACAGTGAAATACCATAAATTTGGGGGAAAATGCCCCAAAATTTTGTTAAGAATATTATACTTTTCATCCAAACGTAGGAGACAAGTGCCACAAATCAGCAATCCAACTATTTTATTTAGTGAGCCAAACACTATTTAAAGATTTAGTCAATGATAAATCTTGCCTTTAGAAACTCCAGTTGTGCTAATGCCACCTATATTTCCTGAACACAGGTCTAAGGAACCTCTGCAAATTCAGCATTAGTACAAGGACCAGCAGGTCCTTGGAAGCCTCACAGAACCCATTAACATTTGCCTTTTGGCTCTTACAGGTCTTAGAAACTGTTGGTTTCAATCTTCCCTTTCCTCTAAATATTTTACTGGGTCTTATTGCCTGACCCATTACAAGAAAAATAAGAAAAGGTAGAATGGTTTCTTATACTATAACCTCTTCGGAGAAGTTTATGTTCTGCACAGTGTTATGCACACAGCTGGAATTCACAAATGATACGTGGAGGATAATGGCATAGTTAAAGCAAAACAAGGAAACACTGCAAAAGGCAGGTTCAAGGGATTACAAAGAACTAGCTCGTATAAAAACACTTTCTTGTAATAAAATAAACAAAAGTGGGATAAAAACAAAAAACTGCAGCATAAACATGACCTGATCATAAAAAGCAACCAACAACGTCAGACGGATTCCACTCTTGTCAAGGTCTCCCAGCTCAGACAGGACCAAGCTTAACTCTCCAGGAAAACAAATGATTTTGCATCACCACAAATAAAGGTGTATCAATTTTCATTGAAGAAAAAAGTAACAATAATACACAAATGTATCAAATGGCAGTTGACTTACAACCAGGAATAATAACAGCAGTAAAGCTTACACAAACACTTTCTAACTTGTCTGTTCTTTTTACCAGTCAGGCTTAAGACTCCAGCCTGGCAAGCAAATTCAAGATGACTTGAAGATGTAAGGCTCATCGAGGAAAAATGTCAACAGGTTAAACAGCTGGAAAGAAATCTAACCCCAGCATCCAGAGAAAAGTGACAACAGCAAATAACTCTTCTGTCAGGTTTGTGCTACTTAAAGGTGCTGGAGCCTTCATTTGTTCAAGTGAAGCCATTCAAAAACGTTACAGCGGTGCAAAGGGTTTTCATTTGACCTTCATAACTCTGCATCTGAAAAGAATAGGAAGTTGCAAAAAGGATGGAGAAAAAGCTCCTTTAACTCTTGAAGGGTTGAGCGGGTATTTGAAGAGCTATCCACGAGTACGCACTACTAACAGATCCCTATACTGTAAA
Organism: Trogon surrucura; assembly: GCA_020746105.1. Lineage (NCBI taxonomy): Eukaryota > Metazoa > Chordata > Aves > Trogoniformes > Trogonidae > Trogon > Trogon surrucura. Next base: position 11,844,245 of record CM036622.1, on the reverse strand, counting down.
TGTGGTAAAAAAATTTCCCAAAATTCTCTATTTACTCTTATTATTTGGACCACTGCAATTTAGAAATACCAAGATAAAAGAGCTTTGTAAACCATGCTTTACAATAAAAATGAAAAAGAATCTTTTTGAAGTGATTTATTTTTCCTTTTTTTGTTCTTTTTTTTTTTTTAACCTCCCAAACAAAGCAGAAGTTTGTCTCTGAAAATAAGACGGTGAATTACAGCAAAGTCATGAAAACAAAGAACCAACAGTTTCTCCAGTGCAGGCTTGTTACCATGAGCTAATAATTCCAGACTTTAAGCAAGCTGAGCCTCTTTTTTAATAACTGCATGCCTCTAGGCAAAGTATTTCTACTAAAAATTATTGAGGCATGGAACAAGGCAAGGTGTGTGAGCTAATGTTGGATTGTTCAGTTACTAAACCAACTCCTATAGCAATGAGCCTGCTCTGAGCTGACAGATTATTTCTCTGTATACACTTGTATAAACACACCGCTTAAGGCCGAAATCTGTGTAAGCTTTCTTTTCAATTAAAATGTCAAAGATGACAGCACTTGTTTTCACTGTCCTCCACAGGATGATGGATGCCGCGGCAGCAGTTTCATGCCCCTGTGTTTCAGAGATGTTTGCCTGCCTGGGTGTCTAAGAAAGATGTACTTGCTGATCTTGCCATACCCTGCAGGCAGACAGAACTGCTATGGGAACTTTGTGCTTCGGATGGCTTAACATCTCTTGACTTTTTCTTCCCCAATGTCCCCCCCCATCTAGTTAGAGCGGGAAGGTTGTTGTGCTCCAAAAGGCTGGGAAAAGGGTCCTGAATTAAAACATCAGATTGCTACTGAAGTGACAGGATTTAAATCCCAGGCTGGCTTCTGATCATGGCCAATTCACTTCAGGCACCTCAATTAGTTCCTCACAGGAACACAGTTGCTGTGGACAATCAATGAAAAGACACAGTGCACCCCAAAAGGCATTTCCAGCATTATTTTTTTTTTAAAGGTTAAAATGGGATGAATCTGAATCTTTAAAGTTTTTCAGCTCCCTGTCTATGAAAATCAACAAAACTTTATCCTTCAGCTTCTCACTCATTTTTGTCAGTCCAGAGCTTGTACAAAGCCAACGACAGTGGCTCAAAACATTGCTGGGTCTCAAGACCATGTGGCAATACAGCCCATTGCACACATAACCATAACACTACCGTTGGACCTGGAGCACCAATTTGGTCGTATTTTTTCTAGAAGAAGATTGACTAATGAAAACAATCTCAGTGAGAGAAAAACACTCACTGGCAGATTCAGTCTGCCTAACACTGACAGGACAAAACTGCTGTATGGACTAGGGAAAACGGAGTTTGTCCACGGTCACTAGTGAGGAAAACAAGTAGGTATATACATTTGAGATTTTTTATTTATTGAGATTTAAATTCTACTCTCAACACCAAAAATACTATAAAAGTAACATACACTATAGAAAGATTTAAGAAAGGCATTACATAAGAAAATAGAAAAAACTGTTTCTTAAACAAATTGCAAATAAGTAAAATACAATATTAGAGGCTTGGAAGTCTCAGATGACATCAGCGGCAGATCAAAATCCAGCTCTTAATTCTATCCTTTAACAAGAATACCATAGAGATACTTTGTGCTTATTAATGCTCATTTCTCCCCTAGCGCTTCTGCCATCAGCATATGCTCCTGCAGTGCTGAGCTCTCTCTATGGCCCAGAGAAAAGTAACACTTGTGCGTGGCCCATCATGGTCACAGCCCTGAACGTGCTCGGTGTCTCAGAGTTGCTCGTTGTTTCAGTGGGTGGCAGTGGGGGAGGAGGGAGAGGAGCACATACATGAGGGTGCACTCTCAATTACCTGTTTAGCAAGTCACCTCCAGGTGTAAAAATACCTTAGAGCTGCCAAATAGCTATATATCTTCAGTGACCCTCTTCCCACCCTCAACCTACTTCACTGATTCCTTTCAAACTTTCATCAAGATCAAAATGAATAGATGCCATTTCCTGGGAGGAACCTCTGCACATGCTTCATCTCTTAAACATGCTAAAAATCCCAACTGACAGCTGTATTAGCACAAATGATGAGAAGCACGGGGAAGAGGTGAATCGCAAGGCAGAAAGAACAAAGTCACGGAGAACTGCTGCAGCTGTACTTCAACAGAGATCAGCTCCGAGCCAGCGTTGCCTGCTCTCACGACTTCAAGTGCTCGCGTTGCCTTCTCTGCCTACATCTCAATGGGAGTTACCACTGACTGACAGCATCAGTTGAGCAAACAGGAATCTCGAACTCATCTGCAGTGAGGTTTTTCTACACAGCTAAGGCAAGTTTCACGAAAGGGTGGAAATCATATTAGCTGCTACTTGCTAATAAAGTCCCCAAGAACAGCCCCCTGAACGGCGTGCTCCAGAAGTGCCCCATGGCAATGACAGAAGCACCACAGGTACGGGCTGATGGAGATTTCACTGACACTTAGATGCCGACACAGGCCAGCAAATGTTTCCAGCAGCGTGGAAGAGGAAGAAGTGGTAGTAAAAGCCATTTGTCCACTCATGTGCAACCACAGATACATGGGAAAGTTTGTCTCCCTACGCATGCATGCACACTAAGAGAGACAGCTAAAAAAGAGCAGGCATTGAAAAAAGGTTATTTTATTCTTGCAACAAAGTGCACATTGTCGTGGTAATTTCCAGTTACTATCTGTGCCCACTCCCTCCCTTTTAAGTACTGGTTCGAGCATGAACCTGCAGCTAATTTTGAGGTTGGAGTTCATTTGTTTTCACATCAATGCAATTAATTTCCACTGGAAAATGCATCTCAGGCATTCAATCAAAATAGGCCTAAAATAATTCTGAAAAGCTCATCTGTCTCCAATCTATACAATGTTTTAAAAATTGGATGCATGCCCTGCAATAACATTGCACTTCAGAAAGCTTAAAGCTCTAAACTTGAGGGTATCAGTTACATTGAAACTGTAGTAAATCAAAACATCCAGTTTCTGGTTTGCATTGATTTATAAATATCGACAAAACTACTATTGCAGTCGTTACCACTTTGGGTGCTCCGAGTTGAATTTTCAACAGTTCAGGGTTATTTTCATTCTTATTGTGGCTACAGTAGCCTTTCAAGTTACAGATCAAATTCCAGATAACATGTAAATCTTAAATCTTAGTTTTAAAAATACGCATACAAACTGGCCAATACTTATAATAAAGAGCAGCAAGTCTAAATGGTCAGTAATGTCAGGTACCAAGCAGATTTTTTTTAGACTCTGCAGCTTAAAGCAGAAAGGATACTTACTATTACAAAATGTTTTAAATAGAAGCAAGTGAAAATGGGATAAACTATTAAAAGGCAAATATCTCTTTTTTTTTTTTTTTAACTGGGAATTTGTGGTTCTCTTTTGAATGGTTCTTTGGAATGAGAGAATCAGAAGCATAATCAAACCTTTTCTCCTAAAGAGTTCTGCACAGTAGTCTACCTGGTGACTTCAAAATGTGCTTGTTTATGAGCAAAATATCACTGAGGAAATATAAACCTGAAAAATAAAGAGAGCTCACAAGCTGTAACCCAGTTAACACAATAATTTGAGAGAACAATAAGCATGAACATATCAACAGCAATAGAGCCAGTTCTCAATGGTGTACAACACGCTGCTCTGCCAAAGACAATGCATTTAAACCAACTGGGAATCTCACTCATACACACACATGCAAGCACACTCCATAAACACACAGTCTATAACATGCATTACATCTAGTTGTAAAACAAGCTTTGTCACTCATCTATGTCTTATGCATGAAACAAAAATCCCCACCTTACACCTTGACATCTGTGGCCTACCACAGAGTAATTTCTCCTGACCCCTGGTGGTGATCAGGTTATGAAGCAAGGCAGGAGGATCATCACAGTATTCACAGCATCTCTCCTAGAGCACTGGCCAAATTCTACTCCTCCTGCTCTTCTTGATACCACCACTGAAGCCAATATGCTGATCTGCAATCCAGCTTTCCACTAGTCTTTGCATTCATCATATTTGCCTTGTGCAAGCATGTAGAGTACAGTTGAGAAAGACAAAGTGAGGCTGAGTCTACCACGCCAGATGTTTTTTTGGGCATTAGCTCTTGCTACTGATGTTCACAGGAGCGCTGCTAATACAGTCATTTAGAACACGATCAGATCCATAAAAATATATGACACCTATGAATCTGTTTTCCCAAATTATAACCCAAAATGCCGACCTACATGTGTTATTGAGTATTGTGTTCAGTTTTGGGCACCTCAGTATAGGAGAGATATCAAGGTGTTGGAGCGAGTGCAGAAAAGGGCAGCAAAGCTGGTGAAGGGCCTGGAGAATAGATCTTACAAGGAGCGACTGAGGGAGCTGGGACTGTTCAGTCTAAGGAAGAGGAGGCTGAGAGGGGACCTCATCATGCTCTACAATTACTTGAAAGGACATTGTAGAGAGGTTTGTGCTGGTCTCTTCTCACAGGTCATTAGGGACAGAACCAGGGGGAATGGTTTCAAGTTGCAACAGGGCAAGTTTAGGCTGGATATTAGGATGAAATTCTTCACAGAAAGAATGGTCAGACACTGGAACAGACTGCCTAGGGAGGTAGTTGAGTCGCCATCCCTGGATATGTTTAAGTGTTGCTTAGATGTGGTGTTGGGTGATACGGTTTAGGGGTGAACTTGTAGTGTAGGGTTAATGGTTGGACTCGATGATCCCAAGGGTCTTTTCCAGCCTGAACTGTTCTATGATTCTATGATTCTATCGATACACTACTTTGCACTAAGTAAAACTTTATTTTACATCTTTACCTTCCGATTTGTACTGTTGTTTCTGGTTTAGTGTTTCACAGCTGTTTGGGTTTTTTATTTTTGTCTTAAGAGAGATGTTGTTTTAAAGAGGAAACATTCTCCCAAAGCATCCACCGCACCAAATTAAAGAGCTTAACAGTCAGTAGTCAATCACACAAAAGCTCAGGTCATGCTGTCAAGTTCCAAGAGTCGGCAGTATGAACTAACACACTGTTAATTGTTTCCGATTATTTATTTCATGTCTGTAACATGAACTGTAATTGTTCACGCATGCTCAGTGAATAGTTTTGGTCTGCAATGTTTCTGTTTTCCTCCACTTTCCCTCTGAGGACTGCTGCTAAACCAATGCTTCAGCAGAGTCAAAAACTCTATTAGTTGAATTTGAAACTCTGAAGGTACTGGATAATTTTTAAGATTTTGCATCTCACATTTTTCAGCACTGCAATTCATCAAGGAGGAATCATCTTGCAGAAATATAGTTTAAAAGACCAGGCTGACCAGGCTAGGAGGACCTTTCTAGCTGCATCTGCATGGCTGAAGTAATGTCACTTGTCTAGACATGGCTTGAGCCTCCTGTAGACACGCAGGTCTGAGAACAGCCCTTCCAGGCACATGAGCATCATTTCAACGCGCACTGACTGCCCCATGCTGCACACCCAGGCTCCAAAGCACTGACTGCTTTTCAGGGAAGTGTCGCTACAGCCATCGGAATCAACTGCAGCATTTGCATTAAGAGTTTCCAGATTTAATCTGTGGGAAGGGGTACCCTGGAGTTGTCAGTGGAAGGCCTCTGACAACGTAATTTGTTTCTCCTGCTGGCCTGACAAAGTCAGAGCATGCTGATATTCAAGAAACATCAGTTGGATTGGGTATTTTTATTTTTTTTTTAACTGTTTGCTTGGAGCTGTTGGGAGGGCAGAGGAGAAGGACTGTCAGCTTAGGAAGGGCAAGAGGCAGAAGGAGGAGACTGAAAGGAGAACACATGCCCTTTGATAGACGTCTCCTATAAAATAAGCAAAGTCTTTGTCGCATACATACCCTGAGACACACTGATACAGTGCAGGTGAACACGTCAAAAAAATGTTAACTTTACCTAAACAATGAAATGGCAGCTCCATTTAGTTTACAATAACATCAGATCTATTTGATTTGGCCCACAGGGAGCCAGACATTTGACTGATCTGGTTAAAATATCTCAACAGTCACATAAATAGGCTCGGTCAAAGCCTGTTGCATCACCTGCATTTATTTTTTACTGTTAATATTTAGCAATGGAAGAAAGATACAGATCTGTGCTCTATACACTTGCCATCTCCAACAGTATGATCTCAGCTCAGAGAGCAGCAGGAATTTGCACAGCAGTGAGTATGGCCAGTTTCCAGGGGTCGGAAGCCATGGCTTACTCACTCCGCTCTGCGTTTTCTGTTTTTGTTCTGTTTCTTTTTTTTTTTCCTTTTTTTTTTTCCTTTTTTTTTTTTTCCATAGGAGAGGCAAATATGATGAATGTATAGAATGGTGGCAAAGTCGGATTGCAGGTAAGCATGTTTTGGGTTTTTTTTCTCCCTAATCTCTCTATCTTGTGAAGCATGTATTCAGCCCTGGTATTAGCCTACCAGATAGTAAGTCCTTAAAATGGCTCATACATAAAATTTGATGAGAAAGTGAGCGTTTAGGAATAATGATTCAGATGTGTACCTTTTAGACCTACATGGAAAACTGCCTTTATCTCTTTCTCTGTAGCAACAAACCATACGAACCAACAACATTACAACTCGTATAAATCTGGCTCAGTCTATGTAGGATATGTAACAAAGGTAATTTGTGGCTGAAGAGAAGAAAATGCAGCCCATACATATGCAAGACACTTTGCATTTGGCAGACACATACAACCAGCTGTTTGTTCTTTAGCTTGTGGCTATACATCTACTGGGACATCCCCCACCCCTGTAAACCTTGCTTAGCTCCTGGTCTTATTTCCACTGTAGATTTAACCCTAAGCCGTGGATAAGCATAGTGTTTGGGGTTTAAAGTTAAGTGTCATTTAGTATCATTTCTGACATCTCCACACATTATAATGAGCTTCTTTTTCACAGGGGATTTGGGATCTGATTTTAATTTGTGGTAGGGTTATGGTCACAATAAATGTCTATTTCAGATATTCATGAGAAGTCTCTAATGCAAATGGAAATAGAAAGTGGCTGTTTTCTTGTAGTTTCAAAGCCATGTATGTAAAACACGCAAGACAGATCTGTTCCACATGCAAACCCATTATCAACCCGCCATCGCATCCTGGCTCCTGCCCTGGCAGCAGACACCCCCATGCCGAACAGTATCAGCGGGTTTTATAGCACGAGTAATAAAAGAACAGGTTATGAAATCTTTAGCACCTCAGCTGAGGCTGCCAGAGGGATGCCCCTCTGTGTTCATTGTGAAACATGTCTTTGGCAGCTGCATCCCAGAAGCATATTCGGATGGTGTTGCTCCAGTATCGCCACAGAGAGAGAAAGAAGTAAATCAGTATTCTCACGTTCTGAATTTCAGTCTGAGGGAGGTGGAAGTCTCTCTGGTCCACTTCTAGGCTAATCTTCTCCTTTCACACATGCTGAATTCTAGGCATGAAGACCCCTAGGAAGCCCAGATGTCTACAATCACACTCCCAGCCCTACACAGTCAGCACTGCCAAGGACCTGGACCATGCCTAGGGAGATTGGAAGAGACTTCAGCTTTGTCAAGCACCGCACGTTCCAGCTCTCATCGTCCCACAGGCAGGCACCGCTTGCGGTGCTTCAGAGCAGCTGAGGGCTGCCCTCCCCTTGGCTGGAGTCCTGGCTGGGGGTACAACACACAGCCTTTTGGCACTTTCTCCTTTGTAAATGCAAGCTCAGGTGAAACCGTGTCAGTTCAAGTAATTGAAGCTAGATTTGCTTGATGCTCCACAGGAGAATCCACGTCCTCAACAGAAAGAAACAAAATCCGTTGCTGGTCACTAAGCAAAGCATCTAGTGCCCTTTGGATGGTCCTTATTCCAATCCTGAGACCCTTCTTGCAAGGTTCAGAAATATCTGTGAACCTAGCTCTAGCAAATGAGCAAGGTAGCACAACCATTATCTGGCTCGAGAACAGTTGGTGGCCCTAAATATCTAAGAATCCGAACCTAAGAAAAATTGTGCAGCTTGTAGGAAAGCACTAGCACCAGGTGGGGAGGGGAACTTGTTGGATGCAGTGGAATTTTACCAACTTTAGTCACCCAGGGATCTGGTCCACCAGTATTTGCAAAACTGAATTAAATCAGTTTTATTAACTGCACCCAAAGAAAGGACCCATGCCAGGTTCCTGAGCATTAAGTAAAGCTAGCTTGTGCTGCTGTCTTTCTGAATCAATGCACCATGTCATGATTTAAGTAATTGAGGCACTGGGGCTTTTTTAAAGCAGTGCAAGTAAATGTGATATAAAAGACACCACAACAGAAAGGAGAACTTAATGTAGTAATGAAAATCACTTACCCTTAATCATCCCTGAGACAGTGTTTTTACAATGCTACTTGATTTATTCAACTAGCAAACATGCCTCTCGTGACTTTTCTAATAACAGGCCATTTTAGCTATGCTTGTTGGGATTTGAGTTTGTTTTTTCTAATCATCATCCCAAGTGCATTATTTAAATGTCTTTGATGCCTTTTCTTTAAAAGAATTTGCTAAAGCAATAAATACTACTTATTTGCAAAGAAGATTAAAAAAAAATAAAAATCCAAACAACCTAAAACATTACTAGGAAAGTTTGCAAAAATAAGAGCTTCGGTCACAGGTGTGTAACCAGTGTTGCACATTTTTAGAGCGCATGATTGCTTGAACACGTACTGAAGCCTACATTCATTGCTGCTGACAAGCAGGCCACTTAGTGTATGAGGCTGCATGAAACGCTGGTTGCTGTGTGATGTATGGTGGAGCCCTTACACTAAATAGGAAGGACCGTAAACTACCTGTGCTCTGCTGAGCAGCTCCGTGCTTCCTCTTGCACGGAAGGGCCTCAGCTTTTGGAAAAGCTGGACAATTTCTCAAGTGAGTACACTCTTGTGACACTGAGGCTAGCCAGACCACAAACTATTTTATTATGTTGTGCAAAAAACCTACGTGCAAAAAAAACCCCCTCTTTAATTAAGATAGAGCAACCAGCACTGCGGTTGTAATTACCTTGGACTGCTTTACCCACGGGCATAATGAAATAAAATTGGGCCCTCTATATTTTTGTTTTTAAACTAAGTAAACCTAAATTAATTTATTCAACTCAAACCAGACAGGTTTCTCTTTAAAAGGAAGGCATATATAGTTGGAGGGGCTGGTGCAGGAGGCAGAGTGACATGCAATGATGACTGTGAACTGCAAACTGCTGGCAAAACATTTGCCTTGCCGTTGGTCCGTGGCCAGTATTTTCCTTTGTTAATGAATCCCACATCTTTTCTAAGTTAAGCATTTTTTTCTTCTCCCCCTTCATTTTATTTGAAACATATTTAAAATATTTTTGTTTTTATGACGTCGTGGAACATGATACAGCCCTCTCCTAACCCCGAATATGGGAAAATCAATTAAAATTTTGACATTAGGAGCTATCACATAAACGTATGGTTCAACAGCTCAGACTTCTGGGTTTTTTAAGCAACATATCAAGGATCAGCACAAAGAGAAATAACCAAATGAGAACTCCCCATTACTGGATAAAAAAATGACACCAACCGAAAGTGTATCACAACCAGAACCTTGCTATTCACCAAACATAAAAATCCCTGCAAATCTGGCAAGTTTTGACAGACTTCTTCTTAGATTTAGGATTACATGTCTTTCATTTGCGTTCTTTTCTGAGGAAAATGTCCATTTAAAAGAAAGCCATACTGAAAGCTGTGATTAGTACATTTTGTCTCACCAAAAGGACCTTCAGTTTGAGACTTAAAAGAATGCAACCTTAAAATGGAGTTTCACAGGTTTCCTCATTAAATTCTGACTCTTCCCTGAACAAAATAGAAGAAAAAAATACTTCAGAAATTTCCCATTAGAATAGAAACTTGGTTTTGAAATGCAGTGATCAGTTTGGGCACCCAGTCACATCTGCCCTCCTGACCACCAGTCCCAGGACTATGTGACAACGAAAACCCTGCCAGCTCCCCTTGGTATTTCAAATGATCACACTCTCAGACAGACAAAACGATAAGTCACTGAAACTCCAGGGAATACAGGCACCAAACAGATTTAACACTTTAGGTCACTATGCACAAAGTTCCTGCTGAAACAAAAAAAAAAAGCTCTATTCCAGAGGTCTTGCAAGATTGGAAACACCATCACAGGCAGCTGAAAGCAGAGAGTTATTTTTAACCTGCCACTGGAGAGAAAACAAGTCTTTTCAATTATCTTCTATGGACATCTATCTCCAATCCTACAAACACCTGGCTACGTGAATTTACATGTCTTCCTTTACTATCTCAAGGTTTACAAACCTTGCAAGATTTCTTCAGCCACTGTAGCTATCTCTAGGGATGGCAGGATGCGGGAAGTACAGCCCTGCGCACCGCTGGCCCTGCGGCCCGCACTGCCCTGAGGACAAAGGTACATCAGAAAAAAACAGAGTTGCAAAAGCCTTTTCTGCACCAACCTCCCAACTCTTCATAGAGTTTATGGTACTGCGCTCATGTTAGAAATGGTGAAAAGCTTTTTCTAGAGGCTCCCAATATCAACTCAGACTGCAAAGCTGTAAGATAAAGACTTCAATTACCTATAGAATTAAATATACTCTCTCTTTTGCAGTGAATTCGCTTGCATTGTAAATGACATGATTTATGCAGAAAATTGCAGACAAGCTCAAAAAGCTAGAACTGGACATTTTTTTTTGTCCACTGAAATAGAAAATTTGCCTAAAGCAGCACATTCAGGTTGACACAAATTAATAAATTCACTAATAAATTATATTTAATCAATTTTATGAGCAGAGAAGAATAGATATTTGGAAAAGCAGAGGTTTTTAACATTTCTAAGTATTCCAGTTTGAAATGCCATATTAATTTGGAAATTTACCTAGCTCATTTTAAAGAGTTCATTTTCTTTTTTAAAGAGTTAATTTTCTTGTAAACCTGAAAATTTATTTGCTATTATTTATTTGCACAGAACAGTTAAGTCATATTGAGTTAACCTAAATTATTATTTTAATTTCAGTCACTACATCAACAAGTTTGTTATTCACATAGAACTTATCACCCTTAGGGCCACAAGCACACCAATGACACAAAAGAAACTTTAAATTGGTCAGTTTTTCCTCATTTCCTGTTCAGTTAAAAACAACCCAATACTCCAACTAAATCTTCTCTTTCACATCTTCTCTCCTAGATTTTTCCTAACTGATTTTAAACAGCTGGTTAGAAGCCTGAACATCAATGACGACATATTAATAAAAAGCAGAACTAAATTGATACTTTAAAACCTACCTGACTTAGAGATTGATTAAGTTCATTAATGAATTAACCAGGTAGGAATGCTGTTTTCAAAGCAAAGGGAAAACAGTATATTCGACAAGAAAGTATGGGACTTTTGGTTTTGTTTTCTGAGGGGATTAGCTATTCCAACCAGGAAGTTTTTACCACACGTCCAGATTCAGTGATTTGCTCCTGGTCTGACACGGGTACAAGATCGTCTTTGACATTTACCAAGGTGTCAGGCAAAGCATTTTAAAAGGACAAAGCTTGTCTTAATTACAGGAAAAGAGGATGCAAACAAGGTAAATACATGACAGTGAAGAATGTGCCAGCAGCATAGTGAAAGCCAGGCTGTGTGCTCTATGACTGCACTCCTTGAAACTTCATAAATATCCTTCTCTAAGCATTTAGCTCAAGATGAATATAAGATTGAGTCAGTGTCACTGCACAGGCTTTTGTCGGTGAAAACTCAGGGTCAGTGACTGTTCCTCAGTCTTTATGCTATATTCCATCACAAATCATTAATTTTGCAAGAATAAAATCACTGAGCATGCAGAAGGGTAAAACAAGATTTTACATGTGATATTAGTGACAGTGTATTGGATAGTCATTAGTTAATGGACAAATATGAACACAGGATAAGGTATACAGGGAGTTCATTGCAAAAAGGCATTAATGTGCCATTACTCTTGCAGTGGGAACAGCTTTTGCTAGCTAAGTTCCTCTAAAACATACCTTTGCGCTTACGGGGATATTAGCAAATGGGTTGCTCACATAGTGATGGACAAAGCTTGTCTCCTAGTTTTGCAAAACATGCTGAATATTATCACGAAGTTTCGCTTGTTATGGTTTAATTCCTCCATTTTTGCAAAAAGAAAAAGGGGACGGGGGAAGTGGTACTTTAAATGGCTGACCAGTTTGGAAATACCTCAGAGATTTATGTTTTTTCATAGCATTTTAGAATTATCTTGCAATTCTTGACTATAAGCAGAAAATACAGATGCTTAGTCGAGCAGGGAACAAGACTTCATCCAGCAGCCTATAAACCGAAAAGGTATCTGGCTTCATTTTAGCTCACATTTCAGCCAAAAATATCTGGTTGTCAGGATTGTTGTTTTATCTTTGCATGTTCATCAGACATCTCCTAAAACTCAGGTGACTGTCACTTATAAATACACTGGGAAGGCTACAAAGCGAAGCACCTTCAAGTTTAATTCATTGTCTCCTCAGCAGCAGCAATTCAGAGTCCACACTTACATCTCTTACACGAGGTGCATGTGTTCTTTACTTCTCAAAACAAGGTAGACTCAAGCAGGCACAGGATATGTTGAGATGACGTTATGTTCTTATCTCACCATTTGCTCTTCTTATTGCTTTTCTCTCATCAAAATTCTTCCTGCTTCCCTCTCTGCTGTACAGATACCCAGTGCTGCCATCGTTGCTCCGTGCAGGCCCACAGAACATTTTCAGTCAGAAGGCACCTCTGAAGGTCACCTTGTCCAACCTCCTGCTCCAAGCAGGGATCAATTCAATATCAGAGCAGGCTGCTGGGGCCTTTTCTAGAGAAAGTGTGAAAATCTCCTGCCAGGAAGGCTGCACCACCTCTCTAGCCTGTTGCTGTGCCCTGCCCTGCTCCTCCTGCAGAGCCTTTCTTTCTTTAGGTCCTGCAGCAATATCTCTCGCTGAGACTTGTGACTGTTGTCTTTTGTCTCCATGCTGCAAAGTGGGGTACACCCTATCTCCTCTGTAACTACCCTACAAGTAGCTGAAGGCTGCAATTAGATGCCCCTGAAGGCTGCAATTAGACGCCCCATTAGGCATCTCTTCCCAAGCTAAATAAACCGAGTTCCCTTGCTCTCTTCTTCTCCTGATACAGCCTAGGGAAGATGTTCATAATGGCATCTGTCCTTCGTGCAACTCACCCGCCTTCCTCTGCTGCAGTCTCATAAGTCTTTGCAGGCTCACCCAGGAACATGTGTGTAGTTTTGGGGTGCCCATTTGCTTGGAGTTATTCAATAGCCCAAACAGATTTCACCCGAAACTGCCCAAGACTTTGGCTGGGTGCAGAGATTTTTTTATTCTCCCCACAATAGAGACGTTCTTTCTGAGTCCTCTGGGGATTGTTTGGGCGAAACCAAACATCTGGCCCTGAGCCAATCAGTTAATTATTCTATCTAATGTTTGTCCTATTTGATAATTACTGTGCACTAGAGGCACATGCCAATTCAGACGTGCTGCCCAAATTCAGCACTCCTGTGCTCAGGGCTGTGCAGCAGAATCATATGCTTCCTACGTGCAGCTCAATCTGATCTACAGGTCAAAAAGCCTTCTTATAAGAGCATTGCTTCTTTAAAACAAGTCTCTCCAAGAGAAAGAATGATCTTTTAGGGAAAAAAATAAAGGAGACGTTAGACAGAGTTGCTGCTGGCTGTGCTATCAGTCAAGAACTTGTCCCAGGCACCAGGTGAGAGCAACAGTTAAAACTCTGGAATGCAACACATATGATTGCCTGAGTATTATTGTCTGTTTTATCGTTTCTCACACTTCACACTTTCTGGGCATTTTCCCACAGAAAGAAATCAGTAACGGAGCTATTTAGAAGAGACAGCAGCCATCAAAGAGAAACTGAAATGTACAAAGCTTAATCATCTTTCAGCGCACAGCAAGTGAGAAACTGTTATACTTCTTCAAGATCTTTAAATAGCAAAAAATAATTATCAGCGAAAAAACAATTACTAATTTGTAAGGGAAAACATTTTCTCTTGAAATAGTTCCCCATTTCCCTTGAAACAACTGTTATTTTTCAAAAGCCCAAATTTTAACAGTTAATGAACCTTATTGGAAACTTTTCAATCAACCACATTTTACTTTTCTAAACAAATCTTTATGAATTCATGCTTTTCCAACTAACTCTATACTAACTTTTTTCTCTAATATTAATTATTTTTTTAAATAAATGTTGCTGGTAAGGTTTTGTACTTTTCCTGAAGTATGCTACAGCTCTTTCATAGAGCACTACAAAGTCTTGTCAAAACAGTTTAAACAAAACTAAAAAATGGCTAAATTAGTTATTAAAAGGGAATTTGCTACATATTGTTTGCTCATTCAACATATTCCAACATCTACTGAATTGTACTAACTGCATCAGGTTTTCCCCTGAATGGAAAAAGTTCAATATTGCACACGATTAGCAAGCAAAAAGCCAAACAAAACACTTACTGATGCACAGCAATGTCTCCCTTCAACTGTTGTTTAAATATTTTGCCGAAGATCTGATTTCTCCTTCTGATAAAACTTGAAATGGGAGGTGGAGCTGAGGGGTGCTAACACAGTTTCAATTTCAAAAAGAAAGAAACTGTCATTCAAATGTATATACCTACATCACTGCCTTAAGTCATGCAACTTGGAATCTTATTCATGTGATAAATTCTTTCTGACAGGATTGCTTAGGAATAAGATAAGTTAATTTTGCCTTGCAGCCTCAGATATATTGGGGGGGGGGGGGCATGACACTAAATACACATATAGATCCATGCATCCAGAGATTTCTGTACTAATTGCACTTGGTGCAACACATCTCTCTCTCATTCGGATGGCCACAGGAGATATTTGTCAACACTGAATTCCAATAGCAAGGAATCTGTTTGTTCAGGCAGTTCATAAACTGAACCCTAATTTAGTCTTTATTTTGATTTTTCACCCAATCTTATTTCTACATGCATTTTCAAAATAAGCTCACTTATTCAAAGTATGTTGGAAAACTAAAAAGTATTCAGAGCAATGAGAATTCCTGCAGTCCTGTGAGTGATAGTACAAGAGAAACAGAGGTTACATCCGTAGCTACAGCAAAAGGAAAGTTCATTTAGATGTGGAAACCAGAGGACAACAAAGAACATTGTACTGGAACTTTTTCTACATGATACTGAGTGCCCTTAAACTGAGGTCAGGGAAGGATTTGATCCAGTAAGTTTTTTTCTGTTCTGGTTTTTAAGACTCAGTTTGGAAAAAAATAACTCATGTTAAAACTGACATATAAAATTACCGGTGCTGACGGGCTTTTCCAGAGTGGTAAAAAAAAATTCTACTGTATTATTTTTTACAGGGCTTGTGATAACTAGTTGACATTTAGGGAAACCGTAACGAACTTTTATTATCATTCATTATTATTTTGCTGCTCCTAATGGGCATGGATTTATCGATCTCCAGAAAATAGCGGCCATCGGAATCTTTCTGGTCATGGAGTAGCACAAGAGCTGTATATATCTGCACTAAATCCCTCCATCTTGTTATTTATATGAATACATCTTGTATTCATACCAATAAAGAGCTTTAATATGTTTGACTAATGGATGCAATTTGCAATATATCCTGTGATGTTCTTGAATGAAAGATGTTAAAATAAAGAACACAGCTTGTGCTGATCTGAGAGACTACAATTTTCATTCTCAACCAGCAGTTTTTACCAAGACAATGACTGGTTTTATTATAATTTGCAGAAATCTTTCAGTAAGTTAAAAGTTAGATGTTTTCAGTACAGTTATTAATTTTAACATAGGAAGCTGATGCTACAAGGAAACATTAGGATATAAAATAAAGAATGAAAGTGGGGATGGAATAAACCATGTTCTGTTAAGCAAATGATACTTTCCTGGCTCTTTCAAGATCCAGAAGCCCTAAAAAGCAAAATGTGTGTCACTGGGGCTGAAAAATAATTCATGCTGTTTGACAATCAAGGCCTTAAAAATGCTTGGAAGAAGTGGAGAGGGAAGATGATAAACACCACAACACAGAAATTCCACACGGCATTTAAAAACAAACACAAGCACCCACACAAAGAGGAAATCACCCATTAAATAGGGATCCAAGGTTCATCAGTCTCTGGAATCACTGCAGCTGAGCAAGTGGTTTTTCAGGAGGGCACGTCCCAAAGCCAGAGATGTTGAAAAATACGTGGGTGCTCAGAAGAATGAGGATAGTTCCACGGATTTTATCCAGAGCCCATCAAGGCAGCGCTCCCATTCACTGCAATAAGCTTTGGATCAGGTTCAACATCCAGACGTAGTCCT
Source organism: Trogon surrucura (assembly GCA_020746105.1). Lineage (NCBI taxonomy): Eukaryota > Metazoa > Chordata > Aves > Trogoniformes > Trogonidae > Trogon > Trogon surrucura. The sequence goes on along the minus strand of CM036622.1, from coordinate 11,827,901 downwards.
CCCTCACTAGAATTGGCTGGTCATGTCGGAAACTGTTTGGGCAAGGTACCCCACCCATAAACGGAGAGCTTGGGGAGTGTTTAGTAGTAAGCAACAAATAATTCGTCTCTGCCAAGATTAGGAATTGTGTCTTTTACTTTTCAGCCTCTAAGACAATAAAATGAGTGCTATAGTAAGGTAATATCGCTGAAGCAATCTAAGACGGAATGCCACATGAATGAGTAGCAGGAGGATAAGGGTGCCTCCAATTTTGATGTCAAAAGTGGAAGAAATGGCTAAGCAATGGGGTACAGAAAGCCACTAGCAGACAGATGCCATATTTCTATCAGCTCTTCTCTCTGGGATCATATAAGTAGGAAGAGGGATAGAAAAGAAATAGGAACATAAGTGTGGAAAGAAAGTTCCACTATGGGAATTGCCACATCAGCTAGGTAGAAGACAGAGATACGCAAGTCCATTTGCAGAAGAAAGAGAGCATAAACATAGTTAAGTGGATATTAATGAATGCTAAACAAGGATGGCAAGCCTGTTCTGAACTTACAAATCACATCCGCATTAATACCAAATGAGTTCATTAAGATTAACATTATTATGATGAGTATCAAAAGGATTAAAAGAGATTATGGCAAATAAGAGAGTCAGATAGGAACGAGATGTAATTACCTTCTATCTGGTTTATCTATAGCTGCAGAGAAAGACCCAGCATTCACTTCACACTGGAGGAACCTAACTCACATTTTGATCTGAAGTGTAATTTTCGGCAAAGCTGATCTCAACAGTTTGGGCTGAACGCGGCCCAGGCATGTGCAGGGCGAACAAAAGAAGGGTGGGAAAGCGAGCAGAGATGGGAGGGTGGAGGAAGGCTGCTCCTGTCCTGTCCCCCTCACCCAAGTGCAGGAGATGACTTGGTCTGTGTGCCCCCTGTGTCCAAAATGTGATGGGGAGCCATTCCTGCCGCCACCTCTGAACAACACCCAGCCTGCTCTGAGCCACATCAACTCTGAAAACTTCATTGGGCTTCACAAGTATCAGCCAAGCCTTCCAAAAACGTTTAAGGGCAACAGTCTCCCTGTAGAGCTAGGAAAATTGAAGAATATAGAAGCAGAGGGAACACGTTCAGTGAAATAAAAATAAGTTCTCTGATTTTCACCTCTGGCTTTTGTACCGCAACTACAGAGCCAATTCTTTTGTGCATGCAGAGACCAGCTAAGGAGCACCAAATTATGGCTTAAAATCTCACAGCTTATAGAGCGGGTATTCTGCCAATGCACACATTCAATGATGCAGGCGGAAATGTTACTTGGGATCCTGCTGGGGAAAATTTACTGGGACTCTTCCAGCCGGGCTCTGCTCTGAGCAGGCTGATGTTTGTCACAGGTTTGACCGCGCACAGTCGGCTCTCCAGTGCAAACATCGCTTCCCAGCTCTGGTGCGTTTGGCCTCTGGTTTGTTTGACAGGTCACATGTGCTTCTGAATATATCTTCTGATGCTCATTTTCAGAGTGCTGTTAACGTTTCTCTTGGCTGCTGTTTAAAAATGAGCACCCTAAAGATACTGTCCTTCAATAAGAAAATCCTCCTACAAGAAGACCCAGCTACAAACCTATTGAGAATGACTGGCAGAGCTGTTGACCACGGAGCTGCAAGTCCACAGGCACAACCACACCCATGTTGCTCCAAGGTAGCACAGGATGGGCAGCTAACACTGGAGGAATCCAAAATGGGCAGCTACTTTCATTTTTTTTGTTGTCCAAAATGAATGTGCATTTCAAAAGCACCTGTCAAGCACAACCAATGCTGTCCGGCTCTCAGCAGGCCAGTATTGATGCTTTGTTGCTTCAATAGACAATATACATATAACCAAATAGACATATATATATATATATATACACACACTCATGCTCTGTGTGTGTTTACACATATGGAACTTAAAACAGCAATTTTCTGAAAGAAGTCTTTAAAACTGTTTTTTTTTCTGTGCTTTTGTTGAAATCTGTTAAGTAGCAGAAGTAAATTGTAATTTAGAGTTGCGATGCACTTCTGGAAGAGAAGAAGGATTTACATCTTTACATCCGTTACATAACTTTACTGAGCATAAATCAGCAGGGTGGAAAAGATGAAGTTGCTTTGTAAAACTTGCGAGCACAAGGCAGGGTCATCAGTCAGGCCACACCAACTGAAGCACCAAGATGTTCCCCTTTGCTGCCCTCCCAGCCAGGTGAAATGTTAACAGCTAGTACCAGACAACTGAGACTCCAGTCCCCTGTGGAATGCAAACCAGGGCCCAAAGACTTTTAGGCCACGCCACACAGCGTGTTTTATATGTGTTTTTATAGGAGAAACAGCAAGGACGCATTTCTGCGTAGGCAAAGATGGAGCATGACAGTCTGTCATCCTCTGCCCAGTATCTTGCCAACATGGCTAGACACTGTCCTAGGACAACACTGACGGACTTTTCCTGCACAAAGTCTCCAGCCAGAAAAGGCAAGAAGGGAAATAGTGAAAACAAATCCACCCCAGCATCCGAAGGGGGCAGGCAAAGGGAAGAATCTACTCTGCTTTGCTCTGATGGTCTGTGGAGCTGCAATTCCCAACATTTCTAGGAGAAAATATGAGTCAGAAATCCTAAGGGAACTCCTGCAGCAGCACAACTCCCTCCACAACCCACACATCCTCAGCAGAGCACTGCGCAATCCAAGCCATATGGTATATCTGCACTGCAACATGGGCCAGAGCCGGGTGCGGCCTTACGTTAGGCTCTCAAATGATAAAAGTTTGGCACATGAGCAATTGTTTCTGCTTGAGCAGTGGATTGAGGAGCTTGGAAATCAGGGTATTTAGGAAAAACCTGCGATTAAAGTGTGGGGGTATAACAACTAGTCTCCAGAGGGCTTTGCAGAGGGCTACTGGAGGGAAGTCAGGAGCTGGTCAGGGGATCTTGTTCAGACAGAGATGGGTAGGTTTTGCTATCACTGCAGAATGCCACCATTCCGTATTTTGCTCAGTCAGGCCACAATAGAGTGTTTTTTTTAAAAAAAAAACACAAAACATAACAAAAAAAAAACAAACAATAAAAACCAAACAAGCAAAAACCAACCAAACCAAAAAACCCAAAACAAAACAAAACCACCAAACCCTCAATAGTGTGTTTAAGGCTATTTTTAGTTAGCCAAGAAAATCTTTGCCTGTACCGCTGATCCAGTGGACAAAAATACCGTGCTTCCCTCTGAGATAGGTGACACTTCCCAGAGCACTGTCTTTGGGGCAGACAGCTCTTGACACAGAAACCTGATGCAGAGCTCCTCTGAGCAGAACAGGTATCCTGAGGACACCAACACACACCTGGTATCTCATCTTCAGCCCACATCTAAACACAAGAAGTGCCCGAGCAGGGGCTTAATCAGTGTTAAACTCTGCGTGGCCCACCCTGGGGGTAATGTACTCCAGGTGAACTTGGGGAAGAAATACCTTTTCGCCCTCCCTCCCCAGACCTAGAGGCTGCAAGCTACATGGAAAAAAAAAAAAAAAAGACTAAAAGGTCTGTAGGGAGACAGACAGACTTGTCAAGACAACCACAGGGTTCTATCCTGCAAAGGAAACCCACGTGGGCAGATGCTCCCAATGCCAGGTAGTTCTGGAGGGCCCAGCTGTGACAGGAGGGGGTTCTGCCTCGCAGGATCGGGACCGCAGCAGTCCCAGCTACGGGGAGAGAGCAGCCCATCCATTGAACGAGCTCGTGGCGAGCTACGGATCAGAACAGTGCTGACAAGTGTTAGGGATGAGAAGCCGAATCTCCTTGTGATGAGCTCTGCAAACTGACTCCCTCAAATGCTTTCTTTTCTACCGCAGATTTCCAACAGTAGGAGCTTCTACTCACTCTGCTAGGCAGAGGCTGTGCTCTCTTCGTACAGTTTCAAATTCACCAGCTACACTCGAAGAACCACCCCTTTTCGCCTTTGCCTTTCTCTTTTCTTTTTGCTCTCTCCGGGCTTTTTGTTAGAGAAACACCCAGTTTCGAGCCATTTAAAAAATATAAAAAAAAAACCCTGGTGGAAAATAATTTGCAGCTGTGATAATATCACATTTTTTAAAATACCGTAATATAGTTTTACTTTTAATAATAAAAGATAAAAAAGGGGAGTCTGTGAATAATTAGAGAGTGCAGTCTGAAGCCAGTTACAGTCACTGCAATTGATAATAAACTTAAAGCCCCTTGACAGCAGGTAAATGCTTTGCAACCCTGACCCCCTTCCTCTCACATTACTTAACAACCCTGCAGTTCCAGCATTACATCACCGTCCAAGCGATTGGTTCCTGCATTTTAACTCTCTCCCTGTCTCCTCCGATTAGGAGCAACACAATGATGGGGGGAGGAAAAAAAAAAACCAAACAAAACAAAACAGAAACCCACGAAACTTCTCTCAAGTTTGCTGTGCTCCTTGTCTGGGTTTGGTTTGGTCGAAAAACCAGCTTCTGCTGCTAAGAGTCGAGGTTCCACGCACCAGAAAACAAACCCTGTCGAAGTGGAAAAGAGTGGGAAAGGGGAACTCGGGAGGGAAGGAGGAGAGGAGGAGGAAGGTGAGAGGGGGAAAAAAAGTATATAGAAATCAGAAAATAAAATTAAAAACAAACCTCATGGACATCACTGAGCCTGAATTCCCTGCTGAGGTGCAGAACATGAGAGCCCTGGAATGAGTGTATGTAGAACTTGAGCCAAAGCTTAACTAGCCCGAGTGAGTCATATCCTTCCCATTTGATTCCCGTCCAAATGATGATGTAATGCCCTGGCCCTCTCCCTCGCTCGCTCCCGCTCGCTCCACTACCTCCCTCCTCCCCTTTTCTCCTTTTTAGCTCAGTGCTGGTGAAGTCACCATTTAAATCTGGCAGAGCTGAAGCGAAAACTTCAATGTAACCAAAACAGCCCCAGGCCAAGTTCCAGACGTACTGAGACTCGGTGGTGCAATTGCCATTGGAAACGAGTAAACAGAGAGAGAAACAGTGCCGCCTCGGAAGGGCCGGCGCAGCTGCCGGCCGGTCGCAGGGAAGCCCGGGGAGCGGGGATGACAGGGGGGACCGGGGCCGATCGGAAGATCCCGCACACCCACACACACACCCCGAATGCGATCGCGTGGTCCGGGCTGCGGGAAGATCCGGCGAACCGGGGAAAAGGGGAGCCGGAGCCGAGGAGGGCAGCTGCGAAGAAGCCGCTGAAGAGGGCGCGGCGGGTCCGTGCGGATCCATGCGGGTCCGGGAAGGCGGCGGGCAGCGCCGCGCTTACAGAGTCCGCGCTACTCGGGGATTTCTGGGTCCCAGGCGCGCAGGGCTGGAATCGAGCCCCGCGTTTCTGAAGGAGAACCACGGGGCTGCCTCTTGGTGCGCCCGCAAATGCACAGGTGCAAGGCACTTTCTTTCTCCGCTACTTAAAAAGTAATAGAAAAGCCCCAAACCGGACAGTGCTGCAAGCTTCTGAACTAACTCACCGTGGGGCTGCTGCTATTGCCCACCCTGCGTTTGAAACAGTGCCCTTTTGGTCTTTATCTCACAAGCCTGATACTCGTGATGGGTTGGGGTTTGTTTTTTTTTTAATTATAGAGACTGTTTCTAAGTGGAACTTGTAATATTTTTTCACGTGCGCAAGCATAAGCTATTGTGGTGCGAAGCGCTCTGCTGCATCGTATTGCAGTTTCTAAGCCCTCCTGATGTTAAATGCTACAGTGATTGTGGCTGAAATGACTCCCGTGCCCTTCCCCACAGACGGTTTTTTCACTGTTCATCATTCACAATTAACTGTAGTCAACACACTACAAAACAGTTGCTCCACAAAAGAAGGCAAAGCTCAAGCAACAACAACAATATTAATTATTATTACTATTATTACTATTGTCTAAGCACAAATACACCCCTCAGCAATCCAAAGACTTAACAGTTTCAATGTCAAACTGCAGAGATGTAGGCATTAATGGCACCTGAAACTCTGAGGAGGTATTTAAAAGTGACTCCTTCCTTTATAGATCAAGAACTATTTTATGAAGTTACTTCACCCCATGTCTCAGAGTGAAATTGTTTTCTGACAGTCAATGGACACGCCTACACCCCCCCCACACCCCGAATTCAGTAAACAATAGGAAAACATCAAACCCAGTGTGTTTTCTTCCTTATAATGATGTGAGTTTATGGAAAAGCAAATTCTTTTGCCTAGCAGCATTTTACCAAACAGGTTTCTTTAGGAGGCAGATTCATTAATTGATCAAAGCAGCAATGCAACAGAGATTATTGTAAAGTACCAAAGTCTCCTCCTGAAGATACTCGTATGGTTATAAATTATCTTTAGAATATATTTCTGTGGATCAACACTGTTAGCTTCAGTGATGGTTTATTCTTCTTTAGTCTCAGTAATGAATTCAAATGATTTTTGTTTAAGGCACAGACAGAGTGAGAGGAGGAGAAAACCAAGGGTTTATCCTATTCAATTAAAACCCCACAGTTCTCTGCAGCAGGCTGACCTGCTGGATGACATCCTCAATTGATATTGATGCTGCAGCCACTCAGAGTGACACCTTTATCAAGCAAGGCAGCTCTGAATTAGAGGTGATCAGCCATAATTATTACTGGCGCCACTGAAGCCTGTGGCTTGACAGCATCAGATGTGGTTGTTATAAAGTTTGGTCCACTGTGTCAATGGCCTGTATAACTCATTTATGTCTGAATTACCAGCTATTGATTTTTTTCTTCTGTAATGTAATAAAATAAAAGTTAGCTCATTCCTAAAGCTTTCTTTTAATTCCAGCTTTGCTGATAGCTTCATTTAAAGCTCAGCTCACTTCTCCCTCTTCGTTTTAAAAAAATGTGACTTCCAACCCTTTTTCTGTGCATGTCTAAGAGGTCATCTTCCTTCTCTCCTCCTTTTTATTTTGCCCTCTTACATTTACAGTGCTGGATTACACAGCTTCTGCTCACCCACTTATGCCAGTGGCATTGCTATGAAGTTTCTCATGGGCCCAGAACAGATCCCTGGCTCAGAACAGCTTCACACTGATGGGGAATGTGACTACAACTGAGGCACAAATTTAAGCTCCCAGGCCCACCTTCAGAAGGAAGGACGGTGCCACCAAAGGGAAAAACAATTACCCTGAGGAACCCAGGTTACCCTGGGGCTGCTTGGGCATTTGCATCCATTCTTGCAGCCTTTGTCAGTGCACTGGCCTCTTCTCACTCCTCTGAAAGATCCAAGCTTCCATCACCCTGCTGTATTCAGAGCAAAATGTGACTGAAAAGGTGATGCAGGAGCTCCTGGATTGTTCATTTTCCTCTTGAGGCTTCGAGCGCCTGCCTGGCAAATGTGCTCTTCCCAAAAGAATATTTTGCTTAACAGTAGCAAGAGCTGACCTGCTGTCCGCCTGTGAGCATCCAACCAAAGTGCTACAGGAGTGTCTGCACTTGTGTGGCAAATGGACCTTTAAATTATTATTACCTTCATAGACACAAACTCCAAAGAATAAAAATGCCCTGAAAACAGCCTTTGCCTTACAGAAGGTATTTCCATGAGTTAGAGCATTTTCTGAAATGAACAAGGAAGATCCAAGCAGCCTGAATTGCTGATCATTTTTAAATGATGTGTTTATACTGAAGTTTCATTTCAATAACCAAACTGCTTTAAAGCAGAGCTCATGCTCCAAAGGAGTTAAAAACTTATTTGTGCTTGCTAGTGGGAATATAAAAGGTTCTTTCCAGGCAGGTATTTCCAAGGCCTATTGATTTTTCCTTCCCCCTAACAGGAAACACTGTTTTCCCATTTTCCTTCCTGTGACAGACCAGTTAATGATAAAGAATGTCCTGTGCTCAGAGGAAATTCCACTTGCATGCAAGAGCTCCCTCTTTATCTGTTTACTTGTCTGTCTTTTCTTTCTCCCCCCTCCTCCCCCCTCCACCCCCATCCTTAAATTTCCATGTTCAGATCCACTCAAGAATAGGGCTGTTGTGATGAGAGTTGTGGGATGTTTTAATTCTAATGGGAGCCTCCTTCAAAGTAGCGCCCTGGCCAGCACAGTTATGACTCCAGCTTAGCTGTTTAGTTCAGGAATGCTTGCAACACCCTCCCTGCAGCATGTTTCATCCTTGGGGAAAGGGTGGTGGGGCACACCACAGATGTTTGGTGTAACAGAAACTTGACGAAAATCACTGCTCCTGCTGAAAGTTTCCAGTCTGAACAACCAGAAAGCTCTGAATTTTGAGAGCCCAAATGTCAGAGCACACTAGGATTATCTCAAAAATGTATTGTAACAAGGAACTGGGTGTACTACAGTTGAGACTGGGGATGGACAGGTCATTGGTTCTACATGCATTTTATGTGGGTGTATCACATACAGCCTTTAGGACTGACTTGTGCCTATTTTGATCAGTTGCCCGAAGCATCGGCAAAGATCCCGTGGATGAAAGTAGTACGGTCCAATTATTTTTGTCTCCGCTACTTGGCTCTTAAAGAGGCTTGATTAAGAAAATATTCTGTAATAATGGTCCTACACTCAAGAAAGTCTCATTTTCATTCTGACATTATTTTTCATTTCTAACCCAAGAGCCTTACAGTCCCTGTGGAATTAAAGAGGCCAGATAATTTCAGGGTTAAATAAGCTTTAATGACTATCACATGTATGCAACCTTAAACCTAGTATTAAAAATTATTTTTTTAAAGTGGCATCTCTTCCTTTTTTAATTTAAAATAACCATCCAGGTGGTTTCCTAAGGATTTCTTTGCAAATTGCTTCCAGTGAACCTTTTCAGTTACAGACCACTGCAAACCCATGTGGTGTTATTCAGCGTTCAGTTCAACTTGGGTGTCCCACATTTTTGTAGTGGACAGAGGGCCTGTCTGCACAAGTGCCTGTAAAGGGAGACTGTGAGGTCTGAGCAGGCGAGCGGTCACTGGCAAGGAGATAAAAATGTATAGGTTCACCAATTTCAGCAGAACTAAAGTAGGGTAGGGTTAAGAGTGGATTTTGGAAGTCGCTCATAAGGTAATGGGACGCTTCTTCCCAAGTCACTTTGGGGCTTTGGAAAAAGCCATTCTCCTTTAGGGATACTCAGATCAAAGTGCTCAGCATTGAGCTTTATCAGAGGTAGAGCTGTTTTTTTCTATGAATTCTCCAAACTGTTGTGAAGTAGAATATCTGGAAATATCCTTTGTGAGAACTGCATCGGATTTCTGGAACATTAAGCACTGTAAGAAACTGGACTGGACTAAGTCTAACTGAATCCTGGAACAAAGATCTCCCTCTCTCACTCAGATGCACAAATATGCTGCTAAGTTACAAGCACCCTACTGAAAATAATCAAGGAAGAAGAACCAGCAAAAGTTTGAGTCCAACAGCTCTGGAGACTTAGGTGTGCAATGGCCATGATGGCCTTTAGACTTCCCCACAATATTTTGGCAATCAGTCCTAACTCAGATTTTCTAAAACTATCTCAGGATAAGAAACTCTTCCCAGCTGACTGTCCGAAGCATGTTAATGTTACTTGGGATCATGTTTTTTTGTGCTGGGGACACTCAACCACTAGGAAATGGAATATATATAATATATATATATATATAAAAAATATATTCGCCAAATAGCCGTGGGCCAGTGATGAGCGGCTGACCTGGAAGTGAAGAGCTCTGTGTCCAATTACGTATCACTGAGTCATCCAGTCTGAGCAGCCAGCTATTTTATTATAGCTGTAAACCACAAATACCTAAGACAAATAATGTAGCAACTTATGCAAAATAATAAATAATGCTCTACATTTCAGTAGAGCCTTTCACCCTGAAAGATCCTGAAGCGCCTTGCAGGTCAACCATAAAAAGTCATGCAATGCGATCACCCTTGACATGGGAGATGGCAGCCAGCCAGCAAACGGCACAGGAGTGCAGAGGGGAGATGTTGACTAAAGAGAGAAGTAAACAGCTGCAATTATTTAAAAAATGTCATGTAATTTTTAATGCTCATGCATAATGAACAGGAGGTTCCCTTATGACAGTGTGACTCCAATTACTCTAATGGATAATTAGAACGTGCTTGTTGAAAAGTGGAGCTGCTGCTATTTTTAGAGTTGCTTCAAGAAGCTTTGCCATCATGTACCCAAAATATTTTGACCCCAGATCTCAGATTCTTAATCTGTAGTGTGAAACTCTACCGGTTTTATCTGGGACTCACATATAGTCACATCTCAACTCTTATAACAGGAAAAAGGATCTGGTTTTGATGTTCTTTTCCCACTGTGCTTCTAACAGACAGAAAAAGTAAACCAAAATTGCAAAATCTGGATTAGAAGAGCAAATTCGTATGCTGTAATTAAATACATTTTGTGAAGCACAGTATGGTAAACACTGAATGATAGTACAGATTACCTCTAAGCCAAATTTTGGTCTTCCCCTAAACTGCCATCTTCATGCTTTTTCGTTAGCCCTCATCTTTATTTTTCAGCATGGTAACAATAATCAATATTTCAATGAAACTTCTTTTTTAAAAAATAGTAAAACATCTGAAATTCAATTCCAACTGGAAAAGAAGAGTTCTGGGACTCAGTTCACTCTAACTACAGCAGCACAGATTTACAGAGCTGTCTGATGAAAACATGCACAAGATAACTTGTTTTTAAAGATACGTCCTCTTTTGCTGGTAATCCAGCTGATAATACAATATTTCCTCCATGAAAATAAACAGCTGTAACTGACCACTAGGAACTGCTTGCTGCACTCTTGCTGGACAAACTAACTTAAGCTTTGAAGTTCCATGAATTGCAGGTAGCCAAGTAATTCTGCTGGTCCTGGCTTATCCTCAGGCACGGGGTTTACACCATTCAAACACTATCAGGATGATGAGAATTCATGAATCAAGTGGTACCATTTTTAATGTGGCTGTATCTAAAGGTCTGAATTCAATTTGCATCCAGCATCTTGACACCTAAACTCTAGCCTCTTTTAGTACAGATTAGATTTTTTCAATGTTTCTTAAAAACCAAAGATGTCTGCAGCACAGAGATTGAGATGGGGCCACAAAGGCCAGCGTGTAATTCCCTATTTCCAGTGACTCCCATTGAAAGATAATGTAAAGTTTCCAGCATAACAAGTCTGCCATAAGAATTAAATCTCTATTGTTGATAACATAAAGCTGTTAGAGGATCAGACATTTTGTTTTAAAAGGGAAAAATTGTGTCTTTCTTCTTTTTTTTTTTTCATTTTTTTTTTAGTAGTGGGAGTTAAACAGGAAATCCATGTTCAGGTTCCTTCACAGTAACTTCTCCAGTCACAGATTCATTATCTGAGAAATCCTTTCTGAAAACAGGTGAGGTCCATCTGTACCCACTTATGTTTTTAGGATTTACATAACTATGTTTAGTCCTCCAATGCTTTTCTTCTGCAAAAGCATGGCTATCTATTATCTCTAAACATATTAAATACGAACAGATCTCTCACAGACACACAGATCCTTTCAGGACTCTGAAAGGAAAGCATCTGCATTTTACTGACATCAGAGTTACACCACCAGTTTTATTGTAATGATAAATGAAAGAGAAATTATTTCTAACTTCTCTTCCGCATTCTGTGGTGCAGGACGCTGCTTTACTTTTAACATCCGTTTTCATAAAGCAAAACATACAGCTTTTCTACTCTTCCATAAAACTTCCAAACAAACTCCAGAGTAAAAAAAATCTTGCTACAAAACATGCACGTAGACTGAAATATCCAGTGGGTAAGTACACATCCTACATAACCTGTGCCTACTAGGTTTACGCATGGAGCAGTTATCTGCTCGGACACTCTCTAACGCTAGCCTAGTCATGCCACTGTACAAAACCAAATGGTTGTATTTGTCCTTCATGACTGCAGCTCATGTCAATGAGGCACTCCTGTAAATTCCATACTGGAAAAATTGCATTGGTACGCTGGCATCCCCAGTGACTTTTTGCACAAGGACAGAGAAGTAATTTTCTGTTTAAAAATGAACCACATTTTAAAAAACCCCAACAAACTAGAATTTTAAGTTGTTCAAGTGAAAAAAATATTTATTATGGAAACAGGATAAACAGATTAAGACAATGATGACTAATTAATCTGAGAACCTGTAGAGTTCACTTAAAGCCCGAGATTCCCTCTAACGTAAGTAGACAGTTCTGTGAATATAGCTGAATAGTTTTGGTACAAAAGCAGCAGCACCTAAATCAGTTTTCCCACTTAACTGGGATGTGTCACTCCAATTTTTAACCTTCCAAACTCCAAGCCTTTACCATTTCTGCCTTGTCTCCTCAAACTTTTCCCTTCTTTTCCTCCTTCCAAGTAGCATGAATTTAATTTCTTAGGAATTAGAAATGTTCTACTGTCTTCATCCTTCATGTTCAAGCTTTCGTGTGTTAATTATTCTGCATGGAGATGCCAATCTGAATTCAGCTTGAAACCACTTCAGGGCTTATATATTCCTGTAATTGCTTCGTAACTGGAACATATGTCTCACCACCCTGCACGTCAATAGTTGCAACATCGTTTTCTCTGGCTTTTACCAATGCAATTTTACCTCTTTCATATTCGTCCAGACTCCTGCTGCAAAGACCTTTTTCCCAACCCTTTGTGTTGAACATGCCAACTCTCTCCGTGTATCCCTTAATCAGCTCAGTCTTTCATCCAGAAGTTACTTTTTTGATTTTCAAGACCCTGGGCAACTAATCTCTCCCTGCCTTCCCTAGCAATGTTATCTTCAGTATTAAAAGTTCGTTCCAGATCAGTCCACCATGCCAGTCTAATACCTCCCAATGCCTCTAGAAAGCCATTTTCCTGGTGCGTCGTTATTTAAGAGTGGTGGTACCAAGGAAATGAGCAGACTACCACAGAAACTTGCTGCCACATCATGACTACTTGCCACTGTCCTTGAGCCCTCCTCCTACATAGCCATTTCCAGATGATGAGCTCCCAGCTTCTTCTTCTAGAAATTTTTATTAGTCCCCACAGGCACAGCCTTGCATTTTTTAATATCGAATTTCATTCCATTGCCGTTACTTCAGTCCTCGAAGCTCATCCAGGTTTTTTAAGTTGTTTTTTTTTTCTTTTTTTTTGTATGATATCCAGGTCTTTCACTGTATTGCCAGTGTCTCCAATCCCTGCGTCACCAGCAGTATTTGTTATATTTGCATTACCGTCATTAATGAAAATGCTAAACAGAATTCGGACTGTACTGAACATTGTGTAGCTCCACAAGGAGCCTCCTGCAACCTCACACTTTGCTTTTCAACATCCCTTGGTTCCTTCTCCTCCTGCAAAGCCCGCTTTCAAGCATGCTGAACGAAACCTACCTGCCCTATTTCCTACAGCAGATTCCCCCACATTAGCTGTAGGTGTTGAGCAGTCCGCAGCTGTCAGCAGCTTTTACTGAGCAGGATTTTATCAGCGTGAATAACGGCGCAGGACAAAGTTTACCCTTATTTACTGATTCACTCCCAGCCCTGCCTGAAATCTCTCTCAGCTGACAGAGTGGGATAAGCAACCTTTTGGAAACTTTTAATGTTTTAATTATAATGGAGATAAGTAGTACTAATACTACTGAAATATTGAAGCAGTATTTCAGATGCCTGCTGACTCTCAGCACTTTCATCAGAGGAACTGTGCATCTGTGCCCCACAGACTGGAGAAGCCCTCCGTGGCACTGTGTGCTATTCTGCTCCAGTTACTTGGTATTAGGCAGTATCATTATGTAGAACTTTTGGTGCTCCTAAAAGGGATTTCAGGAATGCCACAGCAAAAAAAATGGATGGTTTGTTTACTTGATTAATGCCGTGATGTGTGATTACAAATCTGTCTACTGTTGCTTTCACAGGAAATTATTTCAAGAACTTCACTTCTGGGTGTTGCTTAACATCCAGCACCAACTCCACTATAAACTCATACACATGATTTATCTGGTGACCAGCATGTGTGGGAGGAAAGATCTAGGAGTCTGACAAAACTTCACTCCCTCTAACTTTCAGGCCATCAGATGTAGAAATCTAGGCTGTTACACTCCTAAGCCTGTTTGTAAATCCTCAGCCAACGCAAACTATTAATATTGAGCTAAGTGAGTGCAAAATGAAAGTGATTAGGCACATCCCTTTTAAAAAAAATTCATACGCACATGTTTTACTAGCTCTAAATGTTAAACCAGCTGATTATATCATACCAGCACAGTAAAAATTACTCCAAGGTAACCTAGGAAACTGTTTTTACTAAATAACAACAGAGTCCCTTCATTTAATCTCATTTCACACAAAATGCAAGTTTAGCTTAATCTCCCTTCACAGCGGTCTCCTGCTGCAATTCCACGCTGTCTGTTGAGACTGGCTAGGATGCTCTTGCTGTCGGTTCGTAGGGCAAAGCTCTCCGGGGACCGCAAGCAAGGCTTTCTCAGATGAGGGGCCCTTGTCTGTTTTATTTGCTGTTCTTGGTGGCCTGCCAGCAGCCCCAAATTTGGCCAGGTTCAGAGCACAAGCTACAGTCGGGCTGCTTGACTATTATGAGTGTTATTATTTTTATTGGTCAGTTAATACGTTTTCACTTTGCTGTGTCTTAATTTTGCCGTGGTTGTCCGTGTTGGCTATCCTGTGTCTCCAGCCTAACCAGACATAAGGCTGAGCAGTCATCCCAGTCATCATCTAACTCTTACCCAGGACGGTTCATATGGTTCTTGTTCCTCTACATTTTGGGGACCAGTTCATGAAATCTCTATTCAGCTGCATCTGATTCAGCATTTTCAGAGTGCTCAAACAACTGCTCTTGAAGAGCTTCAGTCAAATGGGAATTGATCAGGTAAACACAAAGCAAAACCAGAATTAATTCAGGGATGTGGCTGATATGATTTCAGTTGCCTCGTTGCTGTGCTCATAATACGCCTATACAGGGTCATATACCTCACACATACCTAGATAAAAGATATTATCATATAGAAAGCATTATACATGTATTATAAATGTGACTATGTAAAAAAATAAAGCTGACTGAAAGCAATATTGCAGGATGAATGACATCAAAACTTCTGTTTACTGTTGCATCTTCATTTTCCTTCTATCTCCCTTTTTTAGATACTTTCGAAATCTTCCAAAGCTTTCCCTTTTTAGGCTGAAATACTGCAGGCCTGGTCTTTGCCAGATAATGAATATTTTAAAAAATATTTCCTTAAACAATTTTGTCTGTCTTTTATAAGGAAAGTGAAAAGTCTAAAGAGTTGTACAGTCAGAAACCCTGGGAACTGAGAGTTGAACTTTGCCATGAAAACAGCCCACTAAAATATGCTTTAGAGTGCATTGATAAAAATTAGATTTTACTTGGTGAAGCCCTTCAAAGTTTTGCTTTGTTTAGGCCAATTATGTTTTCCACAAGTTTTCCTGCTAAGCTTTAAATCATGCACCTAAGAAAAACAACTCTATTTTTCATTTCAGCTAACCTGGCTTCCATAAAAAAATTTATTGGGACTAAGAAAAAGGTCTGTAAAGTGCAGAGTGCTAGTGAATTTAGAAAGAAGCACAAATGAAAGACAGCCTGATACACCGTCTGGAACTCAGCACAGCTCATTCACAAGAAATGTTTTCATATAAGAGCTTTCTGTTTTGTCTTCTTCACACATATATTTGATCTTATCTGTTGGCTCTCCCAGTCTACGATACCAATTTCATTCTTCCTGTTCTCACTTACTCAGCCTACTCCAGGCTACATCTGTGACCTCCCTAG
Organism: Trogon surrucura; assembly: GCA_020746105.1. Classification (NCBI taxonomy): domain Eukaryota; kingdom Metazoa; phylum Chordata; class Aves; order Trogoniformes; family Trogonidae; genus Trogon; species Trogon surrucura. The sequence goes on along the minus strand of CM036622.1, from coordinate 11,812,180 downwards.
TCCTTCTCCTCCCTTCCACCCAACTTCTTCCCCTCCAATAAAAATACCAGCCCCTGGAAGTCTCATTCTTCTTTTTCCACAGCAAAAAGTGCCAGTTTAGTTCACCAAACCACTGCTCTTCTTTTTTCAAATCCCACCCAGCTCACGTCCTTCATATTGCCTGTCTGCATTGAGCTAATAAGCAGCAAAACCAGCGCAAAGGACCATCTGAGTTACCTTCTCTCCCTAAACATGTTTCCACTGAGCTAAGTTTTTGCTCCTGCATACAAATCTGCTCTTGCTCAGTAGTCCTGTAAACAAATTTATCTCATTTGGAAATAGCCAGACCCACTGTACCTTTACAGACTTCTTTAAAAACCATGATTTTTAGCATGTGCCAGGTAACATTGTGGGCAGCAGGTAGAAAAAAAGACTGAAGGGTCATAGAAGCAATATAAATAAAGTAATAAGGATGCCGTTTTCATCAGAATAGTCTTAATGACTGAGAAAATTCAAAATTCATATGTTTTACGGGCTAAACTGTTGCTAAAAATGTTTTTCAAACATTTACCACAAGGTGCCAGCAGTTCTTTAATGCTTTTTTATTTTCAATTCCTGCTCTATACACTCAAAGCAGGGGTACAATGAGGCAAACACTTCACACAGGGGTGTCATGAGGGGTATTAATGCCAGGATCAGAGATCATTCATAGAGAGCAAGATCCCAAGTATATACTAGTACCTTTAAAAGAAAAAGGGAAAAAAAAAAAAGAAAGAAAAAGATGAAGGCATGAAGGTCAGGTTTAGTAATTTGTTCAGAGGTATAAAGCATGCCAGTTTGTGTTTGTCTGGGATTTATTTGTACTTCTGAAACTAGACCGATTATGCTAGCCCAGTCTATAGTGAGGGTACTCAGCTACCAATGTCTGTTTTGCCTAGATCCCACCTCCTACAAAAATTAGAGAGAAGGAGTAAAAACCTTACACAATATAGCAGCAACCACTCTCTTAAAATTATAACGTCTCCTAATATTGGGAGACTTACCACAGTACTGCTGTAAGTTACCTACTGCAGGGGGGTGTCTTACCTAGAATAAGAATATGAGGTGTGTTATACAAATCCATCCACCATTTGTAAATTTATTAATAATAAAACATTAGTAAGGACTCATTGCAGTTGAATGGAATTGTATTCCATTTAACGTTCGCTGGATAGTGTTGTTCCTAGTACTCATTACTAATTAGATTTAAACAACCATGTTGGTGAAGATTTGCCAATATTTAAGTATCAAAGCCAGACTTAAAACAATGAAGTCAGAATAATTCAGTACTAAGAAGGCAGAAATTAAAAAAGGCTGCCTTCCCACGCTGTTTTATTGCATTTTCAACCATATAGCTATAACATGAAAGTTTATTACAAAAATTACCTGAAAGTATCCGTACATGTTACATACACTCCATTAAGGCTTAATATTTTATACATATGCAGCTCTTTCCGCTCAGAAAGGGTCACCAGGCAATTTACAAACAATATATGCAGAACTACCTTGACACATTTAATGCAATATGGTCTCCCTTCACAGAGATACATGACTAAACATCCCCAATGAGTAATATGGCTAGCAGCCACTACAGCCCCAGGCTGTGATCTGCTCTGCTCTCATAAGCTAAACAGGGCTGGTCTTGGCCAAATGCATTTGGGAGCCCTCCAAGGAAATCCCAGGGTGCTTCAGGAAGCAAAGCCGGTGATTCAGTAGGTGGCATACTTCCCCTGGAACCAGCACTGAACCAGCCCCTCCAAGGGAAACCTTGGTACCTTGGTAGGTGCAATACAACCAAATGGGGTTTCAGGCAGGATCCCTCAGCTGAGACTGGTCGTTTGTCACACTGTCATGATTTATTAGTGAGGCTATGGATCCTGCAGTTAAAAACAAAGAAGGCGTTGCTGCTCAGCAGTCCTCTCTCTGCAGAGCTCTTTTAGTTTGGAGAAGTTGAAATAATTTATTTCTAGCTTTTTCAGTTGCAAATGTTTTGCTTCAAATGGGAACCATCTTTAAGTGCTAATGGCTTTCTCGGTCCTCGCCAATACCAAGCGATTTTTTTACCTCCTACACACAGGTGTGTGAATCCTTTCCTTTGCATTATTAGGTCCCATCTGAAGGTACCATATCCACTTTTAGGTACTGTTCCTAGCTAAAGGCGGGTCAGCCAGAGAAAACCCTTTGGACAGCTAGAGAAACACTTGGAAGTCTAGAAGAGGCCTAAGGACAGACTGAACAAGCTGTTTAGTTTACAGAAGACAAGACAGAGGGTGGACATAATACATTTTCGAACACACAAGAGGCTGCTGAAGACAGAAAGAAGAAATCTTTCTTACTATCTATATTGAGTAGAACAAAAAATAAAAGGAACTTTTATTTTTGCATCAAGGACAGTTCAGGTTAGACTGAAAGAAAAACTTGTCTCAGAGTGAATAGAGTTTAAGCACAGCAATAGGATGCGTGCCCTGTGTTTCTGGAGGTTGTCAAAAACACATTAGAGATATTTCTGTCAGAAATGATGTAGATGTTACTTAATCCTACTTTGGGCAGAGGACTGGATGAACACTTGAAGTCCCCTCCAGCCATATAGCTCAATGATTCCATAATTTTTATGAAAGCAAAAGATTTATAGCTTTGGCATTACAGATTTCTTCCTATTTATATTAAGTTTAAAATAATAATAATTCCATCCCATCAAAAAGAAAAAAGCCTAAAACACATCACATTTGATAGTCTTAAAAAACTGTGCCATAATTTTAGGGGGATGACAGCAAAAATTACACATTCTTAAAAATTTTATGCAAAATGAGTCTTGTGGTCTTACTCTTATATAGACATAACCAGACCTTGACACCATTCTTTCCTCAAAAAGTCACAGAGAAGAGCTGAGTTTCACATCTGAGTCAATAAGCAATGCCATGAACGATGAAGACTCTGCTAATGGTTGGGGAAGTGTCAGATTATTTTTTATTTAAAGAAAAGAAGGGGGAAATAGAGGAACTGGGAGGAAGGCAGACATTCCCTGAAGCATGACGTCAACAAACACAGCAACTTTTCCTGGGAGCTTCCTTATCAGTTGAGTACCTGTTAAGCTGCTGAGTTCAGGGCAGTTTGGCTCTCCCCACTGGAGCGTAAGTTACTGTGCTGTTATCAAGGAATAACCCCTTTAGCTCTTGCACATTTTTTTTTCCTCCTCTTTTGAACAAAGGCAAAAAAGTAGAAGGCTACCCAGTGCTTTGGATGATCTGGGGGAAAAAGTTCTTACAAGTTATTTTTTAGGGGAAGTCCATGTGGGTAGGTTGTTGTCACATTAGAGAGAGACGAAGAGGCAGCATATAAATATAAGAAGAAAGGTTTAACCCAGTCTGAGCAGTACTGCCATATGGCCCTGAGAAAAAACATGCTTTTGGGTCAGGATGTTGAGTACAGGGGGCTGGGGCTGCAGAAGGGAAGCCATCCTTGGCTCCCCATGGTCATGAGAAAAGGACCTAATTTCCTGCAGTAAATATATATACTTCAAACTACGCTTGATCCCTTCAACAATTCCTTTTCTAATTCAGAGCTACAATACAGCCCCTCAGGTTTTGCTTGGCAACCTATGTCAAAGCAGAAAAGAAACCTTGAATGTCAGTAAATTAAATTTCTTACAAACCTTAAAATGCATTTTTCCTATGACTTAGAGAAACAGTTGCAAAATGTAGATAGGACGACATATATCTGCTAATTGCCTTTGTAAGTTTGCAAGCACATAATCAGATTTGTTAGAAAAATAGCCTCACAGGAGAAGGAATAGTTTATTCTTCGGTGAATGGCTCTTAACTAAGATTTACAGTACAGACAGATTACAAGCTTTACTTTCTCCACAGAAAGAAACAAAGAATGGAGCCCTTCTAAACAAAATATTCAAACAATTCAAGAGCCTAAAGAAAGAAAAGTCTCTACTCTTCTTGGCTAGACAGTTTTGATACCTTAATGACTGTAACATTTTAACAGCTGTGGGAAAACTGACATAAAAAAAATACTCAGCCCAGAAACATGGTTTGTGTACAACATCTTTGAGCTCTTATGTTTTATTAGCAATTTGGTTTCATTACTGTTTTAAGGAGGAAGGAAGGGAGGTAGATGTTCCCGAGAGCTGTTTCTCTAAATGTATTAACCAGAGATTTCCAAGCACGATTAATATAACACTACCCGATCCTCAAAAACTGGCTGGCGGGTGAGATGTCACCATTTATCCCGTCATTGAAATTCATGCTCCGACACAAGGGGTCAAAGCAGGTATTTGAGCGATCTTCCTTATGAAAATGAGATAACCTCCTTTTATCCCAAAGCCTGCTCTGATCTTGCTCCCCCTCCTCCCTTAGAGCCCGATGCTAGGCGGTAGCTCACCGTTACCACTCCGTCACCTTCCTTTTGAATTATGATGCTCTGAAAGAGCGCTCTAGTATTTAATAGCCTGAGATCACAGGCTCTCCTGACACAATACTTAACCAGGTTCTGCCTTTCTTTCAGTGTGCTCATTATTTGCACATGCTCTATGACATCCAGGGAGAATATGTTATCGCACAAGTTCTCTTTTCTCCCGCTGCTTGCTCTTCCATTGTATTTATCTCCCTTACCTGACAGGTTCTCTACTGTGCTGTCAATTTTGTCAAAAAAGACCATTAGTGCAGATTTGGGAGGCCCTGTTCGCTAATCTTTTAGGAATCCTGAGGTGCCCTTTACGATTTAAAACAAACACTGAGGCCTGAAAATGACTTATGTTCTGAAGCTCAACAGCCACCTCCTGATTATCCCATTAGAAATCCTTCGAAGTCTGTGTTCAGACTTCATCAGTCTCAACTAGTCAGACCTCAGGGTGGAGAAACGGACATGATGAGTGTTCAGAACTATTGCACAGGGAGACATTGAGAGAATGTCTTGTGGTAAGAGAGTTTTAGGGGAGTAGTTCTGCTTAATTACGGACATATTGAAGCTGTGCTTTTGGGAGGGATATAAATAAGGTAGTTAACAAGTTGAGACACAAAATGTACTTCTTTTGCCTTTATAGACTCTGAAATCCCAATTTTGTTACACTCTGAAGGACTTGTTTTATTTTTAACACCTAGCTTCCTCTTCCAACTCTCTCCCTTATTAGGCTAGGATTGAACAGCAAAATGAGTATATTTGAATATATTATAAACTTATTTTTTCCCTAGGAGGAAGGCCAGCAATTATTCTTTTAAGTAAGCCATACAGCTGTCTAACACAGAAAAAGTCCTCTCCTTTCGGTAACAGTTTGCATGAAGATCATGGGTATTACATCCTCTTCTGCTGATCAGAAAGCCCTTCAAAGAAGACCACAGCTCTGGATCAAGCAGTGTTGGTGATGCCCTGAGAGGGACAGTCCCAAAAACACCAAATGGGCTTGGGACATAGTCCACATCCAGAGGAACATCCTCCCAGTGCAGCAATCCAAGTACCAGTTAACAAACTCACTCACTTTCCCAGAATATCAATGCCAGCTCCTGTGTCAATGATAGTTTAGATTGTTACACTCAGCTTCTTTCAGAATTATTTTGTAGTCTCACTGTATGCATTGTTAATTTTCTAATGTATGCTGGATGCTTAAACTGATGATCTCTTCACACCAAGGGGAAGTTCTACAACTAAAGTAGTCAATGAAACAGCTCTTCCTACCTTTATCCAAACACTCCCTCAGCTGAACACATGCCCACACTCCCTCAACTGAACACATTTTCATAAATGAGAAATGTTTCCTCCTCTGGCTTCAACAACTATCCCTAAATTAAGCAAAGGATATAAGATTTGACATATGGACTGTTATTTTAAATCTTCCACCTCAGCCTCAAATCAGCAGGAAAGAGTGCTTCATAGCAACCTTCCCCATGAACCTCCACCTTGCCCCTGACTAGCATCTGCTTCAGCACCCTACAGAGTAAAGAAACAGATTACTTCAATGGGACGTCGAATTTGTGGCCCCTCCAGAAGCCTCTCTCATTGCTATCAGCCCAGCTGAGTGGCATTACAAAGTCCCTTTCCCATCCTTTGATGATAAGAAGTTTTCTCCTTCGCTAATAGCTAGAGGGACCTTAAGTATCATGCTCAAATTGCCCTAATCTCACTCTCCTCTCACCTTTTAAAACCACTGTTAGTGGTTGGCCCCTGGCAACACAACGGCATTTTAACTCAGACTTCCATGCAATAAATAGCTCAGATTTCCTTTAAAAGGAACACATACACACAACAGACTAGGGGTGCACAGAAGTTTTATGCATCTAGCAGTTTTTACATATTCCACTGTTATTCATTTAAGGCTGACCAAGTGGTCCTCAGGGGATGGCATGCACAAGCATAACATTATAAGTGTTAATAGGAAACGGATCTGAACAAAGAACCGCATTTCCCCATTATATTGTGTTTCTGCTTTAGTACATCATGTTAGTTTCCTTCACAGCTGGCTGCTTTGCCTGTTTTTTCAGGGGCAGTTATCATTTGCTTATAACTTTCCTCTTTTCAGTATATTATATATGCACGTATAGCCATGTGGAACTCTTGCTTTGGTTTTAATGTAAGTGGTTTATCTTACAAAATGCTTTGGAAAACTCCTCCAATAAACGGGTAACAATTCAAAGAAGACAATAGAAAAATATGATCTGTGCTGCTGTGCTAGCGAGAAACTATAGAGTCCAATCAGCATAAAATGTGATCAGAAATATAAATCAATTGGTTGGTTATTAATATAAACAAAATAACCAAAAAGGTGCAAGGCAAGTTCTTGCTTTTTTAAAAAACTCAAACTCACTTCAGCAACATTCTGTTGTTTATGAGCCTTTGAACTCATCTCCTCCCTCTCAACACTTATGCAATTTGTCCTGCGGAATAGCTTTACCCTTCTAGTGGTGGGAGGAAAAATCCTCAAAATAAGGAGAAAGAGTACCAGAAGATGCACGTTGGGAATGGTCTCCTAGAAAGTCAGACAAAATCTCCTGTGGACGTATTTTTAAAGACAGCAGGGCAGCCAGGGAAGCATGCATGCTGCTGGTGCTCCTGTGGTTTTGTGGACAGTCACTTGTGCTGGCAGTGATGGAGTCCACGCATGGGAACGTCACTGCCTCTTCCTTCTGCAAAAGCTAATGGGGCAATGTACCTAAATTGCTTGCATGTGCATGAAATGGCTAACACAGATCATAGAATCACAGAATCATTTAGGTTGGAAGAGACATTTAAGATCGAGTCCAACTGTTAACCTGGCACTGCCAAGTCCACCACCGATGTACAAAACCAACTACATACTGACAAATCAATGACTATGCTTCCACACTTCAATATATGATGTCTCTCTTAAAACAAGCTTCTCTTTTTTTTTAACTCAAATGTTCTTGTACTTGCTGGGGTTTCAAGAAATAGGTACCACCCTTTCCCATGGTACTCTGCAGTGGAGTTACACCCAGAGCATGACGTGACTGTAATTGCTTTCTCCCAAACATACTCTATGTCAACATGCAACTTGGAAAAGAGAAAAGTCTTCCTTATTCTCAAGGATTTGCTAACTAACGTCACATTTGTAGCATCACATATTCATAGGAGAAAGATTTATTTCAGCCTCCAGAAAAGTTCCGCTAGTGACAAAAGCTCTCAAGCTCTTCAAAGCAACGTTCCGTCTCCCAGCCCTGTTTCAGCTTCCTTAATATTCCATAAAGTCCAAGGTGTACACTTTCCCCCATGTTCACTGTTTTTAAAGATCTATTTCCTAAATGAGGCGTGACTCCTTTCAGGATGACAGCTTGTAAAAATCACTTTAAGGTACATTTTGCCTTTTAAGGAAGCCACTTAGCCACTCCTTTATCCCCAGAATATGTACATCCCATCCCTGTGGGCAACAGTTCTCACCAGCAGTGTTTCCCTTTCCTCACATCTGCTTCTGAGAGAAATCTTGGCCACATCAATCAGCCTCATACATGCAGAGACTAGGCAAAAACATTTGTTGTGCTTTCAGAGCACACTATCAGGAAAGATACTAAGTTATCAGAAAAGATATTAAGCGAGAAAAAAAAGCACTTCATCCACATTGTCCACCAGAGACCATGGAGTCTATCGTTGATCTTTAAAGAACCCACACCAATATTAATAACAGTCTGGGTAAGGAATAGTTAAAAATATTTCACTGGATTTGGGGAGAGGAAAGAACCTTCAAAAAATATGAACTTTTATAGTTGCTCATTTTCACAGAAAAAGTTTGCAGAAAATTAACACTGCAATGTTGTTTGGTGTTGACTGAGAAGTCAGCTATTCCCCACTGAATTTTTTTACTTTATGTTATTCCCAGGAAAACCAAATTTTTTTTCATAGAAATGGTTACACCACTCTGCTGAAACACTCTGGTTGTTACCACAGCTCACATCTAGCTTAGGAAACTACACTCTGTGGCATAAGTTTTGCTAAAATTTCTACTAGCTATTACTTGAGTACCTATTACCTGTCATTACCCAATGCTACTTTGGAGCATTAGTGATGCTAATTATGGTCCCATTACAGGGTTTGTAGCACTGAATTGCTCATATATCAGTGTCAAAGGTATCTTAAATTAAGCATGCAAAGCTCAGCTGCAGTTAAAAAAGTGTTTTGGAACCTGAAGCATGTAATAGAAGTGCATTGAAACTACAGTAGGAATTTGAACTTAAAGCAGCAGAAATAATTTTCCTTTAATATCAACAATCTTTAGTTCCAATGGCTTGATTGTGGATTTTTTTTAAAAAAAATACATTTATTTGTAAAAGAGCTGACATGAAGCTTGCTTCATTACTGGTGGAACAATTCTAGAGTTCACTATAATTTTAGTAACTACAGGATGGAGAAAGAAGTGTTTCATGGATCTTTCTAAGTCCCTGAAACCTGACAGAACAACTACTGATCTGCTTGTTATGAAAGACATTCAAACTGTTGTGTTCATTTTCAGCAGCTCAAATCACTTAATTTCATAAAGTAGCCAAGGAGCAAGAGGTTAGAGGAAAGAGGTGGCAGTCAATGTTCTTCCTCTTTTCCATTATGGAGTCAGCTAAAGGACCGGGTAAGGTAATTAAGGAGATGATAGGGTATGCAATGCATTGCTTAATTTTCTGGCAGTTAAACCTGGACAATGCAGGTGATGAGTTAAGCTCAGGACTGCAGCCCGAGGGACTTCAGCCCATTCTTAACTGCAAACTGCACGATAATCTCACCGAAACCACACAATCTTGAATTTACCTGTAAAAACAGTCTTCAGAGCAGAAAAATCAAAGGACACTGGCAAATCATTTGGGAAGGAATACGTTCAGAAAACGAATAAAACTTTGGCAATCTGTCTATTTATCACTAGAGTTAATTTATTGTGCTATTTGGAGGAGCTATATCATATGGTCCATCATAGGAGAGTAAGTTAGGCACCAACTTTTTCAGAAACAAAAACCCAAGGCATCAAATTCAGAGATACTTAACTTTCTATATAAGTCCCATTGACTAAAGTCACTGATGACATTTTTCATCAGGATCAACCTGATGAATCAGGTTGATCAGGATCAACAGGATTTGGCAGACTCGCATCTTAGGTGTTATAGAATCAAAATCCTTTCTGAAAGTCCTCTGAACTTCATACATTACTCAGATTCAATATCACAAATTCTCAATAAGAATCTCAGCTTACAGGACTTAACATGAGCTAAACTGAGCATAAAATAATTTTCAACAAGCATCAGTACTGTTTCAAAATTCTGCCCAGAGCATTGGTAACTACTATCAGGCACTTTGCAATATAACAATGACACTTTCGAGGAAGAGCTGTAGGTAACAAATGCAATCACAAAACCCCATGTCATAGTAAATTTTTTAGATCTGAGTTTTCCATGACTTCTATGTTTTTAAGGTAAAAAGTTCTCAACAAATCTCAAATATGAATTCTGCAAACTTAAGAGATGAGGTCTAGATTTTATTGCAATGATCTCTCTGTGTTTCTACAGTGATATTTATCTCTATTTTTATGATATGTCAAAAGCACCAATCTCCAAGCCTGCTTTCCTTACAAGCATGTTTGCAGTTCCCCAAACTGGTACCTGCTTTCTGCTCCCTAACACATTGCCTAGTTTTACCTATACCTCTCAGAAAGAAGCGATAGCTTTATATGATTCCCAGGGACACACCATGAAGATGGCTTTTTTTTTTGAGAAGGATCTCCTGTGATAATTCTAACCACAACTATAAAGCGCATAACCACGGCCACATGTATCCTAGTTATTCCCAGTGAGTTCTGTCTGTTTTGTGTCATATGCTGCTTACGTTACAGGGTCTTTAGGACAAGGGCTGTCTATATCATGTGCCTTCTACAACATTAAGTGCTCATGGTGTTCAGTACATTAATATTATTTATACCTAAAATTTGCTTACTGTATATTTTGCTTACTGCCCTGTTTTAACAAGGTACCTAATTTTGACCTTCTGAGTCTACTCGGACATTTAATGACTAGTTTGTGAATATATGCATACCTCGAAGAAAAACACAGGCATACTAGAATTTAATTTGTTCCTTACTATCTCTCCCTAAAGTTGATTTTCCCATACTTGCGGCTGCTATCTGTGCCCCTTTTACCTCCAGTTGCAAGACAGCTGTCAGCTTCTTCCCCTAGCCCCAGAATCGAGACTTGATATGGCCTTAACATTACCTCTTGTTTTAATCAGCTTGGAGCCTGAGAAACCCAGCCTAAGTCCTCCTGGGAGCACTATGAGCTGCTTGTGGGCCAGTGGGCTAGACCTCATCTAGCCGTCTATCTGATACCGTCTTCTACATTTCTGTGTGAATCAGTGCAGACGTGCTCTTTTTTAGTGCATGCCAGAGCCCTCCAGCACAGCTGTGAGATCTGAACAATCTTCTATAAAGAAATAGAGAGGGTGGAAAAGTTACGTGAAAAGATACACACGCACCACTGCACACGCACTAGGTGCAGAGCAAAAAGGGGCCAGGCAGGACAAGGAGTCAGATTTGAGAAGTATTTCCAAAAACATTATGTATAGAAATTGGCAGCCACTGTAATCCATGGCTGCAAAATGTTCTGATGCAGTCTTTGAAATTGGGCTTACTTTTGGACTCCTACTACATAAGATAATCAATAAATCTCAGTGCAGGGAAGCATGAGGTTGGACAACTGCCTACAGAGACGGTGGTGAGCCAGAAGATTGGCATCACGTTGTATTATTTCATTAGCGGTAACTACTGGCAGTGCTCAAGCTGCACATGACATGGTCCTGTCCATGTACCTTATTTTGTGCCAATTCATTAAAGAGGTGGTAGGTGCAGAGTGAACAGTGTCAGCAGTAGTTGATTTTAAAGCATGAGAGAGTCTTAAGCCAGACTATTATACCTGCTCAGAAAATGGCAGGGAAATTATAAGTAGCAGTTGATTATTCTGCTCAATCAGTGTTCAGTGTGTGCAAAGAGATTTACAAACATAGTAAAGCAATAAAAACACCTCCCAGAATATTTCAGCGAATGAGTGCGTGACTGCTCTAACAGCTATGCCAGCATGTATCTGACCAGCCAGTTTAAAATGGCTGATTGGTTCCACTATATTACACAGGAGACTGGCCAGCTAGAATTTTGCAAAATGATTTATTCAAGCAAAAACTCAGAGCCTCAGATGACAACGAATTATCCCACCATCGCTATAACATGAGACAGACGCACAATCCTACCCAGATCTCCATATGCTAAGGGTACAGTAGTAGGAGGCTTTAATTCAGATCATTTCTGTATTAATCTGGCAAGCTGTATTTGAAGATCAATGTTCTGCTGATCCTTCATGCTAGTTGTTTATTCTGCAGGATGAGGAGAAAAGCCTAAGCTGCCAAACAGGTTGCACTGCAATGATGGGAAATCCTTATAAAGACAAAGATGTTGAATATATGTCAGTACATGACACACAAACATGAGTATCACATGCACTGATAGCTGAAAAGCTATGCCATAAAATGACACTAAAGAAATAGCTTAGACATGGGGCAAAGAATGTTGTTTTAAAAGTATTTCAAGGTCAAAAGCTACACTGATGTCAGACTTGGATTCTTCTGGGATTGGGATTGATCTAAACAGTTCTCACCATAGTCTTGGATTAAGCCTCTACCAGCACTGACTAGCTCACAGAGTACGCCGGATCGGTTTGATGCTGTGTAGGTCAGGCTCTGTAGGCAACACAGTCATGACAGTAAAGATGTTAGTATGGATTATGCATTTGACCTCCATGCAGTACAGCCTGCAGAGATGACAGGAGCTCAGCCAGCCTGTTGGAAGTAACATGAACCACAGAATGGATGTTCCCAGCCTGCAGATAACAGTCATAGTTGGACAACAGCTGCAAATAGTGGAAAAGCAAATCTTGCAGTCATCACAATTCACAGCCTAGAAAGTCTAGTTAATTAGCCCAGATCTGGTGGCCAACTAAGTCCTAACAATCATCAGCCTCAAGGAAATCACAGCATATGAAATTATGATTTCATCATGTTTCATTAGGTACTGCATTGCTGTGCAAGATCACATTTTTGGCTTAGTGGCCTCCTAGGAAAACCCAGCTGCTCAGTGTTAACAATTCAGTCAGTAGCACTCTACCCTCTGAGTCAAAACTGGCTGAATGTCAATTGACTGCAAGTCAAATCCTTGTATTGGTATTAGGAGCTCTTTGGCAGGGCTCTGCAAGATTACATTTGAAGTCCACACCACTTAAGAGTAGCAATTATGCTCATCCACCATCATTTTTCATAAGACTAACGATTAGCACTTTATTCTCAATGTGAAATACCAGTTCAGGTAACATTTTCTCTTAACAGAATCCTTGTGTAGATAAATTAAGTACAATATTCCCCTTAGTACCAGATTTTAAACTGTTGATGTTGATTGTCATCATAGTCACATAAGGCTTGCTCTATATAATATTAAATAATCCAAAGGACTGAAGGTGAGGGGTGGGAAACAAAAGAAGTTCTGCACATCAGATGGAGTGAACTGCCAAAAGTTACACATGAAACCTCCCACTGCTTTATGGTGTTTGAACACCAGAGTTGGCAGATTGCTTTTTTGCAAGGCTCCTTTGTTGTTAAGCTAACCGTACCTTGACCCAAACCCAGGGCAGAGTGCTGGGAAAAAGGAGGAATACCATTCCTTTCAGCCTCATGCCCAAGACAGGTGCTCAACCATCAAAAAACATCAGTATTTTACCTGTGCAGTTGGAAAAAGGAATAGGCAAAGTAGCAGGGGCAGCTACACGGCTGTCCTGGAGTGCAAAAGGAAAAAGTCTGACACACAATAAAAGCAAAGAATAAAATCTTGGTGGGAACCATTTCATAATCCACCCTAAACTATGTATTTCTCATAAGTATAAAGCTCTTACTCCTGTAAGGTATTCAATGCGCAGCCCAATTGGTATTAATATCACGCGTGTAACTGATTGGGTCAAACCTCCACCCGTTGCACATGCAGTGGTACGTCCAGGCTCCCTAATTCCTCATTTCAGTGCAAGCACAGATGGAGCTCAGTAGGCAGGGTTGAGGTAACTGCATATGTAAACTACTTGTGCATTTTCACATACATTTCTTCTGTATGCAGTCGCAAATTTTTTTATTTTAACTCAAACCAACAATAAGAATTTTTCAGGAGTTCATTAAAAATATCCCATCAAATATGTTATTTCTTACCAAAAAAAATGCTTTTGTCTCCACTGCTTATACTTTGGAGACTGAATAGTATTTGCTAAGTTGCATAACTTTCTAAATAAGCTTGTTTTCTTTAGGTCATAAATAATGTGAAGGGACATGACGGCTCAAAGCCTTATAAATGCATGTGTCTGTAAGAGAAGCAGAACAAGGAAGTATTTTTTTTTCCTTTGGAATTATTAAATGAATTGGAGTCATCGATTAAAACAGTAATAGAAAAAGGATGTGTAAAGATGTCAACTAAATGCAAAACTCAAATCCTTAGTCTCTTAGACTCGATGATCTCTAGAGGTCCCTTCCAACCCCTTACATTCTATGATTCTAGATTTTCAGAAAATATCCCTTCATTCTGTAACTCCAAAGCTGTGATTATCTGATTAGCACAGTCTACAGTGAGTGAATGAAGAAAATAGCTAGAAGAAAAATCTTCTCTGAAGTAACCTAACATTTGAGTAAAAGTGTTGTGAAGTAAAATAAAGATTTGTCAGCTTCCAATTCTAAATGAGAAGAAATGCTTTCAGATAAGCATCAAACAGAATTATAACAGGCCAAAAATACATTCATAGAACCCAACCAACAGTCTGGTTTTGCCTTATTTAATTTGACCAGGAAAAAAAATGGCCTTTTCCCCTACATTTTTTTTAAGAGATTCCATATAACTCATCTTTTCAAAGTTCTTGATTGATTTTCTAAGAACATAAATAATTTTGCTCTTTTTTTCTAGGTTAGAGTAGGAGCTGAAATACATTACAAAATTAACAGAGGAAAAAAAACCCAAACAAAATCAGGGTTCAACAGGATATGAAAGAAGAATCTTGGAAACAGAAATGATATATATGAAATAGTTAGCATACTACTTCTTTTTTTTTTGTCACTTGCGAAAGACAGTTTGTTCACGTTAAATTAGCTGATACGTGGGTTTCCTGCTGTTCCCTGAATTCGGTAGAAGCAGTCCCAGAAATGCCATAAAAACAATCATAAAAAGAAATAGAAGTGCTGTGGAATTAGTGCAAAATGTGTTTCTTCATTCACGAACTTTTACTGACTATGTAATTTCATGCAAACAAAATGTATAATATATTTTGTTTCTCTAATAATAAAGTAAAACAATAAACACCAAAAATGTTAATAGCGTCTTCATGCACAGAGTGCCAATTATTTCCTTTTCTCATTTCCATTGTTAAAAATTAAAAAATAAAGTTGCAATACTTGGTGCTGTCAGAACACTGTGTGCTACTCACAGTGATTTGATGCTGCTTTTGATTTGCTACTCAGTAATTTGATGCAGATACTAACAAGCATGTTTCATGTGGGTCCAAACTTGGACTATTTCATACAAGCTTAACATTACTCCAGGAAATATCGTAACTGAAGTTAGTGAATAAAGCAAACACTAACTGAAGTTAGTGAATAAAGCAAAACAATATCAACGCAAATGCACAAGTATTGCAACCTTTACCACCCCATTAAGTATTAGTGCAGGTGAGTAATGGAAAAATTAGAGTGTCTCATAATATTTACTTGGCAGGTATGGAAAGATATTTATTGGGAAATAATCTTGTTTAACTTTCACAGGACATACTGCCCCTTTTTCTTAGGCTTTGCATATCACGCATGGCGGGTGAGTTTGCATTGTGGCAGAGTTCCCTAGCTGGCCTTAAAAGATATCGGGGATCCTGACACAAGATGGAAAGTGGGCCCTAAAACATACACAAATAGAAAGAGAGATGAAAAAAACATTTAATTGCAAATCCTAACTTGAAAGAAAAAAGTTAATTGAACGTGTTTTACTTCGGCACAAAAGGTTAATGTTAATGGACAGATGCTTTTAAATCTAGAGGCACAGCAACTGTCTGGGCCTCTTCAGCACAGCTGGCCTGATGTCTTACAGCCACTATGCCTCCCACAAGACTGGCTCGGCTGACATCCTTTGATATCACTACTGATTAGATCTTCTTTATGCATGCCCTCCAAACCACCATCCTTCTTCCAACTGCTATTGGCCAAAGGCCTTGCCCTGCAAAAATAACACTGCTCCAGACCTAGATGGACTGCTTAACAGGAGACAGATTTCAACACCTGACTAAAGGATATCAAATAAATGGAAGGTGAATAAAGACTCCAAAAGACCACATCATTCTCAGCTACTTTGATTGTAAAAGCACGCTGAAACCATGTCTTCTTCAAGCTTTAGCAGTTAGATTTCTGTTGGCTACTTAGCAAGAGCCTTCACCAGGAATTGACAGCCTGTACTAACTCTTGTCTTTGGAAAGTGATTCCCTGTCTGTAGGGTCTTCAGTGTTCCCAGGAGCATCAAGAATGCAGGCTTGATCCACCTTGCTTCAATAAGGCAGCTATTTCAAAAGACCATAAAACTAGCCCTCCAATCCCCATGGTCTACCTTGGGCAGGCAGAGGAGTCTGTGGTAGGAAAGTTTCCATGTCCTCACTGAGCCAGTGAAGGAGATGGATCACAAAACCACACAAAAGAAAAATAAGAGTAGGATCTTCTCAAGCAAACAATTCTTTCTTTGTTTAAGTGCCCCCGTCTTGGTGCCGTGACTCCTTCCCAGTAGAGTTTTCCAACAGAAACAATATCCCTCTGACAGGCAGAACACTGTTTCCTTACCCATTTCGGCATCATGCAGGCTGCTTGCTCAGCATGACTTGCGCCATGACTTCCACTTTATTATCTCTGCTTTCTGATTGTTTAGGGAAACATGCCACAAATGCAAGGGTGGGTCTGCACAGACTACAGCCCTAATTTCCTTGAGTGAACTGACAACCATTGACCCGAGGGAAAGCACAAAAAGTTAGGGACTTCACCATTTTAAAAAAAAGTGATTCAACCACCTGAAAGTCCAACTGCACGCTTCAGCCAATGCTTGCTGTACAGGAGAGCAGTAGATTCACATCGCAATTTGAGGAGTGTCCTTGAGAGAGGGAATGTTCTCCCTCTGGCACAGGCGGGGTGTGGTAGGGCACAGCTCTTCCAGCCACTGCCATTTCTGGGGTCAAGGGAGAGATGAGGCAAAAGCACCTTGCCTGTCCCCACTTTTAAGGTAGTGATTGCACGCGGCTCTCAGGATGACTGCACAAGGTTTGGGCAGGCTCCTTACAACTCCCCTTGCCACCACGCACCCTTGTAAGGCCAGCTGGAGGCCGGCCCTTAGCCAAGGATTAGTGGTGCTTAAAAATAGAAGGTGAGATGTGCAAACAGGCAGAGTTATAACTATTAAATTCCAGTGTTAAAAGAAAGTGTCAGCTGGCAATGCTGGAGCTTCGCTGTATGGGTAAGAAAGGTGTTGGAATGTCAATCCAAGCACCATCTCCCATCGTGGCATGTAGACGAACAGTCCTGGAAGCTTGCAGTATACTACTGTAAATGGCACTAGAGACTGCCATGTGTAGTGGTGCTGCATTACAGAATAGGAAGGTGCTCAGCAATCTTAGGGATGCATGACAGCATACATTTACCATTTTGACACAGATAAAGATGAAAGCCACCAGACAAAGCTAATGCAGTTGCATCATGGGACCATAGCTGCACCATAGCTGTCAATACTATCCAGAGAGTAATTGTTACGAGTTTTTACAGATATATAGAATTGTAGGATGCCTCTAAGGCGAATAATCAGCCTAATTTTTACCTTATACTAACATAACTCCGTTGGCTTCAGAGCAGTTCCAGCAGGCATACATCACTGTGTTTATTATTACTTATATTATGGTGGTGTCTACAGGTCACAAACCATGAAGACATGAAAGACGTATTCCCAACTCCTGACCTAAAGCAAAAGGGAGAACATCTGGCTCTCTGACCCTACCGTCAGGATTCAATAATCAAGAAGCCAAAGATCAAACTGGGAGCAGTACCAGAAGCTAAAAATACTTACAAAGTAAATAATCTGTTTACTCAGTATGGATACTTATTTGGTTTCTTCTGAGGTTTTAGAAACAAGTGCACTGTGTCAATACACAATTTGAGATTTTTTGTTTGAATATAAAATATTCTGTGATAATAAAGTTCACTTTGTTTCAAAATGAAAATAAACTTTCCCCAGGATAGCAAAAATGCATCTGGAAGTTGGTATCATGGTCTGAGTTTCACTCTTATTAAAAATGGATGAATGGGTATTTGTAGAAATTGAGAACAAGAAAATAATACTCCAAGAAGCAACAGCACAGGTAAATTTCTCAAGTAATTCTATTCTCTTTTCCAATCTTAGTAGCTAAGCTAATAAAAAGCACTTATATTTAGGCTTCTATCTTATAATTGAATGCAAAATTTCAGTTCTACCTTATTAAATACGGCAACAGATACACTTTGTTATGTTATCTAGACAACTAGAGGGGAAGTACACTTCAATTTCACAATTTGCAACATCTTGTTCTCTGCAAACAGCTTGATCTAATAGTTTTTGGTTACTTGCAATTTATGAAGAAGACTTAGCCCTTGTGTGCTACCCTTTGAATGAAAACAAGCTTTCTCCACAAGTCCTATTTCAGGTATCATACTGGAAAGCAGCATCAAGAAATGCAGTGAGGATGGTAGCTGACAAAATACTGTCCAAGGATTACAGCTTGGTTTCAAGACATGCTGTTCTTTGTTCATCTACACATCTGGGTTCTTGCACAGGCAAGTGAGTAAGTACTCGCAGTAAGTCCAAGAAAACTCTTGCCTTGCAGTAAGCCATGTCTTGCGCAGCAACATCAAACCAGGAAATGGGGAATGGCTGATCTAAACTCCGTGGTCTCAGTATGCAAGAAAATTTGGGATCCCCTCAGGTGAACCAAGGTATCCAAGGCTTTTTAAGCTTTCTGGGACCAAATGTAGCTTACCCCATAGACAAGAAAGGGAAAAAAGAAAAAAAAAAGACAACACAAATGGCTATTAAGGACTGAAATATATCTGCAGCAGGAGGGAGACTTTTTTTTTTAATCAATCAGTTCATATTACCTTGGGCTGAAATCACACCAGACTGCAAGGTCAGGGGTGGCCAGCAGTTTAACAGATGACCTTAAAAGGGGCTATGTATTTTAAGAAATGGCAATGGTGATCCAACAGGTGCCAATAATTCTTTCTCCTTCACTGAGAGATCTTCCAAGGATCTCACTGACCAGTTTAAATTGCCTCTCTGGTATTTGTACATGGGAAGTATAAGCTCATACACTAGAGTCTCAGGGCTGAGCAACACCTTTCACCTCAGTTTGTCTTAGAAAAATAATCACCTTCTGCTGAGGAATGGCTTTCTAAGACCTGTGAGTAGTTAACTTAAGATATGACAGGATATAAAGTCTTGTAAATAAATCTCCCCAACAGGTACTCAAAGGATTTCTGTGTTGACAGAGAGTCTTTCTTATAAATGAGTCACAAAACATTTCTGACCAGTAGGGAAATGGCCGAAAGCAGTATTACAAAATCCTAAACTCCTTCTCAGTCTTTACCCGCTGAATTCACTTGGTCTGAGTAGGGGTCTTCTAAGTGACCCTGTATAGTGTTTCATTCCTGGGAAAGACGGTATATAAATATCATTATTATGTAACTGCTCCTTCAAATCTGGACAGCTCTCAAAAAGATATGAAGGGTAATTAGCTCGTCTCTGTGTCCAGCTAATCTCTTGGGAGAAATCCTAAGCGGTACAAAACATGAGAGACCATCTCCAGCATTTTTACCTTGAGAGCTCTAAAGTCACATCTGATTAAAGTGCCTAATTGTTCCATTAGGAGATAATTATTGTCAGGCTGCTGAACAAGGTGTTTGTTTCCATAATTGTTATACCTGGGAAACTCTCAAATCAAATTAAAAGTTTCAGATTCAGAAAAAGCCCTTTGTAAACCAAATAGTAAAGTAAAATTTCAGCTAGGCCTATAAAAATGAAATGAAATAAAAACCACAAGTCAGTAAATGCATGATTCTGTTGTGCCAAACTGTATGTTAGCATTAGTAACAGCTTCTCACTTTCTGGAGTTTTAATTATGACTCAAGGGACTGGGAAAAAGAGAGGGCAGGAGAGAATGGAACCTTTAACAGCCTCACTGGTTGCTGTCCCTACCTTTACTGCTGTTGAACTAAAAATCTCCACAGGCTAAAATTCCTTACATTGCAAATAAAATAGTTTTTCCCTGGTTTTTATCAGCCTGGGTCCCATAAGGATCTGACAGCCGGTTTATGTCAATGAACAAGAGTTATTGTTTTCAGATATTCCATGTTCCCCCCACCCCGCCCCCCACAAAAAAATGGTGAGGAACTGAAAGCAAATGTTACTAATAACAAACAGAAGGCCCCAAGGTTGGGGGTTGTACTAAAGCAGCATTTTGGGGCATAACATATGGTACAAATAGGTTTGTGGAAGATGCTATTCTACTGTACTTCTTTATTGAAGTCATTCATCCATGTCACTGACGCTAGACCTACCGCCATGAATCTGAAGTGATGTGACCAGACTCTCTAAACCTCCAATATTTCTTGGAGCCAACCATCTAGAAAGGGAAGGAGCTGTGGATTTGGAGGCTGATCTCAAGCAGAAGATAACACCATACTTTTTCTCTGCTACAATACACTAATTCACAAAAGGTCTGGAAGAGATGGGGAAATTCATTTGGGCCTCATCCTGTCAGGTGCTTCCACCAAGGTGCTTGATGATTTCAAAAACCAACTTCAGAGTCTCTCCCAAAAACTGGAAAGAAATTGTAGATAGCCAAAAATATTAGAAACTCTAGTACCAGGTTCTCACATACGGTAGCAGCCTACCCTGCCTGACTCACTATTTTGTCACTACTGATCTTGTGAGATACCACTGTGCCAATCCATTTAGTTTGCGGATGGACAAAGTAAGTTCACTGATTTCCTGTGTCCCTTGGTGTCCATCATAGTGAGACCGAGTGATGTTCTTCAAGTAAATACTCAGTTACTTGATGCATGCAAGATAGGATATAAGCAACTGGGAAACCTTGAGGATGTGTTCAAATCTTCTGAGAGATGATTTCAAGGAGTTGTTTCAGCTAGAAGCAGTTCAAATACTAAGTCTGGAAAATGTTGTGAGTCTTACAGGCATGGCAGGGTTGCTGTTTCATTGACTGAGCTCTGATTCCAGCAGCCACTAACATGACACAACAAAGTAGATAATAAGTCAAGAATATGACTGATCTTGGGAAAAAAGAACTGGCATAGACCATAGCACTACATGAATATTTTCTTTGTGTTTACTTAAACCCCCAAATTATATCTCAAAACTGGACAATATCCCAGGGAGATATTTCAAGTTCTGCAAAGAAGGAAAAATCTCTGGTCTGAAGCATTTTAACACCATAAAATGTTTGAGCTGGTTATGACGTTTAATGGAGTCTCCCAGAAGCTTATTCTTGGACTCCGACAAAACACTCTTGCTCTTCCCCTCCCCCGCCCCCAACTACTTTTCCTTGTCCTGCAGAGTGTGGCCATCTTATCTCAAGCATTAAAGCCAAATCTGAATGGGAGCCAAATTCTCAGTATAGAGACTCTCATGAAGGATCACTGAAACCTTATGAAAATTATTACTTGGTCAACACTACTACTTTGGAACATGATGCAATTTATTCCTAAATTTCTATCTCAGTGGACTAGAGATTCAACAGCTTCTGAAACCTTGAGGGGCCAGAACAGAATGAGAGATGACATGATCACTGAGCAGAGAGAATCAATACCACTGATCTCCAAAATATATAAGCTTTTATGTACCTTCAGCACATTTATTTAAAATGCCCCAAATAAATCAAGGTTTTCACTACTTTCCTACAGCATTTAGCCTATAGATTAAAATAAAAAAACATGCAGTTTTCCAAAAAAGAAAAATAAGTTACATCTTTTCAAAGTTTTTTTTAAATGATGTATAACATGTCTTTATTCTCCCAGATGAGCATTCAAAAGGTAACATGTTGAAAAAGAAAATGTGAGAGCTCTAGAGAACCCTGATCATCAGTATGAGTAAGGTTGTAAGTCCACTTTAGATCTGCTAGCATCCTGTCACCGAAACAAATTTCCTTTTTTTCTGCAGTGTTGTATTTTTAGATATATTGAACAATTGTGAAAACAATTTTGCAATATCACCCCTCCCTCTGAAAAAAGCGTATCTTTGCTTCTCTATTTTTTTAAAGAGATGGCATT
Organism: Trogon surrucura; assembly: GCA_020746105.1. NCBI lineage: Eukaryota > Metazoa > Chordata > Aves > Trogoniformes > Trogonidae > Trogon > Trogon surrucura. The sequence continues at coordinate 11,790,286 of CM036622.1, read as the reverse complement.
GAATAGTATCATTTCAAAGGCAAGAGATTTTAATTAAGAACAGAAAGACAGAATTGTTGGGATGACAAAGTTTAATATGAACAGAAAGGTTTGCATTACCCTAATGAAGAAAAAAAATTATACTTGCACACTACGGCAGCATAAATTTGAAGTGACAAAATTGCGTATTGGGAAAAATCCTGAAGCTCTGCCTAGGAACTCCAGTAAGCACAATAGGGAAAGCGTGCAAGTTTCTCAATAGAATCACTAAATTTCGTGCTGTAGGTGAATAAAATACAAAAGATTAAACTGACAATATAAACAATGCAATATATTTCTGAGATTTAGATTTTTTAAAAGAGTTTTCCACTAACAAAGGTAATTTTTTTTCCTGCTGTCTCAACAGCATCTCTGTTAGCCAGCTGAACAGTCCTGTTTATTACCATATATCTGAGAGCAGCATGTTTCAATGTAAGTGGAAATGTCAGTCAGTGTGTGGCATCGTGGATCAAAGCCCTGCCTCGGTACATGTACCTTCTCATCGGGGCTTCCAATCTGAGATGGAACAGAAGGAGCACGAAGTCAGCTTCAAACAGATGTTGTAAAATGTCTGGTGGGAACAAGCACCCCTCAGGAGCAGTCAGATTGTGTGGAATAGCATCTGTTAACTTTCATTTGAAAGTCTCCACATTGGAGAATCAGAATACAGCAAAGGAAAAAAGTAGTAACAGTAATGGAAGATATGGAGAAAAGGAAGAAAAGGATCATGAGTTTTATGTTGCTTTTTTTTTTTTTACAGATTGCCCATTTTTACTAGTTTTGCAAGATTTAACATATAAAGATTTATTTAAAAGCAAAGATATTATTCAATTTGAAAAAAAACGGGTGATAATAGCAAGTAAAAACATGTCCCAGAAGTAGTTATATGGGTTCTATGTGTATCTCAAATTTAGAGGACTTTAATCTTTCACTACTTATGTAAATATCCAAATAAGTCTTCTACTTTCATTTACCAAACAAGGCTAAAATGCTATTTAAGTAAAGAATGAGCCAATGTCGCCAAAGTATGCATATGTGTTAAAGAAACGGGTTTTTGTAGTATGGCAGGAGTTGAGCCCACTTGTTTTAAGATTTCTTCACAAGTGTATTTCCCATCAAGTATTTAAGTGTTCACATACAAAGGAACAATCCGATTCCAGATGGAACATCCATGAGCGTCACTGATGTATGGGAGCCACTCCTTATTCCTTTCAACCCTTATATCACTACACAAATCACTTCTATCCCATCTTTCCACCTTCCTTGTTTAGAAGCTTGAATTTTTCTTTTCCTCACTGTTTTGGTTGCTGATCTTTGCCCAACTAGCACTTTAGGAAACAGGAATCAACAGCCATCATGTGTCAGCTAAGGAAATAATCTCTGTTTTTCTTTGCTACTGGATTCTCTCAGTTCACATCAATACCATTACTAATCAGGCCAAGGGATACATGGGTATTTGACTTTTTTGTCATGGAACATCATTAAAATTTGATACACACAGAAACACAGATCTATGCATCTCAGTCAACACAAAAGAAATAGAGCAATTGAAGTTTTAGTGACATAATGTGAAAGAAATCCCCCAGTCAAGAGGAGAGAGAGTCTAGCCATTTCAGAGAAAAGCCTAAACTATAAAATAAAATTCACTAAATTCCTTTCCTTCTTGGCACCTCCTTGTCCTCCTTCTACACTGACCTTGGTGTCTGCAGAGTTGTTTCTCTCACGTATTCCTCTCTCTGGCTGCTGTTGCACAGGGGTTTTTTTCTGCCTTCTTAAATATGTTCTCCCAGAGGTGCTACCACCATCACTGATGGGCTCAGCCTTGGCAAGCAGCAGGCCCATCCTGGAGCCAGCTGGCATTGGCTCTGTAGGACACAGGGGAAGCTTCTGGCACCTTCCCACAGAAGCCACCCCTGTAGCGTCCCCACTACTTAAACCTTGCCACGCAAACCCAATACAGTTATTGATTTCAAATAATGGATTTTCCCAATCCTTAGTGGTCTTTGTTGGGCAGAACATGTGAAAAAGGACATACAATCACAGTACTGTATCTCAATTTGGCCTTTTTGTTAAGGGAATAATAATACTGCAGTAAACTAAAAGTCATTTGAAGTATGCCAGCCGCAGGGTGCTTAGACTAGGCTGATAAAATACCTTAAAGGTATTAAAAAGACAGAAGCATACTGGGGGGTGGGGGGTATCTCTCCATAAACACAGCTGTAGCACCTCCTTCCAGTCAAGAATTCAACCCAGCGCTAGCCAGATTGCTCAGCTGCAGACATCAATGTCCTGTCATTAGTCAACTTCAGGAAATATTCAGCATTTGTTACCCAATCTGCAAAGACAGGAAGTAGAGGAAATGGAAACGCTGGGGGAGGGAGAAGGCTCTGCGCTTTAGAAGGTGATGGAAAACAGTGAGAATGTTACTGCTTTGTTTGTTCAATCTAGTCATCAAGGGACTTCTAGAGGAACAAAGACCTTTATCTCCTTTTGTGGGAATAAACATTGCAGAGACTGAAACTGAAGAAAAGTTTTGACCTGAGGACAACATAAAGGAAACTAGAGAGCCAGTAAACGTAAGCTGTATTGCTGTCTTCTTCCAAATACTCAAATGTTTTAGACATAGCTCCAGTAACAGGGATGGATACAGATCTAAAGCCTATTGAAGTAAGCGGAAAGACTCCCCTTCACTTCAACAAGCTTTAGATCACAGCCAGAGTAACCAGACTCAACAACCACTATCACCTCAAAAGCTGTCCATAGTTTGAAGACGTTAAAGGATTTTTTTTCCTAAGTCCTCAAGCGTATTACTGATACTCTAGAAGCACATCACAGACAGAAAACAATCACAAATACTATCGAAGGTATCACTGCAAAATACAGAAATAAACACCATATTATTGAAGCACGAGCATGTGGGTGGTAACTGAATTTTGACCACTGAAAAATATTACAGTGTAGGAAAGAACAAAATCTTCTTTAAAGAATTCACGACCTTTCTACCCTTCCCTCTCCTTCATTCCCATCTCCCACTGCCTACAGCCCAAAGTATAGGCAACCTTGTAAATACATTAACTTGTTTCAAACTTGAAAGAGCTTTCTCTCAGTTATTTTGCACATGCTGGTGGATCTACTTTCTATTGCCCTTGCTTAGAGTTAAATTTACTACAGTTGCTGGCTTATAGCCTTGACATCCTTAAACCTCTGTGATTTTCCTTGTAGCTCAAAAATTAGCATAGTATGTGGCACAAGGCCTTAATGAAGTGTAGGCAGGAAGGTAATCATAGTACTCTACGGGTGGCAACCATTGCATCAAGGAAGCTTTAGTCATCTGAAGGGGAAGCTGAATTGCTTGTTGAGGGATTTCAGTTCCCATTTTTAATTGTGTGGAGGAAAGGCGGTGGTTGTGGTAGTCCTGGTGTTTGTGAGAGGCAATGATGATCAGTTGCCCACAGAACACGCATCTGAAATCCTCTTTCAAGAATTCCAGTGGGCCAGATCTGCTGAGGCATCACCTGCAATTTCAACACAACTCAATGAAAGCTGCAGGCGTGCACCTCCTTTGGAAGTCAAGTCCCTAAATACAGATTTGGGAACTCTACGTATTGCCATGCATGCTTTTAAAGCCATACGTCAGAAACTGGTAAAGAGATAAACAGCTCCTCTCAGGCTCTGCTTGTCAATTCAAATTCAGCTTGGATCAGTAACAGCTGGACAGCAGACTGATAGCCTCAGTTAAATGACTTCTCACAGAGGCAATGCTATAACAGGCATTAATTAGATTCTCTTGTGGGGATACACAAAAAGACTAAAAGCCTGGAGAGAGCAGTATCTCTTACAATTAGCTGAAAAGAGCATAGGAAGTAAGCTATAGGGATAGGCTAAGGACAACCCTAACTCAGCCAAAATTCCTCCTGGGTTATCTGTGGAACACGTGTTGCGTGACGCCCAAGCGCTCGATTCTAACCCCACACTGACTGCTTGTCAGCATGTGGCAGCCCCCAGCATGGCCCTCAATCCAAACATTCGGATACTTAATACCAGGGCAACTAGAAGGGAATAGTTTCTGCAAGAGCCAGAGGGATTGCAAAAAGCTAGTATACAAGAATGTAAATCCATGTGCGCTCTCCCTCAAATGCTTAAGGGAAAAGCTGCAAGCAAACTTCTTGTTTTATTCCCTTTCTTTTCTAAGGAAAACCACTGCTTTCAAAAGTCATAAGACAAATATGTCTATGCACTTCTGTTCATGAGGGAAAAGCATGGCTTTGTTAGGGTTTGTTTCCTTCTTTTCCTTCCCTTTTTATTTCTTTCTTCAAAAAAGAAAAGACAAACTGCTGTCTTCTTTTGTTCCTTTTTAAAAATGAAAATTAAAAAATTATTTACCAGTTACTGCAAGCTCAGACTGTTAATCCTTCAGTGTCTCCTTGATATTAAAAGTGTTCACAGGTGAAGGCTGAAGCAATAATTTCCACAAGAAGAGGTAAAATTAGATTGTCTTGCTGTTATGTTCTTAGCATATCAAGAATAACATTTTAGATCTAACAGGAACTTGTGAGAACAATGATTAGATACTCTGCCAGGATACAAGAAGTTATCATTACATTTTACTTTTGCAGTAACTCTAGTTGTAACACAGCCTAGGATAACAACAGCTTTACCTGCGCAAGCCGGTACCCTTCCAGAAGAACAACACTACTAAATACCGTTACAGCATTCCTCACACCCTTCAACAGCACAGCAGCCTTGGGTGAAATAGAGTGAGCATCACAAGGTTAGGCAGAGGGTTTTTTTAATTAAATGTGTACATGTTTTTTCTCCGCCATGGAGTTAGTGCACAACACGAGAGTTTTACTGCCTGTATGGGATTCAGCAGACAGACACATCCAAGCACATCTCAGCATCTGGATGTTAAAGGTCTGCAGTAGGTAAGTCCAAGGACTCCCTTGCTTCACTATGCATGCTTATTATTATTATTAACTTCTTAAAAAGTGCAGAAAACAAAAATTAAAGAAACAAAAATATTATTAAGGGGAATGCGCCAGGTAGTAGTGACAGCACATCGATACAAACTCTCTGCAGTATTTACTGTCCTTCCAAAAACCAAGAAGCATCGGGTAATGTGCAAAGGAGCATTAATTAACCACTTCTGTCAGGTAGGACTGAGTGAGCACAGAGTGCACCACAATGCTCTGAACCCTTCCACTTTTGAGTAGAAAACCAAAGAAAACCATCTTCAAAACTCCTAAACGCTGTGACAACTCCATGACAACGCGTTTTTTGGTTCAAATTCTTTTTCCTCACACACACCTCCTCTCTTAGAAAATTCAGAGAGCAGATAGGAGCAAAACCTTCCACCCCCAAAGAAATTACTTTGTATCTAGGACGAAAAGCAGCAAACAAACAACTCACACGCCTCACAGGGCATGGGAGTATCAACATTTGCCCATTTTTTTCCTTAAGATGATCACAAAAAGTTCATAGAAGAGTGCAAAAAACATCCAAAAGACATGAAACAACTGTCAAGAGGTCCTTATATTAAGGGTGAAGTTGAAAGCATATTCCTTCCAGGAGCATATTTTGGTTTGGAGCTATCTCTTGATCAGAAACAAATGCTTCCCAAATAATGGGTTTCTTTGAGATGCTAAAAATAAATTGATCTATAAGTAACTGTACTGTAACAGAGTGAGTCAGATCAATGAGTGAGAGTCATTTTTAGGCTGTGAAGTAAACTTTACCCTAAACTGACGGCTGTCTCTGTAGACAAGAGACAAGTTTTCTCAACGTAATAATAGGGGGACATGGAGGAAGGACAGAAAAATCCCTAAGTGAGGAGGGGAAAACCAGCATCTCTGAGCAATGTCTTGCTCTTCTGTGATAAAAACACAGCAACAGTATAAAAAGATAACAACGATGAATAAGAACAGTAACTAATAAAAGTGTTTTAAATTTAGTTAGAGCTGAAGATACAGCGATAAACAGAAGTGATGCTGTGGCAGGAGTTGTGACACAACAAGCACAGAGGTGCATGCACGAGGCAGGAGCTGTGGGAGGCACAGGGGAGATAATCTCTCCAATTTTGACACCAGCCTACAGCTCCTCATCCTTTATTTCTTGGCTGTTAGACTGTGAAAGATTTCCCTCTCCTGTCTGAAATAATGCCTGTTCAAAATAGGCAGTAATGTGTGTAAGCAGGATTTCAAGCACATGAAGAGGTTAGCAGAAGATGCATAACCTGGTTTATGCTTGGAGAAACTCACATGTTCTCACACCCTTCCTGTGGCAATAATTCTGGTTATAAGAGGCAGAAATCAGGCATTTCCATTTTTACCACCTACGCAGGCAACACCAGTACTGAGGGAATAGTTCTTCAGCTTTGTTAGATTAACAAATAGAAACCAAATCTTGCAACACTTGAGAAGTCATTTCTGTTATCAAGGCACGACTTGTTTCTATAAAAAATCAAAACCATATCTTTGTTTATCATGATATGGTATTTATCACTATTCTAGGCAACACCATATTACACCTCGTAGTTACCAGAAGGAAGTGATTCTTGCATGTGGCTACTCTGTGACTCTTGTTTAAAAGGTCATAGATAATTCAGGCTCAGTTTGCAGAATCGTATCCAAAACCCCCCATTTAAGTCCACAAAGATATTTTTCACATCACATAACATGAATATCTGCAGTTTGTTCACAGTAGATTGTGGCACAGTTGTTAACATATTATCTTAAAAATAACTTAATGCATTCACTTATAAGAAAAAATACTGTTTCTGAATAAATAAGCTTATCAGAAACTTCATGCAATGTAGCTAGTTTTACATATATCTGACCTGTAGGTATGAATCCAGAGTGTTTTTCAAAGACTATAAACTAGAATATAACAGACTGTAGTTGAAGAGCTCTGTATCTAGTATTTAGAAAACCACAAGGGGGGACCAAAAGAGAGAGAAAAAACAAAAGCTATCTTAGAATACCAACTTGGTGCAAGGTCAGATACCTTCCTCTCAAGTGCAATTCTCAATCAGGCAGTGATTTTACCTCATGTGAAGTGTTTACAACCCAAAAGAAGCTTGCCAGAAGAATCACCTCTGTCAGACAGGTCAGCAGGATTTTGGTTTAACATTGTTTGAATGCTGCCAAGAATTTGCACGATAATTCAGCATCTTTCTGTGTTGATGTAAGCATAAATTAAGCATAAACTTAAGTGTAATTATACAACAGGAAGTTTTGAATACTTCATTGTGAATTAAAGCAACAGGTGCCTACCATATTTACACTAACATTTATTAAAACTTCTGCGTTCTACAGAAAGGGAACTGAAAACTGTGGCAACCTGCAAAATTTAATAAAGAATTATTCTCAGAACACAAAATGTTCTATAGGCCAGATTTTCATATATATTTAAGTAATTTTTATGGACCCAAAATGGTGTAAATGGGACATTAATGTAACAGAAATTCCATCCCATAGCTGAATTCTAAATTCTGTAGAGAAGTCACTAATCATGATTAAATGCTACACTTCTTTGAACAGAGGTTTTGTGAGAAATACTTTTATTATATCAGGTGCAGATTGTCCTTCCTTGGTACATTTATTGATACTCTATTTATTACAGACTTATTTTTGCAAGAGAATTTTTAATTTAACTTTTGAAGTATGATGTTGAAAAGAAAATCTTACTTTTTGTTGTTACAGCTGTGATGTTCAACAGCCATCCAGAATGCAATTAACATTAGTTCACTTGCACAGAGCTGAACGATTAAAAATAAAACAGCTTTCTTGATCTAACTTGTTGAGAGTGGATACGAAATATGACTCTGGTAGCTGGCATTAAGATTTTGTTCGTATCTGACACCGAATACAGGCCAGATAAGTCCAGCAGTTTGGCTGATTTCCTTGTATGACACTAAAGAAGAAGAAGGGTTTAGATAATAGTTTATTGGCATCGCTCACAGGAACAATGCGGCTGTCCAGAATTCTCTCCACATCCTCAAGTTAAAGCATGTGTGAAGTTTTTCAATGCTTTTTTACTTGCAAAAAGGCTCTCTGAGCACTTGGTAGTTCCAATAAAAAAAACGCTAAAACTAAAAAGCATTTGCTAAGGAACAATTTCTCAGCACCTCTGATCTACGCACGACGTGGATATAGCGATGCTCTGCCAACAACAAGGGGCTCCCTCAGTATTTTCTGTCCTGATAAAACCTCTTGAGCTCAAACGAGTTTTGGATGTCGCCTCCAAGTCACGCTAAAGGCAACATCCCACAGCTTGCGCAACACAAAGCTCCTCCACACAAAGGCTGGGCCCCCTCAGCTCCCAGATTGCAACTGATTCACATTTTGTTTCCTAAAAACCATCCTACGTACTGCTGTCACCCCACCGCTAAGCCAGGCTCTGTGGCTGCCCTAGACTCCTGTGTTCAGAAAGGTGATGTGCACCGCTCTTGTGCACACGAGATAAACAGGTCAGACCTGCCACAGTGTCAGAAGAGAATGACATTTCCAACAGGGAACTATCAGCAGCATTGACGCGTGTAAGGACAGCACACCGTGTAAGCGCTACCAGCGTTACGTGAGCCAGGCTCCAGTTGAGCAGTGGCCATTTTCTGACCTAGAGCAGCACAGAGCTGGTAATAGATACGTCCCAGGGAAGAGAATGTGATGCTGACAGCCTTCTTAGAGCAAAACCACAGCAAAGTCTGTGTGAATGTTTTGTGTATCTTCAGTTCAAGACAGGCTGCAAGTATTCGCTCACTTGTTCTCTACAAATGTACTTTCTACGTTGTCTCCCATAGGTAGTAATTTTCATCTGCTTCAAAGGATTCTACACAGCCTGCAATTTAATGATACAGGTATATATGCAGAAAAGGGGAAAATATAAATGTGTAATTCTCATTTTTAGCTGGGGCAATTTCACTGTGTCAAGGGCAGCACGTAACTCTTCTCAACTGGTTCTAGGAATTGGAGCAATGGCTAAAATGTGTGAATGTTATTGTAACACTTAGGATGTCATAGGCCAGCTAGAATCATACCAAGTCAAATAACAGGTTTTATTGCCCAGTACGTTAAAAGCCATAATCTCCCACAAACACACAGTTTGGCAGAGAAGCAGAATTAATAACAAAGTAGAGGCTGCTTTCTTCTAGCATCCAGCATCAATTTACCCAAAAATACACCCTGTGCATCTCTGTACAACTAGGCGGGTGGTGGGAATTAATGTGATCAAGGGTTTTCTCATATCTACATCCATAGGATGTCTTTGTTGTACAAGCATACTGCGTTTATACATTTCTTCCAATTGTTTCTTCTCTCCAGAGGATGAAGCAAAGCCTTGGAAACACACTCCATACTATGTCCAGCTGCTTCAAGAATTCCTATCCATGAATTCTTTGTAGAACATTGATCTGATTTTCAGAGAGAGATACTGTCATGGATATGAAGAAACCCAAGATACTATAGATAGACCGTAACCCAAGATCTGAATGTAGCATTCACTGCTTCTACATCCTCTCTTTTTCACACATGTTCCCCCAGGAAAACATGCAAAACTTCAAATGTAAAATTTATAATTTGGCTTGACCTCTAGGATCCTGAACAGTCTTGATCTTGAACTCAGTCAAAAGCCAGTTGTGGGCCATCATAAAATTCCTACTCGCCAAAAGAGAAATGTTACTGCACAGGCTGTGCATCAAACAATAAAATACAATTGTTCCACTCAAACAATCCATATTTTTAGTATGTCTGCCTAGCTGTCACACAACAAAACTTTTAAGAAGATCAGTTTTTCTGAGACTGCCTACAAGCTCTTAAACAGATTTCTCTCTTCCTGAATCAGATTCTAACCCAATATGCACATATGCCTTCAAATCCATATAGGAAGGTTAGCAGCACCAAAGGTTAACACTTTATATACACCATGATAAAGGCATCGATCCCTTCCAGGGCAAAAAGCCGTAGTTCAAAACCAGATTAACCTGTTTACCCTTTAATAACCCTGCCAGTGGGGGCAGTGATAACAGCAAGCATTAATTGTGCCTAACACTGAAGAAAACAGCACTTATGCTGGACCAGATAGCCACAGGGTGATAACCCATAAGTTAAGAGTGTCCTCAAAGGGTGCAGGGTCAAGATAACGTCTTTTGAGCTCCTCGGACACAGCTGAAAAGTCTTCACTAGGGAAAAGTACATGGTAAAGCAGCATCATGACCACCACAACAGACCACTGGCAACCGGCAGTGCCAGAATCCTAGTGCCCTCCCAGGCCTCATTGCGAAGAAAATAGTTAAATATATTTTATGTCCATCCCGAACTGCACTACAGGGGGTTTAGGTGTCATCTATCTGGATTTTGGCAAAACCTATCACGCTTTCCCTCTGTGATTTTGTGAAACAATGATAATAACTGCACAGGCAATGAGCAGAATAAACCTCTAAAGAGAGAAAAAATCAGTTAACGCTAAATACTTCTCCAAAAGTCTGCACAGAAGCTGAGCATGCAGAGAGCTTGCATGTCTTTTCTCAGTATTCACAAATATGGGGAAGTAATCATTATTTACAAAAATCCCATAAAAGGTATCAAGTTTTTTTACTCCATAAATGAGTAATGGCTCAATCATTTAGCACCCATGAGTCATACGTTTTCTCTTGTAAATAGGATAAGATCAAATCCCATGGCAACATGTTCAGTCATATTTAAGTCTTAATTGTATATTTTACCCCCTTCTTCCTCTGCCTTCCACCTTTAGAGCATTCTCTGTCCTATACTATTCACTAACTTACAAGAAAACAGACCTCAATTTTTTAAGCAAAAATGTTAGGCAGTGGGAAAAAAGACAAAACCCACACCAAAACTCTTTTACTGGAGTCGACTCATATATGCTCACTGTCCTGCTGAATTTTTATGCAATAATGTTCCCCATTGTCACAGATAATGGGAACACTGACATGTCAAATCTGTTTGGTGGGATTTTTTTATTGTTGCAGTTATTTCCCACTCCACCCCTGACCAAGGGAAAAGGAGGCTTTAATCATGATGCAGTACACACAGGCTGCTAGTGAGATACTCTGCGTCTGGAAGGTAATAAAAAAAAATATTGAGAGAAAATATTTTGGACTTCATTGCTCCCTTGCTATGCCTGTGCTTTGGGAAAGAACAACCAACAGGCGCGTTTTTCAATGCCATTTGAGCAGGGCTGAACACACAAATCCCATTATTGTTAATGGGATTTGTGCACATAATTCTGAATACTTTGAACACTCTCCAGTGAAGTTTCTCCCAACCCCTCAAGAAGCAGGAACAATTCTACGTTATTTAAACATAATCTCACTGACAGGTAATTTTGTGACACAAAATTTATTGCTAGCTTGTCCTTTGAGGGCATGTTTCACCATTAATGTTTCCTTTTAAAAACTCCAGCATACATTAAATGCTCATACCAAGCTTCCTGGTGTTTTCCTTGGAAAATCTTGCTTTCTGTGGTATTTCGCATTATCCAAATCCCTCTTTGCTTCCCCCTCCTCTTCTTTGAATACACAGGACACCCTTGAAAATGAAATATTTGATCTCCAAAGACCCTACTGGTCAAATATCCTTTTAAATAAACTCTTTACAGTATTCACCTATTACCTCAGACACTCATGTGGTATAAATTTTAAATAAACGTCTACCAGCTTGCAATTGATCAAGTGAGCTAGAGGCCATGAATTTAGCGTGACTATTTCTGCAGGCTGCCTCTTACAACCTACCATTTGCCACTAGACTTCAATGGGGTCATTAACAAAGCGGGCCATGGGCTCGTGGCCCTACAGGCTAAAAGGCTATCTCAGATATCAAGATATTCTGCTTTGGCTTTCTGCCCTTCTGTAACACAAGTGGCTTCAGCTCATCTGCATTTATGTCAGTGAGTCATTTGGAGATCTCAGACATACCTTTGAGATGGTGAATTGCTGAAACAGGTCGTGCTATCAGTTAACATGAAAAACAAAGTAATTTCCTACATGCGAACAGACGATAGGACTGGAAGGAGGAAATTAAAAATGCCATTATGTCACACGGCCCAGCAAGGCTGGAGCACAGCTATTGCACAAATCACAGTCATAACACATTAGAAACACACAAGCTAAGACTTGATCACAGAGGTTTAACGTACATCATCATTACCTTAGAGGGAAGGCTCTCAAGTTCTAATAAGAAAAGTATCTGATGAGATGAAAAGTTAAGAATAGGACCTACGTAGCTAACTTAAAATACTTGGGGTGTTCTCGTGGCTGCAGCACTGGGAAGGGTTTCAACGAGTAAGGCTTGCACTGTCGCCCTGCCAAGGATGTCCAGCATTGCTCCGAGACAAAGTAACTGAAATCAGCAAATGGTGTAGCGTGACACTGTATGTACAGTCTCTCCAAGACACTTCCTTCTGTTATTGTCAAGGCTCTATGCCATTGTGGTTCCTAATGAGTGGTCTGCTTAACTGCTATCAGCACTTCCAATTAAAAAAAATACAATTTTTTCTTAGAAGATTATTATTAACAGTATTAAGAAATTGCCCCGGGGCACAAGCCATTCATTAGTTCAATGCTGTGTAACCAACTGACAAAAAGACAGCAAGAAGAATTAAATGTGGAGTGGCACAGGGAAGGACTTAATCTGCAGAGAAGATAGCTCAACAAACGATATGGAGAAATGGGATCACCCCTAGATCTCCTACCAGGAAGGAGCAGAAAAAAAGCACTCCCTTCAGCAGAGGATAGTCAGAATAGTCACATTTTCTAAAGTACAATGCCAGACTCTCATAAGTTTGAACATCTCATTTCCCCGTTGTCAGTCACTCTTAAGAAACGGATCTGGCAGCTGAACTGAAAGTCCTGCCCATGTAGTTCTCCCGGCTCTTGTCCCCACCAGCATGCAACGCTTCTCTGCTAGACTTGGAGGAAAACTCCAGTGTAATCCTACCTTGAGGTCTCTGCTCTTGCTGCCTGGACACCACTGGAGAGTGGAGGATCTAGTCCTCAGGCAAAGTATAACACAAGCTGAAAAAGCAGCAACTAACGCAGGAGAAGTTTTACAGGTTTGTTGCACATTTCTGCTGGTGGTTTGAGGAACAGCTGTAGCTTCTAACTCTCAGAAATGCCAGTATAAGCTTTATAAGGCAAATTTCACACTGGGCATCAAGAGCTAGATGCAGTTGATTTTACTAGGTTGAATTCAAGTGAAAATCTTCAACTAACATAAATGCAAACAAGGTTAAGTCTACAATTGATTAGTAGGACATAACACTGAATAAACAAGTAAAATACGATATATTTTATGAGAAGGTGTTTTCTCCCTTGTGGGAAAAATTACTTCCAGATTCAAATACATCACAGTAAGGTATGTTTCTGCAGTAAATACTATCTGAGGATCTCAACTGCAGCCTGCTGGCAAACCTGCTTTCCAGAAATCATTGCCTTTCCCATTTAAAGGGAGTCCTAAAAGGCTGACTCCAGAAAATCACACAGTATTTCCATTCTGTGTCATCTTGATCATCTCCATCATCACCACAAAACTATTAGTGTGTGCACACACATATGCAGAAGCGCACCAACACACACACATGCATAGGAATAACTAGGGCAATGGAAAATATGTTCCATCTTTGCTCACTTATTCCATATACAGGGTAATTTCTAAACCACAGGGGAGCAAATGTTCTATAAAGCCCTCTTATCCTACAACTAAGTACCCCTGCTAACGAAGAGTTAGCAACACAGCCATCACTATCAAAAGCACTAAGTTTTAGATTAGTAGCAGTTGGCGACTCAGTCATCCATTTTTCATTTCAAGGAAACCTTTTTAAGACTGCACTCTTATTTTCAGGAGGACTATAAATGCACTTCTCATGTTTTTATTTTATTTATTCATCCCTGGGGAGTTGGGTCCCTCTTTGCAAGCCATAAATTTTTCTTTAAATCTTTTTGGTAATAATATATTTTAGAACGAATCAGACATGGGGAGCAAAAACACAGGTCTCCTCTCCAAGCATTTTGGCAAAGCATCACTGCTACGCAGTGTTTGTAATCAACTTGCGGTCACTAAGCAGAGCGCTAACGACCTCTGCAAAAATGGAAAGCCACACGTGTCAAAACACGGCTTTCGCCCCTCTGCTCTTTGCCACCCCCACCTTCCATGCACAGCCACCTTCCCCCTCACCATCATATAAATTAGTAAGGAGGAAGGCACGACAGAAAGACAGACAGACAGAAAGAGACGCTACGGCAGCTTTTAAAATTGTTGCTGTAAAGGATTTATCTGAAGGTCTGAAGGGACAGCACTCAGTACTTGACAGAATGAGTTACAGCGGTTAGTGCGGGAAGGAGGAGGAGGAGGAGGGAAAGCTGCCTGGGAGGAGAAAATCTCCAAAGTCTCGTGTCTAAAATGCTCTTGGAAAATTTCCAGTTACCAGTTCAGAACAATGTTGACATTTAGCCTTTTACTAATCAGCGTTGTCCGTCACCCAGGGCAGAGATTCCTGCTGTATGACGGAGCTCTTCTGTGACTGGCAGTGGCGTCCTCCCGCCGGTCTGCTCCTCTCTGCCCACGGCCACCACCCCCTGGCACCCAACCTGGCACCCCTGTCTCACCCCAAGAGTCTGAACTCCCCAATAACAGGCTGGGGCAGATAGTAGCTGGGGTTGATGTCTATGGTAGAGTACGGAGCAACTATAAGAGCTGCCTGCAGGATACTAACCCACCACTGATGCTCTGCAGTCAAGCTCCTGGCAAAGGGCAGGACAAGTGGAGAAAAGTCTCATTTAAGACAGGTTCTCTTTAAAGAAATTCAGTAGACACCATAAACTGAAATATCTCATGTGGCAAGCAAGCCCTTAAAGACAGTCAAATTCAGGTACTGGATTTTAATTTGACCAAAGCAGTGCTGCAGAAACCTGCATTTTTACTTGCATACCAGTTTCTGGCTTTGAGCAGAGGGAAAAGAAAAAAAAATAAATTATAGAACTGCAGCAAAGAAAGTATTTAATTGTTATTAATAACTGTTCCCATTATTTACAAATCAATTCAACACTCTCAGACCTCTGACAAGTTCAGTGTCATTCACTGTGCAGATCAGAGGAGCGCAGCGTGAGGCTGAGCTACATCATGTTTTGTCCATCATCACAGAACAACAAAAAAACTGGCTTGGCACAAGTTGGACCTAAGCTGCTGTCAGCTCAGAAACATCAGGACTGGAAGAGGTCAGAGAGCACTATGGAGCTGGCACTGATAGAGCAAGATAAGGTCTGCCTGCCTTCGCTATCACAAAAGCAAGGAGAGCAGAGAGGGAGGGAAGCACAAGGCAACACGCTCTGCAGCAGCTGGCTGTCATCATGGGCACTTAAGCATCAGTCCCACTGACATGGCAGAGTGAGCTCCCTTGCAACAGGAGGCATATTTTGCTTTCTTCACCTTTACTGCATCCTCTGCTTAAGGATGGCAGTTAAGCAGCTGACTGTTATAAGTTCGGGTCTCTAGCCACAATGATCTCAACTGTATGAAGTTTGTTTCTATGGAAGTAGATGTGACTATATAAACATCAGGTTAGGTAAATGCAGGATTAGGGTTGTGGCTCAGCAGACAAAAGTAAATTCATTTTCAGAAGTTATTCAGGAATATAATCAATTAACTTTCAGTGAAATTAAAAAATATCTATCTTTAAAGCATCATCAAACATCTTGAGCACACCCTTCAATTCAGTGTTTTAAAAGACCTCAAGCAGCTAGACTACTCATAAAGAAGCTTGTACATCTTAAGTTCTTGCAAAACAGTAGGATATAGCTCTGAGGCAGTAAGCTGTTTTAGCTTGGGCTTCATTGCAAGCAGGTAAGTAGTGCTGCGAAGTCAGCAGAATATGTGAAGTTTGCACATCCCAAAGTATTTACAGTGGCCGGGTGGGATGTCCTGAAACTGAAAACAACGGATTTCAGCTGCATCGGACCTGGACATGACCTAGGTTTGGGAAACTCACCTCTGAGATCATCAAGTCCAGCCTATGAGAGAAAAAGCCTCTGTGAAACATAAGTTTGCTACAGCCTTAAAAATAGTTTTGGCTTAAATCTTACACCATTTTACACTTGCTCCCTTTTTCTGACAAATTTCAGGACATGACAAAATTATTTTGAAATCTTTACCAAGCTTTTGACAAGCAAGACACAAACCAAACACAATGTGTCCAGTTAGAAATTTTAAGGCAAAACAATGGGCATGGTTAAGGTTAGAGAAATAGTGTTAAATAGGCAGTGGTGGTGAACAGGGAAGAACGAAGTGCTGTGCTGGCTTCGTCTCAACCTTCAGACACAGGTCCTGCTGCTACATTTAAGCAGCACATGCTAGTCTTTGACTTGGGATTTGAGAGAAAGAAGTCAGGTGTGGCAAAGCCTTTGACACTGTCCCGCATGACATCCTGGTCTCCAAGCTGATAAAATATGGGATTGATGGATGGACAATTCGGTGGATAAAGAACTGGCTTGATGACCGCAAAGAGTGGCTGTCAATGGGTCCATGTCCAAGTGGAAGCCAGTAAGAAGTGGAGTCCCTCAACGATCAGTACCGGGACCAGTCTTGTTTAACATGTTCGTCAGCAACATGGACAGTGGCATTGAGTGCACCCTCAGCAAGTTTGCTAATGAAGACAAGCTCTGTGGGGCAGCTGACACGCTGGAGGAGGGTAGGGATGCCGTCCAGAGGGACCTTGACAGGCTGGAGAGGTGGGCCCAGGCCAACCTCATGAAGTTCAACAAGACCAAGTGCAAGGTCCTCCATCTGGGGTCAGGGCAATCCCAAGCACCAATATAGGCTGGACAGTGATTGGCTGGAGAGTAGCCCTAAAGAAAAGGACTTGGGAGTACTGGTGGACGAGAAGCTCAACGTGAGCCGTCAGTGCGCACTTGCAGCCCAGAAAGCCAATCGTGTCCTGGGCTGCATCAAGAGATGTGTGGCCAGCAGGTTGAGGGAGGTGATTCTTCCCCTCTCCTCCACTCTCATGAGACCTCACCTGGAGTACTGCATCCAGTTCTGGAGCCCACAGCACAAGAAAGATATAGACGTGCTGGAGCGTGTCCAGAGAAGGGCCACGAGGATGATTAGAGGGCTGAAGCACCTCTCCTATGAAGACAGACTGAGAGACTTTGGGCTGTTCAGTCTGCAGAAAAGAAGGCTCCAAGGAGACCTTATTGTGGCCTTCCAGTATCTTAAGGGGGCCTACACAAAAGCTGGTGAGGGGCTTTTCAGGATGCCGGGTAGTAATAGGACTAGACGGAATGGATTAAAGCCAGAGATGGATCAATTCAGATTGGACGTTAGGAAGAAGTTCTTCCCCATGAGGGTGGTGAGACACTGGAACAGGTTGCCCAGAGAGGTGGTGGAAGCCCCATCCTGCAAATTTTTAAGACCAGGTTGGATGGGGCTCTCAGCAACAGGGTCTAGTGAGGGATGAACCTGCCCATGGCGGGGGGGTTGGAACTAGATTTTTAAGGTCCCTTCCAACCCTGACAATTTTATGATTCTATGAAATTCAGTCACAGCTCCAAAGTAATCCTTTAGAGGAACTTTGGTTCTTTAAAATACATTTTTATTTTGTTCCCAGATCTGTCAGCATTTATCAAAGTCACCTGGATTCATCTTCTATTTTCCAAAATTTAAACCAATAATTTAGCTTCATTCTGCTTAGGATAACATGGTTTAATTCCCATACTTTCGTCTCTTCTAACTTTCAGATTTGCCAACCTTTTAAGAGGCAACAAGAACAAAACAAAGGGAAAAAAAGGACATTAAAGGCACTTGAAAGAAATCCATATCCTGATTCCAGCTAGAGAGGAAGGGCAGACATGAACAGAGAAGAGAAAAAAAGCAGAGAGGGTTCAGGGAAATCTGTCTAGGACAAGATGAGGAAATATAAGAAAATATCTATGCCCCCTATGTCAGAACTGATAAACAATTCTTTCAACCAGTGACACAGCCCAGAAAATCCGGTCCCCTGTGCTATTTTGTGTTTCACAGAGCACATTCTGAGGAAAAAGACCAAAAATAAACTGTTTTGAAAAAAAACTATTGTGGTAACTCTGCTAAAGATAGCTGCTAAAGAAAAATTCATTTATTCAGCATAAAATGTTATTTTCAGGTGCACACCTTTTAAATTGCAGATGCCAGTGCTCAGCTCTTACAAAAATGGATAGTCTTGGTAAATCTGATTATGGCAAGTTGCTCCACAAGAAAGGATATAATGTGTAACAGAGAAGTCTTAGCTACACTGAAACTAATAGAAGCGCTGCCAATAGCTTCACCGGGACTAAGAACCAGCTGAAGAAGTTCACTTCCAAATCATTCCTTCAATAAAACACTGAGATATTTATTAGATCTACAACAGTTATCCTCCAAACTCTCCACACGAATTTTAACATATACCTTCATTTAAAACAAAAAAAGTATTAATTTTTGTCCCAACTAATTTTTTTGTAATTTCTTAGTGCATTACTATGCAAACGCCACACACATGGGACTTTGCTTTTCAAGATTTTTCCAAAGCTGAGAGGTGGAAGCCTTTTACCATGCGTTCCCTAGCAGGCTGTTCCTCCCTCCTTCCCACCCATCCCCAAAGGCCTGATGACTCTCCCAGTCAATTCGCCTCCAGCCAAGGGAGGTTGGACACGCGTCCCTCAGCAGCCTGCCAGTGCCAGCGTGTCAGCCAGACCACGTCCCTCCCTGCCCAAAGGGCCAGGTTGTGCTCAGCTCCAGCACTCCAGACATCCCTGTGCCAGGGCAGGAATTATTTACCAGCTTTTCTTTCGTCTTCTTTGAAAAAGTACATGTTAAAGCAGGGTCACCATCTTTTCCATTCTGTCATCTCCTGGGGGTGGAAAGCTCCTTAACTGGGGTAGGCAACAGCAAAAATCAAGCACCCAGTTTCAACGCGATCTACATTTCACGCCAATACGGACAGCAGACAGGCTTCCAAGAGCGTGCCAAAGACTTTGACAGTAGCTAACGTGATTTACAGTTCCTCTCTCCACAACTGCAATTTACCACTGTTAAATACAAAGAAAATATATACACATCCTGCACTTATAGAAATACCATGAGTTATTTGTAACACAAGGAAAAGTCTCCATGATTTTCCTCACGTGTAAGTAATTGCTGGTAAAAACAGACATCCAGGCAGCAGCCCTTCCCTCAGGCATAGCTCACTTAGTGAAGATCACAGAATACTTTGAGTTGGAAGGGACCCTAAAGACCATCTAGTTCCAACCCACCTGCCATGGGTAGGGACACCTTCCTACTAGACCAGGTTGCTCAAAGCCCCATCCAGTCTGGCCTTGGACACTTTCAGGGAGGGGGCTGCCACCACCAGGAAAGTGAACCCGGAAACTTCACTGGAAGGTCCACACCACAACTGTAGAGTAGCATTGTGAAATCTGAGTTAGGTCAAACCATGCAATATAACGTTTTCTAGCGTTCATCTATAATATTTCAGTTGGTTCTGCCACTTGCAAAAAAAAAGATGTGAAAAGCTACACAAGTAGAGCTGGAAAGTAACCATGGTAGTGCAACAGATGTTGAGAAAAGAGGTAACTGAGTACCGCCAAGATGATAAGAGACCCTTTCTGGCCTTCCATTATTATTTCTTCAGTTCAAATGTTAGCATTATCACCATGAGCCTCACTATGTCTTTCTTTTATTCAAATACTGGCTCTTGAAGACTTCAATGCTCCATTAAAAAGCAAATTTACATTACTAGCCCTCAGAGACACAGAGAAAATCCCGAAAGCATGACTTGACAGCATGTCTCAACATACCCCTATGGGATAAAAAACCAGATGTCAAACAAAAGGCACATCTACTTTATGATCAGTTTTATTCATTCTGAGGCCAGATTCAGGCCCAGAGCATTTAAATGACCAGGAGACACAACCAGCCATTGAGGTAGCCATCAGCAAAGCAGCCCTGCAGTACTGCAGCCTCCATTTACAAGCCCCACATCCATTGCACCATGGTTCCATCTAAGCATGAGATCTTCTCAGACGCTCATGCTGGTTTACTATTTCTGTACTGCACAGAAAAAGACAATGGACCACATTCAATCCTATTGTGTGGGCTGGCTTTGGCTGATTTTGTTGCACTATTGGCAATTTGACTTACCCAAATATAATAAGAGTGAGAACCTAAGTGATTGATAGAAACACTAGCAGCGTTAGGAACTAGTGTGTTCTCTCCCTCCTTATAATGCTCCAAAATTCAAGGCCGTGGCAAAGAACAAGCACGAGGGAGGATCTGGCTCGTGCCTTCTTTTTCAGCAGATGCATCCTTGGGAATAATTTAGATATCATATTTCAGCCTTGTTTTGTGCACAGAATGGAGTGGAAAGTAACTGCTGTTTTTGTACCGAAGGCAGGGGGTACAGTGGGAGAATAGTTTTCTTAATCCTTCATTTCAGCCTAGCTGAAGCTGCTTATAACCATGAGCCCAGAAAGGACTGTCACCTGCTTCCCACACTGAGTGACCCGACTCTCCGGGAAGTCTTTGAACTGCCTTTCTTTCCACACTTCTCTGACATTGCCTTTTGGCAAGTTGTCCTAGCTGAGTCCTAGTGCATCATAAACATTGCATTGGGACACGCAAGTTTCTATGAAATGAGAAGGAGGCTTCCTCCTTGCCTGGATGCCTGACCTCAGTCTCTGATTTTATGTGGAGGGAGTGGTGATAGGGTGGAGGATGAGAACCAATAAATGCATATGGATGTGAAACATTTGGAAACACTTGAGCACAAGCACTTTTCCATTCTTACCTCCTCTGCTGCTTTCTCTCAGCGCAGAGAAGTGATGGGTGAAAGGCTGAGATGAACTCCTGAAGCTTCCACTTAGTGAAGACAAAGGGACAGTACCAGGGAAGTTCAAAGAAAACATCTTTCTCTGATTTTTTCCTTTCCTTTCCTTTCCTTTCCTTTCCTTTCCTTTCCTTTCCTTTCCTTTCCTTTCCTTTCCTTTCCTTTCCTTTCCTTTCCTTTCCTTTCCTTTCCTTTCCTTTCCTTTCCTTTCCTTTCCTTTCCTTTCCTTTCCCTTCCTTTCCTTTCCCTTTCCCTTTCCCTTTCCCCTTTTTTGAGCTCAGTCATCATTCCATCCTATGAAAAGGAGTTTGGACTCATCATTCTTTCCTGCTCCCAACACAAATCTGTTTACTTACCATTAGTCTGAAGTGAGTGTGTCAGTCCCCTGTACCTTAAGTGCATGGGCTCTGCTCTCTGATGCTTAAAACTCTGCCTCACCCCACCATACCTCCCAAGTGATGTAAGGGAAGAGGCCCCTGTCCTGCTGGGTGACGCTGTGGTGAGTTGACCTTACTGGACTCTCTTCTCCAGAGCTCACCCTTCGCATAGGGAATACAAACTCACATCTTTCCATTGTCTGAAAGGAGTGAAGAGCAGCTGCCAGCATTTGGCTTTTATACCCAAGACATTCATCTTCCTAGAGAGGCTGCGAGTTTACAGAGTCCAAACAAAGCTGGCAGGTAACATGTTCATTTGAACCTTTGTCTTTTTTCTCTTGAGTTTGTTTTTTGCATTTTCCTTTCTCCCAACTTTAAATAAAAAAGCGTGCTTAACAACACAAGGTCATAAACAGCAACACTGCAGCACTTCATAATCTACAGTCTCCTAATACACACAGCACTCACAGACAGGCAGATACGTGTGTTTAGCATCCCTCAGGGACAGACAGACAGCTGCACGGTGAACCAGGTCTATATCCTGTGGTACAAAAAAAACCACCACAAACCACCAAACACCCATATGCGGAAAAGGTCCAGTACTTTCTACCAGAAGCGTTTGAAAAAGATAGGAAAGACTTCACTTTAATATTTTAATGGAAATTCAGGGTCTGTACCAGTGCAGCATATCCCCGCTCTCCCAGGCCAACGTGCACAGTCAGCACTGAGATTTGCTCCAAGCCTCAGTGGGGAACTTGAACCCCGTGACCTACTGGCCCAGAGAGAAGAGTGCAACCAAGTCCCTCTGACAATAAACACAGAAACTATTAACAAGATTAACTCCCTGCCACCAGCAATCCCAGCATCTGTTTTAGACAGAAAGAGAATGTCTGGTAAAAAGAATATAGTGGTGAGAAAGGGTTAAATAAATGTGAACTGGGCAGGATCCTGCTACTTGATTCTTTTCCATTGTTTGCTGATGAGGTGCAGGGGCTTGGCTGTGCAGAGAGAGAACTCTTTAAGGGGACCCAGAATCTGGGAATACACTGCTTTTAAACGGGGAAGACTGTATCTTTAGAGATAGTGTCCCTCACCACTTCATTTCTTAATACTTCCATATTTCATGTAATCTCAATTTTAATGTCAGAAAAACTTGATTACAGAACCTCTAACAGTGAATCTGCAGAAGATGACAGTGCAGTCTCCTTGTTTCAGTCATCTTAAAAATAGTAGGGGAGGGAGGGACTGGCAGCAGCAGGCTAGAGGCTGGCATGGCAAATAGGTACTGGAGAAGGTTATCAAACTGGTGTAAATGCTGTGCAGACTGCTACCTGTCTGACTGGGGACATCTCTGAAAAGGTGTCTGCTAGAAGAGGAGTGCCTGGTCCTGTTCCCAGAAGCAACAACCTGGTATTCCACATTTAATAGCAGAAGTCCTGAAGGGCACAGAAATAAAGCTGGTAAACCAAAGGGAAGGCACTCTCCTTCTTAGATCACTACTTTCCTAGAGGGACACCAGTAAAAGAGGCAGGGTGACCAGCAAAGGCACTCTGACAGCCAGCATGTCTGAAAGGTCAGATTAGATTGAGCACTTAGTCTTTATCCATTAGCAGAAGCTAATAAATCAGGGAGACTAGCAATTGCCAAGAAATAGCTGTGTCTTTGTAACATAACCATGTCTTAAACCAGATTGAAAGGGCTCCAGGAAATCTGAGGGCTCTAGATAATACTCTAGATAATGAGAGAGCTGCTTCTCAATGACCTATTTGATAACCTTCCCCACACAAGGATGTTTACGGGCTGGGTGGCAACTAAGATGTTTCACTATGCTAAGATGACAACTTTACGAGGTAAGAAAAATAGTGCAGCGTTTTATTGTTGTTGTCAGCGGATGTGGGTGCAGCTTTGAAAGGTTGCTGCAGCTCTGTCAATAGGACTTTTTGAAAATAACAATTTTTCTGGTTAGGCCCCAGGCTGCATTAATTGTTTGGATAGTATTATTCTTCATCTGCTGTTAATAGCTTGTTAGAAGAAACAAAAGACATGAAGCATTCTTGGAGCAATCTGTTCTAACAGCCTAGAAAGCAGACCAGGTAAAAGTTATTTTAGAAATGTTTTTACTTCGAAGGGCTGTTGGGCAACCAAGTGTTTAGTGTGTCCCTGCTCACAGAAGCTGGGTATTTTCAGAGCATGGCATAATGAATTTCCACTCCTACACTTTTAGCTTGGTATTCTCATAACCTAAGGCTCACGTTTGTTGGTATGACAGCACATGCACCACTTCTCCAGTCTCTAATCACTTTTCTAGCTGCCATGTGAGGCTATAACAGACAATCCATTGAAAGGCCGTGGAGGAACTCCCATTGAATTCAGTGGGCACTTTCCATTAGGGGGAAGCAAAACAAGTTCCTTTGGATGTAACGGGAAACTTATTTATCTTCCTTTCTAAAATACTTTGTCTGATTTAAATAGTCTTCTAATCAGAACTTAAGTATTTTCCTCATTTACAGTGTCTGTTCTCTAAAGAACTTGCAGTCTTCTGTCTTCCTTCATTTCTGAGTGATAGAGGGCAATGTGAGAAGGAGCAGTCATTTTCCGATCTTAACCATCCAAGGATTTATCCCTCTTTTCCTAACTCCAGGCAAGCATCTTGAACTACCTTGCCAAGCCCAGTATATAACAAAAGTGAGAGAGACCAGTAACACTTTGAAACAGCTTGCATTTCATAAGCAGTACATGTCAGCCACTGCTTGGGAATGGTGATACAAGGGATATTCCTTACAAAAAACAAATTTTTTCCCTACATTTTTACCTAAGACTTTAAATAAATAAATAAATATTCAACACAGATTTTTCCTCTCTAATTATCTGCTTCTGGAAAGTAAGCACGAGAGCAGATCTTCAAGCTGTTCACTCCACGGAGAGGAGAGTTTCTGAATTGCTGTGGCCCGTGGAAAGAACAGCAGTCACAAAATAGTCTTGGTGATACACAACCTCAGCTTTCAACCAGGCCAAACTGAGAGTCCCGTGCCTGAATGTACTCTCTGCCACATCAGCCCCAAAAGCTTATGGGAAAGAGGAGGGATAAAGACAAAAGAGCAGCCAGCTCTACATAAGGAGCAGCAAGGAAAGCTGTTGTGCACAGGCACATCGGGACAGCTGTTGGGGGAAAGAAGCTGTCTCCACTCAGGACAGCAGTCATGCTCCGGAGCCAGGAAGCTGGGTCAGTCCCTGATAGCCAGGTGGCTCTGCCAAAAAGCAGAATGGCATGAAGTTTCCATTTTAGTGTCCTGGAGACACCAGGAAAGCATTGGGACCCTAGGAAGTTCTTCCTTCAGGAAAGAAGATAACACAGACAAGAGCCATGTGCCTGATCTCTTTCCCCAACACTAGGAAGGCCGCCCAAAGTCCTGGAAAATCATTGTTATTGAGGAAAAATGAGGCAGCTGGTCCAACTGAATGATCCTGATGCTAAGTAAGCCAGTCATATTGTTGTCTTTGGATGTAAACGGCATCACTTTCCTGAAATTAGATGCGCGACATATGCATGTTTGGCATTGTCCACTTCCATCCAGGTCTTCTGCAGACTTCAGGACTTGCATTCAGTCTTTTTTTCAGCAAATAGAGAAACTGAACAGGTATCAGTCTACACCAGCTGAACATGTATTTGCTTCATGCATAAAGCATATTTAACATCAGCAAGCAAGGAGTGCTTGTGAACAGAAAGCTGCACACACATCTACTGGTTTTAAGAAAAGGGATGGCAAATAAAACACCTATTTTCTTATCGTCCCATATTCGTGCTCTTATTGTGCCAAGTATTTAAAATGTCAGCTCCACAGGATTATCTCAGAGCTGTATGACCAATTCCCAAACTATGTGCATCAATGGGAATATCAGTGGTTCCACTGCACATCCAAACTCACCCCGAAACTGCAAATAAAAGCCTGTGGGTTTAGGATTGCTTTTTAAACCAAACATTTATTTTAAAAGATAAGAAAATGGCTATTGTCACACTAAAAGCTGAGGACAAAATTACTATATATATGGTAGTTTTAAATATATCACTCATTTATATTTCTTTAAGAGGAAAAAAAATTGGCTGTAGTTGCAATCAGTCTTAATTCATTCTTTATTGCTGCTCTGGTTCTGTGTTATTTGAGCTGGTTTAACTGTTAAAAGCGTTTCAAATGTTCACATGGTCTGCATTAGGTTACAGAATAAAAGTAAGTACAGCCCACCAAATGTAACTTTCTGAAATGTAAACCACATGAATTTGATTTCTTTGTGGTACAACTTTAATTGGGTTCAGAGGTCTTTTGGTCTTACCTGTCTATCTGCTCTCTGATGGGCCGACCTGATAAAGCTAATACAAAGAATCTGCAAATGTGATCCAAACTGATTACCCTCAGTTACAGTACAAGGCTTTATTCTTGACAGTAACGTCTCTTTAGCCCAGTTCATTTTTAAGCTGCAAGTTTGAACCCTGGAGCCACCATTAAACAGGGAATGGAAATGTCACAACTTGTAGTAAAAGATCACGTCCCCTTGCAACTCTGTAAAACTAGAGAACTGAGGGAAAGGGAGCATCCTAAAAAACCAGCATGAGCATGCATGCACATACGCCTTGCACTGTCACAGCAAATGTCAAAATAGAGAATGCATCCAACAGACACGACGCAATACAGAAGCAACTGCAAACAAATTACAGCAAAGCTTGAAATCTTCAGAAATTGATCTTCAACCAATCTCAGATTATATTTTTTCTTTCTTTTGACAATACACTCCGTTGCCTTAATGACAATGGCTCATCAACTCTCTGTTGCACCACGTCGTGCCATATGCTGTGCTGGAGTGAAACAGCAGTGCTGCTGCTTTCGGTCCAGAAAAGCAGCACCAACAAGAAAGGCACTGTACAGCAGGTATACTCGTCTTGTATCTGTGACCTGGCTTGTAAACAAAGACCTGTATTAGCTTGTGGGGAGCTGATCTGGAATTAAGTAAGCAGCTCAGAAGAAATGTAGGGAGAAAGAGCTTGTTTTCTTGGTTTTGGAACACACAGCCTTGATTTTGTAAAAGCAGCACGAAAAAGACTCACGATGCCCATAGTTCTTGGAAGAAGACACCACAGAAAGACCACTTAAAGCAGACCCAGTAATGAAAGAACATAACCCAATATTGAACTATATTGAACTACTGAAACTTTCGCTGCAATTCAGAAGTTTCATTCAAGTAAGTAAATCATTAACAAGTAAAAACATTACAAGTCAGCATCTAGTTAAGGCAAATTACATTCTCTTTTTCCCACTGGAAGACAAAAATAAACCCCAACAAACAAAAAATTCCAAAATAAACTTTAAATGTCAATGTAGTAAATTTTTTTAGGTTAATACTTTTCATCCTATTCCCCTAAAGCCGTTGTTGCTTTTGTCATTTTTCTATACTTCTGTTACAGAGCACTGTTCTGTAATGGTAGAACTGTTCTTCCAAGTAATTTCCACCAGCGAATATATAAGCACTAACAAATGAGGTCCCTTAATTAGTTCCAGGTTTTTCCAATAAGCAGTGTTGGCAACACAGCTTTTAGCTCTCTGTCCATCATACAAATAACAAGGCAGGGCCTGTAAACATGGCAGGGGTGTCTCTATTTTCCTGTTCATATAATGAGCAAGCAGGAGGAGTAAGAAGAAAATGTATACCTCAGTGGTGGGTTTTTATTGTCAATATGGAATAGTTTTTTGGCTGGGAGTCATTTACACCGTCTTCAAGGACACATCTTACAGCTTCCCAACTTGGTCATAAGGAAAATTGAACATTTCCAAGGACGTTTCCACCATAACAAACATTGATTTTCCCCCCGCCCCCTTGAGGTTTCAAATGTGTTTTTTTGCTTTTGTTCTCAACCCTTATTTGTTTTTATATATGGGGTTTTGCTTCCCTGCATTTATGGGTTCTGCTTGGGTCCAATATTGTTTCTAGCATTTGCTTTATAGGAGTTAGGGCCCCACAACCCTTGATGTTGCATTAATGTGCAACAAAAAGCTCCATGCTACTAGGCTGTGTACAGAAAAAGACCAGACTGGAAGGGACCCCAGCCTTCCCCACAGAGAAATATAGTTTCACTTGATGGCTTCTGGAATGAACTCTGCCTATTATGTTTTATATAGATTTTGAGTAAATCCTCTGAGTCACAAATTTCTTACTGGAACAATAGAACTATATAGAGGCCAGGGGAAAATTTGGAAGCAAGTACAGATTTTCTTCCCTGTCATGGAGCCCAGAATCCATATCTTTCTCCACATCCATTTAGTATGGCACAAAGGGAACTCACTGACTGCTTTCTTCCAGCTTTCTTTGCTACTTCACAGTAGAAATACTATTGCGCTTCCTGTTTTATTTCCCCAAAGTTTTCCATGGGACTCTTCCATTTGGTATATGTATTAACCAGCTCTGTATAATCTACTGACCACGTATTTTCAGTATGGACTTCGTTTCATACTGTGCCATGTAGTCTCAGACAAACAAAAGCACTCAAACCAAGCACAACAGACAGAAATACTGGGAAACTGGTTCATTTGTGTCTCTTGTTTACCAGTTCCAGTTCATGTCTTCAAATGCTGTAGCATAATTTCGAGTTTAACAGGCATTCCGATTTGCCTGAATGTTTAAAAACTCCTTCTGCCTTTTGCCCAATTTCATAACGCTTATTTACACTTGCTGCTGATAAAAAGTTACATCAACAACTTGCAGCAATAATGGACTAATCAAGTCCAGCATATTCAAAGACAGATCCCTTCAGGCACACTGAGCCAGCAGTTCATCTCTCCAGGAGCAGTTTCCAGGAACAGCACAAAACCATTTGCGGAGAAGACCAGCATTACCCATCAATAGGTCAGGGAAGCTTTCTGCACACAGCTCTGCCGAGGTGCTCCAGAAGAGCATCACCATTCAGATCTGTGCATCTCTTAAAGATCTTCCTATGCAGTATGTGGGACAACGCTACTGCATGTTACAAGCCAGGGACACATGGTATGAGAAATCACCTGTCAGAAAACGAAGCCAGATATTCAACAGTAGCTACCACTTGCTTCCAAAGTGCTTAAAGGATCAGAGGCCCCCCTGAACAACACCTTGCAGCTGAAGCGCAGTGGCATGGTCCCTCTTAACATCAGAGGCAGCAGCCCAACTAAGATATGACAAGAAACGTCTGCCATAAAAGGACTAATATAAAGGAAGAAGCTTCAATAACGTTGTATAAATGCCCAGCTACAGGTGTGAAAGTGGATGCTCACAGCAGTGTGAGCTTCAATCCCATTCAGCTGAGATTTAACCAACCTGGAAACCCAATTCATTACACTAAGAAAATTCTCATTATGTTCTCTATTTGTATTCTTTTAGGGCATCTTACTTTCAAATTTGGTGTAATCCTATCTCTACCTGGGAAATTACAGATATTTCAGGGGGAGGGAGGGGGAGGGAGAGAGAGAGATGTTTAAAGACATCAAAGGCCCTAAATAAAAATGCTTAATGCCAGGAATGCCTAGAGGAACAGAATTCTGAACAAACTCTCACGGCAAATTGTGAATTCCTCAACATATACAATGATACCAAAAATGTCAGGTTGTACCTGAACCCACGCCAGAGATCTCTAGGGACTATTAGATGTACATAATCACTCTCAAATTTGCCATGAACGGAACAAATAGTTCCGAAGAATTGCTCTGCTAAGAAGTCAGGATTAACATATTTGACTTCTGTCCAGGTCTAGAAAAACTTAAGTTGCTTGAAAAAAAGTTACGAAGATCAAAAGCTTCCGTTTTCTTAAAAGAAATCATGGGAGCACCTGAAGAATTTTTTTGTGTCAGATCATTTGATGCTAACTGTGAATTATTTTTAATTTCACAAAAGGAGAAAGAGATGGGTGACAGAAAAGTAAAGAAATGTAAGCAAGAAAAGGTCGAAAACAAAGAGCAGACACAACTTTTTCTTAAATCAAGTATTTGATATGTACACACTGTATTTAAATTTGTAGGGTTAAAAAGAATAAGAATGTTACTCTGAGCCCTTGCATTTACAGCACCAGTCAGCCTGCATGCTATGATTAAAGAACTAGATAAAAGTAACATAATATAAATCAGAATTCCCCAGGAAGTATAAACAATTCTCTAAAGACTGGCAAATACGACAGGGATTTGGATTTCACTCATTTGGAGAATTGTCCATGGAAAACATTTTATTACCTTGCCAAGTTTTTATGGAGCCTATCAGAACAGCTGTGATTCACTTCACTTGTAGCAGAGGAAGCTGGTAATAGCTCAGAGATTGCCCCCTTCATTTCATAAACCAATTAGGACCTGGATCCTACAACTGGAGTAACACAACCCCTTCTTCTATTGGCACATTTCCACTTCATTTATGTGAGCTAGAATAAAGGTCTCTGTTGGCAGAATACAGATGCTCATAGCAGCAAGTATGTCTAAATCACACTCTCTTAATTTGTTCCTTCTTTCAAGGAATACTCTTCCTGAGCTTATCAGGACTAACATTTCTCAACTTATCTGCAGGTTCTGTCTAGCCACCAGTTCCTTGTTCACTTCAGCACTTTTTTATTAAACATCACTAAGAGAATTTAAAATTAAAACTATTTCCCATGTGGAGCTTTGCTAAAAGGTCTCCAAAATGACAGATTTAGTTTGTTTTTTTCCTTCTAAATCAAACATTATTTAATTTGTTTAAAAGAAGTCATTTTGGTGATGTTGGTGGTGTAGATTTATCTATGCTTTTGATTTAAATTGTTTGTTGATTTAAATTGTTGGTTTGTTTTGTTTTTCAAATGCATATTTGGCCTGTCTGTAAGTATAAATAAAACCATATATATATCTTACATGGGATCATACTGTACCACTGATTTCTAAAATTCAAGTCATCAATTAATAGGACTTATTTTACAGTTGGTAAAATAGGATCTACACACTTTACGCACAGTCTATAATTTCTGTGTTTTCCCTTAGGCATTTTTCTCTGAACTATTGTCATTGGTTTGCAGCCAGGTACCAGCTCAAAAAAACCCAACAAATCAAAAACATTAACACTTTATTAACTTACAGTATGTTCTTATATTCCTTTGACAGCATTCAAAAACACACAGGCAAGACAAACTATGTAAAATTGAGGTGGTTTCTGTTCAGCACACCAATGCCAATTCCCTTACTGAAGCAGATACAAACATAACTTCTTAGTCAGCAACTAAATTTTTATCAGAGTTCTTTGCACTAAAGCTCTTTACCATTTATTCATTCATTACAGCCATGGTGCCACCACCAGCAAACATTTAAACCCTTCTCTGTACTGACGTGGTGTGAGGCAGCACCCCAAAGCTTGCTATTTCTCTGGAACCTGCAAATTACTCTCTTAAAAAGAAAAGAAAGAAAAAAGAAAAAAAAACCAAATCCTTACACCAAACAAAGTCTATATTGTTTGAGTTCGCATTTTACTGCGGCTTAGCTACTTGTCAAACAGGCTGACACTTGGATAAAACACACACTGGAATCATGCATCAGGGCATGTTAAGTGCAAAACTGTGATGAAGAGCAGAGCTATGCGGTTCAGCTGTGCAGAGCTCTGGTGGTCATTTCTGGCTTGATCTGTCACATCAAACCCACTGCAACTCTGAGATCCTCTTCCATCCGAAAATTATTTTACATCTGTTTTAGTTCAGAGAGTCATATAAATCAGAAGCTCTGATTATAAATTATGATTACACCTTTAAAGAAGATTTATATAGTGTGTATTATATATATACTGGAGGTACATAAGAGATACCAGCCACTAAAATTAAGCAATCAATACTGTATTCTCCAGTTCTGTATATCATACTGAAGTCCTATTTATTATTTGCTCTGATGTGAGAGCCAACCGATGCCTACAAAAGCTCGGTATTTCTGTTCAGATAGAGTTATGTGTGCAGTATGCTATTCTAACCTCGCTTTCCTATAGCTTTTTGGCAGGACAAGCTTTCCAGAATGGAAACAACATGATCCATTTCTTAGAAACCACTTACATAAGAATTTGCTTGATTATGGTTTTGCTGCCTATCTGAAACAACCATCAGGCGAGAGAGCAAGTCACACAATATCCCTGACACTTTTTTTTGGCGTTCTTGCTGCAAACAAGCAAAGTTTCTAATAAGCTTAGGGCTTCTGTCAAGTAGAAAGTATAAGGCATAAAATACCATGTTCATTAATAAATTTAACCAAGAGGTATAACAAATGCATAACTTTCAGGATAACAGTTGACTTCAAGTCAGATGAGAAACACACTAAAGCATCTCCATTCCTGGTTGACAGGCTATTTATTACCTAGCTAATCATCCTCCTTTCAGTCCCCTGAAAGTCATCTTGATATATGTCAGTGCTTTCCAACTCCTCCCTAGACCTTACAGCAAGAAAGAGTTTTTGGGAAGGCATAGGAGTATGTGTTTGGGGACAGAAGAGAGATGTCATGAACAATCACCCCTTTGTGCTGTGTCTGACACACAGACCGGTGCTGTTTGCTCTTTTTCTTCCTGACTCAGCAGTGTCAGGAGAGATTGAGTCAGCAGCTCCTGAACATGCCGATGCAAACAACGGCAGGAGCAGACAGAGCTTCTAAACGTCACACGCAGAGCGGCACAGTTCAGTTGGCAGGTCAGTGTGTGGACCTGGGCAGAAGCTAGCTAAAAGTGAGTTTGAGAGGATCCACCTAATCAGACTCCATTTCCTCCCACATCACCCCGTCCAC
Organism: Trogon surrucura; assembly: GCA_020746105.1. NCBI lineage: Eukaryota > Metazoa > Chordata > Aves > Trogoniformes > Trogonidae > Trogon > Trogon surrucura. Next base: position 11,758,265 of record CM036622.1, on the reverse strand, counting down.
CAGCCGTAAGCTGTGAGACAACTTGTTTCTGTGAATGGCTCACTCGTAATAATTTCCTAAGTAATTCGCCTGAGTTTCCCAGAGACTTGTGGCTGCCGCACATGTGGCTTGATGAGATTTCATGTTAAGGTTGGCCGAGGTCAGCGTAGGAGAAGGGATGACAGAAAACACAGCATAAACAGAAGAAGAAGGAGCAGAAGCATTAAACAGAGAATAAAGCCCAGTTTTGAGTATGAAGACAGGAAAAAATATTTGGTCAGAACTAAACTCTCTTCCCACCTCTCCTTTTTCCTCCCCTTCCAGTGATCAGATGTTCTCACATCCTGCATAACCAAAGCTACAGAATGGACCTGATCAAGTAACCGAGAGGTCATTTGATGCTTTATCTCTCACTGCACGTTTCTTCTCATCTCACAACACACTGGTGCTTCAGTTCAAACACGTGAGTTGGAACAGAGGCTTTTATTCCAGGTTTCCTGGAAAGGGAATCGGTCTTTGAATTTAATAAAAGCACATCATTCCACGGTTTCTTTGATGCCACGCACTCCTCCAACTTCCTAGGAGCTTAAATAGAGACTTCCTCTAGCATGTACAAAAACCCTTCTGAGTTATGAGCCTATTCCAAGTGCCTTCCAGAACTAGCTGCATTATGGATGGGTTTCTGCCTGTGAAATCTCTTACAGGAGTCTTTTCTGTTTCCTCACGCTATGAAGGATGGTAGCAGGATACTCTGAGAACTCAACCAGTAATTGCAGTTTCAGGTAGCTTACTGCTATGGTACAACTCCCCTGCCTGCCACAGAGCAGCCCTGTTCCTCTGCCATCTCAGGCCCCTCAGTTTAGATAACAGTTCAGAAGGTTTTTTTCACTTTTCAAATCCCCAAGGGCAGTCACAGTGAGTCTGCTCTTCGTTGTATCACCAAACTTCTGTTAGCCCCATCACATGCAGTTTTCATGACTACTCCATTTCTCATGTTCCTCTCTTTGGAAAGCATTCAATCCCATGAAAAGATGATAAACTGGAAACAGAGAGAGAGGGAAGAAAGAAGAACAGGAAGGAAATGCATTGGAGTTAAATGAATGCTGCATGTGAGGACTGAGAGGCTTTCCTCCCACTAGTACCATGCTTCTTCAGTGTATAAAGGCACCAGAGGTATCTTCCAAACCCCTTTTGCACCTGCTTGCATTTCACCAAACCTGGTTGCAATTGTTCCCTTCTGATGGTGTGCCAGAAGACCATCTATCTTGATTAAAATGCTCTACAACCTTAAAAACAGATAATCTATATCACATGGTTAGTGCTCTATGTCCACTTTGGAGCTCAAGTTCACCGAAACTGGACTCGCATCTTTCTCTCAAGTTAAATACTTGCTAGATGTGTGACAACTTGCAATCCTTCTGTGGTCCCTTTCAGCTACAAAGCTCTACCAGTGAGTTTCAGGATGGAATAATTACTAGTTATGTCTGCTACTAGCTTGAAAAATGGCAGCAGGTTACTTTCTCCAGGGATGCTGAGCTGTTAGGCAGCAGCCACCTACTGTCATTGCTGGTCTGAAAAAGACACCTTACCTGGCAAAAGACATGTACAGATAAAGACACCAGTGTACTGTGTTGTCACCAATTTGTCCAACCATAATTTTCACATACATTGCTGAATATTCAGTCTCTGAAAAAATGAAGCTATTTAAAAAAAAAAGACAAACACTGCTATTGCATAGCCTAGTTCAGAGTCCCATATCTTGAGCTGATTCAGCTTATCTGCCTTTCTATACCTTTGACAAATGTATGTATTATATCATTTCTCTCCCCTTCCTCTATATGTCTTATTGCTTTTCCTCTGTGTATCTTATCTCCAAATGATGTGCTATTAATCAGCCAAAGACACCCTTCACTGCTAAGTGTTCCTCAACTGATTTTTTCATCAGCACAAGTAGTTACTAGTTACAGCATTCCTCCCACATGCTAAAGGCTTGAGGTGGGGGGGAGAATGGGTAGGAGGTGGGGGATGGAAAGGAGTTTAGAGACTGATTCAGCACATAAATACTATCTGAGACCTTTATACCAACCTGTTAGTTTGTTCTAATGACAATGTTGCTGTTTTTTTCTCAACCAAGGCACATGGTGGGACTGCACTCTGTCCCATTTTTTAAGTTACTAACCTTCATGCTCTTCCCTTTTTCTGATTAATCTGGCTGGGTGCCTGTTCAGTAGTAGCTGAAGCTTAATACCTGAAACAATGTGTGTACATACACTGTGCCAGTGAGGCTTGCCCAACAGTGCTCATTCTGTCATGTTTTCCCATGCTTTGTGTCAGTATCTCATTTTATATGCAAGCCCCCAGAGCAAGGGATAGGGGAAAAAGAAAAAAAAAAAAAAGAAAACCAAAAGAGAGGCACAGAGAGAGAAGGATGGAGGGAGAGGGAAGAAAAAGAGAAGGGGAGAAGAAAGTAGGAAAAAATTACATCCTTCGGGAATGTCAGCTGCTGTGAACTCACCCACTCCTCACCATGAAACACGCTGTGTGCAGGCACAGGTGGGTCTCATTCTCTGTTACTAGAGCACAACCCACGAGCAAGGTCTAAATGAAGACTTTCATTGCTGTTCCCTGTTTTCATTGGAGTAAGGCCATCACAAACATTTGCAGGTGGCTTGGCCATAGCTTGATACTAAAATATTTGTGGTTGTGATAAAAATCAGAATATTGCTACAAGATGGTTCTATATAACATTTAGGGCTTGATCCTGCTCTTACAGAACTCAATGAGAGTTTTACCCAGTTGCTTTCTGCTAGTTTTATTGCTAATTAAAAGGCATATTCCCTGGCACAATTCTCTATGGTAAGGACTCATCTACCCCTTGGGGCAACTTCAGATGTTTTTTTAAAAAGAGGGAACCCAACCTGAAGCCACTGATTTGAGCACCTCAGAATCTGGGCTTGTTAAAAAGCTGAACCATCTCAACTTTGTAAGGCCAAACCAAAACCGCGAAACTTTGCAGAACTCAAACATTTTCTGAATCCATCTGGATTTTTCTTCAGTTGCCTAATATCAAAACCATTGTCCAGTCTGTATTCCTCATGAACGAGTCCTCAATATAATTCTTAGCACGTTTAGAAGGATAAGATGAAGATAAATGGAAATGACAAGATATGTTCTTTGAATAAATAAAACAGGCACCAGGGGAAAAGACTGAAGGAAAAGAAGAACAACAATGATGCTCAACACTTTGGCAAGGAGATGAAGTCAAAAATGCAACAATTATCTCCTAGGACACACCATGAACAAAAAACAAAACCTCCTAGGAAGAGGGAAGAATGGGCAACAGAGTATGCTGGAGGTCACGCCATAAGTCTCATTCACGCACCAACTCACACAGAGACTAAAATGCTGACAATTGCCTCCCAATTGAGCAGCTTTAAACCAAGATTTAGGAAAGATTTGTGTGATTCAGTCACAGACGAGAATTAAGATATGTCATGACAAAGTTTCCCAAATGAGACACTCACCACTGACTAGGAAATAGGCCTTTTTATCCTCAATCCGTCCAACTTTGGTGATTCTAATGACCATGGCCCTGAACCAACACAAACCTAAAACCTGACTGACAGGGTCTTGCAAAACCACATACAGGTTTTTTTCTAATTATATAGAAACAATTGTTTGGAAGCCAAGTGTAGTTTCATATAAAATACCTTACCACTGAGTATTAAAAGTTCTTTGGGATTTTTTTTGTCGGGGTTCTTTTTTGGGTTGTTTTTTTTTTTTTTAATTAGGATCATAATTACCACTAGACCTATTAAGTCACAATTTGAACAGGAGCTTAATCATCCTTAACCCAAATAATTGCACTTGCTGTTTTTCTGTCTAAAACAGAAAAAAAACTGTTTCTTCCTCATCCCCTCTCTCTCAGTCCCATGTCTTTGAACAGAATGGATTATATACAAGACAACAATTTTCTTGGACACAGGCAAACAGCATTGCATGCAAAATCTCAGTGAACGCTGTGTTTTGTCAATATGTACCATATACAAAGGCATATATATCAAACATATACAAAGGCATATATATCAAACATGTTTACTTGATCCATACTATCAGATTTCTGCATTAAGAATCAAAGGTAGTAATAAAGTAGTAATGAAAAGGAAAGTAGAGGAGCTTTGCCAGCAGCACAAGACTGGGTTAGCGGGTGGAAAGCATTTCCTGGGCTTCACTGGGTAACCCTTACAGTGCAGTCAATGCCATGGGCCATCCCTGCTACCAAGGTACTGGAGACAGAGAGTCTGTGGTCTACATCCTCCCCCAACCATAAAGAATATTGAAAGAAAACTCGAGAATAACTGGATTTTGAGTTTTCAGTGCCAAGATTTCACTTTTTGGTTTTATCCTGAAGAACCTGCAAGCTGCTTGTCAATTATTTAGACAATGACTGGGGACAGAGATTGCTTTTGCACTTATATAATGGATATGACCAAATTACAGATGACAGACAATGAATCTGAACTGCTGCTTCATTCTCAGTCCACTGATTTACCTTTTTTATCAATATGTTTTCATGCATAAAACCCCCCAAATTCTCAGAGTTGTGTGACAACAAGCTGTAGCCTCAAACCATTTGGGCAGTTTCTCTGTAATTAAAACCAAGTAATTGCAGCTTATGAGAACCTCATATTTGTTGGAAGTAACTAAGTGTATAAAACATTGATGTTTTTCTCCACAAAGTTCTGCAAACATGAGCACACACCTGGCATTCAAGCCAATACAATAAGCATCCATATTGTCAATTTATGGGAATAAATATGGACCCATCACCACAAACTAAACAACTCTTCACAGAGGTCTCTGTGCCAAACTCCATTTAACTTGATAGTCTCTTTATTTTGTATTCTAGCATTCCTCAATTAAATGAAGCACACGGGAAATAGCCCAATCCCACCAAGCACCCAGAATTCCCATTGAAGGAAGGGAGTGGATCAGCTTCAGAAATAGTCTTTCTTCCCAGAGCAGTTATAGAAACAAGAAACTTTGAATGGAAGCAGATTGAAAAAAAAAAGAAGAAAACTGACGGAAAAAGCAGGACCTCCCTGCAAGTACAACCCTCTGCCCTTTTGAACCAAAGTGCCAGGTCTGGAGCAGATGTAGGAACCTGGCCATTCCCCCGCAGTCTGCAACATATGTCGTAGGATTCTTGCCACATGCTGGCAGGATCAAGTGCAAACTCCAAAACCTCAGGAACCACGAGGACAACATCTGGTCCTGCTTGAAGCTGAACCTTAAGAACCACGAGGACAACATCTGCTCCTGCACACAGCTGCTGGAGCCAGAGATTGAAGAAATGAAAAAACGGAAATGGACTCACCCAATCTGTCGATTTGTGGAAGGTGCTTGTGTAATGACTGAACTGGACTGTGGAGATGGCATGGCTTGTTGAATCACAACACTGGTGTCGTGGTTTGGCATCCTTGTGTTTGTCAGCTGGTGAGATCCAGGTCCTGCCATTGCTCCGCCAACTGTGTTATGCATGGAGATATTCTGTGAAAAGAAGCGAAATGGGAGACGGGGGAGAAAAATTAAAGAAATAAGTGTCTTATCTTGGTTTTTTGTCCTACAGGAATACAATTAGAAATCTGAAAGTATCAACAATATGCAAAGTTACTGGCTTCTGGTAAATCCCAAGTCAATAGATCTTGTAACCAACAATGATGAAGAAATGAAAAATAACTATTTACTTTTACAGGGCAATATAAATAGAAAAATACCCACAAAGTTGACTAATTACTCTTCTGTGATTCTGACTTGTGATTTATAATGGGGATATTTAGCACATATTCTCCTAACTGAATACGATATATTCTGTTTGAAAATTACTTCTGTGGTGATTGCAGCGCACCTTGATTTACTACATGGATTGTTTACTGTGTACTAGGTCTGCTTAGACTGACAAGCAAATCAAGTTTTATAGTCTCAAAGTAACAAACAGTACATGGTATGTCACGAAACAGCCATTTCTATTAGCCTCCATATATTTTGTAGAGCAATAACATCCCAGGGGCCTAGAATAGCAGCACTGTATTTGCACATATATAACCTTTGTTGCAGGTAACTTGGAGCCCTTAAAAAGTTCGGTTTTTAAAAAAAATAAATAAATTCACAGATAACTTATGCACAGAGCAAACAAGCCACGAGAGATCAGGATACTACTAAGGAAGGAACCACAGAATAAAACTGCTCTCCTGTTATGCCTGCACACACAATGCACACTGCTGCTAAACCGCAGGGTTTGACTTGGCCCGCATTTAAAAACAAACAAAACTCTCAAGCCAGAGATAACCCACAGTGTATACATATGAAAAATATGGTAACCTTGAGAGCATTATTTTTCCTATCAGGCATCAACATGTGGATTGTTAGCAGGAAAAGAAACTTTAGACACTAGGTTGAGGAAAAGGGAAAACACACCTTTACAAGCACACTCTGACGCCAACACTCATGTAAAGCATCTTCCTGACCACTGCAATACTTAAGCTTGAAAATTAAAGCTAAATTTCATTCAAAATTCCAATCCATGAGCCAATTTGTCTAGGAAACATAAAAACCTCAAAGTAATGACAGATAAATCCAATGAGAAGGGAAACTCAGAGCTCTGATTAGATGTGGAGGACAGGTGATGCAGACAACATATTGAATCCCAGACCTAAAAGAAAGATTGCATTCTGAACCAAATCATAATTAACCTTTTAGATGACATTACTCATAGAAAGGGAGTCAATAATTAGAGGACACGTTGAAAGCCTCAGCTGTCATCCCCCTACCTCCTAATTCTTACATATTTCAGGCAATTTCCCATGCTAGTGTGGACACAAGGATCCCACTGCTTCTTTTAGAGGAGTTATTCCAATCTTCATAAACATATAAAGAGGCAGAGGTGCTGCCTAGAAGCGCATGGTTAGACCATTCACCCAAGATGAAGAAGACACGGCTCTGAGTTCCTCTTACAGCAGACAGTTTGCACAGTATGAGTCAGGTCCAGCAGCTCCTGTATTCACTTGGGAGCGTGGATTGCAAGAGGAAGCCAGACCAAGGACTTTAACTGTAATTTTTCATAGCCCAGTAGTATGTCATGACCATCAGGCAGCAGGAGAGAATAACCTTAGATATATGGAATCTTTTCCAAAAGAAATTATCCTTCATCTACAACCTTTCTGTTAAAATGTCACTTCTTCAATGGATTAGTGTTTTCTGATGAAAAAACCCTTTCTGTTAAAAAAAAATAAAACACACAGACGAATCTAGTTTAGCATTCAAAACTGCACTGACTTTTTTGATCATTACAAGGTTTTGCAAAACCAGGCCTAACATCTATATATCTGCAAGTAAATCTTCTAGTACTATTACTTCCTAAAGCTTCTCCTTTACATTAAGCATGTGTGTTCAATTAAAACCTAACAATATGTGATATTCACTTGTTTCAAAGTTCATCCGCATTTCTCATTTGCACTGCCTCCACAGTTTCTGAACACACCTAAATATTACTGTATTGCCTGTTTGCTTTCAGTAGCATGTTTATCAAAGCAAATATTAAATTGCAAGACAGGTATACAGTACTTGTACCTCTGGGTCCATAGGAGAGCAACAAAGAAGAAAAGCGTCAGTGACCAACAATGAGTTTCCCCTATGGTGCTGCACAACTGCCCTTTGCCATTGCCAGCACAGATCTTCTGCCTGCACGTGCCTGCCTTCCTTCTGAAGAGGGCTGTCTGCACAAAACCAGAGCATTGGCATGAAACTCTCTGGGATTCAGAAGACTTTTCTCCAGATTACAGCCTCCAGGGCACAGATGCCCAAGAGCCACAGAACCTTGATCTGCTATCTGGGAGGGTCTTTAAAGAAAACATGGATAGTGCCATGGGTCCACGAGACCGAGGAACGGACAAGAAGTAAATCATTTTGCTTTAAACAAGGAATACCCCAGCACTTGCCCAGATTTTGACTGGAGTTTGTTGTACCATGCCAGGGCAGAACTTAAAGATTTAATGTCAGATTCCTGTGCTCCTAGATCCAGTATTTCCATTTGCTTCTCCTTCTCTTTCTTTTTTTTCCCCTATAATTCCAGACCTTTCTAAGGTACGACTAGTATGAATTATGATGAGTATAAAAAATTTCGTCTGCACATAACACATTGTAATTGTTAGCTTGCATGTATAAACTTGTAATACAGCTTCAAAGTTTTAACAATTTCCAATAAACCGTACCTTTTCAAAAAACGGGCTGAATATGTGATACATGAAAAACCAAAACCAGAATGAAAACCCATCAATGCATCCAGATGTCCACTCTTCTCAATGACACAAACAATTTCTCAACAAAATGTCAAACTCAGCATGACTGTCACATTCATAAGAAAAGCATTTGGCAATCTCAGAATCATTTGCATTGGTGAAATGCCTGTGAATTTACAGAGAAGTTCAAGCAAGTTCATACTTAAATGACAATACCTGTGCTTTGAAAGACTGCAGGAAGGTAACGCACAACAGATCTGACACTAAGCCTATCTGATGTAGTCATATGCATCATGACATGTTGAATGATTCTAGCAGCAGCACGGCAAGACTAGACTTGCTGCATGTGTGACGCAGACAGCCTTCAGAACTCCCAAAAAGGCCTTGCTGTGTTGAGCTCTGGACCTGATTCTGAGTGGGTCTGGATACAGTATTAATGAGTTCCTTGCAGACTTGACTTTGGGTCATTACAGAAACAGGACAAAATCAGCAACGTTGGCTGAAACTGAGACCTCCGCTTTACAGTTGAATCATTATTTGGCCAGGCTGCTTGCAGCTCTACTTTTAAGGAGTTCTGCACGCACTTCCACCAGGACATTTCACTTAGACTCCCCTGTTCATTCTCCTCCAGCTCTTAAGCCAATTAGTTGATAGTAGCTGGGAAGCTCCCAGCACTCCAACTCAGAGAAGAAGTCTACAGGAGTGATGGCATGAACAGAGCTCTCCCTCTGCCTTTAACACTCTCAAGACCTGTCCATACTCGGACAGAGTATGACACACACTTGGAGTTTTCTCAGAGATCTTTACAACTGTCCTTCAGCATTAGAAAAGAGCATACGAGCTTATTATTATTATCCATTTTATTAAACTGAACCTCAATGTTCACACAGAACAGACCACCTGCATGCCAGGAGCTGTAGAGACACGAAAGACATCCCCTGCCCTTAAGATTCATTTAATGCATTTTAAATTAAGATTCAATAAATTAAGAGGAATTTATTTCCTCTAAGGCTAAGTTTCATCCTCACTAGAGTTCCCAGTCACTCCCACTGAAGCAGAAACCAGGAGTATAACACTGAGGAGCTTTTATAGAAATACTCCCTTGCTCATGTGCTCATACTACACTCTAAGCAATATTTAACATTCAAATAAATAAAACAAAATTGAAGCCATATCCACAAACCACTTTAAAATCAACATGTTCATTCTCAACCTTTCCAGCTGCAAGAGGAAGGCGGATAGATCATCATCAGCTTGACTTCTCCCCAGTTACACTGGATTCCCCATTTTAGTTTCAGAGTTTCAAGAAAACATTTGAGCATTTTTCTCCCACATGCAACCATTTAACTTCAGATAGGCAGCACACTACTTTTTTTCTAAAGGCTAAAAACTTCTTGAAGTCATGCATCCACGTCCTGGTGGAGAGGATTACGCATCACTCCACAAGAACACACGCCCTGCTGGCAAGCTCGGCAGAGGAATGACGGCTCCGCAGGCACAGGCAAAATACACCCCATGACTCCAGGCAGTCACCGTTTCCACTAAACCCCGGCTCTTCCAGAGAAACACCCATCCACGTCACACAGCAACACCTGTATCACACATCTCCATCTACTGAAGGCAAAAGATGATGAAGATGGATCCATCCTGCTGTAATATTCTGACTTTCAAACTGTTCGTGGTTTTAAACTACGAGAGCTAGTTTCTGAAGCAAAGACAGTTTGTATGTTCCTACTGTTATGTTTTAAATTTAAAAAATGAAAATTAAAAGACCCATTTTATACAAACTGAAGACCCATTCAGGAATGTTCTGAATGAGCTTTTATATCAGTAGAGCTGTGACCTATAACCAGTTGTACATAAATATATATTTTACAGGCAATTACATAAATTCTAAAGTCAGAAGGTGTTTGTCATGAAAAAAATAAGGGAAAATCCAATTAATCTAAATTAAAACAAAAGCACTTTTTTTGATTTTTTCCCTTGTTTTCTGAAAAAATGTAACACATTCAACTATATTTTCCCAAGCAACAACTTTAAATACTTTGCAGATGATTCAAGAGAAAAGGCATCAATCTCTTAAAAAAAAAAGAAAATAGAAATCAAATACACACCAATATTTTAGAATGTATATAGCCTGGACTCTCAATTAAAGTATCTTAATAAGTATAAATATTCTCAGCTGTTCCACTTTCAGGCTTTTTACAATTTATGGGGACAGAAAATGTGTTTCTAACCTAAAGACTTCCAGAAGACTCTACAGAGACAGAGCATTCAGGCCAACCAAGGAACAAGTTTAAATCGCAGCTAGACGTGTACTTCTGAGAAGTGTGCAGTAGCATCTTGCCTGACAATGGAGACCATAACTTGACAATATATATAACACACACACAAGTGGAAGCCACCACACCCACTGCTCACGCTGCTTTCACAACCAAAGAGAAAGTTGGCTTAAAAACTTGGAAGGTATTGTCATAAAGAAAATTAAAGACTAAGTGTGGCAAATAATGGCAGGCTTCAAAATTATTTTAATCATATACAACCTCCATCAAACTTACTGAGCCTCTATGAATTCTCTCCTCACAGAAGAAAAAGATCATGTCAAAATAAAACTTATCAAATCTCCCCAGAAACAGCACCATCTCATTCATTTTCTCACTATTCAGATCAATGTGTAAGGAAAATACCCTCACACCAGCCCATCACAACAGTCTCATCTGTCACTACTGTGCAACTTCTGAACTGCCCTAAGCACAGAACTAAGTTTTGCTGTCCACCCAAGGCCAGCAAACATAGCAAAGGAACCAGGGTAGAAAATGGAGATAAAATATAGATCAGATTACCAATGCAGTTGAAGGATTACAGGAAAAAGAAAGTCAATTGCAGAGACTTAAACTTTTAAAAGAAAAAAGGAAAAAGTTTGATTATGCAAGAGCTGTGAGTGTAAACTTGGTGGAGACTGAAACGCAATACTTTTTTTTTTTTTTTAAACTGTAACATCTGTATAGCTTGAACAAGAAAAAGCACTAAAGCAGAAAAAAGGACACGGAAAAGAACTGCTGGAAGATGCTGTGCAGTAACACTAAGCATTAGGAAGATCTTGTTGCAGACTGCTAAAATCCATTTAACTCCTTTACTTAGTGAGAGGTATGAAGTCACAGAACGAGGCCAACACATAAAAATACAGAACTGATGCCAAAGGATCTATTTCTCAAAACATTTCAAAGAAAGGCAAATCCTCACTTAACAGCTACCTGATAAAAATGGCACATTAAAAAAACCAGCAGGCACGATGTATGTCAGAATGCAGAAGGACTCCTCCCTGTCTCCAAGCCCCATCTAATGCCCGTCCCTGAGCTGGACACAGCGAACTATCCATACAGTGCTGGAGACTCCAAGGTCAGGAGTGGTATGGGTATGTCTGACTTCTTGAACCCTGGGCACCGCTGCTCAGTCAAGTGTTATCAACCTGATCTCTTTAGGGCTAAAAACATAAAGAAAAATTAAACTCCATACTTAAAAATTACAAGTAACGATAGGCAGATGGGAGAAAAAGGGAAACATCGCTCTCACTGAAATCATAAAGCTTTGAATCTGCACTTATCAGTCTTGGCCACTGGTTTCCAATTTTTTGGATCACAGACCTCTGTCAGACCTCTGAATTTCTCACAGAGCACTCTGTGCTCTTATCATAAATTGCGTAATTAAGGCAAGATGGTTCCACAGACCAGCTGCAGATGACTTACCACAGCTTTGCGACCACCAGCAGTTCACAGGCCAGAGTTAAACCGCCGCTCAAATACTGCTTCAGAGCACCGTGACTAGAATTTCTTGACAAAAATGATAACATTCCCAAAGGTGTCTATGGACTTCAGGAGCCCAAGTCCTTTTTTTTCAAAATGTCTTCGTCTTTTGGAGCCTTAGTGAACAATTATTGTTTATTAATAGATCAGATTAATCAGATCCTCCTGGGGTTGGCAGGAGTTTTGCAAAATTTTATCATGAGTATCTATGCTGGAACATGCAGGGAAACATCCTTTTTTGTTTTAAGTTAGGATGAATTATTCTTAAACCTAAACATGCTGGCTGCTCCTGAAGAGGCACCAAAAAATCCCAAACCAAACAAGTCGTCTTTCCATCCTGTTATCTTTCAATAGCTGTTACTATGTTATCAGAAAAACTTTGAGATATGCTGAGTGATGCAAATGAAACCTCAAGTCTGCTAATCTCTAGCAAACTATGTGGTGCTGCTAAGAAGCGTGGCAAAAGACACAGGGCAGATGTAGGAAGTGCTAAGCCAGGTATAAGCCATCGCAAGGCTGCAGCAGTCACCACCATAACTCGAAGTCCAAAGGGCCCATTTAAGCACTCGTAATCCTCTTAAGGCTGCTGCCCAAAGGGTGACAGCCCTGCACAAAATCCCTGCAACACCGCTGGCGCTGCACGACAGCCTCTGATGTGCCCTCCGCCTGTCCTCTCCCCCTTGGGGACCCAGAGCGCAGAGTCACCTCCTCCGGTCTCCTCGTCGCACTTTCTAGGGAAAATGCACTCGAATGTCTTCCAGGAGCAAGTTAAGGTTCTCTGCCCATCCTCTGCTTTGGCTGCTGGCTTAAGTAAATGCTCTGACTCCTCTGATAGTACCAACAAAATGCAGAAGATTTAGAATTTTTGGTCTTTTATCTTAATTTTTGTGACATGATCTAATTACGGACATTCAGTGGTGCCCTCTAATTACCAGTAGAAATGAATACTGAAAGATGACCCTTGTCTTCCACGATTCCCTCCCCTCTTCCCCCACTACCCTCCTCATGCCCTTTATCAGCATGTCTGTCCAGACTACGCTTTTGACATATGAAGCCTTCCTTACACACATAGTAAGTAATATATGGTGCGTACCAGACGTACCCACGATAAACCATTTACTAGGAGAAAGGAAAAATATGATATAAAGGAAATGCAAGGAATAATGGACATATTTTAAAGGAGAAGGAAATTTGGGGAGACTGGTCTCACCAGAGTTTGAAAGGAAATAGCTTTTCTATGGGAAAAGATGACATCAGATTGCATGCTTATGCCTTGAAGTTTCCTACAGATATCTCCCATTTTCCTTAGGGTTGCTTGTTTCATACACAATTACTCGCCCAAGATAGCCATTTAAGCAACACAGCACAAAGACCTACTTCTGTTCAAATAAATGGCAGTAACACGAAGTGTGCATAGCCCAGTTTGGGTCACTCAGGGTGTTTTGCACAGCTAACACCATACTACGTCCTGCTAATTGGGAAGCTGCAAAATAGGGGGAGCACAACTGGCTGCCAGGCTCTGCCCACTTCTGTCATACTTTATGCAAAAGCCATAAATGGACTATTTCGTTTCTTCCAAGTTGCCTATTGTGACATTTATAAACAGGAACCTGGCAGCATGTCAATGGTGCAAACTGATTTCCTTTTCTAAATACAATTTTAAAAAGCAAATAAACAAGGTTATGCCTGCTAATGAAACATTATATGCCATGCTGGAACTAGTTTTTCTCAAATGTATTCTCTAGAGCAGATGGAACACCAATAAACACAAAACAAACCCTTGTATAAAAAGCATGTTTATAAGAAAATACGTTCTCCATAGAACTTTGACTAAAGAAAAACTGGCTTATATCTGTAATGTTATCTTGGGGACCCAATTACGGCCCCTTTAGATTGTTGTAAACAAGGGAGCTTGCCATGAATTTCAAATGGAGAAGCTCTAGTAAGAAACTTGAAAAGGAAGAAAAGAAATTTGCCAGTATACTTACTAGGTGTAATTCCTAGAGGCCTCAGTTGAAATCAAGGCCTTATTGTGCTAAAATCTGTATAGACACATTGATGGACTACACTTGCCCACAAGCATTAAGAGTCTAGGGACAAAGCAAGGAAAGAGGAAGGAAGAAAGAGAAAGTAAGCAATTTGTGTAGCCAAAAATCAGGATTCAATGGAAGGGGTCTTTCTTCCAAGTCCAGTGTCTTATCCACTCTTTTGTACCACTTCTCTGCATCTAATACGTGTATATGAATTCAGAAAACCAGGAAACTTAAAAAACACACAGAGAAAAAAGTATTATAAGCTCTAATCTGATTTTTTCTCCAGCACTATCATTTCATGTCTGTAAATCAGAGAGAATGCACGTACAAAGTGGGTACTCAAAGAACCTTCTCAAAGTAGGTGCATGTCAACTTTTGCAGGACAAGCAATTAGACATCCAAAAGCAGCTGCCAGATCTGGAGGCCAGTCAGAGGGTAGCTGAAAACCTGTCTTTCCTTTCTTTATTGTAAGGAGTTTTGTTTTTATCCATCGTGAAACAGAAAGCTGGAGGGGGAGGGCGGCAATCCTCCAGGAATTGCTTTAAACAAGCCTTTGATACCGTTAACTGAAGGCACTAGGCTTTTCAACATTATGCAAACCGTTTATAATCTGTTAATAGCAAATTCACAGAGACAGCACTTTGACATTTAAATTTGTTATATTTTATTTAAAGCTTCTTTGAAATTCTCATCATTGATTTCACTGGCATAAGTTACTGGCATCATTCATGAGTTACAGCAATGGCTGCCTGACTGCATTCAATGACCAAAATGGTTTTTTAGACAGAGCAGTTGGTAAAGGAGAGCAAGGATGGTAGCAACAAAACAGCCAGTGATTTTCCATTCAGACAGTTTCAAGCAGAAAACCATCAGGCTTAACTTTTCTGCTAAGAAGTCAAGTGGAAATGCTGCTACCCTGGTAATAAAATGCATCTCCTAAATATTCTTCTAACTCCAACCCACTGCAGTAGCTATGTTGGGCCAGGCTTGCTAATACTACATGGGGACTAAACTAAAAAATGCTGGGAAAGGCCCAGGAGTCAAGGTCGACCGTGGCCTCAAAATGCATCCCGACAGACCATTTGCTACATAGAAGAAATCACAGGTCCTAACCAGTGGAGTGGGTTGACAAATGAACTGGTAGGAAAATAGTTTTTATCAGTGAAGACCATATAAGAAAGACCAGAGCATCAAGCTGGGTTCACGTTAACTCACCAGATCCCCTGGGAATTAATCATAAAGGCAAGCATGAAGTTTTGCATCATCCATGATTATTTCAGTCAATTTTATGTTGATGTTTTGGGAGAGGAGAGCTAGTTTAGCCCAGATCTGGGACTGAAAGAACTTAGGGAATTAGGTTCATCAGTTGAAAGTATTCAGACAAAATTATTAATCTTTGTACCCATAAGAGTTTAAAACGTTAGAGTTTAGGGAAGCAACCAGACAACACTGTATACCTAAGAAGGCAATATAATAGAGCAGTGACAGAGCAAAAGAGTGGGTTTTTTTGTAAGAGAACAACTCCACAGGACTACATGTATTCGAATTTCAACCTCACATAAATGACAAGAGATTGTAACCAATATATTTTAACCAATACAAAAAAAAACTTACATGAGAAATACCATCAGAAGAACAGCAAGACAAAAGAACAGTTCTTTGGTGACATGTAAATTGGCAAAAATGAAGAATGACTACGTGCTCAAGTCCAGATAGCATTGCAGGATCTGTTCTTCAGAGAATGGGAGCTCACCGTCTACAGAAGATTGGATCCAACTAAAATATTCCTGGCTGGACATCCAAATCTGGGCACTAAAAAATGCAAGTCATTTCAGAAAGGTCAGGCTAAAAATCTTACTGAGGTTATATGGCAGTGTTGGAGGGGGTGAATTCTCAACGGTAAAAGTGGGACACATTTGGCTCAGCTTCTCTTGTGACTGGAGTAAATGGAAAGAACAACAAACAAGCTGCACCATATTTGATAATGCTACCAGACAATCATCCAGATGTACACACTTCCAGTCACACTAATTAAATGCAGTGCGGAGCCATCCTGGGGAAATTAAGTACTGTTCCTTCAGAGTATCATATGCCTCTGAAAGGCCTTGGTGAGGCCTCTCTCCACCTGAGGAGCCACAATGCTCATTTTCCTAAGCAATAAACAACGGGGTCTCCTGCAACAGTGTGACCCTGCCAGATAGACAACTTCACACAAGGAGGCAAAACATAATTGAGGCAGTGGGAAGCAGGGGTTTCAGCTGAGCCACGAACAGAACAGGGTAGGCATGCATCCTTGAGGAACAACCCAGCTGCACATGGAGAACTGTTGTTCTGAGTGCTCTCCTCCACACAGCAGCTTTTGCCTGCAAAGCAGGTGTCAGTGGGATGTTTACAAACAATGCATCTTGATAGTTTTGGCTGCAGACAGCAGAGAGGGCAGGGAATGCCAGCCTGGCACAAGTAGCACCATGATTAGCAGCTAGCTAATAGGGTGTCAGCCTTAAAGAGTATATTACTCTTGAACACAGTAACAACATCACTCATTTTAAACCCACCTAACATAAAGTTAGGTTGGAAGTTATTACTACGTGAGACTAACAAAAGAGTTGCTGTGAAGTCCAGGAATTTCTGTCTGGTTTTTCTTCATCATCAGAAGACCACGGAAAGGACTGTGCCTTGGAAATCCATTGGATCATGCTGTATAAGCACAAGAAAACAGGTTTTCCAGTAAAATAGTGTTCTGAAGGTGGTTCTGTGCATGCTTTAGCCTGCCTGCCAGTTCTCTAGGAAAATTACAGTGGCAAGTCCTGGTCACAAACAGTGTTTTAAAGACTTACGATGAAGATGGCTGCTAAATAGCATAACCTTCAGCATTCCTGGTGATTAGTGATTAGGCAATGCAACCCCTGTGTAATATTCTGAAAGCTGTTTCCCAAACATCTCGTAACTGACTGCTTGAACTCATTCCAAATACTTGGCACAAATTGTCAGATTTGAGATCAAAGGCTAAAAAGCCAGCACTGTTTGTGACTCCATGCTCCTACAAAATATAGAGCACCGTCTCACATTTCTGACACACAGCTGTGAAAGGGTTTGCAATGCTGAATCGAGTGAGTCTGGACTGCTAGAGCTGGCACAGGAGTTTTGCCCAGAATTTCACATTTTCAAAAGATGCAAACAAGAAAGTTGGTAAATCTGTCTGGATTTACTAATTGTGTCCCATGTAGTAAGACCAGAAATTTTAATCCTCCCAACAAGATTTATTAGGTACGAGCTGGGATGTGTATGTAAGCTTAACGTTCAGAGAAAAGCTATTCAACAGGGAAAGAAGGGGAAAGAAGGGGAAAGAAGGGGAAAGAAGGGGAAAGAAGGGGAAAGAAGGGGAAAGAAGGGGAAAGAAGGGGAAAGAAGGGGAAAGAAGGGGAAAGAAGGGGAAAGAAGGGGAAAGAAGGGGAAAGAAGGGGAAAGAAGGGGAAAGAAGGGGAAAGAAGGGGAAAGAAGGGGAAAGAAGGGGAAAGAAGGGGAAAGAAGGGGAAAGAAGGGGAAAGAAGGGGAAAGAAGGGGAAAGAAGGGGAAAGAAGGGGAAAGAAGGGGAAAGAAGGGGAAAGAAGGGGAAAGAAGGGGAAAGAAGGGGAAAGAAGGGGAAAGAAGGGGAAAGATGTAAACTCAATGAGGTTCCAAGCAAAAAAAAAATTGTGTGATACTAGACAATATTCTTTGTTGCTCTTTTAGATTGTTTTAAGACAGAAATATGATAGTCCAAATTTTTTTACAAGATATGGTAAAAAGTCTGTGATGTAGGGGAGTCCAAAATGATTATTCTTCCTTCAAAAAGGACAGACAACGTACTTCCCTACAATGCTTGGTCTGTCTCTTTTTACAGTAAACATTGCTAATGCTCCTGGAGAGGGGCTGACCTTGCCAGCCAATTACATTATGCTAATTTGTCTGTTACTATAACTCCTACAGAGGCATTCACAGCTCAAAGCAAGACAGAGATTTATATTGTCTCTTCCAAGCTGCAGACTACGGACGTTAATCTCTCTCCCGCCTTCAGGTTACAACTCTACATGGCAATACTTACATGCAGTGCCACGGCACATTCAAAGTGACATTTATTGCCAGCTTTATTCAACTTAAAAGACAAGCCGTGGTCCTACCTTGCCCTTTTAATAACTGTCAAACTATCTAAGAAAGCATATGTTTGGTAACAGCTGGTTTTCTATGAAAACATATGGTTTCTCATGCTTTTGAAAACACCGCAGGAATGTATTCGCTTGCTAGATGCTAGTGCCATGTCACTAGATCAAGCAACAAAATCATCGACACTATATCAAGCAACAAAATCATTGAAAGGAACTGCAATACGCTTTCCACATTATATTCATGTATTACAAAAATATCTATTGTTTTAGAGCAACAAGAAAACATCCAGTTGAAAAGATTCGATGTAAAAATAAGATTAATAATTTAGGAGTTACGTGCATTATACAGTATTACTTAAAGATGAGATCAAAACATTGGTCTTCTACAGACACAGCAAATAGCATGCTTCGTGCAAGTAGTTTACAGTCCATATTGTATCATGAAAAAACCCTCATGAGATGGGGCTCTTCTACCTGCTAGAAAGATCAGAAGCTTCCCTAACATCTTTCAGTTGGGATAAAATAAACACAGCATCAAAAACAATTGAGTCACAGCAGTTTATAATAAACTACTGTCCGTCAAGTAAACCACACTAACGACCTTTACATGCTTCTCTCCCTCCCTCCCTAATATTTAGGGTAAGCTAGGAGTACTTGCATGGCCAGTTGCATGTCAGAGGAGATAAAAAGAAACTAACTTGTTGGGCTACTTTCACTCATGTGTTAGGTCTAGAGCCAGGCTAAACTAAAAGCTAAATATTTCAGCAAATAAAAGTTCCAGCTGTGGTTTTGAAACTGGTTTCAACATCCACTGACATAAAAACGCAGAAAGTTTTCGGAGTGTTAAAAAGACGGGGAAATTACAGGTCAGCAGGAAAACAAGAAAAACGCAAAAACGTGGCTTATGAGAAGGTCTTACAGAAATTCCCCGCTGGCTCTAAAAATAATTCCACTGGGATGTTTGCGTAAAAGAAAGAAAAAATTATGTTCAATCCAGTTTATGCTCCAGCATCAACATCATCAAGAAAACCACCCAAACTTTAGTGCAAGAGCTTCTGAACACACCAGTATCTCTAGGTGGCATTCCAGCACTTCTCATGTAACTTCAGAAATTTTACACCTGTTTCTTTATGGCAGTTAAACCCAGGGTGACACCAAAAAAAGCCTCCCAACATACTGAAACATTAGTGTTTTATTACCTATTAACAGTGAGAGGGCACACACAGAAGTCCACACAAATCTCTATCACCAACTTTACAGTTTCCAGCCGATCATGTTGTGTTGTCGGCTGCAGTTAATGCCCTGAGTCACAGCCTGACTTTTAAGAAGGTGCTTGAGCACATGATGCACCGAGGTCACGAAAACCAACAAACAGAAAGAACTGGTGAAACTCCTGCAACAGCTTGAGGCATGGCCATCAGGCGTCTGTTTGGCCCCTTTCTATGGGTTATGATTCCCCCGCGCACTCTGTGAAAGGTAACACTTGCCTGGTGGGCACATATGTCGTTATGAGGATCGAGCGTTTTGCAACCTACTGGCAGATGTGCAATAAACCCATACTGACCTTCTTTCTAAAAGCAAGCGGCAACTGAAGACTTAATAAGATGCCC
This sequence comes from Trogon surrucura, assembly GCA_020746105.1. Taxonomy (NCBI): domain Eukaryota; kingdom Metazoa; phylum Chordata; class Aves; order Trogoniformes; family Trogonidae; genus Trogon; species Trogon surrucura. The sequence continues at coordinate 11,738,398 of CM036622.1, read as the reverse complement.
TGGGCATAGGAGACAAGAAAACAAGTTGGTTCCTTGTGAAACTGTTCCTGCCACTGAGGATCTAGTGCAGACAAACCTAAAGGGCCCTCGGAGGAGATTTATACCAGACATTTTGCTTGGAAGACAGGAACCGTGTCTGAAAGCGATAATAACCAAGGGAGGAGATAGAAAGACATCTTCATCTGACAAAAGTACACTTTGCAGTTAGCAAATAGGTATAACCTCGTTAGCCTTATTAGACACTACAGGGAAATTATGAAACTAACAGCACCCAACACTCTCAGTGCTAGAAGCTAACTGAGAGCACCCTTTGCCTAAGGTGACTCTTTCAAGCTCAGACGAGTAGCAAGGTCAAAAAGCAAAGAGTCCCTGTCATGGAGGCAAACAATTCATATATGGCACTGGTCAGATGTGCAAAGATTCAGCATAAAAGCATGATGAAATCTTCTGTACACTGAAGGGAAGAAAAAAAAAGAATAATGTACAGCTTGCCATTCACAGGTTTCATATTCTGGCAAAACCAAGACTAACATATTCTCATTAGACTTCAATTTGTTATTCATAACTTCAGTTCTTCCCTAGAAAAGGAGGAAGCTTGATTTGTGAAGACATGTCCACTCTTTCCAAACATATCAAATGGCTTTGTGTGATAACATGTATTTTCATAAGGCACAACAATGTGAGAAGACTTAACTGTACATACAACAAAAATTAAATCAGTTGCTTCAGATATCACACAACACCTAGCATATTAAAAATCCATAAAATTGTTTATAGAATTATGTTTTTCACCTTTATTTCTCTTTAGAATCAGAACATTAGTTCTTCCATGAAGTCAGTTAATTTGCTGGTAATGATCAACACATGATATATTTCTGAAGTCTCCAAAATTTAATTTTCTACTAATTTTCCAGCTGATGAACAAAAGGAAACTGCTCTTCCTGCATAATTAACTTAGCTTATACTCCTATGATGAACAGCCTATACAAGGCTATCTATACAAAAAAATGTCATCTATAATCTTCCTATGCATGCAAAAAATAGTAATAAATAAAAAAATAAATTACACTGCAGACTCCCAACAACTTCAGCTAAACTCACCTCATACTAGATGTGACCTAAGATTACTTCGTTTTACATACACGTATCCTCTGTATTAAGTAACATTTTCAAAAGATGTAGTAAAAGGAGAACACAGTATGAACGTATTTTGAAGCTGAAGCTTTCCAATCAAGTCCGCGGGTTTACATGAGCCAGTCTGGTCCCTTTGTGAAGTTTTTGAAGTTTCCCCACTGCAAGTAGAATTTCTTGTGATGTCTTTATTAACTACTACTGGCAGAAGCTTATCTGCTTGACAGGAGAGAGAAAGAGCACTTAAAATTGCCAGAGTACCACACTGGTTTACGTCCCAAAAGAGGTGAGGGTGTCTATCTGGCACAGCTCACGGAAGCTGAAGTGACAGGGATCTGGCCCAGATGATATCTATACAGGCAGCACATTAGGCTCCTTAGCTGCTCAACCCTTTCACACTGTATTAATAGTCTTTGAATGCATCAACTCTGGAACAAGCAGAGATTTTTTTACAGTTTCTTGGAAAACAGGCTCTGGTATTAGGTTAGTAATTTAATCTTGTTGGCAATATAATAGTTACGGTATAATCCCTCACATTATAAAAGTAATTGCCATAATCATAACCCACATTCAATTATTTCTTTTGCTACAGTGCAGTTGCAGTGATTTCCCACTCCCAAACTGCCGTCCTATGGCTGAGGAGACAGGAAGGGGCAGAAAGCAGAGCTCACAAAACGCTACTACAGCCCATCCCTCTCCCTTGCCTAATAGCAAGTGACTCCCCATCCCAGTTAATAAAGAGCTCCTTGTCCCTCCATTATGCAGTGTAATCTTTAAAAGATTACATTCTCATTTGGGAACGAGCCAAGAGCCAGTGGGAAATTCTCTAGTAAATTGGATAGGGAGACAACAATATGAAGGGCAGCTGGATGGGAGCACATTTTTTTCAGGGCATTCCTATTCCTGGGGCCCTCCGGCATTGTTAGAAGTCCTGCAGTCTCGGCTCTTTTCACTGTTCTGTTGTCAGGATAACGCTATTCAAGAAGAAGGGGATACAGATTAGCTGGTTTGAAGATGGAATGCGAAGAAACGAATATTGAAAAGTAGTAAGAAAAGAAGGGGAAAACCCAATTATATTTTTAAGGCTTGTCACCTTACGTAAAAACAAGGGAAGAGCACTTTGTTTTAAAACAGTGTATTATGTGTATCGACTACAGTAGTAAAATACGTGGGGTTTTTTCCTTCCCTGGCTGTCATCAAGAGGGGAATTTGAGCACTCAGTCACTAGTAAAAAGTATTTTCAAAGGAACATCTCCCTCACTGCCTCTTTCCCCTTGCCTGCACCTTCCAACAGATGCATTTGCTCTGCGGAATCTACTTTCCACCCTACCTGTGATCCAGGATGGAGAAAACCAAAACAACATAGAGCAGGCAGCCCTATCGCACTTATCCCTGCAAGTGGAAGGCTGCAAAGTGAATGAGAAAGGCAACTGGATGTTTGTTGTGTGTTTTTTGTGTTGGTGGGTTTTTTTGGTGGGTTTTAGGATCTCTTTGTTTGCTTCTCTTGGGGTGAGGTTTTGGATTTGTTTGGGGTTTTTTTTTTTTATATCTAAATATATATATACACACTTTTATTGTTCTTTAAAAGTACTTTCTCAACAATTCACATGAATTTATGCAGCCAGAAGACTGCATAGATGCCTCATGTTTATTTTTATGCTATTTAATAATAGCATACATATACTAACATCTTAGAAACATTTTGTTAGAAAACACAAAAATCTCATAAATTAAAAAACAAAAACCAAAAAAGCTATAAGAAATTACTTTTTTTTTTAAAAAAGCGCATTATATCTTTTCTGTTCCTCCAGAAAAAGAAATTTTTAATCATAACATGAAATTCTAATCATTATCCCCTTTCATGTTACATAATTAAGTTAGAAGGAAGTAAAAAACAGTTGTCACAACAGAGTACTAGAAAGATTGTATTTACCCTTAAGTTACTGTTCAACCAATTACAACTTTCTTCACCTGAAGAACTCAAGTAACAATAATTATTTATAGTCCATGGGAGGTAGTAGTTAAAATACATTAAAATAAAGGATTGTTTGCAATTTAACATCGTAGTGTTGGGAAGTCCTGATTCAGCAAACTATCTCTACTCAGCAAACTCTTACACACATGCTTGAAGTTAACCACATGTTCAAGAGCTATTGAAGTACATGGACTTTGGCCCCATTTCAGAAAATCAGTTATATACACATTTAACTGGCTGAGATGGATGAAGCAAAGAAAAGAAATTGGGGTAAGAGAACTGTACCTGAAAAAGATTCCAGAAGAACAATAATCCACAAAATAAGAACTTATGTGCAGAGGTGTAACACACTTAATAGCTTTCCTGGTTTTCCTGAAACATATATGTTGGCATTTACAGTTGCATGAGTTTACTGTATTGGATTTTAAAAAAAATAGCATAAATGGGAGACAACTATGGTAACTTCATCATTAGAGAAACAGGCCTTACATAGATGTATACATCCCAAGGGATATACACATAGATCTCAAAGATAAGACATGAGTGTGATGGAAAAACAAAAAAAAACAGCCTGAAAGCAGAAACTTCGGTGTTCAGGCTCCCTTCCTTTCTTTCAGGAAGAAACTATTCCAAATCCAACATCAACTGAGCATCTTCATGTCTCCTCCTGCACAGCCACATCCCTTGACATCTCATGTCAACATTAAGTGGAGAAACTAACTCAAATTTCCTTGGGTTTGGAGGTGGGTGCAAAAGAAAATTACACTTTTCACACTCCTCTAGCTCTGCTCATCCAGTTCTGCTAATAAGCACATCACAGGAATATTTTAATAACTCACTTCTCAAAAAACAAAGAACTGCATTTTTAATGTCCGCCTCATGTCAGTGCTGTCCTTTCATACATTCATCTTTCTCTCTCACTTGTACAGCCTCATGGCAACCCCCCTCAGCCGCCTTCATATATGAGTAACATTACTGCCTTTTTTGTGTGGATTTCCTTTTCTGTTTTCCCTACCAAATCCGACTCGAGATAGGAATAAGTCCTTTACAGAGGCAAAAAATCTTCCTTTCATTCCTTTCTCTCCCCTTCATCAACACATACTCTCCCATCTTCCTCCTTTCTCTCCCCTCTATCCCATACAGGACATCAGGAAGGACTCTTCCAACACAAAGGAGGAGGGACTGGCAATGTACCTTATTTTTCTTTTTCACTTTGATAGGAAAAGAAAAGCTACGACCAGGGCAAATACAAGCTGCCAAATAGAAGCCCCAACAATGTGCAAACAGAGTAGCTTTTACCTTTTCTTCCAGGTGCCGTTTCCCAGTGACAGTGATGAAGCCAAAAGCCAACTCTGTTTCTGTGCCTACTTTGAATTTCCCTGTGCCTTGATAACTCCACAAGCAGTGAGAAAGTTTCACCCCCCACCTCAGGTGAGGAAGAGCAAATACCTCTTAATGTAGAAGGGGAAGCCACACTGTGCACACAGACACACACATGCTCTAATCTCTGTTGAAGAAGAGATCAGAGACCTACTCAACTAACAACTGTAGAGTACTTTCACCTTATTGAAAGGGGCCGTGGCATGGAAATCAAGTAAATCCATCATCATACGCATTACACTTACAGGCTTAGAGTTTAACACTGTGCCTTAATGTTTTTTTTACTGTGCTGACTTTTGCAGATGTCTTTTCTTTAGAAAGGGGATTTCTAACCTTTAGTAAGACATACTGGAGCGAACTACAACTAATGAGAAGGGACAACACAAGGCTTCCACGACAAGCCAACAAATTTCCCAAAACAGGACATTTCTACTGAGACTCACGGAAAAATCAGCAAAACCTTCAGAAACACAAATTTCCAAATGAAAACTAACATAAAATCAAAAAGGCGGTAGTCATTTTCTGGAATTCCAAAGAAAGAAAAAAAAAAAACCTTCTCCAGGCTCACAACAATTTTCCTATCCCCATTAAGCACATTTTTCCGTCAAGAAGATTTCTCTTAATAATAGTATGCCACAAACGACCATAAGGCAGGAAAACCGGGTCAGGACAAGGATAACAAAGATGAAAAGAAAACTGCTGAGAGTTCACCTCTGCTGTTTATTTTGAGGCACATTTAAGATTCAAGTCGAACTATTCTAATTGTATTCAAAGATTTAGTTCTCTAAAGAACATAAACAAAACTAGCAAGGGCCATCAGCCAGAATAAAGCTTTCCTTATAATCATAGAGTAAGGTCAGCTTCCTTTTGTTCTTTTATATGATAATCTCAACTCCTCTGTGTTGACTTTTTAATTTTTAAAAAAGGAGAAAACAAGGGTTTTTGCTAAAACTAAAGGTCAGTTTCCACAGGGGCATCTTTTTCAGTGTGCTCACATATTTTCTAGCTTCTTTTGGCTGTGTTTTCCTTAACAAGTATTTTAAAGCCTTTATACTTAATCTAGGGTAGCGTACTCTGGTTAGCAGCTTGTATCTATTGAAAGGCGAGGCAATAATCCATCTAGGTTTAGGGCATTTTCATAGAACTGACGCAGAGCTGTGTCAATTTTAATGTCATGCTATGGAGAGTGCATGTAGCTCTCTCCACTTTAGAGGATTAAAAGTGACCTCTCTTACCAAAATCAATAAGGGCAGCTTGCTGTGACTAATAGGTTGTAGAAATTCAAAAGAGATGGTTTGTAACACTGAGTTCATTCTCCCTGTGTCTCTCCCCACCCAGCCCCAGGCTGGCTGGCAGAGCTGCACTTTAACATGTACATTCACATGGCGAAGGGATGTCTGTTCCCTTCCCAGGGACCAGGCCGAGCCACCCACGGTTTACACATTTTAGGGAAGTAAGCAAGCTTTGGTAAGAGTGGACATGGCAACTTCTGTAGAGAAGTATGTGTGGGAGAAACTAGAACATGGAAACAACAAAAATGAACATTTTTTGCTCCCTGTTGTGGTTTTTAAAAGGCCACTGTTCTACATATTATCAGGACATCAGCAAGTACACAGATACTTCGCATCACTTCATGACCACATTTTTTTTTCTAGTCTCTGAGCAAAGGTTTTTCTCCCTTCAGATCTTTGCCTAGTTTTAATAGGGTAAAAATTTAAATTCCATTAAAATCAATAGAACTGCCTCAGAGATGTATGAGGCTATACATCCAACTGTAGCATTCATTAACTGCCATGCCATGTGTTCAGTTGTTCTGGTTTCTTTCTTTTTCTCCACTATTCCTTTTGTTATTCTGGAGTACTTCAGATTTAACAGTCAAGTTTGGGGCATTTTAGAAGTACAGTCATTCCATACAGTATTGGAAAGGGGTCATGCTAACAAGTGCACACAACTGGTGTAAAGTTAGTTGACAGTTTTTCAGTTTCACATTTTCTAAGACTAAAGAATACCAGCAATTCAGATCAGGATCTCCTAACTTATGGTGAAAATACCCTTACTCTCCTGGATGTCTCTAATTTTCAATTTATTTTGCTTGAGGTACAAATTAAAAATCCTTACCCACAGTTCATAGCTTGTGGACATTTTCTCCACATAACAATCACCATCATTGTGTTTATGCCAAGAAAACAAGACTTGCCTTGGGGGGAGCAAAGGAGAAAAGGGGCTGAAGTGGTGGGAGGAACCCAACTGTAAAGGTTTAGGAGTCCCTACGGAGGTTTATAAATAGACGACTGCCATGTGCAAAATGTGAAAGAAACCCAGTCAGCATTAGAGCTGTTGCTGTTTTGAAATCTTCTAACTACGGCCATTTAGGCAGTAGACAGAGTTATAAACAAACAATAAATCAAGACATTATTAGCATTTGAATTTTGGCAAGATAATAAAACGTGTAGGGGTATAATCACCAAATAATAGGAAAGATTTGCAAGCGACCCCACCAATTAATGATAAATAGGACTTGGCACAGAATAACTTCACCAATGTGGATCTCATTAGATGGCCGCGGAACCTGTTCCTGCAGCAGCCCTCTCTGAGTGAGGGAAAGGTGAGGTAACCAAAATGTCAGCGCACCCACCCCCTCGCAGCTCTCAGGCTCCAGGATTGTAACCACCTGGGCCAAAACGACAACCTTATGCTGCTGTGAAGGCCACGCTGTGGTTCTCCAGTCCTTAACCAATAGGTTGCCTTACCTCAGCTTTTGGACCTTTGCTCTGCAATTCTATCTCAAAGGTGACCAAAAATACACAGCTTCATTCACTCTGGAGACCGAGAATCCCTCTCTCCTCTGCTCACCTTGCTTTATTAACCATACCTCTTAAAGAGGAAAATGCCCTCAAGCAAGCAGTATCACTTAAACAGATAAATAGTTCACAGGCAGGGGGAAGGGAGACGAGAAGAGACCCTGCCTTATTGGACTAGAAACAGACACACCATATTAATACAAAGAATCAGCATATGGTTCTAATAGGCTTTCTTCAAGTGATTTATCAGCTGTGATTAAGCCCTTGACCAGCATGTCTATCTTCATAAATAAAGTAAAAGTGCACCTTGCTCTGAAATGTATCAGCAGTATCTGATTACATACCCAACCATATAGGCTGCAGTCCACTCTGGGGAGCAAAGAGCTCATGTTTAATAGCAGAGTGTACACTCTAAAGAGATTGCCAAGATTTAGAGGCTTTACCTAAGAGATAGACTTATAAAAATGTCACTACAGGAAAGGTTTATCCCTTCACCAAGTGCCATCCGGTCCATGCTGCTGAAATCTGAACTGGTAACAAGAAAGCTGGGCCATTAAAAACATTCATGGGAAGACCAAGGCAAAATGCACAACTATGCCATATTGTGAAAAAAAAACGTAAGAATGAAATCAGGCCTCCTTTACTAAGGGTAGCCAAAATATACAAAACATAACAAAACCCCAAGCATTACAAGGGGGTGACTCAGCTTCTTTGGGACAGAGACAACAAGAAGCAGAAGGAAAGTGGACTGTCCTGAGTGAGCTCTGCAAGATGATTCATCAGCCAGAATTCAGAAGAACATGGAAGGATTATGGTTAGGGAAGGCTGGCTCAATCAAAAACGTATGCCCTCAAGAATTGCCTTTCTGCATGATGCAGCCACTTACCTCTGGAAAAACGCTCAAGTCTTCCCTAAAAGCACGTGAATATAAGCTCATTCAAACACAGTCCATTTCTACAGAAGAAGATAAGATAGACCTGCCTGCCAGCAGAAGATAAGATGCTGTACCAGCAGCAATGAGCCTAGGTTAAAGCCTATTCCTCTGAACGTTTCTGCAAGGTCACATTATGAACTGTGTTGTCTTGACAGCTTTTCTGCACCATTACGCAGAAAGTGTCCCTTTTCCAACGCAGCTCAGTGTAGTAACTAAGTACCTAGAAGAAGTACCTGGATGCAGATACATGCTCAAAACAGGACTCACTAAGTTCTCCAGATTAAAGTGCCAACTGCAGAATCGCCATATAAAATGTAACGTACCACCACATGTGTACCATGAAAGCCCCGTAAGTTAAGCAAAGCAGTTAAAATCCAGCAAGCCTATCCATCTGGAGAGAGAAGAGCAGCATTATTCCTGTCTTTAGCAACACTGAACAACAGCTGATAAATCTTTAACACACATGGTTTGTGGGATGCCCTGTGCTGAGACCAAGGAGATATGGAATCAATCCAGGGCTCCGCCACAGACTTCCTGTGCAATTTTCAGCACATCACTTGAGCCCGGATCTTTTATGGTAGCTCACTGATTCGCTCCTGCTTTATTTCAGCAAGAGGAAGGCACCAAAATGCCTTTGAAGGTGTCTATCAATCTTTTGGGGCCACACTGCTAAAGATATATAGGAACCAAGGGAGACACTTGCTTCAAAGAATGGTGGAGAGGACCCAGCTCCTCAGTAATTCTCACTTCACATCTGTGATTCCTTCAAGAGCTTGGTGTCTCACTACAAAGGAGCTTTGGAAAACAACATCCTCTGAAATCTGTTTTTCCTTAGAAAATAAAAGACAAAGCATTTCCCTTCCCTTTTATAAACCAATAGTGAGCCTATAAAGCAGATCAGTAACCCGATGCAATTAATGCATATGACCACCTGAGGAATCTGAACATACACAAGTGTATGGGACCTGACGAGATGCACCCCAGAATCCAGAGGGAACTGGTTGATGTAGTGGTCAAGGTACTCTCCATATCTGAAGGGTCATGGCAGTCACGTGAAGAACCCAATAACTGGAAAAAGGGAAACATTACGCCCATTTTTAAGAAGAGTAGAAAGGAAGATCTCCAGATCTACTGACCTGTCAGCCTCATCTCTATGCCTGGGAAGACCATGGAACAACTCCTCCTTAAAAGCTCTGCTAAGGCACGTAGAGGACACAGAAGTGATCTGAGACAGCCAGCTTGGCGTCACCAATGGCAAGTCCTGCCTGACCAACTTAGTCACTTTCTGCAATGGAGTGACTACGTCAGTGGACAAGGGAAGAGCAACGGATGCCATCTACCTAGACTTCTGCAAGGTCACTGACACGGTCCTCCCCAACATCCTTTTCTCTAAGTCAGAGTGATACGGATTTGATGGGTATTACTTCACAAGTGAAATTCAGCTCTTTCATAGCACTTGCCTTTGAAATGTCTACCAGCACACTATTCTCTTCCGCAACCCCACTGGGATTTCAGAGTATTCATAAGCGAAATCCAGAGCTAATACGACTGCTGTAGAGGCAGGGTACACGTGCAAAAGTCATGCTGTCCTACACCAGCACACTGCAGTATTGACACCATCTCCCACATGCTTATAAGGAAATGAATCTGCAGGTCTCTCATCCTGCATTACTAGAAAACTGGTCAAAAAAACGTATATTCTTGAAATAAGGCTCTGTGCTGCACATCAACCATGTGATGGGGAAGAGACTCAGTTGAGCGCGCTCATTGGGAGGGCAGCTGTTTTTCATAAACAACCAGCATTGAATTGTTGTCTGTCAGACAAGCCAACCTCCGTAACGAATGCTGCATCCCTGTTCTTCTTGCTCACCAGAGTGCACTGTCAACATCATTATTTAGCCTATTACTGTTACAATATAGGCCTCTAAAACTCAAACCCTTATACAACATGTGTTATCAACATGCAGATAATTTTTCTTTTCATATATGGGTACCACATCACCCTTTCCTGTCTAGGGGTCACATTTACTGGACTGATAGCGAACTGTACTCTCAGTGATTAAATATAGGAGTGAACTTTCTGCTTTAAGCATAGAATCATAGAATAGTTTTACCTGGAAGAGACCTTCAAGATCAAGTCCAACCTTTTCCTAGCCCTATCAACACCACCAAACCATGTCCTTCAAGGCAACATCTACCTTCTTCTTGAACATCTCCAGGGACAGTGACTCAACCACCTCCCTGGGCAACCTGTTCCAATGCCTGACAACCCTCTCCAGTAAAGAAAGTCTTCCTAATATCCAACTTGAACCTTCCCTGGCACAACTTAAGGCCATTTTCCCTTGTCCTGTCACTCACCACTAGGGAGAACAGACCAATCCCTCTCTCACTACAACCTCCTTTCAAGTAGTTGTAGAGAGCTATAAGGTCTCCCCTCAATCTCCTCTTCTCAGGGCTAAACAGTCGCAGATTCCTCAGCTGTTCCTCAAACAACGTATGTTTCAAATCCTTTACCAGCTTGGCAGCCCACCTCTGTACCCTTTCCAGCACCTCCATGTCCCTCTTGTAGTGAGGGGCCCAAAACTGGACACAGGACTCGAGGTGAGGCCTCACCAAAGCCGAGTACAGGGGCATGATCACCTCCCTGCTTGTGCTGACAACACCATTCCTGGTCCAGGCCAGGATGCCATTGGCCTTCTTGGCCACCTGGGCACACTGCTGGCTCATGTTCAGCCGGCTGCCCATCAACACCCCCAGGTCCCTCTCTGCCTGGCAGCAGATGGAATGACGGACCAGGTTAAAACAAGATATGAAGTGTTTTCTGATATCCAACCAACACAGTTCTTGCAGCTTCTCCTACTGGGAAAGTGTCAGAAGATTTCAAAATGGCATCTGCTACAGATGACTAGCATGTTTCCCAAGGCCTGTTTCTCCTGACACTGACATGAGTGAAGGGGATCAGGCCCTTTTTTTAGTTCATAGGTAGGTTAATTTGGTCCTTAACTTAAAATAAGCCTTCAAAAAGAGAAAACCAGCAGCGAACCCCACCAAGTTCGTGTAACACAAGAAATGCATATTAGAAATTTGTATTCTATCAAATTTAGGGCTACTGTGGGCCAGGTAGACATTGCATCAACTTTAAACAAGGTGTGGAAATTAAGTGATATCTTCCAAACTACACCTGCTCAAAAGACACTTCCTATCATTTCCAGCTTGCCTTGAATTAGATCAGCCTCCCCATACTCCTAGGCTACAGAATAGAGCCATGGCATTCAGAAAATCTTTGCAAGAATTCTCTTCTAGAGGTCAGAGAGCTGCTGAGTTCAGCAGGAAATGGCAAGTTAGTATAAACTAGACAAGTGCACTTTATCTACTATCTTATGCTGATGGACAGAAGCCTGTCCTGCTGTACACAAGGTAGAAGGAGAAGACGGAAGGTAAAAGACAGATTTATGCCTTTCAAATATGAATCAGAGCATAGCATCATCGTTTGCTTAACACAACTAAACTGAATATTCAGACTTCTTAATCATTCTGTAGACTGAGCCTATTCAACCACTAAATGCCCAGTATTTGGTTTTTGTTTGTTTTAGTTCGTTTACTTTCCTTCACTGAACTACATCAATTTGCTGAAATTTTTCTAGCAGTGAGGTGCCTGCAGTGGGATAGTATACTTGGAACAGGAATATTAAGCCATATAGAGGGCTTGCTGTCTATGAGCTTCCTGAACCGACACTGAACAACCCATACTCAAACTAAGGCATAGTTGAGAATAGCTGATTCCCCGCCTCATGTGTGTAGTTTACACGTTACCTTGCAGCACTGAGCACTGGTTAGAATTTAAAGGACAAGCCTCAGGAAGTGATGCATCCAAATTCTTGCTTAAGCAGAATGTGATTTTAGAAGTGCTCTCATGTTGAAAACATTCAACTCACTATTTCTAAGTAGTACTTGATGAGGTACTCTATATGCTACATTGAGCATATTTCCACTCCATTTCATGCAGGGAAGTCAAACAAGATGCATTTTACTGAGGCAGGTCCAAATACTTGTTCAAAAACAGATCATGACTCTTCCCATCTTTGACGTTATTTCCTCAGACCCAACCTTAATGCTCAAAACAAGACGGGACAGCAGAGCTTATCCAGTAGCAGCAAAGGTCGCACGTTTGCAAGTATAACCCACTGCAAATATTTTGGGTGTTTAATGCTCCAAGCAGCGTAAATCTCAAATCTGCAGTTAGTAGGCTAAGATGGTCATCTGATCCACCAGCACTACGTGCCTTGTTGATTTGGGTTGCACTTTTTATCTGGGGCAGAGCTGTCAATTGCTGCCTGCCTCAAGCTCCTATGAGCTTTAGTGTTTACACTTTGCAAGTGGATATACAGTATAGGTATGCTTTTACCTGTGCAAGGTTTGTTGGCGAATATGACAGGTCTTCTGTCAGGAAGAATGCCACCAGGAGGATGGAAAGAGCTTCTTTCTCATATATTTGTCAACATGCTTATTGCTGATCTAGAGCATCCTTTGCATTTACAGAGTAGGCCTTCCTCAGGAAGAGACTTCCAGCTAATAGTTGGCATAAGCAACAGAGGAGCCAAATCAAACTCTCAGTCTCACTTCCATTTATAACGTAATTTTTCTTATTTCAGTTCAGGTCCTAGAGGTCATCACCATTGTTACTTGAGTCCACTCAGTCCCCAAGCAAAGGCTAGCCCAACTATATTTAACAGATAGTCCTCAACAGATGAGCTTACAACCATAAGCCCTATCAAGCTTCAGAAGCAGAAAGACACTACTCCCACTTTACTCATAAGCAATTATTGCTGAAAGGTAGTAAGAGATTTGCTCCCCGACAAGCAGCTGGGATATTGATGCAAGTGCTTTCCCCTCAATGCTACCTTTCCAAAAACGGCTACACACAGTGTTACTAAAATGGTGTATTCAGCACTTCACAGCTAATTTGGAATGCCACATAACCAGCATAATCATAACAAATTCTAATGGATTATCCATGGGCTCCCACTCAGAAGAGGAGAAAAAAAAAGAAAAAAAAAAAGAAAGAATGCAGCTAATTGGACTTTATTAAGTTTTCAAATGATCACTATCAAGGAGCAAACTAAAAAAAACCCAAAACCCACAGTGTTTTTATCTTGCAAGATTTCAGTGTCAAGCTGTGTGCTAAGCCACAGTGATATATCAAAATAAACAAAACTATTTCCTTACAGAGTACAGAGAAATTAAGAAGACTCAGAATATTTTTGGAAGACTTTTCTTAGCTGTAAGATTTCCATGCAGCTAGTATTAGTTTCCAAGTGTTGGTGGGTCCATTAGGACAACACTACATTGCACTCATATTCCACAGACGGGCAGTTAGAAGCACTATGTTAGCGATCGCTGCAGCCAGAGTCCCTTGCTGTCATGGCCTTTGTCTCTTGCATTTGTGTAAAGCCCTGCTGAGGCCCGCTTCAGATTCCTATCTGACAGTCAGTCGGTAATGTAAGAATGAACATACAGCAGACTAATTGGAAACACAGAGCAAATGTTACAGGTTAGCTAGCTAGTGAGACTTTTGCTTGCTTTTTTTTTTTTTTCCTCCTTTCTTTTTTAATTATTTCCTTCTCCCCACCATCACTGCTCCCTGGAGATCACCAGTGGCAGCTGCAGGTTTGGTGGGAGGAGGGCAGGATAAGACAACCAGAGGCCTGTTAAACAACTGGTACTATCAGGTAACCTGATGCCCTTCTCTAGGTTTTAACCAGATTGTGCAACTACCCATTGTGAGCTGAAATAGACTCTGCAACATCAAGCAGTGCAGTCCGTGGCTAACTGCACAGAAGTCCATAGCAGTAGATCGCTCCTCATCTCCTACTCCTGCCAAACAAACATCACACAGAACTGCTTAGGAATCCTCTAATTCATGAAGAAGTAGGAAATGTTCTCCTTGGTTTTGGCCAAGTTTCCCCTCTGCAGCACATAAGAAACACAGTATTAACAAGTCAAATCCAAAATTAGACACATTTATCTCATTACATGGCTGTTTCCTAGCATTTGTCTGTCCTGCATAGAAAGCCGTGAAGGCCAGTCTGGGATATTTTCCCAATCCTTTACCAAAATTTGAACTTTCTCACATTTGGACTCTTCCTCCATATTCAGCATACCATGCTGCAGCCCTTCTCTGTCTCTCCCAGACTCTTTCCTTATAAGCCACAAATAAACCATCCATAGGCTCCCTTCCCTACAAGTCAAAACCAAACCACTCCTAGACTCCTTTCTCACATTCTTTCTACAAGCCTCATCCCTGGCTCTACACCTTAGCAATCAGCTTCACCTCTTTTTTGCCCTCCTGGGCCTTTACTTTGCAAATCTCAGGATCCCTAAATGCTGCTATGTCCAGATTTCATGACCCCCAGCAGCACTCATAGCCTCCCATGTTGATTTGGACAGCAATCACCAACAGGCAAAGCAAATGACACAACACACAGGCTATAAGAAACAGTACCTATAGAGGAAGCCCTTGCGATAGGAGGCACAGACACTCAGAAAGGCAAAATAATGCTGAGGCAAACTAAGGAGAAGTGCCCTCTGGCTTTAGCACCGTAGCCGCTTCATGGCTGCCTTTTCCTACTTTTATTCTACAGTGCCAGTTAATGTTCAAATCAGACAAATAAAAATTACCATGAGAACTAAGTCAGATAACAGAGTGCTCAACAACTGGGGAACTCCTATAGAAGAGGACACATTACCTAAGAATTCCCAAGAACTGCAGAAATGAGAGACAGAAAAACATTGTGAAGGGGAGGCACTGGGAAACTTGTTGGGAGGGCTGCAGGGAGCAATATGCTCCCGTAGGAAGCCCCCCCATTATTCGTATGTTTTAGTTCTCAAGAGCTACCAGACCTTTGGATGCTTATTTGAAAAGTTAAAATTTCACACGTTACCTCTTGCTGGCCTCTATAGTGCACTAAGCTCTTTTATAATTCCTTGAAAATTTTAACAGCTCTTTAGGATCCCTCAAAACACTTCAGCAATCTTTGGGCACAGGAGTACACTTAACTCCATGCAAAGTGGCCTATATAATTCAACCTAAACTTACAACTACTTAGACTAAAAGAATAGTAATTGGAAATGGGATATGTTACCTACTAGTTATCACAAGTTAAAATTTCCTCCTTCAACAGGAATACTTTTATGAGAAACATACAAACACAATAAAGCTGACAAAAACGACAAATAAATGCAGAGGCACATCATGTTGTGGAGAAAAGAGCAAAACTTTTTTTGGTGTGTAACGTATATGCATCATCATTTCCCTGTAATGTATTTGAGCAAGTTTGCAATCCTTACTTCAAAGATGATATACTCTTCCCAAGCCTCTCCCTCAAGAGGTGTGTGGTTTGTATTATAGTTTACTTAAAAGCAGAGACTTGGAATCAAACCCTGGCAAACACAGTTACACACTTTTGGAAAATTAATGCTGGGGTTTGTTAGTTCAGCTGCGCTTTTTTTTTTTTTGGTCAACTGTTTCAATACTTTAAAATGCTTGTTGCAACTTATAGTGCCACCTAGTTTCTGACCAAAAGGTTACTACCAGGTACTATCTGCTTTCACACAGTGTCCTTTGATGTTTCATGAAACTAATGGCAGGGGAAGGGTTCAGGGTGCTCACACTCACCCTTTTGTTGTTCTCTTCTTCTTGTGCCTTCCTAAACTCGTGCTCGAGGGAGCAATCAATGTCGTTGAAGAGGCCCACCTCCTCACAGTTCTTCAGAAAGCGTGTTGGTGTAGGAGTCTGATCTAAGAACGTGACAAGAAATTATCATTGATATTTAATATTAAAAGGAGAGGGAAGACAGTTAAATCAACTTCCAGGAAAAGAGATTCTAGCTAACCCCTCCATACCTTCCCATCCCTTCCACACCATCATTAAAAGCAAACCACACAGCACTGAATTTCGACATTGCGCAACTGCAGGCAGGCAGTGCTTGCCAACAGCATCTGAAAACAGGCAGCAGTCATCATTCAACCAGAAAGAAAACAGGCCAGGCTTTCACAGGGCACGTAACACAAGTGCATATCCTTAACGTGTGCAAACGTTCATTATAACTGTCTATAACAATAGTTCAGTTCAACAATAGGTGCAAGCAAAACAACTCGCAGTGCCTGCCATAAGGCACATTCACACCACAGCACACGGGTAACTGCTGCACATACGCACTAGTTAATGCCTTTTAAGCGCTTGAAAACTACCTCAGACATGCACATACTTTGCAAAACACATGAAGTCAGCCACCGTGAGAAGGTGTTCTGCTTCTAACATGATTTTTGGAGTGAAGTGACATTTAGAAAAGCTCTGAAATGTTAAACTTTGACCACAAAGAAACATCTTTATGTGTTCCGTTACCTGAAAGAGTTATAATACATATAAACCGTAACACTTGGAGTCAAAAGATTTTTAATGCATGCCTTCATCTCTAGGAACTTTTTGTAACTCTCAGAAATCATTTGGGGAAGGGCAAGATTTCCTTTAACGCCACAGGCAGGAGGGATTCAACAAGGTACAAGGTTTTCAGTTGCCTTTACGAAAACCTGCAAGACAGACAAGCTAAATTGCCCTATGGACTGTTTCAGTGACAACTTTGGCTAGTCTTTCTTTCGGAAGTGAAAAATCAAGCCCACACTTGGTAATCAAGTGTTCTTCAAAGATCATTTCTGAAACACCTCCATTCATTCTGAGGCAAGTTCTTAACTACTCCACCTCAGCTTCCCCATCGCCCCCTCAAATTTACAATACAGAACAGGATTAGCAAAAGCAGGGGAGAGTCTGTATGATCCCACCAGCTCTACACACTTTTAAAGATGAAAAAAAAAAATCCTATCTCGCACGTTAATTTCTTTTTCCCAAGTTGCCATTCCAGCTCAAGCTGCTTTGTAACTAATTTTATTGAAAGATTGGACTCGTACTCTTCAAAAATAATCTCCCGCATAGTCATTGACAACTACCCTATTGTTTGAAACTCATTCTTTAAAGAATGAAAACTCTGTCATACTAATCTCAGTTGCCCATACTGGGCCAATTCTGACCTCAGGAAAAAAAGCTTCCCACTCCAGTGAGTTCTGAAAGAAAAAACTGATTTCTTGCACCTAGCTAAACCTGGTCAAATTCTAACATATTTCCCCCTTACAGAGAACAGTTACCACACACAATGAGCTTTACATGATCAGCAACCCCTAAAAAAAAGGCAGCACAAGTCACGCATACAGAAGGAAATACAGTTTTCACTTGGAAACTAAGTGGGAGGATCCATTATAAAGCAGTTGAAGCCAATTTTCACCTGTATTGGGTGTGGTCCCACAGGTTTGACCTTCTCAAGTAACCCAAGGGCAAACATTCATTTCCATTTATATTTCTGATGGAACATATTGATGTAACGTAAAAAGAAAGCTCTTAATGTTAAAATTCTGCTTTATTTCTTTTGGCTTGAGCATCCTACTCGTGAGCCGAAAGGAAACAAAACTCAAGTGTTTGGGAATGCACACATTTATCTATTAGTTTTCACAGCTAACTACCGTATTACCAGTCAGAAACATAAGATCTTCCACGAATCTCGCAAGAACTCAGCACAAGAAGCTGAGTCAATGAGGTGCTGACATTGATGGGAACTGAGGACACTCAGCACTTTGCAGGTCCACGTCCTAAATAAGTTGTGCCAAACTAATCTCTAGGGTAACGTTGCTGAACTCAGTAGATTTACACCAGGGTTGTCTTTGGCCCTTGGACTGTAGTTTGTACCGGAAATGAAGTACACTAAGAAGTCGAAGAAATAGATTTTATTTCCAAAAGGAGTAAATATTAGTTTAGTGAACAACATGATTGCTCTGTAAAAGGCCAAAGATAATCATTGTCAAGACATAAAGGGCATGTTAGTGTTTGAATGTGAGGCAAATACAAGAAATGTTTTATTTTCAGAAGTGGTATATCCATATCAAATAAGCAAGGAACTGGTTTCCTGACCAGGATAAGACAACATTACTTTCACTAAAATCAAAAATCCTACTTTTTTTTCCAGAGTTGCTTGAGCTCAGAATTTGTGGGGCAGGGCAGAAGAGAATATAATAACACAGATATGGTCTTATTATTTTCCATCAAGGTACACAGATGATCCAGAATTCAGGCATTACTATAGCAGGTTACATTAGGTCAGAGGCAGCTTAATGGGTACCAAGGTGGTGATCAGGCAACTGAAGTTCCTGATGTGTTCAGCATCTATTCCATGGATGCCAGACAGACACACACAAAAAATATTCTCTCAGTGAAGCATTTTAACGCCAAAAACAAGCAACCCAGAGCAAGAATGTGACTTCAAATGCACAAAGGCCTCATTGGCTTTTCTCTGCACATGCTGAAAGCGTATCTTCTGAGATAATCCAAAAAGCATTGCCTACAGCTGATCTTTCCAATTAACTACTTTACTATCTAAAACCATCAAATCTAATTGATTATTGACACTGTTTACATCACCCAAGTAATGACACAGCAGTCATCTTAAACTACTGCCTCAGTCTCCCCATATGGTTACTGTGGTTTCTGTGATCCAGAAATCAGACTGGCAGGAATTCACAACAAGATTTTGTTAAAAGACACCTCTCCCCCTCCTCCCAGTCTCACCAACCATCCAGCCTAAACTCCATCCACAGACCTTCTGGAAGCCAGCTCAGCCAGATGTAACACAAGCCTTATAATACTTCATCCTTCAACATTCACAGAAACCAGAAGTCCATGAAAGCTCCGTGTTTGTATGAGAGCGGAACTGATAGATCCAGACTTTAAAACATTAAGACTTTACATAGTATAGTAGTTATACTGCACATACACTGCACTCACTGGTTTCAGGACGTTAGGACTGCCAAGTCCAGTGGGCTTTCTTTGCTCCCGAGCCCATCAACACCCGTTCTATCCCAGGAGGTGGGCAGATTAGTAGAAGATGTTACTCTCAATGTCACAGTAATTCTTTTACCTAGATTAGGCAAGCCTTTGTGTTTTAATTGGGAACAGAATCACAAAGGAGACCCTAGCATAAAAATTACACATTCAGGTCTCCCAGAATTAATAAAATATTCCTAATTCTCAGCACTTAAAAATGCATTAATAGTTCCAACAGCTTGGGCCTGACCTCACTGTTTCCTGTTGGTACAAACAAACCTTTTGTTGCTATCACCAGCGTCCGCAGCTATTGCAGGCTCACTGAGGACATTCGGCTCACTCTGATTTGTCGTACTTGAGCAACGGGATGTGCCAGACCCATCTGGACCAAAACTCAGACAGAGTTATTACCACTCTCAGCATTCCTGCTGAGGACACACGTTACCATGGGAAGTTGTCAGCAGGCATGCTGTTAGCCACACAGCCCAGGGCTTTAATGGCCCAAACTGCATTTTGAACTGGGCAGCTCTGGACATGGATCTGTCTGGGTTAACCCTGGGTATCTGGCTATTCCACCGGCCAGTCATCCCAATCCAGTCCCACCATTCAGCACGTAAAATCTTCCCATCCCCAGCTGCTACCAGAGCTAGTTTACTATGATTTCAGGCATCTATCTCTAGCCAACTGCCACTTCACAGGTGACAATTCCCAAGGGAGTTATTTCTCTCTCGCCTTCACTACCAGGACCTCCCAGGCTTCAAACTAGGCAATCAACCTTTCGTTCAGTCTATTACTGAGGTGAACAGTCAGCCCCTCTGGTGGCACAGTCGTGGCCAGAAAGGCTGCAAGACACATTAAGTTTAAATAAACCTCAAAAATAAGTGGACAACATAAAAGCCCCAGACCAAGATCAAATGGTCTTAAGATACCTACTGTATCTTAAAGGGGGGGATTTCAGAAGCACGCAATCAGATTGTGGCCAGACCCTGAGGTACTGAATATACTTTTGTTGCTGACCATTTTGAAAACCTGTCCTCAGTGTCCAAAGTGACCGATTCTCCAAACTAATTGAAAAATATATTCTATGAAGCAATGAGAAATTTGAAGTTTTCATTAAAGAGATCCCACTGTATGTTCATTATGTATGTCTTTCTTGATGATGTTGTTTGGTTTGGTTTGGGGTTTTTTTTTGTAATTACTGAAATCATAGTCTCAGAGAGGCCACTCAGTCTTAATCTATTGCTTTTAAAACAACAACCCACAAAATTACACATTAGCTTGCTATATAGAGAGTTTATTTGAATGCATTTTGTAAAACTACCTGGGATCTTAGAGTTTCGTCCCTTAAAGCACAAATGAAAACTAAAAAGCATGACACCATTTAAGAAGAAAACTGGAGAACCAAAGGACAGTTCTATGAAACAAGCTTTCATTTTAAAAAAAAAAAAAAATTAAAAAATCAGTTTCAGTAAGAGCTAACTAACAGCACAGCTCCAAAGTATGTAACTTGATTCTTCATCTTTCTTTAAAAGAAAAAAAAAAGAAGATGTTTAGTCTGATGTGCAGTAATAACAGGCACTTGGCTTGTTCAGCTGTGGGCTTTGTTGAAGTTATATACTTACTCATGTTATACTTCCACACAATCATAACAAAGTCAGAGTAATAGGCCTAGCACTGAATGTGAATGGCTGCCTACCAAGCAGCCACAGGAGGAACGTCCTGAGAAACTCCAGATGGTTTCTTCATTGATTTGGCAGGTTAATTCCCAAGTGCACCAAGAAGCTCAAGGTCACACCACCTCAAGCAAGCGATGAAAGAGGAGGAAGAGGTGCACCCAGTCGTACCTGGTGGAACTGCCCTCACCCAGGGGCTCCTAAGAAATTTGCTACTTAAAGATTCACTGTTTAAAGCATTGATTGGACTTTCTGTGAGTGTACATATACTGGGTAAAACACATCTATAATCTCTTCTGGTCTCTCAGAACTTGACCAGTTGAATTTTACAAGATTTCTCATTTCATTATTTGCTAAAACAAGGGACACAGAAGCAAACAATAAATCAAACAAAACTATTTTTCCTTATATCCAATCATTTCACCTAGATAAGCCTCCCTGTGTCAACCACAAGGAGAAAAAAATTAAGCCAACCAAGGATGCTGTAAGTTACCTCACTGACACAGGCATTACCTGGGAAAAATAATACATTTGCACTACCTTTTTGATCTAGAGGAGATTGTTTCTATCTCCACAGTTGGCTTTACCACCAAAAATCTGGAAGATTGGATTCCAGTAAAAGAATCAGGAAGAAACAAGGCCTTTATCTAGAGAACCTTGGCTTCTCCTGCATCTGCTAACAGCACTTTCAGAACCACTTCCCTCCACCTCTGATGACGTTAAGGCATTACTCCTTCCCTTCCCAAACTTGATACCACAGGAATCTCAGTGTCCCCAGCTCCCAAAGTTCAGTTCCACACCACTTTTAGTGCTTAGGAGTTCCTGGAGAGAACAATCTGCCATATTTCACATAAATATTTTGGTGTTAAAAAACCAAAGCTTTAACACACAACAAACTGCAGAGTTTCAGAGCAATGCAATGTACAATTAGAACAGCAGCAAAAGATGACATCTATTTCACTCAGCCTAACTACAAAGTTCCCTGCAAAAATGACCAGGCATACAAAACTTACACAAGATATTCTGTGTCATCTCAAACAGCTCTTTTTTGGCTAGGAAAGATGGAAATGGAAACCATAAATGACTCTCTGTCTGTACTCATAACAAGACTTTCTTACAAACAAAAATAAAATACATATACAGAAAGGAACAAATAATATTAATTTTAAAAGCCAGAAAAAAATATTGTAATATCAAATTATCCAACTTACCCAAGAATTCAAATTATCCAATTATTTGCATTTTAATAAAATGCTTCTAGTGGACTTCCCTCCCATTTACACAGTCAAAGAATAGAAAGCTATTTAGCATATGTTTGTACCTGGAGTTTCTGAATTAGCTGAAGAATGACCGGATTTAATAAAACTTGATCTTCTTCAGCCAGCATGAAAAAAAAGGGAAGAAAATAGAGTGGAGCTAGTTGATAATAAGGAAGCTCTTGGCTAGACATACCTGATAAACCAGCATAGCACCCGTGGTTTCAATCAGGTCATGGAACCCTGTTTATTAAACACTGCCCCCGCCTACATAACAGCACAGAACTTTACATGTAGCATAACTGCCTCTCACTTACGAACTGATGTTTCAGACCTCAGTGCAGATTTGGGACAAGAAACAAGATCCTACTTCCCAAGTCATATTTTCCTTAGCTTCTAAGATGTTTTATTGGTACAAGACCAACAGCCCTTCAGTCCAATAGGAGGACACGCTTAGTGAGCGTTAGACTTTACTGATATTATAATGACCCCAGACTGGGGACTGTCTCTCTCTGGAAACAGAGTAGGTAGTTCTAATAGCTGCCTGAAAGCATACAGCTCATTATTTTGCACAACTAATTACTAAAAATGAATGGATCAAATACAACACATTAAAAGATATACAGTATACAACATACTAGGAAAAAAAGGAGAATGTCTGACTTCTAGGCAGCTTAATAAAAAGAGGAAAAAAACCCCACCACACACTAACACTGCACCTGGCTTATTACAGGGCAATTGCTACTGCAATTCTTTGAACCTACTGATGACAGAAAGAATTTAAAAAGAAAAGTCCAATAAGCAAAAATGCAAAAAAAACCAAGACGGAAGACATGAAGAAAAATGTCTAAGAGAAAAGCCTGTCTCTTTTTCCCATATATCATTAATTTTTCATTATGAAATCTAAGAATAAAACACCTTAAACTTTAAGGTATTTAGATTTCCCCAAGGGTTTCGGTGGGTAATGAAACAACTATTTTTCAATGTCTCACTGCCGAAAGTAGATGATCTATGATGCTTCCCAGCTAAGGATTGCAAAATGCCAAACAAATCTACCAGACAAACACAAAAAGGAAAATCAATACACAGCAGCACGAGGTTGCCAGGCTATTACGGCAGACACATTTACCACAGTCTTTAAGATGACATGCAGCTTTTTACTCCTTCATTACTACATCATTATACACAAAGGATACATCCCTCAGAAGCAATCCTAGAGCCTTTATGGCCACTAAATTCTGCATTTCTGCATACTTAGTTGGCTAACTGCAGGTCTAGGGACCCCAGTACCAGTGGTAGTGGTGGAAGTCAGTCAAAGCTTTTTGCCTGGGAAAGCAACCCAATGGAAGGAGCAGGACAGCTTAATCATAAAAGTTACAAAACACGAATGGAGCTACGCTGCTCAGGGCATTTCTGATGACAGAACATACTCCTTAAAAACTGCCCTCAATTAAAAGTCTAACCAAACAGAAAGTTGTGACAAAAGCCAGCACTTGTGACTATGCCCACAGCACAGATGTCTTCAAACAGTTTCACTGCTGGAGGACATGGCCAAGTGCAAAAGTAGCATTTTCTCACTCATGCTTGCAAACACAGGAGTCTACGGGCATAACTGGCATACAAGCACTTTATGAGCCCTAGTCTTCAATGGGCTGTATCCTGTTCCTTTCTAAACTTAGTCCACTATTGCATTTTCAAGAGGAAAATAAATTATATTTGGGATGAGGTCTGTCGGTCTGTCTCATTTCTCACTGGTATCTACAGTAAAAAAAAATAATTAAAAAAGCGCCTAAATTTACAAGCATTTGCTACTCCATTATGATTTTAATAAAAATGGAAATGCTTTACCCATAAAAGAGTTACTCTGCTAGAGATCCTTTAATCCTGATATATATGCACCTAAAATGGCACAATTTACCTTGAAGAAGCCCATTTCAGACGATACATATCAAACACTAGTTAAAATACACACAGACATTTGCATCATAGAGTTTTTTTTCTATGATTACTTTGAAACCCTAAAAAATCCTAGTGATATTATTTTTAATAATCTCTTACTATAGCCCAAGGAAGAAACGACAGGAAAGAGACTAGAAGACGAGAGAAACGGTAAGGTTAAGGTAAGACCTTACCCAGCACTTGCCGAATGCCAGCAAGCCTCTGAGGTGTGGTCACTAAACAAGAGCACCAAACAACTACATGAGAAACAGCTACATAATAAGAAACGAAACGATGCAATTGCACATAATACCCAATACCCTCGGTGTATGATGGGATAAGTGCAGAGAAATGGTTACCTTTTGAGGGAAAGAGTACTGGATTTTACCTTTCTGGTTACGGCTATTTACAGTGGGCCGGTCTTGAGCCACTGTAAAGGTGGCTCATACAGTGTGGTCTGTTACAGTTGCCAAAGTAAGCCTGTCAGACTTAAAATAGTGAGTCTTATAGGAATGGTACAAATGCACTTCATTAACACACTCACTGCTGGGCTTCCCAGGTGACATGCACTTAAGGGCCTATATTTCACTGGCATGTTGACACGGGAATCAGCAACAGAGCTGCCAGCATGGCTGAGGTTCAACAATTTCTCTCCCTCTC
The DNA here is from genome assembly GCA_020746105.1 of Trogon surrucura. Classification (NCBI taxonomy): domain Eukaryota; kingdom Metazoa; phylum Chordata; class Aves; order Trogoniformes; family Trogonidae; genus Trogon; species Trogon surrucura. The sequence continues at coordinate 11,713,726 of CM036622.1, read as the reverse complement.
ATGCCAAACCTGTGGGAAGGCGTAAGAATGGCAGCTGCCTTTTTGTCCAAAGATATGCATTCTAGTTTACTCCATCTCTACTTGCTATTTAATTGGAGCTGGTGTTTTTAAAACCAATCTTGGAGGTATTTTGCCAGTAGGTTTCCAGTAGGAGTCATGCTTTCAACATCAACTGAATAGTTATCTCGAGTCTTGAATTTGTGTCTTCTTACCTGATAACATATTATCTGTTTTTATTGAAGGAAACTTCAAAGTCATTTCATGTTTGTGCCTGTGAATCATCAGATGATCCTCTGTTGGAAAACGCTGTCAGGCAAACACAGGGAGAGAGATAGGAAGAGGAAAATAAAAAAGAAAAAAAAAAAGAAAAAGAAGAATTTAATTCTCTAATAAACTTTTGGCATCGGAGATATTTTTTTTTTAAAAAAAGAGAGAAAAATATATATCCAGTTAGAAATGTGTCCAAATCACACAGGAAACAGAACATTTGAAAATGCAAGTATGAGTAACAAATAGCTGTACTCCACTCAGAAATGTATTTGCTGCAGTGCTCTCTGGGGTTGCAAACTGCAAGGTGTCATACGTTTGCCCGAAAAAGATGCAGACCAAGTTTTGGATTCAAAGGGTCTCAGACACCAGCTCCAGCTACCACAGCCTCACAAGTCACCACGTGCCTGAGGATCTGTGATAACTGCTGTTGTGTATGTCTTAGCCCACGGCAAACACAAAGTAACACAGCATAACTTAAATCACTTTACTGGATTTTTCTGCTTTTGTGCCTTTCTGCAACTGGTATCTGCTGAACAGCAATAAAAATAATCAAATAAACCAGGCTTTCCCTACCCAAAAGTACTGAGGCAAAATGCATCTTTAATTTTGGAAACCTCCAATACTTTGACTTGATTCAAAGTGGCAACACAGTGGTGCTCCGTTTATAACAACTATTTATGACCCTTTATGATACTAAATTAAATTATTTTGCTTTGTCAAGCAAAGAAGGTGGAGATATGTGCTTTGCAAGAAACTAATCCAGGTGCTAGATTTGTTTAACAGTCCGATAACAGACTTTTACAACAAACGGCTTCTTTTGAACAAGGCAAAGAAGAGACAAGCTTAAATAAATGTTCAAGCACTTGCACGCTTGGGCCCTAGAAGCACACTGGTTCTGTTGAGTTTTCTTCAGCAGAAGGTGCATACACAGACCTTTGCTACAAACTACTGTAGTAGTTTTACCAGGGTTATTTGAGGACTAGAAAAGGCCAAAAGTTGTATCATCAGGGAAAAAAATAAATTTTATAAGCAGCTTTTTAATGCAACAGGTACATTGGAGATTGTAGAAAACCAGCAACAACAGAGTTAAAGTGACTTAATGCTTTCAACACAGTATATTCTTGGCTAAGTGACTTTGCTTATGGCTATAGTAGAAATAGTTGCAGTATGTTACACCTTCTGAGAATCTCTCTAAACCCCTAGACAAAGCAGCATAAATAATGGGAATAAATTCTCTGGGAAAAAAAAAAAAATCCCAAAGTCCTTTTCCTCACTGTGAAATCCTGGTTCATTGCTTACTCATCTGGAAGAAATGCAGCACTAGAAATTTATGTTAAGAACAAAGGGAATATGTGAAAGACCTTGCTTAACAAAATTGTGAGGGGAAAAAAAAAACCAACATGTTTTGTTCTCATGGAAATGGATTTTCCTTCATGGACACCACACTCTGTCTTCAGGTTGAAATCAGCCAGCTTAAAGAGGGCATGGGGCAACTGAGGAGAAGCTATTCTTCCAGCCCAGTCTTTTCTGTCTTTTTTTTTTTTTTTTTTCTCTAAGTCTACTTTCTAACTTGTGCAGAAGGTCACCTCCCTCAGCCCTCAATACATATCTGCACTGGCTCATAGAGAAGCCAGTCCCAAACAGCTTAATAGGAGCACTATACTATGAACTTCTGTCAAGTCCTCACAATAAATGGAGGCCATGTTTTGAAATGTGAAATTAAATGGTTTTTAAGATGAAGTCACATCTACAAGGCTTGTCTTTCCAAACTGTAACAGCATACAACCAAACCTACTCTCTGAACACCTAAACCGAGCTTGTTTGGATCAGTTTCTCCTCCACTGAGGAAATTAATTAGTAGCTGACTTGCAAACACTCAAATCCACTGACTGGTGTGGAAGTCAGTTTTAAGATTCCAGAGAAAAGTAGGTAACACTTGACTATAAAACTTGCATGCTTTTATTCTACCTCTGTGGCAGGTGAATTTCACAGAATGGTGAAAGTTTAACTCTGCACATGGAGATCTGAAGTGACAAATCCTCGATCAGAGGGACAATCCAAAAGATGCTTTCTGACACCTGTAGAAAGGCTCCCACTTAATGAAACGGCAAAGCTGATCGGCCGGTTGTTAACTGGGCTTCAGGCTTCTCCCTGTCCTTTCAGCTCTTGAAAAAATCAACCCCTACACTACAGTAATAGTCACCCGTCATTCCACCAGATGAACCTAAAGGGTTGTAAAAATATTAGCCAGCTGAAAACTCCCAACATCTAGTTAAAGCAGGGAAATATTACCCCCATTAAGAGAGGAGGACTCTGGGAAATGGATAAGCTAAAACAGATGCATAGAGGAAGTCTGTGGTAAAAGCCCAAAAGATGCCCTTGCCCGAAGATTTTACTCACAAACTCTTGTCACTAAGCTGAATTAGGGTTGGAAGTGCCACAAGTGGCACTTCCCTCACCACTGCAAAAATCGTCAAAAAACCACAAATGCAAATTCAAAATCTCAGCAGGTAAGATCCTTGTCACTTCAGGTTTTTTAAGATCCTCTAACACCAAATGTTACAAATCAGATTATGGCCTCAGAGACTTGTGGCAGATCCCCAGTCAAAAGGAATCCCAAATATACATCCTGGGGCAGAAATTATCTACAGGCTACACTTCCTATAAAGAATATTAAGTAGAAAGATGTCTCAAAGATTTATTTTTTTTGTAAAAAAAAAAAAAAGGCACTAAGACATCATTGTATTTAAGTATTTTCTTAAAAAAAATAAATCAGGATGGTTACCACAGTCAATAGGAAACAGAATATATTCCATCGCACATCTCAGCAGAACACACACAAATGTGTCCTGCCTGCTGTGTCCTCCTTTGCTTGCCACTAAGGGAATTTGCAATACCTGGCTTGAAACATTAGGCTTGGGGATGAGGGACAGCACAGGAGTAGCTTGAGAAGCACTTATACCAACTCACATCTGAATGGCTGTTTATACGCTTTCAATATTTTATAATATCTTGTGGGATAAGGAGAGAATTGGCAAGAGGGGAAGGACTTAATAAAAAAGAAAAAAAGCAAAACCCAAGACACATATTATTATTATTAGACATGTGTTAATATATCAGGAGGCACTATACAAGCCAGAGCTAGTGCTGAGGACTCAATTAATATCATCACTGACTCCACTCACCTGTGAGCAGCCTGGGGCACTGCAGACAAAAGGCCTCTCCTGCTCCAAGTTCATCTTTGATTCCTCATAAATCTACATGTTAAAAGGGGGAGGGGGAAAGAAAGGGAACCTATGAATACATACATTCTAAACTTTGCACATACATGCAACATGCAATCATCATGATTGGTACTTTTATTTCAAACTCCCATAACAGACCAGAACAAAGTTTTCATCCTCAGAGTACTAAATTTGCTAATATTCAGCAGGCTCCCTACAGTCTAAGTTCTTATTGCTCCTTCCTGAAGCACATATTTACTTTGAAGGAAGAAAAAAAAAAAAACAACCACCATTAAGCTTTCACAGCAGAAATCTGCCTCAGAAAAAAGCATATGTTCACTGTTGTTATTAGATAAGACCGTGTCTGCTGAGAAATATCTCGAATTAAGGGCTTTTACCTTTCCTCCTTCAGTTCCTGCTGAACAACATTAAAACCAGACGGCTAGGTTATTTCTCAGAAAGAACCCACTTTTTGAAGTTCTTAGTCCATACTGTTCAATATTAATAACTTAAATACATTACATACATGCTCTCTATGGACACAAGGTAATTGTGCATCCCCATCTTTTAAAAGGTTACTCAGAAGTGAAGTTATGTCTGAAACTGCAGCTTCCCCACAGCAGTTCCAGTCCCATAACCCTGATCTAAATCCTGGGTGAGAGCTCCCAGGTCTTGAATAAAACCGAAGGAGGAAGCATTTGCCCTCAGAATGCAGTAATGCAGCTGAATTTGATTCAATATTATGGCAAGGTCCCTGACCAACATCAACAAAAATCATTTTTAGTAACATTCTAGGACATAAAATAATCAAGTTGCTTCTTTCAGAAATGTTTTGAGCCTGTTGAAACAACAGGCATTACAAATGGACCATAATAGCTGATCCACCTTAAAGCACAACGTATGATATCTGCTTACATTATGCCTCAAATCCCTTAAAATTCAGTCTTACTGCAGCCCCACTTAGACAAATACCTGATTTGTGGGTTTGCATTTTTTTTTTCACAAAACAAAGAGGAATATCTTGGCGCAGAAGCAGAATTTGATTTAAAACTACTAAAATCTGCAGAAGGACAAGTGCTAAAATTACTCAACCCTGGGGAATAATTCCTATTATGAGGAATATCTTTATCACGCTTATGCTTGTTGTTAGAAAAGCTGTGTTTTCAGAGGAGTTGCTACTATCCCTTGCAAACAATAAATGCACTATTAACCTTAACATCAGCCAGATCTGTATTTATAGCAATTATTTTCAGTGCCCTAACTTCTCAGGAAAAAAAAACAAACCCTCAAAACTCCAGGATTATAACTTTTTCTTTTTAATTAAAATTCATTCAGGTGGACAGCATTATACCCTGACGGGGTATTTTCCTGCATGAGACTTTAAAAAAAAAAAAAAGCCATCAGAACACACTTCTATCTGACTCCACAGCATCCAAAAGCAAAGAATTTCTGGTTTTATTTGACCTTTAACCTCCATAAGGACACTACCCACTAAGGGTGATAATAAGCATCAACTGATTTTCTTGATGTGGACATCACTATCAACAGCTGGCCTGAGACAAGTGATTTATTACACCAAATACAATCAGGTGTCAAGAAAGACCCTAACTCAGGACTAACCTTTTATCTACACAAGACTAGAACTGAAATAACTAAAATTGTACCTAATTTACTTCTTTAAGATTATTCATATCCTGTTTTGATTTAACTTACAGCGATGTTAAACTGAAATAGGATACTCATAATCAGAACTGAAAGAGTATATTCACACAAAGGCTTATACTAAAATAACTAAAGGTGTTAAATTACTTCTAATTTCTCTTATTTTGATTCCAGACTGTGCACAGACAAGCTCTTCAGAGGTGAAGCAATAGAAACGCTCTGAATTCTGCTATCTTGTCTGAAAGAAACAAGCAGCAGAGAGACAACTGACTAAACAAACAAGTCCCCGCAAAACAAAACCAAAACCTCCACAAATCAGCTAAACCTAAGCATGATTTTTAAATCCACCTCTATTTATGGGATGTGACCCTGGGATGTTGTCTTTCCTGAAGACCTTTTACGGAAGAGAAGAGGGGAGAAAAAAAAAAAAAAAAGAAATTGCTACATCTGGATAATGAAAGGCTTTATCTGATATCTCAATTAGTCCTGCAACTGAAGCACTGCCAAAGGTTTCTCTTACCCATTTCTCCCCTCCTCAGGGGAGAGTGACAACTGCATTTTCAATAGCAGAACAACGGATGAGACTCAGTTAAAGAAAACAAGAGAGTAACAGTTCTGGTCCCAAGCGTCCAAGTGAATTTCAAAACATCACCAGGAATTATTTAGAGTTTGTTTTCTTACTGAGTATTGCAAGTCTAAGATTGCCCTCCCCACCCCGTGCTTGAGCTTTAGTCCCTACATCCATCAGTGAATGCTCGAAAACAACTAAATGATTCTCAAGGTTATCTAGATAGATAAGCATGGACTAAGCACCAAAATAATGTACGCGATGAGGACTAGAATCCTGAGCATGGGGATCAACTCCAGGATAACATGGACTTGGGATTTATTCTCAGTACTTTGAAAAGGTATCACATTCAACGTATAGTCATTTACCACAAATGTACAAGCAACTGCTGGTTCCCACGAGAATCACTGTTTGGAAACACCAAACTTAAAAAAAAAAAAAAAATCTGGAATATCATGTGCACCCTCCAGGATACTGTCCTGTCTAGCATAACTTGACCCATACAACATGTTACCAGATAGTACAATGCCCTCAAGACAAATTGCACCGTGCAGAATTTGTATTTACGTATGATGCCATCACCGCGGTCGAGACTGTAGCACTATTGACTCTCTTAGAACAGTAAACAGATGAAAGAAGCTGCCTACTTGCCTACAGTTTTTGAGGGGGTGTCCAGTGCTCAGCTATCTTATGGCAGGAATTCAAGCTTTATGCTTGCATGTTGACCAGAAACAAGTAGCTGGAAGTCCGGGCTGTGAGTATGAACCTCCTACGTCCCCCATCCCTGCTGCACTCCACAAGAGCTGCAGATGCAATGCAGGACCTCACCCCAGGTTTGCATCCCCAGGATGGGAGCTCTCAGCAGCAGAGGTGCTTCGGTTGTGCCCAGCACGGTTTGCACAGCATCCTTTTCAAGACACAGGCGTGCATCTGCCATCCTTCAGGACACAAGGCAGTCGTACGCAGCCTCTGGCACACAGTCCTCGCCACACAGTTCACGTGTGTTGCTGGGCACGTCTCCTATTTCCACAGCGTGTGCAGGTGGTTCAGCACACACGAAGGAAATAACGCAACCAACGGTAACATTTCGACTTCGCCTAATAAAAATAAATCACAGCAGCCCTTCCACCTAAATTACAGTGCTTATTAACCTTCAAGATCTTAAAAATTCAAGTTGCGCTCATGTGCCTTTCATAGTACTAGACGACTGCCGCAATTAACACACATGAAGAATATCAGGCAAATCTATGACGACTGAAAAGTTAAAAAATTGCTCAGGCCTGAATCTTTTACTTCGATTGCCTATAGCTTAATTTATTGCAACTTGGTGACCTCTTTGAAGAAACAAACAAGCATTATAAATATCAGTGAGCACTAATATTGATATGTCAGCATGAGTTCCGATATTATTAGCAATAGGCATGAGTGCATTATGCAGCAGAAAAGGGGGCTGAATTTTAATAGACATGTTAACAACATCTGTCAGCATTTATTGCCCTATTGTGACCATGTAAAGAGCCTTATTGGCAGAATGTGTAAGTGAGGAAATCTGCTACGCTGTAGCACTGAAATATCACTCTGCTTAGGAGAAGTTAAGGTATTCTAATTAGAAAAACAAATAAACAAAAATACAGAGGAAACATGGACTTCTCCGAGCCACATCACATGGAAGAGAAACAAGTAAAATTTGCAGCAAGGCAAGATTTCCTTCTGTTCCTTGATTTCTGCATAAGATATTCGTACACATTTTTTATCATAATTGATAAAACTAAATGCCAAAGTGAGGAATGCAAGAACATCATAAAGAAATTAAAAAAAAAAAAAAAACAAAAGAAGTAAAACCACCCTGAGAACACAGCACTGAACTACACCCCCCCCTCAGCAGCATCCAAAGGGAAGTACCTCACATCTTCAGGCTCCTCAAGGAGATTTTGCTGAGCCTCACGGTCACCCTTTCTGAATTAGAAAAATAGTTCTAACATCTCACACTAAGAAAGCATGCTCCTTTCTGTCTCTCTCTCCCCCTTTTTAAGCTCCACAGTAATCTTACTGCCATACTGGTAAAAACATCAAGCAGGCTTGTTTCCTGTTTCAATGTTATTCTTGAAGTGGGTTGCAGTAAGAATCTGATTTTCATTGGGCTATTATTATTTGCAGCTGCGCGACCTTTTTAACCCTCTTTTAAAAGTGACATTTCAGCCTTCAACCTCAAGCTGTCTAAATGTTGCAAGGTTTTCAGCCCTCTGATTAACAGTGAAAAAGAACCGATGGGGAGGTGTATGCTACAACGTGTCTAATACAGGTCAGCGCACCCATCCTGCCATTTGCACAAGTGAGTAATTACACTCTTATAAGCAACCTGTTTGTTGAAATTAATCACCTGGGCACATGCTTGCAAGACAGGTTTCTTCAGCCTGGTGTGACCAAGGTCACTGAGATTTCCAAATACAAGCACAAGTACACAGTCGCTGGCATTAGCAGCAGTGAGCAGAGACACAAGCAATAAATGTAGAACCACCTATTTTTTAGGGTCACGACCACAATGCACAAAGAGTGAGAGAAGATGTAGTTATGAACGTTAAAGAACCCCATCATTGTATGCAGCATTTTAAACTGCTAGTCCTGGCTATTCAGTACATCACTATTTATAGATAATTACAGTGTTATTAAAAATGCTATTATTACTTGTGGGTTTAGGAAGTGTAGTACACGTAGGTTAATGCCAACTTTGGCCTCTTCAAGCAATTGCTGGGGGATACCCCTTGGGACAGGGAGCTGCAAGGTAAAGGGGCCCAAGAGAGTTGGTTGGCATTCAAAGACCACTTCTTTGAGGCTCAGGATCAGTGCATCCCATCAGGTAGGAAATCACGAAAGAGATCCAGGAGACCTGCTTGGTTAACCAGGGATCTGCTGGGCAGACTCAGGTGGAAAGGGAGGGTGTTTAAATTGTGGAAGGAAGGGCTGGCCACTTGGGTGGAGTACAGGGCAGCTGTCAGGGAGTGCAGGGAGGCAATCAGAAAAGCTAAGGCCTCCTTGGAGTTAAAACTTGCAAGGGAGGTCAAAGACAACAGAAAGGGCTTCTTCAAATACATTGCTGACAAAACTAATACTAGAGGCAATGTAGGCCCTCTGTTGAATGAGGTGGGTGTCCTGGAGACAGAGGACAGAAAGAAGGCAGAGTTGCTGAATGCCTTCTTTGCCTCTGTCTACACTGTTGGAGACCGTCCTCAGGAGCCTCAGTCCCCTGAGGCCCCAGAGGAAGTCATGACAAAGGAGGAGTCTGCCCTGATTGATGAGGAGTGGGTTAAGGATCAGTTTGAACACTTGGACATTCATAAATCCATGGGCCCTGATGGGATGCACCCACGGGTGCTGAGGGAGCTGGCGGGAGTCATTGCTAGGCCACTCTCCATCATCTTTGGTAAGTCATGGGTAACAGGTGAGGTGCCTGAAGACTGGAGGAAAGCGAATGTCACTCCAGTCTATAGACTGGAAGGGCAGGAAGGATGACCCGAGTAACTACAGACCGGTCAGCCTCACCTCCATCCCTGGAAAGGTGATGGAACATCTTATCCTTGACGCTGTCTCTAGGCATATCAAGGATAAGAAGGTTATTAGGAGCAGTCAGCATGGCTTTGCCAAGGGGAAGTCATGTTTGACCAACCTGATAGCCTTTTAGGAAGACATAACCAGGTGGATGGATGGTGGCCATGCAGTGGACGTGGTCTACCTGGACATCAGCAAGGCCTTTGACACTGTCTCCCACAGCATCCTCATAGGTAAACTGAGGAAGTGTGGTCTGGATGACCAAGTAGTGAGGTGGGTCGGGAACTGGTTGAAGGGAAGAAGCCAGAGAGTCGTGGTCAATGGGGCTGAGTCTGGCTGGATGCCTGTGTCTAGTGGGGTCCCTCAGGGGTCAGTGCTTGGGCCGGTGCTGTTTAATATATTCATCAATGATCTGGATGAGGGATTAGAGAATGTTGTCAGCAAGTTTGCTGATGATACGAAGTTGGGAGGAGTGGTTGACACACCAGAAGGCTGTGCAGCCATTCAGAGGGACCTAGACAGGCTGGAGGGCTGGGCGGGGAGAAATCTTATGAAGTTTAATAAGGGCAAGTGTAGAGTTTTGCACTTGGGAAAAAATAACCCCATGTGCCAATATAGGTTGGGGACTGCCCTGCTGGAGAGCAGCGCAGGGGAAAGGGACCTGGGGGTTCTAGTGGACAGCAGGATGACCATGAGCCAGCAATGTGCCCTCGTGGCCAAGAAGGCCAATGGTATCCTGGGGTGTATTAGAAGGGGAGTAGCAAGTAGGTCAAGAGAGGTCCTCCTGCCCCTCTACTCTGCCCTGGTGAGGCCACATCTGGAATATTGTGTCCAGTTCTGGGCCCCTCAGCTCAAGAAGGACAGGGAGCTGCTTGAGAGAGTCCAGCGTAGAGCCACAAAGATGGTGAAGGGAGTGGAGCATCTCCCTTATGAGGAAAGGCTGAAGGAGCTGGATCTCTTTAGCTTGGAGAAGAGGAGGCTGAGGGGTGACCTCATTAATGTTTATAAATATGTCAAGGGGGAATGTCAGGAGGATGGAGCCAGGCTCTTTTCAGCAGCGTCCACTGACAAGACAAGGGGCAATGGGTGGAAGCTGGAACACAGGAGGTTCCAGAAAAATATGAGGAAAAACTTTTTTACTGTGAGGGTGACCGAGCACTGGCACAGGCTGCCCAGGGAGGTTGTGGAATCTCCTTCTCTTGAGACATTCAAACCCGCCTGGACGCGTTCCTGTGCGCTCTACTGTAGTTGATCCTGCTCTGGCAGGGGGGTTGGACTAGATGATCTTTAAGGTCCCTTCCAACCTTTATCATTCTGTGATTCTGTGATTGTTCTCAATATGTCCTTGCACGAGCAAAGCCAATTTTAAGAATCGTTGCACTGAAACGGTGCATGATGTTTTTCGTGAGCACGGGCTGTTCAGTCAAAGTGCTTGTTTTCTGAAACTAGCATCATGCTTTCCACATGCACGCATACAAGGCTCATTATCACAGCCCTGCCCGCTTCAGCTGCTACAACGAAGGGTCTGTCAGCATTTCCATTAGAAATCCCCTCATTTCAGGATTAAAGCATTTCCAAATGGTTCTGGATGCTGGAAAGCAATCTGTGTCTAGCGTCCCCAAGAAGGATTTTAATATGATGCACATTTGGGCTGGGGCTTGAGCCCTCACTGGTACTCCAGCGAAGTTTTTGTGATCACCTTCATGACATTTATATGTGGAAAAACATTCAGCTTGGGCCTTTATTCATTTGTTTTAGAAGAAGAGGGCCCCATAAATCTTGAGGCAGAGCTGAGTGCTCTCAAAAAGCAGTTGATGTGTGAATTGCCTCAACAGCAAGCAGTCTCTGGTCCTTTCCCTGGGGTTGGGAGCCCTGTCACCCAGCAGCAAGAATGCTCTGTGTGGCATGGGGATGAGGGGGCTTGCTGGTACTTAGCCCCTTGCCACCTGCGAAGTCACTGGCCACTGGCATGCTCCAAAATCATTTGCAAACGGAGTACCAAAACAATGGTGAACACCTCCATTCTCTCTAAACAGCCACTGGGTTTGATTAATGCCCGTCTGAAACAAAATCCAGTGCTGGAAAGGCTCTCCAGCAGTCACAGAATCACAGAATCACAGAATGTTAAAGGTTGGAAGGGACCTTAAAGATCATCTAGTCCAACCCCCCTGCCAGAGCAGGATCACCTACAATAGAGCGCACAGGAACGCGTCCAGGCGGGTTTTGAAAGTTTCATCTCACCTCTCTCTTCTAGGCATAACCGTTCACCTCCAAATTAGCTGAGGGAGAAGGGTTTTTGCTCCCCACACCCAACAGTTGGCCACTGAAAATTACCATTTCTGTTATCAAAGAAAATTAAAGAGCTGCCTCCTGCCTTCTGCTTATGCAGAGCTGCTTTCTTCCTAAGAAAGAAAGAGCAGAACTCAGGATAACCAAAAAAAAAAAAAACAACCCCACACCAGAAGAAAGGAGCAAAGAGGAGATTTCAAAGGGGAAAAAAGAATAAAGTTTGTAAAACTCTGGAATTAAGGAGAGGGAAACAAGGGGAAGAAGAACCCCAAAGTGGCTGGGGGCAAGGAGCCACCAGTGGAATTGGAAAAGAGAAAGAAAGCAGAAGTGAGGACGGCAAACCACTGAGGAATGGGTTGAGGAGAAAGAAGGGAGTAAAAGGATACCCCTAAAAAAGAAACTCAACCCAGAAAGCAGATGACCTACTGCCTTCCCACGTAACACCATATGCCACCCATGCAAGGTAAGAGCATTTGGCAGAGGGCACAATTTGTCCTCTATAGTGGATGAGCTGTATCTCACATCCAGTGAAAATGCATGAGTCTAAATCATTCCTCTGCACTTGTGAGGCTCCCCATTTCAGTATAGGAAATCCATCATGGATTTACTTGGTATAGAGCAAAAGGATTTGCTGTTTTACAGAAAAGAGCTTGGGGTTATTAAGTACAGGCAATAGAGGACAAAAAAAAATAAATAAATAGGAGAGCAGAGGTGGAGAGGTGGAGAAACCAAAACACCACTTTTGAAAGCAGTTCATGAAAGTTATCTCAGCACAAAAATATTCTATAGGAGAAATCAGATCTTTATAAGGAAAGATGACTATTACTTCAACTCTGGAAAAACACTTTGAGGAATAATGCAGTTATTTTGTACTCTGCGATTGGCCAAACAGGGCCGGCCTGACCTGGAAGCATCCCAGGCTTGTAGCTCTGTGACTGTCCCCCACTGATGGCATTTGCAGAACAACTCTAATACCTGCTCTCCTTAGTTACAAGTCTGAAATGACACCAGAGACCAGACCATAACCTTGCCAACAGCACAGAGCTTCGCTTAACAGAACACGCAGCAGCAGCACAAGCTGTAGCAATATAACCACAAAGTCAAGCAATGCAAGGAAAAGGCGCTATTCAACAATCAGCATTTCACACACAGGCAGAGAGAAACAACGCAACACCTGTGCCGCTTTTTCATTTTTCCTATGTGCAGTTTTTCTGCCAGCCTTTCAGTGCTAGAAAATCAACAGCTAACCCAGACCTACTGATGTAAAATCAGTATCTGGGTCTATGGATTAATATGTCAAATATTAGGGAGAATGTTGAGTGTCTATGGGTAGCCAAACAGCATGAGAATTTCATGTTTATCTCAACATGGAATATTATCCTTGCTCTTTATTATCAACTTAAGTGCTCATGTTAGAAGGCTAAATTAAACTTGAGAATCTTGGGAGGGAGGGAGGGAGGAGGGAAGGGCTATCTATGCTAAAGTGAGATTCAAACAGATGCTTCAAATTATCTGCTACAAATGGACTCTCCACTATCTCAAAAGCTTCAACACTCAGACTTTTTAGATCGGACGCATGTGCGTGGTGATAATATCTGCCCTTACTTAAGTCACTGTCCATCTCACAAATTGTTCTGCACAAAGGGAGGTGAGGGAACTGCAAAACAACTGCAGTAGCACAAGTGACAGGAATCTTGCTTCAAGAGACAACTTCTAACAGCATTTTAAAGGAAAAACATATTTGCTCTGTTCTTTATGAGCAAGTCTTGACTTCTCCCTGTTTGGGACACAGTCCCTTGGGGCACAGAATGCTCACACAGAAGTTAAAACCACCATTAGCTGAAATCAATATTTACTACCAAACTCTGGAAAGATTTAAAGGAGAAGATACACGCAGAGAATGCCACTCCATGCTCTTACAGTCATTACTACCACAGATCTGATAGCACCCACTTTCTCTCACTACTAATTTTTAGCAGGTTACACATTTAATGTCCTACCAAGTTACAAATAACATAAGAACAGTCTGCTTAAAATTCTATCTACAGTTATTTTCCAGGCAAAGGGATTAAAAAGAAAAGAAGATGCTTAGCCTGCCAAACAGCCTGCTTCAATTTTCACTCATCTCCGAAAGGTTAATAGTATTAAGTGAGGTGGGTCCTCTGTTTTCTGCAAACCCCTTCACAAACACAGCCCCGTTCCCAGAGCTGTAGAAGCCGCTATGCTTCATGTCAGTGGTTCCTATGCCAAGAGCATTATCGTGGGTGTATGAAAGAAAAACAAAGAGTCTTCAGATCATCTTCACAAGTTAAGATGGTTCATCATGCCTATCGCTGTGAAACAAACAAAAAAACCAACCCTACTTCAAGGAAAAAAATCAAGCGTTATGCACTGGAGAAGATCTCCAGGAAGCCTGCAAAGGGCAGAAAAGGCAACTGCAACTGTGGCGAGAGATGAAGCCCATGAAGCAGAGGGTGTCAATGATGAACTCCCAGTAACATCTGGCAAATAAGCTAATCTTTTGGGACTTTCCAACGTTGGCAGATAAGCGTGTTGTCTGTCCTTTCAAAGGCTGACCTCATTTCTATCCTTGGGTTAATGGCATGCAAAGCTCTCCGCTACGCTTACTTTTTTCACTCTTCCCTCCGCCCCCAACAGTTATTATTAAACACCAAACAACTTCGCCTATTGTTGTAGTTTGCATACAATTTAATTAAGAATTTTCCCTCCAGCAATAATATTGACTGAAGGTTTTGAAGAGTTGTTTTGTTTTTTAAGTATACTGTAACTGCGGTATGCTAATTGCTTTGGTTTATGATACACAAATAGATAAAAGAATTCACCTACCTTGCATGCAAATAAACACTTGGATTTCCAAAGGGAAGGAAGGGAAAAGAAAAAAAAAGAAAGCATAAAAGATATCCTGGGGGAAAAAACAACACAAGGCTGCTTAGCTGACTTTCATACCAGAAGCAGTTAGGGGCTTTAACACCAGCTTTGAAAATTCTGCCAGCCCAATTTTCCTTCTGGTTTATTATATAAAATAATCCCCAAACCAGGACTTTGCAAACCAACTTTATACTTTTTATGGATACAACTCTGCAATTCTGTGTATTTAAAATAATTTAAAATTACGGCCAATTTTACTCTTTTTTTTTGTATAGTTAACATACAAGACAGCTTAAGACTTTCATTACATAGAAAAATGAGGCCATTAATAACTCAGCTACAAGCCATTAATTATTAACTTTCACCAAATTTTAATTACAATTTTTAAAGACTTTTTTTTTTTACTCTCTTTTCAGAATGACTGGAAAAATCCTTAATCAAACCTTCACCCTTCACTTTTCTTAGTATAAGATAAAATCCTTTGGGGTAACAAATCTCTGCTGAGAACACTGGCACTCACACGGCCCCTCGGGCAGTGCTCGGCATTAGAAAGACTTAGATGTTAAAAACTAAAAACTGTTATTTTCAGCCCTGACATGGGCAGGCTGATTTGCAGCACTTCAAACTTTGTATATGCAAAGCTACTGGCAATCTCCAATACATACACCTTATCCTGAGACATCGCATAACAAGCTTTACTAACAGTAGTTTAACAACCTATTTCATGTGAGTTTCGATTGGATTTAGGCTTATCCACGTGGTTTTTAGGAGTACAAAGATGGAGTCATCCTACTGTTAAAATACCTTCATTAAAATAAGAGGGTTTGCATTTTGCAACCAGGTTAAACAGCTGTTTCCAAATCATACTTACTAGTTGCATGAAATATATCACAGCACAATTGGACATTAAAAGGGCAGTATGCAAGTAAAACAGTAAGCAAGGATTATACACTCAAGAGAAGACGTAGATATTAAAACAAGAGTTTCTGTATTTTGGTGGCCCACTTATGGATTACAAGCAGCTCCTTCTGGAGATTTTTTTGTCAGACTGGAGGATTTCATCTCATCAAAACAGTTAAAACTACAGAACAGAAGCACAATTCAAAAAAGTTAATGAAAGTCTCTGTGGGAAGGGAAGCAGGGGGCAGGTATTTTAGCTTCAGTCTCCCGAAGCGACAGCAGTAAACCGTGGGACATGTCCAGCACATGTTTCACCAACAAACGATGCCCTGCTGAATGCAGTCCCCTCCCCGGGGCTCCAAAATCAGGAGTCTGAGGACACAGGCAAAAATGCCCGGAGAGGTGAGTGATGCCCAGAGCAAGAAGGCTCAGGCCAAAGCCCTCTCCTCTCCCACCATTACACAGGCGGCACAGAGACCCTCGTGACAGCTCAGGCCTCCTTCCAGCTAGAGCCAGAGCAAAGGCTGAGGGCCGTCTGACCCTGGCAATACAGGTACCTGACTTGGAAAGAGCACAGGATGTCTCACAAACTGCTCGGCAGCCATCCAAAACAGAACAAAGAAAACCCAAACCACTTTGTGCTGCTTCACCTCACCCTCCTGCGGATCCCCCCAGCTTGGCTCTGGCGTCCCCCTCTGCCCTGGATGTGTCCGCAACCCTTTGGCCAACCTTTTCAACCATTAAAGGACTGGACCCAAGAGAGGGGGCTAGCTTTGATGAGAATCCAGCGCAGGTCTTCAAAGGTTTTCGTGCAAATAGATGCTTGCTCTGAGCTCAGAAGTGGTGATCCCTATCTTCCCTGCAACTCAGGAGAGGGAAATCAGAAGTGCCCCAGAGGAATCTGAGAGGGCCAGAGGTGTCCTTCCAGCCCCCAGTGCTAATGACGCCCTGCATGAGAGAGAAAGACAAAAGTCTGCCTCTGTTTCCATACCCCAGAACAGCAGTTTGAACATCAGCACCTCAGAGGAGCCCCAGGACAGATAGGGAGGTGCCAACGGCTGGGGCTGTCCTGCTCTCTGGCTGGGGAGGTGGGATGGGTCCTGCCTTGACACCCCCAGCAGCCCCCTGCAGTCCCAGCCCCCAGGGAGCCCCCAGCTCGCAGGGTGCCTGACATACAGCTAGCCTGGAGGTCGCTGTTGGAGGGTTAAACAGCCCGAGGCACTTGTGGAGATGCTGCTCAGCTGCTGGTCCCCTGGGAGCACCCCCAGCCCAAAGCAGTCTAGGGTTGGAGCCAGGGCTCAGCAACAGACAGGTACAGCTTGTGTATCTCCATCTAAATAGATCTCAAGCCCTACCCCAAGGAATGGAGAGATGTGGGATGCAGAGGTAAAGGGACATAAGTGCAGTCATTGCTCTACTGCCAGGTGACAAGCAGAGGACATCTTGAGGTGGGTTGCCGCTCTGTTCTCAACTAATACAGCTTTCTCAAAGCTAACAGCTACCAGAGCCTGGGCAGGGGGATGAGTCTTCTTTCTAGCATCAATTGAAACAGCATCCGTCATCAGGCAAACACAAACCGCAGGAAACCCTCCCAGGAGCAGATGGACAGCAGAGGGACCTGCCCGTAGGCCCTGAGGAGAGCTCTGCACTGCAGGGGCAAGCATGTGTGTCTGTGTGGGCAAACCTCCGGGGTACCCGGCAATGCTCAGAGGGAGTTTTTTTCCCCTCCTAAAGGGCTGCAAGTACCTCTCAGCAATACAAAAGTCTCCAGAACTCTTCTCAGAAGACTGCTGTATCACATTAAAAAAATCAGCCTTTCTGGTTGATGGATTATTGCCTCTGTTAAGGAGGCAGTACATCAAAATGAAACAATTCCGAGCCACAAATTTCTGGCAGTGACCAATCCATAACTACAAACAAGAATATTAAAAACTAACACATACGAAAAAACCATTACTTCTTCTAAAAAGGAGGCAAAGTAAGGAGTAATCCTCCATAGGCTGTATATTCACAATCTGCGAACAACTCGCAGCAACTTATAACATGCTGTAAGTGTAAAGCGGTGAAATTCAAACATCTCTAAAAACCACAGATTTGTAACTTGCGCTTATGTAAATACACAGCTTTCAAGCCTCAGCCATCCTGGCCATAGCTCTTCTGGGAAAAATGAAAAAATCTTGGCTGAGATTTTCAAGAGCAAGTGGTGATACTGAGAGCCTCTAGTTTTTAGGTGTCCAATCAGAAATACTTTTAAAAGTCTTCATTTTCAACTCATGCTGTACACACCCTCTTCAAATCATATCCCTTTAGGGAATATTTATCCCTAAAAGTAAGCAAATAAGGAAAGGTCAGACACACGTTATTTTGTTCATTCTTCTCTCAGTATTTTTTCTGACATGAAGACATAATATTGTGCCAAAATTGTAGACAAGAGGCTGAAGACCACACATTTAAAGACTGGTTTTATTTTTTTTAACAGAGCTTAACGATGCCCAGAGTCATAATTAACTGTAAGGAGCTTCAAGTATCTTACACCTTTAGTTTCATCTGAGAAATCCTAGTTTACATTATCTATTGCAAGTCATGCAAAGTTGGTGGCAAAGCTGGGAAATAAATACATATATTTATATATATTTATAGCTACAATGAACTGCTTAAATACAAGATCATTATTTTGGGACTGGACTCATTTGGCTTTTTGCATTTTTAATTAATATAACTTATCTCATTTTGAACAAGGGTGTAGAGAGTTATGAATGATGAATTCTTTGTATGAGAAGTTAAAATAGAATTTTAAAAAAAAACTAAAAAGCTATCTCAACATATAATTGCTTCAGTTTCTAAAAAGAGGATTTCATACATAAGGCTGTTTTGATGGTCTAGCAAGTATATGAATACAGAATTCCTATGCCTGTGCCTTGCACGAACAGAAGATCACCGAGATTTGTACCATGACAGTGACAAAATACACTTACTTCGAAATTAATCAAAACATAAGCATTAACATTCCCTAATAAAATAGATATTATAACCCACTATACAAAAAACTCAAGGAGCCATGATCTCTGCATACAGAACCACTGACCTTATTGCCATCTATGTACCTGCACAGCAAGCACGCTCTGGATGTCTTGTCTCATCTGACCAGATCTATCTATCTATACTTCAGAGCACCTCTGCTACAGAAGTAGCATAAACACAAAATGAAGGCATATTTAAAGTGCCAGAATGCCTGCAAAAGTAGATTTTACAGTTTAGTAGTATCAGTAACTTCATCTGATAAAGGGATTACAAACGTGGTGTATTGGGCTTGCATGGCAAGGTTTTGGTACTGAGGGTCTACAGGGGTGACTTCTATGAGAAGCTGCCAGAAGCTTCCCCTGTGTCCCTATAGAGCCAATGCCAGCCACCTCTAGGATGGACCCACCACTGGCCAAGGCCAAGACCATCAGTAACAGTGGTAGCACCTCTGGGATAACATATTTAAGAGAAAAACCTGAGCAACAGCAACTGCAGACCAAGAGAGGAGTGACAACATGTGAGAGAAACAAGTCTGCAGACACAAAGGTCAGTGAAGAAGGCGGCGGAGGAGGTGCTCCAGGCACTCTTCACCATCCAGGGACTTATGCTAGAGCACTTCATGAAGAACTGCATCCCATAGGAAGGACTCACATTGGAGAAGTTTGTGAAGAACTGCCTCTGTGGAAAGAATCCCACAGTGGAGCAGGGGAACAGTGTGAGGAGACCTCCCCCTGAGGAGAAAGGAGCAGCAGAGACACCATATGATTCACTGACCAAAACTCCCATTCCCCATCTCAGGGGGAGTAGGTAGAGAACTCAGGAGTAAAGTTAAGCCTGGGAAGAATGGAGAGGTAGGAGGAAGATGTGTGAAAATTTAGTTTTTTATTTTCTCATTATCCTGCCCTGATTCGATTGGTAATAATTAAACTAATTTCCCAAAGTCGTCTGTTTTGCCCATGATGAAAATTGGTGCCTGACCTCTTCTTGTCCTGATTTCAGCCAACGAGCCTTTCATTTTTTTCTCTCCCCTGTCCAGCTGAGAAGGGTGAGGGATAGAGAGGCTTTTGGTGGGTACCTGGTGTTCAGTCAGGGTCAACCCACCCCATGTGGGCTTCAGTGTCTGGAACTGCAGAGCACCTTTTGAAAAATACTTTCATCCTAACCACTTGATAGATTCTCTTAGTGCACTGACTGCCTCCAGTAGGGCGCCTGAGGAGGGTCAGAAGTTCTTCTCAGAAAGTTGTATTACTGCAGGATAATTCTTTCAAAGTATATGCTAGCATATAATGGCCATTAGGTCTGCATACTGTCATAATTTTGCATGACATACTATGCAGTATTTTTATAGGTAAGGCTAAGTTTTCTTCACAGAGAGAGCTGTTTATATGAACAGGTTTGGGTACTGACTAATGCTTTTTTCTTTTATCAATATCACTGATAGCTTTTTGAATATTAATATCATTTGATTTTCTTTCAGGTCAGCTAGTGGCAATTATAAATAGGTTCTGTTATGTTCTTGTGTCAAAATGGACCAAGAAAATGCTTAACACCCAAGTTGTTGGGATCTTTCAAATAATATAATTCTCTGAAAAAAGTCTGCAGAACAGAAAATGTTTGGAAAGCATCAAGAGCAAATAAGACTGTCATGAGTCTCTTTCCAAGGACTACTATCCACCTCACTAGCAGACTCCTATGCTACACTTGCCTACTTCTCACTTCGTATTCACCTTTCTTATATATTGTCTTGGTCTCAGATGAAGAAGCCTCTGATCTCGGACCTTTCATTTTGCATTTACATACACAATGTTTTATTTTATGCATTTTTGTATTACATCGTAGCATGCACATGGCTGTAGTACACAATGTCGTATAAACCTTTAGTCCTGATGGTGTTTTAACAAATTAGGTCCTTCCCTGAGGCACTTTGATACTACACCAGCACTTGTGGTATTGTCTTGGCTGGGCTGTAGACCTAAGAGGTTGGCTCTTTTATGTAGGGAATGGTAAGAAAAGAAGCAGCAAAATATCCCTACTCACAAAAGAACATCTGGGCTAACTAATCAATCTAAAACACAAGGATCTCTCCTGGTATCACTTCACAAATAACAAAAACCGTATGTTGAGATATAGGCTGTGTCTTCTATTTGAAGTTAACCTGGGAAAAATTTCACTGAGCACTACCTAGACTGCAACAAATGTAGAAGAGCAGAGATAAATACATCAAAAGCATATTTCTTTTCAATTAGTTTTTTGTGAGAAATATTCACAGGTTGTCTTGCTTCTAGCACCAATGGTTAGCTCTTTAAGTAGACTCTACACATTTTTTTAATAGATTTCAGTCTTAGGTGTACAAAGGAGCAAATGAATCATTTTGGTAGGTAAGTATCAGAGCAAAGAAAAAGAAAAAAAAAAATCAGTCATTGTGGTCCTTCACATTAACAAGAAACTTAAGTTCAGAGGTGTCCCTGTCCATGACAGGGAGGTCGGATTATATGATCTCTAAGGTCCCTTCCAGCCTAGGCCATTCTATGATTCTACGATTTTTCCAAGCCAGTTCTCTCTATTTTCTTTTCTTAATGGTTTTACCTGGTAACCTCATTCCCATTCTTTTATTTTCCTACTGAAAAAAAAAAAGAAAAAGGAAAAGAAACCGAAACCACAGTGAAGAAAGTATTTCGGGGAGGGTGTTTGTGTGACAGAGTTCAGGGAGAATTATAGAAATATTTGGGTTTCATCTCTAGAGAATTTTATCATTTCTGAGCAGCTCTTCTGTTCAGGGACATGATACAACTGACCACAAAATCTATTTTGTAGGAGTTGACAGAGCAACGTTAGCAAGTCCACTGCAACTTCCAGAGAGAGAACACAGTCCTGTGGCTCGAGCAGTGAAACATCATAGTGATGAAGACCCCAATTTCAAGATCTGCTGGAGAGGTCAAGCCCGTTTCACTACTGGATATGACTCTACATTTGGGGGAAGAGGAGGAGGAAGCAAAGAAAATCAGACTAAATATATTCTGCCAAAGATTCCTGCTTTCCTTCATCCCTTTTAATAAAACCTGTATAGTTTGAGCTTTTTGATGGAAGGCTTTAATTGTATGATAAATCACAGTTGGTAAAACAATTCTAATTTAAATCAAATCCCTTTTAGAGAGCTTTACCAGAGAAGTTGTGCCTGCAGATCTCCAGTAAGCAAGCCTGTGTAGCAAGAGTAGTGCATACACTTTCTGATAGAGCCTGACCATGAAAACACACAGCCACCATGGCCTGTGATTTTACAGTAACTTTTAAAGAAGCATGGGTAGAATATTGCAAGATTGCTCATTTCAGTGTGTGAAAATCCCTTTGGTGTTTTGCAGTTAATAAGGATGAAAAGGGGGGGGCGGGTAGAAAGTAACAGAACATGGGAAAAAGATTATAGGGCTGCATAGGCAGCCTCGAAGGAACATGGACTGCACAACCTTTGAAGTACCCAATTCTAAAATGAGATCATATGAGATTTTTTTTTTAAGCAATAAAAGTGAAGCCTCAGAAACAAGTGTAAGTTACAGCCTGAAGTGCTTTATCACAGTTTCATGAACCCTCTTCCATAAACCCTAGTTGTTTTAAAAGTTTATTTACTTCAAGGCAAAAATGGAACCGATTGGGGGGAGGTGGGGGGTGAAAGGGAGGGATTTGTGGTTGCCCAAAGGCATGTTGATAAATAAGGCCTGCAACTCATGACATCAAAATCATTACAAAAGGAGAATTGTCTCCGGCCAGCCTGCAAGGAGGCACTTTCCACTCGGAGATAAGAAGAACAAATACTAGTGCATTATATGCTTCTTCAACAAAACTCCTGCCCTTTGGAGAGCAAAGCTTTCAATGTAACAACATGCCTATAGGTATGTAAAACCACCAACTTCAAAATCTGTTGCATCAAAAAGTTATTCCTGGGCTAATGGTATGACTGCTGTGCCACGCAAAACACCCGAGCTGATTCTGAGGGAATGTGCCTGTTTACACGGCATGATGCAGAGCTGGGCAGAGACAACCAGCTCATACTGTGCAAGTAAAATCAGCACAACATTGCTCTTGAGCTAATCAGCCATGTCTTTCAGTGGGGCTAACTAATCCACACATAAAACTCTGCTGATGTGGATATGCGCCTTCCAGATAGAAATCTGCCCACCCATGCTAATCTGAGAGGCTTCTGGTTTGTATGATGCACACATAATCAACTTCACTTTAAGCATCCTCAGCATCTCTATTTCAGTCAATCGTCCCAGATTTCCTTCATAATCAGTGGAGAGAAAGAGGTGCATGAACATTATCCATTTGATGTAGACATCCATATCAGGAGGAGAGGAGAATCAGGAACTAGAACTGCCAATTTCTCTCTACGGACTCCAAAAGAAGCCCAGAGGATTACTTCAGAAACTATGTAGATGCCTGTATGTGGTCAGAAAAACTCTTTTCTCCACACCCGAAGTTACCACAGCTGCCTGAGCTAGGATAATGCTGGCTGCCTGTCTGTACAGTGCCTTTAAGCCTATGGATAACAGCACAAACCAAAACATGTGACTCTGCTGCTGTTCATATCCTTAAAACAGAAATTAGAAAATGATAGGTTAAGAAAGTGCCCAAGATGCATATCTTTTTTTTTTCCCTTCCCCCTGTCCCCCACCCACCCACCAGACTGCATTTTGCTGCCGCTGGAGCAGAAGGCTGGTTCCAATCTCCCCACTTCCATGCACGTGGAACCTGGAATTAGCAAGAGGAAATATCCTGCACAATGCCAGGGGAAAGGAGTGTTTTGCCCTGCACGCAGTGACCTGCCTGATCACGTAAGAACAACCCTCCAGCTGAGTACATGCAGACTTTCCTTAGGTGGAAAACAACTGTGATACAGGACCCTGAGCAGAGTGGGATATTTTACACAGTGGGGGCAATCCAATGCAGAGACTGTCTCAGCCACTGAAAACAAGGTGTGTTTTCTAATTCTTCTTTTGCCAAACTCCATCTGTGTTCAGATAATAGCTGTAAAACATATCACTTTACCTACTGATTGAGCTTGTATGCTACTGCATACAGAAGGTACTTTTAAATAGAATTAAATGATAGTGTTATCAATACAACTTGTGCTGGGAAGCTGTCAAATCTGTAACAATTAGTTTCAATTTCCAGATTCATTGTTTGGCTGCCACCAGGTTCTTTACGTCTCCAATTTTGTACCCTACACATGCGACTATTTGTTATGTAGTTTTAAAGTACCTGCAGGAGCCCTGGGAAGAGTTATAGCTAGGCAGCTGAAGGAGAGAAATTGTTCAGCTCGGAGGCTTACTGTCCCGATTTTACAGATGAGATAAGAAGCACAGATTTTAAAATTATACAAATACTGAAATGAAGCCCTTAAATTCAATTCTTCATTATGAAAGACTCCATCTGGGGCAGTTGTTATGGCAGGTTGACTTCATCCTCTAAGGCAACTTTCCCTCTTTATTCCTAAGCCCTGTAACACCCTGCAAGCCCCAAGGGCACCCCAGCAGCAATCTTCAGAGAAAGACAGACAGAGAGAGAAAGTTGTCCTTGGATTTATTTAGCGAGAAGGAGGCCAAATCTGGGACAGGAAAAAAGGTTTGCATAGAGTCAGAGCTCTCGTGGATTTGTAAGATCATCCATGCACATGGAATATATTGAACCTTGAACCTAAACTAAGGTCAAGCAAGTTTAAGGCTTGATACAGATGTTTCACAGAACTCTGGTAAAAGAAGGTGAATGTTACTGTTAAAGCAAGAGAAAAAACAAGCTATAAAAACGGTTGGTCGATTGTTTATTTTTCTTTTCAGTCCATTGTCGAGTTTATTTTGTCCCCCTTAAGCCCAGCACTGGTATTTCCTGCATCTGGGTGATGACAGCAATCTCTTATACACCACATAAAACGGATTTAGAAGTTTGAGGGCAACTTCTGGTCTGGTTTCTCCCCGGAAACCTATCCCTCCAACAGAAGGGAATATTTGTATTTTCCTCATTTGTCTTTTATTTATAAAAATACTGATTGCCTTCTTTGTGCACACACACACACACACACAAAATTCATTATAAGCAAAGAATCAAGCACTCCGTAATCAGTGAGGGAGCTTTCGAACAAAGATAACTTTTTTTTTTTTTTAAATTAAGTTGCAGAACAATCTGAAGAGAAGTCCCTCAAGGAATATTAAGATAATGACTTTTTAAGAAGATACTACGATCACTTGTTTTTAGCCAATTACATTTCCTCCTTTGGCATGAATGTGTTTGAAATGGTTCTCAGAAAGGAGGCCAAGACCTTCCAAGTGTTCGATGCCACGACAGAGCATAGGCCAATATGGAAGAAATCCCCTTTCCAAGCAAGTTCTGACTAACAGTGATAATGTTATTGGCTCCAAGTCTGGAATGAGTCTCAAGATTTGGCAAACGCAGGAGAAAAGCAAGTTTGGCAATAATCTGGAAAGGTTAAAAACTTTCAGAAGTTCCACAAGTAAAATAAAGCTGTGATAATAATAATAATAATAATAATAACAGGCATTTTTCAGTTGCAAAGAGCTAAGCTTGCAGCATCAGAAGGTACTGAGGTAGCAGTTTCTCTTTTCCACTGGTACAGCACATGAGCAAAGGGACTTCAGCAGAGAGATGGCATCAATATAAGAACAAATTAAAACAAGAGATGATGGGCCATGAAGTCTTGCGTTCAGAATAGATAAAAATGAGACAAGCTGCAAAGTTAAAAATTTAAGGAGGAACAAGTTTGCAGAAAAGACAAGAGTAATATTTGTATTTTTGGTCTTCCCAGGCTAACTACATGAATAAGGGGGTCGCAGGATTACCACACCTGCTTCTGTAAATCAGCTTTAAAGCTAGCTACTTGCTTTGTTTTCTCCACATTCCCACCGAAGTCTCGGGAATCCTGGTTCCAGTTCCCCACTGGTTTGCACGTTGGGTAATTATTGGTGCCCTGATTCATCAAAGCGCTCGATTGCATGCTTATGTTTCAGCACGCACAAGCACTCTCAACTCTCAATTATCCATGGGCAGTTTAACCTGATTCAGTGGATTAACTATGCCACAGAGAGAGAAACACTGTACCTGGTGCTACACAGAGCTTGTGAGGCCCAGGCAGGGCTCTGAGGTCAGGCTGGTGGTTCAAATGCTACTCTCCCGCTTGAGCCATCATCACGAGACCAATGCAGGCTAAGTTTGCATCGTATCAAATTCACCCCCATAGGACTCAAGAGCATCAGGAAACATAGTCCGAAGACACCTGAGTAGCTCTGCCACAGCCAGGTCTGCATCAGCGTGGGTCACCACGGGGTCACGCAGACCCAGACTGCCTGGCACTAAAACACCACAGCATCGCCAAGGCCATCCAGGGTGCACCCAGTGCGGGGGGTACCCCCGCGCACCCATAGGCCAGGAGACGAAAAACAGTTGACTCCCATCGGCTTTACTAAACCTGACCAAGCTCAGAAAGTTAAAGAGGTATTACGTAGCATTTTGCACTGACAAAAGTAGCAGGCTAATTTTTATTTAAGGTTCACTTTAGAAACAGTCCTCTAGCACCAGTAACAAGCACCCAACACACTAAAAACATGGCAGCAACCAGCCCAGTGGGATAGTTGCAGGGAAGAGAGTTAAAAACAAAGACACATGTAACTTCTAGAAAGAGGAGGTACTGACAACGTGAAGGGATTCAAACTACCAAAAAAGTTCACTTCTCAGACAAAATGCATTGCACAGTCACAGGAGCGAGACCTGAATTTGTACAAATTTTTAAAAGCTTTACTACTTCATTTCCCCATCATTCCCCCAGCCTAACAGTGAAGAGTATAAGGAAGGAATAGGCAAAAAGTGAAAGATTGTGTTTAAAATATTGGAAATATTGGGAAAAAAAATATAAATTGTGTACAGTGAGTTCTGTGTCTTCAAATAAAATGATACTGCGGAG
Organism: Trogon surrucura; assembly: GCA_020746105.1. Taxonomy (NCBI): domain Eukaryota; kingdom Metazoa; phylum Chordata; class Aves; order Trogoniformes; family Trogonidae; genus Trogon; species Trogon surrucura. Next base: position 11,687,394 of record CM036622.1, on the reverse strand, counting down.
AAAAAACTCAGTCTCATGCCACGGACATTAAGAAGGAACAGATGCTTGCATTAAAGAACTAAGAATGTGGCCATCCACTTCAAATTTATAGAGACAAAAACCATTATTTAGGGCCAGAGCATTTGTAAAATGGTCAGTAGAAGGAAACAAATTTAACCAAAGGTAAATATCTGCAAAGAAAAGAGGCAGATGAATTACATTGAGAAAGGATCAAAACAATTATAAGTTCTCGTGAAGATTAAATACATAGAGACACATTTGAAAAATTTCGGGGGCAGAACAAAGGCAGACGAACTGAGATTGCTGGCACCCTGATCCTGTGCACAGGTCTGGAAAGTATCAGGAAAGGCTGAAAAAAAAAAAAAAAAAAAAGACAATGCACAGACTATGGACAACTGTGGGAAACAGAACTGCTTTATATACAGTAATCCCAGAAAAGGAGGTGAGTAGTCCATGTAGTTGTACAGGCAGTGAATGCAGACAGAAAAATTCCCTTTAAGAGAAGAATATATGACATGTAACTTATGCAAAGACTGTCTGTGTACAAACACTATACAAGAAAACTAACAGCTAGATCTGCAACTGTGCTACTGGATCAAACGACCAGCTAGATTCCAGCTGGGCAGTGGAGCCAACTGCAACACGAGCACTGCAATTGTGATGAGCAGCAATATTAGACGAGAGAAATGTGACCGAGTGCTGGTGATGCATGACGCTGCCAATAAGAACATCACGAAGAAGAAGATGCTATCATTTAGCATTTATAGCAGATTACTCACAGGAGTACCACCCACCACCGGCCAACAGGGCAGAGCAAGGCACTGATTTGAATGCAATACAACACCACGGCTCCTTCATCTAATACCCTGAGGATGAATAGTCACTGTGGGTCACGAAGTGCTCTGGCTGAACACTTAGGTTAAATTTCAAAGACGAGAACACCTAGAAAACAAGCAAAACCAAACTAAAATGCAGAGGTTTTCATGCTTTAGGAGAACTGCTAAATCCAGCAACCCTGCGAAAAACCACTGTACCTGCAGAAACTTGTAAAGACTAGATCAGCCACCTTGGCAAAAAAGAGGAGGAAGAAAAAAAAAAATCACAGTATGTATACCAAGACAAAAATGTTGAAAAAAAAAAAAGCAAGCAACGAGGTCATAACCCATTAACACCAGCTGAGGCAATACTACCAAAATACATCCAGAGCATCTTAGCTTATGGTGATAAAAGTAGGTCTGGCACATCATCACATCTATCGGCTACCACATATAAACACCAAGGGCACCAGCCTCACCTAGTGTAAATTGGATGAGACATGAAAAGAGACTCGTGTTTTAGTGTTGCTCTCATTGCAGAGGTGGAGGAAGAGGCATTTCAGGACTGTAAGCACTGGTTTTAGTTATTCCTAGGCACAAGTGGAATAGGAGGCTGAACACCAGTAAGCTGAAATGGAAAAGCAATATGACTTCCTGCTTTGGACATGGGGACTCAATGCTAAATCCCAAGAAACCTAAAACCTCCAAGAAACACCCAGACACAAATGGGTAGAGTGTTTGACTATCGTTCCAGATTTGATATGCATCGGTGATGTGATGCATGTACTCAGTTAACATCCAGCAAAGCACAGGGGGTGGGGGTTGCGGGAAGCCTGAAAGTCAAAGCCCAGAGAGTAAAAACAGGAAAATGCAGATGTGAGATGCCAGCTCTAAGGCACTTCAAGCGTGAGGAGCAGCCAGAGTAAGCATATGAACAAGGAAGCCCAGGAACAAAGCTAGCCACGTACAGACTTCTATTAGTAATGTGTAGCAGACACAAAAACAAACAAACAAAAAAAGTATGTCAAATTAAGAAGGATCTAGCAGCCGGGATGGACTAGAGCAATCCCAGCAGTCTGCTTCAAAGCTGCAAATGTGCACTTGGTCACCAGTTGTAAGTGAGCAACAACCCAGCCTCCCCCAGGTAAACAAAAAAACAAACTCAGGGTGACTACAGCTCATACATACAGTTTATGTGTACCTGGATTTAACGATAGCCAAAGCCGCAGTACCCCTGTGAACAGTTATCTCACTCAAAGTAGCTTCTCTCAGCAACACAGTGTCCAGTCATGTTAATACCCAGAATACTGTACATGAAATACCCACATGCTCTGTGGTGGCCACTGCCCCTTCACAGCAGGAATTTCTCTCCTTTTTCCCCGCAGTAGGTCTTGTATGTAAGAGGAGAGCTATAAACCAAAGTTTTTCTCTCACAGTTGTCCATGTTGTAGCCAAATGTGTTACCATTGAAGCCCTGCTAGCAACTGAGAAATCACAGAATCACAAAATGTCTTAGGTTGGAAGAGACCTTAGACATCATCTAATCCAACCTTCCTGCCATGGGCAGTGATGCTCTTAAGTAGGCAAAGTTGCTCAAAGCCTCATCCAATCTGGCCTTGAACATCTCCAGGGAGAAGGCATCCACAACCTCTCTGGGCAATCTATGTCAGAGTCTTGCCACCTTTGTACTGAAAAATGACAGAAGAAATCAATGACAAATACCGCAATCATTACGCTCCTGTATGTACTGTACTCTGTGTACTTGTTGGTATACAATTGTTTGCATACTTTTGTATGCAAACAAATCTAGTTCCTATAGTAAAGTGACTAATTAGACCTCATCATTTCTAGAATATAAAGCTTCTTGCCTGTGTTAATTTAACGGTCCTGCACTAACTATGCAGTGCCCGAATTACTGGTGCATACGGTAGTACATGCCATGAAAAGAAAACTCTGCAGAGCAACAAAATACTCACCAATAAAAGTACTCACTGCAATTGCATAAAGCTTTTCATAGACAGAATCCTGGCATGCAGCAGCAGTGCACAGGCCCGAAGCAAATACCTTTCACCAAGTGAGCACTTCGCCAGCCAACCACAGTGAAAGCTGTGCATGCCCAACACAGTACCTTCAATTTTCGATCACGTGCCTGGCTTCATTTTGAAGTGTCGCATTTAGAGTTAACAAATTTCCATGTATACTAAGTAAGTAATGCTACCAAAAGTACATATACACCTATATGTGGTCTGCTAGAATGTCAGATACATATTTCATATTCACACCAGGCATAGTAAAAAAATATACAGAACCACTCCATCAAAAAAATTCAACTCTGCTCATGTCTCACTAGAAAAATTTTCAATCATTTTAACCATGGGCCAGCTGTTAGGACTGTAATTAGACTAAAATGTAGATGTTACATGCCTCAGAACAGCAGTTACGTGAACGCCGGTGCTGCAGTCGTAGCCAGACTCCGTTGAGCCTTCTTTGCAGAAAGCCAAATCTGTAAGTCATCAGAGCTCCTTTGGAGAAAGGCTTCGAACACTGAGCAGGTGGGTGGTGGATTTACAAATATACAATCTCTTGATGTGAACAAATAACATGACTTTACGCTGGTGAAGAATATGACCTCCTCTCTATCCCATGTATTTCTCCCTCCCTCTTCTCCAGAGCTGAATCCTGCAAGCAGACTGGAGTAACTGCAGCAGGTAATTACGTGTTATTATTGCTGCATTAGAGTGAGTAGCTGTTCAGTAAATTAGTACGTGATATTAATGAAACCTATTCATTTGAAGAACACAAGAACTAGCCTCAAAGCAGCAATTAACAAATTATTCCTAAACAGGTGTCACTTAAAGCGTAAGTCAGGCATCATTTTTCTATAATTCACCAGTAAAACGCTGACTTCTTCCATACCGTAAACACAATTTAAGCAGATGGTATGTTCTCAAAAGGCACAAGACCTATACTTAAATCAGTGTTGTTGGATGTGAAGCCTTACACTGATAGTCAGCAGAATTTGTGGCGCATCTCCTTAAGATTTAGGAATGATTTACTACTATGCCGAGAGAACAAGCCCAAGATGTAAATCTTGCTGATTAAACTCTGTGCACTCCTGGGGAAAATACAGAGCTCTTGTTTGCCTGTACAGAATAATCACTGACACCTACGATGCTCTGTTGCTTTTTTTAGTGTACTATCACAAAAATATTGAGATCCCTGTTAACGTATCCAGTGATTTTAATGTCCCATGGCAGAAACACATTCATTCATTGCCTTTTAATCTTGATTTTGCAAACACCTGGGTTTGCGGAGCCCCCCTGTGCTTCCCCGAGCTTGATATACACCTGACTTTCAGTCCCTTGAGCTATTGCACGCTTGCATGTATGCAACAAACCGACCAATATTTTGCTTTAGGCCCAATATTGCTGCAGAAAGTATAGAGTGGAACGGATGTAAATTTACAGACGAGAAAAATGTTCCAAGTTCCTAAAATTAACTCAACAGCTCTCTGCATAAGCCACATTTCACCGTTTTTCGGTGGGGTTTGTGGGCTTTTTTTTCCTTTATTTTTTTTTTTTAGCGAGCCTTTTCCTAGCAGCTAACATTCGCCTCCCAAATGTCGCCGACCCGGTTCTGTGCCCGCGTTTGTCATCCGCCCGTCCCACAGCCTCCTCGCCCCACGGGAGCGACCGGACTCGCCGTCACCGATGTCGGACCCGCTCCCCGCGCACCGGCGGGCGATGCTGGAAGGGCGTGGTCACTTCAAGCCACGCCCCCCTCGCCACGACCACGCCCATTTCGCCTTGACCCCGCCCCCGCGGCGGGCGCGGGCTGGCAGCAGCCTCTGCCGGCGGGTGCGCGCAGGGCGGCGGGGCCGGCCCGGGAGCGGAGCGGGGCAGCGGCGCTGAGGCCGGTAATTAACGCCCGGTCGGGCTACGCCAACCGCAGCTGAGCGTCAATGAGGCTGGGACGGGGAGTCACGCAGCGTGAAGTGCCGGCAAAAAAGCACGCTCGCCACGGGCAGGTGTTTTGTTTCGATTGCTACGAAATTTTTGTTTCGAATTGCCAGGAAGTTTCCTTCTGTTTGGAATAGAACGCTTCCTCCGAGTTTTCGAACTTCCATCTAGAGAAACGTGGGGAAAAAAGTAACTAAAAAATATGTTTTAGCGATGTGAAGTTGCAGGCAGACACACACAAAAAGCCTAGACAGCGAAGACAAGAAACCCAGGCTGTACTGGATAGGCTGCAGCAAATTACAACATGCGCATTAAATTATTATTTAAAAAAAAAAAAAATAAAACACAAACCACATAACGGAGAAGAAAAGCCCTCACACAGAGGAAGAGAAAGGCACTAGTTGGTTTGAGGCAGAAAAATAGCTCTAGAGCCCACTAGAAGTTGCTGGAAAGTAAACTCAAATCCTAACACCAACATACTCACTTGCTGTCTTAATGTGCTGGTAAAAGAGTTGCTGAGTGAAGATCATTTTCCAACTGATGTGATTAGTATAAACAATTTTAGCCTTCATTACCCACTATGTTTAGTTTTTCATGAGAGTATTTTTCCAAGCCTTTGGAAATGCAGAAATTACAAGCATCTTGAGCCGAGTCCCAGCACAAGAGCAGAAACAGCAGCAATCTGATTTAATACCGTACCAATTTACTGCAAGATTTTTTTATCCAGCTGGCATGCAAGAATCACCTCACCTGAATAATTTATTCCATGAGACATCACAACAACTACACAATCAGGTAAAGAGAACGTTTTAAAAAAATAAAGGCCCTTAATCATCTTGAAAGTAAATTTGTTCTAATAGACAAAAAGTTAAAGTAAAAACAACAGCATTATGTTATAAACAGTGTAACAATGTTTACAGCCAGAAAAGAACTTGTGTTTTGACAAAAACCACCTTGATTGGCTTAGTGATTGATCTGAACTCATATTTTCCCTTTGCTTTGAAATTAAAGCCAAAGTTGTTTCAGAGTATTCTTTTCATGATAAGAAAACCTACGTTATCTTAAGGCAAATGAACTTTATCCTGGAGATGTAGGAGGGGCTGAGAACATATCACTGGTTGGGAAATATCACATTTCCGCACTTTCACCCCTCTTCCAATTTACCTGGGGCTGTTTCCTCCAATTTTTTTCAGCAGCCTGAAGAGACAGAGCACAGGAGACCACCAGAAGATGCTGCTTCAGGAGCCCAGAGCTGCTCTTCTTGGGAGCACAGCCTGCCAGAAAGGAAAGTCCCATCTTCTAAACTGGGTACAGCTCATGGGGATGGAATATCCACCCACCTACCACAACTCCTCATGCTACTGAATACATCCTGAAGACTGCAGACACTCCTTCTGCTCTGGTAAACTGGTGTTTCCTATTAGAAACACTGTAGCACATTGTGTTTAGAGAGAATTTTGATGACCCTAGATTTGGGGAATTCCCTGGTAGACATGGCCCAGCTTGTTCTCACACAGGGAGCCCAGGCAGACCTCTTACCCAGGTTACAGGAAAAGGCAGGGGCAGGGTGAGGGATTTGCCTTCCTCCTAAGAGAGGACAGATGTGCTCTCCTTGGCATGAGTCAAATGTGTGGCAAGAGCTAATGAAGCCCAAACTCTTGATGAAGAGCCTCAGCTCCTAGAAGGTCCAGGTTTCTGCTCCAGCTGATGCAAATAGAGCACATGGTCAACCACCACCTGAAAAAAACCACACCCATGGCAAAAGCAAACTCCCAGCTGGGCCAAGCAGAACTCCCATTTTCAAGTTTGAAGCAAAACTCACAATGAAAGCAGAGATTTTGGACAGAAAGTCCTGTAGCTCCTTTTTTTTTTTGGGCATAAGTACAAGTGGAGGGGAGGCAGGGAGCTGTGAGTTTCTCAGCTCCTACCAGATTTGTAGCTGTAATTTCATCTGCATAAAGTTGACCTTCACAGAGGTACCTTGTAGAAAATCTAAAGTGCATTCAAATTGAACTGAACTCTCCCAGCCAGGCTACGTACAAACAAAAGTTAACAGTCAAGGGAATTCATCTTCCCACTCACTGCACCCACAAGGATTTACTGGGCCTTTTCTTTTTTTCTTTTAACTACTCTAAACTTTTTTTGACCTTTACCTACCACTCCAAGTACACGCTCTCTCTGTACTTACAACTTCGCAGTCTTCTACACTTGCTAAGGGGTTTGGCAGCTCAGCAAGGAGACTTTCCAGCCACCAGACTAGGGACTGGGCGCAAAGCTGTGTGCCACCTAGGACTTGGCTGAGGGAACTTCCAAGCAGGAGTCGGGCTTTAAGGGAGAGTTTGCCCATTGTGCAGAGGCTTCTGTCTCATCTGAGGCAAATTGTAAAATCCATGCAAACTGGTCTAACAGCATTAATGGAACAAAAATGGGACATACACTGTTTCTAACACTGATAATATTTAAAAATTCTGAGTAAAAGAAAGCATGGAAGCAGATGTGAAGAGAGAGAGAGACAGCTTCACCCTCTTGTGGCCCGCACTACAGGCTCTACATCTGTTGGTTTGGGGTTTTTTTTTTTGCAATTGTGCGTGGAATTCCCCTTTAAGTCAGTGCAAGTTTTTGCACTGATGAGCAGTAGGACTTTTGTGGCTAGATTGGGGAAAAAATGAAACAAATAAAGAAGCATGTATACAAGCTTCTCTGACAGAATGTAAATCAGAAGATGTTACTCATCAACTTTGAGTTACGTAGCCAAAACAGGGTAGAGAGAAGAAAGTAATTCCTTTCTGTTCAGGTAGCACCTTACTTTGGTGACTGGAACTTAAAATGCACAAATCCTAATAGTAGGAGGTACTAAGACTTAGGTTTACTGTAAAAGGCCAACAATTTCTACTGTAAAAGGCCAAAAATTTCTAGCAGGAATAGATTCCACCTGTGGAAGTTGACTTCATGGCTTTTCTCAGAGCCTCCACAAAATATGAAGGCTTTGAGAAAGAAGCAGATTTCACTCCACTGTTGGCTCTACCAACAGCCCGGCCCTGGCTCTACCCCAACTCCTGCCTCCAAAGCCCCTACTAGATATTCAGCCTTCTCACTCCAAAAAAGGGCCAGAAAACTGGTTCCCAGCTTTTCCACCTCTCTATTAGTAAGGATTTGTTTATCCCTCTTCTGCTCTGCTATGTTGATGCATCCAGACGTCTTATAACCTCTTGGTTTCATTCTCCAGGGTTCAGTCTCAAAGAAGCAAATGCTCATCTGAGCACACACAGAGCCCTTACTTTGCCCACAGGACATAGCTTTTAATTTTTACACATAAGCTGAAGGCGAATTGGCCTGGTAAATTACTAACTGACCAGCTATAAAGAATTTGAACTAAAGGGGAAGATGCAAACAAAAAATAAAATTTAAGAATAAAATTTAAAATAAAATTAAAATTAAAAACGCCCCCCAAAAGAATAAGCAAAGAAGGACCGTTTAAAAAACAGTTGGATGTGGCACTTCAGGAGATGGTTTAGTGTTAGGGTGGTGTAGGGCTGTAGGTTGGACCTGATGATCTTAAGGTCCTTTCCAACCTTGATGTTTCTATGATTCTATGATTCTGTGACTTGTCTGCATGCTGAAAAATAGTGAGTGAGTTTGGCAAAAAGGAGTATGAGGTGACAATCCCACATGTTAATTCTTAGTGAATTAATTTTGGGGAGATTGCAGACATGAGAAATAAACAGAACATCATGAATCGTAACACACCAGGAAACCCTCTTTTTCACCTTGCAAAAAGTTGTTTTGACTTAGTAGTATATATTTTAACCTCTATGTGATCATATTGAAAAAAAAGCATTATTTCATTTTTCATTTTCTTGTTTGAAGCAAAAATAATATACATTTCACACCTACACCCTGCTCTCCCTATATACCTTTAGATATTCTCAAGACAGTTATCATACCTAATTTCTGCGAAGGGCTCAGTCCCAGCTGCCTGTGCCATACATATACCGCAGTCACATGGCAATCGGTTCCCATTAGGTAAATCAAATTTAAATCCTATCCCAAGACAGAGCAATTCAGTCACTGGCTGCACATGGTTAATTGATAGACACTGGACAGAAAGTGAAAGCTGTGTTGGCAACAAGTTAGCCTCGTTTTCAGTGTTTTGGGATGAGAGAAAAAACCCTTATGATTTATTGTTAGGTCTCAGATAGTGTGAGTTTTTTCCCCTGTACTATAGCTATTTGCATCTGAAAGGTACACCAGCAGTTTTCGTACATTCTACATGTAGAAAAATAATGAAGGAGCAAACTGTGGTGAGTAACTGATAGAACCAGACTAAAAAATCATCATCCTTCATTGACAAAAACCCAGACTGAGATATTTCAAAGCTCCTTAGGAAGATTTTTCATTCATGCATGCAGATAAATTGACTAGATTTTTTAATTGCATTTTAGATACCTCTGGGATCTGTCTAAACTCTCCTGTACAATTTCTCAGCTTTTTAATTAATTTAGGAGAAAATATGCTTTTTCTAATTTCTAAGATTTTGTATGTCAGACAGAAGGACCTTGCAGTTACTCTTTTGACAAAGTGAGATTTGGCAATCTGGTTTTTGGAATCAGAAAGAGCCAGCTTTTGCATCTAAATCTGGTTAAAGAAACAGACAACACCGACTCTCATTTAGAAGATCCTGAGCTCTGACAGAAAGGGTAACCAAATTACCAATTCAATTCTTGCAGCAGCAAAAGTCATTAGCACTAGTCATGAAGCTCAAGTAAATGGATCATCCGAAAACCAACAGCCTGAAATCCTGCTACTCTTGAAGATGACAGCAAAAATCTCACAGATTCCAGTGGGTGCATTGGTAGTCTGCAACCTTGACAGAGAAACAACCTGGAGTTTTGAAATTCTCATCATAACCACTTTCCGAAGGATGTATGTTATCTACGAGTGATCATATCCAGTCATAAATGTAATTTTCTTTATGCTGTAGAGGAGGCATCTGAACTGATTTGCAGACGGTGCTGCCAGAAGAGATGGACAAGCCACCAAGAGACTCTGCAGCAGTCTTCTAATAATGCCTGCCTTTCACAGAGCCTGACCTCTTTTCACCTTGTTAAAAGCAGTAAGTAGTAAGTAATAGATCTTGTCAAAGGTTACTCTGTAGAATAACCTCTGGAGATATTAGATCGAGGTGTCCAGAGAAATACCACAAAAAGGTGCTGACAAGGAAACCAAGGGGATTATGATTAGGAAGTGTGAATAAGCTAAGGTTTCAGATTTTGGTTAGAAACGCTGAAGTACAGGAAGGAAATGTTCTACATACCATCAAGCCACCAAAAAACACACTTGAAAAGACAAGTTAAAGAGCCATCACATGGAGATTAAATACTCCACATGATTTAAGAAAAGCTGCAAGAAATGCAATTCCATACTTAACTAGAATAAGCAAGAATTTCTTCCTTCCCAAAACCCAGTGTGTCTCATGATAGAAATTGAGAAACTAATTTCCTTAAAGATAAACAAAAAATCTGTACCAATAAAACATTAATTTTTCCTTCAGCTCCCTTTTAATCCTTCACTGAATATACAAATTAATCTAACCTTTTGCCAAAATTTCCATCAGATAATTCCCAATAATAGGTTTCCATTCAAGATACCCATATTTCCCCTAAAGAAGAAATAAATAAAAAAGACCCTTAAAACCTAAGCCAGTAGCATAACCAAGAAAGATTAGTTCTCCATTTACTTCACTTTCTGAATTTAACAATTATGCGATGATTTAATTGATAAAAAGTTGAAGGTATTTCTGACAGTGTTCTCAGAGGACAGTGTCTACTAAATTTATTCTCAGTGAAGGTGCCATACGAAGACTTGGTTTCTTTCAGCCAATTTTTTCTGATCTCGTCAGCCGATTAAGCCAATTTTGCACGGCCCTCCAGGGAAGGCAGTCCTCTTCACCCTCCTGGTCAGATCAAACCAGATCAGACCAATTCTTAGGAAATATTTCAGAGATCTGGCCAACAGAAGATGTTTGAAGTTCTCAATCAGCACAGCTTTCCAGGAGCTTGCCCCAGCCTTACAATGCACAGCGTTATATTGTACAGACAAGAAAGGTAAATTGACCCAAGCCCCCTGAACTGAAAGCAGACAAATAAAGAGAAATTAACATAAAAATGTTTACATCAAGCTGAAAGACTTTATTCAGCATCACAAAAAAAAAAAAAAAAATCTTTGAAAGATTTAGTACCTTGTATCCTCCTTCATATAAGTCAATTTTCAAAGGAGATGTATCTCATTTTGAAAAAATGTTGAAATCGAGTATTTTGACTTTTTCACATATTTTCCTCCTCTTTTGTTTTGGCTGAACCTAGACACAAAATTTGATGTGTAACTGTGAACACTTCCAGGACTCCACATTTTTCAATATATTTCTTCGTGTGAAAGTCTTCAGTGAGTATTTCTTTTCCTCCAGAAAATGTCCCCAGCCTGTCTGCACAGGATAGATGAACTCGCCTCCAAAGCTGCTGCTCGCGGGATGCCCACCTTGCCCCGGCAACTGCTGCGTGATTTAACTTGGGATCAGATGGTGCTGCAGAGAAACCCTGTGGCCCAACTGTCTTCTCTGCACAACGGCAAGGAAATCCCCTCTGTGCTAAATATGGGGCTTGGCGAGAGACAAGAGGCTCTGTGAGGCCCTTGCCACATTAGAGGCCATCTCACATATGCCATACCTGAGAGCACGGACAACTCTAAGCAGAGTTGGTCGTTAGATGGAGAAAATGACCAGCGTTTTAATGTGGGCACCAAAAGAACGACTTTTTTTTGCATGTATTTTGAAGATGGCTGTTACGAAGGCACTGGGTATATGAGCAAAGTGCTGTTCCACAGAACTATAAAAGGCTGGAAAAGGACCGTTAGTTGCATTTTCATTTAACTTTCTCACAACTTTATCAACAATCTGTTATTTCTATAGCACCGAGCATTTGCTTTTTCTCCCCCAGCAATAAGATACACAGTTTATTGCTGTGTATCATTTACTAAGTACACCAGAGTCACAGAACCACAGAATCGTCGGAGTTGGAAGGGACCTCTAGAGATCATCTAATCTAAACCCCCTGCTAAAGCAGGATTGCCTAGAGTACATTATACAGGACTGCATCTGTTCATACAAACCAGTTGCCTGATTGCAGCCTTGGTTTTGCTCTTAAAATTCTGCAAAGTCAGGCTACAAGTGATCGATATTTTACAAAACGCGTTCTCCACGTGATCCCTGCCCATTTCAGGTGCTACATAGCACCAAAGCCTCTGTAAATGTACACACGGGTACTTCCCTCTCCAGTATTTTCTAAGTACTGGAGCCAAGTAAGATATTTGCTTGAAATCTTTCTTGGGCTTTCCAAAGGCACCTGAACTGCGGTGGCTGGCAATTTTGCTAATTGGGAAACACTTAAAGTGGCTTCCACAGCCACATTTGCACCCGCCATGCAGCACGCGCTCCCACACATTGTAACATGTCCCCATAGCTCACCAGCACCCCAGTGCCACGTCTTCCCCTGTTTAAAGAAGGGTGTTTCCTTGAAAGAAGAGATACAACAAGGAGCTTATCGTACACGGCACTCCAAACCGACACTTTGCTGCAAGGATCCCTCAGTACGTTTAAGCTATCTGAAACCAACACAGGAAATTTGAATTTTGAAAAAAAAAAAAAAAAATCTATTTCCATGACTAGCTTGATAAGACAGTAATCATCATCTTTCTTATTGTCCCCATTGTAAATTAATTTAGTGTTTATTACAATGCTCAAAATATTTCTCCTAAGCTTATTCTGCCCCTAAAAACTTTCAGTCTGCTGAAAAGAATTTGGCTGACAGTGCACTGACTAAAAGCTCTGAAATGAAAACTGGAAGACTGACAGCCTAGAAATAGGCTGTCTTAATATTTCAGAATACCAGCTCTTTGGCAACAAAAATTGTACAGAAACAGACAGCACGAGAGAGAAAATACAAGACGCAGCATCCTAACTGCTACAGAGGGAGCAATGTTTTTAAAAGTGTTTCCTTGTGTACCTTGAAAGCTCCACTCAATTTAGATAATCCAGTAAGAGGTTCAAGTGTAAGGCCACACTGTAGCAGTAAAATAAACTATCTGGAACCCCTACATTTTAGGGTGTTACTAGTTGATTGACTCATCTGGGATTCATTGACTTTAACTGTTGATTTTTCACTGTAATTTTTCACTGAGGAATAAAAAAAAAGTTGGGGGCATGCACATCATTTGATAGCTTATTTTTCGCGGTGCCTATTTGACTACACACAGCTGCATTCATTAGTCCCAAAGCTTTTAATTTAGCACCAGAGAACACAAAATCATTCTTCCTAACATTGAAGATCACTTTCAATAGAATAGAATAGGAAGCCGTCTCCTGATTTTGTGTCATCTAACAGAGGCCAGAAATGTTTTTCTCCAAAGCAGGAGAAAAGGTTAAGGTATGTGCAGAATATCAGCTCTTATTGTCACTCTTCGTGTTGAAGGACTCCTTGAAGGCTACGGAATTAGAGCACGTACTTTTTTAGCTCTCTATTGAAGAGATGGAGGGTATCTCGATCTTTAACAAAGAGAGCTTTTCTCCCAAGAACTTGCTAGGAGTTTGAATTAATGAGGAATTAAGTTTCATCTCAGCAGTTTTACTAAACTTTGGAGAAAAAGGACACAATGCCACTAGTCCCTGAGTGCCCTCAATACCCATTGACTTCAATGGGGATTGAAACAGGTTCTCCTTTTAGTTGACACAGCACCTTGCAGAATTAGATCCAATCCCCTTCCCCTCCTCTTATGAATGTATTTTTCCCACTAGCCGCCTGATTGTTATTTTGCTTTGCCCAGAGATGAAATTAATGTGGATGTTTTGGTGCTGACAACCTCCCTGTCAAACTATATAGTGACTTCTCATGCTAAAACTTGTTTGTTTTCACACCATCATCACTGATGATCTCAGCACAGCAGTGCTCCGAGAATAATGGTTTAGTCAAACGCAAAGCCAGCAGAAGGAACATAAAACAATGTGTGCTTATATAGGGCCTACATAAATAGTGCTTTTTTTAAAAATGTTTGGCAATGAAATAATAGTTGTGGGTTTGTTTCATTTATTTTTTTTTTTATAAATTAACCTCTGGATTGTTGAGGATCTGGAGAACCTTTCCACACCAGAGCAGTTATGAGGCCTAAAACTCTTCGTTACATCCTTCCACTAAAGATTATATGCAGAAGTTGCCTGTTGCGCGCCATTAATAAACAACTACAGGCCATACTCTCACTCCACACAGACTCAGAGAAGTCAAAGGATTTATACCAATTTCAAAAGTTACAGAGCTGACCCCTCACATCCTGGGTCAAATAGAGAAAATTGGGAGCCAGTGTACATGACTAGAGCTGGGGGAGGCGGGGGTTGTACACTGTCTATTTATCACTCTTTATTATGTTTTTCTTATTCAAAATTCCCTGCTGATCGCTCTTTAAAAAAAAAAAAATCAGAGTAGCTCAGGCAGTGATGAAATTTTTCCCCGTTTCTGAAAGACTTCTGTCTGCTCTCACTTGCCGGTCAGCCCAGGAACTCTGCAAGATGCTCGAGTGGCCTGGGCCTTGCTTTCCAGTGCTGCAAACAAATACTTCAATTTATTAAAACTGCAGGGCTACATTGGCTTCCCACTTCTTTGCCCCTCCACCTCTTGTTTTTTTTTCCTTTTTTTTTTCAAAAATGAAACAAAACCCCACAAAACTCGACAAATAAGGCATAACTGAACTCTAAGGTGTTAACTCCCAAGTCACAACAGCATCAGAGTGAAAATGCACATCGTATTTAGGAGTAGAATTATATATCCTGGAGCGTTTAACTGAAAATCTTGGTGGGTTTTTCGTCTGCGTTGTACAAGCCTGAGGCCAGAGTGGTGACTGTCACAGCCAAAGAGACGCAGACAGATAGATGATGGAGAGTGCAGACTGCGCACCCACACATAAAGCGCGTGAGAGGAAGGAGAGTGCACGGAATGAATATTAATTGAGCACAAAATAAGTATTCTCAATATCCCCCTTCCCCCTTAAAAAGTAGTCACAAGATGAGGAGAGCTACAAACATGTTCATCTTGGGGAAACAGCCATCCTTAACGCGACACGTCAGGCTGTTACTTTAATAATGGGATTTGCACAGCGCACAACTGATAGGCTACATTCAGAATAGACCCCGTGAATCTAATTTTCCTCTCAATGAGTGTTATTGCAGTTGGTAACTCCACAGATTTCTATAGAGTTGCTCCAGATTTGTGTTGGGGTGAGTGGAGAATTAGACTCTACTATGATATTTTTTAAATCCACAAGAATGTAATTCTCCTTACTCAGTCACAAAAACCGTGGCTCTTTTGATCCTTTCTACTTCCATAGCAAGTTATTTAGAGAAACTTGTCTTTTAAAGATTCACACCAAAATAGTCAAATTACTGCTTTCTTTCACTTTTTGTGATAAACCAGCAATTACTTGAATTTAACCTACTTTCATGCACTGCTTTATTAACGCTGAAGAATAAAAGACAGTGTGGGAAATGTAGAAAGTGGTTTTCTTGTTACATCATTCATTTTTTCCCAGCTGTCTTTTTTAAAATACTTTTCCACTGGACAGACAGTAAAAGAAACTTACATTGGCTTTATTAAATAACAAGTATAAGATAACCTTTATGCCACACAGATACGCTTAAGGATATAGAACTGAGGAAAGAAGGAAAATTTCCTAAGTTCTTTTAACAACATAATCACTTCTTTTCTCTCATCTTGTGCACTCTCTGTGAAATGATGGAAGTCTCTACAGATGTTGATCCTGATCTCTTAACCTGAAAAAGAAAATGTGCAAATGCCCTCCCCCCCCATCACCAGCAAAAGGAGCTTTATTTTTTTCTCTCCAAGTCACAAAAAAAAAGATGTAAAAGTGGTGGTTGAAATCCTCAAGAACCCTTAACAAAGATTTCTTCTTCCTAAAATATTGACTCAGTAATGAAGTTAAACAGTAGACAGGAAAGTTATTCCTGAACAAAGCAATTTACTATCTTTTGATTTCTTCACGTTATACTTACTACCATCCCGAGAAAAGTTTCCTGTGAGTGAGGTATTGGCATGCCCAAATTTCTAATGCAGACAACGGTCGTTTCTGGACAAGCACAATTTTGGGCTCTTTGCCATCACACACTCGGGTCACTTTTGGAGTTCCTACAGGGCTCCTAAAAACATTTAGTGACAAACTCATTCACTGACCAGATCAGAACCAAAAGCAGGTCCAGATTTAACCAACCAGCTAAAACTAATTTGGAGAGTGTAATTTGGGGTGTATTAGAAGGGGAGTAGCAAGTAGGTCGAGAGAGGTCCTCCTGCCCCTCTACTCTGCCCTGGTGAGGCCGCATCTGGAATATTGTGTCCAGTTCTGGGCCCCTCAGCTCAAGAAGGACAGGGAGCTTCTTGAGAGAGTCCAGCGCAGAGCCACAAAGATGATGAAGGGAGTGGAACATCTCCCTTCTGAGGAAAGGCTGAAGGAGCTGGGTCTCTTTAGCTTGGAGAAGAGGAGGCTGAGGGGTGACCTCATTAATGTTTATAAATATGTCAAGGGGGAATGTCAGGAGGACGGAGCCAGGCTCTTTTCAGCGGCGTCCATTGACAAGACATGGGGCAATGGGTACAAACTGGAACATAGGAGGTTCCATAAAAATATGAGAAAAAACTTTTTCCCTGTGAGGGTGACAGAGCACTGGCACAGGCTGCCCAGGGAGGTTGTGGAATCTCTACTTCTTTGCAGACATTCAAAACCCGCCTGGACGCGTTGCTGTGCGATCTACTGTAGTTGATCCTGCTCTGGCAGGGGGATTGGACTAGATGATCTTTGAGGCCCCTTCCAACCTCTAACATTCTGTGTGATTCTGTGATTCTGTGAGAGGCAGGTATGAAGATACGGTTTACTATTCACAGTTTGAAGCTCCTTATCTAGCAACTGACTATTGCTGTTAAATATAAGGTCAGTGAGAGGTATATTTGGACTAGGAATAATGGTAAACTAGTTCAGACATAACTGAATTACTGGCAGTTGGTTTGAAGCATCAGTGCACAACCCAGTGACCTACTAATATCACCATCCATATCTTGGAGCACTCCGTTGTTTACTTAGACAGAGTACTACTCTACAGGTAATTACCATACCACCTCAGCACTCCAAAAATGAAATATTTAAATCACAATAAAAGAAGAAATAGTGTACAATACGGTAACATCTCGATTTAGTGCTTCATCTTGTAGCTGCTCCACAGAACGCATCCTAAACCCAATCGCAGATTCTGTTTATTGTGCTACAGAGCCCCCTGTGTTGAGTGTCACATATGAACTAGCATTACTTACATTTGGCCAGGAGGAAAAAAAAAACCAACTCAGAAGTTAAATCTAGGTCTGGGTTAATTTCCCACATGAGTCAAATTAATTTCAGAGCACTTGCAAACATCTCAGAAAAATCTGGCTATGAACAAGGCTGCCTTACATGCAAGGAAACAGTAACTGAAAGCACAGGCCCACAAAGCAAACAGGTAAAAAGGCATCTTCTTTCCCTAAGTGAGCAAAAGATCAGACTAATTAAATACATTTATTTGTATTAAGTTTAGGCAGCGTGTTCAGGGACAACTAATTTAAGCTCAGTGCATCCCTGGACAGAAAATTTCAAAACACACAAACATAGAGGGATTGGGGCCAAAGCACTTCAACTGCATCAAAATGTTCACTGCATGGTGGTGCCCAAAGACAAGGCCCTCAGGAAGGAAATAAATTGAGATGAGAGCAAAGAAAGCCATTTGAGAAAATACTGCAAAGGTCAAAAAGGTGATAGAAACTATTTGTAGAGCTTATGTGGGGTAGAAAGCTGGGGGTGAGATCAAACCATGCCCAGTTCCCGAGCTAACAGAGGTCTTGGAACCCTAGTAAGAGTAATGAAAACATTCAGAGCCAAAGAAAAGCAAAATTGGCTCCTGATGCTGGCAAAAGGTAATAGAGTATTTCTATTATTTTTCCTCAATTAAATTCAGATCTCATTCCTCCTGGCTTCTTCTAAAGATGTTGCCCTTTTCATCGCCCGCTGAGCGGAGCTCTCTGGCCGCGTGGCGCTGTACCCCGCACCCTCGACTCACCTCACGTGGGAAGCGTGCCACGACAGCGACACGAGCTGTCTCCAAGAGTGAGATTATTAAAACCGCACACCTAGGCAAACACTGCTCGTGACAATGTTTTTCAAGGCATTTATTTTGAAGTTGTGTGCAGGACCGACTTCTTGAGCAAATTCTCAAAAAAAAAAAAAAAAAAAAAAAGACGGAAACAAGAATCAAAAGGAAAACATCTTTTAAGCTAGGGAAATTGTTGCAAGCTTTCAATGTTTTACTTCGAAAATCCTACAGCCTTCAGCAAAATCCTTGGAAAATCTCTTTGTGTTTATAAAATAGCATTTGATATCACCATCTAGAAACCTACAAACCAGCGCAACCAACCCCTTCTAAACTCTCTAAGGGCAAATAACAGCTGCATTTCCCACGTGATGGCTAGTAAAACAAAATGCTGACTCTCAGTATTCTCAATTACAGAGTAAAATAACACCTTAGTGAAAAACAGTAGACATGCTATTATTTTAGAGTGTCAGGGTTGCCCCTTCAACCTGAGCCATAAGAGGAGCAAAACGATCAGTGCACAAACCAACAGAACAGCTCCTTGGATGTAACAAGACACAAGAGCTTATCGTTTCACCGCATCACCAAAATAATTATTTTATGCATGTTGTGTTGTGCTTGTTATGTACACTTGAGACAATTTAAATAATTTCTTTGATCATATGTATAACAAAAAAATTATTTCCATAACAGTATTTTGTTTTTACACGTCAGGTCTACAAAAGCTAATTCCTGTACTCACTGCTGTAACGTGGCTAACGTTCAAATAGAGCATGATAAGATACTGTCTGAGATCACTGTTTTGTCTGTGTCAGAGAAAGCTACACCTTAACAATTGCAAATTAACATAGTAATATAAGTTTTGGTAAGAGGAAAAAGTGTTCTCGTAGGTCTTATTCCAAACTGTTGCTTTAAGTTTGTGATTAACTTTGATCATTTCTCAAGGCAGAAAAATGCCCTGGAGCATTATAATTTGCCGTGCAGTATATATAATTTACCTAGAAATCAGTTTGGTTTTTTTCAAGAGTTAAATAGCACGCAGCACATTGAGAGGGAGAGCACAAATCAACAGAAATTGTTTGAGATACTGCAAAATGGCAACAACCTACCAAGCTATCTGATCTGCCCTGGCATTAGTACTTACAACTGACAGACTCTCAAAACGTTTTCAGTATTTCCACTAGGACCACCGCATATTCACTGCAGTGAGAGTTTGTAAATGAAAGATTCAGCCAAACAAGCTGTCTTAATTATACATACCTACCTATTAATTTGGTTAGTATGAGATAACCAAAACCAAATCAAAGCAAAAGAGTCACCTGAATCTGTGAAGCAGAACTGAAAGACCTGTTGCTTTGTACACGTATTCATGTTTCTAGCAACTGCGTCTACCGAGTAGAGTTTTCCTGTAATGAGTTACAAGAAAAAACAGGGCTTGGAGAAAAATTACCAGTTTGTTCCAATAACAAATCATATGGTCCTTATTAATTTTAAAAAATGCTTTAAGAAGAAACAGTTTTGCTCTTCTTTTATAGTAAAATCTTGCCCAGAAATCATTTTCTCATAATAAAGAATTTATAGGAAAGATGGTCACTGGAACTAAAACTAAGCTTGAAAGACGGGTAATGATACATAAACATCAGGGCAACAGGTTTATAGGAAATCCAGAAAGTTAACTAACAGCAGAGGTTAAAGACACAGGCTGACAAAGATTAGAGGAAAGGTCTTTGATTAGATAAATTGTTTTAAACGTAACAACCCTGCAAGAGCTCTTCTAATATTTAAGATCCTCATCCCTTGATTAGGGGCACAGAGACAGGTTTCTAAAGGGGGCCGCAAGCAGACAAGTTAATAACCAAGTTTCAAATCATTCTGCGAGACTTCCTGAGCTCACAGAGATTCTGCCCACACAAAGTCAAAAGGTTTACTACAGAAAAGCTGCCTTCTGAAGGTACTGTGAGATTACCTCTCTTATCAAGTCCAGAGTGAACTCTAGCTCTCACTGAAAATGATCTTTTACAGGAGACTCCTCTGTTGTGCACAGTACAAATGTAAGAGATCGCAGCGTATTTTACATTCTCGATGTGAGGAAGTGAACATCAAATTAAAAAAGCACCTATTACTCTTTACCTGTGAAAGTTGTTCTCCTAAATGGCATTATAAATAAAATGACATGTACAATCTCACTTCTATCTTTTCTTTTAATGTTATACATGATCTGCTTCGCTTTACTTTCTCCGGGTTAAATTAACAGAGGTAAAGTTTGATAAATTGAAGCTGAACTATGAATGGGTATTTTGGTGAGGGGGAAAGGGTCCTTCTTGTTCTAAATGTGTAAACTTTAAAAAATATTGCAGTTTTAACTCTTGGAAGAGTGCCATCCAATATTCAAGAGTGGCAAAGAGAGCTTATTGCCTTTTTTATATGCTATTACAAAACTTTTTGATTTTAAGTGTTAGCCTGACTACTCCCAATAGTCTTCAATTAAAGATTAAACAACAGGAGACTACAGCAGTTTCTTTTTCATGCCATAAGTTCATTATTAGTATTTCCTCTTTCACTCAAGTGTTTCATTTAATATTTTGAAACTTTGATGATCTCCAGAGATGCAAGCAAACATAAATCCCACGTACGCTTACAGGACAGCAGAAACATCCCCAAGTCTATCATCAGCAGTAGATACCTATTCTTCACAATCCATGTTTGATAAAGACTGATCAGAAATCCCTGGTTAGTTATTATAAAAACAGACTCCTTACCATTATTTGTAGAGTACAGTCAGGTCCAAGTTGTTTTGCTCAACCACCACGCCAACTGTTCTTTCTTTCTAGTGACTTTAAAAAAAACCACCACCTCACTGTGCCAGTGATAGCTGAGGGAAAAACTCCCAAGAGCTTTTAGGCTTCAGTAATTAAGGCCATCAGAACTCTACTTCATTAAAGCAGTACAAAACAGTTCAATCAGGAGTTATGTCCCAGGCTGTAGCTATTTGCCCCTCTCTCGTTCTCTCCTCCTGTCTCCCACCGCTTCTTTCAGTAAATGAGACTGATTTTTCCACTAGCCTTTAACTCACTCGATTAACTGACGTGGAAAATGTGACTACAAACTTGTAGCACTGTCTAGCCTCCAACCCAGCACAGGATCAACTTTGTTATAAGTGTTGAAGGACACCTAAGCAAGCTGCTGCTTGCTAAGTTCATAACCCAGGACTATATACTCATGCAGAACGGGACTGCGCCATCTAGTTCACTGCCAGCAGGCTCTGCACTGCCTGTTGGGAGGGGATGCCTCGGGATGCAGGGCTTTAGCCCTTGGGAATGTTCAGTTTCTTAAAGATTCAATTGTGCGTTTGGGTTTTGTTGGGTTTTTGGTTTTTGTTGTGGTTTTTTTTAATGAAATATCACTACCGAGATAATCCACATCTAGTGGATATGGGAAAATTTAGGCTATAATAGCATAGCAAACTTCTGCATCTATCTTTGATTTACAAGATAAAAGCAACTTTTAAATTAAAGAGCTTTTCTGCTAGTAGAGCTTATTATGCCAGAGACAGGAATGATTTTCCTAGAAAGTTGTCCCTGTGTGCATGCCTATTATCTTTGCTCTCCCCCTTCCACTAATGAGCATTTATCTAAAGAGCCTGTTAATCCTCTGATGTGTGCTTCTGGTCAGAGGTAACAGTTTGAATAAAACCACTAATCACTTATCACTAATCACTGATCATTAATCACACTTTTCCCTAGTGCTTTGCGACCTGTACAGCTTCCCTTAGGATTAAGGAGTCACGAATAAGGATTTTAGCCATTTTTTTATAAAGGATTTCCAGCTTTTGATACCGACAACCTCATTCACCACATGGAAGTTACAAAATACTGAGCGGGGACTTTCGCTGCTGTACACTTTTCTACTGAAAATAAACCATACCCTTATGAAAGCCTACCTCCTTCAGCAAAATCCCCACAAATTATGCTACATTTTTGCATTCGGCTCTCACCTTCCACTTCTCGGTTTTCTTTCAGTCGGGTTTATTTCTGCAGGACAGTGTCTTACAAGAAAGTTTTCCTCCACTACTGTTACTTGCTTGACACACTGCTGCTTGTCCAAATGGCCAGACAAGGAGAGTCTGGTGCGAGCCAGCGGGTATCTCCCTGAGAAGGGCACAGCCTCAAGGAAAGCTCAAGGAAGATGCTTCGCAGTAATTATTATGCTTCCATTCAAGCTTTAATTTCATCTAGCTAAGAACTGTTTCTGACTGATAATATATGGAAATCTCCTAATCTTGCTGCTTAAGATACTTGTAATATCATTCTGGATTAAAAAAAAAAAAAAAAAACCCCAAAAACTCACACCACAAAACCAACATATGGACATTTCATGTTTCTTTATTCCTACCCTCATCTTTGAACGACCTCTGTCTTTCCCACTGTAAAGCTTATATTAAGCCCTGGAGATGAAGGATCACTCACCATGCTTGGACATAAATAATAGGAGAGGCAGAGTTTAGCAAGTATTCCCCTTATACTCCTGAAGCTCTTACGGTCCTGAAAACTTCGCTGGGGAGAGAGAGACCCCTGTAAGAGAGGACAGTGCCCGGGGGGGAGTAGGGGGGCGCGGAGCTGGGGAGAGGGGCAGCGGAGCTGTGAGGGGACAGCAGGGCTGCAGAAAGGGCACCTTGTCAGCGCTCCCCCCGCCGCCGCGGACCCGACGGCATCAGAAGCGGAGCATAAGCCCCGCACCGGCCCGCAGCATGACGTAAGGGCCGGGAGCAGCCCCGCACCCGGGGTGTTTCACGGGGGAGGCGGCCGCGCATCGGCTCCGAGCCCGCCGCCGGCGGGTCCCGGCTCGGCGGGGCGCCCGGGCGCCGCCGCGAAACTTGTCCAGAAGTTTTAGGGGCGGCGGGGAGAGGGGGCGGCGGGGCGGCGCGGTGCGCAGCCGAGCTGTCACTGCCGGGTGCCGCCGGGGCACGCCGAAGCGAGGAGCCATCCAGCCCGCCCTGGGCGCGGGGACACCGCGGCCCCTCCGTCGGGAGCCGCCGGCCCCGCTCGGCGCAGCGAGCAGCGGGGGTGCTGCCTGCGCCCCGCGGCAGCCGCTCCATCCCATCCCACCCCATCCCAGCCAGTGCCATCCCGGGAAGCGGCGCGCAGAGTCTTCCCAAACTCCCCGATGTGCGGGCGGGGAGCCCGGCTGCCCCGCGGCTCGGCAGCTGTGCGCCCCCGGCTCCCCGCCGCCCTGCCCTGCCCTGCCCTGCCCTGCCCTGCCCTGCCCGACCCTCGGCGGGACGCGGGGGTCGCTCACGCCCCCTCTCCCCGCGCCGCCTCGACGGGGGCACGGCGGGGACGCGCGGCGGGATCCCCGCTCCCGGCAGCGGCGGCGGCGGCAGCGCGGCAGGGACCGGAGCTCCCGCCTCCGGAGCAGATGCGCTGGCGGCAGGGAGAAGAGCCCCTTCCCCAGCCGATCGCCCCGGCTCTGCTGCCCCGCTCCGCGCCGTGCCGAGCCGTGCCGCTCCGTGCGGCGGAGCGCAGGGTGCGCTGCGCGCCGCGCCGGGCGCCTTCCCGGGGCTGCCCCGTATTTTTAGGAACTTACCGCCCGGCGCGGCGGGGACGGGACCGGCAGCGCGGCCGGAGGAACCACGTTGGACTGAGGGACGGTTACAATACGTTCTATTTAGAGAAGCATTACATCACCCTCCGTGACGTCACGTGGGATTCCTGAACTTCTAAATCATTGCGGTCCGTGCCGGGCGGGCGGGGGGGGGTGACGGGGGGTGGCCGGGAGCGCGGGGCGGGGGCGTGGCCTCGGCCGGGCCCGCCCCGCCCTCCCCCCGGGGCGGAGCGGAGGGTGAGTCAGCCGGGGAGCAGCGTCCCGCCCCGCGCGCCGGGCTCCGGCACCGCCCCGGCGGGAAGGGTCGCTCGGGGAGCCGGGACCGTGCAGCCCGGGATGCGGCTCCGGAACTTGGCTCCATGTCCCGCCCGGGCGAGGATGGGGCTGTGCGGGGCCTGCCAGCCCCGTCTCCCCTCCACCGGGTGGGCGGCTTGGCCGGGCGATGCTGGGGGGGAGCCGGTGCTCCGGGGCAGGGCCGCGCTCAACGGGGACTCTGCTCTGGCAGCCCCACTCTTGGCTTTTTTGTCTGTTTTGTTGTGTGGGTTTGGCTTGGGTTTGTTTTGTTTTATCTAGCAAATGGCTAATAAGTGACGCGGTGTCCGAGAAGGGAGGGAGCCTCTGTTGCAGCCCGGCGGGGCGCGCCTCCGCCCGCTCCGGTGTGCCCGCTCCACGCGTGTCCTCCCGGCAGGGCTCGGGTGCCGGGGCGTACCCAGGGGCAGCACAGGAATAAAGAATTTTAACTGCTCCAGTCACTGCTTTTTCAACGCTAAGCATTCTGCATCTAGTAGGCAGCGTGTCTGTGTCGTCCGGGACGATGAACAGTTTATTATTCCGTCCTGTAACTACTTCAGAGACTACTTCTCTGGGTTTTCTTGTATTGCAAATAATTCCTTGCTCACAGCCTAATGCTCCTCAGCAGTGCTTTTAGCACCTGGGTCTGGAGGTTCCTCTAGTACCTAACTATCCATACTGTAGTAATGCAGGAGGTATTCTTATCAAAGATACATGTGAAGATTAACTAGATTTAGCTGCTGATTCATGCCAGGAGGTGTGACTTAATTTCGATGCAGTGTTTTAGCACCTAAGCCTGGACTCGTGAGGAAACCTCGGTATTTTGAGGCAGGCAGAGTCTTAGAATCTGCAATGTATCGCTTGGCTGGGTTTTCCTCTGACACTCAATTAACAGAGGAGAGAGTAACATAACAGGTACTGCCAAAATTGAGGAACTGCTTAACAAATGACAATAATACAGCACTTTACTCCCAATAACACAATTCTTTCGCAGGCTTATATTAGGCTGTCTAATAGTCGTCCTCAGCTTTTAACAATTCACTGGCACTTTATGCAGGATTTAAGCAGATAGAAACGGATCCTATCAGTGACTAATGATAGGTTTTGAACTCATTTAACTACTTAGGATAAGGCTCAATGCTGCTGTCGCTGTAAGCCTTCGTTTTGTCAGGTATTATCCTTTGAAATTGCATGCTGAGTGCAAAGTGCCCTACCTCTAAACGTCCTGAAATTATAAACTACAGAGATGACTAAACTAAAAATTGCAGTTACTTCTGTCACGCAGGAAGGGTTTTAACGTACAGAAACACTGCAGTTTTTTAAGGCCATGACAAAAAGATTTAAGTGTGGGAAGCAGCTCTGCATCTCTCATTGAGAATTCATCATGCAGTTTATGTACTCACACTTCTTACAGGCATGCAGCTGGGACTGTGGCTGATCGATGGGTTTTCCTGGGGTAGGCACAGCATTTTTTTCTCCACATTTCCCAGTGAGACCAAACTGGACCTGACAATGGAGAATTCAAATGCCAGTCAAGTATAACAGGGCCCAAATTCCCCAGGTACCTGTGTAGTAAATATCAATTATGGCAAATTTAACACAGATAGAAGCAAGCAAAATGCTAGGTGAAGTATTAGCCAGAGTTCTATGTTATCAGTCTAGTGGTGATGCTGAATGAATGATATCTGAATGATAATTTAGGCCCTGTGTGAGTTGTACACAGGTTATAGTGAGTAAATAAGCAGACCCATTTGGGGCATGCGCTGTGCTTTAATTTCATAATTTTTATTTAACGCTCCTGACTTGATTATTCTGCATGCCCTTCTGCCCTGTTCAGATTGTCATGCAAAAAGACATTCTAAAAGCAAGACAAACAGGACCACCACATTAGTCAAATCGGTAACTTTATGTGCCACGTACCTATTTGGACAAATCTCTACCACTTAAAGAGACAAGCAGCTTGCAGCAGTGGTTTGTGTGCATCTGCCACTGGGAGAGTATTGGCAAATGCTTTGATAGGTGGTTACTTTGGGGTTTTGCTGACAGCAGAGCAGAGAGATTCTAGATTCTTGAAATGA
Organism: Trogon surrucura; assembly: GCA_020746105.1. Lineage (NCBI taxonomy): Eukaryota > Metazoa > Chordata > Aves > Trogoniformes > Trogonidae > Trogon > Trogon surrucura. The sequence goes on along the minus strand of CM036622.1, from coordinate 11,661,431 downwards.
GTCTCAGGTCCCGAGGGAAGACTCTCGACTCTTGAAATGAGCTGTAGTCCTGGAGGGGGATAAGTACAGAATAGAGTCAGCAGTTCCTCTCATGTTTAAATCTGCTGCAATATGTGACATATATTGTTGCTTTCCCCCATGCCCAACTTCTGCTTCACTTGTGACTCTCAAATCCTGTTGCTCTCCTCTCTCTTCCAGCTCTTACCTTCTCTATTTCCAGTTTTCTTGTGCCTGTTACAAGTCTTCTCTCCATCCGAAGGCAACCACTCTGTTCTCTGAATGGGGATGTGAAAATAAGCTCCAAGAGATGCAACTTTGTTTTGATCTACATTCACTTCAGTGCCAGGTGGTTGAGCAGTTCACAGAGGAGAAAACATATCAATCTCTCTAGCCTGAGGTCTCCGAGCAGAGAAGAAAAATCAAGAAAATGTATTTGCCAAGTCCTTTCTTGATGCAGTGTGGGCTGAGGGTAGGACAAGAGGAACTCCCCTGCCTGCAAAGTTGCTGCTTTCAAGCTGAGCTGATATCTGCTTGTGTGTTGTCACTGTGAAGAACAACTCCTTAATATGAACTCCCGTAAAGGTGGTTTAGATTAGCATATTCTGCTGAGCAAATGAGGAATGTGCACAGAGTCAGTTACCACAGCTCAGCTGGCAAGCTGTAACTTGAGACCGTGCTCTATATGGGGGACAAATTTGGACAAATCTTAGGGGCTAATCAAAGGCACCTCCTGTGACAGTAAGATCATCATTCTGCAAAACTTCATGTTCCTGCTCCACAAGTGCTGCATGTTCCCAGCAAAAAAAAAAATTAAAAAAAAAATTTAAAATTGTGAGATGTGGGATAGTGTTAGGCAAAGAAACTTATCTTTTCTGGGAAACTGTTTCTGAAATGATTGGATTTTGGAAGCAGCTTTCCAAGATACTCCTGCCTAGGGCAGGCACCTGGCATGGAAAACATCCTAAATGGTTCAAAACTTGGCAATGTTTTTAAGTGATTGAAGAAACTTACAATGAAAAGTACTGAGCAATCAACTACATGAGGCACTACCTGTATTATCTGTAATGTTTTTTCATAACTAATTTAAAGGTAGAAAGTCATATGCTGCTTCTCCATTTTTATAGTCAGGCTTTTCTTCTGATGGCAAAATCCCTACTTAAATACTTTTTTGTCTTATATGTTCTAATAAATGTTTTCCAGGTAAGTCTTTGTCATTTTTATTCTTCAAGCATAAAACGCCAAAAGAAGAACGTACTCTATACAGCTTAATTGGTATGAAAACTACTCAGACTTCTGCAGTGAGATGACTTAGAATGACATTTTGTTTGATTGATAGTAAATGACAGTAGTGCTGCTTCAGCAAACACCTAAAATCTTTGTCATATCATTAAAATCATTGGGAAGTAAAGATATTAAAATAATTACAGGAGTTTTGTATGTCAAATATCAGTCTCAGTAAGACACTATTGCTGTCACATAAAATTAATATTTACTGCTGGCACAGCTGAATATTTTACATACCCGTTATTCCTGTAACATCATTAACCACATGTTTAACTAAGCGGCTGCCAGTGTTGAGTGTTACTCTCAGCTTTGGCACTTGCAATTATCTCGTTACAAGTACTTTTCAGCAATATCTTTTAGTCTAATTGAACGGTAATTTATTCACCTCCTTACATGCTACTAAAACTTCAGATCTCCACATTTATCATGTGAAACTACCTGCAAAATGTAAAAAAAAAAAGACCCCACCTTATTCAGCACTCTTTTCTCTGTAGTAAAGATCTATACTAGCTACACAAAAGTGAAGCCTTAGAGATAAAATTGAAAGGGGAAAAACTGATTTCTAAGTCTTAGCATATGCTTTAATCCATAGTGAAACCAAAATGCATTTTAAAAGGGAGTACAAATTATGCTTTTTAATGTATAATAATCCTAGTGATATCCTGAACAAATGTAAATCTGGTATTTTTATGCAACGCTTGGTTCCTTAACTATTACATCTCTGTTCAGTTCTTATGTCTACTTATTTTAGTAACAGACTGAAAGGGATATGAGCAAAGGGAACCAAGTACTCCCTATGGTTTCAGAGGCTCACTAGGACGTAGCATATTAGTCTTAAAGCTGAGACAGGTATTGGAGAAAAAGCAGAGTTAATCTGAACTTAAGTAGTATTCAGCATTATCAAAAAAAAAAAAAAAAAAGAAAAACAAAACAAAACAAACCCCAAACCAAAAAACCTTCTATTAGCTGAAATAGGTTGCACGGGGGTTTGAGAAACCTGGTCTGGGGGGGTTGAGCAACCTGGTCTAGGGCTTTGAGCAACATGGTCTAGTGTAAAGTGTCCCTGCTCATGGCAGGGGGCTTGGAACCAGGTGATCTTTAAGGTCGTAAGATTCCAGCCCAAATCATTCTATGATTCTATGACTCTGTGATTCTATGAAATATAAACTGTAAGCAATGTTCCTGTTCAACTGTGTCATTTCTCCAGTGGGCTAAAGAGGAAAGGAAGTGTGATACATCACAGGGATGTGAAACAGTACTGTAGAATACCAGCAAGTTGTATTTGTGGGGTTTTTTGTTCTATGTACATCTCCTCACCCATTCATCTCATGGCCTTATCTTTACTTAAATACATTCCTCTGTCTTAAGCAGGTGACATAAAATAAAGGAAGCCAGGTTCCAGTAGGAGCACATGCAATTCAAAAAGTGCTTTGCAACAGAAAGGTAAAGGGTCCTGTTTCTTCTACATACCTCTGTAATATGGATTTACACGGGAGCATATTTGGTGCCGTAACAGTATGAATTGTCACAGTTCCGTTTTCTGGAAATAAAGATGCCTAGCAGTACTTCCTAGTTTTTACAACATCCAAACAAAATCTTAATTCTCTTCTATCTCTGAGTCATGTCCTAGTCTATGGCACTCCTTCAGATGCTGTGTGACACTGAAAATGGATCTAATAAGTGATTCATGTTCTTTTTGACAGCTTTTATCTGCAAAGGCAAAGTGACTTGAATTTGGGTGAGCCAAATAGGAGCTGTCTGTGTTTCGCCACATGTGCGCTGCAGAAGCCACAGCCCAGAAACATTGCCTTTTCCGTTTCCTAGAAGGTTACCTGTGAAGTATCAGCTCCCTTAACACCAAACTCCCCTGTCTGAACTAAACTGCTGAGCATCTCTGGGATAAAACCAATGTTCATTACTACTGAGCTAGCTGGTGGAAGGAGGCTCGCTCTAGACCTACAGGCTTCAACCAATGTTAAAGATGCACTGGTTGGATACATCTAACTGAGCTTTAAGGAACGCTTAAAATTATTATTTTTATCTCTTCCCAAGTTACCTCAAATTAGTCTTATTTCATGTTTCTTCTTTCTGTAGATAAACTTAAGAGATGCCATGGGTTATTCATGTGCCATATAAAAAGAATGGGCAGAAGAATGGAGAGGAACAGTTCTTCCCACAGGTAAGACCCCGACAGAAGCTAATCCATGCAGAAAGGTGTGTGCTGACCTCCTCGACCCAGTGAGAACAGCAAGGGTGCACACAAAGCCCAGAACTGCAAGACAGAGGGTTCCTCTCCTCTTTTTTCATCGCTTCTCTTGTCCCACTCAGGAGGGATCCCAGTATGTCAGGAAGCACGTGGTGTTTGTCCAACCTCCTTTCCTTCAGATCTCATCATATATTTGTTCTTGAGGCCTGTGCTGCGCACGCATGCTCTCTCAGCTCTGACATGCAACGCCATCCAACTCCTCACCCTTTGTGCATGAGCAGGTCTGATCTCATGCTGGCTCTCCAAGTTGGTCTGATCTTAGATACCTGAATGATCTCTTCATCGTAACTGCATGCCATGGGGTCTATTCTAGGAATATAGAAAAGAGAGACTTCATATTTCCTTTTACAGCCACAACAATAGTTTGTTTCCTCCATACTTGGACACCATTATTTCATGCTTTTTTGGGATGAGGTCACAAAATTATTCACATTATTATTCCTCCCCCCAGAGCTTCTGCAAGACTTTTATTTTATTTACTCTTTTTGATATTGCGCTTGTTGGAATACTCCTAGTTATAATTTAATTGTTTAGTACATGAATATGGAAGACTGATTTGATAAATGTTTTTTGGGTAGTATAGCTCCTGTCAGACACATATGGAGGTTTATGTAGATTTTTGCTGTTTGATTGGGTTTTGGGATCTTGTTTTTGTTGTCTGGGTTGTTGGGGGTTTTTTAGTGTTAGGAGAGAATGAGAAGTAAGAGGTGAAGGAGATGACATTTTTGTATGTTTCTGAGAGTCTGACTTCAAAACCACATTTAAGCAAGAAGGTAAAACCAGAAATCCCTCTACCAATTCTAATTTGCCTCCTTTGGTCACATCTCTGATTATTAATGGACTGGAATAACATAACAACTGTGTTTATGCATAAAAATTGTGGGATCATGTAACAAAAAGATCTTACAGATATTAGAAGTGCAATTAACTTTTTTTTTTTTTTTTTTAAACAGAGTCTTTCTTACCAGTTCTCTTCTTGGGGATGTCAAGAACGCCAGCAATACAAATGTTCTATAAAGATGGTTCATTCGCACCTTCATATGACTCACTTCAAGTTTTTTGCAGCTCAAAACAGAAGTGGAAATATATTTTGCACGAGAATCTGCAGGTACTCCAAATACTTCTACTACCACTGTCACTTGCTTTAATGTGCTTAAAAACTCAAGAGGTGAGTTTCTACCTGAACCGTCCTAACAAAGGTGTCCCACAGAAATTCCAGTTATGCTGGTCACGGGTGAAGGTGTAGACTGTCAGGGGCTCCTTCTCTAGCCCACAGGTGGGGGCTGCAGAGGGGTTGTAACGGAGCCTCCCCACAGTTAGTGGATTTATAACCCCTCTTAAACTTCCCTGCACAGTCTGTTTAGTTAGGCCTTGTGCAGGGGGAGTCAAATTTCTGCCTTATTTTCTAGCCAAAAAGCTGAGAAGGAGATGACAAGGAATAACTCCGACAGTTTCCATGGAATTGCAAAGTTTGTAATTGTGACATTGCAGCAGGAGAGGTGTTTGCTACCATGCACCCCTGCCAGCATTTCCCACAAACATCAGTAAAGAAAGTTAATCACGCCTTTTTAGCCTGTTTGGGTTTAGATACACATAAAGAGCAGCCCAGTCAGGAAGAAATAAAAAGACATAGCAAACCACAGGTTAAAAGACATTTTTCAGGATGAAAATCACTAAAATTAGCATTAAGTAAAAAAAAAATCAGTCTGCACTACTAAACTGCATCTGCCACTAAGAACTTACATAATGTACTGCTGACATCACGACTATATAAATTACACGCTACTCTCACATGTGACATAAACATATTACTGGTGTATGAAAAAACTTTTAACTTCCTATTTTTTAATTTAGGATGAACTACTGCATTGTGTGTTATAAAACTGCATATACATATGAAAAAAACGACAGCAGTTTGACTTTTTATTACTTTTACTCCAGCAGGTGCAAAAACATTTGTCGAATCAAAAGCTTATAGATGCACAAAACCATTTTTAGAAAAGGTATAGCTTTGCTTTCAGTCTTGTAGCACAGATTGTGTCATGGGTTTTATTTTAGCTGAAGTACAGAATTTAGCTGCTGTAAATCCATGGGTAAAAGGCTGGCTTCAGTGAAGTCAATAGGAAAGCTCCTGTGGATTCAGTGGGGCCTGTGTCTGTAATCAATCATTAAAATGCAGCAGTACGAGTGACTACACTGGAAAAAAAATACAGCAAAATACTTGGAGTAGTTTGCAAATATTTTGGAGACTTCAGACCTGGGCATTAGTGCCTCTTCTAGTTACTCCTTGAAAAACATTTACAGAACTTGTAATTGTATGTAGGCTAGTGCCAGATTGGATTTTCAAAGCGTGTTCTGTATCTGACATTGAAAAAACACACCGTTTTTAACTTCATCTCTTTCTCAAACTTGTTTCTTGTGCATGTTTTGTGCTTTGGTTGAGAAGGAGAGCCATTCAAGTATCTTGATTTCCAAAATGGAGACATCCATTAATCTTAGATGACAAAACAGACACACATTTGCAAGTTATGTATTTTATTTTGTAATACACTAAGTTTGTCTTCAAACTGCAGCATAGTAGTATGAAAAAGAAGAAATGACATATGAAAGTGACAAAAAATCGAGAAGTAGGACAACAGACAGAGCGCATGGCATGAACCCTGATTTCCTCTTCTCCTCGCGCTCCTCTCACAGATCAGGCAACACACTGTATGCTCCAAAGGTAGTTACATTTATAATGTAATATTCAAGATGAGCAAATTAAAAAGGGTTTCTAAAATACAAGGTACATGAAATGCAGTGAACTTCTTAAATGAGAAGTTTTTCTTACATATTACACAAAGTTACAAATAAGACACTTACTCGGACATAGCTGAACTTCAGCGAACAGCAATGCTAGCAACCAAATGAACACTATGTAAACAAACAAGACATTCCAATTCAGACTTACCTAATACAGAATGATACAGTAAATTAACTCCTTCTTTTGAAAGTGATGTGTTTCATTCATACAAGCAACAATGAAAGCAAATTTCCAGTATATTTGTCACCATAAAAATGTCTCAAGGTCCTGTCAATAAATTACAAGGAAGCATGGGTGGCTGGGGCCCCTATAAGAGCAGATAACAGGCAAGCACAGAAATTGAATCTCATCCTTCTGACTCAATAAAAGCTCATCTTAAATTTGAGGAAATTTTACCTGAATACCAATCATATGAACCAGGCATGGAATACCCATCGTCCCCACTTGTATGGCAGGAATGGACATATCAGAGCTTGAAGAGAAATCAGAATAAACCAGCTTTTTGTATTCTCTGCTGCTAGGAAAGATGAATGCATTTAAATATCCAGGATGGATTACCTAGCTCCTTTAAGCAAATAGCACCACTAAAAATCATTCGACTATAGCAAGGTTGACTAGAAACGCCTTTAGGAAACACAGGTGCATGGTGGAAGAAGAGAGAACTTGTTTTGCTGAAGCTGTAATTCTAAACGGCTTCAAGTATTGTTTTAGTAGTGAAGATAAATAGCTAATGTCAGGAGAGAAAACCGACACAACTCTTGCCAGAAGATCCGATGACACTCAGCACAAGGTAGCATGAAGTAAACAGCGCTGTAAAGATCACAGGGTTAGAATGGAAATTAGATGGCTAGACAGCGACAGAGCTGGTTTTCTTTAGCAAAAATACCTGGGAAAATATAGAAATGTAACAGCTTATTTGTGTCCAGGAGAGTAGAACAAAAGAATTGCAATTACAGCTGATTGAGACATCAGTTTCTTTGTGGAAAGCAAAGAAATGGCAAAAGAGATGGCAAAAAGCCTGCTGGAAACGCAAAGGGAAAAAGACTTATGCTGAAATCCTAGACTTGGTGATGCTCATACAAGTTTTACTATGAATTGCTGACTCACCCCAGTTTTTCCCCACAGGAGAGGACATACAGGACACTCCAGGTAAGTTGATCAGAGACGTTGAAGAAGTGCTGTGAGTTACTAAAATATCCACACAGTTAAATGCTGAGGCCGTCGATGACTCAGGAATGAAATTACAAAGAGACAGTTTGTCTAGAAGTCCGTTGCTGTTAAATATTTCTAGAAGAATAAGACTGTGGACGGGAGTAATTTTGGAACAGGGAGCTAAGTATTTCCTAAGGAGTTTGATTTTTTTTTTTGGAAGCATTGGGCTTGAAAGTAGAGCAGAAAATAGCTGGGCAAACCATGAGATGTAGTATGTGGAGACATCTTCAGGGAATCAGAGAAGAAATACAACTGATCAGAGCTTACAGGGATATTATTAGATACTTGGCCATGCCAGTGCCATCCTTCTGCAAAGAAGATGAATGCTAGCATCTAATAATATTTTTGTTTACCATATATAGAGAAACATATGACAACTTTTCATCTGGAAGATTTTTTCAGTGTACATAAGCACTAGCTTGTATTTTGTTAGAGTGTGTTTATAAAGCAATGTAATGCAACAAAATCTGCAAAGCAATGTCATGGAACAAAATATGCAAAGTTGTTCAGTTTGAGATACATTTCAAGGACTGTTTTAAACTGAAGGAAAACATTTTTATTTTTTGTTTCAAAACAGCTCTTAAAATCTACTATCTCATCATGCAGATTTTTTTTTTTTGACTGTGTGGTAATTTTTAAAAGTATCATCTGTTGACTGTGCCTGCACAGACACAACCCGTATGGGGTAATGCAAACTCTGAGCCAAGCCTACAATCAGAGATATTAACACAACTGATTATACTGAGTGAAGCCACTATTTTTACTTTACCTGAGATAAGGCACACAGGATATAAATTGCTGCTCAAAAGGCAAGGGGTAAAATTTTTTAAAAATTACAAAGAAAGTTTTTAAAAAGCAAGGAAACATTTTATTTTAAAGGTATGGCTGCAGTAAAATCCAAAAGGAAGGGAAAATTATATTAGTCACATTCTCTGTCCCCACAGATGGAGGAAGACACACCAGGTGGGAGACAGGGCACCTCTGTCAAGGCTGGGAGCTGCAGAGCCAGCTGAGGCTGCACAGCTACATGTGGCCCAGGGCTCCCGTCTTAAAGCAATTAATAAAACCTCCTAAAACCCTTATCCTAGAGAGCACGCAAGGCACATTTGCCAGAGACACCTATAACTAGCCTCCTGGCACCTTTCCTGCCCCCATGCCCGGTGCTTCAACACCTCCAGGTCCTGCAGGGAGGCACCACCAAAGCCTGGCAGCTCTAATAGAATTAATGTTTGGGAGTTGAAAGATTTTTGAAGAAAACTTGCTTTCTTTTCACTTTGGTGCTTTCTTGTGCGGTGAGGATTAGCTTGCGTGCGTGTCTGGAGACCACGAGTCAGACCTGTTTGTTGGATTGATAAACATATTACTGGTGTATGAAAAAACTTTTAACTTCTGATTTTTTAGTTTAGGATGAACTACTGTGGTATGTATTATAAAACTGTCACAAAGGTTGTGTTTAACCTTGACAGATCCTGCTTTCTCAAGACGTATTTCACCTCCGGTTGTTTCAGAGCTTGTGAGGCTCTGGAGCAGAAGCAGAGCTTAAGTTTCTCTCTGCCACACCTGGGACTGAAGATGAAAATCTGCAGAAGTTTGTATGCACAGCCCACCACGAAGCCAACTGTAACCCCTATGAAACACAGATTACTGGGGCCAATCTGCCAAATCTAACATTTTAAGGCAAAGTTCTGGCTCTTCTGAAAGCAGCAGTAAAATTTCTGGGGAGCTAGATGGGAGTTAAGATTTCACCCCTGAGCTTGACAATGGGAATGCGCACTGACCTACCTCGGCTGCTGTCTTCAGGCACACAGATCTGCAGGCAGCAGTCTCATTCTCAGCTCCCGGTAGAGTGGCATAAGACAGACTTTTCAGCCATGAAGCATTAGCTTTATTGCAGCCTTCAGAGCAAAATGCAACACCCCACTCTTGTATTAGCTTTCCTAAATTAATTTCTTCACAGACAGGAAACAATAATTAAACAAACAAACAAATTTTTTTTTTTGTATCTTAGCCTAGATATAAATGTCAAAAGAAAGCCACCCTAAAAAATCTGCTAGGATGTGCAGAGTAACCTTGTGTCTGATTATTAGGTGGTGGTAGTTTTTAGTCTGGCATATGTAAAGGAGCTCCCCTTTTAACTGTTAGCCCAGTTGCAACATCTTGTTGCTGGCATTTTCAGAAACTTCAGTCACTAGACTAGCTAAAACAACTGATGTTTTTTAAGCTAAAATATTAATAATATTTGCATCAGAGCATCAACTACAGAAGTCAGAGTAGGTCCATTGATCTCGGCACAGTTATAACCACTATGCCTGATTAATGTACTGAAGTCACACAATAGTTTCCATTAGATAAATTCCTAAAGTAGATCTTACAGGCTTGCCTTCATCTAGGACAAAGAACTACAATAAAAATTTGAGAATATAAAATGCTCCTTTTTGCTTTCATAAACAAAATCCTCTGTGCTTTCAGCACACATCCCATCCCAGCATTATTTCACAAACACAAGGCATTCTAGAGGATGATCCCTCCCCAACAAAGCTGTACAATGTACATGATTTATCACCAGGCTATTTGGGAATGTCTTTAATAGGTGCATCTTACCATTTTCAAGATACAGGTTAAGACTCAGGCTCTGTTTCATCTCCAGTGGTAACAAGTTCTGTAGCTCCAGGCCTTCTGTTAAGAATGCTTGTGCTGTTCCCTACCAGTTACATCACCCTGTTCATCCCAATTACATATACTGCAGCTGATGTAGTGCTTTAATAATTTGTTTTATTTGTGCACTGATTAAAAATTTCTAGATCAAACACTTAATGAAAAGCTCTCCAACCTGACGGGTTTGCTGCTGAATGCAGTCATTTACAACTCAAACCTTATAATAACCAGAGCAAGTGTTGGAAAAGCTGTTCATGCCAAATGCTCAGCAACTGACACATATAATCTTATATCTTTTCATTCAGACCTTTTTTTAAAAAAAAAATAATCTGAGACCTAATTATATTGGTTGTAACTGTTCTGAAATGAATGGTGGCAGGAACTAATACTTGTTTATTTTCTTTCCTGACAAGTGCTCTGAATAAAAACAGTTTCTAGACATGATGGAATGACTTTTCCTATGACTCAGACACATTCGACAAAATAAGGTTTGAAGAAACTGGAGCTTGTTTTCTGTCTAACAATAGTAATTGAAAATACCCAGAACTTTTTAGTATTTATATCATTTAGAAATGTCGGACTAAAAGCTGCGTAGGGAAGTCAAAAACAAACTCTTGCCCTATGTTTTTTCATTTGAGTGAGATATAGTGCTTATTCACTCAGGCTTATTTCAATTTAATGAATTTCTCTTTTCAGTTTGATCTTCTATTTCATTTTTAATTTACAGGTGCCACTTAAAGTAAACAGTCATATTTCCAATTGGCAACATATTTAATGTTCTTCGCAACTGCAGGGCAAACTGGAGTTTTAAAATATACTACTCAATAATACAGGAAAGGCACATAAAACTTCATTTCCATGTTGCAATGCTCTAACTAGCACTTTTTGCAAGTTGCTTAGCTCCCAGTGCTTCAGTTATTTCAGCTTTTCTAAGAGTCATCTACCTTGTTTAGCTCTGTTTTACAATGAAGTTATCCTAAAATTTTGTTATTGCTCTGCAATAAGCAGTTTAGAAGAAACTAAATATCAGTAAGTATTATCTGAAAACTCGGTGAAGTGTCTGCTGAAAAGAGAGTGCAGTAGTTGCAAAGGCATGAAAACCCACTCAGAATACAGACTAATTTTTTTTAACTAACTTATTAAATACCTTTGTCTATATTCTTCCCTCATCTCTAATAATACAATTATATTTTCTGATCCCAGGAGAGCGCTCCTGCTGCCAGTTGTACTCCTGCAACTGTAATCAAAGCCACTTGTCCTTTCACCTTACACCTGATGCTCAAAATGTGTCAGATGTGTCCGCTGGAACACACACCCCGTTGTATTTTCTTGCTCACCCTCTGCTCTAGCACTGAAAGCCCACAGCCAATTTTTTCCACGCAAATGCAATCTCCAAGCAGCCTTTCTGTGGCGGGCACTGAAGGATCAAACTCTGGCAAAGAACAAAACATGTCGACAGCCCCAGTCTGCGGGCGGTTAGGGTGCATCGGCTGTGTTGCTCCTTGGTAAATGCGGGGTCGATTTGCACTAGGTATTAGGTGCGGGGAGGCTTTCCGCAGGGCTCGGGCGCGTTCGGTTTCTAAAAATGACGAGAGGGAAAGCCCAGCAAACGCTCAGCTGGCTCTGCCCTCACTCCCGGGCCATTCCTCAGCGGAGGGCTCCCTCTAGAGGGGCCCGGTCCTGCTGCTGGCGACCCGCACGTTCCGCACCTCCCCGCACCTCAACGCATCAACACGCATCTCCGGCAGCTTCCCGCACCTCCCGCACCTCCCTGCATCAACCCACACCTCCCGCATCGACCCGCACCTCCCTGCACTTCCCTGCATCAACCTGCACCTCCCGCAGGCGAAGCTAAAGGAAGGCAAATCGCCACCGTTGTCCACAGCGGTGTGAGCAGCACAGTTGTGCTGTTGCTGAAGTTAGGACAGACGCTGGTACAACCCGTGAGATCATTAGAGGTCATGCTTTTTACAGGAGAGCAGTTACAATAAGTCACCCTAAATTACAAAAATACAGCTTGGCCTATAGGATGGGGTTTGGAATAAAAGGACCTTAACATTCTGTGACACCTGAAAACCACCCTTGATAAACCAGCCCCCGAGGTAGCCTGCGAAAATCTCATAAACATAGCCCGCAGGCACCTTTCTTCACACTCCCCAAACCCACCATGTCCAAGGAGCCCACTGTTCGCAGACCTGCTTCTTCACTGCCACCAATACCACAGAGATCAGCAGATGGATTTCCAAAACATGGTGAAATGAGAGGTGGATCTGAGGGACAGAGGTGTTTCACAGTGACTGGGAGTCAGCCCTTCTGCAGAAGTGGTAAGAAATGGTGTAAGCATTTCAAGAGTGAATGGGAGCAGCATAGCTGTTCCCTCACTCAGCATTTGGGTGATGAAATGTTGGCCTCATGGGCAAATTCCAGCCTGCTCTGTGGGTGCTCATGCTGTGCTCAGCACCGCAGTGCCTCAGCACCTGCCAGGGGAGGCTCATCCACTGCCCTGACTGCCACTGCGTGCATTTCTCTCTCTCATTCCAAACATGCTTCGCCTGTGCAGATCACTAATCGCAAACCAGAACATCTCCACATTTTAGACTATTTCTTTGGTTCTACGTTCATACTGAGCGTGGTAGTACTTAAAATATTTTTTGTACTGAAGTACCTGACATACATTAAGGCCTGATGTCACAAACGGTGTGCAAAGTTATGACGAGGCATGTCGTACTTACAATGCTTTGGGTATTTTCGAGTAACAAAAAAACTGTTCTGTAACAGCAACACAACACAGCATAGATGTCTATCTACATGCATGGTAATTCATCCTCCTGAAGAGCACTGCTCCCTCCACCAACTACAGAGAAGTCTGGATAAATCACATAGATGAGCTTCATGTAGGCTTCAGACATACAGGATAGTGAAGATGAATCTCACCTGTAGTATATATAATACCTGCAATTCACTAATCTGTTCCTTAAAGTCTGATTTCCCTATACCAACAGATGGCTATTCATGGCCACTCTCACCTCCAGGTAAGAAAGCACCATCCCTCAGCACACAGCTCCCTGTGCAATGGGAAGGCTGCCAGCATTAGCCAAGCTGGTCTGTCTGCACGGAGGGGTACAGATCCCCTGCAAGGATCCCAGCTCTGCCTTGAAACCAGATGTGTTCTCTGAGTTCAGCCTCTTGCTGGGGTGTACTGGCTCAGGCAGAACATAATGCTGGCATGACTACACTGCCTCTGATCTCAGTCATCATTAGACCAAGCCTCTGCACTGTCCCTGTAGCCAGTCCAAAGCAGACATAGAGATTTGGACCAAAATTGCTACCTTGAGTTTATGAAGCTCACTAGCTGGGGTCAGTGCGCAGCTGACCCTGTGTAAGTAACACCACAGAAAGCCACAGATGGAGGTACTCCAAAGACCGTTTCAATAGAATTGTTGAAAGAAAAAACAAAGCCTTGAAAGTAAGCTTAAGTGCTCCTAACTTATTTTCTTATCTGGGTTCAATTAAACAAGTGCAGCTATTTTCTATTTATTTATAGATGACATTTTTGTTATGCCAGAGTTTTATTATATGTTGTGCAGCTTCCAGAGAACAAAGGAGTGTGTTTATAGAGCTCTTACCTATAATTAGTGTCACCCAGTTAAACAAGGCACCTCTGTTTTATAGCTGTCAAAGCTGTCACACTTTTTTTCAGAATGAATTTCAGTGATGGACTACTTGACCCACAGTTTCTTTAAAAAGTAGCATAAAAATGTGTTACTACTCTAGACCTGCTATTCTAACCAACCATATCAGGTGGCAGGCTCTGCCCACAATGCCAGGGCTCAGAAAATGCTTCCTCTATTATATTTCCACTTAATTATTCCTGTACTTTTCAATAACTTTGTGTCATAAAATCATGGCATATAGTCAATTTGGATTAGCTTTATCCTACCAGGTTATGACAGACTTTCAGCCTAGTCATTAATCTGTCGTCGTAAGTTTTGGAACTGTACAGACATGAGAGCCAGCCATATTTAAATTGGGAAGGTATACTCTTTTATGAGTCTACATTTAATTAGAATTCCAATAAAAGTGACACATCCATTTGAAGCAAGCTCAATATGCTGAGTTCTAACTTTTCTTCAAAACACCTTTCTCTTAAAGAGAAACGTTTGCAGAAAAAAAAGCAGTATTTTCTCCAGACATAACAATCTTATCTTTTCTCAGAGAAATACACCCTCGAGGGCAAAGGCCCCCTGATACTGCAGCTCAGGAGAAGACTGGGAGGTTGCTGAAGAACTCAGCTTGAGTCTACAGCTTCCTCTTGGCCATTTACTCACCTGCTGTTGCATTAGCAGTGTAAAAGGTGAATCAAGCTTTAGGAGACAAGTGTGACTGAGCTGTGTTAGGTGTTACTGATGCTGCTTCTGCTGTGTAAAGGCCGAATGAGCTGATGCTGGATTTCTCCATGACACACGCACACTCTTCTCCACTTCACATACTTCTCCTCCCTGCTTCACACGGATCTCAGAGAGATGCTGCTGCATCACCTGCTGCCCAGGCTGATCCTTTAGGTGAAGGAGGGAGGAGAAGGTGATGAGTTTGGATGGCAGGGGGCATAGGCAGAAGAGGAAAAGCTCAGTCACAGAAAGGATGCACAGGTAGGCTCTGCACCTTCCAGCTTCCAGAAACCACCAGGAGTCTCACAAAGTATTTCTTTGCTCTTCAAATGAAGATATGGGTTGGTTTCCAACCTGACCAACCACTCCCTGCTGAGAAGATGGGATTCTGGTCAAGGTGTCAAGGAAACAGCCTCTACTTTTCACAGCCAATCTATCAGCTCCCACAATGCTTTCTTAATTTTCCGGCCAAGGCAACAAATGGCCTCTTTGTCAAAGGATTTCAGCTTGATCAGAACCCACATTTCAAATGCCCACACCAAACTCATCGTCTAAGTAGCAGACCTTTAGCCCCTTGGAAGGAAGGACACAGACTATGAGCATCACCAGCCTCAGCCAGCCTGATAAATTTTAATTTACGTGAGCCAAAATAACCTATAAAATTGATGCATTTTTAAACAATTCTAACAGGATGGATAACATTTGCTGCTTTATAGCAGCTAGTATTTTTTCCTATTTAAACATATTTTTATTATAAAAAAAAATAGGTCTGCTTAAAGTTACATTTGATTTTATAACACTCTACATTAAGGCCAAGATTTAATACCTGAAAACTGTTTACGTACACTTTAAAAATATTCTGAATCAATGAGCTCTCCTTAAACTCCAGTGAGATAAAAGGTGCTATTCTTTAGTTATATGTAGCTAAGGAAACTTTTGAGGTCAGCTCACCTTATAAATATGTTGCAAAGTTATGCACTATATTAAATATTTACATTATTTTCAGTCTTTGCAATTGAGCAAGTTCTGATATTTACATTTCTCCTGACTGAAAGCACTTTTAGACTCTGTTGTACATTAAAAAAAAAAAAAGCCTGAATTTGCCCTGAGCATTTAAGTTAGCTCACAGGAGCGCGAAGAATCTTTACTTCATTTGCACTGCTGAGAAATGTGTGAGATGGAAAAAAATCAGGTAAATTGATTTCCTTGTTGAAATCACTGAATAGTGTATATCCTTCATCAGGACCAGATCTTGGAGATTATTAATGAAATTAATAATATTAGCTTTTGGCCACTAACAGTCAAGGTACAATTTCCACCTAAATACAGCTTGATAGAAACCCCAGTAAAAATTACAATTCAGTAAATAAGAAATGCTTTCGTTGCCATTTCTTAAGATGAGGAAATTTAAACATTGACAATCTGGATAAACATTAAACTACTTAATTGCTTAGATATTTATTTCTAGGTGTATTATGTCCTTTTGGGCTAAAAAAAACCCAAAAAAACCCAAATCAAAGAATTGCCAAATTGAGCATGAAGTGTTCCTTTGTTTCAATTGCTTTTCTAACCAATGAAAATGAACCTTTTATAGGATCAACTCTGATACGTATCTACATGCGAGTAGTGCTAACTCACACTCGAATAAAGAGGCACTTTTACTGTGCAATTCTGCTCATCTGAAGGTGGGCTTCTTAAACCAGATGAGAGCTACTGCGTTAGATATAGAACAGAGCAGCTCAGTTGGAAGGGACCTACAATGATCATCAAGTCCAACCGCCTAACACTTCAGGACTGACCAAAAGTTAAAGCATTTTATTAAGGGCATTGTCCAAACGCCTCTTAAACACCAACAGGCATCAATTTACCTAAAATGCCAGGGGTTTTTCAGCTCCAAAAGAGCTTTCAAGGACACATGTCATAAAAATTACAAGCAGAAATAGGATTTTATTTTTTTTTAAATGATCTATTTTTTATTTTATATTTTCTTTATTTTATTTTTCTGAATGTTTTAGAGACAATGCTCACAAGCTATCACAATGTCTAGCCAGGAGCAGGCTGATGCTTATCTTCGATTTACCTTGAAAAAATATCCCTTGCAGTCTCGCAAAGGAACGCCACAGAGCTGCAGAAAGCAGCAGCAGGAACACAGTCCCCGCTCCCTGAAGAGTAAGAATTTGAAGAATGAAGATCGTTACTAATCCAATACAGAAGAAGAAGAAGAGGTGTGTGCTATCATGCGATGATTTCAAAGGTGTGACACCTGTGATTCTGTGGCAAGAAACAACCCTTCAGAACCACCTTTGGGGCCCACCCTGCAGAAAGCTTCCTCCCTTGGATGTGGGGCAGGAGGGGCCACCTTTGTGGAGCAGGAGCAGCGGGTGCCCGGTCAAAATGCCCCAAAGGAGCCCTGGCAGGGGCTGTGCTCAGTGCTGCAGAAGAAGGAAAACCCCCATGGACACTGGTTAGCCCACCATGGGGGCACAGTCTTCCTCCTCCCATCTGCGGGACACGAGAAGATGTCTTGGAGCTGCAGGAGCAGCAGGCAGCAACCGAGCCAAAATGGAGCAGAGGAGCCCTGACAAGTGGTTGTGCCCAATGCTGCAGAGGAAGGCAAAACCCCCCTGGGGCCCAACGCCAGTCTGATCCAGGGGAAAATTCCTTCCTGACCCCCGAGCTGGCAATTGGCTGTTTCCCGAGCATGTGAGCAAGACCCTCCTCCTCCTCCTGCAGGCTGGCCATGCCTCCCAGGAGACACCAGCACTGCCCCTCCCCTTTCCTCCCTCAACCTGGAGACATCTCAGGGGCTTCCAAGAGTATCAAGGTGTCTCTGGCCTGATCGACCTTGGGGACCAGAATCCTTCCTGTGCCTGGCAGGACACCAGTGGGAACTCCAAAGCACTGGGGAAGGGTGCTGGGACATCTGTGGATCCCAGTTCTTATGGCTACTGCCACCTGCTTCACAGAGGAAGAGGACAGCGAGCTCCTCAGTGCTCCTCAAGGGCCAAAAATGCATTCCTTTGGTCTTGCCACTGCTATCCAGCTGAAAAACCCTGAAACCCAGGGGAAATTCCAGGGGCTGATGGTTCTTCACTTCTTCTGAGGAGCTTGCCTCTCTTCCCCAAAGGCCGAAGCAGGATTTCCATACACCAGATGAGCTTTGAATGTGGCCTCACCAGGAGCTGGCCTTGGAGCAGAGAATCTCCAGCAGCCTCATCCTGCCTGAGCTGCTCCTCCCTCATCTGCCTCCAAGTAACTCCACCAGCTTCTCAAGGACTTCCTCTCAGATGTCTTTGGGCTGCCTTCAGGCCAGCTCTGGCAGCAGGACTGGGAGGACGCTGCCTTTTATCCTGTCCCAGCACATCATGTGCTGGTGGGCGGTGGCACTGTGACATAGGGGTGGCGGGACCCTCACAGCCCTGTCCACTGCCACTCCATGCAGCGTTCCTCAGAGGAAGGCCTTTGGGGTGCTGCCCCAGGGACATGCACTGGGAACAGCTGCTGGATCTCCCTGATGCTTCCTCTGCCAGCTGGACAAACCTGGTACAGTTCCTGTTCTGTCAGACCACAGCTAAAACCAACCCTGTGCCCAGAGACTGCTCCTTATAGCTGTCCCCTCTCTGCCCCAAAGCTAATGTCCATGAGGCCATGAGCACCAGTGACTTGATCTGGCCAGACAGAAACCCTTTCCCAGAGGTGTGGGGATGATTTTGGGAGCCACAGCCTGGAAGAAAGGCAAAGTATAACCACAGCCACAGGTTGGGATGGATGGTGCCAATAGACCACTGTGATAATAATACAGGCTTTGAAAAACAAGCGAGCAGAGGTTACACTGGTGTGCTGGAAATGCTGGTCATTTTCAGACGTAGAATATTCAGACCTAGAACATTCAGACCTAGAACGTTTCAGAACTAGAACACTGAGACTGTGCCCCCAGCACAGCCAGACAATGATGCCTCTCCCAAACTGTAAAAATAGCCCATTGCTGCTGTCACCGTGACGTCAGCTTGTCCGTCTGAAACCAAGCTGTGCAGCTCTTCTGGGACTCCACTCTGATGGGCCGTGTTGATATGGGATACAAAACATGCTTCAGCCATGGGGTAAAACTTTCACAGCTCACTGGTGACTTCAAACATTCTGAGAGATATTTCCTGACCTCATTTTGTTGGGAAGGTGTTCAGATCTTATCTAAAGCCCTGGTAAATCTCTTTTTCTTTTAGGATTAGTATTTTTAGTACTCAAAGGGTAAGAAGGGTACTATTATTGTCATTTTGTACAGTTTAACCATACTTTCCTGGGCTAAAATGTTCCATGTCCTTTAATTAATCTGGAATAAATAAATAAATTAAACTATGTTTTGTTTTTAAACACACATTTCATAGGTTGTTTTTCTTCTTCTGCATTGAACTGATATGCAGTGAAGCCACCTCTGCCACCAATTTCTTTAAGATATTTTAGCAGACATGCTTATTTCAGGCTGGTCTTCTTCATTTACAGTAGATTACAGAGTAACACTCAGAAGCCCACCTGAACCCAGGTGAGAGCAGCAGGCTGGGAGGAAGATTTCTCAAAGCCATCTCCACTAAAGAGTTACACAGAAATGCACAAGATTGCACAGACTCAAACCACCCGATGAATATACATTTAATTAAAGAAACAGAATGAGCTCAGGAAAATACAGCTGTGGAGGGACTGTGGGGAGGTAATGACATGCTTCTGGCACTAAGGAGAGTAGCTTCTATCTACGTTATCAGGTAAAACAGTTACAGCCCAAACTGCAACCTGGATTCTGACTTTTACTCCCAAACAAGTAAGAGAATACGACCTCAAAAAGCTTCAAACCCCATGGCCTACAAGACTACCACATGCTGCAATGAAAACATCTAGGAACATTTTAATACTTCACAGACAAACTCAGAAAAGCTTCCTGCTCTGCCCCGCACACAGAATTTACCTTCCAATATGATACTATTCCTATAGGTAGCTGTCTCTTTCTGCTACCCAACCCCATCGATGGCCTCGAATGCCTATTTTTTCACTGGAACTGAACGCTCCTCAAATCAGTTATTTGCGTTATTCATGTTATTTTTGTTATTTGTGTTAGTGTGATTTATTTGTGTTATTTGTGTTTGTGTGGTTTATCTGTTGGCCAAAGGTAAGTCTCCTCGACAGGGTGTAGGAACTTTTGACTCGTCAGGAAGTTTTCTCTCTTGCATAAAACCTCAGGTAAGTCACGCAGCTCTGCCCAGACCTCACGGGCCATGGCGATGAGGCTCTCTGTCCCTCCAGAAGCTTTAAGGAGCACCACACACTTTAGGTACTCAGCGCAGGGCTGTTAGCTGAAGGAAATGACTGGTCCAACATAAATAAATGCCAGGTGAGGAAGAGCTGCCCAGAGGAGCTTTGACAAAAGGCCGATAGGGACAGGCTCAATCCACAGCTCACCCACAGCATCTCTGTCTATCCCACCACACGGTGCCTTCGCTCCTTCTGCAGGAGGTTTCATCCCAAGTGATTAGGCAGCAGTGACACCTAATGCACAAACTGGTAATTCCTTTGAACACAAAAATACCGAAGGCCCCTCTGCCTGCTCATTTCTAGAATCAGGGTGTACCCTTATGGACAGTTTGCAAGTTGTACTGAGTTTCCAAGTGGCTGTTGGACATAAGCCCATCGGGATGAATTTTGAGCACTTGCTTATTATCAAAGTCAACAAAAGTTTTTTTAAAAAATAGCAAATGTGCTTCTGTCATGCAAACCTGGGTTTTATTTAGTGCTCTCCTTGTAAAATTTTAACTTCTTTATTTGAAGTTATGGTCACCTACTTATCTCTTTTAAATTCAGATTTTAAAAATTATTTTTTAAACAATCATAATGAAGAAATACATATTCAATGCTGAAGCTTTTTCTTTTTAACAGATACCAACTACTGAGTTGGAGAAATCTTTTCCTTACCCCATGGAAACAGAATATGCTAAGGGATAAACTTGCAACTGATATAGGCTCTTTTACAGCTCCAGAGAGAACATCTTCCTCATTTCTATTTACTCAGTTTTGCCAAGTCAATAATGGGTTCATTCAAATCAAGGAATTGTTTTGGATTTGAATAATAAGAAAATCTGAATTGAAAAGTCTAAGGGGCTTGGACGTGCTAATTCTAAAATTCTGAAGGACTGAATGACTAGAAATAATAAGTAGACTATATATTGGTAACATTTATTTTAAAGAGATAAGTTTTAAATTAATCATATTTTTTCTATGCATCTAGAACATTCCACATACTTTTGTTTTCAGAAAGCTGGTTTTCTGCACTGTTACTTGAATTTCTTTTTCTGTCTAGAGGCATTTCCACCCAACAGTGAATAAGAAAAAGCATTACAATAAATAAGAGATATCAATTACTACTTTATAACATAACAACATTTAGGAATTTTCCTTAAGCTTTAAAAGGCAAGTCCAATTTTCATTTATATATGAAAATAAAGAATTCTGCTGGTTAACAAAAAGAAATATTAGATGAAGTAAAAAAGCAACCTTTAATTTAAATCAATATTCATTAATATTTACCCCCCTAAGTTTCTTAGGAAAAGAACTAAAATATATGAAGGTAAAACCGGATGAATGTTGCTTATTAAAATCGTGGTCTCTGAAGATTAAAACCTTTTATTTAAAACAACGAGCTCTACTTATTACAGCTGAGCTATTTGGGAACAAAGGTATTTGTCTCAGCATTGCTATATCCATTTCTGTGGTTCTTTATACTTTAGTTTGGAATTTTGAAGGCTGGTGGTGATTTTGAAGGTTGATCACGATGCAAGGTTTTCCTCCATTATGAACTATTATGTAAACCTAGCTTGAATAAGCTACATAATTTTGCCAAATGATTCCTGAACCTTAGCCAATAAACTGATTAAAGAGAGCAAGAACTCACTTTTTATATTTAAAAAGTGTGTTTGGAGAAACTCCACTGGTCATTCAGATTTCACTAACCTCCAAGTTAATAATTCACATTCTGTTCACTATATTACGTTCTGTCTTCAGGCCAAATTCACCCCTGGTATGTTCAAACTTGGGAAAAAGTCACTCAGAGTGACTCTATTTGCTCAGAAACAAGTAAAACTAGAGCAAAAAGAGAGAAAACACATTACATTGCAGGTCCTTTCTTTACACTGCTACAAATGCGCCCTGCTGCTGTGAGTCTCCTCTGGAAGGTTAACATCGCAGCAGCTCTCCGACGAGAAGAATAATGTAAGAGCGAATTCAAAACTGAGACACATAAGAGAGCAGCACAGAGCAGGAGCTGTAGAAAATAGCTTTCTTACCTAACGTGTACCCAAAGCTTTACCAGCTATGCTGAACTGAATGCTGCACACTGTTAGAGGAGCAGTGATGATTCATAGAAAGATAATACACTAAGCTATCTCCGACAGAGTCCGTAGCAGATCTTAACAGATGGGACAGACCTCCCAGCGTGCTCCCCCGCCAGCATCCATTACCTCTATTGTAAATACCGAGCCAAAAGATTACTCAGTGCGTGACCTGCCCATTCACAGAAGTCATATGCTCCTTTGAGAAGACCCAGGGAGTAGAAGCAGGAGGGAAGGCAGATTTTACGTAAGTCGCTCTTTTTTTTTTAAAATGCTGTCTACAGTTTCCTCTGCCCTGAATCCCAAAATGTGTTGCTTCCGTGTTCCACTTCTTCACAGTGCAAGAAGTATTTGGCCTTAAAGACATGGTGAGCCTTTGGTAGAAGGACAGCTTTGCTTAGGCTCATCTATGTGTACAAATAACATAAAAGTCTAAAGGATTCCAAGGTTATTTTGGAAAAAATATCCAAATATTTATACGTATCTCCAAAGTCTCAGACTGGAATATTGTGCCTTATGCCCAAGGTTTCCTTGTTCTCACTCATCCCCATCAGTGACGCCTCGTGCTGAAAGCCCACGAACGAGGGAACAGATTCGGTTTATCCATTGTAACTCATCCGTGTCAAGAGCAGGCCAATTCTCTCTCTCTTTTCCTTCCTCCCTCCCTCCCTCACTCCCTGCCTCCTTGTCTTTGAGCTTCATTGGTAGGTTCACTATAGTAGAAAGCAAAACACTACTGTCTTAATTTTTCTAGTGCAGGATGACCGACATCTAGGTGATAGATGGATGCTATACACTTCTTTGAAAGACTCTTAAAAATACTGCAGCCCCTATCACCTAGAAAAGAAAAAAAAAGCAGTTCATTACTTATTTTTGTTGATTAGATTACAAAATTCCAAGATGCTATTTCCATGGAGAAAAGGAAACCAACCAATCTTTGGCCACTATCTCTGAGAGCAGGCTAGACTTGAAATGGACAACTTACAGTTTCAGGCTTTCAGATTTTTTTCACTTGTCCATTCCCTGCCCAAATACTCAAAGTCAAATACATCCACATAATCTACTTATAAATGTTTCCAGACTTCCAGACAATGCAAAATGATACTCATACCCTGCTCTGACAGCCTTTTTCACAGACATTGCAAAACATTGTCCAAAATGTGCTGATTTGCAGACACTTCCCATATTCAAATCTAATCAATTTCACATCAAATATTTCTTGCAGGGATAATTTTAGAAAAATTCCTGAAGACTATTACAGTGTAACAAAATCTAAAGTGAATTAATGTGACCCGGCGAAGTGAAGTACAAAAAGCCCACATTGATATTCAAAAGCCTGGATATTCATTTCTTAGAGGTCTTTCTTCCCATCAGCTTTTGCAACGCTTTAAAAACTGAGAGTAAGACCAAGAGCCAAAAATCAGAAGTTGGGTTTGTTTGTTTTGTTGTTTTTTTTTTAAGTAAGCTAATATGTAAAAAAAAAAATAATAGATGCTTAATTCACTTGGATGAAGTATTCATACACATGGCTGCCTTATGGTTCTGTGAAAGTGCTGGTCTCACGGGAGTCTGTGTTACCGCCTTTTGGTATCTGGCTATTGACAAGTTTTAGTATCGGGGCAAGTCTGATTTACATTTTTAGTGCCAAACCCTTAAACAAACAAGGATGAAAAAAAAAAAGTAGGTAATGTTTGATATCTACCAACTGTAAGAAATTTGCATTGTGGTGCTTTTTTTTTTCTCCATGAAGGATGCAATGCAAGGTAGCATTCACAAGAGTAGATCATCAAGCTTGTGTTTCACTGGGAATTTGTACTAGAAGTTATCTGATATGGATCTGACAACATGATTATAAATACAAAAGCACGATGAGGTAACAGTATCATAAGACCATTGACAGAAACCAGCAAGTCAGTTTTCAAAGATATTCTCCACCCTTTCTTTTTAAATTCCTAATTAGGGTATAGATACTACAAAAAAAAAAAAAGTCCAAGATCACCTCTATATTGCTGTCAAGGTAAGCAAACAGTGTTTCAGTGGAAATTGTTTTATAACGGAAAGGCAAATATATTTTTCTATAATTGTGTTTTAGAAAGAGCTGAATAGTGGTCACTTCGTCACAAAACTGAAGAAACAACTGACAGAACTTTTACTATGACAAGGCAGGGAAATAGTTCTGAAGGGGGAAGAGGACTTTACAAAACACGGTCTTATTGCTTTTTCAAGCAGCTTGCTTTTTCAAGCAAGTGAAGATGCTCCACATCCCTTCAGACTCATGTAGTTGACTCAATATCTTTTCTCAGAATATAGGGCTGCAAGCACAAAAAAAAGAAAATTAAAAAGGGAAAATCAAGCAAAAAGATCAGGGCTGCAGGACAGCCCTGCTGAGTCAGTTCTCACAGAGTGGAAACAGGACACTATGTGCTAAATGAGAATTAACAGATTACCTCCTAATTAGATGAGAATTTAAAGGAATGGTTGATCTGCAGATCATTATACACCAAAAGAGTCGGCACACATCACCAAACCCGCATGTGTCCATGTGGCTGGGAGTATCAACCTCTAAATGGATTGGGATGAGCAGAGTGCTGACGTGCAACTCCTGCTGCTGTTGGGCAGCGCTGGACACCAGGCTGGTATTGGCATTCAGAACGCGTGCATCTTCTCGGTTTCCTGGTTTTATACTTTAAAAACAAGGTTCTCTCGGCTATTTTTCAACACATGGACTGTCCCCCTTTAGAAAGAGATGGGGGGGTTGTTTTGCCATATGTTTAAATGATTATTTTAGCCAACCTCAAGAAAAGAAAAAGTCTAATCCTGAAGAAGTGTTTATATGCAGGGCTGATTTAATAGATGAAGAATGATAAAGCAGAAGAAGCAGATTATTGCAATGATGAAATGCAAAAAAATCAACATTAAACTAGAAATGGAAAAAAAAGCACTTTCATTTAGCAGTATGTATAACTATTACAAAAACTCTGTACTGTTATCTCTCTGAATGCATTCACCCTGCAACAAAACATGCAAGAATAATAAACTAAATGTAGTAAGGGTAACCCACTAAGTTGTAAATCTTTTGTAAGACCTGACAGAAGCTCTGAGAAAGGTTCTGTTAAAATTAGAGAAATATTTTCCCATTACAAAAGTCATATGAAGAAAACAGCAGATACCCTAAGTAGGGATGAAGAACTGGAAATTCCCTAAAGAACCAGCCCCACTCTTTTTTTGTCTGCAGGAAGATAAAGGGAAGAAACAAAAAGCAAGAACTGAGGAATAAAGAAAATTTCTCCACTTGTTTATAATGAATGTTCTAATGATCCCTTATTACTTACCTGCTTGCCTGCATGGAGCTGCATCAGAAAGCATCACTGTGAGAAGAAAACGGGAGACAAAGCCGTGGAAGGCTTTGTAGTAAGAAATACAATGATAGTTAAGAAGAGCAGGAAAAAATATTCTCTCCATATACCGTCTGTATGTCTTAGTCCTAAGATAATGCCTGTCACAGGGCAGGGCTGGACTGGCCACCAAAATGTGGACAGACGGTCTCTAACTCCCTCTTCCCTGCCCAAAACGGGAAGGAAAAGGGAATGAGGCAGAGAGACTTACGAGTTAGAAAAGAAAAACTAGAACAGCTTTAATAAAACACTAATCGAAATAATAGTGAAATGATAAAAATAAAGAACTATATACAACTATATATAAGCCCGATATCGAACTCGACTCGCACCCCACCGACAGCAATCCCCACTGATGCTGTGGAGCAGGCGGCACCGGTGAAGCCCCAGGCTCAGTGGCAGAGGGGAACTGGATATGGCAGCTGGATTCGGGAACTCGGGATCGAGATCAAAAGCAGGACATTGGACGGAGCCCTCCTTTGGATGCTGGCCACTAAAGAAAGAGAGAGCCTAAACTCTCGTGATCACTCAATTTATACTGAATATGACCTATATGGAATGGAATAGTCTTGTTGGTCACCTGTCCTGTCTATTACCCTCCAGAGGTGCAACCTTTTATTTCCTTGTGACCCCTCTTACCATTTGGTGCCCCCAGCGTGGCACACAAGAGCCAGCAGTGGCCTTGGTCACTATAAGTATCAACAAGAGCCCTTCTGCATACCAGTTCCAGGCAATAACTGTAAACATCAGGCTTTATCACCGCCAGTAGCAGGCACTGTCTGCAAAAACACGTTGCTAACTTCAGAAAGTGCAGCGTTGTAGGAGAGACTGAGATGGAAAGTAAAAATCACTGAACAGAATTGGTTTCGTTTAGCTCAAACCAGGAGAATACCCCAATGAAATAAATAAATAAATAAATGAACCAGCAAACAATCCTAGACAAAAAAAGGAAAATGTGGGGAAAAAGCTCATGACCACTGAGATAATGTTTGCTACACGGGAAGGACCTTATATGAGCTAAACGGAACTCACCAGCTTTTACAATGAAAAATACGATTAATTAAGAATTAGTTGATTTTGCTTTCTTTTTCTGCAGATGGAAAACTAATAGTTTGTTGTGAACAGACAACAGATTAACAAACTAGATCATAGGCTTCTAAGCAAAGAGGACTTCTGGTGTCTTACCTATGTGGAATGGTTGTAAGGACTGGGAAATAGAAAGACTGTTGTTTAGTGACCCAGTCCTAGGACAGAGAGGGGGAAGGAACATAGGATTTCTCCATCACATTGAGAGCTGATACTGCTAGCTGGGAGCTGAACTCCCAGTGGAATAAAAGCTTAGTCTATAATTATGGCATGCAGCACGGATCAACCAAGTGTCCCAGTTATGACCCATGCACTTTGAAAGCTTTGGTGCAGCAAACACATCAGTCACTTATTCACAACTTCTACAGGTTGGATTTCCAGCATAATCTTGTGGTTTTTCAACTTCTAAAACCTTTGCTTTTGGGGCTAATGCCCATGCTGGGAAGTAGCACTGTTACAATAAAGCAAAAATAAAAACCAGAATGGCTGTGAAAACATTCAAAATTAAAACAAAAAAACCCACCAAGTTTCATCATAGGACTGTATAGAACAGTCACGTTTTTAAATTTGGTATTTGGAGTGATGAAAACACTAGTGCATTGCTGGTTTGAAGGAAATACTAGATTATGTTTTTTTCATATGATGTGATTATCGAATTATTATATATCAAGCATGCACAATAAAAAGACTAAAATAAAGGAGTCCATCTAGAAAGAGAAAGACAGTGAATAGATACACACAGCCAGGAAAGCACTCACCAGTGTGTATTGGTATTTGGGGACTCTGAAACACCACGAGGTAAATTTGCTACCTTTTTCTCAGGTAAGTGTGCATGTGGATAACTAGACCTATGTCAGAGAAACAGAATGATTCCAAGTGAATCATTGATTTCAACAACTGTAATCAACATGGTTGCAGGCCTGGAGGAGGAATAGGTTTAATATATACACCGTCACCTCTAGTACCTGTAACCATTGCAAATTGCAGGAGTTTCTTGGAATTTGTCTGGTGTCACACAAAATGAATGGTGAATAGGCTAAATATACGTATATACATATGGAGATGCATATGTAACAATCCTAGTCTACCTCTCTCATTATGCTTCATAGAAGTGTTGTGTATAATTCACAGATCCCTGAGGTTTCAAAAGCTTCTGAAAGAAAACAGGATTGGAATTGTACAGGGGTCTTTGTTAGCAACATTTCATAGAATCATAGAATCATAGAATCATAGAATGTTAGGGATTGGAAGGGACCTCGAAAGATCATCAAGTCCAATCCCCCTGCCAGAGCAGGAATGCCTAGACTATGCCACACAGGAACGTGTCCAGGCAGGTCTTGAATGTCTCCAGAGAAGGAGACTCCACAACCTCTCTGGGCAGCCTGTTCCAGGGCTCCGTCACCCTCACTGAGAAGAAGTTTCTTCTCGAGTTTAAGCGGAACCTCTTATGTTCCAGTTTCAGCCCATTACCCCTTGTCCTATCAGTGGTTGTCACCGAGAAGAGCCTGGCTCCATCCTCGTGACACTCACCCTTGATATATTTGTAAACATTAATGAGGTCACCCCTCAGCCTCCTCTTCTCCAAACTAAAGAGCCCCAGCTCCTTCAGTCTTTTCTCATAAGGGAGATGCTCCACTCCCTTAATCATCCTAGTTGCCCTGTGCCGGACTCTCTCCAGCAGTTCCCTGTCTTTCTTGAACTGAGGGGCCCAGAACTGGACACAGTATTCCAGATGTGGCCTCACCAGGGCAGAGTAGAGGGGAAGGAGAACCTCTCTCGACCTACTAACCACCCCCCTTCTAATACACCCCAGGATGCCATTGGCCTTCCTGGCCACAAGGGCACAGTGCTGGCTCATGGTCATCCTGCTGTCCACCAAGACTCCCAGGTCCCTTTCCCCTGTGCTGCTCTGTAATAAGTCATTCCCCAACTTATACTGGAACCTGGGGTTGTTCCTACCCAGATGCAAGACCCTACATTTACCCTTGTTGTATTTCATTAAATTTTTCCCCGCCCAACACTCCAGCCTGTCCAGGTCTCGCTGGATGGCAGCACAGCCTGCTGGTGTGTCAGCCACTCCTCCCAGCTTGGTGTCATCAGCAAACTTGCTGATAGTACTCTCTAGTCCCTCATCCAAGTCATCGATGAATATATTGAATAATACTGGTCCCAGTACCGACCCTTGAGGCACTCCACTGGATACAGGTCTCCAACCAGACTCCGCCCCATTGACCACAACTCTTTGGCTTCTTCCCCTTAGCCAGTTCACAGTCCACCTCACTACCCGAGAGTCTAGACCACACTTCCTCAGTTTAGCAGCAAGGATGCTGTGGGAGACTGTGTCAAATGCTTTACTGAAGTCAAGGTAGACCACATCCACCGCTCTGCCATCATCTATCCACCTTGTTATATCCTCATAAAAGGCTATGAGGTTAGTCAAGCACGACTTCCCTTTCGTGAAGCCATGTTGACTGTCTCTAATGACCCTCTTATCCCTGATATGCCTTGAGATGGCACCAAGGATAAGTCGTTCTATCACTTTCCCAGGGATGGAGGTGAGGCTGACCGGTCTATAGTTACTCGGGTCCTCCTTCTTGCCCTTTTTGAAGACTGGAGTGACATTTGCTTCCCTCCAGTCCTCAGGCACCTCTCCCGTCTCCCAAGACTTGGCAAAGATGATGGAGAGTGGTCTAGCAATGACATCAGCCAGCTCCCTCAGCACCCGTGGATGCATCCCATCTGGACCCATGGATTTATGGATGTCCAGATTGCTTAATTGGTCCCTAACCCAGTCCTCATCGACTAAAGCAAACTCCTCCACTGCCCTGACTTCCTGTGGGGCCTCAGGGGAACGGGGCTCCTCAGGACAGCCTCCGGCAGAGTAGACAGAGGCAAAGAAGGCATTCAGTAACTCTGCCTTCTCTGTATCTTCTGTCACCAAGGCACCCACCTCATTCATCAGTGGGCCTACATTGCTTCTGGTGTTAGTTTTATCTGCCACGTATTTGAAAAAGCTCTTCCTGTTGTCCTTGACCCCTCTCCCAGGTTCAATTCTAGGGAGGCCTTTGCTTTCCTAGTTGCCTCCCTACATCCTCGGACAACAGCCTTATATTCTTCCCAAGTGGCCAGCCCCGCCTTCCAAGATCTGTAAATTCTCCTCTTGCCCTTGAGCTTACCCAGCAGATCCCTGTTTAGCCACGCAGGTCTCCTGGCTCCCTTCCTTGACTTCCTACGTGTCGGGATGCTCTGATCTTGAGCATGGTAGAAGCAGTCCCTGAATGCTAACCAACTATCTTGGGCCCCTTTACCTTCAAACAGCCTTGCCCATGGGATTTTCTCTAGTAATTGCTTGAAAAATCCAAAGTTTGCCTTGGCAAAGTCCAGGGTTGCAATTCTGCTTGCTATTTTGTTTCTGCTACATGAGATCCTGAACTCCACCATTTCATGGTCACTGCAGCCAAGGTAGCCCTCAACCTTTACTGCTTCAACCAGATCCTCCTTGTTAACGAGGATGAGGTCCAGCAGTGCTCCTCTCCTAGTCAGCTCCTCCACCATTTGCAACAGAAAATTATCATCGATGCACTGGAGGAACCTCCTGGACTGTGGCTGGCTGGCTGAGTTGTCCTTCCAGCAAATATCAGGGAAGTTAAATTTGCAGGTCTACAAATCAAAAAAGTGGAAATCCCTCCACTTTGAGAACTAATGAACAAGAAGTATGTTGCCTTACTTTGTAAAGGGAATTCACCATAGCATAACTGTTCATTTCTATCTTTCCCCCTGTGTTGTTCTTCACATAGAATAAATCAAAGTATTTATATAGTATTAGTTGGAAGAAAAAAAAAAGTAGCTCAATTTAGCCACAGAGCTCCAAGTCCAATCCCTTATTGACAATATCTTAGCTTCAGAATAAAACTTTGCCAAGAGTGTCCTTGATAGGATTTGGGTTAACAGGGAGAAAGGGGCCTGCAGTCAGAATACAGGACACAGCGAAGACTGGGGTTTGTACTGCACAGAAATACAGAGCATGTTTGCTCTACATTTATACTCACAAAAATTAGTAACATCCTCCCTCCAGTATAGAAATTGGTTAATCACGACAAGATAAATTGATCAAAGGTCTGCAGATCTGAGTCACTGGGAGCAGCTGGTGTTTAGCAGCCTATGTGGTAGATACCAAGGAAACCTTAAAAACAGGAAATATCAAATGCAACTCAAGAGAGTAGAGCTGTTGTGAATTTGTACTTTTCTGATTCATTCAATGATTTGCAGATGTCCTCCAAAACCTATGGCCAAGTTATAAGAAGTTAGGCAAGCCTAGTCTTAAAATGAAGCTAAGCCATCAGTCACTAATAGCAGATTCAAGCTAAAATGCTATGTATCTTTTTCTGCCAGATAAGATTAATGAGTTTCTAAGAAATTTCAAATTTTGTTCTTAAAGAAATCTGCATTCTAAAATCCACTGGTTAAAGAAGTGGCAAAGCATCTGCTACTATTATTAGAATTTCAGTAACTAATTATATTCACACAGAATCACAGAATCACAGAACGTTAGGGGCTGGGAGGGACCTCAAAAGATCATCTAGTCCAGCCCCCCTGCCAGAGCAGGATCACCTACAGCAGGTCACACAGGAACGCGTCCAGGCAGGTTTTGAATGTCTCCAAAGAAGGAGACTCCACAACCTCTCTGGGCAGCCTGTGCCAGTGCTCTGTCACCCTCACAGTGGAAAAGTTTTTTCCAATATTTTTGTGGAACCTCCTATGTTCCAGTTTGTACCCATGGCCCCTTGTCCTGTCATTGGACATCACTGAAAAGAGCCTGGCACCGCCCTCCTGACACTCCCCTTTGACATATTTATAAATATTAATGAGGTCACCCCTCAGCCTCCTCTTCTCCAAGCTAAAGAGATCCAGCTCCTTCAGCCTTTCCTCAGAAGGTAGATGTTCCACTCCCTTCATCGTCTTTGTGGCTCTGTGCTGGACTCTCTCAAGCAGCTCCCTGTCTCTCTTGAGCTGAGGGGCCCAGAACTGGACACAATATTCTAGATGTGGCCTCATAAGGGCAGAGCAGAGGGGCAGGAGGACCTCTCTCGACCTACTTGCTACTCCCCTTCTAATACACCCCAGGATGCCATTGGCCTTCTTGGCCACGAGGGCACATTGCCGGCTCATGGCACATCAGCCAAATTCAGACCTGCAGCCAAAACTTGCTCTGCCACACTGGTGTAAAACTGAAATAGCTGACCTGGTTTCATGGAAAATTTAAACTGATTTCACTGAGATCAGAAGTCATCCCTAAAATCAGCAAGCACCCCTCTTCATCGGCTCGGTTCGATCCCTCACTGTTGGAAAGGTTGAGCAATTTACTCTTGCCTTCAGGAAATGTACAATATTGTTGAACGTTTTGAAGGGCAATGCCAACCACCACCGGTATCAAGAACAGTCTCACTACTGGTAGTGAGAAGGGTGGTTCATCCTTAGAGGAACTGAGTAAGCAAATATGTACATGACAAGGGAGTTTACTCTTCCTCCCCCCCCAAAAAAAATGTTAATGACAAAGTTCCTGCCTTAGGAGAGGGAATTCATGTGTTTCTCCAATATTAAGCATTGGGAATAGAAATTCTCTCCAGGAACACAATTTATTTTCTTTGCTTTCAGCTGGACAGAATCTGTTTTCCCCACATTCTGGGGGGGGAAATAAAACAACAACAAAACCTAAAAAAACCACCGAAAACACAACCTTCTCTGTTGTGTTTTAATTAGAAATATGTACACACACATGAAGAGCTGCAAATCCAGGCGTCTTTTCTTCTTCCTCTCCACCTCTGCAAGTAAACTGTTGTGTTTTTTTTAAACCATGATTTTGTAATTAGCACCTACACAGCAAAGCAATAATCTGAAAGATTTACTTTGCAAATGAGCTATTGCTGACCTAAAAAACCCTTTATTTTAACATCTGAGAGAACAGCACACTGAATTGGAGCCAAGTACAGTACTACCACCCTCATACATTACGCTGTTAGAAAACTTCTTACCCTACAGAGCATGACATTCTTCCTCTCTCTGGAGTAAGTTCTTCCCATCAGCTCAGGAGGTTTATTGACTAGTTGTTGTGAGAAACATTAAAATATTATGAAGCCTCTTAAGCAGTAAATAAAAGAACAATCAAGGAATTTTGGAAGAGAGCCCACCATCTGTGGGTAGACAGATTTAAAAATAATTCCCTAAAGACTACTGGGTTCTAAACTGACAGTTTTATTTAACGAGAGGGACCCAGACATTGCCCTGAACAGCCAAGTCACTTCAATGCCCAGATAAGGTCAAAAAAGCAAACAAAAGGTAAGAGGGCACCAAAAAAGCAGGGGAGAGAATTGTTGCCATAAGAATGATGCCATTATTTATATCAGGAGTTCATGCTCCTCTGCAAATACAGTCAGTACTATGAATGCTACCTCAGTAAAGGTACTGCAAAATTACATGTAATTAAGAACTGTAAGGAAAAAAACAGGACGTGAAGAAAGATCTTATAGAAAGAGAACTTGAAAATGTTGTACTTGTCCGTTTCAAAGAGAAAACTAACTACAAGCCCTCATAAAATACCAGTTGTCTAGGAAAAAATAAAATATAGAGATTATACATAACTAAGTGGGTAGAAAGTGAAAAAAAATCAGGTAGTAAATGTACAATTACTGATGTGGACTTTCTTTATGCACAATTCATCTACAGAACCTTCTGAAGCAAAAAATTCAGAAAGGAAATAGAAATATAAATGCAAGACACAAAAAAAATAGAAATATTTTAAAGCATAAATGCTTCATTGATATTCCAAAGAACACAGTACAAATCCCAGTTCAAAACCTTCCAAAGTCAATGGAATGTTTTTCCATTTGTCTTGAGTTCAGATGAGCCTATTGTTATAAATTTCCATGATTTGTGAGAGAGGATATAAATCCCAACTTTAGAAGAATATAAATGTAGTTTCTATATTATTGTTATTTCAAAATACTTGACTTGGTTTCTCCCTTGAGACAGATAATGGAAATGGTATAAAAAGATACATAATGAAAATGAAATTTGGAAATAAAATTTACCAGAAAAAGAAGCAATATCAAATAACAGCACTCCCGAAATTGAATACAGTTATGGAAAGTTGCCATCTGAAGAGCTGACTTGTTCACATCCATTACTCAGAAATCACTTCGAAGATGGCAGATGCCGAAATGTGTGATACTTCGTACTTCATAGAAATCTGCAGTAGACACAGACACATGTAAGAAGTATTTCAGCTGTTCAAACAATCTGTTTTTCACAGAAAAGCTTTTGATCTTTTGGCTGGTAGTTTTCATGAAATATGGGGAAAGAACTTAAATGTAGTAACACCATTAGTGAAAACAGTACTTGGAGGCACCTGAAACAAAAACAGATTGGTAAAATTAACACACACACACACTCACACACATAGAAAAAAAGTGGAGTAGAAAATAAAATAAATGTAATTATGCAGCTCAATTCACACAGCAACTGGACCAAAGACTTCATTATTTCAAATACTTGCAGCATCGTCCCCCAGTGAGTCAGATGTGTGAAAACTGTCTTCATGAGAACTGGAATCTATTTGTACCTCAGTGATTAATAACAAAATCAATGCTCCTTTGTGCTTGTGGCAAGCATCATGTGGGCCTTTATCTTTAGCGCTGATCAGCCCAGAGAGCAAGGTGGAGAAAGCCAGCAGGTGGAACAAAGGAGCAAACAGCACAAGAAATAGGAAATGGAAGAAACTGAGAAGAAACGAAGGAGACAGCAGCACAAGCAAAAGACATAAGAAAAGAGAAATTAATATAATATCCACAGGTGAAGTAACATTTCATCTTAAATTTCAGTTTTTTGCAGTCAGAGAGGGATTTCCACAGCCCATGACCTTGTGCTCACCTTTCCCAAAGAGCTCACTCACTGTGCTCTACAGCTACGAGGACTCTGAGGTTTGCTTTAACAGAATTTCGCAACAACACTAATTACTTTGCAACTTTTTCCTCGAATACTGAAACCATTTTTACTACAGGAGTTCTTCCCCACCCTTCTTTCTTTTCCTAACTTACTATGGAGAGAAAGAAGAAAAAATATATAACCAGATAAAACTGTTCAAAAATACATATTAAAAATATCTACAGAAGAATGAAGACACATACACACACTCAGCGAAAACTAGGTGAACAGAAACAAATGAAGATTATGGGAGAGAAAGAAGTCTTGCATGGAAGGAAAATATGGAAAAAAAAAAGACAAAAAGTGGAAAGAGACACAAAGTGGAAAAAGACACAAAGTGGAAACTAAAAAAAACCCATAAAATATGACACAAGAAAAAATATAAGGCAACAACAGCTGATTTCATGAGTGTCTAGAAATGTGATAAATATTGTAGCTACTGAAATCTGAGATAATTCTCAATCTGACTCCATAAATTTTCCAGCTCGATTTAGGAAAATGCTGTACAATCGATCTGCCGTCATTTAAAAAAACATTTTCAACCAATGCAAGACATATGGTCTTGAGTTACGTTGTAGTGGCAGAGGGGTAAGAACATGCAGCCCAAGTGGTGAGTTACCACAGCTTGTTTATTCCCATCCCACTGCCCCAGGCAGGAGGAGGGCAGCTGGGGGGCAGTGGGGACAACTCCAGCCCCAGGCACGGGGCATCTCCATGGGGATGGGCTGAGGCTGGATCGGGACATTCACCCATGGGAGGGGGTCAGGACCAGCAGGGTCTGTGGTCTGGCTTTTCCAGACCCCCAGCAAAGGCTTGCAAACCAAAACTTGGTTCCCCTTAGTGTCCTTCTTGGCCTTCTTCCCATCCCAGAGAAGAAGTGGTTGCCTGTATAGGGTGGGCTCAGATCAGGTGACTTCATTAGAGGCGACAGTCTGTGATCCTTGCAAAAGATGGACTAGAGAGGAGGAGGAGGCTCCAGGCTCATGAACCAAAACTGAAAGGGGATTCCAGAAGTGGAGATTAAAAGAGAAAGCTTCTTGTAAACCCCCAAATCTGTCAGCTCTCTGATGGACACCTCCACTCAAAACACTACTAACTTGTTCCCTCAGCAAAATTTCATAGCCCCTCCATGAACAGCGCTCCGAGACCCCTAATAACTAACTGTTCCCAATCCCCCTTCCATCCCCCACGCTCCTTTACTTGCTCCAAAATTTCTCACCCACCAATGCAAGACTGAGTCATTATGCTGCCGAGAAACTTTGAGCCAGCTCTGGACGGGGTCCAGCAGCAGCGCAGCTGCTCTCACACGATGCTGAACCTGAATCATTAAGCTCTGCCAGACATGAGCCACGAGGGTATCTCAGCACACAGGTCCCCAATGCTCCTGCTTGTCAGAGAGTTTATTAGCCCAGGCAAAGTGCCAGGCCTTGGCAGACCCATGGGTCTGTGGGGTGCAAAGCTTCAAGGTGTGGGAGCACTTCATGCTTTTCCAGGTTTTCCACTAATTGAGGTTAAATTGAATTTGCCAAAGGGGTGACTGGTCTTGAGCTATTTTTCCCTTTTGGTTGTTTTCTCTATAAACAAGTTGACTTAACTCAGCACCTATTATAATTCTTCCCGTAATAGGTTAGAACCCAGAATTCAAGGATTATCACTGAAAAGTTTTCTGTCAGTCTTTCCACCTGCTGCTCTGGTACCTGGTTCAGCAGTGCTTTTCATCAAACTGGTTGCCTAGTCGGCTTCTCTGGTTCAAATTGCTGCACCTATGTGAGCAATTCACATGTTCTAAGATAATCTTGACACCTCCGAAACAGTTCAAGTAGTGGATCCAGTGCACAGATCTCCTTCTGCCAACCCAGTGATCATCGGCCACTCTCCACTCTCCAGCTACACCTGGGGCAGGTTAGTGACTTGTACAGGTAGGATATAGTAAGTACTTGGATTACTGAGCTGTGGTGGTCCTTAACACTTTTATTCAATTTCTGTATCACCCCAGTCATACGTTACTTGGAGTAATTTGGTTGTAACATACCCAGATCCATGGGAACGCAGTATAATCATCGGAGAATGAGTTGTCAGCATGCTTTCAGAGGTTAGTAGTAAAGAAGTTTTTAAACTCAGAAGATAAACACAAAATATGTTCTGCTCTCTCCAACAGACAGAAAAGTGGAGACAAAATACAATCTGAAGCTACCTAAATAATAAACACAACAGAAGTTACATACTTCTGTGTTATGTCAGAGCGTATGAGAAACAATGAGCCATTAACCCCTGGAAAGACTAAGGAAACTATGTCTTTTGTTGATTTTATGAACTAGGCTTAATTAGAGTATGGCTTGCCTAGGTTTTCACTATGGATTCACAGATTTTGCTTCATTTCGAGTGTTAAAAGCTCAACTGACACATTTTTGGAAAAGAAGGCAAGGAAGCAGCATGTCCACCTGGTGAAAGAATAAAAATCTACTGGATAACAGGGTTTTAAAATTACTTCTGCAATCAAAAAGTATGTATCTTGTTATCATTACTAGAGCTTTCCTTTCACGTTCCCACCAAAAAAAAGCATATAGCTGACCAAAACCAGCATTACCATCATAGAAATAGAATTTCCCCATTCTTAATGTGGAAAGTACTTTAGCAAGATTACTTAATCTTAATGGTGATGACTGTAATCAGATTCACATTACATCAACTTAGTCTAGAAAAGTGAGTTTGCCACCATTGTGTATAGGAATCTATTACAATTTCTTTTGTTGGTACCTTAAAAAAAAAACAAACTCTAACTTTGAGAAACTCAGCGCTCTTTCTCTCATCGAAGTTTTACATTGCACTTGCCACCGTGGTATCCAAATGCAAAAGACTTTTAAAATCTCTCTGTAGGAGCTTTCGGTGTTCTGCAGAGAACAAAACAGACACCTTGCGAGCAGAGGAAAGGCAAGAGGCACAATAACAATGGCACCAGGGAAAGGCGGGATTTCAGGGCAGCATGTCAGAAGACAGAACCCTCCATGTGCTGGTTTGTCCATCTGCATAAAGAGCTTATACAGCACAGCCATGTTTCTAGAGTGCCTTGAGATTTACAGAGAATTATTAGGGAAACAGAGAAATTATTACCCTACCAATAACAAGACAATGATGGGAAAAAAGTGTATGAGTCCTTCTTTGTTGAGCTTGAGCTGAGCTTCAAGTTTTCATAGTGCTGCTTGTGCTGAACGTCCAGACACCTGTTCTCACCTTCTCTCTCATTTTCACTGTTCACACTGAAATGACTCCTGCTGGCCATACTTTATCACATGAGACAACAAGTCAGACTAACTTTTCCACCCTGAGTTTTTTCTAAGCATTATATATTGGATAACTACTGACTATTGGGTATAGAAGTGCTCCAAATTTTTCACTGACCACCTTCTATTCTCTGACACAATCCCTAGCAACTGTCTTCCTCAAAACCTATATGACACCGCAAGATAGTCCAGAAGGTAGACTTTCCCAAACACTTCAGGGGAAGCATATTAAAAAGCTTCTGCATGCCAGAGGAAAAAAAAAAATAAAGTGTTATAAATAAAAAAGAAGGAAATGTGACTACTGGAAAATGTGCTGGAACTCATCTCTCTCAGAGTAACCCTTGTGGCATCTTTACATTTGGTGTTATTATCCAGATATCCACTTTTCAGTGGCACTGTGCCATCTTCCGTGAAGTCATAAGAGGGAGCTTGTTATGAGCTATATAAATAGTGGGCTCTTGGAACACAGGAGGACATCATTACACAGGAAAATCATTAAATAAAATGATCCTCATCTTTTAACTTGGGACATAACATAAGCTAACACCCAATATGTTTGAGAAGCTAAGGAACATAGCAGACTGGACAAAAAAAAGTAATTTCTTTCTGGAAAGGAAGAAACAAGACAAAAATAAGCAGGTAAACAGATGAGTGTCATTTGTTTGTTCTCTCTAGGAGTACTTCTGCCTACCTTTGACTAGCTAGCTGGAGAATTCTGGAAGTTTCTTCTTCAATTATTTAGCAATCATGAAGATAGACCTGTTTTTTCAACTCAGATTACCAAAAAGACATTCCTGCCCTGACTGACTTACCAGTCACCACGGACAGCCATAGAGCAGCAGCATACGAGCCTTCTTAACACCACTGTCCCAAAACTGTTCCACAGCAGTGACTTTCAAGAGAAAAAGAGGGTGCAATTCTAACGCTCTGTCTTTGCTAAGACTTGCAGAACAGCAATTGCTGAATGGAACAGCTGCCACCTGAGAAATGGAACTACAGAAGCATATGATATGCTTTCTATTCAGACAGCAATCATTTTATTCCAGAGATCGATTCAAATTAAGATATGGTTCCCAGGACAGGCATGAATCTAAAGGTGATCTAAAGGTGAAAAACTTTGGAGCTCATAGAAATGAAACACCTTTTTGCTGTGCAAGTAAAAATCTATATGTTGGAGATGTCTGACTTCTGGAGGAAGGGCCAAAACTGTAGCAGTGTGTTCCAACCACATGCAAAATGCAGCTAATAGGAATACACAATTCACCCCTCTGCTGTAGTTCAGAGTTTACAAGAATTTCAGGGTAATTCTCATTTTATTCAATGGAATCAAAGAAAGTATAATTCTCCCTGGGAAACCAGAGACCTCATTATATTAGTTTGATTTTTTGCTAAGCACATACTCCTGCCATCTGATATTTTGTTATTAGCAGATCGCAGAGTCATCCTGAAATGGTAATTTCAAATCCTTTAAACTATTTTTTCTTTTAATAAGTAAGTAAGGCTGATTTGTTGCAATTTGCTAATGAAAAGAGTAATTTAAAAAGCTGAAATACGTTTTTTCCTTACTGATTCTGCTTTAGAGCTGAAATGATGCAACAAATATTATTATCCCTCTATGTTATAATTGTTGCTTTTCACACAATTTGCAAGCCAGTCCCTGAGATTTTGCAGTTGTCTTCCTCTAGGCGATGTCTGCAAAAACTACACGTTACTATAACTCTGCATAAAATCAAAGTCAATGATAAAATGGAAAGTGGAGATGGAGGAGGAAGGAACAAGAGCTGATCAAGCCTGCCAAATCATTGATTTATTAGCATATAATACCAAAACCCTTCCCTTAAAAAAATGGCCCACAAGGTCTGTTTTTGATAATTTTGCCTAGAAAAGAAAATTGACATATAGGGATACATTTTCAAAGCACTGCACAAAGTTTTAACAACATGATTCCCATTGACATTAATGAGTCACATGGCTGAAATCCTGCACAGTGCTTTGAAAATATACCCTACAGCCTTTTAAGCCTGCTTTTGGGAAACCTGAGTACTTGCTGCCTGAGTAACTTCTCGGTTGCAAGTCCCGATTACAACTGCGGGCTCCGTTCTTCACCCGCCGGAGAAAGCTTCCTCCCGTGCTGTGCGAAGACGGCGGCAGCAGAAGTGTTTTGTGGGTGTGCGTGGAGCTGCTCCAGCGACAACTCCGCTCCTCCGTGACCAGGAGGGGCTGTGGGTAGGGAGAGAAACGTGGTCCGATGGCAGCTGCCATAATTGGAAACAGCTTCCAAAATGGTTTTAATTATGATGAGATTTGGCCTGGCA
Organism: Trogon surrucura; assembly: GCA_020746105.1. Classification (NCBI taxonomy): domain Eukaryota; kingdom Metazoa; phylum Chordata; class Aves; order Trogoniformes; family Trogonidae; genus Trogon; species Trogon surrucura. Next base: position 11,621,399 of record CM036622.1, on the reverse strand, counting down.
TTTGCTGTAGCCAGACTCAAGATTGCCCAGCCCTCTGTCCTGAGCTGCTCTAACTGTTGGCGTGCAAGATCATCAGAAATGTCAACGGGCTCAAGAATTGTGGTGGTTTTTTTTCCCCTTTTTTTCTATTAAATGGTGTTACAAAGGGAAACAAACAAGGAAGTTTGAAGGGAAATGTTGTAATTGTATTTACAGTTGGTAGTTTACTCCTTCACACCGTCTTGCCTGCCTTATAACCTTAGTCCATCATAGCAATAATTTCATTCCACACTACTTTCTCACCAATAAAATTAATCACAATTGAAAGAAGAATTTTCTCCTTTCCTCCAGAAAAAAAAAAAAAAAGGATGAATTTATTTTGGAAAGCTTAACATCTTGAAATTAACAAATGGAGAAAAGCAGTAACAGAGCAAATCTATTTGCAACATGTCTTTGCTGATGTTAATTAAACCCAATGCTATTTATATCCTCTCAGACATAAGGAGAGGATCTTGTAAACCTTTGAAATGTTAGACCTGGACAATTCATAGACGCTACAGAGGAGTGTGGGTTTTGTTAAGCCTGAAAACATTTGGTCATGCAAAAACTGTAAATACTTCAGACATATATCAAAAGCTGACACGGTTAATGACTAAAAAGGATGCAGACTTTGGCTAAGTTCCATGGTCAAAGTACAGAGCATTTTTGGTGAGCTGCTTAGTTAGATGTCTTAGCAAATCAACTATACAGGGAAGTAATATTGTCTCTTGGTGGGATACAGGTACTTTTCAGCAGCAGTCCCAGGGTTACTCTCTGTGAAAGGCACGGGATGGTTAAGGAATGAAACAGAAATGGAGGTTTGGATTTTTGCTCTATCCTCTTTCCAGCAGATGTCTGACCACTGCTGCCCAGCTATTAGCCTATTTTCTTTATTAAAGAAGTAATATTAAGATTGCACAATTAGTCAGAGAAAAAAAAAATTATTACAGAATCAGTAAACAGCACTGATGCCACCTTTCTGTATGGGAACTATAAAATTTGTATTTTGAGGATAGATTAATGTTGATATAGTTACGTTACATAGTTACATACAAAATTTAAAAGTGCAGCATTTATCTTCCTAAATACACATCGAGCAAAAAAAAAAGTAATTCATGCTCACTCCTAGTCCACTGTCAATGTAGCACAACGCAACTCAGTTCTCAACAGGTATATTACCTTGCATCTCTTGTGGTCTCATAGTACACATAAACACAATCACTCAGAGTCAACCAGGGCTTGATAACAGTTTATCTTGGTCATACATTTGAGAAATTGGAGGGTAAATAGCAAGGTATGTGCACAATAGGGTAGAGGTTAGTAACAAACATTCAATCCAACTTCATCTTGATCCATCTGTGTCATCTACACAGGGAAGGACACGACACACCATTTTTACATGACAGTGGCGTTTGCTTGCATTGCCAAGTATTTACTTTTCCTGTGTAACCAGTTGCAATGAACTGCAGTAAAAACCCAGTAGAAATGTACAAACCAAAGCACTACTTTCCTCTATAAGAATATTTTTTGTCAATTTTTGGCTGAGTCTGGTTGTGTTTATTCCATACACTCACTGGCATACGCCATGACATACAAGGTTATATGAAGGGCTGCATCATTACCAGGAGCCTTATTCAAAAACAACCAAACAAAAGGCCAACTACTTTTTTAGAAAAGATTCTATAATGTCTATAAAGCCAGGCTATTTCTTAGTTTACATGTTGGCAACACCATTTCTGTGGTCTTTGCATTTGGCTGTGGTCAGCCAAATGCAAAGCGGAGTAGGAGACCTCTGACATGACTCTCTGAAGTTTTACACTCTCTGAAGTTACTCCATTTACCTGTTATTTGCTGCCTTTCAGCAAATGTTTACTGCTTCCTGAGACACAAGATCTGACAGCATGGATGATCAGTCTCCTCACTGGGGAGTAAAACAGGTTAATTTGGGTCATTGTAAGTGGAGACTATGAAATTTCTACAAGTTCCGTTTCTGCTTTGCAGATGAGATTCATCTAAGGTAACAGTGCCTGTTAGTTTTAATAGCAACTTTATAGCAGTACTGTGTTTAAGACCAATATGGCACAGATATAGCTAATAAATAAGTAAGTTAAGTAATAATTCTTCTGGGATAACCTTTTCTTTAAAACTTCTCTGAATTTTGTTACGTTTTGGCAAAACCTGGATGTGCAATATTTCCTTCTACTTTAAGATATTTATTCAGTGTTCTATGTTGAATTTCAGATGTAAACAAAGAAGAAAAGGAAAGACTTGTAAATGCAAGCACAAACACACACAAAAATTTGCTACTTTGCTTTACACAGAGGATAACAGGACAAAACAGTTTGTAAATCTTTTGTCTCAATATTTTGAGGAGAGTCAAGGACTTGGCCCAGAGTAATAATTTTGTAACAATTCCATAGCATTGCATAACAAAATTTTAATTTAGGCATTTTAGGTACACAAAAAAATATTCAAAAATTATGGATGTTCCTAAGATGCACTCAGTCTGCCTATTTTGAAATAGCATAACAAACTTAATAAGCTATTAAGAGTAATAAGGACATCATATTAAGTAGTTGAGAAAGTAGAGAGAACACAGCAAGCTCAGACTTTATTATCTGAAGAAAGGTGAAACATATTCCTGGTGAGTAATCTTCGTGCCCCTTTCCAGCAGCATTAACATATTACAGTGTAATTTTCTTGAGTCCCTTAAAGACTGAACAAACAACAGTAGATGCAATCAAGAGAATCATAGAATGTCAGGGATTGGAAGGGACCTCGAAAGATCATCAAGTCCAATCCCCCTGCCAGAGCAGGAATGCCTAGACTATGCCACACAGGAACGTGTCCAGGCAGGTCTTGAATGTCTCCAGAGAAGGAGACTCCACAACCTCTCTGGGCAGCCTGTTCCAGGGCTCCGTCACCCTCACTGAGAAGAAGCTTCTTCTCGAGTTTAAGCGGAACCTCTTATGTTCCAGTTTCAGCCCATTACCCCTTGTCCTATCAGTGGTTGTCACCGAGAAGAGCCTGGCTCCATCCTCGTGACACTCACCCTTGATATATTTGTAAACATTAATGAGGTCACCCCTCAGTCTCCTCTTCTCCAAACTAAAGAGCCCCAGCTCCCTCAGTCTTTTCTCATAAGGGAGATGCTCCACTCCCTTAATCATCCTAGTTGCCCTGTGCCGGACTCTCTCCAGTAGTTCCCTGTCTTTCTTGAACTGAGGGGCCCAGAACTGGACACAGTATTCCAGATGGGGTCTCACCAGGGCAGAGTAGAGGGGAAGGAGAACCTCTCTCGACCTACTAACCACCCCCCTTCTAATACACCCCAGGATGCCATTGGCCTTCCTGGCCACAAGGGCACAGTGCTGGCTCATGGTCATCCTGCTGTCCACCAAGACTCCCAGGTCCCTTTCCCCTACACTACTCTCTAATAAGTCATTCCCCAACTTATACTGGAACCTGGGGTTGTTCCTACCCAGACGCAAGACCCTACATTTACCCTTGTTATATTTCATTAAATTTTTCCCCGCCCAACCCTCCAGCCTGTCCAGGTCTCGCTGGATGGCAGCACAGCCTGCTGGTGTGTCAGCCACTCCTCCCAGCTTGGTGTCATCAGCAAACTTGCTGATAGTACTCTCTAGTCCCTCATCCAAGTCATCGATGAATATATTGAATAATACTGGTCCCAGTACCGACCCTTGAGGCACTCCACTGGATACAGGTCTCCAACCAGACTCCGCCCCATTGACCACAACTCTTTGGCTTCTTCCCCTTAGCCAGTTCGCAGTCCACCTCACTACCCGAGAGTCTAGACCACACTTCCTCAGTTTAGCAGCAAGGATGCTGTGGGAGACTGTGTCAAATGCTTTACTGAAGTCAAGGTAGACCACATCCACCGCTCTGCCATCATCTATCCACCTTGTTATATCCTCATAAAAGGCTATGAGGTTAGTCAAGCACGACTTCCCTTTGGTGAAGCCATGTTGTCTGTCTCTAATGACCCTCTTATCCCTGATATGCCTTGAGATGGCACCAAGGATAAGTCGTTCCATCACTTTCCCAGGGATGGAGGTGAGGCTGACCGGTCTATAGTTACCCGGGTCCTCCTTCTTGCCCTTTTTGATGACTGGAGTGACATTTGCTTCCCTCCAGTCCTCAGGCACCTCTCCCGTCTCCCAAGACTTGGCAAAGATGATGGAGAGTGGTCTAGCAATGACATCAGCCAGCTCCCTCAGCACCCGTGGATGCATCCCGTCTGGACCCATGGATTTATGGATGTCCAGATTGCTTAATTGGTCCCTAACCCAGTCCTCATCAACTAAAGCAAACTCCTCCACTGCCCTGACTTCCTCTGGGGCCTCAGGGGAACGGGGCTCCTCAGGACAGCCTCCGGCAGAGTAGACAGAGGCAAAGAAGGCATTCAGTAACTCTGCCTTCTCTGTATCATGTGTCACCAAGGCACCCACCTCATTCATCAGTGGGCCTACATTGCCTCTGGTGTTAGTTTTATCTGCCACGTATTTGAAAAAGCTCTTCCTGTTGTCCTTGACCCCTCTCGCCAGGTTCAATTCTAGGGAGGCCTTTGCTTTCCTAGTTGCCTCCCTACATCCTCGGACAACAGCCTTATATTCTTCCCAAGTGGCCAGACCTGCCTTCCAAGATCTGTAAATTCTCCTCTTGCCCTTGAGCTTACCCAGCAGATCCCTGTTTAGCCACGCAGGTCTCCTGGCTCCCTTCCTTGACTTCCTACGTGTCGGGATGCTCTGATCTTGAGCATGGTAGAAGCAGTCCCTGAACGCTAACCAACTGTCTTGGGCCCCTTTACCTTCAAACAGCCTTGCCCATGGGATTTTCTCTAGTAATTGCTTGAAAAATCCAAAGTTTGCCTTGGCAAAGTCCAGGGTTGCAATTCTGCTTGCTATTTTGTTTCTGCTACATGAGATCCTGAACTCCACCATTTCATGGTCACTGCAGCCAAGGCAGCCCTCAACCTCTACTGCTTCAACCAGATCCTCCTTGTTAGCGAGGATGAGGTCCAGCAGTGCTCCTCTCCTAGTCAGCTCCTCCACCATTTGCAACAGAAAATTATCATCGATGCACTGGAGGAACCTCCTGGACTGTGGCTGGCTGGCTGAGTTGTCCTTCCAGCAAATATCAGGGAAGTTAAAATCCCCCACGACAACCAGGGCCTGGGATTGTGAGACCGCTCCTAGCTGCCTGTAGAAGGCCTCATCAACTTCCTCACCCTGATCTGGTGGCCTGTAATAGACACCCACAACAGTATCTCTCCTGCCAGCCTGCCCCTTAATTCTAACCCATACACTCTCAACTTGCTCCTCATCCATGCCTGGATGGTGTTCAAGACATTGTAGTTGCTCTTTCACGTAAAGAGCGACTCCACCACCTCGCCTGGCTGGCCTGTCTTTCCTGAAAAGGACACAGCCACCCATGACCACATTCCAGTCATGTGAGCTGTCCCACCATGTCTCTGTAATTGCCACCAGATCATAATCTCCCGCCCGAACCCAGGTTTCTAGAATCAGCCACTTAGTAGAGTCTTCAATTGTAGAATTTCATTTAAAATACTATGCCCAAGGATTAATATCAGGATGGTGTTACTGAATCTGTCTGTGCAAGTCAAGCTACAGAACTAATAATAGCTGAAAGTAACAAAAACAAACAAGGCAAAAATCATACAACTCTAGAGATGGCCAGTCCTGAGCTTTATCTTGCTTTTCTAAAATCCTCAGAAATAAAAGAAACATGTTGTTTTGTCTCTCCTGCAAGACATTAGCTTGGACTACTCTGCAGTCCAAGCCCTGGTTCATAGATCCCTTACAAATCCTTGGGAAAAGGAAATCCCTGTGAGTACCAGACACCATCTTGGTACAAAATGAACATCCAGCACATCACATGCACGGAGCAACTACAGTGAGCAAGTGCAGGCTGGCACTGATACCCACAGCCAGGCTGGCTTCAGATATCCATGTCCCCGCACACATCCTAAATCTACGCATGGGCTTGAGCGTTTTCATGAAGCTGAAATTTTCCACTGCTTTGGATAGTAGCTTCATCTGAAAGATTTTATTAAACGTCTGCGCTCACCAGTCCGTTTAACAGAAGGTGCAGCCATGGGTGGACACCAGCTCATTCGACCCAAGCCCATCCACCTCTGAGTCTGCTCTAAATCATTTGCAATACAAATGATCTGCTGTAAAGTCAGACCTTTTGTCCTTGCCTATCTACCACAACCTCTGGCCCACCCAGATTTCTGTTCCTAGCCAGGCAACTGTTTCCAACGGCAAAGTTACAACATTATAATGTACTGAATAACATCACATTTCACTTAACTCAGGTGATTTATGACACTAATACTCTTGAATCTCTCTCCTCATAAATAGTGGAAATGGATTTTTTTTCTTTTCTACCAGATTTAACAACAGTAATATGTACAAAGAATATATGAACTGGTAAATAACTAGGACCTACTCAGAACAGTATGCATTTCTGTTTCACACTAAAAACTTTTTTCTTTCAACTAGAACAGAAATGAGAGAGTTAATGGTGTAGGTTCTGTCTGATTAGATGCAGATACCACTTAATTATTACGATAAAACAAGTGTTATGTTATGAAAGGTTGGGAAGAGAAGACAGTGGTCATTATCTGCTGAGTGGTCATTATTAGACTGCACTTATTTCTCTTGACTGTGGTGCACGGGATGTAGAAAGCGCATGAACTCAACATCAGGAGAAATTCTTTTCCTTACCTCAACACTCAAGTCAGACAGTGGTCATTATCTGCAAGGAGATGCAAACTATTAATTTTTCCTGGAACACCAAATATAAACAGAGCCATATTCTTTGCCATACTAAAGGGACGTCTGAATGCTTTTCCCTACAGTCCAAAGTACTGCTTCAGAGCCATATGAAAAAGAAGAGAATGAGAAGGAGCACCCAGGTAACCTGAGAAACCTGAGGACAGTTTCCCTTTGGCTGAATCCGCTCCATGCACAAGGGAGGGAGTAGAGCAGCATATCCCATCAAAAGTTTCATGCAACAGACTCATGAAACAACATACTATCAGATGTAGACAAGAGGTGGCTCCATAACTTCAATAACTGTTCTAAATCACAATGAAGATCCAAGCCTTATTTGCTGTATAAACATAAAATAAAAGACATTTCCTGCCCCAAGAGAGGTCACCATTTAAGTAGACAAGACAGACAAAAGCTTGGGCAAGAATAATATTTATGTTTCCCTAACACAGTTGGGTATTGCAGCACTAACTGATGGATTCCATTGTAGTCCTAAAATACTATTCACATTACAACCTACACCAGCTCGAAACTTTAAAGTAGCTTAGGTCATGGTGCACAATACTTAAATCACAAATGTTACCTACTGAATGTCTATTCACAGACCTAAGTGGATTATTGCAGTGCACTAAAGTTCATGCAGCCAGTCTCAACAGTTATGACTGACTGAGCTAATTTAAAGTTAGCCCATGTAAGTAAATCCAAGCTGCAATTACACCTCCAGACAGAAGTACACCTACTCTGAGTGACTTTCCCAGCGTAGGAAATAAAAAGACTGCAATAACGCTAAGATCTGAACAAGGATATGCAAGTCTCAACCCACGGTCTCACGAGTCTACCCTTACTCTTCAGGGTCTTTTTAGGTCAAAAGATCATTCCTATATCTGTAAAATTCAGATTGCACTCATATCTCTGACTGTGGTACATGGGACATAGAAAGTGCATGAACTCAACATCAGAAGAAATTCTTTTCCTTATCTCAACACTCTAGACAGAAACAGTTTCATTGACAAGCAAGCCATATAAAAAATGTACGAATGCCTGAATGATCTGGGTGCCCTGTCCCACATTAGAACTAGCTCCGTATTTATATGGCATTGAAACGGGACAGGGGTAGGACACCACAAATTAACTCAGGTTGTCAGTGATTGTTCTGCGCTTGGATATTTGTGCTCTTTATAGTTCGGCGTTACTTCTAGATACATTTTTTTTAAGTTAATACGCTTCATAAAAAGGCATGCCTTTAAAAAACAAGCTTGCTTTAACAGAAATCAGATCTCACAGCAGCTTGTTGATTAAACCTTTAGCTTTGTGGAACACCTGATCAAACAATAGCAGCAAATTTCTGACACCATTACAGGCAACTTCCTCCAGAATAGCTGCTGAACTACATTGGGTGATGAATTCTATCTCTCCAGTGATGGCAACAAAAGCATTTTCCTGCACACCACAAGATGTGCCACCTGGTGACATGTCTCTTTTGGTGGGACTCAAAGCCTCTGGCCTCCTCCCGGCCAGCACTGGAGCAGAAAACACGCATTGTCTGCAATGTTTTTCTGAGGTAGCTCACCAACGGCCAGCAATGGGTGTCTTGCATAAATACCATCAGCTTTAACTACTTATAGCACAGCTATTTAGTTGCAACATTTTTTCCCCAGCATTAGATAGAGGTCAGTATCTCTTATCAGTATTTTGACAGATTGTGAGACATGAATATAGCTGGATGACACATTACAATTCTGCAGACCCTCGGGAAAGGAGTAGACCATTTTACATGAGTAGACATTTTACATGCAGAAGACTGCAAGGCAGTTCACACAGGTGACCAAAGGATTAAAAGATAGATTAAATTTTCATAGAGTCAAAATGCTTTTTTCAAGTCTTCCCATCTTTGGATTTTAGCAAATTCAAATTCTCTCCTTCCTTTACTTCTCCTGAAGTGAAACATTCATTTTTAAAACCATATTTAGAAGACTTCTAAATCATTAGATTTTTTTTTAAAAGATGAGCTCTTTAAAGAGATCCACAGTTCTTTAACCCCAGTTAATCTTTTTCCAATATCTATCCCACTGAGGTAAGCCACTAACAAAGCTTTACTTTTTCAGTCACACTTCTGTCAAAATCCTACATTAAATCAACAGTAGATAGATCACCTACTCAACATGTGGTTCAAATAATTCAACATCGATATCTTCAGGTATATAAAAAAAAAGTTCTCCCAGAGGTAAGAGACATCTTACTCCTTCTCTTCTTTCTCAGAAAGCTCTGGCAGAGAGCTCTTGAACCACCTTTACCAAACAACTCTCCAAGGATGGGCATTAGGCCTCTGCATATGAACTCCTCTCCAGAGCCACTTCTGATCTGCCATCCAAGTGAGCTGCGTACTGCGGACAGGGAGCTGCTTGAGAGAGTCCAGCACGGAGCCACAAAGATGAAGAAGGGAGTGGAACATCTCCCTTATGAGGAAAGGCTGAAGGAGCTGGGTCTCTTTAGCTTGGAGAAGAGGAGACTGAGGGGTGACCTCATTAATGTTTATAAATACGTCAAGAGGGAGTGTCAGGAGGACGGAGCCAGGCTCTTCTGGGTGATGTCCAATGATAAGACAAGGGGCAACGTGTGCAAGTTGGAACGTAGGAGGTCCCATAAAAACATTAGGAAAAACTTCTTCCCTGTGAGGGTGACAGAGCACTGGCACAGGCTGCCCAGAGAGGTTGTGGAGTCTCCTTCTCTGGAGACATTCAAAACTCGCCTGGACACGTTCCTGTGAGATCTGCTGTAGGTGGTCCTGCTCTGGCAGGGGGGTTGGACTAGATGATCTTTGAGGTCCCTTCCAACCTCTAACATTCTGTGACTCTGTGAATACCTGCTCTGTTTGCCTGTAAATGGTGCCTCGTGAAAACTATTCTACAAGCATGCTTCACACCTCTTCACTCCTATTTCTTATCACAATGCCGACTGGTTGGATGCTTTTCCACCATGGAGAACAAGCAGCTCCAGCAGGCTTGGCCATGTATCTCATGTGGGTTCTCCTGTTCACCAGAAATGGTAAAATTCACTGAGGCCGAACATTTACTTGTCCTTTCAGGGACAGTGGGGCATATTTAAATTAGGACCTGTCTGTGACAGCCAAGAAAACTGCTGTTCATGTTTCTGGATGGAATTGCACATGGGTAGCAGGAAGGGGTGGACCTGGAGGCACAGGGGCTGCGTTGTGTCCTCTCTCCATCTTCCCACAGGCATGTGAATCATTGTGATGGCTTGTGTTCTAGAGGATCCTGACAATTGTAGCAGAAATCTTTCAGACAGTTTTACAGGGAGGGACGAAGGGTCAAGTCTAATTGGACTGAGACTAATTCAGGTGGCAGACATAAGTCATGTAAAATCACAGCTATGTTTCATATTCTAGACCATTCCACAGACTGACTTTATTGAAGCAACATCAATTCCAGCCAGAGGTATGACAAACAGGGACAAGACCACTAAAGATTTACATGTTTAGTTTTGAAGGTTATCATCCTTCAGGTGTGTTGCACAGTCTGACTCAAAGGAGTGGTGGTAAACACACGCAATCAAGACCTCTGTATTGACTTTGCAAAGCTGCTAAAAAGTACTAGAAGCTGTTGTGTGTTTTTTTTTCTAGAAATACATCGTTAAAGTAAAGTGATTTAAAGAGCAAGTAAATACACTGCCAAGTGTCTTAGATCACACTTGCAGGAGCCACACACACCTTTTTACCTTCTTGTAAAGTCTCATGTGAAAGCAGAGAGTAGATACTCGACTGTGTCTGATGTGGGAAGACAGATACAATAAACCCAAAGATTTTTCTGGCAGAATTTCATTCAATGGTTTCCAAATGGTGGCCAATGATGCTCTTTCACCTGGAACATCAGCCTGTGCTTTAATGTTTCTGAGCACGACCAAAGGAAAAGAGCAATTTGGAACTACCCATGCTTAGATATGCAGTTGCAGTGATTTGAAGCTTATGCTGCTTCACCTGAGAGGTAGTACAGTGCCTCCATTCCTCCTATTCGAATGACTCATACTGGAGCAAGATCTTCATTCAGACATGATCCCCTGTGGTCTCTACATTGTTCTGTGGATTTGTCAGACTCTGTCCCTTTCTATAATGAAACAATGCTGTGTGTTGATGCAGCATTTGTGAGTGATGTTGGAAGTTTAACCGTATCTCCTGCAACGGAAGAAAAGCTGTTTTATAAGAGCTGATGAGTTAGGTATGAAACACCACACTGAGACGTTTACTGCTTGACCACAATGAAGAGTATGTGAGCGGGTTTCAGGCATGAGTACGGTGCTAGCAATGAGTTGCTGACATATTCCTTAAGGAAATTGAGGTGTGTCCACATCAGCACATCCACTCCCAGCCCAGCCTGTCTGAAGTGGTTAGGCTGCTCAGAGATCGTGGGACTCCTGAGAAAAGTAAAACTAGTGGCTGTAAGACAGATGTAGGTAGTATGAACTGTTACATTGGGCTCCTTCACCCAAGTCTCCCTTTCTTCTTACTTACCACTGAATTTGCTGCTGAGATGGCCTTGTGCTGACTGATTTTACTGCTGGGCAGAGACTGGCCGAGGGAGATCCACAGGAGTGAGAACTCAGTCAGATCTTCTAAAGTGTGAAAATTAATTTGGAGTCAGCCTAAGTGAAAGAGGTGTACCAGTCTTCCCCATTGGAAGTGGTGGCACAATCTCAAATACCAAAGGGGTGCATGTTTATAAAAATGAGGACATTTTTGATGTAGTTAGTCCAGTTGTTATTAAACTACTTGTCTGTATCTATTCAAAATTTTACAGTGGTAAACATTAAAAATACAATACTCAATAGTGACCAATGTTTGTGTCCCATAGTATTCAAAGAGGACAGAAGCTCCTTCAGAGAGTCTAATGATTGGCAGCAATAACACTTTCATTTATACTGCTTCTTTGTGTGCATGTAGCAGCTGGAGAAAGTCTTTGACTGGTGTTCTTGAGACTACAGACGCTAGAAGAGAAAAGCATCATCGTATAAGGAGGTTTGTTTTGCTGCACTGTCAATACAATCATGTTCTACTACAAGAATTAAAACTGTTTATAGAAAAAGAAATGCCATTGTCATTCCTTTGCATGAGACAGATGTGTGCTCCTCCTCCTCTCTCTGAAGGCAAGGCTTTCCAGTGGTTCCTCTAGGGGTGGCACAAGGAAAACTCTCCCTTTTCAATCTACTTTAGCCACGACCTGAACTCAAACTATGATGAAAGAACAGTGTTTTTATGAGGCTCATTCTGTGTTTGATTTATCTGCTGAAACTGCTAGCAGCCATGCTCCCCTTCAGGACAGCTTTTCCAATGACATCTCTATGTTCTAGAATTCACAAGAATAGTGTTCTCCGCCATCCTTTAGTTTGCTCTTGCTTGTTTGGTGATTTTAGACTTCTCAGGGTCTTACCAACTCAGTCAAATTAACCCAATGTAGCAAATGCTGTATCAGCCTGTAACTTAGGTGACCTCAAACAAGTCTGAAAACCAAAAGGAATGTGGCAGAAGTTATGTTGTTTATACAGAAGAGACACAGATCTTTCAACAGTGCTGGCCATGCATTTGAGGAAGGTTATAGAGACAGGACTTGCTTTGCTGGTTTAAGTCATTAGGACCGCAACTGTTATTGCCAAAGGGGCTGCACCCAGCCTAACCTGTGAGGCTGGGGTGTAAGGTAATGTTTTCCGTATTTCTCTTTAATATTCTGACCACTTGAAAAGAACAAACGAGGAACACTGCAACAGCTATGCCTTTCATAGCACTAAGGATGTTATTTCTCAATTGGACAAGAAAGTTTGGTAATACCATTTCAATGGTTTTACCTACATTTTTTATGAACTCACAAGATGCGCTACTGCCAACCTTCTAAGCCTCTGAGCAGAAGAGGGAAACCAAAACACAACAGTGGCAGTGAAATAAGCTACTGCAGAAATGCAGTTCCACTAACTTTGCTGTTGCGTACCTGTGCATCTTCAAATAGTAAGATTTAAAAATTACTTTGATGAAAATAATCGGTCTCAATACATCACTTGTTCTAGAACTTATTGAAAATAGACTAAATATAATTTACCTGTTCCACTGTCAATCTTCTGAAATTGTTCCAGGATCATCTGAATAGGTATCACAGAGCTGGGCTAAAAATATTAAATATCCTAATATCTTGATCAGCCCATCCTGTATGGGTCTAGAAAGTCCTGCTTTGTCCCTCAGTCTCAGTCTGAGGAAGGAATGAGTCATTTAGAGGAACTGAAAGGTTATGAGGAGCTGGGATGAAAGAATGGATTTCTAAGAAGTGCTGGGAGTTAGGAAGTGTCTCAAAGACATGCATGAAAAAAGGCTGATATATGGGAACCTTTTTGCTTTTTTACAGGCCATCATATGTAGTAACATTCGCATCAGCTTTAGCGTAAAATGAACTCAAAACATCAGAAGCCTCAACTGGTTTTTACCCTAAGTATATAACTTGGTTCTTCTTAGCTGCCAAAGTTATTTTTTATACTGTTAGACATGACACAAAACTCTCAAAACCAAAATACACTTTGCTTTTAAGTTACCTGTCTTTTGATCACTTTCTTCAAGGTGTTTTTGTATCTCAATAAGCTAAAAATTCCACAAAAACACAGCTCATACTCTTCTGTTAGTATCAGTTACTTTTTAATTTCCACATATCGTTGCAGAAATGTATAAAACTACACTGATTTAGTCCCATTTCTCCTATAAACAACATGAGTTTTCAACATTTGCTTAGCTTACAATTCCACATGAGCACACTTAAAGAATGGCACCTGACACAGAATAGATGCCAGCTAAATTTAAAGGTATTCTGATGTAAATTATTGCAGTCCTGCCAAAGTCAGACGTACCAATTCAGGCTACCAGATGATAGAGCCTTTAATGTTTCTAATAGTGCAAGCTGATGAAAACTGACCTACGGTTACCTGTTTTTAATTTCACTGCCCTAAAATCACTCTAACTTCACTCTGATACACAGAATATGAAGGAGACGGGTCCTGACAGTATCATGCCTTGCAGCTTCTTGGGGTACCACCGAAATGTCACCACTGCTGCTGGTAAGGCTGTTGGTGGTTTTCTTACTGCAAGGTCAGCTAAACTCCAGGTGTACTGGTCTAGCCTGACTTCAGAAACAGGACTTCTTGTTTCCATACAGAAGCCTTACAAGGGTAAGGCTTCTGCTATTAGCAGATCACATTAATTCTGTAATAATCTCATGATCCTGCTCTATCTGACAGTATTTGAAAAACCTAATAGTGAATAATGACACTGGTGTGCGTTAGCTGAACACGACCATTTCTGTACACCACAACCAGCAGCCAGAGAAGCAGCAGAAATATAATTCTAATCTGTCCTGAACTACAATATGATGATGCCATAATATTTGTGACATCATATGAGTATACTAAGCAACATGAGAACTACGTGCCACTTGCATTTTCTTACTAAATATTTCTTCTGCTTAAACTCAGACATAATGCAGTGGAAAACCAAAGCCATAGCATAAATAGATCAAAAGCCTTTAATCTTTCATGCACAGTCCCCAGCACGATGCAGAACAATAAACTGCCCTGCTTTATCATACTTCTTTTTTTTCTCCCTCAGGCATTTCTGAAAAAAACACAGCCTATACCTGGAATCCCACTTCACTCCTCTGCAACAGCTTAGGAAAACTAACTTTTTAGTAACTAAATTTAAGTGTTATATAATCTACAAAACCACAGGCTTAGCCAACAGTCTGCCATAGGACAAATTAAATTTTACTACAATTCACTTTTGCTTAAAAAAAAGTGTTATGTTTCACAGAAGCCACATGAAGACTGTTATTTAAAAAAAAATCAGGATAGGTTTTCATGGTATTAACTACTTTGTGAGTTTTCACAAAAGTTACTAGAACTGTGCCAGTTGCTTCATCACAGAATTTAGCCCAGAATTTCTAATTATTACAGTAGCTTTTGGGTAGCATTAAGTAACTCTTACTGACCAAACATACTCTTACATGTTGAAACCTTTGCAGGCTTCTAATACTCTGGGTTAAGTGTAAAATTTCATTGTTAGAAAAAGTTTAGAGTATCAACTGACATATAGCAAGATCTAGGATGTAAAACTGGAGCTTTGGCCTAAAATGAACAGAAAAGTCTTACACTTCTTTCAAAAGTTAAGTTACACGGGCTTTCAGAACAGATTGACAAAATTAAATTACTGTTCTTTTGGTTCCCTCTAGCCCTAACTTCTGATGTAAATAACTAAACTTTAAGATAACAATTAACTTCTGAGAGTCTCCAGGATAGGATTTTTTCTGTTTTGTTTGCTTATTCCACAGACCGTACACTCCTTTCCCCACACCTACGCAATTCGAGCATCTGTCTGTGGATAGAATTGGCTGCACTTTACAGCTTGTGCCAGAGGAGCTCTGTTTAGAAGGGCGTATCACCCTGATGCCATAAGTTTATTTTTGCATTGTGGAAGAAGGGCAAGAGTAATAACTATGTTCTCTCCCTCTAGGTCTCAATATATGAGTCCTCATCCTGAGAATATGCAATCACAGATAGCAGACACCTATGATTTACTAAAGTTAAACTTAATTTGGGGCAGGCTAGTGCTCATGCCAGTCCTTGTAAGGCCAGGCATCGTCTTTTGGGGAATTGTGTTTTGTTTGTTTGACAAGAATTCAACCTCATTAATAGAGCAAGGGATAAATGCAAATCATAGAATCATAGAATCATAGGATCATAGAATGGCCCGGGCTGGAAGGGACCTTAGAGATCATTTTAATCCAACCTCCCTCTTGTGGGCAGGGACGCAATACAATTACTTTTTTTAATTGTTTCACTGGTTTCAGAAGTTCTTCTGTGTTAAATAACAATTCAACACTCAAATAGCCTGGTGAGTGAGAAACCCTACAGTAAGTAAATCTCCTATTCAAATGAAGAAGAGATCCTGTTCTTTTGTTAACAGAGGTACCCTATGTTCAGTGAAGCCAGTGTGGTTTTCAGTGTCCAAGCAATCAGTAGTGAAGAGCTCTTACAGTTTCGCTTTCTGTCACAGTTTTAAACAAGTCTGGATTACATTTTTACTGCATTTACTGCAAATTCCGAGAAGGAAAGAAACGCTTTGGATCTGTGATACAGTAACAAATGGTGAACAATCTGCTTTCAGTGACTGTGAGAGTAGCACCTCAGAAAAAGAAGAACTTCTAAAAGGAAACAATTCCCTCCTCACACAAGAGCCTGTTGTCCCAGAGGCAGACAGCATGTGAGCTGAAGCTCAGGGTTGTGCTAAAATAGCTGTACCTGGCCCTTGCTCACAGGTGGCTTGAAGCCAGTAAACTTAAGAGTGTGGGATGAGTACCCTCCGTCTGTCTGCAACTCTCTCTATAGATATACCCTGAGGCTTCCTGGAAGCAACTTCCATCTTTCTCAACTTTCAGAGCTCATACAGGCTTAGAAATGCCTATGGAGAACTTTTAGCAACAGTATTTAGTTATTCTTTCCAAGCTAAGGAATAAAAAAATGTACCAGTGGCCCATTCTTATTTCTCTCACTTTCTACACTCCGTCCTGGGAACGTTTGACAAACACTTGGCGTTTTCAGCACTGAACTTTCTCCCGACACACACTCACTTCACAAGTCTCATTAAGTGAGATACAGGGTCACTTTGTGAGTCTCAAGGGAGCCATAAAGAATGGGAGGGGCTCACAGCATTGTCCATGGTTTTTGTGGAACAGGGGTTTCAGAAGTAGATCACAATAAAATACTCCTGGAAATGAATATACAAAGAAAATAAATGTCCAGTTAGTTAAGTGCCAGTATGTCATTCAGCACACCTCAGCTAGCCCTAGCAGTTTTTTAAAAAGCTTGTACAATGCCATGTTGGGAAGAGAACCAGTGCGAGACGTTGTCCTTCCTGAGGAGCTGCAGAACATCCCTTGCCTGTCTCCTGCCAGCCACCTCCCACACACACCTCAGCTGCACCACCTGGGGGGGGCAGATCCGAAAAGCATTTGCAAGAGGTCAAAACTGCAATCAGGAATCAAATCCTTCGTTACTTTCAGTGATCCCTGTTCAGTACCAGACAGTACTATATTTCTCAAATACATCCTTCTGTGATGATGGCAGGATTTGAGATTTAGTAATTACTCTGTTTCAAAAACAAAGGATAATGAGGAAGAAGGCACACCTTCGCCCTTATCACCAACTGATACAATGAGCAGCCCTGCATCACATGACACAGTCACGCACCATAAAGTCCTCCTTGTACTGCCCTGCAGAGTTTGATTTGCCAAGGTGAATGCAAAGCCAGTCTTAAAAAGCACTTTTTAACAAATAGCCCTATCGAAATCGGTCGTGTTAATACATAGGATATAGCGTTCATCAGGCTAAGAGATCATTACATCTATTTCCAATACAAAGTGCTAGGACTGCTGTCCCTCTGCCACATCTTTCTCTAATTCCACTGTATCGCCTCTCTGAGAACTGCACCCCCTGAAAGTCCTTTGCCACTCCCAAAAGAGAGGAGTCAGCCAAGAAACACCTTAAAAAATCCACTTGGAATGGAGAACTTAGAGAATTAGGAGGAAGGACTTTCCCCTCTGACTGTCAGAACAACTGGGAAAACTCCTCAGAGAACTGACCATATTGTTCCTGACACTGGACGTCTTTCCAGGGCTGCAACTAATTCCCAGCCTCATCTAACACTAAAAATGGATTTCAGAATTACTCAGACTAGGAAAATACATTGTAAGGTGAAACTTGACTCGTGAGCTCATCCCACATTTAGAGAACAGGAAATATAAAATAGTCAAGAAGTCTCCGAAAAATGCAAAGTAAGAGTGGAAAGATCAAAAAGGAAACCACAAGAGGGCAGATGGACTACATAATGGATGATGAAACGATTAAATACAGAAGGAAAAAAAGAGAAGGCGCCCTATCTCTTAAGAGAAACCTCATCTGAGGAAACAAGTACTTTATGCAGAAGACGACAAGTTAGGAGCATGAAGGGAATTCCACTTTTTACACCTAAAGACTATGGAATTTTTAGTAGCTGAACAGTGTCATATTAATGGTTATGGAGATTTGGAGGTCCTCCAGTTACCCACGGGAATGACTGACATATACACCTTTGCTCCCACAGGCTTTAGTCTCTCTGGAGGGACTGGCTATTTTCAGGGTCTTTGACTAGAAAAGCCTAAATCCAGCAGCTGCCACTTCTACCAAATGCAGACTGTTCATCTTTCATTAAACGTGGCTATGTTCTTTCCATTAAAACACTACAAAAAACTCCCAATCACATTTCCTATCTGCTATGTAGCTTATTGTAAATGTATCTGAGCAATCTGTAAAACTTCTGATTTCAAAGGTTCTTTTTCTTTCAACATTCTCTCTACTGTCTTTTTTTTTTATTCTTATACTTATTCACCTTGTAATCTTAAAGACATACAATAAAAAAGAAACACATGCCTATGCTAAAGCTTCATTCCAAGTTCTGCTTTAATTCACAAGAGTTTTCCTCTGACTTCAGAGGGAAGGTATCTGATTCCAAAAAGAGAAAACAATGTTCAAGAAAAAAACCCCACATTCAGTCAGATTAAACTCCACGTTTCTTAACATCAGTTCCCACTGCTACACAGATGATAATGTTGTGATGGTCACGTGCAATGAACTATACAAATATTCTCAGCATGGTACGGTTTATGGCAGCAACTGTGCTAATATCAAAATCTGCTGACAAATTATTTGGAAGGGCTTGTACCAGGTGTAAGAATGGGAAGTATGCTCACCAGGAGTTTGCAGTGTCTGTTACATACCTAAAAATGCGATTGCAAACACTGTAGCAGCAGAAAGCTGGATTCTTCCCTGGTTTATAAGGTTTTAAAATGACAGCTTTAACTTCATTAGGTATATGCTGGCTTAACCAAGACTTCATTTTGACAAAGAAAATTTCAGAATGTAATGCAGCTTAGTCCTTTATAAAAAATCTATTCCTAACATCACACACGAAACCACAGCAACTGGTGGAACGAAGGCTTGACGTTATGGGTGATGGGGCCTGAGACTCCTCAGCTCTCAGCTGCTTGTTCCAAGCAGGAACACCAGGACACCCACCCAGGTAAGAATGATCAAACCACTTACTAGCCCACAACTGTCTCATGATCTCTGTAAAATGAGCTTGTTGGTAGCTCAGCTGCTATCTGACAAAAATACCACTACATTTTAAGTTTTTATCGCTAAGTTTCAGGTTAGTACTTCTAAACACATAACCTTAGAGATAGCCTCCTCAGGTAAGATTTGAGACATATGCATGGGGCAACACAGAAAACCCTGGACTACTGATTTCCACATTCCAGAGGATCTAAAATTTCAAGCACGATCACAGTAGTACATCTGATAGAACTGATGAAGAAAGGTAGACTAAATACTCGTATGTATTCTGGGGTAATGCAGGAGCTAAGAATCCGAGATAGTTGAGCTTGCCTAAACACTCACAGAACAAAAGCAAGAGCTTCTTGGGATTTTGACACAAAATTTTTCCACAAGGCAGCAGAGCCTTTGGGAATCCCAGCCACTGTGCTCTGCTCCCACACAGAGCACTGCCTAAATGGGAAGGATCCAAAGAGATATCTGTCACTCTCTCTAGCAGTACAGAAAAAAACATCATGACTTCTGATTCTCTGTCCAAAACTGAGGGGAAAGGAAAGCTGGGCAGAAGACTGGCATGTGGTCACTTCTTAGATGATCATACATAATTTAGCCCAGGAAATGAACCAAGGTTTGGATCTATTCCAAGTTACAGGATAGCAGTTGGGTGGTAAATATAATTTACTAAATAGCAGCTACATCAGGTACCTTTTCCTCTCTTTTTTTTTTTCCTTGAAGGGCTATGACAAACAAGGTTATGCACAACTCTAATACTTTGTTTCAAATTTCTGCTTTCTGTTGTTCATAATTTTGCTACAGTCAAAACAATGTTAATTAAATTAAGTTGCCTGTGTAATAAATACTAAAAATGTCAGAATTAACTCTGACCCTCTGTGTGTAGCAGAAAACAGGCTATCACATAATATTTTTTCGGTAATTCATTTATTGCATTGGACAAACAGTAAGCTACTCTTTCTAAGGCACTGGACCAGTTCCAGGAGATCTGTTTCTCTAATTCTGCCACAAAGATGTTACATGAAATGTCATCTGAAGGTGCTTTTCTATGTTATAGACAAAGGACCACCTAAGCTTCTTGAACACATCTTGGGACCATCTTTTGCAGGACTTACATGACTGTTTCATCTAAGTAAATAGCTAAAACCTCCATCTATCAGTAGTTCAGAGACCACAAGTTTAAAAGCACGGTACTTCAGGACTGACTTACGCTTCTTTTAGCCTTAATTTTGACATTTACTGAATGAGGCAAACTTGATTCCGAAAGCTTAACATTTTAACATTTCTTTGCATGTTGCCAGGGGTTTTGCTTACAAGGTTTGCAAATGGCTGGGCTTGACCCCAAGACTGAAGCAATCAGGGCAGCTATTTTTCTCCATTATGATAAATTCTTACGCATAGATAGAATTAGTTTAGCTTTGTGCACTACAGTAGCTATTTGTAGAGAGTATCTTCAAAGGAAAAAAAAAAAGAAATATTGCTGCTTTCCCATTGTTTCCTGTACTCCTGCCATTTGCTTTCTTTCTTTGTATCTGATACCACTCGAGAAGATTCTTTTTCCCCACACACAGGTGAGATAAGAATGAATCACTGTGATTCTGCATTGTCTCTGACTTCAAGGCTCCCTGAAGTCCCTCATTCATGAGGTGAAGAAATCTCACTCTAGGGGGTAGATTGCATTCCTTGACCCACTGATCACAGAAAATCCTTCAATCCCAGGGAGTTTTCTTAGTACAGAGGAAGCATCCATGCAAGATCCTGCTGAGAATATCCTTATTATGTAATTTGTAGCGCAACCACTTACCCACCTACACCTCTTGAGCTCCATACAGCTCACACACAAAAGCCCTCAGGTAAAGACCACGGGACACACCACCTTCTCCATCACCATCCATGAGTTTTATTTTTCATTCCTCTGTGAACCAAGGCAAGTATTCTGCCTGTAGGAATCCAACCTTGTACTTAACAGACAAAGCTGGCATTATATTTAGTATACAAATATGACAAATTATTGTGTGACTATCAAAAGACTATTTAAGGTGAAAGTATAACTTAACAATTTATAACAACCTCACCCAGAGTGTTAAAAATGGTCTTTTTCTATCACATAACTTATGGAAGAGTATTTTGAGGAACTAAAAAATCCTACAAGACACATTATGCTTCTACAGAAGCTCATGAATTATTACTCACATTGAGCTGTGAAACAAAGAGAAAATTAGAATTGAAGTGCGTGATCTCTCATGTCAGACATCTTGTATTTTTGATGTGTGATAAATGGAAAAATAAGATGGCGCAGTGCTCTCCTACAGTTCTAGAGGAGATACCAGCAGAGCTAGTCAGAACCAAACTAAATTTAATCCCATCATTACACTGTTTCACTGTATCCAGGTTAACAATTTTTCCACAGAAACTTTCTGTTCAGATTTCTTTTTTACGTAACCTTCCTTTTTGAAGTTACAATGAGGCATATACTGAATTATTAGTGTACTATACAATGAATACTGAATGTACTGTCTGATTGATCTTATAATTTTATTATTTTTGTAAGTAATTTCATATCACATATATGCAATCTATCTGTTTAAGAATAACATGGGACACCTGTTTGTACAAACTATTTACAGAAGACAGAAGTATTTTACAAAGTCTTGGCTATGTATCCATGAAGTGGACTTTGTAAACATGGCTAAAAAGGCAAAGCTTGATCTAATAAACCTGTATTTCAAGCAAGCAATGCAGAGAGAATAAAGTTAGCATTTACTGGTGGGTGTTACATGTTAAGTACTGTAAGCGAGGTACAATTTACTAATCTGAGTCAAGTCAGAACAACATGCCTTCTTGGTGCCTTCTATTCCATCTCGGTGATACAATAGTTGCAGAAGCCAAAACAGAGACTTACACAAAGTTTTGAACCATCTGACATATTCAGCAGAGAGGCCAAAGTTCTGCAGCGATTAAACTGTTCCCATAGAGGGTTCAGGCACGCTGTCAAGGCAGCCAGTATAGGAAGCTTAGTGCAACAGCTGTCCTGCAAATAAATAGAGGACGATATTTTCCAGGGGTTTGATATCTTCACCAACACTTGTCAAAATGGACTTAAGCCCACAGAAAAGCAGCTCTCTGTAATAGTGAATTGTTTTTTCGCTCTGAACCATATGTATTTATTCACCCAGACAAGTTTGAGTTTGCAGTACCCCCTGCTGTCTTTAAGAAATCCACTGAGTAATGGTTGCTTCTGTATTATCTGCTGTTGCTCCTCCAACATGCAATATGCTTCAGTAGTCTCATGTGCATAGATAACATCAGTCTATTTTCCTGATCTATCATTTTCACATATTTTGCAACAAAAATGGACTGTCTTCTCCAGCAGTAAATCTGCAGTCTCCTTACAGTGAGGATTAAGTTTGCTATCTGCAGTTTATTTGCAAATCCACAAAAGAGCAATGAAATGGTTCACAGAGAAACGGATGGATCAGCAGTTATCTGCAAAACGTCAGGGAAAAAAAAACAGAGCCACATTTAAGCCCCAGCAAAAAAAAAAAAAAAAATGGGGGGTGGGGGGGAAGCAAAGTCAAAAACTTAAGATCCTAAGAATCTAAAATGTATCCCAGCATAGAGGCTGAAAGCTCCCATGGACCTTGAATGCTCTGAAAAAGTCATATAGCTTACTTGGAGTAAATCTGAACTACAGTTTTTGCTTCAGTCATAGTCATTCCTAGGTGAAGAAATGAGGGAGGTAGAAGGTATCTGTCCGTGAAATCCAGCACAGTCCTTTGGCAAATATTGAAGATCAAAAGGGCCTTACTCAATCGTTTACAGTTCAGTTTCCATACTACAGAAGCTCATTCAAAGACACACATGCCACAAGAAATAGTCTTAACTTCTTTAGAAAACCTGCCAGGATTTTAGTTTTAACTAGTAATTGCAGGGAAAATACAAAAAGCAAGAATCTAGGCTTACGAAATGTTCAAATCGATATTCTTAGGCATATCGCAACCCAAACTCCCATGGTTACCAGGGGCTACGAACATGAACAACACCGAAGGAACGTGAAGTACACTGAATGTACTACTTCAGCAGACACCTCGAATAAAATTTCACGGGCTAGCTTTTCCATTGAAAGGAAAAAAAGTTTATTCTGAAGGAAAATAGTACTTTATGAAAGAATGCTTGCCCAACTAACTTGGAGGAGGCCATCACCTGTCTCAGTAACAGACTGGCAAAAGTTACTTTAGTAGTTGCAACTTGTAACAGGACCTTTAAAAATAGTAACACCATGCTGTAGGTTGCAAACTATTGCTCCAAATTTTTCCTGGGCCAGCTTTACTGTACAGAGAAGAATCACAACCTTTTTTGCAGTTTTTGAGATTTTAAAAAACTTTTCAGGAAGAGAGGAGGTAGGCGGAACTGCCTAATTATTCCGGCTTAAAATTCTCTTAGAGCAGCACATCATGCATCATTAAAACCATTAAATCACAAAATAATTTAGCCCAGAAGGGATCTCTGCCTAGTCCAACGCCCTCCCAAGAGCAGGTTTCTCAGAGCCTTGTCCAGCCAAGTTTGGGCTCTCTTCAAGGACAGAGATCACTCTCTCTGGGCACCTGTTCTAACGTTTGAACGCCCTCGTGGCGAAAAAGATTTTCCTAGTATCTAGTGGGCATTTCCCATGACCCAGTTGATGTCTGCGGTCACTTTTCCTGTCACTGTACGCCTCTGAGAAGGGCCTGGCTCTATCTTCTCCACACCCTCCCATGAGGTGGCTCATGAGAGTAACAAGATCCCCCCTCAGCTTTCTCTTTTGCCGGCTGAAGTCCTTCCCCGTACATCACAGGCATCAGTCCTTGATCATCTTGGCTGCTCTCCACTGGACCCACTACTCTATGCCCGTGTCCAAAATTCATAAGCAAAGGCTATTACATCTTCTATACCGTACAGATACTACATATATATACGAATATAAGCACAGAGAGAGAGGGATAAAGGAAAGGCAAAAATACTTTGCATTCCAGAGTAATATTGCCTTCTGATTAGACTTTAATTTTCAGGGCCTTATTACTTCAATTATTTTCACTGTACATTTGAATTTAATTACAATTAATTTTCATTTAAATCATTTGTATCTGAAGGAAAAAAAAAAGTATCTGTGGGTCTTAAATTGCAGGCACATGTCATTCTGGGTGAAAACTCATACACGTTGTCGTTGCTTTTCCCTGTTAAAGGCAGAAGATAGAAGCCAAACTCCGAAAACACTCAAATTATTTAAAAAACCATTAAGTGTTTGGGAAATTAGAATTAACCACACCATTATTCCAGAACACACACACTGAATATGTTCCTGCAGTCACCACACATAACAAACGAAACCAAAAAACCACGGCTGTTCAGTAATGTGGGCTGGCAGTGACAAGCCAGAGCATTCCCCTGCGGAGAGAAGACTCTTTCTGAAGTTTACTTCCTTCTAAGACAGGACGGCTTCTTGCCTCTGTAGACTGCAGATGAGGTCTGTCCAAAGAGCTTGCTTTCAATTTTGTGGTTAACATACTTTGAAGAATTATTATCCCAGTTGTGAGGGGGAACTCTTTTCTTAAGCGATACACATTACCTTGTGCAAAAAATGGTGAGAGGACAGTCTTATTCTGGTACAGGCTGGGCTTATTTCAGTTTGTCCTTAACCAAATGGAGACCAAGCCATTTCTAAACCAAATAAAGTGCCTTTGTAGAGGTCTGCAACTGCAGAACAGTTTGGGGTGGATATAATACAGCAGACTAATCTTTTGTAGAACTTTACACAGTGGAATTAAAAAAATAAAATTCTGGGAGGGGCTGTTGCATTACAGGGGGAAATTACGATTTTGCCCCCATTTTATTTTTTTCCTTTTTCTTTTTCTGTTATCATTTAGCTTAGCAATGAATCAGGATACTCTGAACATTGCCTTTTTCAAAAAGTCAAGAAGCTTCCAGATATTTTATTTGAAGAGATATCTTTGTTCTTTTTGGTTTACCATCCACACATCACTTCCAGTGATTTAAATGAGGCCAGAATAATATCACAGGTATTTGCAGAGGTGCTTGAGATACTACTATAAGCATTTTCTATATGCAGAAATCTGGCTTCTGCATGTGCTCATTCTCCAGGACCCTTTTCTCTTTCTGATCACACTAATAAGCTAACCTCTGTTCATTTTAGAAAGAAAAGACTTCTGAAGGATATTGCACCTTGCTTGGATACTTATTAATGCCTGTTCTTGTTCAGTGATTACACAAAGATTGTTGGTACAAAGAAGTTGCATTGGCTTGAGTTAAATGGTTTTTTTTTTCAAAAAAAAAAAACCCCACCACAATGTATTTAGGTCAGTACAAATCCTGGTTGGAAACTTTTAGATAATCTTAAATCTTTAGCTATATAAACTTTAAACACTTTACTGAAAAGAAAAAAAGCAGTGTCAACAAAAAAAAAAACCCTTGTGCTAAAATAACCAAAGTTAATTTAAAAAAAAAAAACCAAAACAGTTGCATTTCTGACTAAATCAAGCCTGGCAAATTCCCCTCATCTAGTTTCATTTACCAAGAAGGAAGAATTGTATTTGGAAGGAAGCACCCCTTCCTATTACTAAAGCTGTACAGCTGTAACCAATTGCTTCATGAGCGTGCAACCTGATTGCTTCTCTTTTGTTTGCTTTGGAGTTGAAAGGAGCAGCTTCAGCTGCAGGTGAACTAAATTCCTGTTTGCAGAGATTTAGTGATTTTTCCTTCTTCTTTAAGGGTTTGGGATCTTGCTGAAGGAATATTTTAATTACTAAAAGAAAAAAAAAGTTCTCAGAGAGACAATGACTAGGGTATGTTTCATCAGTATTAGGCACCATATAAAACTAACTCAACAAAATACATTTGTACTATTTTACACAGAATTGTTAATTAATAATTACATTTTACCCCCACATAATTAAGTTTTACCCCCACACATTTTGCTGTATGGTACCACCTCATATTTTAATTTTTTTTTTAAAGCTCTCCTAGCCTCTGGCATTTTTGAGGCCTTCTAATAGGATTATTCCTTGACTCTCCAGTTTGTGTTGTAAGAAGGAGCAAGGCACTGTCCTGCAATCCCAAACTACAAACTATGATCCCCTCTCTCTGTTGAGTTAAACGAGACTTTCATCCTTGGAACACTCTGTCTTCAGAAAACCCAGACACTCCAAAAAAAACAAATAAGCAGACCTATCAAAATCCTATCACCAACAGTGTAAGCATGTATGTGTGTGTGTATATGTGCATACTTTTACACATGTATATGTATAGGCACGTATGTGTATATATATAAATAAGAATGTGCATTTGTATAAAAACAATATAAACCCCCTGACTTTGGGAACAATTCCCAGAATCCCAAACCTCAAATCCCTGCTCAAGCAACATTCAGCTTCTACAAGCAAGGGAGAAAAGGTAGTCCTAGAATATAAGAAGCTTGGTCTACTACAAACCAGGGAAAGAAAAGGATCCAGTGGCCCAGGGCCCTACAGAAGACTGTCTTGTCACAACTCTTGTTTAGACCATTTAATCTCAACCTACTTTAAACTGAAGGATGACAGAGAAAACTTGTGCTACTTCTGATGAATCCAAAGGAAAAAACAAAGCCTTTGTCTGTGCCTCAGTTAAAAAAACTTAACAGGATCTGCAAACACTAAAAAATTACGGGTTTCAAGCCAGGCACCTCAGCTGGCTTCAGGTGCATGAGTATAATCAGAAAGTTGGAATAAATAGCTAAGAGAACTCTGGTCATTTACATTTTTACAGATCATAACCAAGAGCTAAAAATTAGTCCAGAAACTAGAAGGCACACAATACAGACTGTAAGCAAGATGTATAATGTAGCTGGGAAAGAGATGCTGCTTAGTGAGCAAACCACTGACTTGTTTCTGCATTGGCTCCAAATTGTTTGAGATTAAGTTTTCTAATGAAGGAGCCTACAATAAAATAATCAGTGTGTACAACAGATTACAGAACTGCACTGTTCCAGTGACTTACGACACCTTCGCAATCTTCTTTGTACCAATTATTTGTTCCCCTTTGCACTGGGTCCTGTGTCCCGCGGGTTCATGTCTCAAGCTGGAATGAGATTTATTCCACCACCTCACCCCCCGCCAAAGAAAAAAGGTACAGCCTTGCCATCCTTGACCAGGCAGCTTCTATCCCCACTGACAAGAGCAGACAGAACGAGCAGCAACACATCTAATGGGGTAGTCTAAGACCTCCTGAAATCAATGAGACAGAAACCATCATTATTTCTCCCAGCTGTTGTACCACCTTGCTCTTGCCTTGACTAAGTCACAACTACTGGTTCTTATCCATCCTGTTCACTTTCTCCTGCTACTAACAGAGCCAATCTGATCACCGAGTGTGGAAATGGGGTTCAAAAGGCCCTGATGTCTACTCTCAAATGACCACTTATATGCATTAAATGAGGGGAAACAAGCGGGTACCGTATGGAACTCAGTGAGGCGACAATCTTTGGCCATTAGGAATGCTCAACAAGGTGAGAATACCACCATCCAGACGGTACCTCATCCATTTTCAGCAACAAATTAGACAAAATCATTTTGTGATCCAAGGCACCGAGATGCTTAACACCAACAGCACAGACCTTACTCCATCTCCAGGAGGAGATGCCAGCACGTCTCTGTTCTGTTCACCATGCAGCAAACAAAATGACATGAGTCAGCACTGTTGCCAAAAGAAAGTATATTAACTGTCTCCACACAGCCTCAAAACTGAACTGGAAAACCACCAGGTAACATCTGGAAATAAGAACAGTATTGGGTAATAATTAGATTATAGTAATAGATTATAGTAACAGTAATAGATTATCACTACACAGTAAGGAAACAGTGTGATTCTTCAAGTCGAGAGTTTATGGTCCTTAAAGAAGTACTGACAACTACCATCACTGTGGGACCCAACACTTTCCCATACGCTTCCAAAAGTAAAACAGAGATGAGTCTCAAACGTAAGAGAGAATTGGAAGTGCACCCAAAACTTTTGTTATTCCAGTGAAAAATGCTAATGTTAATGAGTATGTGGCCTTCTCTGCACTTCTCTCCTTCAGACAAATAATTCTGACAGAATTGAGCAGCATCACTCAAAAAGGAAGAGGCAGTTTACTTGCAGTGAAGGATATTCAAACAATTTGGATAAGCAATGCTGGTCTGGACTTACTTGATCTGTCCAGCAAAATCAAATCTGCTGATGATGATTATGCAGATGCTGTGGTGAGAACATAAACTTCCCCATTTCTCAGGCATGAGAAGTCTGGCCTGATGAGTCCGGACATAAATTTAGCCTGGAGCCTTCCATGAAATAGACCACTCACCTGAAAATAGCTTGTATAAGCACAACTCTACTTTGTAATATGAAGCAGGGCACTGGAAACATGCTTAAATCAATAATAATGTTAGTTTTCAGGGATAAATAGTCCTTAGATTCACTAAGGTCTTTAAGACAGGTCCCGAAAACTCATTACCACGTCAAATGCTCCCACCTGGAACTTAAACAGTGGTGAAGTGGTGAATAAAATAAAAGCCATTTTCTTCCCCTTGACCAAACTGTACACATTTCTTGTAGGCCAATAAACTGCCTTTCCTTCTGCTTTTGATTTGTCCTGGCCTATTAAGGCAACACACTTACAGCAGTTAGAGAAATACTGTCACCTACACTAGCCTCCTGTGGCCCTCCAGAGATCATTATTTTTTCTCACAGACGCACTGCTGAGGAGGTGATGGAATACGATGTGCAGACCCTTCTCAGGGCTTATCACCATCTCTTCACCAGGGAAATCATGCTCTCTAGAGTCAGGTTGAGCCACCATCATCACAGTTCGGTAACATCAAAGGTGCACACGACTGCCACTGCAGAATCGAGGATACTGCCTGAGCACTAATAGTTCTTTTATTATGTTTCTCAAAAAAACCAACATCACAGAGGAGGGAGGAAAAATTATTTGGCTTCTGCTTTCTCAGACAGCAGCAACAACTGAAAATCGGAACAAACCCAAAACAAAGTGAACCATAAATTCCCCACTGTCAGTCTAGTTAGTTTGACACGGCAGATCAGACAGAAGAACTGCACTCAGAAAACATTAATGCCCTAAAGCAGCTGTGAACTGCATGTAAACCCATGTAGGTGTGGAACCCCTCAGACTTCAGCTGGTGTTAGTTAAGGGACAGGGGAAAGGAATCCATCTGCTTTCTATGATCAGGGCCTAAATCAAGCAGTGGAAAACCTGTGGTGTGGAGGTTAGGGCATGGCCAGAGCTCCACATTGCACAGTCTGATCTACTTTTTTCTCTGAAATCCTACTCCAAGTGAAAGCTCCAGCAACTTTTACAGACCTATGATAATTTACTTCACCTGAAAGAATCATGCTAATCTACATAATACACTAAGTTTAAAGATTTAATTATTCTTTTATCTGTACAAAAGTTATTGTGACAATGCTCAAAGGACAAAGCAATTACCAAAAAACAGGCCAACCAGCAACATCTGACTAATCCAAAGATGAGATAGAAAGAAATAGTTATGTACTATGAGTTTTTAATTAAACAGGTTTTTTCTATGTTTGTACATCAAAGAATCATTTCAGGTTTAAGATTTAAGAAGCAATATTTGTGTGTACTTCCAAGACAAAACAATACAAACATGCAATTTCTTAAGCTACAGCTAAGTTGGAAGAGTGCCACACAAACAAGTTGAAGGCAAAGTGTGAATCTGCCAACGCTTCTGAGTACATTTTTACTATCATTTCAAGGATTCACATCTGTTAAACATGCAAGAAGCCTCTAATTCTACTCTTTGATAGATCCACACATCTGCATACCACAAAATTATACAAAATGAATATTAAAAATAGATACAGAACAAAAAAACCCATCACATGTATGCATTGGTGAGCTTCTTTCAGACAACAGTTAAGCAAGTTTTTTGTTTATTAAGCTACTCAAGTCTTTTTTCCTGGTGCAATTTTGGGTATGCAAATTACATGCTGGAAGATGGACTGGAGAATGAATTAAGCACAAGTAAACTGAACTCCAAACAGGAGCAAAAAGAAGTGAGTGAGCTCTTGCAAATAATATCTGTCCTGTTTGGTACACGAACAGGAAAACAGCAGGGATAAGGATTCTGTTTCACTATGTCCTTTGATACTTCTGTGGAGCTAGACGTGGTCTAGTTACAATCTAAATACACAGAACAGGGAAAAATAACGGAAGACAGGATTGCTACCTGTAGATATACATAGACACTATTACGAAGATTATTTTCATTTACAGCTTTGTAACAAAGAAACTGAAAAGGAGTAAGGTTTACAACACACTTCCCCCCCACCCCCTGTAAGATTAAGTATCTCTAGGCCTAGGGACCATTTTTTCTTTTACATACCACAGTTTGAAAAAGTTGTCGGTCAGTAATTTGTTTAGATTGACATATGGTGAATTTGCAGGATGTAGACATAAAAGCTGGAAATAAGAATTAAGACCTTGAATAATTATTATAAAACACTGGTATGCTAAACTACCACAAATCTGTCTTCTTTTATTTCACACCTTCCCTCACCAGGAGTTCCTGGCATCTAAAGTAAAAGTCAGCTTCTTTTGTTTCATACAAGATAACTAAATCAGGAGATGTTCTGAAGAGTGAGTAATGTCCAAGTTTGTTTCCAAATACTGCATTATGCATAGAGTGGTTTTCGGTTTTGTTTATAAAGCAGACCTGTGACTTTCTGAGACTATGACAAGTAGTTTTTTATGTAAAGCAGGAGCTTCTGCAGCTGTTTACAGATTAAATTCTCCACAGCGCTCAATACCTAAAATTACACTGAAGTCAGTGGGTACACACAAGTCAGAATACATGAGTGAGGGTTTCAAGTAATTGTGTATTGCACCTTCTAACCCTTATACACTGTTACGCAGATGATGAAAAGGATAAATCCTGTGGAAACATGCCAACTCTTATTTATTTTTTCTTAACGTAAGATTTATGATGTAATACACATTGAAAGATATTTAGAAGAATGCTTGAAACCTTCACAACTATGCATTCCTCTGAAGGAAACGAGGGAGCCTTTGGGTCATTTTAGCACTTTTCTTCAGCAGACATTCATAGTTTGTATGATAAACAGTTGCATCCCTTGCCTACGATGGCAAAGAGCAAATACTGTCTTTGAGGAAGCGTTAAATTTCCATTTGTGATCACCTGTTTTTTTCCCTGTGTTTCTCTCAGACAGTCGTTCGCATATTTTCTCCCCATTCCTTTCTATTTTTACTTACTACCGTACCACTCACCTGTGAGTCTCCTCATTTTGGATTTTTTTGCATGGCACCATTTTAGCCTTCCAGAGATTTTGCTTCTTTTCTTCCTGTTCAATATCTATTTCAAATGATGCAACATCCTTGTGGATTTGAATGGGTGATTCCAGCGAACCACGTGTAGCAATCTCGTCAGCGGAGGGCAGAGCCTCTTCCTAAGTCCTCAGCTGCTACTGGAGAACCACACACACTTTCACCAGTTGATGTTCTTCAGTTCAGAATCGTAGTGGCCATATTCACTCCTCACGAGCGGTGTGTTGGGAACAGGCATGCTACTTGTATCTCCGATTTAAGCTGTCACAAGAAACACGTTTATTTACCAAACTGGTGATTGCAAGTCGTTTGCAATATTCTTGCAGCTGAGCTTTGGACGGATCGTTTGCCACAGAAGATCACCTGAGAGGTTCTACTGAGAGGGGGTTTCTTTTGTTCGCAAACAGATCTTACTCTGAACTGTGGATCTGCTTTCCGATGCTGGCAGGCTCTGATGTCAGGGTCCACAGTCAACAGCTGCCAAGTCTCCTGTTAACAAAGTTACCTGATTTCCTTTTCTTAGAGACCGCAAACCATCTATAGTGCTGTAAGTTAACTTCATGCCAAAGCCTTCTTTCCCCTAACCTGAGAACGTGAGAAAGACAAGTCTTCTAAGAACAGGCAGAGCTCCCAGTGTAACTGCTTGTTTGAACACTGGGGATTCTCCGACCCTATTTATGATTTAGCAAGTGGATTTTTGCTGGCACCTATGCCTCAGTGCAGAATTCTCCCTGTCACCGGTATTCTTGGCTCAGTGAAGAATTTTTAAATGGGAAATTCTCAGGCTAAACAGAAGAGAGTCTGTTCTGAATTTGCAGGCTTTCAAATACACAGCTCCCTGTGACTGGGGAATCCAGAAATGAAGGACCTGGACTTTCTTAGGTAAATTTTGATTCAGGGCCGAGGAAAAGGCAAATAGGAAAGAAAACATAAAATGGTACAAACTCACGTGGGACCATGTCTTTGTCCCATGTCTTTGAATTCCAGATCACCGATGTAAGTTAGAGCTGCCTTAGGTTTGCTGTAAATCACTGTGACTATAGCATCCTAAATGATCTTCAGGCTTGGAGGATAAGAGAGTTTGACACTGTCATTTCTGACAACACTTCTACTCTAAACAGAGGAAACTAAGAAGTGCCCATTCTAATTCAGGATTTATTTTTGTGAAAATGATACTGTAACCTCAATACATTTTGGAATGCATTTGCCTTTTTTAATTGACTTTATGGATTATTATGTGAAGAAATCTGGTTACAAGTTGTGTACTCAATTTAGGAAGTAAAAGTGGAAAAAGCAAAAATTTCAGAATTATAGATTCTGCTATAAAAGCTATGAAACTGAAATTTTCACTCTCTACTATTAACCTTCATTAAAGAAAAAGTTTACCTTTCACTAAGATAAACTTACAAAATTCTGTTACCCATAGTACAAATAGAGTAGGATATTCATTATCTATGTAATGACAGGTTCTTACAAAAGACCACTGAAATAGCTTGCACGTTATAATTCCAAGGCAGACTAACACTGTAACAGATGCTATAACATCATGTTATCTCCAAATTTCCTGAAGTAATCAAAGCAAGATAAGGAAATTCTCTTTTTCTAGGCTACAGGTAACTGGAAGTACAGAGGCAGCGCCGATCATCTGTTTAGCTGAAACTTTCTCCTTCTGAAAATGCGGAAGTCTCTCCAAAAGTTCAACTAAGCAAGATTTCTATCCATTGTTTTGGGGCATCTGGAACTAGTGGGGAATACAGTGCTTTCCCAGCTTAACATTTTGTTTTTCCATTGCACCCTGAAGCTACACAGTGCACTGCCAAAAGAAAACTAATTCAGGAGTATAAATTAAAAATAGGATTCTCGTGACACAAACTGCATAAATATGTTTTACTTGTATAATTATTTTGCAGCAGTGATATGTCTCTGTTTCAAAATCTTCCCAAATTGTGCGACATGTCTTATATGGTCAGTGTGCTGAAGCAAGCAGAAATAATTATTCAAATTGTTATTGAAAAATTAATCAGTATTTTTTAGAGGAAGGTTCTGCCGATCATTTCTTTCCAATATTCCAATTATCCTAGGTTTTTCTTTAGAACAAACAGAAGTAGATATTTTCAAGTATGACTTCAATAGTGTATAAATCAGATCTATAGTCTAACAGCAATTTTAAAAAGTTTCACAGATTGATGTTGTTCTTGTGCAAGAGTCATAACAATCTTCTCAGTAACGTTTCACTATTTTAAATGCAGCTGAAAGCAAGTACTTAAACTATGCTTTAAATAAGACTCTGAAGCAAGTATTGGCTTTTCCTTACTATTTAGACAGAGGGGTGCTATGTTCAGTTAAAGTCTTACCACACTCAGAGCACCAACTACCAAGTTTTTCAGATTCAGATCTCCAGCCTTCCAGAGAGCATTAGGACAGAACAATCAGCTTTTGGGAATTCAGAACAGTATGAGTGGCTAGTAGCAATGTATCCTCAGATAAGGCCCAGTGGTTAATTACCATAATATAACTATGAAAGTATTAGTTAAAATTTGATGTTAGAAAGATCAGCAGTCAAAAGTCACTGAAAAAAGGTCTAAGAGCCACATCATCCATGTAGACAAGGGATCCAAGACCATAAACCATCAGTTTAAGGAAGAAATGAATTAAAATTACTCTAAACATGCTTCTCACTTTATCACAATGGACTTAAAATGAGGCACAAAGATACGAAGTTAAAGAAGAAAAGATGGGAGTCCTGACATATGCATATATAAGCAGATAATCAGATGATCTAGAAATCTACTCAGTTAATCAGCCCTGAGCCTTGCACAGAGGTCTGAATAGGAGTACATCGTTCTTCCCACACCCAGTCCTCATCTCAGCTATGCCCAAGATGAAAAGGTTGTTAAATTAGGGGTCTTCAAAATAACTTCCTCAAAAACAAATAAAACAGGGCCTACCAGCCATTTGAGCTTTTTCTCAGCTTCATTTATTTGAAGTATCCTTTAAGATAGCTATTCTCACCTCTGAAATGGATCTACTCAGCCATTAGCCCTGGCTTGACAAATCACTTGGGTCTAGTTTCGATTTATCTCTCCCACAGAACAAAATGACAGGGGTAACTTCGGAGCACTTTCCCTTAGTTTGCTCACATGGATATCCTAGTTCTCTACCCTAGTAAGTCTAAATAAGAAAATGATTACTCATAATAAAGAACTTCAAAATATATCGGATCAGGCAAACAACTGGTAAGAAGTTTGGTAAAACTACTTCATCTCCCAGATACTTGAGGAAAGAACATGTGGAAGAGTATGTGTTTTTTTCTACAAACACCACCTGTCATCAGGACAGAATGCACTTTGTCTGTAATACACAGATGGTAACATGACAACAATGGTGAATCAGGGATGAGAAGTCTTAAGTTTGGGGCATTCTTGTTCATGTCTGTCTATCATGTGCCTGGTCCCTTATCCTGACACCAAAACCAGGGGCTGAAGGCCTTAACTATGCTGGGAAGAAAATTCTCCTGTCTCTATGGAAGGAAAAAAAACCAACCAAACCCAGAACAACAACAAAAAAAAACCCCAACAAATCAGGAAGACTGTTCCAAGTGCTTAAATCATAGGGGAAAAAATCTGACTTAACTACCCTAACTTCTAGTGATGCCACCAGAGCTGAATGTCTACAAAAACAGGCCCTACAGAGCAGGAAGACTAATTTTATCAAGAGATATTGACCTGAATCCTAATCCTATGGGATACTAAATAACTCCTGACTTTCCTGTTCTTCTTGATTTCTACAAGAGCCAAGTGGTCTCCTTGGCTCAAAAGGTCTCAGAAATTCAGAGAACTCTGCAAACAATGAGTGGAAAGAGACGTGCAGCTAACTAACAAGTTCACACATGAGAAAGCAATCACTACATTGCCTATTACTAGCAGGTGGTTAACCATGAATGTTTATTACTTGACAGCTACAGAACTACTTTGATTTCTTTGTAGGTGACCAGTGTTCTTTGTTAATAGCTATTAAAAGTTATCGATATCAACCCAATGTCCATCACAGTTTTGTTTCATAACAAATTGACTAAATCATCCATCTGCTGACCTTGACAGATCAATCACATGACATTCATATATTTAATATTCATTCTTGATTTGCTGTCCTAGAAGTTTCCTATTTGAATTATGCTGGTGATCAACACTGAGACAGTGCCTACTCATGCAAACAAAAAGGTAAAATCTACAGTCTCGACATTGTTAATGGTGCTGAGGATTCATGCTTACTAAAACCACCATAGGTTTAAACAGGCCTATGTGTTTGACGGTATGAATGAGTCTCCAAACCCACAACTGATTAAGGAAGATGCTTACCTTACTATTGTACTCCTCTTCCCCACTCGCTATTTATTGCTTTTATGTCTTGACCACACAGGCAGTTGCGCATACCTGATTTTGTGGCGTTGTTCACGACAGCAGCTTGTGTGGCATGTGTTTCCGGGATCATGGTCTTATGCAGGAACAACTCCTCCTTCACTGAATCATCTCATAGTGAGCAAGTTCCTTTGATAACATCAGAAAGACAGTGGAGAAATCAGAATACTAACCTGTGAAGTAGCTATGCTGGAAACAGGTGGATCAAACGACAGATGTCTGATACCAAAATCCTCTATATTATTCAAATTAATTGCACATTTTCACAAAATCACTAATGGCAGCAGTTCCCCAACCCTCTAGACTACAGGTTGACCGCAGTCCACCTTGAAAACATACTGTGGACTACTATGTGTCCACATCACCCTTTTTATTTAACAGTGTAAAATCTACAATATTGTTATAGCTCTGTGGTTCAGCATCTTATGGCTCTGCAAACTCTATTTACAAACTCTATGTGTTGAACTAAGAAAAGTCACATGGTATTTTTCTGGAAACTAGGGTTTATGCTTGCTTTGTTTGCTTCAACATAAACTAAATGGAGTGGATTCATACATCAAGGAAAATACAATTGCATGAGGGCAAAACATCAGAAAAATGTTTGAGGGTGTAAGGATTTTTTTAAAATAACCAGCAAGATAAAGGTTCCTTTCTCACCATGAACGATAGGTTCTGTGACACACAGGACACCAGGAACTAGCTCCAGACTTTCCACGCTTTAAGCAAATGCACAAATACTCATCTTTCCGTTCACTAACCATTCTACCGCACTTTTAGGCTTTGCTATTCTTTGCCTCCAACAGCAATGCTAGGAACATATCCACCTGCAACAGAGTTAATAAAACTGGTAAGGGCTCAGCTTATTCTTACACACACAATTTCAGAGGTGACAACAGCCTGGGGTTGTCATCCATCAGCAGCATCAGCGGAATCACTTATGTCCGTACAAATAAGAGAGCCTTATGCAGATTTTGAGGGGGTTTTAGCCACTTTTGCTCAAAATCATTAATAATACCATAGAACCATGTAAATATGGTTAAAAAAAAAGATTATAAAACAGGAGTGGGGAAAGAAGAGCCTTCCTATCAATCTCCCTTTTTTTTTCCCTTTTAATTTTAAATAAAGCTGTCTGCGAATTTGAGCCTAGGGAGACCTTCATTAAAATCAATTAATCAGCCAACCTCTCCGCTGAATAGCTTTCTGGAGGCAAGAAGCCAGCGCATGGATGGGGAGCAGGCGTGTGCGCCCCTCCGGCCGCCCCTCCCCTCCGGGCCGCGGCCTCTGGCCCCTGCGCCGCCGGAGCGGGCACCTTGGCGGCCGCCGGGCCACGGACCCGGCCCGCGGGCTGTGAGCGGCTGCCCCGGGGAGGCCGGAGCCCCCCGGCGGCGGGGAGACCCCGCTGCCGGGCCGGCCGCAGGGCGAGCAGGTGCCCCCGGGCCTCCGGCTGCTCGCCGGGCAGGTGAGGGCTGGGTCTGGCGGCCTCAGCTCCCATCGAGGGGGGGAAGCGACCGCCCGTCGGACTGACGACCTCGGCGGGGGCGCCGGCTGCCTCCCTCGTCCGTGCAGCGGAGGCAACGGCCAACTCCCGGCGGCCGCCACCTACCCCGGGAGCCGCTCCGCTGGCCCCGCCGGCCGCCACGGCAGCCCCCGGCCCCGCCACCACCGGCCAGAGGCTGAGGGGGAAAGTTAGCGGCGGGGCGCGCCCTCCGCCCCTCCCCAGCCCCGCTCGGTGCCGGCCGGCAGCTTCCGCCGCCCCCGCGGCGAGGAGGCGCGGGTGTCCCCCGGCGGCGGCGGAGGGCGGCCCGGGTGCCCTGCTCCTCCTGCTGCCGGCGGCCGCCGCCGGGGCAGCACAGCTGTTACAGAGCTGCGCTGGTCCCTCCTCCCAGCTGCGGCTGCCTCATCTCCCCCCACCCAGCCCGTCCCTCCCCTCCGCCGCTCCCGACGCTGCTGCTGCCGCCGCCGCCACCTCCTCCTCCTCCTCCTCCCCACCCCCACCCTCTCTTTCGCTCCCCATCTCTCTCTCCGTCCCGTTCCCCCCCCTTGCCCCCGCCTCTCCCCGCCCTGCCGCCGCCGGCCCTGGCAGAGCAGGCACCGCAGGGGGACCTCGATGTAACACCATGACAGGCATCGCCGCCGCCTCCTTCTTCTCCAACGCCTGCAGGTTCGGGGGCTGCGGGCTCCACTTCCCAACCCTGGCGGAGCTCATCGAGCACATCGAGGACAACCACATCGGTGAGTGCCCGGCGGGGCCGGGGCCGCGGCCAGGGCAGGGCGGGCGGCGGCAGCGGCGCCCCGCGGCGGCGGGCGCGGGGGGCGTGGGGGCCGCGTGTGCGCCGGCGACGCGGGCTGAGGCGGGGGCACAAGGTGCAGCGGGAGCTGGGGCGCGGCGGCAGCAGCAGCAGGGGCCGCCGCCGCCGGGGGAAGGGAGGTCGGCGGGCGGTGGGTGAGGAGTGGCGAGAGCGGTCCTGCGGCCGACGTGGAGGGCTCCTCGGGGAGGCAGCGTGCGGCGCGGCGGCGGCATGGGTGGGTGCGGGGGAGGCGTGCAGCCCGCCGGCCCTGGCGAGGGGGAGTTAGTTTGCATTGGCAGGAGGGAGTGCAGAAGCCCGGAGGAGGCGGTGGAGGAGGGAGGAGTACGGGCACAGCACGCCGCCTGCTGCTTCCGCCCCGGCTCTGGCTGTCAGGGCTCCGGGGAGGGAGGGAGCCGCCGCCGCCGCGGCAGCCATTCCGCTTCCTCCTCCCCTCCTCCTCCTCCCGCCGCCGCCACTGCGTCCTGTCAGTGCTGTTGCTAGGTGTGGTGGGGAGGACGAGTCGCGCTCCGGCCGCCGCAGCGCGGGAGGCGCCTCTCGGCGGGAGGCACGCCGTGAGGGCGGCCGGGGCCGGCGGCGCGGTGGGCGTGGAGGGAGGGCCCGGCGGCGGGCGGGAGGCCAGGCGGCGGTGAGGCCGGCGGCCCGCGCCGCCGGGGCAGCCCCAGGGGCCGGCCGGCCGGTCGGTCGGTCAGCCGGGAGGCGAAGACAGCGGCGCTGGCACCCGCCGCCGTTGGCCGCGGAGCCCAGGCCAGGCCGCGGAGGGCGGGCCGGGCAGCGCCGCGCTGGATCATCACCTGTAGGCTCGCCGCCGCCGCCGCCCGGTGGGCCGCCGCCCCCTCCCCTCGGCCGCCCGTCCCGCCAGGGGCGCGGGGGCGGGGACGCCGCCGGGCCTGCGGGCGGCGGGGCGATGACTCGTCAGTGCCTTCCCGGCGAGGGCGCCTCATGGGCGGCGGGCGGGAGCGTGCGCAGGGGCCGCCGGGGCCGCCCCTCGGCAGCGCGGGCGGCGCCCAGGGGAGGAGGGGGCGGCGCGGCTGCCGGCCGGCCGCGGGCGCCAACTTTTCTTCTCCCCCCCTCTGCCGCCGCCTCCGGCGGGACCGGCCTGCCCGCGCCCGGCGGGGCCTTGAGGCGGGACGGGTCTGCCGGCACCGAGCCGCCCGCCCCGGCGTCTGGCACCGCGTCTCGCCCCTGCGCCGGCCCTGGCCCGGCCCGGCCCCGCACGTTGGCTCTTGGGCCGGGGCAGGTGTTCTGTGCCGGCTGCGAGGTAACGTACCCTCTGAAACTTACTCGCGTTTGGCTAATAAAGAGCTTAAACGGGCAAAACCAGCTATTTTTTCGGAGCAGACCAAGTTCTAAAATCAGGGGAAATACACAAGTTCTAAGTACTTGGGGACCGGAGACTCCCGTGTTTCACTAGAAGCGTGAGGAAAGAGCTTGCTGCTGCACGATGGTGAAGCCAGTGTGCGTTTCCCTTTATTAAGTTTTAATAGGCAGGCCTGAATAGCTGAAGAAAAAGAAATCACTGAACCTTAAATTGCGAGTGTAACGTTACATTAATATAATGTTATAGGTCAGTGAGATGAAAGGTGTGGTTCTCCTAATTATCACGATGCTTAGTGTGAGGTAACAAAACCGCATGCCACAAAACTCTGTAATTTATGACTCGGCGTGGTGCGAGCATGCTGTTGTGATATTTTTGAGGTGTTTTTGAATCTCGGGTTCGTGGCTTTTCCTACACCGTGCCTCACGTTACATCAGAACGGCTTAGGGGAAACCGTTTCCCAAAATGAAAGTTCATCAGTCATGTTGTGTGTCCCTCAAGTGGATTATCAGCCCCTAGGTGCCACAGCCCAGAGCATGTCAGCAAAGATAGAGTCCAGCCCACGTGGTCCGTGTGCTCCTGTTTAATCCCTGTTTGGCGGTCGTGAGACTTCTTCTCAGAGAGAAGAACTTTATGCAGAAATACTGTAATTTCTAACAATCCTATATTTAATTCTATAGCCAGTATTCATTACTTTTTTCTTATCTCAAAGTATTACAGATGGAACACACACATACTTACATGTAAATGAACGTGTCATTCATTTGCCAAGACATGCAGGGCACGACTGAAACTTTGCACACGTGATGTCACACGTGCAGCTGGTTGAGGACTGACCGGTGGAGAATGTAAGGTTGGTCGTGCTTTATCCTTAAGTTTCGCCTCAGTGTGATGGCAGGTTGAGCTTGACCTGCTTGTGAGTACAAGTGATCGGTATGTTATGTTACTCGCCTGTTTCAAACACTGGAAAAATCATCAGGGAGTTGCACCAGTGACACCAAGTGAGGATCCCAGGTCTCATGTAGAGGCTCAGCTTTACATGTGAGGGGCTCCTGGTGCAGCCTGATGGATGAGGATGAGTGAGTACAGCCAAAAAATTATTAACTTTTCCAAAGGCAACTGGGAAATATAAGGAGTAAACGTCTGAATGGGATCTTATGTTGGAATTACTTTCTCAGTAAGTCTGATGCAATCAGCATCCAATTTTTGCTGTCATACAGGCCTAGAAATGGGCGCTGAAATTTGTTGTTTTAAAAATTGCCTGTAGTTTTTGGCATACAGAGCAAAGAGTAATGTGCCTTATAAAAATACATTGCTTTGGATGTTCTCTGT
This sequence comes from Trogon surrucura, assembly GCA_020746105.1. NCBI lineage: Eukaryota > Metazoa > Chordata > Aves > Trogoniformes > Trogonidae > Trogon > Trogon surrucura. The sequence continues at coordinate 11,580,600 of CM036622.1, read as the reverse complement.
GTGCTGCAGGAATCACGAACACTGGATTGAGTTATATTCCATTATTAGTTTAACCCGAAGTGGGTGATTGCTGGGCAGACAGCGTTACAGCACAGATAACCAACTTGATGCTGCAGACGGCTCTGGGAGGGGAGGTGTGTGTGGCACGATGGGCTCTCGGTGATCTGGCAGCTGCAGTGCTACTGCTCCAACACATTTCGTGGGATGGGTTGAGTCATTTGCATCATCAGTGGAGTGCTGGTAAGAATTGGGTCCTTTTTCAGAGCTGTGGCTCTGAGAAAGTGGGAACAAACACTAAGGGATCTTTTTCTGGTGAACCTTACAAATAAAGCTCAACTTAGTATAAGGAAACACTGTTGTGGCATTGTGGGGGCAATACTCTCAATGTAATCACATTTTCTGTGGCTCACAGCTGAAAATAGACATTGGTTTAAAACTGCTGATTAATAAATGCTTCCCTGTGAACTTTTTCTCCTAGCATGTTGTCCCAGCAACCTGTTACCTTCTCTGCAAGTGTGCTGAGAAGGGGGACTTGTAGTGTGCTTTGCTAGGCCATCTCCCAGCCTCTTGGTTCTGGCTGCTTTGATTCTGTGCCAGGTAGGTTGGTTGACACTTCTGATGTCTCTGGTCTGGAAGCAAAAGGCTTAATTTACTGTCCTTTGCCATATTCACACTGTAGAATGGAATAGACCTAATCTAGTCAATTCCCCAGAGTACTGTCAGGAGAGGAGGGGAAAAAAAAGCAGCAAAACTTCAAACTACTGAGTATTCAGCTGTGGCAACATAGCAAATTTATCTGCAGTCCTGGTAGTGGCTTCAACTGTGATGTTAGAAACAGCACCTCTGATTCCACAAAGTGTTTCTGAAATTACATTTAATTTGCTTGGTGTAAGTAATCTTCTGGGGCATTTTTGGCTGTCCGTAGAGCTCTGGAGGGTCACACACTTTGGTCTCATGGTTCTTTTTTTGGGGGGGGCGCTTTCTCCCCCAGTGATTTGGTTCTTGCTCAATCTGCCTTTAACTGAACTGCATCCATTAGACTGTGTGTGGGGAGTCAAGTAGCTCCTTAAAGCCAGTTGCAAATAAAGTTTACTCTGATCCTGAGGAGCCAGTACTTAAACTGAGTATCTTAATCAGGACAACATCAATGTATTTATTTTAATTTTTGCTTTGTATTTGTATTTGGAGAATATTCTTCACCCTATGTGCGGATGAGGTTGTTACTTGTATGAGCCACTGTGTGTTCGCTTGGTTCATGTTGAGTACGGACATGCCCTATCATGCCGTACGCAGCCGTGTGTGTGTATGGCTGATTTAAGCAGTCCTGCTTGTCCTGAGAGACTTTCAGCATTGAGGAGATTGTTGTGAATATCCAAGTGAGTGTCTGAACATACAGTGGTGGGCCCAAAGAGGTGAAAGAGTGGGTAGAAAGAGATAAAAAAGATACATCTGAAGATACTCGTACCTTAATGGACATCGAGTTTAATTGTAAGGCACTGAAACTACTAGAGGAGTTTGAAGGAAAGATTAAAAGACCATCTGCTTATACAGTAATCACGTAAACTAATATGATCTATTGTCGCAGAATGTTTCATCATAACTTTGTGAGAATTCCTGGTGTTGGATAGCTTCCTCTCAGGTATTTGTGTAGTAGTGTTGTTGGAACTGGAAGCTGTAATGCTTCTCTTCAAAGTTAGATTCCCAAATGTTAGGACGGGTCCTGCAACAGAACAGTACTTGCTGTGGGAGCAGAAATAGCTGCTTTCCTAAGCGATAGGATTAGCAGGAAAAATAAAACTTCTTCAATAAAAGAATAGTAGTATTTCATATGCAAGATCTTGGTCTGTCTTCTGCAACTATCTGGAAAGTTCAGGTCACGTGGAGGGTGAAAGAGGCTTATGAAATTCCATGTCTGGTGGTACCTTTGACATCTCCTACCTTCAGTTCTTGCTTAATGTTAGGCAGTCAAGGGGGCAGATTCCACAGCAAATGGCTCGAGTGGTTTAATAATCCATTGGCTGTATGCAACTTGCTTAAACTTGGCTCTTTTGGTGTATTTTCTCAGAAACGCTAACAACAGTTGTGCTGTGTCTTCTCTTTGGTAGTAAAAGGTGTTGAATTACAAGCTGATTGTGAGCCCGTGCAAAAATGGCATTCAATATTGCTAACAAGTGTTCTCTGCTCCCCTCTCCTGTGTTTCCCAAACTTCTACCAGCATGTTGGGTAAAGTGCATTCTGACATAAGTGACAGCTTCTATATTGGACCCCACAGTATGTTGTGTAAAACAAGCATTAAAAGATGCAACCCTTTTATGTGGCTATGGATGAGGATGATGGGCTACACACTAGGATTTCTGGAAACTTAGGTGTGTATGAAAGATTTTGCTCTCTTAAAGCTGAGTTCTTCAAAAGAGTGTGAGCATTGTTTAAGTGGTTACCATCATGTAACTCTCTTTTAGCATTTGCTTACTATGTAATTTAACATTTGGAGTTGACACTGGCTGTTTTGAAGAGGTAGTGGATCTTAAACCAAGACTTTTTACCCTGGGAGTGATGTGGCAATTAGGAATGTGGGATGCTGGGTTCAGCGTCTGGAAATGGGAGGATAGACCCATGTTTAGTTGCTACTAATGTGCATGAATGTGTGGCCTTGAAAAATAAATTAACAACAATGTGTATTTACCTTGGCAGTAGCAGTGAGTACTGCTCATGGAAAGCAACTTTTTACATGTATGGCTGCATTTATCTTAAGTTCATCCTCTGCCCAGTATTCCTGCAGCTGTAATTTTTGTTATTTATTGAAAATGCATTTCACAGTGATGTGGAAGGATGTATGTTCCAAGGATGTCAGTTATTTGCTTTGCAAGTTGGTGTGGTAAGGAATGCTCTTCTTTTTCAGGAAAGTTTTTCTGTCACATAGAGTCTTGTTTGACTAAGAGTTCTAATCAGCAATTCCCCACCCAGCCTTGTAATCTTGAACAGGGAAAATTTTTGGATTATTTACCCTTTCCTCTCTGTGTTTGAATCTAAATGGTGATAAAATGTAAGTGCAACATTTGTAACAAATTCTAGGTTACATTAATAGTATGGAGGTAGCTGGAATTGTCATTAAACTTCAACTAAAACATGATTTTTGATACTTCGTGATGTGAAATTTGTTCTTTTTCAGAGGTTACGAAGTACATCAAGGCTATGGCACAAAGTGTTTTAATGGTGTAAAGCTTGAGTGGTATATTTTCTGGGAGTATTTTCTGGTATAATTTTCTGGGAAGAAAACAAAGAAACATCTGCTGCAAACAAACATCTCTGAACATGCTGTAAACTGTTTTTTCCTTTTTTAAGATTGAAGGCCTCACACAAAGCCAATAGGGATCGTTCGTTGTTGCTCTGCCGGCTTGAGTGGCTTTGGGAGAGGCCCGTTGCAGGGCTGTGTCCCTACCATTGGCAGGGATTGCTCCTCTCGTACACCAACAGATCTACACAAATATGAGTCAGAAAAACTGAAGAAACATCAGGTAAGTTGTAGCAGTCGTGTTGTACTTGATGAGTGTAGGGCACACTTATAGTGACTGTCATGTTCTGCCTTCAGGGCATGAAAGGATGTTTTCGTAGCTAACCTGCAGTCCTTATAAGAACTGTAAAATAATCAGGTGGCTGCCACTCAAATTATCTTTTTTTTTTTCCCCATTTGATTTTTTTCTTGAGAAATGTGAAAAGACACAGAATTGGATAATAAATAGTTTGAGGAAAAGAGTGAAGCTAGAAGATGAAGAAACACATCTGTTTGATATGTGGACAGTCTCACCTACCATTCCTTCCTCTTATATAACATAATGCAAATACAAACAAGTAATCAGAAATGTTTTATGTCAAGCTACAGAATGCTTTAATGCAAAAGAAATGAGCACTGGAGGCCAGCTGCTTCCACCGTACTCCTAATGTTGCTCCTGAATGTGCGCTTGTGTGCTTTATTTATAATTATTTTTCTTAAATAAGCTGTGTTTCACTGAGAAGTAATACTGTCTCTAGTAAAGACCAGTAATTAAAATTTTGGATGATGAACATCTATGTAAATAGCAGCTATATACACTTTGAGAAAGGCAGAGACAAAGATTTTAGTGTTAATTTGAAACAGCAGCAATTAGATAATTGATTTGATAAATCAGCTGTGTTTAATTAAAAAAAAAAAAAGAGTCCTTGGTTTTAAGGGACTGTCTCAGCGAATAATTTGACAACTAAAATTAAACAACCAATTCCTGTTACTCAGTGTCTTGAGACTTTTGGAAATGCTTTGAGGGAGTATATATGGCTTATTATACCTCTCTTTTGTTACAAGAAGCTGGAGCAATATTCTGATCTGTAGAACAGAAGAAATATTCCAGTTTATAGTTAAAGGTTTTTATTTGCTATTAATATTTCAGTTTTCACCCTGAATTCTTAGGAGGCTCTTTCTTAACTTTGTGCCATGATAAACATGGGGAATGGATGTCTTAAAGAGAGATGCTGATGACACGGCGGTGCTGTTTGTGTTTCTGATGAGTGCCCAGGATGGAGTACGTTGCTACTGTGCAGTTTCATTTAAGATACTGTAATTCATTAAAGAATGAGTTAATTTAAATACAGGTGCTATTTATCTTCTTCATGTTCTCTCTTGTGTTACAAAGGATGGAGTAGACATAGAGTAAGTAGTTCATCAGTTTAAGGGAAAAGAAATGAGTGGGATTTTGAAGCCAAGCTGGTCAGTTCTCTGTGGTCAAAAAGATTAGAATGTAATTGTGGATAAATTTTGAAACGTTTCTTCTGACTGTGAGAAAGATTTCACTGAGTGCTAATAGAGGCCATCTTATTTTTAAGAGTTCTTTGTGAAAAGCTGAGCGCTTTCGTTTTGAAATGTTGGCATTGCGGAAACTGCTCCAACAAAATGTTTTTTTAATTTAGGAAATATTTGGACACTTCTGAGATTTTTCCCCTCCTGCCTTTTTTTTTTTTTTTTTTGTTAAACCCCAGACTGCTTTTTCAAATTTAAGTAAGCTGCAAACATTTTTGTTGCTTCTGGTAATTCATTTTTCTCCCAACGTTTTGATAGGTAGTAAATATTCATTGAATAAAACCAGAACTGCTGAATATCTGGAAAAGAGAAATAAAATCTCACTTATTTCTTCAGCAGTGTGCAATGTAGTCACCATCTTACTTTCTGGGAATTATCCCAATAGAATTGAGTGGATCTGTAACCCAGAACCTGGGAGGTACTGCATTTAAAACACAAGAGATCCCGTTTCCCTGCTAGAAGAGATTGTCAAGTGTATGTGAATGTGAACCCAGCCCCTTGTGTGGTAGATGGCAGTGGCATTCAGTGAGGAAAACATCATTATTTCAGTCGTTTATTTTCATGCAGTCCTCCTGTGTATCGCCATCAGAGAGTGTGTGTGGGGGTGTGTGTGTGTGTGTTAGTCTTATGGGAGTGACCTCAGAATTTGTTTAAAGGCTTCGTGTAGGCTTAGGTGCTTGCCTGCTGGCAGGTGAAAGCTGTGCACCAGACTACCGAGGTCTGCCCTTGCATCCTTTGTCTTCAGATCAGAGGATTGATCCAAATAAATTTGGTGACAAACTTGTAGGGAAACCCTTGAAATTTACACGTTATTCTAGCAATCTGTTGGAGAAGTTTTGCAACTTCTGTAACTGGCTGTTGGGTAGAGGAACGTCTGCTACCTCGAAGGCACCATTGATGGTTGTACTGGGTTAACTGGGTGATGTGGGAGTTGTCGAGGTCCCAGTTTTGATGCAAAAAGTAACAGTGAGCCACTCATCTACTCACCTCTGTTTCAATTTAGGGCCAGGGAGCTTTTCTTCTTGTCTTGCCGGGGGAGGTTCAGGTTAGATATTAGGAACAATTTCTATACTGAGAGGGTTGTCAGCCATTGGAACAGGGAGGTGGTTGAGTCACTGTCCCTGGAGGTGTTTAAGAGACGGGTGGATGTTGTGTTGAGGGGAATCATTTAGTAGTTTGATAGGGCCTGGACAAAGGCTGGACTCAATGATCCTCTAGGTCTCTTCCAGCTGATAGGATTCTATGATTTTATCATGTTAAGTGCTTGGGATGCCTGCAGAGCCTCCCTGCTGAGGCGTCAGGTCTTCATTATCTGAACTTTTTTTGTTTGCATGGAGTAGAGGAAGGGGAAAGATAAGTGGAACTCTAAGGAAAACACCAAGTAACTACTTTTCCCCATAAATTTGTTTGGGCCGAATTGCAAGCGCTTCCTAACTCACTTAATGAGTATGCTAACGGGAAAAAGCTGTATTTGTGGAAGGGGTGCGAAAAACTTCCACAGCATCAACAGCACGGAGAGAGGGAGAGGCTCAGGATGCTGCTGCTGCTTTGTGTGCTCCAGCTGGGGGTTGTTCATCCCCTTGCAGAGTACCATGGATGTGGCAGGATGGGCCAGGTGGTTAACTTCATTGGCAGTAACAAATGCATCAAAAACTGCTTAGAGCTATTGATGTTTGGAGGGAAAAGGAAGGCTAAAAGGTGTTTAAAATAAAATCTCATGGTTGCACAGCCTTCCAGGGAGGAACTAGGATCATCTGGGATCCTCTACTGTAGTTATAAGTGCTCTGTGCTCCTGGGAAGACATGGAGCAAGGAAGCGATGTGGTTGTGGAGGGTGGGAAGATAATGTTACTAGAGTTTTTTGTATGGATTTTCCTTCCACAGGACTACACTATAGAGTCTTCCCAGGCTCAGTGTAAGCACTTGCTGTACTTTTCTGGCTGTGTCATAGGGCTCTTTCCACACTATCCTTACGTTGTTAATAACCGCATTTTCCTTACACCTCAGAAAATCTCTTAAATTGGCTAAATAGTCCTGAACTATGTAAATACTCTTATAGAAGGGAAATGCTGGTGCTGTAGCTGTATCAGGCCTTATGCTTTATCTTCAGCAGCCACGCGTAGCAGTGGTTCCACATTTTGGTCTGTGTCCTGGGGCAGCTGTCTGGAGAGTTAGCTACTTTTGCCTAACATCTCGTTCTCCTTTCAGCTATCCAGAATAACCCCGCTCTCACTGACAAGATTTCTGAGATTGTGTAGAGCCTGTGTTCAGAACAGAGCAAATGCTGGTCTTTGCTGACAGTTACCTTGAGGCAATTACCCAGGGCCTAGCCCAGATTCAGCAGGGAGATAAAAGCCTGCGCCGGACACAGTGATCTGATCGGGAACATAGTTGTGTGCCAGGGAGTTTTAGTGGCTCAGTCAACCTGCTTCCACAGCCAGGGTAAATATCAAGAGCTTGCTTAGCTATGTGACAATAATTGTATACCCAGGATGGGGAACCTTCTGTGGATATTTTTGGTTGCATTCTTGTATTTTAATGTTAAGAGGTTGGATTTAGGGTGGGGGGAAAGCACCTTTGAACAGCCTTTACCTGATGAATTTCAGTTCGTATCTCTGAGTTAGAAATCATTGTGAGAGATGGGCCTGAAATTCTATATCTGCTCTTGCTATACCTGAACTGTAGGTATGGCCTCAAATGCATTTCAAATATTGAAACAAATATAATAAAAATGAACCTTACTTTATAAGCTTAACAAATTCTGGAGATATACTGTCTGAATTGATAGCTACATTTTTTTCCTTGCTGGAGGTCTGACTTCTTTCTTTCTTTCTTTTAAATAAAAAGTGTAGTTCCTGTAGCAGTATCACCCTAATTCTATGTTAATCCACTGACCTCTGAAACGTGATGGGTGTACAGCTAGTGCCAGCCACAGGATCGCTTGCAACTGCCAAGTATTCTGGAAGTGAAGGAATGCCTCTTCCCTGCCTGTATGGAAACCGTAGCATTTGCTTTTAGAAACTAAATCCCCTTTGCTCCATCCCCCAAACCCCAACCCCTGAACATTGAAAAGGGGGGGAGTTTTACCTGCAGTGGTGTAAGTGGCTGCTGAAGATACTTGATACCTCCTGAATTCAAGATTGAGCCTAAACACGTAATTTTGTAATTCCTTCTTCTATAGTAGCAGGTACGTATAAATACTGAAGGCGTGTTAGCATTTGTTTATAGTCTCTAGTGGTGGTGTGTGACTTGAACCATGGCAAGGAAGTGAGTATACAGTTTTCTGGAAAGTATTGTTAACTTACGTGTCGTAATAATTTAAAATGTATTATGCAGTCATTGTATTCCATTAGACTTGTTATATTCATAAGTAGAAACAATAATTCATGCTGATCTTTCTGCACATGTAGTTTAAAAATATTAATTGTAATTGAAGACCAAGAAGCCTGCAGATGTGCAGGTGGTTAGGGTAAGGTGCGAGAACTAAAGAGAGGTGGTTAGGAAGAGCCTCTCTAGTTTCTTTTTGGCAAATTGATACAAGAGAGTAAACTGCAGCGATAAGAAGAAAACGCAACTTTGGCTATCTGTGTTATGGCAAGACAGCTGTGTGGGATTAGCAATCCTTTCATGACTGAAAAAAACAACAGACAAACTGGGGAGTGGAATTAATTTATTTTTTTTTCTCTTCTGTGTTGACCTGTGGAGCAGATGACCCTACACATCTTTCTTCTGTCCTACCTTTGCTTCCTAAACCAGGAAAATTCAACTCTCTTCATTACCTGCCACCTTTCTTCTTGTCTGCCAAGCCCTGACTGGTGGTAGAAGGAAAGGGATTATAAAGTTCATACCTACGTGTTACTGTCTGTGGAGGAAACTGCTCCAGCAGTGTTTAGCTTTTGATAAGCTGTTGTGTTCAGCCGAGCGTTCTGCTACACGTACACCCAGACCACGGGCTTTGGTTCTGGGTGCCCCGAAGTGGTTTACCCTTTGCGTAATGGGCGTCCACCTAGAAATGTGTTACACGTGCATTCTGTGGTAGAGTTCTACGTACCTTGTTTACTCTTTTTTGGAGGAATCACAAATTGACTGCTGTTATGTTACTGCTTTTTAAAAAAATATTAAAAAAACCCAAATCTCCAGCTGGTGCCTGTGTTCACCTACTGCTGACCCTTGTGACTGTTCCTTCTGTTCTGTTCTCCTGTTGCTCCACAGGTGAGTGGTTTATTGGAGCCTTTCTATGACAGCTGCTGCTGTTCCTCTGTGCTGGAACCACTGAACTGCTTCATCCTGTAAAATCACAAAGCCTTCTTTTCTTATGGATGTTGATTGTTCTAATTTATTTATTTTTGATGCTCTGTAGGGCAAGTGTGGCTTAGGAACAGGAAACATCACAATATTATGCCTATGTTATACTCTACTTGTGTTGTTTAGACCCCTGTGTTGGTACAAATACAGAAAGTGCCTTTATCATCTTCATGTGCATGATGTTTGTCTTTCAAATTAAAGAACTAGTGCTAAACCAACAGATTTTGGGATTGAGGAGACTTGGATCTGCATATATTGGCTCTATTCTTTACTAATAACTAGTATCTTTTTCCTAATTTTCACTCTCTTCCTTCTAGAGAAAACAAAGCAGAGTAAAGAGTAAGGAGTAAAGATGAAGAAATGTGAAGTTGAAACAAGGAAGGAAGTGAATTTGTGAAAGCCAAAGGAGTCTGCCTTTTTTAATGAACTCTTTAACAGGAGGTCTTGGTTGGGGTTTTTGAATCTCAGAAGCTGGGCCTTACCTGCCTGAATAGAAACCCATGTTTTTTTCTCGCTAGTCAAAGACATCCTTAAATGAGGAGCAAGTATACAGGCCACTCTCTCCTGACTGACTTCGGGTCTGGATGCTTGGAAGTGTTCATGCAGTCTGCTTGAGGCATGTACTTGATGAGATTTGGAGCTCTTAATGGATACCGAAAGTATCCTTGGTACGCTGCTCACAAAGACCTTACCTAATTTACCTTGAAAACCTCTTGTTCGTATTACTGAACACCTCGTCATATCAGATCATTTCTATAGGTTATTGTAGCTACCTTTACAAGCTGTCTCAATTCCCTTTATTATTTTGAATTTCCCTCCTCTGCAGGTAACCTGTCATGGTGCTATTTTTTACCTCATTTTATGTAGACAGTGCGCATGAATGATCTGGCTGTAGGTAGCTCCCCTCCATATTTTCATTTGGAAGCAGAACTTTATGTGTATGTAACGATTATTTTTTTTTTTGTGCTTGGCTTTGCTGCTCAGGATGCTGAGAACTGAATGCTCAATCCAAAGGGCAGGGTTCAGAGCACTGATTCTCAGTTACTGGCTGTGTGTGCTGAAGCACTCCTGGTAAAGAAATAAGCAATCTCCTTCTCAGATATGACATATCCTTTTCCTGTTCTTCCAAGAATACAGCAGACTTTCTCTTAAGGTCAATTTTAAAGCCATCCTGTTTGGAATCCTTGGATTTGTTAAACACTGGACTGGTAGCCATCCCTCCAAAACAAATGTTCTGTTACTGTTGTAGCAAAACTGCTTTTTTTTTTTCTTTCTCTCTCTCTTTCCCTTCTCAGGGGTAGCACAACAGAACAGATCTTTTTTCAAGAGCATTTGCTTCTGGGTACCCTTTGGTTGCTTTCTACCCTGCCATGGGTAGATGGCTTAGTAGAACAGACTTCTTAATAGCTTCTCTGACAGGCAGTCTGCAGCCGATTTTGAGCTTTTGTGGATCTCCTCTCCTGACTTGTACATTCATTTACTCACCATGAGCCCATTGCAGCTACTCACCTTTGACCTCTGGAGTTAAGCAATCGCACTTTTTTTTTGCATGATCGCGGTTTTTAGAAGCCAGTAGGCAGGACTGATGACAAGCACTCGAGAAAGCAACGTTGTCAGTTTGTTGTTTGTCATTTTTTTTCCCTCTAACATTCTACTAAGAGCACAACGTGAGTGTGAAGGCCATTACCCGAAGGTTTCACATTTGTATTTGGATAGATACAAATCTGATTTGGCTTCCTTTCCAAGACAGGCTGCTATCTCACAAGCTGTCCCCCATTTTAAAGCAGCGCACTGAGTTGAACTGCTCTGCCTGTTATATTTTGAGCCTCATGTGTCTTACAGCGTGGCAAAGGAGACCTGCTTTCTCTTTTGGTATCCTTGCTGTGCAGTGGAGTATGGTGTTATTGATTGTTATGTAGGTGAAGCTGAAGTCTCAGAGTCCTCCTGTCTCCTTACTCTTTACTAGTTGATACTGTGATGTCATGGGTGTGCAGTAGGATGTGGAAAAGGATTCCTGCAAGCAAAACACCTAGTGAGTAATCATGTCCTAAGCAGTATGAGTTTGTCTGGGCAGAACAGCGTACTGCCACTTGTAGTTGAGCATAAATCCACGTGACTTTGACAGAACAGGAGCTTGGCTGTGTGGTGTCTCATAGAACGTCACCTGCTGACTGACACGGAGACACAAGCATTGTCTGGTCCCTCCAACTGCGTGGGCAATGGCTGGGCTGTGCACCCCAGAGAAGAGCACAATATTGCTTTATTTGTCACACTTTGACTGTCAAATATCCATAGATGCATTCTGAGTTGACTTTGAGAGGGAATGAAGACATGTATCCTAATTTTTGCATGGTTAGCATAAAGTACTTTTTAGAGGGGTTGATACTTAAGAAGTGCTGAGCTCTTCACCCTCTGAAAAGTGATGGTCTGTTGTGGCATCTCCTTTTATACTGAGTGCTTTTGAAAATGATGTGTATGGTTTAGTTAAACAAAGCTGATGGATTGTTAACGTGGAAAACCTGTCGTACTTCTACTGACTGAGCTTGGCAGCTCTTCCTACCTGATGGCCTGAGGAAAGAGGAGACGTGGTGGTGGGAGGTAGATCTGTGTAGAGGCAGCTCCATCCTCCCTCAGATGCTGTTTCCAGAGATGGCACAGGGGAGAGCACAGAGCTGGTTTTGTGCTGTAGCACAGATCTGAGAACATTGCATTTCTGGTGATTTGATGGACTTATTAATATGGTAGGAACTTGTTTAGCCGTAGTTTTGTTTCTGTTGCTTAGGATATGTTGTAATATGAAAGACATCCAGTAATGATGACGTGACCTTACGAGAATGGCTTGAAAAACACATTGGCTGGCTTGGGGACACGCAAGCTTTAGCAGATATCTTGATTAGAGGAGAACAGAGAAAAGCCTTTATGTTTGCCTGCCACAAAAATGTAGTAATGATGAGATATGTTGGTAGTTTGTGTTCAAGTGCTCAGATAAGCACAGTGATGGTCACAGTTTGAGGAGTTAGATGAACAGCGTAGTGGCTTGTGGTAATTTAATGTTTGTTTGGGGCTTGAATTTGAGAATCAGTTGTGGGCATTTCCTGAAAAGGAACAAGTTCCTACACGTTTTGTGATCGGTAGGTCTCATGCTGAGTAAGCGTGTGCATGTGGTTGGCTCAGTTTTATCAGTTCCAGTTTTGAGAGAGCAGCTTATACAGAGGTCTTCTGGTGAGGAGTAAAGATTTTCAGAGAAACACAATCTTTTGCTGCTGATGTATGCTTGTGGTGTCAAGTGGTACTGTTTTGAACTGGATGTAGGAAAATGAAAACAGTGCTCCTTGTTTTCTGAACTTGGGTTACCAACACTGCGCTCTGTAGCTACCTATGGATACAAGGTGTCAGGATAAAGTGTTTCTGTTCAGCATATACCCAGTGTTACCAAAGAACCGAACATGCCAAAGATGACTTAGAAGAATCACCAGTGCCTTGCCAAGAGACAAGGATTTCTTCATTGTTTTTAACTTCCATAATTTATTCTCTGCACCCAGCTTTTAAGTTAGTTGATCTAGATCAAGGCTTTGGAGTCCTGTGTTTTCCTGTGCCATTTCCCACTGCTTTAGCTGTAGGTGAACAGATAAAGCATTGCCCGCAGAACATAGCCAGCGCTTTTCTGTGTATATACGGACCACAGTGGAAACAAACTGTTTAAATACAGTGTAGAAGTGGAATTTGCATGTTTTTGTCTTTATGTAACTGTGAACTGCCATTACTGGTGCCGATTCTGTCTAGTGGGGTGAGGGAGGTAGGAGGGCCCTTTGCAAAGCAAGCTGGAGTGTGATCCAAACTGCTTTTTCTACACAGTGTTCTTAGGGCTGTAGTTTTTTAAGATTTGTGTTACAGATCTGATCTCCTCCCTCAGGGCTATTTCATTTGGTGTAATAGATCTTGAACTTTTGCTTCAGCAGTAATATTGTGAAAGAGAAAAGAGTAAAATGACGAGTCTGTGTGCTGGTGTTGGGTGTTGTGCTTGGGGCAGTGGAAAGTTTTTGTTTGGTTGGTTGGTTTTTTGAAAGCTTTGCCACCTTCCTCTTTTTTGCGAAGTCTTTCAACAGATTTTAAAAGTGGTGAAAACCCTAATTCTTAGCTTTCCTTGGTCTGGCCGTGTCACTGTAGAAGTGAAAGCATTTCAGATCTTGGTCTGATTCATGAGCACTCACCTTGACTTAGGTGGGAGGAGAAAGGGAGTAATTAATTGTGAAAGAAAATGTTTGAGCTCCTCAGTAATAAAGTAAACATGTTGCACTTAAACAGGAAAAGTGTTGGTGGATAACAATGGCAGAATTATATTTCAGTTGATTGACTGCAATAATAAACGTTAATGTTTGCCAATGTGTCTTTTCCATTTAGAAGAGACTGCAAGGATTACATGGCTCAGCAAACCACAGAGGAGGAGAACCGACCCCGGGGAGGTGGAACCAGTCCTGGGGTGGTGGCAGGGCTGGGTCTTCTCCTCCTTACAGGAATTGTTGTGAGGTGCGTGGGCAGGAAGGATTTGTGCACCAAGGACACAAGAGGTAATTTGCACCTCTCAAAAGCAAAATGCGTGGTCCCCGATACTTTTGGTTTGCACATGGATGATTTCACAGAATCACAGAATGGTAGAGGTTGGAAGGGACCTCAAAGATCATCCAGTCCAACCCCCCTGCCAGAGCAGGATCACCTACAGCAGGTCACACAGGAACGTGTCCAAACGGGTTTTGAATGTCTCCAAAGAAGGAGAGTGAGCATATCGGGAGACCTAGGTTTGTAAATAAGCCTATACATAAATATATAAAAACAGATGTATACATGCATGAAGGTTGTTTACACTTCCTTTGTCTACACCTAAATATGTTATATGTAAATAGATCCTTTGGGTTTGCTTTGAGTAGGAAACTGAAGTCCAATTTCCTTTTCAAGGAGGTGAGATAAATAGGTTTTCCTCCAGAGAGAGTGATAAATATCTTATTTCTGATTGACTTTTTTTTTAATAGACGTTTACAATAACTTTACTCTTGCCATTGTTTTTCTCTATCACACTAATTGTGCTGCTGAGGCTTTGATAAGCATCTCCTTTCAGTTGTGAAAGAGAAAATCTTAAGAGGTCCAAATATGGGAGCAGGTGAGGTGAACCATGAATGTTTATTTCGATAGCCAAGTATTTTAACTTTAAGGTTTGTGTTGTGTCTGTCAGCTTTTAATTTCAGAGCAGTGTCTGTGAGACTATTTCAGAATCCAAGGTTTATTTCAAGTTCTTCAAGGACTTATTATTTTTATTAGTTGCTCTATTTTGAATTTTCTATTTTTATATTTATTTGTTGTTGATTTTTTCTTTTTTTTTTTGTTTTTCCTCTTGTAAAGTTTATCTGGTTAGAGCTTTTGATGTGGCAAATGTTGAACAACTTTACTATACATCATCTGACTACATGACTTAATGACTCGCTTACACATTCTTACTTGTAGCTTCATGGATTTGACGGTAATTTATTGACTTTTTGATATTCATAACCAGATGCTGCTGTGAAATGTGTATTGGTAGTACTTGAACCTGGCTTGAAAAAAAAAAAAATGAAAAAAGAGTCATACCCTGAAGGAGATAAAGAGTACAGGGGAGAAGTTACAGAATGTCAGCACTGTGAAGAGCAGCAGAGCATTGTGTGCAGAGTAAAGCTGCTGAGAGTGGCATGAGTAGGCAGGGGTGCACTGAAGACAGCCATGCATGTTTTCAGGAGGGGGCTGGGTTCTCAGTGGGGTGCAGCAATGTCTGTGAGCTAGAGGTCAGCAAAAGGAAACCACCTCTCTGTCTCTCTTTTTCCGTCTGTGAAGTGATGGGATTGTACTTCTTCTCTCTGTGCTTTCACAAGGACACTCTGTCAAAAGTAGCCCCAGGAAGGTGAGGGAGAGATAGACACCCTAGATGGGTAACAAGGTACTGTTTCTGAATCTCTTACTAGAGTTGGAGAAGTAGTTTCTCCCTTTTTTTTTTTTAATGATCTGGGATTAAACTTGACTTTGTATTGAGTGCTCTTTCCTGCAGGTAGCAGACCTTCCTCTCTTCTATTTTGTTTTTATTTTTCATGCCTCGTGTCCTCTCTGCTCTTTATAAACTTCAAGAATCGAGCTAAATGAAGTCTTTGATGCTGGGGTAAAGGATTACATTTGTTAGTAAGAACAGATTAGCTAGTTCTTTTAAAACAGAGCTGTATTAAAAGATTCCCGAATGGTTGCTTTCTTGCCCAGAAAGTAGTTATGCTGTGAAGTCACTAAGGATCAAAGCGGGTGCTGATGAGCAGCTTGTTCCTTAATGAGTGTCGGTTGCCTCATCCTTATTCTCTCTTAGTCCTTATACTCTCTTAGCGTGCTTGTCATGCATTTGCCTTTCTTAGAGGGGTAGTTGGAAAGGAGTGTGTCTGTCATATTCGCTTAATTTAAAGATGGTTACCGAAACTACTTATTCTTAAATCTGATAGTTTATCTGCTGCCTGTAAAAGAACCTGTGGCAGAAATTACAGGCTGTGGACATACTGTAGTTTCTCTTTCTAGGAATCAAAACCATATTGTGGTCTGGCCTAAGGCCACCTTACAGAGTCTGAAACTGCCATGAAGACTGCTCATATTTATTTTCTCTTCTGCCTTCCCCCTGCCTCCTCCCTCAACCCACACGCCCCTGCCTTCTGTTGGGAGCATGAATGGTGACTGACTGAGGTCTTCTCCATCATGAGGTGGGGCAGTACTTCTGTGTCACCATTCTGTTCTCAAGCAGCACATATAGTCACAGGTGTGGGTTTGTTTGGTTTTTTAGGTTTTTTTTTAATTCTATTAAATCTAGAGAGCTTTACCTGCAAAATGAAAGATTAAAGAGCTTGCCAGGGTAATTAAAAAATGTGTGTAGTTACAACCAAGTTCTTATACAAACTCCAGTTGTGCCCTTCCTCAGTCCATGTCACTTCTTTGTTATGAATGCTTATGAATGACCAAGAGAGGGTTTTCTCTTGATTTGTAGGTCATGTTAAAGGTAAATGTTGCCCCTAGTTTGAGAGGGCTAATGTGAGAGTTGCGCTACCTGGACCATATTTACCTCCCGTGTGAGAACAGGGTTTTTGCTTTGATTCTGCTGGCTCTAGGTTCTTAAAATGGAACTGTTTTCTCCTGTAATTCACTAGGAGAGTTAGGAGCTCAAGTTAATATTTTGCAGTCATTGTTTAATTTTTCCTCCAGTCTGTTTTCCTCCCTCTTCTGAGGTTGCCGCTTCCCACCCTCAGCTGCTCTTGCATTCGTCTGCCCTTAATCCTTTTGTGCCTTGGTTTGTGTCTTACTCTGCACAGAACTGAATGAGGTTCTTCTGGATCATCAAAACGCGCAGGCAGTTGTGTCTTGTTTGTAAGTGTTCTGGCTTCTGCCCTAAGGTGCATTCTGATATGATTGCCATTAAGGATACAAAGTGTAAAAAATAATTTTCTGTGATATTTATGAATCTTATTCGAAAATCCTGTCTAATTCTGTCACATTAACTTTGACATCTGTCATCGTTACAAGTATACTGAACTGAGTGCTGGCACTAAGCGTGTGTGAGAGGCAGTTGCATGTACAGCTGTGGACATCAGGTGTGTTTTATTCAGGATAAAACTTTTTTTTTTCCCTCTCTCTAAGCCACTGGTTTATTTAAGACATTGCAATTTTCTTGAAACTGGGGACACTAGTTCATCATGCAGTTTGGGTAAGTGTACTTGGTTTTTAGGAGTCCCCACAGCACCTCACCTAAGGCTCGAACAATTCCTTTGAGACTTTCTGTGAGACTATTTCTTTCTGTTAAAGTGTACAGAAGTAATGATTGTTGGTTCCCTGTCTGCTTTCAACTAATTTTTTTTTTTTAAAGTTTCAGTTGTTTAAAATCTTAGTCTCTGGAACTTTCTTGGCAGTGATAATCCATATGGTGTAGGATAACTTTTTTTGTGCATGCTTTGCCTTTGTTTTGTTTACATAGTTTAGGTCTGAAGCGAATGTTTCTCATGTTACTTGTAAATGTGCCTTTTCTCCAGGAACTGTGTGTGCTGTCTTGCTAGTTCAATGGCTACTGCTTAAACTCTTTCAGTCACTGCTGTGGGCATGAGCTCTCGACCCCTTGTCTCATGGTCTTGAGTTGAGAGCCCAGTTAGCTGAACACACAGCTGTCATAGCACATACACCGATGGTATATTTAACAGTAAATCATGCAATCAATGATGTAGGTCTTTCAGAATTTTTTGGTTTAGGGATCCAGCTGAAAACATAGTTTGGAAGAATCTAGTTCTTAACCATGTATTCAGAGAGAGTCATAAGATCAAAGAGTATTTTGCTGTGTGTTTAATTATAATACCATGTGGTCAAATAAAGTTACTTTTTCAGTGCAGTGAATTGTTGGAACCCAGCGTGACTGACCTTTGCTTTCAGGCTGTAGAAGTCACTTGAAAAAATGTAAAAATGTAAAAATGTATTAATAAGGAGAGAACGGTATTAATTTTGATGTTTATGTACTATGCTAAAAGGGTTTCTGGAAAATTTCCAAACAAAAATAAATTAGAGCGACTCAAGATTTTCATAAAAGCCTGCATTAGTCTCCTTGTTTCTCCTACCAGAAGCTACGTTTGGATGGAGCAGGAAATGTGCAGCATAAGGGTGAAGGACCGGTGAAGTAAGGTCTAGTGCTCCTGCTGCTTCAGGCGTTTCTGGGGACCAGCTTGTACGTGATCAGGATGCATCTCCAGACACGGGCTGTATCTTTGAAACTGGGTTCTGGCTAATCCTTGTCTGGCACATGTCAGAGGTTTGGGAGCAGTGGGGGAACAGGCTGGAGTTGACACGGGATGATGAAGTATTCTTGCATGTGTCGTCCTGGGTTTCCCTCCCTTCCCAGCTCTTGGTCAAGCCCCAAACTGACTTTCAGCTCTGTCTCAGACCCATGATTTTGAGACGGGACTGGCTTATTGAGAAGGGGATGATTTATGCTTAATATGGATGTGCACGTTTTTACGGATTGTGCCTTCTCAGTGCTCATGTATTTCTTAGAAACTCTCCTAGCCAGGGAATTACAGGCCCGTCAGTTTAACTTCGGTCCCGGGAAAGCTGATGGAGCAGATCATCTTGAGCTGTATTATGAGACACATGCAGGACAACCAGCTGATCAGGCGCAGTTAGCACGGGTTCATGAAGGGCAGGTCCTGTGTGAATAATCTGATCTCCTATGAGAGGATGACCTGCTTACTGGATGAGGGAAAGGCTGTGGATATTGTCTACCTTGACTTTAGCAAGTCAAGGTAGCAAGACACAGTTTCCTACAGCACTCTCTTAGAAAAGCTGGCTGCCCATGGCCTGAATGGGCTTCTTCTTGCCTGGATTAGGAACTGGTTGGATGGCCGAGTCCAAAGAGTTGTGGTTAATGGAGTTAAATCCAGCTGGTGGCCGGTCACAAGTGGTGTCCCGCAGGGCTCAGTGCTGGGACCCCTCCTGTTTAACATCTTTATCAGTGACCTGGATGAGGGGATGGAGTGCACCCTTAGTAAGTTTGCAAATGACACAAAACTGGGAGGAAGTGTCAGTCTGCTGGAAGGTGGAGAGGCTCTTCAGAGAGATTTGGACAGGCTGATCTCTGGGCCAAGGCCAATATAATGAAATTCACTAAGGCCAAATGCTGGGTCCTGCACTTTGGCCACACAAACCCCCGGCAGCGCTACAGGCTTGGGGAATAGTGGCTGGAGAGCTGCCAGGCAGAGACCTGGGGGTGTTGATGGGCAGCCGGCTGAACGTGAGCCAGAAGTGTGCCCAGGGGGGCAAGAAGGCCAATGGCATCCTGGCCTGTATTAGAAACAGAGTGGCCGGCAGGAGCAGGGCGGTGACTGTGCCCCTGTACTTGGCACTGGTGAGGCCGCACCTCGAGCCCTGTGGGCAGTGCTGGGCTCCACAGTACAGGGAGGACTTTGAGGTGCTGGAGAAGGCACAGAGAAGGGCAACCAGAATGATGAGGGGACTAGAGGGTAAGTCTTGTGAAGAGAGGCTGAGGGAGCTGGGGCTCTTCCGCCTGGAGAGAGGAGGCTGAGGGTGAACTTATTGCTCTCTGCAACTCCCTGACAGGCAGCTGTAGTGAGACGGGTGTTGGCCTCTTCTCCCTAGTGAACAGCGATAGGACAAGAGGGAACGGGTTCAAGTTGTGCCAGGGGAAGTTTAGATTGGATATTAGGAAAAACTTCTTCACCAAAAGGGTGGTGAAGCACTGGAAGGGGTTGCCAAAGGAGGTGGTGGAGTCACCATCCCTGGAGGTGTTTAAAAAACGGTTGGATGTGGCACTTCAGGAGATGGTTTAGTGTTAGGGTGGTGTAGGGCTGTGGGCTGGACTTGATGATCTTAAACGTCCTTTCTAACCTTTATGATTCTAGGATCTGGCATCCTCAAGTTTGCAGCCTGGCGCTCTAGAGGGGAGGGGATTATGTCCTGTCTGAAATATTTAAAGTAGCAATTCTAATCTGGGGTGGAAAAGATAATCCTCTACAGGTTTGTAATAACTCTTTTTAAAAACTCTGTGGTGGAGGAAGAAAGCACTTCTGCTTTTCGTTAGGAATGTAGGGCCATTAAACATTAGAAGATGGCCTGTGTGTGCTGAACTGCCCTTTTTGCAAAGGTGTAGCTGATGCTGTGCAAATCCTGATTGTGTAAAGGTGCTGGACTAGCACATGCGTGTCCCGGTGAGCTGTCGAGGCACCTGCCTGCATCAGAATGGGAAATAAAAATCTCACCCTGTTGCAAAACACAGATCTGTAACTTGTGTACATGTAAAGTTTGTGTTTGAGCCTGGTGTCTGTCTTGAGATACTTTCAGCTGAAGAGGTTAATTCTGAGTGTGTGCTTTGTGCTGAAGGTACGCTGTATCTGTTGTTGGTTTCCTGGTGCCTTTTGGTTAAGTAGTGGTAAATCAGCCTGATGTAATGCAAATATTGTAAAACAGTGTACTTAATTCCCTTGTTAGGGAATGCTGCAACAAGAAGAAAGGTTTTCATATCCACTTTGAAACATCTTCTGTATGTTTTATGCAAGAATAGTCTGGCCCTGAGTGAATGCATGCCTGCCTAAGGTATGTGAATCCTGTAGCTGATAAACTGTGCAAAGAGCAAACTTTGAGAGTAATGTATATTCATTTTCCCCCTACCTCCTGTTGTTTTTCTCGTGCAACAATTGCAGCTAAAAGAGGCATGAAAACTTCAAGCTGTCAGTGACTACGTGATATTACAAGCTTTGCTCTCTCCTGTGCTGTGTGTATTTCTGTATTTGGCAAGTTCTGCGATTAAGAAATAAAACGGAATTTTTCGCTCCGTTGTATTTGCTAATAACACAAGGTACGGCATTCACATAGAGCTGATGCGTTGCACTTTTCAACTGCTGGAATTTTGCATGCAAGCCAAAAGGCTTTGTATTTTTGTCTGTTTTGCTCTTAAACAAAGCGGGAAGGAAGGAGGTGATGGAGAAGGTGATTCTCTATCCAATTTCCTTTTCCTTCTGTCTTTAGAAGGTTTGTAATAATGCTACTGTGTACATGCAAATGATGTTAATCAGGAGATTTTAGTATCAGCTTTGTCAACGTTTACATTCACTTTACACATTGAATTTGCATTTGAAAAGGGCTGTTATAATCAACATTTAAGGGATAACATAGTCAAATTTACATTTGATTGAGTAGAAATGTTAAGTAATTTTAGCTGAGCTGTTGCTAGGAAACAAGCCAATGTTTTTGTATTTTTTTTTTTCCTTAATCCATACTGTCTATTTAATTGGCAATTCGTCTGGTAATACAAGAACACCAACACTCAAACAGTATAACTAATCTCTTTACTACATTTCACGATGCATAGTTTTCCTGCTCATCAGAATTTAAGGCGAAGTTGTGGAGAAACACGCTTGTAAATTTTTCTAATGCTTATCCATGATTACTTTTTGTCAGTGTGATCATGGGTAGGGTCAGCTGTTTGGCTTGTTTAAAAAAACCCTCATCAATTCTGAATGTTTTTATGATAAGCTATCTTTTTGTAAGTATACTAATGAATTTCTTCTTTTTTTTTGTGGTCGACATTTATAATGTTGGTCACCGTTCAAAGAGCATCACGCAGCAGCCCAAGAATTCAGCTGAGTTTTATATATTGACTCCTTAGGGTTTATGCAATACACTGTTTTTATCCTTATCCCGAGTGATCATTTTGATAACTGCATTATTTTTGTTCAAGTGGGCAAAATGAGTTGTAGCTACGAAAGGAAATCTTTTGATTCTGGGTATGCTCTGGCTGTTGGTTGTATATCTCTTGGAACTTGCAGGAGGACTCCACAGCTTGGCACTTCGCAGCAGTGTTCATCTGGCAAAAATGCTAATTAAAGGGAAGAATAGTTCCTATTCATATCAGTCCCAAAGCATTTCAAGTGCATTATCTGTGTGGTGCATATAAATGTGGCTATCCCCTGAAACTTGTTACAAGGCAGTTGAAGGAATGTGGCTCCTTACAAGACCAAACAGAGACTCCCTGGCTTCCTCACGCCGCCTCCAAACCAGAGAGAATACAATTTTGCTGTAGATACACTTTCCTCCTCGCTTTGTGTACCCCAAAGCTTTTTACAGGGTGGTCAGTCAGAGAGGCTGGTGGTGTGGGGACCCTGCTGGCTAAAGACAGCAGCTATTATTGACACACCAGTCGTTCGTGGGCATCCCTGGGCCTCCAGACTTCTCCAAACCCAGGAAGAGGGCTGGCCTGACGTTATCCCTCTTTAATCCCTTCCGAAAGCAGCGGTAATTCTTATCTTGACACCTTCATGATCAAGTGAAGTGTGCAGATGGGCTTCTACCCTGTGTGCCAAACTAACAGGATTTAAATCTTGGCGTGACGTGTAAATCTTTCTGGCGGGGGCGAGGAGCGCTACTGGCTGGAATCGTATTGACGGTAGTTTGGGGGCTACTATTATTGTAACGCTGCATAAACAGTACAGGCATTCCAGATCCATGCTGCAGGAAAGACTGCGAATTCCTTATATTTTTATGGTCTCCCGGCGGTATGGGCTGCATTCCTCAGATTCTGAGTAATCCATGCATGTGCAAAATATTCATTATAAAATCTGATCAGGCAGGGCCTGCCGTCGCAGTGGAGCAATGTGGGTTTCCTTCAGCTCTTGGCACCTGTTGCATTCTTTACTGGAAAATACCGATTAAAATATCGTTTTCTCACTGTTCATTTTATTTTGTCTTTTAAAAATCAAAATAAAAATAAAAGAATTGGTCTTCGTGGTGCAGTGTGGTTGGAAAGAAAGCTCAGGCAGATAATTCTCATTTTCACGCTCCTGATTTTCACATGTTGGTAACTGCGCACACGCAGTTCTACATGGCTTGAGCCTCACTACAGAGCAACCGAGAACTGCGTTTGTGGAGGGAGCACGGATTAATTTGGTGAAAGAAGGTGGAGAAAGAGCAAAGGAGGATTGTATCTGTATGTCAATGTAACAGAGAGTTCTTGTTCATACAACAGGAAGAACAAAATCCCCTGCTTACGTGTAGCAAATCCTAGTAACTTTAAATAGCCAGGAGAACTCAGATGTTCTGCCCAGCTTTTTAAGCAGCCTGCGGTGTAACATGCTCAGGCTGAGTACAGAAAACTGAGCAAATTTGAACAGAGTATTGAGAACTTTACTGCGGATGCTGGGGTGTAGCACGTAGACATGTGTGCACGCATGGATGGGAGCTTTTGTGTCTCACTCATGCCTCCTCTCTCTTCAACACAGAACTTCATTACCTTTCTCAGTAGAAAATCTTGCTGGAGACAGAATGCACTTAGAAATGTCAGCTGCATCCACATAGAACATTTTGTAAATGACTATCCTCGCGTAGAAATCACCTTTTGGGTTTTTTTGCACTGAAGCCTAACAGCCTTAAGGTATGGACAGGGTCTGAGGTGGGATCACTTGGCAAAGCTGTCTGGTAGTTCTGCTGAAGCATTACTCCAGGTGACTGTTGCTTTCCAAGAAACTTTAATGGCTTCCACTGCTCCCACGTTTTATGTAATATGTTCAAATAGCAGGTACTGGCCATTGATAGTGCCTCTGTGTTACCCAGTGAAAGATCACAGTGTACTGCTAGCTTGTGCTAAGTGGATGCTTACAACTCATTTTATCCACTTTTTTTTTTTCCTGCTTTAGAACAGTAAATGCAATACAGAACAGGCATGTGGGGTTTTGTTTTTTCTTGAACAGTATTGTACTGGAGACTAAGACTGGCTGATTTTACAGGCGTGAGTGAAGGTGCACCAAAAATGTTCTTATTTGATTAATTCTGCATGCTGAACCTTTATTCTGGGTGCTGAATTGAATTTTTTGGCGTACTTGAAATTGTCTGTTTCCCCACCCCTTTTCTGGGAAGGCGGAAGACGAATGCACAAATGCAGCTTGTGTTACACTCCTCTTCTTTAGAAAGGTTTCTTGCACTATCGGTCTCTTTAAGTAGGTGAACAATAGTTCACCTCTTAATTTTCATTATTAGTAACAAAATACCTCTGTTCCATTTTTTTTTTCTTTTTGTTAGTTTACCTTAGTACTGCCTCAGAACCTCTTTAAGTTCTTTTCCTGGGTATACAGCAGTGCTTACTCACCAGGGACTTGGTAGGTGTTCTTAGTTGTGCTGATCCTTCCGCGCTTTACTGGCTGTATGTTATTAGATGTGTGCAGAGCCATTCATTTCGCTGCTTGCTGCTTTGTCTTAGCTTCAAAGATCTCTCCTTGTTATTCATCTGTCTTGCCAATTAGCTTCCATTGCAATGGTTATTACTGAGGTTGCTTACTGTCAAGTGATGCTAATGGTAATGCTTTCTTCCTGTGCTTAGTGTGTAGTTGTTGTCATTGTGTTCAATCTGAGGCGTTTCTATGCACCTCCTTCATAAGAGTTTCCAGTAATGGTACTGGGGCTGGCTGCTGGCAGGTAGAAGTTTGCATGATTTTATTAGTGACGCTGATTTCTCTGGGTACTCTTCTGCAGAAGGAAAAAAAAAAAAAAAGACAGCAGCAGTGGACAAAGGGGACTCCTAATACAATTGAAAAAATACTAGAGTCTTGAATTTTATTGCAATACTCAGGTTTTTAAGAGCAATGACTTACTGAAATTATTATAACAGTACTTTAAATGTTTTTAAATTTATTTTTATTTTGTGTATGCAGTCTTTGTATTTCATCAGGGTATTCCTTTGTGTTAAACCTCTTCGCAGGAGGTAAGCGTGATTGCATAGCTATAAAAGCAGATTTTCATCCTTCTTGGTGATAGAATAATTAATTATTAACAGCAATTTAAATATGTCATGGAACTGTGTACGGCTTGAGATATCCAGCATACTTTGTTTGAATGGCTGCAACATAGATAGTACAGTCTAACATGAAAGTGAAAGGATTTCCAGCTACCCTCCCCCAAAATGTTGCAGCCTGATGGGTACAAAAGGCACAGTCTACCCTTCCTAATTCTGATGCAGCAGCATCAATATTTCCATTTGAAACAGAAGTCTGTAAAATTCAGCCTCATGAACCTTTCTGTGCACCTTGAAGTAAAAGAGAAAACTTTAAATCTCAGTGAAGTTTGTAGGTGACTCTTGGTCAGAGCTGACCTCTCCAAAGCTCTCACATACACTGGCAATACTACAGGCAGGTTGTGTTTGACCAAGGTCTTCAATTTATAGAAGAGGACAAAGGCTGAATATTGAAGGTAGGCTGCATTGTAATGATGAAATTCCAAGTGTGGTTGAGATGAGAAGTAAATTATATCAGTTCTAGTGATGTTCATTTGATAGTTTTTAATAATCTGCTTGGGCTTGTTGTGACTGTGCAGTTTCTTCCTTAGAAGGCAGCACCAGTTCTTGAAAATGGTTGATGGTAGGTAGGTAGTGAGAATAGGCTCAAAAAAGGAGGGGGAGGGGACAGAAAGAGGAGGTTTTTTGTTCTGTTTTTCTTTCTGATGTCACAAAATACTGTTCATCGTGTGATTGCTGTACTCAAACTTTGATGTTTATTTGGTTTTGGCTCCATAACAATTCTTAAAATTCTATAAAACTTAATTTTTCCAGCTTCATTCAAAAGTGTATTTTGCCAACTTATGTTTTAATGCATAGACATGTATGTTTGTTATGACATAACATTAAGTCAGCATCGTTATATTTGTTTCTTTGTAGGAGCTCCAATTATAATCGGAACTTCTTTTATTAGAAGAACAAAGAGGTTGAGTTGGTTGCTGAACTTGATTTTGCTAAATCATTACTTATGTCATTCTCTTGCTGTATTGCCAAGGGAGTGATTTTGGCAGCCTGCTATGAAAATGATTATTTAACAGTATTTTTATATCCATTTTCTGTTTGAGGCTGTCTGAAGGCAAACTGTAAAGGTGAAACACTCCATAGTGTGTGTGTAAGGGAGACAGAATTGTATTTTCATACCCATGTTGCCAAAAAGTTAGCCTTTCCAATTACCTCCTGTTTTGGGAGCTCTGGCCGCTCTCTCATGCAGAAGGCTCCTGCTGCCTTCTCCCACCGCTGCATTGGTGGAGAGGACCAGGTTCCTGTCCCTCCAGCCTCGCTGATGTGCTTGTGTTGCACCCTTGGTCCTGGCATGTGAAAGGACGGCGGAAATGTGATGTGGGAGAGTGAACGGCAAACCACAGCTCATTCACTGCTCGTATACACCTACACATGCATTTGGCAGTGCCCAGGGCTTGAGGGAGGGACTTTATGACTCTGTGGCTGGAGGCCCTCGTATAGTGTCCAGGTGACGATGACAATCACTTGAGGAGCAGAAGGTTTGTTTGCACCCTGGGGTAGGTGTAATCCAGGAGCTTGTCTTCTGTATATCCTTCTGGATTCTGGACCAGCTGCTCCCTGTGTTTCATTGCATACCTCTGTGCTAAGAGATTGTTTAATGTTTTTCTTCTGGTCATGGCTGTGGAAATGAACTGGATCCCAGCACTGTGTCTGACATGATCTCGTGAATGTATTGCCTCACCTTTCTAATGCTTTGTTAGTGTGATGGTGAGTCAGGATTTTCTGCTCCCTCTAACCTGGTTTCACATGCTTTGGCTGGTACTTGGAGATCACTTTTCTTGGGTCTTTTTATTTCCCCACAGAATTATTGTTGAATTAATTTTCTTCATAGTTGTGTAACTTCTCTTAGAATGTTAGGATTGGACTTCATTCATGACGTGTGGAGGTTTAGGTAGATGGAGGGGCATGCCCACTTCAACAGCATAATGGACACGGTGAAAAAGGATGTCGAACCACAATTTTCCATTTCATTTCCATAGTAGAGTAGAGAATCCTCATGTTGTTCTTCCTTAGCAACTGTGCATTGATGTATGGCTGTTCTGGATAGTCCACAGGCTGCAGCAGCAGCTGTAAGTTGCTGCCTTTGATGCTGTGCCACAGGCCTGGGATTCTGCCAGAAAGCCCAACCAAGCTCTCTGCATTCTGCCCGGCTCTTTTTGGGCCCAGCACAGAACGAACACTGCGTATATCGAACCAACTACTTGTATGCCTCCTGCATGAACTGGAAAAGAGGATAACTGAAATAGTTGGCCTTGGAGCTGGCAGAGTTCTGGTGTCAATGAAATTTCAACTATTCAGTTGTCCAGACTCCTTCCATCTCCAGTCCAGTAGAAAAACGGCTCTCACTTGGAAGTCTGATTCTTGTGTATGTGGATACTTAGGGACACCCCGGTCTCAGATGTGTAGGAGTCTTCTGAGTTGGCGCCATCACTTTCTGGACCGCAACTGGCCCCATAAACTCCCCCTCCTTGGGTTGGTTTTCAAATGTTTAAGGATTTGCTAAACTGCCAGCTGTGACATGTGTATGAACTCCCTGTGAAGTAGAGCTGGCTGGGGCCTCAAGCTTCAAAGTCCCGTCAAGGTATCCCCTCTTGTACTTGATGGTGTTTACTTCTGGACTAACTCTCAAAAAAAACCTGCTTGAGCCCAGAAAAAAGCCATTCTAAAAGATTAGCCAGGTATCCCAAAGCAGCACTTAAAGCTCGTCTGCCAAAAGAGTGCACCCAGGAAGCTGGTGGTGGATCTTGCCAGCCTGCGTCTTCTCTCCCGACCCGCGTTTCTGCACCTTCTCTGGGCCAGACCTCTAACCTTCGGGCGTTTGGCACAGATACCACTTCTGACGCCTTCAAGGCTGATAGCGTCCAAGGTTTCAGAGCCAGGATGACGTCTCTCTTGGTTTCTTGCTGCCTCTGGGAACCAACTTCTGGATCTTCTGAAGGCAAGAAAATTATCTGCTAAGCTGGTGTGTCTGGAAAGGGACAGCGAAACCCTAAGGCGCTTATTATGAGATTGGGAACCTGTGAGGGTTGGCTGCGCGCCCTGTTGTCTGGTGTTGGGCAGTGCATCAGCTGCCTCTGCTGGAAGCTGTCCCCATGGATCGTTACAGGTTATTAAGATCACTCAGTCCTTCAGGCTGGAAGAGACCTTGGGAACTCATGTAGTCCAACCCCCTCGAAGGGAACACCAAGTTCAGGGAAGGTTATTGTGGTGTATTCAAACTTAAGCAGCTGCCTAAATTGGCTGAGATAATCTTTTTACTGTATTATACCCCTTGCCTTAATGTATCCCTCAGACCTCTTGGTGTCTGCGCCTGGGGCTGCCATTTTCTGCTGATTCTGAAGGCAAAAGCAAAATCCCAGGCCCAAGGAGTTCCCGTGCTTTGAAGCCAGCCTCTTCAGATCTTGTCCTAAGCTGCGCAGTGTTCCTCAACGTCGTGGTGGCCTGGCACAAAACGTCCTGCCTGCTTGCTCTGGCAAATGAAGTTCATGCAGTACAGCAACACCTGCAGTTTCCTAAGGATTACTTACCTGAACAGGCTTTACGTTTGTTTAGGCTGAGCGGATCTCGGGTTTGTTGGTGTCTGTAGTACCTATGACAGTCCCAAAAGCAAACAGAAGTGCGTTGCCCTCTCTGGTCCCCGTTGCACCTGCAGACAGAGGGTTATCACAGTGAAACGTCGTCTGGGCTGTCTTTGCTGCCTCAGTCAGGCTGCTCGTGTATGGAACTGGGCTGCTGCTGAGCTCCAAATGTTAGCGGGTAGCACAGGCTTTCCAATAAAAGTGGGGTATCCCTCAGTAATTAAATGTGACAGATAGCAAAGGGAATACAGATTTTTATTATGTTTTTTTTTCTTTTAATATATGAATAGAGCCAGAAAATACTTGAGTTCTGCGTTACTGCTCTGGTTTGTTCAAACATCTCGTAACACACAAAACCAACTGGACATTCATAAATCCATGGGCCCTGATGGGATGCACCCACGGGTGCTGAGGGAGCTGGCGGGAGTCATTGCTAGGCCACTCTCCATCATCTTTGGTAAGTCGTGGGTAACAGGTGAGGTGCCTGAAGACTGGAGGAAAGCGAATGTCACTCCAGTCTATAAGAAGGGCAGGAAGGATGACCCGAGTAACTACAGACCGGTCAGCCTCACCTCCATCCCTGGAAAGGTGATGGAACATCTTATCCTTGACACTGTCTCTAGGCATATCAAGGATAAGAAGGTTATTAGGGGCAGTCAGCATGGCTTTGCCAAGGGGAAGTCATGTTTGACCAACCTGATAGCCTTTTACGAAGACATAACTAGGTGGATGGATGGTGGCCATGCAGTGGACGTGGTCTACCTGGACATCAGCAAGGCCTTTGACACCGTCTCCCACAGCATCCTCATAGGTAAACTGAGGAAGTGTGGTCTGGATGACCAAGTAGTGAGGTGGGTCGAGAACTGGTTGAAGGGAAGAAGCCAGAGGGTTGTGGTCAATGGGGCCGAGTCTGGCTGGATGCCTGTGTCTAGTGGGGTCCCTCAGGGGTCAGTGCTTGGGCCGGTGCTGTTTAATATATTCATCAACGATCTGGATGAGGGATTAGAGAATGTTGTCAGCAAGTTTGCTGATGATACGAAGTTGGGGGGAGTGGTTGACACACCAGAAGGCTGTGCAGCCATTCAGAGAGACCTGGACAGGCTGGAGGGCTGGGCGGGGAGAAATCTGATGAAGTTTAATAAGGGCAAGTGTAGAGTTTTGCACTTGGGAAAAAATAACCCCATGTGCCAATATAGGTTGGGGACTGCCCTGCTGGAGAGCAGTGCAGGGGAAAGGGACCTGGGGGTTCTAGTGGACAGCAGGATGACCATGAGCCAGCAGTGTGCCCTCGTGGCCAAGAAGGCCAATGGCATCCTGGGGTGTATTAGAAGGGGAGTAGCAAGTAGGTCAAGAGAGGTCCTCCTGCCCCTCTACTCTGCCCTGGTGAGGCCGCATCTGGAATATTGTGTCCAGTTCTGGGCCCCTCAGTTCAAGAAGGACAGGGAGCTGCTTGAGAGAGTCCAGCGTAGAGCCACAAAGATGGTGAAGGGAGTGGAGCATCTCCCTTATGAGGAAAGGCTGAAGGAGCTGGATCTCTTTAGCTTGGAGAAGAGGAGGCTGAGGGGTGACCTCATCAATGTTTATAAATATGTCAAGGGGGAATGTCAGGAGGATGGAGCCAGGCTCTTTTCAGCGGCGTCCACTGACAGGACAAGGGGCAATGGGTGGAAGCTGGAACACAGGAGGTTCCAGAAAAATATGAGGAAAAACTTTTTCACTGTGAGGGTGACTGAGCACTGGAACAGGCTGCCTAGGGAAGTTGTGGAATCTCCATCTCTTGAGACATTCAAAACCCGCCTGGACGCGTTCCTGTGCGCTCTAGTGTAGGTGATCCTGCTCTGGCAGGGGGGTTGGACTAGATGATCTTTGAGGTCCCTTCCAACCTTTAACATTCTGTGATTCTGTGATTCTGTGATTCTGTGATGGGTCAGTGTTGCTGCCGCTCACAGAGAGTAGGGAAAGTGAGAAGAGTTGCAAAACTGTGTAAGTGAGCTGGAGCAGAGTGAACTACAGGGGGTTCATCAGTGCTCTGACTTTGTTGCTACTTTTATTCTGATTGTTCTGCACTCATCTGGGTTGTCATTGAGAAAAGTCACTGCAAATTGCACCTAAACATCAATGCCTTGCTTTTCAGTGTGGCTTGGTTGTGATACAAATGCCCAGCAAAGCAAACATGAGGCACCCAGTGTAAGCCACTTGCTGAAGCAGAGCTGGCTTGATCCTCTTTAGAATTATGATGACACTACTGAAAAGTGAGAAACTTCTTCAAATTATTGTCGGGATCTGAAGCCCACTCAGGCTATTTTCTCCATTCTTTTCTTATTACTTTCCATTGTTCTTTTCTGACCCTCTGTGCCCGGTGAGTAGCATGCAAAGCTGTGAGCCCAGCTATGCTGGAAACAACATTTCAGTGCAGTTGTGGCACCTGTTATCCCTGGGTGTGAAAAAATGCAGGCCCCCTTCAATGTGGGGGGGTGAAGAGTCTGCCTTCCTGCTTCTGTACCTGTGCTTTCTATCAGCGAGATGTTTAAATCTTTTAAATACAATGTAACACAAACTCTTCTTCACAGCTTCCGTTACTGAGCCTGCACTGATCCATAGCTGCATTCTCTCCCTGCGGCATGTGGCGCCAAAGCTGCCACTTGACGCTTCGTTGGCAGCATCTGAACTTTTTTGGGGAAGTGGGGAAGGAGGATGGAGAGTAAAGCCTTTTGACGGCAAAACGTGCTTAAAACAGAGGGTTTTAGCAAGGAAGAAGCTTGTCTGCCTGTGTCTGCTCCTGACATCAGTGGTCTGACACAGTGGCTTAGTAGGGTGCTGAACTAAAACTAAAATGCTGTGGCAGCAAACTGGTGTTCTTGTGGACAACATCGTCACGTTGGGTTTCCTCCAGAGGTACGAAAGGGTGCGGCTCCCCTCTGGACGCTGCGTGTGCCCGCGTGCGTCGCCGTGCCCAGCTGCCCCTCTGCAGAGACGGAGCTGGATCACAAGTTCTCGGCTCCCACCTCTTTGATTCGCTGCGTTATTACTTTTCAGCCTGAAACATAGACCATTGAACTTTGTTTCCCCCTGCTGTTGCCAAAGCCTAAATCTCACTTGGTGTCTTGAGAGGAGCCGTGGCCGGCAGCAAGAGCCAAACGCCTGCCCTGGGTCTAACCCAGCGCTGCCAGGCGGTTGAGCAGAAGCAGCGCTGGCGAACGACGCCGACAGCCGAGAAATTCAGACGTGGCTCGGCTCGTTCGCCGCTCCTCGGGGCAGCAGCGAGCCTGGAACCCTCTATGTCGCGATGGCCACGGTCACCTCTGCCCTCACCCTCTCGGCCGCTCCTCGGCGGCGGCGCCGTTCCCGGGCGCGGCGGTGGCGGCGCGGGCGGAGCGCGCCCCCGTGTGGCGGCGGCGGGAAAGCGCCCCCGCCCACCCGGCCCGGGGAGGGGAGGAGGGTAAGGCAGCGTTTAGGTGGTGTTGGTAATAGTTTGGGGTGGGTTGTGGGGTTTTTTCGGGTTTTTCTCTCGTGGTTTTGTAGTTCGTGATGCGGCAGGTGAAGGGAAACATCGTGAAGGCGCTGCGAGGTTTATCACCTTTGCTTTCCAAACGAACTGGGAGCGTGTAACTTCTTTATTCAGGATGTTCGTTGTGTTTTGCCTTTGTCTCAGTCATTCCAGGGCCTGTGCTAGGTATAAATACTAAACCAATTTATCCTAAATCGAGTGTCACGAAGCCAACATCTGGTTTAGATCGTGGGGTTTTTTGAGGCTAAACTTTCACTGTGCAGTTCATAAACTACACACGGGTTTTAAACCCCTTCCTTTAAACTCAGGTCTTTCATTCTGTTGCTGAGTGGACTGACACTTGCAATATTTATTAGAGTATTCATATGCTCTGTTGTGGCTTTAGTGGACATTTCTGGAGCTGAAATTCTTAAATTCCCCAGCTAATGCATGGGGGCAAGGATGCACTTTATAATGAGATTGCTGTATCCATTGCTGCTTGCTCTCTGCGGTGGCTGTGACACCGTTTCATGTGAAGTGTTTCTGTCTCGAATACTGGGTCAGGAGGCCACGTACAAGCGTTGCAGGGTAGGGTTTGTGTAGCTGTGGTACTGCTGTAAAAACTGATACTACCACCCCACTCCTAATTCCCAATTTTTTAGTTTCACTGATGATACCCTGAGGAGAAAGCCATTGTGTGGTTTTCCATTTATATGTTGTGAAGCTGTTTAATAGCTTAAAAAAATGAGGTGAAGGCTCTGCTTGCTTGTGTCTCCTTTACAGGAAGAAATAGGCAGTCGGATTGACAGTTGAGTGTAATGTAACAGGTTCTTCCCCGGATTTGAACTCTTCTGTAATAGAACAAGTGTTTCTATCATACTCTGTAATCCTGCTCTCTCATGAGATATCCCGAGAAACCTCAGAAATGGCATATCAAAATTATAAACCACAAAGCGTAACCCCTAATATAGCCCTAGGGCAAACCTCTGTCTTCTGAATTGCATGGCAGAGCGGAGATCATAGAATAAAAAAATGTTTTGCCTTGGAGGGTTTTTCCCTTCCTTTTTCCAAGCCAGTTCTAGTATTTACAGTATCTCTGTTCTCTGCAGGTTTAATTGA
Source organism: Trogon surrucura (assembly GCA_020746105.1). Taxonomy (NCBI): domain Eukaryota; kingdom Metazoa; phylum Chordata; class Aves; order Trogoniformes; family Trogonidae; genus Trogon; species Trogon surrucura. The sequence continues at coordinate 11,547,905 of CM036622.1, read as the reverse complement.
GTCAATTAAGATTCTCAGACTCGATTCCCCCAGGTGCAGGTTAAAAGTGGTTTTTTTTGTTTTTTTTTTTTCCTCCCCTCCTTTCTTTCCCTCCCATCCTCTCCCCTCTCTTTCTTATGAGCTGCTATTCTTGTTCTTGCCTGGTTATAGAGGAAGCAGCTAGCTGGGATTTTGGTACAATTCAAAAAGCACTCTCAATTGCAATGAGGGGATCTAATGTACACGTAAACATAAATAATGCCTGACTTAATTTGCCTTTTTTCCTGCTTTTCTGCCCTTTACAATGTTTCAGCTCTTCGAACTGTATATTCTGAAGGTCTTGTTCGTTTTATTTTTACTTTTTTTTAATTCTACGTAGAAAGCAATCTTGTAATTTTCATTTGTCTTATCACCTTAACCAGCTGCTGATTCTTTATGACTTACTGGGAGAACTGGCAACGGACATACCTATATTTCAGCCTTTCTCGTATTCAGTTCTGTTCCTTATCAGCACCGTGACCAAAGAGCTGAGTTGGTACTTTCATTCGACTGCTGATGACCACTGATGTTGAAGCAGCAAACCTTTCTAAGGTCCATACTTTGTAAGCTAGGTAGTCCTTTTAGATATTTCCGTTTTCTGTTAGCAGTGTGTGTCTTGCACTTTTTATTTGGCTTCTTGCTTTGCTTTTGGGCTAATACCCAGGTACATCCACAGACTGCATTTTCTTGCACATTCAGGCGTGTGCCAGGCTCCTGTTGAAGTGTAGCTGTCGGAGGTTTCAGTTTAGTTATTCTGAGGATCTTTGGTTGGCATCTGTGTCCTGTACGTCAGATGGGATGCTGCCAACGAGCATTTCCCTGGAAGCCCAGGGTGAGAAGTGTCGTGACTGTGGGTACCAGGAACGTTTTTATTTCATGCACACAAAAAAGCACTTTCTCTTCTCTGAGATCAGTCTTCTTCATTCAGCACAAAGAGCAGCATTGTTGTACTTTGCACGCGACTCTTGGATTTGAATGATTAGTTTATGCCAGTTGTGATATTTTACTACATGTTCTTAGAACACCATAGTCTCTTGTTTGAGGAAAAAATGAATTCACATATGGTTTCCGAGAAAGAACTGCTCTAGGTATTGGTGCTCATGTGAATTACCTAAACTGATTGTCGATATGACAAGTTTAGCTGGCAGTAATGTAACTTCAGAGGAATATTGGTGGGAGTCCGTGTCATGGCTTTAATCCCAAGAAGAGAATCTGAAAGCAAACCTTAGTGGTGGTGTTAGTTTATCCAGTAGGTGCAGACAATAATAAAAAAATCTGTTCTTAACTTTGAGCCTTGTTTCAGAGGCCAAGTTAATGCTTTGTTTTCTGTTACTCTGTCTTTGGCTAAAGATTGGAGAATGGTAATCTTGCCTGTGCAAGAAACTTAGGAGCGAACCAACAATATTTGTTAAATTTGTTACTGGGTTGGCAGGAGAAACAGGTGATAAGTCTGCTTGAAACAGGAATAGGGGAACAGTCAGTGCCCAGAAGACCCCTGGATGCGGTCACTGCGTGTGTAAGGACTCCTAGTTTGCCACGTTGCCATGACACTGTTCCCCACAGCATTCTCTTAGAGAAACTGACTGCTCCTGCCTTAGGTGGGGATACGCTTTGCTGGGCAAAAGACCGGTCAGATGGCTGAGTCCAAAGAGTTGTGGTCAGTGGAGTTAAATCCAGTTGGTGGCTGGTCATGAGTGGTGTCCCCCAGGGCTCGGTGCTGGGGCTGTTCCTGTTTAACATCTTCATCAATGATTTGGACCAGGGGATGGAGTGCACCCTCAGTAAGTTTGCAGATGACACCAAACTGGATGGAAGTGTCGATCTGCTTGAGGGTACGGAGGCTCTCCGGAGGTATCTGGACAGGCTGGATCACTGGGCCAAGGCCAACTCCATGAAATTCACTAAGGCCAGATGCTGGGTCCTGCACTTCGGCCACAACAACCCCCGGCAGCGCGACAGGCTTGGGGAGGAGTGGCTGGAGAGCTGCCAGGCAGAGAGGGACCTGGGGGTGTTGATGGCCAGCCGGCTGAACGTGAGCCAGCAGCGTGCCCAGGGGGACAAGAAGGCCAACGGCATCCTGGCCTGGGTCAGGAATGGTGTTGTCAGCAAGAGCAGGGAGGTGATCGTGCCCCAGTACTCGGCTTCGGGGAGGCCTCACCTCGAGTCCTGTGTCCAGTTTTGGGCCCCTCACTACAAGAGGGACATGGAGGTGCTGCAGAGGGTACAGAGGCGGCTGCCAAGCTGGTAAAGGATTTGGAACATATGTCATATGAGGAATGGCTGAGGGATCTGGGGCTGTTCAGCCCTGAGGAGATTGAAGGGAGACCTTATTGTTCTCTACAACTACCTGACAGGAGGTTGTAGAGAGGCTGGGGTTGGCCTGTTCTCCCTAGTGGTGAGTGATAGGATGAGGGGAAATGGCCATAAGTTGTGCCAGGGGTCATTCAGGTTAGATATCAGGAAGAATTTCTGTATGGAGAAAGTTGTTGGGCATTGGAACAGGCTGCCCAGGGAGGTGGTTGAGTCACCGTTCCAGGAGGTGTTTAAGAGAAGGATGGATGTTGTGCTGAGGGACATGGTTTAGTGGTGTTGATAGGGCTGGGGCAAAGGTTGGACTCGATGATCTTGAAAGTCTCTTCCAACAGAAACTGTTCTATGATTCTGTGTTCTGGCTTGGAGTGGCCTTCTGTACAAATGTTAGCTGTTTAAATGCTAGCTGAACCTCCAGCTTTGCTAGGGATTAAATGCTGATTTGGGGCTTTTTTCCTGTGCGTAACCAGGTACAGAAGTCAGCAAGGTTTCTGCCTCCAGCTTCTACACTGTTAAATACTGTTACAAGTGACAGCTGTTAAACTGGCAAAGGTACGTCTGTGGTGGACTTCTCTTTTTTTTAATGGTTTGGGTTTTTTGCTGTGACAAAACTGAGCTGCTAGCAATTTTTTTCCCCCACTTAATAATGTAGATTGGCAAAGCTTTAAAGCATATTAAAAAAACCCAAACCCAACCTACCTGGTTTTGAGCAAACAGTAGGCTTGAATGTCTTCATGTGCGTGTCGGGCAGCAAAATCTGTGCCTTCTGTCTAGACCTATAATTTCTCTCAAAAGACCAAATTCGTTGGAGTGAGATGACTTCTGGGGAAGGGAAAGAGAGGTATAATCACTGTGTGGAGTGATTAAATCTGTGGGGGAATGCATAAATGGAAAGATAAATATTTTCAATGAATTTTAGTCCCAGTCAAGTACTTGCTTTTTCTCATGTGCAGTCGTTTGTGTGTCACCAGTGACACAGGAAGGGTCCCGAAGCAGGGTGAGGTTGGGAAGGTTTTGCTGTGTGGGGTGATGGAGGAAGAGGTTCACTCACGCCTGTGTGATGTGGGTTCTTCTATTTTTGTTGTGGTGATGTCTCACTTGGAGAGAAAACATTGCATCTTGCAGCTGGTAGACAAGTACACATTGCGCTGCTCAGCAGCGTTCCCTGATCTGTCAGGTTTGCTTTAAGGTGACGAAGTTTGTTTGTTTGTTTGTTTTGGATTTCTGTCACATAAGGGAAGTCTCAGCTCTTCCAGGTTTGCTGCAAGATGGCAAAGTCCATTTATTTATTTATTTATTGGTTTTGGATTCCTATTGCGTAAGGGAAGTCTCAGCAGGAGTTTTAGTTTGATGTGCTTCTCTAGATAATCCTGGCTCAGAGGCACAGATAGAAGTGACTGTATATGACTATGATTTACATTTAGGCTTTGAGACCAAGTATTAGCCTGCTGTCTGTTCTTCCCTTGAGTGCAGTGGCTCTTTCAAGAAACCCAGCAAAACACTACTATCAAAATTTGGTTTTCAGACCAGGAAACTTCACTGTGTTGATCTGCTCTGAGCCTCCTGCATAACACTGATTACAGGACTTCTTTGTCCTAAAACTTTTCTGAAGTCATGTGTCCTCTGATCTTGAGCTTAATATTTCTAGTATCCGGTAATCTTAGTACTTGGTAAGCTCTTCCAGTGGTTTATTCTCAATATTTAAAAAAATGTGCTTTATTAGGAATTTGGACTATTGTGAATTAAATTTGAGATCTTTCTGCCTTCCCACAGCCCAGTAGCTGTCAACCCTGATTCTCTAGTCTTTGCAAAACAAATGTTTCCCATACAGCTATCCTCTCTCCACCACATTGCTAATGTTGCAGGCGCTCTTGAGGTGACTTTTGACACGTGTACCAGTTACTGTTTCTTTCATTCTGATTCCACTGGCAGTGTTCTGCAATTTCTTTCTGTATCTCAGGATTTATATCCTTGGCAAATGTATCAGTAGTAATTTGCTTAATAACATAAAGTTGCATAATAAGGGCCTAGAGAACTAGTGTAGCAATGATGCTGCCAGAAGTTCATCAGCTTGTGATGCCTTCTCAGTTACCAGAATCTTTTCAGACTGGCAACCTGTCTTCAGTTTGTTCAGTTAGCGGGGTTGTCGGTTTAAAACTCAACTGGAAAATTTATAAAGGGCTGGGTAAGATATTAGCATGCCCAAATTTTAGGGGGAAAGAGAAGATTGAGATTTCATGATGGGCAGTTGTAGAATAGAATTATAGAATAGAATCATAGAATCGTATCAGCTGGAAGAGACCTAGAAGATCATCGAGTCCAGCCTTTGTCCCAGCCCTATCAACCTACTAAATGATTCCCCCAACACAACATCCACGTATCTCTTAAACACCTCCAGGGACAGTGACTCAACCACCTCTCTGGGCAGCCCGTTCCAATAGCTGACAAGCCTCTCAGCATAGAAATTCTTCCTAATATCTAACCTGAACCTCCCCGCGTGCAATTTAAATCCATTTGCCCTGGTCCTATCACTCACCACTAGGGAAAACAGACCAGCCTCCGCCTCTCTACAACCTCCTGTCAGGTAGTTGTAGAGAACAATAAGGTCTCCCCTCGATCTCCTCTTCTCAGGGCTAAACAGCCCCAGATCCCTCAGCCGTTCCTCATACAACGTATATTTCAAATCCTTTGCCAGCTTGGCAGCCCACCTCTGTACCCTCTGCAGCACCTCCATGTCCCTCTTGTAGTGAGGGGCCCAAAACTGGACACAGGACTCGAGGTGAGGCCTCCCCGAAGCCGAGTACTGGGGCACGATCACCTCCCTGCTCTTGCTGACAACACCATTCCTGACCCAGGCCAGGATGCCGTTGGCCTTCTTGTCCCCCTGGGCACGCTGCTGGCTCACGTTCAGCCGGCTGGCCATCAACACCCCCAGGTCCCTCTCTGCCTGGCAGCTCTCCAGCCACTCCTCCCCAAGCCTGTCGCGCTGCCGGGGGTTGTTGTGGCCGAAGTGCAGGACCCAGCATTTGGCCTTAGTGGATTTCATTATGCTGGCCTTGGCCCAGTGATCCAGCCTGTCCAGATCCCTCCGGAGAGCCTCCTTACCCTCAAGCAGATCAACTTTTTTGTGGGGGAAGGAGGAGATGTGTGTGTGAGAGAGAGAGGGAGAATGAAGAATTGCAGGCTGCTACCAGCGTGGGAGAAGCAAGTGGTGTTTGACACCTTACTTCTTGTCAATAATGCCAGACCTGGCTATTGCAAGGCAAGGAAAACACTCAGAGCAATCAACATTTGCTCAGGTTGTCCGCCCTTGCTTTGGATTCTGCCAAGGAGAGCAACCACCATGCTTCAGGCACGAGAAGGGAATTGGTGAGTCTGTTGTAGTGAGTTCCCTGTACAAAAGAAGTGCAGTCTGGCCCCCACCCCATGAGGAGGAGGAGGAGGGAATGTGAATTGTAGCTGTGGAAGACTCTGGTCTGGTGTTCAGGCACTTGCCTAACAGGCAACTGCATTCTGGTGGTGCTGGGCTTGCACGGGCTGCTTTGGCACTGCGTGGGTGGAGGAAGACTTTATTTTGGCTACTGTAATGTTTGGTACGTCCTTCTGAAGACGATCTCTGTGCCACCAGATCTTCAGTTTTGTTTGCCCAGGCAGAGAGCTGGAGGAGATATGCTTCCTTCAGTCTACAGTCTGTAGGGCCAAAGCTGTGATTGGAGGATACTTTTTTGGGGTTGCTGGTTTTATTTTTGTCCTCCCTTCCTCGACCCTTGCGCATCCCTAGGTATCAACAGAACCTACTGTGGAATTTAATTTAGTTGTGACTGAAAAGCTACCGACTTTATCAAAATGAAATTTCATTTCATCAAAGAAGCGAGAAAACTATTAAGCAGTTGGGCTTGATCTTCTTTCAGTAAGTCTATAGTGATTGGTGTTAATTATTCTTTTCCTTTATATCTTTACATATAGAATACCGCTTTAGTCACTGTCAGTGTCAGGTTAATATGTTAATTACATGTGTTACCCTTCTTTAAACTTTTTCTTTCGAATTTTCCGAAACTTTTTTTTATGTTCTTTGACTAGTTGAAAATAGATTTCACGAGCGGACATTAAAAAATAGCTTGGGATGCTGCTGCAGTTTGATTCATTCCATGTCTCCAAACACCGTGTTAGAAAAGAATGTTTCCATAGCTTCCAGCAGTTTCTACCACACCATCTCCTTGTGATATCCGTGTGTGTTGATATGACAGGGAAGGCTCTCAAGTTGGGTCACGGATGGTCACTCTGCCGCTTAACTTCAGGTTTAAAACCCGATGCAGGTTGGCATCCTGGTTTGACAGGGAACTGGCAGTCACTCTGGGGCCCGTGCACTTCTGTCTCTGCTCGCTGCTTTCTCTCTAACATGAATCATAGGATGCTTTGGGTTGGAAGGGACCATAAAGATCATCTAGTCCCAACCCCTCTGTCTACTTCTATTTCCTTACTTTGTATTAGTGATGAAGATGAATGCTTTGCAGTGTTTAATGCACAGCATTAGAGACCAAGAAGGCATAGTTTTAAAATCCGTTCATGTTTATAAATGTGGAGTTAAGAGCAGCCGTGTCCTCTTACTGTAGCTGAAAATTAAGCAGGTAGTCAAAAACTTTCTCCTTGACCTGTCATGGGAAGTAAATGTTTTTTACACTGACATAAGTCTCTTCTGTAGCCCCAGACAGACTTGTACTCACAGCTTTCTGAAAATACTTAAAGATTATTTATTGTTCAACTAAACTAGGATGAATGTCTCTTTAACTTATTTCTACTAACAGATGTTACGCGTACTAAAGACCTGTGAAATGGCTTGGCTAGTTTTTAGAAGAAACTTCCAAACACCATCCCTAATGGAATTTTATGATGAATAGTAGGACTAATCTCTGTATCACTGTTAAATGTTGTTAATCCTTAAAAAACACACATGCATTCTTTAAAACAAAAAAAAAACCCACAACCTAACCCAAATAACTTTGCCACAGAAGATCAGCAGATGTTTTGGTAAGGGATTTGTATGAAGGTTTTTTTCTGTTTCACAAATTTGTCATTTGAGGATTTAAAATTTTTTCTACTTTCTGTCAAACTTTCTGTTTGCGGGATTTATGGTTCTCTTTAAAAAAAATTAATAACCCTGTGGACAGACACTGTTCGTGTTAACTCAGCAGCAAAGTAAAAGAAAGGCTATGAGAGTTAAAACGTGGTGAGTTTTCTCTTTCATTTTTTTCCTTAGTTCTGCCTACTATCAAAATGTGAGTAGTTGCTACTGTTTGGTGAAATATTGGGAAAGGCTCCTGATATTTTGAAATATATAAGCTCATTTGAATTGTCACACAATCTCTGAACCCCTTTCCCCCTTCTCCCCCTGCTCTCTATGACATCCTTGGGATGTTTTTTTCTGTCATTTTGCCCCTAAGTAGTGTCAAAGCGGATGCTCACCAGCACTGCGTCTGGCAGATACGTACAAACCAGTAATGGGCCTATTATAATAACAAGTAGATGCAACTCCTGAATGTACACTTGCAACTAGAAAGAAAAACTATCGTGAAAAACCTTTCCTTTTTCACCAGCTTGAAGTGCAGTCTGGTGGTGGTTGATTCCAGGTTCGTCTCAGGGTGTGACTTAGTTTCGAGGCTGTAGAGCACACACAGCCCCGCTTCTATAGTTTGGACATGAAGGGTCAGGCAGGTGATTTTGGAGGATGTGCCCTGTCCCGGGAGGAGAAGCTGTGCAGGTAGTTAAGGTGTTTAAAAGCGGGTGAAGAATCAGTGCTCTGTCTCCTCAACCCGTGTGTTTGCTCTTCAGGGCAATGTGTGAGAATAGCTTTCCATTTGCCTCCTAAACAGCGTAGCAAAAGTGTCTTCGATAAAATGGCACCATGTCTGTACCTGAAAGTGCTTTCTTTATACTTCCAGTTAGGCTTTGAACAGCTTTATTTTCCAGAGGCAAAACTTTTCTGTTTTGGAGGGGTGGAGGGAAATAACCCTGCAACATGCAGCTGATTTAGGAGTCGAAATACTGCACATCTGTATTCTGAGAATTAGTGCAGTTTCGAAATCTAACAGAATCAGGAAGTAAATAATATTGTGAGATGATGTAGGAGCTTTAGTCCGTCCTTCTTTGGTATCAAAACTGCCAGTGCCATGGAAGAAATGACTTCTGTGCAGCAAGTTCTCCGGGCACTCTTGGGACCTTCTCGGGCAGGGCTGAGGCTGATGCTTCCGCGATTCCTGACTCTCGCTACCCGAGCTGGGCAAGGTCACTGTCTGCTTGCTCACGTCCCCATTCCTTGCAGTCCCACCTCTGATGGCACATGGAACTCTGGTGGCACCTGGCCAGCTCCCACAGTCGCCCAGTGGACGTAAGGTGTTAGGAGTCAGTGATAGAGGCAATGTGTTTGGTTTTTTTTTTTTGAAATAAATTATTTTAAATTAAACAGAACACTGGCTTTATTTTTGCTCTTGGTCCATTGCACTTAATTCTCTTCTTAGCAATGTTACAGAGTTGCAGGCAGATGTACATAACATTAAGGCTGAGAAAGTGGATTTAGTTTGGGTTTTTTGAGATGTGGGTGTGGTTTGTTGTTTTATTTTCTTTTGTTTGTTTTTTTAATTATTCTGTTTATAAATTTGAGAAGACTGCTTCCAAGTTTTTACTTTCTTAAAGAGAAGAAAAAGAGGGAAAAAAGTGAAACTCTTCCCCAAATAGCTTAACAATAACTCCTTTGAGTTAAAGGTGGGATAGGAATATGCTGATACCAAAGAACACATAGTGCTGAAAGTCGAAGTGCTTACCAGTATTTCTGATGGCCATCCTCTTGAGGAGCAATGGAGGATGGTCTGTCAGTCCTCAGCTTTTATATTCCAAGCTGTAGTTAGTCACTGAGATTTATTCCAATAAATTTTTTACCTTAATAGTTGTGGTTATCATAGCATTTGTTTTATTCACTTTGAAATTTAAGGACACTGCTTGCAACTCCTAGTTTTGAGAATGATTATTCTTTTTGTGCAATGTTGTACTGTCTTCATGTGTAGCTCATAGCCTCAGGTTTATGGGAGAGGAGAAAAGAAATTATTGTCCAGGGCTGCTTTCCCACATTTATTACTCTTTGGGGGAGATGCAGAAAAATGTCTTCCTGCATTTTTTAGGAAAATGTATTTTGGTGAAATATGACTATCTCTCTGATCATTGCCTTCCTCTCCAGGCTATTTCTCTGCTCAGCCTGCGCTGGTGGCCCCTACCAGTTAGATGGATGTTGTGCCTTATTGCTCAGGAGCGGAACTTCTTGCGCAGTTCTACAAAGTGGTATCTTAAACCCATGCATTTTAGTGCCTGATGTGTTAAAATGTGTGTGCTCTGTCACATAGATGGTGTAGTCCTGTGTTATACTTTTTTTTTCTTTTCAGCAAGCTACCAAAGTTAACAGCATTTTTTACAATTCAATAATGATCTTTTTTTTTATTTTTCTTTTTCTTCCCCTTCTATATTGAACTGCCTGAAAGTTCACAGTTATAAAATCCAAATAGTGACTACAATTCATCTGACATTACTAGCAGTTTTATTGTCTGTTTTACAAAGATTCTGTCATGTTTTTACTGTCTGGAACTCTGAAGAAACACTGAAATAATACAATTTGGGAAGAATTATTGTAGAAGGAAGAAACATTGTTTGAAAATACTGGAACATCTTTCACTGAAGTGGAAGTACTTGTGGCAGTAATTGAAAGACATGTTTCATGTTTCACTAGATAAAAGTAAAATGCACACAGCTTAGGAAACGAAGTGCGGTTTTGTTCAGCATAGGAAGAGAACTAATATTAAGAGATAACTTAGTAGTTTAAATTTAGGTTGAGCAGCTTGGTTGTTCCTGAAGCCATAAGTAACTGTGCCTGCCGCTGCTTGCAGCTTCAAGTGCGTGTAACTTGTGATTTGAGAATCTAGAAATACTGTTCCTTTCATTTAAATGCTTGTTTGATGCAGTAATTTTAACCTTCTGAAGTAATTTGTAACAATAATTAATGATTAGTGGCTAACATCTCTGCTCCAGTGCTAGTGGCAAAACTTCATTTAATGTTGAAAAAAACGTGACCTTCTCATGTAGCTGCAGGGAACTTGAGAAGAAAGTTGTGAGGGTTTTTGGTTCTTCTTGTTTTTTTTTTTTAAATGGCTGCTTTGAGCGTTCACAGAACCAGTTAGGTTGGCAAAAACCTTTTAAGATAATGAAGTCCAGCCATTTAACCTAGCACTGTCAGGTGCACCACTAAATGGTGTCCCTAAGCCTGACATCTGCATGTCTTCTAAATACCTCCAGGGATGGTGAGCCAACCACTTGCTTGGGCAGCTGTTCCAATGCTTGGCAACCTTTCTGGTGAAGAATTTTTTTCGGATACCCAGTATAAACCTCTCCTGGAGCAACTTGAGGTCATTTCCTCTTGTTCTATTGCTTGTTACTTGGGAGAAGAGACCAGCCCCCACCTCGCTACACTCTCTTTTCAGGTAGTTGTAGAGAGCGATAAGGTCTCCCCTCAACCTCCTTTTCTCCAGGTTGAACAACCTCAGTTCTCTCAGCTGCCCCTCATAAGACTTGCTCTCCAAACCCTTCACCAGCTTTGTTGCCCTTCTCTGGACACATTCCAACACCAAAAATGTCTTTCTTGTAGTGGAGGCCCAAAAGTTTCCTGACACTTCCTTTTTGTTGAGGCAGGTGAAGTAGATTCCCAATAGCCTGAGCCAAATCTTTTATTGTGTTGTCACAAGCACTTGGTCTGGCTTCATCTCTCCTGCAGGATCTGGGGACTGTACAGCTCGGCATCCTTATGCTAACAACAGCATTGCCCTTGACTTTAAGGACTGAAGCACCAGTGAGTGGCTCCTCTGTTTCCCTGTGGAGGTGCTCAGCTCCCAGTGTAGGCAGCCTCGCCTCCAGCGGCACTGAACTGGTGCCACCCTCCTGGGGAACTGGAGGGGCTTCCACTGGGGAAATGGGCACCTGGGGCTGCTGAGCCATGTCTGGATTTTTACCTCAAGTTGTGGTGTGTCTGTGGAGTAGAAAAGGCACAGAAAACCAAACTGAGATAGTCCCTGAAGGGTGTTCAGGAGAAGGAGCTATCATGATGTTTTTAATTTGGAGCTAAGTGCAATTTCTTATTGTCCCCTTTGTGTTTCGAAAGCATCTCTTGTCGTTTTAAGAGTGTCCTGTTGAAAGCATCCATCTGTCTGTATTGCTCATTTAATTTTATTCTTTAAAAAAAAATAAAAAATCACAGCATGACTAGTGTTGAAATAAAACATTCCTAAATGTCTGTCGTTAAGGTTATGGGTGTTCATCGATCTTTTAGCTGGGAAGAAGGGGTTTGTATTCTGCATAGCTTCCAAAAACTCTAAGAAATATGTGACCTGGAGTTTTGTGAACAGGTGGGAGTACAATTCTGACCTTCCCTTGTTGTATATTTTTATATTCTGGGATAATTTGCTAGAGGCTCCTTTTTCAGGGAACAGTTGTGTTGTAGGTTTATGTTTCCTCGTGGGATTTTGTCCGAGTGACTCCTTGTGCGATTCAGTGCTTTTCCCACAGTTACGCTCTTTACATGAAATCCGTACACGTGTGACGAGCCGGAGCCTGCAGAATTTTTCGACGAGGGGTTTCTTCTGACACCGGCGTTCAGTTCCCCGGTCGGGAGCACCGGGAGCTGGGGCTGCCCTCGGTGAGAGCACCGAGATGTTCCACTTCGGTGCGAGCAGCACCAGAGGGCACTGCAAGGCAGCGGATTGCCCGGCGCTGCTCCCGCTCCTCCAGCCTCTTCCTTTTGCTACCAGCTTCGTAGTTAACTTTTAAAATGCTGAGATCTGCTCTGCTCCTTATCTACTTTCACAGTCTTCAAGTTGCAGATCTGTTTCAGTGCTGATACTGGACCCCACGCTTCTAGATTGCAAATTTTTGTGGAGCTTCCAAAAATCATTTGTAATTAAAACCCCCTCTATTTACGGTCCGGTCTTGTTTATCACCTCAAAATATCATCCTGAGATCACTGACAAAAATAGGACCAGTAGGAAAAGACAGACTGAGCGTTTATGACAGTGCCATGTTATAAGCCTCAGAAATGTTACCTCCAGTTTTCTGTACAGAGCAAATGTGTGGTGTGTTTGTCTCTCATCTTGATTTTTCTAAGCATTATAACCACTGGAAACCATATTGCTTCCTACAGTGTTTGCGACAACATGACTGAGCTGGAGATTTAGTTCAGTAATTGAGAAAACTCCCTGGAAACTGAGACCTTTTATTTTTAAAAATTATCTTAAACTTGATTTATTTTCGTGAAATTTACCGACCAGGTCTGACTAAGCAATTGAGTTTTAAAATGTGCAGTTTTGAGGATCACGTGCATTATCACTTGTATTATCAAAGTGCCTTAACCTGAAAGCTAGTGTAATTGTTTTAAAATTGGATCCTATTTACAAATAGATATGTTTTTTCAGATTTTGATAATTGTTCCTATTCTACTTGTTTAAAATGTTTCTTGAACCTCTTGATTCAGTTAAACACATTTAAAATTAGACTGTCCCTGCTTTAGAGTGAAGAAATTCAGAGATACTACAGATACTAAGATTCTGTTCCTGTTGACGCTCATGAAGGCAAGGGCTTTGGCATTTTTTATCGAGATTTGGTTTAATATCTCCTGTCTTTCTACCTACATTTTATGATGGTGTTTGTGTGTGTGTGGTACTTCACTAATCCCTTGGAAGCGTGTGATTCAGAACAGTTTTCTGCACACTTCAGTACCCGGTGCCTTCATGCTGCCCTCCTCAGGGCACTGCTTGCTTGTGGGAGAGCAAGGCAGGTAATATTCTTGGAGCTCCCTGTGTGTCCATATCTACCCGGTGCACCTACTGCTTCATTTTGCCTGCAAAGTCATGCCTTCAAAAAAGTAAATGTATGCCATGTTTAATTTCAGATTATACAGTCAGAGGAATTAGTCGTGGATTTTTTTAATTGGCACATTGAAACCAGAACAAAAATATAATTATAAAATCCATGATGATTTTTTTTTTTTCCCTCTCTAGGCACAAATCTATGCAAAACCTACAGAATGAGCAAAGGTTGCAGTTTAGTTGTGGCTCAGTCCTGTCCATTGCAGGGAAACCTTCCTGTCAACGCTGTTGGCCCTTCATAGATTTTTCTAGGTTAAATTGCTGACTGAGGCTTAGAAAAAGAGTTCAGAATACAAATCTGTTTATTGAAGAGCCTGTTAGGCTGAACTTGGGGCACTGGAAAGGAGAAGAAAAGTGTCTCTACAGTGACCCACTTGTTGGTGCGATGTGTTCTTGGTGTGGCTGCGCTGCTGTGAACTTTCCTGCAGTTGCAGCTGTAGTCCGTCACTGAAGGTCTCTCTTAAACAGCATTTTGGCACCAGCTTCACTGACGAAGCCTTTCTGGGTAATAGTAATGGGGGAAGCCTGTGCTGATCCTGCTGGCAATATTCTGCCAGTCATCTGCAAATTGTGGCTCAAGGCCTTCCTGAGCCAAAGTGGCATCTCTGTATGATTTACTGGTAGAAAATGAAAATTAACAAATATTGGTGTGAGCACCTAAAAAGAATCCATCTCTCTATTTTCTGTTCTTCCAGAAGTAAAGCCTCTCATGAGAGAATGCCTTTGTAATGCAGTGGAGAAGCTCATACAAGGCCTTAGGACTCATCTGTGGGGAGCAGGATAGCTCCTCATGTCCCTGGTGATAGCTTTGTCTTCTGAGAAAATTCTGCTAAGGAGAAGTGTTGGAGATTTCCTGATGCCTCTGGCCACGGACTGTGTGATGCTCTCTGTCCTCAGCTTCAGGCTGTGTTGGAGTAAGATTCACATGTGGAAATGTGCACGAGGGCAAGAGGGCAGGAAGGTGTGTGTAAGCGTGCGTGTGGACCCACGCAGAAGACTTCTGCGGGCTGATTGCAGTGGTGTCACTTCCGAAAGCCTCTCTTTCATGGCCTAAACCACAGGCTTTGGCAGCACTTTGCACATTATACGTACACTTTAATAAAAACACGGCTTTAAAAATTAATATAAATGGTGTTAGGTCAGCTTGATTTTTAAAAAAAAATATTTTCAAGTATTTAAAAAATATTAGCATGTTAGGGAACACACGTTTGCAACAGTCTGGACTTAAAGAGGAGCAGAGGGAGGGAGGATGATGTGGTTGCATTTCAGTTCTTATTCTGCACTTACATAAAGACTTTGAAAAACAACGCAGATTTTCTGTTTTCAGACAAGTTTCACTCATGCTCAGGTAACCCTGTGACTGATCTGAAAACTCTTTCTGCAGACTTATATAATAGTTTCTTAGTTTTTCTACTGTACTGCCTTGACAAGTTAAAAAGTAAAGACATTGGGTCCTGGGAGAGAGTGTGTGCGTAAGAAAAAGAAAAAAAAAAAATCAGTGCAGGTTATCGGTCAGTAATAGTCAGACCGTGGAACAGCTGAAAACATGGAAACAATTTCCTCCCTAATTTGGGCAGATTGGAATGCATCCCCAAAATCCAAGCGGAAATAGTAAAATTTAAAAACTTTTTATTAGTGCCTAACCCAGCTGCACCTGGCCGGCCTAATTGCCTTCAACCTGGTCATTACTCAAAGGCATGAAGTTTAGCCACCAACAGCACTTATTAATGTATAATAGGAATTTACTTGTAAAACAGAATTATTGGAACGGTGCGATATCATAAAGACCGAGGTGCTGACATTTTAGATTGTTTTATATAGGGATGTTGAGTTATAATTTAGGAGCTGGATATTCTCTGGGTGATTAATCATTCTTGGGTATGATTTTAAATGTCTGGTGGATATACATAGAATTAATGTTTGTAATGACCAGCTCCTGAAGCATACTTACGTGAATAAGGTCACATTTGATTTCTGGACAATCTGCTTCTCTAGTGTTTAGTGAAAGGTTGGTGCGAAACCTAGAAATGCTGAGGCAGCAGATTAATGAAATGTTTCAGCAAGACAACCCCTCACTGATTTCTGTAAAGATGTCAAAGCCTGAGCCCATAAAAGTGCCTGCAAATTCTCCCCTTCATATCGATGGTGTGAGAAACTGAATACATTAATTCTGTTGGACCTCAAACTTAGAATCTGTCAATATGATTCTAGTGATTGATGGTTACAGACTTTTACCTACCTCATAAATATAATGTGCCTTGATTACAGAGGCACTGCTAGTGCTGCTATAGTTAGTTATGTCAGCACTTCCATTGTAAACCCTGTTTCTTTAGGGGTTTATAACTCCATCATAAAAATTCACTCCAAGATGAAATTTATACCATTGGCTTCTAGACTGTGGGCAAGTCATTTAAAACACAGATATACTAAAAGAGTCAGTTCAACAAAGGCAAAAGCCCCAAACTTGCTAATTTTTTCATCTGTATGTGCTACTTCTGTAGCTGAGAAATGGCTTTGGATTTGAGATGAAAGGTTGTTGACTTTTGCTCCCCAGTGGAAGTTGGGCTCTGTGTGAATGTCTATAGGTGGACACATACATATGTGCATATGCATACTTCTGGCATAAATATTTTTGAAACAGTGTGTGTGCAATAACTTCTTAAAAAAAAATAAATTCGTGCAGTGTTAGTACCTTGAAGTTTTTATCCGCAAGATAAACCAACACTAAACACCATTTTACAGATAAAATATAATTGCTGCAATGGCGTGTGAAGGTCAGGGGGAAAAGCATTAAAAACATATTCAGTTAAATACAGGGATTTGGGTGTGATCCTCACCTGGGTTAAGTTAACTTCAGTAAATGTATATAGACTTATAGGAGCAAAATATCACTGACCCTGTCTGTGATCTTTTTTTAAAGGATTAATTTTTTGAAAGCTTATTTTAAATGGGTTCTAATGCGTTGCCTTAAAAACCACATTTTTATTTAAATACTTGATGATTACCTGCTAGAGATCTTATTTTAGTAATGTTTTGTGTTTCTTTAGTCTAATTTCGTCGAACAGTCCTAGACAGGTTTCTGTGCTGTTTGTGGTAAACAGCACTGCAAAATGTGAGTTTCTTAAATTACAACAGAGTTTTGAATGCTTTTAAATGGTCTCTCTTAGTCATTAATTCAATATTAAAATTTTTGTGTGCGTTTCAGTGTTCTTTAAAATACACGTTTGTGGTTTGGGTATTTTTTTTCTTGTTTTTACACATTGTAAAGCTGGTGTTTGGATTTCAAAGAACACTGAAAACAGTGTGTGTAACATATCAGAATGGTGTATCCATATTCAAACCTGGTGATACGGTAAATAACTTAATACATGACACATCTTCCCAATGGGGATGTATTTACAAGTAGTGTAAAATTGACCTATTATCATATAATTAGTGAATGAGTCTTAAGTTTTACTCATCTTTTCCCACTGTGCCTGTTACTGCTTTTCAAAGACTACTGGAAAAGAAGGAAAATTTCATTACTTCTTTCCCCTGTTCCTTCCCATTGCTGGTTAGAACAAAGTTAAGACCTCATTTTTGTGACTTATACATAGCAATAGCTGAGAAGAAATCCATTAAAACATATTTCTTTTTCTAAAACACCTTTAAAAAAAATCTAGATGAGTCTGACACGATGGTTGTTTCCATTACTGAAAGTCCTGCCACTTCAAAATATCACAGCTTTTGATAAAGAACAAAGCTCAGCCTCTTTTTGTTTTAAAGATATGAGTTAACCTCAGACAGATACCTTCATTTCTTTTTCTGACATTAACTCTTCAGTTTATTCACTGTTGGATTTTTGGCGTGTAATTTCTAGCATGACTATTACTTTTAGGAGCCCACAATTTTTCTGTTTGTATTATGGATTGAAGCTGTGCAGCTTTGATTCTCTTTTCTGTCTCACTCCCTCCTCCTTCTACCCCCACCCTATCTGCAAATAAAAAGACCAGTCCTCCCGAAAAGCAGCTTGCATATCTCAAAAAGGGAACTTGGAATCTTAAAAACTTTATTTATGAAAGAAGAGGGGGTGGGTGGTGAGACGCTAGCACTAAACCTTTTGAGGGTGGGCATCCGGCTCTCACAGTTTACTTGGCTGGTTGGATATCTTGAAAGCCTTAATTTAAAAGTCATCTTACAGTCCTTTTTAATTGGCTCCAAAGTAAGTAGTTGAGCATTTGTTCTGATAAGGAGGTTTTTGGCTCTACGTGTGCCATAAAATCTGCAAAAAGAGGGATCTGTTTAATACAACAACGATGCTGGGCTTTTGTGTTTCTAGGGTTTGCCCTAAACAGGATTTACCCCTTAAGGCAGCAGTAGCACACCATAAAAAGGCCATTCTTTTACTCCACAGCAACAAGGCTTTAACTTTCTGGTTTTCAGCTTTCTTTTTTTAATAGGCAGCAATAACAAGACTGCCATAGGGTGGTTGCTCTAAGTACTGTACATGGTGTCTAAGATCAGAATGCTTTGCCTCCAATGTTTTATTGCTTTTGGTTTATAAAGGCTTGGGAAAGAGCATCTGACAAACTTCAAGGTTCAGCACATGTTGGTGGAAACTTTTCTGGGTGGGGGAAAGCTTGTAGATGGAATAAAGTCAACCTGGTTTTGCTGACTTACACTTAGATTATTGCTTCAGAGTTCTTAACTCTGTGTACTCCCAAACCCTGATGAATATCCAAAGTGGTTTGCGTTGTAACCAAAAAAACAAACAGTGAAAGCCAGAAAATTTAATTGAAAAGGTGGAATTAAATACTTCCACGCACCATTAACTCTGTTGCTATAGAAATGTCAGGTTTTCTTTGATCCCACATATCTATTTCATTAAGTAGATGTGTTTTTTATCTGAGGATTTGTTCCTGCTTCCCCAGGAACTCAAAATCTAGTTTACAGCTGTGGAGAGTATTTATTTGGAGAAGCCGGTTACTTTGTACCACCCTCTCAGTTCCTTTTATCATCCGTATTTTCACAAGGTTTTTAAAGTCTCCTCCTGACTAAGCTGTAGGCAGTCTGCTTTGACAGGTAGCATGTAGAGCAGACACACACACGCACATACCCCGCTGTCTAGTTCGTGTGATCGGTGTGGGTGATGTGGACTTTCATGCAACTCCTATGATGTTCTAATTTGCTTATTTACATTAAAAAATTATTTTATATTGCTTGTCCAGCAGGTTGGTCACGATTGTTCATTACCTGTTCATTAAAATTCCATTGGTAAGCTCTTTGTCTAACAGCAAATGAATGTTGTGAACTGTTTGGCTCTGAGAAGTCTGACTCCTCTGGACTGTCATGTTTTTTCTAAGGCTGTTTTAGTGTGATCAGCATCCTGTAATGTTGGCAGTAGTCAGATGAGCTCTCTTCAGATGCTGCTGAAGCACGTTTGAAGGTGCAGCCGTGCTCCCAAGGACAGGAAAACTTCTTCCTCTCCTGCTGGGTGTGCCCATGGTCTGAGTGCTCCTGGTGCAGTAGGCAGTGCTGATGAAAAGACGACAATTTCAAAGGGATAAAGGGGCATACAGGGAAAAGGGAAAGCAGTTCTGACTCAAACTCTCCGACTCTTCCAGTTGCTGAATAATTCTTAGAAATATTTCAGTTTTATGGAAGTTATTAGAAACTCCTTTTACCGAATATCAGTTTTGGCTGTCCCTGTGAAGTCGAAGTTGAGGAGCTCCTGTCTGGATACGTGTTCATTTACACCCAGTTTCTTGTGATTTTCACTTGTACTGACAGATTCAGAAAACACGGCAGACTTCTGATGTGTATTTGAACTGGGTCATCTTACTGTCATGAAGTTCTTTGGAAGGGAAAAACTAGCAAGTCGAAGGACACTCAGACAAGTACAGATGAAGCAATGCGTCTTTCTGCCTTTTCCAATTTGAAATGGGTCCCCTTCCCTCCTGTCTTCGCTGATCCTCTTAAAGTCTTAGCGTGTCTGCTTTCTTTGCACGTGGAACTGCAGTGAACTTGCAGGAAGGAGTTGTTACTTCTGGCAACGTGAGCTGTCTTGGAGCACTCTGTGGCGTGTGCCTTGGTTTTTTGCTCGTGTGGTGGAGTATAAGCTGAGCCTGCTCCTCACAAGAGGCGAGATTATTCAGGGGTCGTGTGCCAAAGGGTGTGTGAGGTCAGGGGAAACGGTGTGTCAGTCCGCGTTTGTTCAAAGTGGTCACTCTGAGAAGAGCTGGCCCTGTTTGGGAACCTGGGTGGTACTTAAAGCTGGAGAACAGCCCCTGCTGCCTATTCTCTGCAACTCTCCTGATCTCTTTAAATTACCCCGTGTAACAGAAGATGCCAGGCGCCTGGAACTGCTGGGAGTAGTGGCCTCTCATAAAGCTCTGTGGATGTGCTGACAGCTTTGCAAGATACCAGGTACACCACGGTGTACCTGACCAGGGATCGGATGCTTTTTCTCTCTTTCCATCCCTCACCCCCAGTGTAATGTAATTCTGCTGGTGTATCGAGCAACAAAATGGCCTGTCAAGATGTCTTCTGGTGACACTTAACGTCAAAAAAAATTTGGTGACATTTGCCATGCAGTGTTAAGCAGTGAGAACCTGAAGAGCATATCCGAAAGGTCATTTAGATATATGAGAACAACGTGTCAGAATCTAATGATCTTTCAGATGATTGCGAGGGGCTCAAAGAGTCTGAGGGAAGGTAATCTGGGTGCTAATGAACTTTACAAACTGTCCAGCTCTGTGGAGGTTGCTTTAATGCCCCAGTTAACCGGTGCATTTCTGTTAATTCTGAAGTATGGATGTCACTTGAATGCTGACAGCGGAGAACTGTGGTGGCTTTTAAGGCTTTTCTTTATTCTTTTTGTGAAATCAGGGACTTTTTTACAGCAGGTATCTCCTTCATTAGCTTGATGGACTATTCTGACATTCTTAACTCAAGAATAACTGTGTCCTCTTACCCTCTCAAACCCTGTTCATATTCAGTAGATTCACTATGACTTTTCAAGCTAGGTATTTTTTTGGATGGCCTTGGGATATGGAATTCTGCAGATGGAAAAAGAATTAAATACTGATCGTCTATCTTAAAGGACTGAGGATGTCTGTGTGTATATATACACACGTGTGCATACATGCAGTCTCCCATACAAAATCAGATAATTTAGAATATGGAAAATTCTTCTTCGGTGACTGAAAAGTGCATGTAAAAATTTTGAAGCTTCTTGTACATAATCATAGAATCATTGAGGTTGGAAAGGACCTCTGGAGGCCATCTGGTCCAACTTGTCCTGCTCGAGCAGGCTGCCCAGGACCATGTCCAGATGGGTTTTGAATATCTGCAAGGATGGAGACTCCACAACCTGCCCAGACAACCTGTGCTGGTGCTTGGTCACCCTCACAGTGAAAAAGTGTTTCCTCATCTTCAGACAAAGCGTCTGTTGCCTCTTGTGCTGTTACTGGGCACTGCTGAAAAGATCCCTGGCTTCACCCTCTTGGCACTCTTCCTTCAGGTATTTAGACACATTGATGAGACCCTCCTGAGGCTTATTCCCTCCAGGCTGAACAGTCCCAGCTCTCTTGGCCTTTCCACACACGAGAAATACTCCATCTTAGTGGACCTTTGCTGAACCCCCTCCATTATGTCCATGTCTCACTTGTACTGGGGAGCCCAGAACGGGACACAGAACCCCAGCTGTGGCCTCACCAGTGCTGAGCAGGGGGCAAGGACCTCTGCTCAGCACTGCTGGCAATACTCTGTCTAATGCAGCCCAGGATACCATTTGCCTTCTCTGCACCAAGGGCTCCTGACTGGTACGTGTTCAGCTTGGTGTCCACCAGGACTCCCAGGTCCTTTTCTGCCAAGCTGCTCTCCAGCTGAGTGGCCCCCAGCAGATACTGGTTCCTGGAGTTGTTCTTTACCAGGTGCGGGACTTTGTACTTCTTTGGTTGAACTTCAGGAGGTTAAGGATTCTGTGAACAACCTATACCTAAGTTTCATAAATTGAAAAATAATTGCCAGGTTCAGCTGTGAAGTATGCTCTATTTGGCTTCATTTTCCTATGTCCAAATGTTAATATGAAAAATTTCAACTAGTTTGTCTGGGGGGTGAAGGTGGAAGCATGAACTTTTCTTTGTTAACTAGTGCTATTATGAAAAGCTTTAACAAGTCAGAAATCTGTACTGCATTTTTTTTCTTACCTGAGCAGTCCGTTCAAAAATAAATCCCATAGAATCTGGCCATAAATGTTTGCTTTTCAACTGAAGTGACTTAATATTTTCAAGCAGAGTAGACATACTATCCTGGTTGTGTTACCCTCAGATTTCAGCATTTTTCTCAAAGAGCAGGTAGCTGCTGATAAATTAACCTACCACACTTAGTCATGTAGAAGTAAGTTAAGTCCTTCTCATTTTTGAATGTTCTTCATACTGCTTTTATTTTGTACCATGGCTACTGGTGTTTTGGAAGTTTCTGAATTTTCTAAAAGCTGTGTCTAGCAACAGATTGTAGGCATAGGTCAGACTATGAGGATCAGAGTAGTCTTAGATTTTCTTCCCCTGCTGTTCCTCCTGAAAAAGGAAGAAAGAACATCTGTTTGATAAACTGAATTTATTTAGAAGACTTCTAGATGTCACAGTAAAATTTGCTTTGTGTTCCCAAATGATTACAGATACCTAAAGGTTTTGTTATGCGGTCATGTCATACTGTGATATGCCAAGCAAGAATAAAAGATAAAGTTGGATAAGTGATGTTAATATTCTCTAGATTTGTTTTACCTTGGAGTCCAGTGCTGGGTTTTATTCTGTTGTCATCATTCACGTGACGATGGCCAGAACCTTGCCAGTAGCTTGTGATCCAAAGATGTGCTCAAAACTAAGGCTAAAGAGGACTAGGTGGAACTGCTGGAACTGGAGGTGAAAATGTGATGTTCATACGCTTTTTTTCAGAAAAAGACAGATGCTTCTTAAAGATGCAGAAGACAGAACACTTCATTAAAACCGCATTGAACATATTGGTATTACATTGCGAGGATTTGTTAATGTGTTTTTTCAGGTACTGTGGTGCATAAGAATGTTCCTTGCAATTCTGAAGTGTATTACTGTTCGTGGCACTTTTAAGAGTCAAACATACTGGCTACTTTAATCAGGATAATAATTTAGAGTGTCAGAAGGATAGTGTACCTTCTCAGCATTTCCATTTGGTATTATTTTACGCCTTTAATAGTACTTTATAGTTCCCAACCTTACCTCAATTAGCAGTACTGACAGATGCTAGTTCAGCATTTTACCTCTAGCCAGTAGAGCTTTCTTTAGAATAAATGTCAGTAATTTTATGTTGCTAATTTGAGGTGATATACCTACATGTAAAATTACATTTTAACTTTCTTGTTATACCTGCAATGAGAGATGGCAGCATAAAGAAATATAAGTGAATGCGCCCGAGAGATAGTTCAAGACTAGAAGGTTCATTATGGAACTTTTATAGCTCATTTTGAGGTGTACTTGCAGTTTGTGTTAACTCTTTCTTCCACTATCCATCTATTTCTCCTGTCTTCCCTCTTTTTTTCCTCATGAGTTGGTGGTTTTCTATTTTAAAAACGTTTTGTTTCATTAGAGGCTTTGGGGAAAACTGAGGTTGGGATTTGGATCTTTAAAGACCTTTAAATTCTGCCGCGTGCTGCTTCTTAATAACAGTCACTGCTTGTTTAGGGAAAGGAAGACATTTGTTGAGAGGCGTCCCTGCCCATGACAGAGAGGTTGGATTAAATGATCTCTAAGGTCCCTTCCAGCCAAGGCCATTCTGTGATTTGCTATGATCTGTGGTTTGTTAGTACACTAAAGATTTCTATCTGAAAAGGGCCAATATAGGTGTCACATAGGTAAAAAAAGAAATCGTCGTGTTTCTTAAGGTTAGGCTGTTCTTGAGAAAGACCTTAAGGAAGCTTATCGCAGTTAATGGGAAGCGAGCAGAAGGAAAACATTTCTGCGAAGCACGGTGCTGATCGAGCACAGTGGTCGTGCCAGCACTGATGACTGGTATCAGCAGACACCGTCAAGAAAAGCCTGTGCTGGGGCACTGGTCTCTAAGTCAGCGTGCATGGGAAATTGCATGAGAAGGCAGAGCTGCAGCTTAAGATGACAAGAAAATGCAGTATTAACTGTTCCAGAAGTTACTCGGGATTCAGTTTAAAAGGTGGTGTGCTTTTACTTGTATAATTATGTATAACTTGTATAATTATGTCTTTCTTGAATGAGGTCTTTTCTTAGTAATTTAGATTGCACTGCAGATTCTTTCCGTTAGTTACCGCATTACACTTTTATCTATTTGATAAAGGAAAATACCACATGTGTGCACACTAATAACTTCATATGAGGCAGCAAATCCAGCTATATGTAGATTGGAAAGTAAGCCAGTAACTGCCAAATATGAGGGAATAGGCGCTTTCTACTGCAGTACAAAAGCCAGGATACTGCTTCAAGAATTTACTTTCTCTTTTTTCAGTATATTCTTAGACTTAAATAGAGATTTCCAAGGCGTCAAACTCCTATCTTTGTTATAAGTAGTACAAAATTGCTTAATGTAGAACTATTTGTTTTTTGGTTTTGTGACACACATAAAAATCTTCCTAAATGCCTTAATAAATAGTTAATTGACACTTCCTATGTCATTGCACAGTTGTGAATTTTTCTGTAGTCTTTGCTTTACTGTGTGGATATGCATTGATTACTATGAAGCAATTTCACTGTTTCAGTTTTTAAAATAGCTTAGTGCACTCTCTAGTCTTCAGGCATTTTGAGAAATCTTCTGTAAACTTACATAATGACTGTAATTTTAATTCAGTTGTAACTGCAGAAATAAGCTTGGCCTAATTTTGAGTTGAACGGGAGTGTCGTGTTCATAAAAGTTCATAATGTTCATAAATTGCTAAAAATAGCAATGATATTTTTTAAAGAAATTGAGAAACTTTACTAAAGCCTCTTTAACACTACAATAAATTCCTCAATAATTATTCACTTATCTCTCAATAGTTATCTGAAGACTTTATCATATTAGCCTGTGTGCATCTCCCCCTGCCTCTGCAGCAAATTTGATTTTAACATTAAGGCGGAGGGAGGGTCACAAACCAGATAAATTAACATAAAAAATAGAAAAATTTTGTGTTCATACCACTTGTTCTGCTAAGGCTGAAATGTGCCAACACTTTAGGGTGGAATGAGCGGTGGTACTACTTGTAGTCATCTAACATAGGATGAAACTAAATATGTCATTTTTTAGTAAAAGGTCAGCATTTCTTTCAAAAAGTTAGGGGTGATTTTTTTGGTTTTTTTTTTTTTTTCTGAGCTAGTGACGCAGTTTTCTTTTCTCTGCATTGAACTTTTGGCCTTGCCCTCAAGAATATGGGTGGTATATGTTTTAAAATTGATATATTAATGTTGAATTTTTATTGTCACCGTTTCTGTTCGTGCGCCTTTCAAATCCTTCATTTGTTTGTTTCTGAACTTGGGATGTATCGTAAAAATGTCACCATTGTGGCTGAACATTAAGCACCTTCCCATTTTGCTCTGGGCCGTTGAAATAAATTTGGACCAGGTGCTCCTCTCATAACAGAAGTCCTTGATGTGCCCTGATAGCGAGCGGGAGAGCGGAAGCTGTCAGCCTTCAGCTGGCTTGAAGAATGCAATTAGAGCAGTTTTAATACTGTTGAGGGACCCCATCCAATCAAAGCTGTTTGACTTAAGCCAAGTCTAGGATCCTAAACATGTACTTTAAGCACATCAACTCCGTCTTTTCAGTCAGAGCTGATCTGTCGTTCCCACACAGTATGTGAGGATGGTTTTCTGTTGTTTGTTGGTGGGGTTTTTTATATACTAGGAGAGATACTCCCGTTCCTTACCAACTCACTGTTATTTTATCTGTTAGCTTTGTCTTTATGGCATTGTTAATACTCATGGTTCAAAGCATTTATTGTCAAATTAAGGCTTAAAATGCATTTTTAAATGTCAGAAGTGGCTATGCCTTTACATGAAACCTAGGTTAAGTAAATTTGTAGGCATTTCATCACTAGGTTTTCCAGATTCAGCTGGCGAAAGAAAAGGGAACATCTGTACAGATCAGAGCACATGAAATATGTAGGGAAAAAACCTAGAAAGCAAGCAGTACTGCAACAAGGTTCTATTTTTACAGAAGTCTTAGCCTGAGTTAATTTCAAAACTGGATGTGATTCATTGATACCAAAAGCAAAGGGTTGGAAAACTTGCAGGCTCATCTTTTTTTTTTTTTTTTTTTTTTTCCCCCCCTTCTCCTTTGTTTAATTGGGATTTTCAAGTTTGCTTGTTGCTTCCTCCATTGCTCAGTGTTAATAAGAGTTGACTTTACTGGAATTAATGCTTCCCCGAGGGATACTCCTCAGCTGGATGTTTCATTTGTTTCCCTGCTTTTCCTTTGTTGTGGCTCAGTTGCCTGTTTTGAGCCTCACTAGGTTGCAAAGTAGATAAAAGCAGATAATTAAAAGAGTGGTTTTGGTTTTTTTTTTTCTCATTGGCTGGGTTTTGGCATGGATGGGATGGTTTTTTGCATAGTCTGACTTTCAAGTTGTACCTAGAAGAACAAAAAACTAACATCTATCTGCTCTGATGCCTCCCCAGGTAAAGTCTAGTTTTTCAGGTGAAAATGGGGAAGGGAGTAGAAAGTTAAATTACTTTGTGTGGGATCTGGTAGGTAAAATTGTGTTCTATTGTATCTTTGGTTAAGTCAATGGCATTAGTGGCATAAAAATATATGATCATCTTATTTTGTTATGATTGCTTAGTATGAAAACTCTTTGTGTTCATAACTTACTGCATAAAGACATTTCCAAGGCTTGGTTCTTTATGTCATGAGTGGGAAAGGGAAGTACTCTGTGCTTTTTAAGTAGCTGCCACCCATTTCAGGGTTTTTTTTTATTTGTATATGGAAACTAGAAAAAAGCCCAACTTACTGTCTACCGCTTAAAAGGATCAAAGAAGGAATTACAGACTGGTTATCTTAATTTTGGTTCCTGAGAAGATATGGCAGAAATAATTGAATAACAGAGAGGGTAACAACGAACTGTGCTGTTTGATCTTGGCTAATATCTGTTTCTTCTTCTCGGAGAGCATCTCTTCTTTCTTCCTTGTCTGTGCTAAGCCTTTTCACACAGCTTCAGATGAGAGCGCTGTGGTGCTCAAACGTACTGTAAGAGGAATGCCAGCCTGGGAGGGAATCGGCTCGAGGCAGTCGGTGGTGGGCAGACAAGGTTCTGGAGAGCTTGGTTTTCCACTGCGTGCTCATTTCTGTGCTTTTCATTTTCAACTCACACGACTGCAGGCGATGTGAATTAGTCCAGGGAGCAAATCAATAAACTCCTCTCTGCCATTAGTTCCTGCTGCCACCTTTCCTAGTGCTGGTGACTAATTCCAGGGGTGTCTGGCCTTGTCCCCCTCAATCAGAGCAAGGTCTGTACAGAGCAAAGTCTGTGTTTCACTGCTGTTAGTGGAGCTGGGAAGGCCAGAGCTGAAATGATTAAGTCCAGTTTGGAGTCAACAAAAGAAGTGGGCCAGCTGAGTTTAATCCGAGCTCCCAGAAAAGTCCTAAGTGGCTCAGACCTGATGCTCTGTAAGAACGGGGGAGAAATTTGTGTGCTTTTGACTGGCCCCAATGCATTTGGACAAAAAGAGACCACCTGAATTTGCAGTAAGAAATACTTCCATTACTGGGTGTGATGGAAATAGTTTGAGACTGATATCTCTGTTTCTGCAGGTTATTCAAGCAAATGCTAGGAATGATATAGCTGATCCTTTTGGCAGATAAGTGGACTTAGTTAACCACATGAGATCCCCTTGTCTTTTTTTTGGTCTCGTCTTTTGGCCAGTTGTAACCAAGTTTGCCGATGGGATGAAGGCATCAAAGAGGTGGTGTACCTATTATGTTTTCTGGAGAAACACTCCTTTTATGCCCTCAGGTGATCCCGTTGCCTTATTTTGTCATCCTGTGTGATGGAGAGGTGAGGAGCGCTGTAAGCACAGAGAATTATTAAGGAGGAATTGATGCTGTGTTAAATATCAAAAAAATAGACTTCATGAGCAATGTTCCTCTCCGTACTGATCCCCTGGTGTTCAGTCATGTATTTATCACAGTCAAAATTTCTTCTGCTACCGGAGATGGGTTCATGGGAAGTTTCTGAGCCTCGCTGGAGCTCACGAAGCATGGCTTGTTTGCTTTTCATTGCAGAGAGCTTGTCCTTTGCAAGAACTGTGTGTCAGGCTGTACCACAGAATCATCTCGAAACCAGTACCGTGAGCCTAGCTTGCGCAGGACTGCGAGTGAAGTCAATAGCCCATTTCTGGTTCTTCTACGGTGTTGTCTGGCACGGTGCCTAACAGGGCGCTGTCATAGCTGGAGAATTGCTGAAGCCAGCACACTGCCCACAGGCACAGTGCCTAGATCAAAAAAGTACTATCAATCTTCCATATAAGAATTTTTTTTAAAAAAAAAAAAAAGGGGGGAGGGAGTATGGATTAGAAGTCATTACATCTCCTCAAATCAATTATTTTTTTAAAGTGTAGGAGTCAGATTTTTTTTTTTATACTAACATAATTTAAAAAAACATTAAATTAAATAATTGGATGAATATTAGACAAGAGTAACTTAAATCTGCTTCATTTCTGTGGAAGAAAACATTTGACTTGACTTGCTTCTCTCTGGTAGTGACAGAGTATTTTAAATATGCAACAGCTATGTCCCATCTGTAATTACAATTATTTGCTTTCCTGATGCATTGGCGATGGTGGAAGTAATGATTCTACTGCAAATTTAAAGCAGGTTCACGTAAATTATTTTCCTTCTCTGTTGCAGATCTGTCCTTGCAAGCCGTCTGCTATTTGAGCATATTTTTGTTATCACTTGCAAACACTTTAATCAACTCTAAGTGCTGTCACCGTGGATTAGAATATTTGCAGTGCAGGAGGGCACAAAATGGGGAAAGAAATTGCAGGGGAAATATTTGGAAGCTGGAGAGAAGTAGAAGTAGCTTTGACATGTCAGGTTACCAGCTCTTCCATACTCCAAAGCAAAAAAAGTGTTGGAGCACTGCAGAGAAATGTGATTCCGCTGTTACAACTCTTTCTCAGCAGAAGCTGTGTAACAGGGAGGTGGCTGCCAAGCTGCTGCTTGTCTGAGGCAGAGGTGGGATGTTTTCCTTAGTGTCAGAAAGGAGGAGGGTGACAGGAGGGCAGCTCTTGGTGCCTTTTGGAGAGTTAAGACAGAAAAACAGAAAGTCCCTTTCTTGCCGAATGCGGTACGTGGCTGAGGGTCGTTGTTTGCCTGCCATCAGTCAGGAGATGATGAATGCCGGGGCAGGGTTTTACTCTCATGCTAGGGATGAGGGTGACACGCATGCCTGCATATGAAATGGTTGACTGTCCTCTCTTCAAGCCCTTTGTTAAACTTGACAGCAGTTAATAGTCTAAGCAGTAGCTGTGTTTTATGGAGGATGTACAGGGAAGAGCTTTATGTAACATTTAACATAGCCTTTTCTGCAGTAGCCCCAAGTCTCACTGTGCCTGATGTTTTGTGCACAACAGTGCTGGGCGATGCTGTGCTCCTTGACTTAACTGTCTGCAGAAGCACAAGCACTAGTGATGTAGCATTTGCAGGGCAGCAGCCAAATCTTGATGAAATGCGTAAGCCCTTCTTCATACTCCTGTGAGTTGTATCTCTGAAGCTGTAATACCTAAAGTATTGACTTTTCCTCTGCATGCATACCTACATGATGTTTCAACTCTAAGTTCATTTTTATGATACCTCTACAGAAGCTCACAGTGATAGAAATAGTAAAGATAGAAATCCTTAGACTGTATTTTCTAAAGTTTCACATTTATATCATGCCCTTTGTTCAGCTCCCCATGCATGGGAATATGTCCCCATGCCTAAAATGCTGTATGAGGTTCTGTAATTCTTGTAATCATGTCCTGAAAAATGGGGCTTATTATGAAGTGACCATTTACCTCTGAATGAATGCATGCCTGCATGTGAAGATATATGTAAATTTGTGTGTGTATATATATGTCTGTACATGTGTACTTATATTTACACAAATGTTACATGTGTGCCTGTGTATATATCTATCTCTACACACAGAGAATGTGCTACTTAGTCAAGAGATAGATTCAGTGTTTTATATCTACCTGTTGTCAAGGGTTAGGGCTCAAACCACGGCACCTGTATATATGGAGCACTGAGACAGAGTATGCAGCCAGGGTAGGATATAAGAATATGATCATGTGAGATCATACTAGAAGCCTCTCTGCTTGTTGGCTGGGTAAAAAAGGAGCTTGCTTCGTTCATCAGTGCAAGTTAAGTGGAACACAATCCCTACAGGCTTAATTTGGTGTCTTGAAAACTGGAATGACCTTCAACTACGACAACCATATACAAAAAAACCAAATAAGTCTGTCGCTGCGTTCAGCAAGCCTGAGTATAGACTGTGCGTATGGAAGGCAACTGCTGGCGTGCATAAGGAATGAATTTCTGTGTTGTTTTTTTTCCTCCCTATGTCAGATAAATAATAGTTGGCAACTCAGTAGCTGCCTGAACATCAAATGAGTTTTCAGTTGCTGGATTTTTGAAGTAACCTCTTCAGAAACCTTGTTAAATTATATGAATTTAAGACTCAGAGGTTCGACCTCTGGAAACTCTTGAGTCTTGAATTCATATAATTTCAACTGTGGAATCATGTCCTCTCCCTGATAACAGTTTAAAATTCTCCTGACTTAAGCCGAACAATTATTTCTGCATAGTGTCTGTCAGTGACTGTTCACTCTTAGAATAAGTATGCTGTATTTGCTGTTCAAAAAAGGCCAAGGGTAAAAAATCACAGCTGCCTTATAGAATAATGGTAAATGATGGAGATTCTTCTGTAAGAATAGGCATCAAGGTCTGCGGTTACATTTGTCTTTGCTTTTGCTGTTACTTTGAGACTTGATTTTACTACAAGAGTATCTATCTAAATACAAGAGTATCTATCTAAATAAAGTTGTATAAATCAGAAGAGCAAGCATGAATTCTTATCAGTGGTAAACTAAGAAGATAATTACATTAGGTAATAATAGATAATAAAAATAAGATCAGTATGAGTTAAAGAAACAAAACAAACCCCTAAATTCTGAAGCAGTAACTTTTACCAGACTGTTAAAGCCATAAAGATGTGGTTCTTATTCTGCTGTTTAGAAGGAGTAAATGCAGAAGTCTGATGTGGAAATGCTGCTGTCAGTGCTACTTTTATGAAAAAAAAATATATGGTTGTTACATTTTACAGGTTGAGGTTTTTTGGCTGTGTTTTGGGGTCTTTTGTTTTGGTTTGGTTTTTTTCATGGTCTGCTACTCAAGTTGGAGGCCTGTGGCCAGTGGTGTTCCCCAGGGATCAGTACTGGATTCAAAAAAAGAATTTTGTTCAATATCTTGTTCAATATCTTCATCAATGACCTGGCTGAGGGGATAGAATGCACCCTCAGCAAGTTTGCTGATAATATGGAAATGGGAGGAGTGGCTGATATACCGGAAGGCTGTGCTGGTATCGAATGAGATCTGGACAGGCTGGAGAGCTGGGCAAAGGGGAACCTCATGAAGTTCAATAAGGACAAGTGTAGAGTCCTGAATCTGGGGAGGAGTAACGCCAGGCACCAGTACAGATTAGGGGGAAAGCAGCCCCGTGGAGCAAGACCTTGGAGTCCTAGTGGGCAGTGAGTTGTCCATGGGACAGCAATGTGCCTTTGTGGCCAAGAGGGCCAATGGGATCCTGGGGTGCATCAAGAAAAGTGTGTCCAGCAGGTCTAGGGAAGTTCTCCTCCCCTCTACGCTACCCTGATGAGACCACACCTGGAATACTGTGCCCAGCTTTGGGCTTCCCAATTCAAGAGAGACAGGGACCTACTGGAGAGAGTCCAGTGGAGAGCTACAAGGGTGATCAAGGGACTCTAATTTGAAAATTAGAGTGTGGAGAAGTACACTATTCATAACAAAGTTTACTCCAGTTATCAAAAGATAGATAGATACTAATTAAAGACCTGCTCCTTTGTTAGTTGTTACAGAAATCTCTCGACTTAAGAGTCTTCAAGCTCTGAAGTTATTTCAAAATATGAGGAAGCAGCAGGCTTGCCAAGATGCGTTGAAGTGATAAAGACACTTGAAAGGAATTCAGAAGGAAAGATAACCTTCAAGGCAATAAAAAGCACGCACATTGGTGTAGCTCCAAAAGTAGATTGTATGGAGATAAATAAGTATAAAGTCTTTCATAGACCTGTGTGAACGTGTACTTTTGTGGGAGAGCAGTGGTATGTGATCTCTAAGTGAATACTCCAGACTGGTGCGAAATATGATTTGCGCTTTGTGAGAACTTTCGATAAACGCGCTAGCAGAAATTGAAATGAAAAAAGGAAAAAAAAAAAAGTAGTGTCGTCTCTTCAACAGAGTTTACTGGTAGCTTCGACTTGGCAAAAAAGTTCTCTGATGGAAGAGGAAATGATGTTTTTAAATTGTGAAAAATGGCACTATAAAAAGATGGATGCTTTCTGTCATAATTTGTCTGTATTTATAAAGTTTTATTTATATATTAATTTGAATACTATTTCTAGGTGGTCATTAGGTGCTTGGATTTTCTTCTTTTGAGTGAGTACAGCTTCCTGAACATTCCATGTTGCTGATAAAGCAACCTCCTGTTTAACTGCTTGTTACTTCACTGCATCACATCTTTTTTGAACAAAAATAAGCCATTTTTTGTTTTGATATTTAAATAATCACAGTATGTATGGCAGCTGACTTTGTCCGCTTTGGAGTAACTGTCTTCTTCCCTGGATTCATCCATTTACTTTTGCCTCTTCAGACAGGAAGAAAGATACAGTGGTGGATATGGACAGGAGGTTTCTGCTTCTTTTAAGAAGGTGAATTTATTCAGGTGAAATTATAAGACTGCTTAGAAATTTGCATTAAATTGTGTGCCTCTGTGTGTGGTGTTAGTTGATTTTAGCCTTTCACAGCTGGTCAGCACTTAAACATTGCCAACGTTGTGTTGTGGTACCCGAATCTATTTTTCTGTCTGGTAGTACTGCTGGAAACTACTGGTCCTTCTAAGGAACTGTCTTTTACCCTTAAACTACGGTTTCAAAGCTGTGTCCTTGCTTTGAAGTTTCCTGCTCATATATTATCCCGGGGAAGCTGCCATGATGTTTGGCAGGGACTGTGGGGTGAAGGACTCGGGGTCGGTGGGCTGCTTTTTCTCTGGACACAGTTTTGCACCTCACATGAACATTCTTCTCTTGATTAATTTTGGAGCACTTCTTTGAGAGTGATTCATAATAGGCATAAAATTTCAGCACAGGCTATTTGAAATGCTGCTCTTATTCTTGCCTGTTGATGCTCACAATTGAAACCCAAAGGAATATTTAAAAAGCACTGGTCACAATTTCACAGGTAATAGGATCATAAATAAACATCTATATGCAGATAAGGACTTAACAGAAATCCAACCCTTGAAGGAAAGCCTACTCTGCAGCTGTAAATTGCTGGATTTATCTCAGTAACATGCAAAGTACTACAAAATACATGTGCACAACACCCCCTAAACAATTAGAGACATGTGTCTTGTGGTGGTGGGATTTAGGATTGGAAAGCTGAGGTTAGATTAACTAGATATTATGGGGGAGGGGAAATCTTGAGAATGTGTTATGCTTGGAGTGATTTTTCTTTTTATATATATAATTTTTTTTCCATGAGGTGATAAGCACCTGCAGTTGGTATTGAATTTCCCTCTGAGAATCACTCTAACCAAAATACGACCTGATTTACACACACCCCTCAAAAATAAGGTAAAGCTTTGTGTGAATTTCAACTTTAATTGAACGTAGTTTAATTATATTAACACTTAATTTAAGTGTAAACTTTGTAACATTTTATTGTAAATAGTACACTGACTGCAAAGGAGGAAGCAGCTGACTGAGTGGGCCATGAGAAACAGGCGACAATGGCAGCTCCTTTGAACCCACTGGGAAAGGACGACTACTGGGAGGAATAAACACAGGGTGGTGCTTTGGGGTTTGTTTTTTTTTCCCCGAAATTTTGCATGGAGAAAGTGGGTAAATTTTGGCTTGACTCAGTTCGGACAAAATGAGCGCCAGGATTATTGATGCCCTATTTAACCAAAATATGGATCAAAAATGAATCTGACAAGCACCAGTGTGCCAGGTATCTTATGCAGAAGAAATTAATTGCTCTTAACCAGAAAGAAGATAATTTGAGGTAAGAATGGTAGGTAGCTCTGCTTGACAGTCCAGTTTATGCCTAGAGAAAGGGCAGAGGATATTTTTCTGCATAAGAGCCTAAAAAGATCATAAAAAGCTAAAGAAGGTAGAAGGTGAATGGGACATCTTGGTTTTTTTTACCGTTGTTCCATTTTACTGTAAAATACTTTTGATGTATATATTACTTCTTGTCTGCTGTGAGTCTGTGTTTATGGTTTTTTTTTCTTCTTTTTCTGATAAGATCACCATGTTAAAGACTAAATTTTAGTCACTGAGTACATGAGTTGTTAATGACAGTGAACTTAATCGTGACCTCTCTGGTTTTTGAAGACTAGTAACGTCTTCAAAAATATGCAAATGGATTTTGAAGGCCGTCCTTCTGGTACAGGTATTTCTTACTCGGCGTTTGGTATTTTGTATCTTAACAGTGCTTGCTGATGTAAAACCTGGGGAAATGTAACAGCCGTAATAAAAGAAGGTGCTCATTTACTGAAAATAAATCAAATGTAGATTTAACAAGTTCCACAGAAAGAAAGTTGTGATCTGAATTCGCAGGGAGCTAAGTTAGGCTGCTGTAAAACCTGTCTTTGGTTTTTCACACAAACATAATAGCAGAAATTACTGTTGTTCAAATTTTTTTCTTAAATATTTAGAAACTATTTGCATAGTCAAAATTCCAGATGTATTTTCCTTGATTTTTAAAAAATGTATTTTTAGATAAATAGACAGTATGAAATCAGATACATAAAATGTATAAACTACACACAAATAATTGTTCACATTTTCTTTGAAATTATTTGGCGAAGATATCTTTGGTATTTTTTTTCTTCTTTATGAAGAAGATGTTTTGTGCCTGTTACTTCTACGTCACCCAAACTTAATCCTATTACTATTGTAAGTATGAATCGCTTTCCACTTTGAATGTACTTTCACTTGTGCTATCTTGAGAGGATGAATTTTCTCATTCTGTTCACCTGAAAGCCAAAAATTTAGAAGCAGTTGCAACCCTTTTTGTATGAACGTTTCTAAATTATGCCGTGTTTTTTTCATTCCCATTAGCAGAGGTGAGTGGGCAGGAGGTCACATCTGAGGACCTCAGTAATTTCATCACATTTTAATACTCTTTACAACTGCAATCATTATAAAGACCTCTGTAAATTGTAGGCTGTTTTTTCTTTTGTGATTTCGCTTGTTTTTGAAATATTATAGCATCTTCTTGTGTAACGTGTCTAAACTCATCATAATTTCTGTAGACATTAGGCACCTAATGTTCAAGTCTGTAGTATTTGTTGTAATCTTCAGTTTCTCTGCAATGTAAGTATTTACTTGAAATATTACCTTTAGTTTTAACAATGTAAGCACAAAATGAGTTCTTGCAGGTTTCTTTTATGCTGGAACTGCACCTGAGCTTTGCAAAATACTACTTTTATGCTCATTTTGGCACTCTCCTGAGCAGAGCCTGCCAAATAGTTCAAATTCCTCCTCCGTTTGACTGCGTCTGTAAATGTGGTGCAACTGCTCCTAGCTTTCTGCACTCTAGTTTTAGAAGGAAATTCCCTCCCTTCCTGCCCTCTCCTGGATACTGTCAGTACATGGATAACTGTAATATTTGAAATACCAAGCAAATCCATCCCCTGTTACGGGCTGGAGTGATGGGAGCTGTGATGTTCTTTCAAGGTGGGATGTCCCAAGTCCTTCTTAACTAGCGCTCTGTGGTGTACGGGGTAAAACCAGGGAGCCCTTACATGAATCCTGAGAAGATCCACTTTCCAATTATAATTAATGAACAGCTTTTTTACATCTGTAGACAGGGCAGGGTGTGGAACCCCATATTATGGTAGTACCTCTTTAAAAGTTTCTTGGTATGCTTTGTAACTTTTCAGTATGCAGCATTAAAGCAGGGAAAGGGGAAGCATGAAACGTGTCTACACTTGTGATTTAGGGCAAGTTTTGCCCAAAATAAATAAAGCATGCATGTCTTGGGGTAATTCTGATACTCACAAGAAGCAGCATATTCCCTCCTTGTAGAACATACTTTTTAGTCATACAATGCTGTTTTCAGCTGGAACCCCTGTGGATGGACGGGTTGGAATCTCCCTCCTTAATGCTTTGAAGGAAAATTAGACCTGGAATCAGAGAAAATACTCTTAAAGACTTTATATAATGTGCTTTGCTAATGTGCTTCTAGGTATTTAACAAAGAGAACATAATTTCTTGCTCTTCATAGTATAACTTAATTTATAATAATTACCGTTTCTGTCTGTGTGTTCTAAATTTGTGTAGGGTTTGCAAAATCTAATTATTGCCAGGTTTTTTTAGTTGCTTTGGTAGCCCGATCATGCCTGTTTGCTCAATGTCCATATTGCTGAGAGTTTCCCAGTTGAAGAGTTGTTCTTGTAGTCTTTCACAATGGCGTCTCCGCTACTTCTAAAGAGGAAAAAAAAATGGAATTAGAGGCCAGATCAATTTATTTACCTTCAAGTCACAGCATATACTAATAACATACTCTGAACATACTAACAGTGATACTCCACAAATTTGCGTTTTATTTTATGTATGGCAGATGACCTAAGGATTTAAAGAGAAACAGAGTAATGTTTTGATATTTTTCTAACCTTCTAATTTTTATATGCTGAGAAGTAATTTATTTCTTATATTCCACTACAGTTGCTGGGATTGTTGAGGCATTGATACACTGATTAAAGAAAAGCAACTGAGATCTGAATTACGCTTTGGTAGGAGAGTCCCTACTAGAGTAGCCTGTTTTGACACAACAGAGTTCAAGTATAGGGGGTGAATTTCTTCTGCTCCTGAAGTCAGCACAACTTTACTAGGACAATGCTTTCAAATGTATTGCCTAAAATAAGATACTTTTTTTAATTGCTATTTTTGATATGTCATGTGTGATCTCAGATTAAATAAGTGTTAATTCTTTCCTTTTTAAGATGTTGTTCTTTGCTCTGAAGTTGTCAACAATATTTTAACAGAGCATTAGCATTTATTACTTTTTTTTTAATAGCATGTCTATTTGCACGGTGTACTTTGCTCATGCTATTTTCTGTATTCAAAGAAAAGTGAATTTCTGTTTCTACGCAATATTTTATTCTAAAAAGTATTATTTCTAACTGGCGAAATCTCCCTTTTCCTCATAGGAACTGTAAAACTCCTACACTGTATATAATTACCCAACACTGAGTAGTCATTGTATATTTGACATCAGCAACTATTGGCTGTTTTCATATTATTACAGCTGCTCCAACTTCAGATACTGCTTTTATTTTTTTTAATTCACACTTAAATTTCATAATGAAATATGTTGCCTTTTGGCCTCCTGGTGAGGGGGATGTGTGTGTAGAAACATACCTTTAACTTCTGTTGTATTCCTTATATCCTCATCTCTTCAGTTTCTTCTTTGTTTGACCCTCTCTATGTTATATAGTACCAAAATGACACAATTATGTTACAAATCGCACTAAATTCTTGTGGGTTTAATATATAGAAAGTCAAGTTCACAGTGGAAATGCTAAAGTTTTAGAACTTCTATGGTAAAAAAATCTTTTCTAGATCAATGTATTTCAGTTGTTAAGGCATTTCCATCTGGTCTTTAACAATACTTGAAAAAAGGCTGGTTTTGAATCTGTAGCAGATAAACCTTTTAGTTATTTTTCTTTGTTTTGTTTTTTGCAGTCTCTTTTGAAGACTGCAAAATATGAAAATTTATTTTTCATCATAGAATGGAAATCTCAACTATGGCAAACAGCATTGGTAGCTTATTAGTGGTATATTAAATTGGTGGTAATACTTCACGTTACTATCTTTTGCAAGTTGACATTGTGATAGATGACTGTTTTCGAGATATACATGGTAGCTAACTGTTAATTCCTGTTGATTTTATTGAGTCTTTGGAATTTAATTAGTGTGGTGCCCTTGAAAATGTCCATAATAAACACTCCCATTCTGTACGTGCTCTGCCAAGGAGTGTGTGGTAGCACTTGTACACAGTATGGTAACCCCATGTGTAAGAACAGGGCACGTTTAATAGCAGTGCAGTGATTTATTTTAAATTCAGCAACTTTATTTGGATCTATGTTTTGCCATTGTTGATACTAGAATTGGAATAATTGTCAAATGGTCCTCATTTTTTTAAGGTACGGAAAGAGGGAAGTCCACTTTATATCAAAATAGACAGTTTCTGGAGATAACAAACAAGTCTTACTAGGATTACCTACAAAACAAAGCTTTTGTAATTATTGCAGAGTTGTAATAAATTAAATAGATTGGTATTTGCATACAATTTTAACAATTGAGGGACTTCTTTGAGGGGTAAATGAAACTGTAAGGTTTGTTCAGCCGTGGCTTCCAGCAATAAGTCTGACCAGCTAGATTCTGCATATAAACAACATCTTGGTTTTGCCTTTATATTGTTATCTTTGGTTTTGCCTTTGGAACTGGGAAAAAATGATTATTTTTTTATCAGATTAGATTCTCTACACAGCTAGCTGTACATACCTGAGCACGTAAGGCAGACATCTTCATGGGAGAGGAGGAGGTGGTGTAAGATACTTAGATGCTATAAATTCACAGGTAATACGGTGTGATGGCTTGGAAAAGC
This sequence comes from Trogon surrucura, assembly GCA_020746105.1. Lineage (NCBI taxonomy): Eukaryota > Metazoa > Chordata > Aves > Trogoniformes > Trogonidae > Trogon > Trogon surrucura. Next base: position 11,509,713 of record CM036622.1, on the reverse strand, counting down.
TCAAGATTATCTTTTACTTCCATGGGAATGATCACAGATTCTCTTCCTGAATCAATTAAGACTTCGGATTTCCAAACCATTAAGGAAATGCATTGTTGGTATTCCACCAGCAGAAGCGTTCACAGGACTCTTGCCTAGGGCCGAAGCGATTGTGGATGCTGTAAGTTCACAGTTCCTGGTTTGGTTTGTGAGTTGTTGGGGTTTTTTGTGGGGTTTTTTGAGTTTTTGTTTTATATATCAGAAGAAATAAAGAGCATAGCATTAGGTGAAGTCTAGAGGTTCAATGGATCTTGAATGTGAATTCGGAATAATTTAAATTTCCAGAGCTTGTAATATGTGACTGCTGCTGATCATGCTAGCAAGTTAAGCATCTTGCAATGCTGATGTGATTTACAGTTTTAGTATTAAACTTTGCGCTATACCAAAGGTAAAGGTGATTTACCGGCCACTAGTTAGGGTGTTTCTTCAGATTATGCAAGAAATAGTTCATGTTCTGTGACAGGCTATCGTGTTTATTATTAGCAAATATTTCTCTCTTAAATGAAAGAGGAGACCAGTACCAGGAAAGAAACCCTGGCAAAACAATGTAAGTGAGAAATGGGACATGAACCAACATTCATGGGAGATATCGGTAATTTAGAAACTTATGTAAATCACCATATCCAAATAAGGGTGCCTTGTCCATAAACCATATTGGTGCTCTGAGCAAGATTAAAGGAGTCTAATAATGAAATTACCCATTGAGCAAGCTGTTTTTCAACACTAAATTACTCTTCCCTTTCTCTTCACTTCTCCTGAAGGTAAAATTTAAAAAGGTTGAATGTTTTCGTTTATGAACAGCTAAATTACCATAGATTACTAGTAAGGTTTGATAACGGGCCAAGATTCATTTTTACTTGATGTCTAGTGTTTAAGAGCAAGAGATGTCTGATGGGGTACCCACTCTTTCTTGAGTGCCTGCCAAATCTTGTATGTCAGCATTCCCTCTGATCTTTTAATGGGGGTTAAAAGGAGAAAACTGAGGTTTTTATTGCAAGTGGAAAGTAGTTCGCAACAGAGAGATTTAGTTTTCTTTTACTTATTGTAATGATGGCGGTTCATCAAATACCATTTTATTTTTATAGGAGCTTTTTTTCTCTTTTTTTTTAAAACTCTGAAATATGGTAGAGAATAGGAAGAGGGAAACCTCAGAATTTTGGGTAGATAATTAAATGCTTTTAAAATATTTTCTGAAGTTTCCAGATGAATGTTGGACTGAGCTTCAGGGTTGTTTTGGGATATCATGAAAGGCAACAGTTTGGCACCTCTTGAAAATACCTTTATTAGCGCCGAGGATATGTTGTTTGCTGTCTGCACCCATGATGGTCACGGGAGCTGTTTGACCCCTTCAGCAGAATGTGCTGGGAGGCAGCCAGTGAACTGCAGCACACGTCTCTGTGCCTTTTTCCTCTCTGCTTTCTGATATGGCAGAGTCCTGGGCAAATTAACAGGGCACTGACGTGCTTACTGAAACACTGTGCTACCTTTTCCTGTAGTGCATAGCTGAGACTAAAATCCCCTCAAGGATTTAGCATCTTTTTAAATCTATGAATACTGTTTTTCTGTTCTGTTGGATTGTGCTTCTGTTTTATTTGAATTAAAGGCTTCAGGTTTGGGTGGTTTTGGTTGGTTTCACCTCTGCCTGACTATGGGAATTGGGATCCTGCCTTCCACCGTACAGTCCCGTCTGTCTTCACGTTCCTTCACGGCCACCTCAGCTGCAGCAGGAAGGGTGCCAGCAGGAGGAGAAGCGGGCTGCAAGCTGCGCCTCTCCCTGGGAGTGATGGAAATCCGTGCTCTCTTTCTCTGAGCAAATAACTTGAAATGTTACAGAGCTGAAGGTGGTTCTGCAAGTGTGTTTTCCTGTGAAATGTAGTGACTGTGCTCTGTCAATTCAAAATCCACCTTTTCAGGCAAAAATTTGGGGCTTTTTAGACTATGAGTGAGTAAGGTATGAGAGTTCCCTGTGTGCTCTTGGAAAATAGTTGCAGTGTTAGAATTGATGCAGACTGTGTCAAACAGCAGTTGTTGTCAGAAGCACAATTAAAACCCTGAATTTAGTTTAACCTCAGGAAAATAATTTCGTCTCCCATAGGTGGATGAATGATGGATTCCTTCCACTTTTTTTTCCCTTTCTCTTTCTCTTTTTTGTTGGTTTTTTTTTTTTCCCTCCAGAAGAAATAGGAAAAAATAACCTGAAAGTGCTGCATTTCCTAAAACTACATATGTATATTCCCTGTTCTGGTCTATTTGGTGTGCGAATAAGCATGGCAGGTTTTTGAGAATTTCTGTGAGCATTTTACTGTGCCTTATTTATCAGATCACTAATGCTATAGCAAACGGTACACATTAGCTCTGACTAAGCGGTTCAAACTATCCTGTCCATAAAGTCTGTGTATTTAAGAGGACTGTACCCTGTATAAGGGTACTCACAGTGTAAGGCTGCTCAAAAATCCGTTAATAGGATAGGATGTGTTAATTCTACATCTTACTTCGATGAACCATGTCTGTTCATGAAGTTTTAATAGCCATATGTTAAAATAATTCTGCCTAAATCTAATGACCCTAATTGGGCCAATAAATATACAATGTAACTTGTAATACAAAAGAACATGGAATGCTGTTGCTGCTGCTGCTGTTTGATTTCAAGGGAGTAGAGGGATGGCAAGAAGTTTAAGAAAGAAGCAAATCACTGAATATAACCTTGTAAATACCTGTGGGGGGCAGAAGTGACACAGTTGGTTCAGGAACAGGGCCATAATTCCCCTAAGGGCTACCTCTGTGTCTAGCCAGAGTTTATAGAAGGCACCTCAATTTTTTTAAATAAAAAAAAGTTTAAAAAAAGTAGCAGAATGAAGAGCAGAGAAACACTGAGATGTTTCAGCTCTTGCCTTTTCTCTTGGACTCTCTACCTGCTGCTGTGTACTGGCCTGAGCAAGCAGGGCGTGGGCAGGTTTTGTATTTGCCTCCGAGAAGCTGCTGGAATAGCTGCTGTGCTGCCCTTCCCGCAGCTCTGGTGAAGATCGAGGTATTTTTATTTTCAACAGCAGCTGGACTGCTTAAATCTGTTCTGCTGTCAGTGAGCTTGTATGTCTCCCTTTGTTGGTAGATGGCTAGACAAGAGTAATTTGTGTGGATGGGGAAAAAAGGCAGAAGCTGTATAAAGCGTGCGGGTGATGTAATGTGGGTCAAAGCTCTGCAGAAAGAGGTGTCAGAGATGTAATGTTGATTTTATGTGCTGTAGTTGGTTCGGTTTCTTTTGGATGCAGTTCCCATTGTACAAAGTTGGGATGAGGAGATGCCTAATTTTTAATACGAGCAGTTTACAACCATTCACAGTTAAACAGTTTATAGGATTCTTGGTAACAAAAGGTGGTCTAATTATAGAGGAAAGGAAAACAATATAGTGAGGATATTTACAATGTGTGACCTATTTGAATTATGATCTTGTTAACTATGCAAAAATGACAAAAAACAGAACCATCCCAGTGAATTAAACATTTAGCCTTTCATTAATGAACTTTTTTTTAATATAGAAGACGTGGAAGAGGTTAATTTTTTCCCTTTAACATCAAAGGAAGCTTGCACTTTGGGTGAACCTGTGCTTTCTTAAGATTCAGCACACTAGACTTCAAACTGGAAAAAAAATGACAATATTTTTTCTTTACAACTAGGCCACACTAGAGTGTTTAGTTTCTGCCAGTAAATCACATGCCAGCGTTTCTACTGCCCTTTTAAATCAATTGAAGGTGTGATTCCTTTCCCTGTGATTTTTGTTTAACTTCCCTTTTGTACTTGATCTTAATTGTTCTTATTTGCAGGCTTTAAATGTTGGCAGTTTAAATGGACTGTGTCATTTATAACCCTTTTTCATTGCACAATGACCTTCATAGGGAAATTTCATATATGTTTTCATTGGACTTTGGTGGCATTTTTGTTTTATGCATGTAAGTGAAACTGGCAATAAAAATCAGTACGTAGAAGGATGGCTTTCTGATTAAAACAATGTTATAAAAAAATCTGGTTGTGCTATAGAGAAACGTTTCACAGTGTTTTGCAAACCTAAACTGAAACTGTGCTAACACAGATTGCTACATGTAGTGTCCTCTGTGAATGACATTTATTTTTTTTCCCTGGATAGAAGCAACCAACTGTGAATTTTGCCCCCAGACTACTGTATCTTCCTGTAATCTCAGTTGCAGTATTTCTACCCATTGCATTTTCTTATTGCTGTGCTTGGTGGGAGGAGTTGTGCCATGTGCAAGCTGTGCTGCAAAGAAATCCTGTGTCCCCATCTCAGGATTTATTGGTCACACTGAGAGGATACATGAATTTTACCCAAGATATCCTGTCTCTGCTTGAAGCAGTTGTTGAACTAATAAGGCCGCAGAAGTGTGAAGAGATGATGAAGAAAGGGGAATGGAGTTTGCTACAGTGTGTGTATTATAAAGTTAAGGTAGCTTGAGATGTGCTCAGCTCAAGCACAGGAACAGCATGTGGCTGCAAAGATGTAGAAGAAAGCAGAGTAAATTAGATTTAACCTGCAGGGTAGTCACAACCATCTTCACACTGGCTCTTTGAATTAGACCTGGAAGTCCAAAATAAATTATTTCATCTGATTATTTTCACTAGCGGTGGTCAAAAAGACCACTTTTGTATGTTCTTGCTTATTTGCCTTAGTCAAGGTTGATCTGCCCTTTTTGAAAGGGTAGGAGATAGGTAAGCATGATGGTCCTTCATTGTTTTTGGCCCTGTCCACTCCATGTGGTTTTTGGGTTTTGAATCCCAGACTTTGTGGTGTATAAGGCAGGTTGTGTGAAAGCTTTAGACTTGGAACGGGATATTGTAACAAGTGCAAATTTGCCTGCCTTGAATAAGGTTGATAACATCAGCAGCTCATCTCTGGGAACAAGATGACCCTCTTCCCCTCTTGGAAAGATGCAGCTCAGCAGTTTGAAGTTAGAAAAACATTTGGGTTTAGCTAATTTATGGCTGTACAAGAACAGAACTTTCTCATCTTAGTTCTTCCTTACTGTACTTTTGAGAAGCCTGTTCCAATTTTTCCCTATTTTGGCCAGGATGACATTAACTGACTGCGTTCTCGTAGTTTCTCTTTGTTTTCTATTTGTTAGGAAATAAGACAAATCACATGCTTTATCACTCCTTTTCTTTTTTTCCTTCCACTCTCAACTTTAAATACATTGTCTGGGTCAAGAGTAGAAGTATCAGAGATATATCATTCCCTTAAGCTGCATTTTAAAATTTAAATAAATAAAAAAAAAAGAGTGGGGAGAATAAAGGAGAGAGATAATGTTTTTCTGGATTAAAAGACTGTAGGAGAAAGGAAAGAGATAGTGGCATAAGCCTAAGTTGTATACCAGAGAATCCAAGGTCAGAAAAGCTCGTGTAGTACAAAGAATTTGGGGATTCGTCTTTTACTTCTGTGCGCAGAAGGCCTTGGCTTTCCCTTTGTATTTTCCTCGTGGCTGCTGTTACAGCTCTAGTATGAGCAACGTCTTCTGGGTGGCTGCTCCAAATAATATTATCACCAGTTTCTTTGCCTGAGAATAAATATGATTGTAAAGATTATGCTTTTGATGCCGAGTTTCAAATCAAAGTACCATTAGTAGCAGAAGTCTGGCACAAAAAAAGCAGAAATGAACTATTTGACCTGCACATTGTAAATGTTTCTGTCCCACTGCTTAAAGGGGTGGTGGCTTTCTCAAGAATTAACGAGAGTAACTTCTGACGATAATTCAGCAGAATGTATCCAGAAGTGATAGAGAAGTGCTCTTTGGTGGTACGTGAACTAGGTGGTGAAGAGACTGCTATGTTTTTCGTTGGGTATGAATGCTCTCAATAGTGCTGAGAGACCACACACTTTTTTTTTTTTTTTTTTAGGCAGCAAAATGCTATTTCAGTGCCCATTACTGCAACGTAACATGCAGAATTAATCTATTCTTACTGCATTCATAAACAGAGCTTTGTCTTCCTATGGCTGTTGGTGCTGCTTCTAATCTTAATCAGAAGATACCCTGCAGAGACAAAGGGGAATTTAAGGATTTGAGTGCTGTTGATACTTAAACTGGCGTTGCATTTCTTGTTGAATAATCTCTAGGTTTACCTGCACTTAAAAGGAAAAGAGCTAGCCTGCTGTTCTGTCACAGAGCAGGCTAGAGGGCAATATGAGGAAATTCTATCTGATCTCTTGCTCCCCCCGTTCTCTCTATTAAGTAGCTCCACTGTGTCCTCTTGTTCTTCCTTCTTCAGAGGGAAAGAAATTGTGATCATGCTATATGTGAAAATACTATACAGCAGTTCAGCAAAGTTGAAATAACATATTTGGCTCATATTAGCATTTTCTTCTACAATATGGTCTCGTTCTATCCACCCTCTTATAAATTAAGATCGTTAGCTATCATTTATGATCTCTCTGAGGTAGAGCAAATACAAGAATTTTGTTCTAGCTGTTTCAAATGGGCAGATTAAGGTTGAACCACTCTAGTCCTGTCTCACTGGATGGTCTTTTTCTGATCTTGCTTGTACTGTTGTACTTTGTTTCATGCTGACATCTTTATTTTGCATTCTGCTGAGAGAAGGTCATGATGAGGATTGCATCATATGATTTATAAAAGGCCATTTCACTCTAAGAGTCTTTACTGTCTATGTATTTTTGTTTCCAGACTCAGAAGAATGACATAATTGACCCGGCATGGAAATGGCCTGAACAGAGTTACCTAGACCACAAGCCTGGACTTTGTCTGACAGTAGCCAAAATCATAAAGGTTTACACTATGGGAGGGAAGTTGCTAGAAAGAGCTGAAGCATCTCTGATGAACTAACTAAAAGCTTTGCTGCTTGGCAAACAACTACTCATCAGTAGTTCCGACCTGAAAAAATGCTGTGGGAGAGTGTAAAACGTCATCAAAATTAAATATGTTTTAATTGGATTTCTAATGAAGACCACAGAGGGTTCATTCACATGTATTGAACAGTAGAGTCATTCTCTGCAATGGTCTTCTTACAGGAACTTTGCTATTGAACAACATTACAGAAAACAGTATATAGCAAAACACCATAAGATGCAAGAAACTCTGATTTGTTCGTAATGGTTAATTTAAAAATCCCTTAAAACTGTAGTACACGTTGTAGATACTGAAGTATTGTGTGTTAAAGAAAGAATTGAATATAGTTTTAATTGTTCTCTGCCTCGGGTTCTTAATTCAGAACATAAAGGAGGTTGCTTAAGAGTTAGGTGGAATAATTAGTCTTCTAGTAATTTAATTTTAAATTTAATTGCTTGTGCTGCCTCATATAGTACTGGTGGTATGATATTAGGTAGAGTCCTAATAGAGAGCCTTTTATGGGACTCAAATTTTGACTGTGAGGTCTTGCATTTAACCTTAGGGTCTGAATTGTTGAACCATTAACACAGATTGCTTTCCCAAAATGTTGATTAGGTATTAGATTTGGAAAGAAGAAAGCAGTGCAACAGGACTTAATTATAATTTACTCTGCTGCTGCTTCATAGCAATTTCATTGTTCTGCTAGTTCTTTATCACTGTGGTCTACTAGAATAGACAAGACCTGAATTTCAAAACTTGAGTAATGACCCCTCTTCTCCCGCAGCTTTCATCATTTATTTAAGGGTGTGAAAAAGAGATTGGTGTTTTTCCCTTAGTATATTGCTCCTAAACCTGAAGTGTTAAGCAAGTTGGCTTGTAGCATAAATACCCTATAACCTTTCACACAGTCTAGGTGTTCAGCTTCTCCTCTTTCCCCAAGTCTGTTTTGAAATTGTTCTGTGTTTGGTGTCTGGGTGACAATCTGGTGGCTTCCCATGTCTGTAACCTAATACAGCTGGAAGCCTGCCAGGGCTGTTGGGAATCATGTAGCCTTGGCTTGTGTGTCATGAGCGCTTGTCCCCCATCAGCAGTTTCACATTCCAGCACCAAAAGGCTGAATTATTACAAGTGATTTGCAACAAGCACCAGTTTTGTCATTAGGTATTGTTCTGTAATTACAGGAAGAGAATTGTGTGTATGAGGACAGCAAGAGAAAGTGGATGAAAACAGGCAATAGCTGGAAGAGTTCTCAGTTTTGGTGTGGCTGAACATTCTGTTCTGTTTGCCTTGAAAAACAGAAAGAGTGGTCTTACTGCATTTGCACCACGCTAGGGAATGAAACGTTACTGTGCACGTGCTGCTAGCGATGGAGGCAGCCACGCTGCAGCAAACGTGCAGGAAAGCATCCCCAGGCTGGCAGCCACGCTGCTGCGAAGATGCTTGGGAAAGAAGAGGCTGCCAGAGCAGGCAATTGCCTGTTTTAAGGTTGTGAATGTTGCTCCTTCTGTCTTAGTTAATGCTGCAGTAGCTCATGGGGGAGTAGAAGAGGGGAAGCCACATGAGGGTCAAGTCACCATTGCTTCTATGTTCTCTACAAAGCTTATGGCTAGAGGAATTAATAAACCATGGAGGTGGTAAGATGCTAAACAATTTTTTTTATTTTTTTTTTTACTTTTTGGAATAGAATGTATACACACATTTAATTACAGTAAATCTTACCCAGCCCTTCTAGGAAGATGATGGCAGTTGATTGCTTTCTTAGGTACACTGGGAACAAAATTTAAAGACCACCGCATCTCCTTCTAATAGCTTTTGAATGTGTTGGCAGGTGTACGCTACCATTCAGTCACAAGGTTCAAATCTCAAAGATAGGAAATTTCCAAGAACCTTGATGCAGACTTTGGGGGACAGGGTTGATCATTGCCTCAGCAGGGTAAGTGACCAGGAGAGCTGCTGAGTCTTCCCTCACGTGGCAGTCAGTTGATGTGCGTGAGCTCAAACCAAGACATTTCTGCCCGGCCAATAACAGGCATGGGGTTTCCTGTTTAAAGCAGTGGGATGTCCTGGGGGGGCGTGTGGAAGCTGAGGACAGAATACATGGGATGCAGAGTGCATGTGTTCGTACTGGCAGGGAAGAGTGAGGACAATAGAGGTGGTACTGGGAGAGGTAGCATGTCTAAGTGGAGACAGAAGGTATCGTACAACAAACCCAGTGGACAGTGGTTTGGCTTTTCCTCATATTCATGAAAGAGCAGATCTTCTAAGCTTGAGTTTTAAAATAGTCATTCTAGAAAGACCACACCAGAAGTAGCTCTGGAGGTGCAAATGGTGAGTGAATGTATGGTTTGGTCTCTGAAGGAAGAAGTGGGGAATATTTAGTGAATTTCAAGTGCTATGAAATTCTGCTACTGACAGATATGACTGTGCTGCTCGGGTTTGACACAGCACTTGGAAACCAGTCGTGCTGCTCTCACAGAATTGCTGGAGGTCTGCAAAGGGAGATTACTGGTGACGGTCTTCCTTAATAATGGAGCTACTGCTTTTTGACTCACACTTCCCTGGTTCATATTCTTGCAGAATCTAGTTTACAAAGTAACTTGCTGTGTTGATGCTGTTTAATTAGTTTTGTTTAAGAGAATTTGCAAAACAGTCTCTCGAGCACTGCTAGAGTGTGGTTACAGAAGAGCTGAATCCATTGGGTCCAGCCCGGGTTTATGAGAGTTCATGGGGGTAAGGAGCACTTTGCTGCTCTGTCAACTTCATAAAGTTTGTAGCTACAACTGGCATTTCTTAGCCTGTTGATATCTGGAAAGAGATATTATTTGTGACGCTTGTAGCTGGAGAGTTCAGGGTAGGGAAATGTTAAACCCCTCTATTAAAACCTTCTGTGCTAATTGTTTTACTCTTGGGGAAAAATACGTTACTGTTTTAGTGAAACATTGCCTTTGAAAATGTTACCTTTCAGAGGCATGTTGGATGGCTTTAAATATTTAAATAAATGAAATGGAGGTGTGATGATTACATCTTCTATTTGACTCTTGAGTGCATCTATTTCAGTTTAAAAGGGCTACAAATTGAATCCAAGCAATTTTAGCTTTGTTTATAGTAATAACTGTATCTTTCTCCTCCAGAACTTTCATGCAGCTGGTTTAAATAAAATAAATGCAGATTTCCTTTAATAGCCTTCCAGTGTATTTAACTACTATTAATTAGACTTTTCTGAGGCTTCTTGATGTCAAGTTCCCTTGCACCATCATTAATCTAATTGCAACAGGGAATTACTGTATTTAATGCACCCTAAATTGTTTTAATAGGTTTGGAGTATGTGTTTGTTCTTCTTGAAACTCCATTTGAATTTCTAACTTCCTTGGGCACCTGAAGAGAGACTTAATAACTATGTAAGCCTCCTGAGGCATGATCCCAAGCTGATAAAAAAGCACTTGCTGACTTGGGCTTTCAAACCAGACTACTGTGGGAGAGTTCATTTTTTAGCTGATAGCTTTGCTAACATTTTTGTGTGTGTCATGGTAACAGGTATGAGATTACTTAGACTGGAAACAGGGACCTTACACATCTGTTACCATAGCTTTACTTCTATAACATTTTCTCTGGGAAATAAATGTTTGTATTATTTTATCCTGTGTCATATAATACATCGGAATAAAACATGTACATTTACTTTAGCAGGATAATGATTGCCTTGACTCTGTTATGACTCAAGCTGAAAATGTGAAGTTCTGTAATGCTAGGAGAAGAGGATTGAGGGGAGTGAACAAAAAGGGATCTGGGAATAAAAGAAGTTTTGATTGTTGTATTTTTCTGTGGCTTATACAGCAGATATCTAATTCGATTTCACCTTTGTCTGTCTTACCTTGTGTCCTTTTAATAATTGTCTGGCCTGATTCAATTTGGAGTCGCGAGCTCTGATGTAGAGCTTTGTTTCTGAAAGAAATTCTGGCAAGAAAGTTAAAAGTCTTTGTCTGAGAATGTGACTGCTTTGGAACTTGAGATAATTTTAACCCTGGGCACCTTGTATTACATTTAATTAACTATATTCTTTTCTGAGAGATGAAACTGTAGTTCCTTTATACACGTACTGAGAAACATCATGTTGTGCCTATGATGTGGCTCGTAGCTCCATTAAATTACAACTGTGTGGCTTACACATGTGCATTTCTCTATAATCTGTGTGGAACAAATTATCTGCCTCCCCCTAAGAACACCTTGTGCAGATGGTGGGTTAGCTCTGTGTCACGATTCTTAAAAATTTAGTATGTTGAGCATCCTAAAATGTTTTGTCATTGCGAAGAAGGGAGAGTGGATGGTGTTCGTAGAACTGGTTGTGTTTGCTTATTGCTAAATTCTCCAAATCAGGTATTTCAGGTATTAATCTTAAAAGAAATCCCACATAAAAGAGGAAAAACTATTAATGTGGTATTACTGCTGGATGACTTTGGAGAAAGGTTAATGAAGTTCCTTCCTATGTAAAATTTATCAAATATATATGTAAAGTCACAAGTTACAGAGAACTATAGATAAGTTTTTTCTCAATAGTCTTTTGCCTTACACTGAAGCTCAGAGTTTTGACTATAGTTTTGAGACTTCTGTAGGGGCTTAGCATGTCAACTGTACATGAAAATTAAATGCCAGAAATATATGTGGGGAAAGGAGAAGGAAAATTGTGAAAATAAAACACAGAAGAAAATGACCACTTGCAAACATTAGTATCTGACATTTTCTGGTAACACAACTCAATGTTGTCATTTACATTAAGTCATTTACATTAAGTTTTGGGACATACTCGAGCATCTCTAGGTCTGTGTCACAGGTCTTCCCTTTGAAATGTAACAATTAAAAAAATGGCTGTTCACTTCAACAATCTTCATTTCATTTTGCTGTGTTCTTTAAAGTATTTTTTTCTCTGAAGTGTTAAACTCCATGTTTCAGAAGCTGGCTAGCAAAGCACCCAAGTGCTCATGTTGTCAGAACATCATAACCAGGTTTCACTGCTAATCCTGTGAAAGCCTGGAATTTGTTCTGGTGCTCCCCAACTCCTTCTGTAGTTGAAGACATTTGGTATAAGTTGTCTTCATATTGATTCATAGCACTGTCAAGTTAGTATGTATTTTTCAAGGTAATAAAAATCATTGAAATAGCTCATTGCTCTCTCCCTATCTTGACGATGTATTTATCTTCATCCTCCTAAAATAATATGCAGTCATCATGTTTAATTCATCCAAAACATGCTGTCACTGTGACGACATCCTTACTAGAGGTCTCCAAGGAGTGCCACTGCTCTGGTGCTCTTCAGTGTCCCAAAAAATGTCCAGTGCAAAGAGAGATTGCTGGAAACACACTCATTCGTGGTATGTTCATGAAGAAAACAAACAAGCTGTATATCGTTTATATACCTTTTTTTGCCTACGTGGAAGTCCAGGCTGTGACATGTGGGTGTGAAGCAGGACATACACAGCAAGATGTCTAATGAAAACCAAATCAATGCTCTTAACAGTGAAAATTCCAGTAATGAACCTTTCTGAAAAGAACATACGCAGTCACAGTGCAAACACTTTATTCATCTAGGGTGTGTGGTCTTGTGATGTCCACAGCTGCTTGTTTTCTGAGCCACTGGTAAAGCAATACAAGGTGGGACCACTCCGGATACATCTGTCCTCTGGTTTTATGTGAAACAGTTGCGATCTGATTGTTTGTTGACAGCAGGTATTTCCATCTTTGCAATGATTCATGAAACCCTGCAGTTCTCTGTGGAGAGCCTTATGACAGACCATTTACACTCAAAAAATGCTTTGCTGAAAGATGTCATAATCCTGTACTGAAAGGCGTGAGGCCATGGCAGGAGTTCAGGCAGCTGTGGCGAGTACCTAGGGAGTGGAAAAGGAGTGGAAAATATGAAAGTGAGACAAAACTTAACACTTCATGCAAAAATCAAGGTTGTGATAGCTGATGCGCCCACAAGATTTATGGGCATACTCGTATATCTCAGTGCTTGTATCAGCCCGCTGTTTTCCCTGACGATCATCTCCTTGACTTTTTGGGGGGGGGGGGGGGGCTACTGTTTTCCTGTTCCTTAATAATGACATGCTCTCATTTTCTTGCAAGCTCTCATCTGCATCACCTTTCACTGTGCAATCACTTAGCACAAATGTAAGCAGACATAAAAAAAAATTAACTTTCGTCTTGGTTGAAACTTTGAGTGAATTCTGAGGCACTTGTCCTCTCTTAGCCACGATGTATTACGTATCAGAGGTCTTGTTTTTGCCTCATGAACTTTTCACGGAGCAAATTACCATTTATCTGAGGCTTCGTAGGGTACAGTTCCTGCACACTTCATTTTATCCTGGCTGATAAACTCACTAATGACAAAGTAATTGCTTCCATTTTTGACTGCTTCACTGGAGAGATCTGACCCTGGAGTCCTTTTGCATGACAGCAGTAGTATTTTAAAAAGTAAAATCTCTGCTCTGTTTCTGTAGCTGTGGCCCAGTGCAGTCTACATATTTTCCATTATGGCAGCTATTTCAAGAGTTTTTGCTTTTGTTACACTGTTACCAATATACTGCAGTGCTGCCTGGCTTGCAGCGTGTGGCAGGCAGGGCCTGATTTCACAGGGCAGCCTACATCTGCCTGCCCCTGCTGCCGTGATTATGTCGGAGAGCAGGAGTATCTGATAAGAGCGTTCTCTACCTTCATCTTCTGTGTTCTGCTGCCAGCGCTGTCATCATGGCCCGACAGCCCGGAAGATTAATGTAACGCGTCACAGGAATTCTAGAAACAAATGTCTTCAGTCTTATTTGCACCTAGTTCTTAACCGGTTACAGTCAGTTCTTCTAATACTATTTTCACCTTGGTCTCTGTCTGTCTGAGTTATTTGATCTCAGGGCATCCGTTGTTTACCCTCTTATCATGTAAGTTACTCCTCAAAGGCAGGAAGATTAAACTTTGTGAGGCAGGGTTGGAGGACCAAGCAGTTTGTTCTTCTAAGCTCATGCCAGAAGTTATAGCATATAAAACAGATCAATCTTAATAACTGTCTAAAATACCTGGAAAATTGTTTTGTGAATACCTGTTTTTTCTTATACCTTATTTTCTGAGTTCATTTTGGTTTTGAATAGTATTGCTTACTCTCTCACATCCTAAGCAGGAAACAACAACAAAGACAGAAACAGTTTTTCCATGTGACATACAGAAGTTTATCCCTATCTATAGCGTGCTCTAAGTGGAATTTCTACAGCTACATTCCTTCCAAACTCCTGATGGGGAAAGTATCAAAGTATGAACAGTTTTTCCATAATTTGTTCTGCAGTTTTGAGTCGATATGATGTATTCTGTGGTTTCCATAAGTCACAGGGAGTGAAGGATAAAATCTTATGCTCAGCTTCACATAATTTACTTTTATAAGTTTGGCTTTGCAAAATTATTAAATTCAGAAAGTGTTTTTTTTTTTTTCCCTGCCTGTTTGTGTTCTTATGCTGTGCTCCAGCTCTTGCACACTGTTTCAGTACCTTTTGTTTCTGTGCAGCACTTCGTCTGGTTTATCTCTGAAGTCTCTTGAAAGACTAGTTGCTCATCTGAACAGGCAAGCTGCTCTCTGTCCTGGCAGTATTTGAGAATTAAAATGTCTGGCTTGTCCTTTGGTGAAAGCACACGTTCATTTGGCAGTTCAGACACAGTTCTGTGTCTTGTTACTGGTGGTAATTTTGCTGTTGGTCTTCAGATTTCCTCTAAAGTTAAAAAACTGCTGCGTAGCTGCTATGAGCAGGTTGGAGGGGGAGAAAGGCAGAGAGAGAACACATCAGAGTGGGTAAAATAAACAAGAGTTATAGCAGTTCTCACATACAGCAGTATTTTCTGGCTGCACTGGGAGCCAAATGCCAGTAGATCACCGAGTCCACGAAGTTCCAGGCATAGCGAGACTGCAGCAGTCACACTGAATGTACCAATTCCTGAGACTGGGAGTTCTCCCAGAACCAGTTGTGAGATGTGGCTGGGGACAGGGGAGAAGAAATGCTGCTGCGTATCCAATGGAGTGAAAAGTTCCTTATGGCCCGATATTGCTGAGAACGTGGGACAACCCCCATGTTATTCACCATGACGAGAGTTAAAGAATTTACAGCCGTCTGGAAGATGGAAGAATCTTTTGGGACTGGTGTTTCCAGGAGTTTGGTTTTTTTCAGTGGGCTGACAGTCCTAGCTTAAAACTTCTTGATGATCTTGAGCTAGTTTTAGGAGAGTATGCGTTTTTAAAACTCAGGGTGCAGTCAAAAACTGAAAGGAAATTTGGAAAAATAGAAAAACAAATAAATGCTGACAGTGCCAGAGGCTGGCACAAACTAAGCTGGGAAATTTGAACTAGGAAGGGTTAGTTTTCCCTTTCAGAGATTGGCTTCTAGTAAATTGGCACCTTATCTATTTATCTGCCAAGTTATTCTCTTCCCCTCTTGTTTCAAAGTAAAGGAGAGAGGTTAAAGAAACACTTAAAGGAGCAGAAGAAACAAACTTTCTGCTAGATAGTATCTCCTGTGATCATGTTGTCAGGATGCTCTTGTTACATCAGTAAGGCTATTTGGTTATTATGATAGTTCCTTCTGTACCTGTTCAGAAGTTAACTTTTAAAATACTGAGCCACCTGAGATTTGTAAAGAAATTGTTGTAAGACTTCTAAGACCTATCAATGAACTTCCTTGTATTTAAAAAATGTTTTTAATTACATCCCTTCTACATCTAAACCACTTGGACTGGTGTTTCTGTGTTCCATGTCTGCTTTTCGGCGCATTCTTTCTTTGTCTTTTTAAATAAAAAGTTCCACGTGATTATTTTAAACAAAATTAGGGGAAAAAAAGTGTTTTCCTAATGTTAGAGGATACATGTTTCATTCAGGTGATCTGTTTCTCTGTTTTGGAGCAAGTTTTGAATTTAATAGAGGGCAAAGAGGACTTTTAAAATGATAACTATTCAAATTTGGCCAAGTTACAGGTCTCTGAAAATTATTAATTGTTTGATCCTAGTAGACGCAAAAGTTTCTAAAAATTCTTTTGAGTTTGTTAAGGGCTGTTTGCTGAAGAGGTTGAAAGACGACTTCCTTGCAACTTTCCTTGTAAACTGCTGGAGTCTCTTGCACTCTGTGTATTGGAAGAGAGAATTGGAAGCTTTCTCTCTCATTTCTCTGTTTTCATCTGACCAAAACATGCAGGTGAACACACGCTACCTGTATGGACTGGTGAAGAGAGAAGAGGAGGAAGAGTTTTTCAAGCTTGGGTTTAAAGAAGAATGGAGGTCCAAGGAAACAGGCCAGGTTTTAATTTAATACAAAACTTTTCAAATCGTGAGCTATGAGCTTTGTAGGCCCATAGTAAACCAACTGTGTATCAGAAGGGCTTAGAACACAGACTGTCTCTTATTACTAACTGTGAACTTTCTTACTGAAACAAAAATTTACTTTAAAAAACCCAACCCAAACAAACAAACATAACCAAAAAACCACAACAAAACTACACACTTGGTTTCAGATGTGTATCTTATATTACCAGGTATCAATAAGAAAACTGATTTAGAGTTTTGTCTGATAATTGATTCTTCTGGTCCTTAGAATCTTCCCTCCTATCTTTCTTGCATACAAAGGAAAATGTATAGAATATGATGGTATTTTGAGTTTGTGTGTGCCTCATGTAGAAACTGTGAGGTCATCAGAGATGGCTGTTGGTTTTTGTTCCCCCAATACAGCATCAGTTGCCAGAAAACCAGCTCGTAGCATGAGAGGTCTATTGACACAAGGAACACACAATTGAGTTGTGTGTCAGTTCTGTCATGAAAGCTATTCACATTTAATTGTGTGTACTCAGTCAGAAGCAGCCTATACTCATTGCTTATCAAAGAATAGTTCTTCACCTCCTGAGAAATACACAGACTGATTAAAACAACGATGGGTGGTGCATTTTTCACAGTTGTCTAAAGTCTTCTAAATATCATCATTTTTGATTCCTTTTTTTTTTTTTACGTTAAACTCAGCGCTTGAAGGTGTTTTTTCAGTCACGCAATGTAAGAACACTTCAGGATTCTGTAGCAGATGAAAGTTTATAACATAAAACATAAATCTCTACGCACATCCCCACACCCTCCAATAAAAAAATAAACGAAACCTGAAGGTTTGATGCAATAACACCCATTACTTATGCAGACGTATCCATAACAACTGGTACTTACCTCAGTGCTTTCTGCTCAAGGATGATGAGCCTATATATACACTGCTTTTTCTCATCAAGGCTTTCTGTATCCCCTGTGTTTTCATAAAGCACTGTAATTGGAAATAGTCTGACAGAAGCCTTCCAAGTCTTCATGTTGGCAATGAATCTGGCTGCAAAGTAATTCGTGTTGTATGAAGCATTTGAAACTGTTTATCTCTCACTGCTGGTATTCATTGATTTGTTTGTATTTCTTCAGCGTCTCCTCTAGGCCCGTAAAATTCTCTGCAGTGCTTCAGCAGACATTTTGCCAGGAACATGACAGTGAACTCAAACTGAGCACTTCTTTTTGATTTTCTGGGTGGTAGTGGTGGTTTTGGGTGTCACCCTCCCCACCCAACCCAATCACTCTTGTTTTGGTGGCTCCTAACACATGTAGATCCTTGAATTGTTTGTATGTAGGCTGTGGCTAGTGGGATATACATTGACAGGACAGAATCTCTTCCATTTTCTCCTTGACGTTGTGCCCTACAGCTCGAGTTCTGTGTGTCTTTACAGTGGTACACTCTGAAATACAACTCTCTTAATACTACCACAAATGCTCGTATCTCGCTGTCTCTAGATACTCAGTTGGGGCAGCAAATATAATGTAGCATAAGGAATCTCATTTAATCTTATCCACAGCAAACAGAGGAAGGTTTGAGGCATAATAAAAATAAATAAATAAAGGTGAGTTGAGCAAAGAAATGAGTTTGTCAGGACTGTTAAGCAGTCTGAGCTGGAAATGGAACTTGCAGCCTTTGATCCTAGTCAGAGAAGAACATTCACTCTCTTACTTGAAATTTGGACCAAAATCAACTTTGGTACTTAATCATTTAAGATAAGCTTTACCCTTAGTGGTGGAGGGCTCAAACAGTATTTCATGTGTAGTCTTTTTTTTTTTTCAGTTGTCTCGTGACAATCTTTTTCATCTTTGCTTTAACCTGGAGGAATGAAGCTGTTCCTTGTTATATGAAGATCTTTATACCTGGACAGAAAACAAGATCTATAATGTCTTGCTTATGCTGGAGACCAGGACTGTGTCTGGACTTGCTGTAAGAAGCAGAAAAGGATAGAGTATTCTGTGTCATCTCTTAATCTGTTCAATAGTCTGTGAAACTCTTAACATCTGCTTTGCTTCTTAAGGGTCCTGTGTTAGAAGTACATGTTCTGTCACTGTCTCCATGTCCATTGTGTGCTAGCAAGTAGGCCCCCTTCTTGGTTCATGTTGAGTGTAACTGGACTTAAAGAAAAATAACTGTGGTCGTCTACTGATGGTACCCACTCAGATTTCCTAACATGCTCTTCTCACTTCCAGAGTGCAAGTCTCAATGAGAGCACTGAGCAACCAAGGCTCGTGTACAGCAGAGAGGTAATTTGCATAGGTAACACATGAGGGGAACCACAGCTGCCTGTTGATTTGTAGAAGTAGTCTGCTTTCCTTTTTGGTAAATTAAGTGATCAGCTGGAGATTAAGAGTCATTTGACTTTGTATGAGAAAAGAAATTGACTCACAGTGGCCTTTTTCATGCCTGTGAGAGGATGAGCTAGTCCATGGATTCCCCAGACCTCAAGTTAGCACAGTTGGTCCTCCTGACAGATACCTCCAACTGTATCTCCACTGTTAGCTTGACATCCATTAATAGCAATGGGGAGACCAAAAACCCAGGGTTTTGTTTAAATTCAAAAATATCATGCAGAATATAAAATGTAATCTTTTTAAGAAGCAGAGTTAAAACCTTTTGTTACAAGCTTAATTTCTTCCTCATGGGTCTTACTGGCTCATCTGTTAATTAAACGGTTCATACAGGTCTTTTCCATCTCCTGTAATGGGAACTAAATTTGAGGCAGCTAGTTTACAGCTGCCTAACGTTCTCAGGAAAGCCTCGCTACAGCCTGATGCTCTGCATTGAAAAGAATTTATGGTCTTGGTTCCTTTGCAGCTGGAGTGGCTTTTAAAATTGGAAAGTGTGCTGATTTATCGACCTAGCCGGTAGCTGCAGAGACAAGGCCCTTTGCTGCACAGGCCTGGGGAACGGGCTGTTGTCTTTCCAGCAGACGCTACCTCAGGCTGCAGTCAGCCGCTGCTCTCCTCGTCTCCTGAGGATTTAGACTGCGGGATGTTAGAGCAAGTTGTACCTTCCTGGGCCTGCCCGTCACAGCCCACCCCACCGGATTTCCTTCTGCTGAGCTCAGATTGCAGTGGGCTGTTGGAGTACTGGGGAGCTCATTCTGTATTGCAATGATATTCCAGTACATGCCTTCAGACTTGGAAGCTGGAAAATGTTCACCCCGGTGATGTAGAAAAATAGAAAAACTTCTGTTTCACTGCTCATATTGAAATTCTTCTTACCGAGGCAATAAAGGGGGTAATTTTTGACACCTGTCAGTCTGGTACATTTCATTGTTACTGAATTTTGTGAAATGTTATGCAAGTATGTAGAGGAGAAAAGGGTAGATTTAATTAGGAAAAGATGTAAGCAAGGCTAATTACCTCATCAAATGGGCAAACTTGGCTTCTGAGCTGGTGCAGTGGAGAGCCTCTGGTAAGGAGCGTCTGAAGCTTTTTATGATTCAGCCAAAGTTTAGGACTCGGTTACACCTTTCAAAACAAACCCAAGAAACCTTCAGCTCCAGCATTTAACATTAGTACTTGGTGTGGACAAATTTCAACTAGCAATAAAAGCAATCTTCTGTAGATACTTTTGTTTTGATTTCAACTCCCTTCTCCTCCCCAGAAAGAAGAAAAGCAAAAGAAAAGTTATTGATGTTTCTGGCTTCAGGGGTGGTGCTGACATGGGAACCCTCGAACAATACGCAGCTTTTTCTTCCTTACGGGGCTTTTCTAAGCATCTTGTCTGCAGTTCGTTGGCTGGCAGACAATGTTAGTCTCCCACTGAGGTGGCTTGTTTAAGGTGTTTATTTCCATACTCTGTAATTCACGCCACCTTCCCCGCAGTTTTCTGTCATAGGAGATGTTTCTCTTCATTTTGACTGGGCTGTTTGGTAGTCTGCTGACTTGAAGTGAAAAGCTTTAGAGCTAGAATAAATTACGGAGGAGTTACTACGCGTTTCTCTGCTTCTCACTGCAAATCAATAGCACTCAGCAGAGCAGTGGGTGAGCACAGACACTGCTTTAAGGAATGAATATTAAAAGCTGCTAAAATCCAAACTGAATGGAGTGGGAGATACTCCATTTAGCCTTAATGGAGGTATTTAGAAACAGAAGTAGGGAGGAGCAGGGAAAATGCTTTGGGGGAGGGGAGTAATCTTGCTGGTGGTCTTAATTTCTCTTGTAATACAATCACCACGCTTACTCCATGTTAGTCCTGAATACAAAGAGAGTTCAAAGCAACTTTGGTTAAACATTGTGAACTGATCCTGGCAGGAATGCAGTTATATTGTCTTGTTGCTGAATACAGGTGTCTGTTGAACCTCGAGAAGGATTCTGTTGCCAGTTGGATTCTTTTATTAGTTTGTTTAGAAACAGCAAACCAAACAAGCTTTTCATCTGAACAAGTACCCTCTTAATAGGCTGCTCCTTTTTAAATAAGTGTTTGATGGAAACGTTTCAAAGAATTGGGTTAAACTTTTAAAGTTATTTCTTGAGAAGAGAGAAACCAACTACAAATGCGAAGCCATCTGCTGTTGCATGTAGTAACATACTTGGAAAACTGATGTTATTTTTCTAGTGTTATGTGTAATTACCTTTGTAAGGTGATTATTGAAATATGTTTTGAGGAAAAACTATTATTTTTCAAGTTCAAAATGTCTTTCTATAGACAGATAGTCTTTTGAGGCCAAACTATTTAATGCTTTTTAGAGAACTAAAAAGCTATCTTTAAAAATAAATCCAAGAGAGTAAGAAACAGCATAGCTAAATAAACATAGAGTAAAAATTCATCGGTTTAGATTTTCCTTAAATTCAGCATCAGAACCTTTATCTACTAAGTGTCTCAATTTTATGATATCCATTAAATCGTTTTGATAAATGTATGCTGTGCATTTTATTTCATAATTGGCTCTTGATCAGAGAAGGAACAGTACAGAATAAAAGTAATATTAAGATTTATTGCTGTAATAATGGATAATGCTATCAACTTCTAACAGTTAATTGCTATTTAGTAGTAACAATAGTAGAATTTAGAAGGTACTAAACCATCACTTTAGGAAGTAAATGGTTTTGGCAGTGATTAAATGTAAAATCAGCTGTTGGGTTGTTCAGAGGAATGTGCATCTTTGAGGTACCAGGAAAGGTGTGCATATATATATATTGTAGATATATATGTATCATGATCTGAGAAGGCCTTACAGGAGTTTTTGCGGTCACTGATGATCCTTCTTTCCACCCTACCTGCCTGTTTCCAAGTTCTTCTTTGATTACTTATGATACATAAGAAGAGCAAAGTAAGTGATATTTTTGGAGATTCTGAATAATCCATTTTTTCAAATGGCTGCAGACTTGTAAATACAGTAAATTTACCACTGTTTAGAAACAGAACTGTACTACCTTTTAAAGCTGTACTGAGCTAGGAGTGAGGCTTGTCTGCACTCTTGAAAGACATCAAAAATAACATTTCAAGCTCATGTACAAAAATGAGCAAACAGGTTTTCTTTGTACATAATTCTATGCAAGGAGAAATTTTACTGTTTGAAGGAAGCTTTCTCTTGTTTGTCTTTTATCTTACCCTAACTTAATTAAAACAGATTTTTGACATTTCAGTGCATTTATTAGATTGTTTGATCTTCTGAGGTGTTCCTGAGCCGAAAAATGAGCTTTCTCTGCCGAGAAGCCTTTCTGAGCTTGATTTGTATGAACCTGGAGCACCACTTTCACCTGCAAAAAGTGCAGAACCCTTCTGTTGCGTTCTATATGAAATGCTGAGAAAGTACAAACACTTCAGCTTCCACAAACATCAGACAAGTAGAGGCCAACAAGAGTATTGGAGTTTTAAAAGAATTGGTAACTTAACACATTTCTTTTGCGTTCATGGTGGAAATTCATTTTTATTTGTTGAATGCAGCATGTTTTTCACTGGGACAGTAATGTAAGAATAGGATGTGTAAGAACACGTCTTGGCCTTAAAATGTCTTTGGTTATTTAGCTCATTGATTTCCTTAAATCTCTACTTAATGTCAACGTTTTTAGGCTTGCCTGAATTTCTCTTCAGTTTGAAAACTGATCATTCACCTTCAGGTTCTAGAAGGAATGTTTTAATCGCACTGAGCGGCAATGAAGGCAGGGGCTGCCGCAGGCCCCTCTCCTGCGTAGGCGAAGCGGCCTGGGGCCTGGCCGCCAGCTGCAGAGCCCAGGGGCCATTTGTGTGCCCTCCTGTTTCCCTGGCAGGTTGTGACGCTCGGGTTTCCTCCCAGTCACTTGCTCTGACTGCTCAGGCTTCCCCTGAGGAGTGGATTTTTAAAATTATTATTACTGTTATTAAAAGTGTGCCCAGCAGTGTGCCCAGGTGGCCAAGAAGGCCAACGGCATCCTGGCCGGTGTAGGAACAGAGTGGCCGGCAGGAGCAGGGCGGTGACTGTGCCCCTGTACTTGGCACTGGTGAGGCTGCACCTCGAGCCCTGTGGGCAGTGCTGGGCTCCATAGTACAGGGAGGATATGGAGGGGCTGGAGAAGGCACAGAGAAGGGCAACCAGAATGATGAGGGGACTAGAGGAGGGCAAGTCTTATGAATAGAGGCTTAGGGAGCTGGGGCTGTTCAGCCTGGAGGAGGCTGAGGGGAGACCTTATTGCTCTCTGCAACTCCCTGACAGGCAGCTGTAGTGAGACGGGTGTTGGCCTCTTCTCCCTAGTGAACAGCGATAAGACAAGAGGGAACATGTTCAAGTTGTACCTGGGGAAGTTTAGAGTGGATATTAGGAAAAGCTTCTTCACCAAAAGGGTGGTGAAGCACTGGAAGGGGTTGCCAAAGGAGGTGGTGGAGTCACCATCCCTGGAGGTGTTTAAAAAACGGTTGGATGTGCCACTTCAGGAGATGGTTTAGTGTTCGGGTGGTGTAGGGCTGTGGGTTGGACTTGATGATCTTAAAGGTCCTTTCCAACCTTTATGATTCCATGATTCTATGAAAAGTGGTACCACCCCACCATCCTTCCCCTCGCCGCCGGTGTAGACCGTGAGGGGCTACGTGCCCGCCCTCAGTGACAGGGCAACCACCGCGTCTGCCGTCCGGTGCCTCGTGAGGAGAAAACTCTCAGACGGTGAGAAACGGCTCGAAACGCTGCCTGGCGCGGGAGGTGAAAAAAAACGGCGGCCGCTCCGCACCTCGGCCGCGCCCGGGCAGGGAGGCGGCGGCGGGCGGGGCCGCGCTCTGGGAGCCGCCGGCGGGGGCCCGGCTCTGCCCTGGCGGCGCCGGGCGGGTGGTGGCGCCCGGGGGCGCCTCCCGGCTTGGGCGGGAGCGTCCCTGCAGGGAAGCGCGGCGGAGGTTCATGAAGGCTGAGGTAAATCAAGTGCAAACGGCGATCCTCGTCGCTTTAACGGGCTGCCCCTGGGGGTGTGGCTTTTCGCCCCAGAGCTGAATCTCTCGGTTCTCTTTAATCCTCCGCTGAGGACCCGTTCGAAGCGTTTCTTTGCGCGAGTGTCTCCCCGCGAAGGAGCGGCCGCAGCTGCCGCTGGGGAGAGTGTTCCCCCTCCCTAGCCGGTGGGGTTAGGAGTTAAAAGCGACGACACACCAGAGTGAGGCACTCTGTGGAAATCTGTGCTGGGCTCAGGGACGAGGAAAAAGCCATTTGGCCGTGCTCAAAACTTGGAAGTTCCCTGGGACAGAAAATCCTCCCATCCCTCTGCAGGCCTTAGTTTACGAGGGGTTGGGTGAGGGTAAAACCTCATTTTTATCTTTGTGTTGTATCGGTTCTTACCGCTGTGGTGAGACTGGGAACGGCAGGGTCCGGTTTCGATCAAGCTGCTGGACCTTCCGCCCTTCCTGCTCTGTGAACTTGCCCTCCCGGAGCCGGGCTGAGGTAGAGCGGAGGCACCAAAGCGCTGACGGCGCTTGGCTTCCAGCGACTGCATTTGACTCCGTTCACCACCACTCCCTGGGCTTGGCCATCCAAGTTTTTAACCCCACAAAGGGTAACCGGTTAAAGCCATGAGGCTTCAGCTTCTCTAGCAGAATGCTGTGGGAGGTGGTGTGAGAGGCGTACGCCAGGCAGACAGCATCCACAGCCTTCCCCTCATCCCCTGGGCAGGTCACCCGGTCCTAGAATGGGGTCAGACTGGTCAAGCGGGACCTGCCTTTCATGAAGCCCTGCTGGCTGGGTCTGATCCTCTGGTTGTCCTGCATGTGCTACGTGAATGCACTTGAGATGAACCGCTCCGTAATCTTCCCCAGTACCGCAGTCAGGCCGATGGGCCTGTAGTTCCCTGGATTCTCCTTCCAGCCCTTGTAGATGGATGTCACACTGGCAAGCCACCAGTCATCTGGGAACCTCCCCGGTTAACCAGGACTGCTGATAAGTGATGGAGAGTGGCTTGGCAAGCTCCTCCGCCAGCTCCCTCAGCACGCTCAGGTGGATCCCATCCAGCCCCATATACTTGTGAGTGTCCAGGTCTTGTTGCTCAAGGTTTGATGGTTAACAACACTTAATTTTTTTTTTCCCATACCAGTCTTTGTTATCCCAGCGATTTGATATTAGACTTTTAAAAGGTGCAGCTTGGGATAACTTTTTATTTAGGTTTGCAGAGAGGTAGATTTTTTTGTCTCACAGTATTAGGTTCACATTTATGCACTGCTTTTAGTGATGATGTTTTCGAACTCTTAGACAGAGAGGGAGACACCTCCACCCCTCCCTGCAAGAGATTTATCAAGATATATGTGTATGTGTGTATTTCTTGTTCCCTGCGGGTTGGGAATGTTGCTGGATGTTTCATGTGTAGCACTGGTGATGAATGTCTCATAATCTCAGATAAGGCACATCGATGGTAAAATTATTTCCAGGGAAAATAATAAAATTGTGTGAGTCACAGTATGTCCAAATGAATTTTGGAAAAGACATTTCAGGAAACAAAAGCTTTCTGAGCATGTGGCATTCTTATCTTTGCTCCACCAACCTCTGGCTCCACTGGGCACGGTTGCCATCTTCTGGAGGGAGCTTCTCTTAAGCAACACTAAGTAATGATGCCATTTCCTTCTTCCTTACAAGAAATTGCTTAGTTTTGTGCACTCCCTGTTCCTGCCAGCAGGAAGTGAAGATTAGGAATCCAGTCTGCCTCCTACAAGACTTTGCAAAGTAGTAGCTCAGAAGATAAGCTTCTTAGACCAATTTTAGTGACTCACAGGAAAAACATGTATTGATACCTTCTAAAACAACCCTCCCTCAGAATAAACCAAAAAACCCTGCAACTACTGTTATCAGAGGAGTGAAGACACAGTAAATGACTTAAGAGTAAAAAGCTTTTCGTTTTGATTCCTGGTAAAGATGAAGAGGTTTAACTTGTGAAATACTGTGTTGCCTATAGTGGTTCATTTTAATGTTTCCAGCCAAAATTAGAAGTGGCCTGTTTTCAGTGACACTTGAAAATTTAGTGCTGTGTTGATAGTCTGAAATGGAGATCTTTTGACATTGCAAATGAAATATGTGCCACTGCTGTTCAGTTGTGGTTTAGCCGACCGTGGAGTTGGGATATAATCATATTATTTTAACTCCTGGAGATCATTACTACTTTGGGAAATAAAACTCGCAAGCATCAGAACTGTCAAGATATATATTTTGAACTTTTATTTAAAGTCATACTAGGTTTTATTTATTTTGGAATGTTTAACCAGGTTTGCATTATTAAAACTAGATGAGAACATGCATTTGAGTATTTGAGTAATAATAATAAAAAGGCAAAAAACAAACTTATAAATTTTAAATTTTTTTAATGGGAAAACTAGCTGTTTTGAAATAACTGCTTGCTTTATGCAAAATGGTTTTGCTAGAATATAGGTTTAAGCATGTATTCACCTCACATGCTTGATTTGAAAAAGCACAGGCTTGTGGTTTATGTAAAGATTGCTCTTCGACTACTGTTTACCAAGTTTTGCCCATAAAAGGCCAAACTTTCCAATGGGTTTGCCCAAGGCCAGGCCTGGGTTCTTAAAAATACCTGCTAAACTCAACCCTCAGTCAATTGCCAAGTCCAAAAATTATTTCCTCCGAATTTTGGCAAAATGCCGAATGAAAGATGAATGCTTCTCATTTCTCTTTTTTGTCAGCTTCCAAACATAACAGGTAACGATACGTATGACCTTAGAGAGTGGAGAAATGTGTGAATTTTGGAAATGGAGGCTTTTGACTGAACACCTAGAAAATGTGCGTGCGGGGCTGGGTCTGTGTTGGAAAGTGCCCACCGGCCCTTTTCCTTCTTTCTCTCAGGTTTGTCGTGGCAGGGAATGAAAAGCTTTTTTTCCCTGACGGGCATCCCCGTACCAGCTCGCCTCCGGCGGGGTCACGGCTCTGCAGGCAGAGTGTTTTCATTGGCCTCGTGTGTCGCCTGGAGAGGTGATACCACCACAACCACACCAGAAATCCTTTTGATGGAAATCCTTTTGATGGGCTCTTGCCGTGTCGCCGTCGGAGGGCTCTGCCAGCACAGTGGTGCTGCCACCTCTCCTGCGGAGGGCACCGAGTATGGTTGGTGCCTACAAAAGTAATTAAAAAGACCATTGTTCTGGGGTGTGTGTGCAGGGACAGCTGTGCGTGCCATGAAGATGACTTTATTATTGTTGTGGCATAGAATAGTATCTCTAAACTTTGGGCTTCTTTTTCTTTTAAATTAATTTTAGGGACCTTTCTGCAGTTTGGGTGAATTAAAGGTGAATGCCTTTCCACAGTATATGAGTTTCTAAAACTCATATAAAAATATTCCTTTCATTATTGAAATGGGATCATTTTAGAGATTGCTAATAATATATGTTACATTCAGTGTACCCGACTGCTAAGTGTGATTGGACATTTTATTTTAACGCTCTCCGGTGGCACCTCATAGGATTATTTGTCTTGAATTAAATGTTGGGAAGTTCTATGAAAATGGCATTGTAATTTTTCTCTATTTCAAGCTTCATTAAATTGCACTTAGATGTTGTAACCAAGATGTTAACATTCTAAATGTTTAAAATTTGGAATACATCTCACAATTTAAAAAGTCAAATAAAGTAGCAGCAGACTCTTCCCCCCACCCCTTCCCTAAGGCACCTTTCCAGCACTCTACTGATCTGTTGATTTGATTAATGAATATTTTACCTATTAAAAGTAACCATTACTTATTGAATTTGGTTGCAGCAATAATTGTATGTTTCAAATAGAAACTAATTAACATAATAAGTGGCAAAGCGTCACGGCACATGAAGCGTGCTTGCAGTTCACTGCATCCGAAAGATCACGAGACGCCTTTTTGACATTTGTAGCTCTGCAGCTAGTTACCAGCAATTACGTTTGGTTTGAATAGAAATTAAGGATCTGATTTACAGCATTACTTTTTATAATCTGAGACATGAGCTACCCAGAATATTATGAGGTCGTCTGCAATCACAGTGCACAGTAATATTCTCTTAATGAATTACGGTTACAGCCTCCTACGCGGCTCCCTGCTTCGTAGCTGCTGCTGGAGTTTTGGTTGGGTTTTTGGAGGAGGGGGCACGTGGGAAATGGCTTAAAACTGGTTGATGAGGTGCCGTCCCTTCTGCCAGAGGCAGCCACAGGCTGTAAGGGGTAGCCTCTTGTTGAGCTGTGCCAAGAGCTATGAGGGTGCCCATGTGCACTGGGCTTTGTGTCTACTCAGCATCGCTTCTGATGGGACCACAAGAGGCCAGAGCTTGAATTTCTCTGCTGAGAGAGGAGGCTGCCTGTGCTCGCCTGCCGGCCGGAGCGAGAGGAGTCGGGAAAGCAACAAGAATGCGCTACAGTGCTTAGAGAGCTTGTGCACCTCGTGAGGGCAGGAAGGGAGCTGTGATGTTGTTCCTCACAGGCTGCGTGTGACCTTCAGGCTTCTCACTCTTACATGATCCTTTTTTTCTTTTTTTTTCTTTTTTTTTCGTTCTTTCATCTTTTAAATAACTAATTCACAAATTCTACCCTTGGCTTACAGCCCTGTTAATTGGTGTAAAGCAAGAAAGTAACTCTTTGGGCAACTTCAGGCACATTCTGGTTCACCAGATTATTCCACTGAGAAGCAGAGGAACAGATCAATTGCTTGGATCTGTCTAGTACTTCACGGTTATCCTAGCATGTTCGATACTACCCAACCTTGGTAAATGCAAATTATTTTGGGAACAGATGAATGGAAAGTTCTTTTAATTTCTGTCAAGGGAAGACTCTTCTTAAGGCAGTAGGTTGTAATAAGGACCACAAGAGTAGCAAAGTAATATATTTTCAAATAAACAGATGCAAGCATGGCTAAGTTGATCAAGTGTTTGGGTTGAGAACTTCTGTTCTGTTCTTATTTGTGTGTTATGTTATTTATATATAATATATGGCACTGGAAAGTTATGCACACTCTCATTTTTCACTTTAATTGCCTATCTGAAGACAGCATGACAGATCCAAAGGTTGCTTTCAGCAACTGAGGAGCACTGTGGTCACTTACAAGTGTGCAATAATTAACTTAATTGCAGAAATTAGAGCATTTCAAAGATTCAGGATCTCTGATTTGACTCCATGCATTATTTCTACTTTCTGTTGTCCGTATGTGAAATACCTTTTTCTTATATATGGTTATATCACAAAAATTACTGTTTTAAAAATGAAAGGTGCTTTTCAGAAGATTTGCAAATCCTTGGTTTACATTTACTTGGCCATGTGGTTTTTGCATTAAAGCTGGAACTTGTCAAATGATCTTCTCCGTTGTGTTGCTGAGCTACTATTTTAACCTGAATCCTTTAAGTAATTGTGCATGTGAAACTGTAATCAGAACCCTGTTTGGCTTTTACAAATTCCTGTTTTCTTTGGGAACTTCCATGAAGACTGCCTCACTTAGCTGTGAGAGGCACACACGTGAAGAGGCCTGTGTGTGCTAAACCAGGGCATTAAGACAGATGCTGCTGCTTTCTATGCCCTCCAGTTGCATTCACAATATATACTTGTTGGCTTATTTTGCTGAGGCAGCCTTCATTTCAGTAAACTTTCTGTTTGATATCCACTTGCCTACGTGCATGATAGATAATTTGCAGTTGTTAATGCTAATTTTTTGTGTGCTTCCAGGCTTTAGGAGAAGTCCACAGTACTTTAAACTTTGGATTGTGACCTGTGATGCTTTGCCTCGGCTTTGGACTCAGTCATTCTTCTGGAGTGATGCAGCAATTGCAGTCGATGGGTTGCTGAGTGGCAAGTACGCAGGCCTGGTCTGAGCAGCAGCAGAGTGCCAGCAGAGCACTGTCAGCCTGATAGAGCTGTCTCCCAGCAGGCCAAAAGAGACTGCAGTTGCATGACCTTCTTGTAATATTTATGTGGCCTGTGCTATTCAGCATTTTTTTTCATGGCTTCATGCGTTTACGAGCAATTCAACAGGGGAAGTAAACTGTTTGCAGCTAACTGGGAAATTTTTAGAGCACTGGGATAGACCAAACAGGGAGAATGAGGGAGAATTTTTTTCTATTACAAATACAATTAGGGGACCGTGTTAATATCTGTTAAATCGTATTTTTCTGTGATCTTGGTCTTTAAATTCATGAGAGGGTTTGAATAACATAGCATTTAGAATTGAAACTGTGAAATTCATAATGGCTTCCTTGTAATGGAGGTTTTGGATGGGGAACAGATTCCAGTAACATTGAATTTATCTATTTCTGGCTTTTTAAGCTATGTCCATGTAAGAACAATTGTGGGCTTTTGAGGAAGCCAACAGAAATGTTTGCCTTGGCCTCATTAGTCAAGCAAGCTACTTTCAAGGGAAGTGTCGTTTTTAATTAACTGGCTGAGCTGACTTATATCAACCAGTTTCAAGGCCAAGTGAAATACAAGACAGGCACTCTGCAAACCTGGTGGTGGGCGAGCGGAACATGGGTACGGATGTTCTAACAAAGCCAGTTGGGAGGCTGGGAGACCTCTGTGTTCACAGTTCACCTTAGTGTGATCTTGCAGAAAAAGCTGAGATTATCATAAACATCTCCGAGTGACTTGGGAGATAGATCGTACTCTAAGTCCTTGGTCTGTGTAAATATGAACTTTAGCGCTTTTAAAATCTTTTGCAGTGCCATTATTTTCATAACATTTGAGGCATTTTGTTGTTATTTTTTTTGAGATTAAACAGGAACAGAAATAAAACCTTTGCGTTGGCAAGGGGAGTTTGGTCTTCTTGGTTTTTTGGCTTAAGTACTAGCACGGCTGACAAAAGACATGCTTTTCAGACCCATCTTTAAGATACGGACACTCCTCTGTTCACCGCCCAAAATGTAATGTCTGCAACATCTGTGACATCTGTTGGAGGGTTACAGCTACCAAAAAATCTTGATAAGCCCATCACTTCATTTGTTTGTGAAGAGGGATTCATATGTCCGTCTTTGGGACCTGGACTGTAGTCAGTCTTGGCCTCAACTTCTGCCTTTTGAGCAGCGACACGGTGGAGTAAAAGCAGCACTGGCCACGTCGTACTCAAGACGTTGGAGAGTAATTTAAATTTTACCTCCTTTAAGTCATTATTTTTAGTTCGGAGACTATCTTTACCACTTTGCTAGTGGTAATGACCTTTTCTGGTCCCTGTATGAAGAAAGCTTGTGGTTGTAAAATAATGCCACTGAAATTTGTTAGCGCTTTCCTGTGTGCCCTTTAATAAGGTGAAAAGTGATTTTTCACAGCGAGTTTAATGCAGGGATTTTATAGTGAAGTTGTTTATAACTTTCTTGTATCTTATTGGGCAACACTTACTGCTGCATTATATAATAACAAGGACATGGCGTGTATTTTTGTCCAGAAATACGAAGAACAAAGTCATATAATTGATGAAGACTGTACTTACACAGGATACGTGTACCTTTTTTATTATTTGCTCTCTTTAAAATACTTCACCAGGCTAGGATTTTGTGCTGTTCTCAAGCTGTAAGTTATTTCTATGTAGAGTGAGGTGATTTAGTAATCGTAGCTTGATCCATTTTGTTAGAACACGCTCTGCAGAAAATCCCTGGCTTCGTCTGAGCAGTTCAAGGATGGCACAGTGCAGTTTGTGGTCTTTGCTTTAATTACACACTTACACTACTTGTCTGGTTGCCCGGTATGAAACAGGTTGTCGATGTGAGAAATCGGAGGTGTCTAATCCTGTAGATTGGAGTAAGTCTCTCTCATGGATGTTAGCACCCACACTTCAGTCTTTTAATAGTGAGGCGGTGGGACCCAGAACAATATAAAATCAAACTTTTATTTTAATAACATTTCATTAAAGGAAAAAAAAACCAAAACACACATTTCCAAAATCTAACACCATAGTACAATAAGGGAACATTACTGAAAAACCCCACGCTATGGCATTACAGAAAACACAGAGTGCTTCGCTTCTCGCTGCTGTGGGC
Source organism: Trogon surrucura (assembly GCA_020746105.1). NCBI lineage: Eukaryota > Metazoa > Chordata > Aves > Trogoniformes > Trogonidae > Trogon > Trogon surrucura. The sequence continues at coordinate 11,478,099 of CM036622.1, read as the reverse complement.
TGAGATCAGTGGGACCTAACGCTTATGAGAAGAGACAAGTAATGAAGGCAGCTCCTGTGCAGCGGGTGGCAACTTGTTCTACCCAGATATAAAGCATTACAGCAAAGCTAATGAAGTAGTGAGCCTTTGGTAGCCCGTGTTAATTCAAGAAGTAAGGGCAACTAGTTAAAGTAATCTTAGTCAACCAGTTCTGTGTGTCTGCTGTCAGGATATTTTTCTTATAAGAAGGGAAACTCAGATCAGTCCTAGGTTGTACTGCTTAAATACTTCTCAAGAAAAAGATTTGTCATCTGTAAATATTTAATCCGTTATAGGTTGGAAACTATTTAGGCTACTTTGACCAGCCTATGCATGTTTGAAGAAACATTGACTAAACATTTAACATTACGCAGGGCTATTTTGTGAGATTGACAGCAGATTTTTGCCTTCCTTTCTCCTCATCCCCAAGTCAGATAGTTAAGAGTGCGAGCTGATATATAACAGCCTGGTCAGGGGGGTAACGCAAGTTTGGAAACTGGCTTTGGGGAACATTTGTGGTGTTAGATGCTGCCGGTGTCTGTGTGAATGTGCTCAGATGTGAGCGAAGCAGAGCACTGGCAGCTTGAAGGTTCGGCATCAGGGAGTACTGTTAGTTAATCTCACTGCAGCTGGATTTGCCATCTTAAAAGAAAAAATGAAAAATGCCCTTTTTTTTTAAACAAGCCTGGTATGGTTGCAGTCTTTTTGTAGTTGTTAACAATAATGCATGTTCAGTCTGTGCTCAAAAGTGTGCTAATTGACATCAAGAGAGTAAGTCTAAGTTTGAATTAAGATACAAAGCCAGGTGGAGGGTCAGATGCTGCAGAGGAGCAGAGAACAATCAATCAGTCCTGTGATACAAGAGTGAACAAGTGGTTACAGACATCTCTATGTGGTTTTTAACTTGTTTGTATGTTGCGACATTTTGAAGAGAGAGGAGTGGGCAAAGGGATGATGAGGGCGGGCGAGAGCGATGGGAGGCAGGACAGGTGTCTGCTGGCACCCGTGGCACAGCTGGCCTGCTCTCTGCTCTTTTCTGCTCTTCTCTGAAGGCCACGTGGTTCTCCCAGTACAGGTTTCTGTGTTTTCTTTTTATATTCTGTTGTTTTAGCTGGAGAAGTAACATATGACAGCGTTATATATAGTTCCTGCTACAATGCAGAAGGGAATGCGACATTTCCATGACTGGCAACCCAGCAGCTCATTGCAAGAGGAATAAAAATATGTCAAGCATTTTGCATGCTAAATTCATACAAGGTTTTTTTTTACTGCTTCCTGGATGATTTTTTCATGGAATTGTGATATAAAACACAATCAATTTGGAATACGTGTGAAGTCTGCTGCGTGGAGTCGGAAGGGATAGATCTGCAGTGCATTCCTCGTGTGTGAGGCAGCACCTACTGAGAGATGGGACCCTGCTTTGTGCAGGTGCCAGCGGGCAAATTTGTCTGTGCCTTGATAGCACACTCCTACAGAAGTTACGGGGCTTTTGGTTTTTGTCTTTGCATTTTCATCTTCTGCTGGTGTCTCAGTGAGCAGCAGAAGGATAGTAGATTCTTCATTAGAGCTTTCCCTTGTCCTCTCCCACAGACCTGTGCAGCCCTCTGATGTAAACCAGCCCCAATTTTGTCTCTTTCAGTCATAGAAACTGTTGTTTATAGGTGGAGGTTAATCCCATTTAAGAACTGGATTAGTAAAGACATAGTCATTTAACCACAGATGCCTCAACTTGGGTTGAGGCACTTCTCAGATAGTCCTGGCTGGGACTAATGCTCTGCAGACATTCTGCATCGAGACAGTTTCGTGGCAGACTGTGCACCACCAAGATGTAAATCTAACAGAGCTCCCCATGACAGCAGTTGTATGCTCAGGCTGCTAAATGACCGTGGATTTTGTAGAAACAAAGGCAAGTAAAAGATCTTTGTGTGCTGCATGAACCTAACTTCCTCAGAGAAGTAAATTATACAGATAACGCAGAAGACAGCCGATGCTTTGCTGTCTTTGGTTCGCTTAATACAGAGTGTGGTGTGCAGGTAATTACAGCAAAATTTCCCCAGGCACCAGCAAGATCTGTTCCTTTTCAGGATATCCCTCTTCTCTGAACTTCCTTGAAGGTATTTACCTCTTTAGGGACGTATTGATAAAGGCACATTAGCAAATCCTGGAGCCTGAGCTTCGCAGGAGCAAATGTAGTGAAAAGATTAGGATCGGTCTGAGGTTTGAGGGAGTGGGGCAGGGGTTGCCCTGCTTGCTGAATAAAGACAGCACCTCCTTTGGGCAGTGATGTGACAGATGTGCCTCCCTCAAGCACAGTCCCCATTCAGTGCGGTTAAAAATCTTCCTTAAGGCAGGGTGGCAGAGACAGATTTCAAAATAGTTGCATCATGTTTTAAAAACAAAATAAATCCCACCAAAACCACCAGAAGCAACTCATCAGGTCAAGCAAATGTGACTATCAAGATAATGAGCTTGTAAACATGAACAGTGCTTGAAGTTGTGGGAGGAAGCAAGAACAATTAAAAGTTTTGCTTGGGGTTCCTCCCTTAACCCCATCACAAAGTAGATGCTTCTCAGAAATAAAAGGTGCATGGCAGCAGTGCTATGGGGAGCCATTTAGTAGAAGCAGTTTGTATGCTTTGTAGTTAAAACGCAGAAGTTGCACACAGAATTGCTTTTGAAGTAGTGCATAAAATAGGTTTTTAATGACTGTAGTAATCTACACAGGCATGATCACATTCTCCATTGGGAACTTTTGAAGACTGTTTATGCCTAACTCCTAAAAGTCTGTTTTTACAATGTAAGGCAAGGCTGTATGTGAAGCCTTGATGTATTCCTTTTTGTGTGTGTAAGAAAAATGTAAACTATGGGCATACTTCCTTGGTTTTAGTTTCAGAAATTTAAATCAAGACTCCTTCCTTGTTAGATAGAAGCAACACTGAAAAGGAAAACTTGTCTGAAAAGGACAATAAAGACAGTGGTTGAAAACATGTTCTTTTATTTGAGTGAGAAAGTACTGGTGGGAATTGGATTTGTGTTTGCTTCAGGGCTTTTGGTGGACAATGCTCTGCTTGGCAAGGATTTTTGCTTCGACTGCATTTTTGTATGACTTTTCGGATCAAGAGGTTCAGAAAACAAGCTATAGAGAAGGGAGAAAGCAAAACTCAGAGATGCAGAAGTATCGAGTCTCAGCTTAAGAGTTCTAATCACTCTTGAAACATCTCAAAACGTGTCAACCATACTTAGAAACAGCCACATGAAAAAACAAGAAAGCTTGATCCTTTTAACACTGTAAATCGTGGAAAGCAGTGAAAGCTAATATTTATGAGGGGGATTGTGAAAACCTCTGTGACAGTTGGAAATTACATCGCTGTTGATGCTTCAGATTCTTGTGTAAAGTCATGCAATACTGGCTTTATGAATGAATGAACGAATGATCGCGCCGTGCTGAGCATGATCTATATGGACACACTGGGTTGAGCCATTTTGTATCTCTTGACTTCACTTCTGTTACTTTGAAGTATACAGTCCCCTGTGTTTCTGTGTAAATATAGAAAACTCAATTCACTTTTTTTTTTATTCCAGATACAGACCCACGTGTATTAGAAAAACAAGAACTTCAGCAGCCAACCTATGTTGCTTTAAGTTACATTAACAGGTAAGTGTGGTTATTGTTCAGGTATAATTGATCTTGGTTTGCACAATATGTACATATATTCATATGCCAAAATGGCAGGCTTATGTGTGCATTCCGTTTTGTTCCATGCTATATGACGCTGTAACAGCACCTGTTTGGGAAAGACAGTTGAATTAAAATGTAACTAATTTTTTATCACTTTTATATAGGACACAAGTAGCCTTTCAGGTGCACTGCTCGAATACTTAGGGCATAAAGTTTCAGCCTTTTATATTTAAACTAAATCTTGTGCAAAATAAGATAAACTGCCATTGGTTAGTTTTACACTTTCTGGTGCTCCACACAGGTGAGTAGAGAAAGAAATTAATTTCTTCCATCCAACGTGAAATTTAGCTGATAATAGACCAATATGTAAGAGACTTTTTACAGTACTTTGGAATTTTTTCTATCACAGCGTATGTCTTTAAAAATCTTGCTTACCAGCCCTATATAACCTAAAAATTGAAAAATGTAATAAATCAAACCAATTTTTAAAGCGTTTATCTAAAAGGCTTTTCAGTTACTGACTGTGGCAGAACTGAAACCTCCAGAGCACTCCAGCTTGGAGGAATGAAAGGGTTGCTTATGGCTCAGGCTGTGATATGGTAAAGAGCAGCCCGAGAGCTGCTCCTTATTTACCCTCTCACGTAAGCACATCCAGAATTCAGTGGAGGTGGCTGAGAGGTGACTTTTCCACTGGGAGGAGAGCGCCCTAAGGAGCGTGCTGCGGTGAAGAGAAAGGCGGCAAGGTTTTGTGCAGTCCCGGTCCCCCTGTATCAGTATGTTTGCCAAACTGTCTTCTCATCCTAAGTGACCACTGTATAGGAAGGATTCTTCGTTTAAAACATTTTTTCCTGTTCTAGATAAATGAACATGCTACTATTCTGGGTTTATTTTGCCTTCTTTTGCATCATGTTGCGTTTTGATCAGGTGTACTGTGGTTGACAGTTCCAATCGCATGTTGGAAATGCGTTTCTCAAAATACTCGGCGTGGGATTATTGGCTTTTATGCATGAAGCTGCAGTTTCCATTTCTATCTTTGCTATCTAGAGGATGAAATACAAAGTCACAAGCCTGAAACATTAACTCAAAATTTAATTCAGGATAGACTGAGTTGATACAAACTCTTATGGATCATATGTAATGCGGTTTTTTTTCTTTCTAATTCTGCTTCATTTTAAAAATGGGAAAAAAACCAACAAAGCAAATGAACAGACTTTTTCAAATATAGAATCCGCCATTTGGCTTTATATAATATTTGCTGTAGAGAAAGGGTGTCAGTGAGTGAGAAAAAGAAGACTTTGAGGTATGAAAGTAAGAAGTGGTGTTTGCTTGGTGAAATGACTAAATTTTCTCCACTGCATGAGACTATGATGATTAAGAATAGCTGGTATTGACATGATTTCCTACTTGGCAAGTAACTCCTGTTCTTCCTGGAGACAGTCCTACCCTTTAAAGCATATTTTGAAATTAACCATGACCCTTTTTAACACTTACTTCTGTTGATCTCATTTAATGTGTAAAACTTCTTTTTTTCTCCCAATATGTAGGCTTGGTATGATGTTGTGTGTGTTGGTACGTTTCCCTCTTTCCATTATATACTTGGGCGTTCTTGCTTGTCACTTCTGTGGTTATTTTACTTAATGTGGGGGAGTTGGAAGTTATTCTGAAAATTGGAGAAAAGCTGTTTTAAGACCACAGAAAGTGCCACAGGACTGGATTGTCTGATTTGGGATCAGACCACTTTTAAAGTAGTTTGAAAGTGATACCTCATCTAGATTTCATGATTTTGGTACCCTTTTAAACCGAGTTCTGTGTGACTGAGACAGTTTTAGTTACTCACTACATATTTTGTCCAAATTTTCAATTCTGAGAAATAATTCTGCGGAACTGAATTGAGTTGTTCTAGTGGTAAAACCCACTCGGAAATGATTCTTACTTAAACCAGCTGCTGTTTAATTACTCTTTTAATTGTATTTAATTTTTTCCAAAGTGCTGATGTCTTTCACTGAACCACCTGCTCTGTGCGGCTCAAGCTCTTGAGGGAACAGCCATATCCATTACACTACGAGACATGCCTTTCTATTTCCCACTACATATGCCAGAGCCGAGTTCTGCTTTGTTGTCCCAGGCTATGAACTCAGATTTTGTAGCCTAATACATGTCATAAACATGTTGCATACTGTTAGATATCAAACACCAGATACTGCTGCACTTTTTTTAAACCCATGCTTTTATGGCTTCCAAGTGGAACTGAACTTAGCTCAGTTCCTGCTGTGAATTCCAGACCTTAAAACAATCTTCCTCTGCATGTTTGTATATTCAATATGTTCTGTTTGGGTCATACGCTTTTGCGGATCCTGGGAAAATAGGGACTTCTGATTCTCAGGGACTGTCAAAATTGTATGATAAGATGTGCACTTAATATATGTTGTGGTAGGAAGATTAAGTGGGTGTGCTTTATGCTCTGCCGATTGCCCCGTCGTGTGGTGGCCGTTTTGAGCTAAACCGAAACAAAACATAAATCAGGGTAGTCTGGTCTGATAGCTGGGAGGATAAAGTATCAGTAAAGCAGATAGTAGAGACAGAAGGGTCCTGTTTCCATTTCCTTTCTATCCCTGGTTACTTTCTCAGAAATATTAATATGGCAGTAGCGTATGTGCCCTTAAGTTTTGAAACAACCTTCAGATTGCAGGCGTCTGAATCTGTCAGCCTCCGTCTCTTTCTCTGCTGGAGATTTACTGCCATTACAGCCTTCAGTAACTACACACAGATGCAGCCTCCATAGTGTGTGATCCTCATGTAGACAGATAACATTCCTTTTAAGACCGGTCGACAAAATATAAATTACAGATCATAATGGTTTTTTAGCACTACATCAAACACTTGCACCAGGCGCTGCCTGAATTGCCGCAAATCCTTTTCTCAGACGGAGTTTAGTGTAGCCTTAATGCAGTCCCCAGTACTGATGGTTGTTCCCTACTTACTTTCCGTTTGCTTGCTTAGAAGTCAAAATTGGAGTCAGTAAGGCACGCTGCTGCCAAAGCAGATGCAGTTCATCTGCTTCCATCCTGTGCATACGGGAGGGGTTTGTCTGCAAGGGCTGCTAAATGACTGGGGTGCTGGCGCTGATCCGACAGGAGGAGTTGCAAGTGAGCGCTCGGGCCAACATCCTCCAGTGCTTTCTAGAGGTATATCCTTTGTATATGGGTTAAGACACCCTTGTATTTTGTGCTGCTTTGAAATGCAGTGATGAGTGGCAATAATTACTCTTTATACTACTACTTAGACACAGTATTTATAGTTTTAAGTTAATCAACATGGCTCTGTATTTCGCTTGGTGTTTGTTGGAACTTAAGTGGTGCTGTTTGTGCCTCTGAGTCTGTTGGTCTGGTTCTGGAGTTTGCCGTGGGAGGTAAGGCCCTGGCGCTGCAGCGTACCATCAAGGCTTTGAGGCTCGTGCAGTCTAGTGGAGAAAGACTCCTCGTTATTTCCATATTCTAAAATTTGCGTGGATACTGCTGGTTACCTGTTAGTGATGACAGCAGTTGTTGTGGGAACGTCATGTTTATTTGTTTTTTTAAAAAATAAATAAATTTTTAAAATCCCAGCATTATTGGCACAAGTAAGAAGGCAACAGAGGCATACAAATACTTTCTCTGGCTAAAAAGAGTGAAAAAAACTGCTGAAAATAAAAACCTTTGATTCCAAAGCTTAATGAACGAAAAATTCTTTACAATTTTTAAAGAAGCGTTTCAACTTTGAGATGGTTAAATGCCAGAAATAGAGAGAAATCATAATTTATTGGGTAAATTCCTTCCACCTTGAAAATGGAAGATGGGAAATGCCATAGTAACTTGTATTATTGGAAGCATATGTCGTAAACAGAAGAAGTAAATGCGCATTTAATACTTTCTATAAAACATATTTTCCTTAGATACAGAAATTGTTTTGATTAAAAATTTTCATCCTGGTGGGGAAGAAGAGAACTAGAATGCACCTACAACTGAAACTAAGATGCCTTAATTATATAGTGCTTCTACTGCAAATGATGTAATAGCTATGCTAGCGAAATGCTGAAATCAAAGACTGTTGTAATCTTTTAAAGTCTCTAAAAAGCTACCAAAATGCTTTTAATTACATTAATCCTAGGTAGTGGTTTTCTGTTGATAATTGAGATCATGCAGGAAAGGTTATGTAATAAAACAGGCTTTAAGCATCGATCCTGCAAGCAGTTACAGCACGCTGGGGTGAACGTTCTCGGTGTTGCCCGCAGGCAGTCTGGTCAGTGAGGCTCCTGAGAGGCTGTGTTGTGCACAACTGGGAGCACAAGTGAAGTCTGTGATCAAAACTGGGTGGCATTTGGTGAGTAGTCCAAGGTTGTCCTGGCACGTCACTGATCCAGTCTCAACGTTTTTGTGACAGGCTTACAAATACTCCCTTTAGCTATAAAGGTAATGCAGAAAAATCTTCAGCTGGCAAGATTTTGCTTCACTGTTACCATTATAAATTCCTGTAGGCTCCAGGCTTCTCACCCCATTTCCCTTTTCTTTCACTGGTCATTGACTTCTCAAGAATGAATTTCCCTGCTCTGCTTCCTTTTTTAATGCCAGTAGGAGTAAAATTAGTCATTTCTGTGAGCATGTGCATTTGTGAAAGGAATTAATTGCATGTAAAGTTCTAACTACTGTCCCAGTGTCTTGTCCAGCTCACTAATTCTGCTTCTATTGCTATTACCTGTTTTTTCCAGAAGTAAAATTAACAGCCAATGCCATAAGATTTAATGATCATTTGAAAGTTATTTTAAAACATGGTAAGTCTTTAGGTAGTGATGTATTTATTGTGCATTATGTTGCTAATGCAATAACAAGAAGAATATTTTATTAGCAGAGCATCTGAGCCACATGATACTGGTCCTTTATTTCTTTGTACCAGTAGGTACAGAGGTTTATGGTGAAGCTCCCTAGCAGTATGCACAGCTTTTAGAATGAATTGCACTTTTTTCCCCATGATTCTGCTGTGACAGATTTTTCAGGGATAAGCTATCAACAGTAGTTAAAGAAAAAGCTAATGGAAGACTGTAGCCTCTCAGTGGTCATACCCAGCAACTGGATGTGCCACCAAAAAGCTCTACTTTTTCTCGGCACCGGTGCAAATCCTGTTGCTTCCTTTTTCCTAAAAGCATGAGGATTAAGTTGTTTATATGACATGTGGAAGACCAAGATTCACTTTCCTCCTCTCTCATCCCTGAGGTGTGTTTTAATTGTAAGACTGACTGTAAGTTAGCTTGGGGTAGGAGGACATTGTTTCTCCACTTGATGTTTCTCCTCATTACCTCTTGATTTCTGCGTACCGTCATTGGAATGGCTGTTGGGGCACTGTTTAGAATCAAACAAAGTCATGAAGCTGGAGAGCAGTAAGTTTGTTTCTTCTTGCTTGCTTTCCTAGTGGATGCTTTTTAGAAGGCATGTACAAAATGGAACAATTCTGAAACAGTGGGCATCATTCCCCTGATAAGGAAAAGATCAGATGTCAAGTCTTTCTAATTCAGGCTTGAGATTTCAGCTTTGCAGTTATGTTACTGGTGGCACATTATAGATTGAGGAACGCTGCAAGTAAATGCATAAAAAGCCTTAAAAAGGATTTTTAATATCCAAATAGTTAATGACTTTTTGAATGAAAAAGTAAAATTTTTTTAAAATAAAAAAGTAACTAAGCCATCTTAACTTTTCAGTATAGCGTGCACTGTTGTAATTCTGATGTCAGGGTTCAGAAGCACAGGGGTACAGACAACAAGGACTATGCCCTTCTAGGAATCCTGCTGGAGATAATTTTTCTGCACAGGAAAATCCAAGCCAGTGAATCCAATAAACTATTGCTGTGCCACCTGTTCAGACTTGATACATTTTATAGTGTTTCGTATGACAGTTCTTACCCTTTGTCTTAAATTTTAACTTTTCATTTCTGTAACATGATACTTTCTTGAATTCTGAGTATCATGGCTCTGTCAAAGTGCAGTGATTCCCTCAGCCTGTTGATTCTCACCACATTGAAGGTGCATCCTGATGCTTCCGGTAGCTGCTGGATTGAATGCGTGTGACAGGATACAGAAACGCAGGGATCAAAGTAACATGTCAATTGCCAGATAATATTTTCCCGTCTGAGCTTATTTTTAGGTTTGCAGGGACCAAGTAGATCATGTGTTTTTATTCATGTAGCCATATCTTTATGCTCTGCCGTTTGACTTGTTCTAGTGATGGAACAAGACAAACTTCAGATGATAATTCAAACAAGATGTGCAGAAATGGATGTTAGTTTGGGTAAGGGGAATGCCTTTTGGTTTGGAAGGATTTATGCAGTTGGCTTTGTCTTCCCTTTCTCCTTTTTATCAGTTTCAAGCTAAGTGAAACTGAAGATTTATATAATGTACAGCTCTTTTATTTCATGTCAGCAGTAAAGATCAAAAAGCAGATTGGCATTTTAAGGAGAAGCCCTAATGCCTTGCCCTGAAATAAAAATTACATGATGAATTAAAATGTGTAGGATACTGAAAGAATGTGTTTTAGCTGTGGGGTTGTTTTTTTGTTGTTAATTGATAAGTAATTAGCTTCCTCCTGGCAATGCTCATGTGGAAGACTCGGGGACAGAAAGAATTCCATCTGATGAATCTCAAGTGAAAGAAGTGTTGCCAAGTCAGCATCGTTCTTGCGAGTGTGTGTATACACACCTCTGTGCGTGTACTTGAGTTAGCAAATGTTAGAGCTGTCGGTAGAAAGCCTCAAGACGTTAAGGATTCTTGCCTTTATTAGTGTTTCTTTACTTGTCAGTGTGGCATGCCAAAATTGGTGAAAAAATCATCTCGTCGTACTGGCGCTCAATTTTGTCTGGGCTGGTCCTGTTTCATTTCTCAGCTTTCAGTACAGGTCTCTTGCACAGGTCACTTCATTTTTGGAAGGAAGGAGAGAAATTCTTCAGGTTTTTTAAAAAGGAGGGCATTTCTTTTCTGTCATTTTTAAGTTTGATCTCAAGCAGTACTAGTGCTCTCAGAAGGACGTATGGAAATTTTTTGCTGTGTGAAAAAATTGTATTCGGATAGTTCACTGTCAGCTGTGTGGGGTGACAGCTCTCTCAGTATCTATTTCTGTGCACGATTGCACAACGAGGCCCTTATTGGACTCTGGTAATAACACAGGTTTGTTCTTTATGTTACAGTTACTTAACATACAAATCTATTTGAAAAGCATACTAGTGCGCCAGTTTCACGTCCTCTGCAGAAATCAGAATTTATGGAAAGCATATTATGCTTTGATTTCAGGGTGAAAGATGAGCAAAAATTTAACATTTTTGCATTAATTTTCTTTCAAGTACAATCCAAGATAAAATGGCTGAAAACATTGGCTGTTCTTCCTGGTTTTACCATTCACAGGAATGGTTGCTGTATACAGCTACTTACTCCTATCCTGATACGGTTTTTAATTTAAATCACTGTCAATGACAGCAACAAAAACGTGACACACACAAGAGAAAAGTACAGGCAGAGTAGGTAACTTTTTAGGAAAGGTCCTTGCTGTCCAGTGTTTTGCTAGAACCTTGTTGTTACCACGTGAGTTACGTGTGATGATTTACAGACCGGCAAATTTACCGTCCCTGGAATCCTAAGGCCGTCCAGACCAGCTCCTGGTAATGTTCGTTGACTCTGGCCTGATTTTTTTTTATTCTGAAGTTTACTTACCACTGATCATTTGGACAAAGCTAGTTGTGCTTCTTTATTTCATTTTATGGATTTTTTTTTTTTAATTAACCATATTTCATGGTAATGCTAGATTTATTGCCCAAAAAAAAGCATACATGGAGTTAATCTACAGTAAGACTAAAAGTGAAATATTCAAATAAATTTAATAGTTCAAAATCCAAATTGCTGCATTATTTTTCCCCCCCCGTATTAGGTTTTAGGTATGTTCGTACACAGTGTATTCTTAGATTTCCAGTATTGAATACCCCACTAATTTGTAATTTATTAAAAATGTAACAAAGTACATTCTGAAATAATTCTTGACATGTCTATGAGCGTGCGATGTTTCCCTCCCTTCTCCTTCATTTTCATTTTTGCATACAACACTTCCGGGTAAGAGCTCTCACACATCATTTGCGAAGTCTTGCAAGTATTTGGGGAGTGATGGGGACTGAACGTAAAGGCCACGTAACAAAACAGAGTTGCAGCACAAAGTAAGTCTTTGTATCTTGTAGACACTCGGAAATAGGGCTGCAGTTTGGAGGTTGCATACCAAGGCTGTCCAAGTAATGCTTTAGGACAGCCTACAACCTAGTCTGGAGATTAAGTGCAGATGAGAGGATATTCTTAGTGCTGGAAAACTTGGCTCATGAGGAAAGAATCTTGATGTCATCTTCCGCTACATAAAAATCTACTCCAAAGCGTTAGTCTCAGCCTTAATTTTCATTAAATATTGTTGCAATTGAGTTGACCTCTCAATTTGATTTTGTGCCAGAGAGAAAGTTTGTATATCCTGCAGAAATGCGTTCATTATCCCACCCCTTCCTCCTCGCTACTCCAGTGTCCCAAGAAATGGAGACCAGGTGGAGATCTTGGCAGGGCTGGCTTCTTCCCTCGTGTTCCTAATGAGGCCGGGGGCGCGTTGGGCAGGCACACAAGGGAGTTTTGCAGTCCATCACCAAAATGCTCTTGGTAGATGGTTCTCCGAGATTTAGGACTGTGACAGTCGCCAAGCACCTTTAGTCCAGAGCTGGAAGGAGCCTGTGTTGTGCACTGGAAGCCCAGCTGGGCTTTGTGCCATGGAAATGCAAAATAAAATGGAGATTAAAACCTGAGTCAGCTGAAAGCAACTTGTGCGTACGAAATACAAATCTAAGAGAACGATGTGGGTATCTGTTGTAACAAGGCATTAGTGAAGTTTGACTGCCTTGGTTGTGAACAGGTATTATAAAGGAACTTCTAACATGGTCAAAACAGAAGTAAGAAGAAAAGGTTCCTGTGTAACTGAATTTTATTTGACTTTGATTTTCCTTTGGAGCTGTTCTGATAAACTTGCAAAGAGGTGTTAGTGGTAAGAGAAGGAAGCCCTGGCAAATCATCTGTGAAATTGTTTTTTATCTAGTTGTTTTTGCTAAGATAGTACAGCATCACGTAATAAAAAATTAATTTTTTGACAGTGTAAAGGCATGTGCAAAACCATGGAACTACCTTTTTTTGTTATTGTTACAAATGCGAAAACAGAGGATAGATTGCTCTCACCTTGTCCTTGGCAACTTCTTGTCTGCATCTCAGAAAGTGAAGACAATTTCCAAGGCTGTGAAAGTGAGAATTTACACAATGAAGTAGAAATAAAACCCTGAAACTGGAGTGTATACATGGGCTACTCCTGATATACAGCTGGTTTTACATATTTGTGAATATAGGTGGGCCTGTACCTTCTACCTCTGAACAGTATAGCTCTAAAGCCTCATCAGTGCATCTTAACAATAGTTGGGTGTTGGTATTGCATATTGTTCAAGCAATCTATATTGGTGTCGTGGGTTGACCCTGGCCAGCCGCCAGGTACCCACACAGCCGCTCACTCACCACCCCCCTTCACTGCTGAACAGGGGGAGAAAATATTTCCAAGGGTTCAGGGTTTGAGATAAGGACAGGGAGATCACCCTCATTTACCGTCCCGGGCAAAACAGACTCAGTTTTGGGGAAATTAGGTACATTTATTAAGAACTAATCAGAGAGGAGTAGTGAGAAGTAAGAAAGAGCAAACAAATCTTAAACAGAACACCTTCCCCCCATCCCTCCCTTCTTCCCGGGCTTAACATCAATCTCGGTTTCTCCACCTCCTCCCCCCGAGCGGCGCAGGGGGACAGCGAATGGGGGCTGCGGTCAGTTCATCCGACGTTGGTTCCACCGCTTCTTCACTCCGGGGGAGGACTCTTCACTCTTCCCCAGGGTCACTGTGGGGTCCCTCTCACGGGAGACAAGCTTCACGCTCTCTTCTCCGCGTGAGTCGTCCCACGAAGGGCAATTCACAAACTGCCCAATGTGAGACACCTCACGAGGGGCAGCCCACCCCTCGTGAGTCTGAGGCACAGTCCTTCGGGAAAACTGCTCCAGCGTGAGCCACCCGCAACGTCCCAAAAGTCCCACCGGCCAACCTGCTCCAGCGTGGGCATTCCTCTCTTCCACGGGCTACAGGTTCCGGCAGCGACTTGCTCTGATGCGGGCTTCCCACGGGCTACAGTCCCCTTTCAGGCATCCACCCACACGGCGTGGAATCCTCGGTGGACATCTATGCGGTGATCCTCACGGTGGACCTCTGCACCTCGCCCATGGGCTGCAGGGGGACAACCCGCTTCACCATGGTCTTCACCACGGACCCGGGGGACTCCTTCTGCTCCGGCGCCTGGAGCTCATCCTCCCCCTCCTCCTTCTTCACTGACCTTGGTGTCTGCACAGACTCTCACTCCTCCATCTCTGTGCCAGCTGTTATGGCGCAGTTCTTCTTCCCGTTCTTAAATATGTTTTTCACAGAGGCGTTCCTCTGCTATCACCTTACTGATAGGCTCAGCCTTGGCCAGCGGCGGGTCCCTCTTTGTAGCCGGCTGGCATTGGCTCTATCAATCTTGGGGAGCTTCTCGCAGCTTCTTACAGAAGCCACCCTGCAGCTCCCCCCCCGCCGCCGAAATCTGGCCAGGCCAAACCAAAACAATTGGATTAAGGTGGCCTGAAACAGTCAGAGAGCTTGCTTGGTTTGGTGAACAGACACTATTAAAGGGGGACTTTATTCAATTAATTTGGCTTGGTTATAGTACAGTTATTCAGGCTGATTTAATACTTTCTGAGGCTCGGTTTCCCTGAAGCAATACATTTGCAGACATTAGATTTCTTGTTTTAATTTCCCAGCAAACTGTGAAAGCTTTTCTTTCTTTATTATTGTTGGGGTTTTGTTTGTTGTTGTGGGGTTTTTTTTTAAATCAAGCACATCTTTTTTCTCCCCACTGGTGTATGAAGATAACAGGCAGAGACTGAAATAATTACAACAGTAATTCCATCTATAGGTGTTGATGGTCAACAGGTGTAGGCACTGATGATTTGTCCTTGATTTGCAGAGGAGTTGTTGGTTTGCTTTGCATGGTTGTTTAATATCACATCATAATTTTTGTAATGGATGTGAAAGACACCGTAACAGAGCGGGAAGTAGCTGTGGACTGGGGTGTGTGCTCTACACACTTGGCCCTACAGTCTGTAGTCCCACAGATGTACCACTTGGCACTCCCGTCTGTAGTACCGCTACCATCTGGAGAGGTATTTTGGTGAGACAACCCTCATCACCCTAAGTTTGCATCACTGCTCATGTTAAACTCTTTCTCCTGTAATAGTGTGATTTTTCAACATACCGTTATTTCTTTGTTATCTGCTGCTGTGGTACGTGCTACAGGCAATAGTGAAGATCTGAGTAATTTTCCTCTCATTTTCTTTTAACCCTTCTAGACTGAGATTACTGAACCTCTGGGGTTTGGTGTGGTTTTTGTTGATGTTCTTCCAGCTTCTCCTCCGTATAATCTTTTCCTGGCCTTTCTTGATGCGTGGGGTGTGCTAATCTATATTTATAATGAAACTCATAACAAGGCTTGCAGCCTTAAGGATCACTGACACTTTATAACTGACTTCTGTGCCTCTCTTCTCCGCACTTCCTGCTGCCCCCAGTCTTTACAGGCTTCTGCCACAGTCTCTTATGTCCCTCTGTTGCTGGGTGGGCAATGCCCCTGTTTATTGTCCTTGAGGAGACCATGTAATCTTGGTGCATCCTACAAGCTGGTGAAGGGATGCTCTGGATTGAGGTGCAGAAGAGGCAGGTTGTTCCACAGTTGTATATAAGTAATATTTTATGTTTGCTGCCGTTGGTGTTGGAGATTGACCATGTACCTTGAATCAGTAACTTTTCATAAGAACTCTTAGCTAAGGATTGTTTTTTTAATTGCTTTTGTAGTGTAGGATAGCGAAGCCATTCCTTTTAACGTCCCACTCACCCCCACAGTTCCTGTCGTGATGGTGCATTCCCTGACACTTTTTGGTATTAAGTTCCCCTGCTGCTACACACAGTGTAAAGTAATTTCAACAAAACCAGAGAGTTTTTTGAAAGCAGTTTCTTTCTCTGCACTAAATTCCAATGGGAAACACTCCTAACAAAGGATGAAAAAAAAAAAACCCCAAACAAGACATCCCTCTGTTGAAGGTGAGTCTGTGCATTTACGTGTGACTTCTTTTGCTACTATGTCTTACTTCATTTGCCCATGTGCCATTTCTAAAAGGTTAGAATTTACCAAAAGTTAAACAGTTTAAACTAGGTCAGTTGGGAAATGCTATTTGTAAGAGTTAGCTGAACAGTTTCTGTCCTCAATATAGAGAATTATCAGCATTGATGATGACTTTATAACCACAGAGCTTAAATATAAGAGGCTGTTTTGAATATTTCTGGTGCTTTGAGCTTATGCTTTTAATATGACTTTTGGGATCTGACCAATACAGAAATACTGTCTGTTATCTATGTTGAGATCCTAGAAATGCCCTGAATTTGCACCGGGTGTTACATAGCAGCTCTTCAAGAAAAAAAAAAACAACAAACCAAAACCAAGACTGTTACCATTTTCAATAATAAAAAAAATACCTCTTGTTAAATTCAATTCTTATAATCCACTAAATATACTGTAAAAATGACATTTTATGGGTGGTTTCATGTATATGCAGAGGAGTGTTCCCATTAGTTTTGCCGTGTACCACATATCCCTTTATTTTATATAGCTTATTCTACTGATGTCTCTTTCACAGTTGTCATTATGCACTATGGGGTTGCCCCTTTTGTTGTTGTTGCTCCTCAGTGTTTAATGCAGAAAGCTGGAAAAAGGGTTTGTAGAAACCTGTAGTGCAGTTATATAAAATTAATGTGTTCTTCTTTGTGTAGAAGAAACATACAATCAATAGGTAACAACTTCTAATTTTTCGTGTTATGCATCATATAGTGCAACTTCAGTTATTGGTATCTACGGTGCTGTGCACATAGTTGATCATGTGCATCATGCGTTGTAAGGGCCTGTGAAGTGTTGGTGGTAGTTTTGATTTTGTCCATCTGGTTCAGTCAGAACAGTGTAACTTGGCTCGGCTAGGCTGGAAATTGTAGACAGTACCACTCCTCTGCTGGAAGCCAGCACGCAGCCCTTTCCGTCAGTAGTGATTTCCCTTTAGATTTAGGGCCAGTCCAGTCAGGGCCCTTGACTGGAGTGGTACGTTGACGTCAGGTGTAGCCACCTTGAACTCTGCAATGGGAATTCTCATGTCACAGTTTCTAATTGACTTCTTTTATGCATTATATCTGCATAAATGAGGACTAACTTAAGTCATCTCCACAGTGTCTCATCTTCAGTCATGTTGCTTGTGAGAGAGTAGAATTGACTGTCACAGAATCATAGAATCACAGAATGGCCTAGGCTGGAAGGGACCTTAGACATCATTTAATCCAACCTCCCTGTCATGGGCAGGGACGCCTCTCAACTAGATCAGGCAACACATGGGGACCCAACGGGGATTACAGAATGGTTTAGGTTGGAAGGGACCTTTAAAGGTCATCTAGTCCAACCCCCCTGCAGTGAGCAGGGACATCTTCAACTGGATCCAGTTGCTCAGAGCCCCATCCAGCCTGACCTTGAATGTTTCCAGGGATGGAGCTTCTACTACCTCTGCAGGCAACCTGTTCCAGGTTTTTTTACAACTCTCGTTGTGAAAAACGTTTTCCTTATACCTAGTCTAAACCTACCCTCTTTTAGTTTAAAACCATTACCCCTTGTCCTACCACAACAGTCCCTGCTAGAAAGTTTGTCCCTGTCTTTCTCATAAGTCCCATTTACGTGCTGAAAGGCTGCGGTAAGGTCTCTTTTCCAGGCTGAACAACCTCAACTCTCTCAGTCTTTCTTCCCAGGAGAGATATTCCAGCCCTCTGATCATTTTTTGTGGCCCTCCTCTGGACCTACTTTAGCAGATCCATGTCTTTCTTGTGCTGAGGACCCCAGAGCTGGACACAGTACTGCAGGTGGGGTCTCATCAGAATACAGTAGAAGTGAGAATCACTTTCCTTGACCTGCTGGCCACATTTTTGATACAGCTCAGGATACAGTTGGCCTTCTGAGCTGTGAGCACACATTGCTGGCTCGTGTCGAGCTTTTCATCCATCTGTATCCTCAAGTCTTTCTCCACGTGGCTGCTCTCAAACCCTTCATCTCACCCATCCTGTATTTGTGCTGGGGATTGCCCTGACCCAGGTACAGGACCTTGAACTTGGCCTTGTCGAACCTCATGAGGTTGTTCAGGTCCCTCTGGATGACATCCTGTCCCTCAGGTGTGTCAGCACCACACAACTTGGTGTCATCTGCAAACTTGCTCAGCGTGCGCTCGATCCCACTGTCTGTGTCACTGATGAAGATATTAAACACTGGTCCCAGTATGGACCCCTGAGGGACACCGTTGGTCACTGGTCTCCATCTGGACATCTAGCTGTTGACCACTACCCTCTGGACGTGATGATCCAATCAATTCTTCATCCACTAAACAGCCCACCCATCAAACCCGTATCTCTCCCATTTAGAGACAAGGATGTTGTGGGGTACCGTATCAAAAGCCTTACTACAGAAGTACAGAGAGACAACATCTGTAGATTTTCTTTCAAACTACAAAATTTACAGGATTTTGCTTACATGATATGCAATATAAAATAGCAATGTACATCCTTTCCCAAAAGTATAGTAAGTATAGGGAATTTTTCATTTTAATTATTGGATTATTATGATTGAGAAGTAACAAAACATTGCCAGTAGTATAAGCTTTCTAGTAAAAGATGTCATAGGTTTGAGGAGCTACACAGTAAATGCATTTTGGCTTTGTATTCCTGCAATCCGTAAAAGATGCTCAGTTGCCTTGTTATTGTTTTTTCTTTCCCTTTGCTACCTCATTGATGGTATATGAAGGCAGAAAATAGTGCCTCAGTAAAGTTTGGGCTTAGTTATTTCACATCCCAAACGTAAAATTGCACTGGAGGTTTTGTGCACGTGTTGTGATGACAAGGCTTGCAGTTTCTTGGTAAATGATTATGATGGAAGAAGAAAAGCACTACGGCACAGAGGTGTTCCATCCACATTTCTTGAAAATAGTTTCTTTGCAAAAATTGTAATAAAGTAGAAGTCCATTAACCGTGAACAGCTTTTGATTTGTAACAGCAGTAATTGTATGCATGCTACTTGTCAATGCGTGTTCTCACATATGGTATAAAACTAAAACACTGCTATCTGAAGAGTTCTTAATTTTTGCTGATGTCCTCATTTTGTTTGAGACATCATTTATTGGGGTAGCATGTAGAGCCCAGTGAAACTTCCACGATGAAACCTGAAACTGGATGAAACAAACCTGAATGTTGGATCAAGTTCACAAGAACATTTGCTGAGGTTTGTAAGTCTGGGTCGAATTTGCAGCCAATCTGTGCTCACTTAATGTATGTTGAAAGAACCACAAGAAATGTATTGGTTTCATATGGTTCCAGCCTTCAGTCATTTCATACTGCTGGTGACTTCAGTAAAAGCTGGACATTGCTTACTCCAACACCAGTGAAAGTGGACTGAGGCCCATGTAAAGTGATTGAAAATTCAGGTGTGCTGAGTGGTTTGATAGTAGCATCAGGTACAAAGGAGACAGAAAGCGGGAGACTTCTGTGCTCCTGAAAGTGTGAAGAGGTGTAGGCAACCTCTCCCATCGCGCTTCAGAAGCTCCCACGTGGTCATTATTGGGCTTAGTACAAGTGCGAGGATTGGACCATGCATGTAAGGGGGGGTTTTGTTGGCAGGGAGAGAGGACAGGGAAAGCCTGATGAGCAGAAGAGAGGATTGCTTCCCCTTGCAGGTATAAACATGGGAGTTTTGCAGAGGATTTCTTCCAGCTGGGAAAATGAGGGAGAATTTTTAATTGCGGAATGTATTTGGGTGAATAGAAGATGAGATCAGCTGAGTTATGGGATGACTGAAACATAAAAAGGAAGGAGAATTCCGGGGAGGGCATACACAAACTGCGGCCAGGAAGAGTCATTCAGTGTGATGGGTGGAACTGATGTCTCTTTTTGGCAGTTAGAGGAAGGAGGCGCTAAATTTCTCATTAAAGGGTTATTTTTGGATCCCGATGAGTAGTTGTAAAAGGAAAGATTTCTATTTTGAATTTTCTCTAATAAATATAATCTTCTCACTGCTGAGTGTTACTTGAAAACTCTGTTTCCTTATCCTCAGAAGATACTTGCTGGTATTGGTGCTTGCAGCTGTCCCTTGCCAGCACTGTGTCACAGCAGAGGTTGCACGGATGCCTCTTTAAATATCTAGGGCTTGGTATCAGTCTTCTGAGATAATGCCACTCAGAAATAGTTCCCTTTTTATTCCTGTCAACAATGCTGTAATCAAATTAGCTAGCACTTGAAGATGCTGAATTTTGGGTTTAGTTCCAATGTGGAAATGTGTTTGGCAAGAGAAAATAATAATAAATAAAAAACGATCTCCCAAAACATATGTAGGAAGCCTGATTTCTAGAAGCCCACCATGCTTCATGCCAGTCAGAGTTTTGGAACCTGCTGGCCTTATTTTACTAAGCTTAACGGTAGGGTAGAGGTCTTGAAAGTTAGATAAATTTATCAAATCTTCATCTAATAAGTTGTTGGCTGGGCAAGAAAGACCCAAATGAGTGCTCTGGGTACTGAGGGAAGGGACTCAGCTGTTAAATGTGGCTGTCTGGCAGTTGAACCCTGGAGTAGCCTTGGCACCTAGGAGCTTAGAGCAAGCAGATTTCCATTATTTTTGCTGGTCATAGGCAATTCATTTTCTGTCCATATCATCTAATAGAATACCCTCCACAGCCTTCCTTTTGGCACTCAAACACTTCTCTCAGTACTTCCCTGAACTACTGTCTGTGGAGAATTCACCAAATGTCTGTGAGAAATTAAGTGCCTTGCTTATGCTGTCCCGATCCATGAGAGTTGTAAAGAACAATGTAAGGTAGGAACAGTTCTGGGAGGAACTTAGAATAAGAATAATCACTTGGATATCCAAGAAATCTCCCAAATTAAATCTTCCAGTTATGTCCTTTGGCGCCCGTCTTCCTGAAGATAACGCACACTACAGACAAAGGCAGCTGAAATTGGAGATGGAATTGGAGCTGAAATTGGGACTCGGGGTGGAACCCATGGTAGCTGTGATAGAGTGGTATCGAAAGGGTCAAATGCTGTTGGCCTTGAACAGCGAGTCTTCAGATGCGTCTGTGTGCTTATTTCATTTGCAACCAAAAGTTTTCTGTTAACTTTGAAGAACCAGTCCACAGTATCTGGACTATAACCCCAGTTTTCAAGTGACAGATGCTGAAGACTTGGCTGGATAATTATATCAACATCAACTCTTGGGTATCGAGCCCAAAAACTGTACATACAGGAAGAGGGCATAGGGTCAAAACTTGCATGAAAGCAACAGTTCACAGAAAGTAACATTTACATGATCATATCTGTGATACAGCTCTAAGGAGAACAAAACCAGATTCCAGTCGTTGAGGAACAGTTCAGCCAAAGAGGCTCAGAGTTGTAAGAACTGGCTGCCGTTAGCCTTGCAGCTTTTGCTGCCTACTGTGGATTTGTATTCTCTTTTTTCCCGCCTCCTGATTTCATTTGAAAATGAAATTAATGAAACTCAGACTGCGCCTCTGCGGTGTTTTTTTTTTTTCCTGGAATAACTTCAGAGCATTTCTAGATCTCAGTGCATTGAAACACTAAGGACAGGGATGATGACTTAGATGTGATTTGGTGAGAGGCTGTGTGATTTAAGAAGTGTCATGTAGGTTAAGAGGTAGTGACAGGAAATCGAAGATTCGTTGCTGTGAGGAGGAGCATAGGAACTCACCAGACAGAAGAGTAAAAGAAGAGAGTGGGATCTACAAGAAGGCCTTGTTTGCTTTCTACCCCTGTTCATGGATTACAGCTTCGAGACTAAGAATATGTATTTTTCAAACGCTGCTGAGTGAGCTGCATAGAAATGGAGGTCTTCTGCGTGAAGTGCCTCTGATACTGCTTTCATTGAAGCCTGTTTCAATGGCTGTCTAACTAAAGAGAAAATAGCTGACAATAGCCAAGTTAACGTGAATGTACACTTTCAATTCCTCTGTTTACCTCATTTTTATGTCTATTTTCATTGGAATAAATATTCCTAGTAGCATGTAAGATACCAAAATGTATTTTTCCTCAAATACTGCCTCTATTAATGTAGCACAACTTGCAAACTGCTCTTTCCTTGCATCATTTGATTTTTGGGTAGCCAGTAGTGGGGGTAGGAAGCTGGGAGTCAAGATGCACAGGTTCCTTTCCCCCTCCCATCAATTTCCTGCTTTGCAATCTGAGTCAAATAATTTTTCTGCCCCTGTGTCACTTCCTAATCCATCTGATGCTTTGGCTGGCTGCTGACAGATCCCTCCATGTCTATGATAAAAAGCACTTTATATCAGACAGGTGGTGTTGTCAACTGCCTCTCTCTAGTTGGTGTCTGTTCCTGCAGCATATTGAGAATTACAGTTAATAAGCTAATCAAATAGAAGTATGTTAATTTAATTTCAACGAAACAGATGTTACTTTAAATTCCATAATATATAACATAGAGATTAATTTTTCAAGACTGGACAAGATGGGCAATTTAATGTGAATTAAATGCAGACATTTCTTAACATAAGGAGAGACTGCTGTGGTTTGTAAAGGTTTGGTTAGTTTTTCTACCCTCAACTACTCATTTTCCTACACATTTCTTCAGCTTTGGTAGTGGTCTAAACAAGAAACAAAACTATCAAGTGCTCTGTCAGGGGTTGCCTTCTAGTAAAAGCCTGTGCAGTCGTGACAGCTGTGTGAAACTGTATGCTGGGAGACTTCTTCCAAATTTCAAATTCTTTGTGCTTGGCTACAAATTCATGTAATTGCTTAGATCTGTTGGCTCCCTGAACTTGCCATTTGTCAGAAAATGGGCATTTATGAAATTGAGTGCATGGTATGTATACAGTGCAAGTAAAATTAGGCTATGTACAATTCAAAAATTATATTCCAAGAAAATACTAAAATTAGTTTGTAGTCCATTCTCATCTTTTAATTTCTTTTTTAAAATGATGATTGGTAAAAAAATCCACACCTCAGAATATTGCTGTTCACACTTAATATATTGTCCTAGTTCTGTAGAATTAGTGAGCTTGAAATCCTACTGACAGGAGAATATTTTAGCCCAGATGGCCTCGACTTTGTGTAATTTACCTTTTAATGTATGGCTTGTCAGCTGGGACAGCTTTGCTTTGGGTGAGATTTGCATAGCCATCGGATATTTGTTACATGCCTGGAAAGAAAAGTGGGAGCAAGTTCTGGTTTATAGTAATAGTTCACTATCGCCACATGCTACCACCAAAGGAGCAAAAAAAAAGTTACACTTTTCATTGTTCTCAGCAGTTAAATTCGGAGTTTCTGCCTTATAAAGATCAGATATTTCTCTGTGAGCTCTTTAGTACTGATGAAGCGGGCAGTGCTTTAATCGTGAAATTGTTTCACCTTGTTAAAGTACTGCTGTTCTTGTTGAACAAATTACGTTATAAAATAGCGAATAGGTGTACCAGACTTCAAATAAATATTCAGACAAAACAAACTAAAACATTATGGGAATTCACTCTTTAATACTAGTTTTTATTCTAGTTCTATTTTTGTTACAGTAGTTTTAAAAGATTAGACATTACTGGCTCTAAAATAGTGCCATGCAGTTCTTGTAAATGTCCCAATAACAATAATTAATATCCCCACATTTGCATTTTAAGCCATTCCATTTCCCTAGTCATCTATTACTTGGATGTAAAAATTAATTTCTAGTCAAAACTTGGCACAAAATACCTCAATTCCATACTTTTTACCAGATGTAAAAATAAAAGTGAATGAATTAATCTTTTCCCCCCCACAACTAAAGGGTTCAATAAAGAGTTAAATTTTGTCATTGTTTTAATTTTTGAAAGTTCAGAATAGCTCTGACTAAAATTTTTTTTAAAAAAGAGAGAGAATACAAAATGAAGTGAGGAGGTAGAGGAAGGGGAATCTCACGACGGTTACCTCTGCCTTCCAGTGTGGCACTCAGCCTGGGTTCCGTGGGGTTTTCAGAGGAACACTCGCTTTGCACAGCAGAGGACCCTGAGAGAACTGTCTCCATTTAGTCGCCCTTTAGCAAGGTTTGGTCCCAGGCTGTGGCAGGGGGCTCATCACATCGGTCTCAAAATCCTTCAAAGTGGTTAATTCAGGCCAAGAGCCTCGTCAGAGGTGATGTTGCTTCAGAGTAATGTGAGCCCTCGTCGTCACTGAGAACAGATCAGAAACAGTTTTCACCTACAACCATTTGTTATGAAGAACCTGGTTTGCCCAAACCAAAATTCAGGACAAAGGAAGTAGGTTTTGAATATGTAGCTTCATAGTGAACCTTCTGGAAGGAAACTTCTTGAGCTCAGGGTGAAATTTAGGGATATTGAGAGAGATCGATCCATTGAATGATGGATTTAAAAATTATACTTGATGAGATGCAAGTTTTATTCTGGTTTTGCTGTTCTGATTTCAGTTTTCAGGGGGAGATAAAGTTGAGAAATATTGAGAATCTTAAGTAAATGGTGGAAGCATCTTCTGCTTTGGGTTAGTGGCCACACAAAGCCCACCAGTGTGCTGGCCAGATCCCTACCCAGTGACACTGGGAGTGGGTGGTGGTTTTCTGTAGAGCTGTGGGGCGTGGGTTTCACTGCTGGATTGGTAAAAGTCTGTTGCAATCGTGCTGTTTTTATGCGAATGAATCATCTTTATTTGGTCAGAAGAACTTTCTCTTCAGGCCTGACCTAAGTACATGCAAATATCCCAACTGCATCTCCCATCAGGGCGATTGCACTGTTGTGGCAGATTTCTGTCCCAAAGTGCTACTTTGCCCAGGACGTAGGTGTGAAAGTTGCACATAACTCAAGTACACTCTCTTCAGTTAATGCGCATTGCTACCACCCGAGGAGACCGGGACAAGCAGTGGCCTGTGATACCAGGTTTGAAGCTGTCAATTGCTGTTCTTATTACCAGCTCAGATTGCTGTAACCCTTCAGCTTTGTTCAAAATTCGGTCAAGGTTTCAGCTCTGTCTTTGAAAGTGATATTTTTTGAAAGCCATAGATGTGTGGATGTACTCCCCTCATGCACTGCAGACTAAGCAGCAGGGAGGGAAAGGAAGAATGCCAGCGTGTATCGCTGGAAGCCCATTCCCTCGTGAAGTGCAAGGTGCTCTGCCTGTCATGTCCCCGCTACTTGCCTTGACAGAGGACGAGGTGCTTGCCCGCGCTGCCTGGTCCGCTGCTTCACGCGTTGCAGGAAAGAGGACGCAGGTCTTCTAAGGCTGTGTTACGTTGACACGGTCTTGGCACGTGAAATAATTAATGTAAGTGTATGAGGAGTTAGTCTGATACTGAGCTTGAAGAAGAAGGGGAAAAAATCCCCAACCCACCCTTATCCTAAATACGTAACTATTGGCATAGAGGAATAGACATTTAAAATTTATCACAGAAGTGAGAGTACTTTGCAAGGCGGTGCCCTGTCAGAATGACAAAAGAACAGGCATATTTTGTAACTTGAAACTCAGGATTTCTTCCCATTTCTGTCTCTGGTGGTTAGAGTTCTTCACTCTTGCTGGATTACAAGTCCACAGGGACTTTTAAAACTACTTATTCAGACTTTACTGTTTTGGATGTACAAGAGTCAGTTGCATTAAGCTGTAGCTTGGAAAAAAAAACTGAAACCATTTTTACAGCATTTTTAAAATAACTTTATTAAAGGGTAGCATAAAAGATCACAGTTTCTCTATTTTTACAGCTCTGCTTTGAAAAGATAATAAAGTTACTACACAGGACATGTAATGGGCTGGTGATTAATGTGTCTATGTTACAACAATGAATACTCTGAAACTTACTTTATATTGGAGTGAATGAAAATGTCACATAATGAAACCGCAAAGGAGTACAGTGCAAAGAAAATAACGTGCGCTAGTCTCTCACTAGGTAACATTTTACATGTAGCAGAGCGGCTTAAACGTTTTTTTGCCTTCCATATGGGGATCTTAAAGTACTTAGTATCAGAGAGGATCTCCGTTTTGGTAGAGTAATTGATAGAGCCTGGGTAATTCTATTAGCCAGACTTTAGCAGGAAGCTGGGGCTCTTGACATCCTGAAGGATACAGAGGAAGTTTTAAAGTAGTTTTTCTAGGACTGTTCTTTAATCACGGATCTGTATTGCAGACACTTGAGTTTTAACAGCTTGGGTTTAAGATGAGGTCCAGCACTGAGTATCTAAATAATGTTGTCATTGGGAGGGAGATGCTAAGACAATCTGTTTTTCCTCTAGGGAAGGAGGGATATCTGTCCTCTTTTAGACACTGAATAATTTAGCTTGGAAAGCATCTAAAAAGCTTTTGTAGTCAAGCCCCTGGCACCAAGTAGGGTTAACCTTAAAGTTAGATGAGGTTGATTAGGATATTGTCTCTTTGGGCAGCCTTTCCTAGTGCCAAGATCCTCTTGTGAAACCTTTTTCCTCTATAAAAAATTGAAATTTTCTGTGCTAAAACTTCTATCTATTGCTTCAACCTCCTATCTAGCAAAACCAGCCAGCTTACTCAGCTTCTTCACGTCATGCATGGAGCAGTCTCAGCCATCATAGCGCTTCCCTGTTGAACTGGCTCCCATTTATCACTTTCTCTCTTTGTTGGGGTTGCAGAAGTAGACATACTCTTCCAGATCTGTCCTCATCAGTGCTATGTAGAGAAGAGTAATGACTTCACTCAACCTGCTGGTTGCCATCGTAACAAATGCAACACGGGCCATGAGCAGCCTTTGTTGCTGCCGTGATGCACTACTTGCTCCTTGACCTCCAGAATCCCCAGGTGTTTTTCTGATAAGCTGCTCTTTGTCCAGTTAGTGCACTGCCTGCACCTTAGGATAGATACCTAGCCAGGGGGCTCTGCAGTGGCTTTTGCCACTTCAGAGTTCTGCTGGGATCAGTGGAAGGGGCAGTCTCTTTTAGACAAAATTATGCCCTTTAGTGGAAGCCAAAATCAGGACTGTGTGAAAGTGCTTGATAGAGATTTATTAACTGTACCCAAGCTCTGGTGCTGCTGCAGAGGGACTCCACCAGCTGTGGCTTTTTCCTTATCTCCAGGGAAATGCTGCAGACAACAGAACATTGCAGAAGGAACGTTGAGGCTTTATAAGTAGTCAGTGGGAAAAATTCAATGCCCTCCTATTATTATTCTCAAGATGATGTCCTGTACTTAGCCATGCAGACTGCATGTGAGAGCTGGAGGTTGCTGCTGCAGGGCTGTGGTTATTTGCTTTGGAAGGCAGAAAGCTAAGGTGCTTCTCTTCCATCACCAACTCGTTGCTAAGAGGTACCATTTCCTAGCACCTCACTCGCTGCAATGGTCTGTAGTAGCAGTGCTAAAAATGGGGCAGCTGCGTCTGTTGTATGTGCCTGGCTGTTAAACACCGCGAGCTGGAGTATCGGTCGCTGAACATTCAGTTGCTGACTAACCCAAGTTCATGTGAGGAATTTTTCTTTGGGTAGTGTGCCTCTGAAAGTTTGCTACAAGAACAACTCAGGTAACCTAGTCAGTTTACATCTTTAGTGAAATGTGTCTCTATTACAGATATGACCACTAGGTATTGTGATATCCCCAATAGTTCAAAGAAACACGATGCCCTATGTTTTCCCAGGCATGCGAACTTAACACATGCAGCATTTTGCAATAAAACCTCTTATTTTTTTCCTTTTTTTTTTTTTCTTTTTTGATACATAGCCTCTCTATCCCTTGGCAGAAGCGCGATTCTATACAACAGATCCGCAGGCTACAGGCAAGGGTGTGTGGTCCTACAGCAGCATGGGAGGAGTCGGGTCAAACGCAAACTTTTATATATGTGCTGTGCTACTGAGGGGAAAGGAAACAGGAAACCAGAAAGCACTGCCTTCCTTCAGTACTGGCTCTTCTGATTTCCCCTTCTGCAGCTGAGGAACCCCCCCTCCCTTCTCTGCTTCTTGTGTAAGAGCACAGATGGAATATTAGAGAGCCAGTGGAGCTGTGCTAATGGGGTTGAAGTCTAAATGAAGAACCTGACCTGCAGAGCTGATACCATAGAGTTTGGTGCCTGCAGTGCATTATGTGGAATACAAACCATGTTGGATATATGCAGTATATTGTATAAATCAAGCAGTGAGGGGAACAGCATGGTATTTTCTGGACAGATCTGCACTTCTGGATGCCAAACATGGTTCTACTAATCTCATATTTAAGGAGTACAAATTGAAACCTGATTTGAGCCGAACCTGACAGCAAAAGTATTTTAATTGATGCAGCTACAGTTTGCTGTACAAATGCTTCACTTCACTGTGTGTGAATGTGAATCAAGAGCACTTCCATTATTCCTTTTGAATGTGTGTAAGTGCAAAAGAAAATGGAACAGTGTAGTTCATTTAGTCTGCTCTTTGGTGCGGTACTTCAAACTGATATGCTTTGAGCAAAAGTGTGAAAGATGCCTAGTTACATGACTTCCATATTTCTTTCACTGAACAGTTCTATACTAACACTATTGGGTCAGTTATACTGGAGAGTGTAAGATCTCTGTGGCATTACCACAGTAACTTGTTCAGCTTCCAGTGAGCAAAGAAAAAACCAAAAGGCAAAATGGTGTCAATCTTCCAGTCCATATTCAGCTTCGTCTGTTTCAAGTGCTGTGGTTGTGCTCGCACGCTTGTAAAGCTATAGAAAACAGCAGTTCAGCAAATTAAGCAAATTAAAGAGAAATTAGGAACATTATCGGGAAACAAAGAGTACTTTTAAAGGATGATCGGTAAAGGTTAAGTGCAGCCTGAAAGAAAATCAGGACATGTAGAACTTGTGAAACACTTGATTTCAATATTTGCTGTCCTAATTTGACATACTGTTGGCACAGAGATCAGGTTGTTACACTGAACTCACTTATGAAAGAAGAAATAATGCAGTGCTGAAATATCTTCTTTCAAAGCTTGTATTTTTTTTTCCAAGTTCTTGGAATTAGTTCATTCCATTTGCAGCTGGGATTACAATCTCCTTGCTTTACTGCAGAGACCCATCACGTCTGAACTAAATATTCCTCTCTGCTGTGGGACTGGTTTGGAGAATATGTTATTGGAAGAATGTTATGCAACTTGATACAGACATTTGAATCTGTTCCATCTTCTTGATTTATAAACTGACACAATCTTCACAAGTTTTTCATATATAGCGATACAGCCTCGTTTCTCAGCATTTGGAATCATTTAAGTGAGAGAGCAACTTAACCTATAAAATGGAGTGCAAGACTGGACAGTATTTTAGTTTTGCTTCATGAGGATCAAAGCTGCTTGTCAGTCTGTTATGGTCTTCAATCCTGTGGTTGCTGGTACTGTAAGTGTTTTGTAGGCTCAAATTGAACAATGAAAGAACAACCCAGACAGAGAACACAGTTGAATTAATGAGAGCCACCTTGGAGACAGTGACCATCACAAATACAACTGTGGTCAACAAAATAGAAAAAGGCTTTGTTTATCAGGGATTTTTCTTAAGCCCAGATCTTAGTTAAGTCCACTTTTTGTGCTTCATAGGTTTCCCATCTGCCCTGTAAGCTTTCTTTTTCTCTTGCTTGCTGTTGTTTATGGTAAGAAAATACATCAGAGTTTGCCTCTTTATCATTCACTTTGAAATCAGTCCGAGGAATTTATCAGTCTTTTGTTTTCTTCAAGAAGATACAATTTTTACCCGCTTCAGAGTAGCAAATGCATATTGGGAATTGATTGAACCGAAACATTTTTTTCCTCTTAATTTTCCTCTTCTCTATGCTGCACACCCCTCTTTTGCAGGAGCCAATAACACAGGGGTGCTGGTCGTCAGTCATGTAAAGAATATCTTCCCAAAATGCTACACATCGTCATATGTTAGTTCATTCTCATACTATTTAAACAGCCATATCCTTGGTAACAAGACTGCAGTTGTAGTTCAGCGTGCACTCTCCAAATATCTTGTTGCCTGCAATTGAGAAAATCCTAAGTAATTGTAGTGGCCAAGTTGTACTTTCAGAAATAAGCTGTATTGCAAAGCAGATACGCATCAGCTTCTTAAATGAGGGGGTTTTGACTGATACTGTGCCCTGCAGAGCCTGATGCTTTTAGCACCTGTGGCCAACCAGCATGTAGCTGGAATGGAGTGACCAGCACCAAAATCAGAGCTGACTTTTCCAACTTGTAATCTCTAGTGCAACACCTCAGGGGATGCTGTAAACTTCATGGTTGATATTCTGGTGTAGGGGTCTCTGGAAAGCTCTGAGGAGGCAGGAAAACTGAACTGTGCTGAACAATTTTCAACTTGTTTCTCTCTCTACCTTACTTGTTAAAGCCTTATATGTATATAATGTTTTAATGGAGGCACTGCATGATGTCATGAGTTTGCAGGATAGTTCTGGAGACTGAGCTGTGTTTATCTCCAAAATACCTGTATGTATGACCAGAAGAGTTTTGCAGGATGCTAATCCTGCCAGATAATCTTTGTGAGTGAAAGGGTTATTTGGTTTTCCTGCTTTTGGTACTTACCTGTCATCTTTTGTCTGCCTCAGCTAGTTACCAAGGGTGGACGTCCTGGAGCCTGAATCCAGTTCTCACCTGAAGGGTTTCAGTTCTAATTAAGGTTCACAGTACGGTGAGACAATGGGAGTAGTTCTGTGTGGTTTCAATCTGATTGATGCTTTTCTGTGGAAAGTATCTCAGCTTTGTGAGTTCTTGAAGCAAATCATTCTTTCCCAACATTTGTATTTTATAAAAAGTATGTTTAAAAAGTACAAAAATCATTTAACGAATCTTTTTAAAAAATAAATTACAGGCATCATACCAAAGAAGAGACAGAAAGGATGGAGACTCTCCTCTTATGGGTCAAAATTGCATTGCTCTCCCCTTCTGACGTGAAACAATGGGCCAACCCTACTGGTTTGGATGACCTGCAGGGTCCGTTAGCAGCGGAAGTCAATAAAATGCATCACAATTAACAATGTCTTGTTGATCTCCCATGGACTGGAACTGTAGCGGATAATTGTGTAGTAGTGGGAGTTTTGCTGTGACTAGCTTTATCATTTTGTCAGTTTGCTAATAAAAGGTCACCAAGGGTACAGAACATCTGAGATTTACATATGGCAGGGAAGAAAGCGTTCTGGGGAGCCTGCTTGGAAGAGGGGCCTGGGCGTTTGTTGCAGTTGACACCCATGCTGTGATTTCAGAATTGACAAGAAGCGCTATTACTAAGCGGATCTGCCAAGATAATTAGGATTCAGGGTTGCATTTTTAATCTGAGTTGAGTCAGATAATTTATCACAGCAGCAGCAAGCTGTCAGGGTCACACAATAAATACTGATTATGGAAGAATAAAGATTAAGTGCGGTCTTGCAAAAAAATTAGGCCAAGTAGTACTTAAGAAGCATTTTATTTCAATATTTACCATACTAATTTCATGTAATATTGGCAAAAAGATCATGTCCCTAAAATGAGCTTATTTGTGAAAGAAGATAATGCTGTGTGGGAGTGTCTGTACTCAGTATCTGCTTAAATTTTAAATTTCATTCCTAATTGATTGCAAAGAAATATTAATTTTGAAAAGCTGATTTAGCATGACTGTTCCATTCCTATCACCACCGTAATAATTTGACATGTTAAAGAGAGAAAAACTCTATCCTGAAGGCAGACCTAATTTGTTAGCATTAGTAAGGTACCGCACTTTTAATTTAGCACAGCTCTTGTTTTGGATTTACACATGGGCAGTTTATGGCACTTTCATTTAATTAAAGAAACCTATTTTTTAAAATATGCAACTTTGAAAAATGTTTTTGGAAACCATTTAGAAACCAGTATGTTAAGAGTTCACCTATAGCTTCTTTAGGATACAAAATCGAATGAGAACATAGCATTTATGAACGCGGTATGTTTTATGGAAAAAAGCTAATGCAAAGATGAATAGTTAATCGATGTGTGCTCTATTCAAATGGGAATTTCAAGAGATGCTGGAATGCAGTAGCTCCCTGTAGAATCTGGTTTCCCAGTGAGGCATCTCATGCCTCTTCAGCGAGCACCTTTGGCAGCCGCGTGTGTGCCGTCCCTTATCTTGCTTTCCTTTTCTTCTGTGAGATCTTAACTTACTATTTGTCTCTATAAGACATTTAGAGGTCTTATTTAGAGTAGTTTGTTATTACTGAAATATCCACAACTCTGCTCAGCTGAAAAAGATGTGTTTTGAGATTAGCAGCCACGCTTTTTAGAATCCCTTTTCATTTGCTTTGTGGCATCGAATGTTTCAGGTAGAGTGGCTGATGTTTCCACTTTTCTCTTGGAAACCTTTGTGGTTAACTCACTAGTTTGGTTCTGAAAACAGTTTGTGGTCCTTTTTTAAAATGATGGGACTCTAGGAATTATCTGCTTAAGGAGAGCACTAATTACTGTGAAATTCAGGTAAAATTGAAAGAATGGAGCATGGATGAATGATACTTTAAAAAGTGATATGTTATAAAAAATTTAGGAATATATACATTTTAAGCATAACTGTAGGAAATGTGAAGTATTATTTCAGTTCCAGAAAGTAAGTAGGTAATTTTCAATTATTAAAGTCTTTAATAACCTTGGAGCATAGGTTGCCTTCTAAAAGGGTCTTGTTTTCAAGAGACACTTTGCCTTGGTTTTAGGAGAGCAAGGGAGGTGTTTGTGTCCCTGTGTGATCAGGAATTGCAAAATTCCTCAGTATGGACTCCAAGATACAGTTAGAAAACACTCCCCCTTGAAGTAATGAAAAGGATAGATTTTGGTAGATGCATCATTAATGCCTTTTTCATGCAGGTCTGTCTCATGGCAGGCACTTGAAATAAAACATCAGTGCCACTGACTCTTCTGCTGTACCTACGGAAAAGCTTTAGTTTTTTATCTTTTGAATTATCTGATTGTAACCAGTGAATGACTTAACCCTTTTGTGTTGCTTATATGACTGCCAGAAACCCAGTCCAGTAATAACAGTAATATTAATAATAATGGTAGTGGTGTTGGTGGGTATTACTTAGATTATTTCCTAGGTAATGAAGTGGCCTGCTCCTCCACTTGAGTAACGTGGAGCAGGAGTGTGTGTTTTGGTTTGGCCTGGCCGGATTTCGGCGGCAGGGTGGGGAGCTGCAGGGTGGCTTCTGCAAGAAGCTACTAGAAGCTCCCTGAGTTTGATAGAGCCAATGCCAGCCAGCTCCAAAGAGGGACCCACCGCTGGCCAAGGCTGCGCCTGTCAGTAAAGTGATAGGAGAGGAACGCCTCTGTGAAAAACATATTTAAGAACGGGAAAAAGAACTGCGCCATAACAGCTGGCACAGAGATGGAGGAGTGAGAATCTGTGCAGACACCAAGGTCAGTGAAGAAGGAGGGGGGGGAGGATGAGCTCCAGGCGCCGGAGCAGAAGGAGTCCCCCGGGTCCGTGGTGAAGACCATGGTGAAGCGGGTTGTCCCCCTGCAGCCCATGGGCGAGGTGCAGATGTCCACCATGAGGATCACCGCGTAGATGTCCACTGAGGACTCCACGCCGTGTGGGTGGATGCCTGAAAGGGGACTGTAGCCCGTGGGAAGCCCGCATCAGAGCAAGTCGCTGCCGGAACCTGTAGCCCGTGGAAGAGAGGAATGCCCACGCTGGAGCAGGTTGGCCAGTGGGACTTTTGGGACGCTGCGGGTGGCTCATGCTGGAGCAGTTTCCGCCGAAGGACTGCGCCTCAGACTCACGAGGGGTGGGCTGCCCCTCGTGAGGTGTCTTGCGTTGGGCAGTTTGTGATGAATTGCCCTTCGTGGGACGACTCACGTGGAGAAGAGAGCGTGAAGCTTGTCTCCCATGAGAGGGACCCCACAATGGCCCTGGGGAAGAGTGAAGAGTCCTCCCCCAGACTGAAGTAGCAGTGAAACCAACGTCGGATGAACTGACCGCAGCCCCCATTCGCTGTCCCCCTGCGCTGCTCGAGGGGAGGAGGTGGAGAAACCGGGATTGATGTTAAGCCCGGGAAGAAGGGAGGGATGGGGGAAGGTGTTCTGTTTAAGATTTGTTTGCTCTTTCTCACTTCTCACTGCTCCTCTCTGATTAGTTCTCTTAATAAATGTACCTAATTTCCCCAAAACTGAGTCTGTTTTGCCTGGGACGGTAAATGAGGGTGATCTCCCTGTCCTTATCTCAAACCCTGAACCCTTGGAAATATTTTCTCCCCCTGTTCAGCAGTGAAGGGGGAGTGAGAGAGCGGCTGTGTGGGTACCTGGCGGCCGGCCAGGGTCAACCCACGACAGTGTGTATTGCTGCAGCATTCAGCCTTTTGCTTGTGGGAGCAACACGTGGTGTATGAGCCTGTTAACACTTGGGCCACAGGATATTAAAGCTAAAATGGAGGCCGGGGGGGAGAGAAGAGTTGCGGTGCTGACCACGGCATGTAAATAGGTTTTTAGGTTTGCCGTCGGGCAGGGAGCACTGACGACCACTCACCTAAGACAACAACCTTTATGAACCCAACATCTGCCCTGCCCAAGGCCTCGGTAGAGTTTTCAAATTAACATTGTTGCCGTATTGTTAATTTTGCGTTAATAGTGTAAACAACTCGTGGCAAGGTATGAGCTTAAACTCTGCACAGTGCAAGACCTGTGCTTGCAGGCAGGTTGGGAATCGCATCTGCTCAGAGGGCATTATTTAGGAATTTGGTTTCAAATAGTTCCTTTCATAGTCTAAGTACAAGGGACAGTGGCTGGAGTTGTGCCTGGAATAAAACAGGGGGAAAAAAAAGGAGACCACTCCCTGGAAACCTGGCAGCTTCGCGCCCTGCAAAACCCCTGGGCTGCTGTTCCCTGGGTACGTGTCTGCCAGGGAAGGATAGAGCGGGACAGGCAGAGAGGGGAGCTGAGTGCCTGAGCAACAAAGAGAGCGTATTACTGGCAGAAGGTGTGGGATCAGCCTCCCTTTTCACTGTGATTATCTATTAATAATACAGCTCTTACATTACCAGAACTCTGTGAAACCACTTGCATCATTTACATGCATGTGTGTCAGAAAGGTTGCTGGGTTTTCGTAGTGTTACGTTAATTTGCAGACAAGGACAGAAAGAGGTCAGAGGAAGAGACAACATTTGTGTGTCTTCTGTAGTGGTCTCGCACTGATTAATTGATGAAGTCTTAAACTTACGTGGTACCATATGTTATGGCGAATGAATCCCTTGTAAAATAATAGGAGGATAAAATAAAAAGCGACTCAGGCATGCTTGTATACATCACTGGGAACAGACTTGAATCGTATTATGGAACAGTGCTCGGTTGCCCCATGGTACAGCGATTGATGTAAACGTGCAAGTCGTAAAAGACCGACTGCGATGTGTTGGAAGAGTTATTTCCAGTGGAAGTGCAAGGTAAGACCAGGGCTGTTGCAGTGAGCGTTGGGACTCATTTGGGGAGGGGTGTAGGGCGGCGACGTATGGTGAAGGGAATAAAGTCATGTGTGAGAGAAAGGTGGATCTTCTTTAGAAACTAGCTAAGGCTGGGAGAGAACAGCTTAGTTTTATAAATGTTATATCAAGAGTAAACAAGCAGAAAAGGGAACTATCTGAAGTAAAGTGTCATGTAGCTGGCAGAGCAAATGGTTATGAATTTGTTCATGGATCTACGGTGGCTGGAAACTGGAAGAAAGTTTTTCGCTTTAACAGTTGTAGTGACCTTGCTACTTTGGTTACTTTAGAAAATTCTGCATCTGGGCGCACTTGTGCGCTCCAAAACGTCACCAGTGGTGACTAGGCTAGATGATTTGTAACATTAGTTTAAAATGCTTTAGAAGAATTTCTTGCCCATGATCTGTTTGAAATACAGTGTCACTTAATTTCAGAGTGGAAAAATCAGGACTATAAATGTATTTAGCAGTTGAATTCACACCCTTTGATTCATATAGTACTATGAGCTCTATGGAAATTTAAATGTGAATAAATATGTATTGGGGTTTGGTTAGCTCTAAGGCCATGAAGAAATACCATGCTACAATTTTATAATGCATATTACAGCTGTATAAATATGAATAAGGAATCTGCAACATCTCGGATGACTTTATGCACTGTCTTAGATGGGCCTTAGGTGGTGCTGTTGCATTTTTTGCTGTTGCTGCTTTTAGCACTTCAACCATTTTTATTCTGCTTTGCTTTCTGGATCATACTAGGAAGCTAAGAAGAGTTGGCTACACCAATATTTGTAAAATTTACCAAGGTGGAACACTAAAATGTAACCACTAGTAGGGTGTACTTCATTTCCAAATTTGAAATTTAACACCTTTATAGAAGAGCTAAGTAATACTGAACTGTGCTCGGAGAATAAAGCACATCTTGTTCTACGTGTATTACTTTGTCTAACGGTGTATAAATGTGAGTATGAAAACAAATTAAAGACACAAGATTGAGTAAAACCTCTCAGAAATTAAGCTCAACATGTGGGATTGATGCTGTAAATTCACAAGTCTTTCAACTTTCCATATGGCTAATTAAAAAGAAAAAAGTGGCTGAATTTTAGAAAAGAAATGTGTATGTCACATTGGCAACTTGCAGAGTGCCTCCTCTGTTAAAGGACCTATGCACAAGTTTTACATCCAATTTCCTGCCCTTATCTTCCTTATGCCAGCTCACAGTGTGGTTCATTGGGAAACAGTTTGCTTTTTTTTTTTCTTTTTCTTTTTTCACAACGTAAAAAAAAAAATTCCCATGAAGGTTTTTTCCACTACAACTGCCTACCCTTTATGTTCTGCAGCCTGCCAAGCTTGCCAAATCTCAGCAGGTAGCCCACATGGTATGCATGTCTGTGTGAGAACGCTCCCCTGATGTGGACAAGATGTTGGTTGTAAAATGAAGCCAACATCTTGTCCACAAGTGTGCAAAAAAATGTCCTCAATCTGGACAGACATGTTTTTGTAGGCTGAATGCATCGACTGCACTAATTCAAAGACTAAACCTTTTAAAACCAGGGGAAAATAATTATATAGTTACCCTACCAATAACTCTATCAGAAGTAGTAAGCTGCAGACATTTGTTAATCGGAGACCATTGGTTAGACTTTTACTGCCCCTGCATTTATAGTAATTCTTTCGGCATCTGTAACTTCAGGGGTTTTATCGCTCCTGTTTTAGTCTCTACAACCTGGGCAACTAACGTGACCCCAAGGTTGTGGGCCAGCAAAGAGCAACACAGGAGTTAAGAGGAGAAGTGGTGTCGGTTCAGTCTGCGGTTAGCCCCCAGCTCCCTTCGAGGTGGGTGTTTTGGCTTTGTACCTGTCTCTGCGGGCTCCACGGGAGGAGCGAGGGAAAGAGCAATGTACAGACAGGGAAGGAGAGCAGTGATAGCGCCTGGTAAACCAGACCCCTTTGCTCCAAACTAGGGCAGAAATGCCCGAGGCAAAGTTGGTTGCATAACCAAAACCAAAACAGAAAAGCCCTGCAGGGTTATTCCCTGGAACTGTGCGTGCCTCATATTTTCCAAACTAAAATTGTCAAAATGTTTTGATTAGTTTAAAACTTGGAAGCCTTACAGTTAGGTTTTCTTATGGGAGCAAACCAAAAAATTGGCGCAGAACTTAAAGCTAAACTTCGATGTTTTCACTTATTTTATGTTGAAGTATAGAAAAGGACAAAAACTGGTTTAATTTTCACTTTTATCTTCTTAGTTTAGGTTTGTGGTTTAAGCTCTTTTATGCTGTCAGACTTTGGGTACTCTGTCTAAAACTGTAGGCTTTCTCTGATCCACGTGAAGGATTTTCTTCTCAGAAAATTTAAATTTAAAACATCGCACTATTACATTACACGTATGGTGCACATAATGATTAAGTGTTTCTACACTTTAGCTCAAGACCAAAACCTCCTGCTGATGCTCCCAGCTCACCTGCTGAGCCCACTTGGGTGGAAATCCAGGATTCACTCTTGGCTTTAAAGGACGCCTTTCCCTATGAGCTGACTGTGTTTGGCTCAGTGGCTTCTCTTCTCTCCCCTGCCGCTCCAGCGGGTGTGTTTAGGAGACCTTGGGACACCTCGGCCCCCGAGAGGTCCCTGCGCTGGCATGGCTGCTCCACGGAGAGAACCTCGGAGCTGCAGTTCCTTCCCCTGGATTCACACGTGAAGTTGGTGGAGTTTGGGGATGCTTAGCATCCCTCAGCATTTCCAGTATAGTACAGATCAACGGCACTTACCTCAGAAGTTTGTTTGGTTTGATGACTTTCTTTCCCCTCTCCCTCCCCCATTTTAAAAAATAACTTCTTTGCTTTTTACCTGGCAAAGTACATACAGCATATTCTCCATTTACTTGCGTTATTCAGTAAAAGCCCGTGAAGGTTTAGGCTTTCTAAATGCATTTACCTCGCATGTGCACGCATCTTGTTTTTTTGTAGACATAATGGTTGACAGCTCTGAAAGAATGTTTGGTGGCCTCAAATTTGCAAATTAATATCTAATGAGTGGGCATGTTCTTCCACACAACACTTTTCATATCTAGACCATCAAGGTGTATGGTTGGTGGGTGTCTGGTTTAAATAGCTTCTGGTTTTGTCTTGATTCATTTTGGTTTGAAATTTCACATTATACAAGATTTAAAAATTGAACTTCAGCGTAGCTTTCTAATGGAATGACAAGATTAGATAGAAATTATTTTTTTAGAAGAAGATTAAACGGTTTATATGGGAATTTTCGTATGAATAGTTCACGCTTTGTTTCAGGGAGGTAATTTTTTTCACTCCTTTAAGAGATCCTTCTTGGTGCACTAATATGCATGACTGTCTTGAAAAATGACTGCATGCTATGTTCAGCATGCAAGAAAAAATTATGGTCTGTGTAAAACTCCTTGATCTTGCATGACATTGCCCTTTTTATGAGATCTTGCGCCCAAAGAGTAATCTGTTTTTAAGCATGTAATTGTTTTTGGCAGACACGTATTTCAAAATACA
Source organism: Trogon surrucura (assembly GCA_020746105.1). Classification (NCBI taxonomy): domain Eukaryota; kingdom Metazoa; phylum Chordata; class Aves; order Trogoniformes; family Trogonidae; genus Trogon; species Trogon surrucura. The sequence goes on along the minus strand of CM036622.1, from coordinate 11,439,259 downwards.
TAACTTAAACTTTCTCCTGTTGTGAGTCTGCTGCAGACTGCGCTATGCCCATTCTCATGGTGGAAAAGACTTTTTCATTTTTCTTCATAAATGTCAATTTTGAAGTTTCATTCCAGTCTATTACAGGTGAACATAGCTCATAATTTATGTGTTGCACTGACAGACTACAAATAATAATGTCTCTTGGAAGAGCAAGTCAGAAAATCACCCAGCATATTAATTACAATTGTCAAGCAATGACTGGTCATAAATTTAATATCAAAGACTGAGACTTCTTAAGAAAGCATCTTAAATGCTCCATTAAAAAATTTGCCCTTGAAATTGTTAGATAGCACGTATTAAAATGTAACAGGGATTTTATTTATTTATTTATTTTTACTCTGTCAACATATTTTTGAATAACAAATTGGTAGAAAAGTTGGTGGTTTTTTTATCACATTGTTATCTAACCAGTATGAGAATTCTACACCTACATGTTAATAAGAATATATCACTAAAGTTGGTTAATGGGTTTGGTTATTTAGTATCACTTCAGGAGCACCTGAAAAGCTTAACAAGGCAGAGAAAAGGACCGCATCCTCCGTGATGACGTGTAGGCATGGTGGGTCGTATGGTGTGGCTGAGCCACAGCCCTCTCTGAGTGCCCTGCGGGCTCCAAACTGGCACCCTGTGAACTGCACATTTTTGAGGAGGGGCACACATGCCCCGCTAGAGGGGCAGTGGCTGTTTGACCATCCTGCGTACCTCCTTGGCTTCGAGGCCACGCAAGATCAGCTGCTTCAGAGAAAGATTCTGTCCTGCGCACACCATTTGATTTTTGCTCCAGCACAGAGGCAGGACGTGGTAGCGGATTCAGGCATGGTATGTCCCAACCACCTCGCCCTTGCCTTACACGTGGCTCACACTTGAGTTCTACATGTGGAAGTTTCACAAGTTGAAACTTCTCCCTCCCTGACATGAGTTGGAAGTTGTTTGCTGCCGTATTTGCGCTGTCAGCTACATGCGGTGAGGATGAGAGCTGAGATCTGGCTTGAGCGCAGACCTCAGCCCATCCTCAGAAAGTTTCCTGGGGTTACTGGCTGAAATGGGCGGGAGCCTGGGACTCAGTACCAAGATTTCTCAGTGACGAGCAGTTTGAGGAACCCAACCGTAGACGCCTTTGCATGGGCCTTTGGAGAGAACACTGCAGCTATTGAAAGTCAGTGGGATACAGTGAATATTTAGAGATTTGTCTGAGATTCCAGTTGTGGTTGAAGCAGCTATAAACACTGTAAAAGAGGATCTGGGGCTAAAGGTGGAAGGAAATAGGTCACAGAGGAAAATGAAGATGAGAGTAGGGAATTGCAGAACGCACAAAAGGAGCTGGTGTTTATTGCAGTAGGAAGTCGAAGGAAGTGGTTTGCATGTCCTTAGGACAGCTTCATTAGTTCTGGTTTTTACATAACTTTTTAATTTAAGCTGGATGAGTAGTGGACTCACAGTTGGGGAATGACATGGTGACAAACAGCTTTTAGGTTTTTACACAGTTGAAATCCTTTCTTTTTCTCGAGTGTATCTCAGGAATCGCTCCCATGATGCACATCCAGCGCGATGTGTGGATTAGTATATGGGAACGGGCAATGGAAAGAGTTGTCATGCAAAACAATTTATTTGAGGAGTATTTGGACAGAGTCCGTGATGAAGCAAGTCAGCCTGAAGTTGTCATCGCTTTCGTTTGGCGTAAGTTGGTGCTTCTGCAGGAAGGGATGATTGCCTCTCCCTGCTCAGGCTGCCTGTTCCATTTGTGTCTTTGTGCATCTGACGTGGTTTTTGGTTGGGTTAGCTTTCGCTTGGACCGGGTCCATGTTCCAGCTTGCCCACAAGCGCAAAAACACTTCTGCTGGGAAGAGACAGTGGTGAGAACAGGCAGGTTGGTGTGGAAAGAAAGGTGGAACCACGCGCCTTGCCTGACAGCATCGGGGAGTTACACCAGGCAGGGGGATTGCGAAACCATCACCTCCACTGGGACAGGAGGAGAGTCAGAGGCTGGGTCCAGGGAGGTCTGGTAAAGAGCAATAATCAGCAGTAACATTTTTAAGGACTTCATAGAACGTTTCAAATAACATGTTAGGTCTCTGAAATTATTTACTTTTGAAAAATTACTCAGTAGTTACAGTGTCACTGACTTCTGACATTTACTATTGATAACATAATACTGGGCTTTTTTTCCCCCTCCCTTTTTTTTTTTCTTCTTTTTTTCACTGGGTCCCTTTAAGATTTAGGACCATTGCACTTGTGGGTACCAGTCTATATTAAAAGACACCCCTTGACCTGGGAGCTCAGTGTGTCATGTAAACCCACAGTGCCAAGGGGGGAGTGGGAGCTGGACAGAAGACTTGGAACATCCATACAAGTTTACCAGCAGGCATTAGAGACGACTTTTAGTTTTTACTGAGATGAACTAGTCTGAAATAGGTGATACCCAGGAAAAATAAGTAAATCTACAGGTGTTAACTCTTACTTGGATCCAAGGCATACTTGACAATGAGGCTGACTTTTCAGAAAAGATAAACATATTAAATTCAACATTAGCTTTGAAATGCAGGCAAGCAGACTTGGTTTCATTACATTTGGACTCCCAAACACATGGTGGAGAAGTGCTTCATGGTTTTTAATATCACTAATCAAAATGTAAAGAATGAGCCGCGGTAAACCAAGATGCTGGCAGAACACTTACTTCACTTAGTGTTACTCATTCTATATTTCCACACCCGCATGGGATGCTGGTTGTGGTACAGGTGTCTGTTTTCCAGTCTTGATAACACCCAAGTTACTGGTGGGACTGCCATTAGATACTGGATGTTATCCTTACCTGGGAGAGATTTCTTTTGACCTGATGCTTTCTGATGGAACAGTCCCATGTTACAGTGATACTGCATCTGCAGGGACTGATTTTGGGACTTGATGTTGTTTAAAATTTCATTAATTTTGGCTGCATCATTATGAAAAGAATAGCAGGTCTGTCAGGTGGGAAGCATTAATAATACCCTAAATTTCCTCAGTTTAACCTTATAAAAAGACAGTTACAGTGCAAGAATAGGCATGTAATTTTGCAATTGTCTTTCTGAATGGCAGTGTGGAAAAATGTAAGACTGTGCAGAAACCTGTACCCTGTTTTCAGCTCTTTGAGTGACCTTTCGTAGGTGTTCAGCTCATCTTGTTTGCAAAGCAGAATGCACAAGGCCTTGACCAGTAATAAACATACTGAAGAATGAAAAAAGCAGTAAAACTAACATAGTACATACAGGTGTCTCAGTTTGATATATTGTTTTTCAGATTTACTCTCGAAATGGCACAAACGCTGTTTAGAACCATCTGAGAGCTGGCGGGGGGAGTGTCATTACATGGTTATAAAATGCTCCTGAGATGAAAATGGGGAGGAAAAAAGCAGCGTGAGGCTGTGCTCTTTGCTGTGTTGCTTTCTTATGTGCACTGGCTGAGGGAGAGTTTATGTGAGGAATGTATAACTTGTCCTGTAAAGCTGTTTCTTCTTATCTTCCCTGGAAGTAGCCTGGGAATCTCTAAAGATAAATGTTCTTGCTTTTTTAAAAGCAGTTCTGGCTTAGCCAGCCCAATAGCCTGGGCAGTGGTCAGAGCCCTGCCATGTTTTGGGGTAAGTTGAGGACCATGTGAACAAGTGAAGAAGGAACTTGGGATCTGAAAATGGATATACCATTGCTATTTCCAATGTATGAGAATAATCAAGTCCTGGATCATAGAATCACAGAATGGTCTAGGCTGGAAGGGACCTTAGAGATCATTTAATCCAACCTCCCTGTCATGGGCAGGGACGCCTCTCAACTAGATCAGGCAACACATGGGGACCCAACAGGGATCGAACCTGCGACCTCGGTGTTACCAGCACCATGCTCTAACCGAGTGAGCTAACCAGCCCCCTGGATGGGTAAAAGTAGAACTAGAGGTCCCCTTGCATTCTTTACAGAAATCCATGTGATCTTCTGCATGTAAATAGTTGAGGGCCTCTAGACAGGAAGCTCAATACTTAAGAGACAAATAAAATCTGTTGTAGTGGATTAGGCTAAAATGTACTAAGGGCAGCCTCTGTTAGGATTATGTTTTATTTCTCATTAAAGTACAAATTGCAAAGGATTGTCAGCAATAAATTTGGAGTTAGTTTGAGAAAAGACATCTTCTGCAACTTATGAAATCTAATTAATTAATGTGCCATGATCTAGTTGAGAGGCATCCCTGCCCATGGCAGGGAGATTGGATTAAATGATGTCTAAGGTCCCTTCCAGCCTAGGCCATTCTGTGATTCTATGATTCAAGATTTCTGTAAAGGTTAAGAAAAACCCAGCTAAAACTAAACAAAATATTATTAATCTAGACTACACATTAGCAATTATGTTTTCACTTCGTTGTTCAGCAGTTGCAAATGTACCAAGAAATATTGGCAGAAGACTGTTCCTTAAGTGAAAACAGATAGCCTCAAACTTAGGAAAGACCTGAAGAAAAGCTATGTAACTGTTAAATATATAAATAATCTCATTAACATTAGAAACATAAATCAAATTATTCTTTTCAGATTCTGTTGTGACCTTGCTATAAAATGCATGGGTTTTAAGCACTGCAGAAACTGTTTGTACAATGCCAGTCGTGACTTGAAGGCCAAGGAATTTCCTGAAAGCTTGTGATTTGGGCAGGAAGTGTGTCACTGAAGATGGTGAGTTACTTGGCGTAGACTTTGTTTTCTTGTCTTTTAGAAGTGAGTAGCAATAGGTTTCTAAATAAGAAGTGCTCTTCTGGGGAGCCAGCAGAAACCTAGAACTGTGTAAATAAACAAGGAAAATTCATCTGTTTTTATGAAGGCAATACAAAAGTGCAAAGGTGTGTATGTTGGGTTAGCAACTACGCCCAAAAAACTCAACTAAATGGGTTATTACTGACAGAAATGAACAAACCAGCGGGCAAACCATCCCAGAGGTTGACGGGGGTTGCTAGTTTAGTGGTGTTGCCTTTCCCTGCCGTGTTTCTACAGCACAAGTGGGAGCATTCCCCAGGTGAGTTCAGTGGGTGGGAAAAAGATACTTAGGTGCTTTCTTGTGTTGCAGTTTTGCATGTAAGTAAATAAAACAGAAACCAGTTTTGTTTGAAATACCAGCAGAAGCTTTCTCCAGCAGACATGTAGTTGCTCTCTCTCTGAACTGGCCTCTCTCACACTGTCTGAGGTGTGCCTGTTTCACTGGTGCCGTGAGAAGAAGCTCAGAATTTCATAGATTCAGCTTAACCTTTATTCAAAATTTCAAACTAGTCCTACCCTCCTTCACTTCTCTCGTCAGAGTCCTGCATGTCCTGGTTTTAATTATTAAATGTTTTCTTTATTTTTAAAAGAAGACAGTGAGATAAGTATCTTACACCCAGAAGTGATGATTATCCCAACAGAGAAACCAGTTGTGGGCTCTTTCGTCAGTTCCTGGACGACGATGATAGAGGAATGGGAAAAGTACGTTCTGATTCAGCTGTTTATTCCCACATGTAGTTACTAGTTTCTTAGCGATGTTCGTTTCCTTGACTAAGAATTGCAAAACCAAGAACAACAGTGGAGAAATAGCCAGAGTATTTGAAAGCACTTTATTCCGAAGTGAAAATAAGACATGTACAGAGCCAAATGTTTACGGTTCTTCGTGTTGACTGCTTGATTATCCCCAAGTTTTCGAATTGAAAAAAAGAAACAAAGCCACCACAGAAGCAACTTTTATTCATATTTCATAAGTTCATAACATTCAGATGTTCTGTACATCAAAACATCTCCTTTGTTTACCTGTTAAATTGAGTCCTTACGATAACAACAGAGCCTTAGGGTGACAACAGAGAACCACCCTATGAAGACAACTGTAGTATTAATCTTATACATCTTCTGTGGTCCCTAATTTAGCATTTTGGAACAAAAACTTTATGTCTTGTGTGCTAGAGGCAGCTCTCTGAAATTTGCCCAAAGTGCAAACATGGCCTTGTCTTTTACAGTTCTGTAATTACTTTTCCCTAAATATCTAATAGCAGGGGGGTAGGTAGTGTTTACTTGTGGCCTCACAGGGATAAGCTGTATTCGAGCAACATACGGCTTAGAGGCCAACCCCGAAAAGTGGTGACACTGGCTGCTTGTCTTATGTATACTTTATCTGAAAAATTATTTGGGAGGTTCAGGTTTCTCTTTCCTACCTTACATCTGTGTAATTTCCCTGGAAGTTTTTTAGTTAAAACAGGGGTTGGGGGAGAATGCTGATGTTGAGGGTAAAATTAACTGTGATTTGAAAGATTGCTAATCTCGTCAGTGGTATCTTCTTGATCAGTGTCTGGTAGTTGATGTAGAGAAGGTTTTCACAGAAACCAGGGGTTAGACTCTCCAGGGAAGGTTGATCTGCCTCCTTGGAAAGATTCACTTGATCTCAGTAGCTAATGGAAGGACACACAACAGTGGTTCTGCTCATCTCATGGAGTAGCTGCTCTTTCAGTGGCTCTAGTGAGATAGTGACAATTAAAAGCTGTGAACAGGCCCCTGATCAGTTACGTGTATCAAGGTTTTCAAAGCTTTTGACAGTACAGGATGGATCCTTACGGTTACCTAGCCTTACTTCAGGTGTAACACAGGCAAGGAAGCTCCCTCACCACTTCTGCAAAGGAGTTGTGCTCTTTTGCAACATGAGTATAGCCCAAACTCTGGAACTTGTGTTTTGGAGTAGAGCATACGCTTTAGGAAAAACATCCAGTATTGATTTGAAACCAAATTACAAACTTCGTATCACTTGATAAATCTTCCTTACTGTTAACCACGTGCTGGTGGTTTTCTTTAATTTGAAGTCAAAATAATTCTAGGTCCCATCCATTACATCATGTTATCTCTCTGTTTGTTTAAATATAAGGGCCTCTATGTGTGTTTATAATTCACAGTGAGTGGATCATTAAGTCATTCTTTGAAAAGTTAAGAGCTTTTTAAGATGCTCATCTAAAATAAGTTTTCAGACTTAATTCTGTGGCTGTTGTGGTGTCTGAATCCTCTGGAGTAGACTCCTTTTTTATTGGGTAAAAATTATGAAAAGTTATTTCCCAATTTCTAACTTGCTGTGGTAGTAAAATGCTTAAGAAGACAAATCAACCGCTGCATCAACTCTTGGAAAGAGAGGCAGCATTCTCAGTAGTAAACTGATAAATACGGATAATAACGTGTAGGTTGCATAGATTGGTTTTTAGAGTGTTATCAGTTAATGATAGTGATTAATCCATCGGTATAATGAGTCTTGAGCTTTCTGTTCTTAGCTTGATTTTTGTTTTGTTTACTTGAATGACTTTTTAATGTGATAATGGCCCGCTCATTTCTGATAGACTGATGTCAGATGACTGATTGAGCTGTCCTCTTTCTTTCTTTCTTTCTTTCACAAAATCACAGAAACTTCCTGTTTCTTTCACAGAATCACAGAATTGCCTAGATTGGAAAAGACCTTTCAGATCATTGAGTACAATCATTAATGTAACACCAAGAAGTCTAAATAACTAAATCATATCCCTAAGCGCTGTGTCTACACATCTCTTAAATACCTCCAGGGGAGGGGACTCCACCACTGCCCTGAGCAACCTGTTCCAATGCCTGATAACCCTTTCAGTAAAGAATTTCTTCCTAATATCCAGTCTAAACTTCCCTTGGTACAACTTGAGGCCATTTCCTCTTTCCCATCACTTGCTCCTTGGTTGAACAGACTGATCCTCACCTTGCTACAACCGCCTTTAAGGTCGCTGTAGAGAGCGATAAGGTTTTGTCTGCTCATCACTACCAATATTATCCTGAGTTGCTTCTTTCCTCCACTTCCACATCAGTTATGTGAGTTGGGGGCAGGTGTTTGGTTATTTTCTGTCAGAGTTTGCTTAAATTTTATGCTTTTCGTGTTCATGTTTCTGCCATTAAATCATGACACTGCGGTGTGGTTTTCATCTGCTGTGCTGAAGATACTCAAATTTTATTTTCTCTTAATCCTCATCACCTGTCCCATAATCTGAATGAGGGAAGCGTTGGCGTTGTTGAAATTACTCTCCAAGCCATAAGAGTCAGCAGCAATACCCCTGGGAGGATGGGGGAGCAGTCTGTAGCTGTTGCTGGGACTTTAACCCCATAAACAGTGCCAGCTCTTCTGCAGCTCCCGTTCTCTTGGCAGTGCGGTACGCTGAGGCGTGTGGTGTGCTTAGAGCTTCTGCAGTTGTGCAGTGTCAGATCAGGCTAAGCAAGGGTGATGCTCCCCCCCGGTTAGGAAGTTACTGGGGCAGTTGAAGAATCATCATCTAGAGAGAGTTTTCTCAGTTCCCAGGCGTTACACAGACACCCTACCCTGTCATCTTTAACTGGAGAATTGGGCAATGTCTTACTAATCTTGATGATTTAGGGACAGCTGTGTGAGGCTAGCTGTTTGGAATGAGAATGTCGTTTTATCTCTTTATTTCCTAACACTGAGCTTCCATTGTCATACTTGAGTTTTAACCAACTCTCCTTTTCTGTTACCACGGGACTATTGTAAATGAAACACCCACCTTAACTACTCCTAATGTCTCTGTCCTGCCCAGTTCTGCACATTTTAATTCACCTGTGCAGCATCTTGTCCCGTCAGGTTGCCATGTGCTGTTTTGAGTCACTGCTGACAAGAATGTGAACACCCCCAGTATCGAGTATTTCTGCGGTAGCACTCCCAGCTTATTCTAATAACCTTGGTTCCCGCTCAAGTACAGCGGTGACTGTGATGGTTTCATTCCACTGCATGTGGATTCACCCAGCACTGAAGCTTGTTTGATTTTGCAAGTTACTGAGCACCTCGTGCACGTGTTTTTGGTTAGTCCAGTGTCAGGGGGAGACAAGGATAAAAATGGTGCCAAGCAGCTCCAGCAAATTGCTGCTGTGTTGCCCCTGAAAATAGACCAGCCTGTATCACTGCGAAGTTTATTATCTGAGAGAGAAGGTGTTAACTTGGCAGGGGGTGGTTAACTTTGGTGCTAGGTGTCACAGGTTTTACCACACCAAAAAAAATATGCTCACTTTTGCTTTTTAACTCTTCGTTTTCATAGAATCATAGAATGGCCTAGGCTTCTGGTAGACTACAGTGCTTTACAATAATGGCATCAGAAGCAAATAAAACATTACATCTATTCAGTCTTTTGATGCCGCTAAGGTACAGAATGCTCAATGTAAGGAACATGTTCAGCAATATCCAGCTGAATTCCAATACATTTTAATCTGAAAATGTCATTTAGGATCATCAAAGTAGAGTCAAGTGTTTGACAGATTTGCAGTAATTACTCCACAGCTACTGAAAAATTCACTGAAACTATTTGGTTTTAAGTCTTTTAGACAAATACAAAAATCAGTGTAAGATTTACCTTAAAAAAATTAGACCTTTATGAGTCCATTTAAAACCAGAAATGAACCCCACATATAGAATTTTGTTTTTCTTTCCTCTCAATTATGCAGCACAATAGGCAGGATTTTATTATGACAGAGGAGTTTCAAGTATTTGAACTGATTATACGCAAACATTCACTACAACTCACATAGGAAAATGGTATAAAGGCAATTTCAGAATTCTTCCCTTCACAGATGGTATCTGTGTCAAGGGCCAAGCCTAACTGACTAATCCAGAAAATCCCAGTAGCTTTAAAAATTGAGTAAAATTTGTTGCATTGTTCCTACGTAGTTTAGTCATGCTGAGAGTTTATTATCAAGAAGTGGCAGTTGAAGTAAAATTCAGCTTCCATGAATAAAAAACTATTACATAAAGTTAGTTTGGACAGGAAAAATGACACTAGCATCAAAGGAGAAAATTAACGAATAAGGGAAGACAGTTGATCACAAAACTTCTGCAGTTGCAGGTGTTAAAAAAAAATTCTTCTTTTTTGAGATGTTTCTTCATTCCTCCTCTGCTTGTAAAAGACTGATTAGAACTGTCCTCCAGCATTTTTGAGAAGCCAGCTCCAAGAAAAACTGAAGTATTTATTATCATTGTATTTCATCATTTCTATAGAAAATAGGTTTTAAAAATCCATTTTTAACCATGATCTAAGTTCTACCTTGATCTTCAAAAAATGTTGAATTATAAATACAGAAATGGAAAAAGAAAAGTCCAATTTAAGGAGCCCACCTTAGAAACAGCTAAAACAGTCTGATGTCTTGGATTAAATAATTTGAAGATTTAAAGCTCTTGCTTCAATGTTTGCAAGAAGGAAAGTGTTTTGTGTCAGTGTACTACACTAAAAGTGTTGTGTTTTTATCACAGATACTGATCAATGAATGCAAAGCATGAGGAGGTAGCTATTACTGACTTCCCTTGACAGCACTCCATAAGTTATTTTCCAGGCCTGCAGATTTTAAAATTACTTTTCTGGTGCTTGACATAGGTTTTGGGGAAGAAAGAAAAGGACGTGTATTTCTCCAGTCTTAGTATTTGGTGAGTAGTTTATGTGACTGAATATGCCAAAGCCGACTTGTAAGGTAGACAGAGTGGGATGAGGAATGAGGAAGTTTAATAGATTTTTAGCCCCAGTGAATGAAATCAAATCTGAAAATTGGTATCTCAAATATTATAAAAACCCAATCCCCCCAAAACCAACCAACCAAACCAACAAACAAAACCTACAAGTCCTCCCTTCTCCAAAGAGAGTACTCTGTTAGTGTCAGGAGGACGGAGCCAGACTCTTTTCAGCGGCATCCATTGGCAGGACAAGGGGCAATGGGTGGAAGCTGGAACATAGGAGGTTCCATAAAAATATGAGAAAAAACTTTTTCCCTGTGAGGGTGACAGAGCCCTGGCACAGGCTGCCCAGGGAGGTTGTGGAATCTCTCCTTCTCTGGAGACATTCAAAACCCGCCTGGACGCCTTCCTGTGTGACCTGCTCTGGGTGATCCTGCTCTGGCAGGGGGGTTGGACTAGATGGATCTTTGAGGTCCCTTCCAACCTCTAACACTCTGTGATTCTGTGAAGATGTAAAGCAAAGTTTGTAAAATACTGGCGACAAGCATGCAGCAAGAAGCTATTTCTTTGTCTGCCTTTTAACGCTTTCTTTCTGTGTAACATTGCTGACGTGAGAGGACTGCCGCTTGCCCAGGGGCCCCTTGGCCCAGGTCAGGGTTTTGGGTGACGACGAGCAGCTGAGAAGTGCCCTGGCGGAGGAGGTTCACATATGATGCTTGGGGCAAAGGAGGAGCAAACCCTGGCCCCGTGCCTGTTGACCGAGACAGTGGTTCTTCAGTGTAGCAGTTTAGCAGACCAGAGACAACACTCGGTATTTTCTTAGACCATAATGCACCAAATTTTACCTTCGGGCTTCTAATGGACTGCTGTTTAATAAATTTTCTAGACCATCAAGGAACCACAAAGCATACGCTTGTGGGAACCACTGTGCTGGCCAAGAGGGCCAGAGGTCTGGAGTTGGTGAGGTCAGCTATAAAACATGGTTAATGTTTGCACAGAGATTGTTGGTGTGGTTTAGGATCTACACAGGATGAGCAGAAATTTGCATTTAAAGCAGTTTGTTAGGCTAGCTTTTTTCAGGTAGTTGAAATAAAACAGGAGTTTTGAGTATGCATTGGAAGATACCATGGCATAATGGCTTAGGCACTGACTGAAGAATGGACATAGTGGTAGCAGTGTTTCGAGGCCATTTTTGATTTTTCTCTGCCACCTTCCCTCTGTTTGCCAGCCATTCCGGAAGCAGAAAGGGATGCAGGGGAGTGTTTTGCATGCATGGTATTGCGTCTCATTATTGACAATCTCAAAAATTCAAAAATCATGTCAGACTTAATCACAGTTTATTATAGTATTTCAAATCTGAATAATGGGTAAGTTTCTCCTCTTTTTCTTTCTGGTTTGTGAGCTTTTAAGATGTTCTCAAAGTATATTTGCAAACTTTAGAGTTTAAACCACATTAAAAAAAATCTAACACTACAGACGTTCCAACATTTCCCTTCTTTGTATAAATGCTGTGGTCTTCTCAAAACAGATTCTGTCATGAAGGCTTAAACTGCAGAACCATTAGGAATGAAACAAATTGGTAATTCTGTTTTGTGTGCTGAATCTTGTTAGGTACATGGTGCATGAGTAAGAGCTCTCCAAAAGCCGTATTATCTTTGCCATGAAATTTTCTAACTTCATTATTTAATTATTTTGGCCCTCAAAAGCAGTGATTTCACTTGGCTATTGAAATAAATAAAAGAATATATGTGCATGTTTGATATACATACACATATTTAATTCATATCTATGTATATAATAGTGTACATGTCTGTACATGTACATGTGTCCGTGTTTGTGTATATATAATGTATGTGTGTGTGTATATATATATATGAACACATGTACAAGCAGCAATATAGCACTGCTTAAATTCAGAATATAGATTCTTAATCAGGGCCAAAGACCTAAACCAGAGCAGAGGTGTGAAATGGAGAGCGTCGAGATCAGAAGGGCCCTAAGTCAAAAGGGCTGGAGTGATACTGCTAGTGCACAGGGTATGCACGTCACATGGGGGTAGCACAGTTTTTGGGAACGAGGCAGAAATGCAAGTATGGATTGGTATTATATGTAACTGGAGGGTAAATAAAGGAGTGTAAAAGGCAGAGCTCCGATCTTATCCAGAAGAGAGCAAGTGGAAATGGTGGTGGGAAATCTACCAAACCTGCTGTGGGAATTTGTTTAATTATCTGTTTAATTAATAATCTGTTAATAATCTGTTTAATTATCTTCCTTTTACGTATTCATACAGCATCAAAGACTGTAGAAAAGTCAAGTAACTACATAAATTACATGTCTTGGCCCATGAACAAACTTACACGTGTTACAGACTCTGGCAGTCTCTGGGTGGTGTGAGCTGGAGTTTGAGCACCACGTGCACACGCCACATCTGTGCATGTATTTTATACCCTGATGTTGCAGGAAGACGTATTTTATGTTACTGAGAACAAAAAGTGAGCGCCGGTGCTCTTGGATTCCTCTGGACACTGGGAGCGGTCGGGAGCTTCTGCTGCTCCCGCCGGGCTGGCGCTGCTGCCCATGACTCTGAAGGTGAAGCAGGTGAAGATTTTACGGTTTGTTCGTTACTGTTGCTGAAGTTCCCCGTTTTGGGGGGCTGCATGGGGCCAAATGCGGTTATTTTTGTGGCACATAGGGCAGTCGTGGTCAGGGGCCGTGGCGCAAGGGGCCTGCGGGCGATTTCTGCGTCACCGAGATCCGCCCTCCCAACACAACGAGACCCCCGGGCCGCCCCCGACTCGCGGCTGCTCTTGGCGGCTCTTGACTTCCCCGCCCCGCCGTTCCAAGCCCTTTCCCGCCTCGCGGGCCCGAAGAGGCGACTCCTCACGAAGGGCGAGTCAGGAAGGCCTGGCCGTGGGCCGGGGCGGGGCCGGTGAGGTGAGGACTGTGAGGCGGGCCCGGTCAGGTGGGCCTGGTGAGGCGGCTCAGCCGGGTGGGGCCGGTGAGGTGGGCTGGTAAAGCCGGGCCGGTGAGGCGGGGCCGGTGAGGTGAGGGCGGTGTGAGGTGGAGAGGCGGGCCCGATGAGGCGGGGCCGGTGAGGTGAGGGCGGTGTGAGGTGGTGAGGCGGGCCCGGTGAGGCGGGGCCGCTGCTTGTCGCGCCTGCAGAGGGCTCTGTGGCACCGCACTTCCCCCGGCGAAGCGCAGCCGGGGCGGGGGAAGGGAGCGTGGGGATAATGCTTCCAACAGTCTGGTCGTAGTCTGGTAAACAGACCAGGAATTGTGGGCTAAGTCCTTTTCCTCAGGCTTTGCACCAAGGCTGAGATCAGATGACTCAGTCCGGACTCATTATTTTAATAGCCTACAGCTAGTTCACATAGCAGCAGGAGTCCACAAAAAAGGCATTTAATTGTTGAAACTCAAACTGGTACATTGTAACTGCAGATTATAGTATTCAGATTTAAGCGATTCAAGTAATTTATAAAGCTTTTGCGCGAGCAAACTGAAAGTTAAAATACTGATATTGTAGTAAAAAGTAAATAAAAGGTACTTTTGTACATTAAGGCCCAATTAAAGAGCATGATTTCATTTAACAAACTTAAAACAGGCAGGTGATATTTGCCAACATTGCTACAGCTGTGTTTTGCATTAGGAAATTAATTAAAATAGTCGCTTAGATTTTTTTTTCCACGTGCAAGTCTTGGGCCTTTCTGTATTACACCACGTATTTACTCTTCAGTCGCTGTGTTACGGTGCATTTGCACTCTCACTTGGCAGGCTGCATCACAACTTTGGGGCTTTTTTCTTACCTAATGAAAAACCAGCTTTCTGCAGTAACGCCGGCGAAGCAGATCAAACAGCGCTGAAGGAACTTCCCTGCTGTCTGCCTGAGAGGCAGCGCATTGTTAGTTATTCCGATGTCAGTCCCTCTCTTCCGCATCCTAGCAGGGTTTCGCTGGTTTCATCAGATCACCCTGAGCTGGAGGTGGGAGGGTGGCTGCCGGCGAGGGGCTGGAGGGAATGGTTTCGGTTAGACCGAGCCAAACTGGGGGATTTACTGCTCTTGCGTTCGTGCCTGGGTCTGGTGCAGTAGCACACCCCGAGACTAATGGGGACAAAATATCAAGATGCAGATCAGCGTTCCGCTTTTATACTTCGCAGCTGAATAATGGGACCTCAGGAGTTATTCTTGATTCTTAGGTACTTTTTTCCGCCCTTCCCCTCTAAACTACTAATACAGTGATTACGTAATGAACTGTTAACTTTGTCAGTCATTTGTTCCCCCAGGCAAATCAGCTTAAAGTGTAGAAAGGTACATTTTAAAAATAGCACGTAATTAAAGAAATGAGAGTTTGTTCTTTTTGTATGAAAGAGCAAAAATGCATCCGACGATTATCTTCTTCCTTCTCCACTTTCCCTTGTCTATTTTCACCTGAACTTACTTGCCTTTTAGGAGGAATCTTTCTTATCAGCTATTTTATGCATGCATGACTCACTGCGACAGAGTCTGAAGGATTGGGAGTGTTCAATTTGCCATTTTAGTGGGACTGGGCTGTTTGCAAGTTGCTATCGTCCTTCCAAACAACTCATGATGTCTGAAAATTTGGTTTATTAAGACCAGACATTTCACATTCCTAATGTTAAGATTGCCGCAATTTTCCATTATAAGCTTTACCCCACCCAGTCCTCTGAATACAGATTCATAAATCAATTTTTTAAAATGCTTCTCCATGTCTTTGCTTACCCTTTAAGCTTGGGAGAGCATCTTTTGAGCTGAATGCTCTCTCTCAACGGGAGTATCATATTCTCTATCGGTGTTCTCCCAAACAAATTTAATGTTTCTTTAAAAATAAAATCAAACAATGAATGAAACGTGACTTTAGTGTCTGTGGATTTGAAAGAAGATCAGCATCTACACGTTTTACAAATTAATTTATGATGCAGCTTATTACCACAGTTTCTGTTTACCATATTTTGTTGAGTGGATATTCTGGATTGTTTACTGTGTCAGTGCTGCTGCAGGAGCCGCTGCAGACAATATGTGATACATTTCTGAAAGACTGAAAAATATGTTGCTTAGTGTGTTTGGGTACTACTGTGTAAAATAACGAAGGCTGCCTTATTTGTGCACATTGATATTAGACATCCTTAGACCTAATAAGCAACGCTTTGTGATAATATCTATTCTTGAATTCTTGCTTGATGAATCTGGTTTTGGGTGTTGTCTTGAATTCTCAGAAGAATTCACTATGAAATGACACAAGACTACTCAGACTTAAAAAAACCCCACAAAACATTACGTGAATAAAATATCTGATATTTCAGCTCCCTGCTTCTTAAAGCTAAATATCCTTGAGGCATCAATAAACATGAACCAAGTCCGACAGTAAAAGTGCATGTCATGCGTACACAGATCTATTTCTGCATAGGACTGACTGAAAGAAATTGTTTTTACATAAATAGTTATAATAAGCTCTTCAAGAAGGAAAGAGGGTGGACCAGTAATGGAAAAAAATACAGTATTTTAGGTTAAGCACATCTGAAAGTAAAACGTCTGCCTGGAACTAGGCAGTTTGTCAGTACCAGAGCCTCTGCAGAGAGCCAGAGCAGGGCTGGTACACTACTTATTCCAAAGTAAGAACTATTTTGAGATTCATGTCAAACTTAGGAGAGACAGACTCCTTATTTTTATTATATGAGTAGCTTAATTCCACCTTCTCCAAGGAGGGTGGAAATTTATTAAAGTTTACAATTTCTACAAATAAAAAAGCAGATGCAATTTAACTCCCACACACCTTCTTCCTACTAAAATAAAAGTTAAATAAATTTTTACTCTGCCTTAGAGACTTTTGCACTTCATTCATGTGAAAGTACAGACTAATCTAGTAAAGTCATAAAATGTGAAATAACAATATTTAAAATACTGATATTAAATATGTTAAGTTAGAATATTACTGAAAAGGTATCATCAGGACTGTTTTGTGTGAGACCGTCTTTAGTCAGTATAGTAACTTCATATTAAAAAAATTAATTTGGGGGTTTTGTATATGTGAAACGAATTTCAAAACTATTAACGTGCATTTTTTTTAATTGCATAATTTAAAAGACACTTTAAAAGTACAAATAGTCTTTTGTATTTTGCGTCGATCCACTAAGATTCTCATCTTGGTCTCGGTGACGTATTAACAAGGACCTGAACTGAAATGTAAGGATTCATGGAGTTATATTTAACAATTAATGAAGCAGTAATCCATAAAGTATCTGTTGCTGGCAGCGGGCAGTGAATGGTTTGTTCGTTACCGGCCGTAAGCAAAGCCAAGGCTGGTGAGCGTCCTCATCAGCCTGTTCGTCAGCGAGGAGAGGATCATTTCTGCAGCTACGAGTGCCGCGTTGTGCTAAAGGCAGGGGTTCACTGCCGCGTTTTGAAGATCTATCCCAACGGCGCGAAAGTCTGCGGGTGTCTTACACCAGCCAGATGCTTTTTTTCTTCTTTTTTTTTTTGCCCATGGCAAAATGATGGAGTTAGTTTGATAAGAAGTGAGTTGATGTTGGGGCAGAGCACAGCGGTAGTGAGCCCTTCGATCGGATGTGCTCGAGAGGGGTTATCATGACTTTTAAAACTCGATATTTATTTGTAACAGAAGCGACTATCCTCCCAAACAGGGGGTGCCTTCCTGCTAAGTATGTCCTTAAAGTATCTCTTTCGCTTAACTATTGCCTCACACTCCATAGAAATCACAGAATTCTGAAGTTGCAGATGAGTTATAGATAGCTCCTTTCTGAAACTTAGTCTTTTACTTCAGAATAGGGTGGAAAAAACTGAGGAAGGAGTGGGAGGGGAAAGGAGAAAAACTAGCGATAAGTTTCTAATGTTTTGTAAATTACTGTTACTCTCTTAAATTGATTTTGGTGAGCTCTAATTTTGTTCCTTTTAAAGACAGAAATGTCATTTGTTTATTTTAACAACAGCAGAAATATGATGTGGGTTTCTCCTCGAGTCCCTGTCATCCATCTAGGGGATAATTATTGAATTTCTATTATGAATTAAATATCTAAAATAGCACTGCTTCTATCCTGCTTACATTACTGTTTTGATATTATCTATCCAGTTTGCATTTTTTCTGTCAATTTTAAAAGATATAAAATATAATGCAGTCCTTGGTTTTGCATTTGCTGCATGACCTATGCACATTCAGGAAAGAAAAGGCCAAAATACCATGTTGTTTAAAAAACAAACAGAAACCTTAAAAAAGCCCCAAGCAATTCCTTCTTTGAAATATTGAGAACAGAACATTCATTTCTAAATAAATAGCTATTTTTATGGAACATACAACACTGATTATTTTTTTTAATTGGTGCTCTGTGGAAAGTAGATATAGTACAATAAGTATAAGCATGATACTAACAGAATAAAAGAAGGGTGAAAAAACCCACAAAAACACAGAAGAAAAGGAATTCACAAACAGAAATTATTAACATAAATATATAATAAATAAATATGAAAGGGGAAGGTAGGGCTTATGTCCAGTGTTAGGGATATATGTTAGTCTTAATATGAAATGTAATTCACATTGACAGTTTTGTATATTCAAGAAATCAGAATTCCTTTCCATTTTTTTTAATACTGTTTGTGTTGATCACCAGTGAATAAACATATGTTTTTCTGTAGACAAGTGTATGGTGTGGGGTTAGGTAATTACTGCTTTATTTTTAATCTGTTTGAGTGATCATGGATTATTTGGCATATCCCCATCCACTAGCTCCACTTACATATGTTTAAATATGAAATTGCTTAATTGTCTGAATCAATTTTCCGTGCTAGAAGCAAAAAAATATGTACTTGGTGGGTATTTTATTGTGCCTTACTGTATCTTTTAAGAATGTGTAAATAGCAGGCAAGTAATGCTCAACTCCTGCACATGTTGAAGAGATTTCCTAAGGCTGCAGCCTTGAGTGTACTGACAGCGGTGCGAGTATGACTATTCCTGTCTTTTCAGTGATGAGGCAGAAATGCGATGGCTTAACTTTCTTTTTAAGGTATGTGTGCATTCTAATAACCTCTGCTACATCTGTTGGAGATGCCCATATTCAGAGGGATGTGTAATACACTGTAGATGATTTTGTGGTGATTATATTCTTTACATCTTGAGAAAACAGGTTGAATGATGGAAATGAAAGAATTGTACTAGCAATAAATTATTCCTGGGACTAATACTCAAAAGAAATCTGATTCTGTGCCGTCTCTCTAAGATACTCGTCAGTTTGTCATAAATATGTCTTCTTTAGGACGTAGGGAAAGCTTTCAATAGATGAGTCTGAGTACAGCTGGTACTGAGAATGAACACTGAATTCTTCTGTAAGACCTGATCTCAGATGAATGTGTATGTTGAAGGTCAACTTAAATGCGTGGTGTTTCTACAATATATATAGGGCTGAAACTGTCCTTTCTGGAAACTTAGAAATTTAATTATTAGGTTGATCTCGTTAGGGCCTGTTGTGAAATGTGATTTGGGGAATAATTGAGAGCAGATTATTATTTTGAACTGTTTCTTCACCTTTTTTAATGTTTTATCTGAAATAAGGAAAAACAAGCTAAAGGGAGTTTTGTAAAATCGTGTTTTAGCACTATGCAAATGCTCTGTAAATAGTGAGGAGGAAGGTCAGCGATTATGCACACATCTTAATGGGGCTTTTCATGCTGAAATTTCTTTTTAGGTTTTTGCTAAAAATGTAATAGAAGATCTCTAAAGAAAAAAATATTGCTTGATAGCTTCTGTGAAGCAAGAGAGGTTTGTTCAGAGCTGCAGAACAGTTCTGTTTCCCCACACTACAAAGAATGGTATGTGAGAGTGCTCGGGGTGTTCATCAGATAATTCGAGTTAATGGCTGGAATGAAGCTTGCTTATGTATTTCTTTCCTCATTATCACATAAGCAGTGTAGTAAGGCGAAGTTCAACTCAGAAAAGCCATTCATCCTTTCCAGGAGACAAGACAGCTTACTCCTGAACTCCCACCTTTTAGATTTCCCCAGATTTCTTCTTAATCTAATAACAGTTCAATTTAACAGTTGTATTCCCAGCATTAGCTAACTCAAACCACATGGCTTTGTCTTTGCTTGTAGTGGCAGCAAAAGGTGCAGAGGACAGTTCCTAAGGGGTTCACTGGTGCATTTCAGGGACCCATAGCCTCACCCTTCTGAAATCGAGTCCTGCCTTGAGAAGTGGGTCCTCCTAATCTCTCTTCAAATTACAGGCCTCCTGAAATTTAAAAATATTGCACAACTAGAGGCATTTTCCATCCTGTGGGGGTTTTTTAACTAAATGCTGCTAATGTGATGAAGAAAACTGAGAGTTAAAATTACCATTCTCACCTCCTTGTTTCTCTTTGTACCACACTAACAAAGAATTGCATAAACATCTTGAGACAAAAGTGGGAGAAGATTGAGGGGAAAAGCAGATATAACCAGCACCTTGCTCCGATAGGTGTAAAGAGTAGCAGGAGAATTGTGGGGCTTTCAATATGTAATTAATCTAGTATGTGCCCCATCTGTCAAGTAAGTTTGACCACTTTTGATCTAAACGTAATGCAGCCAGAAGGCAGCACAAATCTGCCGTAAAGGACCGTGTTCATTTTTTTTCTTCTCTTTCCAGTGAATCCTGAAGTTAACCAAGTGCTGGGTTAAGGAACAATCTACTAGAATACAAGTGGTGGAAGCTCAGCAGCATGATTTCTCATGTTCTGGGAAAGGTGGCGGGTTTTTCCCAGTACACGTTAGCTAAATTAGAGGCTGAATATGGGCTGAATGCTGCCATCAGTGTTTTTCCACAATTTTCTGTATGATAATGAGAAAAGGTCAGAACCAATTCCATTCTACATTTTCTCATTGTGATTTAGTAGAACTTGTCAGTGGTGAGGCTCAGACAAGGTATCTATGTTATTGTCAGGTAATGCTGTCATTTATTTTTTTTTAAAGCCGGTATGCAGCTGGGCAGTGTTGTGGAGCAGTCTTGGGCTTGAGCATCTCTGCAGTGTAACCTGCTTGTTTTGCAAGCTCAGAATAATCCCCCTCCCATCTCTCTTGTATCTGTGGAGTAAATGGAGAATGGTGGATTTGTGATGGCAGCATCTCTTCCATTTGCATTTGTTTTAGAGGCTAGATCATGAAGAAACCAAATGTAGCAAAACAAATATTTAGGTCCCCTGAGGTAGCCGTGGTGCATCTTTTTCACTGTCTGTGTAAATGTCTGTGGACATGGAAACAGATCTGGTCCAAGCAGTGCTAACGTCCTCCCTCAGCAAGCTCTAACAGCGAGGAAGAGGAGGGGAGAGCATC
The DNA here is from genome assembly GCA_020746105.1 of Trogon surrucura. Taxonomy (NCBI): domain Eukaryota; kingdom Metazoa; phylum Chordata; class Aves; order Trogoniformes; family Trogonidae; genus Trogon; species Trogon surrucura. The sequence continues at coordinate 11,418,430 of CM036622.1, read as the reverse complement.
TCAGAGCCTTATGACCATTATTCAGAATATGTATTCTGAAGGGCAACCTGTTCAGTTTTTCTTCCCTTTCAAGCGAAAGATGAAGTAAAAAATTTCAGTTTATTTGGAGCTCACTTTTATAACTACCCTTACCCTCGAGGTGAATGTGTGTGTCCAGGGCTCTTAGAACTGTGTGTAGTAAGAGTTTATGATAAACTATCTCTGACATAATCATACCTGGGGCACGATCCTGAAACAGTTGGAACACACTAATAGCTCAGACAAATTCCTGGGAGAATGTGTTCTTCTTCTGTTCATTCTTGATTCCAAAGCTTTTGGGGTTGACGGGACTTACAAACATTGCAAAGGTTTGATTTGAAAAGGCTTTTTATCATTTGAACATCACCTCTGCTTTTTTGTGACTTCTTATGTTGGTAACAACTGCTAACTTTATTATATTGCCACCTATATGGAAGGTTGTGCAACATTTCCCATTATAAGACTGTTTCAGTTGCTTATTATGTTGCCAACATTCAGCTGTTTGGGCTGAAACTTTCCATGCTGGGTGTCTCCTGGAGGGTGAATTTCTTGGGAAAGTTTCAATAAAAATACTTGAACCATTCCAGGTAATGAAATACTATATTTTTTGCTCATGTTTATTAAAGTTCTTGCAACCACTTGATTCAGAAATCATTGCGCTTACCTGTTACCTGTTTTGGAGCAGGGAGTTGGATTAGGAAGGTGAAAGGGCAAGGAAAGAAAAAAAAGACGGAAGAGATTTCTTTCTAAGGAGTGGGCTCCTCCCTGATGTTATGAACCATCTGCAAGAAAGCACACAAGCCCCATGTTTGTCGAAGCAGGGTCAAGGAACGGCTGGGAGCTGAATGATTCTCCTTGTTTCCCTGTGCCTGTGTGGTGTATTGGATTTGGGGAGAGAGGCTTACGAGGCATAAACAGAGTCCTGTGCAACAGGGAAGACAGCTAAAATCTGCATTGTGGTGGAAATGGAGGGACAGAGTTAGGGAATTAAGAATAAGAGTTGAAAATAGCAGAGGTAGGTTTGCTCAGCAAGTAGATGGACCTGAAGGTGATGAGAAGAGACTATTAAGAAAGGAGATTGGATATAGCCAAAGTGATCCTAGAGCAGCCTTTGGCAGTTACAGTTCCCTTTCTGTTTCCCCCACATCTTGTGCATTTAAATGAGGCAGAGAAAACAGTATGCAATCATGTAATTTAGAGACCAGTATTCAACCTTAATTCCAGCATGTTTCATTTCTGAGCACTTGATGTTGCAACCATAATGTACTTCCGACACGAAAATTAAAGCCTTAGTTGGAAATGTCGTTCTATACTCATCATTAAAATGCTTATATTATAAGCTTTAAAGAACGCCACTGTAGTTAAACACAAGTATAATACTGCATTTCAAGTAAAATATTGAAAAGTGTTTTATTTCAATCCATTTAGACAAGTTTCCTTTTCAAAACCATAGCACAGCTATTTATTTATTTATTATTGAGTTTATTTTGAATAAATTAAAATTTTCCTCATTTTTATGTACTTCAACCAGACTGGTTATACCTCAGTATTATTTTAACATTGTTATTTGTGGCTGAGTTTATTAAGTAACAAGAGTTGGTGCTGCTGCTTTTAATGTGTCACGCTTGAGGTTGTCTTCCAAGTTTTCAAGGATTTATAATGTTGCCATAACATTTTCTTAAGGAATAAGGCTTCCCATCCAGAAATAAGTGTACATCATCGTACAAATTCCAAATATAGTGAATTAGACGTTTCCTAGTTAGATGAAAGCAAATGCGTGCTGAATGCCCATTTTATTAAGATCCTTTTACTTGGTTTTTTTTCCTGAACGAAATTTATACATCTGTTTGGGGACTGTTTTGTCAATAATATCTGCACCCTTGTTTAGAGAATAAAAATTTAAAACTGAACTGTTACTCTGGATATCTGCTTTTTAAATATTAACTTCATAAAAATGCCATATCTGTGTTTGACATGATGTATTGTCTCTGTTCAAAGAAGATAAGCTGTCATGTCATATACCTGTTTATTAATGCCTGTGGATTGTGGGTTGTTGTTATGTATCATGGCAGAGATCCACTCATTAATGCCTTCATGGTATGGACGGACAGGGTACATCTTTATTGCTTTAATGGTACTTACCATTTTATGCCACTGTGTTTTGAGGCTGCATTAAACTACACAAACCTCTTTTGAAAAAGAGCTAAGTTTTGATATCTAGGCCAGATTTTTCTTTCATATTTGGCACAGATGCCTAAAAACCTCTTCCCAGGAGCTGATTTTTCTCAGAGGTCTCTCCATAGGTGCAGTCAGGTCTAGACTCAGGGTCAGCCTCCACCCAAACAACCCGTGTGTTGCAAGCAGTTGCAAAATGTTGGATTTCTGTGGAGCCTAAATGAATGTAATGATTCATATTAAACTGTTGGTTGAGGCCCAGAGAGGAAACTGGACTGTCCTGCAGCACCATGTTGCAGATGCTGTGGCAGATACTATGTATTACCATGAGACCTCCTGTGACCTCATGGTCACATTCCATGCGATTGTGTGGTGCTGTGGGCTGTGAAATCGGTTTGTCCAGCCAGCCTGTGGCCTGAGCCTTCATATGATGGCAGGATAAAAACTGTGAAACAGATGTGTGGCAATATTCCCTCTTCCTCCCTCTCTGTGGCACCTGCTGCTCTTCCTTTGTAGCTAAAGGTGGATCTCCCAGTCCTCTGTTGGATTCTGGAGGACCGTTAGGAGTTGCTTCCATGTCTTCTCATCTGATAAGGAACATCAAGTCACATGAGAGGCAGTTTGGTCACATAGAAAATATAGTTGTTGCACGGCAAGAAATATGGCAGAGAGATGGGTTGTCACCAGCTAGCAGCCAGGTACCCACACAGCCACTTCCTCACACCGCCACAGGCCTGGCTCCAGCAGGATGGAGGGGAGAATAGGAGGGGCAGGAGTGAAAAAACTCATGGGCTGAAATAAAAGGAATTGCATCCTAGGTACTGTCAAAGTACTTAAGTTGCGTTAGGCCTTCAGCAGCATGTGCCAAGGCTCTACAGAGAGAGCTCATTTGATTTGCAAGAGCTGGGAACTCTGGTTTGTGGAATTTCAGTTCAGCTGGACATCTTCTATGTCAGGCAGCGTTGTCTAAAACCTTTAGAGAAAGAGTATGATTATCCTAGGTTGGAAATTCAGTATCTACACAGTCTAATCCATCCCATCCCTTCGACCCTCAGATTCAGTACCTTTGCCCCTAACATTTTTCTCCATTATAGCTACTCAGCTACTTTTTCGCAGAAAGATTGAGTGTAGTTATTGTAAAGAATCGAGTATAGTTATTATAATATTGTGTGCAACACTTGTCTCTAGTTGGAGTTTAAAATAAGTGTGTGTTTGTACATGGTGCAAATGTCTGATGTAAATTCTATTGAAATCAGAAGCAGATGGCCCAGATCTTGAACACCGGAATAAAGCTGTTCATGGAAGAGTTTGTATTCTTGAAATCTGTGTGTTGCAGAGGAACTCGTCATGGCTGACATGACGTGTTAAGCCCCATTTGGTCACTGAGGGTGGAAAATACTTTACCTAAAGCTTGCTTGCAGAGAGTGTTTCAAACCTCTCATCCTCATGACTGTCCTTGTTCTAGATTTATGACTGATGCAGCTCGACGTGAGCAGGAGTCTTTGAAGAAAAAGATTCAGCCGAAACTCTCTTTGACTTTATCAAGCACAGTGTCCCGTGGGAATGTATCTACTCCACCTCGCCACAGCAGTGGAAGCCTTACTCCTCCAGTCACCCCTCCAATCACTCCCTCCTCTTCATTTCGCAGTAGTACTCCTACAGGTAAGCACCTATGCTTCAGTTTATCCCAAATAAACTAGCAATTTTGCTACATGGTATTTGGAGAACGATAGACATACTGTGGCATTGGGAGGAAGAAGCCCTAAAAATAAAACAAAAGCTTTGGGCTCTTTTATTCGCATTTGGTTTGCAGTTGCTAGAATTTGTTTGGGCATATGTTTCCAAACCTTTTGCTAAAGCGGAGGACACTCACTTTAAAATTGGTGGCTGAAATTATTACACTAAGAAACTAACCTTAGCACAAACCAGAAATACCAGATGTGCAAAAGACCCCCAATGTGTCAGGAGAGCTCTTCACATGGTACAGTGCCAGGTTAAGATGCAAGTACAAGTGATCAGAATCTTCCCTCTGGCTCCCCCTTTTTTAAAATTTTTTTAAGTTGATAGATAAATGAGTAGACAGGGAGGAATGTTCAGCTTATGTCATCATGTAGACATGACTCTCATCAGGAAACTGTGTTCAAAAAAATTAATAAAAAAGTGACCCGTGTTTTCTTCAAAAATTACTCCAGTGATTTTCCCAGGTATTACATTCCTGGGAAATTTTTACACTGAGCAGAGAAAGTAAAAATTGCTTGCTATGCTGAACCAGATCTCTTGGCCCAAGTCAGTCTGGTTTACATTAGGTAGAGATCTTGTCAGATAGTTCTGATACACTTCAGGTTAAATACCAGTATGTCCTTCTAAAAAGCTAAATGCGCATAAAACTAATATTCTATTCTGTAATAAATAGGCTCAGCATATTCTTCTTAATAGATCACACGAGCATCTCTGCTTTGATAAACTGCTATGCCGTGTGTTTCGTATAAAATACTTCATGTTTTAGTATTAATGATGAAATGGAAAAGCTGTGGCAATCCTTGTGACACTGTGTAGGAGTTCTGAAATGAAAAGGTTGTTCAGTGTGTCCCTGGACGTGAAAAAGAGAAGCATACTGAGAACAGTGAAATTATCGATAAAGTCCGAACGTAACACAGAACATTTTAGAAGTAAGATTTTCTTAATTGTCTCCTATTTAAAACAAACTGGCTCATTTCCTTGACATCCTGCAGATGTTAAGGAATTTCTGCTTTCTTTTGTTTTGCTTTTTGTGCAGCTCCTCCTGGGAAGGCTAATTCATGATGTGGTCGGGTGGTATAACTTTGCACATCTGTTGGGAGCATTGGTTAGCAATGTACTCTTTGAAACATGCTTCATCAGATAGTAAAGAAAAAAAGCCAATATCTGTCTACTGAAATACTTTTATGATTAATATATTTTTCTGACTTTTAAAGTTACTCAGAATGTGGTTTTACCTGTAGCTAGGAGAATCAGTTTGTTTTGGCTGAGTTTCTGGGAGTCCTCCTTGCGAGGTTATAAATAATACCAACTTCCACTTTCTGCACCTGTTCTTCCAAGTTCGCCATTGGAGCTGTGTTCCAAGGTTAGGGTTTGTAACAGCCTGGCAGCAAAAAGTCCGTATTCTTTCTTTAATTTTTTTTTTAACTATCAAATGAGTTACATTTCAGGAACCTCAACACAGAGCTTCCACTTTTGTCATGTTACAGGTATTTCTAGACCTAAAATAAGTGTGGAGATGTTTCTGATAACTAGAGAATTTTGTTTTAAGTCTTTGCTTGGCACAAGATTTTATTCTCTGTCGTGGTTCTGACTTACGTAGATGAGGTGCTCCGCGGCAATTTCCTTTTCTGTACCAGCACCGCGCCTGCAGAGGGAGACCGGGGAGCCCAGCAGAGTGGTTTAAAATCTGCAGCTCACGTGTCTGTTATTGGCTGATGCGAATCTTTTTACTTCAAGTGCAACTATTTGACTAGCAAGGCAATAAAACCAAGTATAGTTAGGCAAGATCTGTTTTAGGGAAATAATTTAGAGGACGCTAATTGTCCTGCATTCCAACCTTGTGGTGCCTACACAGCTTTTGAGCCCTACAGGCATACCCTCCACTGCATCCAGTGAGAATAAGGAATATTGCTGTATTCTTTATGTGCAGTCCTGTTTGGTTTGTACCCTTGTTAACTTGTCTCTGAATACAGGTTAAACCTGTGTTGTGGTAACCTGAGAAAACAAAGAGGCTGTTTTACCTTATGTTGTCTGAAAGGGCGTCATCTGAGTTGGTGTTGAGTATTGGTTATAATACAAATATAATCCTTGTCCTCATCCTCCTTTAGATCTGTGCTTTGTGAAAAATAGAATGAGATTGCTTTGACCCAGTCTATTAATGAAAAATTCAGAATATTAGTTTCTTTTTTTTATCTCCCATCTCAGTCATTTAATACTTTGTTAGGGTAGCAAACCTGAGCAGTACACCTGGTGTTACTCATCCTGCACAAGGTGTAACTCCAAGGTGGTGCCACTTCAGATACCAGAGAGCAAGCACGCCTTACAGGTGGGGGAGAGGGCATACAGGTGGGCATGTCCCTCAGCAGAGAGCATCTGTCCCGTATGTCTGTCTGCTGTTCTTGGTCGAGGTAGAAAGCAGGAATCTTGCTAATCTTGGCTTTCCTAGCTGGGGGAGTCTTAGCTCTGGTGAAGCCAGCAGCTGCCTGAATCCCAGTGGCCTTTGTGCATATCCTTACAGCTAAGCCCTGCTGTTGTCATTTTTCAGCAAAGCAAAATTTCATCTAACAATCTCTCATCCACGGATTGACCAGACGCAAACCCACTTTGCTCGTGAAATTTGATAAGAAACAGTTCAAGGTGGTTTGGCTGAAGAGAATGTTTGTTGAAGTTTGGCAGTAAAAATCCATGCCAAAAGACTACAGGCCAAATTCGCAGACAGAGCTGAGCTGCTTCCAAGCTGACACACATACACGCTGCAAATGCTGCATGTGTGTGTATAGCTACCTCTGCTGCGTAAATGAGATTATTCATGTAGAAGCAAAAATATTCAGCAAAGTGTGCTCTTTAAGGCTCTTTTCAGGTAATGAGGGAGACGTGTATTTATCTGCAGACTCTGTATGCGTTAGTCCCCTGAACTGGCCTGTCTGTGGTTTTGGTGGGAAGTAGAAATGCATTAGTTAATTTTCTGTACCTCCCTCTGTTCCCTCAGGGGTAACTGGCATGTGTTCTCTGCTTACTTTTGGCTTTTTGTTCCTTCTCCTGTAACAAGTTTTCTCTTCTTCATAGGACCTGCATCCTGTAACGATTGCAGAATGTTCACTTTAAAAATTTGTTCCAGGTTGTTTTTTTTCGGTTGTGGTTTTTTGTTGTTGGGTTTTTCTTTAACAACAGTGTTTTCCAGGAGACTGTGTTTAGTAGGCTTAAGTGCTCTTGTTAGAGTTGCAGACGGGATTTAGCAAAAGAAATGGTTCCCATCAGCAATACAGACTCCTTAGGGTGGTAGGGGAATATAGCTAAGTAGCACCAGCACATAGCTTATTTTGGAAAGATGTTAACAGTCTGCAAACATTGAAATATCTCTTTATTTAAGGAGCACTCAATTAAGTCACAAGAACGTATGTTGTCTTTATTTTTAAATGTCAATTTTCAACCCACAAAACTAATGAAGTCTAGTTATGAATAAAAATTGGGCTGACATTGCATCTTTAACATACGCTGTTAATTTTTTAAATGTTTTCATACATCTGTGTGGCTCACAGATGAAATTTCCACCCATAACTTCCTGGCTTTTGAGTGCAAATCAGAGCATTGACATTCCTCTGAAAACTATGATACGTCTTCGTACTGAAAAGCTTTAAAAAAGCTTCAGTGGTAGTCACTTATTGGTAATTCATTATTAAAATAACCTGGTCCTGATTTTAGTTACTGAAGTAGTTAATAGTAATGAATCTCAGACTTATAAAAAATATTTTAAAAATAAAGCCACTTTTGCATTGAAAGAATGCCAAAAATCATCTGAAATGACTGGTTTGTGTTTGTTTGATTTCCCCTTCCATATTTAGGACAGTTTTCTAATCTTTATTTTTTTTTAAATATTCCAGGCCTAGGATAGTAAATTTCAGCCTGGAGTGAATTTTTGCCCTTCTTATAAATCCTAAAGCAAGAGCTTCTTATTACCAACTGTCTTTTTAATGGCTCAACCTTAAAGTCTCGCCCACCCCCTTCAAAAAAAATGGAATATTTGAAAACCTCGTAATTAGCATGACATTTTGCTCTGGAGAAACTGGCTCTCAGGCCTCTTTATCTGGATTTTTAATAGCTCACACCTTACAAGATTTATGCTGGTTTAATAGGTTTATAGAGCTCCTTACTGCCCGGCAGTGCTGGGCAGCGGCCGGTCCTGGCACCGAGCGTTGAGATGCTCCGGTTGGCTGGCAGGGCTGCGGCTGTCCGCCAGTCCTTCCACTTGTACCGTCAGCCCTTCCGCTGGTACCATCAGTCCTTCCGCTGGTACCATCAGTCCTTCCGCTGGTACCATCAGCCCTTCCGCTGGTACCGGGGGTGGGAGAGTGAAGTTGCCCTGGCAGGTCAGAGCTGACCCCACCAGAGAATTGGCAAGTTCCGTTTTGGCTTGCAGCTGTCGTTTGAGTAGGTGACTACTGGCTTATCTTATTCATTAGGATAAATGCCTTTCTGGGAATCATATTTGTGCAGTCATTTTTGACTGACTGCATTTGAAAGATTTTACCTTTCCTTTATATGGCAAATTTTCTTGAAATTTCCACTAGCCCAATCTCAATATTTACAAAAGTGACCCCATTTTCTACCCAGAGGAAATACCTAACCTTTCAATATTTTTTTTCTTTCTAGTAAAACATGAAAGTAAAAATTAATTTGGAGTAAAAGTTACTCTGTAGGATTTGCTTTAAACTTTAGGGAATCTAAGATCTAAACAGTGATATTGAAACCCAATATGCCTAAAAATAAAAATATTTTAAGACTTAAAACTATGAGGCTTTCAAGTTAGTACTATTGATGTAGAGACCACTGCATTTACCATCTGAGAATACTGTTTGAATGATGATTTAGTGTGTCTATAGTACTCGAGTAGTTTTTTAGATATATAGAGCATATGCTTAAACTGAAATCAAGACTGCTTTGTAGCTGTGTCAGTAATCCTAAAGCTGTACTGTTTCAGCCAGTTAGAACATAGCGTGTGAAATGGGCCAACTTTTCTCCTAATAAATCATACAAGTGGTGAACCATGACTTTATATAATACATGATTTAAAGACAGAAAGTGAAATTCAATATATTTTCAATCAAAAAAAAAAACCCCAGTCTTCACATATTGTGTATTTTCAGAGCCTGATATAATTAGAAGTACTTTTGATACCTAGTATGGCTGCATTCTTAAATATGTACAATGGTTTTAAATGTGTTTGTGTTTGTTGTAGAGAAAAACCATGTTCCATTTGCATCATTCGGGAATATCTTCTAAGATTAAAATATTGTGTCTATAAAATTAATAGATTCTTATAACTCAGACTATTAGTTTTATTCAGCTGGATTTTGTTCAGGGTCCAAACGCTACTACTGGCAAAACAGTGACCAAAAAATTACACCTTCCTTCTTGTGTTAACAAAAATTCTTGCTACTGATGCAATAATGTAGAACTTCATTGTTCCCTCTATGGGTGACTGATTGACAGAGGAGGAAAGTCTGCGTATTACAACTGAAGGCCTCCTTTTTGCTCTGACTAAAGGCAATTGGGACTCAGAAAGAAATCTGTAAGGATCCACCTTGCTGCTGGTCCACAAAGGACTTGCCTGTTGTGGGACCTCTGTTTTTGGGAAGCACTGTCTGGCAGTGGATGAGTTTTCCCAATAAACTTTGTTATCTCAGGTAAAGTTATCTCAGTGACACGAGATACCGTTCCTATAATTCTGCTATATAGCATTTGTCTTCACGGATAGCTCATGAAGGAATCCCAAGGGCCTTCTCTGGAGCCTGTTCCCTTTTCTTTTCCAAAAAGGCACAGAAAAGTACCCCTTGTGTGCTGGTACTGGCAACCAAAACCACAACAGTAACCAGCCACCAAATTGGGCATTGAAATAGAGTAGCAGGAATGCTGGAAACTGACATGGTTTAGATTCCAAATGTGTGTTTAATTTTTGTTACCTCAAGTTGTTTAAAAAAAGCGTTGTCTTTTGTAGTGCAAAAGCTCCTTCCTCTTGGTAGGTACGAAGGCAGCTGGCATTTCAGTGCCGTTCCCATACGTTAGGCTTTTTCAACAGTGAAGTAATGGTATGGCACAGACAGCTGTCGCGAAGGGTGCTATAGCAGCGCGTTAAACAGAGGCCAGCAAGAGAAAAGATCTGCTCAGTTAAGCTGCTTTGTAAGTTTGAAGTGGACAGTAGAAATATAAATAACAGGGGGGTTTCCCTCGACAGATGAAATGTGGGGACTGAGAGGAAAAGGAGTTGGGTGCTCGAACATTTTTTCTTTATGAATGTGCTGTGAATACATAGCCGAATGAAACTGAATTTGTAGCAGAACTGCTATTTATATCAGAGTCTCTTTGGCTTGTGTCAGCAGGTGGCATTTCTGAACTCCATGTTAGGTTGATTCAGAGTAGACTGTGAACCGTGAAATCTGCTCTGCATTTGATAATCTGCAACAGCTCTTTCTTTGGGCAACGCACATTGGCTCAATACTGCTGCAGAGAGAGCTCTTCTGTGGTGGGCTCTGTTTTTTTAAGGATTGTGCACTGCAAAATATCCTTCAATTAAGATTTTAAAAGTGCTTGAAACTAGACTTGGGACAAATCAGCAGAAATAGGTAGATTTGACAACTTTTTGGAAATCATGCTACAATGTACATGTACCTAATACTCACTGAGGATGTGAATGCCTGACTTGGAGCACATAGCAAGCGTTTTGCCAGACAGGAATCAAGTATTCTGCACTTTGGAGTTGGAAGCTCAAGAATTTAGATACACACCAGAGCCTAACTTCAACCATTCGCTTCAAAACCTCCTTGCCTGCCTTAGCATGTTTTAGGTGGTCTGGTTTAATTATTACACCTTCTGTTAATGTAGTGTAGTATCATGCAGATGTAATTGAAAAAATAATGAAAAGTAGAAATATGAGATCAAATCCCAGGGCTCTTTTATGAAGTTGTTGCCGAGAAGTGGTCTGAGAGAGCTACATTTTTGTGTGTTTGACTTATGGGGTGTCTAGCATGGTAAAGCGCGAATCAACCAAGTGGTACCGCAGCTTGAGAAAACACTTTCAGCTGTCTGAGGAACCATCTCATTAGTTGTTCAGACTGACAGAAGTTTCTCCTTGCTTAATTGCCTGTTCAGAGACTGAAGAACTCGTATGCTATGTTTTTATTAAAAATGAGATATATAGACCCTCTCCTGTATAAACAGTGTAACTAAGCTGTACTTCACAAAACGAAGGACAAAATCTGTTCTCCAACATAGTGAAAGTCTGTCTGAATGCATTTGATATTTCAGGCCTGCGAGGTACGATAAAATCTACGACAAAATATCTTGAGGCAACTGTGTTCTGGTCTGTGGTCAAACTTCTCTCTGAGGGACTTGACTGGTGCCAGGATTTTGCATATCTGTGCAGATGATGAAAGAGAATTTCTTTATAATTATTGGAGCCAAAATGCTTCCATCTAATTGCATGTTTGGAGGCCTGTATTAATCCTACACGCTTATTAATATATACATATGTTTGCCCAGCATTTAGCAGTCTGAACAGACCCTTATGGGTGTTCTTGTAAAAAATAAATATATAAATAGTAATTAAAAATAATGAATGGCATTGTGCAAAACAGTTGATCAACACATGAGTTAACTGTAATATATATGTGCGCTTAGACATGGTATGAGATTTTAACACGAGCTTTTGGCTGAGGTCATGACTGAGCACGAATAATAAGTAAAATCTGTGGTAGCTTCTAGTTTCTGCCTTAAGGAATAAAGGTTTCCAATAACAATGAAAAAATAATAAGTAAAAGTGCAATTATTTCCTGGAGGGGTTTTCTTAGCACAGGTGGCATTTGTTCCCAACAACAGCTAAAAGATGTTGATTTTTCAGAGCTAGATGCCACATTCCCCTTCTAGGGACCCAGGCTTTAACTTCATGCGTATTCAGCTCTTTCTTCCTGTTATGCAGGGTGAAAAATACTCAAGTGCTCATCCCTGTGCTTGCCTAAGTGCTGCAGAAATGGGTCTCTTTTTTTCTAGCAGTCATCTGCTGTCAGGTGGCCGTCCGGGTTCCTTAGAAAGGCAGAGAGTGTGTATTGTGTTGGTTACCCACCGACAAAACCAAACCAAAAGAATTGCATTCCCAGAACCTACTGAAACTTAAGCTTGGTGGAGCAAAGATGATCTCGCATTAAATGCATAGCAACAGTGCTGTTGTCATCTCCCGGGCATGACCACATGGCAAATAATAATTACTGACTTTATAGCCCCAAATCAAACAGCTTGAAACTCTCATGAAGACCAAGGACATGATCTTAGTCAAACTCGCACAGATTGGTGGCTCAGTGATTTCCAAGTACACCTGGATTGTATGGAAGTAAGTGTGTCTTGATGTCCCAGGGTGGCTGAAGGTCTCCTCTGGCAGACTGGTGTAAGTCTTCTTGCTCCTGTTTTCTTCATCATTTTTGTGGAATTCTAGTAAAATGATAAGTAAAAGTAACTTCCCATGACGTATTAGTTTCTCATGTTTCCCATTGGAGATAATCAGTAGCATCCTGTGGGTAGGAGCGTGGAGGGGGCTTTAGCACACAAAGTTCCAAAAGATTATGAAATGTCATTATTATATAGCACCAGGACAGTGCTGAGGGTCAAGAGTCAGGAGGTGAAGTGAAACAGGTGTGCAGAAAGGAAAGGGGAAAGAGATTTTGCATCAGAAATCTAAACAGGTGAAGTGTTCACAGATAGGATTTTTCTAATTAAATCTTCCTTTGATCTCTCAAAAAGAATCTTGATTTTTCTGTGTTGTACCATTTTGTTATACGCCATTTTTTGAAATCTAGCTGTGTGATTACCTGGGTGCCTGCTGTGTAGTTCATATGGACCCTAAAAAAATCACAGAATCACAGAACATCAGGGACTGGAAGGGACTTCAGAAGATCATCAAGTCCAATCCCCCTGCCAGAGCAGGAACGCCTCGATAATGCTACACAGGAACGTGTCCAGGCGGGTCTTGAATGTCTCCAGAGAAGGAGACTCCACAACCTCCCTGGGCAGCCTGTGCCAGTGCTCTGTCACCCTCACAAGTGAAAAAGTTTTTTCTAATATTTTTGTGGAACCTCCTGTGTTCCAGCTTGAACCCATTGCCCCTTGTGCTGTCATTGGACGTCGCTGAAAAGAGCCTGACACCGTCCTCCTGACACTCCCCCTTGACATATTTATGAGAGTTGGCCCCAGTTTGATGGCTGTTTCTCTTACGAGAGAGGCCACGGTGTCCTCCTCTTTTTTTTTTGTCTCCTAGGCAAAACTAGTCCTTAAGGATGCTGCAAACCCCAGCCCCCATTTGCCATATGGTAGTTACCTGGTTTGTTTTATATGGGTTTGGGACTCCGTGAAGGCCACCTCTGTCAGTGCAGATGGGCCAGGGGAGAGAGGAGTGTCAGCTGAGCCTTCCCAAGGAGCACGGGGCCCCAAGCACACAACTCCGGTTCTGACAAAGTTCTGTGGCTTTGAGGTGCAGACCCCAGAGTATTTCTGCAGGGCTGTGCTAGACAAGCCAACACAACCCATGAGCATCTTATTTTTTCAGAGGTCTGGGTTTCCCACAGGTTGTAACCTTGTAAAAAAGGAGGAAAATTATGTGGATTGTCCTTTAACTTTTTGTATCGTTTTCACAGAAACCTGTATCGTGATGATCTCTTCTGCTTAGTCCTTTTTTAACTCAATCCTAAAATAACTTGTAACCTAAGTACAAAAGGGCCTATGCTACATCCACAAAACCAAATTATTTTAAAGTGGTGCTTGAAACAGTTGAAATTACTTTTGAAGTTAAAAGGCCATTTGTAAGTGTATATAGAGAAAAGTAAGATGGAGGTAAAAATAGTTGATGGAGGAAAACAGAGCTTTGCTGTGAGGGGAAAATACATGAAGGCTTTTTTTTTAATCACAATTCTTATTATAGCTTCCCTCTGCATTTGCTGGTGCTTTGTGAGTGCATTTCACTAATTCTCTAAAATTTCTGATTTGCTGTTTAACTTGGCCAGAAAAATATATTGAGCCCAGTTTGCTATAAAAATCTGGGTAATTGGACTCTGTTGTCCAGCAGAACTCTGAATCTTGCCAGAGGAGAAAGCAGATCAAAACTTTAACATTGCCTCTTATTTATCTCATCTCGCTTGCTACAGGGAGCTTCATGTGTGATGTCCTGCTTGTTGTACTTCGTCTTTTCAGCCCCTTCGGAACATTCTTGTTCGATACAGACAGAAATTGCATCAGCAATTGTAAAGCTACCGTGCGGCAGAATTGTATTTTAGTTGCACATACCTGTAATTAATTGCATGGGAATTTTCACAGTACTCTCCCCAAGGAACAATTTCACTGAAAAGCAACCGAGTTGTCTAGACTATAGCAACTCATAAAATCATCACTAGTTTTGGGTTTTGAGCTACAAAGCCGCAATAGAAACATGACTTGTAGATTTAAAGTACTTGCAAGCACAGGAACTGTTTTATAATCCCCATCGTAGTAGTCTAACCTGGCACACTGCTTTTAACAAGTTCGAGAACAGAAAATGCTCAATAAGCTTAAAGTAAAGATTATCTCTGTGTTAATTTGTGATTGTTTTTTTTGATGTAGAAGCGCACCCGCTGTACATGGACCTTTCTTCCTCCGAATGTGTACAAAATTGACGTTTTGTAGAAAGCACATTTTGCCTGCCTTTCACAGCTTCTGACCTAACTGGTTTGATGTAGGAATAGGTTGACGCTCAAGAAAGGAAATTCAGTGGTTCTGAGTAACAATGACAGCATTCATGTTTGTGTGTTTATGCCACAAGAGCCAATTGCTGGAAGGATTTTTTTTTATTTCATTTTTTTACTGCTTAGCTTTATAAATAATCTGCTAATTACCTTGAAAATTACTGACTGAAAGCACAAATGTTTTTCAGAAAGTTGAAAACCATAGTTGGGCACATGAAACCTATAGGTGCTTACTTAAATCATGCCTGTCTATATGCACATACATATAAACGTGTGTAAATATGTATATATGCAAGATTAAACAGGATTTATTTGTACTATTGTAGTGCCTCAAGAACTGAAAAACTCACTCTAGCTCTGCTAGTGCTGTGTGCCTGCCTACTGAAAGCAGTTAGGCTTTCAAGGAGTTTCTACGCTGCCTAGCAGAACGGAAAAAGCATCCTTATTTAGACCAGCACTTCAGTGTGCCGAAGATGGTGAAACTTAAGTAAATGTTTAAATTTTCCTTGTGCTGTAGCCAAAGCAAATCAGAAGTCGAAAAAAAGCCACGGAGTAATGTACCGTTTCACACTCAATGACTTAAAACACAGGTTTATTTCACAGGGGAAATGGTGTATTATGAGTCAGTACTAGCCAGTACATGATCATCAAAATGATGTAAAATTCTACCTTTGTAGCTCTCGGGTTTTACCAAGTGAGCTAAAGGCTATGAAACATTTTCTGACCCCCAAAACTACATATTCTCTGTCTTGTTAGCGCTTGTGGCCTTGCAGGTGAATGACACCACCCGCACTGTTGCTGAAGGTGAAGGCTGGTGCTTTGTCCACACTAGCATAGGCTCCCTCTTGCAAGGTTTTTCCATATATAGTCAGACAGCATCATTTGCAGCCCTTTCTCAGCACTTCTGCCTCTGCTGCGGTGCCAAAGGATACTAGAAGCCAAAGAGCAATGGAAAATAACAGCTTGAAAAGTACTTTAAATTGAGATTGAGCTCAGTGATATATCATCTGAAACAACTCACACCTGCTAACATAGGTTTTGTACACCTGATTGAAACAGTGATAGCCTCAGAGAAAGGTTTGTGACAGCACACCAGGCACAGTGCGGAGTTTATTTTATCAGAATCTTGGTTTTTAAAAAAGAGAGAGGATACATGACTCTCCGTGGAACATTTTCTTACATTTGGGTATTAAAAATGCATTTCTTTCTCAGGAACATGAAGTAGAATCATAGAATCATAGAATGTTAGGGATTGGAAGGGACCTCGAAAGATCATCAAGTCCAATCCCCCTGCCAGAGCAGGAATGCCTAGACTATGCCACACAGGAACGTGTCCAGGCAGGTCTTGAATGTCTCCAGAGAAGGAGACTCCACAGCCTCTCTGGGCAGCCTGTTCCAGGGCTCCGTCACCCTCACTGAGAAGAAGCTTCTTCTCGAGTTTAAGCAGAACCTCTTATGTTCCAGTTTCAGCCCATTACCCCTTGTCCTATCAGTGGTTGTCACCGAGAAGAGCCTGGCTCCATCCTCCTGACACTCACCCTTGATAAAGTAGGATCAATTAAAAAACTTAGCAGCTCTTTCCCGTTGATTTTCTGTATAGGCAGGATGACAAAAGCCATGATCCTGACTCAGTCATCTTAATCTTCACTGGTTATTCTGATAAGTATCATTAGGGCTATCTTTCAAATTATACCAGTGGAGTTTCTTAAATCTAGATGGTCAGAGGTTTTAAAAGCAGCTAGAGAGTAGCATTAAGTATATTTTCATGCAAAATAAATCCTCTCGCCCTGCAGGGCATTGAGGTGGGTAATCTGCCATTGCCTCCCTCGCGGCTGGTCAGGGGTTTGTCACCCTCCCGGGGCTCATAAGCATGAAATTCCCTCAGCCCAAAGCTGCTGACAGCGTCGAGCTGCCCTGGGGCTCTGGAGCTCCACTGCACCCAGGTCCTCCACGGGCAGCGTGATTCAGCCCATTCATAGAATCACAGAATGTTCGGGGTTGGAAGGGACCTCTAGGGATCATCTAGTCCAGCCCCCCTGCCAGAGCAGGATCCCCTGGGGCAGCCACACAGGAGCTCATCCAGGCGGGTTTGGAAAGTCTCCAGAGAAGGAGACTCCACACCCTCTCTGGGCAGCCTGTGCCAGTGGTCACGTTCACACGTGAGGGTCTGAGGTCCGGCCCAGAAGCATCTTGGAAATGCCCACGTAGCTGAATCCTGCCGGAGTCAGCGGCACTTCCCGTGCAGCCAGAGCAGCCACAGCGATTCCTCGGGCCGGAGCCCGGCCACGGCTCGGCGCATCCTCGCCAGGTCTGGGCGCAGGCGAAGCGCACGGCAGCCGGGTGGGTGCGGGCTGTGTGCGCAGGAGGGGTTTTATGGCCCGTACTCTAAGTGGCTGAATAGCTTTTGGACAGCTGTAAAGCATGTTTAACCCAATGTTATAAAATATTCTCAAATGTATTTTCATAGCTTCGTAAACTGTGGTTCATTTATGTAGGTTCTTTTTACTGTAATCCTTTATCTTAAACATGAAACGATTTCCTGATACTTTTCCTATTTTTTTCTTCTTTTTTTTTAATGAAAAGGAGGAAAAGAAGAGGAATGAAAACCTGCTTTTTTGTTATGTGCATCAGGAGAGTCCTTAAGTACAGTAATGGTGCCCTGAACTTGTATTTTCGTATTTCTAACCTCAGAATGCAGGCCTAGCAACTAAAAAGCCAAAATAACGTTAATTATGACTGTTCTTCGCTGTGGTTTTTGGAGTATAAGTTCGTAACAGATGTTTGGGGGAAGAGGAGGGGGGAGAAACGATGGCTTGTTTCTCTTTCTCAGCCCCAACTGGTTTTAATTCTTTCTTGAACATTTTGAGAATATCTTTTAAACATTTGCCAGAGTTCAATTAACATCCCGTGACTAAAGGTGGAAAATGTCCTACTTTGTTTTTCTTCAAACGTCTACCTGCTCTTGCTGCTCATGCCGAAGCCAGAGAAAGAAAGGATTCCAGCTGGCACAGGTTTTATTAGTTACATTAATTTGCAGGTTAAGCCTCAAGTTGGGAGGGGTCTGCTGGATCGATTTATTTATTTACTTTTTTATTTGCATGATTTTAAAAAAGTGCTGTGTAAAACACTGCTATTTAATTACAGGAAGGTTATGCTCTTTTTTTTTGGTGACCATTTAACAGCTTATTCTTGTTTACATGAAGTTGTAGAAATCCAGTTTTAAAATATGTTTAAAGTAGAGAACGTGTTCTTGGGTTTATCATGTTTTTCCTGACTATGTATAAACAGAATATTGTACATCGTTGAAAGCCCTTTTTTGTGGAAAACAGGATTGGGAAAAGAAGTTTATATAAGAATGCAAAATAACTTCCCGAGACTATTGGCGCAGTGTGACCATAAAACCTCAACAGCACATTGTGCAGTGACATTATAACAATTTGCTTTAGCACCTCTGCAGCGTTCTCAGAAAGTCCTGTTCTACAGAACACATGCCATGGTATCAGTTGACTGGTTTTGCCAGAATCAGTTCTTTGCATGCATATTTTTGTGATTAGTTGGTATTTCTCAAGTAAATGGAAGCAGAGAAATTTTTTAGCTTATTAAGTTTATTAAATGTATGTTTTATTTGCATACATTTATACATTCAGTAGGTTGTAACATACCTGCCTAGATAAGTGTGCAACATCATTTTTAGTGGATTTATAATCTCTGGGTTGGGATTTTCTGTGTTTTAAAGACTGTTCTTTGATATGTCGATATCAAGATACAGATACATCAGGACAGAAAACGGCACACGATTGCTCCCAAGGCCAGAGTCCAGCTGCTCCACCAACCCCTGTTATTAGCTCTGCTTCTCTTGGAGCCCAAAATGGAGAGCAGATACCACGTGGAAATAGTTCCCAGTTTTACTCATAGTAACAATATATAATACTAACGCCATATTAATAGTACTTTAAATAAAACCCTTTATTTTGTACCTTTATCATTTTAGCTTTACATCCAGGATGTTAAGGTTTTAGCTGGGCTGGCTCAGCTGAAATGTTTCTGTTCCACAGTACAGTATATTTGGTTCTGTGTTTTACCTATAGGGTGCTTTCCAAAGTGGATTCAAACGTTGTAACTGAATACATTTTCAGTCACTTAAAATTCAGCCTGAGCTTACACTGAGCATTTAGATGAAAGCTAAAGATGATTGGAAATGTTGGAATTGACCTATTTCATTTAGGTCATTAGGAGAGAGATGTCCAGAAACCTCTACCCTATGCCCTTGCTTGCTTCCATGTTCCTGCCTTTGGTGCCCTTTGGTATAGCAGATCTTACTGGCTGAAAGTTACTCTTCAAATGCTGCAGATGGATGAGAAAGAGGTTTGTTTTTTTCTAACTTATTTTCTCTCATGCTTTTAGGTACCTCGCGCATCAGAACGTTAGCTCTTTTTGTTTGAATCCATGTTCACACCATTACATGGCGCAAATTTTTGAAATTGTCTTGGTGCTTATTCACTAAGTGAGCCTTCCTTCAGCCAGAGACAATAGAAAATTAGTTCTTCCGAGCAGTAATAGTTCCTAAACAGTTCGTTATTTAGCACATGATAATTGGTCTGAGCTAGGAGAGGACTGGAAGGAAGGGCGGTTTCTCCAGGAGGCATTTTTCTGGCCAAATCCTGCTCTGACTAATGTCACAAGGAAGAGCAGGATGCTGAAGTGCCAGACGAGGGGTGCGCTCCTGGCACAAGCGTGTGCGTGAGCAGCCCGGCAGCGACCGCCGCAGAGCACACAGCCCGCAGGACCCCCTCCTGCCCGGCACAAGGCCGAGTCAGTAATAAATTGTAATTGCTCTTTTGATGGCTCTTTCGTGATCGTGCAGAGGGACGGAGGTCTCTGCCAGCCTTGGCAAGTGCTCCTTCGACAAACCATAACCATCTCAAGCAGCTCCTGCGGGTGACAGCGGAACTGGCAAGCATGCCGGCGGCTTCAGGAACAGATTTGCCTCTCCTCTCCCAGGAGCGAGGTCCAGAGATGTTCTTGGGATAAGAGAGAAAAGTTTTAACTGGGTATGCGTGTGCCCACTGGTTGAAGAAGGGCTCCGGCCCTCAGTGTGGTGAACCTGGTGCTTGCTTTAGTTGGCTGCTTAATTCCAAACACTGGAATTGCACTTGCAGTCAAAAATACCAGTGTCTGTAGCGCTGCGCAGCGCTCTGGTTAACCCTGTTTTCTTCTGTTGTGTTACGCATGTGTTCTCATGAATGGTATGTTCACACATGAATATTAAAAATGTTTTTGAAAATACAAGAAATTCATCTGAATGGACCTTTCACAAAGGCTGAAAAACACCTTCTGTCCTCTGAGTCCCCTTCTCATGCCCCAAAACAAGCAAACAGGCAAAGGAAAAACCAAGGCAGAGCCTGTGTGGATGTTCCAGTGTCTGAGTTTGCGGAGCCAATGCATTGTGCCACGCGGAGCAGCTCCCAGCCCAGAGAGAACTGCTTCCAGACCAAAGACTTGCATAGCAGCCGTGACGCGTATTATTTAACTGTTTTGTATTTCGTTGCCCCTAGCATTTATTTCCTGTGCTTTATATGAAAGAAGAGTATTTCATTTTGAATGACTGGATATGTCTGCAGATCAGCAATGAGTATCAGCTGTGGGAACATCCTCCCTGCTGGTGAGCGCGGAGGAGACTGTGTGCATCCATGGGCACAGAGGGAAGAAGTTTGACAAATCCATAAATGTGTTTTATTGTTTGACCAAAATTCACATAATATCAATAATTCACTTTTTTTTATCAAGGAAGCTGTCACAGTATATGGGAAGGAAAACTTCTTAACGTAAGAAGTGCTCTCATAAAACTGTTTCTATGAAATACAAACTGCAAGTCCTGCACGGGACAAAGTGTGAAGCTGGATTTTTATGAGAGATCATTGGAATTACCATGAACTTTCAGTGACACCAGCAGTGTTGGTTCCCACTGCAGTAAGCTATTTGCTCATAGTTATTCAGTGTATACTTAAATGTATGCTTTCTGGTCGCAAAAATAATTGGCAAGGATGTTTTGGGTTTGTTTTTCTTCATGGGAGGAGAGAGGAAGAACTCATAATATTCCTGATCAGAGGTCGAGATAGTGTTCGTTGTAATGGCACACAAAGCTTGGGCTGGTTTTAATCAGCCTTGTCTTTTTTATATTTCAAGGCACAGTGTAGAAGCCTTTCGGTTTAAAAAGTGACATAACTGCAAATGATGTGCAGTTGCTTAGAACCAGGATTCATTCAAAGTTGAGGGGAAAAATCCTTTGTAAATCTCGTGGTGGAAGGAATTCACTCATGCAAAAGGCAGAATTTGTCTTGGCTGCAGTGGTGTGAATACTGAATAAACCTCAGAGACATAAAAGATAAGGCTCCAGATTTTGAGCAGTGTAGCTGAGATGTCGTCTATTCCGGAATGTCAGATGACTAAACTTCTGCAAAATGTTTCTTTCTGAATTATTTAAATTACTGACTTAGTCTACTAGAAGAAAAAGAAGTAGTAGCAGGCAGAGATTCAAGAGGTAAGATTTTTTCTGTGGGATTAAGCGATGTTCTCGCTGGTTTTGATAGCAAAACTGACTGGAAGAAGAGGTAGAGCAAGTCTTTATGGTGCAACTTTTCATCACACTACGGAGACTTCTAAGCACGCAGGCAGTAATTGTAATCCCTTCTTGTGCGTGTGTTTGCTTCTGGCAAACAAAGTGCTGTGATGCAGGCAAACTTCTCGTTTGTGACGGGTTGTGTTTAAACAGAGCGTAAAAATTAAGAGAGAAATGACTTGCCAGAATACTTTGTGACCCTCTATGTTTTCTGTCTTTTCATAGTTAGTAATTTCCTGTAATACCTGGCTCTGGTGTGTGCGAGCTGTGCCTCGTGGTGTCCACCTCAAGTCTGTGCCTACCGCAAGCCCATCTCCACCAGTGGAGCCCACCTCCTCCTTCCGGAGCAGTGCGGTTGTGTCAGCATGGAAAATTCCAGAAAAGAAACCACCCCAAACCAGCATTCTTTCTTTGCCTTTCCTTTGTTTTGTTTCATTTTTCAGTCTGCTGGGGGCAGTACTGATGAACTGAGCCTTTTGGCAAGGCCGCTGGAGTGAGGAGCAAGGAAATGGCTCCGTGGGCCAGGACTGAGGGAATATTGCGTGCGAAGGCGGGGGCAATACTACGACGATGTTACTGAGTCATTCAGATAATAAAGCAGTGGGTTTAGGTTAGGCTGAGGTAGAACTGTGCAGGGTCTCTGAATGAAAGCCAGATGATGAAACTGGATATGGCAAAAAGCAACGAGCTAGCGAGGAGCCTCAGAAAGAGCATTGCCAGAGGGGAAAGGTGGAGAAGGCAGTTTTCTTGCTGTTGTAGGATTTGTATTCCGCTATGGCAGTAACATCGTGTATTTGTACGCTGCCTTCCTGAAAACGTGCTTCTCTGCCAGCCTTTCTCCTCCAGGTATTTGGATGCTTCATCTTAGAGAAATGTGTCTTCTTGAGTTTTTGGGAGCATTTTTTGCACTTCAGACTTCTGAAGCACAATTGGAGTGTTTTTCCTTTGACTACTGATGGAGGGAACGACCAGTCTGGCCTCCCAAGCACGACGAGAAGCAGCGAGGCTGTTAGCACGTGGGCTACAGGAACGTCTCTGCTCCGTCCCGCAGCCGGGCAGCACGCCCCATCAGAGCCCTCCGTTTCCCGTGTGCGTGGCAACGTCCAAGTGGAGCTCAGCGAGCCAGCTCGCTTGGAGCTCTCTTCAGAGTTACTGCAAATACTTGGCCAAGGCACGCAGTTGTTACACCCTGGAACAGGTCGTAGATTAGATGCAAAGGTGCTTAATTTTTATTGGGTTTGTTTTTTCATTTTAAAAAGTAAATATTGAAAAATATTATTGTGAAACACCAACCGAGTTTAAAAAAAGAAAAAGCAAAAGCGAGCTGTATCTTGATCGAGATATAACGCTGCCGTGTGCTTCCCCTTCAGCGCGCGGCTGTACCCTGACCAGCCGCCCCGAGGAGCCGGCGGTGACGCGGGTCGCAGTTTGGTTTTGCCCACCTGACATGGAGCTGAGGGCCAGGGACTCCTGCTCAGCGTGGGAACGGCTCCGCAAAGCCACCGTGCTCAGCCTTACAGTACTTAATTAAAATACCTCATCTAGGGGCTGTTTATTATGGCAGCGTCAACCTGTGCCTTGTGCTTTTCGCTTTTCCCTTTTTTTTTTTTTTTTGTCCTTCCCCCTCTGATGTGTCGCACGCAATCAGTGGGGCACCACATGGGTTGCTGCTCTTAGATACTGACAACTGAGGAAATTAAATTCTGAGGCGGAATCAGTTAAAAGCCTGACTAAATCAGTGTTGTTTTTCTATGGCAACTGAAACAACATAATTATTTAAGGGATAAATTTTTACTGCTAATGAATTTTTTCAAGACGGTAAGGTTTTTGTATTTTGTTTGTACCACGACTCTCTTAAATACATTTTGGGATTTTTAGGTTTTTTTGTAAAGGGAGTACGAGCAATTGAGTTCAGTAGGACACTTAGATAAAAGCAGTTCCAGCCTTGTATGAAGCAATATGCCTTTGGGGTACTTGGCACCATTAGTGTTACTGTTTTGTGCAAGAAGAAATACATATTTTTATGGTTATTCAAACTTGAAAAAGCTCAGCATATTTGTAAAATCCATAGTGACAAGACTGCATTTATAAACTTAAGACAATGGAGCATTTGCTTATCCTGTTTAAACTACACTGGACAAAATCTTGAATTTTTGTTCGGCTAAGATAATTAAAAGAAAACCAGAAGGATGATCCGACCTCGCAGACGCTTTGTGCACACGTTTTGGTTTCTTCTGTCTCTCTCCTTCAGTGTGTTTATCTGTAAGTGAAGCATGGGAGAAAAGTTGTTACTGAATTGGATCCTACTCTACAAAGTTATTAGAAAAATTAAAAGGGTGCCCTGAAAATACAGGAGAGTGTATGGAAATGCGTAATCGCTGTGACTGCTTCTTCTCTGTGCTGTTCTGTGTATCTTCTCCCTTATATAACACAGTGCACAGAGCACTGACTGTTGTTTTATAGAAGCAGGATCCTCGCTATCCCTAAAAGGAGCCATGTCCTTAGTAGATGTCGTACAATCTCAGATGATGGGTTTTTTTGGAGGACAAATCCAGCTTGGGAGGAAATGAGTCCCCTCTTAAGGGGGCTCAGAAGGGGGGGGTAATTATAATGGCAGAAATTTTTGGTATCGGTGTTCAGAATTGTTGTATATTTTCTCATCCTAGGAGTGTTTACATGTATTTACAATAGGGTTTTCTGTTGCATTCAGTAAAGAAGAAGAGAAACACACTGAGCTAAAAAGTTTGAAGGGAACAGCTTGAGGAATTTTTTCCATCAAGATACAATCAAGGGCAGGAAACCGTAGAAGCAGAGTTGCGGTTTCATCTCCATTTTTTTTTTATTAGTTAATTAAACTGCAACAACTCTTAACTTCATTTTAGGTTAGCTGTTCCTAGAGTTCAGAAATACTTGAGGAGGTCAATAATGCTTTCTTTGGCTCGCGCTCGCTTCGTGTGGGATGAGGAGGCGCAGTCAGAAGGGCAGAGTTTTCCAGATGTGCTGCAGAGCGGGAGCGCGTGCGCTCGGATCGACGGTGAGAATCCGAGCGTCTCTCCTCCGGGAAGAAGCGTGGACACCCCGAGGTCGGTACGCGACCGCACGGCCTCTGACTGACGCGCAGGAGCTACCAGCTCAGTTCAGCCAGTGACAGAGAGGACCTGAGTGAGAGTGCTGGGGGAGCGGAAATCCAAAGGGGAAAATTTGAGATGATCGGGGTGTGTTTAGTTTCACCAGAAGGTAAAAAAAACCAAGCTCAACAGCTAAGACCCCACTGCGCGCCGCGGCGTGGGTTTTCTCCATGAAATCAGGCCGTTCCTTTCATAAAGTGCCGCGGGGCATCTGTCTGCGTTTTCTTCTCGGCGCGTAGAGCTGCTCGGAGGCGTGCGCTCAGGGGGCATGTGAGGGAAGGGAATGGAGCTGTGCAAGTGTCACAGAGCTGTCTTTAATAACGGGAGCCATTCCAGCGCTCGGAGCCAAATCGTCTTTCAGCAGAAAGGATAAAATTTAGCAGAGCTGGGAAAGAAAAAGAAGAAAGGGGAGGGGAAACACAGCACCACCTCCTGCTGACACCACAGAAGTTTCCCTCGGCTTTCCCTCTCTCTCCCTCTGTGCATATATTTTCTTTTTAATCAGCTGGGGCTCTTCCCTCCCCTGCTCTTTTGCTTTTTTTTTTAACTGTATTTTTATAGTTGGAATTCTGCTTTCCTAATTTCTCTTGTTTCACATTTAACTTCTTCAGAGGATTTAATTAATAGTTATTGCAATTAAAAATAATAAATAAACTCGGCACCAGCTGCTCAAGTGACTGTCGTAGCATATCTGGAACATAATGCGGTCTGTTCGGGGCAGCCACACAATGCAATTTACCCCCACACCTGAGGGAATGAATTTCACAACTGTAATTGCTACAATATAATTCTTATTAATGTTGTGCTATAATTCCTATTAATTCCAAAGGGCTAGTAAATGCATTAGGACTTGTCAACATATTATTTTACACTGTTTATGATCTGTAGAATTACACTCTTCAGTATTGTGTTGCATAAAGAAAAGCCTTAAAATTAGCTTTAATTGCGGGGATAGGAGGGGAACCACATTTTCTGGTCAGGCACTGGGAAAGACGGAAGGATCCTGGTGATTGAGGGGTAATGAAAACTGCATTTTAAAATCCATCCTTTGAACTTTCTCTGCCATGCAGTTAACAGTTTGTGAAGATATATTAATAATGCCTGTCCTCGTTATTAGAAAAAAAGCCACTGGTGTCTTTATGAAGGAATAAATAACTATAAGAAAGATAGGATTATAAAATTAAAAAAAAAAGCCTGTCTTGCAGCAAAGACAAAAGTGGGGAAATTACAAGTCATTGTAACTGATGTAATAAATGCAGAGTGTGTTATCTCGCTGTGCTCTTATTTATTCTTGTTTTATCTCACTACCCCGCGTTTCTAGGTAGTGAATATGATGAGGAGGAAGTAGACTATGAAGAATCAGACAGTGACGAGTCCTGGACAACAGAAAGTGCTATCAGCTCTGAAGCTATCCTTAGTTCAATGTGCATGAATGGAGGGGATGAGAAACCTTTTGCCTGTCCTGTTCCTGGATGTAAAAAAAGATATAAGGTAAGCAGGAGTGCAGACCTACCTTATTTTCTGCTGGTACAGTGAGGGGATGAAAAAACACTCTAAAGTAAATTTGTACCTTTTTCGTTTAATAGAATTTTCACATTTATTTTTGTGGTATTTTGGCAGAGCACGTTGTGTTCACTGTTTTTCTCAGGCACGGCCAAGTTATCAGTTCTACAAAGGATGCAGTCTTCTGCATGCCTGTCTGTCAAGAGAGATTACACATAGTGACTCTTCTACTTCACACATTTTAAGTAGCTTTCTACTATTTAGACAAATTAACTGCAGAATGGAGGAAGTACCACCAGCAAAATAATCTCTAGGGTCCCTTTCAGAGACACTAAATAAAAAGCTTCTGCCCATCGGTGCCAGAACGAATTGCTTTGCCTGACTGCTAGAGGTGCTGCCTCTCCTTTAGTGAGACTGTGCCCAGGGTGCTTTTGCTAGTAAAGGTGATGTGCGGGAGGTGGTGGTTAACGTTTTGCACGTCAGAGGTCACCTCAGGAAGGCAGAGCCTTGGAGAAATTCTGGCATTGGTCTGTCCTGGGTCCGAGGCCCCACGACCCATCTGCGCAGCCGCTAGGGTGCAGAGTTTGCATCCCTCTGTGTGACGTGCAGGGAAACAATCCACCCCGTTTTAATTACTCTCCATCGTGAGAGATTCTGGTGTGTTTATGGGAGTGAAGCGTTTTTAACTTTGAACTGTGAGCTGGCTGGTGTAGAACGTGCCGTGATGTGGTGAGGACAGGAGTATTGCTTCACGTGAACACATGCAGAGACAGATGAAATTGTACCGAACAGCTTGGACTTCGGTGTGGTATTTTATAGTCATTGACATGTGGGAACAGAAATAGCTTGTTGGCACAGTTCCTCTAAATCATTTTCAAGTTTTTGCATGAAGTACTGGAAAATTCGACCACTGACCTATACCCCAGAAAAAAGCAGTGGTGGTTGTGTTGGTCTTATACTAGTTTTATTTTATGGCTTCTCCTTCAAATAACTGAAAAGTAGAGACTTAAAAGAGAACAGAAATATGAAAGAGAAATATAGGAAGACCAATAACATTTGAGATAAAGCAGTTGCTACAGGAATGAATAAACTGGGCATGAAACTGTGTAGTGGACAAAAAATGTGTTTTCAGTGATGCTGCAGCTGTTGTGGACTTGCAGCAGCTCCCATAGCAGCAATCACAAGACTCAGATTCATGTACAGATCAGTTAATATTGACAGCACTTAAAACTGGAGCAAGAAAGCAGTGTGCTCATTTCATAGGGACATACAAATCTTTTTTTTGTAGAGATGAGCCTTAACTACATAATGGTTATTGTCTTTAGTTACAGGAAAAGCCAAACACCCTTTCCAGGGGCAGGGCAGAGGGAAAGGTGTTTTCAGATTCTTTGCAAATAGTATTTTGCAGATAAACCATTATTACTTCTCGTGTGTGTGGTGGAAGCTGTGCCAGATGAAGGCTATAGTATAAAAGCTAAATCCCTGGCTCAGGAAGCAAACACGCCGTGGTGATTGTTAGAAGTCGCTGTGCCCACGGGGCATCTCTGCGCTGCAGAAAACATTCGCTTAATGGCAAAGGCTGGAAGGAGAACCCTGTAATTTGCTGTATCCTGTCTGTTCTCTGTTTGACTGCCAGCCCTCTGTCTTTTTATTGCCCAAATAAGCAAGCTGTTTCTGCCTGCTTCTACTATCTCACTACCTTCATCTCAAATGCATGGGGACTGTCTACGGGATATCTTGTACACCATTAATGTTGGAACAGTCGGACAGGGAACAAATTAACGACCCTTGGAGAGGCTGACAGACAGAGAGCAGCAGCAAATAAAAAGTACCGTATTTTCCTAGGAGACTCACCTCTGTTTAGTCCTGATAGGAAAACACATTTCCTTCAACTCTGTCTCACCTCATTTCTCTTTTCTGTGGGCTCTGTTTCCTCCCTTTTTTCTTTTCAGCCTATTTTTTTTTCTTTTTACATTTTTATCTTTGTTTCCTTCCTTTTAGCTTCGTGTCAGCTGTGTTTCTTGTTTCCTCTTCATCTTCCTTCTGCTTCACCCCCTCCTCTGATGAATTATTTGTGGAGTCTGGGTAGGGAGCCCAGTGATCAAAGTGCTGGGATTTTCTGGTGGGTACTGGATAATCACAGTCAGGGCTGTAAAACAATTATAGTGCTCCAAACAGGAACACGGACATGCACATACAGTAATTGCCAGGCTCACTTTACGGCTGAGAAAGGATGCATTCCTTTAGGGAGCGAGGAGGAAAGAAGGATATACATACACAGTTTTCTTTTGTCTGGCCTTAGGTGACGTACGTTTGAGAAGCAGAAGTGTTATTTTTAGGTATGTTGTTTGTATTACAGCACCGCTTAAAGGACCCAGTAGGGACGGGGCTCCTTTTTGCAAACAATGTACGAGGATAAAAGATGGCCTCTGCACTGAAAAGTCATTATGGAAAGGTAAATAAGACAAGAATGAGTACAACAAATACTCCCCAGGAATGGGCTGGGGCGGACAATGGAAACTGCGCTGAGAACATGTTTATGCACAAGCCCAGATGAGTATCAGAAGCCCCTGCTGGCCTCCTGCCCGGCTGCTATCTCGTGGCGGTTTCCCATGGGCAGCGTGGCAGAAGTGAGTCAGAAACTTTTAGTTTTAGGAATTTTATTCTTTTAAGAAATGAAATTGCTTGCTTATAATGCGGTATTGGTACTCTGTACGGTATGGCACAGGACACAAAGATTCTGGGGGGAAAAGAAACTTTGTTTTTTAATGATACATAAATTTGTTTGTGGGATAGTTAGAAACAGCTACGTGAATGTGGAGCACACTGACTTCCAGATACCTGAGACCCGAGCCTCTCAACTAACTTCTGAAGCTTGCTTTCCTCTTCTCTAATTGTGCTTACTGACCTAGAGAACACATCACAAGTATTTTGTAGTTTGCCATTTATGGATCTTTTTTCTTCATATAATCTGTATGTGATGCCTTGAATTTGATTTTTAGTAAATCGTCTGCATGATTCAAAGGAACCCAAAGGCCTTGGCCTTGTTTCTATAGAGTTCATCCTCAGCAGTTTTTGGATTTACATCCATGTTTAGATGCTTTTGCGCAGAAGCGTGTGCATGTTGAGTAGTTAATGTGCTTTGCAAAATGCCACCTGTAGGAGCTGAAGTGTGGATTTATGAAGGTGACCATTAGTTTTCCTTTTATTCAGTACCACCTACCACCTATGTGTGGTATTTATTTCGCCTTTAGCTCTGGTGAAGGACATTCAAGCTGCTTATATGATGTAGATTAACTTCCTCTGGCAACTTCCAAAGAGCAAATGAACCTTGATAGATAATAGATACAAAAACCCACAAAAGATGCTTATATTCTTATATAGAGAAATCCTTGGACTATTTGTCATAATTTTTCTAGCTTGTGCAAATATGATAATAAAAGACTAATAGATTTCCATGCATGCAAAATGTGGCTTATATGCACGACTGCTTTTTGACCTTGAGCAAAGTGGGACCTTGCAAAAATGCCAAGGCCGGGGGCTTTGCTTTCCGTCAGGGCATGGGACGGGGGTCCCAGGCCTGTCGGGTGGGGCAGAGCCCCAGGAAGGCTGATCCCAGAGCAGTGAGACTTGGATGAGCTCAGCGAGGGAGAATGTTGAAGAGAGAGAGGGAGAGAAGGGAATTGAAAGACAGGAGCAAGACAGACCTTGCAAGTTGAGCAAAGAGGAACTGGACCCACAAAGAAAACTTCAGGAGGAACAGCCAGGAGATGCAGAAATATGTGTGAATGTCCAAGTCAGAACCAAGAAATCCTTCCCAAACCATCCTTCACATCTCTTTTCCTACTTGAGGGCGGTGGCAAGCTCTCCCCAGTAGTCTGCTGGCAAGGGGCCCTGCCCAGCAAGTGCCCTAGTGTCCGTGCAAACCAGATAATACTGGGCAGAACTTCCCTATCTCCTCCTGATCTGGTCCCAGGTTAATAATTGTTTCATCCTGTTTAAATTTTTAGAGTGCCCTTCCATACCGCCATCCTCTTCCTCAATCGTTTGTGAGAGTAAATAATGAGCAACCTAAGTAACCAGAGCAATAAAAGTGATGTATGCGTTTGGCTGTGGGCTTTGCCGTACCTCAGCAAACTCAACCCAGACATACAACAACGTGTTTACATTACAGCAGTGGAAAAAGTGCTGAAGAGTCGACTGTAATTCTAACAACAGGTTTCTTTTAGACAGGAGTACAGGTCGAATTTCATGTCATACTTGCTCCTCGTGCTCGGTGTGGTTTACTGTTTTTCAAACCTTCCATGGCCCAATTCATTCCATGTCGGTTTCTGGTCTAGCATTTCCTTAAATTTTTCTGCCTGAAAGTACTTTTCCCCCTTTATCAAGTGCACTTGAGGCTGTGTGGATCATTAAAACATCTGGATCAGGAGAAGAGCACCACTGGCACGGAGTGGTGAGGATATTTGTGACTGCAGATTTACAGTATCTGTATCTGTAGCATTTGAAGCATTTGAATATCTTAAAGTGATTTCTTACAAAGATCATCGAATC
Organism: Trogon surrucura; assembly: GCA_020746105.1. Taxonomy (NCBI): domain Eukaryota; kingdom Metazoa; phylum Chordata; class Aves; order Trogoniformes; family Trogonidae; genus Trogon; species Trogon surrucura. The sequence goes on along the minus strand of CM036622.1, from coordinate 11,387,936 downwards.
ATAGAATGTTGGGGGTTGGAAGGGACCTCTAGAGATCATCTAATCCAACCCCCTGCCAGAGCAGGATCCCCTGGGGCAGCCACACAGGACCACATCCAGGCAGGGTTTGAAAGTCTCCAGGGCAGGAGACTCCACACCCTCTCTGGGCAGCCTGTGCCAGGGCTCTGTCACCCTCACAGTAAAGAAGTTTCTATTCATGTTGAGGTGGAACTTCCTGTGTTCTAACTTAAACCCATTATTTCTTGTTCTATTGCTGGGCACCACTGAAAAGAGATTGTCTCCTTCATCTTGACACCCACCCCTCAGATATTTGTGTACGTTAGTAAGGTCTCCTCTCAGCCGTCTCCTTTCAAGGCTGAACAGCCGCAGTTCTCTCAGTCTCTCTTCATAGGAGAGATGTTCAAGTCCCTTGATCACCCTCGTAGCTCTCCACTGGACTCTCTCCAGTAGGTCCCTGTCTCTCTTGAATTGGGGAGCCCAAAGCTGGGCACAGTATTCCAGGTGTGGTCTCACCAGGGCAGAGTAGAGGGAGAGGAGAACTTCCCTAGGTCTGCTGGACACACTTTTCTTGATGCACCCCAGGATCCCATTGGCCCTCTTGGCCCAAAGGGCACATTGCTGTCCCATGGACAACTCACTGCCCACTAGGACTCCAAGGTCTTTCTCCACGGGGCTGCTTTCCAGCAGGACGACCCCTAATCTGTACTGGTGCCTGGTGTTATTCCTCCCCAGATGCAAGACTCTACACTTGTCCTTATTGAACTTCATGAGGTTCCCCTTTGCCCAGCTCTCCAGCCTGTCCAGATCTCGATTAAAAGTTCTAGCAGGTTTCTGCAGTTTCCAAACTATGTGTAGCTTTTGAGGATAACTTAATCTTTCACTGCAGTAGCAAAAGTTTAGCAGATCACCACCAGATTTTTTCTTCTTTGGAGGCACAGTCCTTAGCAGTACTGAGAGGTTGAGAGATGCCGAGTGACTGCCCTGATGCCATCCGGCGGCATTCCCCGCTGCCTCGGGGGATCTCAGATAACTTGCACGGAATTCACTTGGCTGCTCTGGAGGGTGGTTTGTAGCTTTGATACGCTCTTGTCTGTCCTGGTGGTGCAGCATTCTGCCTCCTCTGAATACTCTTCACCCAGAGTTAACCGGCACTTCAGGAAGGCTCATATTCTTAGGTCTGGTTTGTATTGGACACTGAAGATTCTTGTCTCTGGCATCTGAGGTGACAGCTCAGCAGGAGTTTTACAATATTTTTAAGGGTGTAAAAGATTCAGCTTTCAGAGCAGTTGCTGGCAGTCTTGCACCATACCGCTTTTCCAGGGTGGCTGGTTTAGGCTAGGTTTTTCCTTCTAAAAGACTCTTCCAAACCAACCCTCCAGGCACCCAGTGTTCCAGAAGAGTCTGGGGCGGCCCTCCTGCCAAGTCGTGAGGCTCAGACTGGACCCCCTTGCTTTCTAAACTTCCACACGTTGGAGTCTGGGTGCAGCTGGATCCAGTCTTAGCCCCCAACTGTAAAGAAAAGTTTGGACCCCAAGTTCTGCTGCAGAATTGGTTTTTTTTCAGTTTGAGCTGGCACCCTCTGAGACGGACCCCAAACACAGAAATCTCTGGGCAGTCACACCCTTAAAATCCAAGTTCACCTCCCCTCGCACGATGCTTCGGTCTAATAGTAATATTTGGGTCTGGGGTCCTTTGCTCCTCTTTGGATCCCCTCTCTCTCTCAGGGTGAGTATTCTTTTCTTATCTTGAGGATGCAGTTTCTTTTCATCTTATCTTTCTGCATTAGCACTGGTTTCCCCGCCTTCCTTCGGCCTGGGCTCAGCAGTACTTAGGTCAAAGTCCACAGTCTGGGCCTAAGGCTTCAGTAAATCTGGCTGCTCATGCCAGGCAGTGTCACTCCTAAGACAAAACAAATTTCAATTCATTGTCATTTTAAGCAATCCCACAATTAATTCTAATATTCTCCAGGTCAACTATTTTAATCTCCAACACCCAAGGCTGCCTTAAAATGCCACTTCAGCAGTGCAGACTGCTCGGGGCGCTGCGCGTCCTGACAAGAACAGCAGCACGCTCCGCTTTGTGAATGAAACCAGAGAACTGCTTCTGCGTGAAGATAAAAACTGCATTGCTGCTGTGGCACAGTTTACGTGTCGTATAATAAATAAGGACCAGCATTTTACTTTGTAAAGTGAGGATGCCCAAGCTGCCTGGGGCAATCACACTCCTCCCGGCAGGGGAACGCTCTGTCACGGGGACTGACACCTGAGATTCGGACGGGGGATCAGTTGGATGAGTTGGGGGGGGGAGGAGGAGGGGAGGCGCTGGCAGGAGGGTGGTGGTGAAGACGTTATTAACCTCATCCCTCTCTGGGGTTCACTTTCTGATGTATATGGAGTCTTCTGAAGTTTTGGGAGTTGTAGTTCTGCTCTGTTTGCTGACAGATTTTTCTTTTTTCCTCTTTTGTTTTTAAAACAAATTTTCTAACTTGTCTAATTGCTGTGAGTTCCAGGCTGGAGCTTCCACTTACTGTAAGATGCACGTTGATAAAACTGAACTTGTTGATTAAGGAGCCAAGGGGAGTGTTTGTGGTGTGTGATACCAAGTGGTGGTTCAGCCAAGAAAAAATCCCTGAAACTTAGTGATTTAGTGGATTAATTAATATCCAGGCTGTTAACCAACTTTAGCTTTTTCTTTTTTTTCAAGCTTTTTAAAAACTCTGAAAACTGTATCTGGAAATGTTTATAGAGAGCCTCAGAGCTGTATCTTTTTGTCCCACGTTGTCTTGGCATCTTACTCGGTTTCTTCCTAGGAGGAGCTCTAAGGAAAATGGTTTGCCTTTCCTGATTTATGCAAAAAAACCCCAGTTCTTTTAGTGGAAGAAGATAAGAGCCTCCAGTAAGACAAATGCGACATGAAGCAGCATCACAACAGCTGTTGAGACCACAACAGCTTTCTTCACTTTTGCGAGAAATGTGTGAGAGGGAGGACAAGGGATGATTTTGATTTAGTAAGGCTCTTGATTTTGATTTTAGCAACGTTCTTGATTAATGTAGCAAAAGTGTTGCCCGTTTCCTGACCATGCCAGTACAAGGGTGTGTTGTGGTGCTGGGTTTTTTTGCTTCTCTCTAAACCACAGTGGAGATCCTTTCTCCAGTTTTAGCTGCAGAATATTCCCAAACAATAGCTATTTTGAAGATGGCTTCTCTGGATTATTTTCCAAGAGTAACTCTTTGAGTTAGGCGTTCCCTGCAGTTAATTCTTCGGAGACAATATGTAAAGTATCAGAATTTGCTGGTGCCTAAAGACATATCTAGAAACAATGACACAGAACGGAACAAACACACCATGGGGGGGGGCTTCGGCTTTTTGAAGAAGTGTGACTCGAGTCTTCGTGCCAATTCTTTGTTTGCTTGTAAGTGAACCCCGGAATAAAATTTGTCAATGTCATATGAAAAAATGTTGGGAAGCAAAGAACATCCATGTGTGAGCTTATTAAGTGGTGGGGATTTTAGAAAGCGATGTGCATTGGACGATAAAAATCAGGATTACCCAGGTAGGTCCATTTCGTGTGTTAGAACCGCACAGATGATTCTTCTCATCCCACCTTGTATCTTGAACGTGCATGACACCCCGTGGGAGTTCCTAATGATTGCTGTCATTTTGCCCATAACATTAATAATTTTTTTTGACTTCTAGCTGGAAGTCAAGCCCTTATCAGATCCCTTTGCAGCTAATGTTTTACTTTGTCGTTCCCAGAATGTGAATGGTATAAAATACCACGCCAAGAATGGCCACAGAACGCAAATCCGAGTACGCAAACCCTTCAAATGTCGCTGCGGAAAGAGTTACAAGACAGCTCAGGGCCTGCGGCACCACACAATCAACTTCCATCCCCCCGTGTCTGCTGAGATTATCAGGAAGATGCAGCAATAACATGCTGGTCACAAACGTGCCAAGAAATCCTCACCAGCAGTTGCTGATTTTGAGAACAGCCACCTTTTTCAGGGGAAGCATTCAGCAACCCTTCAAAAAAAGTTAAATGCATGCTTTAAAATTTTCTGTAATTTTGGAATGATGTTATCTTTGTAGAGTTAATGATTTTGTACATTTGCACATGTTAATCATCATACCCATTTTCATTACTTTGAGATAAGGTGCTATAAAAGCTATAGGTTCTTCAGAACATTTTTCTCCGAAACAAAAAAAAATAAAAAATATTAAGGGGGCGTTGTGTATTTAGTTGTACTGAAGTGTTGACTAGGAGAGCGAGGAGGAGAGCTTGGCACTGACACCCTTTGAGATTGTAATGTGATGAAGACTTCGGATGCATCTGTCCATGTGTGTGCAAAACCAAAACAATCCCACCCTCGTCAAACTCTCGTTAACATGCCTTACATAATGGAGTTATCAGTGGAGTAGCAAGTCTTTTAGGTAATGGAAATATAAATAAGAAAGAATGTTTAACGTAATATGCTAAAAATATTTTCATACTTAAATAACATACATAAAAAGGTGTGCTTGCTGTATTTTATATTATCTTGCAAATCTTTTTTTTTCTCCCTCTTGAGATGCTGAAAATCTTGCCATTTGAACTAGTAAACAATCACTTTAGCGTTAGAAATTACTTTTTTATTTTATTTTGTACAAGATGTCATATTATGTTCATGCCCATCAAACTTTTGAGGACCAATATCCCAGTCCAACTAAATACTTACCCCTGAACTATCTTTTGGAAAGACACTTGGAAATACTTAAGTGCAAATTTATGTGTGTGTGAGAAACAATTATCTTCATCTCAGATGAAGTTTTGAAGCACTTTGTAGTTCTCTATTGCCAACAGATTTAATGTTTTATGTGTTGCCAATTCTTGCAACTACTGTACGAGCATGTGCCTGTGGTTGCAAATAAAAATTAAAAATTCTGCGCATGGTTTAAGGAGGTCCATTACTTGTGCTAAGGGAGTTTCTAATGCCTCTCCCTCATGTCCATTGTATTTTGAGGTTTTTTTTTTCTTTGTGCATTTTTTTCCGCTTCTCATCGTAGGTCACTGCATTCCAGTGTCTGTTTAGCTTTACGATTAATTTTGCTGAAATATGACATATGAGCCTTACTGAAGATTTAAGTGCTTCTTGCAGCAGGTGGTCAGAGACCCACTTAAAAAAAAAACAAAAGCCAACCTGAGAGCGCTTCGTGTCTGGCCCACACCTGACCCTGTGTTGCTTACCACCCTGCCTTGGGCGTTCTTCTCTCACAAGTGCTATTCCGGGGGGGGCGGCTGGGCACAGGGGCAGGTGGGCACTGCCCGCCCCACCCCAGCCCTGAGACAGTTCAGACACGGTGAGGGTCAGGGAGGAACTCGCCGTGTTAAACACAGTCATCGCCTTTGCTTAGCTCCTCTTCTATTAAGTGCAAAAGAAACTCAAGTAAAGGCAGAATGAGCTTTCCCTCTATTTTTTGTTTGATTTCCCCCCTTTCCCCAGAGCTTTAAAGGAAAACTTTGTAAGGATGAAAATTACCTGTTCTCCAGCAGAGTAAAAGTCGTGTTAAACACTTCAGAATCATCCTCATGACTGTTTCCACCGAAACATCACTTTTTTTATCAAATCATAGCAAGGCGACAGCACGTGCCTTGTCCAGTGCTGCCCGCCAGGGCTGAAGGATGATCCAGACATGAGTTACTGGTGCACGCCGGGGGGGCCCTGGTGGCCCCTTCCCACCTTCCGCTGCTTTGGCAACCGATCTGGCCAACAAACACATTTTTGGCTCTGCTCCTAGTGCAAGAAACTGCAGGCTGGGTAAGTTCGTTCAACAGCTAAACAGTCGTAAAACGTCATTGTTGCATGTAAAGTCCTTTCAACTATAAAAATGAGATTCCAGTTTCTATTTACCTATTCATTGTGACAGTATTATTAAACAGGTAAAGATGGGACTATTTTGTTATACTGTGTATAGTGAATGTATTGTACTGTGTCTGTGAAAAGTGTGCTTTAAATTATATTTTCATATGTTTTGTTGGGGACAAAGTACTTTAAGTTCGAAAGTGACAGAGGTTTGTTTTAGAACTGAAGGCAACTTAAAGAATTCCTGTCAAGAAAGCTGCTTATAAATGTAAATCAAATCACATTTAAAATAAACTGCCTCTGACCTAAAACACTGCTCTTTACTCGTTATTAACCTAAAGACCTAATTTCTTGGGCTCTATCTGGTCTTTTATTTGTGTGGTTTTCTTTGGTATCATCAGTCTCCATAGTCAACAATCACACGAAGCAGTTTAAGTACTACACCACTAATGGACAAAATTACACAGAATGCTACAGCCTGGAGGAAAAAGAAACAAACCCAAACATGGAATATTTTGATTTAATCTGCCAAAAGGACATCAGGTTTCACAGGCTGTTGCCTTCCAACATCGTGGCAGGGCCCGGGTTACCAGGTGGAATTTGTACCGACACCACAGGAGCCCCCTGTAACGGCAGGCCCTGGGTTACCTTTCGTATAAGGGTTTTCTCGAACAAAGCAGCTGTTGCTACAAAAAACAGAAATCATTAAAATTTTAATTCAGTCAAATTTAAATTAAACTTAGCCTGTTCCAACTGCTTTCATATTCTGTTATGGTTAGGAAAAAAAAAATTGACAAAAATATTCTTGCTGTACTTCCGTGCCTTACCTCAAACCATCTCTTGACATGAAGTTTGGTTACAAAAAATCCAAACCATAAAACGGCCCAGGAGCAGCTGCTGCCCGAGACGCTGCGACTCATCTGGGCTGCGCAGTTTTTCATAACCCTGCACCAGGCGGGACATTGCACAGGCTCCTGAGAGAACCGCCGACAACAGACGCTGCTCAAAACCTTCCTCCCGGTACCCCTCTCTCAAATAAAGAACAGTTTCTTTGTCATACAAAGCTGAAACATCATTTACTGTAAGGACATAAAGCCTAAGCTCTGTTTTATTTCAGAATGAGGAGAGCAGGAAAAAAAGGACCACTGACCTCATGAATAATTTTGCTTTTAATGTAACAAGACTACTGTACAACAAGTGGAAAGCAAATTCACTTAATACAGTTAAAGTAAATATAAAATGTTTAGATATACACACAGGTTTTTACTTACGGAAAAGAAATACATAAAGTTAAAACGCAGAAGGTTTTAAAGGCCCTAAGCCAAAAGGAACACAACTCACTGGTGTGAAAATATAAACAATATTTTCTACTGAATGCAACTGCAACATAATGGCAATGATTTTTTTTTAAAACAATTACTTTTAGGCATTTAAGCATAGCGGTTTCTTTCAACTCAAAAATACTGCCTTAAAGTGTAACGTACTTAACTGAACATTATCCCTTAAGGCAAACGCTCCACATGTGAAACTGAAATATGTGCCATTCCTTTTTTTGCAAGCATGTAATCTCGCCGTACATGCACCTACACTTCAGAAATGTACTAGAAAACTATATTTTCATAGGGTAAGTAACTTTCTGATTTAACTGTTACTCCAAAACTACACGAATTTGCTAGGAGAAACACCTCTTTGTTACTTTTTTAATGGTGCCTCATTTATCATGGTCAAGAGAACCCACAGGTGTTCTGGTGGCTTTGTTTTCTGATGCAGCTGAAGAGCATCATGAACCCGGTCTCATTTTTCCGAGGCTAAGTTATGCCTGTGTCCTTACAAATTCCACTAAGCAGAGGTGTAAATAGCTACAGACACAACAACGTGGGGTTTTGTGGTGGTTTGGGTTTGTGTTTTTTTTAGTATGCTGTTAGGTAGAGAGAGAAGATAACCTGATAGCAGCTTGCAGCCATGACTGATCACGGCTCCCAGGAAAGGACACGAGCTTTAATCAGAAGTTTGCGCGGTTACAGAAAAGCTGCGCTGTTTGTTCCACATTGGACTACTCAAAAGTTGGTTTTCTTAAGCTACACCGCAAAGCAAAGTGTTTAATCAAAATTTAATACGTTCTGATCAAAGTGCGTCTGAACGTGCCTCTCAAACCCTTGCTGGTCGTAGTCAGGCGGGAACTGCTCGCTGCACATGGGGCAGACCTTCCAGTGGCTCTCCACGTGTTCCTCAAACTTGCTCTGGTCGTAGTTCGGTGGAAACATCACATCGCAAAGGGGGCATTTCTTGTGCACGTCGAAGCTTCACGAGGAGGCAGAGGGAGAGAAGGAAACGGTTATTTCATTTCTTACAGCAAAATAAAATGGAGAAGTAGGATCCTGCTGCCACCAGCAGCAAGAGCTTTATCACAAACTGAAATGTGAGCAGCTTTCACATCTAAGCAAATATCATGCAGTTAACTTAAACGTCTTTAGTGGAAGGGCTTGATACAGTTAAAGTAGGTTTACACAGGAATTCCAGAATAACCTGGCATTTTAAAAGTGACAATTTTGACATAATTCCAGCTACCACTGAATACAAATCTACTGAGTGTCTTAATGGCCACGCAGTTTCATGGGAAACCACTCTCCCTGCTCATAAATGCTTGCTCTTAGCAAACATCACACTTTATAAAAGCTCTAGACTTAGGTTGACAATTAGGTTTGGGAAGGGGGGGGGAGGGGGGAGTTATCCATTCAATTACTTTAAAAATTGACCAAATTCTGCTAAAATAAGGTGTACCACAAAGAGTCTAACCAGTCTCACAGTTAGTTTTAATTGTAAACCAAACATTCATTGAAAACGATTAACAGTATTTGAGTTTAAAAAAACCCAATTACATAGAAACCTATCCGTGCCAGTAAAGACCAATCACAAATAACACTCACCTGGAGTCAAAGCAGAAACCTGTTCCACGTTCATGCAGGAGAAGACTTGGAGGAGCAGGAGCAGAAGGTACGGTGTTGTCATCATCCTATTAAGAAAGGAAGTAGTTTAAATAATACTCCCCAGAAACAGGCTTGGATTTTTTCCTCCTCCAAACACGTTTTTGTTATCAAGCATAGACATGGATGAAATTTACCTTTCATTTCTGCAGCATAAGTTTTACTTTCATGTACAAAAGGGAGCCATGGTTAATGAACATGAAAAGCTGAACTGAGCCCAGCTCAGAAGCAGGTCCCAGCGCAGAAAGCTGTGCTGGTGCTGCTGGGACACTGTGCGGTCACCCTCGCCGCGAGTGCCTGGGGTGAGGTCGGAACACAAAAACCCGTTACACCGAATGCCGGTGTCACGCCACAAGCCCTAACAGTGTTTTACCAAGAACTAAAACTCAAACATAAGTTTTAGACAATAAAACGTCAAAAGTCAGACTTTAAAAACCTGTCAAATTTCAGCAAGACTTAAAAAAGGAGACTGATCTCTGTGCAAACGCCTCCTGACGGGTCAGTTGTGAGGGATCTGCCTGGCAGGTCCCACGGCCCCATCGGGCTGCTCCTCCCCAGGCAGGACCAGCGCAGCGGCAGCGTCAGGGCGCTCTGCTGAGGGGGGTCGCTCTGCTGAGGGACGAGCAGGTTTTGCCTCAGAGGTTCGGTCAGGCCAGGCCAGCAGGTCGGGCGGGAGGGAACGGGCCACTCCTCGCTTCTCACCAGAGGAGAGAGCATCTGCCTGCGCCAGAACTGGGTTTATAAAACCAATTTTTATGCAGTATCAAACTACTTTTTATACAGCATCTTGGCTCTGTTCTGCAATTAGATACAGCAGCACAAGAACTACTCATTTCGTCCAGGTGGAAATACAGGTAAAGTCAGCAAGGGTTTTGAAAATCCAGCTCCTACACCATTTCCATCTCGAAGACACCTTACACACAAGAGCTGTGAATTATTTAGGTTATCTTCAAAAATGGATGTGCGAGAGACCACAAATAACAGTAAACACGCTGTATGTTTTATACGATAACTAACAGGTATATTCAAGCATATTTTTTGTCAGGCGAAGGCGCTTTGTCCTTGTGAAGTGTTAATAGAAGCGGGGGAGGATGGGAAGAGTCCCTCAATATTTCTCTTCTCCTGCCAACAGCTGTTTAGTTTCAACCATTTAACATTTCCATTAAGCAGGCAGTGGGCCTTGCTATGACAGATGTTGGCAACAGACATATTTTTCCGGTCTAACTTGCTTTACACCTGCAGTTAGAAAGGGCATATGGGTTTTAAGATATTATTTTTTCCTTTTGTCACCAAAGAGATAGGATGTATGTATTAAAGAATAAAAACTATTTAAAGTACTTGTGTGCTACAATGCTACAGCTTCTGTAGTGCCAAAGTGTGACAGATTTGCTAAATATCAGACTGTAAGCAGAGCAGGACTTAGCTGAGAAAATGAAAAATAGCGGTTCCACTACAAACATCAGCCTAATTAACATTTAAATCCTTAAAAAAATACTTTCTTATAATTCTTTACTGTTTGTCACTCAGTTACTTATTGAACACAGGGCATTTTTCTTACAGCACTTTATTAATACTTGGTTACAAATGAAGAGGTGGATGAGGTACTTCTCTGGTGAAAAGGCTTTTCAGCCTCAAATTCCTTAAGAAAACTTCGTTTAGGACAGATTAGCAGACCCAGTACATTCATTATCAGAAGGGTTATTAATTTCAGTTGAGCAAGGAGTCAGGATTTACCGGTGCTCAGTATTAATTCGGTAGATAAGGGCAGGATAAGAGCATTAACCTAAATGATGTGGCAAACAACGCGACACCTATGGGTGTCTCTTCCCATTCACAATTATTAGCACATTCAACAAACCCCAACTTTTACAAAAGGTCTTTGCACAGACCGGAAAGAAACCACTGCCCCAGACGCCCGATGGTAACAGAACACAGAACTCGGCGTTCCTGCAGCAATCCACCGTCCACAGAAATGCGATACCAGACACGTACCGATGCTGCGCTCTTTAGATACAGAAAGTCCATCTCTTCAGCGCAATTTTGCTCTTGGCCAAGCATAGAAAGAAAGATCCTTTCTTAACCTTTTATTACACTTAACCCAAACAAGAAGACTGCACATCTACACTGAGCACACCTCACAGTGGGTGTTACAGAGATAACGGGTCAAATGGTAACAGTGAGAACTGGATCTTGGTCTGAGAGTGTTTCACAGCTGTTCTAATTACAAGTTGTAGTGCACAATCATCAATAACTAAAAATTCCCATGCACTGCCTGGGGTAACTTCTGGCAAACAGAGAAAATATCTGGTTGTAATGGACTTGTTTTTTCTGGCATTTCAGGTGGTCAAAACTCCTGAAGTGCACCCAGTGAAGCGGAGAACTGCAGGGAGGGAGGGCGGATTTTACTCACCTTGGTTCACAGCGACTTAGCGCCCAGTTTAGTACAACCAACGTCTGATCTTACAAATGATGTTACGAATTCTTCTCACCCTAACCTTTAAAAACTGGTCACTCTCCCATGGAAAACCAAACACCCCTCCATGAAGACTCAAAAGCCAAAATGAGAAGGTTCACTGAAGCTGCTCTACAGAAGAGTTTGACAATGCCCGGCCGGGCCGCAACAGCTCAGCCAATGCTCTTTCTAAGCATAGGCATCAGCCTCTGTCATGAGCCCACAGTCGAGTCATCCACATTATCTGGACATCCATAAATCCATGGGTCCAGACGGGATGCATCCACGGGTGCTGAGGGAGCTGGCTGATGTCATTGCTAGACCACTCTCCATCATCTTTGCCAAGTCTTGGGAGACGGGAGAGGTGCCTGAGGACTGGAGGGAAGCAAATGTCACTCCAGTCTTCAAAAAGGGCAAGAAGGAGGACCCGGGTAACTATAGACCGGTCAGCCTCACCACCATCCCTGGGAAAGTGATGGAACGACTTATCCTTGGTGCCATCTCAAGGCATATCAGGGATAAGAGGGTCATTAGAGACAGTCAACATGGCTTCACGAAAGGGAAGTCGTGCTTGACTAACCTCATAGCCTTTTATGAGGATATAACAAGGTGGATAGATGATGGCAGAGCGGTGGATGTGGTCTACCTTGACTTCAGTAAAGCATTTGACACAGTCTCCCACAGCATCCTCACAGCTAAACTGAGGAAGTGTGGTCTAGACTATCAGGTAGTGAGGTGGACTGCGAACTGGCTAAGAGGAAGAAGCCAAAGAGTTGTGGTCAATGGGGCGGAGTCTGGTTGGAGGCCTGTATCCAGTGGAGTGCCTCAAGGGTCGGTACTGGGACCAGTATTATTCAATATATTCATCGATGACTTGGATGCGGGACTAGAGAGTACTATCAGCAAGTTTGCTGATGACACCAAGCTGGGAGGAGTGGCTGACACACCAGAAGGCTGTGCTGCCATCCAGCGAGACCTGGACAGGCTGGAGGGTTGGGCGGGGAAAAATTTAATGAAATATAACAAGGGTAAATGTAGAGTCTTGCATCTGGGTAGGAACAACCCCAGGTTCCAGTATAAGTTGGGGAATGACTTATTAGAGAGTAGTGTAGGGGAAAGGGACCTGGGAGTCTTGGTGGACAGCAGGATGACCATGAGCCAGCACTGTGCCCTTGTGGCCAGGAAGGCCAATGGCATCCTGGGGTGTATTAGAAGGGGGGTGGTGAGTAGGTCAAGAGAGGTCCTCCTTCCCCTCTACTCTGCCCTGGTGAGACCCCATCTGGAATACTGTGTCCAGTTCCGGGCCCCTCAGTTCAAGAAAGACAGGGAACTGCTGGAGAGAGTCCGGCACAGGGCAACTAGGATGATTAAGGGAGTGGAGCATCTCCCTTATGAGGAAAGGCTGAGGGAGCTGGGGCTCTTTAGTTTGGAGAAGAGGAGACTGAGGGGTGACCTCATTAATGTTTACAAATATATCAAGGGTGAGTGTCACAAGGATGGAGCCAGGCTCTTCTCAGTGACAACCACTGATAGGACAAGGGGTAATGGGCTGAAACTGGAACATAAGAGGTTCCGCTTAAACTCGAGAAGAAACTTCTTCTCAGTGAGGGTGACGGAGCCCTGGAACAGGCTGCCCAGAGAGGTTGTGGAGTCTCCTTCTCTGGAGACATTCAAGACCTGCCTGGACATGTTCCTGTGTGGCATAGTCTAGGCATTCCTGCTCTGGCAGGGGGATTGGACTTGATGATCTTTCGAGGTCCCTTCCAATCCCTAACATTCTATGATTCTATGATTATTTGGACAGAAGTCCATACTCCATATTTTGAGAGAGAGACAATCAAATCCACCTTTCGTTGAGCTCCAGAGCCAGCTTTCTGGCACTGCAGAGGGATGACGAGGGACAGGGCTGCACACCTGCGGCCCCAGACCTGTACAGCGCCCGGCAACGATGCAACAGCTGATAGGTGGCCCCAGGTCCTTACAAGAAGGATCTTACATCACGTACCCACAAGCTGGTCCTGCAGTTACGCAGTGCAACAAGGGCCAGGCCTTCCGAATTCTGATAATTAAGTCAACAAATTATAACGTATGACTCGAATACAATAATTTAACTATTACCACTGGTCTGTAACTCCGACTCTTCAAAATTGCCACAATGAGTTCCACGGCTTGTATGAACCATGAAGATAAACACAGTATTACACAATAAAGCAGAGTTTGAAACAGGGAGACTATCACTAGAGGAGGAAGAAGGGAAAGCCAGACATTAACTGTCAGAAACAAGCGCAACTGGACTGGTTTTACCAAAACTAACCAATTTCATCTCAAGTACTGCTTTCATAATTACAACTGTAAGCAGCTGCAAGATTGCCAAACAGAAATTAGAAACAAAGCTGCGTGACAGTGTACAAAAACCAGGGACTTGAACAATCCCCGTCTCCAATTTCCACAGATCTTTTTAAACTTGGAGCAGTGAGCGACCCGATACCCATCCGGAGCTTTAAACAATAAACGAACAGACACACCCCTCACATACAGCACAGGTAAAACAGAAAGAAGAGGACACGTATTTTATTTTTGTAATTCAGCTCTGCTGCGGGAACAAAATCAAACTCTTTTAGGTGTCTCCACCTCTCCACAAGCAGCAGGTCTCCACAAGGTATCTGGGTACCAACTGCTCCTTTTATGTCTACCCTGTACAAAAGAAAGGAATTGGCTGCCAGGGGAAGATCAGGCTGATGAAGTATAGCGTGGGGTTTTTGCTAGAAGAAAGGCTGTTTTGGAGTCATCTCAAAAAATACCCTGATCTGGTTGTCACTTGACAAGTTACACTCTCCATCCCTCACAAACACGCTGTGCTTAACAACATTGTTTAAGAGTCTCAGGATAGTTATTCTGGGCTCACTGCCACCTGCAATCAGGACTACATTTCTAACACTCACACTTTAGTATGAAATATATATATACATATTTTGTTTATGGAACTCATGTACATACCTGCTTCTAGAAATTATTTGCTCCAAATGATTATGTTTTGGTCAATTACGGAAGTATGAGCAAATGGAAGGTTAGGGCTGAGTAGATGATGGCAGGAACTTGCAGCAAGTCAACTACTCTACACAAAATCACCGCAGTATGCACACCTGTGATTAACACAGACCAGCTTATCCGTCTGAGAAATGAAGGTTTCATTGGCCAGAAAGCTAAGAAGAGTTCTGGAAAGTCTTCAAGTCAAACAAAACTGATGTTTTTGTCACGTCAACCAAATACATGGAAGTGCCTATTCCCAAGGAACACGGGTTTGGGTGAAACAACGTGGGAACACAACAGCAACACTACACAAAAATTCTGATGTATTTGCAGATGTCTTAGAGTACCTGAGGACAGCAGAGGCAGCCTAAGTTTCAGTATAGCAGGAGCATCACCATCACCTGATCTTACACAGCCAGTCAAGGTAAGAGCCAGTAACAAAAATGCCTTCACCGAGAAGGAGAAAGGGAAGGTACCACGCTTGGGGAAAGAGCAAAGAGCATTCCCCTCAGGAATGTGCAGACTAAGTACAGGTCACATTAGGAGCAAATGCCTCTGCAGAAGGATCATCTTGATGGTGAGGAGCTTGAGGATTTTGTAACCTACCAGTAGGAAAGACAAGGACCGCAGCCGTACTCCGCACAGCTGAAGATCAAATCGTCAGTTGCTGGTACAGACGCATTCCCAGGAAAATGATATATGCACAACTTCAGCATGAAAATAATCATCCTCAGGTAAGCTCAGGGCATGTGTGATGTCTTGCTTTCTACAAATGGGAACGGTACACACCCTAGCACCCAGCCAATACTACAAAGCTTTGCAAAAATCCTGCCTCGCTAGGCCAAGTGTGCTCTGAAGGCACGTACAGACCTTCTGACGGTGGAATGAGGAAGCATCAGTGAGTGAACAGAGACCAAGCTGATGCCGTTCCTCCCCATCACCAACCAAAAGCATAGTGACTAACTTGTGCCATGCCTCTTATCTATTCATGTAATCGAAAGGCTTGTACAGGACAGGTAGGAAGATCAACCAAGGCAGTCTCGGTGCAATTTTTGAGTGTGTTGCTAACAAGTACACTCAATGGCAGCCACGTGAGCTCAACAGGCTGACAGCTTCTCTTCATTTGGAAGGGCAATGGAGAAAAATCTTTCTGTTGATGTAGAAAACTATGGTTGATCCATAATAGTAAAGCAATTTATAATTCTAGTGACACAGAACAGAAACATGGCCTTTTTCATACACTGCCAACAAGGTATCCTGAACTATATCTCTTTCAGTACAGACAAAAAGCATGTAAATGGATCATTACCAAGGAACACGAGACTCCTTCAGGCGTAAATAGACTCAGCAACTCAAATAAGTCTGTTATAGGACTGAAGAAATGTTTTCATAAAAAACCCAAACAAAACAAAAAACAAACAAAACCACCTTATGAAGACTTTTCAAAAAGTCTGGACAGGTCCAAGATATTTCACTACAGAGGATCATTTCAGTTCAACTCAAAGAATTGAGTTTTACCATGAAAAAGAGAAATACAGAGTCCTGCCTTTCTCTGGGTTTGTCTAGCATTCCCCCTAACACTTCTCCCTCATCATCTCACGTTCTTTTCTGGTTTTAGTTGGTTTAGTGACCAGTGTGCAGCCGTATTTGGGCTGATCAGCCAGCTGTCACCTCCCTGTCAGAACAACAATTTACTAAGGCCTTATCCCAAGCAATTGCGAAAAAACCTGTAGGAAGTCAGCATCTAACACCTCTACCCCATGTCAAGCGTGGCTGAAGTTAGCCAAAGAAAGTAAAAGCTGTATCCAGAAAAAAAATTTAAAATGGGGGCAAGAAGGCAAAAAACAAATCTGAATGAACTGGAAGAGAATTCTGTTCTGGGCAAATGTCAGAGTACAGAAAAACAGAAAGCAGGTACTCATCACTTACCATCAATTCACGGTACAAGAAATGCTGCACACATTTAAGTGCTGGGATGCTCCAACAAAGGCAAAGGCTTTAAAACTCAAGGACTATCAACACGTAGAGTCAAAATGTGCAAACGCACAAATTCTAGATTCTTCCCCTGGTGCTAAGGAAGACGTGTCGCACTTCAAAATAGCACAACTCAACATTTACAGTGAAAGGTCAAGGTAACACCAGCTGCAGAGATGTGGCTTGTAGGTTTGAAGCAATTCTACCTAACTCCCTGTCCAGGAAACACTTCTGGGAGAAGCATTCCAGTTTTCTATCATCCACAATGTTTATGAAGTTGCTCAACTACACAGGAATGAAAAGAGCAACTACAGCAGGTAAGACTGACTTCTTAGTTCTCCTTATAGTTTGCTGATGTATTCCTTAGGCCAGATGAATATCCTCAAGGAAAGGAGGTCCCACGTCTCGTCTTCGTTCTGTGGAAGGAAGGTGCGAACTCATACAGGAGTGCACGCACTTCCCTTTTCTCACCTTATGACTAAAAGAGGCTTTTTCCAGTCTATATCTGAAAAGTCCTTTTGCAGTTGTGTGTACACCACCTCTACTTCATTCTCCTATATGTCAGAATATTGGCCCGTCGTCTCAAAGATCTGTCATCTCGGATAAATAATGCAGACATGTTCATCATCACAGGGAAACTCCCACCAAAACAGCCATGAAGTGGTGGGAATGACCACAACACCCTCAAGTTCTTAAACTCACATAACCTGTAGTAATAGGAGGGTAGAGAGGAGAAGGACAGAAGTCCGCACAATGGTAATATTTCAAAAATCCCTTCCTTCTAGGAAGGAACTCCCCTCCAACAAACGACTCTATATCTTACTGGTTTAACAACACCTCAAGCAGCATGTTTAAAAAAACAAAACAGTAATCTCTTCATATTTCTCATTTTACTTCTGCCGCTTCTTCCACACAAACCCCAGGCTCTCCTTCATAATGCATTACCTACATATATGGAAGTTTTCCTTGGTTATCTGTTTAAATAATGCATTAGAATTGTTCTATCTTTGGCATATTACTAAGTCTTTCCAGAGAGATTCTTGCAGCTACTCATTTCTATGTAAATTTGTATGCTACACATACAGCCTATTTTGGGGAGGAGCAAAAATCTGATTCTCATTTGGAAGTAAAAAAAATAAATAAAGATATAAATTCTTTGATTTAAAGGCACCTTTTCTCAAGTTGAACTTTCATATTCCATCTCGTTACAAAAACCCAAGCTGTGTCAGCAAATGAGCACAAGACTCTAGTACTGGTTTGGGTTTGCAAGAGGGCAAAGCACACAGATCAGAAAGAACACCCTGCTAATTAAACTGAAGCAGACGACTAAAGAAGAAAAGAGCTTGTCACATGCGATACTTGCGTCAAGAACGATCAGATTAAATATGCAAAACGTGAAGAAACGGTGGGCAACAGCACTAAGCTCACATTCTACATCTTGAACAGGCTGCAAAAGTTCTGACAGTTTCTCTAATTATTCACAGTAATGGACGCTGGGGGCAAAAGGCAGGAGGGAGAAATACATTTTTCTCCATTATAGGTGCTGAGCACCCAGGCTAAAATCATGCCTGTCTGAACACTGATCAGTTTCTGCAAAGGTTAATAGCAATTAAATGTGGCAAACTAGACTAAATGAGAAACAGGTCATGATACCACTGTACTTGCAAAGATCACAAGACTCTGCGGAAAGGTATTTCTTGTTTAATGTTTTTTAGGGTGCACGGGCACTTATAAGGAAGAGTACTAAGTCTGTTCCTATTTAAATGAAGATATACAGTCCAGTTTATTACAGAAGTCAGCTTTTTACGCTAGATTGTGCAAGTTAGCTGTACGAAAAAGAAGAGCTGACCAGCTTCCCCTTAGAAGATAAAGCCCTGAAGAAACTGGTGAGAATCGGCCACTTTCGGTTTAATCGGCTTTAGCTAAGAGACACTTAGCTCTTCCAAATACATGGCTAACAGCAAAAAGAGATTCAAAACAGAAGTTTGTAACTGCAGATTTGCAAAAGACAGAACAAAAGATTAATGTATTAAAGTATCTAGACTGAAATTTTCCATTCACCATTTAACTGAAAATAGTGGTATCGGAATCCTTTAAACTTGTATTTGTTCTGTTCTAATTTAGTTCCTACATATAAATTATGAGCAAGACATGGCTACATTTTGAGGCCTCATTCTACCACACAGGAGAGTAAAATTAGAATGAGTTGAGATTACTTCAATTTTTCTACTTTAGGATTTAAAAAGATTAAGAAGCTACTGTCCTAATACCAAAACAAGCTGTCAGTAACTCAAAGAGACTGCGGAAACAAGTACATCGTCACCAACTGATGCGCACAGTTTTCTCCTTCAAAGCAAGCAAAATTCACCTACGATACTGTTCAGGGAAAAGAAAAATCAATTCTGTATTTACAGAACATAAAGTCATCGGATACTGAAAATTTTCAAGCAACTCTTGATTGCTCACTAGTAAACATATAAAGGAAAATAATTACTTAAAAAGGTAACTTACATTGCTATCCTCAGGATCTTCTAGACCATCAGGGCGACTTAGGTTGCGTGAAGGCTGACTACACACAACATCATCTTCTAGCTCCCAAAAGGAAGTTCGAACAGGTGGTCTTTGGATCTCATCAGGGTTAAAAGCACCATCTGCTCCATCTGAAGAAAAATTAGAGCATCCTTGTTCAGCAGAGTTTTATTCTGAGACTGCAGAGGTGCTACCTTACATTTTAAAAAACATTATCAAGCTTTACGTGCATTTTTTGGTCTAAGAGAATATGGAAACCATCTCTTTCAACAGGTGTTTCTTTAAAACTCTGATTACCTTACTGATTCTCATAAATAAAATAAAGGCACCTTATTGTATCCCATCAGTCGATAAAGGCTCTGTAACACCAACAGAAACACTGTTGGTGCTTAATCTGCGTTAAATGAGGTGCTGCTTCTGAAACAGCTAGAGAGTAATTCGGTGAGGGGGGAGGGAGAATCGTGTGTAGAATTCACTTACCTCTTCTTTCCTGAACTGCATAAGGGTTTCCGTACTGCAGCACCGGCAGTCTGCTCGGCACCGCGGGGACCGGGCCTTTCTCCTCCGAATAGGGGTTGCGAAAATGCAACGACTGTTGTGAAATCTGTCCTTCCATCACCCTTCCAGCTTGTTTTCCTGGTGTCCTGCCAAGTTCCTAAATAACACAAAGTTTAAAACATAATTAACCGATGGAGTCCTAGCAAAGTTTGAAGACTTTATGAAGTATTTGTTTTTAAAAATACATCTGCTGACCTTCCCACTGTCTTTTCAACTTGATCGAGTGTCAAATATATCATATACACAAAAAATAGTCAGTGAGGAAAATAGATAATTTTTAAGAAGTTTTTCTTGTTTTGTCATCAGTTTATGCAAACAGAACTGCCACATTTTGCAGGAAATAATCTGCATTCTTTTGCCACTAAAGAAGAATCAGTTAAATCGGTGAAGAATGGGTGGATTAACAATAACAACTAAGACCACGTTACAGATATTTTACATCAACAGGATTTAGGTAAACATTGGGATAACAAAAATTTTGGAACGGCTCGGAGGGAAATCAATTTGCTCTACCATTGGATACCAGAACCCAGGTGTGGTGGTTACGCCACCAGCAATCAGGCAAAGGCTCCTGAGTACGGTTGTAAACTAAGCACTGACTGCCAGACCGACTGATTAATTCTCTACCTCTGAAAAAAATCAGAGAATTGATTCTAGGAAATAAAACTATTACTCAAGATTGGTGTTTTCTATTTATATTAACAAACAGAAATCAGTGCTACTTTTCCCAAATGTAATCCAGACTACGTTACTTATTTCAGATATGCTGCCAGCATCACATGGAACAAAACTGCACTTGTCTAAGTATGAAAAGTGGGTTTTAAATCCATGAGAGGTGGTATTTTCATGCAGAATTTACAAAGTTATTACAATTCCTGTGGAATATAATTTGCCCTCTGTGAATTTAATAGGCAAAGTTTTAATTTATCCTTCTTTATACCCTTACCTACTTTATATATTTGCAGTTTAGCAAGGGTTTGTATACAGCTTATTTCCAAAATTCAGTGGTTTTATTCAAAATATAAAATTGTTGAATTTATTGAGGTGCTTAAGTGGATCGCTTTATTTCAACCTGTTCTTGTATCAGAAAGACAATTTCTCCAGAAAAGCCCAAAAAGAACTCTTCCAAAAATTAGTCTACTTGAATTTTAAAGTAGACTAGAATTTTATGGATTCTTGCATATAATCCATAAATACAATAGTTATTACAAACTACTATAGGTTTTTTGTAACTTATAGACCATTAAAACTCAAAGCCAATATATATGTTAAAAGTCAGTAATTGAAGTGACTCAAGTGTGGTCAGTGTACCAGCTGTAATTTATTTGAAGAAAAGTCTTTCTCATCCTTCCATTTAATAAAAAAGGTTAAGGGAGAGAGTGAGCACGTATGGCAAGAATTTCCAGAGGAATTTGCCATTTACAGTTCAGAACCAAGTTAAAAATTCTGAGATATAAAAACGAAAATAACGATACAGCATTTTCTTTTGGCTTCTCTGGGTTCATGTTTCATATTTACTCGTGTAATGTTAACAAAAACCTCACAGATGGAGGTGTGCCTTCTTCCCAGAAGACTTTAAATCGAAACTTAAACCCAAGACTTCAGCTACTGATTTAACGACACGAGAAATAAAATGTCTCAGTTACTAAAAAGAACGACTCGATATATAAGAACAGGTAAACTTCAGCCCAAACTCTAAAACACAAAAACACAAAAATCAAGAAGCAATAACTACTCTGAAAACAAAATACCACTCAAATGAAAAAGAAGGAAATTCTGCGTCTATCATTCTATAGATACTATCAGGCTTCAGACATTAAGAAAGTCATTTAGACTCCAGCAGCAACACCACAAAGTCATTTTCAAACAGGAGAAACGCAGTACCTACACACGGTAAAGCAGCTCACGGAAAGTTATCTCTTTTTTTTGGAGCACTGCCTGTAAACACAGCAGTGGGTTTTTTCCTGTTAGAAAAGCCTTCTAACAGAGGACAACACAATTTCTGTGTGACACTCTCCAAGCAAAACATCACCCTGTAGATGCAATACAAAGCTCTGCCAGCAGGACTTTGGATTTACAGAATAAATTGCACGTATGGTCAGGGTTGGATGGTTACGATTCTACTTGTAAGTTTTAGTGAGTGTGTAAAATCTAAATAGTTCATCTTTAGTCAATACAAAGCAGGAACAATTAATTACCAGTGACATTAAGAATTTTCCTTCTTAATATCGATTTCTCCTGCAGTATGGAAGCAGTTCAGAAGGAGAGCCAGTGGCATTCATAGTTTAATGTTAGCATCACTTAAGATTAAAACAGAATATAGATCAAAGTGACTGTAAAAAGGTAGATAGCTAGGGTAGAGATTGGATTAAAAAAATACATAAATCAAAGGCTATACTAGTATGTAAATAAATTAGAAACCAAGTAATTTTATAGGTTTGAAGAGACAGCAAATGAACATTTTTAGCATGCTATGTTTGGTGACATTTATAAACAAACACTGATAATGGCTTATAAATTGGAAAGCTGTTTACTATACCCAGCTTAACCTTTTAAATCATGGTTTGAGTCTTGCAAGGCACTTTGATTCTTCTCTGTAATGTAAATATCTATAAATTTGGTAGACAAAGTTCCAATATTTTACAAGCTCCATACATTATTACCACAGTTGTTCTCCTTCTTATGTGTGGTGTTTTAAAGTACTCCCTCCAGCTAAACTAGATTCATCAAAACTCAATTTTTATTTTGCTTTCTTTTGAATTAGAAAAATACGAGAGAGATCTATTAAAAATTGCACCTTTGGTAAAAAAGGTCATTTAAATACCAACTACTTGAGAAACCAGAAATTTAAAAAAATAACTAGCTTAATCTGAAATTAGTTTAGATTCATCAGTGTGCAAAATCCTGTTTTTACTAAGTATCTGTTCATATTGGCTTTTTTAATTCATCTGAATGATCTGAACTTTTCCATTTTACCATGTGATCTACCTGAATGTAATAAAGACATTTTACTATTTCACTTTCCAACAACTCCTAGCTTTGATTAATTGCCATATAACACCTTAGAGGTACTTCCAACATCAGAACATTAGCATTAATATTTCAGAATGTCTGGTTTAACAGTAACGGGAATGAATTTGATTAGACAGTGCACGCTCTTGGAAGCAGCAGTCCATTTTCTACCCCTTATTTAAAAATCTAAGTACTCTGTGCATCTTTTCTCATACAGATATGCCACTCATTATTACAAGAAGTCAGTAAGAGAACGGTGGATGTCAAAAGGATTTGGTTGTGTGCAGACATCACAAAAAACCTGGGAGATTATACCGCTGAAATGCTTACATCTCTAGTTATAGGACAACACCGAATAAAAGCAAAAATAATCCTGACCCGTGATGGAAAGAGAGAAACTGGCAAGACAGGTATGTGCCATCCACGCCCTACGCCTGGACTCCAGAGGGAGTCAGGTTTGCTAACTGTGCTGCCTGTCAGCTCCTAACTCCAGAAAGTATCAGGGACGGAGTCGTCTCCAATTCCTAAAAAGTTTTAACTCATGCTCCCCTAGAGGGCTGAAAGGCTGAGCTCAGCAACCATCTTCTTCCACCAGCCAAGCAGCACAGGCACTAAGCTGCTATCAGCCTCTGGACCTAACAGGGTTGAACCTTTTCCAGTAAGAGAAGTAACGCAGGAAGGAGGCTGGAAGTCCACTGAACACTTGTAGAAAAACACTGAAGTTGCTAAGATGAGAAAGGAATATTGGACAAAAGCTGGTACAAACTCCCATGTTCTGTGAATTGTATGGCTAGCTGCAATCTCAGATTACTAAATTACACAGAGTAATCACTATCTCCAAACAGAAATAATTATTTTATATCCTGCATGGAATATCATTCTAGACAGGAATAAAGAAATAATTTTTGACACCTTAACATTTTTGTCAGATTATACATAGAAAATACTCTAGAATGCTATTGCAGAACAATAAATGACAATATTTCCAAAGGCTGAGTCAGTTTTGGCAACCTGAATTATACTAGGGTGTACATCTTTTAAAAAATGTATAATTAACTTTTACTTTAAAACGTTAATTGATTTTGGCAAAAATATCCAAATACTGGCAAAGAGTAAACAAACTCTCACTTTTAAAATAAATTGCAATTCCTCAAACCAAAGAACCTCACAAGCGTTAATTTACAAAATTTAACAGGAATTCTGGCAATACCTTCTCACTGGTAGAGAGCTCCAGCTGTGATGACAGTTCCTTTAACCGTCTCTCTTTTTCTGCCAACTGAACCTATATGAAAAAAAGTTTAAGGTTCCTGTATTAGTAAAGAGAAATTATTTTCCTGCGTGTTATATTGTGAAAACCAAGTTCAGTAAGTTCATCTTTCAGATGGAAATAGTTTTATCTACTACAGTCACAGGCAACATCTAGTACCCCTACAGAGTGCTGCAACAAGCTGTAGAGCAGTACTTTATAAAGAAAAAGTGCTGTAATTCCTAATGCAAGGGGATTTCTACTAAAACTGACATAGCCACAGTTCAGTTTAATCCCTGTTCATTACAACAGGCAAAACACAGGTGCCACAGTATTCTATCCTGTCAATTACACTGTTAGACTGATAACAAGCATAAAAGCTGGTCTTATGGAAATTCACTGCTCTTATCTTGCACTTGTTGACTTAAAAAGTCACTTCAGCACACGTATTACTATCGCAGAACCTCAGCGATTAAGGCCTCTCGTAAACTAAAGCTGACTTTCTGGTGCGTGTGTTGCATCACTCTACTAAGACTATAGTTGAGATTCTCCAAATTAAAGTAATTTTCTCATGACGATTTTAAAAACAATATATTACTTATCATGTACCTCTCTAGTTAATTCAAATAAAATGCATTAGACATTACTACACTGGGAATGCAGAATGCAATATGAAGATTTTAGACAAACATGTTGCTCAGTATTTCTGTTAGTATTATAGTAAGGAACAGGAACAGAACTCTCTAGCTCTTATTCTCCTGCTATACAAAATTAACATCATTTAGAGGTTTGTCTAAATCCACAACACTAACAGACTAACAGCCATTTGGTAATACACTTCGCAGGTCTATCTATCATTTAAAGAAGCACTACAAGACTGTGGTGTTTCTGCAAGTACAAAACAATTTCTGTTTACAGCAAAAACACATTTAGCACTTTCTTCCACATTAAACTTCTTCATTACTTGAACTATTAGAAATAAGCAACTATGTTAAGAGCAGGGTACCACTCATTGTCATAAACTTACTTTATATTGATCCTCCATTGCTGCCAGCTGTAATTTTATACCCTCATTGATTTTCACTTGTTCTTTCCACTTCAGCTCCAGTTTGGCTAGTTCATCAGCATAAACACTGCATTTCATCTTCTCGTCCTAAGGTAGTTCATACCAAGGCATGAAATATTTACAATTTCAAGAGATTTCCCCTCCCACCCGTAACAAGGACATCCTGTAACTCCATGCTTTTAGAATGAGACCATTTACAAATGGCTTCCCCAAGAGTTTAAGCCTAACTCAAGACTAAGGAGGACATTCTGAATGCTGCATAAATGATGTTCAAAACATATATTCTTCTTGTCCAAGTTTTCAACAAGCGGATGTTCCTCTTCAGCTTTGCGGTTTCAAGGTTCTTTGTATCCTAATACTACACTGTAACCTTGATTATCCTTTCAAGTGTCTCACTTCAACACAAAACCTTTCCTCACACAACTTTTACAACCTAAATATCTTTCATCCAGAAGGTCAAGGGCAAAGCTTTTCTCAAGCATCACTACAGAACAAACAGAGAGCAGAGGCGAATGCAGGCTCTCCACAGACAGGGTAATGAGCAAATTACACGGCATCCTTGAGAGCACACTTAAACAGAATCATCTCATCACAATACGAGGTGAACAAGAGACAAGAAAACTCCCAGAATGCACTTCTTACACAATTCTACAAGAGTTAACTTCTCACCAACATCACTGATGCAATATTCTAGCATCACACATAGATCCAAACTGGTTAAATGAAAATCAAGTTTGGACTGACGGGTATTAAAATCTGAAGGGCATTACTATTGTGGCTATTGCACTACTGGTGCCATAGAAATGCATATAAACCACAGAACCACAGAAACACAGCTAAATGCGTGACTGAGCCCAAGCTAGAAGGCAGCACCCACTTGAATGTCAAAACACTGTAAAAGCCCAGGACAGTCAGATTTGGAGAAACTATTACACTTAAACAGCATATCAGATAAACACTGCTGTACTTGTTCCAGACATCAGCTGTATTTGATTTATAAAAGCCAATACACTTAAAATATAATGGAAAAAAATATTCAAAACCTTAAACACAGAAGTAGTAGTAGTTTGGTTCACTTGTTTTTCTGCATCTGGGTTTTCCTGAGGGATGCCTGTCTGGACTTTCTAACGTCACAGGTAATCAAGAGCTAACTAAATAAAAATATGTTTTCTACTGTTAAGATTTCTACCACAGTCACAGTGTATCACACACAGAAGAGAGGCAACTCGGCTGGGTAGACTTTGTGGTTTTAGACCTAGCACCTATAACCACTTTCTGCTCAGCTTTCCGAAGCAGCCATTTACTTACTGCCAGCATCTGCTTGCATTTCTTATACTTCTCTGTTTTCTCAGCAATCTCTTTATTCATTTCGCGTACTTGCTCCTTTACCATGAATTCCGAAACTATGTCAGATGAAATAGGGCTAACTGTGAACATTGGAGAAAAAATAAGAACATTGGGGTTTTTTTGCTCCATAAAGAAAGTTTGTGTAAGAGAGAGGACAGGCCAAATTTGACAGTGCATCCAAAACAGAGTGCTCCATGTTATCCAGGCAAATAGTCAACCAGAGACAATCAGAATCGTGTGGCTGGAGATACCCAAGATCAGCAGTTACACTGCACAACCTTGTTGGGTTCTCTCACACGCTGAAGATGAACATAAATATACACACACATACTACAAAGGTCAACATAAAGACACCTCTCCCCTTAGCTCCCAAGAAAGTAAACACCAGAGTACACACATTATGATATCATGATAGATGAATTATTCTTCTGTAAAGACGTGAAGTTCCTCAGCAATCTCCTTCATCCCATATCACATACTATAACTGAGCTTGCTGGGATTTTAGGAAACCCTTGTAATTTACTTAAAATGGGAGGAAACTCAGAAATTACCATCTCTGATCTCTAAGAGCAGAAAGAATGAGTATACTATAAAGTTTACTAGTCAGCCTTTAGTGGCATTTATCAATTTAAATTGAATAATACACCACGTTTAGTTTTAATATATGTTGATATTTTAAAAGATTAGTTTTGAAGGAACTTAGTAGTTCATAAAAATAATGACCTAGTTAAACATTCTCTAACAAACAGACTTGACCTTGCCATCACATAATCAGAACTTTTCAGTGAATTTGATTTTACGGTAGAATGCTACAACGGATGGTCATCATAACATGACTGCAAAATTACCATGCTATTGTACACAACTGGCAAATTTGGGGAGGAATTATTTTCTTTTATGAATTATTAGCTTGGCAAAATCGCTTCTGGGCTAATCAGCAAGAAGAAGTTCAGGAGGTCAGTCTTATTGACCTTAACAAATATCAACTAAACTGTTCTGAGAAGATACATGATGTCATTTATGAATGTCACCACTTGAAAAAAGACACAGGATTTTCAGATGAATTTTCACTTTTCTAATCATTGTTTTAGCTAAACCAGAACAGTTCACCTACTTTATACTATAAATACTATGAGGGACTACTTTGCATGGACAACACTTTCAGGCTGATACAAACACACAAAATTTAAGCTGTTGATACCTGGAGACGCAGGCAACTTTTTGTCTGTAAGGACGGCAGCAGCTGTCTCAATGTTAGATGCATCTGGCAGTTTCTGCTGACGCCCTGCAATTTTCTTAGTGAAAAGAAACTTTGTTTTGGTATTTAATGAAATGAAAGCCAAAGCACACAGTAATGTATATCATCCCCTTCAAAATCACACCAGATGGAATTGCTCCTTATAAGAGGACATAATAACAAATATTTATTAATACACATTAACACATTTAATTCTACTAACACTGAAACTACCTCAGACTGCTTATTTTTATAATCTTGCTTTATAAAGTTCTTTTTCCCTAGAAACAGTAATTTCTAAGCAAATTATTACCAAAAACTCATCTTCTAGAGAATCGGTTATACCTAAATCGATCAAGTTATATGTCATATTCCATTAGAAGACGAAGTCTCTATTGCTAATGAGTGCCAGACTTCTGGCATCAAGGTAGTGAAACCTGGTGTTTTAAGGAAAAGCCACAGGTGTTCTGATATGACACCTCATTCACCGTTGACCTTCTGGATGAGAAGACAACTTTGTAAAGTAACCTGTAGATCGAAGCTGGGTAACCACCCCATTTGGTCTGTGAAGAGCAGCAATACGTAAGTCCACTTTTCTTAAACAATCCACATTTGTACATCTTGCCAGTGCTCATATACCTCTTTCGCATTTGAGCTCATCTCCAACTCAGTCATTAATTTTCGCAAAACTCTAAAGAATTCTGCTCTCAAATCTGTTCGAAATTCACTGACAGGTTCAGTTACTAGGAGGCTTAACACATCATCAGTGGAAAAACCTCATTTGTGTATGGAACAAAGCTTAGAAGAGTGACAAGAATACAAAACACACATGGAAGACAACTATACACTGTGTTTTCTTCCAACTTCAGTCTGAAATCCTCTTTCAAGTTTTCCATTTACTCCACTTTTGAGTTTGGTGGTGGGGTTTTTTGTTTGTGGTGGTTGTACTGAATGGGGTAGTAATTATAGATTTTTCCCCGCTTCAGCTTCAAAATTCTTCTTTGAACATTATTATAGGTTCATCCAAACTCTGTTAGCTTTCTACACACCCCAGTTCCTTTAAATCCTATGCTTGGTTTCAACAACTAAAAAAGAATCATAGAAGTAGCTTAGCTTTGGGAGGAAACCATAAATTTAAGAGCTATTGCTTACCACCACATTTTAATCCTTTTTAAAAGCATTGAGTTTTCAGAAGGAAATTAAATAGTTGCTGAAAAGTTACAAAAAGCAAGTGCAATGTCTCCTATTCTACTTACTGCCTGTTCTGTAAACTTGTTTACTTGTTTTTGAAGTTTTTGACATTCTTTGAATTTCTCCTTGTAATGGTCAGCAGCCATTTGTAGGCGAAGCTTCAGATCTTCAACTTCTCTGCGCAGATCCTGCTCCACTGTGTTTGAAGTTTCCTTGGAAAAAAAATATTAGAAACTGTTCTCCCTTTTGTTCAAAGACCACTATTTCCCAAAAAGCCTTTTTTTAATTAAAGAAAGCATAATGCTCTATATAAGTACAGAAGAAGTTCCTGTCTTCTTTGGGGGAAGGAAAGGAATAGCATAGCAGAGCACAGAGAGAGGCAGCAGCTGCACTGAACTTCATATTCCAAAGAGGACGCGCTGGGGGAGTAAATAGGCACCGGTGTAACACCAGAGGCACCTAGAGAGGAGTCTTATTCTGTGGGCTGATGAAGGTGTATCAAAAGTCCGAACATCTTCTGGGATGTGCTCGAGCTGTTTCATGAGTACAGACACAGGGCAAAAAAGGACAGAGCACAGATATTTCCATCCCACTCGACGTGGCTCAGCTGAGCTGTAACTGATACACAAGCTCAGGAAACCACATTTACCAACGGGACCTATGCCGCGCAGGGATACTTTCTGGTTACTTGGTCATTCAGATGATCTGCTGCTACTCCTTTCAGGATGCATGTCGAAGACACTGTATATAACTGAAATTCTCAGAAAAAGAATTCTTGGGTATTTTAAATGTAATAGATCTTTTATTATTCCCTTCGATTTACCGCACTATTTTAATTGCCGTTCAACTCAACGTGTTCTTTTCAAACTGCCGCATCATTACAGTAATCCCAGTACAAAGCTCACATAGGTCAGAATGATGAAACTTAAATTAGCTCATTAGATTTTTATCCAAGATGAAGAAAATCAAGACAGCTTCCATTATATTAATATTTTTATACTTAAAAATACTAACACAAATTAAGTTTGACTCCAGACATTGGAAGGATTCACAAGAACCAAGAGAGAATCTATCAATAAAGAAAGAACATTATTAAAAAAGTTCTACCAACCAATTTTCTTACCTGAATGAATTTTTAATGCTACTGTGACTCACATAAAAGAATTAGGATAGAGAGAGGATTCAAAATAATATAGAGAAATACCATGTCATCCTGTGAAAATAATGTAGGGGTGGAGGGAAGTTGCTGTAAGCAGCAGCAATTTCTTTCTTACCAGCCTTCCAGATCAGCTAAAATGCACTCGATTTAAAGTAGTATCTTGAGTGCCAAAAGACAATTTGATAATAATTTATACAAATCATCCAGAAACATACTTTACTCCCCAACTTTAGCAAAGGTATCTCTGACAGATTTTAAAAACACAGATAAACTTCAGTACTAAATACTGCCAATTTACCTGCTCATTTTTCAAAGCTGTGACTTTTTTAAGTTCCGCTAAAGCATCAGCAAGCTGCTTTTTCAATTTTTCATTCTCCAGACGTGCGCTGTGAAGATCTGCCATTGTCTTATCTCGCACGTTTACTGCATCGCTCAGCTCTTTTGACATTAGAACAGCTTCTTGTTTGCTAGCCTGAATCTGGTCTTCTGCTTTCCGAAGCTGTTCTTTTAAAACACTTGCATCCTCCTAGGAAAGAGAAGAGAGGGAGGAGAAACCAACATTTTTTAATTTAAAGCTTAAACAAAGTTTGGTATAAGGATTACAAATATTTGAAAGAAAAATCGTGCACAAGTGCTATTTTCACCATTTGCCTTCTTTGCTAACAACAGTGTGCAAACATATTTCACCAGGACATAAAGGCAAATTTAAATATTATTTTATCTATACCGGATTTTTCTTGTGTTTTCAGCTTTAATTTTAAACATACATCAAGAAAAGGCTTTCTGTTTTCCAAACCATTTTTGTTCTTAATACCACAGAACTCTTACTAGACACAAATTGTGGTCCAGCTTCAAAACCTAAGTTCATCCCACAGTGAGACACTGCAGGTAACACCACCGTAAAAGGTCTCACGGTACCTACAACTGATTGACGTAAGACACTGTAAAGCAGCTTGGGGATGTTTTTCTCACAGCTCCATTTCCCAAGATCTTGCACAACAAATTTTTCAAAAGGAGCCAAGAACAAAAAGTACCGGAGAGCAAGCTGCAGCACGCAGCACCAAAACTCTCCGTGCTGCTCCACAGGGCAGTTCAAGGGCCAGCCACCCAAGCTGCACTACTGGCCTCTCATTCTTCAGAGAAGACCAGGATTCAAAAATAAAAACATTCAAAGGTACTATAAGCTACTCACAGTCTCTGGGCTTTCTAGAGGTATAATTATCTCCTACTCTTGAGTCTAGAGATAGATGCAGGTATCTCTAGTCCATTATACCTAAATAATCACATTTTGAACAATCACTTAGCGAAGCAAGTCCAGACGAACATATACTAATACATTTTGTAAACACTTATGAAGACAGATGGACTGGGAAACACCCTGAAGTCCTGTCCCTTAGCTATTTTTACCGCACATACTGCATGAGTTACATATTTCAGTAAATATTTGCAGTTTCACAGGGTAAGACAAATATGTTAATGATCCTACCAGAAACGTCAAAAGCACTTCAAGATTAATAAATGACACAGATGTTTGGTTGCATCAGTGCCGGCACACACACCCCCAAATGCTGGTACTTCAAAGTAAAATACAGTAGTCATTTCACACGTTTAGAAAGAAAACTGCAGAGCAGTCAAAAGACTAAAGATAAGCTCTAACTTAAAGCAAGTTTGCACATCCTATTTTATCCTCTTGCTATTTCCATTCTTCCACAGCAATATTTTTCTGCTTAAATCTTACATTCATAACTCACATTAACTGCATTTCTATTGCTTTGATACCTAGACTGTTTTTCCCATGAGAAGACTGGCAAGATACAGAAGACAAAGCCACCTGCACAATCTGACTTTTCCATGCTGGCCTCAAAGGCTGCGTCTAAACTCACTCTCTAGTTTGGATCAAGAGCATGTTTGTGAAGCAAAACTCCCAGCCAATTCCACTACTACCTACCACACTGTAGATCACAGGACAGAACAGTCTCAGGGCACAGAACCTGCATTTCTTTTGGATGAAACGAAACAGGAAGATGTACATCGGGCACAAACACCGAGTGAGTATTCTACTGTGGTGGGTTGACTCTGGCTGGAGGCCAGGTGTCCACCAAAGCCACTCTACCGCTCCCTTCCTCCTCAAAGGGACAGAGGAGAGAAAATACAATGAAAGGCTCGTGGGTCGAGCTAAGGACAGGGAGAGATCACTCAGCAATTACAATCACAGGCAAAGTAGACTTGACTTGGAAAAACAATAATCTAATTTATTACAAATCAAGTCAGAGCAGGATAATGAGGAATAAAAAATAAGTCTTAAAGCCCCTTCCCCCCATCCCTCCCTTCTTCCTTGGCTTAACTCCACTTCCAATTTTTGCTATCGCCTTTCCTGCAGCCGTGCAGGGGGACGGGGAATGGGGTGTGGTCAGTTCATCACACTGGTTTCCACCACTCCTTCCTCAGACTGAAGACTCCACACACTTTTCCCCTGCTCCAGTGTGGAAGCCCTCCCACAGGATGCAGTCCTCCACCAACTCTCCAATGTGACTCCTTCCCACGGGCCACAGTTCTTCACAAACTGCTCCAGCATGGGTCCCTTCCACAGGGCGCAATCCTTCAGAAACAAATTGTTTCAATGTGGGTCCTTCAAAAGATAACAACTCCTGCCAGAAAATCTTCTCCAGCATGGGCTCTGGTCTCTCCACAGGTCCTGACAGCAACCTGCTCCAGTGCAGCCTTCTTATGGGGTCACAGCCTCCTTCATATATCCACCTGATCTGGAATGGGGTCCTCCACGGGCTGCAGGGGGATGTCTGCTCCACCACGAACCTCCACGAGCTGCAGGGGAACAGCCCACCTCACCATGGTCATCCCCACAGGCTGATGGGGAATCTCTGCTCCAGTGACTGAAGGATCTCCTCCCCTTCTTCACTCACCCTGGTGCCTGCAGAGTCATTTCTCTCAGATATTCTCACTCCTCTCTTTCTCTTTTTGAACACTTCCCCCCCCACCCCTTCTCAAACACGTTATCAGAAAGGCACTACCATTGTCACTGAGGGGCTCAGCCTTGGCCAGTGGTGGGTCCATCCTGGAGCCGGCTGGCATTGGCTCTATAGGACACAGGGGAAGCTTCTGGCAGCTTCCCACAGAAGCCACCCCCGAGCACTCCTGCTACCAAAACTTTATTACACAAACCCAACACATCTATCCACAGCACCAAACAAACCAGTCTGAAGCAATCCCACCTGGACCGTGGACAGCACAGACACCAGTTCTTTAACAATTCCAGTCTCCTACTATACCACCCTGTTTGCTAGCCACAACACTTCCACACCCTGTAGCAAGTCACCTTTTCCTTACAGGTCCTACTGGCACTTCTATTGCTGAGCTCTTCATCAATTTAGTCCATATCTATATGGACTTTCTCAGGCTTTACATCACTGTATCTTGACAGTACATTCACCTAACAAGTCCTTCAGCACATCTTTCAGTGTCTTCTTTTTTCTGCTCCATCACCCTCTGCAGTCTCACAGAGCTACATTAGTAACTTTTTTCTTCAACCTCCTTCCTTTTTCATGAAGCTAAAAGCAACCCAGTGGTGTGCACCACTTTCACTGATGAACTTTTACTGAACTCATGAATTACTTTTTCACCTTGCGGTTCATCACGTGAGAGAATGCTCAAAATGTGCAAAACTAAAACCAAATTAACACTTTTGTTCATTTTCTGCATCTACTGAGAACACCGTAATCCTCTTGCCTCTCAGCCAGACCCTGGTGATATCTTCAACTTCTTCCTTTCTCTTGTCAAACACATAAAACCTTAGGTATGTTCATTTTAAACCAGGCCAATTATATTAGTAATGCTTACCTTGTTTGATGAGGAGAGCAAAAAAGCTTTCTTCGCATTTTCTTTCTCAGCTATAAATAGCTGTAATCTGCCAACCTCCTCTTTATAATACGATATCATGTTTTCTTTGTTTGCATCCAAATTCTTAAACGTCTGGATTTCTTTTACTAGTTTGGTGTTTTCTATTTCTGTATTCTTCAAGTGTATCTGTAATGATGCTAAAAAATGTCAAACTCTTCTTCCACGTTACGAAAACTACTGTTCACCTGACCTTTCAAGTGTTCACTAAAATTCTAACTCATCTCTGAGACAGATTAGAAAAGAGTAAAGTTAAACATTTGATAATATCACTGCTCTCCAGTACAATTTTTCTGGCCAGAGTTCTTTTAGCTGAATCATCTAACAAGAGCTTGACTCTGAAGCCAGAACTTAAGGCCCTGACTTCTGCCCACATCAAATTAAGCTATTTGGAATTCGCTCCTCTCTCCACAACTGCTAGACAGCAAAAGGAAGCAAAAAAGAAATTACTTGAAGAAAACTAAAGAGAAAACTTCCCGTAGTATCTAACTGCAGTCATCTAAGTAGACAGGACTACATCAGCAATATTCGTTTCCAATGACAGAAAACTACTCTTTAACAACTCAAGCGTTTTTGAAGATATCATCAAGTCTATCATATTATGCCTAATAAAGAATAACTGCGGCACTCAGGTGTTGTCCACTCAAGGACTGGAAGATTGTGTTGCTTATTTCCAAAGGTATTCCATTCTTGTGAAAGATGTTTTGAGATTTTATGATTTCTGGTGTATATCTAGTACTGCCTGCCACATAAAGACCTTTCCCTATGAACAGAAATAATCGTCTTTTAAATACACTAGATTTGGTTCACACAACCTAAGCATTTCCTTATTTTAGCATATAAAACAGCTATGCTATGAAAAATCAATGCAATACAGATCTATCTTACTAAAGCTTCTCAGTTATGCACAAGACTCAAGAATAAGGATCTAGAAAACACGGTCCAAAGAGAGAACTTAGAAGAGTAAAAAGTAATTTACTTGAGGAAAAACTGTGTTAAGAACACCAGTTACTGGGTAATACACTGTATATCTAAAGAACTTCCTCACTAGCATCTATTATTTTTTGTTACTACGCCTGCATCTTAAAAAAATTGGTGATCCATTCTCCTTCTTACAGACCTATTTTTATATCATTGGATGAATTTAGATTTTCTGCATTCATTTCCATATAAGAACATCTATAACTGTCTTAAAAATCTGTTCAAAGAAGTTACCCTTTTCCTTTTCTTTTTTCTTAAAAAATTCAATTTATCAGACTTCCCCAATTTATCAGACTTCCCCATAAAACATTACCTTTACTTCAAACCACTTCATTTCAGTGTATACAGGTACAAGGAATAAAGTTACCTTATAAAGTTCTTTTTCATCTTTTTCTGTCTTTAACACACTTTCAAGTTGCTCCTTCTCAAGCATCACTTTCTTCAGTTTGTCCTTCAGACTAAGACAGGGACAAATTAATAGTACAGAACTATTAATACAGGAAATGGATGCATACATTAGAAATTATAAAAATTAGTTATAAAAAACATCTATGGAAAGAAACAGTAACATAAGGAAGGTAAGGAAAAAAATTGTAAATACCTGTCTAACTCAGTTTCTTTTGCAATGGCTTTTTGAGTAACAGCCATGATATCTTCTTCAAGCTGGAGAACTTTTGAAGCAGCCTCATCATGCTTCTTCTTCAAATCATCCATTTCAGTTTTAAGAGTTTCTGATGCCTGAATATTATTCTTTCAAAAAAGTGCAAATACATGTCATTTAAGAATGTGTATCTTCAGAACTACAACATGCTATTTGAATTAATGCTAAAATATGGTCATTAAATCTCTTTATTAAAATGTATGGCATGCCCATTTCAACTATATGTAAGTAGACATTGAATATATAAAAATAAATTAAACTTTCTATGCATAGTTAATATATTAATAAGAAGTAAATAAGAAGTTTGTTTTGGCACAAGCATTCAGTAACAGAGACTACCAAAGACTTCAGAGTACAGCACACGGCTGCATTTCGTATCTTTTGCCTATCTCCTTTCTCCAAACTAACCGCCAACTGCCTAGCTTAGAAAACACAAAGAACTCCTATTTTATTTTGTAGTTTCTTGTATCTGAAAAGGAGAGCTTGCATTTGACCAGACGGTTACACCACTCAAGCAAGCCACAGTAAAGAAAACTGCAGAAGAAAGGACGGGAAAAAAAT
Source organism: Trogon surrucura (assembly GCA_020746105.1). Classification (NCBI taxonomy): domain Eukaryota; kingdom Metazoa; phylum Chordata; class Aves; order Trogoniformes; family Trogonidae; genus Trogon; species Trogon surrucura. The sequence goes on along the minus strand of CM036622.1, from coordinate 11,352,196 downwards.
TTTGAAGAACCCCTGCTGAAGAGCTATTCACTGCACTCTCCTGCCCAGAACACGTGGAAGCTCTCACAAGCCTCATGGAAGCTCATGAAACAATTTATGTCTTGGATGTAGGAAGCTTAGACAGAGGATGATGACACCATCCAAAACGGATTCCTTTGTCAGAAAACTGGCAGATGCAAGATGAAAAGCCACTTTTAAGTATCACATTCATTATCTAATGACAGTAATGCCCATACTGTTCTAAGGCAACGAACAGCGAAATGTCATCTCCACCACAGCAAAACAGCCACTTAACGTCATGTCATCCTGCATAACCCAGAGAAACATTACTTTTAATATAATACTACTTTCTTGAGAAGATAAACACTCAAGTAGAGCGCGTACACTAAGATAATATGTCACTATTTCCGATACCAAAATTCAATAAAGCTCAGCTTAGAACCAACCATGACAGTGGTATGAACCAAACTGTAAACAAGGTCAAGACAGACCGACCACCTGACCAGAGCAGGACTTACAGTGTTTGTGCAGATACTGAGGCACAAGTTGTCCTTCTGCTCTACATTTGGAAGATTAAAGCACAAGCCCGTTTACTCATTTTTAAACAAAGCTTAATGCCCTGAAAACAACAAGACTGTACTGTTACATCCAGTGAAATACATCAGCCAGAGTTTACAGAGAACCCCTACTGGCCTGATTCCAACCTAACTAACAATGTTTTAAGTACAATAAAATATAATGAGGACTGGTTTTACTCATTAATTGTCAAAATACACTGATTGCAAGTGTAATTAAGCCCTGTTTTTACAAGTGGTTAAACAGAAGTCGGGGCATTATGATTTTTTGAGGGGGGTAGGAGGTGTTGAATCGTGAGGGATGGTAAATGTAACTGATGACTCAAACACTTCCTAAACACTATACGAGCACATAAAGTAGATTTTGATTTTTGTAACATATGCTATAAAGAAGAAGACTAATACATTACAACTATTTAAACTCTAAATAGCTTTATTGCCTGCCTTAATATAATAAAGAACTTCAAAGGATCGTGAATGTACCATCTTTTTTGAAAACAGCACTTGAGAAGATGACCCGCAATTTTTGTAAGGTCTTCATTTTTGAAGAGCTGGCAGCTTCCTGCAACCGAAAACATGTGTACCTTGTATAACGAAGGCAGGGTATTCCAATTAAAGTCAGTATTCCAAGTAAAACTCGCCATATAACCAGCAGCAACAACACACATTATAACTGCTTGTCCTTCCCTAGTGCAGTGGAGACTAATTACTTGCCCCTGTTTTGAAAGTCTAGTATAGTAAAAAGTCTATTTCAATGCATATCTGTGTTTTCTGTAAACACCACTTTGGTATAACTGTAACTGCTGTAACCCAAGTACCTTCAGAAGAATTTAATCTGATACATTATATATACAAACAGTACAAACAGTTCAAATAGGCTGCCAAGGGTAACATATATTAAAAGGAATTAATAGCCTGAAAAAAATTCACTCTGCAAACAGCATCACAATTGATGCTGCTTTGCTAGTTATTCTAAAGGGACATGGTATTAAAACGTAAAAGTTCCATACTTAACAGATTCTCACCTAATAAACTTGTTTAGATACAACTAAAGCCTACAGTTTTGAAAGAAAAAAAGGTTTAATTTTTAGAGACGACTTGTTATTTTACAGAATTCTTAGCAATTCAACTTAGATGCTGCAATCCTAGTCCCATACGCTCTGGCTGCAGAGGTTTCAGAGCCTGTAAAGTTTAAAATGAGTGCTCTTGGACTATTTTACGTGTAAAAGTCAACCGTGCTTTAGGAGTCGTCTAAACATGAAGAATATAACAAACATATCAACTACGTGTACAGCCTCTATTACAAAATAATATAATTAGTTTCTATAATTATTGTTTACTTTATTTATCTGGTACATCTACAAACATTATGTTTTCCTCCACTTTCTTACCAGAAAGAAAAGCACAGCAAGTGTGTGAATCATTTTAATGAACTGGTTTAAAACCACCCAACAATTTGAAGGTTATTTTTACTCTGGATTATATCTTTAGCTCAGTTACAAATGCAGATCCCCCCGGGAAGCAAACTGCACCACAAGGGCCAAAATAAGCAGCTAGAAATTACTCCAGTCAGCTTCACTGCTGCAAAGCAAAAAGCTACCAAACCAAAATTTCCTGTAACTACTAGGAGTCTCATTAGTGAAATGGAACAGAGAAAATTTAATACTGTTCTCAAGTGAATTTCTTTTCGCTAGAACCAAAAATACACATTGAAAACTTTGATGTACCTTCAGAGAAAGAAGGATCACAGAATCACAGAATGTTAGAGGTTGGAAGGGACCTTTAGAGATCATGTAGTTCAACCCCCCCCCCCCCCCCCGCCAAAAGAAGAAAGATGGTGGCACCAAAATGTTTACTGCTATTCTAAAATGGCAAAATATTTAAGACTAATTCTTTTTAAAATAATTCTATTGTAATTGTGCCAAATACTGTCCTCCCCCGCAAAGAATTGCCACTACACATAACATGACTTGCTTACAGCACACTACCAACAGCTGCCAAAAGAACAAGAGTTTTTACATCAAAACCTTCTAAATTATGGAGCAGCTGCTTTAGATTTGTGCAACCTAATCACAAATACAATGATTGAGACCTCATTAAGCTATTATAAGCACTATCTAAAGGATACGTGCAGGTCATGCCTGTGCATGACCTCAAAACATTTAAAATCTATTTATTAAACTTCTGCTGCAAAAGGGCTAATAATCTTTCATATGAGAACAGCATAGCAGAAAGTTTCTAGATTTTCATTTTTCTAACAGAAAACTATGGCAAAAATCTGCACATTCAACAATGAACAACAACAGCCTTTCCCTACTTATTTCTCTCTTGCAATGGCTTTTTGTAACACCAGTAAAACATTTCAGAGTACGGTCCGGTTAATGAAACAGAAGTGGTACAGACATCCCTTCCTGTGAATCAACATACACAATGTATTTTTCAAGCAAACTTAAGGCAGAGAGAGAGCAAACAGAAAAAAATACTGGAAAACTAAAACCCAAGACTATTTCCAGCTGTGACATCTTGCAGTACGCCAACGGGCAACACTGATTTTTTTACATTTCGTTTTCCCTTTTCATAACATGTACTACCTCCTCTCTAAAAGCCATTCCACACCTAAGACATTCACCTTTAATTAATGGCTAATACCTGCAAACTTCATTTTGCTTTTTACTGAATGCATATACGGGAATGAAGAAGAAAAAAAAAAAAGCAATAGCACCATTCAGCTGGACTGATTTATCTGGAAGTAATTTAATGTCAGGGGAATCATTATGCTTCATACCCTATAGAGAATTTAGGAGAATCTAGGTGAATTATCTGCAGGAGCCTCTTGTTTATCCCATTGACATCACAGCAGCTCCAACGGAATCATGTAAACATCATACTCTGTTTTAAGGACCTCTGAGGAGAAATGATGAACACAAGACAGTACCACTGCAAAACCTGTGCTCGTACCACAGGGTCTGAATGTTCTAAAAGGAAACCTCACATTGTAATTTTTCTTTCTAGAATAAAAGTTAAGCATTCAGTAAAGTAAAACAGTAAACCAAATAAACTCAATGACATTGAGCTTTTATCTTTGTGCCTATGATTAGCAACAGAAATACTGACATCTCTCTAAAGACCTACGATATCATAGTGTTAGTCATTGAATTGTGTTAGTATCTTCAGCTGACATTGCTAAACAGATCAAAACTCTCAAAAGTAAGGGCTAACTCTGTAAAAGTTCATCTAAAGTAACATCAGTCACCCAATTACTGCCATGAAAACTACGCACATGCAAGTTTTTGTAGAAGGCACCTGAAGTATTTAAACACTACGATTTTATGTTAGTTTGTTAAAACAATTTATAATTTCACTACAAGCTATCATTTTTGCAAAGAGTCATTCTCGTGAACACAAAATTTGAACTGAAGTGCAGAATATCTCAAATGAATCTCATCACCCAGTGAAATAAAACTCAGTCAACTGGTTTAAGAAATATTCATACCTAGAACAGTCACTAAAATAATAAAACAGGGTTTTCCCTTCATAGGATGTTTATAGCACACTTGGGTGCAGTAACTGCTGGTGCCAACCTGAGCAATTCTCAGTGTTTAATTTATATCTCTAAATCATTACTTACATAGAGTTGGGGGCGGGGATTTTTTGCTTTTTAGGTTGGGGTATGGTTTTTTGGGCGGTTTTTTGGGATTTTGATTTTGGTGGGGTTTTTTTGTTTTGTCAGGGTTGGTTTTGTTTTAAACCATGCATCTCCCTGACCATCAAATTTTTGCACACACACCACACATAAGCAATATCAACACTGGTTCATTTAAAGAGGGACTGAAAAAAATCACTTGATTCACTTTAATGTATGCAGTCTCAACTGGACACTGTATTGCTGACACATCACACTGTGTAACAGCATTTCATCAGTATCTAACCAGAGAAAGTCTCCTCATAAAATAGGATCAAAAGCCAATTTAAATGAAACCCTGATATTTGAATAAAACTCTCCAATAAATAAAGTTACTGTGCAGGTAGAATCTGTCAGTAGAATGTGGTTTTAGATGAATGTCCTATTAAAATTCTCCATCAGATAGATGAATTAATCCACTTTTAAGAAGTTAAGCAGTGAGCTAAACTTTTAAAAAGCATGAAAGAACAACTTTATAGAGTCAGTGAATTCACTTCTGCCTCCATTTATGCCAATGGCATAACAGAAACACTATTCAGATGTTCACAGGATCAAAGAATGAGCAGGTAATCTGCAAATCTGTAGCTTCTGAGTCCAGTTAAACATTTACAAAAACCACGGCTGCAGAAGTAAGAGTTGTCGCCACTTTAAGTCAAGAAATCAGATCAGAAGTCCTCGCCTCCCACTAGAGGGAGACAAGTGACTGCAAAAGCATCATTTGCAAGCTCTGCTCCACACAAAGCTCACAAAGCCCGTGCTCACAAAACTGAATGGTTGCAGAGCGTCAGAAGGGCGACCGATGAAAGACTGACACAATGAGTACTGCGTGTTTCGCTTGTTCAGCACAGTAACATTCCATCTTAAAACAGTAGGCAAGTGCGCTGCTGCCAGAGAGCTTACACACAGCTGAAGTGCACACAAAACCGGGAACAAAAACACCAAAAAGCGTGCGTTCTTTTTATTTACACGGGTATATATATTTTTATATTCATGATGAATAAAATATAGACTAGAAATATTTATTATTTTCTAGATAAGAACACATTAAGTTTTTTATTCCATGTTCCTCAACTTCTCCAAAAGTAAAATATAATAAGATAAAAGCAGCTTACTAATGTGACTCAACATACATGAACATGCACCAGTAAGTTCCCTGTAGGAAACGAAAAGGAAAAGCTGCAATGTTGAAAGTAACCTGAGCCGGTTCTGATGACCACACATCATATGCCATCTTCTAAAGTAATTACATCCATTATTTTAATAGTGTTATATTAGTAGAGTTGCAAGCATTCTAAATGTAAGTATACTGTCAGGGAACATCATCCTAGTAAAACTAAGTCAGTTCTGAAACATTAGCAGCAGGTTGTAAGAAAAAGAAGTGACATTTCCTGAACAGTTCCAATAGTTTTGCATTTACTCCCACACAGAGTAGTAGCATATTCAGTTAAACCTTCACACAAGAGCTAATTTAATGTCATCTAGCACGAAAAGAAAAATAAAAGGCCAAGAATGGTCTAAATGGCATGAAAAAACACTGCAGAAGATTAGCATGTTTTCCTGTAACTGAAAACACAGCCCTTTTCAGTCAGACATGTTGGCGGACAGGAGAAGAATGACAAGGAAAGATTCACTGATCCCCTCGCTAAACTGCTCTTCTCAGAACCACACACTGCATTAAGCAGCCATTGGATAAGAGAAGAGGAAAAGATCGACCTAAAAGAAATAAAGACTAAACTTGTCCCAAGTTCTACAAATATCTTAAGCTTTGGCAGGGCAAGGCAATTAACACAACTTAATAGTAATCATCATAACCTAGGAAGTGTGCACTGGAAACAGTGGGGCTGAAGAGCACATCCCCTCCGAGTGCAAAACCAGCACAGAGCTGTCTTGCAAATACTCTTTTTCTGTGGCAGTGACGATGACAACCTGAGAAAACTATGTCTGCAGAACCATTAACGTGTTGAATACAAATTAAAAATACAGATTCTTTCTTTTACTCCAGCATGAAAAAATACTGAAAAAAGCCAAACCACAGAGTGCAAAATTAGAAGCTTTTAAAGCAGTGACTTAGAGTGCCCTAACATGCATCAGAAGTTGTTTCATCAAGTGACAGTGTGCTGTCAGAGTTGTTGTCTTCAGTGCATTTGTTCCTCCTATCTTTGGAAGGAAATGAGATGATTATCTTGTAAGAAGGCAACAACCAACCTGTGTATCTCCTGAACAGTAAGGGCACTGCTAAAAAACCAAAATTGATAAGTTTGTTGTGGCCATTGCAGGCTGAAGTGCTACAAACACAGGAACTCACCTGTTCAGTAAATGAGAATCTTTTCACCACTTAAAATCTTTGTGGATTGTACTGCATCTAAACAGATTGTTTAGCATGCTATATTCTTAAAACACTGATCTACTTTTAGCTTGTTTCTTCCAAATATTTTCCCCAAAGAGCCTCTAAAAAAACACTTACAAAGCGTTCCAAACTAGGCAAAAAGTTCCACTGCCCAGAATTCCGTGAAGGTAACCAGATGGGGAAGAGAGATCAAATAATCAAGAGCAGGAGGGAAACACTAATTGGGATACAGCTGTGACATTGTCCATCAACAATTATCTTGTCTATAGTAAGAAATCAATGTTTCCACAGACACTTCTCAATGATCCAAACTACTTCTGAGCTATTTTTGAAAACAAAGGGCTGATAAAAATCAAGAGCAAAAAGAGGAAAGTAGCCTAAAGGCACACAAACAAACATGAACAGGGGATTTTTAGAGAACCATCTTTTAACAAACCATTTTCACACTATGAATTCAGAGATTTCCCATCATTAATGTACCTTCTGTCTGTCACACTGCACCACAGTAAGATCACTTACACGCTCTGTCCCTAAGCACACCACACTCACACTCTGTTCGATGCCATCCTAAAAATATAAGCTCGCTTAATAACGTATTTGATCAAAAGACAAACACATGACCTCAGATGCCCGTACTATCGCTCCGAAGGAGCTACGTGAGATTTTTAGAAAAGGGGCAGATTGACCAGTATTTTGTATAAAGTGGCTCATAACTCCAGGGCTCCCTTATCACAACACACATGGTAACAAACCAATAGTAGCTGCCCATTAGAGCTCTGCAGTCAGAAGCAAAGTACAGAAGTATCCTCTTCGTTCATGCAATCGTTGCTTTTTAAACACAGTACTGCATACTACTGTGTTCTTTCTAGAGGGCTCTTTGGGCAAGCACTCCTTGATGAAAGTACTTGCAAAAAGAAAAAAAAAAAATCAGTATGTTGTTAAGAGACTGCACGTGGGATAAATGTGGCCTAGCTTTATTTTTAACAGAAATAATTATTATCATTTAAAGCTCTCTAAAACTGCAAAGATAATGAACGATATGTAGTGTTTACAATAATTGTATTTTATTATAGGGGGCATTTTGTTTTACTAGTTGTTCTTCTTAGCCTGATATGCTCTAAAGTATATTGAAAGAATTTTAATAGAACTCCAAAGAGTTAAACATTTACTTAAGTTAAACATTTTAAAAATATAAATTTAAAATTCATCGGCTCCTCTTTTTATCTATTTATATATCAAAAGTCTAGACTATAAGTAAAGTGTACTTGGTATGTAACAAAAGAGCACTAGTAATAAAAGAAGAAAATAACAAACCTGTAGAACTATTTAGTTAAAACAACCATTTTGTAACTTAAAGGCAAAAAAACCCCAAGAAGCCAAACCAAAACAACCCAGCTCACACTAAGCACAAGTGAAAATTCAGCTGTTACACAAAATACAAAAACATTTTCATTACTTCGCATTTCAAAGGTATCCCTTGTAGCCTTATCTAAAAAACACCCAAATTAATACGCCGCTTCGGTTTACTGCCTGTAACAATTACTGACATCACATGAAGCCGACTAGACTAGCTGGGCGATTTGGCAGGGGAGTGGTTTTGGGGGCTCCTTTTGTCTGTGTTTTGTTGGTTTGTGGGGGCAGGGTGTTTGGGTTTTTTTAAACAAACCACAAGGAAAATAAAATGTAGGTACTGTAATCCAACTGAGTGCTGGCATAACTGCTGCTCAGGCATCTTTAACTCAATCCATTACCACACTGTGCGTGTTCCCAGCAAATATGTACCACGTAATCTCTCGACCCGCCGCTATATTTCACGTATTGGGGTAGGGAGGCAAGGAAAGCAAGAAGGGAAGTCATTTTTAAGACCAGAAAGTTTAGAGAGAAAGCCGCATAGAAAGAATTATTTAAACTTTCCAATGATTAAAAAGTTGCACCTGATTTAGTAGATGTTTGTTTAATTTTCAAGAGCAACACCCAGCTTATATTCTGCTTATGTGTATAAACAAATGGGAGATTTCTCAACTCAGCAGATTTGTTTCTATTTTAAACAAGTGAAAAACAGAGAATAGAACATAAAAGATGTAAAATGAAGCAATGCCAAAGACTTGAGACAAAAAAAAAAAAATTGCATGAGCTTGAAAGCTTCTGTTGTATTCCATGCAGGTGAAGAGCTGCATCAGCCTCAAATGAGACCCTACTTAGAGCTCAGCTAAGTGCAAGTGAGAAATCCTTCACACTGCACGTCACTTCAACAAAATCCAAAATCAAATCAAAACAACTGAACACCACAACAAACATTCCTGAAACTAAACTCCAATTGCTAAGTTCTGGTATCTTAAACGCAGAACTATTTTTGATTGTAGAAATTTATACTAAAAAGTAAGAAAGTATTAAGGCCTTTTTGTTCCTGTACAGTCTAACTGCATCCTTGCTGGACAGCTGTCAAAATCCCATTGGACAAATTGTTCTACAACAACATTTTAAAGCTAACATGGATTAGAACCAGCAGTTTACTTTCAAACATTTTTTTAAAATGAGAAACTCAAATGTCAATGATTGGTATCTATGTAGCCCGTTCATATTTATCCACCAAGCTGATGATTCTGCAAATCCATTAAATGCATGCTTTTAAGTATTTAACTCTCATCTGACTGATTTAATCTAGTTCTCCCACACACTTGAAATTAAAATCATTCTTTTATAAGAAAAACTTTTATATAAACAAGATCTTATCTTTTCTTTTTTTCCTTTCCCAACATTCTAGTCCATTTCCCTGACCCTTCAAACGTAAACTACAGTTTCAACAGTTTCAGATTCCCTCAACAAATCCCTGTTAAAGGTGTACCACGCAGAACTGTTGACATATACATACTAGTACTTAGAAATAGCCTATTAACTGCTGTCCACAACTAAATTATATAGGCTTCATTACTTCAAATTTGTCCATGTCACCACCTCCCTCCCACATGTTTTTAATCTTCTCCTAAAAGTTGAGTTTTTTAGGAATAGATTAGGTCCATTTTTTTTGTGCTTTTCTAATAAGATAAGATTTCCTCCTTACCATATGTTGAATTTCAATTAAGATTTTTTTGTTTTCAGCTAGATTTATATTTTAGCTATCACTGCCAATTAATGTTGCAAATTGATTTTTACGTTTGTGCTTCTTTTCTCCTTCAAAATCTTCAGACCTTAGTGAAATCTTTTAGAGAAAAGTGACTAGTTACTTTTCACTCTTTGCATGCCCTGGCAGTAGTATTCATCGTTAAGTCTCGATCTTTGCTTTTAATATCAAATTTTTTTTGCCATTTTCAATACCTTGTGTTCTATGTAGTTACTCCTTAACGGGAGTTTTTTCAAAAGCCTTCCTCCGTTTTAAGTTACTGTTAGCAAACTTTAAACTATTGACTACTTTTCACTATGAATTCCAGAGTTAAATGTCAAACATCTGGTAACAGTTGTCACTGATTATCTTACCAAGCCTGGTACCAAAAACCTTAAATATTTTAACCATTTTACAACATAAAAGGAATAGTGGCAGGAGGTTAATAGGAACTGACCTATTCTAGTGTAAATGTCTATCTAACTGCTGAGGGGTTTTGATAGCTGATTTTCACCCAGTTTAACTGGTTCTTGAAAGAGGATTACAGACATTGTAAGTCAGCTTTAATCAGTTAAACAACTAACCTTTTGCTCCATTTGCAGTTGGTCACATCTCTGCTTTTCATGGTTAAGTTCTTTTTCCAGTCTTTCAACTTGATCTCTGAGCTGCGCCGATTCCTTTTCCAGAACTGAAGTTACCTTTAATAGCTCTTCTTTTTCTTTTATTATTTTTTCAATTTTAAACTGTAAAAACAAAAACATTCTTTTTTTGGTAATTTTTCTCCTCTTCATTCCTACCAAGTAAATGATAACAAATTACTCCATTAATTGAGCAGAAGCACAAAATGTGCTTTGGGAAGTTTCACCGCTCCAGTTAAATAGCACTACACTACCATTACACCCCACATTTTGCACTGTTGACTTATACTCAAGTTTTCCCTTCATAAGAGAAGTACCTTTACTTTCCCCAAGTGACAGCAACAATGGAGGAGCTAATTATGATAATGAAGCTTGATGAAAAAAATGGCTGGTGAGTGTACAGAGACACACACTCTAAAGCAGTGTTTGAGAAATTTCACCCCAAAAAAATGAATACACACATAGCCATAAGGGAATGGCATGTGACTCAAAATAACAAAAAAAGGTTTGAAAAATGCTTTGTCTTTAATCTTAATACTATGAGTACATACCTGAAAAGCAAAAATATCCCAGATGTATTTCTGTACCAAGATTCTTACCCCTTAATTTTGAAAACTGTGAATCGAATACAAGCAGGTATGTGTTTAGAAGCAACTGACAAAAGGATAAAACACCTGATGGCAGGGGAAGGAAACCGCACTGAGAGACCTTCCAGTAAGCAACTCACAAAATCAAGTTGGTTTGGGTTTGGTGTTCTTCTTGTTTGGGGGTTTTAAATAGTTTTCAGCCTACAAAAATATCAGCAAGCAAGTAGAAACATCTCGACTCTGGCTGTAAGCATACAAGTCTAACCACATCCATCTAGCAAAGAACACGACGCACCGAACACAGCTTTAAATAAAGCAAGAGCTATTTCAACACACTAAGGCACCTGTGATTATTCAGCTTAGCTTCCGGGGCTGTTCACTTCTGTACAAATAGAAGTATAGTGGTTCCCCAAGTTGTTGGGTTTTTTTATTTCCCCTAGAAAACTACTTCACACAAACAGTATCTTACCCCCTACTTTGCTAAAGAATAGAGATGTGAGAGATGGGTAACTATCTAGTCCCTTCTGATTTCTCAGTCTATGCTTAGTGCTACACCTGTGACCAGTTTAAACCTTTACTCATTTAACCTGCAAATGTTCTGAACTCCAATCAAACACTGGCGAACAAGCCAGAAATAAACACATTACACACATACATGTATGCTTTTCCTCCTAGCTTGTTCTTCAGTACTATATCCTCTGCATGCATGTATATATAAAAAAATAAATTAGGTAACATTTTAAGAATTGTAGAATCAAACCTCAAGAAGTCCAGCTTTTGTGGTCACCACTAACATATCAGAGTTTCCTTCATCTTCCATAGTAAGCAATTCTTCAACAGGGGAAGAGGTACGAAACTGGAAAGGTGTGCTTGCTCCACGGATTTCTCCTTTATGAGTCACGTAACAGAACTGGTAAAATTCTCCATCGTCATTTGGTAGATAATATCCTATCAAAATAAATTCATATTTGAAGAAACATTCTATGCAAACATACAAGTTTTCTCTGGAAACAGATTATCAGATCACATCTGACTTAGGAATTTTCAGGCTCACTACCTCAGTAAAACGCAAATAAATCATCAAAACAAAAGAATGGAAAAGTTATTCTATTTAGTAACTTTCATCCCACAACAATTTATCCCAGCTTTTAAGACAAAGGCCAAAACAGTGTTAGGTAATAGGTGCTATATGTACACATCATCTTATAGATGTTAGCTAACAGCTCATGTTTATATATTTATGAAACAGATAGAACTAGTAGCAATGAGATGCCCTGAAGCTGGATCAGGACCACGTTATTGTGTAACTGTTGTACAATCACAGAACAAAGACAACAACGAAAAGACAGAATAACATGCCAAGACATCTGCAACTTTGAGAGGTTCAATTTTTTTGCACGTTTTTTGTGGGGTAACAACAACTTACTTTTGCTGGTTTTAAATGCTAAAGCAAGGGAATACTCTGAATGGATGACACAACGTTAACAAGCTGCACATATGGAAGGGATGGGCATGCAAGTTTTAACACAGATCTTATTCTTTAAAATTGAAAAAAAAAAAATATTCTAGACTTTCCAAGGCAAGAATAAACTATCTTTCCTGTAGCTACATAATACTGCATGCTGCTAAAAAATTATTTCAGAATCATTTCTGTGTGACTACTCACCTGAACTGTTGCCTGGATTCACCTGGTAATATTTGTGGATGTTAAACAATCAATTCCAGAACTGATATTTTAAACTTTATTACTAAATGCCAGAAACCACAGCAGTTTAATCACAAGAAAGCCAACTGGTCTCATTCAGAGCACTTAATTATCAGATAGCCTAGCAAGCTTGAGTATGGTACTAGCATAATAAATCCTCACCTGATGGTCAATGCAGTGGGTGATGTCAGCCATTTATACTCATATTTCACCACAATTCTGCTCCCTTTCTAACTTCATCGTTAATTTCTACTCATTTTACTACAGATTCCTGGAAGACACTTCCCAACACTTTTAGCTACTTTTCCTACAACTGGCAAAGTATTACATGTGCTATATTGACAGCACTTGTATCAAGCACTTCATGTTTCCATTAGATTTAGATTTTATTAACTGTAGCTCAGGGAATAGTATCTTCATCTCAAAATCTCGGGATTCTGTGGTTTTGGACCTGACTACACTTTCCTACATAGCACTGTAGTTCACTTTACCCAATTCAACGTTTAAATAAGGTAACACTGTGCAGAAATTAGTTCGGAACAGTCTCCTTTGAAGCTCCAGCAAGTTTTAATATTGGTTCAGACAAACTTTTATAGTAACTACAGTCTTTTTTTCTTGTAGCTGACATGTACTGCAGAGAACAGATTCCTGATTGTTTGCTCCCAGTACACTACTTGATCATTAAAAAATAATATATTAAAAGTACGTTGCACAACATTTACTATGTATTTCAGTTAATTAAGCTCCTGTAAGCTCTACTGATCTCATCTCAGCAGCACTAAAGCATCTTGCCAAAGACAACCGGGAGGCTGTCTGAATGGAGATTAAATCTTGAAGATCTATAAAACCGGTGGAATGTAACAGATGGGACAGTTTTACCTGGTCTCTTCATGTGTGGTAAAACTTCTAAGTACAAAGGACTGATAATGGCATGTAGAGTCCTAGGTTTCTAGGTCACTTTGAGTTTCAGTTCAACTCAATATCCTTCATTCAGTGAATTTTGGTAACTGTAGAAGAAACTAAGCACCTCCTCCCAGTTCTCACAGAGCACAAATAACTTTTCACAGATTTCAAGTTTATGAAATGGTCAAATCATGTGGATATGATCATTATCAAAAGTATCAGAAAAAAATTTACTTGGCCTTAGAGAAAAAGCTGTGAACTCACCCAAGCTATCACTTGCAGCTAGCATTTGCAGTTTTAACAAGACAACAAGCTAACACAGCAGTCATTTCAGAACTTCAATTATTGTTTTTTTCTGTACATTTTAAGCCATACACACAAAGACTAAAAGTCAACTCGAGGAAGTAAAAAAGAATGTAAGATAAAATATAAAAAGTTCATAAAATTCTGTCAGTAAGCAGAAAAGCATTAAACAAGTTTAACAGAGTAACGGAGATAATCTTTTTACACGCAGCTTGGAATGTGTGTAGATTTTTAACATTCCTAATGTCCTGCAGCAGGAAGTTCTGCAAATTGACTGTGTTATACAAGTATCATCTCTATCTCTATTGTAAACCTGTCACTTGATATATCAGTGACTCCTGTTTCATTAAAAATGAACAATGGATATCCCACCGACGCCATGGGGAGCTGGTTTTAGAGACAGCAGCCACTTCCTATTATTTCCCTTTCCCAGGATGAAAAACCTGGCAGAAGGAATTCTGAAGCTCACCCAGCCCAACTTCCCACTCGAGACTGTTGTCAGCACCAGTCTGAGACTACCACGGCTGTGTCTAAGCAACTCTGTGGAATTCCCATCCTTGCAAAGCTGGGATACCTGCTCAAGTGCTGCACTGCCTCCTCTTAATAAAAAAGTTCTTCCTAACGTCAGATGTAAATCTCCCAAACCACAATCCATGGGCATTGTCCCTTTTTATATTTAATAAGAAGACTGTGGTTCTCACCTTTGTAACTCTACACCATTACACAGAAGCTACTTCTGAATTTTGATGTTCCTTACTGCACATTCTTCATTTGTTCTACTAGATCTTTTCTGAAATTATGAAGGGAAGGAAGAGGATCTGACAGACTGTTGAAAATACAGTTCCACTACAGATTTGTACGGTGGTGTAACATTTTCTGGCTTGTTCTTTATTCTTTTCTTCAAAACTTCAGTCACTGTCATCAATTTCTCACTGCCAAAAAGTCCTCTGCAACATTCTGACAACTCAACCTTCACCAAACCATCATCTACATTATTTATTCTTTGATAAAAAACCACTTCACATCGAGAATTACATTTAAAGACTAGAGACTAAAGACAATGTAAAGACACACTGCACTGAGATGTCAAGATTAAAAAACCCTGCTGATGATTAAACAAAGTCACTTTCCACAATGTAATAGTTTCCATAACAGCTTCTCTTTCTGTCAGTCATGAATATTGTCCATTACTATGTAAAAACATACTAAGTCATGTACTCCCCCTCACAATTTCTTTGACATCTAAAATAAGATTGAACTTCACACAATGAAGTGTGTAAAATTCTCCTCCAATTGACATTTGTAGAAGTCTAGAATTGTTACACAACCCTCAGCATTGTAATGAGCAGGTAAGTACTTAAAAAGCTGCGTAGGCTGCAAAATACAGATACAGGTAGATGCTGCTTTATATTCACCTTGAAAAGTCAGCACACAGTTAACAGTTGATCCTCCCACGTAATTTTCTGGCATAGGTGACCAAAGAAACGTGTAATAATCTCTTGCGGTACTCCAACCAACCTGAAATAAAATAAACCACAACAAAACAAAGAAAGAATGAGAACACAGTAAGCAGAAGAATTTGTTACATACAGTTAAGATATCATGGTCTAGCCTTTACAACATACCATAATATGGATATTTCTGCTTCAACATGTAATAAAAAGATACTTAACAATGTTTACAAATCAGGAATATTTTAACAAGCATGTCAAAGATTTAGCATGAATTTTATTAAGCTTGTTACCTAAATGCAATAAATGGGTCTAAGGCAATAAAAGGGTCTATATAAATTAAAACACCATACAGTTTTTGCTAGACATTAAACTACTATTCGGTACATTTTTATTTTTTTCTATAAAGATACACATTAGTATAATAAAAACACAAAAAGATTAATTCTGAAGTTTATAGTGAGATTTGCGTAGTGTAAATTCTGCCAATGCCGACTATTGTGTCCAAAATCCAATAGCTCCATCAGGAAGTTAATATTTTTTAGACAGTTTTGTTAAAAGCAGATAAATTAATCCTAGTATTTCATTTGCAGAAATATTTCCTCCATAGAACGATGTTCAAGTAGCAGATAAAGGTTATCCTGCCACCTCACAAAACCTTTTACAGCTGATGCCCCAGTTTGCGGGGCGATGTGGTTCTTCTGGCACCACTGCACTTGCACTGAAACAGTGAGAAAACAGAATCTGCTCTGGTAAAAAATAATCCAATCCTAAATCTATGTTGATTATTCATAACTCCAAGCTTATCTATGTAGGAGTCTCTAAGAAAACCCCAGAGCAGTAACAGAAGAAAAATTTAAAACACAGGCTTTATGTTGGAATTGGAAATTTCTCTGACAAATAGAAACAGAGAAATTCTCAAATATTTGAGAAGCCCTCAGCACAAAAACAAAAGCAGTGTTGCTTTTTTGTGTCCAGGCTCTCTAGTACCCTACTGGAATATGAATGCATATTAAAAAGTAAATGCAGGTGTTATCTAAATGCTCCATAGGACATTTATCACAAATGTGTGTCTATTAGCCTTTCCTTTTTCACATCATTCAAATTCTAGTTGCATCACAGTTCAAACAAACAAAAACCTAACAATCCTATACCAAAGTAGAAAATGGAAATAAGTGGTTAAGTATTTAATTTATTAGCATCTTGCAGTACTGTTTCTATCAAAAAAAAAAAGAAAGAAAAGGAAAAAACAACAGTGGCACAAAAAAAAGAAAGGCAGACAAAGTGCAAAGTCTTTTACTGTTATCAGATAAAAACTTCAGGCATGTAAGAACAAGATTTTGACCACTTCAGCTGCCAAAGCAGCTGATATTACTAACAGTGAGCACCTGTACTCATGAAAAAAATAAAGAAAACATACAAATGCTTGTAAGAGATTCACAGATTTCCTATCTGTATTCGAAATTTAGTATCAATGAAAAAGAACAGTAACTGAAATTATATCCATTACAAAACAATATTTAAGTTACAAAACAATATTTAAAATTAAGTCTTCGATTACATAGTTTCATTTTTTGTTTTCTTCATTTACTGACCAAGTTCTAGAAATTTATTATCCAACTACTCAAGCTGCAATCATATTTATTTACATTAATAATTAGAACTTAAAAGCTGTTAAAAAACTGGAAATGAGGGAAAACCTGTGAAATCCACTCTTAAGTTCTGTTTAGACCTCCTGTGAAATGAGTCCTATTTTGCAACAAAGATTATATTTTGACATCCTAGAATGTGAAACTGAAGTTTTAAAAGAAAAGAATCATTAGATTGCTGACTACAATGGCATACAAGGAACCAAGATCCAAATATTTTTATAATATGCTTTTTAGTTTTTAATTGATACTGTTAAACGGAAGAGTATTTGACTCAAAAAAAAATGTACTAAAACATTCGAATAAGACTTTCAAAATGAAAGCAACTTAAGCGAAACAGCATCTAGATCAAAACAGCTGCCAACTTTGTTGATATACAAAAACTCAGTTGGAATTTCTGTAGTGAAAATAATTTCACACACCAACTTTTTAAAAAAACAAACACACACCAACCAAAATGTATGGTCGACTACTAACATCAAACAAACTTCCAGCCAAAGTGGTAAAGCTGACACCAATGCACACTACTACTTTCTTACCATCCAAAATCTTAAACAAATGAGAAATGTCAATGGGACAGACTGTGAAGCTTTCTGTGAGGCAGGAAGAAGGCGCACAAGAGGCACAGTTTACAAGTCTAACTCAAAAACTTGGCACAGGTAACAGCAGACATTACAATATCCACATTCAAGCACACAGGCATTACAAAGTACACAAAAAAACTCCAGCACAAAACCTTCGGAAGCTCAGGGAAGGAAAAACGAGAACAACCTGTCAAACTACGCACGAGGCTTGTTGTGACTCAAGTTCATCCTCTGATGCGTGGACTGGCTGTGCTGGTGCCATTACTGTTTAAGGAATTCACCGAAAACTCTAAAAACATTTTGCTCAGAGTTAAGAACAGAAAATATTAACATCCTTATTTCTTAGACAAAAGACCACACAAGACTTGGATGATGCAGTTTTGCTAAACCAACAGGAAAAAAAAAAAAGGTAATCCATGTCATAATCAGAATTAAAGTCTCCATTAACTTGGTATTCGACGCATTCTTCTCTCTTCTCTCTCTACATTTAATTCTCAAAAACTCCACTCAGAAATCCATTTTTAAGTTATAAAGTTGTGCACAAATTCCAACTTTGCTTTCCAGATGTTAACCAACAGATTAATAATCCAGAAATGAAACCCTTTCAACTTCTCAACCCATGCTTTTAAAGCAAAAACATGACTAAACATGCCTCCTAAAAAATGTCATATCCAGATTATGTTATTATGTGCAACAACCTGTTACTCACTTTATTCTATTCTCCCTCCGTAAAACTGGTGCTTTAATAGGCCATTACAGAGCAATCCATTCACTATATCCCTATTTCTTGCTTTTGAGCAAGAAAACTTATTTTAATTTAAAATATCATAAACTATTTTTTAGTCATGTAAAGCAACTCTACAGTCAAAGCAGAAATGCTGAAGTCTGGTACAGGTTAAGATGTCTAACATCAAGTTACTTTGCAACTGGCTGGGCAACAACAGCAGGCTTGGTTTGTGCCATAACCCTAAGTTCCAATAACAGCACCGTTAGGGCTACTGGAGCTTATAACAGTCTACAAAAAGTAGCTGCAGGTAACAAGTTCTTCTAAGCCAATTAACAAAAGGAAAAATTAAAACATCTGATGGGCAGGGAAGCTCCTATTGGTCAAAATTACTGATAGCTTAGCACTAACACTGACATGCTGCCGACATGATATACTTTTGAACCTATGCACTGTCATCAAATAACCACAGAACCACAGAATTTGTTGAGGCTGGAAAAGACCTTGGAGATAAGTCCAGCCTACGTCCTAACACCACCACATTGGCGAGACCATGTGGCACTAAGTGCCACGTCCAGCCTTTCCTTAAACACCTCCAGGGACAGTGACTCCACCACTTCCCTGGGCAGTGCATCCCAGTGCCTGAGCACCCTCTCTGTGAGGAAGGGCTTCCTGAGATCCAACCTGAACCTTTCCTGACACAGTTTCAGGCTGTGCCCCTCGTCCTGTCACTAGCTGCCCAGGGAAAGAGCCCAATATAGCCTTCCAGCCTAGGCCATTCTATGATTCTATGATCCAGATGCCAACTCTAAAAGAATAAAGGTGTACAAAAAATTTTCAGAACATGAAGTAAAATACTTACTAAAGTATTAAGCACACTTCAGTAATGTTAAGGCACAAATATTTCAAAATAAGCAAACAATGAAGTCAAAGCTCACTGATCAGGGAGTGCATCCTTGTGGAAACTGTGCTAGGGCACATGGAAATTTAGAGGTGATTGGTGACAGCCAACACGGCTTCACTAAGGGCAAATCATGCCTGACAAATTTGGTGGCCTTCTACAACAGGGTTACAGCATTGGTGGGTAATGGAAGAGCAAATGACATCAACTACTTGGACTTGTACAAAATATATGACACTGTCTCATTAAATTGGAGAGACATTGATTTGACAGACGGAGCATTAAGTAGATAAAGAACTGGTTGGACGGTCACACTCCAAGAGTTGTGCTCAACAGCTTGATGTCGTAGTGGAGACCAGTGGGATTCCTCAGAGGTCAGTACTGGAGCCGGTGCTGTTTAACATCCCTGTCAGTGATGAAGACAGCAGGATTGAGCACATTCTCAGCAGGTTTGCCAATGACACCAAGCTGTGTGGTCCGGTCAACACGACGGAAGGAAAGGATGCCATCCAGAAGAACCCTGACAGGTTGGAGAGGTGAGCCCCTGAAAACTTCATTAAGTTCAGCAAGGCCAAATACAAGGTCCTGCACATGAGCCAAAGCAATCTCAAGCACAAGCTTGAGCAATCTCAATCTCAAACCGGACAGAGAATGGACTGAGAGCAGTCCTGCAGAGAAGGACTTGAGGGCACTGGTTGACAAGAAACTCAACATAATCTGACAGTGACTGCTTTCAGCCTAGAAAGTTGACCGTATCCTGAGCTGCATCAAGAGAAGTGTGACCAACAGGCTGAGGGAGGCAATTCTCTTCCACTGCTCTGGTGAAACCCCACCCAGAGCACTGTGTTCAGCTCTGGGCCCCCCAACACAAAAAGAGCATTGCTTGAGTGAGTCCAGACGAGGGCCACAGAGATGACCAGAGGGCTGGAGCACCTCCCCTATGAGGACAGGGCAAGAGTTGGGGTTTTTCAGCCTGGAGAACAGAAGGTTCTGGGGAGATCTTATTGCGGTCTTCTGAAATGGGCCTACAGGAAAACTGGAGAGTGACTTTTTGCAAGGGCATGTCGTAATAGGACAAGGGTAACGGTTTTAAACTGAAAGAGAGCAGATTTAGATTCAATGTAAGGAAGAAGTTATTCACTGTGAGCATGATGAGGCTCTACAACAGGCTGCCCAGAGATTGTGGATGCTCCATCCCTGGAAGTGTCCAAGGCCGGGTTGGATGGGGCTCTGAGCAGCCCCACGTAGTGGGAAGTGTCCCTATCCATGGCGGGGGGAGTTAGAATTAGATCATCTTTAACGTCCCTTTCAAACCTGTCCTGGATGAGCTGAACAGAAGCAATTCTGTTCAGTGATTTTATTTTACAGCTCAGTATCCTCTAAGAGGCTGCGCTCCCTGAAGTTAGGGGCATGTTTTTGCAGACAGTGTCTGCTACCAGAAGTGATAACGCCTGATGTTTATGGTTCCTGCCAGTGATCGGTATGCAGAAAGGCTCTCGCTTATATTTGCTCCTGTAGTGACCAAGGTCACTGCAGGATCTTGTATAACACATGAGGGGTGCCAGGAAGTAAAAGGGGTTGCAAGGAAGGCTGCAGCTTCGGGGAGGAACAGATAGGACAGGTGACCAACATGAGTACTACATTCCATACATGTTATTTTCAGTATGAAGCTGATAGATCAGAGGGGTTAAGCTCTCTTCTTCAATGGCCAGCACCCAAGGAGAACTCTGTCCAATCTTCTCCCCTTGATCCCAATCCCAAATTCCCGAATCCAGCTCCTGTGTGGAGCTCCCCTCTGTCGCTAAGCCTAGGGTTTGGTATCAGGGTGAGCAGGGCCGGATATCAGTTTTGTATATACTTGTATGTATTTTCACTTCCTTATTAGTATTATCATTGTTTATTAAAGTTGTTTTAGTTTTCTAATCTGGAAGTGTCTCTGTTTATTCCCTTTCCCTTCCCCTATGGGAGGGGTTAGAGAGCACCTGTCAGCATGTGGTGGCCAGCCCAGCCCTCACCCTCAACACCAAACCAGTCTATGATTCTATCAAAGCCACAGCCTTGGGTTTTTTAGTATGTCTCTGATCAGGTTATACAACATGCAACTTTGACTTACTTCAGTGCAAGCTATTTAAGACTTGACTTCATGCATGACCTTGCTACTCAGACAAAAAATTATTATACAGCAAGAGCCCTAAAGCTGAAACATTTTGGGGTAGAAGATGGCTGCAACATACTCCGGACTCTTTACGAAAGGCTGATGCTCTCTCATGCCCAGACCTGAACAAGTCCATCTCCACCTAAGGAACTGGGGGAGTCACCATCCCTGAAGGTATTTAGAAGACGTGTAGGTGCGGTGCTCAGGGACGTGGTTTAGTGGTGGACCTGGCACCGCTAGGTTAAGAGTTGGACTCAATGATATTAAAGGTCTTTTCCAATCTAAACAATTTTGTGAGTCTGTGTGAGTCTGCTGAATGTTACAAACATGTACAGGCAATCTCTTAACTTAGACTATTGAGAACATATGGTATTTGCTGGAACATAAAGGTACTATCAGGATCCTAATTATCATCTCTTGTTGGCTGTATTTCTGCCTCAAGAGTTCAGAGGAATATGTCAAAGTTACATTGACAAAGTGTCTAGACCATAGGATAAACTTTCTCTCTTACTAGGTACAAATTAAAATAAATGTAGAAACAGTATGAACTCTCTAAAAGAAAACCTGTTACATACGTAAATGACTGTGCAAGGAAATTTTATGACAGGTCAAAGAGTAACAAAGTTACTGTTTAAGAGATAAGCACAAAAATGTATTAAAAAGGATGGGTGGGGTTTAAGTGAAGTACTCACTTAGTGCCACATTTAATGAAAACTATAAATTAGCACAATATTTTACTTTAAAATTGTTATCAGCTACTATTTGTTATGCCAATTCTGTCTCTGACCACAGAAACCTACCATACCAAATATTTTCAGAAAATTAATGACACTTGTAATTAAATGTCAAAATTTCTCATCAAAGGTTAACATCATGTAAATCCAGATTACCCTCCCTTTCATCTAGTATAGAAACAGCAAAGCTGTCACAGACTTTGGTTTTTTTTTTAAGAACAACATTATCTCAGTTATTTACAACATGTCTTTCCAAAGAACATAAATCAGAAGCCAACTGAAACAGTCTAATTCATGGATACAACAATTCCCTTAATATTCTGCATTCCAATAATTCTATTCCTGACTATTTTAGCAACAGGACATGCCATCCACTACACATTCCTACATCTATCACACCCTGCTGTGCAGTTATGAATCCATGCCAGAAAAATTGTATTTCTATACGCATGTGGTCAATAACACATCCAGCTGCTGCACTGTACTTCGCAACATGATCTGTATATATGGAAGCAATTGACATCTTTAAAGAAAAAAAAAAATCTACAACAGAATAAGAACATTGAAATTACTCACACAAGTTGCACTGCTATTTACAGTCCAAAGGAGACTAAATAACCCAGAGTACTATACAAGAAAAATATATATCTAAATTGTCTTGATAAAACACAACCAAGCTATTTCTTAGGTGTCTATCACATGCACTTTTAAATTCTTTTACAGAAGTTTTTGACCATAGACAAGTTAATTCTGAGGTTTGCTATAAATCAGTACAGTAAAAAGACAGAAATTAAGCTGTGTGTAAATACGGGCACTGCACTGGTGCAGAAACAGCAGCTCAGGTCTGACCTTAAATATTGAGTACTCCCTCAGAGCAAGCAGACACTTCTTCTGTTCAAGTAAGTTACGAAGATCTTCCCTATCCCAGTTACTCAGTTTGTCCATATGTTCAGTTACCAGAACATCAGACGAGTATTTTTAGGTTGTGGATATTAAAAATGTGGACATTTAGGGGTACATTAAGACAGTCAATACCGAAGCACGTTTATAGCTTAAATCAACATTCCAGAAGAAAGGCAATGTTGATTACTTACAAAAATGTATTAACTCGAACTGAGGAACATAAAAGTTTTGATGCAATAGGTAATTAATGACACAGCAAGACCAAAGCCATCAGCTTAACATATGTACGATTACCTGCTGATATCACAGGTCTTTCCAGCATGCTGGCCTCAGCAAAATTAAATCTTCAGAAACCCAGAAACTATTATGATATACCCAACAAACACCCACACCTTTAACACTACTCTCTTGAAGTATTATCTTTATTATGTTCCCAACATTGTTTCCTTGTGACTTTGAGATGTACAGGAAATCTGCCTCCCTTGTACACTGAACATCTGTCAGCCCTATTTGCACACATACGCCCTAGACAGAGGGATAAGCACCAGTTTCAAAAAGCCAAGCAGGTTTTTCAAACACTTCAGTAAATCTGGACATTATGCATTAATAATGTTAAAAAAAAAAATCTCAAATGGCCATATGATTATTTCACTTTATTATGAAATAACTCACAAGATGCAGACTTTCCCATCTGGAGATTAGTACTACCTACCAGAACAGCTACTTTTGCAACCAGATGTCGTGCACAAATTAATTATTTTTGCTCACTCCCAAAGTTTCGATTTGGATTATTTTAAGGGTCTCTCCAGATTTTGTTTAATCAGAGATAAGCAGAGAAGAATAAAGTTGGAACACTGGTCTTGGATCATTCTGGGAGTACAGATCTTCTATGAATTTTATCACGAATGACAAGCTTTCTCCCCTTTGACTCCACTCTAGTAATCATTAGGTTCTTCTGCACAGAACCCCGCATTAGAGGGAAAGCTCATCTCAAATCCTAGTTCCCATAAAACTGCACAAAGAGGGACTCAAACTCAGGGTGTCCATGCCAAGTACTAGACAGCTATTTTTCTGTAAAACTGTCTTTTTTTTTTTTCTTGGTTACAAGTGAGGACATAACTGATGAAAATCTTTCACCACTTGACTACAGATGACACCCCAGAATGTCATAAAAGCAAAAACAAATAGCAGCAACGAAAAACACCAGATCTGAAGACTGAGTCAAAACCTGATTTTAAGCTCCCTGTAGGTGACAGGGAAGAAAAGGAAAGATTAATATATACAAAAAGAATAAAAATACTGCATATTCAGAACTTCCACTGTGAAGGGTAACATCATCTTCATTATCGTACTTCCCGCCCTTTCAAGTTTTTGCCAAAGGCCCAATCCCAAAAGTAGCGCATGCCTTTAGATAAAACTAGCTTGTAGGAAAACTGCTCTATCCGAAATAACTCTCCTGTACGCAACATTACCCTTTCAGTTTGTGAACACTGGGTTTGCATCTTTCTAAACAATAGAAGATGATTTTCTCAGGAACAGTTTTAAACCTACTACCACCACCACGCTCAGCATTACAAAAGTTCAACACATAGCAACTTAAATCACCCTGGGAACAACTAAAAGACATTTCATCTACAGCATATGCAGAGAAGTTGGTAGAATCTGTTAAGTTTTAGAAAAAGTGTAATTTGTTCACTGATTTATTTAGTTGTCATAATGCTGTACGCCACAAATCCCTAATTCAGGCCTGAAGGTCTAGACTTAATTCTACCTCCCAACAAGACCTTTTTGAAGCCTCTGACAGAGAGTAGGGAGGCAGTACCTTACCCTGCCTTGGTTCCTTTATCTTAAGTTGCTTTGTAAAATATCCTTAAGAAGATATCTGTAAATAAACAACTGCAAACATGAGGGAACCTGCTGTGGTACCTATCACTGAAGCCACTATCTTTTCATACTACAAAACAGAAGCCAATACTTGGCGATGAAATTGAAACACTAAGTAGACACAGAAAACTGGAAACTTTCCTCACAGGAGGAGAACTCACAAGCATCAAGCTCAACAAGTGAAAAAGACTGTATACTTACAAACAAATACGTGCAATAAAAAGAATCTTAGACTTATGGTGCATACAATGGAAGCACTCAAACTAGAAATTGTAAGTCAGTATATGAAATCAGGTTTTACCTCTCGAACTATTAGTTCCATTTCCATTTAAAAGAAAACAAACTGAAAAACTAAACTCTGAAAAGCATCTCCCCACAACAGAGCTCTAAAGATTTGAAAAAGAAGCTTCAATTATCATTCCAGATTACGCAGCCATGACAATACAGTAGGTGTAGTCTTTCTCCCACACACCTGTCTAGTCCACTTGTTCCCACCAGGGCAATGCCAGCACAGTTGCCCGTTGCACCACCCAGGGATCAAGCTGAAGAAATTTCAGTTGTGAAATAAGGTGGTAAAAGCTGTGGGAGGAGGGGCTGTATTTTTCTGGCAGATCACTCTCCTGATCCATTTCACTGTGCAGCTGCACAAAGGGCTGGACTAGCAAAACAAACAGGGTAACAGAAGCATACAAATAACCAGTACCTACTCTAAACATGTTACTGCTGAAGAAATGTATTTGGACTTATATTGCAATGTAAACTATTCACTTCAAAAAAAAAAAAAAAAGCACCAGTAGATAAGATTCTTAGCTAACCAGTTGAGCAAACAGAGGACAGAACACAGCTGAAGGCACTGTCCCCTGAAATGAAACAGAAATCAACACTAGAACCAAAAACCACAAAGTGTTCACAGATGGGCAGGGGGGACACAGACTTACTCCATACTTATTTTCTACATTAATCTGAAACTACCACTAAGGTTTTTTGGCAAGGAGTTTTTTGTTTATTTTTAAACTAAGTGCGTTTTACCTCTGTCCAGAATTCACTATTACAACACTAGTAACTTTCTGTGCAATCTCAGGCAAAGGTTAAATGACACCAGCTTAAAGTTTCTTTTCTAAGTAATTTATTCACTTCAGAAAGAGAAGGTGGACTTCTATTTCCAACAGTCAGTGAATCAATGTTTTGATTTTTCTCACAGAAGCCTTGTCTTCCTTGCATACTTGGCCAGTAGAGAAGGCCATTAATTATTGTTCTCATAATTAGTCAAGATTTGGGTTTTTTTGTTATTCTTGGGTTTTGGTTGGTTTGTTTGTTTTTAATGCTGAAAATGTCTTTAGTACATGCATCACATCCTTATGTGTTTTAGAAAGGTAAAAGATAAACCCCCCTGCCTGTTTTACTAGTTTTCAAACCACCTCCAAGTGGTTTGATGATTGTCCAGGAACAATCAATTCTCCCAAAGTCACTCATATTTACGCTTAGATCACAGTACAGTACAACTTCTGACTATTATCTATCCTAAGACAACTACGTTTCCACAATTTATTTTACTGTAAGCATTACTCATGCACATATATATTTGTAGACACTGACACAGTCGGACAGCTGGCTACATTTAACTCACTGTACTATAACTATACTAAAACAGTATATTTATAACACTTACTCAGTGTAAGCTGACACAGTCACAAAAAGAAAAGAATTTTCATTCTCTTCCCCATCTCGCAATAGTTCCTTCCCTTGTGCGGCTGAGAACTAGATGAACTGGAAATTCAGTTGGGGAATTCCATTAAAGAAAAATCCAGTCCCAGAATATTGGCCTTAACCTCAATCAATTCCCTCATTCAATTCACCACATAAGAGCTGTTTCACATAAAGGAGAGGAAGCACAATAAATAAGTCAACCTATGTAAAAGAGGTTTTTCTTTCAGCACTAGTACTACCTTATAAGAACAGCTCAACATGTTCCTCAAATGACTGCCAAAGCTGTATAACCTGCCATTGTTAAAGCAGAATAAAAATTCATGCCTCAATCTTACAAAAACCTATCATTACAGCCAAGATGAAATCAAAGGTACATGAACATTGTACACAGTATCTCATACAGTCACTGAAAAACTGCTTCACACTTTTTTAAATTTTCCTAACTAGTATTTTAGGGTCCTGTCCAATTGTCTGACTCACTTAGACCAACAAAGTCACATTTACTTCTCAATTTAAATAATTTCAAAATACTTGTGTAATATGAACAACACCTTCTTTAAAGTTTTGATAAAGACTTTTTTTCATTAATGCCCTTAACCAAACACTCAAGTGTGCTCAGTTACGCTATTTATCAAAACCTTGCAGATAATCAAGATATATATACATATACTTTAAAAAAACTTTCCACTGGAGAAATGTGCCTGTTTGTACATTAATGCCTCCCTCAGACAATTTGCTGACTGTATAGTCATCGCACACAGTGTCAAAAATATTTCTGCTTTGTTACAGAGCACAGTAGTTCTATTTTGCAGAAGAGAAATTTATCTTGAATAAAGACAACAATCCATTGGTGATGTGCAGATTACAGCTAAGTCAAGCATCTACATTCTCAAACAGTGGACAGTCCTAAGGGAGCGGTCCTTCAGTATCAAGAGAGCCTGTTGCATTTCTCCCTTCCCTACTGCCAACACATCACTTCCTTAAAGCCCGAATCAAAACTCCTACGAACCATTCAAGTAAGGAAATTAAGCTCATCTACCAGGAGCCATACTGACAAAGAAACATAGATCAAGGCCTTAAATAGAAGCAGATGTAAGATTTAATCAACTTCTAATCCCATAAATGAAACTTTATGAACCTTTTAAAGTAACTCCAAATATCTTAGATGTGGTCTCATCTCTCCTTTTTTTCAAGGGTCTGTTTGGAATAATTTTAGTGGCCAGTATTGTTCAGCCTGTTCTATCAACAAAAATGAGTCAGGGACGTGGGTTAGGATATCTCCAGCTCAGTTTTTGTTCTTTCCACACACATTTCACACTTACTCTTCGTAGCCCTGTTCACAATGTCGCTCTTTGCCCACACATCTCTTCTCAAATCATCTCCATTCAATGCTGCACAACACCATCGCATCACATCTTCCCTTTACTCCAGCAAACTCACAAGTGTACTCATTCCTCTAGTTTTGATCTTCAGTTTGGTCTTTGTCACAAAACTCACATTCTAACAGCAGGAAGCAGTAACATCACTTCAGTGATGTTCCACTTAATTTTATAAGAGAGATTTTACTGTTATTGGAATTCTTTTATTGCTCAGTTGGTAAGAGAGAGCACAGTAAAACTTGAGAAAGAGCAACAGAACAGGCTTTACTTACCTTGAAAATACCAACCCAGTCTTTCTGATGAGGATGGATAAACTGGGTCAGAGTGTAGTGACATTCCAGGTGTGTATTTGGAAGATAACTTTTCGCCACATTTTGAAAAATCACATGCGCAAAATTGGAAGTCTGCAAAGCGTTAGCTGAAGATGGAACTTCTTGAAAGGATGACATGATTATCTGTAACAAAATTGCAGAAGTTGCTACTTCAGTATAGAGGAAAAATTAGTTAAGTTACAAAAAATTAATCTATCTGAAACACACAAGACAGAAACCTAACAGTTCCTCCGTTCTGAAAACGGACAGCTACAGACCAAGTTCACCAAAGCGCACTCCCTCTGCCTCACTCCAAAACAATCATCTCTCAGAATAAAAGGGCAGTCATTTCAGCGATGACATCAAGATGGAGAGAAAGCATTGCTCAGTGGAATACCCTCAGTATTGTATCTCCTACAGAGACAGAAAGTGGGAAATAAAAGTGGTGGTGCGAAAAAAAAAGCAGGGTTCTAACTTAATAAAATACTCTTACTGATTCTGGATGTGGCAGCGAAGGAAAAACAATGCTCTGTAGTCTCCCTACTTGAAATCTTTCTCACAATCTGTACTGTTCAGTGCTTTCCACAGCTTTTTTATAGATAAAGTTTTTCTTTCCCTCTCAGGAAAAGCAACAAAGTAACATTTTAAGACATTTTTAAAAAACAACAAAAAAAAGTTTAGATAAACAGGAGTAGTTTATTTGGGTTTCTTCTTCAACAGAGTTCTCTTGCCTCTGCTTAGCAGCCTGTGGCCATCTTTTACTACTCACACTGTAGCCCATACGCTCGCAGCCCTGCATGTTAAGCTTCGTTACCATAAACAGTGGACTTCACTGATAGCAGAAACATTTAGGCACACGTGCAATTTGATGGATTAACACCAACCAGTTGTACCGCAAAAGCTCTTAATCATGCTTTCCATTCATCACCTCAGTCAAGTATAGTGGTAAAAGTTATGGTACTGCAAAATGCTTCACAAGCAGAACAAGAATGTCCCCTCCTCAGATTCAGCAATATCTGCCAAAAATATAACATAGGCAACTGAGAAGTTTCAAGCGTTTGGTTTCAATATACAGTAACAGGTTTATCAAAACATTATTAGGAGGATTTGGGTCTTATAGAAACATATTTCTAGGAAGAAGAGCCATCCTCTTCTGGCAATTGCTATTAAAAGTACTTTTATACTAACCAAGCAAATTCACACCTCAAATGAGGTAGTGGCCAAGTTTGTGAGATAATATATCACTGTCATTGAAGATATTGTGGAAAATAGTCCCAAAAAGGGATGGGCCACTGCAAGTCTCAATAAGTTCAACAATTAAAGGCTGTCTATGTATTTCCTACACCCTTCTAAAATTTCCTTTCACCAGTTAAAACACAAGTAGCAAAGAGCTCATGTTTTCTGAAATAATATCTACTCTGAAGTAAACAGATACTCATTCAAAACAAGGAAAAGGTAAACAGGGATTTTTTAGGTTTAAGCCCTCTAAGCTTATTATTGCCCAATTTGGTGTAAAGCATGAAGTACACATGGGCAACCATGACATTATTTTGATATATCAGATATTAAATAAAAAGCAGTTATGTACCCTGAACACCACAACTAGTGAGACAAAATGCCAAGCTTGCAAAGATTAAGAGATATAAAGGACAAAACCAAGAACTTACACAAGCCAGAAACTGAGTAAGGATGGAAAGACTGCTTTTGAGAGACAATAGGTTAACACGTAAACTCTATCTCTTATGTAGCTTCGGAGTCCAGGAGTGTGTAGGAAGTTTTATGACACAGTAAAACCCTGAAGACTCCCACACCTCTCAAAACAGATGATTAGATTTAAGACATCTCTCAAATCCACTCTGAACTATAAATAGTACGAAGCAGCAGATCTAGCAGATATCAAAGAAAGAGAATACCCTTTTTTTTTTAAGTGCAACCAATTTATTCTTTTTTAGTAGCACCTGAAACCAAGTAATATTGACATTTTTAAAATAGGGCTATTTAAAAAATTGGACGGTTTCTTCTAAATTCATATTACAAAGAAAAGACCAAAAAAAAGCAAAAAAAAAAACCCTCACAAATATACATATCTGCACGCTGACTGCCAGTTACCAGAGCTGAGCACTAGTATTAGTGAAATCAGCACAGGCAGGCTGGTTTCCAAGCGCAGGGCAGAACTATTCACGAATCTGAACTTGTACAGACCAGCTGAATCATCTGGGATTACTGCGCTCCAGCAGGAAAATCCCCAGAGCTTAGGTGAAGCCGAGATATACTTACAGTTCAAGGATAGTGTAGGGGATGTTGGGCGCTTGCTTACTTAGCTACCGGCTGGGAAACAGGAGAGGAAGAAAAGCCCAAAGAGCTACGCTCAGGCTTCATTACTGACGTGACCAGCGATTCCCTTTGGGAGGCTGAACTACGTGTTTGATTTTACGCACCGAAAAAGGTCGGAAGGAGGAAAAGCTCGTCAGGCAGGAAAAACAAAAGCAGGACGAGCCGCGACACCCCAAGCAGCTCCTCCCGGGGCCCTCCGGCCACGGTCCCGGCGGGCCGGGGCGCACCTGACACCGCCGGCCCCTGCCGGCCCTGCCTCCCCCGGCTCCGCGGGGCCGGCCTGTGCCGCCCGTCCCCTCCCCGCTCCCGCTGGCCCCGTCAGCGGCCGCCGCGGCCTCACCTGTCCGCCGCGGATCACCTTTGCTCCGGGCCTTCGCACCGCGCTGGCCGCCGCGGCGGGGAAGGACAGCCGCGCCGCCTCCCGTAGCGCGGCCGACAGGGCTCCGCTCCTCGCCGCAACAGCCGCCGCTCCCCGCTTTCTCCCCTCCCGACTACGACCGGCCCAGGACAGCCGGAGGAGGGGGGGCTGGTGGAGCCGGTGGCGCAGAACTGAGGCCCGCGGCCCAGTGGCCCCGCCCGCCCCAGCGGCTGCCGGAGGCCGGTAGGGAACAGGGTGTCAGGCCTGCCCGTACCCCCCCCAACCACCCCACCAGGCCCGGGAGGGGCCCTTACCTCAACCGACGGGGAGGACGCCGGGGACATCAACATGGGGCCGCCGCCATCAGCGCCTCGGAGCCCCGCCCGCCCGCGTCACTTCCAGCCCCGGCCCTGCTCGCGCGGGGGCGGGACGCCGGCGGGGAAGCGGAGGCAGCCGGGGGCTCCCGGTCCCGGTCCCGGTGTGCCGGGCCCGCCCTGCGCCGTCAGGCCCGTCGGGCCTTCGCGCCCTGCCGCCGGCAAAGGCCGTCAGCGAGGCGAGAGGCCCTGGCCGGGGCCGCGGTCCCAGCACGGGTAGAGCCGCGCAGCTCTTACCTCCATAAACTGCACCTGCCCCCTACCACGGCTCCTTCTCTTCGTGTTCATTATTAAAAAGTAATACGCACCCCAATTTAATAATCTCCTCCTCGGTCCCACTTCCAAAACGCAGGCGCACACCGCGTGAATCGCCACCATTAACCTCCCGGCCTTTGCAAGTCTTTCCTAAGCCGACGAGGAGTGAGGTAAGAATGGCCAGAAATGCTTGCGCAGCGTGTCCCGCTTGCATCCGCTGGCGGATCTCCATGAGAGTACGTTACCTCCTAAATTCACTGACTCTGCTTGATCGTCATCCAGAGTCGAGTCACAGATCATTGACCGGAGTAATGGAGCTGAGTGACAAGTGACGACGAGTAACCATCACTGGTGTGCAGGACTGCTCCCAGTGTGCCCAGCATTGGGTGCTACCACAAACTGTCTTCAACATCACCTTTACCTCTTTTGTACTACTCTTTCTTTTATGTTTTCATGTGTATTCTCAACAAACAGGTTACGTGGTGAGAGATTATTACTGATAATACTATTTCCTTCATTTTTTTACAAGTTCACGAATTTTCATGGTTAGTCCTAACAGAAATGAAACTCAGCTGGAACATAGCATCATAGAATGCATTGGGCTGGAAGGGACCTTTAAAGGTCATCTAGTCCAACCCCACTGCAGTGAGAGCTATCACAGGTTAGTAATTAATGCTTTGATTTGTATGCAAAATTAATCATCTCTTATATCATCTGTATTCCATCCATTTTCCCTGGAAAAAAATAAATTCGCTGCATTGTACTAATAGATGGTTTCAGAAGCCACAACAAGTGTATGTGTACAGATCAATTTTTGAAGCAGAAAATGTAGTAGTTATTCAGAAAAGCAATAAATATTTCTAAGGAGGTGGGGAGAGCTATTTCTTCTTATCTCTGTCATCCATTTCTTCTCCTCGCTGCTTTTTGCACCATATGACCTGATAAAGGGCTGTGTAAGAGTCACAAGACTCTGTCTTCGTGTGGGCTGGGACTTAGAAAGAACTTGGGGTTTACAGTCACTAGCTGGTGAGTATCGTTGGTAAGACTAATAAGCAGTTTGTTTTCATTTAACACCATTATAATCTTGGTTTATGGGAATATAATGAGAAGTTTGAAGTAAAGATGTTCTTTGGCAGCTAACAAAGTTTTTACAGTGAATGCCTGGAAAAAACCCTTTTGTTTCCTAATTTAAATAATTATCCCAAATTCTGAGTTTTTAATAAACTTGAGGTATTTCCATGCTCAGTTAATAAATTTTCATTCAGTCAAAAGAATTAGCTATGGTTTAGTAATAATTCAGTATTAAATTACTATTTTCTGTTGCTAAAGGTGTATAGAAGAGGCAGAACAAACTACATATGCTGGTTGTCACATGTACAGTGTAAATATTAGGACAAATAAATCAAGAATAATCTTTTCTTTTACTTACATCCACAGTTTTCAGGAAAAATGTATTTTTAAGTTTTATAGCTTAACCACATTTTTATATATAATGGTTGTAATATATAAAATTTATCAATATTTCTTAAATTATTCAAATTAAGAACATTTCTTACTGAAATAAATGTATTATTTAATAAGTGTTCTCATGTATGTGTTTGGATCCTAAGTGTAGATGCCTTATCCTTCTGATCCCTCTAGAATTTATAGCTATTCTACAGAAAGACAGTGCAGAGCCTTTTCTCATCTTCTTACTGCCCCTTCGAGAAATGAAGGACTTTACCCAAACGGACAAGGTGTACGCTGTGCTCCCAGGATCAACATCAGTAAGCTTGTGCTGATACAAATGAAGATTTGAATCAAGAAATATGTAATTGGAACTGGTGAAATTTGTACTTGCTCTGAGAATTAGTGGTCGAGTGTCTTCATGAGTCTGAATTTTCTAGGCAGGGATCATAAGATACTATCTCCTGCAATTCATCCATGTGATACAAATTTTTTTGAAAACTTGCTCTTAAGTAGAAAAAAAACACTATTTTTTGTTATCTTTGCCTACATTCTCTGCCAAATATTTAAAATTGTAAAATAAGAAAGCAGCTTTGTATCAGCATTTCTAGTGAATTCCTAGTCTTGTGAGACTCTCTAATACACTAATTCAATTAGAAAAGCTTAGTACGGGTATGACGGCAATAATCCCATCTCCTGCTGACTTGGTTTTCACCTTTCCAACCCCACCAATTTCAGGAGCAGGAAAATCTAAGCATGTGGTATCAGTGCTTTCTGGGTGTTTTTTAAGGAAAAAATGGTCAAGTGTCCTTTTGATGCAGTTCTCCCTATATATGTAATAGAATCAGAACCGTGGAGGTTGGAAGGGACCTCCAGAGCAGGTCAAAGGAGAGCAGATTGCTCAGGGCCTTCCCTAGCCACGTTTTTAATGTCTCTGAGGATGGAGATTCCACTGCCACTTACAGGACCTCCTCAAGCAGTTGAAAATACTCATTGTAAAAGTTTCTTTATATGAAATTGGAATTTCCCATGTTCCAGTTTTCTTGCTTGCCACTTGTTCTTTCACTGTACACCTCTGAAAAGAGTTTCATTCCATCTTTCCTACACCTTTTGCTTAGCTGGTTGTAGACAGCAGTATTGTCTCCCTGTGGCCTTCTTAAGGTGGAAAAAACCACCAGTTTTCTCTCTTTGTGTGTCTATATGTACAATTTCCAAAGAATATATGTCTCATTTTGTTGACGAAATACATTTCACCGGAATATTTGTTTGGAAAGAACCCTTTTCTTAGCATCTCAATTTGTGAAGTGCATAAATACGAGGACAGATATACAAAGGCAAATTACAATTGTGGTTTTCATAGATATATTAAATAAGGTAAAAAATGTATGTGAATGCCATACTTGGATTTGAACATTCCTAGGTGCAAAAGAGTGACAAGTAGTCTGGGACATAAAAGTGCCTCTGCTTTGTAATTATACTTTCTTTGCCAGGATGAGACTAGTGCCCCTTCAGGCCCAAGACGAACAAGGAATAAAAACTGTGCACCACTAACCGGAATTGCCAAAGGAAGTGTGGGGCAATTGCGGACTCTCAGGGAACAGAGTTGACCATGTTTCGAAAACATTTACTATATTCATAACCACACTCTCTCTTTAAACCTCTGAGCTCCTTCAGCAATTTATAGCTAGATTAGAAATGAGTCCCCATCACGTCTGTTTAACCTGGGGTATATTTGAACATTTATTCAGATCCAGAGAGTAACATTTTTTCTGTTTACCTTCTGTGTTACAGCCTGAACCAAAGCCATGATGAGTTTTGGATCCAGCCCTGCATTCTTCCCCTGAGGCCCATCTTTGCTTTGTGTGAGTGACAGAGAAAATATATATTTCTAGTTTTTATTACCAGAGAAAGGTACTTTATGTTGTGAATATTCGATCTATTGGCTTGACATGCTGATATTGATGAAGTGTGGTAAGGAAACGCTTTGGTTCT
Source organism: Trogon surrucura (assembly GCA_020746105.1). Taxonomy (NCBI): domain Eukaryota; kingdom Metazoa; phylum Chordata; class Aves; order Trogoniformes; family Trogonidae; genus Trogon; species Trogon surrucura. The sequence goes on along the minus strand of CM036622.1, from coordinate 11,317,215 downwards.
AATGATTTGATTTCATTTTGGTATGACTCCTATTTCAACACTCCCAACTTTTAAAAGTATGGGCCATGTGAGATATAAAATATATGTATCAATGTCACTAATCGGAAGTTTGTTCTGGTCACATTGTAAAGCACACTTAATCAACTTCTTTAAGATCGTGTTACAGAAAGCTATTAACTATACTCTTAAAACAGTTAAATAGATATAAATAATGTTTTATATTATGGCTGACAACACTGAATTGCCCAACGTTTAAGGAAATCTAATCACAGGGCATACACACTGCCTTCCAGTAAGATGGCGTGGCAAAACTTTGGAACATGTTAGAAATCACATACTGTTGCTAACATTTCCTATTAAGGAGAAAGTCTCTCTCTGTATATTTTGGATTTCTTTTCCAACACTTAATTGCAGCTGATGAAGAAAAGCTATTCAAAAGCTGCCAGGATTTTTAAGTCTGTATGAGTGAGATTGATGAAATTTGTGGGTTTTCCCAAAAGAGTATAGGTGAGAGCAGACATGTAAATTTTGCATGTGTGTGCATGTATTTGTGTGACAGAGGAGAGAGCAAGAGCTTACTCCTAAGGTGTGAGACTTGGCAGCACTGCACTGTACAATGGGCACAAGAAACCGCATGTCTGCAAATGACCACATTTGAATTGCTGTTATTTCACTGTTGGGTTACTGTATTGTTAAAGTGGAAAGGAATGTTTTTAATAAATGCAAATAATGAATTAAATGCTTGCACATACTGAGACTTTACTCTCTGGTGTGTAATTAATATACGTGCACTGGAGACCCAGGTCTGGGGGAGTGTTTCATTTCTTATTTATGATGTTTGCAAGGGCTTTTTTTCCTTCTAGCATACCTCTTACTGGCATACACAGAGCTGCATGTAAATGACCACTGAGTAGGTGTCACTTAAATCTTAGCAGATATAGAACAGGTAAATACCTTTGTTTGGTACGCTTTGGTAGATTTACTGTTTCTCCCAGGCTTTTATCTTTGCTATCTGAAAGTAATAGGAAGCTCCCAAATGACCAACATTTTGTTTTCAGGGGCAGGAAAACTGCATGTGGCAGGAAACAAACAAGCAACGGGATTTCAAAGTTCTTGTACCTTGGGGCACAGCACTTAACCCTGTGGGATTGAAAATAGAAAGACACTTTCCACGGCTCCCTACAGCATACTTCCTTGTATCCCCTTCTGGGTCCCCCTCCAGCATCAGCTGCCACCGCTGACAGAGCACAGAAGTGTCTGTATACTGTATCTGCAAGAAACTTGGCAGCTTTCCTATTTTCTCATATATTTTTCTCAAAGGATCTAAAGATGTCTGAGTCCTCATACTCACGCTATTTCCTGCTCCCCTATCCTTGCTGTAGGAGTTCTTGAGTCTCTCTCTGCCGCTCCACTAATTTTTCTCGCTCCTTGGCTCCCTGTACCCGTCACACCATGTGCTCAAACTGGGGAGCTGGGTGCTGCACCATAACCCCCCGCCAAGGCTGGCACCACCCAACTGATGCAGGAGTTCTTGCTCGTGCTTGATTCGGCACCGAGGAGAAGGGCTGTGAGGTCACGCAGCACACTTGTGAGAGGTTGTGCTTGTCCTGGGACTGGAGATCGAAAGCAACTCGCGCTGCTTTTCCCTAGAGCCCCACATTCAGCTTGGAAAGGGGTCTAAACCTCTCGTGTTGCTATCTGAATGGAAAAATCCTGAGTCTAGGTTCTCACCTGCTCCTGCTGATCTGAAACTCCAACACGATGAGTTATTAAATTCAATGAAAAAATAATTATATTGTTACATACATTATGTACAAATCAATTACTAGGAATCACAGTGCTAAAATTAAAATGTCTTTTGACAAACTTGATTTTTGTTTGATTGATTTGATTTTTTGTTTGATTTGATTTTTGTTATTCTGTTGTGTCTATTAACATTGTGCAGAGAAGAATATATTGCATTTGCTGTGCAAATTTACATACAAAAAGTCAGTCTTTCTGATTTTTTTTGATCAGCACCCCTTAGAATTGCAAACTATATTTTTACCACACATATCCTATCACTATTTTTAAAACTTCCATACCTTTTCTTATTTCACAAACTAATTTCTGTGTATAAGGAATATTTTTAAAAGGCAGAATACTGCAGTGCTTACATTTCTGCAACTTTATGCAAAAAGAAACATATTTAATAAATGGCTCTCCCTTTTGTTAATAAATATTTTACATTGTAATGTTGCAAAACAGCAATATTGTCCAAAGCATAGCTGAATGTTGTGGTTTGGAACTGGAATCTTTCAACCAAAATAGAATTTACATTGTTAATATGGGTAAAAACCTCTTAAAATCACAATAGCAGCACAGCCATGACATATGGCTTTAGTTCACTAGGTGGCAAACGATCTGTTGGGCCTCTAATTGTTTTGTACACAAATGTCATAGAACCTGTTTATACAGGATACATTTCAGTTACCTTGACTGGGATATGTTAGTGGGCAGCATTTGGTCTGTAAATCGGCATGTTCTGAATACACCATGTTTGTACTGAAGGGAACTTCAGCAGGCTTTATGAAACAGCTAAAATGCTGCCACAGAGACCTGACTGGGCTTGTCAACACTGTCTGCTACTAATACTGCCCGTGAGCAGTGCAGCATTTCCTTAAAATTGGGTCATAGACACCAAGTTATCTTAACAGTCTTTGAGAACTTGACCTACAGTAAACTGCACTTTGACTTATTTATTTATTTATTTAGGTATTTTGACATTCCTAGAATCTGGGCGTTTTTCTCCCTGTTAGAAAAGATGCCAAAAGCAAATTTAATCTGTAGTTTTCTCTCCTTCCCAGACCTCTGTTGACTCATAGTCCCCATTCTGGTCCAATTAGTCAACTGCCAAAGGAAAGTTCATTGGCTGAATATTCTTCCTAGTCCTCTTCTAAATTCAAGTATTTTTAGTTTTTGCGGTATTAATCACAGGGTTGCTGGGGCTGGATCAGCTCATTTGTCTGGTAGTTTGCACGAGCTTCCAAATGGGATAAAATTTTCCCCACACCAGAGCAGCCAATGAATTGCACCCACTGAATGTCTAACAGCATCCTCATCTGCCATTTACATCTTACTTTTTGATCATTTTACACTCAGTATTTCATGCAAAAATCATTTATATCACAACTGTACTTGGCCCTCAGTATTATTAGGTAGCATGAAATATACTCAGTGATGGTATGAAAATTATTTCCAATAGGGCTTATGAAGAACAGCTGAGCAAGTACGACCTCCTGACCTCAAAGTGTTTGTTTACTGGGAACTATATTCCAGTTCTCTACATTTAATCTGTCTTGGACCAGGCTGACATTCCCCTGCTAGATTTATTGTATCTCTAGAGGCTGTTACAAACACAACATTGTCACTGCTTATCTAATAAAATGATAATAGGATTATATTGCTCTAGTGATAATGATATATTTATGTTCATTTTTAATAGTAACAAACCAAAGTTTGATTTCATGTTCAGTGAAAATAATGTGTTGAGGGAGAGGGAACTGTTCTAAAACTATTTTTCTTTCAGACAAATCAGTCATGGAAAATACTTTTATCCATCTTATTCGTATATCAAAGCATCAGTTTGTACACATCAGCAGCCACACTGTGTCAGTTTTACAGAAATAATAATGATTTCTGACTCAGAAAACTGTTTTTCCTACATCAGCAACTCTACGTTTTGGAAGCTTGTAATAATTTTATTTGTGTATCTTTTTCTAGAATTTGTCAGATATCAAAAGGCAGGCACAACAGACCAGATGAGCATTTCAGTTATATTTGGTTATATTCAAGGTGTCCAGAGTAAATTCATTTGCTGTTAGTGGTGGTATTGTTATTTTTACTATTGCTAGTGATAATAATGATTATTACTGGTAGCATTAAGCTTAAAATCAGAGCCATGTTTTATTTCATCATTGTGTGAATCTTTTTGGGAGACTCTTAAATGTATTTCTTAATCAGATTTGCCTGGTTACTTTTACTTTAAACAACATCTCTGACTGTGCAATGTAAGCTCTTAATTTATCTCCCAGCTCAGACAACAAAAATCAAATTACTTTTTAACTTCAGTAAGTTGTACATTAACAAAAGGTTAGCCTTATTTAGGAAAGCAAATTACTGCCTCTTTCCCCCCTTTTTTTTTTCAATTATTTTAGTACAGCTCTGATATTTTGATGCTGACCTTTACCAGATGATCCTATTGTTTTGGTGACCAATACCCTAGTGGCTCTGCTTTACTGGAATTCCTATCACAGTTAGCACAGATGAAACATAGATCAGTTTTTATGACCAAGCAGCATATTCCTTGTCAAAAGTACTGCTATCTGACGGCTCCTTCTGCAACTTCTCACTGCAACTTTTACTTTTATTAAGTGCTGTTACTTAGATGTAACCTATAAAATTCGTCTGCAGTACAGAAGTGCATTAATATATAAAGAGATTTAAAACTAAATTAATAACAAACATGCTATTCCATAGATAGGCATGCTACATGGTGAAATTATAGTGCTAGACTTAAACTAAATGTGCAGTTTGTATTTAGAACTCTTAAATGTTACATAAAGTGTATTCATCTCAAATTTTCAATAGGCAGAATGGAGATTTGTTAGAATAAAGATTCTGCAACTAATTGCCTCATGTTGATACCTTTCTGTTACAAATTCCTTTCAATGGACAAGACAGTCCAAGCAATACAGACAATACAGAACTTCAATAAAGGCAGAAGTTTTGTCTTTGTGTGGAACAGAGGAGATATTTTGATCCACACTGGTCTGTGAGCTACTTTTGTAAAGGTCTTCTTCATCCTTTTGTACATGAAGTTGATGTTTGCTGTGTCCTCTATATAGACAAAATTCCAAAGGAATTAGATTTATTATTAATTGCATGCACAAAACACATAAAATGGAGTAAAAAATTTGCAGCTAGGTATAGAAAATAAAAGCTGTTCCTTTAATATTGAATTATATTACTGAAGTAACAGTGTCTCTTTGTCAAAAATTAATTAGTTGCTCTCTCGATGTGCAGTAGGTTTTGCTCCTGGTTACTAATTGTTGTAGCATGCCAGTGATGAGAATAATCACTTTGCTCCTCCAGGAACCTTATGTGGCTTCCTCTAAAATCAGGAACAAACTCTTGAAGAATGTCAACAGCAGCAAGATCAGTTCCTATTTTGGCAAAGCCAAGACTTTGCTCAGGAGTATGCCACACAAAGAAAATGTTTCCAAAGCAACGTGCTTTACTCTTTGGTGTAGGGAACCCCAAGGACTGAGTTACTGCCAGGATTCTATCAGTATCGTATAGGGGTTAGTTCAGGATTTTATCAGAGTAATGTGAGGTTGATGCTTCTAGACTGATACACATATCATGGTTGGAAAGAATGTAACTATATTTCCCGTGTTTCATGTGCACACATCTTTTCCTGGGCAACAATTACCTCATCCTTACTTAGACTCCTTAAGTTTGAGATCAAGATGCAGCTATTCCACATTGCTTTTCCCTGTTGATATACCATGTTCTTTTGTTTTTTCCTTTTTTTTTTCCTATGTCAGTACCTGTTAACTGGCAGAAGGGCATTGACTGACGGTTTTGTGCAATTGCCACACCAATCAGTATGTTCTATATGTAATGCTTTGCAGGTAGAAGTAAAAATAAAATTACCACGACTAACACCAAATATTTGTCATATGTAGCAATGCTTCTTTTGGAATTTGTTTCCTTCTTCAGTTGCTTTTACAAAAGCTGTTCATGTCAATCTGAACCAAAGTCATCCTCCTCTTTGCATTTCTATGTCATGTGAACTAAGAATGTATAAATAAGCTATTGTACATGAACATTGACAGATTCTAAATCCATTAAAATAATTCTAAATGTATTTTTCAGTTAAAGCACAAAATTGAAACCAACTCAAAATTGCTATGGGATGCTATACAGGTAACTGTCCTTACACTGTAAATTTTTTTGGTGTCAGTTTTCAAAATTGAATAGCTCTGTGTTGTTCCTGGTGCGACCTATATGCAGTCACCCACATACAACATCCTACTTATTTGTAAAAGAAAGTTGTGATTGAAGATGCTCATAACCAGAACCACAACATATTCCACTTGGCAAAACGCTAAAGAGACTGGCTCTTTGGATTAAATCTTTTCAGGGACTTTGGAAAATCCATAGCATTTTCCATGACTTTCAGATAGATAAAGTATCTCTATTGCATTCTTCTTGCATGGGATTTGGAAGAGAATTCAAAGGGGGTGATTGAGTTCTTCTGGCAAATACGTACTTGAATCTTTTCAGCTTTTCTGAGAAACCCAGTCAGCACAGTCTAGCCTAAACATCCTAACTGGATTTATCAGAGCTAAAAAAGTGGCAAAAACTCTAGTGCTTAACTGAACTTGGTAACAGTTAATACAAATATGCATGTACCAGTGCCCTGCAGAAACCTGCCCATTCTAACATTCACATGATGTCCCAGTGAGATGCAACTGCTTTCCAAACTACAGTGCAAATGCTACTGCCCAAACAGACAGTAAGTCCTCATACCAAAACAAAGTGTCTGTGTTCCCCCAGGGCACTACATTCCCACAGAAGCCTGGAATTTGCTTCCCCTTAAGTACATGCAATATTCCAAATATCACACATATTCCACTTGGTTTTGATTACCAAATTACACTCTGCTGCAGAATAGATCATACGATTCAGTAAGAAATAAACCAGTTCAGATTACACAAGGTGAGTTTTTTCTGTAGGCAAAAATAACCGCTTGCGTTACTGCTTACACATTCCAGTTAGTGATCTAGTGAAGCGCACACAGCTAGGAAATGAATGCTGCCCTGACTATCCCAACTCGCATATTTACAAGTGTGAAGAATGTTGTGTTATGTTGGACTCAAGGTCCCTCTAGCCCCACAGTCTGTCTCTGGCAGTGACCAGTCAGAGAGGAAATACGCAGGGATATTTCTCTGGAATGCTCCACCAGCTTCAACTATTTGCAGCCTGGGGATTCCTGAGCAGTTCCACTGCACTTTTAACTGCATTATACAAACATTATGAAAGCTCTCCAGTGCTGAGAAGCAAATGCAACAAATGCAAGATGAAAGGTTAGAAGGAGGAGTGGAACACTGCAGGCTTGGCTGCCAGTTCATTTTGATTGAAGTCTCAAATGTGCTGTTGCATCCACTGTAGTTTCTTTTGGCTACGCTAAGTAGTGTTAATGTCGAATTTAAATATCTCTCTGCAATGAGGGTTTCGTTTTATAGGTGTCATGTGCCTGTAACTCTTGCTAAATTCAGTGAAAATTGTGCTGAGTTATCAACCCAGATTATAAAACTCCATGTCCTGAAATCGCCCAAAAGCAATGCAAAATAAAAATAAAAATAAAAATGGCCAAATGTAATTATCCTGCATCAATAAGGTCGGAGGCACGCTCTGAAAGTGAGTCCAGATATCCTTATTATAATTTGACACAGCGCATGTATTTGCTTTCAGAGGTTCCTTATTAAGGGGAAAAAAATCCTTAAATCTAAGAAAATGCAAATTGACAAGTGTTATGTGTTTGTAGGCTTTTTTTAATTCTTTGTTTTGCTTTTTACATGAGACCTTTAAAGCAAACTAAGATGGCCACATTTTCAGCACTAAGAATGAAAAGAGCAGCCTTCTTTGCATTATTTTCTGGTTTTTTTACGTTTGTTTATGTTTCCTCACTTATCCTGGAACTTAGTGGGCACAATGTACCAACAGGTAGAAAACTACCTACTAACATACGTACTGTAGTTCATCAAGAGCAGCTTCTTTCTGTCTGCTCTGCCAAGTTCCTCGTGTTTTAACATCCATGTTACAACGTCACAAATGTTACAGAGAACACCTAAGGTCTACACAAGCTTCTTATATGGTAAGAAAATAAATCTCAGTCACTTAAAGGTCTAGATTTAAAACATCACTGAGCATTCATTTGCTACGATGTAAATAAATATACACAAGTTTTTGCTGATCTCACAGGCTGGGATACAGGGATACAGGACCATGCAGTATAATGGTACTGTATCTTTTTCCCCACATTTCTTGGATCCTGCAGAAATATGTCAGCTGCAGTCTATAAAGCAAATGACATAGTAACTATATGTTAATCATGGCAAGACAACGTGGCTTAATGAACATGTGGTAATAATGGTAACGGGTATGAAATGGTTATATGATAAGGAGAGGAAAGTTGCATTTTCTTTCCCTTTTCTGTCACTGATGTTGTATGACACTGGGAACCTCATTAGTCTTCCCATGACCAAGAATTTGGTTTCATAGTACCAATATCCAGTAGCTTAGGAGCTGATTTGAGAACTTTCTGTCCCACTCATTCATTCCAGCTTGACCCATTCAGTCCCTCCAGAGCAAGGACCAGCATGCCAGTGCAAGCGCTTGTTGGGGCAGACTGGAAGAATGTGGGTTAACAAAAGTTATATTCACATACCTTAGAGGGCCATAAGCTGCAACGCAAGGATGGGGATAAGCAACTGGGGCAAAAGCTGTGGGGATTTTTTCTTTTTAAATTTTGCTCATTTCACAGGTGCAGTAGAGAAAGCTGTCAAAAAGCGATTGAACTGACTGGACTGACTGAGGGGAGCTCCAAGTGTATCTCATTTTGGGAGGCAACAATGACTTAAATGGGTTTAGCAGCTAGAAGATCAGTTCTTATGATGTCTATACTCTTTTTTTATAAAGCATTATAAGATCTACCAATGAAAACAGATATGTAGCAGTTATATGTTCATTACTTGCCATATACAACTTTTATACTATTCTTTTTGATGTGTTGTACAAACTGAACTCTACCTACACTAGGAAAACAAGCAGGCTAGCAAGTTTCCCTTCAGAAAGTAGTTCCTTCCTGCCATAATCAGATATTCTGACATCTCGTTACATGCCTAAATCAGAAGTTTGGCATTACTGTTTTTAAGATACAATACACCATTGATAGAACAAAACTTTAAAGCCAATTAAATGTTGGCAATCTTCCTACCATTGGCAAAGGCATACTTGTTAACAGTTTGCCTTTGTGGCATGTTTGCAGTGTAATCACTGATTTCTGGAGAGATTTTTTGGCACTTCAAGATATTTTAAAATACCTAATGAATTTGTTTTTATAGACAATTTTAGATTTTATTCACATTAAAACATTTTACTTTAAAAGGTAGAGGTTGTATACACTCAGATGAGGTACATACCCTCATTTTTACCACAAGGAAAAAAATAATGATTTGTACAACCTAGCTATACAAATAACAGTTTGCTCGCATTTTAACTAGTTAATATCAGAAATCATCACACACAAGTATTTATGAAACACTATCTTACCAGGTGTGAGTAAGTAAGTAAAGTGATGCTTTGTTGGAAAAAACCCACATTTTTATTCTGGGTTTTAATATAAGTAAAAGCTTTCACGGCTATTTACTTAAAACAAAAGTGTCCTGAAGTTATCAAAGCTTTTTTCCTCATTTTGTGTGGAAATAATGTGATTAGGTTGGCAAAAAAAAAGTAAACACACAAAATTAACTAGGACGGCTTAATTTATAGGGAGATAAATTTTTGTGAAAAGCAAAACTAGTTTTAACAAAACTAGTTAACTATAAGTCTATTGAAAGTTCAAATACCACTAGAGGACATTTTGGAGAAAATAAAAAACATTAAATAAAAACCCCCCACATTATTTTCATTTTCTCCCTTCTGCAAATGCTCTCTGGTACGGTAGCTTTGCAACATCTAGTCCCACAAATGCTTCCTTCTCGTACTGGCTACCTTTCAAGTGCTAAACTGCTAGTATCAGTTGTATCAGTGTTCATTACATGAGCAGAGATTCCACTTAATCTAATCTCAGGGAATTTCATCCGTCTGCAAAAGCATGTTCTGTACAAAAGCAATATAAATACTATGGTAAATAACAGTGGACAGGTCTATAATAAGAGTTTATTCACAGGTGTTTTGGCAAAGTAGTGCAAGGCTAAGTTGACTATAGTTTTGTAATGAGCATTAAAAATCTGAATGTAAGGACTACACTGAGTGTAGCATTAGACTCTTCACTTGATCCACCTATCTATTCTTAACTCCCAAAAAATAAAATTGATCACCTTTCTAATTCAGTTAAGACTTGATAGGAGTCTGCAGCCAGTTGGAAAAGGGTCAATGACTTTGAAAATGTAGGGCAGTGAATAATGACACTGAAAGGCAAAAGAAACGTGTTTCAAAGTTCTGTGTGATTACATATAAAATTCAGGTTTTAATAACTTATAACTTTAATAACCTTATTTGGACTACACCTCAGTACAGATTTCTGCCAGCAAAGCTGCCTCAATGAGGAATCACACCTCTTCTCATACCAACAAAATCCGTGCTCAAAATGATTGTCAATCTTGTCACCACTGAGGAGGAAAGCAAACAAAACTCAGTAGCTTCATTCACCTGGCACTCTTCAAATGGCACGGAGGAAGAGACCAGCGAGCTTATGAAGGTATTGGTGCATATGAGTTTCTGTGCCTTCAGATGTTTTGTGAAGTGCTAGCATGGAGTTTCTGGGGTTGTGTGTCTCCATTGCCTTAGCTGCAGGGATTTTTTTTCTTCTCAAGCCATACTCTGTCTCAGCGCTCAGCTTAGATGCAGTGAGAGAAAGAAGCATCTGGGTGAAGGTATAAGATCAGCCTGTGGGGTGGCAGCACTCACACATGCCAGAGTACTGTACAACCACAACCTTCTTCAGCGCCCATAAAATTCCTTTCTGTTGAGCTCAGTTAATTTAACTGTATGTCATCCATTGCTTTATAAGGGCAAATATAAAAATATATATTATGGTGCTGATAGAAGAGCCAAGCTCATATATTGAGACTATTCTTTCTGTGTTAACATATAAGTGAGTGAGTAGTTGACTTTGTGAGACCTGAGATCTAGTCCTGATGACTACATTTTCCCAGAAGTCTGTAAAGAATACCCCGTAACAGTTACAAAAAAAAGCTCCACCCCAGCAAGAGTAACCTAATGACTGAGGGAATACCCAGTATTCCTCCACAACAAACTAAGGTGAATTTTCCTGTCAGGAAGAGAAATCCAGAGAAATGAACGTGGCAGTTGGGGGACTGGAGCTGAAGCCTTGCTCCAAGGAGGCAGCATCCGCCTGCCTCCAGCCTGCACTCCCTCAGAGCCTGTCCGGCTCCCTCACACCCCTGAAGGGCCTGAAGGTTTTCCTGGACTACCAGCAAGGTCTCCAGATAGCAGAGATTCCCCTGCAGCCCATGATGAAGCCCATGGAGGTCCACAGTGGAGCAGACATCCCCCTGCAGCCCTTGGAAGACCTCATGCCAGATCAGGTGGATGCCCAAAGGACGGGATCCCATGGGAAGCCCACACTGGAGCAGGTTCCTGTCAGGACCTGTGGACCCATGGAGAGAGAAACCCACACTGGAGCAGGTTTTCTGGCAGGACTTGTGACCCCTGGCGAGACCCATGCTGAAGCAGTTCATAAAGAGCTGAGCCCACGGGGCGGACTGATGTTGGAGAAGTTTGTGGAGAACTGTTTCTCAACGGAGGGACCCCATGCTGAAGCAGCAGAAGAGTGTGAGGAGCCCTCCCCTTGATGAGGAAGGAGCAGCAGAGACCTGACCACGACCTTCACTCCCCCTTCGCCTGCACCACTGGAGGGAAGGCAGTAGAGAAAACTGGGAGTGAAATTAAGCCAAGGAAGAAGGAGGAGTCGGGGGAAGTGTTTTAAGATTCAGTTTTCATTTCTCATTATCCTACTCCGGTTTGATTTAGAATAAATTAATTTTTCCCCAGGTCGAGTCTGTTTTACTCGTGATGGTAACTGATGGTTACTGAGTAATCTCTCCCCAGGCCCACGACCTTTTCGTTCTCTCACCCCGTCCCGCTGAGGAGGGGGAGCGACAGAGCGGCTCTTGGCGGGCACTCCGCCTCCAGCCAGGCTCAACCCACCACGACGAGGAAGCCTGTCATAAGCTCCAACGCTTATTCACCGGCTGACCAGGCCAAAACCAGTGCACGACAGCACACCCGGGGGCTGTGCTTTACGCCACGCTGCCCCTTTTGGCGTTCCGCAGCGCCAAAAAGCCCGCCCCTACACCCCCCGCCCTTCGCCAAGGGTCCCTCCCGGCAGCGACGCAGGAAGGGGAGGCCGCAGCGGGCAGACGCAGGGAAGGAGGGCGGGAAGGAAACAACTCCCCCACAGGAGCCGCAAGCAGCGGGACACAACTACCCGCCGCCCCAATAAGATGCCCTAGCGCCTGCCCGGCCCCCGCCCCGCCCCGCTCTGCGCTCCGGCCGCGGGGAGCGGGGCCGACCCCGTCCGTCACGGGGCGGTGGGCGGGGCCGGCCGGAGGCGGGGAGGAGGCTTCGCTCTCCCATTGGCTGGGTCCCCCAAGGGTCTTCCTGCGGTTGGCTGGGGCGGCTGCCGCTCAGATCGCTCGGGGCGGTGGGCGGGCGGTAGCGGCGGGCGGGGAGGTGCCGGTGCGGGTGGCGGCCGGCGGGAGGTCACTCGGCGCGGGGCGCAGCATGGCCGCGGCGGTGGTGCTCAGGGGACCTGCGGGCTGGTGGCGCTGGCACAGGCGGGTGCGCGCTGCCCGCGCGGCGATGGGTAAGGACCTGTCCCCTCCCCTCGGCTCCGCCGGCTCCTTCGCCCCCGCCGCCGGGCGCTGTTCGCCGGGCGGGGAAGGGCCGGGCCTTTCGCCGGGGCTCTGCCGGGGAGCGCCGCTGCAGCGCTGCCCTTGGCGGCCTTGCCCGGCGGCGAGCCCCGGAGCAGCCTCGCCGCGCAGCGCCGGTAGTGGGGGACCCTCTGGGGCGGCGTGGGGAGGGGGTGGCGGCTGTGTCGCCGGGAGCGCGGCCCCTCCTGCCGCCGCCTCGTTTGAGGCCGTAGCGGGGCTTCGGAGTGGCCGAGCTCGGTAACGCGTGTTCACTCGTTTGCTTAACGCAGCGTGTCTGGGAGTTATGATCATGAGGGCCCACAGGCGTTTCCTGTGGCACCGGTGACGTGTTGGCACTGCCCGTTACCTTGATTTGGGCTGTTGCACCCTCTCGGTCATTGCGTCTGATTATTTTCCGTAAAAATGAAGGTAAATCCAGTGCAGGGCAATCGCTCACACGTGTGACCGATCCACGGGCAGTGGAAGCAGCAAACACCTTTAAATGTCCTGTCGGTGCAAGGGGAGGAAGAATGTATTTGAAGAATGAGACCTAGACCTTCTCCCTTTTGAGAGTCCTGAAAATCATGCTGCCATTTCCACATACTTTAACTGCTGAAGTAGATAATTGAAAATACACTTCCAGTTGTCTTTTCAATGTCATTTTGATAAGCAGCCTGTTGCTCATGTGTGTCACTATATAGTTAGGCTACCAACAACCAGGTGAACGCTTTTCAGGTGGCAAAGTGGAAGAAATACGGTATTTTATATGATATAAAGTTCTAAAATCTTGACACTTAACTGTTTCAGCAGTTACTCAATTACTTTTAAATAAGTAACTTGGAAAAAATTTGTAATTCCCCTTTAAACCTCATTTAAACTAATAAATTATAAGTACTTGATGCCTAAGTTTGAAATCAGCTTTCAGTGATATATTTGCTTGACTGTCTCTTTTCCACTAATGCATGACTTTTTTTTTGTAGTTACAGCTCTGTTGGTGTGCTAAGTAATAGCTCAGGTGCAGCAGGCCTGTTGATCAGAGACCTGTTTGTTTATTTAGTACCTTTTGTGATACCACAATTGAGGCAGTAGCTTTCGATTTATTTTGGACTTTCTGTGTATGGTAGCTGTCAGATATTTCTGTAAGAGCTGCTGTCTTGGTCAGTATACCAATGGTCATGTTTAATATAGAGAAAATGGAATGGATCTTGTTTCGCAGTGGTGAGCACAGGTGAGAAAAGCAACCCAAGACACTACACTGACCCTTAAAATTGAAAAATGTAGTTTTGTCTTTGCCTGAAGACCTGAGTGAGAAACTGCAACTAAGTCCAGGATGAAATTGTGACTCTCCCAAGAAAATTCCATAGAACAGAATTTCACCCACGGCATTTAAACTCTGACTTACTTAGTAGTGACTGCACTGAAAGTCCTGTTGACTCTGAGAAGTGTTTATGGGATGAAGGTCTAAGCATTAAGCCTTCTTAATTGCTAAGCTCTACTGCTTAGTTATGTGCTGAGGTTTCCCTATCTCTAACACGTCCATTAGGTTTACCATCTTTTTCTTTAATTTCGAGTGGTCTGAAAGTTGTCTTTTGATTAGTGACTTCATCAGCTGTCACTCTGAGTGAAACACCATCCTAGTGAAGGAATTCTGCCAGCTCTGAGAGCTGTCCAACACCACCGCTTGGTCTTCGTCCGTTTATTGAACGCTCCTTAGTTACTTTTGCTTACATTTGCTCTTTGCAGCCAGCACAGACCATGACGGATTGTTTCTTTTTTATGTTTATACGAGAGGCTGTTAAATCATCTAGGAGGAAAATAGCTGAGGGCAGATTTTGGAGGAGCATCTTGAGTATGTATATTTGTGTATTAGCAAGTCTTGTGATCTGCAGCTGGCAGTTGCTGGGAAAGGTGCTTCACAGAGAGGGTGTATATGACCTTGCTGCAAAATACATTTTTCGTGGAAGTGGAGAAATCCTTCCTGGGGACTGCTAGTGGCGATTAAGGGGAGCTAATGAGGTGTCATGGCTGAGAAAGGATGATTCTCTGGTGAGTGAAAATTCATCAGCGGACAGAGCTTTTCATCAAAGAAGACAGTACCCTGCTAGAGAACAAAGATATCCTTACCAGTAGCCTTGGAGGAGTAGTAGGGACCCATTCCATTAATAGTTAAATGGTACTTTTACTGATGCAGAAGCCGTGGTTGAACTGTTGAATGGTTCCATGCTCTGGCACAGAGAAGCGTTAATTACTAAGCAAGGATTATGACAGAAAGACCTGCTGCTCAGAAGTCCAGCACATTACTTAATTAAGGGATCAGCTTTACACTTCATATTCTTTTCAGATGAAAAGTACTTACAACATCTTTTTGTCTTTAATGTATTAGCAAACATTTAATGAGGTATAGCTGCAGATAAGAAAAATGAGGTAAGAAGACTCTGGCTGTTACAAACATGTCTGGTTTTCATCAGCAGACCTTTGTAGAGGCAAGGAAAAGCAAGTGGGATGTTTTCAATGTAAAACTGGTAAAATTTAGAGCCTTGTAATCTTCTTAAATTATGATTTTGGCAAAGTGCTGTTCTCAAAATCACTGCATAACCTTTAAAAGCCTGTGACCCTAGGGCCGTTTAAATTCTATTGGCAGAGCTTCTAGGTACAACAAGACCTGATCCTGCCCGTGTACAGCTGACCTCTGTAACTTCCACATTTCTGCATCTCGTTCCCTCCAGGATCGAGTCCAGTGGAGCTTTTACAAGTTTCCATAGAGAAGTCTGCACAAAACACAGAAGCACTCTCTGATCCTTGCTTTCAAAGCAAGAAGAAGAAGAGGGACGGTGTCTTCTCTTGTACTATAACTCAAGATGCTAAATCAGTGATAAAATTCTTCATTTGGCAATTTATATTGATTTGCCATCATGTTTCCCACTCCTTGTCAGATTAATTCATATACACCTGTGCTTTCTCGTAAAGCCGTAAGCAAAACCAGCAACTTCAGTAGTTGAGCTTCTTCTGGGCATCTTCCCATGCTCCAGTTAAATCTCACCTAATGGGCTGGAAAAGAGCTCAAGTTTCACTGATCCAGAGAGATCAAGAATATTAATATGACTTGCAACCACTCTGATTAGGAAATTCATATAGGAGAGGAATATGTGAGCTATTATCCCTTGTTCCAGATTTATTGGTTTCCTTTGACTTTGGAGCTAGGGATTTCATCCCAGGAGCTAGACATTTCGGTGAATATGGTTCCAAATAGATTTTATAAAGCAAAAAAGTAAGTAATAGAGTTGAGATTACAATTTGAGAGTTACCTGTTTCTCAGTCCTGCTCTTGGCCAGTTAGACGGTGGTTTCCTTCAGTGTACAAGCATGTTGGACCTTTTCCAACTCTCTTGTCTGTGGTCCTATCCAGCCATTAGTTCTTTTTTGTTTGAATACAAAGAGATGGCCTCTGCACTGTAATTATAGTGTTTGTGCAGTCTAGTATTTGCAGTGAGCTCAAGGCACCACTGGAGCTGAAATTCTTTTTTGAAACTGTAAGAGTCATTACTTTGGGATATAGTGTAGAAATTGTGTACATCTGAAATTATCTAAACTTGAAACTGCCATCATTCAGGTTAAAAAGAAAATTGCTTTCAGTGTCTTTAAAAGCTTGAAAAGACAAGTTTTAGGTCATTGACAAATCAAATATTCTAAGAGCAAGATTACATTCTGTACATTTCCAAATTTACTGTCTTAATGTAAGTATTTCATTTAAGAAAAGGCATTCAGAGAATCATAAAATCCTGTTGACTTTTTAATTATATTATTTTGAAGGTGAAATTTTGTGAAATTGTAGATTAGGCCAAGTGTTTCTATTGTAGGCTGACTTTTCAAAGCAAAACATTTTTATCTGTATTGTCTGTGAGCCCTCAATATGGCAAGAGGGTCATAAATTGATCCTCCTTATCAATGGGAGACTTTATAGGTCTGGGGCTCTGTGAGTACATGTTCCCTCAAGAGAATAATGAAGACTCTCCTGGGAAAAGCACATGTTCTTTGGAGTCACTGTAGCTGGTTTTGCTTACCATTAACTTCATCTATACATTAACCTATGTTGCTGGTTCTGTTCACAGTGACGGAGAATGAGTTGCACGTGGTATCAGTGATTATTTTCAAAGTAGCTTCTATTGCTCCTAATTCTGATGTTCTGCCCTCTGTTAGAAGTTGAATGTGGACTGGGCAGTTTTCCAGTCGTGTGATTGCAGCAGGTTACTGTAGAATTTATGGCTGAAGTAAAATGGACTCAATACCACAGGGACAGTTTTTGCAAATGCTTACAAAATTGATAGGATTGGTTTAGTGTACGTGTTTGTGTATTTGCAGAATATCAATCTCTAGATGTTTGAATTACACAATTAGTACAAAACCGAGCCTGTGCCATATATCAAATGGTAAACAGTGCCTAGATATTCAAGCTGGACATCACTTTCCATGATAGCACCTGTGGAGTTTCATCTAAATATGAAGATGTGAAAAATCGCATCTTCTTAATCATCCTGTGTTTGGCAAACCCCCGCTGTCTTAAGTATTCGTAAAAAATATAGCATGATTCTAAATGCAGTTGATTCAAATTTATTTGAAATCAGTTTTATTAGGTACATCTGTGAGCTAATTTCATCAGTCTTTAATGCAGTTTTCCTGTATTTGAGTCCATGGGGATCTGGAGGTTTTTCAATGCTGTTAATCAAAATAATATAATTTTCGAGTGGCTAATTTAATACTGGGCTGTGAAAAGTTAAACCAAACGACGAAGTAGAAACTGAGTCAGGAATTGGACTATTCCTCTAAAAGGTCTCAGTGCCTGTGGATTTGAATATGTTTTAGTTAGCCCAGAACAGAAAATTGCGCCTGATTCATGAACTAAGACAAGAGACAATCAATGGAGACAGACAAAAGGGGAAGTAATACAATATGATGACACAAAACTAATAACACTGATCAGCATGATGCCTCATATGCCAGCCTAACTGCGGCTATGCCTTCTGGGAATATTGCAAAATGGAGATTTTTAAGGAAGGCCTTACAGTAGAAGAACGAGTTAGTTTTCTGGATGTTTACATAGTGAAGAGCCAAGTTAGAGAAGAAATAGAAATGGTTGTTGGCAAGAGGTCTGTCATTGCAGTCCAGTTACCAGCTGACGTCTTAATAGTAAGATGTGATGATACCCATGAAAAGTGGGCAAAGCAAAGCAGTCTTATGTGACATGGTAGAAAAACTAAGAAAGTAAAAGTAAGGCAGGATGCAGAGAGGGAATGACAGAAAGTAGCAAGGGCAAATTTCATTCTGAATTCCCAATATTTCAATGAAAATCAAGACAAGATTGTCTCTTAAATTGAAGTCCGTGGCCAGGTTCTGAACTAGCTGAGATCTTGGATATGATGGAGAAATCAATGATATTTAAGAAGATCATGGATGGGTCTTCCAGTTTGTAGGTATGAGTGCATCACTGTTGGTGTAAGCACTGACATAGAAAAAAGGTATCAGGTAAGTTTTCTGAAGGTGGTTAAGAGATTTCCTGATGTTTAGTTTGAGGTGATCGTTAGGTGTCCATGAGATCATATGAGAAAAGATCAGAATAAAAGTGAAGAGTCTATGAAAATAAGCCTAGGCATGGTAGCCAGATTCATGCTTCTGATGAAGTTACTTGGAATTCACAGAAACAAAGACAAGTTAGCAAGGCTAACTTTAATGCTAAATTAGTTTGCTCAGGGTGCTTCAAGGTTGCTCTAAGGACGGAGGTTCCACCACTTCTTTGTCCCAGTGCAGAGCCATTTTCCTCATTCCAACTGGAATTTCACTTCCTGCGGCTTTTGGCTGTTGCCTCATGTCCTTTTGTTGTGCACCACTGTGAAGAATCTGGCTTCATTTGCTGTGTGACTCTCCTTTGCTCGCACTCCGTAGGTGTTAGAAGACTGCAGTTAGCTTTTGCTTCTCCAAGCTAAGCAAAGACTCTCGGCCTCTGCTCATACGCCAAATTCTCCGGCTCCTCAGTCATATTACTTGACATCTGCTGGTCTCTGCAGTTTGACCACATCTCTTGTGTGTTGTGTAGTGTGGAATCACCGATTTCTTTGACTTGTTGGGCAGGCTCTTGCTAATGTAGCACAGTCTGTGATTAACCTTGTGCCGCAGGACGCATTGCTCACTCATGCTCAGCTTGTTGTCTGTGGGGATCCACAGGCTCTGCAGAGCTGCGATGCGTCGTCCTTCAGTGATGTCTCCTTCCCAGACATTGTATTTTTCTTTGCGGAACTTCCCAAGGCCCATTTCTCCAGTCTTTCTGCATGGTAGCTCAGCCCTTCAGTTTCTCAGGCCTTCCCCCCAGTTCAGTGTCACACGTGATCTTGCTGCGGATGCTTATGGCCCATCGTCACAAACACTGATGGAATTTTTAAACAACGGCAGCCACAGTGTTGAACTGTGATGAAAATCACATGACTGACTTGTTGCTAGTCTTTGAACCGCTTATCGCTGTTGTTTAAGCCCAACAGTTCAGACAATATTTGTTCCAATCAGGCAATCTTGCAGTCCAGTCCAGTCCAGTGCATACTTTCCCTGTTTGGCTACTGGGATATTAGAGGATGCTGTTTTGAAATCTTTAGTGAAATCAAGGTAAATAAATTCCACTGATACTAAGAGGCAGAGAAAGGAAGATGCTGAAAACCAGGACTTGAACCTCCTCAGGAACCTGGAAGCTTTGGGGTGACAAAAGGAGCAGTTTTAGATTAGCGTAGGTGGTGGACTGGGGGAGACTGACTCATAGGAACTATGAGAAGAAAAGACTCCGAGGCAATTACTATGGCTGATGATGGTGTTTTAGGCTCTTTGTTCATTTGTTTCCTAGATTTACACTTCTTAAAAAAGCCATGTACTCTTTTCCTGCCTTATCTCAGTTTGCCCTAAGCATTTTCCCAGTCCGGTTTTCTTTTAAATCGGGATACTTTGCTAGCTGTGTAATTGCTGCAGGGATCTGTGGAAACTGTCTCAGACCAAAGTTCTCTCAACGAACCTGATTTATTGAATGTGGCACTTCCAAAATAGTGCTGCAGATGAAAGAGCATGACCATTGCTGGCTAAGAAGGAGCTTAAAGTCAGAAAGACTTTAAAATGATTAATCAAGTGTTATTGGCCTAGAGAGGATTCTTTGCTAAGCGCTGAGACTTCTTAGAGTCTCGATCCAGCTTAGGCACATCCTCTGTATGTGCACCTCAGCGTTACGGTAGTTCCTTAGTTAGTTAGACTTGGTTTTGGCTGCTTAACTGCCACATGCCTTAGTGTTTATTCTTGCATAACTTTTTTGTTTGTCATAAAGGAGAAATTATTGTATGCATTTGGCTAAGAAATCTTGGCATTGCCAAATTGTGCTGCCCTTGGATTAGGAGTGTGCAGAGTGATAAGACAGTGATTGCAGAGAATGAATGTCTGCAACACTACTTACTGCTCATCATTTCATACTCACTGACTACTTGTAAAAAGTAACTGACTTCGGCGATAGCGTTTTCCACAGATTGTAGGTTTTATTTTATAGTTCTGTCTTGGTAGCACAGCAAACAGAATAAAGGAGTTATTCCTGTAAAGATTTAATAATTATTTTTTTAAATAATTATTTAATGATTTTATTCTTTGTTTTTGTTCTAGTCTTCAGTATTGGCTTTTAAACTGTAATTACATGGCTGAAAGGATTTGCAATGATTTATTATGGTGACTTTCACCTTTAGGTTAGTGGCTTATATCCGAGTGCAGGATCAGAAGAGTCCGGTTATTATCTTTGAGGAGCTGCATGAAATAAAGAGGCAGCTTCAGTCCATTCCTAGAGAATAGGTGCTGTATCTCAAGGCTGCAACCAAAGTTCCAAATAAGAAATCTATAAAATATATACAAAATTTGATTTTGCGTGGCCAGTTTAGGATTTGGACACATAACATAATACAGACCAGCTTCCATATTTTATGTCTATTTGAGCTCTCCTCAGAGCTTTGCTTTCAGGGATGTTGCTGAAGATTGGTTTTTACTATACTTTTTTGAAACACGCACATTTTCCTAATTAAAATATTTTTCTTTGGTATGTAGAGAAATCATTCTGGAATGGTATTTGTGGCCCAATGTGGAGTATAATTTATGGTTTAAATTGTGTAGAATAGGATTCACATTTCCGACATTTTTAAGTGTGAAGTTTTTCACATCAATGAAAACAGATTACGTGCCTGCTTTTGTTACATCGTTGTTGCGCATTACTTAGAGTACAAAGATATTGATGTTTATTGTTTTGAAATTAGTGTGTTCTAGGACAATGGCTTCCAAAACCCCAGTTGGATTCATTGGACTGGGTAACATGGGAAATCCAATGGCAAAAAACCTGGTAAAACATGGATATCCAGTTATTGCGTATGATGTGTTCCCAGAAGCTTGCAAAGAATTTCAAGACTTGGGTGCTCAGGTATAGTAATAAACTTTCTTTGTTCCAACAGTAACTATATGTGTTGAACGGTTCTTGAATGTAATGTAATTCAATAATCTGTTTTTTTTCTTGGTTAAAATCACAGTTGGAACTAAAACAGTGCAGTGAGTACAGTCTGAGTCTAGGAGGTTTCACTTGGAGCAAGGACATAGTTTTGGCCTAAGTAATTTTCATGCTGTTATCCAGAATTGCTACCTTGTTGGACTTCTTTGGCTGTTTTTTTTTTCTCCTTTTTATGAGAGTGGGTTGATGGCCTGTTCTTTCACCTCCTTTCTCCTGTTTCCTCCTCCCCCAGGTCTAGATGGCCAGTGGGCTGCTTTTCATCTGGTTCCTACTTTGACCTTTTCAGGTTAAATGACCCCAGTTAAAAATTCCTGCTGGCATAGCCGTAAGGGTTATAGGGACATAGGAGCTTTCCTGCTGCTTCAAGGTGCAGTCCTCAGGGGCAGGGGAAAAATCTAATTATTTAAATGCTTATTCTCTTGGAGGTGAGGAAGCTTATGGTGAGAAAAGAGGAAGGAATGAAAAAGAAAAGGAAGGGAAGGAAATTGATCACATTAAGCAGGTTTACCTTCCTGCCATGCACCCTGCAAAATCTTGGCCCTGTTCCAGTCAGTGCTATTGCTTCTGCTGATCTGTTAATACACCCAGAAACCCAGGCAGTTTCTCAGATGGTTCGGTCATTTCTAAGTGTGTGAAATGTATCTGAATGTTTTTGACACACATCAAAGCTCTAGCAGTTCAGATCGTTGTGGGTGGATGGATTAGGTGCACACTGAAACAGAAGGATGTACTCAAGTAAGGAGAAACCAATGCAAAAATAATACTCTGATGTGACAGTGCTTAGGATAGGAGAGAATTTTCCAGCAGTGGCAAGGAAATTGTAGAGAGATCTAGATAGAGGAACTGTATACCTTGAATGTCTAAGCCGTGGGAGCTAATTGCAGCTGTTTTAAATAATGAGGTAATATCAAGATTCCCAAAAGATAAAATGATAAAGTACAAGTCTGGATAATTAATTGCAGCTCCACTTGAATAATTACAGAATCTTGGCCTGAAGTGGGAAAGAAAGCTTTTCGGCTTCTTCTCCTAGCTACTGTTTTTATTTTACCAAAGTGGCTGAGACCCTCAGCCACAAACCAGGCCTGTCTTGAGTAAGAGGCTGGGCAAATGGAAAGAAAATCTGTTTGGAACCATTTGGTTTATTTTTAATTCATGTTCTGCAGTGGGATCTCTTTGCCGTGGCAGCGCATTTGGATAGCTTATTGCCACAGTAATAGAATCCTTGGCATCCACTGCAAGACTTAGTGTGTGATATTCAAGGTGAACTGTAATGCTTTTAAAAGGAAAGTCCAAACTATGTTGTAAGACCGTAAATCACTAAGAGAATACACGGGTAGGCTTAAATAAAAATAAAAAAAAGTTATGTGAACATAACTGCCTCTTCTTGATCTATAGGTGTAAATCCTACCCCAACATTTTTTTCAGGACTTGGAAACTTGTGGGTCCAGAGGGTCTTGTAGAAACTGCTGTAGAATGAACATTGGGCTCTAAGGCCTTCTTTCTCTTTGTTCTGGCTGGCAGGGCAAAACCATCAGGAGTGTTACAGAGGTGCAGAGATGCCCCCCAAGAGACAGTAAATATTGTCAAATATCCATTGTTTAAAATCATTGCTACTACCGAAGTACATGGAGGTTGAGGGATGTTTGAACGTAAGTCTGCATAGTTTGTGACTTCACCTTCTTTAGCCTCTGAAGTAAAGAACTGGGAGGTGGTGTTTGTCAGGAGGCAGCCACCTGCCTGCTGACGGTGAGCAGTAAGGGGAAAACCAGCTGAATGGGAGCATGTGCAACCACTTGGGGTGACAATTGGAGAAAGTTGCAAGGCTGCAAACAAGGAAGAATACTGAACAGTGCTGTGAGCAAGTAGACGCTTCCGTACTCTACTGGTCTTTCTGTTTCCTCATAGTTATGACTTTCTTTCTCACACAGCGGAGCGGATGTGTTTGAACTTAGATTTGAAAGTTTGAGAGTGTTACTGAAGTCATCTGATACATAAAGCGGCAGAGAAATAGAGCTCTCTTCAGTGTATTCAGTAAGAATGGTACTTCAGGCAAGCAGAATTATGAATTGACTTATCCGGTGACCAGTATGAAGAAAAGTTTTCCCTATCCAGTTGCATATGGCAAAAGTTTGCTTCAGCTGACAACTATCAGAACATGTATGGAACTTGGTGGGTTGCTGCTCTGAGTCAGGATGGTCTACGTTAGTAATCAGCAATTAGTATTTGGCATGGTTTTTCAAAGTTAGACACATATTCCAAGTGATTTCAAGTGCTTGATGTTTTCTGATAGCTTTCAAATAATTCAGCTTTATTTCTGAGATAGTCCCAAATTAAAAATAAAAAAAAAATTTTATATGCTGCTTGTTGAACCAGGTGGGTTTCCTCTGGGATTATTAAACATATTTGCTAACAGTACCAAAAAGCCAAGATTGACAATTCCCACTTTAATTTCCACTTTTTTTGCTACTTATTTCATGATAGCAAAATTATTTGCCTTTGTATGGTTGTGGAAGTAGTGTCCCAGTCTGTGTACATTTTTAATTTAATTTTCTTCATATAAAAGGCATGCTAGCATTTTGAAAGACATAGATGGAATAAATCAATTTCTGCATAGATGAGTACTGTATTATGCCTTCTGTATATCTGTGTTGCTTAAGAATTGTTTAAATTTTTAACCAAAAACCAGCTATATCCACGTAGTCAAGTAGAAATGTGAGGCTGATGTAGTTTTTAAGTTGTGTGCCCAACGTAGTATGTTTTTCAACTTCTGGTTGAAATACGAAAATGGGCCACAGAGTCTTCAGCTGCTAACTTGCACACCTCTAAGAATACTGGAGATAATAGTTTCAACTGAGAAGACACATAGAAATTCAGGTTCCAGTTACACACTTCCTCTCTCTTCCTCTAATAATACACTTTGGGGCTCAACCAAACCGGAGATAGTCAGAACTACAGACAAAGGTGTCGTGCTCCTGTATAAAGAGCTAGGCTCTCTGGTCTCCAGGGAAGCAAGTCATAAAATTAACTAATCAGATATAGAAGCTTTTCTGCTTATAATTGCCTCATTTGTTCCTCCTAACCTTTCTTCTTTAGACCAGGGTATGTTTCCTTTTATAACTGCAGTGTACCAGATGTTTTGTGTAGTATTAACTTACTCTTTCAAAACAAAACCTGCATCCGATCTATGCCAGTTTCTTCACTTTTTTTTTTTTTGAGAGCTTTGTCCAGTGAGACTTTGTCCAGAGACTTCCTTTCTTTTACTTAGTTGATGTCAAATAGAAATCAAGAAGTTTCTCCTGCTGTATCCCAGAAGTCCTTCAGGATGTTATTCAATGTTTCTTTGATGCTGAGACCTTATATACGCATTTTCTATAAAAAGAGACTATATTTAGAGATGGGTCTTTAGTATTGAAACTAACACAAATGATAACAATTACCTGTAGTTACAAATAGATAGGAATGGTGAAACACAGTCATTGATTTGTCTGTGTTATGGAAAGGAACAAAATTTTTAGGTAGCTGTTAAACTGCAGTTTCTTTAACCTTAAAGCCTCGTGATACACAAATTCTAATTTACATTAGAGTGAGAAAAATCTTTACATTAGAGAACAAAAATCTTAGTGGCAGATGCCTTCTGGGTAAAACGCACTACTACTGTGTATACTTTGTTGCATATGTATCTTAAATACCATAAAGCCTGCCTCTGAAAATGAGCTGGGGAAGGTACTATACCATTAAAGTTAGATACGTTTATTTAACACCCAGTACCTAACAATATATTTTGAAATTTGTTCAGATCTTTTTGGAGGAGGATGCTTGAGAAGATAATTTGGTTTTTAAAAATGTCAGCTATAAAACATCAGGTAGTTCATCTGATTTTTTTTTTTGTAAAGGTGAGACTCAGGGGTGCATTAAATATTTTTTGTTGTTGTTTTTTCCTCAGTCTTCCTCTCTTCCAATGCTCTATGTAAGACAAGAAAAGAAATGAGATGTTTGTGATTCTGCATGTTGTCCCTCCTTAGAAATACTGTAGAGTGCTATTTTGTGTAGATGCATAGTCTACAATGAAGTGAAGATTCATGCCTGGATTGATGGGATACAGGCCTCCCCATTGACACATGTTCTGGAAGAACTTTAGTGATAGGACATCCTTTTCAAATTTTTGTGTTTATTTTTCTGTTACTGGATCCAGTTAATCAACATTACCATTATTCTAATTTTTTACATAGCTTGGTTGTGACTCATGACTTGCAAATACTAAAAATAAGCTCAGCAAACATGGCTGACATCTCTTTTTCAGAAAGCGTGAGCGCACATAATTATTTTTTTCTTTAAAAGGTAACGGATTCCCCAGCAGATGTAGCAGAAAGAGCAGACAGAATTATTACCATGCTGCCTTCTAGTCCCAATGCGAAAGAAGTTTACACAGGAGCAAATGGAATTCTGAAGTAAGAGTCTTCTGTAGTTTGGAGAATTCCCACTCCTACTCCAGGCTGTATTATATTGTTTGCCAGATGATCACTGTTGCTGTAACTTTTGCTGTCCCTTCAGGGCACTTAATTTGCTGTTCTCTGTCACTATTGATATTTCTAATTACATGGGTTCTCCTAAACTGTGCTTGCTTTTGAATGTTTTTGGCTAAAGTCTTAATTTTATTTTCAGTAGAATAATAATTAATGTGACTTGAGACAACTTACCTTACTATTATCTACCTTCCCAGTTGCATGATTTTTTTATCATAATGTAATGTACTACAGACAAGTATAACTAGAATGTTTCCTGGAAACAATTATTTGCTCAAGTACTTTTTGCTTTAACTTGAAACGCTATAAACAAAGTGTTCTGAAGAGATGACATTGTGTCTTACGGTATTAAAGTACATTAACATAGAATAACTGATAAGGTTCCATTGATTTTTATTCTTATTGTCGGTTTATTACACAAGAAAATATCTTAAGAGCATGTTTAATGCGAAACAGTGTTTTCTAACTTTTTTTGGAGGGATTTCCACGGAGCCTAAAATCCATAGTTTGCAAAATTCTAGTACTTGGAGTTTTTGGCCTTGCCAAATTGAAAAATAAATCGTATTTAAAAGACTCTTCTGGTCATGTGTGCACTGCTCCTGATGGGCTGACTAAGGCTACTCAGTACCTCTGAGGATCTTGTAGGATCTTAATGATATCCAGGCTAAAGAAACATACAGAAGACAAAAGCACAGTAGATGGCCTAAAAACGATACTTTTTTCCCAGGTGCTGATTGTAGGCCATATTAAGGTCCAGTGATAAGAAAACGAAATAGAGGGATTTCTATTATTCTTGCGATATAGAAAATAAAGAGCTGCTTCTTCCCTTGCTGTCCATAGTTTAATTCCTCACAAAGTAGAACTGAGCAGACCTAAGTATCTGAGCAGATCTAAGTATCCGTAGCTTAGACCCTTGAGGGAAAGAAGGGTAATTGGATCAGTCCCACAAAGCTGGGCAAACAGCTGCGGGAGAATTGTATCCAGGCTGGCGGTGCTTTGAAGACTAATTGGCAGTATTTACTGATATAATACAGCAGGGTAAGCTTTTGAGCACCTGGATGTGGAAAATACTGCAGGGAGCAGCGGATGTGGAACGCAGCCCTGCGCTACTGCTGTTTCTCAGCCTTCGTATTCTTCGAGTAGGAAGTGTAATTTGACGGTAGTGGTTAATTGTCACTCTGGGTGACATGATCCTCAGTGACTGGTTTGGCTTTGATAATTTTCTGAAGCCTTTCATGTTTTACTGAAGAAAATACTGATCCTTTGGAGGGCTTAAGAGTTAACTTAGTCATCCCACTGTGTTAGCAGGGGGCCTGCTCCTTGTTCTGAGTGATGTAGCGCTATATCTACCTCCACGGTTTTTGTTTGCCTGTGTTCGAACTAACGGCAGTAGCTCTTCCTTCCTGTAAAAAAGGGCGAGTTCTGCGTGTGTGGCACCATTTGAGCCTGGAGCTACATTGGGATCCACAACCGTACATATATAAGTAAGAGACTATTTCCTGCAACCTAGGTAGTTCGATTCAGTGAAATTCACTGTACTCCCAACAGCACATGAGGTGCAGCAGAGCTCTTAATCTGTCATCTGTAGCTTTCTATTACTCATCTTTTTATGACTGAAAAATTACGGTTTTTTGATTTCATGATGTTTGCTGGTGCAGTGTGCATGAAAGCATGGTGCAACTGAATGGAAAGAGGAATAAAAATATAGTACTTTGAGGACATAAAAGATTTTGCCTTAATTACATTGTTTTAAACACATATACAACTTTTTGTGTTCTACAGTTTGGGATACAGTTCTTCTACCTAAATTTACAAGCTATCAGTGGGAAAACTTAGCATTTTTTCTCCACGCTTTGCTTTAAACCTGCGGTAGGCTTTTGAGATATTAGTTATGATCCTTGTGTAGAACAAACTGTAGCAATGATTAAAAGAATGCAATCTGGCTATTCTGATAAGAACTTAAGATATTGTATATATAAAGAAAATTGTATTGTTACCTATAAAAATGTTGGCTGTGTCAACATTTAGTTCAGTTACTTAGAATACATCTTAGATGATCTGTGTATGATATACTGCTCAAGCTTGCATGATGGCAGGTTTTCTTAGTGCACACTTTTTGTGAATTTTTTAATAATGGTGCTTAGGAAGAAGATCTTTTCATTTGTGTGTGTGTGTGTGTTAAGGTTCAGGTTTGATTGTGCTTTGAGTCATTCAAAACCACGTGGTATATGCGCTCAGCAGTGTGCATACTGAGCATACCAAAAAGTTTCTGTACATTTATCATGCTGAGGAAAGCTGGTGCTATGGGAAGAGTTGCAGATGTCTCAGGCAACACATACTTGATAATAATAATTAATCTTTATTTTAGGAAAGTGAAGAAAGGCTCATTGCTAATAGATTCCAGTACTATAGACCCTGCTGTTTCAAAAGAATTAGCCAAAGCAGTTGAAAAAATGGGAGCTGTTTTCATGGATGCCCCAGTTTCTGGAGGTAAGTCTTCATTAACAGTTTGCCTTGTATTGGATGTGTTTGTACAAGTTGCTTTTCTTTGCTACATGTACAGTATTCTTTTTATTTGTTTGTTTGTTTGTTTTGTTCCATTACATTGATGTATATTATTTTAGGAATTTAGGGTTTAGGAGTATGCTTTTGTGTTAGACCTGGGGAAACTGAGATTTCAGATGATACGGTATAGTGGTCCTTTAAATTTAACTTCTTTCATAAAGTTGTACTTTTGTGCAGGTATTCACATCTCTCCAGTCTCCACCCATTCCTTTCTCTTAGGGAAAGACTGGTCACATTAAGCAGGTCTGCTGCTTTTTCATTAATTGAAAAAGGAGTGAATGAAGGGAGGAATAAAAGATTTTGTTGTCAAGAAAACAGAGAGCTTTCCTCTGGTATTATAACAGTTGAAGAATGTAGGTGATACTTACCTATTCTTGAAGTTGCTAACTATTCATCTTTGAGTATTTCACCTCTTGTAAGAAACGATACAGAGCAGAGAAGTCTTCCATTTTGTGGACAGAGGAGAGCAGAGGCATAAAATTAGTGTTCTAAAACCAAAGACATAGCTGGTTGTTACTATTGTTGAATTCTTCTCTAAACCCACTAGAATTAGGTAGTGAGGAAACCCCATTTTGTGTGGGGAAAATTTTGGGTTTTCTACAATGCACTCTAAAAATTAATGTGACATCGTGAGAGTTTGTTATTTTCCTGTCTTTAATGAGGTAAGTCAGATAGTTATACCTGACTAAGAATAATAATACAAAGGAGCGGAGAGAATTTGGCCTTACAGAATTTGTAAAAGTATGGTTGCACAATCCAGAAAGAGCACAGCCTGAATTTCAGATCACAAAGATGAGCGTGGGTGCGAAGCAAAAGCTAACCATCTTTTAAATTCTCAGCCGAAAAGTAAGGCAGGATTTGGCTACACACTAGAAGCCAATTTTTTCATCCAAATTTTAATGTGAACGGAAAATAGAAGACCTGAGTAGGCAATATTGAAGAATATAATGGGGAAGACAAGATTCTTGCTTCTCAGCCAAAATGTTAGTGCTTGTTTTATAGTTAGATAACTTGTCAGCCTGGGAATAAAAACTGCAGAAAAAAAGTGTGTTGTGGGTGGATTATACATCTATCTGGTCCTTTTCTAAACACAGCATGGCCTTCTACTTCTGCTTTAAGGCTGACTGTGCTGTAACTACAAAGAAAGAAAGAAAAGCTTGGTTCCAGAACAGCCCTGGCTGTTTTGGGGATTTTGTTCCTTGAGAAAATGGGAATGCCAAGACTGGGTTAATATAATTGAGTGATGTTTAGTGTCAGATACAGATTGAGTGATATTCTGAAGGAGGGGGAAAGAATTGAGACTTAGTTTTCTAGTACATAAAATGTTTGTGAAGGCCAAGGAGCTCCCTGTACAGATCATGCTTTAAGTGGGCAGTTGCTAGAAATGTGGAGAAATGAAGTATGTTCTTTCTATCTTTCAAGACCCAACACATCAAGTCTTTGGGGTATTTTTGTATGTCCTGCCTGCGTGGTTGGCCTTCGGACAAAACGCTAAATGGAGAGGCATGCTCAGCTCTCTAGAAATTGGCAGGCGTTACTCTGTCGCTGTGCAATGCAACAGACTTGGCAGGAGCGTGAGGGAGGGTGTTTGTGGGACGCAGTGAGGAGGAAAACAAAGCAGCGTGCCTGAACTGCCCTCTTTAGATCTGCTTATTTACTAGCTGCTGTTGGCAGACAATTACACTTGTGTCTTGGGGTATTTGGGTGTTGCCTGGTGGACGTTAACGTTATCTGCAATGTGAACAAGTTACTTCACGAACTAAAGAATGCTGTGAAAATTGCTTGGTCAATACACCTTACCAAGAAATAGCAGAGATTTTAATCTTGTCCCGACGTTGCAAATGAAGCATTTTTACACTTACTGTTAGTGCCAGATTTTAGTGGCTGTTTGCAGCCTCACCGCTGAAGGATTCTTCTCCTTTGACCTTTTTCAGATGGGCCTGTGGGCCAGCGTAGTTGCCGTCTTCTTCGTATGATTGGCCTACAGCGTTTACTTGCAACTTACAGTTGGGGCCCATTAACTGGAAGTTGATGCCCTTGAGCTTGCTATAGTGTTATTTTGTATTAACTGACTTTGGAAAATACTTCTCATCCCTGTAGTTGCATGCAGATTATGCTGCTAATGCCGTCTAGAGAGAGCAATCGCTTTACCTTGGGATTAGGATCTCTTGCAGGTCCACATGAGAAAGTTGTGTCGCAGTTCCCAGCGCTGCCCTGATTTATGAACTCTTGGAGCACACAATGAATGAGGAAACATCTTCAAAATCCGTGTTTATTATTTTTTTAAGTTAGAGGAATAAATTTATCTTTGGCAAAGATTGAATTCTGCATCTTTGTATGTATAAAGGAGTTTTCAAGCACACATCAGAGAAGCATATTTAAAACTGACTTCTGTTGGCACTCAGGACACTTGGCTGAGTAGGGGGACCTAAATTTAGCCTTTAAGAATTGGCTTGAGTTTGTCATCCCACTGATTTCATTGAAAGCATGATACAGATACTCACCTTGCAATTCAAAACAAACTTCACTAGTGGTTTCACTGATGCTGTTCTAACATTTCTCTCTTTTTAATTCAGTATACGAAGTATGCATTGTCTAAAGTACAGTGGGTGAAATGTTTTTTTTCTGATATGATGCATTCTTCATCGTAAGCGCTGTTAGTGTTCAGGTAGTACTTTAAAAATTTTTCTTCTCTTCCACTGACTCTTGAAATTATATCAGTTCCTCCTCTGCAAAATATACTCTACTGTATTCTGCTGGAACTTCACAAAAAGATGTGACAGCTTGATTTGCTTGTCTGTTTTCGGAGGTACAGATGAACTGTTTTCAGTTCTTTTACAAGTATGGTTCTTTAGATTCAGTAATAAAACTTAGATAGATCTTTCCTCTTGCTGTCTACTTTAGCCGAGATAATTGTCAATAAAAAAAGTCAGACTGCTAATTGTTAGTAAGAGGTATTATGTTGAGAACTGTAATCATGCTAAAATGATAACAGTAGAATTTTCATAGAAACTGTGGATTGGAGTTGGTTAGAAAAGATTGGAGTTTTCATTCCAGCTGCCATTTCAAACTCTTTCATCTTATAGTACTACTTCCATGAGCTCCAGCTAACCATTAAGTGATGGAAAGAATATTAGTAGTAAAACTGACAAATTGAGATTTCAGCTCTCTGGTAATTTAAAGTCAAATGTGAGTCCTTGAAGGGTGAATTGCAGAAGAGTTAAGGCTATGTCTGTGCACACTGGTGCTTGCAAAGATGATTTTAAAGATGTGTTAAGACTAGACAAAATAAAAAATGGTAATGAGTGTTTCAAATGTTGAGTCTCTTAACTTGTAAGTTCTGTTGCAATAAGGTAGCATTACTGATGTTTGCCAGAATAAAGCTGATTTAATAGACCTCTTTTGTTGGAGAGCCTTCTCAGAGCTACTATTTAACTGGCTTTCCTAGGTTGTGCCTGCTTTGTTCCTTTAGGTTTTTTTGCATTTTAGAGAAATGCAGTCTTAGAGTTTGCGGAAGAGCTGGTTGATTCAGCATCTCTAATTTGAGATATTATGTACTTTTCAATAAACAGAAGGCATGAAGTAAGGAATCTCCTGTATTCAGTGGTACAGAGGTTTGATTTTAACTTTTTTGGCCTTCTACTGCAGTAACTGGAATATCTGCTAGGACCCTTGAAACACTGTCAAGATGAAGCAGATTCTTGAATTCAGAGCTAATAATTCTGATTTATCCCCCTCAATGGCGGGTATTCTTGTTGGTGAGGAAAAGATTTAAAGGCACAACAATATTTGCCCCATTGTTATTTCTGGATTTACACCTTTGTGCTTTATTTTAAAGCCTAAATTTATGTACTCAGAGTGTCCATAATGCTCTCTGTGCTCCTGGTACTGAGCATAGCATTTTTACCTCCCTACTTCTTCTGCTTTTCCTCAGTCACTCCATGTCGTGCCTAACCTTTTCTTTCCTGTTTACATTTTTGCTGAATGCATCTGATCATTTTTTTGCAAAGTTTGTGATCTAGAGATGGTAGTAGAAATTATGATGCACAACCTTTAATATTAAAAGTAGCGTGAAAAAAATGATACTGAGTTATTCTGAAATTTAAATGAGGTAAAAGTAAGGTGGAAAGTAACTGATAACAAAAAAGGGAAGAATCGGGAAAGCGGATTTAAGGAAGCTGAAATGAGGACAAAGAAATACTTTGAAATCTGAGATACTCAAAGTTCTGACTCCTAATAACTTATGTTTTAACCTATTTAACAGTACTTAGGTTTGTCAAAATAAAGCTAATTTAAAAGACCTCTTGTTGGGGAGCTGATGGAAAGGAATTAAGATCTTGAAAATGTTGCGCATTGGCAAAATGCGTATTTTGATACTGGGGAGGGAGGAAGCAAAAACCCCCTTCAGAAATCACGATGTTGGCAGCAGCTGCTGTTGCAGAAGAGCTAGATAGTACGTTTACTGATGTGCTGACTTCGCAAGGGTATTTTTCTTCCATGAGTCTATTAGGCATTTTATTTTATTTTATAGAGAATGCAAAAGGGAGCAGAAGGCAAGGAGGAGTAAACAAATTTCTAGAGAGTATCATCTAAAAATGTTACTGGGGTGGAGACAATTATCCTACAATGACTTAAAGGGTGGAATGACTGATTTTATTGAAGTATAGCATATGCTTTGGCTGTAAAGTTGTGTGTAGTCTGGCCAACTAGTGACCGATGTGTAGGGAAACATATTTGTCTTCGTTTATTCCAAGGTGTAAAGATGAGTTATTCAGGCTGGCCCAGTGGGATATAACCAGGAATAATAGGCTGGAAATTATTAAGGAAAGAAAAATGCGTGCTGTGTCTACCAGGAAAAACTTCCTAATGACGTTCTTCGTGCACTGTGGAATAATTTTCCAAAGGAGATGCTTGAAGCCAAGTATCTCGACATACTTTAAACTGTACTGGGCAAAGTACGAGGAACTGTTCTGCAGGGAAAAATCTTTAACTGGCGGGAGGATGGCTACATGATCTCATAGGTCTTTTCCATCTCTAATGTCTGCAATTCTGTTGTGTTCTCACACATGGTGTTCAAAAACAGTTACAGGAAAACTGTCCAGATGGAAGTTAAAAATCCCCGTGGCACTCTTTGAAAAGGAGTTAAGGGATATCTGCAGAATTAGAGCCAACATTCTTTTTCTCAGTAAAACTGGTTCTAATATCCACGGCTGGATGTGAGCTGTTACCGCATTCCTAATAGCTGCTTTGTTTGCTTGTAGTTAGTTTAATGCTAGTGTCTGGCTCATCCTGTCAAGTGTTCTGAAACACACAAAGTAAGAAAGGCGGTCATAAATCCTAGGGAGTAGAAACTGATTTAAATTTTTTAAATTTTGATTGCTTCTTCTAGAGAACTTTTACAGTTAAGGAGTTGCAGGTGGTGTTTGGAAATGTTCCTGGAATGCGGTGATGACTTTGAAACTTTCTACGAAGTTTGTTTAGGTTTAGATGTTCATAAGCTTCTTTTCCTCTCTTTTTTCTCTTTAAATGCAACCTCTTGTTCGAAGTGTGTATTTTTTGTTTAGTCAAAAAATCTAGCTTGAGACAGTGGGAATGATGAGCATCAGACCTTAATAACCCCCGACTCGTTCTGAGTCCAATTCTGTACTATGCTGGATGTGGATGGTCTGTGTCAACGCCGAGCCCCAGAGCAGGAATTACAAACTGGGCGGCTCAGCCTGGAGTGGAACTGGGAGTTGATTCACTGTGGGGACAGTCCCCACCAGCCACAAGCGCTGGAGGTGCCGCTGGAGAAGATGCAGCTTATTCTGAATCCTAATGCAAAGCAGTTTTACTGGCAATTCGGCGTTGCCTCAAACAGACTTTTTCAGTCTGGGGGTGTAGTTAGTTTAAAAAAATACCAAACCTGATTTACTTAAGTGGACTGGGCCACTGAAGACTTAGAATTACTGTTTTATTTTGTCTCCTGTTCAGCAAGGGAGATCTGCAGATTTTACACTGGACACAGGAGAAGAAACATTAAGATCCTAAATACCTGAACCAAAGTCTGAGAACACGTTCAAGCAAATTACTCTGTGTTTAAGAAGACTCCTTTGTAGGCCTATTAGACACTTAAACAATTTTAAAGGAGTTAAAAAAAACCCAACAAAAAATGACAGAGGGGGAAACTTTGCAGGCAGGGACAACTGTCCTTGTCTTGTAGTTCAGACCTTTGAAAGTAAATTGTTTGTTGATCCCATAAATGGCTGAATCCAGGATCAGCAGGAATTAAAGCTGATCTTCTATTGACCCCTATCTGGATGATGCTAGTATTCTGGCTTACTTGTGTTTCCTTTCTAAAGTCATGGTGATGAGTTGGGCAAAGATGGGGTTTATGTGTGGTTACCTGATGATCCAGAGCCATTCTAAGTCACTGATTCATTGCAGAAAATTCTCTTGTTGAGGAGGGCACCTTTGTTTTGACAGGCCTATGAAGTTGTGCTTGGAATTAAAAAGGGGAGAATGTTCTAGCAGAAGTACTTCCTCTGCATTTTAAACATGTACCTGAAGGTTACTCCATGTTTGTAGTGCTTACTGTAGTACTGCCCATTGTGAGAAAAGTAACTTGAGGTTTTGTCCTCAGCAGGACTGCTCCTGCTTCATCCACAGAGGGCACATAGAAATACCAAGATTTCCTAGTTCTTCCTGCTCCAAACACATTTAAAATCCCCATGATTTATATGATTAAATAAAAGCATGAGGGAAACCGTATTGCCTTTTACTCTTGATAAGCATCAGCTGCGAGCATGCAAACTTTTCAGTTCACTTTTCAGTTTGTCCAACAGTATTTAGTCCTGTTGGCTCACTGCTGCGATCTGCTGAAATGCAGAAGACAGAGGAGAGCCATGCAGTTCCAGAGCTGAAGAAAGAGTTTTTAACTGTAGTGCTCTTCATGCCAAGCACAGCATAGGACCTAAAGTGCAAACAAAATGACTTACTGCGCTGTATTTGACCTGCAACTTTAACTCTTAAAACTTAGTTTTTGTTTTCATTCCCATAGTTTCACTAGGACATACTGTGTGGAGTTTCCTAGACCTTAGACAGCTTTAACCTATATCTGTTTATAAGAAGAGTTGAAGTAGTGACTTGACAGAAAAGAGTAACACATGGAAATGTCACCTCAATGCTGGTCCTCCAATTACCATTCCTGGTTCTGCAAGCAGTTATAATTATTTTGTATTGTGGCAGAACATTAAATTTGTCTGCAGTGAAATGGGTGGTAGGAGGGGGTTAAATGTGGACACACGGTGTAACACTTCATAAAAAACTTTATGTATTTTAATAAATCCATGTAATGATTTGATAGTATTCCTTTATGTTATTTAAACGTTGGTAAGCTAACAAGTTTTTCAATGCGTAGTTTAGGATATTGGCAACAATACTAACCTGACGTAATTATTATCCATCTGCTTTATTTGATACAAGTTGCTGCAAACTGTAAGATCCTAGTTGCTCAGTAACTATATAGTTTGACCAGACGCTGTCAGAAAGAACACATTTTTGCTGTCATTTTCTTTTTAATCTGTTTTTCCTTTGGTTTCTGAAAACTTATGGTGGGAGTGTGTGACTCATGGCTCTTGATATTGGGAGTTCAGAGAAAGTCACACTGACTTTTAGTTCTGTCTGAGAAGTGTAGTACTGGTGTTTGTGTTAGATTTCTTGGGTTTGCTTAAAATCATGACTTTCAGAAATCAGCATAGAAGTAACTTGTAGATAATCTGTAGAGGTTTGTAACTATACGTAGCTAGCCCTTCAAACTTGGTTGATTTCTGATGTTCAAAATTTCCTGATTGGACTGTTTCCCAGAATCGATACAATTGCTAAGAACAGAGATTTCCTCTCTCTTTTACAAGTTAGAGGACAACTGGAGAACTGAAATTTTCAGTAGCATTATCGGCATGTGAAACATTTTGGTAATAGAGCTCTAATTTGAGTCAAGTAGGGATGTGTATAGCCTTCCTATTTCTGCAGATACTGATCATAGAATTTATAGTAGTGGGGAGTTAGAGGTGATGCTGGGGCAGTGGGAAGGTTTTGTAGCGGAAGCACGAAATGAGAAGCTGATGTGAACTTGGCAAACGAGAGAGTTTCCTGAGATGCAGCATCCCCTGCGCAGCCTCAGCCTGAGTGCTGGCTGGCTGAGGGCTTCCACCCTGTCCAAGATGGAAGTTCCCGCAGAGAGTGCTAATAGCAACGCTCATGGTCTCAACGTATCTTGCTAAGGCGTGGGGCTTGCCTGCTGTGAAACAAT
The DNA here is from genome assembly GCA_020746105.1 of Trogon surrucura. Lineage (NCBI taxonomy): Eukaryota > Metazoa > Chordata > Aves > Trogoniformes > Trogonidae > Trogon > Trogon surrucura. The sequence continues at coordinate 11,280,574 of CM036622.1, read as the reverse complement.
GCAATAAATGCCTCCCAGAGCCAAAATGAATAGACCTCATCACCTAAATGCGTTGTTCCTGTGCTGGAACAAACTGGAGTATAGGAGGGCATTTCTATTGATGGTGCAGTGACTGGCACACCTAATAAAGAAGGTGATTAATCTGTTGCTCTTTGGTCACTGACACTTTTGTCCCACTGTATTAGTATGCTTGACAGTTCTTAACGCTGAATGTGACTATGTGCACTTACTTAGTATGTTCTTTTACTGAGTAGACAATTACACCAATCTTGAATGGAGCATATTTTGGTAACTGGGTTAAAGGATTCTTAGAAGATTGAAACAGTAGGCAGCAAAGCTTGTTAAGGAGTTTTTATTTTACAAGCCCTCAAGAATTCAGAGTATGGCTTGCTTACTACTTTTAAAAGTCCAAACGTCCCCTATAGACGCTATTTCGGAGCCAACATCAAATCTATGCTATACTTGTCTAAAAATCCAAACATGCACTCTTGGCCATTGCTGTTTACTGAATCAGAACCCTACTGTTTCCACTTGCACTGTATCTAATTTATCATAAGTGACCACAAAAACTAAAATTATTTATAAGTTGGCACCTAACAGCTCCACTGTAGTTAAAAGTCTGTTGGCATTTCCATTATAAACCTTCTCTTTGAGAGGTTTATAACTTGGCGGTTTTGCTTTTTGCTTCAGGCTCAAATGTGCCATTTTCATCCAAGCACAAATTCTTCTACAGAATTTCATTTAAATCAAGTTGGCCATTATTTATTTTAGAGTGTGTATGTTGGGGAGTGGAAGGGAACACACTATTTAATTTTGGTTTCAGAAACTTTTTTGGTCAGACTATATAATGAAAGAAAAATGGTGCTTTTTATTTTATTTTGTAGGCACTTAACCCTTCCTTGGATGTGTCAAAGTTACTAAACCCATGCTTTTTCAGGTTGCTCTCGATGTTTACGTGCCACGCGTCCACTGCTACCTGCCCACCCCTCTCGCCTGCCCCTACCCAATAACGTGCTTTGAGGAAGCATCTCCTGGCTTCTGGCAGCAAAAGGTTTTTGGGGGAGTGGACGCAGTAACATACAGTGAATGTTCTGTTGGGAGGCCTCAGGCCAACCAGTCTGGCCGAGGAAGCAGATGGGGCTTAATTGGAAAAAGACAGACCTAATGCAGTTGTCAGTTCAAATGTAACCCTGTGTGGTTACGAGTGGCATTTCCTAGGGCTCTGCCATTTCTTGTGGGATGTGTGCAAATTACTGCTTGGGTGCAGTAACCTTCAGAGTCTAAAAGTGGTGTGGGTTGCCATTTTCCCTTGCTCCTGAACGCTTATACCACGGAGGAATTTCAACTCTATTTTAGTGAAAAATTCATGCCATAGTACTGTATTATTATGCTAATTAAATTCTCGCCACACAGATAATACGTATCTACCATGTTTCAGTACTAATCATAGTAGCACAGTGCCAGTGTTCTTTTACATTGTGGTTTAAGAATACCAAGGAGGGAAATTCTGTACAGAGAGGTAGAAGGTTTTATTAGACCAAATACTACTGCTGAAAATAGAAAACAAGTTTCTGAGTCAGTTCTGTCATCACATTGCGCAAGAAACACTAAAGTACAATAACTTTTTTTTCCTCTTTGCTCTTAAATTACTCACAAAAAAATTACTCAGTGGAAAACAAAGTAGGGAGAAGATATGTGGTTTGGCAGCTTCTTGTGCACACATCATTTTAGGGTCTTCTTTTTTTCAGGTAGATCATGCAGATTATTGATTAGACAAGTGATGAAACTGCTTTGTTGTATTTTGTCTTCTGTTTTATTAACAAGAGGGAGAAGGGAAGCACAAGTGTAATTAATTATGGTGGCAAGTGCCAGCAGCTTATTGAACCGTAGGGCATTTAGATCCCATTGGAGCGTCTGAAAGTCTTCTCCATCTTGCTTTTTTTTTTCTTCCCTAATTCCAGATGTTAATGAATTCATAGGTCAAACATTCCAAATCTTGAATGTTTTGGAGACAACTCATTTTAATTTTTATTGGTTTGTTTTTACATTTTTGGCATTAGCATTTAAAAGCACTGAAGGCTAAATCTTTAGTATGTATTAAAACCTGCTATTTTCAGCTTTGGACTCTGGATACAGAAGCTTACAGAAACTGCAGATGTCACAAGACACATGATTAGTTCGTCACTATCAAAACTTACATTTATTTTCACTGGTATCCCTTTATTACTAAGGATCAAGAAATTTAAACTGCATGTAGTTATAGGAAAGAAAATCATTAGTATTACCTTGATAGGGCACTTATATAAAGCTCCAGTCCAGCATAAAACACTTAAACATCTACTTAAGTCCATCTGTTTCAATGGGAGTTTAGTGCAAGTTGAAGAAGTTGTGTCCTCAGTGTCTGTTAAGTGTCTGTGGAGTAATCTGTCTGCCTTATAGTACCAAGTTACTGTCTTTGAAACTCAGGGGTTTCAAAGCACTGCGTAGAGGTGACATCTGGGTGTGCTTTGGCTGGACTTTTCATGCAGCTATAAGCTAATTGTTTCAAATATTTGGAAATATCCCTCATCTCAAACTAAACTAAAAGAATTTACTATTTGATGTCATCTAAGTTCAAGGTTTTGCTGTTTGTGTTTTTCAGCATCTAACCTTATTGATACATTATTTACACTTACTTGAAATATAAATGAGTACAATGACTTACACTTCTTTCTGCCCGTCTTGGAAATGGGATAGTATTGGGTTAGAATATTTTATAGTTATTTTCAAAGCAGCATCTCCTGCAAACATGACCTTGAAGCAGAGCTATATATAACGGCTTAGTAAGTTGTTATCTTTCATTACTGCTCTATCTACGTCTTTTCAGCACAATGTCTAACTCACTTTAAGTGCTGTCCCTCACTTTCTAACTCTCTAATTGAAGCAGAAATAATGTCCATTTTCCTCTCCCTTCATCTGCTCTAGTAGGTATGTTGCCGTTTCTCATGACATTGCAGCTGGCAATGAGCATTCGTGAATCCCTGTTACTTTATTCTGTAACACCTCAGATATCCTCTGTATTGACTGATGAAGTAAAACACATTTTCTAAATTCTAACTGTTGCCCTGGATTTCCAATGACAAAATATACAGGATTTTTGGGGGAAAAAGAGACCCAGAGAAGGTTTGTTAGCTGAAAGGTACTTGTCTGTAAGTACCTGGCACAGACTGCATTCGCGAAGGAGCATTTCTTGTATTGGTGCGTGGCTTCGGTGCAGAGTTTTAACTGCCCCTGACACTCGCGTAGGTTGCTGAAACCACTGAACTTTGTCTGCAGCTTTGCCAAGTGCTATTCGAATATGTACTGACAGCTCTCACTAGGAGGGTATCTATCTGCCTGTTCTTGGGCACTTGTGTGTGCTGCTTCAACTGGATCTGAACCTCCCAAACGGAGAATGTGTTTCTTCAGAGGATGAAACGACTTGGATGCCGAAGAGCTCTGGAGCTAATTTGTGCAGCCTGTCATTACTTTGCCTCCTTAATCAGATAGTTCCTGTGAAAGCCAACAGATTTAGTTGTCACTGTGAATAAGTACTCACTATGGTGAGATAGAACTCCCTACTTTTTATGTATTTAAATAAACTGCATGGAAATTAAGCTGGAGTAGTCATAGTTCAGGCATGAGGGTCCTGTTTGCAAGTGTTTCACATAGACTCTCAGTGGTTTTCCTGAAAAAAAACGAACAGAAGCAAATAAAATAAAAATGACCAGAAAGCTGTAAACCTGCTCCCCCCTCAAAATCCCTCATTTTCTTTTCTTGTTTCAATTTTCACATATTTGTGGAAACTATTGCAATTTTTCCCCATATTTAGAAATTGTCAATATTGGCTTACACTTCGGTACCTGCGTTTTAGTGTAAATGTTCAATATAGAAGGATTTTCAAAATGCGCAAAATATATTATATACAAGTGTTCCAGTTAACTAAAACAGGAGATTATTTCAAAAAATAAACCCTGCATCTTAAATTTGAAGTTACAGGAGAGACAATAAATCTGGTGTATTTAGCAGTTGATAGTGGAAGTGCCATCTACAAATACAAATAACCGCTGCTCCTTCGTAAACGTAAGAGATCATAAGAAAGTAACTTATGTTATTACAGTACAGTAGAATCATGTAACTTTATATGAATTGATGTTTTAGTTATTAACAGTTAATATTTGGATGTTCCATTTTCTCCTTCCTCTTTACATTGACTCCATGTACAGCTCAGGCTGCAACAGTTGCTTAGTGTGAGCTTCTTAATGAGCAGAGATGTTGCAGAATGAGTTTTATGAACTTTTTTAATTGTTTTCCCAAGTTCTGTAGTGTATTTTAGAGCTGTCACTCATCTAGAGAAGTAAATAAGGATTTAATTGCAGTTCTTCATTCAATGCTCATCCAGATAGGTGGCACGGAACTGTCATAAGGGTTTCTTTTCTCTGCCTTGCAGTGACCTTAACTTGACCTAAAAGGACTAGTTTCTCTAGGGATCGCAGTGGCTCAGGCTGAGAAAGGTTCTTGTCTGTCACTTGGTGATTGTTTCATGTGCGTGTGTTTTATGTGACATCGTAGCATCTGTACTGTCGGTTCCTAACAGAGACAGAAAAACCTGTTCCACACATTTTAATGCAATTTGTGTTAAACTGCTTCCGTTTACTCAGTGGAGCAACAGAGACATCTAGACACCATGTTCTCCTTTTTAAATGATATATGCTGGAAATGCAGTACGTTTAAGGTATCTGTCTGTCTGTTTCATTACAAATCCATTTAAAATACTAATCATAATTCATGTTCCCTCATTCTTTCCACATTTAGGGGTGTTACCTGGGTTTGGAATAGCCAGCTGTCTCAAACACTATCTGCATTTTTAAAGGAATAAGAAGTCTTGGCAGACACTGGAACAATTAATTGGCTTTTTCAGCCAAGTCAGGTTAGGAAAGTATTTTTCGGGGAGAGGGCTGGGTGGGAGGGGAATACAACCTACTGGTTTCAAGTTCGAGTTCTATTAACCCTTTAGGAATGGTAGTCAGACATTTTGCTAAGAACAGTTCTCCATCTTTGACATTTGTGAAACTGATTTCCTAAGTGAAAAGATTCTAAACCATTAATATACAGGACAGACATGTTTCATTAGCGGGAGATGCCTGGGATGACGTGGCAAGTGCTGAATCCAAATCATGATGATTTAATCTCTAATGTGACATCAACAGTAGAATCTGGTTTGAAGAACCCTAACATCCTCATAGTAGGTACTTTCAGAACAGAAGAAGGACAGGGTAATGCTATCTTCATACCAAGTTAGGATGAAATGTTTTCCTGCTCGACTTGCTGCCACATTCAACACTTTCACTTAACCAAGGTTGCTTAGTTAATATTTGGTTTCCAGCTCCATAGCTTTACTTATTTTCATTCTAAAACCAAAACAAGTGCCAACGCGAAATTTTAATTACATATACGTCCTTGCATTCCTGAAGTGTTTTATTTGAAGTACTAGAATTGCTCCAGTCTGCTTTTTCACAATTCTGTGCACCTTTTGGTGGCAATGAATGAATTTATGGCAAAGAATTTTCGACACAATTGCTTTTAATAGTTGGATGCTCTGGCTCCAAAGACCATTTGTTTGTTTGTTTGTTTGAATTGTCCTTTATGGAGTAAACTACCAGTAGTTTAGACTGGAAACTGTAAAGTTAAACTTTTTGGAATCGTTACTGCCCCAAGTGGGGATATAAACCGTATTGAACAAAATTTATTTAGCCTATTAAAAAGTCAGCCTAAAACTACATTTAATTAGTTTACACTATTACATCACTTCTAGTGAGGAGTAGAACTTATGTGGAGTAAAAGGAGCTCTATCAGGTGAGCTGACTGTGGCCCATATGGGGCTTTAAGATAATGATGAGTTTAAATTTCCTCTTAGAGCTAAGTGAGAATAAAACTGGAGGCAATAAATACTCTTGGCCAAAGCCATTAAATGAAAAAGCTGGGAATTCTCCAGCTCTTGACTTAAATTGTTTGTTTATCAGCTGGCGCCTAGTCTGGAGTCAAGAGCTGGAGATTTCTATCTGTGACAGAACTTTGAAATTCTTGCAGGACACTTTCATTTTAACTTAAGGTAACTTGAGTTTATAGCTTTGGCTTTAAAGATTACTAATGATTTACTCATTTCCTTACCATTTAACCAGAGAGGACTTTTTCCCAGGAAGGGATCTGTGTTTATTTAGGGCCTTTGTCTGCAGAGGGATTAAAAGGCAGCCCACCAGCATTGTGAACTTGATGGTAATAAAAGGTCACCAACACACACCATAAAAACGTTCTTACTATGGAATTAATTATACAGTGTAATTTTACAAAGCATTTCGGTAACCCTCCTTTTAGACTTCTGCTGTATTTGGGTTTTCCTCAGATGGGGAAAAATTCAACTTTTGGCATTAATTGTGCGAAACTGGCTTTGCGTGTGTGTGTACAACTGTTTACAGTATAATACACGCATCGGCAAGTTCAACTCACGACTGAAAACGATTGTAAAATTCCAGCTGAAGTTAGAGCTGGACATGTGAACTTTAAAACTTGAAATACTGCACACTGGGAGTAACAGAATGAAAAAAGTCTTGTTAGCTAAGAAGTGCAAATGATTGACTTAAACATCGTTGCCATGCTTGGTATTTTTATAGAATATTGCATATTTTCCAAGCCATTAAGTGCTGTTTGAACAGAAACCTATTAGTTTTTCGAAGCCACCAGGTGGCATTACAGCCCAGCCTGCTCAAAATAAGCAGCTGGTAATTTATAAAGATTGGTACAGAAGGCATTCCTCCCCTCCACCCTGTTCATTTTCTCCAACTTTTAGAGCTTAATTTAGGATATCTGATAATAATGATTAATGTTGCTAAAAACCAAAGTGATTTAATTCTAGATTTTGTTCACAAAGGTAAAAAGTGTTAAAATTAGCCAGTCAGAGTATTGGCAACATTTTTTTTTTTTTGCTTTGCTAAGGTGATAGCAACAGAATAATGTTCCTCTTTATAAATGAGTTTAGATTCATCCACGGTGAAGGTCTCATTAATTTTTTTTAAATTGGAGTGGAATGGACAAGCGTAGGAGACTGTGTAGAGAACTCCACGTGGTTTTCTGTATCAAGTGCAAAGATATCTTCCTATGTTCAAAATAAAGATGAAAAAGTACAGTTATGAAGTTAGGGGCTTTTTTTGCCTTAAGAAGATATCTTTCCTCTGTTTCCAACTATCATTTGATTATACCTTCTGTACTCTTCTATAAATAAGTAAAAGAAAGCACATACCCGTCAAAAATAACTAGAAAATCCTATTTCTCCAATTAACTAAATTATTAAACAGCTACTAACATGTCGTGTAGCCTGTTTGACAAATTTAATGCTAAAAGTAGTCAAAAATACAGTAAATTTCTATTTGACTAAGGGAGGATTTCCTCCTCAGTTTTTTTGAATGCATACTTTTATGCTTTCTCCCAAAATGGATAAATTTCAAGAGCTAATGCAGTAATTTATCTGCAGTTTCGCTAAATGCCATACCTCTGGCTGTTACACTTCTTCTTAGGCCTTTTAATGGGCATAACCTGTTTTAAGAAATGTATATGTGTTCAAAGTAAGTGTCTCTGACCTCCCACCTTGTTTTGCCGTAGTCTGAGTATCTGAGATGCAACGTAGCTGAAATACTAAAAATTCAGATACTGACAGAATGAGAAAAACACCACATGACAATTTCGGTAACATTTTCAGCAAACTGGACTTTAACATTGATTTCTTCACTAAGCAAAGTAGTAGTAGAATAGGTAATTGAGGCTTTTGACCCTGGATATTAAACTTTTAAACTTGATACAACAGTCTGTCTCTAAGCTTTGTTGTATACTGATATTGCTACTTACTTAACATCAAAAAGCTGTGGTAGTTTGCCTTTATAGATTGCGCCTGTGTTCTGGAATTGCCTCCTGCTGTCCTTGAACTGTTCCTTAGTTTAACGTGTTAGGTTTTCTCATCAAAGCTTTTAAGCACGACGTTTAGTTAACACTTGTTCTATCAGATCTGATACAGTGGACAGGCTTGGAATAAAACTGTTCTTTTCATTAACAAACACAACAGCTTGACAGGCCTCTTGCCCACCGTATCGGGGGGTGTTTTTGCGTAACGATACGCACATGCGGGTTTTACATGGCATGTAATCTTTGCCTTTGCCCAGTTTGCAGTCATTGCTCTAGGACGGGAGTAAATGACTGTTTTTTGCCAAGATTCCAAAAGTAAACTGGCCTCATTAAAAATAATGGTTGCTGAGGAAGGAATCTCTGTAAGTTGAAGCGGTTTGTGCATAGACCTGTTTAACTGTACCGCTGTTTTGATTCCCCGTCTGCTGGTTCAGTTCTGTGTAACAGCAGCGCTGCCGAGAGCTGCTCTGGGATTCAGCGCACAGAGGTGAAAACCAAAAAATCCAGATAAATGAAAAAAAAAAAAAGAATAATAGTATCCATTTAAGATCCAATGCATTGCTTGAGCTAAGTACATTAAAAAAATGGGGAGTAGGGGAAGAAAGGAGAAGAACAAAGCGATACAATGTCTTTTAACAACTTGAGAAAACAGAATTCTCTTTGACTTTTTATTTGACATGAGTTCTGTGTGCGTGTATGCATGTTATGTCGAAACCATGGCAATGTTGTGTATTGCTTTTCCCATTTTTAAAGTGGTTTGAGAACCATATTTTTTAGCATAGAAAATTCAATATAAGTGTATAATGGGAATGTTAAATTATTATAATCAGTTACAGCTATAGTAATTTTCGAGTGGCTGGATTATGTAGTAGTTGTGTACTTACTGCTTTAAACTTCACAAGAATTATTTCCTACATAGGCACTTCTGACTGTTTTTTCATCCTTCTGTTTGTAAATGTTTTTGGCTTGGGTCAGTAAAAAAGGAAATGGTTAAATATGCATCATGTAGTCATTCGAAAATTTGAAAAAGGTATGTCAAATGTTGGGGTTTTTTAAGATACATCTACATGTATACAAAGGATATAGGTGAGCCTATTATTTTTTTGCAGTTGATGTTCCTAGTAATGTTTTATTTTAACTCTACCTGAAATTTCAAAAAGTACAGAAAGGCCTTTTCTTAAGGGGAAAAAAAGTCTGCATATTCCCAAAGACTCTCAGGTTTGTAGCAGATGTGCTGGAATTCCACTACTAAAATAAAACAAAATCCTGTATTTTATTTTATTTTTACAAAACACTAGCTAGTGACAAAGTGAAGATACTGTGCTAATGATAACATGTGGAACTCTGAACGTCTGGTTTATGCTTCAGCTCATACCTGCTTGGAAGTAAATACAGAGCAAGAAATTAAAGCTACTTCTGTAGAAATCACCCCCAAGCTTTTAAAGTAGGTGCCCGGGACCATAGTTTTCACCATTTTCTGGGATTAGAGAATAATAATTTCATAAATTAAGTATGAATTAGATAAGTAAAGAGATTATAAGGTAAAAACCCTAGAAGCCCCAGCAAGTTTCAGAACTGAAATCTGCGGTATCTGCTTTAGCAGCAGAATTCAGAGCTGGGCTCTGTTGGATAATGGAGCAGGACTGCCGGCGGTTGAGAACAGCGTCCTCAAGAAGAGCAGTAACTTTTCAAAGGTCACTCCTCTTACTCATTGCAGAAGTCTTTCTCCCGTAGTTGCACTTTCCTGTACCTTTGCTCAGGGCTGTGCCTGGCTGGGTAAAGTGTGGCGAGATTGCAGAACTTCTCCCTCTCGGGACGGCGAGTGACTCTAATTAGAGAAGCTGTTCTGCCGGGAGGTGGGGCGTAGGCTGGAGCATTTTGTCAAACAAGTGGTCGCAATGTTGTGAACAGTGAGGGAAATGCGGCGCTCGGAGTAAAAACTGTTCAAGAGCAGCTGGAATATAAAATCTGAATTCTTTCATGGTCTTCTTGTGGCCTCTTTCATTTGATGAGAAAGAGGGAAGAGTAGGTGTCAGAGAACATCTTTTATGTGTGTGTTTGGTTGTCTGTTTCAGATTATTACTCTGTTGGAAAAAACTAAAAAAGTTAGAGCAACAGGCAAGGGGTTTCCTCTTGTGGAGGAATAATATGCATCCTGGATGCGTTGAGAAATGCATCCATGCATTTCTGTCCTTTGCTGCTTTGCGAGTAATGTGGCCAATATAAATGCTTTTGGATTGGTTTTTGTGTTTCTTTAAAAATAAAACACCTATTAAATAAGGTGACAACCAGTAAGCTGAGAACGTTCAGTCTTGAAATTTTAAGTATGTCATTGCTTGTTCCTAATTTGACTTTTTTAATCACCTCAGAAATAATGTTTCAGGCAAGTAATAGTGTACAGAAACTGCATAAAGTTCTCACCTGTGGACTATATACTTTTTAGTAGATGGGACATGGTAAATAGTGTGTGTGTGCGCATTTATACCTGTGCTCTTTTCTCTTATCTTAATGCCCTATGTTACATATCAGAAATGACTCAATAAAATGAAAAACAGAAAGTGTAAAATTTCCTTACAACAACAAGAACCTAAAATAACCATTTTATAATGCCAATGAGGTAGGTGACTGTGTGCCTTATTGGGTAATAAGATACTCTCTGATGTGTTTACTGCATTCAACCTTCCACACAAATATGTATTGAAGCCATAAAATGACAGTAATTGTAGTAGCGTACGCCTTACCTTCTTGCTGATTTATTTCTGTTGCATTACTGATTATCTAGTGAAGTAATTTTTGTTGCTACTAGATTAATTTTATAGAAAGGAAAACTGACAGATTTTTCAGTTTGTCAGGAACTTAATTATGTTGTGATCTTAAATTTTGTATCTGTGTAAAATCTTTTAGTGGTTTAAAGTTGCAACACTGCAGTGCCTCACACGACTGAGAAAACTTTGAAATAATTTCTGTATAAATAGCGTATTTATTTTATATATAATGTATAGCATTATAGGAAACTGAGATTAATATGATTAAGACAGTGGAAACAATATTTATTACCATTTTTTGCAAAACTGACATTTTTTGTCAGTGCCACACTGTGTTTAATGAAGGTAGTTGTATTCTGTACTCTAAACATAGTAACAGCACTTTGCATTCTTTACTAGTGTCATTTTTGGTAACATTTTAGATAAAAATAAATTAATATTTAATTTTTAAAAAGTTTTTTAAAAGTTTTTTATTAACAATCTTCCTTACGTTTTTCAAGGCTCATTGACCTGACTGTGGAAGGTGTTTGTCTGTTAACTTTATTTTTCGAGTGACACACTTGTCTCCTACATGATTAAGATAACCGATATCCTTTGAAGACCAATAGAGAACAGTAAGAGTAATCAACAATGGGAGCATCAGACAGCAGGAGTAGCTGATACTTTATCCAGGGTATGCATAGGAAGCAACTAGAAGATAACAGTTGAGAGCTGTAGATACTGAATGACACCGAATGATTTAACGATGTGATTTTCTTCTACTGACGAGCCAATTTGAGTGACTGAGGGGATGGATTTTTATAGTGAAAGAAAGTGAGAATGGAAAGGTACGTGCTTCCCCTTAGAAATGGGCAGACAAGTGAGGTGTTGGAGACTGTTTTGGAGAAAAAACAGGAAATCAAACGGTGAGAAGAAATAAGACTGCTGTAGAAATCTTAGCTTAGCCTAAATTTTTATCTTCGAATTTCCTGAGGAGCAGGAGGTGCTTGAATTTGGGGGGGGAGTTTTTTTTCTAAAAGTGAGAGGGAAGAAAGGGGACTGTATGCACATGGGTGCTGGCCTGGAGAATTCTGTACTGGTGAACTCGAAGTGCCAAGAGTTTATGTCTCTCTTCATATGAAGAATGGGAAGCTTTTTATGTCTTGTCTCTGTGGGAGGAGTTTGTCTGAATGAGTATATTATATCATAAAGTAATAGCTGTGTTAATGTTAAGCCTGCTTTGGCTAATAGAAAAACTATAGCCTTATTGGATAGAGAATATGGTTTCCTCAAAGCTTTGTCATGGGCACAAACAACCTGAGAAAGTGTTGCAAAACCAGAAAATCTAGAGAGCAGTATTGGTTAGCACATCCCAGACTACTTCTTCCATGCCAGGGCTGTTCTGAAATCTAGTCTATTTAAGGGGGATGTTTTCTGTCACTCACTGGGAAGGAAATACCAGTGTACTGTTCTGGTGTCTCATTTTCACAGAAATCCTGATTTATAGGAACTTCTGGAGGTCGTCTAGTCCAGCTTCCCCCTTGAAGCAAGACTGTTGCCAAGTTTGGGTGAAGTAGGCTGTGGTTGTCTTCTGCCAAGTCTTGAAAACCTTCAAGGATGAAAATTCCACAACCCTTGTCTGGTTAACTAGGTTCATTGCCAAACTCCTCTCCCAGCAAAGAGGTTTTGTAGCCAGTGCACAGAGGTCAGATACAAATGCCAGAGTTATATCCCAAAATGCTAGGGAAAAGAAGCATGTGGTAGAAGAGAACTTTTTGTAGATATACTTTACTAGTTGGTCCTGATATTTTTGAGGTGTGACAGACCAAAAATTCTGTGTCTTGTTTCACGAACGCTGTACCTTACACATATTGTTAAAATTTTAAACCTAACAATTCTGAGAGTCTCAAAATTGGTCCTAAAATATTAAACAGCACCAATGATGTGGAAACACATGTAGCTGGACTTAAGATTCTCATTATCTAAGTAGCTTTGGAAACAGACTTTGCATGTCAAATTGTGTTTGGTGTCCGGAATTCAGCTAAGTTGATACATGTTCCCATAATTTCTTTGAGCACGTGGTTTTCACTGCATGGATTCAGTCACAGATTTGGTGGTTTGTCTTTGCCTTGGAAAAGCCAAAGGAAAGTAAATAGGTAATACACAGTTCTTTTTCTAACTCTGCAGTCAAGAAACTGTTGGCATATTCAGTCAATCACCTCCTCAGATGCTTCTGTGAAATGAAAAATGATGCTATGATTAGGGTGTCTAGAGCAAACCAATGACAAAACAGTTATTAAGTGGGTCTTCTTTTGTGTGATCATATGTAACCTTTTTCTTAGAGGTGGGTTGTTTTATCACAGTGGAAAAAAGCTTCTCTTTTTCTTTGGTCAGGGTTTTTTTGTATGTTAGCATTAACAAGTCTTGGGAATTTCTTAAGAGCGGAAGCATAATAATTATCTCTTTGCTGTCAAAGAGCTAGACTAGTTGATGCTTGGTTTTTGCAATGTCTAGTGTCAAGGTTCTATACTAGTAATTAGTACCAACACTTCCCACGTACTGAATTTATGGCACTGTGACCACATTTTTACATATGTTGAGGGATACTTCAGTAGCCTCTTAACATGAGGATATTAAGAAATACACTCTGTTATCTCTCCCTAGAAATTTAGTTTGCTGCATTTTTGGGTTTTTTTTGCTGTCTGGCAGCAAGTGTAATGAGACCAAATTGTGTTATTCTGTAGTGCTTTTCACCTAATTATACACGATATTTCAAAGAAGCGTTCTTACCATCCTGCCAATATCATGTTGAAATGCAAAATAACTTCTGTTGAAGACCTGAAAGAACTGTTAGAAGATATTAAGCGGTCAGATAAAGCAAAAACACTGTCCTGGAGGCCTGCCAGATGCAAGTAAGCTATTGATATTGAATCTTTGACCTTATGGTATTCTAGGAATGGATGAACAAAGGAATAACTTTTTCTCATGAGCTGGCACATGAGTAATTGGTGAAAGTTAGATAAAAATAATATTCTTTAAAAATGTTGTGTGGGAGCACTTTCAATAGGATCTCAGAAGTTAATTTCTGACTGAACTAGAACTAAAAGGTTATAAGAACCAACTCTGAAAAATGTGTAGCAGAAGTAACAGAAGCACTGCCTGCAGCACACATGTATGTGTTATCGGTCTTACCAGCAGGACCAATATATTTTGCTGCAGGTCAGATAGACAAACCCCTTTCTGGCTATGAACAACACATGGGCCATAAATCCTTACACCTAAATGTCTGTGTTACAGAACTCCTCTGTATATTGCCAAAATAATTGAGCTGCTTCTTTATTTTTAAAGCGGAAATAATAAGCATCTTCATCTGAAGCTCACTTAATTTGTAAGAGATTACTTTTATTTCTATGTGGGGAAACCCATGCAATCTAGTTTAGCTTGGAATGCATTGTAGTTAGTTGGTGACTTTGCATTATTTTCTTTAATTTTCTTTTCATGGGATTGAAATCCATAATCTTGGAGTAACTGCCATGCAGTTTCTACAGCTTGCATACATACATCTACTGTTGGTGGATGAATATATTTGCTGCAGACTGCATTATGAATGGAAGGGAATGTCTCTTGGGTAGCTAGATCCACAATTAGAAACATCTCTGGGAAAAGTGATAAAGATTGTGAAATCAGCTTAGGTCACTGAGGGGCCGCTGCAGTGGGGTACTATTGGGAGAGGAATGGGCGTGTTTGCTCACAGCATCTTATGCTACTACATATTTTTTAAGTGTATTTGAGCGTTCGTTGGAGTTTCTGCATTGTGCTGTGTGGAAGGGATTTTATCTGTGGCTCTGCTGGACCTTGCTCCTTGCCACCACCTCACTTCTGTGACATGGGAATTCTGACCCAATTTGTATCTGCAATGTATTATTACGTTGTGCAAAACCCAGTAGACTGGAAGACTTTGAGCTAGCCACACATTGTGTGTATAGTTCTACTGACAGAGATTTGGCAGGATTTTGTAGCTCTGATATTCTCCTGTACTTGTCTTGTCTAATGCAGTCATACCATGGAATACAGATTCTTCACACATCATCTCTGTCTTTTGGTGACTATAAATCCTTGTTGCTAGCAGCATTTATTTTCAGTCAGCTGTGTTTTCATTTGAGCGCTGATTCCGGTTTGCCTCCTTCTAACTTTGAGAAAGATGAATGGTTGTCAAGAATAAATAAAAAAAATAGTTCTGAGCTTCCCTTTACAAATACCTGGTGCTTCAACCTGTGCGATTTTGTCGGCTTTCCTGCAGATTCTAAGTACTGTCTGAGTGAGAGCTTTAGAGAAGTACATTTAACATCTTACATAAATGGTTAATGCCTTATTATTCACTGAAAAGGCAAAAGAGTAGCAGGAGATAAGGATTAAACTCATGGGCCCTCTCCAACTCCAGAGTTAAAGTTCAGATCATGGAGGTGGTTTTTCGTACCTCGTGATGAAGAGAGTTGATGTCTGTCTGGTGTGTTGACATCAGTACAGTTTGTTGTCGTGGTAAATAATCTTGCCAGTAGATTTGTAGGGAGGAGCCTGTATGCCTCTTCAGCTGGGCGTAGATACAGAGATTACTGTAGGAGTTTCCAGTAAAGAGAACTTTGCTGTAGGGGTTTGAAACTCTAGCTGGAGAAGTACTGCTTGGGTGGATGTTGCGACTCACAGGGCTGATGAATCTTAAGGTAGCTGAGGTTTAGCAGCATTTTCAGAGTACCTAGAGCACAAGTGCCCTCCTACAATTTTACTGTAAGAGCTAAGGTGACTTTACCAAATTTCATCTACTCCCTTCTCTGGTGGCTGGGGAGATGTTTATAGAAATGCTCCTGCGGGTTCCATTTTCAGCAGTGGCTCTACCTTATTGCCAAGACCAGCACTGTGACTTTAATGGATTCAATATGAGGACAGATTTGGAATGTTGCTCTTGAGAACGAGAGGAAATAAGTAATTAATAAAATGTCCATTTCCATCTCTGCCCTTGCTAGGAGTGCAGGAGAGCATTTATTCTAATTATTATTATCCTCTTGCACTTGCTGGAATTACGAGAGTATCTGCTGTGGCTTTGGGGAGGCTGGCCGGAGCAGCTATTCTTTGCCATAGATCCCTCAGCTAATACAGCTGGAGCAGAGGCTTGATCAACACGAACAGGACGACAGAGTGACAGGACAAAAGAGAGGACGTGTCTGCTCCAGTGAAAGGGTAGTATGAGACCACCATTGTGGTGGACCTGTTGCAGCAGAGGTTTGGGGAGAATTGCAGGAGATTGGCACATGGTTTGTTGCGTGGTACTCCCGTCCCAAACCCATGACCCACATTCTGTGTGTTCAGCAGAACCTTAAAAGGGAGCGTATTAAGTGGCAAGAAATTTAATACAGTGTTTCCTGCGCTGAAGCTGAGTCTGCTGTAGGATTTCATTTTGCTTGGAAACTGGTGCTGCGGGCTGTACCCCAGAGCAAAGTGGAAGCAGCCAGAATAGAAAAACTGCCTGTGAGATGTGACAAAGCAAATGGCAAAGAAGCCATTCAAGGGGCCAGAAGGAAGCTTTCTTTATCTAGAATGATTGAAAATTATGACTAAAAAGTTCCTGCCTGTCATTCCATGAGATTAAGCTCTGTGATCCACCGTCCTTTTTTTTCCCTGTTGTGTTATCTTATCTGTGGTATAGCTATCACTTTGATGGTTTAATTGTATGTGTCTTTCCTGACCTCTTTAATGATGGCCCATTCTTCCTTGCCTTGACCAGGTGGCCGTATGACATCATCTTACCTTTCTCCAATGAAGTGTTTCAAGGGAAGGGGCTTCTTCCATGCAAAAAAAAACCTTCCTATAGTGTAAATCTGTCTCCTTGGGCCCCCTGTTTGTGACTTTATTTTCTCCCAGGTCTCATTATGACTGTGCATTTTCTTCCCTGCAGTCTGCCATCTGCAAATCTGCCTCAAGCCCTCTTGACTTTTTTTTTCCGTGTTTGCCTCATTAATCATGGGGTTTGTAACTTATAACTTCTTTTCTACAGTTTATCGAAGTTCAGTAGCAGATGCTGGAAGCAGTGGAGAAACCAATAGTTTCTTTTGCTGTAAAGAAGATAATGTCTTGCCAGGACTGGGAAGTACACCAATAGTGACCTCACTTAAATCTTCTACTTAATGCTGCCCACTAAATGGCTGAAATACAAATCTCGGATCACAGCCTGTTTGACAAACACAGCCTTGCAGGGGAAAGTGTGACTTCTAGTTTTGTGTCAAGCAATGAAAATAAATGCTAAATCCAAATTTCTTAGATTTAGTTAGCATAAATATTTTTTTCATATGTGGCCTCAGAGACTCTGTTTGAAGAATTTGTTGTTCCAGAGAACATGATTGAAATTGAAAAGATGTATCTGTAATTGGCTTCAGCCTCACAACTGGGTGATATACCACTTATACTTTTTTCACCAAAGTAATATTCATACTTGTTGCTCCCAAGAATGCTCCCATGTCCCTGTATGTGTGTTCTTCTGTGGTTTATGTCTTTGGTCAGAATTGCAATTTTTTCAAGATAATTCTTTTTAGAAGGAAACCAAGTATATTTGGGGTTGATTGCATTATTGGTAATGTCTGGAGTTGTACCTGGTTGTCAGATTTTGCTGTACTACATAAATACCTGATTTTGCTGCAAAAAGAAGCAGAAACTTTATGTTGCTCTGATTGTACATTTTGAGTTTGTGCATTAACTTGATTTGTAGTTAACTTGTTTGTCTAACATGAAGTGTAGATTGTGCAGTAGGCATGCTCAAAGCAGAAATGTAGTGACACTGGCACAAGGTTAAAAACTGGAAAATAATTCAGTATGATTATGGAGTTTTTATTACCCAGTCTTTACATTTAAATGTAAATGCAAAGGGCAGAGCTGAAAGAAATTAGCAGTCTGTGTACAGAATGAACTTTTGTATTTCTTGCCCAGATTTCCTTTTACAGAGTAGTAAAGCTGCAGTAGTGGTGTACTACAGTCGTCAAAAATACACAAACAAAAGTTTGGGACAAAAATAAGTCAAGTTCAGAATTTCGTCAGGCAGCTCTGCATGGGTAGAGTGCACTTTTGTTAAATATTCATTATTGTAATGCAGTCTGTATCCACCAAACAATTTGCAGAGATATACCGGTAGTAAATAGTCTTGTTACCCCTGTGTTTTAATCTTTTTAAATGTTCTTTTTCTGTCCATGGAATGGAAGGTAAATGTAACTATCAAATATTGTGAAGAAAGATATGGTGAAAGAAAAAAAATTTGCCTAGATGTTTACTTAATGATAAAGGAGGGAGCAACTCCTGATTCTTATGCATATTGAGATTGTCATGTCTTTTGGAGGAAGCCATTGTAAACTTTTTGTTTTCTTAACTGTGCTGTCCAAATAATTTTTGTCCATAGCCACATCTTTACAGGTGCCTCTGTCAGGCTGTGTCCTTGTCTATGTCTGCAGTTACATTTTTTTCTTTCCAAAATCTCGAGTCTACAGTTCATCTTTTAGCAAGTTCTGTGAAATGTTGGGAAGTGTTCATTATTTATTCTTTTGTTTGGATCACATGTTAAAAACTTGCAGATTAACTATATTTGTGGTTTCTTAGTGTGAGTTGGATAGAAGATTGCTCTATGGAAATAGCAGCTCCCATCTGTTTTGGAATAAATTACTTGTCATAGTGTCTTTACAAGGTGAACACTTGTCATAGACATCCTTCTGTTTCTGCCTTGATTATATTTCTGACTTGACCACTTCAGTTTTCAGAGAACTTGAAAATTGCTGAAGAATGATCTTACAGAGTCCATTATTAATCTCACGTACATAAAGGAATGGTTTTTACAGAAAACATTCAGCACTCTGCTCATAATGAGCTGAGGCAGGGAACATACGTGTTCCTACTTCATCTTCCTTTGGCTTGTATTTTGATAGAAAGGGATAAAATTTTGTAAAAGCAGATGAGCTAGGGTTTGCACCAAATTAAATACTCAACGAATTGCATTCAGGTCCACACACATATTCTCTTCTGGCCTCATTTGATGTCTGCTCTTAATATTGTGTTTACCTTGGTTCTACTCTTAATTCCTTTATGGATGGTCGTTGCTGGGATTGTGGGAGAGGCACAGAAGATGCAGAACAGCTGCTGTTGGAAGGATCCCAACACCATGCAGAATCCACCTGCAGTGCAAAGGATCTCTTCTGTCTCAACTGTATTCCAGTGAGCCCAGGAAAATCCCTGGCTCCCCTCAGGAGGTGACGGGATAGGATGGGCTGGGAAGCCAAAGTGAATTGTTACAGGAGAGGACCAAATATTTGCTGGCAGCCTGGATGGAAGCTCTTGCTAGACATGGAGGTTGCTCTTTCTAACCTTTTCAAATGCCTTATAATCAGTGGCAGTGGTCCTAAGTAAACTGATTCTGATCTAATGAGAGATTTACTTCTGTAGTCTCTCAGAGATCTGTCTCTGCTTTTGGAACATGAAAACTACAGCTGTCCCAGGTGGTCAAGTTCCCTCCTGACCCCATAATTTCAACCCCACATTGTGAACTGGTTATCTGGGGAAAAAAAAAATTATATCTTTTACAAGTCCTTCAAAATTATTTTTGTCACCTTAGAGCAGAAAAGACCAAGATACATTGGCTTTTTGGGGAATATGATGACAAAAATACATTAAATTAAATTGTAAGGCAACAAATTAAGATACATGATTAAACTGCATGGAGTCAAATACAGTTCAATGTTGATAAATATAAAGTGGCACTCACGAAGGAAAAAACACTGATTAACTCCTCATTGCTGCCTGATTTTGAATTAGCTGAATGCACTTTAAGATATTTTCTTTTTCTTTAAGCCACTCACTATATATCCTTGCATGCTAATTAGTGAAAACTGTTCAATATGGATCAGCATGAAAAACAAATAAATGTTAGTGTATATAAAGGAGGTCCAAAAAAACTAAACTAAAATAAAATCCAGTATAGAAATGAGTGGTGTGGTACACAGCTTTGTGTCTAATGTATTCTGGTTGTACTGCTCTCACAAGGATGCCACTAAAATGGGGAAACTTTCGGACTGTTGAAATTGAATTTGAAACAAAGAAAAAGAATAAAAGTAATAATAGTTTCTTTTTTAAAATTAAATCTCCAAGAGTAGGTAGCGGCAGAAGTATGCACTGGCACGATGTAGATTGAAAAAAGAGCCCATCCACATTTGGCTTTTCTCAAGGTCATAAAGGGACATTCAGCCAAATTCTAAGGCAATAAACTAAAAACTAGCACTCAGTTTTTTTCCAGTGCAGTGCAGTATTAATCTATGAAATTAATGCACTGACATAAGTTAACACTTAGTGCAGAAACTTGCTAGGATTAAAGAATTAAATCAGTATATTCATCTACCAAAACCACCAACAGCTTCATTAGACACGATTGAGCAAAAATCTAGGAGGCATATACATTTTCATACTTGACTGCATCAGGCACCTAGGAAATAACAGAGGTTAAGAGTAAATATTTTTCATGTTATTCTCATGTAGGATTGCAGTCTTTTAGCTTAAAAAAGGAACCCCTGACTCCTCTTGACTCTGAAATTTTTAAATGTATATGTGTGGGAGACTAAGCTGTTCAACCAGTTTTAATGAGAACCTTGAACCATGTGAGCTTTAAAGCTGATGTTTCATATAAAACTTCAGTGCAGAATCCTGCATAATGCAGGAATAAAACTTGCCGTGAGAATTTCATGAACAGACTTCCGGATTTCTTTGACATTTTTGGAGAAAGACCACAGTGCTTTTCATAGCTTGGTCTGGAAATACCTGTGCAGTGCACCTCTTCTTGCTTCTGGCAGGGAACAAGAAATTGGGATAAAAGAGTCAACAGAAGGAGCTGTTTCTCCAGTGTCTGCTTGATTCATTCTCTTGGTGGGAAATAGTTATGCCCATTTCCTTAGCAAGCAAATGAGTTCTTAGGAGCTTGGCTCTTGGTTCTGCAACTAAGGAATACAAAAAGTGGAATTCACTAGCGTGAATCACTACTAGGTAATACAGAGTGGTGGAATTGTTTTCATCTTGAGGGTACTTCTCAGGTGACCGACTTAGCTGACTTAGATTTTTCTCCATTTTATTGAAATATCTCTTTGGATTATCTGTCCATGTCTTTTTTGCCAATGGAATGTGGTTCAATATTGCTTCTTTTAACTTCCATTTATATCACAGAATCACAGAACGTTAGGGGCGGGGAGGGACCTCAAAAGATCATCTAGTCCGACCCCCCTGCCAGAGCAGGATCGCCTACAGCAGAGCACACAGGAACGCATCCAGTCAGGTTCCAGCTTGTCCCATTGCCCCTTGTCCTGTCAACGGATGTCGCTGAAAAGAGCCTGGCTCCGTCCTCCTGACATTCCCCCTTGACATATTTATAAACATTAATGAGGTCACCCCTCAGGCTCCTCTTCTCCAAGCTAAAGAGACCCAGCTCCTTCAGCCTTTCCTCATAAGCGAGATGCTCCACTCCCTTAATCTGAATAGTTGTATCTTGATTTCTGTTAAATGTTAATGTCACATAGAGAAGAATAACCAAGTCTAAAAAAAATATTTACATTATTATTACAGAAGTTTTATCGCAAACTTCACTTGGTTTTGTCAGACATCAGTAGCTTGCAGGTGGTGTCTTCAGAGTTGTCCATATTGTTTTGTTTGGAAGATGCCATTCAGGATTACTTTAATGAAACAGAACTTTCCCAGAACGCTAATTTATGCCTGAATAAGGGTGCAGTGGTTTTTGGAAAGTAGAATGAAACTCATTTTAGATTCGGTATTCTCTCAGACTTCTCTAGTCTCCCATTTTTTCAGAAGATGCTTTTTTTATGACACCTTCTTAAGAAGCAGAGGGTAGATCAGTTGATTTTCCCAAGAATATCTTTGGCTTTGTTAGGCTCTTAAAGCTCCTTTGAAAGCTATGCAAAACCAGATGTGCTAATAGTATTTATTTCCATTCTACTTTTCTTTTGCTCTTTTTCCCATCTATCCCTGCCCAGTTCAACAAAAATAATTTTCTTTGGGAATGGTAACCTTTCTGACTTCTTTGGGGTTGTTTACGCCATTTGTTAGGACCCTTCAGTAAGGCTGTTGAGGTTTTGCCCAAGTTATCTTGCTTGATTGAATTTGGGTACCTGTATAAAAATTGAAGAATAAACAGGAGGCCATTTCAAAATCACTTTTTCTGTCTGTAACATTTTTGTTCTGAATTCAGATATCTCTTTTCTCCTGTACTTGCGGTTGTGTCTTACTTTCTTTATCATGTGCTCTGTTTTGCAGAAATGTGTTTCTATCTCCCACCATTTTACAATCTTGGAAACGTTTTCCTCTTGTGCAGTTTTAGTCAGCTGTGTCCCTCCCCATCACTAGTACTTTTCTCTTTCACACTCCAGTCCTGCTATCATACTTGACTTTTGATATATTTGATATTTAACATATTTGACTTTCCAAGAAATTTGGTACGTTCTAAATGTTGCAGATGTTTCACTTAGATTTGTTTGCGAATCTTCCCATACTACTGGTACAACCATTGGCCGTGACCCAGTTACCTCAGGCCTTGGCAAATTGCATATTTTAACTTCTCCTTGGCTGCTCGCCATGCTTCGTCTCCCTGCTGCTATCTTTTGCCTAAAGTCTTCATTTCTTGCAGTCTGCTATAAATGTGTTCCTGGAATCCTTTTCCTTGTTTCCAATCTCTGTCTGCATCACGTTATCTTCCCCTTTCAAGACTTAACACAGCAATGCCTCTCTCTGAAAGGTATCTTGCTTTCCATCTCCTCCGCTCGTGCCAAGTGTTCTGCCAGCGTGGTGTGCTCTGCCATTTTTCCAGTTTCTCCCAAAGCTTGACTCATCTCTTCCTTCATAACAGCTCAGATTCCTAGGCATTAATCAACTCATAGTCTTACGATTGCATCTTAATATTTTTCCCCACAGTCTTCCAACACCGATTTTTTTTTTTAAATCTGTTTAGCAGTCATTTTTGAAGGTGAAACCTTTTGAGGATAAATGGTAAGTTTTCAAAATAAATCTCTCCCCAATCCTTTTCTCTTTACCGAAGCTCACTGTTGAAAGGAGTTGAAAAGATGAATCAACAATAAGAAAGACAACTTCATTCCTGTGAAGGGAAAGAGAAGTAGGTTGAAGAGACTTGGCTTTATTTGTTACCATTTGCCCTGAGTCCTGAACTGTTTTTAAAACACACTGTATATTGGTCTAGCTAAGTAACCATGCTGTAGCCTTGTACTTAATATAGTTGCATTCCTTGCGTTAGAAAGCTCCTCTGGTATTCCTGTTCTTGATTTCTATTAAATGTTAATGTCACATAAATAGAGAAGAATAGCCTGACAACAATATTTACATGATTATTGCAGAGATTTTCTATTTCTTTTGCTTGGTGATAGTCTGAAAACCACAATATTTTAAATTTGTCTTATATGCTAGATAGAGATACTTACACTAGTTTGTGCTAGCTAACTGGGTTTTTATCTGCTAACATTTCCTCTGTCAGCTTTTGAGTAACTTTTCAAAATGAAGGCATACAATTTCATAATGATATTTTGAGCAAGAACTTTTATTTAGATACTGAGCAAATCACCAATACTGTGCTTAACTCTTCCTTTCTAAATCTTCACCAAACTCTTCTATGATACACTGTTGCATTTACATGATGAATTCTGCAAGTAAAATCTTTCGTATGTCTGCATCAGGGAAAACTATACTAATAGCTCAGACTACATGTGAATTATATTCAGTAAATAATACGTAAAAGAAGTAGGTGGTTATTGTGGCAGCAGTCCTGCTAATTGAACAAATCTAAACACCAGCGTGCTAGGTAGAATGAGAAATCTTGCTTTTCATTACCTGTATCCACGTGTTAAAGCAAATATCTCAAGTACAGTTCACTGCTTTCCTGAATATTGTTTCATGTTTATTTGTTTGCCTTTTGAAATACTCACCACGTGAGCTAGAATTCTGTCAGAAGTCTTATAATTCCTGTTTCTAGTGGTAAATTATGTAGATAGCGTGGCTGTAACTCATGTTTGATTAGATGCTGTATGTTTTTAAATTAATTTCTCTCTAAGCTCTTTGCAAGGAAGAGTAACCCACTGCAGAGAGGTTACAGTACTATGGACTCTGACTGTTCTGCCTTAATGATACAAGGGAATAGTTGAGCAAGAATAAATGAGGTACTTTTGCTGGGTAAAAATGTGAGCTGACTGTCAGTGTGAGATTGGTTCTAGGAGCAGTTAGCCAGCAGTAATAGGGCACACTTGAGTAATTGAATTTGCATAACAAGGCTTGCTGAAGAGATCTGACAGGCCCAGAGATTTGTCTGGCTGGAGATCTCCAGATGGACGTGACCACACAGCAGCTGGGTGGCACGTTTCTCAGCATGGTCAGCAACACCCAGACTGTCAGCTGGCCTCTGCGATTGCAAAGCCCTGGCAGGACAGCTGGTGGCTTCTGACAGCCAGTGGCCCCGTTAGAGAATCTTTTCATTCTGCCTGTCAGGGTACAGGACCTGCAGGGACCAGTGGTAAGATGTAACAAGTCACCAGTGAGAGTTGTTAAGGAGCTTCAGAAACCTGCTTCTGTTAAATAGCTGCTGCTTTACCGCTGAGAGTGAACCTTCCGAAAGCTTTTTCCATCCTTTAACAAGGACAGCGCTAACCTGTTCTCCAGAATATTGTTTGGACATCTATTGCTTGGTGTTAGTTTCTACATGCTTAGTTTCAATAGCAGTATTTCTGCATCTAACCAAGCATGCCCAGTCAGTGACAGAAATGCATTTTTATGCGCTTAATACTTTTGTAAGGCAAAATACTAGAGCTTTTTTTCCCTTGCGTCTCTTCCATGGGTACTAAGATTGCTGTATTCTGGATTTAGCAGATTCAGTCAAGCAGAGCAGTTTATGGAAATATACTGTAAAGGAAAGTGTTAGTAACAATCGAGACGACAACTGTTTTACTTGGGTAGTGTGCACAAATATTCTGTATAGGTAGGAAAAGAACACGCATAATACTAGAAATCTCTTCCCCTGTCATCCTCCAAGAAATTAGGTAAAAATTAGGTCTATCCCTTTCTTGTTCCAAGTTGCTTGGGCCTAATATCCCTGAGCCCCAGACACGAAGCATTAAGCTGTTGGACTTAAATTCTGTTCTTTCTCACAAACTTGGGAAAGTTCTGTTCACCAGGAGTTTAGAATCCAGGTCATTCCACTCTCAAAACAGCAATAAAGCTACCAACAGGAGTTACATACTGTCGTCTGCTTACTATTCCTGTCCTCGTTGATGTTACTTTTCCCTGTTGACAACGTGACAGTCAAAACAAGTAGGTGCCTGCTGTCTAACATACAGACTGCTGATTTTAGCAGTCCCTTTTTTGATGTATGCGAACCCCAACAAACTGATGGAACTAAGAACAGGTTTTTATTGAACATAGTATCCGTACCCATCCTAATTTCTTATGAGTCTTTTTGCTTCACTGGGTTTATTAATTTACTTTCTTTTGAGAATGGTGCAGGAGGGACCTGTTTTCTGCTGGTCTTCAAACATCAGTGTCTGGATTGTTCCTATAGGGTGGTCATCCATAGGCTTCTGTCAGATCAGTAGCCCTAACTTTTACCTTGGTTTTGAAGAGTTCTATGTCAAAGTTGAACATTAGTCACTTCATTCTTATTGTGTTCTCCTTCTCTCAGGCAGGTTATGTATTGCCTGTGTAAACCTGACCAGTTGATTCTGCCACCAGGTTTTCTACCTTCCTCACTTGATTAGTCTTGTCATTTATGACTTACCACAACTTTTACCTAGTCCTTACCTTCCACTTCTGAAAGCTTGGATACTTAACAGTCATGCCTTATTCCACTGTAGCCAAAGTCTGTTACCTCTCTCAAGTCAGGGCAACCTTGGCTATAGGCTCTTCCCTTCCCACTTTGTAATTCGTAAGTAACAGGGGAACCCCTATAAGACTCCTTCTCTCATTTAATGGTTTGTATCTCTGTAGATTCCCTGCACCCTGGCTTTAGTCAGGCTAGAGTCTTTTTCTGATGGAGGAGGATATCGTACCCAACTGAGTTCAGGGTACATGGTAGCAGCAAGGGCCTTCTTGTGCACAGAGGACTCTGTACTGGTGAGAGCAGTGTGCAACAGCCTCGTGAAGCATCGCGTTCATCCAGTCTTTGAGTCTGCTCTGGCACACTGATTTAGTGCTGAATCCCTATTCCATTTCTCTGTAAGTTGACTTGAATTCAGAATCTCCCTGAACCGCTGCACCCTGGATTTAATAGGCTGGTGCCCCTCTGGCGTTGCCTGGAATCGGCTGTATAATGTCCTGTTGTAATTTGTCTGTTTAATCCGTCGTGTTCTGTAGCAGGATGTATGAGTTCCCTTATGTCTCAAGAAGAGGTAGATTAGACTGTTAAAATAAGACCAAAAACTTCACAGTTTGCGGGGATGGGTGGGTTTGTTTTTATCAAGAGCATTTTGGTACCACTTCAGAGACTGTCCAGAAAGGTTTTCTCTTTTCAAATAACTCCCTATGAATAAAGAATGAATAAGAAAATTTGTCAAAATAAAGACCACTTTGATTGTTTTATAGACTTAGACATTTTTACTGGTATGTTTTCTTATTGACTGTAATAAATGCTTGTAAAAGTAATTTACAAAAAGCTCCACTTTGAAAGAAGTGGAATGATGACATTCAGCCTTTTAATTAATTTTCATATCTGTTCGTTAAAGAAAGCTGAAATAACAAGCTATAGGTTTTGTTGAGTCCTGTGATGCTGCAGCTTAAAACTCACTAGATTTAGTTTGTAGAATGAGAACCTCAAAGCATTTGTGTTCTAACAGCAGTGGTGACTGAACAAATCACGGGTTTGTGTCCATTGGATTAAAAAACCAGACATGTAGATAACATACTCGACAAAACTCTCTTCCCTTGCCACCTTGAATTTTTGTTACATATGTTGTTTTGGTGTGGGGAAGTATTTTAAGTCCGGTGTGTATGTAATCCCTGTAAAAGTCCATATGCTAAATAAGAAGAAACCTCTTGAGTGCAGTTTGATCTGATTCTGGAAATGTCCTTTTTAGGACGTTAACCTGTCATTTAAATTTTTTTTTGTATGAATTTAAATATAATGTTCTTGAGATAGACCATTGATTGACAAGTCTTTCCTGGCACAATAGTGCAAATCCCTCATCAAAACATTGAACAATTACCTCAAGAAGGGAGGCTCAGCAACACTTGGAGATGGTTACATAAACATTTTACTGTTCCCTACGTTGAATTCTAGCTAACCCTCGACACGAGATGGAAAATACCCTTTCTGAAACTGAGTGCTGTATCTTTGCTTCCTGTGGGTGATTCTGATCCCTTTCCTTTTTTTTTTTTGTGTGTGTGTGTGTTTTGGTTTTCATATAAATATATAGAGGCTGCATAGAGACAAGGAATGTAGTCTGCAAAACTGTATTCTACACACAGCAAAATGAATCGTGGAAATGCCAAATTACACCTTATATGTTTAGCCAAAAGTGATTAAAGGGCTGGTATTTCAAATGTAGCAGATACGATTACCTTCCCTGATAAGAGTGTAATGTTAGGCTGTGTTTAGCAGATCTGATTACTGTCTGTGTACAGTCTGTGCCAGTTTTAGTAATTTCTGGTGTGAATGCTTTGCTTTTATGCCAGTTGCTGGTTCAGACATTTAGTTTTTCATGTAATTTTGAATATTCAATTCAAATTTCGAGCAATTATTTAAAACTGTATAGAATCAAATATACTATGTAAGTTCTGCAATAAGCAACTCTCTCCTCTTTTCCGTCTTTCCCTCACTCTCCAGGAAAAGGGAGATGCAGGTGTCATCAAAGCCTCTTTTTTGAGGTTTCTCCATGCAGAGAGCACAGATTGACTTCCTGCTGAGACTCTGGATATGTAGCCAGAAAGTTTATATTGAGTACTGACCTGATCATATTTCTGTATTTTCCTTATTAAAGCCACCACTGAACAGTAGTATGTTAATGAATAAGGGATACAGCAGGAGCCAGAACCAGTACATGATCCCGTCTGGTAATCTAAGAGAAGAGACACGATACAAAAATTAGGAAAACTTTTCTGTTTGGGAGTGTTTATTAGAATTCTGTATTCTAAAATAAACTGCTGTAGTTCACTTACCCTTCCCAGTTTCCTTATCGTTCGTCATGAAAGAAAGCCCAAATGTCTGACAGGGCTACCTTGGAGGGCAAAAAAAAGAAAGCTTCCTAATTGCATGTTATGAGACCAGAGTAAGCACGAAAAGATTGCAGGATAACCTCTTAAAAACATTATTCTCTGTGTTTATATCAAGCAGGTGCTGTTCTTTCTTTATCTGCATTCCTGTGTACTTAAAAATTTAATTCAAAACTGTAATGTTGTCTCCCTATGAAAGCAATTTTTTTTCTTTTCGTTCAAGATCTTTAAAAAGCATACTTAAAAAATTATTCTAGCCACTATTTTCTGTTTTGCTAACATTTCAGAATGATCTTGGACATTTTATAGATACCTATAAACCAACTAGAAAACATTCCAAATTACATTTTTGATTCCCGGTTCTTGCTTCTTCATTATTTCTGTGTGAGTGAGGTGTAAAAAGCAGTCCAAATCTATTGAACCGACTACATGCGTGCCAAAATATTGTAGAGAATACTTGGAAATGGGAGGGTTTGTGCTGCTCTCTGACTTCTTTTTTAGTATTAACAGTAATTACATCTTTTCAGTGCATGTCATCCATTGCATTTCTAATGCAATCTGATTTTTCTACATCAAAAATTTTGGAAAAAAGGAAATACGTGTGGCTTAATATGAGAAAATTGTTTACCTTGAAGGATGGGTGTTCCTTTCCTTCCAGTGTATGAATTCTGTAGGTCCTCTATTTAATTTTTGGTCCTTCCTTTCAACTATATTCTAGACAGGATGCAATTCTGTCCTCCATCCTTGCCTCTCCACCTTGCAAACCCTAGTTATATCTTTCCTTAGTTACTACAGTTAGATTATCTGCAGTTGCAGTTGATAGCTGCAATTTTACTGAGTGTATTTACAGTGCTTGAGTTGCAAATGACATCTTTCTGTCATATTTTGATTCTTTTCTTTTCTTGCATGCTGCTCTTACATGATGAAGAGTAGAAGCCAAACAAAATAACACAGCAGGTAAATAAAGTGCACTGAACTACACAGGGTTTGGAAAATCGGAATTATTTGGTTGTCATCTGCCCACCTTTAGGCAAGAGCAGCAGGTCCCTTTTTTCTGTACGTTCATCCTTGCTGTATTCCATGTTGCCTCTGTGGTGGTAGGTCAGCACCGGCTTCAGGATATTTCTGAGATGGTTTGGGAGTCTGTCTGCCTAACATAGTAATGCTGATTGAACTGTTATTTAGCACATGTGTGTTTGGCATCCTCTTTGCATGCAGAATGTGCCACTTGATGTGACTTCCAGTGTCTACCCATGGTCAGGACCGTGGAGGGTTGTTACCTGAGGATGAACAGACTGCTCGATTGCTGGACTTCGGTTGTGTCCATTTGATGTTTGGAAAGCGGAAGAACAAGTCTCCGCTCCTTTATTCCTCTTCCTCTCCAGGAGACAAAAACTGATGAAATCGGGTTTGTCAGAAAAAAAATTACTACAGCAAATGGTCTCTAAAAGGGCTCATGGAATGAGTGGTCCACATATAGACAGTGAGGACCCACAGAGGCAAAGCAGCTTTGGCTGGCAGAAGAGAGTCACAAGATTCAGTCCAGCTGCAAGACTCGTAGGTGGGCTAACCCGCAACAGGGTAAGAGGGCAACCACGATCGTGAAGGTGGTCATCACTTACAGATAACAGAAAGGATTTGGGGCATCCTAGCAGACGGTTGGACAGTTTGTGCTTGATAGAGACCTAAATACAGCCGCTCGGTGTTAACGCTTCGTATTCCTAGGTCTTGATGTCTCCAAGAGCAAGCGTGCCGTGGTTGTGCTGCTACTGGATGGCAAACCCCTCTTTCCCCTGTAGGTTCAGAGAAGGGGTACAGAGGAGGTTTTAAACTCCTGTCGGATACTGTTACCCATCCAGACAGAAGGCAGCAAGCGGTGTTTGCAGCTACTTAGGACAGCCTTTGCGAAACAAGCCAACGCTCAGTCAGCTGGCACACAAGAACTGTTTGGTTTCTGAATGGAAAAGCAAAGCTTAAACTTTGTGCTGGCAGCATGAATTACTTTCCTGCATAAGTGTCCAGAATTCCTTTATTCCTTCTTTACACTTCCAGCAGAGCTCTGAACTGGGAGTTCAGACATCAGCGTTCATGTTTTGTCCAAGTTTTAGTCAAGTCAGTTTGACATGTTCTTCTTTCCTTGGCTGCCAGCGGTTGGTTATAAGTCAGTACTTGGAGTGATCCTTCTCGTCTCACCCACGGTCATTCCACTCATATGTGGGCAGTTTTGGGGATTTCACTCAGTTCTTTTCCAGTCCCTTGTTCTGAAAATCCCTTAACCCTTTCAGTACCAGGTGAAAATGATACAATGTGAAGGATGAAAATATGGCAGTTTTCATTTTAAAAGTAACTGCAGCGGTTTTTCACCTGTTTTGCAGTACTGTGTTTTAACAGTCCGCTGTAGTAGTTACTATGCTTGGGTCGGTTAGTATAATTTGACAGATAAATGCCATGTAGACCTGCCAGCTTCAATCTGGGTGATTTATATTCCATGATATGCAGAATCCTGAAAAGCTGGCTTAGAAGTTCTTCATTTTTTTATAAGACTCCTAGCCTGATTAATTTAAGAAGAGATATGGAGAAGATGCAGTAAAATTGAGCTAACCTCATTGTTACTGGCAAAAGATTTTTTCTTCTTATTTTTGTGATTTATTCTCCACAGAGAATAAATAAATTTATAAAGATTGTGTTGAGTGGGGCTGTGTCATGATACTGAAATATAAAAGGAAAAATCTTTACTATAAATGTGATAAAATGTTGGGGTTTGGCCCTTATATTTGTAAATATAACAGGCACGAGTTTCTAATCTTCTTGAAGTTTACTGGTCTCGCTGAGATAAGGTTGGCTTTCTTCTATGAGCTATGCAGCATCACTCATACAAACTGTTTCCTATTTACCGATTGGTATTTATATTGCATCATTGACCTTAGATAAAGAAAAACAATTTCTGATAATCTCCTGATAGGAATTGACAGTAGCAAGTCCTACACTAAAATATTCTAATTCTTTTTCTTATTTGTGTCCACCTGGGGTTTGTATTTGGACAGCCATTTTGAAATGTTTCACTGTACATCAAAATAATAGGTCCTAATGGAATGGATTGCTTTCTGCTTGACTAGACAAAGTATTTACTTTTTTTTTAAAAAAGTGCCTTAGCAAGTTTAAAAGTAACAGTAGAACAAAATAAAGTAGATTTTCTGTTAATGGCTTTGCTTGATCAGGTATTTATATTCTGCGTATGCTTTTATTATTTATTAAATTCTGACAATAAGGTAGCTTTTCCTCTCTGAGGTCAGTAGTGTTCAGATTAATCAGGCTGACATTTCATGCCGGTGGGTCATGAACTGTTGATAATAGCATTAAATGGTGATTCACTTGCTGCGGGGAGCTCAGCTCATTATCCAGTCACTATATTAAATCATCGCCACAAACAGCTAGAACCCTCTGTGTGTGCCCGCCCGCATCTGCACACACACACACACGGAAATCGGGGTGGGGATCTCTATCCTGTAGCCATCCCTTTCGCTGTTTATAGCAGTTGTTAAAGCTGTTTCCAGCATGCAAGGACGATGGAGTTCTCCCCGTCTCGGAGACTGGGACGGTTCTCTCTGTTCATGTATAAAACGGGACTATGCGGTTTATTTTCTAGCTTCCCTCTGATCTGTAGCCGGTTCCATGTTAGACAAAAATCAAGGCAAAATACATGCACATCATTTCTAAAACGTTAGTGTTGGAAAAAGAACAAGATGCAAAATGAAAACAACTTAAGTCTAAATTGCTTGTAGTCATTGAGTATGGATTTTTATTTAATGCTGTGTTTCAGGGGCTTCTATATTAGTTTCAGATGTGCTACTTCCTGTTAAAAACATTCAAACTTCTAAAAAAATCCAACAAATAACACTGTCCTAGTTCAAGAAAAAGCGTATCTATCATAACGGAAAATTTTAAAGTAGAAGACTGTTCAAATAGCCTGACAGTGGATTAATTGTGTTGAATGAGGGGAATATCTACACTGTAATGCTCATTAGATTTTGCAGTTAAATGCAAATCTTACTTAAATTTAAGTTGCATTCTTTAAAAATGAAATTTGAATTAGAAGTATTGCAAGGCATGTGTTCGACAATTAATATGAAATATTGGGCTTTTTTCTCTTATCTGGAGCAGAGAAGAAGTTTTCTCCCCCCCGTCTTCTGCCCCCTCCATCTGAGCCAATATAATTCGTGTTAACGCACAAGTGACTGTTGTTCAAAGGCAGCGCTTAGAGGCGTTTCACTTTGAGATATGAAGGCTTATGTGAAGTATGAGCTTCTCAAGGTCTTTGCAACTGACACTGGAGAAATGCTTTTTTTAATATATAATTTTTTTTAAGACATTACGTTTAATCAATATGTAAATATTAATTAGCATGAGAACCATGCTAACCTCAGTACTAACTTCAAAACTGAGAAGTTGGGGTTTTTTTCACATATATGCACGTTTTTCTACTTTTATATAAATGGTTACAGAAAGAGAAAACTTTTTCCTGAAGCAAATAGCACATTACATACTGTAAGAGAAGGAAAAAAAAAAGAAGGAATTATGAAAGGAAACATTTTAAATTCCTCAAATTGCGGTTTGGCTGTTTGAGGGTGTTTTTTTTTTGTTACAGAGCAGCTGAAACTGCCAAGAGAAACAAGATAACATGAAAAAACTGTGAGCCGCTAGAGGTCACTGTTTGGTAATCAACTTCTAATGAACCAGAACTGTCAGGAAGGCCAATAAATTACACTGTAGATTTTTCTAATTATGAATTCCTATTTAATCATTCAATGACAAGTTAACTGTGGCAGCAGTTCTATGTACTTTGCATACACAGTTATGTTAATGTACTATTATATTTCTTAGGATGGAGGTCCTCCATCATTAGAGCAGTTCATTACCAAAGACTCTCTTATCTAATCATAATTACTGATTATGAGAAATAATTAACTTTGTTACCCTCTTGATTCTGTTCATACGCAAAATGCACTCTTTTTATTTTTTTTTTTTAGTGGAAGACCAGAACAGGGCAAGTATTGACTTTAGATACCTTTACATTACAGAAAAAAAATGTTAATTTGGTTTTGTGCAAAATTGCTGAAGTTCTAGTGTTGAAATAGTTACAGTTAGTAAGGAAAAAATTATTTTACAGCGGGTCTCTAAGTTGAGGTTGAGTACAGTTAAATGTGAAAATGTGTTTTGTTTAATGGAAGTGCAGCATTTGGAGTATGTAAAGATTTGTAAATTTAAACCATATGATTGTATATTTGCTCATCCTGAAACAATAAATGTAATAATAAAAATAGTATCTCTTTTAAAAAATACTTCCATGCTAAACTTAGAATCAGTTTGTACATAAAGAAGTGTGACTTTTAAGACTTTTAATTAAATTACAAGCGTTTGAGCTCATTAGGTAAATGACATCAAGTGCATTTGCGATTGCGTTTTAGGCTGGAGGGCAATACTGAATCTGGTTCTCTCAAAGAGATGTACTGTCTGTTTTGCAGGGGAGCAATGGTAGAATTATGCGCAGAGGATCCCTAAACAGGCAACAGAAGTGGGAAAGGCCTTATAATGAAGGGATTCCTTAAATGAAAGCTCTGCAGCTTTCCAATTCAGGCAGCTTTTCTAGCAGTTGTCATCGTGCAGTATCACGCTGCTTTGCCTTTTCACTGCCGGATAAAAGCTTCAAGAATTAACTGCGAATATGCTGAAACTGGGCAACAGAAAATGCTTTGTTACTTTGTGGATACCCACAAAGAGTTAGGTGTGTTTAAAAGTAAGCGTATGTTTTGATGGAGAAGCTGAAAGATGGACTCTGTGGGCTGTTTGCAGTATCTGGAGGCAAGATTCAATGCCAAAGCGCTTGCGGAACGACGGACTTATCTGAAGCGACGCACGCTGATGGCGGTTCAGATTATCAGAAAACTCTTAGTTTCACACCACTGATGACAATTCAAGGGACAAGGTTCAAAAATTCATTCAAAAAATATTCGAGGCAGTCTTCAGTCCTATTTTTTAAGCCCTTCTTTCCGATTTCCATTGGTAAAGCTGTATCAGTTGTCCTGTCACAGAATGTACCCGAAACAGGTGAAATTAAAACTCGCAGCTGGGCAGCTCCCCAGCAGAAGGTGCTGGGGGTGGATTGCTTTTAAAATTACCTCTCTGACACTTTTTTTCTGGCTACATGTGGCTATTTTATTTTAAATTTTTTTAGATTTCTGCTATTACATACTAGATATTTTTTAAATGTTGTGAATGCTCCTACTGCTTGGGATTGGCATATGGCATGGCTGCATCTTCAGCTTTTAGATAAATCAGAAATGCTTAGGAATAGGTATGCTGTGCTGTTTCACCCAATTGTAATGCTTTTTGGTTTACAATGTTTGCATAGTGTTTTTATTTTCTTATGTAACAAGAAAGGACTAATGAACGCATCAGTAGAAATTTACCTGCATGATTTTAGGCGTCTGCGGCTGGCTTTTTTAGAAGCAAACCTTTTATTAAGAAGGCTTGAACCCGTATTTATTGAGCAATGCAATTTCAACGCATATTTCAGTGTGATTATTTTATTTCTTTTTAAACAGCGTGCTTAATGCCTTCATTATTCAGCAAAACAAAAAATCATACTGCAGTGTTTTGTTGCCTTAGGGAGCCTGTATGAAGGTAACATGGCAAACAAAATCATAAAGGACCGAAGTGTTTGAAGTATTTTTTTTTTGTAAAATGGGATTAATATCTTGTTACAGTTGACTAATACTGGAGAAATATGTAAGCAATCATACTAAAAATTCCTGGTTTCTTTTTCCTTCGAAGGTTCTTGTATTTCTGTTATAATAAAAGGTTTTCTACTGTTACATATCTGTTCCACAATGTTGCATAAACATACTTGCATTTTGCTGTGGAGCTAAGGTAGAATGCTCAAGTGTTTCATACTTTCCACATAGAGACATTCAAGTTCAACTAGAAAAATCTGCAAACATGGTGGCGTATGCCTAACTGCTTCTTGTAATTTACAGGTCTCAGCAAGGTTGGCCACACATCTGGTTTTGTTGGTCGTGAATTGTCGTGTGTGTTGCTCAGTCAAAACAGATGAGGTGAAAAGCTGTGATGGACTGTTGTGTGGGCTGTTGGCTCTATTTGTAGGTTTTGCTCTCCCACACAAACATTAAGCTTTTGGGGTTTTGAGGTTGTTGTTCATTTTGGTATTGTCTGTGTATTCTAGTTAGAGCAGATAGCATACCTCTTCCAGGATTTTACGTTCTCTTTTTCTAAGGAGACATTATAAATGTTCATCCCTGCCAGGCTTTTTCTCCTGCAGTCCAGTAACAGTCTGTTTTCTGGTTGCTTCTACATAGAGTCTGGGGAGAGGAAAGTGGGGCTGTGATGACCTCAGTCAGTGTTAAATATGCAACTCTGTCACCTTTATAATGCCAGACAAAAATTATTCTTCTTCTTGCGCTATATGATTGAGATGAAGTTTTTAATTCTAGGACTCAAAGCCTTGTCTGGGCAAGATGGGAATGTGCTAGAGCCTGTCTGCTGAATTTTAGTTGTGTGGAGGGTTAACACTGGCTCACATAGTTGAGAAGCTGTGTGTATGGCCTTGTTTAATTTTTGGACTTCCCCTGAAAGGCTAGAAATCCAAGCAGTAGTGCTGAGGAAGAAGATGATGGGTTATTGTCTTTGTTTCTCTTGTATTTGATATTTCTCTTGTATTTGATGCTGTGATTATTCAGAACCTAGCCATGGTTAACCAGATAGCTTAGTGCCGCGTGCTTTACATTTGGACAGTCCTGATCTGCTTTGAAACTTTAGTATCTTGGATATATGGAATATACTGCCTCCCATTCCTCACTGGCTATCCAGTCTTCTTTTAATGCTCTAATAAAAAATGAAATATTCGTTTTCCACTGTGCTGAGCTCTGCAGTTAGTTTTGCCCTCTGTAGCTGTAGATACCTGCAGTTGTTGTCGTTGTTGAGTTTTAGTATGTCTGTATAGGTCTGCAGCCCCAAGTGATATTTAGACCATATGTCTAAATATTAAGGATGAGTAAAGGAGTACTTAAATCTGGTACTCCAGCAAGAACACCCAAGGACTTTTTCTGTTGTCTAGATCTTTTATGGTGGATTATGGATTAAAGGGAGAGAATAGGAAAAGTGACTGGCATGAACTACTGTTTTGAAATGTTTTTGACACTGTATTTTGGGTATAAAAAGTAAGCAAATAATTTAATCAGTCATACTTTATTTCTTTATTGCAGTGTTGTCAACCTTTTTACTTGGTAACTTTTCAGGTGCTTAGGTATTTCTGTTTGATATTACAGTGACTAGAACTAAATGTAATGTTTTTTTAAAAAATGCTGCAGACAGAACGATCTCATCAGGCCTTTCAGCTTGTATTTCTGTTGAAAAAATTGAAGTATCTTCTATGTGTAGTTGCCTTTCTCAACTTATTTTCTTTGGCTAATCCTTTTGGAGGCATCAGTTGCTACTTAATACTGTCTCGTAAAATTTTCCTGCCACATTCCCCTCATATTAAACTGCCTTTACAAGAGCTTCTACTCATTTTTTTCATGATTTGTTGAGAGGGCATATTCTTTTCTGTGTTTTGGCATCCTTCTGTAGTACATCTAAATCAGATTGAAGATTTTTATTCTGGCATCCATGGCCAAGTTCAAGTGCTAATCCCTACACAATTCCACTCAGGGCTTCCTTTAAAAATAATAAAGCTTCCCATTACCATTTTGCCGGTTTTGTTTAATCACTTCTTTGTCCTTCCTACTACACTACTTTCTTCCTTCGATTCCTGATGGTGTTTACATAATATTTTCTATACCCAAATGGGATATGCTCTGCTACTATAACACATGTATGTACCTATTGTTTATATACATGTGATTTCATGATTCATGCAAATCCCTAAACGTGTTCTCCTTGAGGCCCCCAAGGATCCTTGCATGTGCAGCAACACTTCTCAGATTGGCGTGTGGGACTGGAGAGTTTGGTGCCGTCTTTTGTCTCCGGATGGCACCTCCCAAAAGAGAGACCCAGCCGTAACAGCAAGGGAAGTGCTAAAGAAGGGCTATTAAAGCAATCTCTGGCTGCATCTTCTACCTTCGTATTATTCTAGGAGGCAAAATGTGCTTAATTACTCCCTCTCACGCTGGGCTGCCCAGAACAGGTAGCATATTGCGCACCTCTCGTGCATCTTTCTTTCAGTCTCTGCCTCTGCTAGGAAAATAGCTGTGTGGAGCATTAATGCTGATGCACACAGTCTGATCCACTCGTCTTCGTTCTTGCCTGTGCTTGTGGAGGGGGTGGAGGAGGAGGAGGAGGGAATTATTATTCTGCTGCTGACACAGGGAGAATGAGAGTGGCTTGATGCAACAGAAGATTATGTTCCCTGAGGATAAACAAACAGAAGGAGATAAATTAGGAGAGAGGATAATCCTGTTAATATGTGCATTCCTTAATTCTGATTCATTTTCTCAAAATGTACGATTTCACCGAGGTTGGAGATTTAATTAGTACCTGTAAAACATCTCTTAAAGTTTACCTTTTAGATTGCAGAGTAATGCTTTGAGTTGGCATTTGAGATGCACAAATTCACCCATAAACAGGAATTGTAGGTGGTGATACGAATATCGAGTGAAGGAAAAATAGTAGTATGCACATCACCATCCCTTCCTCAATTAAAAAAAAATAAAACTTTTGTTCTCTGGACTTTCCCGTAATACTGTTTGTTAGGAAGTCAGAGCAGCTGATTCCTTGCAGTCCTCTGTTGCTTTTTCAGCAGAAGCTGGGCCATTGTGATATTTATCTGAATTCAAACAAGGCTAATTAAAAGAGCTGCTGACAGTTGTTGTGATCTGACTTTGACTGGAGCTTGATGGTCATTATGGGTAAATAATGAACCGGGTCTGCAAATGTAGCAGCTGCCAACTTGGGATAGAAGAACAGCTATTGCGTCCAATTTAAGGATCTATCGACCGCTTCCTTCTCCCTGCAGATCTTCTTCCTAGCAGAGAACTAATGTTTTCTACTGCTTTGTTTTGTGGTTTCAGCTATTTCTGATATGGTCTATAATTTCCTCTTAAATATTTAACCTAGTCCATTATTAGCTTTCAGAGTTAACAACTTTTCCATTGGGCTTTCTTTGCATTTTTATTCTGTTTTGTTTAGTGGGTGTTGTTTTTTTCCCAGTATGTTTTTGTGTACAGCATAACTGCTTAAATAATGATGATAATAATGTGTATTTAATTTGCCTGTTGCTGCAGAATAAAAATGCACTAGGCTTTTTCCTTTGTACAGCCATAATCTAACAAATCGCACAATTGGATTATGCTGTAAAAGAGATGCTTCTACTTCCCTAAGCGTGCTTTTGTCTGTGTGCTCGTTGTATAAATCTTCAAAGCACTGACTTGAACCTCCATTTCCATTTCTGCTCAAACTAGTTTATGAGGTACCGCGATGCAAAGCTCTATTTATCAGAGGAGAGAAACAGCAATGACTTTCATTAAGGTGCACTCGCAAGTACGTTGTCGCTTCATCATGAGCTTTGCCTTGTCCCATTAGCAAGCAGGAACGGCGGCGTTAAAGGAAAAACGGCAAATTTTAATAACAGATTAATTCAACTTTCCTCTCGAATCCCTGCCGTTATAAATGCAGTCGCCACAGAATTTGATATACGCAAGAACTTGGCGCATCTACCGAGCGTTTGCCGAGCTGCCGTTGGAAAAGGCAGCGTGCGTTATGTGAAGCGTACGAAGGGGCTTGTGCCTAGTGCATAATGCGGCAGAACTCGGGATCTTGCTGGGAAGAAATGATCCCAAGCGTGCCCCTAAAAGACAAGTCTTGCTTTGAGATATAATGATGAAAAATTGCCCATTTATTTGTGTCTTTGCGTTTCAGCAAAAAGGAAACTTCGGCCGTGGTCGTCTGTGGTGCCGCCGCAGGGGTTTTGTGCACGTATGTGTGCACGGACGGGCGTTTCTGTTCTTGCTCTGGAAAGGCCAGCGATACGTTAACAAGGGGTTATGTTATGCTGGTTTATGTTAAACCAGATCACCCCCTAACATGTGCTGAGCCATTCATCTGTGTCACCAAAACCCAAGAGAACATCTGACATGGACTTTGAAACAGAAACAGTGATCACTTACAAATCAAACATGGCACGCTCTAAACCGATTGTGCACGGCAATCTTTTCGAGAAAGGACAACTAATTGAACATGATAAAGTGTAAAGTTAATTAACACCCTTAAATTTGTTGATTACTTTCACGGGATTATATTGTTCGTTGAGGAGCAGCTTTCTGTCCCAGCTGTCGCCTTTTTAGTGAATGTCGCTGGTAAACAATAGAGACACCATAACAAGTCGTAAATGGTCCCTGTGACAGCAGCCCCTTGTGAGGCTGCATCTGTAGAAAATGATTAGAACAATTGCATTTTAAAGACGGCTCACATTGCAGCCCGGTCCCATCGGCCCCCTTCTTTATCTCCGCTGATGGCAGACTGGTTAAAACATTTAAGTTCTTTTGAGCAAATTAAGTGATTTACTGTGTTTTAGTTATACAGCAGCAGAATAGCTTCATAGGTCTAGCTTTGATGCTGATTTTCATAATAGGGAGAAACACAAGCCCTTTGAGTGCTGGTGTATTACGGGTTGTTGGGGTTTTTTTCCTGAGACTGTTCCGTTTACTTGTTTCCTGGAAAGAGATTGAGGATGGCAGATGTTGTCTATGAAGCAAGTAGAAAATATTGATACTCTATTTATATTTTATAAAATAACTTAAGTCTCCTCATGGTTATTTTGAATTTATAGTGTGATTTTAAATATTCTGCTTTTATTTCCAGTAGGGATTTGTAGCTGATTTTGCCTATACATGCCTCTTTGTTGGTTTTGGATTTATATATGTAGCAAAACAATAATAACTTTTTCAGTTAACCTTTCTTTGTGTATCTTGGTTTAACTTTTTGTGAGTCGCAGGAGACTGTATTTCATGTGAGCTGGTAGGTCCTTAAAAATGCACGCGCACACGTAAGATACACAGATGCAGACTCTCAAGTTCAACCTATCGGACAGTGAGTAAACACAACAAGAAACTGCTTGTTTGAGGCAACTACAGTCGCCTTAAGCTGCATTTTTGCAAAAATGTGGGAATAAAGGAACAGTGTTTCTTGCAATTACCCAAGTCTAACAGGCCAAGCCTCTGCTCTTAGGCTTGAGGATGCAACACTGTAAAACAGGAGAGGGGATTAAAACTCTAGCACTTTTTCTTGTTTATTCTTTTATCCAGTTTAGATCACAAAATCAGTTAAATTTGCTCGATAGATTACACGTTGAATAGAAAAATCACAAAATAGATGGTTTTTTACCTAAGCTTCTTGATGTTATAGCCCTCACCTATACCATGTCCTTTTGGAGTCTCTGAAATAGCTTTATTCATATTGTTTCAGTTTTTATTCTTCACTTTCTCAGCAACAATTTATTTATGTATTTTTTTTATCTGCAGGTGCAATGCAACAGTGGTTTAAACGTTTTGGCACAGGGAAATGCTTGGGTGCTCTGTGTTTTCAGCAGTGTAACTGTTTCTGGCATCACCACTGCGATGGTGCTGTAATACATAGCTTTATAATACCATTTCTTTGTAACTCATCTGCACTCTGCTTTTCTTATGGAAATGTAATAAAACTGAAAGCAAAAGCAGATACTGTCATGTAACATATTTACATTTTTTTTCTAGCAAATTGTATTCTTGATAATAAGCAAACTGATTGAAATCAAACTGCTTTAATGAGGTAGCTCTAGAGGTAAGACTTTTTTTTTTTTCTTTCTTTTTTTTTTTTGAAACTGGAAACATTAGTGACAAATTACAAAACCTCTTCCAACATGTTAAATACTGTTGTAATAGTCATGGAAAAGTGAATATGGAAGGGCAGGATGGCTACTGCCTGGCCTGTAGGCTAAAACTTGAGGTCATCTCCAGACTGCCCCAGGATAGATGCGACCAGTTGCTGTTGTCATTTGAGGGCTTCTAGGCCTCCATTCACATTTTTGTTTAAAATTTTGAACTCAGGAACTGCTCTGCATCAGGTTCACTGAGCAATCCACTGGTAATCAGGGAGAAGCACGTGGATTGAACTAATCCTTGGCCCACAAGTAACTCAGCCAGATGCAGCAGAATGCTTCAAAGGGCAGTTCTTTAGGTACCTCTTCCGATTAATAAATAAATAAACAAATGATTTTTCAGATCGTAGTCCAAAACTTTCTAGTACGTGAGTGGGAAACCCATCTCCAAGTGGTTATGCCATACTGCAGTGTTACTCTTAAAACTTCTCATCATGCTTTTTCCCAGATTCTTTTTTTTTCTGCATGCCTGCTCTCTCACTAGATTTCTTATTTATCTGCAAACCTGCTCCTGTCAGTTTATATCTTTGGGGAAAACTCTGGTGGTGTCAGGATCTACTGACTTGTTGAGCTGCTCTGTGGGATCTGCTGCTGTGACCTCCTGAAAGGATTCTGCACACAGGCTTCCTAGAGAAGCCGAGCGTAGGACCACAGCCGTGGGCTCAAGCAGTCTTGCTTTGTGGTGGAGGAAATTGTACACATGCTAATCACAAATACAGTGTCTCAGAAAACCATTCCCTGAGGATGAGAAGAGGCTTTTTGTGTTTTAGAAAGAGTGAGTAGATTCTGTTGGACTTTTGACCTTAATCAGCAGTGGTACCTAAAGCACTCTCTTAGGTGGTAAGAGATCTTAAAAAAAATCATAATATGAAAAATAATCATTGGCTTTTTAAAATGACATGAGCTGCTTTGCTTTCTCCATTGCTCTCTGAAGTGTTAGAAGCTGATAATACTTTACTGACTTGTATTGTTGGTATGGAATCTGTGATTGTGAAATAAAGCAGTGCATTCTTGTCTAATTTTTTTTTTATTTCTATTTTTAGCTGAAGTTACAGTTCTTGTACTCCTAGACTCGTTGCCAAATATTTTTTTAAAATTGCCAGTGTTACAGATTTGCCGCATTGCTTGTTTAATTCTGATAAAATAGCTGATAGTTGTCAAGGACCCTAGATGATAAAATTTACCATGAAGTAAACAGATTTTAGTTTTTAGAAAGAGAATTTTCCAAGCCTTCTGCATTATAAAACAAATTGCCTTTTTTTTCTACTTAACTAATTTATTTTTTTCTACTTGAAATGTGTTTGAACAAGTGAGAGAGTGCAGCTGTCAGAAGATTAACCAGCTGAAAACTATTGTCAGCATTAATTTTGCTCTAATAAATGACTCTCTGAAGCTATTTAGCAGTCTGTAATCTAGATACAAGGCTATTGACCTATGATGGATAGTACTGGATTTTGTTTGTAAGCTTTGACTTAAATTGTCTACTTAATTTGCTGCAGGTCAGATCACAGGATTAGTGGTAAAGGCCATTATGTGGTTTGAATAAAAATAGCTAGAGGAATGGAATGAAAATCATGGTGTTTATTAATGTAGCAATCTTTGCGGTCACATACAGAGTAAGCTGGTAGCCAACGTGATAATAGTGACCTGTTTGTGTTAGCTCTGTACCCAGGCTTTGCTCCTAGCCCCATTCCTGTGAGTAGCCCAGGGAGGACTTACTCAAGTGAAATGAAAGATTGGCTCCAGATAGGGTGTCTCTCAACCTGAGCAGGAAAATCCCTACCACTGTAGATACTTCTGTACCTTGGCTGTGCGTGTGTGT
Source organism: Trogon surrucura (assembly GCA_020746105.1). Taxonomy (NCBI): domain Eukaryota; kingdom Metazoa; phylum Chordata; class Aves; order Trogoniformes; family Trogonidae; genus Trogon; species Trogon surrucura. Next base: position 11,237,832 of record CM036622.1, on the reverse strand, counting down.
GTATATATATATATATATATATATATATATATATATCTCTATATACACACACTGATTTTTTTTTTGGTTTTTTTTTTTTTTAGTCTGTGGGTTTGGCTGGGTTCTTCTCTACAGTTCTGGGCTCACCAGTCCAAGTAAGATACAGATTTACTGGAGTGAGTCCAGCTAAGGGCCATGAAGATGATGGACTGGAGCATCTTTCCTATGAGGAGAAGCTGAGAGAGCTGAGACTGTTTAGCATAAAGAGAAGGCTGAGGGGGGATCTTAGCAATGCATGTAAAAACCTGATGGGAGAGAATGAAAAACAGGGGGCTAGGCTCTTCTCAGTAGTGCCCAGTGACAGGACAGGAGGCAGTGGGCAAAAGTTAAAGCCCTTGAAATTCCATATGAAACACAAGGAAACACTTTTTTCTGTGAGGATAGTCAAACAGTGGAAGAGGTTTTCTGGAGAGGTGGTGGAGTCTCCATCTGTGGAGATACTGAACAGCTGACTGACATGGTCCTGGGCAGCCTGCTCCAGCTGACCCTGCTGAAGCAGAGGGGTTGAACTACATGATCTTGAGAGGTCTTTTCCAACCCCAGCAATCTGGTGATTCTAGGTTCTAATGTAGGTTGAGCAGCTGCTTCATCAGTGGGAGCCTCTTTCCTTTACTCTGTTGCCTGATTTCACATAATTGGTAGGCATTTACTATTTTTGAGACCTTGACCGGTCAAATTGATCTGAAATTTTTCAGTTACTTCAAAAGATGGTGCGTGTTGGGGAAACAAATGCTTGACAGATACAGCAAGGGGCATTTGTAGACACAGTCACACAGAGACAGGGCATCAATTGATTTTTTTTATGGAAAAGCAAGCAAAAAATTTTCAAATTCTTCAATGGGAGGAGCTGCAGTGTAACTGTCCTTGATGTCAGAAAGGAAGTCCGACACTGACTGCTGGATTTTTTAGTTGTGGTACAGCACTTGTATGGGCTTAAGGCTATAAGTTGCCAGAAGCTCTGTTTAGCCTGTAATGGTTGCCTACTTTATCAGAACTTTTTCTGTACAAACTTGGTTGCCAAGGTGGCTTAGTTGTGACCTTATTTTTTATGTATAGGAAACTAACTCAAAGTTTCTCAAATTAAGTAGAATTTTGCTTCAGATTAGAAACATTGTAAATTGCAGAGATTCAAAAAGCTTGGGTTTATATGCCTGTGTACTTTAGATATTCAATTACTTAAAAATCAGGAAGCACTGGTAAAAATTAGGGTAGGTTTTGAAAAGCTGATAAAAGCATTTAACTTTGAGCAATAGTTTGTCAGTAGTCATATGCAAAGAGTAAGACAAAACAGAAGTTTTATTCAGTAGTTCAGATACAGTTAATTTTGTGAGGTGCAGAGTTGCAGGAAGGGTTGATTGTTTCTTCTTATGAAGCTATAAAGGGTGACGTTGCCAATTTTCTGTAAGTCTTGTGAATTGTTTATCTACTAATATGCCTGAAAGATAAGGTGGCTTGAACTTTATCAAATGATTGATAATTAAGAACTCTGATCCTGTAAGTATTGGGGCTACAGGCGTAATTTTGCATAGACTTTGAGAGGTTCATTGTAAGTAAAGTCTTAAGCACATGAATTTTACATCGTCAGACTCTCACTGGTAAGATAAACTTCTGAAGTTTTATTTTAAATAGTTATACTAAATCCAATGTTGTCTTGATTCAGGTGTTGGAGCTGCTCGAGCTGGAAACCTTACTTTCATGGTTGGGGGAGTGGAACAAGAATTTAATGCTGCCAAAGAGTTGCTGACATGCATGGGTTCTAACGTGGTCTACTGTGGAGAGGTTGGAACTGGACAGGTAATCCTTCCCGAGGGGTTACTAGTTATCTCAGTCTTTTAGTTTTGCTACTTTGCTTTTCTTTAATGATGCTTGGTCTTTTATTATAGAAATAAATACACGAAAATATATTGTCATCCTTGTTTCCTTGTCTTAGACCACGATTTTATAAAATAACCCCTTGGTACTCTTCTTGAGCATGATGTATAGCTTAGCACCAAAACATCTGACCTGGTGCTTCTCTACATTGGCTTGTTGAGTTTATACTTCTTAGAAGAAACAAAAGGTATGCTTTAAATTTGGATTTACTGAGTGTTCTGAAGGACAAAGAGCTCCTACCTGCCACATAAGGACCAACTGACTTACTCTAATAAGAAAAAAAAAAGATTTCCTAATCTCTGAAGGAACCATAGGGCAGCTTTCTTTGACTATTGTAGAGCTATGCATACTGGTGCTACCTTTAGAAGAGAGCTGTCAGAATGTATTTCCTCATACTATGCTGGACCTAGTTAAAGAAGGTCTATGAAAATATAAACTAATAAATGATTTAACTTATTTTCAGGCTGCAAAGATCTGCAACAATATGCTCTTGGCCATCAGTATGATTGGAACTGCAGAGGCTATGAATCTTGGAATCAGGTTTGTTTGATTTTTGTATTGGACTGGAGCGTTCTTTCTGTGTTAACAGTTCTTGTGTTTTACGATTGACTTTCTCTGAGACAGTGATGATTAGATGACATAGATAAGCCTTGCTGGAAAGTGTCTTATGAAGCCATTAATATGCTAAAAGGATTATTTAACCAAAATAGGGTTCTTCAGAGCAGGAATATCCTCTTATGTTGGCTGTGTAGGTTGTTGCGTTCTGCATCTGAAGTTAAGTTTGTTTATTCCGCTGCAGAGCAATGTATAATAATGTTTGTCTTAGGTTATGAACATGCAGAGGTAATACAGAGGTAACTCTGTTTGTATTCTACGCTGATGTACAGTGTATTCAGGGTATTACACTCCCATATGACTCTTGTTGGTTTTCTTTACTTTGCTAAGTTATTCCAAATATATTGTAAAGTAAAACTTAGAGTACAGTCTAGAAGGGTCCCTTCGGAGAGCCGACCAAGTAACGACCATCCCACCAACATGGGTACATGTTGAGAGAGGTAACGGGCAAAACATGGACTGAGCAATGTTGAAGAGTAAAATTATTTTGGGGAATTTATGTTTTTGTGATTGAGGTGAAGGAACGAGGGGTGGATTGTGTGTAGGTTGTTTAGTCTTCTTTGGTGTTGTGATGAATTTTGTTCTGATTTTGGTGTTGGGAGTCTTTGGTTTTTCCGTTTCAATGTTAACGTTGTGTGATGAATGTAAATTTTAATAATTCTCCCTTTATTGCTCTGGACAGCTCAATATATGCAGTTAAGCAGTGTCCCCACGCCTGCCCCTTAACAGAGTTGGTCAGTTACAGGTTTACACGCGCCAGCGTTTTATTGGGTAGTGCCATTCAACTATGCAGGCAGCTCTCGGCCCCCTTCTCCCCACTCCCCGGCAAGTCTCTTCACAAAACAGATAAAACCTCCTCCTCCCCGTGCCCCAAGGCAGCTTCAAGGACAGAGCCTTTGTTTAGGCCTAAGCTGGGTTGTCCAAAACCTGTAAAGGGATACCGCACCCCTGCTCCACAAGAAATTCCCCTACAGTACAGTGCGTGTATCAAATGAAAATCGAAGCATAAAAAAGAACATCTACCTTTCTGTTCGACTTCACCTCTGCAGTTTGGCCCAACTGCCAAAACTCCTACTTTGTCAAAAAGCTGCAGCATGCTCCCCTACACTCCTGCCAATGCTAAGAGTACCATTTCTTTTCTAGCAGATGATACATCTGACTTGTAAGTGGGAGCATATTAAAACAAAATTATTCTCCCTTTCCAATTGTAACCTATTTATTTTGCTGTGGTCTTTGAGTTTTTCTTTTGTTTTCCAACAGAGCGCATGCAAGTAACAGTTTGGTATCACAGCATTTGAATCTTTCATAAATTATTTTATCCAGATCTAAATCATTTGCAAATTTATAGACAGAGAAGTCCTATTTTTGAAGAGATTATCTTGCAATTGTGTATCTTTTAAGGGCTCTTCATGAATTATTTATCTGCACAGTTGCAGCCTTAAAATTGGCTGGCTAAACGACAGATATTGTAGATACTTATCACCTGGGCTTTAGACCATGTGTTCATGTGGATTTGATACACTATAAAAACAGCGAGAGGGCATCAAATGCTTAAATAAATAAAAAATAACGCCTACATATGCGCACATACACGAGGCAATGTAATGGATTCACATTTCCTCTTAATTACCATATCAAGATGCAGTTGTTTTATTGAATTGCCCTTGTCTCAGATGTTAGACTATCTTGACCTATTAAGTTGTCATGTTGTAATTGAGATAAAAGAGGAATTTGCTTTGCATCAGTGCTAATTGGTTTATCAATATCCTGTACCATTTACATTTTAAAATTGAGAGTCGGTAAGATACTGAAGCATGTCTGCATCAAGCCATAATAAAAACAGTAGCATTGTTTACAACTATTGTAATCCAGCGTAGTGTAAAGTTTTCATCAGGTTCTGGTTTAAGTCATGGGTTACTTAATAAAGCACGTGCAACTGATTTTTCATTATATTTTTATTTACGTTTGTAGGAATGATTAGAATTAAAATTGAAGATAAAATAAATTCGGGAGGTTTGGAAGACACATACTCTGGGCATGTAAGCCCTGTACAGAATGAGTTGATGTCTGCAGTCACTGTAGCTCGAAGATGTTTAGATTTTTCATTTTTTGTTTCGTCCATTTCCAGTTTAAATTTTGTCTGAATTTGTATTCATCACTTATAAGCAAAAATCCAGTGTGAAGATGACAATATACAAACCTTCCTACTTTACAATCACAGTAACCAAGAAGGAACTGTACTCATTGTGGAAGAAACCTGCTGATTCTAACCTGCATTATACAAAGAGCAGAATCTCATTTAGTCTGAAACTGCATGAGGGTTAAGACAGAGGCAGTTGTTTAAAGCTTTATGAAGTAAGTTAGAACCCTTGCGTTGATTTTAATGTGCTGTGATTTAAATCCTGGAGAAGGTGAATTCTGCTTATAACTAGAATAAGAGCTTTCCACTTCTGGAGTGTACAAGTTTCTAATGTGCAAGTTAAAAGCTGTAATTCTAGTTATGAGATGTGTTGCTATTTTAATACATTTATTAGAAATTTTTTTCAAGTCTGAAATTCAAAGGATAGTGTAGCTGCCTAGTCTGGAGAGAGTAGGAAGCTGAACTTGATTTGTTAGATTGATGCGTGTCTGGTGAAGAAAATCTGACTATGACCTAATAATGGTAAAGGACACTGGAAGTCTAAAAAAATCATAATAGGAATAGTGTAGCTTAGACATGTTCTTACATTTTAGATAGAATATAAAATATATTAATGTCATTCATTGTGTATATCTGCTACATCATTTAAATATTGAGTTTTAGGGTCTTTGGATAATTAATTATTCAAAATATTGCTGACTGAACTAGATGGAACTAGAAAATCATATTATAGCACCTCCCAGAAACCAATATATTCTCTGAGCCTGAGTCTTCAGAACAGTATGATATCAATTCGTTTAATAAACCACTTCTTCTCTAATGTTTTCACAAACTATGCAGCCTAAATTTTCATTTTCTGAAACAGAGTTACTGTTTTATCCCTTTCAGATTTTTATATTACATCTGCTATTGTTTTATTTATTTTGAAATTATAGAATTTTTTCAAATTTTAACACAGCAAATAGAATATGGTGAGGAGGAAGGAAAACTAATGTTAATAAACAAAAATACCAGAGTAGACTCACAGAAAAATAGATAAAATCATTATGTAATTTCTGCATTCATATTCCACTTACTTTTCTACTTCACATTAGCATCATCTTTACTTACTAACTACCTTCTTCTATTAATGAAGATCTCAGATTTCACTGGAAGTGATTTGGTTTAGGTTCCATAGCTAATTAAAAAAAAATAAATCCATCCTGGGTTCTGACCACCAAAATGATTATTCTATTATGCTTTGGGTTTTTTTCCATTAATTTCCTGATGCTTTATGAATGTTACTACTGAAAGTTAGAAGGTGTGACAGGCATTCTGGAAATGGACTTGGTGTTTGTATTGGATTTGGTCATTTGTATTTTCTTTTTTTCTAGCATGATAGTGCAACTCATCTGTAGAAAAATCTGGAGGAAATTTTGCTGTATGGTTTTTTTATGTGCATTTTGGAAAGTTCCTGTAGTGACTTACTGTGTCAAACCAACACACAGAGTAGATGTAAACTTCACAAAAAAGAAATAAAACCATTAAGTGATACTGTCCACATCCAGACACTCCTTTTTTTTTTTTTTTTTTTTTTTTGCTGAACACCTTGGTGTCATTAACTTTCTTTCACGGAGTCTCAAATTCCAGTGAAACGATGTCTAATACTAGCAAAATAAAGCTCAGAAATGAAATATTGCTGATAGCTGGTTTGTGTTTAGGTCTGATGGAAGTTGCTGCCTGCGGGGCAGTTTGCTGTCCCGTCAGAAACTGCCTGCACAGACCTGGGGGGAAGGGCTTCTGTGGTGGCAGAAGACAGGGCAAGATTACTTAATATAGTTGGGATATAAAGGGCCAGGAGACCAAGAAGGGCTCTGTGGCCATAACTTCCTTGCAAAATCACTTTTGTGCTTCCAACAGCAGAGAAAATCATCTCTATGGGCAGCGACTGCAGCAGCACCCAGATTTATGCCAAAAGCCGCAAATAGAGCGATTTTACTGTATATGGATTTGTGCCTACTTGCATTTTTAGATAAAGGGAAAGATGGTTTACAAATATATAAAGGGTGAGTGTCACGAGGATGGAGTCAGGCTCTTCTCGGTGACAACCAATGATAGGACAAGGGGTAATGGGCTGAAACTGGAACATAAGAGGTTCCGCTTAAACTCGAGAAGAAACTTCTTCTCAGTGAGGGTGACGGAACACTGGAACAGGCTGCCCAGAGAGGCTGTGGAGTCTCCTTCTCTGGAGACATTCAAGACCTGCCTGGACACGTTCCTGTGTGGCATAGTCTAGGCGTTCCTGCTCTGGCAGGGGGATTGGACTTGATGATCTTTCGAGGTCCCTTCCAATCCCTAACATTCTATGATTCTATGATTCTATGGTAAAAGAGCTTTGCCTTCTGATTCTGAGTCTAAACGTAGTTTCAGACTCCAGGTCTGGTTTCTGTCAGCAGCCCTGGGCTGTGGATGCAAGACGTGAGCAGAAATGGGAGTCAGCGGTGTAGAGAGGAGCGTGTGCTGCGGGCTGAGGGATGATTGGCACATCCCTACTGCCAATTTTAGAAAATGTGCCTTGAATAAAGAATTTGACCAAGAGCACTGTGGCTCTGCTGTCTTTGGCACGGGGCTATAGCCAAGTGTTTTGAAGATTAGTAATGACACTTGAAAGCACTTACCTTGTTTAAAACACCAGTGACAAAGTCTTTTTTAGCTGTCATGGAAGGTTCTGCTTGAATATTTGCAACTTGGTGTGGTATGTATACAAAGCACCTGGGGATGGGGAACTCAACAGTTCAGCTACTGCAGTTGTTACACCTTAGAATGAAACCAGGACATCTTTTTTTGTGAGAAGCCATTTAAATTTTTCTGTCTGTTCCAGACTGAACTCTTGGATCAGTGTATGAAAATTTCAGTACGTGATTTTATCAAAGCTCAGCAAAACTTGAGTTTTGAGCAGTGTCTCAGAGGGATCCTATTTTAACCTTTTTGTGTGTGCGCGTACGTGTGTCCGTTGCTGAGTTTCTGCTGTTCAGTTCATTAGGAATGTTATTGAAGACGCATTGATTTGAGGGAAGCAATTGGTTTTGCTCTGTTATAAGTACAGTTAATACATGGACTCCTTTTCTGCTTATAAGGGAGAAGAACATTTTGGTAATTGTAAATTCACACGCGCATGCACAAGCTCTTGCCACATCCAATGGCAAGTTGTTATGGGGACTGGCAGACTGTCATCATTTTGATAGCTTGAGCAGTATATCTCTTGAACAGCAATGGAGCTCTTATGCAGAGAGTATCATATGTTCCCAGCCAATTTACAGGGAAACAGCAATAACATTTTATCATGGTTGAGAGCCCAGTAGCTGCTTCCTATTAAACTTGCCCTTTCAGATACCTGTCTTGGATTAATTTGTTGATTTCAAATGGAAACTCAGTCTTCTCCACTGAAGCATGACTTTCTAGGATAGACTCTCACTGAATGACAATTACTGTATATTCTAGCTGGTTTCAGACCATTACAAGCTTTGGGCACAGTGGAAGACAGAGGACTTCTTCAGTTACTGATTTTAATATATGTCTAATTTTAACTGTCAGTTATATATGCACCAGTGAATGAATTCTCAGAAAGATGAAATGCAAAGCACTTCTAACTTGCTCTTATTAATGATACACTTGCTGCAAAGCAGAAAAAAAAAATAGGTTCAGGTCTCCTGAAGAGCTACTGCATGGTGTTTAAGAGCAGTGAAATTTGAAGAAGCAGTGATTTAAACTGACACTGTCTTCTTTTTTCTTTTCCTGGAGTAAAAATATGCCAGATATAGTGCAGATGACTATTTTGCATATCTCTATAGTGCACACATGTCTTTTAAAGTATACTTTCACAAAAAAAGTAGCTGGAACAGTGTGCAAAGAGCATTCTTTGGGAAGGTTATATGCATTTTTAAATAATAAGCTGTGTCTTGCGGTATACTCGCAGCTGTAATTACAGGCCTCTGCATGCAGCTAGATAGGGCACAAGCAGGCACTACATTGCTAAAAATACTGATCTAGATATAACAATAAGGAAACAAACAAGCCAAGTGATTTGTTTTGGCCAAAAAAGCAACCTCTGTGCTATATTTTAAAGCTCGGGCATTATCTGCTCCCAGTGCAGGTATTTTAAATGACAACAATAAAGGCCATTATTCAGAGTGGCTCTTGAAAAAGATTTTGATGCACTATGCTAGATGAAAGTAAAATTCAAATATTATGAAAATATATTGATGCTAGAAAATATCTTTTTTTCTTAAAACAATAAACGGCCATTGAAAGCATTCAGTTGAGTCAGAAGGTTGAGGAAAAACGGGGAGGATAATAAAGCTTGATCCTATTCAGGCCAGCAGGGACTGTCCATTGAATTCCAGGGGCTGCTGCAGCAATTCATAAATAAGAGCGCACAGCAGTAATGCTGAAAATCTGCCTTTCTGGTACAGAAAGTGATCTTGCTTTGCATTAGGGGGGCAGAATTGCAGGAGACTCGTGGCATTACGGGAACAGGAACCATGCTGTAGGACCCTCTGTCTTAAATGTAGTTTTTCAAATCTGAAATGCCTGCTGGAATAAATAGACATAAATTCTAGCAACTATTCCATTGGTAATGAGCTTTTATCATCTACAGTTTAAAACTTGAGTGTTACAGTGCCTGGAAGCACTGTTGGGATCACCATGACTGTGGAGACCTGCAAAAAGCTTGTAGTGTAAATCTGATGTAACGACTTTAAAAAACCTTTATAGAAGCTTGTGATATATTGTTTTTAAAATGTCCTTTTCTCAACTTGGATTGTTACTGGAGATAAATCCCTTGCTTTGTTTTTTGTCACGAGAGTAGCTGAATATTTATACAGTGCCAGAGAAATTACCGTTGCTTGTCATTGGTATAAATGCAATTGAAGTGTGGAATTACACTTGCTACCTAATATCAGCATAAACGTGTATTCATAAGAGGGTTAATTTCTTATAATACTGAAGAAGTATTATAAGAAGTGTACACTGAGCAGCAGTTTATGCCATCAGCTCCATGATAGAACAAATGACATTTCTACTTGGACATGCTTTGTTTTATCAGGTTCAGTAACCTTATCAACAGCTGACCCAGAACTATAATATATATTTGTGAATAGATAACATATGTCACAGTGAGAGGCAGACTTACCTCATAAGCAGAAGTGTATGATGAAGATTTACTAATAGGAAAGCAAATTATGTACAAATGTATACAATAGTAATATTTTTGAGAATGATAGCATTTTTGTTCACATTTTTAGAACGGGATCATCCTGCTTGCATCAAAAACCTACTAGCATTCAACACATCACACAAGTGCTTTCACTCTGACACACTTGTGATTTTTTTGCTTTATTCAGCTTTAGAGAGTGTGATTTTGATATGAAGAACAAGAATATGACATAGTAGGTAGCAGAACAGAGAATGCCTTTTAGTAATTGAAATACAAGAGAACTAACTGTTCTCAGAGGACCTTTATTTTGCTTGCACTTTCAAAATCGCTACGTGAAGGGGTTTTGCTTAGTGCAAAAGGAAAAAAGCTCTGAAAACCTACTGCTTAAATGGTGGATTGATGCTCTTTAATTTAAGATACAGCGTCCCTACCCCCAATATCAATACTCTGTCATTTTTCATGACTTATAACAAAGGGAGAGAAATGATGATAGGGTCCTAAGATATAAAACAAGTCACCCATGTCTTGTGCATTTTGACATTAACACTTCTCTTCCTTGACCTTTGACAGATTAGGCCTTGACCCAAAGCTGCTGGCCAAAATCCTGAATATGAGCTCAGGTCGCTGTTGGTCAAGCGACACGTACAACCCTGTTCCTGGAGTGATGGAAGGAGTCCCGTCTGCTAATAATTATCAAGGTGGCTTTGGAACAACACTCATGGCTAAGGTACATAACACTTGGATGTAAAATATGTACAGCTGCTTCCCTCTGGGCTTCTAGCAAGCATTCTTCTCAGTGAAAATTTGTGATTACGGGGAAATATGTATGCATGAATAGAGGGAAACCCAACCTCTTACTGTAGCTCTGAATTAATGAGTTCTGTAGGGAGCTTTCCCATAGTCTCCAGTCTCTTTCTGACCACTGTTACTGCGGAGCCACTCTGTGGGATAATATGCACTTTTTGAGTTCTGCCTTAATCCAAGAGTTCTGATGGGCTTTTGTGTACGGCAAGTGTTCACTAAACCATTTAGGTGACTCTTGCATGACTGCTCTAGAATTTATGAGCCTCAGGTCAGGAGAGCAATTTGGGGGAATTTGGGTGACCTAATTAGGTGTGAATAGTGGCATAAGCATCTAAGATTTGGACCCAGACTCTTCCAGGTACCTTAAACCGTGCTACTGGCCATAGTGAACATAGGGACAAAAAAGTGCTATTTAAGTAATTGATTTATAAAATATGTTAGATTATTGTTTAGAGTTTGCCAGGGCTATTCATTAGAGATAAGCAGCCTCGTCTTGGCCCTGCCTCGAGACCCTTTTTTCCATCTTTTGTGCTGTTTTCAGAATCTGTTCTGCATGTTGTACCCTGTTTCACACTGCAATCTGTTCTCATGATTCATAACTCTTGTTCAGAATAACCTCATGGTATAAATGTGATAGGGACCCATAATCCCTTCCCTCCCTTTTAAATTTCATAGCAAAGGTTTTCTTTCTTCTGGTCTGCTTCTAAGAGGGACCTTCATCTCCTCTGGAAGCTGCCTTGAAAGCTTGTCCTTTCATTGGATGGATAGCAGCCTGGCTTGTGCCTGTTGAAACTGTGGGCTTTTGGTTATAAACCATAGGTGATAACTAAAAATGGTGTTCCTTGGAGAGATTTGTAAGTGCCTTCTTTAGGCTGGAATCCTCAGTGAGAAGCAAAGACACTAAATTCCTCTCACACCTCTTGAACTCTTCTATACAGATGGAAGATTATTTGAATAAGTAAGTAGCCAAGACAGCTGATCATACTCAGGATGCTACTTGGTGCAGTGGTGGCCTCTTCTAAGACACTGATCCTTAGTTTGTGGGAAGAGTTCTGCTGCTATCTTTTTCATCCTGGTATGTGACATGTCATGCAGTTTGTGAATTGTTTGAGCTGGAGACTTTTCTCCTGGGAAATACAGAGCATGCTTTTGCCACTTAAGAAAAGAAAGAGCAGCTGTATTCAGAGGGGAAGGATGTAGGTACAACCGTGAGGTTGAGTAAAAAGCGCTCCACAATGAAAATATCTAAGAGTGACTGAGTAGCACAGTTGCTAAACTTTCAGTTACTGCTCACATATCAGAATGATAGAGGTCAAAGAATTTCTTAAAAATATTTTGGCAGCAGCAGACCTCACAAACAAAGCTCTAATTTATGGAATGGAATTTGAAAAAACAAAGCAACTTTCCTGCAGTTTGGAGTCAAGAGTCCTTGTCCAATTGATTATTGAGATGTTGTCTGATGTTTCAGCCATCTTGGAGCCAGAGTTTCATTATTAAAGTGAATAAACCTGCTTCTGTGAATACCCTTTCAGAGATAAATGAACAATGATCACCACTACCAGAAACAAACACCTTCACTAGTTTGGAGTTAGATGATTTTGCCATTCTACTATTCCATGACATGGTTTAAGCTTTGTTGAATGAAATGGATAATATGGCAACAGGTTTCACAAAAAGGGTTTGGAAGAGGCTAGGAATATGTCGTGGAATATCTTATTGTAAGTGAGGTAACTGTTCCTAGATTTGTCAGGTCATCGGTCTTTCAATGGCTTTACTAGACAAGAAGGAGTGATCTGCCCCCAAAGAACATTTTGGATCCTGTGACATCTGATATGTATGTTTTTCCCATTTTCCTAGATCTTGAAGTCATTTGAGGATAATAGGGAGAGTAACTATAATTCTGATTTGTATCAGAATGACCTTTATAGAGCCGATTTACAGATCAAAGTGACATTTAGAGAGTAGAGTAAGATCTTGAATTTCCTTGTGCTAATTCAAATCCAGACACACAGAAAGTAAAGACCTGTCTTGTAAGTCATCCCTGAGAAGCCGGAGGTGCTCTCAGGGGTACTAAAGTCTCTCAGTTCCTCTATATCAAAGATTTGTTATTTAAAAAATAATAATAAAAACACAGCAAATTCTGTAAACCACCATAATCCTGGATGGACAGGAAATCCAGGCGCTTCCTAGTAACACTTTTCTGCAACTTTCTTGAAGTGTAGACTGCAAAAGAGATTTTGTTAGCAAGGCCTTATAAAGGCAGCCATGAGTGCATTACTTTCATTCTTAGACAAGAGATCTGTTTTGTATGCCTGGGCCCTTGTTAGCTTTTCCTTCTTTGATTTCGTGTCTGATTCAGCTTAGAATTCAAGACATCCTCCAGCCTAGCTTGCCATTTCTGTCCAGCATGCATGCACCTGACTATTTCTAGCTAACTAGGGTTAGTCATAGTACCTGGTATTTGCCTTTGGGTTCTGTCCTATTTATTTCAGATTATAGCTGTAGTATAGTTGGGACCAAGGACTCCTGGAGGACAGGTTTCAAATTAATCCTCTTTGCAACATCCGCTCCTTTATTTCCCCCCAAATTTAGTATTTAAAAATGCAGTAGAATTATTCTCTGTATCCCTTTGTCTTCAGTCATTAAATAAAACTTTTGAGTTGTAGCAGACTCAGGACAGTCCTCTAAGGAATTCTTTAATACATCCTTCCAGAGAGGCTGCAAACCATTCATATTCACAAAGTGGCCTATGCCTCTCATTTTGCTGTTAACTGGTCATATTACAGTAAATGTATGTGTGCTAAGTGGCTTCGATTTTGTTGTTATTCAAATCCCTCCTGCTTGATTTTTAACTTGTTTTTAGAAAGAAGGATGTTCTTTTGCCTAAACAAGAAAATGATGCCGTTAGAACCTATGTGAAATGCTTGAGTGAATAGCCATGGAGATGACAAAGTGGTGGAAAAGAGTCTGAGTCTTGCTACCAGGTTATACAGTGATCTAGGATCTTAAAATTCCCCCCGTTGTGAAGGAGGTTGCCTGCCTTGCAACGTCTGCGGATTTTCTGTTGAATAACATTTGAGTTATTGTTTTAAAAATTAAAGACTAAACAAGATTCCCTTCTTTCAAGACTGAAATTGTAACACTGGAATATTGTATTTGTTGGCAGCAGAGTTCTCTTCACAATGGAAGCCAAATAACGTATAATATGCATATGACTATTTATATACTTGTTTCCCCCCTGACTTTTTCTGTTTCCTTATGTTCTTCCTCTCTCTCCTCTTCTCCCTCCCCACAGGATCTTGGCTTGGCCCAGATTTCTGCCACCAATACAATGACACCAGTTCCTTTGGGATCCCAGGCACATCAGATCTACAGGATGATGTGTGCCAAAGGCTATGCCCTGAAAGACTTCTCAGCTGTGTTCCAGTTTTTACGTGAGGAGGAAACCTTGTGAGCTGTCCTTTGGAAATGGACACAATAACAAACCACATTCTTTTTTATCCTTATAGCTCATTTGAGAAGTACGTGGGTTTAATCAAATACTGTGCATCCTGATCCCATACAGACTACTCATCTTTGGTTGGCTAGATCACTTCAAGATCCAGGTTTTTTTCGTAATTCTTGAAAAATCAAGCCAGAGGAAGGGATTGTTTGGCAATTAGCCAGACAGTGATTTCTTTTTTTTTAAGAACCATCGAAGTTTTGTTTTGTTTTTCGCTAGATGCAATAAATAAATAAATATTTTTTTTATGAAACACTTAACTGTTTGCATATAAAATAATTTACATTATGGCTACAAACTTGGGTGAATCTTGAATAGTTACAAGAACGTTATATAGTAATTTTATTATATATAGCTATCTATTAAAATTAAAAATTAATACTTTATGGAAAAAAGGAAGATTTGTTCGATGAAGAAACGCAGCTTGAGATGGAATTTTTTTTTCCTTCAACCTACTAGCCTTGAGTTGATCAGTAGTGAATTTTTCCTGGGATTCAGGTTGCAGATTAAGTTTATAGGCACATGTTTCTAAGTGGAGAGCTGTTACAGGATGTTTACCTGATAGACTTAGTTAAAATAACAGAATGTGTCTCCCTCTTGTAAAGCTCCGTTACTGTATTTTGCTAACCCAATTTTATATTTTCTTGTATTCTGTCACGCATTTTCAGAACTCAAGAACAGCACTTACCAGAAGTTCTAACAAAGTGTACATTTGTTTTAGGTAATTACTGAAGTATTTTAAGTCTAAACAAACCCCATTATTTTGAAAAGAAATAAAAATCTATACTCATAAATACCTGCCGTATGATTATTTGCTTTTTGTTTTGATGCACACACAGTTAACCAAAAACTTGCGCTAAGTGGTATTTTTTAAACTTTCTTGGTTTTCTACAGATTACCTTGCAAAGCGGAGCTCTTCAGGAGCTCTTCTTGTGAAATGCAGTTGGTAATATATTTGTATATGTATTACCTTAGCCATTCACCATCTCCTTGGTCTTGCAAAAATACAGGTACACACTTTGCTTTATGAATGTAAATACTGATGTTAATTTTGCTGGAACTGCTCAAATCCAGACTTAATTGTAGGCTCTAGGCTTAATGGCCAATTATGCATTTACATTCCTATTTTGGTTGCGTCATGTATCCTTTTTGTATATGTGTATTTGGATAACAGAATTGTGTTCCTGCATTAGCTCAAGTCTGCGAATGATCTTCTGAGAACTTGGACATTATATTTTAACGCATTAGTAACATCATATAAAAGTCATTAAACAGTACAGGTGGATCTGTTCTCCGTTCAGTTTTCTTTGAAAATTATTTGACATTTTATGTTATTCAGGGATTTGAGGCCCATTAATGTTGAGTGTAGGACTACTGGGAGCAATCGTACTTTTAAAATATTGTCTGTTTTGTGATAGAACTACTGTTTCTACAGGATTACATTCATTCAGAAGTTAGACCCAAAACTACCCACAGTAAAAACTACTAAAATTTCAAAGTCGGATGCTCAAGTACCGGAAAACGCAGAAACAAGACACCAGAGTTGCAGGTGTGTGGTTCAGCCCTCGATACCAAGATCACATACTGCAGCATTTCTTCCGACGGGACTCGTAATACAAAGGATGGATCTAGTCTCTTAGGGAATGTAAGAGCTGAGTAGCGAAGGTGTTTTTGCCGGTAGGTTCCTTGTTCACTTGGCGGTTTTCTGATGGATAAGATAAGGAATTTTAAGAGAGTTCTAGTTAAGTTTGTCTCCTCTGTATTGAACTTGGAGATCTGGCTGGCATCAGCAGGACTGCTGAGAGATGCTTCCTCCTGCTGTTCACCACAGCCTGTATCAGCTGTTGCTATGAACATGTTTCCAGGTAACCCTGGCCTTACTGGTAACCCTGGGCTTCCAGGAAGCATATTCATTCGTTTTACGGAAACATTATACGCACACATAAATGTTGGGAGCCATGCAGGAAGAGAATGTGCTCAGGGAGACACTCTTAGGAGCTTTTACCTTCTGAAGTCATAAAGTCTCTGTTAAGCATGTGGAAACTTTGTTGTTATTTTTATGTTTCTCCCAAAGGCTTGTAGCTTATGCTTCCTGGGGTTCATTTCTCCTCCCCCACAAGCTCCGATCGATTTTTAAATTCCTACTCCAAAGGCATAGGGCGCTCAAGCTGGAGCAAAGGCTGCCAGAATGCTGTTTTGGCAAACCAACAAAATGTTCTGTGGTCGTCTTCTTGGCGGAAGGTTTCGGCTGAAATTAAAAACAAAACAAACAAAACCCAAAAAAAATTCAGCCTCAGGGCAGTCAGCCAGCATGTAAAGTTTTAGAAAAAGCAGTTAGTTTGGCAGAGTTAGAAACAACTTTTTAAATAAGTGTATTATGGAAAGTGCCTGGAAACTTTTAATGATGTCCAATACCTGAAGCCAGTCATACAATTTATATTAGAATACACATTTTTTTCCTAATTCTGTAGGAGAATATTGTGTGACTGGCTACATCTAATGGTGGTGATGTGAATGCTAGCTATGGCTATACTGCATGTACATTTGGATATGATGCTGGTTTGTGAAAATTAAGCAGGTACTAAAACTATTGTCACTGCCAGAAACACGTGTTAAAAACTGTCATTTGTTGAAGAGAGAGAGTGTAAAATTTTTTTAATTTCTACACTAATTACCTCCCAATGCATACAGACAAATTAGGTGCAACAAATTAATTGCATATTTTATAAATGTCCCAAAGGGAAACTTGAGGTAACTTCTTTTTAAATTAGTTTGAATGTTAAAGGAGCCCTCCCATCATGCTTGCTTTGGAAACTCACCTATATCAAATGCCTTTATTGACTAACAGGAAAACATTGACAACCAATAAAAGTAGTGATGGTTTTAAAAAAATCCTATGCAGCCTTCTCTCATTTATGATTCAGTGTAACCTGTCTTGAGCAACTATTTTTGGTGGTCGTTTAACAGAGGAGGCCTTCTATTAAAACTGCTGAGTACTATATTGCCTTAACTTTATTTATGGCTCTTACAAGCCTCAGGAGGAAGAGGAGGTATTCTGACCGAGTTAAAGGATTATATGTGATATTCTGGCTCTGCTTTAATCAGTGGGAATTTTGCCATTAAGTACAATACTGCCAAGATTTCACGGTGTGTGTTGAATGCCCACAGGACTCCAGTGCAGATGTGGCCAAGATGCAGCTCTGGAGGAACTCAAGGACATCCCACTGGCAGGGATTGTGCTTTGTCACTGGCATCAGGGTTGTGAGAAGTTGGGGTGGTGGTTATGGGAGGAAGGAGCCAGCACAAGCTGCCGAGTTGATATTGCCGACCTCCATCCCAACCTTGTCCCACAGTGGAGAGAGGGATGCTGAGGGGGACAGATAGCTTCTGTCCGTGCCTGCCTGAGAGCAGAGCTACCTGCCTTTTCAGCTGTTTAAATCTTAGAGCTCTTTGCCACAAGGAGGTTTTGTTACACAGTTTATGGAACAGAAAATCCGAGGTCACCCCATGGGTAAGCAGAGAGAAGGGCTACCTTCATACAAGGGCAACTCTGTGTAATAGATGTCTTTCTA
Source organism: Trogon surrucura (assembly GCA_020746105.1). Taxonomy (NCBI): domain Eukaryota; kingdom Metazoa; phylum Chordata; class Aves; order Trogoniformes; family Trogonidae; genus Trogon; species Trogon surrucura. The sequence goes on along the minus strand of CM036622.1, from coordinate 11,220,094 downwards.
CGCTTTTACTCCACTGCCTTCATTTGTAAGACTGGATCTATCCAGGCACAACTCTCAGGGTACTGACCTGATCAGTAGCGATACCATTTGCTCTCGATTTACCTTTACATCATCATCGTCTTCTCCTCCTTCATATGAGAATAGACGTAATTCAACTTTTATCAAGAGAAGTTGAGGATATTGTCTGTGGATACAAGGCTACCTAATAAGTTGTGGAAACGTTGAAGCAATTTAGAAATCCCTGTTGTGTTTTCTTGGTGCATTGACCCAACATGTTGAGCTAGGGCTTTCTGCAATATTTTAGGCTTAAGGTTTGTCAAGATCCCCTTAAAGTTTAGGTGACTTGCAACAGAGAAGCCTTTTTATTGACTTCAGTATTAAGTTCTTAGAACTCTTACTGCAAGCCTTGCAAATTTGAAAAATTATATTTCAGTAGTGGGAGAAGTTTAATTCTACATCTACAAATTAGAATAAATGGTGATTTTGAAAAGCTCAAGCTTTCAGTAGCAAGGATGTCTTTGCCATTCTGTGCAAAAGCATAATCGATGTATGGTCCTTAAGGGTTGCTGGTGTTTTGGGGATTCGTTGCTTTCTATATGTGATTTCTCATAATCTATCCTGCCTGCTGGCACAGTTACACATTATTTTTTTCCATTAAGAATATTAGCAACAGTTATAAAGTTTTCTTAGTTGGACAGAGAATGAATATTCCTTTGGTTGGTGTGTTCAGTAGACGTATGACATGGAACTAGGCATCCATATGGCAGTGAGTTTTTTTTGGAGGGGGGGTTGGCATTCATCATGGATTGTGAGCGCTTGGGGTAAATTGAAACAGGTGGATAAACCTTCCTGAAGTACTGAATGTCTCATAATAAGTACTGTATAATTAAAAGCCGTCTGACTCTGTCTGCATTTACACCCAACTCATCCTTTTGACCTTGACCCTGAGATAAGGTCTGGATTTTCATTTGAGGTCAGAGATAACTCAGTCTGTTTCTTCTTTACTGAACCTCCATTAGTGATGACAGGGTTCTGTTTGTTAAAGTAAAAGCTGTATATGGAGGTAATAAATGTGCTAACATATGTTTTATGAAGTTCGCTGATTTCAAAAAGGCTGATAAAAAGGTAGGTTTGCATGTACCTGAAATGCAGCTACCCTGGAAAGAAATACAAATATTCTTACAATATGTTTAAGTCTTTACAGTATTTTTAGGAAAGAAATTAAGTGTATTTTGTCCTGTTGAAATTCAAAGGAGAAACTAGAGAAGTTAAACAAAAGCAATAGCCTTCAAATGTGGTCAGATGGAAGTTTTATTTGGCTAGAATGAAGTGTTGGTGCTGGTCCATCTTCCAGTTTGAGACATGTGACAACACCAGCTTGGATTTATGCAGGTATCTCACAGCACCAACAGCTGCGGGGAAGCAAGTGATGTGAGAGGTAACCTGAAGAATACTTCTTAAGATCTCTGATCTGCCTACTTTGTTCTGAGTGCTTTCTTCCAAATGATTTAACAGTGTTAACTGGGCTGTAATCACTGGTTGCAGGCGTACCTGAGCCAGCTGCAAGCTAGCTGGTTTGCATATCTGCAGCTCTCCAGGCCCAGAGGCTTTCCTGGGAAGCTGGGTAAATACTGAGGCAGCAGTGCTGTGTACACCAGCAGTTCCCAGTACCTAAACCAACTAGTTTGTGGCTGGCGACAGTAGGCCATTTTTGCTTTCCAGTCATGTTGTTCCGTGGCTATAGAGCCTGGGAACTTTCAATGACCAATATTTAGTAAGCTAGTGCATGTGTTAGCTGTTATCTGTTTTACAGCATCACCTTGGCAGTCTGTGCCCTGTTTTTTCCTTCTCTGTGTGATGCCCAGAACAAACCTCCTTGGTGTTGTGTAACTGTGTCGGGCAGCCGTCAGTCTGCAGTCCACAAAAAAAAAGATGAACTTGGTCACTCACTGGTGATTGAAGGCAGGACTTCAGACACATGGATTCAAGGTGTGCCTAGATTCCTCCCCATTTCTGCATACAAGGTTTTCATACAAGCTCTACCTTCTTTGAATCTGTATGTTACATAGCACCAAGAGCCCACAGTATGTCAGTTGGTTGTTGTTTTCCTGCGTTTGTCTGTTAGAGCTACGTTTGCTGTTCGTGCTCAAAAATAGCCAATTTCTAGTCCCTGTCAGGAGAAGGAGAGAAAAACAAAGCAAAACTAAGCAAATGGAGGTTGGTGGGTCACAGGACCTAATGCCAACATATTACACTCACTGGAGAGCTGTTGGATCCTGTCCCTACCTGCAGTTGCTGTGGCTTTTTTCCTGTGCTGTGTGGATGCAAACAGAGTTTGTGTTATAAAAGAGAAGTAGGCAGCATATTGTGCTGTGTGACCTACTAGGTCTATCAGGGGAAGGTGGTTCTTGTAAAGCAGATGAGGGAACCGCAATCTGTTCCTTCCAGCACCGTGATAAAGATGGAGATGCGGAGTTCACAGATGTCTTGAGATACAGCCACGAAAGTCACAGCCAGCAGAATGCAGTTCCTGTCCCACATTGCACCACCCAGCTCTGCCGTCTGAGCAATAAACATCACACCAGCCTCTCCAAACTCTCCCTGGGGCCACTTGTGGCTGGAGTTCTGGCAGCTTTGTCTGCCTTGGCCCTGGCTGCCTGGAATCTGCTTCTACATTTCCTCCTGAAAATTCCTTTTCTAGTGCTGTGCCTGAGCTGACTGTAGGCCTTCAGTGTGCCTGCAAATAAGATGTTAGGTCTTACTTGCTTTCCATGTGCTCCCAGTAGTGCCAGAAAGCACATAATGAATGTGTCTCCCTTGTTTCTTCCAGACTTAATAAGTAAACGGAGCTATAAACAGTAAGCCAAAAGGATGGGGATGGCAGGCATTTATGGGGTAATAGGAATTTGTTCATTGAACTGGTCGTTGTGCTACTTCATGACTGCGGTATCTCGGCTTTTTCTGAGAGCTGGAGTGATGTGTGTTTCTTTTCATATGAAGAGGAGCCAAAACTGGCTCTGCCCACTGACCTGTGGCTGTCATTTTGGAACAAACACAGTATTTACAGTAAAAATGAAAAATAACCGTTATCTTATACTAAAATATAGCTGGTTTGCTTTGTTGGGTTTTTGTTTTTTTTTTTTTTAAGTTGTTTTCCACAAATGACTTGTAATCTGTTTGCTAGTATTTTACTTGCTTCTCCATCTATGCAATAGCCTGCATATTATAGGCTATATATAACATCTAAAATCACATTCAGGAATCTATGAGAAACTTGAGTCTTAAGGTAACCCTGCCATGGTGCTGTTAATAACACATTGCAAACAAGAAAGTAGTAAGTGGAAATAATGCACTCATTTAGAAGTAATAAATCCTTTGATCTTTCTTTGAAGCAAGGGTATATGCTTAAACTACCAATTCAGGGACAACCAGATGCCCATAAAGAATGGTTCTTTGCTTTGATAGAAAATCGCTGAGGCCTGTCCAGCAGCTCTGGTCTGTAAACAGATTAGTTAAGTGCTCATCAGCTCTGATTTGCATAGGACAGTCTTTGCACACAAACCCTACTTCCAGCCTTAACGAGCTATTTACTTGCAGGAAAGCTACTGGGTTCCTTTTAGTTAGAAATCTCAGGAGAAAATTGCTTTGTGAGGAGGGGCAGGATCCTGACTTGGCAGTTGTGCCTTTCCTGTGCATAGATGTTAACAGGCAGTTGGTGACTGGCGGTCTGGCAAGTTTTGCTGAGCCTCTTCAGTGCCGGAGTGTGGGAATTAGAAAAATAGCTTATACTTGGAAATTTGGGGGAGAATTTCTTCGCTCTGCTCCTAGGTGGCTTTCCTCCTTGGCTGGATAAAGAGCATACATGGGAGAGGGCTGGGAAGCAGACGCTCGTGTCTGCGGGAGAAGGATCCCAGGGCTGAAGCGTTCACTGGAGAGGATTTCGCTAGGCTGTAAAATACTCATCGCCTTTGAATAAAAATAAATGCCTCGTGGATGCTTGCTTGTTTGTGTGCAGAAATTGTGTGCAGCCTGCAAATTTGGCACTTGAAGTTTTCCCTGTTTAAACTTCTTTTGATCCCCACAATTTCTTTTGTCTAATACAAAGGCTGGTCAGTCTCAGCCACAAACATAGCAGATGGTGAGATTCACCCTGGAGTATGGAAGAACTACAATACTTCAGTGTCTTTTGCATTTTAAAGTGCATTACTTCTCAACCGATTTCAGCCTGGCCCACGGTTTGCTTTTCTGCTGAATCAAGAAGGCGGTAGAACTGCAAGTTTTTCTGATGGGGAGAAAAAAAATATCAAAAGGGGAAAAAAAGCCACAAAGTATTTCTGAAACCAATGTGAGCAGTTTCAGTGCAAACCTGCTGCAGCTGGAAAGGTCTTTAAAATGGTAAACTAGGTTCTTTCTGTATCAATGATCTCACAGACTTTGGGGTGACAGGTATATAAATAAGGTTGTAGTGTAGGTATGTGTGTTTTAAAACAGAATACTGCTGTTAGATGCAAGAAAGTTAATTGTGTAGTTCTGCCCTACCCTAGTAACAGTGAAAAATTATATGAATCTGTTCTTTCACTGCTCACGCTATTTCTATTTTTGTGTCCCTTTATGCTTGGAAAATAAACTTAGGTTAATGTCTGTGTACCTGAAAATATAGCGTGGAAGTCTGGACTGAGGAACATACGTATCATTTTCACAGACAGGCTAAATATAGTTAGAAACTCTTCCCTGTAAATCCGTCTTTGGTTTTCATTTATTTATTTCATCAGCCAGATGCTAGTTTTTCACTTAAGCTATGATATGAACATTACCCAAACATTTCCTCAAAAAGTAAAATCTACATTATTACAGGGCACTGCATTAGCCCATCAGCCGTCTGCCTTTGAAGGCTTGTGTTCAGCCCCTCGGTTTTATAGTGCCAAGATTCAAATATGGGATTGCTAGAGGAAATTAATTACTAGTAAATTGAGAACAAAGGAAAGAACCTGCAATTTCACAGCATGTAAAACACCTTTTGGAATTCTTTGCTCTCTTCTTGGAAACCAGTGTGTCAAATTCTTGGAATTATTTTAAAGGGCTCAGTAAAATACGTAACTATCCAACAAGCCATAATAAAATCTTATGCTTAAGGATATAAGTGGCAGGCAGAAAATTATTTTGTGTCTAGCCATTTTAGACCACATCTATTCAAGGTGCATTGCAAAGCACTGCGGGATTTGCCTTTCTGATGCCCTGGGCGCTGGCTGTGGCTGCGGGCAAAGAGTGGAACCTGGTGGGACAAACTTGTGATGCAAGGTGGGGCATCGTCTGTTGCTGTGCCTGACCCCTGAGATCTACAGCTGCTGCCTCCTTCCCTTCCAGCCCAACTCCTGCCAATGACCAGGGGTGACAATGGGCTCAGGGACCCACATGGCTTCACACATCAGCTGTCCCACACGACCAGTGGTAACTGCAACTTTGTGAGCTTTCTGGAATCCTCTTCTGTCTTCACCCACTTCTTAGGTGCATGTGTCTGCTCATACTACTTCATGTCGTATCCACAGTGAACAAAGAGACATCTTCAGTGTAGTCTGTGTAAACCTGACCTTACTGTTGAGTCTCTTGCTGCTGGTTCTCAGTTCTCCTTTGCTTGTTGCCTCAAGGGTACAGTCTGTAAAAAGTCTCTTGCCTCCTCCCATAACCACTCTGTCATGTGGTCTTCTCCTCGTTTTCCATCACACACAAATGTGTGTGTGTGTGTGTCTGTCCCAAAACGCCATCCACAGAGACACATCATTCTCATCCCTAAAGGCGGTGTATGATTCCACCCCAGACATTGCTATAGTTTTCCTTTGTTTTTGCTTGTTAACTCTCATGTTTTGTCTCCCTTGGCTCTCCTGCTCCATTGGAACTGCACGTTTTATCTCTTGTGCCTTTGCAACCGATACTCACACAGATGTTATACATGCTATGTAATAGAATCATAGAATCATAGAATGGCCTAGGCTGGAAGGGACCGTAGAGATCATTTAATCCAACCTCCCTGTCTAATGGTTTGAAGAGTGATTCCCAAATCACTCTTCAAATCATTAAGGAGGTTGGATTTTACATTGCTGCATTCACTCTTCTTCACACATCTTGTATCTTGCTCCTGCTCCCTCAACTGGCTTTTTGACTGTTAGCATCAAGTGTCCTCTCACTTCTCCTTCAAAAACAACTGCACCAATATCAGTCTTCAAGGCTGTGCCAAAACCAGTGATGTAGTCCAGAGCAGGAACCTGCTTTACAACATACTTTCTGACCGTACCCATTGACCGTACTTGATTCACATTGCAGAGTGATCCCGGAGGAGGCAAGTGTTTGTTTTTTCCGATGAAGCAATGGAGCAGGATGGTGCTCCTGGTCTGTCTCAGGCATTCTGACTCACTCCTGGGCTTTCTGTGCTCAGGACCAGACTGCAGCTGGTCCAGAGAAAGCTCTGGGTAGAAAACACGTACGGTGTGGTTACTGGCTCCTCAAAACCAACTGTGTGTAGCTTCCCAGATGTGCTCCTACTGTGCTGCTAGTGCACATAGAGCCTGTATGCTCTCTTAGAGGAGCAAGTTTTGCACCGTTGCTGTGAACTTCTGTTTGTTAGCATTTGAGAACTACCTGTGGTACATCAGATCAACGGGAGATTGCGAGCCTTTACCCTTAGGGCAGCGTGGAGCTGATCCTCGTCTTGCTGACATTGATTTCGTATCCAAGCACATTCATGGACTTCTGTGGGGATTCTCTTTATGCCATCCAAAGTGATATCCACACTGAAACTTATCTTGTGTTGAGTGAAATGTCATGTCTGTGACCGTATTCTGCATATTGGAAATGCTCACGCTGGAAATCATGCTCCTACTGGCCTAAATGGTTGTTTTTCTAATGCAGAAGTTGCAAAACACAGCTTTGTGGTCTTTTGGAGCTAACCCAGATATATTAACTTGATTTAAAAACTATTCTCTGTGGGGGGTTGTTTTTATGATCCTGGATTTTAAAAGATTTCAAAATACATTTGCATTCATGAAAAATGTATTTTAACAACATAATGGCTGACAATGCTGCTAGTCGTAAGGAATTCCTTTGATGGTGAGCTACAAAGTCCTCAGTAGTCGTGGTAGAGATAAAGCATTTTCAACCCATTAGTCTCCTCTGCAATTTATTTATTTATTTTATTTGAAAGCTTCCCTTCTCAAAACCCACAAAGGAAGAATAGGAAACAATCATCAATGTGGAGGTGACTTTTCTACTTCCTTCTCTCTCATGTAGTTGTTAACAGTAATTTACAGTTGCTCAGTTACAGTCTGTGATCTTTCTACCTAAAGTAATAAAAATCAGTGTGTAGGTCTTATTAATTTACTGCATGCCATAAAGGCTAACACATTGTACTGTACTAAAAGAACATTGCTGACGTATTTACTAAAACATGTATGATATTGAAAAAAATCTGCTTTTGTGGATCTCCTTACCTCTTTGGGAAAAAATTGTCATAACATTAAGCGTGTTCATCATCTGTGCTCTATGACAGACCTGGGAAGTTCTCTACTTTTATGAATATGAAGGGGAAAAACTGCAGTGGATACTTTTGATGCATGCACACGTCTTTGTTTCTGTTTTTGACTTGAGTTGTGCCACTTGGACGTGATTCTATCTTAAGCAAGTGAAAAAATCTGAGTGCTTCTGGAGCCAATGGAAATGTTACCTTTTATTTCAGTGGGAGAGGACTTTCTCTCCCGTATTATTTTTTGGGCACAATTCAAATTGGAATGTGGCTCTTCAAGTTGCAGAAAGTGTCAGGTGCTTTATAAAAATTAGATCATATCATAATATTGCAAGAAATAGTGAATATGAAGAGTGTAGCTGATTTCTGACTCGTATTACTGTATGACAGGATCTCTCAAAAATTAACAGAGGGGCAAATTGTCTGGACATGAAAGTTAAGATCAACAAATTTGTTGATGGAAGGTCAACAAATATTAAATAGCGAGAAGTCAGGAATTACAGGGTCACAATTAGGAACCTGGTCTACTTAACATTTTGATAGATGAAGAGGTAAACAAGGACATTCCATTGTTGAAATCTGCAGCCACTGCTGCACTGAGTATCGATCTGTCGTCCCTGATGTGTGGAAGAATCAGAGAATCCCAGAATGGTTGAGGTTGGAAGGGACCTGTGGGTTCACTGTAGCATTCTGCCAATAAAGAGACCACTTCCCTACTGTAGAGATCTCCCAAGTCCTCGGAGAAATAGTAAACTATCATTTCTAAAGTAAAACTTTCTTGCTCTATCCGTTCTATACTAAGCAGCAAAAAACAGGCTCCAGGTGAAAGATCTGTGCTGGTGGCCAAACCACTCTGCAAAAGGAGCTGGAGTGAAAATAGTTGGGGGTCAAAGTCAGAAATTTGCTCCAGCATGCAGTGGCTTTAAATGTTAATGCTTTTTACCGTGGGAAAGAGCTTATGTCCGATACTGTACTGTACAAATTTGTCTGCTTTTCTTTGCAGGGTGACCATGTGATTCATGATAGTCTTAATCAAGGTGAAAGGCAAACTTTGCCAGGCCACCCTGAATGTAGTGGCGATGTCCTATTCGAAACCTTTTCTGCTGATGGGCAAAAGAATATACTTAGAATTAAAACGGCAAAAATTTCATTTGTTATAACTTGATGAAGTACAGAGATTTTGCACATGACAGCCTAAATCTTCCATTGACCTAGACTGAAATACAGTCTCTAATTTGAGATAACAAATAGCAAGCTGATCAAATAATGAGCAAGAGGATAATTTGAACTGACTGGATAGACTATTTGCTATGAAATATTCACTCAACTCTATAAATACTATTTGGTTTCTATCCAGAGGAGGAGTGATTCACTTCACCAAACAGGTAGAACAGAATAAATAACGAGACCCTAATATACTGAATCAAATGAGAAAATAAAAACTGTGATAGATGTGACCTTTAGAGAAATGTTCAATTTTGTTTGTCACTGCTCGGAAATAATACAACGTACCTAACAGGAGGTAAGAGCCAAGCAGCAGAAATGTCACTGTTTTCTGTTATTATCTTAATGTGGAATGCAATTTTTTTTTTTTAACAGAGCTAATGTATTTTAATAGATTGCTTGTTTTCTTTTGTGGAGTTTTTTGTATGTGGGATCACAAATAGGTGTATCCCTCCAGCCCCTGCTTTATAGCTCGTTGCTGTCACACAAGGCATCAATATTGGTACAAGGTGTGAATGTGTCTACAGTTTTTTCCACAGGACTCCTGAGCCTTCTGATTTAGATCAAAAGAATGACTTGCATATGGGTGAGCCCCTTGCAGCACACTTGATGTGCTTCCAGAATTTATTCTACTGTTAGTCTGCATGTTCACCATCTAGGAATTTTTGAGAGCCTTTACTCCCAGGCATTATACCCCCAGAAAATAAATCTCTGATCTCATAGAGACCCTCGTCAAAAGAGCCCCTGGCTACCTTATGTTCCCTCTTCAGTTACCATCTACCCTTAAGGAGGGAGCATGCTGTGTATTGTCATGCAAAACCAAGCTCCAAAGAAGTGACCTGCTGTGTCCGACAATTTTGCTACCAAGTAACTTTTAAATTAGAGTTAACTTGAGATTTCAACCAGTCTGCTCATTTGCACATCAATATCCTAACTCTCCTCCTTAGCACTGGTGATGTCTCAGTGTTACTTTCAGGATAAGGTGGCTAGCTTTGATATTTAGAGATATGCGCACATTAGAAAGCTGGATGTGATCCTGCATAAATTTCCAGGAGTGTTTTTGCCAACTGCACTGGGTCTATGTTAGTGATACCCGTAAAAACTGCAACTTGGAAAGCACTCATCACATGCATGCAACTGTCACAGGTAACAATGTGCTTTGGACAGCTATAGACAGATTACACCAGCAGAAGTGTAATTTTACTGCTGGAACACTGACTCTGGAGCTTCTGCCAGTACCCATACGTTGGCCAAAGGCAGCCCTCTCTCCCCACCCTACCTGGCCTAACCATGCCAGTGGCATCCTGCTGCACAAACATGATCTTGGGGTGTGGAAAACATAGCTGAAGAGCAATGCTGAGGAAGCACCAGTCAGCTGGCTTTCCAAAGAGAAGGTGAAGAGCAGACCTGATTATGATGGGAGAACATGCCTGAGACTGGCCAGCCCTTTAGCATAGCAGAGCTGCAAGCTCCAGTCTCCTTCTAGTGTTCAACTGTGAAGCCTGAAAAATTCAAGTGAGGGAAATAGGAATGCTGTTTGGTGACAGCGACAGTAATTAATCATTGAACAGTTCACAAGGAGAAGTGACAAATCCCTGGGAATGCTTTTAACAAATGTGTTCTAGCTCAGCCACCCAGCTACTGGGTTTCTCAGTCAGGGTGGCTACAAGCTGCATGACAGCTTCTTTGGATCTTTGTTGTCATCTTTGCATTCAGTTTTAAACAGAGGCTCTGGCCTTGTAAAAGTGCAGTAATTGCTGTTCAATACATTTGTCCTTTAAGATTTGGGTTGTTTTTTAGCTTTTTCTGTACTAATGCCCACTACAGCTAAATGTGAGATGCAGGTTCATTCCTGATGGATTTTGGCAGTTACTGCTATGTCATAGCAATAGAAGTTATTTCTGGGTCTATTGTCTTGATGTCAAAGAACTGAAGTTCTTATTGACATGAATCATGCTCTGAGCTGTGTCTTCAGTTCTTCCATACTCCTCGTTCAGACTCAACAGTGGTGGTAGAATTGCTTCGAGAAGAAGTCTTTAAAAATTCAAAGTTTGCACCTCACTGAAATATGGCTGTTAATAAACACTGGTTTATTTCCTATGTGAATGTCTGCTCATATTAGTTACAATGAAGCTCATATAATTGCAGTGAAACATCTCCTGTGAAATAGTTCTCTTTGAACTGTGGTTTTGTCTAAGAATAGAAAAACACCAGGTCAGGTTTGACCATACAGCTCTGCCTCCTGCCGTACACAGCCATGAGTGATGGATCTGGAGAAAAGACTGTGACAACAAGGAAAGCACACCATGAAATTTCTCTAGTCTACTCTCCTGCTCTCTGTTTTGTACACTTTTTTCTAGTTTTCTACTGGCCTTATCCAGTGAGTGGAGGGCACTCAGCACCCCTCACAATGTGTTTTACGTGACTTCATGAAAGAGCTATTAATCTTGTCAGGTCCCTGGCATTGGAGCTGAAAGCTGCAGAGAAAGGAGAAAGGTGGGCCTCACAAGCAGCCACTGGGTTAAAGTGGGCTTCCCTTGGGAACAAAAGCTGCAAAAGAAGTGGTCATGTAAGTTGTGGAGGGGGATAACATGAGTATGACTATTTCAGTTTTTGCTATCAGAGAAACCGCTTGTTTCTTAATCCCACTTGTGTTACATGTACAGAAATAATCTCTTCAGACTCTGGAAATGTTACATTTCCTTTTAAAAGCCCAGAGGGGGAACTCAAGCACACAGTCAATGCTTGTATTCTACTGGTCTCCATTTCCAGACTGTGTTTCCAACTTTTAAACAGCTGCTTCCTCCATTTTCCTCCTATACCTGCTAAGCAAGGAGTGACCAACATCTGAGTGGAGAAAATGTGCACAAATTCCACTGGTGGACTTTTGTCAAGTCTAGAATTGTGGTTGCTGGATAATATTAAAGTAAATCAGTCCTTTAAAATTAAAAACAGAACAAAATCACAATTCCCAACAAAACCCCAAAGGTTCTGAAATTCAAATAATATCTTGGTATCGCCGAGGCGTTGTGGAGTTGTACCTGCTTTAATGAAACCCTGTTGTTTTCAGTAAAGGGCCTTATCCTCAGTCAGGAACCATTCCCAGCCATCCGACAGATGTCCTTTGAGCATGGAAATGTATGTCACAATGTTTTCCTATTGAATCGCTCCAATTTTGTTTAGAATGGAGGTTAGGGTATTAGGAAATACCTTCAAAGCAAGTAGAAAAGATTAGTTGTGGGACAGGTAGGAGGCTGTTTTCTCGCTGGGATCTTCAAAAAGCAAAGATTTGTAAACCTTTCAAGATGGCTGGGGACAGGATTGACTTCTTGTTAAATCAGATAGGGACCTAATTAGAGATTTATGAAAGCAACAAAGAACCCTGCAGCAGGCAGTTTCCCTGCTGGGAGAAAACTCACTGAAACATGAGGGTAAGGCTAATAGCAGCTAGTAAGAAGAAAGGAAAAAAAAAAGAATAAAAAACCCAAACCACAAATCACCTCCCTTTTAACTGTTTTAAACCCTCAAGCGATTGCTAGTCAGGGTTTAGAGGAGATAGCCTAACTTACCTGATAGGAAGACACAAATCTGTTGCCATAGGCCACAAGGAAGGGTTGAAAAAGAGACTGAGGTGGCCAGCAGATGAGCAGGTATCTCCTCCCCAAGCAGAGGGCTGAACTAGCCTTACAGTTGCAAAACTCAGGATAACAGATCTGCCTAAAGCCTTGCTTCCTCATTGGGAAAATAACCTTTGAATGGATCTCTGGAGCAAGAGAAAGAGATCAAGGAAAATGTGTTAATTTGGGATAATAAAGGAAGCAGAAGGGCCATAAATAGAGCAGATATGCATCCCTCGGCAGCAGCCACCTTTTTTTCTTTTGGCAATTGACAGTGGCCCTCAAGGTGTTGTTACACATGATGGGTTCTCAGACTTGATACTGCATTTCTTGTTATTGCTATTTGCATAATATATGACCCTTTGCTTTTGTGTGTATGAAACAATCTTATGATAAGAACGTGAACACGTGGGGGGAAATTATCCACACTCCATCTGTTTTGGTGCATTTGGCTTTTTCCAAATGCATTTTTACAATGGAATGCAAACTTGAAATTTTGATTGTACATTTCTTTTTTCAATTGAGACCAGTAAGGGCTGGAAATTGAGAAATCTTCAGGGCAGAAACCTGAATAGCTTCACTTAGAAACATTCTCTCATAGAAACAGGCATTCATAGCTCAGAAACAACATTTCTGTGTTCAGCACGAGTTAGACGGTCTGGCACGGTGACCTTTTTTTGCACTTTCTGAATGAAAAAAAATGCTGGTCATTATTTCTATGGGTGGAATTATGATTACTTGAATACATTGCAGCACAAAAAATAATGTCCTGAAAGTTTCTTTAATGGGAAATATTAAACAATGAAAATTACCGAAAAGTCATTTGCCACTAAGCGTGATAAGCTCACTTATTTAGCACTAAAGAAGTGACAGAGGTCATGCCTATATATGATGTGATTTTAGATGAAAACAAAACTTCTACTATTTACACTAGTAAATGTTGAATACTTCAGCAATGCTTGCATGCTTAAGTAATATATGCATGCTCTGATGGTTTAATTTTCATAAACTTGATTGATTCAAGTGTTGACTTTACTACCATAGCTTTTATATCCTCGTCTAATCAAACTACATGTTTATTATTTCAATTTTACATATTTTGGTAATTGAATTGTGTACCTTAATGGTACAGTAAAGTTTTGCATAGTTTACTAAGGAAAAAAGCTGACTTGATGTTGTTTCTCCTATTTTAGCGCAGTATTCTTAATTTTTCAGGGCCGAGCTAAGCTCTTCAGAAGTTACTTTACAGGAAAAGTATATGATCAAGTTGAAGGGAATTAAATGGGACTAAACTCGTTAGCTCTTGCATCCCAGCATTTCTCCTGCTTACCACTTAGGACTCTTCCTCTGCAGCTGCCTTAGCCTGACGTAGTGGTCACAGCTTTCCAGTTCCATGCAAGTGGACCCAATTCCTGGGTTATTCTCACGGCCTTCTACTCTGAAAATTAAAACGGCTGAGTTCAAAACTGGCAACATTCCATTTTGTCTGCCACTTACACTTTCTTATCACATATACAACTCACAATTTGGAGTGCCAAAGTCAACACCTCTAGCTGAATATATAAAAAAAAATGAGACTTCCCAACTTGCTAGTCAATCTTGAAGAACTTAGCCTTCAGCTTTAGCATGTACAAGCCTTTTCTTTTGAAACAGATTTTGGTCTTGTTTGCTGGTCTCCTCACCGGCCCTTACAACAAACCTTTTTTTCACTTTCTGCTCTTACATAATCAGACTTGTATACATATAAACCATATAAATATTGCAAGTATTGTTCTTCATCTCTGCATATTTTTAAAAGGTTGGTAATTTAAAAGTTAAGGAACTAAGTCTCAGTTTTATCACAACGTGAATAGATTTTTTTTAGATAATTTGTCATCAGAATATTTAGGTAAATTCAGAAGTTCAATTTTGCTGATGTACTTCATGAAAAAAAGCCAACTTCTGTGAATTACCAATGTTATTGGATGAGTCTAGGATTTCTGGGGAGAGGGATAATTCAGGTACTATTTGAAGTGTATACTCCTTTTGTTCATGTTTTATATTACCAGAGGGGCTGTTACGCTTGTTTTAAAACAGATGATGTGATCAATACATGAATTAATGTAATTTATTGATTAAGCTTTATGTATTAATAGCTTGACTTCTATGCCTCAGTGGTGTTATGTTTCAAGCAAGTTCCTTTATGTGTTTTTTATAAACAAGACGGTAACTGAAAGTAGATCTGACATGGAGATTGTATTTTGGCAAGAAGAAAGTGGACATTGGGTGGCAAATATTTTTCTCTGATATGCTTCTCTCTTTAACCACTCTTTCTTACACTTTCCAGCATAAGCATATTGCATCTCACAAGTTGGGGTGGATTTGTGGCTGACAAGGGCTTGAGCAGAAAGCCTCTGAGGAATGTGCCAGTGCTGCCATGAGTGGTGTCCGTGATTTAGTAGGTGGCAATCTCTCTTTGGAGTCGGAATTGAACTGCCAAACCAGTCTGGAGTTTAAAAGATTGTGCTGATAGAGCTACTGTGTTTTGGGGTGAAACTTAAAACCGAGGTCCTGTCTGTTTGTGGTCATTAAAGGCTTCTGGCATACGTCCTCTACTAAGCTGCTATATGGTATTGCATCAAGAGTTGTATTTCAGAAGTGGATTAAGAGATCCTTTTGTATGGCTCCTAAAGCACTTTAGGATTTGGGGCATAAAAAATACTACAAAGTTACTATAGTAATAAAATGAACACAGTCTCTTCTTCACCTTTTAAACAGGAGCACATCACCTTTAAAAAGAACAAAACCAGCTCTAGGTTTCTTTAGCATGTAAATTCAGAAGATGTCGACCAGATGTGGGTCAAGATGAGCTTTAAATCAGGGATTGGGTTTCAACTTAAAAGCTGAACCTTGGCTAAGATTCTGGCTTAACAGCAGGGAAATCCCATGAGGGTCTCCAGTGAGATTTCATCTCAACGTTGTGAAAATTTCATTAAATCACCTGTTCTCCTGAGATTCTCATATTTGCCCTCGTCTTCAAAGAGAATCCTTCTCCCCAGGTTGTGAAAGACAAGAAATTGGAGGGATTGGATTTAAGTCTTTAAATATGACTTAGTGCTAAGACGGCAAGGGTTTGTGCCTGGGTCGTGTCACTGGGCCTTCATTCTAATGCCAGGCGTAGAGATAGGCTTGGAAGGAGGAAAGTGCTGTAGAATACCATGTGTCTTTACTGCTCCATCTTCACTGGTCATTTCTGAGACCCACTTGGTAAGCAAAACTGTGTAGGTACTTAGGCAGCACTTAGGCTTAGATCTAAACTCTCCACGCATCATTTACAAATATTCACAGTTAGCACTTTGGGAACCCATGGAAACACATGTCTTCGACCCATCACTTTCTAACTCTGCAATAATCCATTTTGCTGAGTACTTAACTTATCTTTGCACAGGTCAGCACATTTCTGTCACACAGGCTGGCAATACTTGTCCAGGCAATATAGTGTTAGATCAACATTATCTGTAATCATGGCATGAAACAGTCTGCATGCCTCAAGTCTGTCTTTGCCTCATCTCTTCCATTTGCTGTAGAATCTGTTTTGGCTCGGAATGGATGTACTTGCTCACTGGCAATTGTAAAAGGGGCTCCATCCAGGTGGGCACATCAAAGACAATTTCCTTCAGAGATTAAAGACCACGTGGTGGAAAAAAGCTAATTTGGGGATAACTCAGAGAGCGGTGTTATAGTTGGCATTTCTGATAAGCAGCTGTTGGTAGAAATATTTAGCTATTTGAAAACAGTCGACTAGTGAACTTGAGCTACAGGGATCAGCTCAGGAAGAAATACTGTCCATCAGAATAGTGCTGTATGAAACCAGAGAGCTTGTACAAATATAAAGGATGATGGGGTCATCAGTTTTACTCACTTGTGTAGAGGTGGCTGCAAAACAGAAATACTGTTTTGGAAAAAAAATCCCAATGTTTGTTATTCACTTTTGTCTTGTGAGTCATCAAACTCGACCAGCTTTAAAAGAAAGAAAAAAATTCCATCTCAGAAGATCTAGCATTTCAATAGCTGAGGTAAACCCATGAAATATGAGTGTTTAGGAATTTAATGCTGTGTTTTCACAACTTACCCTCTTCCCTCTGACAAGACATTCCATCCTGGGTCCTCCGGACATCTCTAATATTTACGTAAATGACATCTCACAAAATATTCTGATTGGATGGATCTGCATTTTTCCATTAAAAATGGCTTAAAACATCCTTTACCTGATCTTATTTTCATTTTCATGGATAGATGAGTAGGTGTAAAGGAATGTTACTCTTTGGACAGACAGACAATATTCTGTAGGAGAAGCTGGCAGTAATAAACCGAAAATCATATAACTCAAATACGCAACCTAATCTGTGTTTGTCTGTTGACAAAATCATTAACCCACTGAAGACAGTCAAAATCTTCCTGAATGACTCATCAGGCTCTTGGTTGAGTGTTAAATAACTTCTGTTTCTGTTAAAACTACAACTTTCAACATTGTGTCCTGTTTATAATGAGTATAACCTTGGAATATTTGCGTGACCTTTTCCGTGTCTCTGAAGTCAAGGAGGGTATCTGGGCTGAGAACACCACAAGGCTGGGACCAGGAACATCAAAATATACGCATGTACTTTAAGTTGTTCCAGCAAAGGAAACTCGCTTTCCTGGAAGTACTGTAAGTTCATCTAAGGGAGTTTTCTGATGTAATGAACTTTATCACTTTGATCCCCATGAATAATCCATCTGAGTCAGAGCCAGAAAAACATGTAAATCTGACACTACAATAGGAACATTTGTTTGAAATGAGTAACACATCTTGATAGTTTTTTTGATAGCTAAAATAAACTTTATGCAGTACAATCTTGAAAGCTTGTTGAAAAACGAGTGGATAAAACATGGTTTAGCTCAGTAGTCAGCTATTCAGTCAGATTGCTTCTTTCTTTTTGATTCAATACAATAAAAAGTTAAATCCTCTGAGGAGGCATTGTACCAAACTGACTGGGTCTGTTATGGTAGAGCACGCATTATCGTAAAGAACCGGTTTCATACAGATAATTGTCGTGGCAATTGAAACTGAAGCAGAGACACAGATGCTTGTTGTGCTCTGCTAGTCCTGCCAATGGTTATTTGGAAGTCTGCAAACAGAAACATGAAAGTATATGCTAGGTTGCTGCACAGAGTTCTTTCCTACCAGGGTTTATGCAAACAATTAAAAATAGATATTATCACATAAAGCTTATGATTCTACTCTCCATCTATACCTTCCATGGATATATCAAACCAAGTCTTTGGCAACTGCAGATTTTGGTAATAAAATCTGATAGTCAGGAATATGTTTAGCGTATTTATTTCAGAATATTTAAATGCCCATGAGTTTATCAGAGTTCTTTACAAAACCACAACATTTGAAAGCTTAATGCGCTCATAATGGTCACCACAGCTCCACAAATCCCAACAAGAGACATCTGCAGCCAGTTCTCCCCCAGGCTGTCAGCTGATATATTATCAGTTACCCAGCAGATTGACCAAACATGTCTGTGCTATGTTTTTGCCTAAAGATTGCTGAATCACATTGCCCGGTACTCTAAACCAGCGATGACTGAGTATATTAGAAAGGAAAAGAGAGTGGCCAAGCAAACATAGAAAAAAATCCACTCCCTATTGTTGATGAGACCATTTTTCAAACTGCTCTGCACACAGCTATGTTTATGATCTTTTCTGTATGGCTTACATTGAATTTCCCATGCAGTGAATACAAGTAGTCTTCAAACAGCACCACCAGAATGCTGCAGTCTGATTTCTTAAACAGGGGCAATTTAGAGAAAACTAACATGTAAATACATTTGAGAAGGTAAGAATGAAGGGATGATGGTTTCTGGAATAATCTGTGTTAATCATTTGTGAAATAACTCAGTGAGCTGAGTTATTTCAACAGCTCATATTTAATGGAAGTATGACACTTGAATGAAAACTGGCAGAAAGAAAATGTAAAAACTTGAATTGGAAACACCCATTCGTGCAAGAAGCTGTGAGGGAAATGTCGGTAATGGAATTCTGAGTAAGAATTTGGCTCAGTGGTATATAAACCTTGGTACATGCCATAATTTATAATTTCTTATAGGGAGTGTGGTATCGGCATGGCAAGAAACAGCAACTGAGGTGAGTGGCTGGCCGCTCACCTATTAAAGATAACAATAAGCACAGCAACGAGAGGATGTGCAGAGGTGAGACTTCCCCACATCTTTACTCCAGAAATGCTGATTAATGGGTTTATTGTAAGCCCCTTGCTTTTGCAAAAGCTTTGGATGAGATGAAGTATGAGCAGATGAGTAACAGAAGAGGGCAGTGAAACAAGACAGTAAAGAGACTAATCTTTCAGCTGAGATTGGAAGGCTTTGTGGAACGACTAATTTCAGGCCAAAAATATTATGAATAATAGAGATTATTTCTGTAAAGAGAACATTAGTCTTAAGCCTACAGGGACAGTTTCTAATAATAACACAGGAAGAAAACTAACAGAAAGTATCATAAATTATTATTTTTTTTAAGACACATAATCAAAACCATTAATGCATATGGGCAAGAAGCTGGTAAAATGGTCTCCTCCATAAAGTGAATTTACTTCTTGAACCAAAGTGAAAACAAAACTCCGAATAATGTTTTATTGGTTTCTCCATCTCTTACATATGGTATGTAATTTAACTGTGGTCCTGTCCTCCTGGTTTTTGCAGAATTGAAATTTTTCACACCCTTGGTCAACACCATAACCACTGTGTCTTCTACAGACAGGAGCAGGATCAGACATGGGAAGGATTAAGACCCCAGTGTGACTGTGAGTACATCATTTCGTTCATGAGGAGACTTAGGCAGTTCTTTTTGCAGGAGCTTCCTGCTGTGTATATGTTAGATGGTTCTGAAAAGTTTTATCATGCACTCTTGGACTGTACATGCATGTGTGTGCATGTGCACAGCTCTGTGTGTGTGTGTGCACTTGGGTATCTCATTTGCAAATCTAGTGCAGCTGACCATAGATCCCATCTTTTCCTTATGTTACTTTCCTAACTCAATTTACAAGAATTCTGCCCACCCTGATCTGGCTGAATTCTTTCAGAGAAGAAAGGTAGATGTCTTGGGTCGCCACAACTGAAATAGCTGGGGTCGTACGGAGATGCAGAATGTTGCCCATCTGGTTCCACTTGCTGTTAAAACCTGAAATGCCAATAGGTTTAGATGGGAGTTTCAAGGATCGTATTTACGGACTTGAATGCTCGTGTTCTGCCAAGTCCTTTATGGGTCCGTAAAAGGACACGGAGCAACTTTTGCTGTGTCTACCCTGCCAGGCAGAGCGGGGCGGCAGCAGAGGCCAGCAGTTGTCCATGCTCTTTAATTGCTAGCACACTCCCAGCCACAGCCCTGGCCCTGCTGACTGCCCTTCTTCCAGACAACACACAGACACGCTTCAGGGGAGAGCGTGTGCCAGGGACTGTTCCCAGCAGGCAATTTTGACTGAAATACCCTGGGTCTGAGGGGGTTGGGAAGGGAAAGAAGAGACTATGGTATGTAGAGCTGAGCCATGCTGTGCTGCCTGGCCTCGGGGCCAGAGCATGGTCCGTGGTTATTTTATTTACAAGACATTTCCTGTGTGTCTCAGTTCTCTGTCTGTTCAAGAGCAATAGCAGCACTTACCCGCTTTGCAAAAAATAAGTGCCTTTTTAATGTGCTACAGGAATAGGTACTATTTTAAGTATTCACCAGAAGTTAATCCAATATTTTTGCAGTCTGCTGGGAGAGCAGATCCATGGTAAGAAATCTTTATCCTGCAATCAAGATTTTGACCGAGTTTCAATCTGCAGTGATCTCCAAATCTATAGTTGCTTGGATTTGCTTAAGTTTGACCTGCTGTTGTGACAGCGTATTTGTGCAAAGTTCAAGTTTGAAACTGAACTGGAGTGGTTCAACTTCATCAGTCTGCCTGTTGGGTTGCTTCCTCTCTGGGCAATGTAAAAAAGTCAACTCTCTTCTTTTTCTTTTTCCATGGCCAGGGCCAAAGAATGCAGGAAAATTAGCCAAAAGCAGAAAAAAAAAAAAAAAAAGGAAAAAAAAAAAAAAAGGAGCTTCACTACAGCTTCAGGGATCCAGGGTACTTGCCTTTCTCATCAGAGAGAGAGCGACCAGACTGATATACTATTTTCCATCAATCAAGTCAGCAAAGCCAGGCAGAGCACTTCCTTTGACATCAATGCAGTGGTGACAGTTGTAGAGTTAATGCATTCCTTCTTAATGGAATACCATAAATCTAGGTTCAATGCTGCCAAAATAATGGCTGCAGTTCTCGCTGGAGGAGTCAGCTCTCTCCCTGCATTCCCATGAGCCTAAACCAGTTTGGTTATAGAACTAATAGTAATTATTTACTGTTATTAATAAGCATCTCTAAGATAGTTTACAGGGATGGTTTACCTGTTTGAAGTGATACTGTTGCCTCTTGGTTTAGCACATCACAGTCTTTTAATAATTGCACCATATTTAACAGCTTCAGAAGAATTATATTTCTGGTTTAAAAACAGGACAAATTTAGAAAGGAACAAATTGTATTTTTCCAGGAAGATGTTTGAATTGTGTCAGGGGCTCCCTAAAGCAACCACAGCTTCCTCAGGTTTAGTGTCTTATTTGTAAGGAAATACGCACAACAGAATGCAAGTGTGTCAGTAGGATAGAGTACTAATATGGGAGGAAAAATATTGACTAATTCACTAGCTATATTATATTTAGGCACCAAGGCAGGAAAAAAACAACCAGGTATACCTGATAAGAAAATGGTCAGATTAGATTTAGAGACACTTTGGGGGTTTGAACAGGAGTCAGAAGCCTATTTGCAATCTTGGAAAGCTGTTTTACAGGTAGGGTGCATAACCCAGTAGACTGTGGATGGAGGAACGATGGGTGCACAGTCCGTGTCAGGCAAAAGCCCTGGCACTGCCAGCAGCACAACATCTACTGAGCATGTCCCTCACCATATCTTGATCTCCCTCTCCCACAAGAATTTACTCAGCCCCCAAGGGGGTATTATTTGGGATTGTCTAACTTGCTAGAGTTAAACAGCTTTATAGCACTATTCAGGCTCAAGGCTTTACCTCTCACTTAAAAGTTTATTTCACTCTGCAAGGATCATAAAACACCTTTCGAATTACCAGCCAGTACTGCTGGGGCACAGCAGAAACCATCGTGGTACAAAGTCCACAGAGCATAGGATGCAAGCATAGCAATGTTTTTAACCCCTCTCTGCATGGGAATCTGGAGACAGATGGTAAATATCCAAGGGATAGGTGATGCCAGGGTGGGGGGAGGGAGGTGGACCATGAGCACGGGGTAACCTGCCTTTTGGTCCAGTGTGCT
Source organism: Trogon surrucura (assembly GCA_020746105.1). Lineage (NCBI taxonomy): Eukaryota > Metazoa > Chordata > Aves > Trogoniformes > Trogonidae > Trogon > Trogon surrucura. The sequence goes on along the minus strand of CM036622.1, from coordinate 11,198,335 downwards.
TCCAAAGTGCAAATGTGCAAGCATACGAGCAGCATTTCCTCTGAGGGGACCCCCAACGAGAGCAACAGCACCCCGCCTTCCCACCCACATGAGGGGACCTCACCACCATACAGGTGGTGAGAGCAATGTCTTAATGCTGCCCACTCTCTAAAGGAAATTAAAATTATTGCCTGTGTTTTACACTGCCCTATTAAATTTGGTGTTCAATCCAAGGATCCACAAGTGGTCATTTGAAAATCTCAGCTTTGGTTTTGCTTACAGACCTAGAGACACTCACTTATAAAGAAAGTGTGCAGGAGGCAAATAAAACATAAGCAGAAGGTAGCTTAGGGGGTCCAAGTCCTGAAGGCATATAATGTGTTCATTTAATTTTTGGAAGGGATTTCTTGTTTATTAAAGCAACCACTTGAGTTTAATTGGGAAGTAAAGGCTTGATCTTGGCACATCTGAATCATAAATATTGAACTTGCGTTTAGTTCCTAAACGGAGCCAAGAGCGATGGTCAGACTTGAAGAGGAATAGCAGGACCTACCTGCCATAGATCGAGTGAAAACTGTCCCTGTTGTCTTGGAGCATAGGACATGACTGGAGGAAGAGTTGTGATGGATTTAGCTGCAAATGCTTTGGTCTGGATGTAGGCAGGTTGGCCTTTGCTCCAGAGCAATGAAGACGTACTAGCAAAGAAGCGACGCACATCGGGTTGCTCATGGTGCTGGGCTGGTGTGAGTGGTTTCTGGGCCAGACAGGCTTCCATGTGTCCAAATAAGAGCACGGGCTCGTCCAGGCAGGCATGCCCTAAATCTGATACCCGGGCCATTTCCCGACAGAACTGCAAAATAAACACATGTGCATTTGCTGCTTTCTAAAGCATACCGGATGTTAATACGCAGAATAATTTGCAGTGGCTTGACTACTGCCGTTTTTTTCAGCTTGTAGCTAATGCATGAAGGCATTTCTGATTGTAATTATGCCAATGACCTATTGTCACATCAGCTATTGCAAACTGCATTTACTCAAACAAAAATTGATGGTGTTCTTTTTTATTGGACTGAAAAAAAACCAAGTGGGCAAGCTTTCAAGAATCACAGTCAGAATACAGTATGTCTGCATTTAATTACGGGGTTGGAGCAATTAACACTTGGGCTCTGCTTTGTTCTGTATTCCATGGCTGGTTGTTGAGAAAATACAATTCTCAAAAGCTTGACATTTAAAATGTATTTAGCCTATTTTCAGTTAGCATGAAGGGGCTTACATACAACTACTTACGGCTGTGAAGGTTCAGCTAGGACTCAGGAGACCCTGGTTCATTCCAAAGTGTTCTTTGTGACAGTAGAAAAGTCATAATTTGTAGTGGTATGTCATTGGCCAGCTACGAAGTAATTCCTTGCTGTAAGGCAGGGACTTCATTAGCCATAAGGTGCTCGCAATGTGGGCTGCTTAAAGTACGTCAGTCCTTTCTCAGATTTTATTCTGAATGTATGTGACTGACGATTTACATCAGTTTTATACTCTGATAACCAGAAACCCTTAAACCAAAGGATTACAGAATGTGCAGCGTATATAACCTTGCCCCTCATTCATGAGTTCTCTTAAACATCAGTCCTAATTCAAAACTATATTTCTCCAGTGTGTACCTTAGATTAAAACATACACTTCATACCCACTGAAGTAAAAAAAAAAAAAAAGATACTAAAGACCTCCCTTTTTATTATTTCCCCTCACAACTTCACCTTGCAACACTTTCTTAATTGCAAAACAATTTTGGCTTGAACTTCTGTGTCTCAGTCTGCTGTACTGTGACCTAAAGAACAGTACATACACATGCAGAAATTAACTGGTCCCTTAGGAGTACTCTTGCTCTGGAGAGTGAAGGAGGAGAAGGCATATTTGCAAAGAGCTATATTTTCTTTCACCAGCTTAATTGCTTCTGTTTGGAACTTTTAAAATCTCGCCTTACCATGCAGTCATTTTCAAAGTGAGCACAGCAGGCCTGACCCAAAAAAATCTGTTTGCTTTTTTATTTTAATTCTGGTTTTGATATTTTATTAGTGGGGACTGCAACACCCCAGAGGAATAACAGTTGGCTGGTTGTGGCACTTCTGGCATTTTCTAGCTTCTACTGTGATTAACTCCGCTATATTAATGAAGTCCATTTAATATGCTTTTGTAAGAGTAATTTCAGGAAAGCATATGGAAAAACAAACTCCATCACATGGCATCACACTGACACTCCGATGGGTCACCAGCAAAGCTGGACCTCTGGGCTTCTCCTGGGTGATTTAATGGAGCAACTGATAATAGTACTAAGCTGTCATCGTTCTGGGAGATTAGTAATAGAAATATTGACCAGTTTTCATAGTTATTTATTGACAGGGGAATAGTGACACTCAGGTTGGAAATCTCCGTTACCATTTACAGCTCTGAAAAGATCTTCCTCTCCCCTTCTCAAGCACAACCCTTTGCCAGGTCTCCTACAGCCTCCTCTTTGTCAGAGCGCAGTATCCTCCTACCCCACTGTCCTGGGTTTAGATAAAAACCCAGTTCACTGAGCTGGGCAGCCCCTCCTTCTCATGTTCACCATTCAATCCTGCCTCCTATCTGGACTCTTCTTTCTTGTGTCCTTGGTCAGTCAGACCCAGCCTTCCTGTCCTGATGCCTTCAGGAAACACTTCTGTTTCACAGCCCAGTAAATTCAGCAGTGCCTCTGTTACAGTCTCCTTTCTCCCATCCCACAATTCCTTCTCAGTCTCCAGATTCTCCCTTCTCACTCAGCTAGTTGCCTTCTGCCTGTCTTGCCTTCACTTCTACATTTCCATGTTTCCTTGAGAGCCTCCAATGTCAAACTCTCTGTATTAAAACCATTGGTCCACATTCCTCGACATCTCACATCCTCCCCTCTTCCTTAAAGTCAGAAAGGACAGTTTCTGCTGCCGAATTGGCCTGGCTTAACCTTTGCACTTGGTTTGGTACCTGATTCAGACCAGACCAGAGGTAAGAATTTTTTGGAAAGGCAGTGACACATAGCATATGGTTGTTGAGTCTTCATGGCAGTTGGTAGTCCACTGGAAATGGAGACTCTTATGGAAAATTGTTCAGTTTAACAGTCATACAGTATTAGTTTCCTATCTGTAATCTTTGACAATTCAGTTCAAACCAAATATAAAATTATGATGATGGTGGTACAAACTAGGTTAGCATAATCAAAAGGGAATCTTTACATTTTTTGCGGCCGTGCTCACAGCTTTCCTTATCCAGCAGAATGCATATAAACTACACACAGATTCCCACACATGCAGGGCCCTTTGTACAGTCCTTTGATCTTTGGCAGGAAACTTCAGACACCCCTTGGACTGGGAGACACTCTTATAGTCTTTTACAGTTGCGGATATATTTTTGGTCTGGAGCAAACACTTGATCTAATTAGGGAAGGTTTTCTTATTCCTAAAATGACATGAAATCCTCAGAAGGAGATGAAAGTACATCATTGTAGCTTTGTACTTGTGGGAATGTTAGCCATTTCTAATTATCTGGAATAAAATAAAAATGGAAAGACAGAGAACATGATGCATAGTAAACAATCACAGACCTGTATGACATGTATGACTCACGAACACAGGATCAAATAGCTGTTTTTCCTGCCTTTCTGACATATTGTTCTCCTTGGTGAGTAATTACTGTATTTACTACACTAGTAGAATCATAGAAGAGTTTAGGCTGGAAGAGACCTTCAAGATCATCTCACTTGATGCTGCTTACTCACCTCTTTACAAATTTCTTCTGTCAAGGAATGATTCAAGGAATGTTTAGGACATTTTGTCCTATGACATCTTACCACACTTTTTCTCATCTCTGGGGATCTAAAGCTACGCAATTCCTACTCTTGTCCATATCTTTCTCCCAGTTACTAATGGTGTTTTGTTTAGCTCTCTAAAACAGACTTTTCTTCCCAAAATGGGAGATATGAGGCTCAAGTTAGGAGTGCAGCATCAGGAACCACAGTCCACAAATTGTCACCTAATTTCTTTCAGCAGATCCCCAGAAATTCCATGCACCAAAGCGTGACCACATTTGCCTCCTCTTGGACTCAAAAGGGGCAGAGCTACAAGAAAACAGAAACAATTCTCTGTTGCCTTCTCTGATTACACTGCAGAACAATTTCAAGAAATTGCCATTGAGAAATGCAACGACATATTGTTGATGCCTTTGGCCTAGTGAGTGATGATCTAATTTCTGTTTAATTGACCAGCAGCCAATTTATGTTTGGATCAAAGTTTGAAATGTATCTTGTTTCTTATTAGGGTGAGCTGGTCGTTATAAATGTGAATCATAACAGCCCTCAGTTAGGGATTAATCCTGCAAGATACTGAACACTCTGTGTGGGAGGGCAGGTACTCAGTATACCACCTACCTTATTCTTCACATCATCTAATCACAACATTTCTCTAGAGCTGATCTGACAAATCATTCACAAAGCCCTACCCTGTAAATACAGACATTCATACAAATACATTGTACTATCCACTGAGGAAGCAGAAATTAATTATACTCAATAACCCTCATTCACACCCGCATTACTGCAGACTCGGGTCAATCTAAATCTGTTATCAACCCCAAACTGGTAGCAACTGGTCTTTCAATTATTTGTCTGTTTTACTCTGATTTCTGCCTTGGTCTGCCTTGATCAGTCACAAAGAGATCTAACCTTATTCCTTCTGTGAAAAAAATCTGCATTGACTTAGTCAATAGTAGCATATCGCATCACGCAACTGAGAAAATAATTTGAATTAGTTAAGATATTAAAAATACTCTGTGTCCCTCATTAAAAATCTTTACAAGAGTAACTAAAATTGAAGGGAACAGTTGAAAGATTAGGGTCAACAGCTGTTTCATTTTTAGATATTTTAACTCTAGTTCTCAATTATTTTAGATGCTGTTCTAAGAGTTAAAGGAGAAAGAGGAATGGGAAGAAGACAGAACTCTTCAGTGGAAAATTCATCAGTTAATTCAATATACAGTGTATGAGAAAAGAACAAAGAGAACAGAGTTCTCTTGGCCATGAGCTAATAATAAAGTCTCCAGCCAATGTCCAGGGTAGGGTCAGGCCTTCAGTGCTTTGAATTTCTGACTGGTGACCCGTTGCTGGAAGTCTAGTGCACATGGAGAAGAGGTTGTTCTCTTCAGCGGAAGTGGCAAAGACAAGAGCCACTCACCATATCTCAGCAGGTCACATTTTGTCCCTCATTGTCCCCAGGTTGACAGCACCTTAGTTCACCATGTAGCTAAGAGACTTCAACGCGGAAGAATAGCTGATGAAGGCCCTTGTGTGGTGAACAGAGGCAAAGACAGGGAACTCTCCAGAAGATAAGGCAGATTTCGTGTCGGCTGAGAGTAGCTTGGGTTTTTTAGCCCATAGCCATGCAAGGCCATTTGACTTACTTCAGTGCACAATGAAAGAGCTTTAAGAGAGGTCAAACAACCTCTTACTTATGGCCAACCCAGACAGAAGAAAGTAAACTCTTCTGTCTTCTCCTTAGTTTAACTTTTGCCTTGACTGCTGCCTGGGGCCTGAAATCTCTGAATTCAAAGATGGAAAACTGAGTATGTTAAAAAGACAAGCTCCACCTTTCTCTCTGGGGATTTTTCAGGCTCTCCTTCACTACGTAAAGTGGAGCAATAGAGCTACCCTTTCTTCATTACAAAGTTTGCTAGTAAAAACCAAAATCAGACAATAAAAGCACACTTTCTCCTGATGCTCTGTTTTCTCTTCCTTTCCCTCTCCCTGGCCCCACCTGTACTAACACAGTCACACTTTCAGTAGCCCTTACTGAAAGCAATGCCAGCTTTCAGTTTTTATTAAGAAGGCTAAATCAGGAGTTTATAATAGTCCTTTTATACTTTTAATGTTGCCCATTTTACTACTGCTTTAACATTCACTGCCCAGACCTGGCTTGTATTCCATGTTCCCAGATCTGAACAACAGAACACCCCTATTAATTTAACCATGTCCTTTTTATTCCCACATTTCTAAGCAGTACAGCTGTGATTTTGTCTTAATTTCCCTGTGGCCCTCAAACATCTTTTGAATCTGTACATGCAATCACTGCAAGGGGAGAAAGTCAAAGGTGAGTTTGCAGTTCATTGTGCCTTCCAGAAATCTGCGGTCATGCATTGTCATTGCACTAGCAGGGGTGAAAACATGCCCTATACCAAAGGGGAATAGCTCTTGGTGCACCCAATGCCTTGACATGCCCAAGACAAGGCTCTCACCCAGCAATACCGGTGCTTGAAGGAGAGTCACATGTTTTTGTACTTAACTCTCACCAAAAAAACAGAGTCTGGCTGTTTTCCTCCCTGATTTTGGTATCTGCTTCCAAACTGCAGGCCACGCAAGGGCCAATCTTCTTCCATGCACGTGTCTCCTGGGTTTGGGTGTCATTCAGCTGCTCATTGTTTTCCTACAGCCTCATGAAGACGCCAAAGGCAGGGAGATGAGGAGGAAGAAGGATAGAAAATCATGTTGGCTGCCTTTGCCTTGGTGGTGGGCTGTAAGATGCTTCTCTGTGCAGCTGATTTAGGTCTCTAAAACTAGAAGTACCTAGAATTAGAGCTACCTTGCTACTAAGCTGTAACTGGTATTACAGGTAGTAGATGTACGAGTATCCCAACTTCAATTCAAACAGCGATTCAGTCCAAAACTGAGATTTACAAAGCTCCTGTTTGGATGTTTCTTCCTGTGATGCCTAAACCTCAGCTGGGGCTGCACCTTGCTGCCATGGCCCTTTCTTGAATTTAACCCCAGCCTGTTTTTACCTGTGTTTGCTGGTATTCACAACCTCAGATAACTTGTCTGTCTGGGCTAGAATGCCTGAAACAAATATTGATCAAGTTTGTGATGCAAGCCACTCCTTAGGTACACTGTTGCTTAAGGCAGGTCAAACATTCATCGTGCCCATTGTAAGGTTAGAAATACCAGAGAGAAAAACATTTGCATGGCACTGTTCCTGAGTAGAGATCACTCCTGCTCTGGGGTTATGCACCGTTGTACCTCTCCACCCTCAACACACTAATGAAAACAAATAGTGTGGTACAGTGTGACCTCCCTACAAGCAGAAAGCAAGTACCATTGTGTACCTAAATGACAATATATTAAGATCATTATCATATTTAATACAGTCAGTGCTATCACTAATCAGTAAAACCAGCAGTGACATTATATTCTTTTCTAAATGATAGGTTTGACAATAGAAAAACTAGAAAAAAGCGCCTTTTATCAAGACACAGTCACATAAATACAGCGTCTTAGTGGAAAACCAAAAATAAAAACAGGCAGAAAGGAGATTTCTTTTACCAAAAAAAAAAAAACAAAGAGAAAAGTTCAGCTATTGAGTAATTTGCTGTAAATCTGTCTTTTGCTTTTTAACTAATCATTAACAGTCAAAGGCCACCTGGTTTAATTGAGCCTAATTTTCAGAAAGCCTGATGTGGCATTCCATGCACACTGCTTGGTTGAAGTGAACATAGGGAGGCGAAAATAATAGTAAATAGCAGTAAAGAAATTAAGAAAACCTGACATTAAGGTATCTTTTTAAACATCCAGAAAACTTTTTTTTTTTTGTCAGTAGCAGATGCAAAATATGACAGTTGATGGTCATTCAATAAACTAACAAGAAAATAATGGTTTCCTTCTCCTAAAGGAGAAGGTGCAAGCTTTTAAAAGGTGCAGGCACACAAGCTGAAAAGCAACAGGCTGTAATAGGACCACTTAGCTACTGAAGTGAGTGGTTTTCTACAACCACCATCTTGAAGAAATCCTCTGGCGTGTGGGTCATAGAAAGATTTTGGAGGATTTTCAGCCTGACAGAATATCCTAGACAATGCTTCCTCACACACTTCCTTTTTGGCATTAGGAAATATTTTAGTGAGAGCTAATTAGAGCCCTAGCAGCTCTCTCCCTCCCCTGCAGGAAGATCTCCTCCTGTTTGGACTGCTTACCTGGCTCCACCCTCCTTGCAGAAGCAGAAGAGCAGCTCCTGCCCTCACTTCTGATGGGACGTGACACCACTTACAGGGGGTGAAGGTTCTGGGGGCCTGGTCCTGGGGTCATTGCAATAATCTGACTGCACGCTGCTGACGGATGAAGCCTTCGTTTTACATTCCGCCTGAGTAATTGTAATAAATATTGATAGCTGTGCTCCGTTATTAATTTATTTTGAGCAGAGCATGTCTGTAGAGCTGTGGAATGACCTTGGCTGAGGAAGCAGTGCTTAGCAGGCATAAGTATCTCCGCCGAGAGCAGCACAGCAGAGACCAGGGGACCCTGTCAACACAGATGAAAGATACTGCTACTCAACGGTAGCTTCTTTGGTGCTATAGAAAGGTAAGGTAGTGCTTAAAGGCAAAAATTTAGAAGTATCACTTAAGTATTTTTCAGGATTTCTCATTTTCCCAAACAAAGTCATCAAAAGATGCAGGGTATCAGAACTGTGAAATAAGGCATTTCATCCCTTCACAAGGACAGGAAGTGTAATTGCTGGCCTGGTCGTCTTATCTGGGATTGAGCCTCAGGTCGTGGTTTTCCTGCAGCTGTAGCGCTGATCCCCAAGTCGCTCCAGGCCAGGCGGTCTGTGTGGGCACAGCGCTGTGCTGGGCCACGGATGGATCCTGTCTCTGTAGGCGCAGAGCAATGCTTGGTCTAGTCTTTTTATAAGATCAAGGCTTTAATCTCAATTTCAATTTCCTCCATAAAATTTGTATGCAAATATTTTCCTAGCTCACAGACCTACTACGAGTTGGATTGCCCTGTGGGCAGTTGGCATTCAGCTTGGCTGCCTTTACTATAGACTTTACTGGTTGGCATCAGAGTTGCTTTGCTTGTACAGACCAATCTGCAGATGTAGCAGCATTTTTCTCCCCAGCTTTGCCAGGTATTTCTGCATTTCAGAGATGGCAACCTATTTGTAGCTCTCTGTTCGTTAGGATACTTCGAATACATACACAGCTCGTTTATTCACAGCATCACTGAGACTCAGAAACATATTTCTTTCCTCCTCCCCTGCGTCAGAGGAAACACTCTGTGAACAGCCTTTACAGCTGCAAGTTGTTTCTCTGTTGGTTAACATATAGCGGGGGATTTGATTTTTATGCTCTACCTAACAAGATCAGCCCCTCCATCCTGAAACAGATTACTCTTAACTCATACATCATCTCCCCAAACTGACTGTTAATTTCGATAGCCAAAATTATCATGCTTTACATTAAGGTTCTATATATGAGTAAATGAGAATGGACTAATAAGTAGTTAATAGATGTTGTAATAATTTGTTAATTGAGTCCAACAGGTTAATTGGTTTCAAATAGTCATGGCTTAAAACTGTATTATTCTTCCTACTGATGTCCTTAGTAGGCACATATAAGTCAAGCCACAATACATAATCCTAACGACAGTGATGTGTGTGTTTCATAGTCATGCCCCTTAGTTCCTCAAATATGGAACCTTGTAACTTCAAATATTTTAAATCAACAACACACACAAAATCCATGCTAAAATATTATGAAACTAGTGGAGTTTTGTGGAAACATTTTAACTCATGTTCTTGATGGTAGTGCAGCACTCTTGAGAATGGGTGATTTGTGGCATCTCGCATCAGATTTATAAGTGCATTTTTTATGTGAGGCTTTACAACTCCAAAGTGTTTCTCCAAGAGCTATGTCACTCCTTCAGTGACCAATTTCTGAATGCTCCAGAGAATCATGGCTGTTGCACCCTACTTATCCACTAGATATCTAAATGTACTTTTTTGCTTGTAAATATGTACTATCAAAGAGTAATGTTAACAAACATCCTTCTCCCCTCCACTTCCTTTTTTTCCAATAGAAGGTTTATTATAGGAATGAATCTCTGAAATTCTGCATGCCTGTCAAGGGAGACTGAGTGGGTAATGGGGCAGAACAATTCATTTCCCCAAAAAAACCTAATACCAATGGATATCTGATCACACAAAAGTCTTGAATGTCACAGTTCCAATGCACTGATGAGTCTTACGGTACCAAAGATGCTCCTGCTGCTCTGTATTTTCTGCATCTTGTTTTTTGCTGTGCTGCCCCATTTTACCCAAGCAATGCAAATGAGCCATGCTCTTTCAACTATGAGAAAGTAGTAGTACCACTATTGGTACAACTAGAGTAGTAAGTACCACTTACAACTGCGTGATAACACTGTGGTCAGGGAGATGAAACTTTAGGGTGACTTTAACAGAAATAGGGTAGGTGAAACCCAAAATTACACAGTAAATGTTTCGTGCCTGTGTTCCAGGAAATTATCCACTATCGATGAACTATAACCAGCTACCATTCACTCACTATTGCATATTTCCAGTAACTGAATATCAATATTTATTCCTATCCTACTAGTGAAATGGTTCATTAATAGCAACAGAGATGCCTGGACACTGCAGCAATCATAACAGTGTTCTGCAAAAACATCTCAGAGAGCACCTCAGCACATCCACACCAGCATAAGCCATGGAAGGCAACATCTATGCTAAAAAATATAGCTCCTCAATTTTAAGGCTGTTCCTATAATTTGCTTCATTCTAATCAGGAAGAAAGAAGTTTATACTAAATAAATGCTCACTTTCTTAACTTCCCTCCTCACATCAGTCACTGTCAGCTTGATATAGAAAATATGGCTGTTAATAGCTTGCAGTGGAACAAACATTTGCATAACTGTTACCTCAGAGCCCATAACTCCAAGCTAATTGGCTGATGGTGATTAAAATGATTAAGTGACTGTAATTTATATGATTAACCAATTAAGCCATTCTCTTGTGATTGGCCTAGGGTAGGCTCTGGGATGTGAGCTTGTTTCCCAGCATGCATGCCGGCAGTGCATGGTATTAAATATTCTTTTAAATACTTGCTGTTGTTCCTGCTAACAGCACTCAAGGTGCTTTAAAGGTAGTTTAATTACTCCATATCATTTGTGTAGCACAGAGAGTCATAAGTTGAAGGCAACCCATGAATTATTAACAAAATAAATCTAGCACCAGCTAGGATAACACAGAATTACTGAAGGCAGTAAATAGGACAGTGAGTTTGATCATCCAGAACTGATGGATGACTGACTGATGTAAATGCAGACAATACCACTGCCTTGAACAGAAGTTACATTGATTTACTCCAGCATGACAGCCAGATTTTGATTTTGAACTGGAAGTTCACCAGCAGCAATAAAAAAAAAAAAAAAGAAGTAGGGGGAAATAATAGCAATTCCTGCTAGGTAAAAGAGGCAAACTGGCTTGGTTAATTTGTAACCACTTCCATTAGGAGTGCATTTGCCAAGGGAGTGAATGTTATTTGAGGGAGCTCTGGTTCTTGAAGGAACTAGGCAGGTGGGCAGGAAGCAATAATTAAGCATATTCTTTGTTAATCTCCTGCAAGGTACACTGAAGGGAAAACTTGCTGTGGTTTCATCCCCCTCTTTCCTTCCCCCTCCCACCTTCCTGTGGGTTGCTGTTGCTGAAACAAGCGACTGCTGCGTTTCCAGCTTTTCCCCCTCTCACCTCCTACCAGCAGACAATTTAATTCCATGCTTCCTGAGGCTAAACACATCACCTTCATCCACATTACTTCCAATTTCAGCCACTGTGTGTCCTGAAACCTTAAATCCATTGCCAGTTAACCTGGACTATCAGTTCTGATGCTATAGCATGGTAATGTTTTAAGATATGCGAGTAATGCACTTTTCAGCGTACCTCAGGACAGACTGCAGTTTCCTTGGTGTTTTCTCTTCTTTCTTAACTGGTTATTAAAAGTCAACATAATACAAGTTGCTAGTGTTTTCCTATCACACGAGTTAACTAGTTCCATGTGCAGTTTTGTCCCAAACGGTGGCATTGACAAGTATTACACTTTATTGTTGTTACTGCTGCTGCTGTACTAAGCACCATTGTGATGCTGACTGGGTATTTCCAGTGCTTCAGTGGATGGTTTCTTAAGGTATGGCATTGCTTTTTTAGGGGAACAAGGTCTGAAAAGTCATGAAGGATATTGAAATCTGAACAACTGCTTTCAATCTGAGTGTTTTGTTCAAAAAGCCTTCGGCAGGATGGCTCTAGCAACAGAATGTCTGTTTTGCAATATTCTGCAGAAAAAAATAAATAAATTGCCAGTATTCACATGCTGAGCCTATGGTGGAGCGAGAAAACCATCCTCCAGCTTTTTATCTGCTGGATGACATTGTCTCCATATTGCTCACAGAAGGTGCCTGGTGGAGCCCTAGAGATGTCAGTGAAACCCCTCATGAAGCTTCAGTCCTGAAGGTTGTGCACGTGTGTATCTGTCTGTCACATTGCTGAGGGGCCACAAGCATTTTAGACTTGGCCCTGGGAACTGTCGTGAGAGCTTCGGCTCCTACCGAAGTAAATAGCTATGATTTAACCGAAACCAAGATCAGTAGTTAAAGATGAGGCCGGGACACAGGAGATTCTGCCTCAGACTCTGTGTGTGACCTTGGCCCATCACCTCACCCCTCTTTGCATGGGCTCCCTGTTGTCAGAGGGAGGAACTGCACTTCCATCACCCCTAGCATAGCTTGAGGACAGGGCCATTAATATACATAATGCACTCACATAGCACCAGGATGACCTCCATGGGAAAAGCTTATAAATAAACATAAATAAGGGCCTGATGACTAAATGGCTGAGTCCTGCCCAGGCTTCAGTGAGACTTAAAAAGACCACACAGAAAATGCATCTTAAAATAGGCTATTTGAAGGTCATAGCCTCCTACCCTTACCTGTCAAGACCTGAGCGGGGGCTTTGCCTGCGAAGTGATGGCACTGCTGATGACATCAGCACTCTCCATGCAGGTTTTGGCAGGTGTTAGCCATTCGTTTCACCTTTGTTACTGTTCACCCCAGAATTTCTTCGGAGTCATGACTTGCCATGTGCTTTTGTGGCAACTACCATTTAGTTGTATGAAAAACCGCTTTTCTGCTGAAGATCTGCTGCTGTGATATCAGGGCTTGAGAAGAGGCAGAGCTTCTACCTGACTTTTTTTGACAGGTTATAAAATATTAAAAGATGGTAAAATTTTAAAACTCATTTTTAGGTATCTATCCACAGCCAAGTCCTGTTGGCCTAAGGGATCAATCAATGAAACAACATTACACAGAAATGCTGAATTCATGTTATCCTGGATAATCTATATTTCAAAAATGAGACTGAGATCTTAAATGACCCGCACATGGATTTGATCTGCTCCTCCCTTTTAATTTGTACTTCAGTAACCTGGCTTTAAAAAAAATTAACTGTTTCAGTAATGTGGGAGTCCTTTCATTCCTACAGTCTTCTGATTAGTTCCAATAAAACTGGATAGTAATAAAGTTAAAATCCATTAGTGGGTACAAGACACACAACAGAACTCGTGCTGGTATTTAAAAAATGGAGAGCCATTATAGCCTCCTGCACAAATTTGAATTTAGCACAAATATTTCTTGCTTTTTTACTGTTATTTGGGGTATTTTGTGGTTTTCTTGGTTTATCTTGTTGTTTGGGGTTTTTTATTTCAAACCTCAGCAAAGCAGGTCTTATTTCCCCATGTAGTATTGTAGAAGCTGTTCTTGCAGTATACTAGAACAGTGGCTCAAAACATGACTGATGAAAACCATAAAAAAAGGACAGAGGTACCTCAAAGAAGAATTAGACTGATTTTGAACATTCAAGACTTCATCTATATGTAAATTGGTAGTGCAACAAGAATGGATCTGTAGAGGCAAATGTTTAATAATGAGGACCAAGTGCTCACATTGTGATGGGTGTTGGGGGGGCAAAATTGAGAAGCTTTCAGGCCAGCACCAGTAGATGTCTGTTAGTGACTGGAGCACTCTGTACTCTCCCAGAGAAGGTCTCGCAGATTGGTTTCACCAAAATGCTCCAAACTTTGTGATGAGGCAGTATCCTGATGCAGCTTCAACAGCCTGTGCTGGAGCTCAACCTCACACCTAAGGCTACTGCATAAAATTGTGCAAAATGTCTCTCTCCAGTCCCCAGTTTCTTATGGTGCTTCCTAATCATCAAGTTACAAAACTCCTGGGAAACATAGTGTGATTTTGATGTTAGCTCTGGCCTAACGTGTTTGCACCAACTCTGCTCCCTAAGCCAAGAAGGCAGCATGATCTGATGAGCATTTCCAGACTCCCAGTATTCAGCAGCAGGGTCATGTCCCACACAAAATGCTATTTTTTTTTTTTTTTGAAGTTGCTACGTGGAGGAATCTCTCTTTTTCCAGGCCAGCCCAAGAGGCTCAACAAACCTCATCCCTCCATTACTGAGTGGCAGCAGGGAACACTTCCCCAGGCTTTCAGCACCCCCAGATGAGGAGGAAATGCCCTGGCTTTCTCTTTCTCTGGTTGAACGCCCTAACCACTAAACACCTATACAAAAGGACAGACACCCCCAAAACCTCCACCGGCAGCCAGATTTTAAAAGGGGAGGCAGATTAACACAGTGCATAGATGAAGTACAAACCTCTGACGAGCACTTGGATCAGAGGGTTTCCTCACAGGAAAAACAGTAGACTTTCTCCTCCTGAGGAATAATTGGAGGCCTGGCAGGTGTGCCTGGTGCTTAAAATAAAATAAAAAATTCCATGACTGCACTTTTCAGTGAAGTCCTCTTTTCCTGGATGAAAATCAATTAACTCTTCACTGTGCCTTGAGGCTAACAGACAGGAAAGAGATTAACAACAGGAAAAGAGACTTCAGCTTTATTGTACAGCAGCATAGGGCTCCCCATGCTTGATCCACTCCATGAGTCCACTAATCCAGGGTCCCGTCTCTATCGTCAAAGTCCAAGGCATTTAAGCACATGCTTAACTTCAGGCATGGGAAGATTTTCAACGACCTGGTGGAAGTCTGGCTTTCACCTTCTCTTCCTCACTCCCCCCACTGTGGATGGGAGTTACACACCTAATTGTTTTCCACCCCTTTGAACATTTCCACTCAACATGCCTTACTGAGCAGTGAAGAACTGCTGAGCTGGGGCCTTCTGGAGAAACTGCTCTGTTAGGGAAGTTGCTTGTTAGCTCTCTGTTGCCTGGTGGCTGGCTTTTGTCCTCGGGCATGAGCAGTTATTTACATGCTTAGGAAAAAGTATTTTTAAAAATCAGTTGATGGTGATGCTAGCCATTCTTTTACGCAAGTCTTGCCTTTTCCAGCCCCATTAAGTAGTTGGCTAAAATGAGAGGATGTGTCATACTGGTTAGGCACTGTTAAAAGAAAAAGTTACCCTTTAATTATACTGACTTTAATTTTTTAGTTAGGACAGAGGGTAGCCAAAAGCGCGGTGTTCCATCTTTACGTTAGATATGATTTGTATCCTATTATTAGCTGCCAAATCATCTTCTCCTTTATGTAAATCTTCTTTAACACACTCCTTATCATCCTGAGCTGTTTCCACATTCTCAAATTTCTGTTATGTCATCTTTGAGATAGGAAGACAAAAGAGTTCTGGTAAGATTTGTATCATGCCATTATAATAGTCCTTGGCTTAATCTCTGATCTTTAATTTTTTAATTTTTTTGCTATTTCAGGTGGTGCTGACAAGTGATTACAGAGGAGTTATAGTAAGATCAGAACCAGATATGTCTGGGTAGTTCAAATTACTCATTTCAGTATGCAGCATTTCCTATTTATCACTCAGAATTAATATCGGCATATTACTCTTTCACCTAATTTGAATAGGAACTAAACTCAAGTTCCTAAACCATTTTGCCCTTTCTGCAGCATTGCTACTTTGCTACCCACCTGTACAAAGCATGGTGATTATTGTCCCTCTTCCTATGTACAGTGCTGTGTGCAGGTAAATGTGACCCTTTACCTTCTCTTTGGCATCCATACTGGATAAGATCTACTTCACAGAATCACAGAACAGTTGAGGCTGGAAAAGACCTCTGAGCTCATCAAGTCCAGCGTATATCCCAACACCATCACATTGGCTAGGCCATGGCACTAAGTGCCACACCCAGCCTTTCCTTAAACACCTCCAGGGACGGTGACTCCATCACTTCCCTGGGCAGGGCATCCCAGTGCCTGAGCACCCTCTCCCTGAGGAAGGGCTTCCTGAGATCCAACCTGAACCTCCCCTGACACAGTTTCAGGCCGTGCCCTCTCGTCCTGTCACTGGTTGCCCAGAAGAAGAGCCCGACCCCCACCTGACTACACCCTCCCTTCAGGTAGTTGTGGAGAGTGAGAACGTCCCCCCTGAGTCTCCTCCTCTCCAGGCTGAACACCCCCAGCTCCCTCAGCCTCTCCTCACAGGACTTTCCCTCTAGCCCCTTCACCAGTGTCATTGCTCTCCTCTGGACCCGCTCCAGCACCTCAATGTCTTTCCTGAAGCGAGGGATATCTTTCTTGAAGTGAACACACATTGGGGCAGCCTGTTCCATGATGTGCTGCATACAATGGTCCTATTCTAATATATTCATAAACAGCAAAGACTATACAAAGCAATAAACATCATCTTAACAGACTGTAGATGCTCAGCCACTGATACTTGCTTTTAGTTCAACTACAGCACAAATATTAGTGGAAAATCTGATCTTAATTTAAAAATGCAGGTTGTGGCAAACTTCTCTTTCCATTGTCAGTCTGTTGTAAGAGCTGTCTTGTTCACCTTAAAACCTGCATGTTGCTGGTTTCAGTCCTTCTGCTTTTGGTTTCTGCTGCCTGGTTCCAGTTATACATTTGTTAATTGAGAAATGTCACTTAGAATTTCATTCTTTGGGGGGATGTTTATAAACCAGAATTAAGTTAGCTTTTAAATTTTACCTTCATAAGCTAAATATATACAATTTGTTTCATAAGGCAAATCTTCCAGGCCTCAGATTATTTTCTCAAACAATAGTTTGAAATCCTTCTTGAGGGAGGGCACTGAAAAAGAGACACAGCATTCTAGCAGTGAATTAACTGATACCGTATTTACAGACAATATCACTCTCTTATCCTCAGTTATATATTGAAACATCACATATCCTTTTTGGCCAGAGTTTTACACTGAGAAATCATATTTAATTGTTTGCTGTGACCTCTCAGTCCTTTCCAAAATCGGTTATTTCCTGGTGTTAACAATGTACGTTCTGTCTACCTCATTTCTTCCTACCTATATGACCTTGCAAACGACTATGCTAAAATGCATATTGTTTGACTGTTTCCAGTTCATCACATCACCAGGTTTATAATAATACCTGACCTATCCTCACCATTATTTTACCACTTCCTCCATCCTTATCAGACATGCTTCATAACTTTTACATTCCCTATAAAATGATTAATTTTTCTTTTTAGCAGAGAACTAATCTCCACAGAGCCCCACTAGAAAGCCTCTCACACATTCATGACTTTTCATTTATAATTATGTTTTGAGATATAGCATTTAGGTAATTTTTAACAGTAAGATAAGGGTTTTAATGACTTGCTTACATGAAATGTGTATTTTCTGCATCTGGGCTTAAAAAAATATTGGAACAGAAAAGACATGGTATTAATTCGTCCTTTCAAAACTTTGCCAAGCACAGGAAAAAGTGATTGTCACCAAAGTTTTCTACTGAACAGTCTTCTTTTTCAAATTCAGCAGAATTGAAAACTTGCATTTCAAAAAACAATTAAACAGGAACATTATTGTGGTGCTTTTTGGGAGTCACAGACGAAATTCTTTAATTTTATTTCTTAACTCCCTAATTGACCCACTTATTTGACCTTTCACCAGGATCTACCTCTGACATATGATGGTGCATTTTGAGATGCTAGTGAATCAATATTGAACAGGAGGAATTCAGGTTATGAATAACATGTCTGTATAGACACATTCAGGGTCTGAAATGAAAATTTGCAGCCTTTCTGTGTTTGGCTTTTTGAGAGAAGGGCTACTTTTTCTGTGGAAACACTTTGAAGCCTATATTATTATAACATGTAATACTATCCTATATTATTATAATATGCAATATTATCCTGTGTAGAAATGCATTTAAATGTTGCCTGTTTTCTTCTTTCTCAATAAGACATTTAAGCACATTTACCTAAAACTGAACACCTGTCTGCTTTGTGTGTAAAGCTGTCTTGCTTTGTTTAGCCTCCAATTTTCAAGTCTTGAGTGCTGAGTTACTTTATACTAATTTGTTGGGGTTTTCCCCACTCGTTCCCCATATCAGCTCACACCTTTAAATTTCAGTTAACTCAATGGATTGTCTTTACTTTCACCAAATCAACTTCTTATTCCTGTTTAGCTGAAACTCTCCTCTGCCTGTCTTCTGAGTAATTCTCCTTGCATAAGACTTCTCTGAGGACACACATGCAAAATCTCCTCTCCTCTTTCCTTTCTGGTCTCTCCTCTGCTCCACTCCTGACACAATTCTTTAGAAAGTACTGCATTCTTTAGAAATTAGACACAATTCTTTAGAAAGTACTGCATTCATTTCCTGGTAAGGTTGTCAAATGGCCTAAATGGAGCAACCTTTTTCTCAGTTTCTTGCTAGTATGGTAAGAGGCAAAGCCACACAGATTTCTATTGTGCTACAAAATTGGGTCAAAGGTACCTTCTGAAAAGGCCACCCTTTTCTGAGAGTAAGATGCTTAGCCCAAGACATCTGTGTTAGTCAAACCATTTCTCCATTCTTTAAGAAGTATTAGACCTCAATCTGTATTGATTGCCTGTAATGACTGTAGGAGAGGATTCAGGTGTTTTCCCACTCTGCAGTCAGCACTTTGTGTGGTGTTTAACAGGCAAAACATCTCATTGCAAAGGCAAATATACTTTCTTGGTATGCACGAGAAAACTGGAACCCTGATATCATCTTATGTGAAACCAGTTTTACAACCATCACTATTCAACTGATTGCATATCTCTTTTGTAGTCTCTTAACTGAGACGGAATACAGGCTTTACTAATGAGAAAAGATAATTTATTCAGGCAAAATAATTTATTGGCATAAATCGAGAGGCCACACTGGTGGTACTGGAACTGTGGTGGCTGGAGCAACTGGAATGGTGCGGGTGAGGGTGCACCCTCAGTTGTGCCCAAGGAATCTGCACACAAGTGCCTGTCATGCCCTTTCCCCTTCATCTGGACATCACCTGTCTCTTGCTTTTCACTTGCGGAGTGTGTAATTTATACAAAATACTGCTTAGCTTTACAGTATTTTCTCATTCAAGATGAAGGTTATATTCAAAATCTTGGTGTGAGTACAAAGGGAAGCGCTCAGTGAATTAAAGTAAGTGGAAAGTAGCAGGGAAGAAAAACAAACACTTGGCATGTTTCACAAGCTATAGACAGGCAAAGGGACAAGTGCAAGCTTCCAGGCAAAATGTCATTAAACACTAGCAATCTTTGACCTAGAAATAAGGAAGGACAAGTGACAGAATATCCAGAATTAGACCATCTCAATGGCACAATGTGGTAACAACTCTGAACTTGGCTTCTAATTTCATTATGTCGATGTGTTTTACCTGCTCAGAAAAGCTTTTTTCCTAAGTTCTTACAGAATTTCCTCCTAAATGAGTGTCCATTTCTTACTTGATACAAGAGAAGTGTGATTCTTCAAATGATTTTTAAATGATCCCTGCTTAACTTTGAATCATTAGGCCACACCAGCCAGAAATACAAATCTTGTTATGAAAATTCTTATAATCAGCTTGCCCTTAAAGGTATATACAGCTTATTGTCTTGATGAACCTGATCCAAAAAGCCTAGAATACAGAGAGAGTATTCTCCTTCATAAATGCAGACCTTCCTGCTTTGAGATTAGAGCTGCCCACGATCTTTATAGCTGCTCCCCATGCTTTGGGAGACTTGGGACTGAGACCAGCTCAGCCAGCCTGGATGGTTCAGAGTTTACATCTATATTCTGACCTTTTAAATGCACAGTTAATAGAATACAATAATGAGATGATGTTGCACCTCAGTGCTCGGGGTTTTTTTTGCTGGAATTGGTTACCTAAAACAAGAAAGGTCAGAAATTATTCTCCTCCCTCCAGGTCCTTTGTAATCTTTGATTGCATGGGTTACTCACAGTGGCAGACGAAAATCAGTTAAACTGCCACAACCAAATGGTCAGAGAAGAGGTCCCTGAAGAATAATGACAAAAAAAGTTTCCCAGAGACTTGCAGCATATTATAAAAACAGCAATACCACGACTATGACCAACATACACTTCATTATGATAGAGTCAGGATTAATATCTAAGAGGGAATCACTGCAGCGGCTACTCCAGCAATTATTTGTATATGCACACACGTAGGAGATGGAGTAGGAATAGTGGAGAAATGGCACACGGTGCCTCTTTGCTTCCCTAGCAATGTCACACTTGAAATATGAAGCACTCTCTGAGCTGATGACTTCGTTGTGCTGCTTATACATTATCCTGCCTGGGCAACAACCAAGTTCTGTGCAACAGTACTTCATTATTTTAATTAAGCTTATTGCAAGAGTAATCATCATTGCCATCAGTATCAATCACCGGTAATATTTCCAGTGATGTCTGTAAGTGATGAAGGTCTTAACTGACAATAAATAATAATGCTCCTGGCTTGAGTTGACACTTCATTGGACTTCGCTAGGTTGCTCTAAATACTCCAGGGCTTGCTACAAAAAGAACTATTTATCTATGACAAAAGCCGGGTCTACATCATATTTGTTTTGACTTCCCAAATGGATATGTTCATAATGTTTGCAAAATTTATCCTTTTGATTATGGCAGCTACCACATCTGAAACACATTTTAAAAGAAATTAGAGAGGTCTCACTCCTCTGCTGCAGAAGTACTTTCCCATATATCCTTAATTAATATTAATTTCAGTAATTTCTTTATTTTCTTGGGAGAAGACAAAGTTGTTTGAATTACAGAAATGCTTTTGCCATTAGTAGGGAAAAGTCTGAAGGGATATCTTTCCACTTGCATCTAAATAACCCCACAGCATCAAGATCTGATTGAAATGTATTACTTAGCTATTTAGTCCAAACCATCAGTACACTTGCTGGTTCTTATCATTATGCTGCTACAGTTTAAACACTCTGCCTCTTCTGCTTTATGCTACAAATTTTCTTATCTGGACAAAGACATTTCTGGCATTTTAGAAATGGCTATCCCATTCTTACTTCTTTGTGTGTTTGTTAATTCTCTGAGGATGATAATTTAGAATTCAGCGGGAGGAGACACACACAATTGTTCCAGCAACATAGAACTTAAAATATCAACATAATATTTCCAAGAAGTTTCAAAATATTAATATAATGGACAATAACCTTAAATTATCTTTTTATTATCTCTCATAAAAAAAGCAAAGTCCATGACTATTCAAGAACAGTCATCTACCTCAGCAATAGCCAAGCTCAGCTGTAAGGTCAATAGCTGACAGTCCACCCTTCTTTTTTATCACTCTCCTTCTTTCATCTCTCTCTCTCCCCTGCAAAAGGCAGGTACCGAGCAGATGTCATTGGGGTCTTGGATGGGTGATAGTAGAAGTGCAAACACTAGGCAAAACTGACATTTTCCCAAATTAGATTTTCAGGAAATTGAAATTAATATAATTTGTAGATATTTATGGGTAACACAATACAGAAATTCTCTTCAATGACACAAACCAGCAGAAAACACAGCACATGGCAATTTGCAGGACAAGAGCTCCTGTAGACACCCATTTCAGACTGTGCGGGTGTGATTATTCAATAGGCTTCAAAATAAAGCCTGTTGGAAGCAGTCATCCAAAGGATCGTGTCATACAGCACTTTGAGCTGGGCCACAAAGCCATTCCCCAGAGACCCTCTGGAGCTATGGGGCTGATGGAACAGCTCAGCTCCATCCAGAAGCACAGAGATGGGTCAGAGATGGACCCCTGCCTCCTGCCCAGCACTGGCTCTCCCCAGCCAGGGACTGAAGGCAGAGGACTGTGCAGTAAGGGCTGCAAGGCCTCTCCATCTTAATGGTATGAACACAATTTTAATGATCTATGTTAGATGAATCTGAAGATTTCACTGATTTTCAATGTTCTCCATGGAAGTAGCTGTGACAACATAGTTTTGTATCCAAAGCATTACAAAGAAAACCTTTTGAAAGAGTGAGCAGTAGAGAAACCGGAGGCAAAGCCATTAAAAGAAATTGTGCGATTCTCCTGGATGAAACAATTCCCTCTTTATCCATCACACATGCTGCAGAGACACATCTTCATGAGACATTGACAACACTAAAGAACATTTCCTTGTTTATTTCTTATTCCCAATATTCATTGCACGCACACCACTGTTTCTCAGATCTGTTTTTTTTTAATGGAAATATTTTATACCTGTTTAGTTTACGAGATACATGCCTCTGTCTGTCTGTCTGTCTGTTTACCTACCTACCTACCTATCATCATCGTGGCTAGACTTTGCAAACAAAGATATGGGAAGGGCTCTACCCAGGCTATAGGTAGGCTCTACCTACCTATAGCTGTCTTCTTACTGGGTGTCTCCAAAACCGAAAGTAAAAATGCAAACAGTGCTCTTTTTCACTTTCAGGGGGCTGAGCCAATAAACTGTTATTCTATGGTCAGATGATTTGGTCAAAAGGGCACTGTTGTGTCCCTCTTTGTGGCTGTTCACTGCTGCAGAAATGCAGCCTGGTCCATCCTCGGTACTTATGGGAAGAAAACCCTTGGAGAAAATCTCCTGTGTTGCATCAGGAGCTCATGACACCCCTGTGTTTTCTGAGCATAAACACAATGCAGCTTTGCTATGAGAGCCAGACTGTTCCTGGCCGATCCATTCCTCTGTGTACTGTGAACACCGAAACAAAAACATTATCATTATTATTCTGAGTGTTGTTCAGTGCATAATGCTATCATCGCTTCTCTGAATAGGAATTGGTCTTTCCATTTTTCCCAATTCAGTGCTGCATCCCACCTTCACAAAGATGTCTCACTCTTACAGTTTCTTCCCCTTACAGGTGCTAGATATGCCATATATCTCTTCCTATATATCCTGTTACAGCAAGTCACGCTCCTGCTGCTTTGGGCTCTTTTTAAAATTCCATTTTACACATCAGTAAACTTGTAATGTAGGAACTGCTTTCTTAGTGTTATTTATATCTCCGTGTAGCAAAAGAATTTGTCAGAGAGTAATATGAATGTTATTTATCTGATGGCTCAGCTTTATTGACTGATACATTTCATATCTTTCAGTACGTTTTGAGAGAGGAGTAAATAACAATGCTGTTAACCTCTA
This sequence comes from Trogon surrucura, assembly GCA_020746105.1. Taxonomy (NCBI): domain Eukaryota; kingdom Metazoa; phylum Chordata; class Aves; order Trogoniformes; family Trogonidae; genus Trogon; species Trogon surrucura. Next base: position 11,175,083 of record CM036622.1, on the reverse strand, counting down.
GCACCAGCATTAAAATAGGCACTTATTAAGGGGTAAATATTACTTTGATTATTATTACTCCAGTTTACTTCCTCTGTAAAAAATGAAATCTCTTAGTGGATCTAAAAAAAACCACCAAAAATTTATTTTAAGTTGTAGACAGCTCTCTGCCCACTTGCTCTGAATAGTTTCTGGTACCTTCAGCAGTAAATAAGGACTATATCATGCTTCAGCCACCTGACTGGGTAGGATTGAAATAAGGATATGAAAATAGTAGGAACTGAGCAAGTTAAACCAAAATGCTTAAGGCTGTGCTGGCCTGTGCCACACCAGTTGTTGCCTTCTGTGACTCATTCAACCTCAGACAAATGCCAAGCAGACTTATGAAGGGACCAGACCTGCTACGGTTGAAACATCAGGAGACCAAGACAACAGCAATGGGAAATGAGTTAAGGCCTAAATTGTTAGTCTTTTCAGCAAGAATTAAAAGGCATGCAGGGCTCACATTCTCAGAAGTCCTCTTACACATGTGTCTTCATCAAGTCTTTTTACAGCAGGCTTCCCCAAGGCCAGGCTGGACGGGGCTTTGAGCAACCTGGTCTAGTGGGAGGTGTCCCTGCCACGGCAGGGGCGTTTGAACCAGATGATCATTAAGGTCCCTTCCAACTCAAACTGTTTCATGATTCTTTTGGTTTTGAAAATCATTAAGTGTGATATATGTAAGTATGTTGGGAACCAGGGTCCCAGCACCTCACTAGGTGTGTTAAGCACCTTGCAGGATCAAGGTCTTTGCATGCAACACTAAATCCTCCCAGGTGGCAATATTTCATCACAGAGAAGGGAAAACAGTATAAGTGACATTTCTGTTTCTATGGCAATTGCAGCAGCAGGAAGCATTAGTGTTTGTTACTCCAGAGAACTCTTATCTTCTGCTGCTGGATGCAACTTTCCTCCTTAAAATCTCATCTACTTCACCTAGAGAAAAAAAATAAATGACTGATAACATGAAGATATTTTCAAATATCTAGTAAATAAAGCAGGATAACATGAAGATATTTTCAAATATCTAGTAAATAAAGCAGATTTTTGTATGAAGTGTAAACATACATACTGGGTTACATTAAGACAATGTAAAGAATTGGTATACCTGGTAGCCCTCTGATGTCTACTCCCTCTCTTTTACACTCTCACGTTTAACCTTTCTGTGTAACACCAGGTTGAAAGTATCATTACTTCAGATTACAGAACATGCTGGATTTTTTTTTTTATGGAGTATCTTTGCGCTGGTAGGCATTTTCACCTTTATTGTATTCCTTGGGTGTTTTATGGCAATTGTTTAGTGATGACTAAAACCAGCGCCTGCCTGGCTCCATGAATCACCTCAGGAAAGCATTCACTGTCCTTTGTGAAACACAGAACAACATGTTGTATTAATATGCACATGGCCATTGAGGTGTGATATTAAAGGGCTCACTACAGTAGGAATAAAGGAGGCCATGCCTTGAGTTTCTTGACACTTACGGTGAATAAAACCTCATTTAGTCTTGCTAAACAGAGTCACCTCTGTTTAAAAGAACCATTCAAAGGTCTCTAGAAACATTTGTTGGGTTTTTTTAAGAACTGGAAATCAAAATGATTTGGTGGGCCTATTGGAGATCACAATCACTTAGAGCCAAAACTGAGTTGATGTAGTGATCAGGCTGAAACAACTTAGAGCTTTGGCACCCAAAATTCAGAAAAGTAATTTAGGAAAGAATGACTGAGAGAAGTGAGATTTGGGAAATTATTTTGAAAGTAACAAAGTAGAATGATGAAAGTTTTTAAAATGAGTCCTTAACACTTGGCGCAATTTACTGTATCTTTTCATTGGGGAGGAGGAAATTTTACTACGTGCTTTTCATACAACCGGTTTCACTATATGTTTGCTGATCACATAAGAAGCAGATGGAAAACAAAATGAACTTTAAGAAAACTACAGCTAAAACAGTGCTCTTTGTATACAAACTTTTTTAATGAGCTTATATTTGTTACAAGTTTAATTGCTGCAAATCTGATCTTCATCCATTCCAAAAAATTAGTCACTACTAATAAAAAAACATACATAGTTTGCAGTCTTACTGAGCATGTCTCCAGAGACACTTTTGCAGATTTTTTTTGTCATCTGTCCAATTATAAGTTTACCAGCTTATTTTGAAAGGTTGTTCCAAGTTTCATTCATACATGCTGCTTTAAAATCACACATACAATAAAATTTCTATATTGAACATTTTTATTTTTCCTGTCTTCTAGTAAGAAGGCAGGAAGTTAGCATGTATTCAGCAAGATTTACAATGGAAATCACAGTGAAACATGCTGTATCTTAAAATCTAATTTAACTTAGTATTTTTAAATACACAGGGAACAACGATCCCATAACTCTATCTGAAATAAAATCAACATCTGTTTCCCAAATAACTGGTTCCTCACCCAACTGGATCACAGCACTGATCCGGATAACTGGATTGCATATAAGGTGGACCATGTATGATACATCTAATGTTTGTAAGTTGGCATATGTTATAATACAATCTTTTTGTTGTAAGTAAGATAATGAGGTCACACTGAGAGATGAGATTTTGCAAGATGTGGAGGACATTTGTTTGTGTAGACTTAGAAAGATATCTTCCTCTGTCTGTTCCTCTTTCTTTTCTCTCTCATTTGCAGTGAGACTCAAATCCCACATCCTAGAAACACATTCTTTTTTTTTATTTGGCTGTTTATCAGTTCCGATTTTCATCTCAACCCTCTACACATTGACTTTTTCAGAAATAATAGGTCTTGCAGGATGAGTTACTTATGCGTGTGCTCAGCTGCTGCACAATGGTGGGGCACTACAGAACTTCATGTCCAGGGACGGATCATCCTCAACTCAGGAGACCTCGACACCTTGATCTCAAGAAGTTAAATACTTTGAAAGCTCTGGAAGTCACAGTTTACCCAAAAGGTTTTTGAGCATGTCTTTGTCTCTCAATTCGTTGTGATAATGGCAAGAAAAAAGGGATACAGGAAAAGAAAGCTGAAAGGAAAGAGTAGTGAAAGAGAGAAAACAGATACATCAAGGCTCATAGATGGAATTAGAAGAGGTCAGGGGTTTTTGTGTGTTCTACTATTTGCTCAGTTTTGTATGTGGAATTAAGATTTGATGGTGAAAAGGGTCATAGACTAGGTTCAGTAGTAAAAGATTAAAAGAGTTCACAAAAGTAAGCAGCTATGCAGAAAGTGACCATAGCTTTACCTACCAAGCATAGAGATCATTTCATTAAAAAATCTGTATCAGCAAATTAGCCAGCAGAAAAACAAATTTCATAATCACCAATTTCCCTGCCATTCCCTAATATATCAGATGAAATAGTTCTTATACATCTCATCTTGCATTATGAATAATTTATCTTTTAAACTCCCAAAGGATTACTTCTAAGAAATGTTCATTTTATTTACTAAAAAAAATAACACAACACCCAACAGCTACACACTTCTCAAGTGCTAAGAGCGCTTTAGAGTGATCATGTCTTTTCAGAGGCTCTCTTCAGGAATGAACATGGAATATTGACACAGGAAATCCATCTAATGAAGAATAATACAGAGGAATATTACTTAGATTTGTATACAGTGACTTCCATTTTTTTCCTCTATGCAGTTTTATCATTGCGTTTTGTGATACAGATATAGCTATACAGTCAGGAAATCATTCAGGAAATACGCTACTGATTATATTGATAGAGTTGATCTAATCTTAGCACCTTCCATAACACCATGCTCTACTCACTGGTTTACTTGTGACAAACAGATTTTTTTAGGCACTTTCTTGTAATTTTAAAGTTCTGCATTTATCTGAATCAATACAAAGACATAACCAGCAATGTAATAAAAATACATCACTTGCATCTTCCTACAGTTAAATATATTATCCACACTGAAAGTTATTAAGAGCAAGTTATTTATTTCATACTCAGGGTTTCTGAAGTCTGCAAAATCAGCGATATGGAAATGAGTAATTTTTGCTCATCTCACATTGTTTAATAGGTTAAACTGAGCATAAACTCAGTGGCAGCATTGTGATTCACATCTAAACTAAGCTTTGTTTCTGTTATGGTATACTCTTCTATTCCTAAAGGACCTCTCTGATTCCCACTGAAGTCAAAGAGAGTGTTTCACATGGTGCAGGACTGCTGTAAAAAATTCTATACATGTATTGTGTGCAATATCTATTGTAGATGAACATGTCACAGCCCATGGAACTGGGATACACTACAGTGTGTACTCATTTTGGGGACTTGAAAATCTCTTAAGGCAAAATCTTCCTATGGTAGAGAGCATGTAGTCTTATTGGAAGAATTTTTGTTATCTCAATAACATTAAGTAATTTTACATCTCATTTTTAAAATAAAATAATATTTGTTCATTATTTCTTTAAAATAATAATTAATAATAAAAACATTGATTACCTCTTTATTTCTGAGGTTTCTGAAATGTTAAAAAACCTGTCACTTCAGAAAACTTTTTTTTTCCATGCGAGCCATTCTCAACGTGGAGTAGTCACTTTGTTTTTATAAGTTACGTTAATTGCTTTATGTGTTTTCCCTCTGGATGCTGCAAACACATGCATAATTACTTCAAAATGGGTTTGTTTTTCAGCTAGTAGGGCATTAGAGCTGGTTCTGCAAGAGGTCTTAAGTGTCACCGTCATATTAAGTGCCTTTGCTGCCTCAAGCCAATGGGGATCTGAAAACATATTGCAGAAGGTTATGCTCTGCCTGTCCATTAGCTCTTACAGAGCTCTGGGGTGGGAAAGCCTGTCTCCTGCTGAAGCTTGGTCAGTTTGTGTTTGAAATAAATACTCTTTAGAATAAATGTTGTCATCAGCTGTAGAGATCTTGGGGTGGAGAGGCTGTCCAGCTACCTTGGAGACTCTTCCTCCACCCAGCTGCCACCCACCCATCTGCAGCACATCCTGCACCTCTCACTCCGCTCCGGTGATCCCCTGGAGATCCCAGCCTCAGGTATATCACTCAGTGTCAGGGGCCAAGAAGGACCTCTGGGAAGAGGAAAGGATGGTGACCTTGTTGGGAGCCGGTAGCACAGGGTACACTAGTACTTGTGCTTGTCACTCTGTGGCGCCGACCAACCATAGGCTGTTCTTCCTCCTTCCTTCGTCACCATAAATATTTGACTGTACTATGTGCAGCAGAGCAACTTCAGCTGAACTGGCTGAATCTGACTTTCTGGGTGAACCGGGAGGATGGGGCTTTTCAAAGAGTGGTTTGGTCCCAGGTCTTTCATATCTCAGAAGACAGCCCAAATTTCTGGGTTCCTGAGCAAAAGGACACAGCATTACATTGGCAACCCTTGCCAGTTGCAGAAGACATGCTCTGACACTGCAGGTATGTGCCTAAACATTAGGCATTATAATATCCACCTATTTGGAGACTACAGACATGGCACTGAATTCACCTAGAAAATTAAAGTTCTCCATAAACTTTTAACACTTAGTAGTCTTGAGGATGCTAGAATTTTATACTGATTCCCAGTTCTGGGTCCTAGCCGAGCTCACCTAATTCAAGACCCAAAAACTGATAAAAACAACATGGTCTCACTGTGTTTTATTTTCTGCTGTTTCTAGAATCAGACAGAGAGCCAGGTTGGCATACAGAGCAAGACAGTATCAGGTCTTTTTCCACCAGCACCATCTGGAAGGATTATTACAGGCATGAGTGGATTGCCAAAATATTTTTGTTACAATTTCCACTGCATGCCTTATGATTGGCATGGAGGGACAATTTGCTGGCATGGCCAATGGCACTTGATATTCCTGGAATACTCAGAGAAAAAAGGTATATTGTCATCCTGTAGGACCTGCTTAACATCTTCATTAGCAGTAGCTTGACAGCAGCTGGAAGCCTTTGCCCCCTGAGAAATGCAGCAAGGAGGTGCAACTCCTCCCTGTGACGCTATTTTCTCAGCATGTTCAAGCCACATGGTAGGGAGGAGGTTCAGGATGCCTGGTACTGATCTTGGCTTTCCAGCTTTGTAAGGGTCAGCCCTTCTCAAGAGAATGCTCACTAACCGTGGAGAACCAAGGGACACAGTTTTGACTTGTAAACACGGTCTGGGCTGCAAGTGCATTCATATTAGAAATACAATCTAAATTCTTCCTTGTCTTTCTGACAAAGCATTTGATGAGCAAGTGGCACATGTCATTTGCTTGGGTTAAAAAACAAACGAAAAAATTCTATCAAGGTATTATGACATTTTAGCAGTTATTATTCAAGTACAAGCAAGTTTTATTACATCCTTCTCTTTCTCCCCCAATATAAGTATTCTGCTTCAGAGTGTCTGTATTACTTCCACATTCTGCTTCTCATGGAAGATAAAGCTTTCTGTCTTTAACAAATCATCAGAAATATGGTTGCTGAAAAGTGCAATCAATTTATTCAGAGTTTACTTCTTTATATATGAATCTTTACCACCAAAAGAATGGCTAATTTTTCCACAAGAAGGCAAAAAAAACCCCATGGTTCTTTAGCCGTCTGGATAATCTTTTAAATTTGCATAGAACAAGTGAATAATGTCAGGACTTGTGTTTTTCCCTGCCTTCTCCACTTTCTTTTTCGTGAGAGCTCAATTACAAAAAAGCTTTCTCTTCTGTAGATGGGAGAGTTGTTTGCTGTGTTTGATGTGTAGAATAAATCAGGTCTTTTGTACTGCTATGCTTAATATTAAGCCATGAGTTTTCAGGGAAAAGGTAATGCATGAGCAGAATTTGCAAATTAGTGGGTTTTTTCCCCAAAAAATAAGCCTCTTGGGTGAGTTTCTGTCTCCTGTTCTTTGCTTCTCTCTTCTCTTTTTGACAATTAATAATAGTATAAGAAGGCAAAAATCACATAATGACATGTCTTTTGTTGAGTTTATTCACTGTTCGCAGGACCGAGGTATGTGTTTAGGAACTAAAAATCAGCTCATCAAAATTTAACCTTCCCCATCCCTTTTATGTTTATCAGATTAACTTCCGAGAAGAAAATCTAGTTTCTCCTCACTCACCTGCCTTATGCAAAATGGTATGACAGAAAAACACAGCACAGCATATCACTAACACCATGATTTTAATGTATTTATTCACCTATGTGTCTTGTTTTGATGACAGAATACGAAGTTACAATGAGGGCTGACACACAAAAAACCACATGGGATAGATCAGAGAAGGATGACAAATGAAGAAGATGGACACTTGTCTGAGAGGTCATTAGCAGCTTGCAGAAAACTGAAGTGAGGTTGCTGGGTTGGAGGAAAGACTCCAAAGTCAGTCAGTCAGCCATTTTCCTCGAGGTGTGTCCATAAACATTTTTGCAGAATATACTAAATGGTACAATCCCAGCAGATGTAAGCCTACACCACAAGACAGCTAAAATCTGTCTCACCCCAGCTTAGTGGTAATATACCTGTCACCAGAAGGGGTTCATTAGCCAGGGCACTACCCTCCCTACAGCTACATGGCTGGTAGTCAGCTCAGAAGTTGGTTGCAGCAAGCTGGCAGTGGCTCACAGCACAACAGAGCAAATGTGTAGGTGCTCCCTGTAGATGATTCAACATCTGTTGGCCAACAGACCTTTAAGGGATAAACACACAGGCTTCATCTCACAAGTAGGTTCTTTTCTTCTCCTATGTGATCATTAGCAGTGAAGAACTTCCAGACTACTTTGTACTCTGTGGGAGTTTTGTGCAGCCTTCATGATGTTTACACCTGAAAATAGCCAAGTTCCTGTGTCTCATTTGCAAAGCGTAAACAATGTATTTCGCTTGTGAGTAGTCCAGTGAGGAACAAATGAGCTGAAAATGAGCACCTAGATCCCCATCATGCTATTTTATGGAGTCACCTTGCAAGGCTACAGCCATATTTGCAAGAAATGTTAGGCTCAAAGCTGTGCCTCAGGCCCCACATCTTGCTCCTGTTTTTGAAATAGTCCAAATCTGAACCTCTAAAATCTGGGAAAGTTCAAATCCGGATTCAGATTTTATGCTACAGCCATAAAAACTAATAATAACAAATTCATCGGAAACAGGATGCTTTTCAAAGACCTGGCATGGTGAAAACACTAACAAAATATAAAAGGAACAGTTAGGAAGGATAAAACCGATACTGATAATCTAAATTAATCCTTTGCATTTGTATTCACTAAGAGGGCCTCAGCAAGATTCTTGCAGCAGAGCTGTTCTTTAAAGGTATGAATGTACAGAGTGGCTGTCAAAGCCCCATCCCTGGAAACATTCACGGTCAGCTTGGATGGGGCTCTGAGCCATCTGATCTAGTTGAAGAAGTCCCTGCTCATGGCAGAGGAGTTGGACTAAATGACCCTTAAATGGCCCTTCTAACTCAAACCGTTCTGTGATTCTATGATTCTATGATTCCATGATTCTATGAATCTAAGGATCATTTTCATGTTTTGGTGTCTAATAATACAGGCTGTAGGATAACTTAGTAAATGAAACAATAAGAAATTGCCAGTCAAACTATTCAAGAGGTCTAAACAAATTTAAATATGAAAATGCTTAATTAATTGTGACAGGTGACTACTGATCAAATATACCTTAATGACAGATGCATATAAAGCAGCGAAGGTGATATCAAAAAAGAGAACTCCTGGGAGGATTATGGGAATTACAGATCTGTAAGTCTGTCTTCTCTGCCATGTACCCTGGTAATTAGAGCAGAGAAGAGAGCTAGTAGCTACAGAGATAAATGCGCCATAACAGAGAAGCATCAACAAGACTTTTGTCAGAGTCGCATCTCACCAGTCTTTTAGAGTTCTTTGATTTGCCAAAGTGTAGGAGAAAGGCCCATTGCTCAGTCACCTGCCAGGCATGTTCAGGACAGCAGCACACCGGTGCAGGACATCACCTCGGCTTTGAGGGCTGTTGGAGGGGTTTGGTCCCTTGCTTTTGCAAATGCAAAAGATGCAGTTTCAAGGCTTTTATTGGTTGTTTTCGGGGTTTTTTTCACTTGGGAAAGAACTCTAACACACACTGGGCATGAGTAAATCAGTATAGAAACTCCACCTTTGGGTCTGTTTCCATGGCCTTCTTGTATTGAAGTTTTAACATATCTTCTATCATTAATACTGTAGTAATTTTCTTTCTCTCCTTCGGGCTCAATTTAGAAAAAAGTGAAGAGAAAGACATTTTTAAGTACAAAGAAAGGAGAAGGACGCTGAAATATAAAAGGGGGTATATGGATCATTAAGTTTCTGATAAAGCAATAATGTACCAACGTATGTTGATGATAGCAGAATTCAAGCAAAGGTGGGCAGTTAAAATGGGGAAAATTGAATGGGGAAAATGAAGAAAATTTAAACTTGAAAAAGCAGCCTCTACATAAAATAATATTTAAATAATGGATTTTTAACAACACCTGGATTTTTAATGAAAATCCTTATTTAAAAAAAAACATGGCAATACATATCCCTCCTACAATTTTCCATTAAAAGCAATTTGCACTTCCAATCAACTGCAGCAAATATTAAGTATTCGTATAACATGGTATTGAGGTATCTTGCCTGGCATTTGCGGTCTATCTTTTTGTTTCGTTAAAGTTCTAATGAAGATTGCATTTGCTTTATTTAGTGTAGCAAAACGTTGTGCATCATTTAGTTCTGAATTACAATGACACCAAGCACAATTTTCGTACCACTGTGGGCATTTTACCATAACCCATTTTCATGCATATACATTCAGTGCTCTTTCTCCAGTGCCAGCCTGAGTACGAGAGCCTCGTGAGTGGGAGAGAGGTGTCGGGGAGATGAGGACTCTCTGGCCAGATGTTGGGTGGGAATACAGCTCCAGGGTTGCCATGCCTGTTCTCTACTGAAGGATTTGGTCAATAATCACAGACCCCTGTGTCCTGTCGTGGCACCATTTGCCTACTCACAGTAGTGAAAATATCCCCATGAGAGGTGTATCCCATGGTTTGAGGGGATACACTGCAACATGTGGTTTTCTGTCACAGTTAACTTGTCCTTCCATGAGTCTTGTAGCTCGATCATGAAATTTGCCCCTGCGTGCCGGTTCTAAAACCTTGTGCAGTATTTATGACTCTGATAAACAAGCAGTGTGCTTCCTCCCTCCAAGGTGCCTGCTTTTCAGTAAGGAGGGAAGTGATCTGTTTAAATTTACGGGCTGTTTCCTTGCCAAAAGTATCACAGAAATGAAGGGCAGTCTTAACAGATACCAAGCCTGTCGATTTGGCACGTTAATACTCCCGCGACTGAACTCGGTGGTTTCACACGATTCTTTTTTGACTTTAAGCTTGGTCTGCTGCCACTGACAGACAGCGAATGCACATACTCTGCCTGTCAGGCAGTGGCCAGACTTTTTGGCTGAGGTTAGGGAGCTGGCGGGTTACCCGCCTTGTGGCTGTACTTGCGGTGTGCACAACACACATTGCCCCCCCCGCGCCATGAAACTCAAGCTGGGGCCTTTATGGTTTGTAAGCAGTAATTCTAGGAGCTGAGCAGCTATCAGCAAGCTAGCCCGAGCTGTGTTAAGCTTTCCTCAGTTGGAAGTTGTTCTATGTTATATATCACTCAACAGATCTATACGCTGTGGTGCTTTAAAGAACAGAGCTCTGTCTTAACTTGTAATCATTTTCTTTGAACTCAGATACTGTGAGAAATGCCAATAAACCCAGCAGAGACTATTTCTTACCGAGAAAGTGGGACTGTACAGGAACGTGGGTTTGAACAACAGGCTCACAGATCTCATAAGCAGTAGGGTTGCTGGAGGAGGTAAATGGGAACACACAGCATTTTGGTGAGAAACAGACTAATTGCCCTTATCCAGGTCAGTGGCACTATGTAAAACAAATGCGTAAAAATGGAAATGTGCAACTGCTGTGTTGTTGCATTGTGCTAACCTACATTCAAATTCTTGGCACAAGAGCATCTACCTGGGAGACACAGAGCACTGTTATACCTGTGTTGGGTATGTTGATGCATTTCATCAACAGCCTAAGAATGTGGAAGGTTATAAGACAGCAATAGCAATAGTGAGTCTAAACCAAACAGATTTGCAAATTTGTGGAAAGTGCACACGCAGGCAAAACCTTACAACTTGGAAAATGGGGAGAGGAAAAAACCTGATCCCTGGCTTAATTTCCCTTCTGTATCTCTAATGGATCCCAGCCAGAAACATTACATCTGATCATCCTTCAATTTTGAAAGGGTTTTCTAACAAAATACACATCCAAATGTTGCTTTTCAGACCTATGTTAGTACACAGCTCTGTGTATTTACAGTAAAGGCGCATAGCTGTTCGTATTCACATGAGCAATGCCTCATAGCTGGCTGACAATTTAATGAGACATTCTGAATTTTACCTAAGGCATTCTCACCAGTAGGAAATCCTGTTAGATTTACAAGTGTCCATCTGTTAAAATCCTCCAGAGTCATTTTAGATGCTACACTGTTTGTTGGGTTTTGACCTCCTTTGCTGTGATTGTTCAATTAGTTCTATTGTGTTCAGAGCACATTTGTGCTGTGAATCTTGGAAAGCACAGTAGGGAAAGAACAGCCATTTTTAAAATTCTGTTTTGATGAGATTAAAATGCCAGCCAGGATGTGGCATACATTCTTGCTTACTGATTTTCCAGGGAAATGAAAGCTAATGCTTCCTATTTTTCTTCATGTAGTTACCCTTCTAAGCAGAAGGGTTACAGTGTTAAACTGAGTTTGATGCACTTTGATTAAACTTCTTTTTGTCCTGTTAATACAACTTGGAGGCATTAAGTGGGATCAAGTGGATTAAGGCTTCAAGGGTCTTTGAATCTATTCATAGACCTGCAAATGATACTCTATTTACTGTTCACTTTCTGAATCAGTTAACTTACCCATAAAATGGGTAATACATATATATGAACTCTGTGGTAAAAAATTGTGCAGATTTTGAAAATCTTTGAGTGAAACAAATGTCAAATTGCAAATCTGCCTCTCTTTGAAAGAAAAAATCCTCTTCTAGTTTCCTTTACACGTTAATGACACCTACTCCCTCCCTTAGCTTTCCTCCCTCTGAAAGTGCAAGAGCAAAATTCAACCCCAGCTGCCAGAGAAAGCAGAGGACAACAGATCAGCACAGCTTACACCTACACCTCGTAAGATCTTTTGGTAGAGACACTCAGACCCTGCCAATACTACATGGCCAAAATGGCTCTGCTTCATCCTGCACGGAGACCTCTCTACAGCTTTCTTATCTGCACAGCTCAAGCAAACACTGCAGCCGTAAAATATACCCCCTCTGTATGTTCAGCATGCTCTGCCTGAAAAGTATATTGAGCAAGGGTTACAAAAATTGCATCATAAGGTCATAAACTTATAATTAACTGTAACTAAATACACAGAGCTGGTTCTTCTCCTCCCACTGCCTTACTGAGGAGTTCTGTATATACTCCTTTTCCACCGTCCCCTTCCCAGCTGCTGTGCAATGGCTCGGTAGCATGGGAGGACCCTTGGGCTGGAATGTAATTATGGAAGATGGCCATGGCTTTTGGGGAAGATACTGTTACATGCATTTTGTATGGCTTGAGCAATGAGGTCAGTCTCAGGGTGCTAGGAGCTGTACAAACAGTAAATGACAGTCTTTTCTCTCTCTTAAAAGACCCGTCCACCAGATGGGTAGCTACTAGTGGGGGAGCAGGGGTGCTCACTGCAGGCAATGAGTATGATGGCCTTTTCGAGGGCAGTGTGGCAGAGCAGAGCTTCAAGATAGTGTGTGTCCACAGATAATGATGATGTTTGAAAGGTTTCAGGGATGTACCTCCCATATCTGAAGGAAAATAGACGAGAAGGCATAAAATACTTCTCTGAGAATGCATACTGATGGGAAGTGGGAGCTGGAAGTACTAGAAAAGGATGTGAAAGAGAGTGAGCACATGATGTGAGAGGGTCTGAAAATGCAGATGTGTCACGAGAGGGGGGTGACATGGAAAAGCATGATGGGCACCAAGTGATGGACTGAGAAAAGGAACCTGACAGAAGCATTCTTGATGGCCAACAATCAGACACAAATCGGCCAGCAAAGGCCAGAAAACAAAACAATCTTCTCCTGACATCCTTGCCATGCAGAGAGAGTGTTTGGGATTGAGCCGACACCACTGCCATAACAGTCGCAAGAGCTGGATGATAAAGACTGGTTTTTAGGTTTTTCTCTGCATGAAGTCAGGATCCAAGGACCCAGAGAAACACCCAGTAAAAAAATAATATCTGAGTTACAGAATAGAGTGCAGACAGGGTGGTTACATGTTTCATACTAATTAAATAAGGAAATAGAGGGTAGAGATTTGATTCCGGAAATATGCTGAATATTGGGTGTTGTTTTCATGTTCAGCACAGGTTTACTGGTGGGATAGTTCGTGGTAAGGTTATCATGATGTTGTTTTGCCTGTGAACTTTGTATTACAGGAGAGCTAAGACCTCCATGTTATACTACCAAGTATTGCACAAAGGTTTCTTGAGTGTGCTAGGAGTCCACAAGCAACTCCTGATTCTGAGTCAGCATCGTTTTCCATTGAGAGACACTGCAGATTCAGAAATACAGTATTTAAAGGACCCAGGGAGTCAAGGTCCCACTAGAACTAAACTGACTGAAAGGGGAGTGAGGGCAATAATCTTATCTACCATGATCATTTTGTTGATTACTGTTTTCTCCCTAGACTTTCTTAAATTTACTACTTTCAATTCACACTATTCTGCCAGTTGTGAAGTCTACACAGATCTCTGGATATATGATCTCTGAATTTGGTCCAGTGAATTTAAAAGAGCCTAAATAGTTATCCAGGCGCCAAAATAGAAAAGTCAAGCAGTAAAAGACGTTAATAAGTGAACATTAATACCAATAAGTAACAGGCTACGTTTTTATTTCAGATGCAGTTCCCCAGGGAGCACGTTACATAGCTGTGCCATTGCAGCAGCAGCCCCCTGGGGCACTGTAACTCAGCGGCACACCTTCTCCTCATCTATTCCCTCAGGCAGTCATTTACCTCTGGCCTAAGCCAGAAATAAAATAATATTCCACCCTTCCTCCCCCAAACCTCTCAAGCACTCACCAGCTCAGCTGAGCTGGCAAGTGAGAATGGACCCCAGGCTCTATTCATTTCCCACCCTCCAATTTCTAATCCCCAGAGAGGAAATAAGCAGATGTGTGGCCCTGCTTGTTTCAAGCACCTGGACAAAGCCGGGGTAATCCATGTAGGGTTGTAAGTGGGTCCTTACTCCCTCAGGCAGCAGCGTACTACACACATGTAAAGCAGAGCATGGAGGTTTTCTTTCTCCTAGCTCCGTCACATGTAAGTTCCACCAGCATATACCCTTTCTCCTACAGCCAAGAGATTTTTTTTTCACATCTAAATTTGGGTACAACAACCCTTGCTTAAAAACACTAACCAACATCCCACCCTTCACCACCATCCAAGGAATACCAGACTTTCCCCTCACCCCCAAAATATTTCATCCTGAAGCTAGGTCTGGACTCTAAAATGCTCACATGACTGCTAAGCAAAGTGCTGTCAATCCAACTTGTGGGGCAGGGTCCCAGCTGGGAGGGGGGTGACATTCCTCAGGAAACAATGGAAATACTTGAAGCAAAAATAACTACCATTTTTAAAGGAATTTACTGAGGAGGGCAGGTGGAAAGTGGAATTAAATGGGAGTCTCAGAGTGCCTATAACAATAGGGAAACTGATGGCAATGGCCCAGAGCAGCTGGAGCAAAGCTCTCTCTTTGCTTACCCATAATTTGCTGCACTCCTTCCAAATTTGCTCCTTTACCTCTATGGGTCTTACCTTGGGTCCAGTATATGACTTGGGGTGGTGCGGTATGGTGTATGTTTAATAATGGCTTTTCAGCCTGGCAAAAAATCCTCACAGAGAAACACTTAAGCCTTTGGCACTCTACCTTACGTTTCCTCGAAAGTTGTACAAACTGTACCAGCAAATTAACTCTGCTGTTAGGGTGAGCTTCCAGTGGGAAGTTCTCCAAGGATGTGTGTATGAGGAAGCACCACTGCTTCCTGTCTAGAGCAGTAGGTTTCTGTCGATGGCTAAAGATGAAATGAGCCAAACCAGGCCAGCAGGATCCTGAGTTCAAATACACCTCGCCTGCCTATGAAGAAAGGCTGAGGTTGTTCAGTCTGGAGAAGAGGAGGCTCCAGAGAGACCTTATTGAAGCCTTTCAATGCTTAAAAGGGGCTTTTAAGAAAGACAGGGTCAACATATTTACTAGGGCCTGTTACAGTAGGTCAAGGGGTAATGGCTTTAAACTAAAAGAGGTTAGACTTAGATTAGACATAAGGAAGACATTTTTTACAATAAGGGTAGCGAAACACTGGACCATGTTGCCCAGAGAGGTGACAGATGCCCCTTCCCTGGAAACATTCAAGGTCAGGTTGGAAGGGGCTCTGAGCAACCTGATTTAGTCGAAGAATTCCCTGATGACTTCAGTGGGTTGGACTAGATGACCTTTAAATGTCCCTTCCAGCTTAAACTGTTCTATGATTCTATGATCCTATGGTTGCTCTAAAAAACAGTTGCATCTTTTAGTCAGTGAAAGCCACTGTACAGAGAGACCACAGCACCCTTCATGAGAAAAGAAAGGCACATTTTTGTCCTCTCACTGCTCCAGCAGAGAGATGGAGAGTCCACATGAGCATCAAAGAAATACAAGCATGCTCAGTAATGACACAGTCACCTGAGGAAAACAGTAGTTGGGAAGGCAGGCGAAAGCCCCCTCTTCTGCAGATCACAGGAAAAGGTGGTGGGTGTGTACCCTGGAGGTCTGGTTTCAGAGGAGGAGTCTAACAAAAAGCAATTGTGATGATTTAAAAATAAAATCTTGCACGTTGTCATGACGCTTAGTGTGCTTTGGAGGGCAGGATCAACCAAGGGCCTGTATGGAATCTCAAAATCAGATTTTCAGTATCTGTGGTTGGCAAAACTCCTTTAAAGCCAAAATTCACTGGCCTCGCTACAGCTACTCTGAGTTACACTGGCCAGTGAGGTGGTCATAAGGATTTTTGTAAGCTGGTATAAAGCTGCCAATCCCACTCTGACTGTGACCACTGGAATACCCATTAACTACAATATCTCAGTCTGCCTTGTGCTGGGAATGGATTAAACTGACATTCAAAGTTGAGCTGATAACTAAGGCAATTTCATTTTAGTTTTAAGAATAACACCAGCTGAGTTGTGCCTGGAAAAGGCATTTAATTCATTCATGTTTTTAAACAAACAAATGAAAATGTCAAAAAGGGTGTAATTGACTGACGAAACAAAGATGGAAACAGGCTATGTTTGCAGAAATATAGCGACTTATGAACATTCACTGAAGTTGGGAAAAAATACACAAGGGGAAAATTTCAGTTGTGAAAAATAAATAAAAAAAATGCAAAATAGGAAGCTATCAAGAACATGGGAGAGTGGCTGGTCAATTAAGTACTGTGTAAAGATTTCCAATTTTCTTGTAGTAAATTATTTATTTAGCCATTGCGTGCCATCAATATATTTTACAAGTTTAATACCCAAATTATAGCTACCCACCCATTTATGGCCTTGTAAATGAGTCCTGACTTATCAATGTGAATTCTCGTTCTAGGCAATGTCAAATTTAGATTGGATTTGGATGTATTGCTTTTACCCTTATCAAGGTTTGCTAGTGCGGTATTTTATTGCTATATTTAAAATGGAAAGTGCTTTTAAATAGACTTGCCTGGATAGCACAACTGATCACAGCTCAGATATGTCATTTCCCAACTTAAAAACCTGCTCTAGTCTAGGCAGGAGTCTTGGACATCCAGCAGAACCCATTTATACTGAATGCGTTTCTCCACAAGCTCAATCCTTTGCGATGAAGTGGAAGAGCTATTGTGACAACAATGACTTTAATCTTAAACAAGGATGGCTGGAGCTCTGAAGTAATAACACCAAATTGTAATCTGCATGTTTCCTGATACTTTATAAGAAAAACAAGCAATAAAGGATGCAAATGAACAAGTATAATGACTTCCTAAAGTACACGGCATTATATTTGGTTATGCTTAATGGCTCTTACTCATGTTTCACTTTTTAGTAAGGGTAGGAAGCTATACAGTAAAGGTGAAGGAATTACTAGCGAAGGAGAATAATCTATAAGTAACCAACTAATCAAAAAGGCACATGAAAATAAGAACATTGTTGTGTAAAATGATATCAAAGCAACACAAGTATCTGGAAAACAGAAAAGAAATCAAGCAGAAATGCTACTTGCATTTAACTAACTAAAAACAGGATGTGGCCCAGTGTAGCAGTCATTTGGAAGGTTAATAAAAACAACGTTTTTATTCATGACATCAAAGCTAGCTGAGATTTGCATTTCTGCACCGAAGGGTGTAACTAGTAAGATGACAGAAGAGAGAGGGAGCAAGTAGGGGATAGGCTTGTAAGAGATGGAAAGGGTAGCCATTTTATCATTGGCTGCAGCCTGCTACTAAATTTTCTGGGCCACAATTTTTCAGAGTGCTAAACTCTCACTAGGAGAAGACCCAGAGGCAGAAAGTAAGTTGGGTTGAAGGCTGCCAGGCAGGCAGAACAGTGTGAAAGCTCAGAGGAGGAAAGGGAGGGCTGAACTGAGACACACACTAAGGGAAGATGCAGAACTGGAAACTGCCAGTCACATGTAGGGCTCTCCACCAGATTTTTGCACTCCGGTGCCCTAGTGCTTATTCTGACTGCACTGCTGGGGCTCAGCAAAGACATACAGCTCCAGCAAAGCATGGTGCATCCCTATACAGAGCAGTGATGGGGAAAGAGGCTATCTGACGACAGCACAAACAAAGCGTTGGTAATGGACCCATCTACTGACAGACAACCGGAGGAAGAGTGAATGAGAATTGCAACAGAACAGCACAGGTTTTGCTCAGTAAGGCATGCATAACGAATTGCATGCTGCAGTTAAGTGGGCATGAAGATAGCACAACTGGGAAAGCAAACAAAGCCAGGGATCTAAGCAGACAAGTACAGATCCAGCTCTCTAGCCGTTCAGACTCGAGTTACTGATTAACAACATGTGGCTGCAGCAGAGTAGGCAAGCATGCATAGCAAGGGAGAAGACAGCTTCCAGACAGACGTTTTGCAGCCATTGACATTAAACTCATCTCATGCACTATGAACAGTCCAAAACCTTGGCATCTCAGCTGTCTAGACTCCTGCAGTTGTCCCTGGAAGGATACAAGCTCCTCCAGAGAAGATTTCTTCACACCTCTTCTCATACTTGTCTTAAAACAGGACAGAAAATTCTTTTTCTCTCAATGGCTAGCTTAGACTAGGCACTTCTTTTTTTTCAGATAGGTGACAGTATGGGGCTTGGATCCCACTCTTAGTACATACATCTGTCCTGTCAAAGACGTCAGGATCACTGACACCAGAAGCCTGCTACTGGCCATTCTTCTTGGCCTGTGGCTGATACCTCTGTTGCATATCTTCCACGTTGCAACACTCAGCTGACTTTGAAAGCACTTTTACCTGGGAGGACTACTGTGCTTATTCAGCTCCATTACATACAAAATGTTTTCTTGAATCCACAGCAATTTCTTCTTGCTGTTTGCATGTGCACTTGTTATCTATCTCACTCTGATACAACTGTTGTCTTTTGGAAAGTACTGTGAACAGTAATCAGCATAGATGACTCTTGTATATGACAGTAATTTCAGGTCAGACCCATTTGTCTGCTGCCTCTCACATGTCTGTGTTATTTTGAGGGGTGTCTAATGTAGATAAAGGTAGGTTAAACCTCTTTTTCTGTCCCTATCTCAAGATTCACAAACATTCAGCTTTTAAGATAAATGCTAAAAAGTTTCTTGTTTGTGGTTTTTTTTTTTCTTTTAGCTACTGACTTCAGCAGGAGCACAGCTGTTCCAGCGTAACAGCTTCGTCCTGAATCAAGATTGTTTACTGGCCACTTAGAATACTCACCAGCTAATTTGCTATGGGCAGTGTCCGATGTCACATTTACCTCTCTTGTGAATTTACAAATGCGTCATAACCTTGTTATCTCAATCAACTTCTCTCTTAGATAACTAATTTCCAGCTCCCACTTAATTAATTCTTAAAACTCCTAGTGTGTTCAGGGGCAGAAAGATTGAGTCATTGAGTCCTGCTGTTTTTTCATGTCCGAGTTTATTCTGCAACATGGTTTTGTTGTGTTTCAGAACTGCTAAACAGCGTAATCCACTCGAAGGAGGCATGTTAGTTGTGAAAGCATTATACAAAGTCTTGCCAGGATCTAGTTCTCCTAGAAGAAATATATGTTGCATAAATGCAGTGCATTGTTCATATGTTTCTAGTTAGTCCTTTGTATTTCATAATCAGCTCTTTTTTTTAATTACTTAACATGACTGCATAATTGTGGTCACATGTCAAGACTAAAATCGTGCTATTGATGCCCTGTAGGAGTGGGAAGGGGTGGGAGGAAATCTCCTATTGAACTATAAATAGCCCTTACAAAGTGAGAACAACCTAATCCTTGTTAATCACAAATTAGGAAGGAGCATGCCAAAAATAGCACAACGATGGAGTGTCAAATCAAACGCCTCTGTGCAGGTAGTTTGTACAATATCAGGTGACTGTAACTGTTGTGGGAATATCCTTGCTCAGGAAAACAGTCTAACTTGTTGCCAACCAGCCATCAATGACTGGCTTTCTCAGCAACTCTCTTTAAAAGGCATCCATGCAAGAGAAATGAGTGATATGCTCCATTCCTCCCACATTACTTGGTCTCACTGGCAGTACAGTATAGTTGTTGTAATCTAAAACCAGGCAGTTGTTTGTACAGTAGTTAGTGTAACATGAATCCAACATGCGCCAGATAACTCTCCTAGACAACTTCTAAGAGCACCGTGAATTTGAGTTTGTATTAACAATTCACCCTGTAGGGTCTGCTAAAATGCTTTCTCTCAGGAAGCTAAAGGTCTCCTGGATTTTCAGACTTCACGACGAAGCCTTCTGGCTCATACAGCTTGATCAATTTCTAAAGTCTTGACTATGTTCAAATATTTTACAATAAGAGGAAATATTTTACAATAAGAGGCTGCATTTTTTCCACTCCTAGACTCCCCTCAGAGTGTTTATTATATTAGATACATTACATAAGCTAGCACTTTAGATGCTTTATGAGTTTTCCATAAACCCTTATTTACTAATGGCTAGCCTTACTTTGAGAGTCTACAGTAAGATTTGACCTTTGCTAGTAACGGGAACCTGGTTCGAATAACTTTTATAGTACCTTTAAAGAGAAGCATCATAGAAGTGGAAAAAAAAATAATAATTACAATAAAAATATTTCCTCCATATCGTATTTTAGCTAACTTTCACACTTTGAGCAGTGTCTTTCCAGAAACTTTTAGTAGGTACATTTATATTTCTCATCCGTGAATTCCAGGTTGAGAAGTAAAAACCTTGGAGTAAAAATAGAAATGGACTAAATTTGGCAAGCTCTGCTGAAAGGTGAAACTCGTTACCTTAGCTGAGAGTTCCACGCCCAGAGACTGGGCCCATTAATTCCATCAGGCTTACTAACAGCCTAGTTTTTCACGGTATAAGAACTTGAAACATACAAAATTTCTCACTACTTCTATAAGCTAGTAGCCCAGATTTTCAAAGATACTGGCAGACCTGCAGAAATACCCGAGATTTTAGTTTGAAGGTAATCCCCTTCAGCCGGATAGGAAACTCTGGGTCGGAGATCCCGTCCTGAGCCATTGTCAGCCCCACCAGAAGCTGTATCAGCCTTGCTCAGGAGACTGAGAGATGAAAGGATTAAACTGCTGCTGTATGATGCGCTACCATTGCTGGATTTGACTTTTTTGGTCTAATGTAATTCTGGCCGTAGCCAAACGGAAGAACTTTTGTTGGTACACATGCAGAAGTGAAGACAAATTTAGAAAAGCACTTGAGAAAAGCTTTCTACCTCACAAACCAGCATGGAGATATATATATACTGTGTAGGCCTGTGCTTGGAGTTACTTTACAAAGACATACTACAGGGAGATCTGCTCTTAATTACCTTAAATACAGCCACAGGAAATAGCATAAGGCTGTGATAGGCTTTGCAACCTTGAATTCCTACTTTTAATCGGCATTAGTCATTCTAAATTCAGCTTTTTAGAAGTCTTAGTAAAATTTACCTTAGGGAACAATAAAATTGCAATTACATATGACAAAGGTATGGAGCAGAAACTATTAGTTACTACCTCAATAAAAAAAAAGAAAAGATGGGACTGCAAACCTACCAGACAGATTCCAGGAAATGGGATAGGCTGCTCAACCTTAATGAAGAAACCCCAAATATTTGGAGAAGGTATTTTTAGCATATCTCTCTAAAGAAATCAAAGCATTTTTTTTTAATTGCCCAATTTACTGCTGATACTGTTTCATAGTAGTTTAATGACATTGATTGGTCACTTTGATAAATCTTCATTTATTTGCTTGCATTACAAATCTAATACGCCATCACATTGTGCAAAACGTACTGTAGTGTACCTCAAATAGTCACTAGATGGTAACATATGCAGACCTGAGCATGCTTGGCCAAATCCCACACATCCTAATGTAATGTTTGTCCACACTGGAGAAACTTTGTCCATCTTCTGACAGAATGATATGAACTTTTACAGTGTCTCATACTTTTTGATAGAGAAAAAGTCTAGAGACCTCATTAGATGACTAAAGCCAACCAGGAGGACAACTGGTTTTCATGCTGCTCTGAAGAGTCCTGTAGCCATGTTCATCTCTGTTCTTCTCTGCAAAGCCAGGTCTGTAGGAGTCCCTAAGAAACTTGATAGGAGAGTTCAGAAAGGTATTTGTTTCCTATTAAATGCTATCAGCCTTTCCCATAAGGAAAAAGAGGCTGCGGTTTGCAAGTTTTTGCCTTGGTGCTTTTGATATATTTGCTGTTTCCTGATAATACGGGATAAGGTTGCCCCACGCACCCACACCAGGGAATAAGGAAGTGAAAGTCTCCCTGGGTGGCCCATGTACATCCCCTGTCTGTACCTGACAGGCAGAGCAACCTGCTGGGGAACTGGCAGAGTCCCAGCCCTCTGCTCCTCCACCCCAGCACACAGTGGGAACTAATTTACGGCTGATTGGGCCAGGAGGAGTCTGCTTTGCTCTCTGATTAATGGGAGGAACCACAGGCAAAAGCATCGTTCCCCACCTCCCCGGGCTGGGCAGCTGAGAGCAGCTCTTCAGCTGTATTTTAGGGGAAAATTGCTGTCTGGGGAGTATGGGGGCAAAGCCAAACCAATATAGATGGAGCTGTGCAACAACTCTAAGGCTCAAAATCTGTTTGCCCCTTTTTAGGGGCATGAGGGGAACGGCAAACTGTAGGCTATATTTGCTGGTCCTTTCTAAAAACATCTTACCTGCAAAATAACAGCAAATAGGAGAAAGTGAGAGAGAGATGGGGTTAGCAAAGAGCCTACAAGATTGTCCAGATAGAGACATCAAGAGGGAGAGAGGATAATTCCCAACTTTTCATCTGCACAGAGCTAGAAAAACTTCTGTTTTGAAGAGTGTAGCACTACTTTAAGCCTGGGTCTCCCATTTCTGAGTTAATAAGCCTGCCCTGAGGAAAGGGAGGTGACTGAAACAGAAGCATGTGGGCTTTATTTGGAGTGTCCCAGCTACTGAGTCTGCCCTGCAGCTTAGTAAGTGATTGGCACATTAATTAAAAAAAATCCCCAGACATTTCTAAAACAAACATGCTTTGTCCTTTCTCCTCCTTCTTTCTTTGTTACCTTTCCAGTCGGCTTAGCAAGAAAAGAGGAATCAAGTGAACTAGCTGTGGAAATGGTAATTCTGAAGGCTTGTTTCCTTACTTTGATTGTGTACCTGTGTGTTGCCTAATATAGTGGTATAAGAATGACATTTTCTTAACCATCAGAAGCTATACATGGCACTTGGCATGCTGAAAAGGAATGTGAGAATCAGTGGGGGTTTAGGCTGCATTTTATTATCTGCCACATATATCTGTAAGAACACAGTGAGCCTCATTCACTTACTGTCTTGGTCTGCAGTTGGAGCGTTTTGTCTGCAATGCAAATGGAATAAGAGAAGAGTGAATCAAGAAAAGCAAACAGATCAGCATGGTTATCATGTGAAGCTACGATAACCATGTTTGCTGAGTCAAAGTATTTTTGCCAAACTTTTTTATTCGTGTTGGTTTCCTCTGACATCCATTTGTGGCACTGTAATAATGATGAATTTTTTATTGTAATCCTTTATTGTAAGTATGGTTATTCAGTAACAAATACAGTGATTTAAGAAAGTAAATATTGATAGACAGTTCATGATGATTTGTACAATTTGAATGGATAGAAAAGAAAATGCAGTACCTGAAACGCTCACATTGAAGAACTCAAATCTAAAATATGTTTAAGTTAGAAACTGTTTGACCACCCAGAACTTAAAAAAACAAAAAAAAACAAATAAGCAAAAATGTGTAAACTTGTGAACAGGGAGGAGTATCTTAGAAATGAGCAAAAAAATGAGCTAAAATGTACTCTGAAAATTGTCTAGTTCTCCTGACAGTTTAAAAAAATCTGTAGAGATGATGTTTGCACAATTTTCCTGCGTGACAGACAGCTATCCCTAACTATCTGTACTGTTAACTGTCTGTAGTGTTTTTTCTTGATGTCTAGTCTAAACCTCCTTTGCTTCAATTTAAGCCCAGCACTTGCTGGTTTATCCTCTGTGGACACTGAAAAGCTTATTTTCTTTCTGTCTAAATTTCCATTTACATATCTGAAGACTGCTAGCATTGCTTTAGACCTGAAAAGAAGCAAAAAAAGGATACATCCAGTGGCACTGCAAGGTCTAACTGAATCCATAGCTGGACAAATCCTGATGTCCCTGTTCAGGATAAAGGATTCCAGGGATGACACTGGATTTTGCCAAAGTTCTGAGAGAGGCATGACACTGCCCAGAGGCAGTTGCCAGATGAGGAGATGAGGGTGCTATAGACTTGGCCATGGCTGCACCTGGGACATACCCAGAAAAGCAGGGGGGAAGGAAGAAGGACATGGGCAGCTCTGAAGTTGTCCTACCAATTCCCCCCTAGCACAGGAGGAGCTCCAGGCTCCTGAAGTACTTGAGGGCAGGTGGAAGTAAGTGGGACAAACACCCTGCTAGCACCTGCAGGGACCCAAATAGCCTGAGCCCTCCTTGTCTGACGCTGAGGAATAAGCACCTGAAGCAGGCCTTAGATTTTCAGGACCCCAAAGATGAATTAATTCAGGCTGATTTAAATAGATTTCTGTGGCTCTGAACTAAACCTTTTATAGTTCATACCGCAGTTGGTTTGTAAGGGGGAGCTGGCATTCCTGAGAGAGAGCTACATCTGATTCCTAAAAATATTCCACTTTAATTATAAACAAACTGAGGGCATCATTTTCATTTTGTAGTGCTTAGATTGTATCTGTGGCTTCACAAGGAAAAAGATTCTTTTAACAAGCTTTAAACAAGAGCCAAAAAAAAAGTCAAAATGGTGGTCTGGTGTATTCTTGGCCACATTAAAAGGAATTAGCATAGATATGCATTTTTAAAAACAGTTCTGAAAAAGTGATAAAATAATTCTTCCTTAGAATGCAAGGATAATTACACAATGTTATTGCACTGGCTTTGTTCATTCTATTCATGTTTCAGATAATTTTAAAAGCCATTCTAATTGTGAGCGTTCATATGTGCTCAGATCTGTGTGAAAGGCTCCATCGTTAGAGAGACCTAGCCTAGAGTAGTAACTTAAAGCTACGTTCTCCAGCCTAGGCCATTCTATGATCCTATGATTCTTATGTGACTTCTAGAGAGGAAAGCAGATTGGTTTCTTTTGCCATATGATTCCCCCCCCCCCCCCTTCTTTTTTTTTTTCCTTTTTTCAGTTCCTCGTCTCTCTTTGATTTACACTCTTGCCAGTCTACTGTTTTGAGAAGCCAATGTTGTCAAATCCTTAAGTCATCTGTGACCTAGGTCACTACAGACAGGAGCAATTTAGTAAAAGTATTAATTGGAACTCTTCTGGCAAGCTCTACTTCTGCAGATGAAGTTACACATCAAACCTACACAGACTGCAACTACACTTCCAAACTAAGATTTTCAATATCTCATAAACAGGCTCCTCAATCACCGGAATCTAATAAGGCTATAATCATCATTGACACTATAATGATTAAAATGAATAAAACCCATTAAGAAAAGTCATGTTGAGTTATTAAAAGTTTCGCTCTGTGTGATATGTAATCTTTTATCCATTTTTTATGATGAAATCTGTAACCATCTATCCACAAAAGACCATTAATTTACTGCTCTGTGGATGTTACCATGCTCTTTAGTTTAACAGCTTATCATTGATTTCTTGAGGGAGATATTATATTTGGAGAAATACACATGGAGCAAAAGCCAGTACGTTGCTGTAAATTTGCCACTGACAAGATGATCAAAGTATTTTGGTCTACTCAAAGCAGAGGACTGGTGAACAAGTTCAGAACAGCCTATGGTCATATCCCTGCTGTTGTAAGCAAACCCCGAGGCAAGGCAGCAGATACATGTTTTCAAGAATCACCAACTCTTGTAAGAAAAGGTCATGAGCACCACAGGGGGAAAAACAATAAAATTTCCATTAACTAGAGCCTAGTTAACCGGCTTATTGGCATCTATTAGAAACAAATTGCAAACAAAACTGATCCTATTATAAACTTACCCTTGTTCTCTCAGTAAAATAAAGTCACTGAATGGCCCACAAAAGACAGGAGGAAGATGGTTTGTCAGGTGGTTTGCTTTATTTTCAAGGGAAGTATTATGTTTCACCCACTATAGGGTCTACAATCATGACTGGCAGAAAATTACATACTTATGGGAAATATGTGGATCAGTGCATCAAGAGTAACCTGGAGAGGGGAGGCAATGCACTCCCTCTCACATTCTTTTCATAAGGACTTTTTTTTTTCCCTCCTAGGCAAACAGCAATAAAAAAAATGTGAATGGAAGGATGTGTACACAAACTTTCTGTCTAAGTGGTGGGAGAGCACTCTTGCTGAAGTGTACTTTTTCTCATAATAAACTCAGTTCCAATATCTTTATTGCTCATCTCCTTTTTAATCTTATTAACAATAAAGCCTAAAAATGTTCTGAAGAAGTCAAATAAAGGATGTTCCCTTTCATTTTTAAGCATTCTTTCCATTTACCTGGGATGACTAATAAACTGTCTTTCCCAGCATTTTTAGTGCTGGGTCAACTCTTCAGCTGGTGCAAAGCCACTCAAAAGCAGTGAGGATATGATGATCTTTACTTGCTGAGAATCTGACCCCATCTGTGTTTTCCATCTTACTTGTTTTCGTTTAGGACTTCAGATGTAGCTAAAATTCCTCTTGGTTTATCTGAATGTGTCACAAGCCAGTACCATGGAAATGTAAGTCACTTTGCAAGGAGAATAAAACGAAAGACATTTGCTTTGCTTTTCAAATCAATATTGGCAAGATGATTGCAAAAGTCAAATATCACCTTCCCCTTAGCAAAACAAAGTAGGGGATGGAAGATCTAGGAGCATAGCAATTGCAGTAATGATTGTGGATGTCACTTTGACACAGAATAGAGCTGTAGAAAAACTGCTCTGATTAGGCACTAGGTTCAGAGACAAGGGTGTGTCAAGGAATTCTCAGAGAGGAACTTGCTCTGGCCAGCCCTGCCCTTTCACATGCTCTGCCAGTCCAGGATGCTGCTGATCTAAAAGATTCAGTTTCCCCAGAGATGAAGGGGACTACCTGCTCTGACATCAGGAGCCCTTCCTAGAGCCTGGATCCTGGATTTACTGAGTCATCCATGCTGAGTTTCACCGCAGCACTTCCTTGGGCCCTATAATGCTATTTTTCTTCCCTTGCAAACATAAGCAAGAGATTAAAGTTCTATTGCTCAAATCCGCCAGACTCACAGAGCCTCTTGCTTCGGGGAATCTTTTGCATTGTTCAGCCTGACCTTTTGCAGAGCACAAGCCAGGCAGTTTAGTACAGTTGTTGACAGATTGAGTCCAATGACTCAGGTGAATCTGAGGTATTTCAGTTCATCAGTCATTACACTGATTGTATGCCATTAGTAGAAAACAGGTAGTCTGAGGTATTTATGATGAACTCTCTGACCATCTATCCACTGAAGAGCGTTAATTTACTGCTCTGCAGATGTGACTATGCTCTTTAGTTTAACAGTTCATCTTGCTGCAGGGCAGGGAATTTGTTAGGTTCAGATTATTCTGACAGGTGACCTATATTCTGTGTTGCAAGAAATGGGGTTCCTGCCAGACTTTCACTCACTCTAGCTCTGGTCATCACTTTGGCGCTGTATAAATCATAACGCCATGTACCAGGACACACCTGAGAAAGGAGGCTCAGAGCTCTGTGCTGTCCTGCCCTGTGTCCCAACCCCAGCTGTTGCCAGAGCAAATGCCTAAACAGGAAGAAAAAAACCAAATCCAAATTCCAGCTGCATACCAAAGTGCTAGGTATTCCTTCCTGATCCTTGCAACTAATTCACTAAAACCCTGAAGCATGATTTGACTACAGATGTGTATTAAGACAGAGCTTCAGCTGTTATGGAAGCAAAGATTTGTCCCCGATGCCTAAACTAAAAATTGAAGGGAATGAAAAGGAAAATTTTTGGCTTCTCGAATGTTTGGTTACTTAAGAAATATTGCAGACCATAGTGAATGATATTTAATGTCAAAAGATTTAATAGGGAAAAGCTGTTAGGTAGATGAATGCTTCTTAGGAAGTAGGATGAGGAAGTGAATGAGGAAAAACAGATGAAAACATCTCCATCTGTGAAGGAATATTTAATACATCTTAAAGAAAAGGTAAACTAACTGCTAAAATATGTGTATTTTTTAAAGATACTAATGAATTTTATCTTCACTGTTTAAAAAGTATTCATTTTTCTTTCAGCAAGGCAGTGAAGAGTTTGTTGCATGAGTATTAATCTGAACTGTACTTAATTATAACCTTTTGAGATGACTTTTACTGTCCAAAAAAGTGAGGGAGTTGGGAGTGAGAGACAGCGCTTGCAGGAATGATGAGAAAACAAGTCACTTGGAGAGTTTTAGTGAAGCTGCTCATTGCTAAGGGATGATTATGGACTGATGAGTCAGCTGTTCCACAATTACAGGTGGAGAGAGCAGTAAAATCTTGCTGAGTTTGGCTATTGAAATTATATGGTTTCATAAATAGTATGATGTTGTTCTCAGCAGGTAAATGTTATATTTCAAGGACGACCACTTCACAATACATAGAATTATCCAGTCCCTGAAGGTCAACAGGTCACCTGCTAAATGATAGTATAAATCCACAGAATTACTTGATAGGAAAGTAATTGCTGCAGCTTTGTTCTTGTTGTGAAATTATAGTTTACTGAATAGGCAGTATTTCCATTGTAAATATTTTCCTACAAATGTATCAAAGGATAGGGGGCAGAAGAAATTTTTACCAACATATGCATCTCAGCAAGAAGTGCCACATTTTATGATAAACTAGTCACAATGCTTGGTCAATTTTTCCTTCAAGCTGGTACAGAAAAAGGTTTTCTTTTTCCTTTCTGGCTGAAACTTTACTTTTAGAAATTTAACCTCAGCACTAGCTTTCAAATAATAAGAATGTGCATCTACACATTTCTAAGTGTGGCTGCATAGGGAGGGTGGACCTTTGAATGATGCTTCATTCTAAACAAAGAATGTCTGCCCTTAACAAAATACAGAATATGAGAAATATGAGACCACCTGCACTTCTTTAGCCTCCAATCACGTGTTTTGTAATTGCTTTTTGCCTGGTGGGAAGAACCTTCCTCCCAGCAATCTGTGTATTTTTAGGCAGAGGGGCAGTTGAGTGGTTCCACAAACAGCCCAGTGAAGTTGGAGAAGTCGCTCGGAGAACTGGCAAAAATGTGTGCCTCTGTGTAGCCTCTTAGCAGCCAGTCCCCACACTACATCCCTTCCAACCTGATAACTAGCTAATGTTTTCTGAGGATTGGTCTATAAGACTACTATTATTTCAGAGCGATCTGAAAAGTTATCCACACCTCTTGTCAATCATAGGATCATAGAATGGTTTGGGTTGCAAGGGACCTTGAAGATCATCTAGTACCAATCCCCCTGCCATGGGCAGAGACACCTTCCATGAAACCAAGTTGCTCAGTACTATTCAGTATATTACCAGCACTATTCAATATATTCATCAGCAACCTGGATGAGGAAACAGAGTGCACTGTCAGCCAGTTTGCTGATGACACAAAACTGAGAGGAATGGTTGATACAGCAGAAGGCTGTGCTGCCATTCAGAGAGACCTAGACAGGCTGGAGGGCTGGAGGAGGAGAAATTTTATGAAATACAACAAGGACAAATGTAGAGTCTTATATCTGGGAAAGAACAACCCAATGTACCAGTACAGGTTGGGGACTGACCTGCTGGAGAGCAGCATAAGGGCAAGGGACCTGGGGGTTCTGGTGGACAGCAGGATGACTGTGGGCCAGCAATGTGCCCTCGTGGCTAAGAAGGCCAATGGCATCCTGGGGTGTGTTAGAAGGGGAGTAGCAAGTAGATCGAGAGAGGTCCTCCTGCCCCTCTACTCTGCCCTGGTGAGGCCGCATCTGGAATATTGTGTCCAGTTCTGGGCCCCTCAGCTCAAGAAGGACAGGGAGCTGCTGGAGAGAGTCCAGCACACAGCCACAAAGATGATTAAGGGAGTGGAACATCTACCTTATGAGGAAAGGCTGAAGGAGTTGAGTCTCTTTAGCTTGGAGAAGACTGAGGGGTAACCTTGTTAATGTTTATAAATATGTAAAGAGTGAGTGTCAGGAGGACGGAGACAGGCTTTTCTCAGTGATGTCCAATGACAGGACAAAGCGCAAGGAGTGCAAGCTGGAGCACAACCGATTCCACAAAAACATTAGGAAAAACTTTTTCCCTGTGAGGGTGACAGAGCACTGGCACAGGCTGCCCAGGGAGGTTGTGGAGTCTCCTTCTCTGGAGACATTCAAAACCCGCCTGGACGCGTTCCTGTGTGACCTGCTGTAGGTGATCCTGCTTTGTCAGGAGGGTTGAACTAGATGATCTTTTGAGGTCTCTTCCAATCCCTAACATTCTGTGATTCTGTGTGGTTCTGTAAAAACTTCATCCAGCCTGGACTTGGTTGGACCATTTTACAAGTGACTTTCATTCTGCAAGTCCAATGATTTCTTAATGGTCTTTTTTATAAAACGTTCTTCTTAAGGAATATTTTTCTACAAAAGTACATATAACAAATACTCAGGATTATTCATCAGGTAGCAAGCTTGTTTATACCCAACATGATTCTAAGTGTTAGCCCTCAAATTATAAATGCTTTTTTCTCACAAGGGGTGCAAGCAAGATCCAACTGAACCCAGGCACTGCAAAATCTAATGCAGACTACTGCCAAGAAAAGCTGTGCCAGTATTTAAAATTAATGAACAGAATGGCCAGTGATTGAAAGTCAACTTTGAATGTGTATTTCCACATGTGTAAAGTGCATGGGCTTTCAAAGGAACTATTAGGGGTTGCCTAGGTAAAATTAAAATGCCATCATTCATAAATAATAAATCACTTTTTTTTCAATTACTCTTCCATCTAATTACATCAGTGCTTAATTGATATTTAGCAGTAGTGTGCTCTGTCAGTACCTGGATCTTTATGTAAAAGCAGGAAAAATATTTTGGATTGGAGTCCACCTAACCAGCATCTTACTTGCATTCGCATATCTCTCTCACACACAATAAAAATCTGTAAAAGTCTAAATTGTCTATATCACTATGTCAGCAGTGTGAAACAGGTATGGTTAAAGGCTTTCGGGGGGAAAGTTAAGCTAAGCAGCAAGGTCCCACCCAGAACTCACATTTCACAGTTTGGTGTTAGATACTCGAAAGACCTTAAAATACGAGTCAAAAGGGTGTAAGGAGGAGGTGTACGTACACAGCGGCTCTTGGTGTAGTCTAAAGCACTACATAGTAGAATAATTTCCTGTACAGATCTGCTGGAGGTTAGTGATATTATTTTAAGTGGCTAAATAATCAAGAATCATTGCTCTATGTGAAGACCCATCTTGAATGGACAACCATGCTCAGAGGCAATGTTTGCCTCAGATCTCCATGGATAATTTGTAATGGCTTTTTGCTGACCGGAAGCTGTATTACTGATTTCTTTTCTGTCTTTTAAAGTTTGTCATTAGTTTGTACTTTAGCATAATAACAACATATCTGCTGGTATATATATTATGTTGGTGTTCTAAATGGCAGTTGCAATGGCTGAATTCCTCCTAGACTCTTAAACTGAAAGGTAATTTTTCTCAGATTTGACATGAAGTCTTGAATTTGACCTCTAAACTCTGCATGACTACTAATAGAGTCAATCAGATGGGAAGGTTACACCATTGACTGAATCTTCCATTATGGCTATTGCAAGGTTCTAACAATCTCTGTATAAATAACCCACAGCCAGACCAGATACCACTCTTAGCAATGTAAGGATTGTATTCAATTAAAAAGCTGACACTGAACGTGCGGTGGTGGTTGGTATTTAGACTCTAATTTGTTTTCATTTATCTGGAATGATCTCTTTGCACATATCTTTACCAATGTGAAGATATGCATGCTTTATATTCACTGTATTTAACATAGAAAATTCTCTCTCTTTAGCAGCTGTTTTGCCTGCCACCCAGGTTAGGAAAAGAATGACAATTATTCAGAACAATTCCGTTTTCATCTAACTCGGTCTATATCACAATGTAATACCTACCTGTTCATATTTAAAATTTGAAGTCCCACATCAGTAAAACTTTTTAGTGTGAACTTTTCTCTATGCTAATTCAGCTATTGCATACTACCCTGTACATAATGAAGTGTGTGCCATCCCACTGAATCTCAAATGCATGCTTATAGTTTGGATGGAAATGAACCAAATGGGTTTACCATGAATCTAGTTCTGCAAAGACAAGTCCTTTGTTTAGGGATATAAGATGGTTTTTGGTTTTTTTTTCCCATATAGCAAGTGTAAAAACATTCAGCAGCAGCACATGAAGGTTTATTGTCTGTATCTTTCATTCAGCTAACATTTTAAACTTTCATCTTTCAGTAAAAAATGGCATATGTTTTTACATCACAGATCATAGGTAATATCTTTGTAATACATGTGAGACAGATTGCTGTTTGCAACTATTTAAACAAAATTTAATGTGAACAAACTTCAGCTAGGCTGGGTCAAACATCACTTCAAAATAACTGTTGTAAACACCATTAATCTTAAAAATAACAGCAGCCAGGTAACAGAAATTATCTGCTTGGTAGAACTTGCAGGATCACTATTCCATATAATCCTAAAATCAGGAGTTAGACCCTAAGAATTAGGAGATTTGGTTAGGAATCAGAAAGTCCTAATCTTAAACTCCACATTCCACGTTCACCTTTCAGTTACAATTTCAAACTTTCCTTCACAAAGAAGAGGACCGAAAACTCATTTTCTTTGAAAAAAAGCCAAGGTTCTGTTGGGTTTAGGATCTGGGACTTCAAATTAAAAATAAAGTATTACACAAATCGTGGTATGGCCAAGAAAGCCAGCAGCCTTGTGTCACCACAAAAAGGTTACATTGTCTTTCTTAATCCAGAATAGAACTTGTTAGCCTGAGTTTCATGCTGCCAGAGTTTGTTGAGGGCTGCTTAGCCCCAAGAAGGGACCTGGTTGTCAAGAAGAACTACAGACACTCACATGGCCTCATGTTGAGGCCTTCTGCTGCCATCACTTGCAGATGGAAAATATTAGGGAACCCAAATGAATAAAGCAGGCAAGAAGAACAAAAAGAGAATAACAATGACTTTCACCTGTCCCATAAATATACCTTGGCAGTGAATCTACTTGCAAGTACAGCACACTAGAAAATTAGGGGCAAATTTTCAACTGTGTTCTCTTAACTTTTAATGCAATATTGCACGCCTGGTTTTCATAGGAAAATTTTTGGCCTGTGTAAAACTTATGTTTTTGAGTTAAGTTGCATGTGAAAGCTGGCATGCAACCATTCCTTGTGTAATTTCAGAGGCTGTGAAGAGGGGCCTCTGAAAACTGAACCTGCTGGTTACTGTTCTAGTGTAAAGCATTTTTTCTTTCCCTTGATCTTACAGAGTTTTCACAAGCTTCAAATGAAAACAAGTGTTAACTCCTCTAAGTAATTTTTGCAAGATGTCTCTGGTGAATTACCAGCAAGATGTAAGTAGGTTCATCTGATGGCTGGAGACCCTTAAAGTGTCTATTAGAAAACTATACTGATGAAAGACTTTCTTATTGATCGCAATCATTATTAGCTTAACTGGCCTGAGACAGAGAATAAATATGCATTATATCTCTTGAGAAAACAAGTTTCACAATTATACAGATTTTATTAGACAAACAAGATAAAAAAGCATGTATGGTCAACTCCTCTTTGGAGAGTCCGGCTCAGAATCATTACGAAAGATAACAGCAGCTCTCTGTGTTGTATGATTCATCTGTCCCTATAGATAGCGCTATATATCACTGCAGAGTGTGCTGATTAGAAGGGATGTTACTAGGACCCAGAGGCCTAAATTGCTGTTTGATACTGCATTAACATTTCACATTTGTTAACTCAACATACAAACTATTGATCTGAAAATAAAATTAGCGGTTGCTCTGGCATAGTACTGAGGAATAGCTCTTTGTAATGAAATAAATTCTCATTCTTGATTGCATAACAGAAACCGTTAAATTTCCTTATTATAAAGGTGACTAATTAGCAAAGATTTTCATTTTTTCCTTATACCACAGGGGGCCAATCACTATTCTGAGCACATATCACTTAGGTGCATAAAAATTTGCATTGTGCTGTTGGTTTTCCTTTTGAGAGAATGCCTGGGAATATAATAGAATATAGATATGGTGCAAATATTTTCTACATAAAATTGAAATTCAGATCAGCAGAAAGCGTGCAGGAAGGAAATGTATTTAAAGGTTCTTGTTTCCTTTCTGTCTCCTTCACTACTCTTAGCACTGAAAACTTTGAAATGGATATTGTTACCACAAAAAGAAAATGGTTTTGTTGTTTCATATAAAATTTTCCTAAAAAGCAAATAGAGATTTTTTTAACAGTGCCCTGCTTCTTTTGAGTATCGTCTTGCCTCACTTAGGCTACAGATGACATTTAAAACCATCATTAGCATTTCAAAGATGCCTCCATCAGAAGGTGTGACTCAGTTTCATGTGTCTCTCTGCCTTGTAGTCCAATGCTGTGAAGCAAAAATGGAGAATTAGAAATATATTGGTATACACAAACATCAAATGAATGACTTTGACATTTGCTTCCTGAATACTTGTGCTGCGTATGCATTTACACCGTAACTCTGAGGCTTGTCAGGCTAATCATTAAGGCTGTCTCGTTGATCTGATTCTGAGAGACCACTATCAGCACCTCATCCCTCGCTTATGCTTAGGACAGAAGGTTCAGTAAGTACAGCAGTTGCATTGAAATGTGAGCAAACTGCTTTGAAACACAATAATGAAGTGTTCTCTAAGGTCCCAGCCTAGGCCATCCTATGGTTCTATGATTCTATGATGCCTTCAGAGATCCTGCACCAAACTCAGAATTACCTCAGGTGATGTTGTCAAAGTTCTTGTGACTCCTGGCAGGTGTTAAACTGTGCACATGCTAAAGCTCACTATGTGTAAGAGTGACGAGAAACATTCATATCCTGGGTGGGTCCTATACATTTTTAACTGAGTCTAAATCAGTGTCCATCCTCAGAAGGTTTCTGTGACAAGTTGACAATGCATATAAAATAACATTTGCAATTTAAAAACGTGGTACCAATTGGGGTGTTAAGATTCGGTAAGTAATATAAGTAATACACACCTTTCTATCTTTGTAACTATACTAAATTTGTATGTAACAAGAGAAATTAAATTTGCAATGTTTATATGAGGATGGAATACACATTGTTGTCATAAAATAAGAATTTTAGCTCTGGACTGAAAGTACTTCAACTGTCTATGCCTGCTTTATGAAATGGCTGAATGCAATGAAACAGCATTATGGACACAAGCACAAAGTTCTAATTATTTTGAGGGAACAGAAGGAGAAAGAGAAGAGAGGAATATTTGATTTTGCCTGTACATTATTCTTTCATGTTTTCATTCTAATCGTGGTTTGCAAAGGCTTAAATAGACACACAAAGCCACGATCCTGCCAGTTGCTCCCTGTGAGTACAGCGATCTCAAGTGAGAGTTGAGCATTATTTGGAATTAGGAAAAAAAAACCTCTGAATTTTAAAGTCATCATGATTAAGTATTTCCTTTCCCAACTACATCTGCTATTTTGACTACAAACACCCAGCTCCTCAGGACAATGTTTGAAACTGAGTTTCAGCTCCTTACAGGAAGCTTCTGAATCATCTCTTGCTACTTATGTATTTCTTACTGTTTCTGGCCTCTTTTTCTAGAGCTGTGGAAATACAAGTTTTCTCTCCATAATTTTACATATCAAACCCATACCCAAAATGAAGAAAGGGTCAAACTGGTGGTTAAATATATTGTCTTTCATTCCAGAGCTTCTTATAAAAGTGCAGCTAAGACAGCTGTGGTGGAATCAGACCATCAAAAATGCCTTCTAATACAAGGGTATACCCAACTGGTTTATATAACCTTAATTCAAGCAGCACAACTAATGATAATGATATGCTACAGTATTATTATGCCAGGAATGTATGAAATCAAGAGACAACATTTCATTTTAAACTTTGCTGATTTTTCACATTTGCTTAGCATTTTCTCTAATGATTTCTTGCACTGTTTTTATGCCACCTCAGATAAAATGCCATCATACATGATATTTGCACCATTAGGCACAAAGTAAGCGTTAGTTATGATTAGAGGCAATGCCATGAAGCATTAAAAAATGTAAAGGAAAGGGTTTTCAAGCATACTCACAAAGAGACTGAAGCTTGAGTGTCATTTTCTTCCACTATGCCAGCTGGGTAATGTTCTGCATTTCAACAAAGCTGGCTACCATTTCCAAGCAGATCCATACAAGATTTTCATCATTTATATTTGAGTGAGAGGTCCAGTAAAAAATGCATTCACGCACATACATACACAGCAGAAATCCAGTGAAGCTATCTAGAGGGAATTAAGTGAAACAAAATACAATAATTACAATTAATCATTGGGGAACACCATCATAATGACATCCTTTTCAAGGAAAGGAAGCCGTTTTCTGTCATAAGCTGCATCTTGTCAAACAACACCTCGAATATTTGGTTTTTATTAAGACTGCTGTCTTTGTGGAGCATAACAGTGATTTGACTTACTGCATAGATAAGGGGTGAATAATGTAATTAGACTAAATTAATAAAACTCATGCTTTTGCACTATTCACATGTCAGTATGGGAATTTTTCCCAGCTATTTTCTAATGCTAGAATCTAATGGAGTACAGTTCCATGGGATTAAGCCCCTACAATTATTCTCTTCGTCTTCTGACTTGTGAGGAAGAAAGAACAAGACTAATTTTGAGCTGTGTGAACTGTTCTTTTAGCATTTGGCTAGGTCAATTAGAGTGCAGTGAGTAAAACACATGGAAGAAGTGCTGGAACAAGCTAAGACCAGCTGAAATCAAGTCCCTTGCTGTATATGTAGCCCAGATCTTTTCATGTTCTTGTCCTATATAAAATACTACAATTTGGGGGGGTGGGAGTGGGGGGCGTTTCTTAATTTATTTACCCAGAAAAGCTGATTTTCTGTGAGATCAGTGTTTGTAACACTACAGAGACTCTTTTTGAGCCATCAGAAACATAAAAGGCATTCAGATAATTTGTTGGAGCGGAACTTGCTGCCAGTATGTACCCTGGTGTGAATGATTCCACTACAGTCCATGAGCCCAGCAGCACTCAAAAATGAAAGTCAAAAACATTGCTTGTGTAAAAAACTTTAAGGTCCCGTATATCTGTACTCTCTGTGCAAGAGACATTTGCCATAATTTCACATTTATTCTTTCATTTTGATGTCAATCACTCTAACATCAAAAAAAAAATTAATCGTTCAGTTTAAAATTAACATTCAGATTAAAATGATTGGTTGTCCTCAAAATCAAGGTGATTTTGTAACGCAGGAAACAAATCTTGAATTAGAGCTGCATAAAATGATTACACCTATGCCAAAATCTTCTCACAAGATGGCTGAGATTGGAAGAGATCTCTGGAGCTCATCAAGTGGGGCCACCTGCTCCAGTGGGGACATCTACAGCCAATTGCCCAGGACTGTGTCCAGATGGCTTTCAAATATTTCCAAAGAGAGAGATGCCACAACCCACCGGGGCAATCTGTAGCAGCACTCAGTCACTCTCGCAGCAAAAAAGTGTTTCCTGATGTTTGGCCAGAACCTCAGGCTTGTTTCCTCTGTTTATTTGCTTCCACTGAACGCAAGCAAGTGTAAAGCTCATAGAATCATAGAATCATAGAATCATAGAATGTTAGGGATTGGAAGGGACCTCGAAAGATCATCAAGTCCAATCCCCCTGCCAGAGCAGGAATGCCTAGACTATGCCACACAGGAACGTGTCCAGGCAGGTCTTGAATGTCTCCAGAGAAGGAGACTCCACAACTCATGAGAGCTCATGGGAGCTGTGTTCCTCCGTGATGTTGGGAGAAGGCAATATGGAGACAGGTCTTCTTTGTTTCCCTGCAACTAAGCTCAGATATCCTTCTCTTTCTAACATTTCCCTTTTAATAACATAGTTGTTTCTGGAGACATCAGAAAAAGAACGTTACATACTACCAATACAATATAGACCTAGTCAAAAATACTAGCATGAGACTTGCAGCTCCCTGAACTTTGGGTTTCCTGTCACAAAAAATAATTTTTTAAAAAATGAAGGTTTACTCTGAGATGAAGGGGAATTTCCCTGGCATACATCAGGACCTAGGACAACAAGGAAGAATATCACCCCGAGCAAAGAATAGATAATCTGGAGCAACTACTTTTGGTAAAACAGGATACAGCTATATCATCCAAGAAAGAATCCACCCTCTCCTGTTCACAATGAAGTTCAGATGTTGGCTTCTCTCCATCTGTGGTACTATAACACTAGAAATGAGATGATTTTGTTATAATTTTCAAGCAGATCTTTCAATCAGTTGCTAACTGACAGTGATAAAAACCAGTAAATACTGGAATATACGTAGGGTATTTTTAGTTGCAAAAGTCATAACAGCAGAATAGTGCAGATACTTTGAACTTCCAATATGGTATAAATTTATATAAATCATCAGAACAGACTACATTTGGAGGAAATTTATTGTTATCAGTAATTACTTCAGCTAACTGTCATGATTTTAGAAGTGACAATAGCACAGAGTTAACTTCTCTTATAATCCTCACGAACGTGTGCTGTTAAATACCAGAACTTGTCATTCTGCTTCTTCCAAGAGGAGAGACATGTCTGAAAAAAAGTCACTGCAAGTCAGTTTAGTCTCTCTGGGACTGAAAAAACAAATCTGCCTTCCTCCTAACTTTCTTTATTCCATCATGTTGCTGGTAGGGAGAGGCAGAGATGATATTACCTAGACCTGTATTTCCACATCTTTAC
This sequence comes from Trogon surrucura, assembly GCA_020746105.1. NCBI lineage: Eukaryota > Metazoa > Chordata > Aves > Trogoniformes > Trogonidae > Trogon > Trogon surrucura. Next base: position 11,136,371 of record CM036622.1, on the reverse strand, counting down.
ATGTTTGCATTGCTTTGAAGCACAATCTAATGATGAATTTCCTGGACATGTAATGATCAGGTTTTGGGTGATTACTGCACAAGCATAGTGCTTCTGTATCATCAATGCATGTTTTTAAATGTCACTGAATTTTTACATTTTTTAGCAATGAAGGTTTAATCGGATAGGAAGCATGGAATAATCAGAGACAAAGGCCTTTGTATACATAACATAACAGCCTCAGGCTTTTGTCACTCCCATAATATATTCAACTACTTGAATCCATATATTGTTTAATGGGATTTGATGCTGTGACATACTTTTGAACTTCAATCTGACTTATTTCCCAACAGGAAAAGGCAAAACGCGCATGTTTTGGATGAGTTGGGCAGATCACTGATGTCAAAGGAATGCTGTTTTATCTTCAGAGTGCTGGAAGCACTGACCTTTAGAATACTTCTCTAATCATTAATGCACTAGTCTTTTAGCAGTGGTCTACTGAGGCGAAGGAGGCTTTGGAGTCACCACCCACATCTTGCCAAGGTAAAGATGGCCCATCAACATCAAACCTGAAATGGCTACTCTGGATTTCAATGCAGATTAGGGCTTAATCAGTGGGGTGCTGTTTTACATGTGAATAGGCTGACAGCATTACAAAGAGAAAAACAGAAAGCTTGGTGTTAGCCACTTGGTTGTGAAGCACAATTGTAACATCCAAGGGGAATATATGGACAGTTGCCAGTAGCATGGGTTTAGCTAAGTCACATGGAGAATTTATTTTTGCAGAAACAAATTCTTACACGTTACTTTATTTGAAACACTGATACTTGAATTACTTGTAAAGTCTTAAAATTTATTTAGTTACTTTAGGCTTATCATAATCCGTTATAAGATATTTCATTTTAGCCCGGGAAATGTCCTCCCATTTTTAAGAGAGAAGATAAAAACGTACCAGCCCTCAGTATTCTAAACATGGAATTAGTGTCAGATAAGTGACGGTCAAAACCATCTCCTATCAGAGACTCTGGAATGAGAAGATGTTCTTCAGGCTTTAAGAAAGCCACAGCATCCCGTGGCAAATGAATAGCTGTGAGCTGATTTTTTTCCTGCAAAAGAGCTTAGACAAAAGTTGTCATACGCCGAAGGAACAGCTGTGCCATATATCTTTCAAATCTACAAAACATTTGCATTAAATCACAAATGAACCTCTAAGAAATAACTTCAGAAGAGCTTGAATTCCTCCCTTTCAGGATGTGCAATCTAATCAGCACCAGGGGAGAGGAGGAATGGATTAGAAATAGCAGGGTCTGTTTATTTTTGTCTGGGAACTACAGAATGTACATTTATGGCTTTGTTTGAGAGCTCAGAAGTTATAAATATGGTCTGTAACTCAGTATTATTGCCTCTGTACTCCTCAAATAACTTACATCACCAAAACAGCCACCTAGAAAGAGACTGGTCAAAGCTAAAACTTCAAGCACAATCTCATCTCTGTTTTAGGGAGCTGAAACATTTCACCTGCAGACTTTCAGGTATGAATCGGCTGGTATTGGTCCAGTTCTGAATCATATTTTCTGGTTCAGATTTAGGTGCTTCTCATTTCCTTAATTTAAAATGGAGCTTGTGAGATTTCTGCTGTCTTAAGCACAAGTCTCAGAAATACATTGCACAACTGAAACCCCACTTTAAATTTAGAATATGCCAAATGGCACAGTCTATTTTCAAAGTTGTCCTAACATAAAGGTTTATTTAGCTGAACTGTTAGTAATGTGTCTGGTTGGTAAGTATGACTCTCTTAAAAATTTGGCCTACCCAAAGAAACCAAGTGAACTAGATAGTTTCCTCTTGCCTGGTGTGAAGGGCAAGAGGGAATGCACCTGTTTACTCAGAGATGCAAGTGATGGTGGTGAAGTCCTAAAGGAATAGACTGTCTTGACAGTGTCATACTGATATGGCCAGAGGATGGGCTGGAAGCTGATATCACTGTCTGTCTGCACAGCTACCTGCAGAGCAACACCTCTGTTCTTGAGCCCGTATGAGAACAGAACTTCCCAATCCAAAGTCAACTTTCCTTTTTTCACCTCCCTGCTTTTTTTCTTCCATTACTCGCAGTCACAATCTCTCTTTCTTGTTGCCTGTCATTGTCCTTTGTCCCTCAGACAGTTCTCTCCATTGTGTTTTCTTCCACAATATTTGCTGCCACCTCCTTTCTATCTCTGTTCCTAATCCAACTCAAAGCCTACAGTCCTTGCCCAAAGTCTCCCAGAAATTCTGTCCCATTTCCCTTCCCTGACGTATGTTTCTCTCTGGAAATGCATTCCCCTGCCTCAGAGGGCAGGGGGAAATAGCATCTTCTCCTTGCCCTCTCACCCTTCTTGTACTCACTGACATTGTGTCTGAGGGAGCAAGCAAGAGACTAGTTCCTGCTTCCAAAGGGGAAACAAGTAAAAGGAGAATTGTGCTTGCCTTGTTAAAGAGTGACTTCTCAGCTGAGTGGGGATAAACATCTTAACCAAATTCGGCTCCAGGAAACAGGAAAGCAGGCAGGACAGCAAATAGCAGAGGCCAGTGCAACAGCCCCACTACCTGCAATTAATGCCGGAGACTGGGCTGGCTGCTGCCCCGCGGGACAAGGAGAGACACACACTGCCAGGAAACTCACAGCACCTCTGCCCCAAGGGCTGCAAGCTTTGCCCTCATGCCCTCTTTGCTGTCAGTCAGGCTCAGCCTCCTTCTCCCCTTTCCCTGCCAGCAGAGGCTGAGCCCTGGCCCTGTGGTTTCAGATCAGCTCCATCCTTGCCTGACAAGCTGCCTCTAACCCTGCCCAGCACATCACGCACGGACCCCCAAGCACAAATGGAAAGAAAAGAATATAGGTCTCAAGGAGACTTCTGCACATGGTGAGTAATGATCTACATTGTGATTTGGGAAAATGAACGCACCATACTAGGCATATGGAGGATGAGGAGAAAGAACAAATTTTAAATGGTGAAGTTTTGTAACTAGGACCAAGATCACCTATCAAAGAGATCATGCTAAAATGGCTGATTTTTCCTGACCTCATGACTCCTTCTAGTAGCAGTGCTCCTCTTCCCACACAGCTTACCAGTGGAAAGTGTATTGCTTTTGTGCATCTCGTTCAAAAAAGTAGCTTTTATTTTGCTTACAGAAAATTATTTGAGGCTAAAATGAGGCTTAAAATGGAAATTATCCCACAAATCAGATTAGATATACATTCTACTGACAAACTCTTGAATGGTCCTTTAATTTTTTTTTTTTTTCAGTTCTCCAAAGATAATGTTCAGCCCAAGAGTGGTTGGAGTGAATGTTGGGAAAAGTCTGATCAGATGTTGCTGGCCCACCGATCTCCATGAAACATGAGTCCTCTTTGTCACTATAGAGAGCATTCTGGGGAGACTAACGATTTGGCACGGATGCCATTCATCCATGTGCATGGAGCCAGCACCCAGCCAATGCACCATATGAATTCCAGATAATCCCTCTTCTGTAGGCTTGAGGGGTATACAGGCTTTATCCAGGGTGCCAAGAATTTTACCCCTGGGAAGTAAAATAAAAACAATTCAAGACAAACTGTAAAGAAAATGTCGCTGATAAAGAATTGCAGGAGCACATTTGGAGAATTCTCTTAGTCCATTGAGCCCTGGGGAGCTGAAATGTCAGTACAGGGAAGATCTGGACAACTTAACAAATGTTGGGTCCAAGCCTTCAAACAATTACTTGTGTGAGTGATTATCAGCAGAAGGAATTCCATGAAACTCATGTCTAAATATTTGCAGAAATGTCCAAAACTGGTGTTTCAGTTACCAAATAGAACTGTGTTCCCAGTACCATCCGAGGGCAGCAGACGATGTATATTGGGTAGGTATTTTTTAGTTCATTTTGTTTAAAGGGTGTTTTTAAATTTGATGCTTCAGCAACAGCAGAGGAAATAATAGGAGAGAAGGCAGAGTGTAGGAGAGGGTTCATGTTCTGAGAAATCTCTCATATAAATTTGCTGCTAATTGCTTCCTTCTTCTTAAGAGACCAAATGATGCCATTGATCATCTGCAAGTGCTGAGGACAGCACAAGGATGGTTAAATGTATCAGTAAAGAAACATTCTTAATGAGACAGAAACCAGGGTAAATCTTGACCAGTAAATTTCACTACTTTGTGATTTAAAGGAATATTGCCCTTATCATTAGTTGTTTTTTTTTTTTACCTCAAAATTTGAAGGAATAGTGAAAATCAGGTAATCACAGGGAGCTATGAATTCCTGTCATTCATGTATTCCAGTAGTCCTTAATATAACAATCTTAAAACCCCAACTAGAAAAAGGGTGGTCTAGTTTTTCTTGATGTTTCACAATATTATGCTGCGAAAGTTCAGTGAGATCATCACACACCCAAAATTGAAAAATAGCAAGGGCAGATTTACTCCCGAAACGTTCATGCAAATATTTTAATTCATGTTTTGTCAAGCTGCTTTAAACAGCCAACTCTTGTTGTAAGAATATGCTAATATGTAATTAAACTGCCCTCGCGTCATGCCATATGGTACATTTGAAACATAAAACACTGTTCTATTATTTGGGGAGGGTCATTTGAAAAGAAAAGGAAAAGAAAAAGAGACAACCCAGGGGAAAAGACAGTTTATCTGTCCTCCCACACTTCATAAGCCAGCTTTAGCATTAGGCTCTGTTACTCTGGATGAGATTTGACAATTCTGGTGTTAATGGATCTTAATCTTTTATTAAAGAGAAAAGCATGTGCTGATATGCAACAAAGACCATTGTACGTGTTGTGGGTTTTTTTCTTTAAATTAAGCATAATTAAGTTTTTAGGGGCAATATTTACCTGCCATGAGCAGGTAAACATGCACACATGTGGGAAGTAAGCTTTGGAGACATTGGCAGCCATTGACTTCTGTGGAAGCAGACCCTGGTTCTCTGCCATTTTCCAATTTGATATTAACATGCAAGTCAGGATGGGTGGGAGTGAGAGATAAAGAGAGAAATGCTGGATTCAGAAAGAGAGTTTGACAGCTAGGTGCTTAATTACATAGCAGCATGTGGACAATGTTTAAGCAGGAGTGCAGATGCAGGCAAAAATGATTAATCTCTTGTTCTAATCATACTTGATCATTTGCTTGTGTGGTCATTATTGGAAATGACCTGGTATTTCATTTGGGAACTTCAAAGTAGCAGGAAGTGAGGAGATGCTGTAGTCTAAGGCGTTAGCTTCTTATTCGTAGGTGTTTGTATTTTAATGTGCTTGACAAACACAAGTGAAATGAGTGATGGGCTCAACCTAACTTTTGCCAGATGATCACCTACATTAAAAAAAACACTGCGTAATTTATTAAAATCATTCAAATATGTTTCTAAGTAAAGCATTCATTGTCTACTTTTCTTTTTAATGATACAGTCCATGAAGCTATTCAAAGAGATGTACACGAAATTAGTCAGCCAGTGTTTTCAGCTTGGTTCCCAAAGCCAAAGGCCTTGGTCCTCAGACGTACCTAGGTGTCTAAAATAAAAATAACTCCTTCTTCTTACTCCTGAGGATTTGGAAACAGTTACTCCCAAAATCCAACCTACTTTGAATTTGGTAGGTACCAGCAGAGAGGCCAAAAACTCAATAGTGTTCTGCTCAGTAATGTGGTAAAAAACAAGCACCTCTTGAAGTAAACACTTCAAGGTGAAATTGTGGCAAGAAGCCTGAGCTACTATATAGAGAATTTTAGTTTTCAGAGTTGGCAGGCAGTAACCTTTTGATGCAGGGTTACTGCACTAAGAAATATGTTTCTAACCTCATGGGAAGAAACACACTGTGTTAAACTCTGCTGCAGCATGAAGGGGTTGAAAGGTTTCTTTCACATAATGTAACCCCTCAGGAAATACACGCTGACAAACAAAACAAAAATACCCTCTCCTTCATCAACAAGAACATAACTACCTTGTTGATCAACCAAAAGAGTCACATGTTTTACCTCAGCTCTGCAAAGTATTATCTTAAAGCATGTATCAAAACCCATTCCTGTTCTGCAAGGCAAGAAAATAGGGTGTGCAGCTTAAAACGTTTAAAACTGTTGTGTTACTTGATAAACCAGTGAAACTGTTGTGGGCATGAGCCTGCCTCAGGAGATTTTGGCGTGTGGGATGCACCACAGGCCCGTGAGGACAGAAGGGCAGAGGGAGGTGTGGCTGCTGTCTGTCCATGGCTAGCTCTATTTTTCATCCCTTCCTGGCTTAAACTCTTCACTGAAATCAAGAATATTTTCATTTACTTGAATGGGACCAGGCTTTTGCCCATAGACTTTAAAGGTAACAACCATCTTCTCTGATGGTCAGTTGTGGAAACTCATCCAAAAAGCTCAGAAATTCTGTCTGAACTAGGCTATACACACTTTAGGAACATATCCAATGTCGATTTAAATGTTTAAAATAAGAAGAACTGATTGCATACCTATTAAAGTTATTCAAAAGGCTAATTATTCTCACTCTTACAAGACTTAATCTTACTTTCAATCTTAATTTGTATATATTCAGCTTCCAGATGTTGAATATCACCACATCTGATAGTCTGAAGAACTCACTTTTATTAAAATACCTCTACCCATTTATAGATCACAATCAAAACAGGTCTTAATATTTTCTTTAATAAGCTGAGGAGACAAGCTTACGCAACTTTCAACAAGAGAAAAAATTTGTTGGCCAGCCATCACAGAAAAATATTTTTAAATGGAAAAAATATGAAAGGCAAATTTGGATCAGTTTTGAACCCAGACATGCTAAAATGTTTTCATCTCAACATGTGCATTAGTATAATAGCATTATATATTTAAATAGGAATCACTACATTGCACTAGTGATACGACGACACAGAACTTTGCCATTGTTGAAAGAATTATAGCACTGTTTTCAAAATGTAGTAAAATAGAGACAAAAAACAATGAGGAAAATTGCCCAGGGAAGACAGAATTTGTCAAAATAAATGAAATAAATGATCCTTAAAAAAAAGGACTCGAATGAGCAATCTATCATGGGGAAGAGGAAGGCCTTCCCTGCACTGAAAAACTGTGTCAGAATGCTTGTGTTCCCAGGGTGAGAAAGATAAAGAAGTCCTGATAAGGTCCTTCTCTGATAATGGGAACTGAAATGGGAGAAGTCGAAGTAAGAAGAGCGTCAGGTGAAACATGACTAAAGATGTGGAATAGAGGCTCTGTAAACGAGAATAAGGAGTTTGAAGTGGACTTGGGAGGCAAAAAGGAAGACGAAGAACAACAGAAAGAGGAAGGATTTGTCCACTGCAAATTACCAGAAGAAGATAATAGCTTTCATTGTGATATTTTAAAAAGAACAGATAAAAGCAGAAATAAAAGGCTGGTAAAGCTGAATACAAAATGGACTACAACAGGAGGGGGTGAAAAACAGGTAGCTTTAGGAACTCTTAGTAATAAATGAAGATTTTAGAATGAGCAAGTGTTTAAAGACACAATGTGTTCATAAGAGAGAGGGTGAGCTTGTGAGCTTGGGGAGAGGGAACTTCTAGAGTCAGAGATCATGCACACTGAGTTACAGCTAAAGGTTCTCCCTGAGCTTATGTCCTCAGGGAAAGGGAAATGGGAAAATAAGAACTGATCAATGGAGACAATGAAAGGTCAGTAAGAGAAAATACAGAAATGATGAGTGCTGTTGAAGACAGTAAGTTGAAAGAAACAAATTAAGCCTGAGAAATCCCCATTGTAAGGGAAATAGAGATCTTAGATAAGATGGGTTTCTTGCAGAAAATTTATTACAGTGTGGGGTGAGGGGAATTAATAGGGCAGAAATAAACATGTCATTGGGAGCCTAGGGCTCATGATATTTTTGTTGACTTTACTGACTTTACTACGGCAACATTTTAGCCAGAAAAACTTTTGCATAAATAAAGTTTAGTTATGCCATTTCTCCATCACACTCTACTATTTCACTCTCCAAAATGGAAGTCTATTATGAAAGAGGATCTGAGTGAAATAATGTATCTGTAAGACATTATTCCTCATTCCGTGAAGATTCCTGGAAAAAAACGGACTCTGTGCAGGTGAGTATAACAATGCTCTTTTCTTTCAGGATTCTAGAAGTCTTTTAAAGCTTATAAGAACTGAAATGAAAAATTGCAAGCAGGAGAAAATTAATCTATTCGGTGATGAGCTGGTTTAATTCGCTTATGGATTATGTTACCAGTCAATATCATCTGAACATATGGTATGACCTACCAATGTGGAATAAATAATCATAGCAGTTAAAGATACTCTTGATCTTCTCTATAAATGCGTGATTTTTACAAAGTATTAAACAATATAATTATTCAATATGAACAATACAAATGTTTTTTATCTGTATATAACTTCAAGTAATAAACTTGAGAGATTTTTCAGGGAGGCTTCAGGTGTGTATTCTCCTTTTTGAACAGATTCACTGAACATTGCCCTTATTTAGCTTTTAAAAATGGATCAGATACCAGATCAAGCTTAGCAAAATGGTTGTCAAAGAAGTTGCTTCTTTGCTGTAAGGGCTGAAGTAGATCTCTTCCCTGACTTCCAAGTGCTATTAACTCACAACAGTCTTACGTACATGATACAATAGTTTTCATTTATTGTCATCCAAAACAGATTTGGAAGGAGTGAATTAAGTCATCTTGAAAGAAGTCTGATTGAAATGTGACAGAAGTGCAACAGATTTTGAAGTTTATTGCTCTACAAATAATTTTCTCAATTTGAAGAATATATTTCTAGCATAGTGTTGTTTAGAAAGTTAGGTCACAGGTTAGGTTTTGGATCAACTTGGTGTGAGTAGTGTGGTTTTGTTTTGTTCCTCCTTTGCAATTCCATATTTCATCTTGATTTCAGCTTCAGACTGAAGGTCAGGTAAGTTCATACTGAAATGCAGGTAAATGAGAATATGTTGCTCTTAGCAGTCTATAGAAGGGTAAGTCTGAATCTTGCTAAATGTGGATGGTGAAACATTGCCATTGGCCTCTCTCAGTATGCTGTCTGTTCTCTAGACTTCAAAGGAAGAAGTAATTTCTATCCTAGGGGTTCGTTGTGTCAGATCCTTTTAAGAGAAAGGGGTCAGTTGCTGCTTATTAAAGCACCTCTGAAAAATATAAACAGTAAATCTGTTCTCAAACACTATCAAATTATCTTTATAACATGGGGAGAAAAAAGGAAAAAAAGTCGTTGGTGTGTACTGTCAAGTCAAATGTTGTGGATCTGTCTAGATGCTTTTACTGAAACCTGACTCACCAAAAATTGTTCTCCTTAGCAGACCATGTGGCTTTGAGAGCTTGTAGATTATCCTAGAAGTTGCAACCAATGCAAGAATGACTTCTGCAAAGGGTTAAAAAATGCTTTGTCTAGTCTAGTTTTCAGTTGATCAGGCAATGACAGTCTCACTGCTTCCCCTGAGAGATCTTTTCACGTAACATCAATTCCACAGTAAGTCATTTCTGTTTCTCATTCTGTTGCCCTATAAAACTTTCTGGGGGGCAAGGGAAAAATAATCAAAATGAATGAGTAAGGCCTGCATCACATTTAATTAAAAATATTTTTGCCCTTGGAATGAAAAGGTATGGTGATAACTGGAGTCACTGGGGAGTCCTGCCTAAAAAGTGTTGGCAACATATCACCTTATTTCAGTACAGATACAAAATTGAACAAAATGTGCAATTATGTCTTAAAAATGTGGTGCTAGACATCGAATGCATGTAGCTGAAGCAATATATGAACACATGGCATCTTTGCTAAGTAATTTGCTCTTAATTGTCAGCACATTTAGTACTGGCATTTTTAGATACATTTTTGGTTCATTCTCTAACAAATGACTCTACGCTAATTGTTTCTCCCAGCAATTTATTGCACAGTTGGGAGACTGAGTTGCAGAATTGCACACACACTATCTTGTATTGAATTCATTTCTTGAAAATGTTTAAAATTCCATGAAGTAGTCAAGAATTATTTTAATTGCAGTGTCTACAATGAAAGTATGGAATTAATTAAGTGTCTTGGGGGGCAGGTAAAGCACGGCTTTCAGAACCTATTGCTTAGGAATGTTTCAACAACTGTAATAGTATAAATCAAGATACCTTTTAGTAGCAGGGAGAACTGTGACATTTCAGAGGATCTCTTAAAAGCATATTTTTATTTAAAAGGTGAACATCTGCTAAGGTAGCAAACTCATCTGTATGCTAAAGAATTATCTTTCTGAGGATCTTTCCATTATGAAATACCTGTCATGATTCTCTTGTATGAATCTGTTAGGTCCCACAAATCTTTCTCTCATATCTCTCCTAAGGGACACTTATCTTCTCTGATGAGAGATAAATGTTCATAATTCAAAAAAAAAATGTTTTAATCTTAAGGCGAACAAAGTCTAAAGGCTTACTAAAGAATATTAGCTGAAACAGTATAAATGGAGATGGATCTTTAGAAAATGGGATGCCGACTGTATGTTGGATTAGCTTTCAAGAAATGCTGATGTCACATTATAAGTTGGGAACAAATTGCTAAAAGTCCTTCTCTCTTAGCTCATGAATCACACTGCTCTGATGTGTCAAATCACATCAAGTGTGATCAGTCAAGTCAATTGACATCATGAAGTGTTTAGTGAATTTTTATTTTTTTTCTGTAGGAGAATGACCTCATAGCTCTCCAACTTTACATTGGAAGCAAGATCTCGAGACATCCAGGAAAAAATAGTTGTACAAAGCTGGAATATATTTTAAGTCTGAACTGAGCAAACTCATGTCAAATTCTGCAGGGCTTTATTTTTAAAAGAATCATTTTAACAAACTTTTGCCATTATAAAATTACTTTTATAACTATAAGTACTCCGTGCTTTTAGTAGTCTGTGAAATATAAGTGCCATTCATTACCGCAGAGGCTTAACTTCATTTGCATACCTTTGAATACATTGAGCCCTTTGAAATACTGGCCTCACTTCGAAGACCTATCTTGCAAGCTGCAATTTTTCTGTAAGGGTTAACATAAGCACAAGGACTTGGCCATAACAGGACAAATTCGCCTGGTCATGTTTGATCTTGGCAGCTGAGAAGACATGGACCTGTGAAATGCTTGGACTGGAAACCCCAGCTACTGCAAGCACAAGCCAAGGCCTGTTGTCAGAAGATCACAGAGGCTAAAGTTGGAGTTGGAAAGCTCCATGTGGCTTCACAGCAATGACCAAGACGATGGGTTGGGAAAAGAGAGTGAATCAGGGGCTCACTTGTCATTTAAAGAATTCTGGTGGTAGGAAATGTCATATAACAGATCTACAGTAGGGTTAAGTCCCATTCATACACAGCCCCATAAAAAGAGAAACTGGTTTGTTGCAGGGGTGGGGTTGAGTGTGGTGGGATGTTGGGGGTTTTTTTAGAAAATGCCATTGTCGTGGGTTGACCCTGGCCGGCCGCCAGGTACCCACACAGCCGCTCACTCACTCCCCCCTTCACTGCTGAACAGGGGGAGAAAATATCTCCAAAGGCTCAGGGTTTTGAGATAAGGACAGGGAGATCACCCTCATTTACCGTCCTGGGCAAAACAGACTCAGTTTTGGGGAAATTAGGTACATTTATTAAGAACTAATCAGAGAGGAGTAGTGAGAAGTAAGAAAGAGCAAACAAATCTTAAACAGAACACCTTCCCCCCATCCCTCCCTTCTTCCCGGGCTTAACACCAATCCTGGTTTCTCCACCTCCTCCCCCCGAGCGGCGCAGGGGGACAGGGAATGGGGGCTGCGGTCAGTTCATCCGACGTTGGTTCCACCGCTTCTTCACTCCGGGGGAGGACTCTTCACTCTTCCCCAGGGCCACTGTGGGGTCCCTCTCACGGGAGACAAGCTTCACGCTCTCTTCTCCGCATGAGTCGTCCCACGAAGGGCAATTCATCCCAAACTGCCCGACGCGAGACACCTCACGAGGGGCAGCCCACCCCTTGTGAGTCTGAGGTGCAGTCCTTCGGGAGAAACTGCTCCAGCGTGAGCCACCCGCAACGTCCCAAAAGTCCCACCAGCCAACCTGCTCCAGCGTGGGCATTCCCTCTTCCACGGGCTACAGGTTCCGGCAGCAACTTGCTCTGGTGCGGGCTTCCCACGGGCTACAGTCCCCTTTCAGGCAGTCCACCCACACGGCGTGGAGTCCTCGGTGGACATCTATGCAGTGATCCTCATGGTGGACTTCTGCACCTCGCCCATGGGCTGCAGGGGGACAACCCGCTTCACCATGGTCTTCACCACGGACCCGGGGGACTCCTTCTGCTCCGGCGCCTGGAGCTCATCCTCCCCCCCCTCCTTCTTCACTGACCTTGGTGTCTGTACAGATTCTCACTCCTCCATCTCTGTGCCAGCTGTTATGGCGCAGTTCTTTTTCCCGTTCTTAAATATGTTTTTCACAGAGGCGTTCCTCTGCTATCACCTTACTGATAGGCTCAGCCTTGGCCAGCGGCGGGTCCCTCTTTGTAGCCGGCTGGCATTGGCTCTATCAATCTTGGGGAGCTTCTAGCAGCTTCTTACAGAAGCCACCCTGCAGCTCCCCCCCCCCGCCGCTGAAATCTGGCCAGGCCAAACCAAAACAGCCATATACACACATGCACCTAAATTCTGTGTGCAGTTTCCAAGATGGTGCAGGCATACAAAAAATGGATATGGAAAAAATATAGCAAATTGATTATTTGCACATACAACTCCAATTGTATGCATATTCAGAGTAAAAATAAGTGCAAATTCCGCTCTCTTTTTATTTTGTATCATGCTCACTTCTATAAAACTTAAAAAAAATCTTACTGCAATCAGTTAACTCTAGTCTTAGAAGCTATTTACAACTCTCTGAACACAGTTTCTTCTGGTTTTAACCACTGAAGGAAGTGATTAGCTTCTATATTTTTACATTTTGTTTGAGTTTGGTTCTCTTCTCCGTGTATTCTCTTTTATATAGGACAAAAACATCCATTCTGATTTTAGCTACAAAGGGGAGGAGAAGACTACAATCTAATAGAATAAATGCAACCCAAGCTAAATTGGCATATCTCTGTCAGTGTTACCTAGTGGTGCCTGCTTAACCTAGAGTTGAATTTCCATTGATTTCAATTGAAGAAGGGCTAAGGTCCTTAATGAAGAAGGCGTAGAATGAAATAGTTCTTAGCTGAACAGTTTGGGGTTGTTTTTTTTTCTCATAAATTTGCGGGTTGAAATCCTAAATTGTGCAGATTGCTTATCAGATTGTGTTATCTGCTTGTGTTCAGCCACTGCTAGCTAAATCAACACCTCCAAACAGCAAGACTACAGATTTCTATAAATCACAGCTTAGTTAAAACAGCCCGTCTCTGACCTGTATGCTGCTAGGGTGGGCACAGCGTCTGAGTAAGCGGAAGGGGGAAATGTTGGGGCTGGGCAGCCCATGATGGTGACAGCATCATACTACAGAGTACATGCTGCTAATGAAGAACTAAATCATCTGCCTAGTATTGCTGTTCTGTGCCAGTGAGAACCTAAAACACCTGATATCATTTTTATTTTAAGATATTCTTGTAAATTACTTCAGCTGACAAAGCAAAGGATCTGCTACTTTGATAAACTTTTTTCCAGCCATATCAGCTGATCCCATAAAAGACAATCTATTCCTACAAAACTTAGCTTTCTTATCCTCAAGCCAGCACTGCTACTTTAAATAATAAAGGTAGTGTTGTAATAATAATAATAATTATAATAATAATAATACTCAGCCAGCAGGACCATGCAGCCCTTCTTCTCCTTACCACCAAAACTCAGCCAACTCCAGCTCAGCTGAGAAAGCTGCAGTTACAGGAGAGCCAGGACTTAAACCAGAGACCCTTATTGAATGTATTTTATTCTGGAAATTAGAGTATAGTAGCTGGTATTTTAGTTAACCTTTGCAATGACGTATTTATTCGGGTGTACCAAATAATTTCTTCTCTCAAACTTTTTTCCACGTGGAAACTTTAGACATTTCTATTTCCATAAATGGCTTTGAAAGAATTCTATTCCCACTTGTCTACAGAAATGTGATTATGTTTGTAACAATTAAAAATGCAGTTCCCCTTGGGGAAATGTCAGTGGTAATTATCACACTGATGATTCAGAGAATGCTTCCTTCCACAACTGGCTCTTGATAAATTGCTGGTACTTGTTTGAGACTCTCTGTTCTCCTGTTTGATTAAATAATCATCAGGAAAATATCCACATCATCACTTCATAGTCAGATGTCAGTTTCGTCTCATGCTGAAGTGCATCACTCGTGCTGTTGAAAATCTGGAACATGTCACTATGTGAAAGCCAAAAAAGCCTCCATGAGCTTGTATGTGTGGCTCATAGGCAGTGTGCTTCAGTAGTCACTATGAGAGTTATACACCTAAACCCACCTCTAAACGGACACCACTCGGGTGAAAACTGCAAGGATAAAATGCTTTCCTTACTTTGACAGCAGTACAGACCAATAATGAAACCTTTCAATGAACTGCTGGTCTTTTTTCCAAGTTATTCTTGACTTGTTCATCGCCTGTGTTTGATGTGCATGAGGCTTGCAACTCATGTTGACCACATATGTTATACCCTACATCGCTGGCCAGGGACAAGTCAATAGAAATATTTCCACTGACTTCGGTGGGTGCTGGATCAAACTTTTCATCTCTTCGTGAAAATGGATCTCACTTCTTCTCCCTGTGGTCCCAAACTCTGCGTGCCTCACATCTTCACTCCTCTTCTTGAAATCCTGCTCACTCAGTCATTCCTCAGTCGACGTTCTCTGCCTTGCTCTTCATTGCAGGTACCATGTGCAAATACTGATGCATACCAGTATGTTGCAGTGGTAAACCGCTGTAAATCTTACTGTGTCTTTCCTCCTCTTCTTGTTACCAACACTATTTTCAGTGTTGTCTAACTGAAACCAAGAGTCTCAGATCACATTCTCAAGACAATGTATGTTGGAAAACAGTACTACTTTACCCCAAATTTCAATCTTTTTGGTATCTGACTGCAGCTCTGGTATTCTCCCTCCTTGTCTTATTTATGATTTCCACTACTGCTAAAGATACGCTTCTTTCTCACAAACGTGTAAGAAATTCTCACATCTGAGGACAAACCCCTTGCTGTTGTGATACTTGGGTATTTTTGTTTGTTTTCTCAGCCACAGACATATTTGTGTATTTTATTCACTCTGATGTGCAGTGCAGCATGTTTCCATATACGACAATTAATTTTCACGAAGTAAAGTGCCTTCTGCCAGTATTAAAACAAAATACACTGTTTCTTTTTGATTTTTTTTTCCCCAGTCCCTCCCAGTAAACAAATGTACTATCCCTTTAACCTCTGACAAGCAACTGTCTTTCATGGAGCAATGAATGTATCACCTTTCCAAAAGTGGTTCAGCAGCATCAATTCTGGGTTATGGCCTTCCCTGAACTCTTGATCCATCATA
The DNA here is from genome assembly GCA_020746105.1 of Trogon surrucura. Taxonomy (NCBI): domain Eukaryota; kingdom Metazoa; phylum Chordata; class Aves; order Trogoniformes; family Trogonidae; genus Trogon; species Trogon surrucura. The sequence goes on along the minus strand of CM036622.1, from coordinate 11,120,923 downwards.
TCTGATGTGCTGTCTAGCCCCTTGACTGGTTTTCAGATCAGTCTCTAATGGCACAGAAGCTACCTATGCATTTGGCCAGACAAATCACATGAGCAGATGTGAGGTGACCCAAACAAGGTACGTAAATGATGTGTTTGGGATCAGATTCAGTTGCCCGCTGTGCTAGATGCCACATAGACACTAATTAAAAAGACAGTTCTCACTCCAAGAAGCTTCAGCACTGCAGTGGAGGAAGGAAACCAGCACCCCAGAATTGGGAATGGTAATGACAAAAGAAGCAAAAAACAATGTTTGGAAACTAAGGGAACTATAGAATACTAAAAAAAACCACTTTGAAGTGGCAAAGACAAATAACCAAAGTTAGGAAAAGCCAAAGATTGGATTACTCTACTTTTCTTTACGTGGGGTTTTGGTTTTTTTTTTCAGCAGAAATATTTTGTCATTCAGGTAAGAGTTTATAAATCCAAAGAACGGGTAGTTATTGTTTTGGTTTTTCTGCATTGGTCACTATGTGCTCTCTGGGTGCACTTACTGCATGTCGTTCCAACCTTTGCCATGAAGACAGAATTATTGATGGACTTTGCCATCATATTTCTCACTCCAGGATCCACAGTGTTCATTTTCACAACACCTGCAGAGGCCCATTGTGATAATCCAGCAGAGGTCTCTCCCCTAGCCGAGTTCTTGGTAGCCCTTCTCATAGTGCTTACAAACAAATCTCTGACACTTGCTGAGCTAGTGGTAGAAATCCATCATACATATTAGGAAGACCCCGTAGTGAATCTTGCAAACACCTGTCCTAGATCCCCAGTCATGAAACAGTTGCCCTTTGAGAGCTTGGCTCAGTCTACTGCTGAGGCAGGGGAACATCCATGACCTTGGAAACATATTCCTGACACTGTCATCATAGAAGACTATAGCCTTCCATTGAGGATGGCTTTGTTGGAAGAGTAGAGTCAGTGTCTCTGTATCACAGGAGACTGAGCAGTAGAAAGGCCCACAAGATGGAAAAGCCCCTTGGTGTCACTAGGGACAATCTTCAGGAAATTTATAGTTGGATCTAAAGAAAGACATTAGCTCTTGAAATAAAAGTTAGGCAAAGTCTAAGTGATAACTCCAAAACTGCAGTTATAAAAGTCTCTTTGCAAAGCAATCAACCTCTAAACTTCATATGTGCTTTGCTTTTTTTGTTGTAAAACTTCTCAGGTGCCAAGAGTTGCATCTGTTATCCCAGAACTGTCACAGATCAGCAGTTACTAAAAGTTCATTACATATCTGACTGCTACACTAGAACAGAAACTAGAAACTCTGTCCATCCCCACATCCTCCAAGAGGCTCAGTCAAGAAAGTGTTGTAGATGTATTCTGCTGTCACCTACAGAATCTGGCTCCACCTAAACTGCTGTAGTTAATTTCAAAATTTACCTAAAAAAGAGCTACCTACTTCCATAAATACATATATATATATATATATATATGAATGTATGTATGTATGTATATGGGTGTCTGTGCTTAACTTCCCATGATAGGATCTTACACCACCTACCTCATCCTTTTCTACATTAGTGTCCTCATTCCCAAGCTGTGTCCCCGTGGGGTAGAGGGACTTTCTTGTGTCACTGCCCAGGGAAGAAGTCATGATTCAGTGGGTCAAAGACTGAGAACACAAGAGAGATGATGGCTTTGTAGCCCACTCAGTCTTAAAATACTCCTACAGAGCTCTTGAGAGCCATAATTTTTCAGATTTGCATGATGGCAAGTTTGGGGAGCGTCTCAAAGGGATGGTAAAAGGCACATCCTTGAATAAAGGCCACAAACTAATAAAGGCTGCCAGATTTCAAGATAGGGGAGAAATAGCCTATGTTCTTCCAAATAAAAGGTCAGCAGAAATTTTTAGCATGGGAAGAACACCATGTTTTTCTCCATATTCCTTCTTAGAAATGACCGTATTTTCTGCGTAAATATGTGTGTTTGTATATATGTAAGTACACCATGAAGTGTACACACAACACAGAAAATTTCTATGGTGTTTGGCAAAGTTGAAAGTTACTCAAAGAAGGGTCATATCATGGGAAATATCAGGCAACCACAGTAACAGGCAGGATTGTCAGCCTGACCTATAAGAAAACATATGGCTGGAGAGCATCATGGACTGGCAGATTTTCTGTTTCACGTTAGTGATCACGTATTTCAGCAAGGAGCTAGTGAGAAAAAGTAAGTTGGGGAAGGGGAAATATGTAGCAGATATCTGCTCTTTAGAAAATATGTATTATTGCTACTTGTAAGAAAATTTGACCTGTGGGCCAGCAGCTTGACTTCCAAGAGAAGAATGTTTTTTCCTAAGCTTAAGCTGCAAGTTGTGACAAATTTCTTAGAAATGGAAGCGAATATTGTGGGATGGTTGGATTTACCCATGAGGTGCCCTTTATGCCTTTCTCAACTAGACCTATGGTACACACCTGGTTAAAGACCCCTTGCAGTAGATGGGAGGAAGCGGAGAAGACTTTAACTCAGCTGCCGCATGATGATGAGACCAAGCTGAAATTCTGTATAAAAGGTGTGCAGAAAAAGACACTCAACCATTAAGTAAAATGCAGGCAGTTGTGAAGAGGGGCTGTGCTTTCAACGAGAGTCACTGTTTCCACTAGACTAGTTGAAAGATCTGTCAAGGAGATGGTATAGCTTGAAAAATCTGAAGTTTGTTACCTGCTCACAGTTTAGAGGGAAATATGTTTAGGGTTTTATTTGCATATGCAGAGATGGCAAGTCATTGAGTTGCGTGTAATGGAATGCCTCTCACTCCAGTATTGCAGGCAAGTATTACATTGCTTAAGTGTTTCCAGGCTGGGCTGAATTATTTCCAGGTAATAGCTTATAGAGTTTCCCCAGGTGGGAGTGCCACAAGGTGAACCTAGTTACAATACTTTCTAGGTTAATTTGTCTTTTGGGGGAGATTTTGGGAACTGCAAATATTCTTCCTCAACACTTGAAACAGGAAAGCTGTGTTTTATTGTATCCACCAAAGCAATATATTAGCTTAAACCCAGCTTTTTTTTAATTTTTAAGGTCTTATGAATTCTGCTATTAAAAAAAATCAAAGTCTCTTCTATACATAGATGATAACAGGAAAGATGCATATATTCAATTTGGCATCTGCTCTTGCAGATATGCTTTATATACTCGTATGTGCACAGGACAGTCTTTGAATAAGTAACATCTGTAATGTCGTATTTATTTTGATTAATGAAGAGAAAGGCATTAGATCTCCTGAGCCCTCAAATGCTGTTCTGCAATGATGTCACAACTGATCTTTAATGTTTCAGCTGATTATTTGTCTCATATCCTCATGATTGTTTTAAGCTGGCTTCTTTATAAATTAGGTCTTGCTATTAACAACAACCATTAATTACTCTTACAGAAGGCTTATGTCTGCAGAGGGAGATGTTGCATTATAACTTCTGGTTTATCCAGCTTAGGTTTGAATTGTTTGCTGCTGCCATTTCTGTGCAAGCTCCAGGGATGATCCAGACTCTAGTCTGGATTTATCAATAATACTTCAAAATTTATTACGTTTAATGCTGAGGTTTGCAGATAGGCTATTAAAAGCAAACCACTTAAAATGCAAATGTTGTCAGAAACAAGAGGGAAGCTGTTCTAGACCCAACAATCTGGACTACAAACTCAATATCTCTTCAAGGGAGATGAATGAATATTGTACAGAACTGAATCTGATTAGGATGAAAAAATCATGACTGAATTCTAAAGCATTTATCTACTGAGAAGAGCATAAGAGTGTTTGCAAGGCATGTACTTCCCCACTACAATTTTCAAAATCCTGTCTCAAACATCTTGCAGAGAAGGAAGGTTTAGTATCACATACTTTGCTACAAACACCCTTTGCATACTAAAGCTACTGTAAAAAAAAGACAGTAGGAGCCTCCAAAAGATCCCCAGGTCCCAGCAGTGAATCCAGAAAGTGGTATCAGGCACCAGACTCCTGATCCAAAAGCAGAGAGGAGCAGGCACAATCACAGAGAGACATCCCTTCCTTCAGCCAAGACTGCATCCTGGGACGGAGCTGCAGTGCAGTTGTGTTTCCCTGTTTGGGACCAACTGGATCACACCACATACTCTTTCTGACTGCACGTGGGGGTTTCATTTAGTAAAAAAGAAAGTCAATTGTGCACCGTCTAGCCTCTCAAGCTGTTTGGGATCCCTAGTTCCTAGTCCTTGTTGCCTTGATTCTCTTCGCATTAGTGATTTGAGTCTGGCAGTAGCCAAATAAAATGTTTATGGGATTAGGTAATTGCTGAACAGAGCTATTTTGGGTGATAGGAACCTTGACGCTGCTAGAGTTAAGCCTGAGACACCTCTATTGGCCTATACGCAAGCCTAATGTGAGGGACAGAAGGGATTTTAAAATTCTGCCACTGGAAATACTACATCATGAGAGAGAAGTAGTAGTATGCTCTTACCTGCAATATTGTGTTATTGCAAAGAGCATAGCAGAAGGGTGCAAAACTAATGAATTATTAGAATTATGGAAAAGTTTAGCATAGATTTTTAAAGTGAAGAAGATGAATTCAAGGGGAATTGGATACGTTAAACCAGCAGAAATAAGACACATGCAAAAACAACTCTCTCAAAGAAACAAACTTTGTTTAGCAGAAACTACCTCCTTGTTGAAATGATTGTCCCATTAAGTCATCAGTTTGGGTGGTAAAGCCAAATCACATGAATGTTAACAGACTAACAGACTAAACAAAACTATCTGTGACAAAATAAAGGATAACTAGGCCACCACAACCTTAATGTGAGAGACAAATTCAAAGTTGCAAAGGTAGTTGAAACACAGCAGAAAGCATGTTTTCTTAATCCAAGGATCTAATAAGTGCTGAAAGAATGAAGCGTACAATTGAAAACACATGCACAAACTGAATGTGAGACTGCAAGGGGAAGTAGGGTGTAGAGATCAGTTTTGTTTGCAACAACCCTGGAGACAATTGACACAATGCAAAGGTGTTGGCACCGGTCTCTGATAGCAAAACGCAGCTGGAGGATGAAGCTCTTTTAATGAAACAAAGGTTTTACTGAGTCTTTTAATTAAATCGACACTGGTATATTCTATGGCAGGTTGACTTGTGACACTGGAAAGAAACTGATAAAAAATGAATTCCAAATAGATAGCAGAGCTGAATACAGCATAATCACAGCACGGGCCATGCCCGAGGTTAAAATTCAAAGCTCTGCACATTTCAAATAGCAAGATCAAAATGAGTCCATTTGGCAAAGCTGTTCTGGCCTGTCTGCTAACAGATAGAAGAGTTTGAAATAATGGAATAAAAAGTCCCAAGTGTGCTTGATTGAAGAGCAGTCTGCAAATGCAGATGATCAAGTCAAGTAGATAACCTATCTATGGAATTGAATTCTAGACTTCCTTTCCAAGAGTGCCCTGGGACACTGAATTAAAAGCATGTAACAAATCTTATAACTCTGAGACAATTCAAAGAGAGTGGAAAAAGATCAGCATACCAAAGTTAAAATGAATAGCTGCTCACAGGCAGAGCCACAGAAAAAAATAGTGTAAGATGCAACCAACAAAGAATGAGATGTCAACACAACTAATTGTCACCAAAAGTGATTTTTTATTTGCCTGCTTTAATAAGGAAGAATCCTGTTAATAGGATCTGCCTTTTTTTTTTTTTAATGATAATATATTTGCTTGGCAAAGATAACTGCATTACTCTAGCAGACTCTGAATGCCTTTTGATTTAATCCAGATTCTGATTTTTAAAAGTATTACTGTTTGAGAGTAACACATATTAAACGGGTTGAAAGCCAGATAACTAACAGATCAGCAGAGGAGAAAGTCCTCACCTAACGGAGAACTATCACAAATCCTCCAGAAGTTCTATTGATCACCACTGCTCACTAATTTTATCAATATTTTCAGTGGGACAATTGCTGCAAAAGAATGTGAATTCCTTTGAAAACAAACATATTTTAAGGACATGTCATTTCAACTAAGTTACGTGGATCACACATTAAATGATCCCACATCTGATCCCATATTTGATTTTATCACAGTATGTAGATCTGGAACAGCCTGTGGTTAAAAGGTGATGTGATAGCTCTTAGGTTTAATTCAAATGGAGGTAGCAAGCATGGAGAGGGATTTAACTACATGTAGCATAAATCCATCATTAGAATATAATCTTCACATTAGAAAGGATGCAGACAAGTTGGGAGAAGAGTCAGAGAAGTGCTAGAAGAACTATTCAGATTAAAAGATGCAATTTAAGATTTTTTTTTTAAATGCGCCTATCTACCTTCATTTAAAATTCATCACTGCTGAGCTTTGCGCTAAAGGTCTCCCTGGTGGCAAGGAATCACAAGAGATGACTGAAAGCTCTTGGGAATGTAAAAGTTGTCAGAAAAGGACCAAGCTGAAATAGGCTGAGATCAACAAATCCCTAAGCTATTGACTAAGGGCTGTGAGGACATAGCTAACTTCCGCTAAAACAAACCCTTAGTGCCATAGGCTTTCCCAAGCATGGGCTTAAACAGCATGTGGAGATTAAAAAATCATAATTAGATACCTCTCTGATTGCAAACAGCCAAAAAACATTGAAGTAACAAAAATGTTCATGTTTTAAAACTGAAAATCAATGTACTATATAAGCAGACACGTTTGTGAAATCATCCTGGAAGTGTCCGCTGTAATACTCACTACAGCTACTGGTAGGGGGTTAGAGAGAGACTTTGGGGATCTGAGAAGGAAACGAGGAATGGATAGATGAATGTCCATACAAATGTTTTGGAGATCCTTCCACACTTAGAAGTTACAAAGAGCAGAATATCTGCAGTGTCCTCAGCACTTTGCTGCTTGTCTGAAGCTGAACTTCTGCTTTGGTACATGTACTAATAGGAGAGAAGCTGTATGAATAGTGTGTCTTGCTAATGGGCAAGGGAGTGACTGGGAATGAACTAGAACAGCAGATGAATATTAGTACAATGACTCCAGGAAAGACAGCTGAAGATACAGACATGATTCCAGCTGCAAATATGGTACAATAAACAACAAACTTTGAACCAATGTAACAAAGAGTGTGAAGAAAGGGGATGTTTTGGATTCTTCTGCAAGGGTGGTAGAGTAAGTGGATAATGCAGCTAGGGAACAGGAAAGTCTTATTAGTGAAAAAATATAGTCAGCATCTCTGGCACCTGGTGAGATAAGTCATATGAACAGAGCATCATATTCAGATTGTAGCCTGAATAAGCAGATAGAGTAAGTAAAAGCAGTGAAGGGAAGACCAACTCTGTAATTATAACTCACAACTGAAAGGGCTCGGAAGCATATGGATTGAAGCACTGACTAACAAAGACCGAGGATGTTGACAGGGGTGTGTCACAAACTGCCAAATCAAACCTGAGAATAGGATGAATTACCTCTTAAAAATTTGTCTTGCAATATCTAGCAATAAAAATAGTAGCATCTGGACAAACTCAGTTCAGCATGTGTGCTACTTTATCTAATGCAGCTAGCAGTAAACTGCCATTGGTCGTTTCTAAAAATCATGGATAATTCCCCAACTTGAAAAGCATGTTGTCCAGCATGGAAAAAAATATTTTTTTTGCTTCATTATGATGAATTAATTTTTAGATTGGAAACTGGTGGGTGGCTAGAGACCGGAAATTAAACTGCATATGAGCAAAATCTACATGCAGGGCAGCTTCTTAACTTCAGAAAAGTCCTAGGAGAGATTGAAATGAAGGCAAATATGTGAAGTAAAAAGATAACTATAATACATGCAGAGGGAAATGTATTACATAGTAATTAACACACATTGAATGTTATAAAATGCAGGAAGTTGGCAAGGGAAGCTAAAGACAACAGGAAAAAAATCTAGGGATAACAAGCAATAAAAGGTAAAAAGCAATACGAAAAATCCAGTGCTAAAAAAGCAGTAAGAAACAGTTTTAGAGTAGACTGAAAACAAAAGAAATCACCTCAACAGAGTGGATTTAATACTAGCTGGAAGTGGAAGATCAGTGGTTTAGTCTTAATTCGGAAATCAGAGTGATGTAATATTAACAGAAGAGGAAATCTAAGTACTTATAATAAGATTATTAAGTAAGGAGTATATTAAACAATGCCTAGTGTGATAGAGAAATAATAATAATCAGCGAATTTGTGAAGACTTTAAAGAAGACACTGAGGAGGACTCTGACTTCTTTTGTAAAAAATCTTGCAATATCAGTGAAATTTCAAAAGAGATAATGTTGTGCTTCTACTCAGAAGGAAAGAAGAATGTGACTCAGTAACTGTGGACTGATTAGCATGGAATCAATAGAAAATAACAGCAAAAACGATGTGGGATACATTTAAAACAGAATTCAAGAGAGTAATGTAAGTTATGTTAATCAACAGAGTTTTATGAAAAATAGGTCTTGGCATTGCACATTTCATTTGTTTTGATGAGATTATGGGTTTAGTTTATAAATGTGTCAGCCTAGGCTTTTGTAAGGAAGCTACCCCACAACATTCTAATCTTAACATATCGTACAGTGTCCCCATGTTATACAGTAGCTCTAATAAGTAGGTGTCGGAGACTACTTTAAGCAAGTTAAGAATTGGTTGATTTATAGAGAACAAAAGAGTTGCCAGTAGAGGCATCAGGGTGAAATGGAATTACTGCTAACAAGACTGCACAGACCGATACTTTCAGCACTACTGGCTATTGTTATCAACTGTTCATATCCAATGCTGATCAAATTTGTTGCAAGGATGTGTTTGCCCCATTGTGTATGTGGCATCTGCATACCTATGTAGCTAATACCATGTCTATGAAGAGAAGATGGTGCACAGAGCACAGCTGACAAGAGCTAAAATATTTTTTTATTATTATTTTTCTCTAGTAAGTCTTCCGGTAACAGGGCAATCCTGCAGCTAAAGTGCAGGGATGTCACAGAGAAATTTGACCTGACAGGAAAAAAACAGATTCTAAATATTGCAAAATACAAAATAAAACATTTAGGAACAATGGATAACCTATGAGGAACATGTCCTAGAACACAGAGGTGGAGAAGGGCAATGTTACAGCAGATAAATGTGTGAACATGCGGTCCCATGACAGTGCTACAGAACTGCATTCAAGCTAGTGCAGTTCTTGGTTGCCTGTACAGAAAAATATTACATAGAAATAAAAAGATAGACTGATGCTGGAACAAATGCTAAACACCCTCAGACTGTGTAGGTGGTTATGGCTTCCATGCTTTGAGAGAGGAGACTAAAACTGGAGATGGTGTAAGAGAAAGTCTCACTGAGAGCTCAATAACTGAAGAAAGTGCCTCCCGCTGACAGGTCACACAAATTTCATTTGCTTTGGTTGTCAGAGTGAAGAGAGAGAGGTGCTTTACTACAGTATGTAAGCTTATTTCGTGGAAAATACTGATTTAAAAAATTCAATAATTTAGCTAAGAACAGAAGGATAAATTCCTGAACAATTTTTAATAGAAATAAAGAAAACTCTAAGCTTTTTTGTTTTCCTGGTCTATTCTGTTTGCTTTTGACAGTGAATCATGGTTGGCGCATGCTATCAAGATTCTCCATAAACCAATATATCAAGTCACACCAAGCACCTATTTTGAAAATCTTTTGCTTGGTAAAAATTAGCTGGGAGAAATTCAATGGCCTATGATGTACAGAGTAAGCTGTAAATTCTTCTGTTTGTAAAGCAAAATTGTAACACGTCTGGGAAATAACTTCTTGGAGACTTACTGAAAAAGCATCAGTATGACAGGATAACAGTAACTGATTTTTACTGACATGGCAGATTATAGTAGACACCAAGTAACATCCCTTGCTGAAGGGGTGGTTATGACAAACTGAAATGACATGCAAAGAGATGCTCAACTTTACAACTGGGTTTTTTTCAAGGAAACGTTTTTGTGAGAATTATATTCCTGCATTAAAAAAAAATAAGTGATTTGGGCTATCAGTTTGTCCTTGGTGGAGTTACATATTAGTGATATTGTGTTGCCATATCACCATGAAGATGTGCATCACAACGTAGAAATGTCACTATAACTGCCTATGTGAACATCGAGAAGTCTAAAATCAGATCTTAGAGTGTCTTTCGACTGAAGAGGAAGGTTGGAACTGAAGACCAAGTACAAAATCTGCATTGTATGTAGGAATTAGGTAAAATATGCTAAAATTACATTATATAGCTGAACATCACTTGCTCCAAATCTCAAGTCACTGCCCCTTTGTGGTGTTAAGTGCAATCTGGGCTTGGCTGGGAAATGCTGGCTTGGGGAATACCCTCCAGTACAACGTCAGGGAAATCAGCACTGGGAGACAGTGCAGTCAGCATCAGTATCTCTAATTCCTGCATCTGGATCTGGAGATCCCACATCAAACTTCCACTGGTGAATATGGCTTTTTCTCTGTGGAGCAGCACTAGAAAATATGGGCCATGTTCCTTTTTTCATGTCTCTCTTGCATTATTATCTTACAAATGCTTGGACATTTGGGTGTTTATTGCCCCACTGACATCAAAAGTAAGGAACCATAATTAGTGATGCTGCTGCCTTTTTTCTTGGAGGACCCAGTATTATGATCTGAAGTTAGGTTAGATTAAACAGGCTAAATAGATGCAGAATTGCCTCCTTACCAGCAACACACGATGCGGTTGCTCAGTGCTACAGGACAGCTGTGTTGTAGAAGTGTGCCTCGGTGACCCAAATGACATGCAGGCTTTCTGGTGGGAAGCTGTGACTGCCAAAGCAGAGGGAGAGGGGTATAGGGTCATGCGCTTTCTATGTTTTGTATCTCATGAGCCAATGTTAACGGGTAGTAATGCACTGCTTGGCGCAGAGAACAGCTGAGACACTCAGGCTTGTCTACTCTTTCAAATCCACACTGTTGCTGAACCAGGAACAGGTTAGGAACATCATTTGGAGTCAAATCAACCCCTGTCAACTGGTTGATCATTCTCCTGCCTCCAGAATAGATTCCTGCCAGAGGAACATGAACATTGGCAAAGCTAGGGTTTTCATCCTCTCTATTTTTTTTCCTCTCTTTTCTGTATGATTTTCTATTTCATTTTTACTTGTCTGAGGAGACAGGTCTGTGTTCCTTTCTAGCTGAAGGTTTAGTAAATTGGACCTTTTGGTTTTGAATTAAATTTGACTTCAGGTCAGGTCATTTGTGGAAAGTAGTTTTGGAACCTATGACTCAGTATCTCCACATTAGAGAAAACTTCCCTCGCTAAAGTACACAGTCTTGAATAAACGTTAGAATAACTGTAAGATAATTCCCAAGAGTGATTCACGGTCTATGGGAGTACAAGGCCACGTATTAATCGTGTGGCTCTAGTAATAGTAGTTGCTTTATTTGCTCTGCCATTTATCTTTGATCCTGCACTGCAATAGCAGTAAGCAAATTTTCCCAAGCAGCCAAAAATGCATTTTGGGATGAGCTAGGACCTTTAGAATTCAGTCCCAGACAGGAAGGTAGAAAATTTAAAAGTTTTTTCATATCAAAATTTAGCAAGGTGAAATCGAACTACTGGGAAAACTAACTGAACAGACTGTTAGTGTCTTTTCTCTTGGATAAGAAATCAAGAGCACTCATCCCAGTGCAAATTAAGGTCTCTCTCTAGAGTGCGGAAGTGGCATTTTCAGCCTGTGACTTTTGGTGCCAATGCAAGACTTAGCTTCTGGGGGCTGGATGTAAAAGATGTCCCCAATGTAATACTATTTCTGCTCAGGAAGAATGTGGCAAAATTACATTTTAATGCTAAAAATGCAAATGCAGAAGAGCAAGTAAAACAGTTCAGCTTACAAATATCGATCAGAGATGATTTCCCATAAAAAGTTTCATGACTGAGTTTCGAAGTATACCCAGGTACCAGAGATTGATGGCTCCGGAGACAGCCCCAAACCGCTTGCATTCACCAGAGTCGCCTCCATTAACAGCGGACTTGGGAAGTCAGTTTTCTGCTGCTCTGCCAAATTTATTTCCTTAATAATTAAAAAGAAAAATAATCTTGCTCTGGCTTCAGGAGATTTTATTTCTTAAAGCGTTGCACGACCACCTGAAGACAAAAAAAAAAAAAAAAAAAGAAAGAAAACCAGAGTTGTGACAAGGTGAGATTCCAGTGACAGCTGTCTTTTATTTCCTTTTTTTTTCCCTAGCACGCCCGTTTTGAGTGTTCTTGTCAAGTACGATCTTTCCCCCTACCTCTCTCTCTCCTTCCAAGCGACTTCTGATCTCAGAATTGTATTTTATACGTTTGATGGATGAAGCAATCAATTTCTTTTTCGACAGAGCATTTTTGGATTGGAATAAATTGGCAGCTCTTTTTACCTCCCCGCTTGTTTGTGTATTTGTTTTGTTTCCTCCTCCCCCAAGGTAAATCTAGACAGCTGTAATGGTATCTATATATATACAGTACGTGTCGTTTAAATAAGACGTTTTATCAAGCATCTTTAAATCTACAGTCAGCTTCATTTAACCTCTAAAATTACTTTTAACAGACGATCTTCATTAGCCAAATTGGAAGGAGCGTGCGGTATGTTTCAGACGGTGTCTTTTCCACGCTGATGACACCTCCCTCCGCCCTCCGCAGCTAGAGAGGGGTTTGATCGCGGGGGGGTAAATGGGGGAGCACATATACCCTGCGCCCCTCCCTGCCCAGCTGTTCTTGGGGACAGACCCCCGGCAGGACGGTTTGCAAGCGGTTGGTCTCAGGTTTTGAGAGGTCATTTCCGCGCTCCCCTCCTCGGGATGCAGAATTAATTCGTGCCTCCCGGACGGATTATTTCTTACCTTGTGAGCGGGCAGGGCTTGCCGGGAGAGTGCTCGTCGCCCCTGCTACCGGGTTGCCTGTCCCAGAGGACGCCAATTAAAGACACTAATTGGCCAGCGATACATCAAAGTCCGTCCCTGAGACTGGTTCCTCGGAGCTCTGGGGGTCCTGTAGTCAGGCTTTTGTTATAGGCACGGAGGTTGCTCCAGGTTCCCGTGTCGGGTGACGAAGTGGGGAGCAGGCACACACACCCACGCACCCGCAATCCTATCCGCTGCCCCAAACCTTTGCACCCCCGCTCCAGCAGCTCCTGTGGGTGGGTGCGCCCCACGCTCCCCTTTGAGGTGCGGAAAAATAAATGCATTAACTCGAGCCCGGCAGCGCGACCACCCTTCTCTGCGGCCAAACTTTGATGGCTCCCACGGGATCTCCGGGGACTTCTCGGCCCCAGGAATTAGACGGGGCTGAGGGACCCACGCTGCCCGCGGGTGCTCGGAGCTTCCGCCCTCAGAGTCCTGTGGATAAAGGACGCGGGGCCCGGCCCTACCCCTAACACACCCCAGACGCTCCCTTCGGGCTGCCTTCCCTGCGCACTGTGGTGAGCCTCTTAGGGGCAGCAGGTGTTTCTCCGAACCCGGGATCACCTCTCTAGTTTGGGCAAGAGCCTGAAACGGCCCTTCCAGGCAGCACCTTAGGGTCAGGTGGGATGCAGGCTTCAGGTTTATTGCTGGAGAAGGGGTGAAGAGAGAAAGGAGGCAGTTACACACTGGAACACTGACGAGTAAACGCAATCTCTTCCCTGCTTTCCACCTCTTCTTCGAGAAACGCAGCAATTCTCCCAGTTACCAAATGGTCTACTTCAACTTTCGGAGAGGTTTTACTAAGCCTGAGTTATGCAGCACCTCGGGCTTTTCCAGGTGGGGCTCATCCAAACCCGAGGGAAGAGCCCTCGTTTCCAGGAGAGGAGCGCGCATGTTTTGCCGGTTTTATCCCGAGCCAGGCGGACGCTGCGCTGAGGTTTCCCCGGCCTGGCGGGAGGTCGGGCTGTGCTGGGGGAGACTATTGGATCGGGCAAAAGCAGGGCTATCCGTGCACTCTCTCTATATATATCTCGAACAGGCAGAGACAGAAAATGACAACCCACACAGCAGCCACGGTTGGCACCCCCAGGCTGAGCAGCAGTATGGTTCGCGCGTTACCGCGTGGTTAAAAGCTGCTTTCTAACGTATCCTTTCCGCAGGCATCGCTCCCCCGAAGGAGCAGCGTCTGGTGCGGACGGTATCGGTGCGGACCGCAAGAGACGATACAGCAGGAAAGGAGTTTGACAACAGCCCCCTTTACACTCCACCTGCAGCTCCTCTCCCTTCCTCAGGCCGGGGGAGGATGTGCCGGGAGACCGAGGGGGTGTTTGATCATTTACTGCCCACGGAGGCATTTGTTTTTGATTTCGTAAACGCTTCCCTTTAAGTAATTGTTCCTGTTAAGAGCGTGTACCTTTCACTGGGTTTCGCCGCGCTATAAATAATCTCGATGAAGATGCAAGGATATGACTTTCACAAGATTGGACAATTGATTAAATCTGTGACCTGCAATTGCGAATAATCTTGGAAGGCTATTTAAACAGATGAAGGCCTAAATTGTCTTGCTTGTATCTGAATTAATTTCTCATTCATCATCATTATGGAGTGATTGGTTCTATTCAGGCTTTGCAGCCTGCTGGAACGAAACTGGATTTAAATGAGACTGTAACACAATTTAAATGCTCCCCAGCTTTAACGAGGCCAATCGAGCAGCTGCAATAAATACAAATATTTTTCTAAACAGCCTTGTTTTAAATAATTGCTTAATACTTTCATGTGATGTTCTTAAGAGGCAATTTCTGACTCTGAAGTCCTAGTCACTTCTTTGCAGAGAGGGCAGCAGGGAAAATCACTTCGTGTGTTTGCTTTGTGTGTATATGTGCATGCAATACACTGATGGAGATTCTTTAAAACGAAGTCTGTGAACATGAGAGTAAACCTGCACTACGTTTTTTACCATAGGTACAGGCAACTTAACTGATTGGGGGAGGGGAGGGGGGAAGCAGAGGGTGAATTGATTTGTGTTCTGGTTTGAAGAGACTGATCTAGCTATTTCTTCCTCCCCTTGCTTAAAGAAGATAGAGAAAAGAAGAAAAACTTTCCAAAGACAGGGACCAGTTCTGGCGGGTAATCGACTGTAACCACATGCCCTCCCCGATACCAGCTCTCCAGACCCGCACGGGGGCTATCCCATCCGCGGGTGTGAAAGAGCGGACGCAATCCTCCTGCCTCACAGAAGAAGCAGCAGAGATTTGAAGGGAGCAGATAACAAATGAGGGGCTCCCGGAGAAGAATGCCGCAAAAGGACGTGGACTGATTTCCATTCCACTTCACACCCACCCGGGAACCTGATGCGCCTAAATGAAGCCATTTGCGTTAACGAGACTCCAGTTCATCCTGACGTTGGCTTTACCCTAGGGTGACACTATTGTAAGCTGCAGGACAGCGGACCTTGGGGTGACATATGGTGGTGGGTGTTTTCAGGGGCTAAACTCAGTGGTAAAATAAAGTAGGCAGGCAAGCAGAAGAATAATAGAAAACAAAAGGATCCTTCAGATATGTAAGCCAAAAAGATAAAGAAGCCGCATGCCTTTCTGCAGGTGTCGGTAAACGACCTAACAACCCAGCAGAAAATCTGAGATATGAAAAGACGATTTTCTAATGATTTGGACGCTGGAGTAAAGAATAGTGCTGGGAAAGCAGGTCCGATCCAGTTAAATCCTACAACCTTAATAAAAACATGTAGTCTGAGACGGGAAAGTAAGCAGCAGTCTCGGTGCTACCTCACTTAATGGTACAGGGGGTGACACATAAAACGTAACAAAGATGGGCTGAGTGATTTGATAGCAACGGAGCAATTTAATGCGCGAGTTACAGCACTGCTCCCTGGGATCGTTTAGGCTTAACCCGTTCTCCAGAGCTCATCTTCCTCTTCTGGTCCTTTTTTTATTAGTAGTATTATTATTCAGTTGTTTAAAACGAGCATTATCCCAAACATATGCACTGCAATCAGCTCGGTCACACTTACAAGAACACGCTTTAATAAGGCAATCAATCAAACGCTAACAAGGCGGGGAAGGCCTTTCGGAGCTGAATTTGGCTGACTGGGAAGCGGAGCCGATGCGGCACATGGAGTGTCCCAAAGACAACTGCGCGCCCGCTGGTGACAAGGGGGCGGGTGCCCAGCGCCGGCTCCCCCTGGGCCTCACCCTTATTCTTCGAAAGGTTCCATCCCCAGTCACGCGAGGAGAGAAAAGCCTGCCTGTCTGGTGGCAGTGGCCCGACGCCAGAGACAGAGCCTGCTGCAGGCTGGATGCCCCGAGTCTGCCCCCGTCGCCCGCGGTGCCCCACGCGTGCCCGGAGCTGGAGCCCCGAGTTGGGTCGCGGTCACCCACATCGGCGGCGAAGGCGTTAACGGCACCGGCCCCACGCAGCAAAAGGAAAATTTCATTATGAAGTAATGAGTAATTCCTCCCAGTGAGATGTATTGTTAGATCTTCCACTTCAATTTAGGAGCACAGCGGCTCAATTACCTAGAAAATACAGTCAATTAAAGGCTGCTGATTGGACACGAGGACGGATCATCGATCTTGTACTTTCCAATATCGCTCCCAGACACCTCATTTTCCCTCCCCTATTAACTGAAAATACTCTTGGCATTACTGCGACCCGCAGCCTATTTACCTGTCTCAGGCAATCTCTGCCCTGTGACCGAGAAATTCACAGGCACCCTTTGCCGCAGCATCCTCTGAGAACGAGTAGTTGGGAGGGCGGCGATGGCCGCTCGGAGCTGCGGGGGAGAGAGGGGACCGTGCCGGCTGCTGGCGAGCTGCGTCCTGGACCCTCGGGCTCTGCCTGCCTGCTGCCCGCTTCTTAAGGAGAGGATATCCCCTTTACGGGTGGAAGCGGTATACAGCGGGTTAAATATTCTCTTTCTCTCACACACCTGTATATATAAAATATATGTATTTGAAAAAAAATACATATCTCTATATAATTATATATATAATTCACTGCGCCCTAGACCGTGGTACCGGGCATTTTACAAGAGCAAACTGGTGCCGCGGTCTTTTTGCAGGCGATGTCTGGCAACAGCCCCAGTTGGATCATGCTCTGAGATCGCGGCCCAGCAGGTGCCTCCGCCGGGCCACGGGAGTGGGGTCATGGGCCATTTAGGACCCCCCATTTTTGCTGGGCAGAGCTCAGCTGCCCCCCACCCCGGTCCCTTCAGCGCTCCCTTCCCCGGGGATCATTGAGAAGCGTTATATCAGGCACTTGCTCCGTCGGTCCCGCCGTTTTGTCGGGATGATTCTTCTCCCGGCTTGCTAAAAGACAAAGTAAGGAGGGGAAAGGTTTGCAAATCTCGGCTGTTGTTGGGCGCTGCCCTTGGACGCTGTTTACAATTGTTATTTCCGGAGGGATGGAGGGGGGGAAGAATCTATTTGTGAGTGTTCGAAAAGGGCCATCGGTTTCCATGTCCATGAGGACATCTCATTCAGAAAGGGCGGAACAATCTGCCCTTAATGATTTAAAGATGGTGACTTTGGATCAGTTTTTAAAAAGCTTTAATAAATGCTTCTCTTTTTTTTTTTAAATCGGAAAAATATATCCTGGCACACCCGTATCTCTCCCTCCGCTGTAGGGAAAAGCTGCTATTCACTCCCTGTCCTAAGGACAAAAAGTCTCCTGTGTGACAATAAACCACGGGCTCCTCGACAGTTTAAGACAAAGTAGACAGTGGAGGTGCCAACATATCTTTGTTCTGTCCAGCATTTATTTTCCTGCTTTTTGAACTGTAACTATTAGAAACTGCACGGAGGTGAAATTCGTCTGAAGCAACACTTTCACTTTTTTGTTTTTAAACAAGCACAACAAAAATATGGGTGTTATGTTGTTAAAAATGTGTCTGCTGCTGTAATAGTTATTGGTGTTGCTATTGTTACTAAGATTTATTCCGAAATGTTAACAAATTATGATAATGTATTCTTTGGGTTGCTTTAAAATAGAATGAAATAATAAAAAAAAAAAAAATCTGCGTTCTAACCAGCCCGAAATCCGTGTTTTTCTCAATTTTAGGTTGACAGAAATTCAAGTAAAAGCAATCATGCTACCTCCTTCCGAAATACCTGAAAGAGGAGGTGGTGGGGCTTGTGAAAGAAACACTCCTCAAGAAGACACATACAAATGCAAAGATTAGAGGTGGTTAAGGAAACCCAACGCATGAATTAAATAATTTTCTTTTTAAAAAAAAAAAAAAGGAAGAAAAAAGAGCAGCGAGGAAAAGTCAATGGGAGAACTGAAGACTGAAGTACAAAGGATGGGAAATCGCCTTTGCTCCAATTTACAGACTGGCGATTGTCTGAAGGAGTTGTGCTCCCTGTCACCTAATCTCTTCCCTTGGCGGCTTGTTAGCGTTTGGCACGGGGTCTCTGCTCACAGAGCATTATATATTCGATATTCAAAAACCCTCTTTACATATACATCACTTGCTAATTTCGTCAGCGTGTGCACATTTCAGTGACTGATAATAGGACATTGTTATTTAAAGGACAAATAGCTCTGACCCATGAAGAGGCAGAAGCTCGTAATTTTTCCCTGCCAGTTCCAGCCTGCCTCTTAAAAATAAAAGACTGGAAGAGGAGACAAAATGCTGGATTTCTGTTCAAACCGAAGGAGGAGACAAGGGAAATTAAAGAATGCAATTAAACCAAGAAAGTAATGTACAGAATTACATTATTTCTTTATGGCAAAGCATCGTTTTTCTCTATAGACACAACTGCATAACACCGTTGAGTTGCAATCCAGAAACCTTTTGGGTTTACTGTTTGCTTGTTGTTTTTATTTTCTGAACACTGGTAGATTACACCTTTGCTTTCTTCATGCGCACAAGCCATTTCGTTGTCAGAATAATATTTCTTTCAAGTATTTCATATTTCCTCCTCTGTCTCGTAGGTTTGTGCATAAGGTTTGTTGCTGTGACCCTCAGAAGTCCCAGCCCTTGGTAAGAAGTCTATCCATGGAAAAGAAAGTCCCAGCTCATTTTTATAGATTATTGAAGAGTATTTCATTTGTGTTGGTTTTCTTCTTCTTCAGTGCCTAAAATCCTTCTGAGAGATAAATCACTAGTCATTTCTTCCCTTCTTTTTTTTTTTTTTTTTTTCTCCTTGGGATGTAAATCCGTTTAAGACTGAGCTAATTTTAGTCTTTTGTTTCGTTTCGTTTTCCGTAGGTGTCCACTTCTGGGGAGACAACACGATTGAGTAAACATCGGCTGTAGGTACATTAACTCGAAGAGAAGCTCGGTAAAGGGGAGAGTTTTTAATAACCCTGAGGCAAAGGCTTATCTCGTTAAAGGTACTTCTTCTCGCTGATCGATGGAAACTGAGGTGGCTTTGCTCAGCACAGAGGGCGTGAAAGTGAGGAAGGAGTCAGTCCTGGTTGTGGCCGAACAGGTAAAGTCTGATCCAGAGGGTCTCTGCGCCAGCCCATTGGACTGGCCGCTGTGGCAAGCCAGACAGGAACAGGGGTTGCCTCCGGCGCTGCTAAGTCCATGAGTTGGGGCAGGGTAAAGAGAGGGATGCCTGAAGGCGCACAGCAGTTCTGGTCTCGGGTAGGGGTGCGAGAGGACCCTGAAGGTGTCCAGAGGCCTCAGGGGGGTACTGAAGGGAGTGGCGGCAGAGGCCGACGTGGCACCGATGCCCATGTGGGAGTAGTAAGGTAGGGGCAGATGGGACGGGAACGGGTAGGGCAAATTGCCGGTGGCCGCCGCGTGGCTCATCATGTAGGTATAAAACGCCGGGTCGGCCGGGTGAGGCCAGGTCATGGCTAGGCGCTGCCGCTTGTCCTTCATCCGCCGGTTCTGGAACCAAACCTGCGGGGAGAGGGGAGGCGAGAGCGGTCACCCACCGCCCACCCGCTCCTCCCGACCGCTGGCCCCGGCCCCAGGGCGGCGCGGGCGGGAGCGGGTCTGCCGGCCAGCGCAGACCGGCGCCAGCTATCCCTCTCAGGGCGGGTTGTCATCACGCACGGAGGGATCAGTTAAGCCCCTATAAATCTACGGGGAGACCTAGTGGAGCAACCCTTTTAGGGTGCTTGTTTTCCTTTCTTCTTGCTAGGACTTGTCCTGCTGACACCATCACCCTGCTCCATCTCCGGGCAAATCCGGCAGCTCTACCTCCTCGTTGCCGTTTTGCAGCCAGAACTACCTGGGATTATGGTTATACGTTTCATTTTCGTGTGCAAATGTTTTTGAAAAGGCAAAACAAAGCGATATGAAAACAAGAGCTGTTAACTGGCTTCCTCTTCCCTCCCCCAAGAGCTGAGCGAGGTTTGGACTGGACTGAAAGGAGGATTAAAAATTATCTTCCAGGGAGAGGTCGGATTAGCGGTGCTGGGTAGGATGGCTCCGAGAGTCGAGTCCCCTCTCCTGCATTGCTGTGTGCTGCAGGGTGCGGGCAGAGCCAGGAAAAGGGCGGAGGGGGGGGGGGGGGGCGGGGGAGAAGAGGGAGGGTTGTGTTGGAAAAGTGCTTCCCCGAGTTTTGCAAGGAAGTTTGGCCATATAGATTTATATCGTGCTAATTGAAAACATGTCCGAGCTGTGTGTACCTTGATGGTGGTTTCTGGCAGATTTAGAGCAGCCGCCAGTTCACATCTCCGGGGCCTGGATACGTAGTTCTCCCGGTAAAACTCCTTCTCCAGCCGGGCGATCTGCTCGCGGGTGAAGGCTGTGCGGTACCGGCGCATCTGGTCGCTGGCGCTGCAGGCCAGCGAGCCCTGGGAGCCTCCGCTGCCTCCGCTGCCCTTGGGGTGATCCCCCCCGCCGCCGGGGCTGCCGGCCAACGCCTCGGAGCACGGCCCTGCGTGGGGAGCCCGGAGCAGAGACACACGCTCGGAGGCGGGCGGACACGGAGGGATGCTCGCCTCCTGCCTCCCCCGCCAGCTCCCTTCTCACCCGCCATCCCTCCCCATTTGCCTTTTCTGTTCCTGCTTGGGTGTACTTGAGGGTGCTGGGGAGACATCCAAGAGTGGCCGGGGAGGGAGCGGAGGGAGAGCAGAGAGAAGGGGGTACAGCACCGATTAAGAGTTTGACTGGTGCTTATTCACTCTGACTGGAAGGCTACCTGCCCCCCTCCCCCAGAACACACATCGCCCTGAGAGTTCGATGACCCCCCACTCTCTTCTCGCACTTGTGAAGCCGGAGACAGCCGCCGCAGCATCCCCCGACCCTGAGCGGCTCGGAAATGCAGGTGTGCTCACCGCCCGATCCGCATGGCTTCGTGCCCCCTTCCTCCAGCCCAGCAAGGTCCCAGGAGGGGAGCAGCCGTGGGGCAGGGACCCTGCTCCTTCCTAGTGGGAGGTGAGGCCTCGGGGTGTCTCTGCTCAGCCTCCAAAGCCCAGGATGGGATATTTTCAACGAGCCTCTAAGGGACTAGAGAGGGCAGACAGCGCTCTCCGCGCTTCCCGGCTTCTTCTTGAAGTGATGGAGGAATGGGGAGGGGGGAGAGGTGGGTTGTTGCCTGGGTAGGGGGGAGCTCTGCCGAGCTGGGAAGGTGGGAATAAGGAGTGGGGGCAGGGGGAAAAGGGGCCTGGCCGCTGCGTTTGCTTTCAAATGCAACTCTCCCTCATTGTGCCCGAGACCAAAGGCAATTAATTCATTGGGACCATTTCCGAGCTGGCGCCACTGAGACATAGAAGTGACAAGGTAATTTGGACCTCCCTTTTTTTTTATCTCCTTTTTTTTTTTTTTTTTTTTTTTTTTAACCCAACGTGCAAACAAGGAACTCGCTGCCGCACTTGGGGCAGGCAGGAGTCGGCGGGCGATTTTACGGTCTTTATGGGCGCTTCCGCACTAGCTCGGGCACATTTCACCCTGCAAAACCACAAACAGCTCTCGGCCAGAAAACCCGTTTGATCTCGCTTCCCCCGCGCCCACCACATACAAAAAAAAACCCCACCGGTGGGGAGGATCGGAAGCGATTTCCTGGAGCATGCACTGTCCAGGAGATGAGGAAGAAGAAAAAATAAAATAAAAAAGATGGAGGGAGAGAGTCGGTGGTGATCTTGTCCAAGGGGGTTCTAGGGAATAAGCTGCAGACCTGATGCATCCACGGCGGGAAGCCTGACTCCCCTCCAGGGACGCAGGGGCTGCCCGGTGTCGTGTCCTCTGACTCTCAAACAAGCCTCCCGGTGGCAGGGAGCTGAGGAATCAGCCGGGGAATGAGATCCTTACACACACACCCCCACACCAATCTCGCTGCCCCTCGCTCAGCTGGCACAGGAAAGACCCCCTCCGGTAGCGTCCACCCCAGCCACCCCCCGTCCCCCCAATGCTGCCCCCAGCCCCTGAGCGGGCGGGGAGCTGGTGGCATGGGAAGGAGATGGGTACCTTTGCTGTGCTGGTACTCGGCGCTCCCCGTGGCGCAGTCCGGGGTGCAGCTCACCTCGATTTCCTCATAGAAATCCGACTCAGTGTCCGAGCTGCTCTGCTGCCCTTTGCTGGAGGGGGGCTCTTGGGCAGGGGGCTGCTGTCCGGCCGAAAGCAGTGTTGTCGCCGCCGAGCGGCTCTCCGGCACCGTCCCTGTCCCTGGGAGCACCTCCACCTCCTCTTCGTCTTCTCCTCCACCACCTACTCCTCCTCTCTCCCGGGACGACAAGGGGCCAGGTCTGGGGCTGAGGCAGTTCCGATGGATCATCTTCTCCTGCGGTTCCGGAGCGGGGCTCCCCACTGCTTCGGACAAATTAGGCACCCTCTTGCCAACTAGAGCGCCCAGTTGTGTCCCTTCCAGAAACATCACCATCTCCTTCCTGGTTTCCATGGTGGTTTTGCTTAAGGGAGGGGGGAAAAAACTCCAGATCTCTTTCCCCCCCTCCCTCCCGCTCCTTGTATAAACCCAGCAACCCTCTCCTGCCAATGCGGAGGAGCAAGCGGTGAGATAGGGTGACCTTGTGATGCGAGCGCTACACTCCGCTGTGCTGCTCTGGGAGGGATCACCATTGCCCTCTTCTTTCTAAGCTGTCATCCTCAATGGTGCAGTCGTCATTACAGTACCACCGGTGACGCCACACATTGATTGCCAGTGGATAAATAGAAACGTCTGCCATGGGGAAGATGAAAGGAAGAGCCGGAGCTAATGGGCTAAATGCGTGATGCACCAGGTGTAGGAGCCCGAGGTGGAGAGGGAAGTGTGAAAAAGAGATGCATATGGAGCTGAGCTGCAAAGAGGTTGTAACATGCGGGGAGAGTTCCGCAGGGGGAAGCTTTGCCTGACAATTAAGTACCTTTTTGACTGCTTTAAGCTACAACCTTGATGTAGAATTGAGGCGAAGATACCTAGCTGCATCCTGAAAGTGAGAAGATATGTACTCAAGCCTCTTCCTTGGATGCATTATTTATTGCTGGCAATCAGCTTCTGCATAACCGCATGTATAAGGCTTTAAGAATCCTTTGCAAACTTGAGGACAAGGAAATGCGCTGCTGACACCTGAATGCAGAAAAAGCCTTGATTTCTTGTTCTGGTTTAATATCGTTTCATGCTCGTATAATTGTTACTGCTTTATATTGACTGGGATTAAAACGTTAGTTTAAAATTTAGAAATATGATTACATATTTATTTTTTTCACAGCTGATAAGAAACACTACTTCATTTTTCGCAGCTGTAGTTATTATGGCTATCTGCTGTTTATAGTTTACTCCTATTTCTTCCTTCACAGTTTTCATTTATTCCACCATTCTTGCGATTTTAAGAGAGTTTTACGGCTCCTTATCTTTCTTCTGTTTAATTAATTGTTTTGCAAAATTTATTATCTGCTTTCAGGAGTAAAAACTGCAAGAAGGTCTGCCAAGAACAATTCAGGCTCAGAGAAATGCAAGTTATCAAGGCCAGAGCTTATGCGAGCTAGCAGATGTCGTTAAATGAGAAATGACAAGAGCAACCATTTGCACAGCACTTGTCTAAAAATAAGGGACCTTGTACTGTAAATATAGCGGCACACGTAGTTTCTTTGGCATAGTATGTTATTTCTAATGAGTGCGGCAAGTATCTCCTCTCTAGTTAATATTAACTCACACGTGTAGTGTCAAGTCATTTTTACCATCTGTCGTAACTAGGTTGTTTTAAATTTTTTCTCACGGAGTGTTATTGGCTAGTCAGGTTACAGAAAACATTCAACCAATTACGTTCCCAACCCGGTAAGGAATTTACTGGCATATTTGAAGTGACGTTGCTTCGGTGGGGAACAGGCAGCGCAATAGGAAACACGCTGAGATTTTCTGTCCAGCCCTGTGAGCAAGACGGGCACGATGCAGGGATGCAAACAAACAAACAAGATTCCAGTTCCACTGGATGCATGAATTAATGCTTACTGTCAGCAGTAAACATACTGATTCGAGGGGGATAAACCAGAAATTTTTACAGGGCTTTCACCACCAATTTCTCTTTCTCGCTGTGTGGACACGCACGCGTGTTTCTACACAAACACACAGCACCCGCACATCACGCTCCGGACTGCGGTGCTTTCCGTCACACAAGTGATGCGTGCACTGCTCCGAGGCTTCACAATTTCTTGAAAAGTCATTGCTAAATTCCCTTTCCCTTCTCTGCCTTGCCAGCTTTTAGACCGGTGTGTGCCCTTCCAGCCCCGGATGAGGACCCATCGCCCACCCCAGTCGCATCCAGGCTCTGCTCCGCGGGCTGTTGCGAGCGTGTAGGAGGGGAAGCAGGATCAGGTCCGGCTCCTGCGGGAGCAGGCGGTGGATGGATGGGTAGGTGGGTGGGTGAGTGGGTGGGTGGATGGATGGATGGATGGATGGATGGATGGACGGATGGTTAAGGCGGTCTGTCTTCGCCGTCTGACCGGCGGCCGCGGCGCGCTTGCTCCCGCTGGGCGGAGTCGGAGGGCCAATGCTGATCCCGCTGCGCGGAGCAGCGCGGAGCTGTGCGGCGGGACCACGCAAGGCGAAGCCGGAGCGCTCGGGCAGCGCTGTGCCCGTGTCGCACTGATGCCCCTTCTCACGGCTGGGGGCATCGCCGCTGCGTTTTTCTGAGGGGGATGGTTTCTTGTTCCTGGCATCTCCGGGAGCTTGTGAAGGCTCGGCCTTCCCCCAGGCTCAGGGTAGCCCCAGCCTCCTGGGGAAACTCGCCTCCTTCTTAGCTCGGCCAAGAAGCGTTGTCGGATGTGGTTGGCAGACGGAGAGAATTTGCCCATTACTACAACTTTGGGGGCAGTAAGAAGAGGAATATTCATGTCTCCTTCTAAGTGAAACATGACCGGGAGCTGAAAGGGAGCGCTCCAAGAGCAGGCGATGGAGACGACCCCGGAGAATGTAATGGGGGATCCTGTCTCTGGCAGCCTGGGGATGATTCCCGCGGATTCTGCTGGCCGATCCCCCCGAACTTTATCATTTTCGTTTACGAGTCCCTGCACCCTCCTTCCTCACACCGTTCTTAATCTGTTCCCATCAGGATGCCCCCCGTCATTTACCGTCATTACCGGGTGGGAGTTTTTGTTGAGCCCGAGATAACGCCATCGCCACGGACGGTCTAACTCAGCCCGCAGCAGCAAATATTGCGGTACACCCGCGAGCGGACAGACGCGCACCACGCACACAGACACACGCAGGTATTTGCCAAGGCTAAACACAAAGAGTTAAAGGCCCAGATGGAGTCTAAAGGAAAAAAAAAAAGGCTCCGTTAGACGCCAACTTTTGGGGTCAATTTAGATTGGATTAGTAAAGGCTTCTTAAAATATCCATTTTTTACATCCCCTAGGAAGAGTACTGCTGCCACAACCTCTCGCACTTCGACAACCCGGCGCGCGAGGCGTGGCTGAAAGAGAATCCCCTTCGCGGCGGTGGACACGCTCTGCCTCGCCGGGAATGCGAGGTCCAGTGCTCTGCCTTCTGTCTAGTGTTTCCCACAGATCTGTCAAGCCCGATTTGGAAGGAGGCTCCCTCATTTGGGATTAATTTCCAGGCAGATTGGAAAGTGTACTTCTACTGGGTTTTGTTTTCGTGGGTTTTGTTTGGGTTTTTTTTGTTTGTTTGTTTCTCCTCTCTGCCTGTTCCAGACCTAGATTAGGTCTCTTTCGCTTTCTTGGTCACAGCAAGGATGTCATAAGGATCCTCAAAACTTTTCAAACTGATTTATTTTTCTGAGTTTACAGCTCTCTTTGCTCTTACATAGCCGAGGCGAGACCAGGGCGACCACATTCAAAAGGGTAATACGCCGATTTCAGCGTTACTGCTGTTGAAAGGTGCCCCGTATAAGAAAAGCAAACGAAACATGCCCCCTTCCCAAAACAAGGAAATAATAAGGGGCATTAAAATATTGCTAGAGTGATATACTCATATCTCAGGGAGCTCCCTTCAACGTGCTAAGCCTGGAGAAGGAAAGACACATCGCAAAGTCCTTTTCCTTTGCCGGTCAACAGGGTGTCAGTAACTTTTGAGCGATACTGTCTAATTACGATAGGGAACCCACGCTGCCTCTTCAGTTTCACTAATAAAACCGAGTCCTGCCGTCTTTAAAAATGGAAGATAGTTTTGGCAAATCGTGGAAAGACTTAGTGCCGCAAAAACTAGTATGTACTGAGAATGGGTGATCAAACCAGAAAGCCTATTTCTACATTTTTAATGAGTAGTGTTAACAATAATGGCGTAATTATCACTGTTTTATTAAGGTTATTTTTTTACGACATGGTTAGGAGTGGAAGCTTTGGAGAGAAGAGAAGAGAATAATAGGTGCATTATTCTGGAGTGTAAAGACAAGCTAGTACAATGACAGCACATAACACGTAAGTGGTGTTGGGGAGAGAGAGGACAGAGCCGTGAGTGGGATGTGCTTAGGAGAGCGTGTAATAGTATTTGCAGGATCCGATCCAGGGCACGTTTCTGGTTCCATGTAGCTCTGAATGTCTGATCTCGGCATCTCCGCGTAGGGCATCCGCCTGCTGTTGTTTGGTTTTCGTTGGTTTTTTTGTTTGTTTGTTTTGGTTTGGTTTCGTTTGGTTTGGTTTTTTTTACCTGTTGGCTGCTCACCAACCGCAGGAAGCTCTGAAGGCTTTTACTTTGATCAAAATCGCGGTTTGGGGGAGTGGTGGTGGTGGTGGAAAGGCCTGATTCCCGCTTTTAGGACACTCAGGACAAGTTTGCCCGTGGAAACTAGACCTTATGCTTTACTGATTGCAGTGAGTGAACGAGTCAGTCCTGAAGGAAATTGGGCTTTCGATTTCAATTGCTATCACTTCCTGACCAGTCGAGAGCCGAAAAAACTACGTCAACCTTTTAATGTTAGAATGAGTAGTAGAGACACGATCTGCGTGACGAAATCCCTGAATTGAATGCAGAAGAGTCTTTATGATGTGAGTTTAGTCAGGTGGAAGGCATAGGTAAATAAAAGTCGACAGTATTTCAGTGGCTCCCATGACGAGACTTTTTTTTTGTTTAAGATTTGATTTAACAGGGATTGATCCCGCAGCGCTCCGTGCCTCGCATCTTCGCGAAACCTCCCCGCTGATGACGGCGCCTCCTCAGATCTGGTGCCCCTAAGAATCTCTTACAGAAACACTGAGGGGTTTCAGGGTGTCTTTATGTGCTCAAAAAAAAAGAGCCTTAAAGGGGGATGTGGTATCACCAAGAAAGAGACGCAAGAACGTCAGAGGCTGCAGACATGAGACGGCGTTTAGTGTTTTGCTTGTGTTTTCCTCCTGTACACAAACGCCCCTCTTTTATTCCCATTGTATTCCTGCCACTTGCCCCCAGCAAGAACTAACCCAAAGCGGGGAAACTCCCCCCCTCTCGAACTCGTGTTAGGGCTCGGTTTGCTGAAACCCTGCGTCCTGCTTTATTAAAACGAACTGGCGAGCCGGGAGCGTCCGAGGGGAGCGGCGCTGCCGCCGACCAGGGCGCCGGTACCCGCCCCGCAGCCCCACCGCCCGCCGCCCGCGGGAGAACCCCGCCAGTGCCTCCTCCGCCGCCATCAGGCAGGCGGCAGAGCCCCGGAGAGACGGTCTCCCGGTCCTTCCCGGAAGGAAATGACTGAAACGAGGGGCGTTTGCAGGGCGCGGTGACATCGGTGCCTGCTGTAAACAAGCGGCTCACGGTCGGAGCCGGCGGCTCTCTGCGCCCTCTTGCAGCCCTTCGCTTTGCAACCGTGCCGGCAGCTTTGGGCCTGCTTCTGCTCGAGATAGTACAAAACCCGATATTTTCATTGGGCTGAAGATATTTTTACACAGAACTTTGTCAACGAGTGTGGAGAACGGTGTAGCTGCGCTTCAGAGCATTGGAGACTGACTCTAAGAGGTGGGCATTGAATCCCCACCTGCTCTACTTAGACAAAATGGATGCAGAAGTCCCAGTTCATATACTGGATTCTTTTCATATCTAGAGAAGGAGAGAGAAATACCTATAGAGAGTTCGTTTGGAGATATGGGTGTCCGAGTCATACTGTATCTGCTGAGGGATGTCTTGCAATTAGGGAAATGCCAGAAGTGGGTTTCTTACTCCAGAGACCCAGTTGTGCACCTCTCGTAATGAAAGGGTGATTTTCTCTTTGATTTGAAAAGGAGTAGGTTTGATCCCATGGGAACAAGTTGCAGATATACATAAGGAGACTCCATTCAAGATGATAAAGAATGGAAAAAAAAAGAAGAAAAAAAAAGAAGAGAAAGAGGAAAAAGAAGAAAAAGAAGAGAAAGAGGAAAAAGAAGAAAAAGAAGAAAAAGAGGGAAAAGAAGGAAAAGGGAGAGGCGAGGAAAGGGAAGGAAAGGGAAGGAAAGGGAAGGAAAGGAAAGGAAAGGAAAGGAAAGGAAAGGAAAGGAAAGGAAAGGAAAGGAAAGGAAAGGAAAGGAAAGGAAAGGAAAGGAAAGGAAAGGAAAGGAAAGGAAAGGAAAGGAAAGGAAAGGAAAGGAAAGGAAAGGAAAGGAAAGGAAAGGAAAGGAAAGGAAAGGAAAGGAAAAAAGAAAAACCACAGACAGAACAGGCATCTCTATAGCAATTCCCTTGCTCCTCACTGAGGCCGTGTCCTGAAAAAAACAAACAAACAAAAAAAAACCCCAGTTAACACTGATGCAGATGGCTTGTTCAGTTTTTGTCCATCCCTGCCTCATTCAAACTCTCCCCAAAACAAACACCACAAAAGCTCATACAGGGACCCAGAGGACATGTTGAAGGAAAGTCTTACCTAGTTTTTACTATGAAGAATGAAACACTAACCCCTTAACATTCCAGTCCCACATTCAAGAAATTTCATCTACAACTAGCTAAACTGAGGTGGCATCAATTAGCACAGTGAATCCTAACAGCAGATTTGGCTGCCTGGTTTATTTTTGGCTTGCATTTTTGTGCATGGCCCTTGCGGATGAGGGTGTGCACCCACAGGCTGTGTTTGTTCCACAAAACAGAAACACCCATCGTGACTCCTCGAGCAGAGGTTAAGTGCTTCAGCAGTACTGTCCTGCTCAGAAATGGGTTTTTATTCTAGGTGCTGGATTCCCAGTGCCTCTTCACCCCCTCTCTGTGAAATCTGCAGTCCCCTGGACAAGGACAGAAGTGACTGATGGTCAGGGTGAGGGAGCATGGAGCAGCAAGAAACGGGCAAAACCCGGATGAACTGTGCTTATGGGGATCCTTCTCCCATAGCCTGCACTTGTCCCCTGCTCTCTCAGAGCTCAGCTCTGAGCATGCCATGCATGTCATGTCTCGGATGACTATTGGATCTATGAGGTGGTAATCAGGGCAAAAGCAGAGATACAGGAAACTTCCACAGTGAGCCATGGGCTTCTTCCAAAGAGCACTGATTTCAGCCTAGGAACAAGTAGGAATTTCTGAATTTGTCTAAAGAAAGCCTTATACCAGGGCATATAAAATCTCTAGAAGTAAATTAATTCATGTTCTTTTATTTATTTGTTCTTCTTTTTTTTTCTTTCTTAGTTGATGCATATTTACGAAGAACCCAGACATTTCACTGGAACTACAGACTGATGATCCTCTCTACTGCTATGGTACTATTAGTAGTTTCTGAAAAACACTGCAGCTGATTATTTCAGTCACCGCGGGCCAGAAACAGTGAAAGGATGAAGTGGGCAAAGAGGCAACTGGAGTTACCTACCGTTTTAACAGAGCTGCATTAACCCATGGAGGTACGAGCAATGCAGAATACCACTGGTGCACACCTGTCTCTCCTCTCCCCCATCCCTGGGCACAGCGGTGCAGCACCGTGGGGCGCCCACGCCCTTCTCCGGGAGGGCCCGGAGGCCCTTGCTTTCCAGTCAAGGGGAAAAGTCTGCCTCCCCACGGATCCCGAGGCGGCCCTGACCTTGACCGTCTTGATCCCAGACTCAGAGAGAAAATTGCGGCCCGTGTGGGCGACCAGGGAGATTGAGTTTCTCCTCAGGTGGTCCCACGAGACGGTCGGCATGAGGGGGGAAAACCCTGGTCAGGAGGAAGAGGAACTGCAGCCGCAGGGAAGCTGAGATACAGATCATCACGTTTCTGCTGGAAATCGGGGGTGTATCAGCAATGCGTGGAGAAAAAAAGCTGAACACTTTCACACAAATGCCTGCTGTGTTGCCTCAGAATGGGTGTGAGAAAAGATAATTTTTAGAAGCGAGGCCCAAGTGTCTGGGTATTTGCTGTTTCTGAAATGAACACATGCTGGGAAACTCTGGCAGAGGAAGGCAACGGCTTGTTTCTCAGGCAGGACAACACTGCACAAGGCACGGCTAACATGAAGGCTGCAGCAAGAAGATATGGCACACACACGAGCTCAGCCACTCACTCCAGGGCTTCCCGGCACTGCGAGTCCCATGCTGCGTGACTCTCTTTCGCTGCCGGTTTGTAGCCCACGCCTTTAGAGACATCTCTCAGGAGCTAATCCCCGAGTCCCAGGCAAGCCACATCGACAAAGGAGGCGAGGAGGGAACACCACCCAGTCCCGGGGCGTGTCGAGAGCCGGAGTCGACGGGGTCCCTGCCTTCCCCAGCCAGCTCAGACCTGCGCACAGCCGCGGGCTCCCCCACCTCTTCCTCGACCGCATCCGTCCTCCCTGCAGCGCCAGTGGCGGCATCCCCCTTCTTCCCACCCTCGCGGCCGGCGGTCCCCGGCTCTGATCACCGCGGCCCTACAAACTGCTGTCTTCTTGCGCCCCCCACTGCTGATGGGCCGTAGAGATGAAAGGAGTCAAACCAGCCCGCTCGACCTCCATGCGCTTTTTTTTTTTCCGTCCTGTTTTTCCTTTTTTTTTTTTTTTTTTTTTTTTTCCCCTTCCCTGTGCCAGGGAAGCCTGTGGGAAAAGGAGCAAGGCGGACAGGCAGCTCGTCCGACGGCTCCCTCCCAGGATGCCGGGACGCGAGAAGTTCCCTCCGCCTTCCTCCCGAGGGCAGGAAAGGATCCACAGGGGCAGTGGCTGCCCGAGCGGTCGGGTGGCACCAGCACCGCCCTGGCCCTTCCCTCCCGGGGGCACGGCTCCGCAGCCCGTGGCTAATCCGTTGGTTCATTCAGAGATGACATCATCCCTCGAGGTCAAGAGTATTTTGCCCAGTCCAGTTTAAAACCGTTGGAAAACACGCCCAGGGAGATAAACCACTGTCGCAGGTAAAACCTGTAGGCGAAGAACTCAAATAAATTCTTCTGGGATGGAACCCAGGGAAAGTCGCGGCACATGGCAGCAACTCGGCCAGAGCAGCTTGATAATCTCTGCTGCTCTCGGAGAGTCTCCGAAAAATCACCATTTCCCACGAGTGGCAAAGGTTTTAAATGAGTGGAGCCTGAATACATCGAAATAAATATGCTTCTGTGCTTTAATCGCATTCGTCGACTTCTTCTAAGACATAATAGGGGCTGTCCGTTCAGATCTGCGGCGTGTGCCACGTTTTATCCCATATGTATATACATATGTATACACGAACACGCACATATTTACGGCATGTCTTCGTAGAGACACGTTCTTTCAGCCCTTGTTCTTCCGTTAAAATCTGGTTTCGAAAAGTCCGCTCAAATCTGGAAAGACTACATCGATGTGCTGGTACATGCCTTCTACTATGGATACATGGCAACCTGTAGGAGTTTTTAATTTACAGTCCGCAAAACTCGTTTTGAGTGCTTTTAGTCTTGCTGCCAGCCAGCAGAAAAGAAGAAAAAAATAATAAAGCATGTGGGACACATACCCTGGGCTGCTCCTTTCTCGTTTGGTGAGTGGATACGCCTTTCTCACCATTCTCCTACCTAGCCCCGTAGGAAATAAGAATGACTTTACCGGCTTAACTTCCTTCCCTGGGCATCACTGTTGAAGGATTGGTTCCGCAAGGAAAATTTTGAAACACCTGTGTATTTGAAGGTTCCCCCCGCCCCACCCCACCCCACCCCCCCCCCACCCCGATAGCTCTTTCCCCTAGAACAGGTTTTGGGAAAAGTGGATGCCAAGCTCGGAGCTCTAGGGAACGAGGGCTCTCCCCCGAGCTTTTGGAGGCGATCCAAAGCCGGCAGGGCGACGAGACTCGCCTCCGAGTCCCGTCTCACACATTCTCACCCTCCGGCGGGGGCCGGAGCCAAACCGCTTGGGCAAAGCCGGGCTCCAGAAAACGCGAGCGAAGGCATTCGCGCTTTAAGTACATTTTCACTTTCTTTTGTATGGCAGCAGGTTGAGGGCCCCCTGAGATGCATGAAGGCTGTCCCTCTTGCGTCGGTTTGCGGGGAGCCACGGTTAGCTGAAGCATCCCGGACCCTATCCCTGCTCACACCTCTGTGAAGAAGAGGAAGAAAAAGTATAGGATCGAGTTTCTTCCGCTTCCCTAATACATTTCTCTTCAGGCACTGGAGTTCTTCAGAAAACACCCAACCTATCCTTCCGAGTCAGCGTGTTTCTTGAGAAAAAAACTCACACAAACAAGCAAACAAACACACAAACAAAAACCCATGCAACTCGGAGAGAAAAGGGGAATAAAACCCTGCAGGGAGGGAAACGTTTCCCAGCACCCAGGCTCAGTGCATGAAAAGCAGTGGAAACAGGATAAAACTGCAAGCCTATGCTCCCAAACACCCCCCAGTGCGGGTAAGGAGCATTTCTGGGGGCTGCGATGGGGAGAGCCTGCGGAGTGGGACTCGGGGTTTGTCCCCTCACCAGCAACTGCACAGGTGTAGGTTTTGCACTTAATATATCAAACCACAAATTCACTCTGATCGAGCAGCAACGAGCTCCAGGCAGAGCGGGATGAGTCCCACGGGACACCCTCTCCCGGGGCAGCAGCAGGGAAACCACCCGACTTCGCGGGAGACGGAATATTTTTAGTTACGTGGAGTTACCATTTCACACACTGCCTCAACAGAGACAGCTATACGGTTCGGATTCTGCCCCAGCCTCCGAAACCGGTGGGTCTGTAGGCAAGAGGGTGCAATTAAGTCCCTGCCGTGTTTGGGGGGTTTTTGTTTGCTTGTTTTGTTGTTGTTGGGGGTTTTTTCCCCCCCCCGGGGTTGGCACGGAGTGCCCTGGGAAAGCGGCTGCGGCGGGCGCGGTCGGTCTGAAGGCGGCACGGCCATCACTGCGTCGCTGGCCCCGGCCGGGAGGGAGAGGGCGAGCCCCGAAGCCCGCAGCAGCTCACGGCCGCTTCTTGTCCCGGCCCCGGGCACAGAGCTGCAGGGCCCACAGCCCCTTTTGAAATCGGAGTGTTACTCTCTGTAAGGGACCCTGTTGCAAAAGTGGGAAGAGGGCCAGCCCTGAGGTGGTTTTGGGATGGGGAAGGGTAGGGAGAAATCTCTGTCCTCAACTCCTGTCCACCTCACACTGGGCTGTTGCTGGAGCAGTCCCACACCCCGGTAGCCAGGGGAAGATGTGGATGGCTGCCCAAGGCTGTATTTTCCTCTTCTGAACACCAGACATCCTCAGGAAACATAATGACTGGTGCTGTTAATGCATAGAAATCTATGAAGATCCTGTGTCTCTGAAGCTGTGGGAGTATCCTCAGGTTCAACATTCTCCATCTCCTTTCAATAGCTCCATGGCCTGCTCGACTGGTCAGCAGCATCCTCTTGTCCCAGGAACACTGAGGGTGATGGGCCAAGGCCTGAGCCATGCAGCTGGCCCCAGTGCCGGTTTGTGCATGGACTGGCCTCCATGACCCCCCAGCTTTGGGTGTAGCAGCAGGAATGACCTCCCTCTCCCACAAGCTTCCCACAAATGCCAAAGACTCCAAACCAGAACTGGTTTGCTTTATACTGGCCAACAAAAGACTGATTTCCAAACTGCTGGTGGGGCTGGAAAACTTTCTGCCTTCGGGCTGGTGTCCCTGAGCAGAGCTCAGAGGGGAGGTACCAAAACCATGTGTCCGAGGTGGCTGCCACACACAGCACAGTGCAAAACAGCTATCCTCCCTTTTTTTTTTTTTTTTTGTTTTTAATGACAACATTGCTGTGTGTGCTTGTATAAATCCTTGGTGATTTCACAGCTCCCCATGGTAATATCACCAGGCTGACTCTTATGATTTCCTCCACGCCTGCACAGTTTTAGATTTATAGGTCTCTGTTTTGGTTTGGCCTGGCCAGATTTCGGCGGCGGGGGGGAGCTGCAGGGTGGCTTCTGTAAGAAGCTGCTAGAAGCTCCCCAAGATTGATAGAGCCAATGCCAGCCGGCTACAAAGAGGGACCCGCCGCTGGCCAAGGCTGAGCCTATCAGTAAGGTGATAGCAGAGGAACGCCTCTGTGAAAAACATATTTAAGAACGGGAAAAAGAACTGCGCCATAACAGCTGGCACAGAGATGGAGGAGTGAGAATCTGTGCAGACACCAAGGTCAGTGAAGAAGGAGGGGGCGGGGAGGATGAGCTCCAGGCGCCGGAGCAGAAGGAGTCCCCCGGGTCCGTGGTGAAGACCATGGTGAAGCGGGTTGTCCCCCTGCAACCCATGGGCGAGGTGCAGAAGTCCACCGTGAGGATCACCGCATAGATGTCCACCGAGGACTCCACGCTGTGTGGGTGGATACCTGAAAGGGGACAGTGTGGGCTGCCCGTGGGAAGCCCACATCAGAGCAAGTCGCTGCCGGAACCTGTAGCCCGTGGAAGAGGGAATGCCCACGCTGGAGCAGGTTGGCCGGTGGGACTTTTGGGACGTTGTGGGTGGCTCACGCTGGAGCAGTTTCCCCCGAAGGACTGCGCCTCAGACTCATGAGGGGTGGGCTGCCCCTCGTGAGGTGTCTCGCGTTGGGCAGTTTGTGATGAATTGCCCTTCGTGGGACGACTCACGCGGAGAAGAGAGCGTGAAGCTTGTCTCCTGTGAGAGGGACCCCATAGTGGCCCTGGGGAAGAGTGAAGAGTCCTCCCCCGGAGTGAAGAAGCGGTGAAACCAACGTCGGATGAACTGACCGCAACTCCCATTCCCTGTCCCCCTGCGCCGCTCAGGGGGAGGAGGTGGAGAAACCGGGATTGATGTTAAGCCCGGGAAGAAGGGAGGGATGGGGGGAAGGTGTTCTGCTTGTTAATATCTGTTTGCTCTTTCTTAACTTCTCACTACTCCTCTCTGATTAGTTCTTTTAATAAATGTACCTAATTTCCCTAAAATTGAGTCTGTTTTGCCCGGGACGGTAAATGAGGGTGATCTCCCTGTCCTTATCTCAAACCCTGAGCCCTTGGAAATATTTTCTCCCCCTGTTCAGCAGTGAAGGGGGGGGTGAGTGAGCGGCTGTGTGGGTACCTGGCGGCTGGCCAGGGTCAACCCACCACAGTCTCTTACATACTCATTCACAGAAATAAAAAGGGCGGGAGTGGAGACTTGACTTGATTTCTGGCTGCTCTCTGAGGTTTCCATGCCAGATCCGTGCAAGATAGAGGGCTTTGGAACTCTATGGGTTTGTAAACCAACCCTTTAACTGATTGGACCCACATTAGGGAGTTAGACACACACTCACACGTACACATAAAGTAATACCTAAAGAAGGGTTAAAATTTCTTAAAGTGTGTGCTTTAAAAGCAAAAAGCAAAAAAATCTCCCATCTCCACAGAAAAAAAATAGTCTTGAAAGAATCTTTGCATGGCAGATGCATTAATCCCATATAATAACCAGTCTGGTGCCTGCTAGGTCAAAACTCTCCCAGCACTAAGAAATCTGAACTTTGTGTGGATTAGGATGAAATCAAATGAATATATCAGCATGAAAATTGGACAGTGGAAGAGCAGCTGCTGGGAGGGACAAGGGTCTGAGTTATCAAAAAGTTAGGGCTCAACCCAGACATCATGAGCTGAAGGGAAACAAATGCAAATGGTGATGATGACAATGAATCAGGAAAGAAGCATCCTAAGTCTGATAGCTCTTTGAGTAAGAGGGTGTTCTCAGCTCATCTCACTCTACAGGGATGCTACTCCTCTCTCTTTACTCCTCCATAACTGTGCATGTGCCAATTATTTTCCTGCTGACAGCACAATATTTAGAGAGAACCTGTCTCTACCCCTCCCACAAGAAACGTCTCCCCAACAGAGCTCTGAGAGCTTCTGAGACAGAAGCACATACATGAGCTAGGGCTGTTCCAAATGAAAATATGGAGTCTTCCAAACCCTGTGAGGAGGTGAAAGGCACCAGTACGACATGAATGACAGATATACTGTTTGCAGACTATATTTTCCTTGGCTTCAAGCTTTTACACTAGTAAGATATCCTTCCTAAAGAGCAGTAACATCCTATCACACCAAAGAACTGGAGTTTCCAATGTGCAAGCACATGCCTTTAGATACACTTTGGGTACACTAATTAAAGGATTAGGCCTTCCTTCTCTTTGTACCTCCTGTCTGGAAGGCTTTACACACCCTTTGTACAGTAGAAGTTAATCAAAGCAATTCTCATGGTTAGTACACCTCACAGTAAACATAGTGGTGGGTATTTGTGTTGGGCTAACCAATACATTTTAGAGGTTTGCATATAAAATGACACCAGATAACTGGCTTTTAGGTGACTCCCTACCACACAACAAAGAAGGTGGATCTGACCTAGGAACCAGTCAAGTTCACAAAGTAATTTGTGCTTTGTGATCTATAAAACTTGAGTGATACAGTTTAACATACAGAGCTATTCTTGAAGTCTGTGACTGGAGGGTAAAGACTTGTTCATGCATGGAAATGCATAAGAATATCCACACAGGACTTACAGCTCTACTTCAGAGCCACACCCCATCTCAGCCCTGGTAAATTTCCTGGTTAGACAAATCAATGTTAGAGTTCCTAGTGGAGATAAGGAAGAACACAGGAACTTGTTAAAAACAAGAATGTTCACGTTTGGAGGTACTCCGGGAGGGCCATTGTATTTTGAACTCAGATCCTATCTTAATTTGCATGAGCTTTCAAGAGTAGACTCTCTTTAGCATGGTGTTATACTTCCAACAACCTTCTACTTCAGTACAAGTGTCTTCTGTTCGTTTGCATTAAGTTCATCTAATCTAAATGTATTTAAATGAAATTCAAATGAGATAAATCTCCAAGTAGATTCCCAGCTCAAATCACAACCCAGACCTCTTTTGCATAGAGGTTAGATAGAAAGTGTTGAAACTAATTTATTTTGAAATCAAGGAGGCCTTGTCTGAGCACACAAGGCCGCATCACCCCCAGTGTGCCTGACAGGCAACTTGAGCACTCAGTTGTAAGTGTGCACCTCACAGCTACGACAGCACAACTGACGGACATGGCACCTCTTAGTCCATTGCAATGAAACGGAAAATACGTTTATAAAAACTGCTGCTGGAACACATTAATTAATCTCTCTGATCCCTGAGTCCTGACAGCTTTGCTGACAAGGCATGAGATATCTCTACCTTCAGCTGCTTCACTCACAGCTACTGTTATTAATTAACCTAACATGATTTCAGTTTAAATTAACACACCAGACACCATGACTTAGGAACAGGCACCCCCTTTTTTACAGCTCCAGTGAAAACAGCAGTAACCTCTTCATCTACACCAGCTAAATCCAAGATGAATCATCAATCACATCCCTCCATGAAATGCTGTGTTATGTGGATGCTTCTGCTTATGCACTTATTCCCACTCAGATGTTTCATTTCTGTATAAACAGGTTTTAATCAGCTGGGGAGAACCAATATGCTGCGTTCAGGTATGGGTATGTCACCTATTGAATATTTTAACCAACCAATACTTGTCACTTAGCCTATGCAACTGGATGAGCAAAACCTTAGACAGGGTTTTTTCCTATAGTCAAGGCACAAATCCTCAACAGCAAATTCACTTTGATGTTATACATGCTATTGAAGCCTTGTTCTCCCACTGTTTCTGACCCATGCTGTCTCACATTGCAGCTCTTCCATGCAACCCATTCTGGTTTAGTTCAGAGAGCAGAGACTGCAACTATATTTGCGTGGCCCTCACACACTGTGTCCTGTTGCGCAAAGTATTGCAGAGCTGCTCCAAAACATGCGAAATCACATTCCAACAGTGCCTGATTCCATGCCACAGATTTTGGGCAGAACTTAATCATGTATTTTAACTTTTTGGAGAAGGATATTTTCTATCTCAGAAAAACAAACAAACAAGCAAACAAAACAAAACACACCCAAACCCATGACTGTCTAGATGTCGCTGGAGTGTGGATGATGAATTTAGGAGGAGAGTGGGAGCCAGGAAATCTGGAGTTTTCTTCCTGCCTAACTGCTGGCTCTGTGGCCTTGGGCAAGCCCTAATCTTTCTGACTCCACTTCCCAGGCTGTAAAATAGGGGTAGTCTCAGTTACTTCATAGTGGTGACTGCAGTAGTGATCAGTTAACAGTTTTTCTATGGTAAAAAAACTTGCAACATTATTACCCGTAGTATTTTAAAGAAGAACAATGTTCTTGTTACTCCTATCTATGTTTGAGGGTAGTAAGAACAACCCACATCCTTACGCTCTTATCAGGACCACTTTGCAGTACTCCTCCAAGGGGTCTTTCTTTGGAAAAAGGACAATTCCAGGTTGTAATCTAATTCATCTGCTTAGGGGCATCATAGGCATTATACAGCTACTGTGCAACATCTAAAGTGAAAACAACACACTTTTCATTAGAGCAGATTTTGATTGAAGGAAAATGTAAAGCTTCACATTTTTCTTTCATGCTTGTATTTTGTACCACTTTCTATTTTCCTCCATTTTGATAATGAGAAAAACCCCTTCTTTCTCCCTCTCTGAATCAAAATGAAACTCCCCAAACACTGCAGATTGAAAGTCTTTGTTTAAGATTTTCTTATTTGAAGGAAGTCTGGTTTCTGTCAGCTCTTTTCCAAGCCACGCTGCTCCTCAAGCAGATGCTGGGCAGGTAAGCTGCTGATGTCTTGTGTTTCCCAATTTTCTCCAGCGTTCAGCCACCGTCTCTTTTCCTGCATGTAGGTGGAAAACTCTTCAAGTCAGGGGACGTATCAGTGTTCTTTGCTTTCTCCACACTCCACAAGTTGAGTCGTGCCTACAGTGCTAAGGACCAATGGTGACAATAATGACAAAAGCGTATGATTACGGGACCATTAGCCCTAGTAATTCTTCACTGCTAGAGCAGTGCCTGGACACCTCCTACTATTGGCTTGCACAAACCCAGTCTGGGTCTGCCTGATCCACGTGCTGTTTCAGGCCCATTCCAGAGCAGGGGCAGTGCAGGCATTCCTGGCCACCCTTGCTCTGGTATTTCGTAAAGTAGGGTGGGAAGTTGAATCAAAGGACTCAGCCGTAGTTCGGCTCTCTAGAGGTGGCAAATATTTTCTGTCTGCAGCACCATTGCTTGGCTCTGTGACACTAAGTAAATCTAAAATATAACCCAAACCCTCTATAAATGTAATGTAAACCTCTAAGATCTATAACCAATACTTCGCGCTCTTTTATGCTCT
The DNA here is from genome assembly GCA_020746105.1 of Trogon surrucura. NCBI lineage: Eukaryota > Metazoa > Chordata > Aves > Trogoniformes > Trogonidae > Trogon > Trogon surrucura. The sequence continues at coordinate 11,081,197 of CM036622.1, read as the reverse complement.
GCTGTAGATTTTATTACAAACTTTCATACAAAAGCTGTTACTTACACCAACACCTTGGGTAGGACAATGTTGTCTGACAAGTGTCTCTCTGGGGGAAGCCACAGAAAAGCTATGGTAACCATAAGGTTGTGGAAAACAGCCTTTCTTATTAATTCTATAGTCTCTGGTTACTCCCATTCCATTTCCCTCATTCCAGATCTTCCCTGTCATTCCTTCTATGGTGCCCCTATGTACTAGCCATGAGGCTGTAACAGAGCATGCATCTCTCCTGTAACAAGGAATTGCATGACAAGGGATGATACAGCCCAAATCCTTGTCGAGCTTTCCTGCAGAACTCCTGACACCAGCTTTACAGTAACACATGGGTGTAAGGAATGACACTTTACTATCCAGCCAAAAAACCCATTCCATTTCACACAAGTGGGTAAGCAGATTAGTGCAGAAGGAGTGGCTTGGAATACACCAAATGCCTTGTTTGGAAAAGCATTGCAATGTTGAGATACAACCCCCTGATTTGTCTCCACCAGCTGGAAAAAGGAACTGCTTCAGAGACATGAGGTGGGTGCAAAAAAGTGTTAAGGCCTTTGGCTGTGACCCAGCTGGTATTACAGGGCTGTGGGTAAATGTGATTCATCATCTATATGACTGTAGCTGAACAGGGTTGCTGGGTTTGCATTTTTAACAAGACACACGCACGAATTGAATAAAAAATTGAGACAGGAGGAGAGAGAAGCAGCTGCTGGGGACGATGGCCACTGATCCTTTCCATGTGAGGGGGTAACCTTTGGTAACCCTGGCCCCATGTCATGTGACAGGGCCAGGAAATAAACCCTGGGCTCTTACCAGCACTCCTGTGTGTTACACCTTTATTGCAGTGATGACAGGTTGATGGCTACACTGAAAGGTTCTTTTCCTTCAGGGAGTCCTGTCCAATGTTCAGCTTTATCCATTCATAAATGCTAAGTAGTGTAGGGTCGCTGGGAAAGGTTCCCACTACCCCTTCAACCCCCCACCTAAAGACTGTGGCTGGGAAAGAGGCCCCTCACCTGCCTGTCAAAAGCCACTAAGTCAGTCACCATGGCCAGCTTTCTCCTTCCTGAAAGTGGAGAGAACTTACCTCTGTGGAAGCCTTTCAGAAGGATCCTCTTTCCCTCTCTCCCATTCCCATCCCACACCATTTCATCCAAACCCTGTGTACTAAAATACCAGTCAATTCCTGTGTGGTTTTCTTGGATCTCAAGAGAGAATAACTCATCTGGTAGAGGATGGAGTACCATAGCAGTTCGTCTCTTTAGCAGTTTCACTTCTCTATTTGCCTTTTTGGCTATGACAATATTAAGGGTTCTTAATATGCTTCAGAGTTACTATAAACACAAAGCTGCTGCAGGAGGTATTGGGAAAAAAAGAAATCAGACGTTGAACAAAGAATGAAATTAACTAGGAGGACTGCTAGTCACAATTTGTGAGCTCACAATTTATTGAGTGCTGTTATTCTTTCTTCTATTCCACCCCTTACACCCTCTAGCTCTCTTTTAATTACCACTCGTGGGAAAGGTAAGCTGACCGGTTTGATAATTCTCAGCACCACAAGTGGTAGGAACGAGTTTCAACTGGAGAGCCTAAAAGCTTTCTCTTTGCATAAGACAAATTTATAGCTTGGAAACTAAATATTTGTTCAAAGAACTTTTGGAGGTGTTTGAGCACACAGGAGAGATGAAATGGCAGATTAAATATTTCATTTACATGCGATATGCATGGCATTAAGTCCTATCTTAATTCTTCACCTGTTTTCTGAAATCCTTTGACAAACACAGGACATTTCACCTCGCCATTGTTATTTCAAGGGTAATTTGGACTCATTTAATCATTTTGCGTTCCTGTGTGGAAGTATCCTGGAAGGGGGGCAGACTTCAGCCCCTGAGAGGAGCACCACAGGCTGCAGGCAGGTTAATCCCTTCTTTAGCAGGCATTTCCAATGCACTGCTGCTGAATAAGGACAAGGCTTTGCCCAGGAAACCAGATCTGGTTCCAGTGGGCATGCAGATGCTCCGCGGATGAGCTCCATAGGAATGGCTATAAATAGAACAAACAAGCAAACAAACAAGCAAATGGCACTTCCCACCATAGAAACTTGGTGAAGTTTCTCGAGTGGGAACAGGGTACAGTGATGTTTGGGGCTTCTGGGTGCTCAGTGCAGCATTTATTTCTGCATGGCAAACCATTTCACGTGGGCTTTATCAAAGCCGTTTCCATGTCTGGGGACTTTTTTTTCTGGTAACTCGTTGAGCTATCATGAAACCGTGATCTACAGCTTACTCAACAAAAGCTTTTCCGTGCTATAATTCCTACAAACCGACTCATCTCGCTGTGCATAAATCTCAAAGTCTGCACAACTGTGTGGCAGAGCTCCTTCCTGTATGCACACTTGCACGCACACACACGTACACACACTCTCTGGTCTTTCTACTTACTAGAAGAAATGTAGAAGAGGGGAGAGCACTTCTGTGCTGACAACGATCTGATAATCTCCCACAGTCTGCTTTCGAAAGAAACGCACATATTTATTCATAGGTTCAGGGGACAATTCCAGGGTAGAAAGTACATGTAAACATGGAAATTTGTACTCCATCCATCGTTTATTAGAACAAAAGGTACTCCTTCCTTGTACTTCTAATACAGAAGATTAAAACAGTACCAAGTGTGAGCATTAGTGATTTTGAAAGAGGGTTTATTCTTTATGCCCTAAATGTCTAAACTTAATATTTTGAGGTGGCACACAAGCTGTGACCATAAAACGAGTTTTACTGGGAAGCCATGTTTACTTCTTGTTTATCAGACTTATTTTAATTCATTCTGGGTAGGTTCCAGGCACTGTGTTAGAGATTAAAGGCAACTGCGCACCCCAATTAGTAGTCAGCCCTTTCTAACTAAAAATATTTCTGAGGGGGGAGATGAAAGTAGAATAATTTATGTTCATTAACAGTAGAGAGCTGGTGTGGGTTATTTTTCACTAAACGGCTAAACCTTGATTTTGAACCTCTCAAGGTTTAAAACGAGTGACCACGTAAAAGTGAAACCCAGTGCAAAAATACCCCTCCAGGAATCGCTTTCGATAGAGCACAAGAGCTCTGCAGTAAAAAGCGTACATAGTAAAACGCCGATACTGTGCAGGACTACAAGATCTCCAGCAGAAAATCTAGCTCTAGGGCACTAATCTCCCAAGTCTTTCATGCAACATTTTTCAATTGAAGCCGCGGTGGAGGCCATAAAAACTTTCCATTCCCTTTAACCAAGGCAGCAGAAAATTTACACTGTTCTGGGGGGACAGTTAGCGGCAGGGCTGAAAAGATCGCATTCAAAAGGACTTTCCCATCTCTTTCTGAATATGACTCCTCTATGCGGGTGTAAATCCCTCCTTGTGCACACAGTAAGCAAGAGAAGTTTTTCCCTTCGGAATAATATGGAGTTTATCGACTAAAAATTGAGCAAATAAATTTCGAAACTTTACTTTGGGAGTGTATTTTATACCTGAAAGACTTGTTTTAATTTTCACCTTTTCATAGAGGCCTATAAATCTTACTTTGCACTCGCTTAACCTTCTGGAGAGGAAAAAAAAATAAAGAAAAAGAAAATAAGAAAGAAAGGGGAAAAAAACAACAACAAAAAGAGAAGAAGTAGCGTTGGCCACAGCCAAACAGCCGAGTGGACACAGCCCGCCCAGCCCGGACACGGCGGCAATGGGACGGCCGAGCCCCGGCTTCGGGCGGGCGGGCGCGGAGCGGGAGCTGCCGAGTGCGGAGCGGTGCCCACGGGCTTCTCCCGCCAGTCTCACTTGCCAGACGGCTGCTAGCAAAGCTCTCCTCCGTGCCGCGGCCTTGGTAGTCCTGTCCCCGCTCCGCCACCCCAGGGTAAATCTATTAACTTTCTAATGGGCAGAGATTGGGGGAAGGCGAGTTACCCACCAGGGTTAAACTTCCCCCAGGATCCCTACGGGGACCCCGATGACTGATTTATTTACCGTCATTGTTTTACTAGACAATGCTCGCTTCCCGAGAAACTTCGAGCGTCTCAGCTGCATATTGTTTGGAAATATCTTTGAAAATACCCCATCTGCCCCTCGTTTTGGCCAATCGTAACACCTCTTTGATTTGAAGGAGAGAAAGCTTAGATCCTGCCTTTTATTGAAACCAGCGAAGGACCTTGGGAGGAGGGAGCGGGAGGGGAGGAGAAAAGGGGAGGGGGAGCAGGGCTGGGGGGAGCCGTCGGTCAGCATTAATCATACATCCACTTTGTCAAGAGGAGACAGTTCCGATGCGTGCAGCGCACATGTTCTGACGGCTGCGGTCCCCGCGACTGCTGGGCTGGGAGCCCACCGGGCCCGTCCCACCCTTCCCGCATCACCTGCAGCACGGCAGTGGAGCCCTGCACAGGGATCCGCGGAGAGCCGGGCAGGGCTGCCGGTCCCTGTGCGGTGGCGGAACTGCCGGCACCTGCGCGTCCCCGAGTCCAGCCCACCTCTGGAGCCGAGTAACACGCCGGATTTCGGGCTAGGACGGGCCTGTAGATGTAAGTGTATCTCCGGCTCGCCGGGGAGGTTCCTTACTCTGACAACCGAAGGAAAGGACAAAGATTCAAACTGACTTTTGGGCGGGAAGGCTTGCTCGTAGAGTTGAAAACGCAGCACTGCCCCTGGAAACACTTCTTCATAAAACATCTTTTCAAACACGCACACTCCCCGTCATCTACAAACACAGCTGTGAGTGCATAGACATATTGGCTCGTACACGTGAGTACGAGAATATGCTCATGTCTCCCTCCTGGAAGTGACCTTTTCTGCTACTAGAAGATTTCCCTTCCTCAGTTTGCCCTTATTCACGGTGTGCCAGGCTTTCCTTTTAAATACCAGCAGGGAAAGAGGTTTTGGGAGCGATCTCTGCGAGAGAAGAATTTATTCATCTGAAGTAGCCCCTGCCCTCTGCACTGAAAATAACGTAACATAGTAATTGCAGCATAGTAATTGCAGGACTCTGTCTTCAGCATAAATCTGAATCCAGAGTGCAGCCCACATCCTGGTCCCTATTGCGGCTGCCCCGTGAATTGGACGTTTGTGTCAGTCTATGTGAGTGCTAGTTATTCCGAACTGAACAAAAGTCTCCATCAGCTCCCGAAGGCGTGACACTGGTGGAAGCAGTGAAAACAGTTCCTTGTGGGTTCTCTGGCTACTAGCATGAAGGGCGAACTGTTTGCGGGAGCAAGTTACCTTGGCTGGGAAAGGGACGGTGCAGAGCTGTGGGGAGGGTGGAGTGCAGACACGGGGGGAAGGACCGTGCCTGGGACCCCGTGGAGAAGCGATCGCGTTGCTCCTTGTCGATGCACACTCACACACATGCTCACACAGATGCTCCGCCCTGCCGTACCCGCTCCCACGACCCACGCGAGGTTTATCCCCGCGGTCGGCCAGCGGGGCTGCCCATCACCACCCCATGCCGGTGCTCACCCGGCTGCCCACCCGGCTTTCCCCTGTTTCGCTTCTCCAGGTCAAGGATGCAGCCGAAGTAGCATCTTGAGTAGGGTTGTTCTGGGGTTGGTTTATTTATTTATTTATTTATTTAAGGGAAAGAGTCGCACCACCCGATCCAGTTAGCGTGGAAACTATCCAGTACACATATATGTTAATCACCTGGGTATTGGGCTGCGGGAGAAATGTTTGGCTCTGATATTTTCCGAGCTAGCTCCAAGAGTCTGTCCGTGATGGTGCGATCCATCTCACCATGCTATAGAGAAAATAACACTAAATTTCTTCTCTTTTCATAGCTTTTCGAGTACCTCTCCTTGCAGATTAAACACCCGGTTGCTGGGGGAAAAAAAATAAAAATCAGAAGACTGTGAAAGGAATAAAACTCTAAGTCCATAAAGATGAAATGTAACCAGTATGTTGAATACATAACGCTGCCATATAACAGTTTCAATTAGTTGAGTAAGTCCTCTGTGACGTCTTGTAAAGGTGTAAGGACACGTTTACAGTATAAGCAACATAATGTTCTCAACTGTACGAGTTAATTATTTCCAGATTTATTTTTTTAGAAGTATATTTCACAAGTAAAGGCTCTGTCCGTGTATAAAACAACTGATGGATTTTTTCCAACATTAAACATCTTGAGTTCATAATTAGAAGTGGAGGAGAGGGAGGACAGTTGGGTAATTAAAGCAGGGGATTTTAGAGGGAGGGGAAAAAAAAAAAAAAAAAAAAAAGAACGAACAGCCTTTTGTCTTTCGGGAAGCCGCAATTATGGCGACCGTGTCTCCTTCGCTCAGATTTATCTTCACTCAGTACCAGCAGTACATAAGGCAATAACGCCGCCTGGCACAGACCTGTAAGGCGGTTTTGTGTAACCAGCGCCCGGGAGGGAACGGAGATCAGGGTTTTCGCCTCCCACAATTCACGAAATTCCGAGAAATTTTGCGAAGGTGCTTATTCTTCATTCAACGCTTCCAGACTTCTGGAAACGAGCAGAATCAAGTCTCAGGCGCGTCGCAAGGTCCGTGCACGACCCCAGCAATCTGTGCCAGCAGCGTTGCCCCTCTCTACCCGCCGGCACCACCCTCTCTGTCATCCCCGCGGGGAACCCTGGGGTGCGTGGCACCTTCCACCGTCGGTGGGGCTGGAGCGGGGTCGCGGAGGAAGGTGTCGATGCTGTTTTCGGTTCCCTCCTGCCGTGCCTCCCGGGCTGACTGTCTGATCACTCTCTTGCTTTTTATACTGTAAAGGTCGCGACTATTTGGTTCCCGATGAACCGAATTTATCCCCGCTCCCAAGTGGAGCCGAAATCTCACCCCTATCCCCGTGAGACTGCGCTACCTGCCTGGACCCATCTATTTCTAACCAACCCGCTCAAAACGAGCTGCTGGAGCACGCCTCCCTCCTGACAGTTTCCCTCAAAATTTATCTTGTATTTAATAATATTTGCATTTTCTTCGAAGAGATTGAAGTGTCTCAAAATGGAGTCAAAGGGGACATGAAAATGAATAAAAAAAACAATGGAATTTCACATGCTTAGGTTTTTCCTACAACGAAATTCAGGACCTGAAACTCCATGCGAAAGGCTTGGCTTTATCTCCCTGTGCTCCACAACTTCCAAGACAAGCATAAGCCGAGACAGAGCAGGAATCCAATGGTAAAAAACAGGGCAGAATTTAGTTGTCACTGATTTTGATGGACAATAAAAAGGCCCACAAATCCCACTCTTTTGCACATGTTAATCCAAAATTGTCTGATTTAAAACCAGGTGCTAACAACGGAGCAATTAAAGAGTTCCAGATTTCTCTTAAACATACTTACATTATTTGTTAAGGGGTTTTGTCCATGAGGGACCAAACTCACTCTGGACTCCTATGGGTGCTTGCACAGCACCAGGATCAGAGAGAAAGTCTGCAGAATCGGTTATTGTTGTTTTTGTTGTTATTATTATCATTAACTAAATCATAACTTTTTACACGAAGGAAACACACACACACACATATAGGAAAACTTGTCTAGATTCCTGCATGTATCATTATATATACACATGTCCCAGGAGAAGCAGAGTGGTTTTTAGTAGCACGGAACTTTTCCCAGTCCTGTGAGTAGTCTGTAGGTATCTGATAGTACTAGAATCCCAGGACCCTTGATATTCGATTTGTGTTTCTGTCTCTCTCTTTTTCCTCTTTTTTTTTTTTTTTTTTTTTTTTTTAAATAAAGTAAGAGGAGAGACGAGTTTCTAACCTCTGTAGGTAAAATGATATCTGAGCTTCTAAGGGTGAGAAGACTGGGAACATCTCTCTGACCTGCGACTGGGATCATATATTGTTTTAAAGTAGAAATGTCAAAGTAAAGTAATTTACCACCTGGATGTCCTTGACTTGGGATGATTAAAGTTTAATCCGAGGTGTGTGCACAGCCTTACCATGTTATTTAAACACATCAAAGGTCATAAAAGGATTCCAACGGCATGAGTCGTACACCAGAGAGCTTTCTCTGTGGAGAAATCCGTATTTTACTCTAATCTAAGCTGCAGAACGCACTTTAAAGAAGAAGGAAACAAATGGGGGGGGGAAGGAACCTCAGGATGGTAGGGGGGGAAAGGATTTGATTTCTAAAGGGGTAGCACACTTCAAAGAGCCTGGAGGGTTGAGGGTCTCGGGGATACGGATACCGGGAAGGACAGAGCCTTCAATTATCATTAGCTGTGCAGACATCTAGTGGGAAACCCTCGCAATTGCACCCCGACCTCCTCCGCCCCGCAGGAAGGCTCTTACCCGGCTCCTCGAACGCACCGCTCCCCTCCTCTCCTCTGGACACCGTCGCTGCCGCCGCCTCCGCCGAGCCGCCACCGTGGCGGAGCGCAGCTGAGCGGGGATGGCGCCCACCTCCCACCCCTCCCGCGGCGCGGCCCCCGTTCGCCCCCATTGGAGGCTCCCCGGTGCCAGTCTGGCCCCGCCCGGGCCCTGCCCCGACGAGACCGGCCCCCGGTTGCCTTCAGCCCCGCGACGGCCACTCCGCGACTCACCGTGCTGCTCCGCTCGGTGCCTCGCTCCGTTTGCCACGGGTCGTGCTCGAAACACAGGCAAGGATTTTCCCCACCCCCTCACCCCCTTCTGCAGCCTCCGGGGCTCTGTTTACCCTTGCAAATACCTGATGGTTATCTCTAGCAGGGGCCGGGAGGCTGCCCTGGCGCCCGGTGGAGCCACCCGAGCAAGCCGGGACACGCGAGGCGCAGCGACATCCGAGCTCATCCGAAACCCTTTCTGGTCCTTTCTGTGTTACGGACCTCGGAGGGGTAGGCAGGACAGACGGGAGAGGGGCTGGCTAAACCGCACTGGATCCGCTAAAGCCGGATCCAGGTTTCCCCGGTGCCATGGAAGAGGTTCATGTCTTCATTTATCCCTCAGGTTTTGAGGAGGGGACGAAATATCCGGGGAAGATGGGAGAGGAAAGGGAAAGGCGTTGACCTTGAGCTTTGAAACATGTATTGGCACCCGAGCGACCAACCCTCCTGTGACGGGGGGGGCTGTGCCCGTCTACCAAATGGCTTCTCCTTGAGCATGAAATGTATTTCCAAGTTGCAGTGAGACCCAGTGCCAGGACCGTTCTTGTTTTTTTGGACAGTTGGGGAAGACGAGTGGGTATTTTCTAAACTGGATGGTCTAGTCCCACTCCACCTTTCTTCTTTTTTCCGAGGAGTTCAGACTCTTCCCAGCTTCTTAGTTGGCAACTAATAATACGTCAGCTGAGATGTGGGAAGTCCCACCACCTGCCCAAATGATGGGGATGAGGAGGGGGGAGCCTCGGAGATCCCCAACTTGTGAAGACTCGAACTACTGTTCTTCCAGCCCACGCGATTTTCTCTGGATTTCTTCTTACCAGACAGTTTTCCTTGTCGTTTTGTTCCTTCAGTGACTTCTACAGAGGCCACATTTTTATTTCTACACTAGATCCCAGAAATTTCTTCGGATTCTAGGGAGCCAGAATCTTCTTTCTTTCTTCCCCCCCCCCCCCCCCCCCCCCCCCCGGTCGCTTTTCTCTCAGGTTGCCTGTCACCTGCCGTTTCCGAAGTCTTCCCTGGCTTGCAGGGATGCTTTTCACATCGAAAGAAAAACCATCCCTTTGGGTACTCAGAAAGGGGAAGAAACATCTTGCTTTGAGCACACCGGGTTGAATTATTAGGCTGTAAATTTCGTACCGTGATAAAAGCTTCAGCTGTATTGTTCAATATTAAAGTTTTTGGCAATAGCATCACTTGGTTTTTTACTTCCTTTTACCCCCGCTGCAGACCTACATTCCCCTCTCACTGATTTCAGAGAAAATCTTTCATGTTTTGTTTTAATATCACATATATACGTTTCAGGTTTCTTAGCTGGTATACAAATAAGAAAGGACATATGGCAGGAACATTTGATGTTTGCAAACGGGCAGAAGATAGCTGCTAACTGATTTCCGCTGTGGAGTTATATGGGATTCTCTTTTTATATATAGGCAACTTTTATGTCAGTTGGGATATTCTTGCTCACAGTTTTTAAGGTTTCAGTCCTGTGGTTATTGTTAAAAAATAGTACAATCAATCACACACACAAACCCCAGATAAATGCAACTTAATCTTAATTCTATGACAGGGGTAGTTGTACACATGTCTTCCCAGGTAAAGGGAAATTATTTTCTTTTTCCTTTTGTTATGGTCTTGCCATCCTACAGAATATGAGAACTTGTCTGAAAGCTAATTATGAATGACAATTACTAGATCAGATAGGTAGTGTCCAATCTTCCCAAAAACCCCTGCACAAACTTCTGTCTTCTCTTAGTAACTCCCTAAGTAGTCATATAATACCCCTCTTTCCAGCCTCCCACTAAAATTAATAGGTCAGGCAAGCTCTGTCTCTTTTATTTGCCAAATATTTGCATCACTGAAAGTGGTGATGACGTGTCTATTCGTGCCTTCATCACCTCACACTGGAATTATTCCTTGTGAGTAAAACTTTCTGACGGGTTATAGGTGCAGGAGCAGAGTGTTCCCCCAGCAGCAGGTGGGATCCTAGACCGGGGCTGCAGGAGGTGCCCCAGCTCCTCCGAGGGCCCTCCCCAGCCGTATGGGGGCACCCACCTTGTCCCTACACTTCTCGCCTGACCCACTCATCCTAGTCAGCTCCTCAAGGCTGAGCACACAGGTTTCAAATCGGATCCATGTTCACACGGCGTGTTGAACTTCTCCAGGTAGAGCCCCTGAGCTGAGAACAGTGAGAACCAGCGTCCAGTGAACGTAGATACTTCTGCTGAGCAAAGGCACACCAACCTTTATGTTTCCTTTGCAACACGACCTACGAGATGTAGCTTTATGTTTCATCCAGCTGTTGGTTTTGTTTTTCTTTTCTTTTTTCTTTTTTTCTTTTTAGGGGGCCAGAGCAGCAGCGGGGTGCGCCAGGAGCTGACAGATGATTTCACATAGTCCCCACACTCGGCAAGAGAAATTACGAAGAAATATGGTCTTGTGAAAGTGGATGACAATTGGTAATTACTGGCAGGCAGCGAGTATCTTCCCCGCAATGGGAAGGAAGTGGCTCCGAGTGAGGATACTCACTCACTGGCACCAGGGCAGCTGTATCTGCAGGAAAGCGGCCTCGGGTTGCATGCAAGAGGATGGGTGAAATTCTTCCTTTAGGTATCCGCGCTAGAAGAGCAGGGGACATGCTTGACTAGAGACTAACCTTTATTGTTTAACCGCTCATTACTTTGCGTGTCAGAGGGGTTGCTGTGAAACCACTCCCTTTTCTCTGTGCCGTTATTAGACTAAATATACTTTGGCTCCCGGGACTTTGTGAATTGTCTTCAGAGCGTGGGAACCTTGGCGTGTGCCCTCAGCTCATCTACAGCCCCTTGGAATCAGCCTGGGTCCTTCTCTGTGAGTATCTCTCAGTAGGTTCACAGCACTGCAACAGGACTGCCTTTGCTGGGCTGAGGCTGTCTCTGCTGCTTCCACGTCCCTCTGGGCCTGGAGAGGATGGAAGAGTCTGTGCCCCTACATCCATGAGCAGGATTGGATGCGGGGGCACAGGGTGGCAATGCCAGGTGGTGCCGATGGTCTGGCTGACCATCGTCTTGAAGGACGCCAATCCGGTGCACACAGGCAGGTCAAGTCCGTGGACCAGACGAAAAGATCTAACCAAGTCCAGGCATGGGCAGATGGGAACTGCTGGAGTGCTCTTCGTGTGGATGAATTAGAAACTAACTCCCCTCCCGCCTTTGCTGATGAACCATGAGCCTCAAAGGCAGTGGTTTAAGCTGATGCCAGGGTAAATAATGTCTTGGAAGTTCAGTCAGCTGTCGCGTATGTAAGAATGGGATTTAGACTTCGACAGGGCCACATATGTAACTGCTTATCTAAAGAAGACATAAAATACAATAAGCTTTGGAAAAATTCATGATTCAGCAAAAATAAAGGGAGTAATACACTTACACAGAGATGCAAGTTATCAGCTAGTCTGCATTTGGCTGGTGTTATGTTTAAAGGAAAAGTACTGTATAATTCCTATTTAGAGAATATGTTCACGGTATGGTTAGAAAGACATTAGTTCCATCTAACATGAAGAATAGCAAATGTCTCTTGTTATTAAAGACAGCATGTATTATATATACCTGAGAAATGTACTCTAGGGTCTATAAAGCATTTTCTAGATCCCAGTCTTACCGATTTTTTTACCAAATAAACTTTTAACAGAAATGCGTGTGCTTGGTGAAATGTAAAGCTGATTGGAGAACATGGGATCATATCACGGTATCGAGTAACTTTCTGCTGAGAGTTGGTTGTTACTGGGAGCACCCACGACATGGACGAAGGGCATTTCGGCAGTGCTGAGGACTCAGACCGAGCCAGATGGCTTCTTCTGCTCAAAACCGATCACAGATCCGTGCAGATGGTGCTTTACCGTGTCCCCAGGGTTGTCCCCGCAGGGTCCCACCCACGCCAGAAGAAGGTTTTCGCTGAACTCGAAGCGGGACGTGCCTGAAGCTGAAGGAGGACTGATGGGACCGGAGCCAAGGGGTGCCCCATTGCCCTCCTCGCTTCAGCAAGGTTCTCAGCCAAGGGATGAGCATAACGTGTCGCAAGGCGAGAGGCACCTGTGTGGTCACACATACACCCGACAGCCGGGGCGAAGGGACGCGGGACCCGTTTCAGGCGTGCGCGCCTGCCGCCTGCGAGGGTGCGCGCTTTCCCGCGGCCGCGCACTCTCCTTTTCTCTCGCTGACGGCAAAAGCCCTTCCCGTGCCCGCGGAGCGGTGAGACCCGGCTTAAATGGGCCAAGGGAGAAAAAAAAAACCCCATAACTTTTAAAAAATATGTATATATAGTGAGCTCGGTCCGTGCCCGGGAGCTGCAAGGAGCCGTGGGAAGGCCAGCGGGGCGGCCCCTGGCTAGAATCTCAGCTCAGGTGTGCCTCGAGGCGGTTGCCGAGCTTCGACCCAGAGCCGAGAGGATGCGGGAGGCCCATCCCGGGCCTGCGGACCGGTATCCCCGCACCCCGATGGGCTGCGGCGAAGGGACGGGCAGGACGAGTCCCGCGGGCACTGCGCCGGCGGGAGGGAGAGTCGCAGCCGCCACGCAGCCGCCCAGACCTCTTGGGGGAAGAAGCCAGGAGATGCACGAGACAGCGCTCAGGGGGCTTCACACAGCGCCGCTCCTGCCCCTCTCTCCACTGACTTTAACGGAGTTGCGGGGATTTGGGCTGATTGTTTGTTTATTTGTTTTCCCCTTCCCGCGGGAAAACTTCCAGCTAGAGCCATCCACCAGTCAGTGCCGTGAGTCCCCATGTATCTTGATACTTCCTAAAAAGTACAGACTCATGTAGGCAAAGGGCTGGAAAAGTGAGGGAAAAGAGTTGTTAGACAGACCCAGACATTAGAGATAAACTGCCTCCATCAAATCAATGTTTTAATCAGTAAAACCACTTCTGAAAAGGGAACCAAAAAATCCTCTTGGAGAATGTATTCAAACAGCTGTCTTCCAGTAAAGGCAAACATGTCCAATGTTTCCTGTATGATTCTTTTTTAATTCTCCCCTTTCTTTCTCTAGATACTGCGCACAGGCGTCTTCGGCACTGAAAGTCCTATTGTTTCCCTAGGTGAAGATACGGCCTTAGGGGGAAAAAAAAAAAAAAAAAAAAAAAAAAAAAAAAAAAAAAAAAAAAAGCCCCTGTAACTTCTTGCAGAGACAAGCAACGTCCACTCCTGCCCCTGAGCCCTCCTGGTCGGACGCTGTGTAAATGTCACGCTATTACAGGAATGTTATGGTGAGAAGGGCTTTGTGGAAACGCTTTCTCTTGCGTTGTAAAGAAAAAAGCGACTTCGGCTTCTCTCCGACGGCTCTTCAAAGGGAAATAAAACGGCACAAAGTGGGCCTGAAGCTCAAGAAGAACTTTTCTTCTTCTTCTTCTTTTTCTTCCCCTAATGAAAAAGGTGGAGGGATAAGTTTAATTATAGTCAGGCTGCAACAATACACCATGTGATCATGTGGTAGCAATTATTACAAGCTCCCAGAAGAAACAGAGGATATGCCATTGCAGTTTACTGTACCCTGCCTTTATTTTCCTTTTTCTAAAAATTGCAGTCTACCGGTAGGTAAGGTGAGAAGTAAACTTAACCTCAAAACACTAAGTCTTGAAAATCAGAGGAAAATCCAACAAAATCAAGGAAGATAGCCTGAGTATCGTTTTGTTTTCTGTTGCTACTATACGTTCATACTAGAACAGTTTTAGCAGAAGATGTAACTGAACTGATAAACTACTGCAGTCTACATCTGCACGGCCAGCCTGGCCTCCTCGCTTATCAGAATTTACTAAGAGTGAAATAGAAACGTTCTCGGATCCCTTTGTGCGAGGGAGCAGAGCTGATGGCGAAGAAATCCATCTCATTTTGCACGGCAAAATTAATTTAAATTGGGGGGGGGGGGGGGGGGGGCTTTATCATTGTGTTCAAGCAGCCAGTGTCTTACGAAGAGCCTGTAAGAGCTTCTCGTCGCCGCATTCACACGATAGTTTAAATAATTTTTTTCCTGCCGACTACCAAGACGTAACGCCAGACTTCTGTGGCTTTCACTCTTCACATATAAACAGAAAGCTATCGCACCCCTCCTGGAAATATCGTGCACATCCCCCCCGGAAATACTCTTGTGAAAATATTACAGAAAAAATAAGCAAAACAAAACCAGAAAAGAGACCTTGTCCGTGAGACAGAGATCAGAATCATTCCCATTTTCACTTTAATCACATGAAATACCTCCAACGTGTTTTCTAGAGCTGAAACAGAAAAGAAAAAAAAAAACAAAACAAAACAGCAACGCAGTAATACAAAGTGAAGGGATTTTTTGAGACCTCGCTCCACAAAGATTAGTCTGTGTCCCACAATTCCTGTCAAAGCAATTACATTATTTTCGAGCACACCTTGTTTATAGGAGGCGCAGTTTGGAGGTTTGGGTGAACTGAAATAGGTCGGTCCGTTTCTAATGTGCGTCTGAGGATTTTTAGGACGCTTTCTATACCTGAGAGAAATGCAGCATTAAGCTCTACTCAGAACTTCTTGGACTTTTTCCCTTCTGCATGTGCTTTTACAATTTCTTCTTATTTTGTAATTATCTCAGCCCCCCCCAGCACTCAGTGGGAGGGAGAGAGTTAAGATGTCCTGCGAACCCCGCTCGTAAAGCTGCTTACTTCCATTAGAAACACATGAATACCCTGAAATACAGTGTCTTTAAAACGGAGTCAGGAATGTTTATCTCAACACTTGATGCTTTAGAAATTGTGGAAGAAAACAGCGGTGACAGTACTGCTCCAAATTAACCTTCTGGCAGGTAAATTTCATTTGCTCATGAAAATCAAATTCGATTAAGGCTCTTGCTCCTGCTATCACTTTACTCCCGCGTCTTCCAAGACTCCTGGGCTCTGCAGGACGAAGATTATTATTAGTAACTGAGATCACCCTCTAGCCCCTCCATTATCAGCTGAGATCTTTTAGCGGGTTTAGAAGGATTTAACTCTGTGACAAGCATATGTTTTCAGCAATCAGCCACGATTTTTTCTCCCCTATGCTCAGTAATTATCTCTAAGCAATGTAAGAAGAAACTTACACTGAAAGCAGGAAAAGTAAGAGTGGAATTCCTTTGGCGACAGTTTTTCTTCTGTATTCGTACGATTGTGATTGTCCTACAAAAAATTTCAGTTCCCTTCCGACGGGCATTCCCGCGGCAGGGCTCCAGAGGGTATGAGTGTATGTTGACACAAAAAGGCTGACTTGGGAAGAAAAAAAAAAAAGCCTTCTAGATATTCTACTGACAAATTCTGTATTTGCAAAACTTGGCATTCAGCTGAAAGGACTTTTGATTTCTCTAAGAAAAGGGAAATTTTAAGGCCTTTTTAGGAAAATGAGTGGCCATATTCCTGTCATATGGCGTGATTTACAAAAAAATTCGTATTTTCTTGTTTAAGGCCAAAATCTTGTGGTCCTAACAGTAGCAAGAATATGTTTGGCTTCATGGCGTCAGGAGCACACAGTGACTTGGTTGAAGGCACTTGTAGGGGCCAAATTCTTCTCTTGCTTACACCTGCACTCTCAGTGCAGCCAAGAAAAGAAAATACCAAGAAAGCTTTTTCTAATACCTAAGATGGGCATGGCCGTGAACCGTGAGGGATGACTGCTGTCGAATAAGAAAATCAGTTAAAAATTGCCTGGCTCTGAAAGGATTCAGCACCTTTTAAAATCTTCCTACTGATCATGGTTGTTCGTCCCCTTGCTCCCTAAGGATTTGATGGTCGTTTTGGAGGAAACGATTTAACAAATGTATTTGTCTCCAAGACGTTTTACACGTTATATAAATGCAAAGCAATTCGTAGGTTTGCATCAAATCTCTGGGAAAATGCTGAGACTCTACCATACGCTTCTATTTGTTGTATCCTAACTTTATTTCGCACTAAAAAAGACCAAAAAAAAAAAGAAGAAACTTATGTTGGTCTGTCAGTTGCATACATGGAAGCATTCAATTATCAAGTTAATTTTCCAAAATTAAGCATTTGCAGAGCATGGCCAAACCAATCAGTGGCTTCAAGTAAATTCTTTCTTAGTTTTGGTTAATTTATCCAGCGCATCCCAAGACTTACATTGCGAATAAATTAAAAGCTTTTCCACAATTGGTAGGGAATGGTTTATGTTCAAGGCGGGGGTGTAGGCTCGATCATATTTTGATCCCTGGTGTTCGTTACAGGGTCCGCGATTTTCCAAGAACATCTGTTCTGCTCGATGCCCTCAGCCCTGACCGTTCCTTTCTAATATTTAATAGCAGATATCCATTAAGATAGGAAGGAATTATAGCTGAGGAATCAAAATTTGGTATCCGAGGGGCCAGAATCTACAAGAGCTGACGAGGCTTTTCTCCTCTCTAGGTGGCAATAATTTGCTAAAACTCGGGCAAATTCGGAAAGTAAAACAAAGGTGTGAATTCTTCTGTCTGGCAATAACTGTTTTGTTTTGTTTTGTTTCTTTTTCCTGGTGGTGCATATGCACCCTGCAGATGCCATTTTTCCTATTTTGAGGAAATGGCCCCGTTCCCTGACTCCCAATGCACGTCTTGGCAAACAGGGAAAGCGGACAGTTGTATCACGGCTGTTATCAGCAGTGAAAAGCATGGCCTTCTTACCTAATGACTGAACAGAGCTCTCGACCGAGGGAGAGCTGCAGAGAAGGGAGAAAAGAGAACTCTAATCTCCGTTCTCCTTTTCGCATACAGGGGCTAGAACAGCCCTAAGTGGGTAAACAAAACAAAAAACAACCACCAAAACTCAGCAGACCGGATGCATCCTCTCCCTCTGCTTCCCTCCCCCAACACCACCATCACTTGTACAGTTTGTACTGGGGCTGAAAGCTACGATTTCACATGTTTTCTTATGGAAAGAGGCTTGAAAAGTTAGAGACAGATAGGCGAGAAACGCTCCGCGGCTGAGTGAGAGGAGAGTTTGAGAGGGGACCGTGTTGGGGGTGGGGGGAAGAGGAGTGGAGGAGGTTAGTTTTCTCATGGCTACCCGTTTTTTTTTAACAAATCAGACAGATCTTCGGGCTGTGAATGACAGTTCTCACATTGGCTAGACTGCAACTTTCAACTTGACCTTGGCCTCCAGCCGTGTCTAACCCGTATGTAAAACAGCGCTGCCCCGTAGAGCTGCCTGCCCTTCCCCCTTCTCCCCTCGCTCCGCTGCAAGTTGTCTGATTTTCAGAAGCAGCCTCGAGAAACCAGAGGGAAAACAAACCGACCCAATTCATGCCGGGCAAGCAATGTTTGGCCGGGGGAATCTACAGGTTTCAAAATTGGAGTCTGAAAGAAAACGAAAAATATGCGGGGAATAAATATTTGCTTTTGGTCATGAGGAAGAATGCGGAAAAGAATATGCAAAGTCAAAATGGGAACTCTTTATTGGCTACAATGTAGGGAAAAAAGCGGCTAAAATATTGCCAAATTAGCAGAGGAATGACAGTGACTTCAGGTATCCCAAACCATCGCACGGAAAAAGAATCTTGGGGGGGGAAAAAAAAGTAAAATCCATGGGCGCCAAAGGGCTATTTCTCATGGATGGCAGCTCTGCGCTAGGCAAGGAAAAGCCTGCTCGGTAACAATGTACGTCCCGGGACTGCTCTGCGCTTGTAGCCATGCGGGCAAAACAATGCTACAACGTCAATGGGAAGCACAATAGGATAATAAATACGCCGAGCTGTCAGGCGCAAAACAAAGCAACATGCAACTGCAAAAAAAAAAAAAAAAAAAATCAGGATGGGAGTATTTGGGGCTGTTTGTCCACACGCGTAAGGGCTGAGAGCTGTTAACGATGAGACGACCGCCGCTTTAGGTCAAGTTTATTGATAGCTCAGTGATGGAGCATTTTGGGTTCAAGGTTGTGCCCGAATAACTGTATACTGGGGGGGAAACGCATCCGCGCCAGTTGGAGGTGCAGGGAATATTAGAAATGGAAATTATTTCACCCTTTGAAAAATTATAATATTTATCATGAAAAGGGAATGCAATTGTTTGTTTTCCTAGCTTTCGCTTGCAGAGAGGTACGACTTTTTTTTTTTTTCTTTTAAAAAAAAAGAGACCATAAACCATATTTTCCCAGCACAAAAAAGCACCGTGGGTCCGTGCGCACATTACACCAGCCGACGTAATATTTTACAACCAAAAAAAGATTCAAGCCGAGTTGTAGGCCCCGTTTTTTATTATTACAGCAACAAATAATACAGCGGAATGGCGATGGAGATCCAGTTAACCCTCCCGCTCCCCGAGACCATCCTAAAAACCAATAAGACATGAGAACGGGATTTCCTGGTTCGTTTCTCCTATCTGACTTCAGAGGTTTTGTGGCGAGAGGAGCGAGATGGGTCTTGGGCTTTCGACGGGAGGGAAGGAAGAAGGAAAACACCCAGAAAGCACCCCGAGAAGCTCCGCATCGAGAGCTTTATCCGCCCCTGCATGCGGCCCGCAGAAGTCTTCTCCGCCCGCAGTTTGCGGAGGGCTCCCCGCATCACCCGGCCGGGGCCCCGCCAGTGCTCCCCGGGGAAGAGGCGGTGATTCGGACGGGGGGAAAAAGGGGATCGAAGGGGTGCGGCTCATCTCCCCCCACCCCCCACCCCCGTTGATTAAGGGAGGCCTCCGGGATTTCCGCGACTCTCGGGGCAGGAAGGCCTGAGTAAAACGGCACAGGGTAGAAATCCGGCGGGGTGCCCCGCACCTCGGGGAACGCACCGCGGCAACAACGGGGCCAAAATGCTCATGCTTCGGTGGCGCGGGGAGGGAGGGCCGTAGGGAGGAAGGAGGGAGAGAGGGAGGAGGGAGGGACAGAGGGCGGACGGGCGCGCCCCCCCGCCCCCCCCCCCGCGGCGTCCGCGTCCCGCTCGGCGGCGGCGGCAGCACCGCGCCGTGCCCGCGCCCGTGCCCGTGCCCGCGCCCCCGTGTCGGGACCCAGCCCCGCGCGGTTATTGCGTTATTTAATTATCTCCACTTTATTCCTTCAGATGTTTATCAGCTGCTTTGCATATCACGTGGGGGCGGGCGGCCCAATGAGGGCCGGCCTGGCGCGACACTGGCGCGTCAGCCTTGGTCAAGTCCCGGAGATTGAGTATCTCTTTTTTCAGTCTTTGGGGCTTTTAAAAAAGAGCCACTAGTCTCAATGCGGAGCGGGCTATGACAGCCTCCGTGCTCCTCCACCCCCGCTGGATCGAGCCCGTCATGTTCCTCTACGACAACAGCCTGGATGAGATCAATAAGAACATGGACGGGTTTCACGCCGGCAGCAACTTCGCGGCGGCGGCGGCGGCCAACCCCTGCCGCAACCTGATGGCTCACCCTGCGCCCCTGGCCGCCCCCAGCGCCGCCGCCTACACCTCCAGCGAGGCCCCCGCCGCCGGCATGGCCGAGCCCGCTGTCAAGCAGTGCAGCCCCTGCTCGGCTGCCGTGCAGAGCTCCTCCGGCGCCGCGCTGCCCTACGGCTACTTCAGCAGCGGCTACTACCCGTGCCGCATGACCCACCATAACGCCATCAAGTCCTGCGCCCAACCCGCCTCCACCTTCGCCGACAAGTACATGGACACCTCGGTCTCTGGCGAGGAGTTCACGTCGCGGGCCAAGGAGTTCGCCTTCTACCAGGGCTACGCCGCCGGGCCCTACCAGCCAGTGCCCGGCTATCTGGATATGCCCGTGGTGCCCGCCATCGGCGGCCCCGGCGAGCCGCGCCACGACCCCCTGCTTCCTATGGACAGCTACCAGCCTTGGGCCATCACCAATGGGTGGAACGGGCAAGTCTACTGCCCCAAGGAGCAGAGCCAGCCGCCTCACCTCTGGAAATCCACCCTCCCGGGTAATACACCTGCATGGCTTCCCCTGCTCCCCCCACCCCCCCTTCTCCTCCCTCGCTCGCCCCTCCTGGTTATCCCTCCGGCAGTGCGTCGGGATCACCCTCGGGCTGACCCTTCCCCTCCCCGCCCGCGCTCGCCGAGCCCGACACGGCCCGGTCCGCACATGTCCCGGCCCCGCCAGAGCGGCACCGGTGCCGCCCCCTGCCCCCCGCCGGCGCACGGCGCATCCCGCCTCGTCCGCCCGGCCTCGCCGCCGGCACCGGGAGAGGAAACAGCTGAAAAGGGCCGCGGTGTTATTTTCCATAAATTCCGGAGCACGCGGGCTGGGTAAATCGCTGCAGCCCCGCGAGATTCTTCCCAGAGTCCGTCACCGGGCTCCATGGGATTTGTTGTTATTATTTGTCTGCTTGACAGAAGCGAGCCTTTCCGTGCCTAAAAGCTCTCTGCAGCGTCCAGGGAAAAGGAATCCCAAATGCTAAGCGGGGCTTTAGTAACCAAGCTGGAGCGGGGTAGGCGGACGAGTGCGCTCTAACTCTAACCCCTGCAACACTTGAAGATGTCCTAAGCGGTTCGGGCGATTTTTCTAACGCTTGCCTGCTTGGTTTTTCTATTCCAGACGTCGTTTCACATCCCCCGGATGCAAACTCGTACCGACGTGGGAGAAAGAAACGAGTGCCTTACACAAAGGTCCAGTTAAAAGAACTCGAAAGGGAATATGCTACAAATAAATTCATAACCAAAGACAAACGGAGGAGGATATCGGCGACTACAAATCTGTCAGAGAGACAGGTCACAATCTGGTTCCAAAACAGAAGGGTCAAAGAGAAAAAAGTGATCAACAAATTGAAGACTACCAGTTAATGGATTAAAAATGGAGGAGCAGCAACTCAAAGGTTTCAGAACTTTTTTCCCGTGTTCAGATTAAAATAATTATTAATAATAATTAAAAAGAGAAAAGACAATGAACCTCTTCTTTCAGAACAAGAGATCTGTATCTTTGGAATTATAGCTTCTTTTTTTTTTTTTTTTAAATATTGCTGTAGTAAAATGGTTAAAACTGACAGTTCTCCTGAAATCCCAACTAACCAGCCAGTATCACTGACAGACTGTAAAGCCTACACACCCAGCCCCGAGAGATACATTTGCAATTAAGACACGATTTTCTGAGAAACTTGTAAGTACTTCTACGACTTTACTATTTGAGAAGACGCTTCATGGACACAGTGCGAGAGCTGGTTGACGTGAGGAAGTCGATGTGGACACAAAATCTGGTTTTCTTCCATTGCAAACTGTATGTTGAATGACTGCTCAGGTAAACCATAATGAAAAAAAAATACAATTACTGTATGTCTTTTTAGCAATGCATTTATGTCAAAAAGTAATAATAAACCTCGAAGGTACTGAATAAGGATTTCAGAGACATTGGTAATGAAGGAAGTTCTGTGGAGGATCTATCTTGGCAGTAAATTTAAAACATCACAAACTAGTGGGGGATAGGAAGGAAAATATTTACTTGGAGATGTCTTTCGGTTTTATTTTTTATTTGATGATACTTTGTCATCTGAAGTGTTTTTTGTTGTTGTTGTTTATTTTTTCTCCTGCAGACAGTACAATAGATACTTTTTAAAGGACTTTGCCTATTTTAAACCTTAAATAATCTTCAAGAGTTAATATTCTAAGTCCCCGGATTTTTTTAAGTATTTGACTCTGGGTGGATACAAAATCCATGAACATTGGCATTTCTTAACTGTAGGGAAAAAAAAATACTGGGAAAAAAATCCAAGAACTTTGAACTGAAATACATTTTTCCCCAGAAGTATTTTGATTTATATAATCTGTATTTTGATCTATAAGTAATTAGTCGTTTCTCCTTGTTTGTTGTCTGTTATGAGGCCGCAGTAGACCATTTAAGGATTCTTTTTACAGCACCTTTTAATCCAATCAGTTATTTCAACCAGCACACTATTTTGTTTTTATTCACTATAAGAAGCTATCTTGTAAATAAAAAAAAAATCAGCACACTGTGAAAATGTACTTGTGCACCCTCATTTTTTTTTATATTTCTACTGAAAAAAATGAAAACCCAAGACATGTAGATAGGTATAGTAGTATTAATACTGTTAATAAAATAGTCACTGTAATAAAACATGAAGAAAATACTCTTTATTTTCCATACCTACGTGTATTTCATAAGAAAATAGTAATTTATCTGTCTTGTAGTTGTAATACTGTTGTCTTCCATTATGTAGCTTAGGCATATATGGTGTATTTTTTCTGGACGGTGTTTATCTGAGGGCAGGCATACCTGATAACTAGCGTTCCTAAACTATAAATGTTTCGGTAATGTTAAACAGTGGTTTTGCAGCAGGCCTGGGGGCCGGGGGAGGGGATGAAGAGCAGGATGATACCAGGGTAGTGCTGCAGCCCTGGCTGGGAAGCGGACTCCGGCGACCGGCCCCTCGGCCGGGAGGGACGCTGCCCAGCCCGGCGGAAAGTTGTGGGGGGGCTGTGCAGCGATGACAGGACAGGGAAGGCCTGAAACCTTGACCTTGAGGGGGAAAAAAAGAAGGAGCCAATTTGTGACCTTGACTTTTGACAGCTCCCCGAGCCGCCGGCATCCGCGGGCCGACACCGCCACCTCGTGGCCGTCGCCGCGCCCGCAACCTGTTCGCGCCCGCAACCTCCCCGCACACGCGGGGTATCGCTGCCATCACCCGCGGGCGTGCCGCTCCTCCCGGGGACCACCGCACAGCCTCATCGATGTAATATGTCTGAACTTGCAAGGCAGGCGCTCTGTATGTCGCTGGCAGGCGAGACTGGGCTCGAGGTGGGAATAGGTGCTCAGCCGGTGCCCGGTTGGGGGTTGCCGGTGCCCGGTTGGGGGTTGCCGGTGCCCGGTTAGGGAGTGTCGGTGCCCGGCCGGGGGACGCTGGTGTTCGACTGGGAGATGTCGGTGAGGTGCGAGGAGCCGCCGGCGGGGCTGGCCGGTGTTGTGAGGAGCGGCGGGAGAGTTTGGTTGGGCAAAAAGAGAGATTTGCTTTCGCCGCCTATCTCCTGCGGTGGTCTGCAGCTCTAATTAGAGCTATTGGGGGACCTTTACGGTACATTTAGAGGGTATCATATACCGCGGTAGCTGTGCGCTTCTAGCCTTACATTTCTGAAACTCAGAAGGACTCACCTCTGGAGGGATCAGCGCAGGGCGCTTTCCGACCCTCTGATCTGACTGTAACGCATTAATGCAATAACTTACATGAGAAGTACATGCAGGAGCAGGATCTGTTTTCCCGGAGGTTGTCGTGCCGGGGTGGTTGCGGGATTTTAGCCTTCCCGTGGTGCGCGGACACATTATCCGCCCTCAGCCCTTTGGGCGCGCAGGGACTGCGGAGCGCTGCGGTTTCTGAGGCCGCGGGAAACCCGCGGTCGCGAAGCGTGGGAATACTGTCTGCAACCCTTCGGAGGCCCGTCAGGGATTTTCTGAGCGATTTTTTCTCTCATCTCACCGCGGAAATAGCCGGGAGAGATACATAAGTAGCAGACGGGTCCAGGCCATGTCGTGGGGCTGTGCTTTGAGGTGACAGCGTGTCCCGCTAAGGTGGAGGGGAACAACTCCCTCCGACAAGGAGCCGGCCTGCCCGCGGCCTGCAGCGCCGGGCGATGGATCACGGGCAAAACCTCATGGATGTAACACCGCCCGTGGGGCAAGAATCGGTGCGGGCACGGTCTCTTGCTGCTCACGGGCAAGGGGAGCGGTGTGGGCTCCCTCCTGCTCCTGAGGAGTCAGCAAGCCTTCACGACACCAGCGGCCTGGGATTTTTAGCAAAGCTGGAGAAGTCAGCAAACCCAAAAGCCGGGGCTACTGGAGCTAAGGGCGGCCGCTCCTCCCGGTTTCACCCTGCGCGGAGACTGTGGGGTGCGGGCTGCCTAACGGGGACCGATCTCCCCCTGACATTACCTGCCGTCTGGCTTACCTCGTTTGCAGGCACTGGACAGACACCTTTCATCCGTCTCATTGAAACGCTTTCTCCTGAAGGAGCTAAACTGCCTGGACAAAGCCACTTCTGAATTGCACTTGTTCTCCCTTCGGGTGAATAATTCTATTTATTCCGTTATATTTCGCAATTTCTACAATTACTGCATGAGATACGCCGCAAATTACAGGTATTGCGGGTCGGAGATGAGTGTGATAGGCAGGATTCGAGTCCTTTGTATCTTAGGCAAGATCTTCTATTTTCACACCGTGCCCCAGAGCGACATAATTCAGGAGCACCTTAAAAGAAACCCGCAAAGATAATATGGCCGACATTAGTAACAGCTTCCCCCCCCCTCCCCGTTTTAAGAGTTAATTTTAAGCGGAGCTAGCTTTTGAAGATTATATTTTCACACTGAGCTACCTACCGTTCAAATCTGCTAAGCATTTCTAGACTGACCGTGGATTAGCGAATTTAAATTCCCACTACTGTTCAAATAGCTTTGCCACATATATATTTCACAGGGTTAAAAAAGGGGAGCGTTTGACTCGCGATCACTGGCAGGAGTAAGGTAACATTTTGGATCGGACCCCTGCTACCAAGTAAGTCAGCGTTCAGGCTCTCGCAGGCTTCAGCAGGAGCAGCAGGTCGTGTTTCCCTGTCCTGTGGCGGAGGAGAACGCTCGGCGACGGATCAGTACCAGCCCTCGGCGGGCTGGCGGCGGAAGCCCCCCTACCCCGCAACGGTGTCTCCCCCGGACACCAGGGAATGCGATGGCAGCGCCGGAGGCTCCGCGCCCGGTCCCGCGGGGCCAGCGGCTCCTCTCGGATCCGGTGCCTTCTCCTAGGGCCCGGGTCGAGGCCCCGCTCGGGAAACGTCCCCCGGGGACGAGTGGCTTGATCAGGTGAGCAAAGGCCAGGAAGTCTGCTCCTCGCTTACCGGGGCATCCCTCGGGGTGGGGGGGGAGGGGGGCTGAAGGGAGCGGCGCTGCTCTGTGGAGTTCTCCGGGCCGCGACTTTGCGATTCAGGACACCAAGACAACATCCTCTGCGGTTTTCTGGGTCGCCAAAGACTTAATGTTCGAGGGTCTTGCGTGCCCGCCCGACTCCGCCTCGGTCCTCCCGCGTCTGCCTCCCCACGGCAGCTCCCACGCAACCATCCGCGCCCCCACCCCTTCACCCCTTCGCCCCTCCGCCGGGTAGATGTAGCCTCGGAGAGTGCGGCAGAGCGGGTGTGTAGGTGTGTGTGTGTGTGTTCGTGTTATTTATTACCTTCATTTACCGTCCAAAAGCTGTTGGCACACACATTTTCAAGTACAAATTGCTGTTGTAGTACATATTCCCCTCTCACCAATCTGCCGCCAGAGTCCTAAAATACATCCCTAATATGTTTTGCAAGTAAATATATCACCAATGAAAATAATTAAGCAACGTGATACATTACTTCGCGACATCCGTCCTTCCACGCAGTTCGGAAAGAATTATTATTTATACTCCCCGCGTTACAGAGAAGCTTTTAAAATGGTGGTGGGGAACTTATTGTGCCTGACTTGTGCAAAGTCATATGTGCAAGCAGTTTTATTTACAGACCTTCTTTTTTTAAAAAAAAAAAAATGTCCCGGAAGAAGGATTTGAAAAATACGTAATTTAAAAACAAAACGTACATAAACAAAGTAGGATCTCTATTTTCTCAGTTTGCCTAGAAATTAGAATGTTAGTTATAACGTTTTAACGGATGTGCAGAGCAACGCAAGGGACAGAGGGAGCAAGTTGTTATTGTATATTTAGGGTATTTACTGAAACATTAATGTCAGAACAGTATTTCATTCCTAGTGTAAAACCCAAAACATAATTAAAACCAAAAAATATTAGTTGTTTCACTTCAAGTAATTCTTGAGGGATTCAGCGATAAATAATTTAATTCCCAGTGGCTGGATATGTTGGGTTATAATCACCTAATTCTGGGCGTCCTTGGTCCCTCAAAACTGAAATTCCCATGAACAGAATGTGGCCTTTCGTCTTTGATGAGGATAGAGGGGTACAGCAAATTTTTTGTGGTTTTTTTTCCCACCGAGAAAATAATCCGGTATTTAATCCATCCCCACCTCGAGCTCTTGGCAGTAGCAAAGGTGGTTTGCAACGAGAAATAAAGCTTGACAGAAGGATATTTCCGAAAAAGAATTATAAGTAGAACTGCAAAGCTATGTCTTTTTCGGCCACCTTTTGCTCAGAAAGACCCCCGTTTAAAACCCCTCACTAGCTGAAATGGCCTCTAGAGCAAACGGAAAAATTGTGGTGCTCAATATCGAAATGCTCTGAAACGAAAATTGCCCATTGCTTCCAGAGCAGAGACTTTATTCTGTATTCATTTGAACAAACGGGTAAGCATCTCGGCCTTTAGCCTATAAACTAAAGTTTGGTGTTTGGGTTTTTGGAGGTTTTGGGGTGTTTTTTTAAGGCTATGGCTTAAATACAATCCCATTACTGGTGCATTTCAGCGTTCTCCGTGGGCAGCGTTCGCAATAAAATCAAGACAGCATTAAATACAAAAAAAAAATATTGGCAGGCGCTAAAAGGCCGTTTGTTGCCATTCATAACTTTTAGATGTGCTTTAATGCACTTCAATGATGATTTGAATAGATGGACTTGCGCGTTCTCGGCCGATAAATGAGTTCAAAAACAAGAGAGGGGGATCAGGGGATGATTTTTCGGGTTGGGCCGACAGGGAATTGGGCCGGTGGGTGCTGGCCGGATCGACGCTCTCGGGACGCAGCCGCAGGGGTACGTTCGCGGGTGTTTTAACTACTCCGTGAGCCCTTCCCTGCTTCCAGGGCCCCCTCCCCTTTGCATGCAGTTGATTCACGAAGTAGGGTACGAAATGCAAATGTTCATTAAGTAAGTCTTTCCTCCCTCCCTCCTCCCTCCGGCCTTTCTCCCGCCTCCGCATCCCCCTCAAAAAAAAAATTTTTTTCTTCCCCTCCAGTGAATAGCTTCAATATGGCGTGCTGAAAGGCAGAAGCTTTACCCGTTCCTAGATCTGAACTGTGATTAAACATCCCCAAAGAGAACATCTCTCTTCCTCCCACCGCTCCCCCCTCCCGTCCCTCCCCGTAGCGTAGAGGAAAGCGCCCTCTTCTACGTAGGAAAGGTCAAGTCCTACAACGCACAACCCACGGTCATTACTGTACTGTGACCCGGGGTGTACTGGGGAGGAACGGCTGGGTGTCCCGTGATCAAAAACACTGGGACTTTTTTTTTTTCCTTTACTTACGACGGGAGTCAGTGGAATTAGACAGCATTTTAGCCTCCTGCAATCACCTTGTGTGCAAATAGCCATCGGAAATCCTAGGGTACCAGACAGAGATGGGGGGAGGAGGGGGAGAGAGAGAAAGAGAGAGAGAGGAAAAAATAAGTAGCAATAATGGCAGTAATAATAACAACAATATTCGTCATTAGCCTGTGATATTGCTGCATTTTGCCTGAAGCTGGCAGGAAGGACGATGTGCCCTAGTGGCTAGATTTCTCTCCGTCTAAAGGAGACCAACAACTAGAACAAAAAAAAAATTATAAAATCCCAAATCAACAGCAACCCAAGTCACTGAGAGATCGAAAAGGAATATTTTGTGGACCGAATATATTTAAACTGTAAGAGAGGAAACAAAAAAATGTGCAGTCCAGCCTCATTGATCTCGAGGTCTACAGCCCAGCGCGGGATCCTAGCTGTCAGTCTCCGTGGGGATATATTTTTTGCACAGGCGAGAGACTTCTGGATGCTGGGGTAAGATTTTCATGCTCTTGCGGGAAGCGGCTGAATGTTTCTCCCCTCCCCTTGCTCGGTAGTGAATCAAGCAAACAAGCGAACAACAAACACCCACCCGATGCTTCCACAAACCCCTTGCATGACTGGAGCAAAGTCAGTTGGAAGGCCTTTGTGGAGGGTTTCCCAGGCCCCCTTTTTTCCCCCAGCCCACCCACCCACCGCACTCCCTCGGTCCCACGGTGCATGAGGCCGAAGTGTCGCTTCTGCTGCGCGGAACTGGATGAGGAAAGCTGCCTGGGCTGCTGTTAATAGAGCTGAAGAGCCCGTTGAGAAAAGTAAGACTGCTTCTCCTAGCTTGGGAGCTGGCTCCACCTTTCCCAGAAATGATGCTTCCCATTCTAGCATAGGTGGAAAGCAAAGAAGGCTCTTGGCAGAAAAGTGGGCCAGGAGAGCCTGGGGTCAGAGCCCGAGACGCGGGCTGACTTAGAGATACAGCTGCTGGTTGCTTGGCTTTGTGTATTGCGCCGAAATGTCTTGCGAAGTTGGGTCAGGCTGCGTGGAAAAGCGGCTCCCTTGTTTATTCCCGTTTGGTTTATTCCTGTGTGTTTCCCTCTGATATTATTTTAATCGTTCAGGAGCCAGGAAAGAGGATGGAAGGCTCCGTGTGGAGGAAAGTAAGGGAAGGGTGTTTAACCTGTCTGCTTTTCACCGTTGCCTGTGTGTATCTAGAGAGAAAAAATGCCATGCGGCGTTGTAACCTGCCAGTTTAAATTAATCTGAGCTTCGTCGTAATCGCCTTGGTTTGAACACACCAAGCAAAGTGCTTTTATTTATTTCCGATCGTATAATTCAGCCTCTCTAGTCGGCTTGGACGAGGAGCAATGGAAGGCGAGGGTATTTTAAGTTTGATTTTAGCTTTTGAGATGTCCTCGGGCAGGCAAAATTGATGGATTTTAATACAAAGCGATCTCGGATGGGCTTCGTCTCCAGCTAGTGGTTGGTTTATGTTTAAATATGTGAGAGTTTGTAAAATGAAAATACCGTGCTGTATGAACGTTTGATGGGAAAATAAAACCGAAAGAGAAAGGACAAAAACCCCACACACCCCACCTAGTCTGTTTCAGAGGAGTTTGCTCAAATTTCCCTGTCGTCTGCGGCGTGGACTTGTCATGGTGATGCGTCCCAATTTTTGTAAGAAGGGATGTTAGTATCGCCGTTTTCCGAAGAGTCAGGAAAGGGAAATAAGTGGACCGTGAGAGGATTTCCACTCCGCCATAGGCAAGAGCAGCCATATTAGGCTTAGAGAGAGAGCTATTTTATGAGTATGTTTGCGTGACATATGAGAGAAGAGACAAGATGCGGTCCTTATAGAACCGGCTGAGCTGTATGTGGGCATACGGTTGCATCCTAATTTTAAGCTCATGTTAGACAAATAGCTCCCTATAAAGGTTACACAAGTACAGGTACCTACATTATAATACAATTCTGGGAGCCCATCAAAATAAGAAGTTGAGGCTTTGAAGTCGTTCATTTGACAGCCCCAGTATAGTGATACTTCCTGTACCCGCCCCCTAAAACAATCCTTGATGAAGAAATATCTTTACTTCGGTGGGTTTCACGATATATGAATAACTCTCTGCTATAAAGTTAGCAGTGTGATGCAGTAAAATCTGATGTGTTTCTTCGCGAGTTGGGCAAAATAAAAGAAAAATAATTTAAATACCTTTATAAGTCACCGTTAAAATTTCAATGTGCATTACAGAGAACCTTTTATGGTATAAAACTCAATTTAGTCTAGAATCCCAGTCGATTCTGTGGCAAAATGTGGATCTTGGCATCACGGGAACAGTCTAGCTACGATAAGCTTGTGTCAGCGTCGAGGCAGTTCACTTGCCGTAGCTTTCTGCTCTTCATTTAGAGAGCACGTTATATATATCTGATAAGTCTGATGTGTTGCTTGCATACTGAATTGATGGGCAGAAAAATGCTCGTTTGTCAGAGGCGACGCAGTAGGATTTTTTTTTTTTCCTGTCAGTGAATATATTTCCTGGATTAACAAATCTAAGGTCAAGTTCAAGGCATCAGTTGTAGCAATACTTTTAAATGTAAGTCGACATGGGAATATTTCGGCCGTCTTTTTTCTTCTTCTTCTTCTTTTTTTTTTTTTTTTTTTTTTTTCTTCCATGTCTAGCGTAAAGCGTCATTCCTGGCTGCGGGTGAACACTGTATGGGAACTTGCCTGAGATGTGGCCGTCCATAGGGATAACTGTGTCGTTTAACAATACCACACTTTCAAGAAATTCCTGGGGATGTCCCTTAAACCTCTCTGATTAATTTCACATCAAATACTTCAGCATTAAAGGGGACCGGTACCTTACAGCGCTAACAATCCGATTTTTTGGTGGGTCTGGGTGGAAGTCGGTGGAAAGTGCCTGCTTTTCTGTACCGGCGGATTATAACCAGCGAAAATTTGCTTTCACACTGTTTTAGGGATCGCCGCTTGGTCTAGACACCCTTCTTTCGCACCCTATTTTTGCCAGAAGTCTCTTGCACCTGTATCTAGACGGGGGGGTAGGGGGGGGGTTAAATGACTGGATATGCATTTTCCTGTGTTGGGAAAGTCTCTCAGAGCGTTCAAGGGGCAGAAAAAGACATTCATGATAGCATCATCACTCAATCAATTTCCGATATATTTGGCCGTCTGAGAAAATACATCCACAAATCTGCCTCCATTCTTTTTCAGGGGCAAGTTGCGGGCAGTAAACATAACGCAAAATTTAGAGGGGTTCAGTGCCCCGGAGCCTGGGCGTGCAGGGCTGGAGAAGTGGGGAGTGAGGAGACCCGGCGTGATGAGAAAATCCCTGCGCTTGTGAAGGCGCCGGGAGTCTGTCACAACAACAAATCGTTTGGCTCCAAAAGGGCAAGAAAAATAGTTGTCGGAAAAGAGAAGTTATCAGTCTGGAAGAAGCTTCTTCTCCTGGGGCAAAAAAAAAAAAAAAAAGAAAAAGAAAAGCCCTCCATCGTTCGGCTTGTTGCAGCAATGAAAGTCAGGGTCTGTCTTCAGATAGAGCCCTCGGTCTTTCATCAGCACAAAGGGATGCAAAATATCGTGGCTGGTGGCTAACGACAGATAGATCTCTATAGATCCATAGCTTTTGATACCAATGAACAAACTAAACAGGAAGGTTGGGAAAAGGAAAAAAACGACCACTCCCTTAAGCTTTCCATCTCAGAAACTTAAAAACATAGAGAGGGTGACAGAGGAAAGGATTTCGGTAATTGATATTAAAAGTCAATCTAAAATACCCTACGTCAAGATGAGAGCAGATTTTTATTTTTTTTTTATGTTCAAGCCTCTGAAATAATGTAATGAGATTAAATACAGCAACAGTCAGAATAATCTTGACTTGATTCCTGATTACATCTGCCCTTTCTCTTTTCAGGTATTCTGCAATTTCTTAGCAAAATCACAACTATACCTCCTTCAGGCTTTGGGCAATAAATAGTCTATTTCATATCACACCACGAAGCTTCCATGTCGCCGATATAAAAATTAGCTATTATTTAAATTATCTGAAAAATCTTAGCTCAGTATTTTAACAGTAACTTCTATGGCAGTGTTAAAGGATCATACTTACTTTAAAAGCAAAAAAAAAAAAAAAAAAAAAAAAAGCAAAAGCTGTGTATACCTGTTTTCTATAACGGACAAAAAGGCAAACAGACAAAAAGAAACATCAGTTAAGTATTTTTGAGCCCGAAATATTTGAAATCCAAACAATAAGCACGGTTTTCTGAAGCTGCATTCCTGGGAAATTTTGTGAAGAATTATGGCCTTCTGGTCTTATTTTCTTTGGAAAAGGTGGGAAGGGGTTGCGCTTTTCGTTGGCAACAACGCTGCGAATTCCCTAATACTACCTTTTTCTAATAAGCCTTTTTAGATTGTAACCATCCCGCAAGTTTACAAAACACTGTACTAATTCCTGAGATACCTTCTTCTGCTCGAGCCCTAACACCCCTCATCCTTCCCATGCGAGACGAGCAGAAGCGATTGAAGCCAGCGATCGTGTAATATTTTACTTAGCTCCTCTTGACGCAAATTCCTTTTAGCACACGTTTCTTTTGTTAATTACAGGCACCCACCCTACTGACAAGGTAAATGACCGGCTTCACTTTTTTCCCCCCCCCCAAGCAAAACCTGGTACAAAAAGACAACAGTTTAGATACTATAGAACTTGACCTTTTGGAGACGAGCAGTAGTAAGTTAAACAGTTCCCTTTGCACGCCATCTGTATATATAAAAGCTACGCTATCGAGGCGTCCCAGCTCTGTTTATGTTCCTCCAAAGAAGAAATGTAGCGTTTTTCCCCTCGCTTTTGTTTAGCTTAGCTAAGGGTAAATGTGCTAACAGTCTCCCCACCTCTTGGCCACGCTTGTCCTTTGCAAAAACGTCCTGCAGCAGAGTTCCGAAATTCAGAGCGGTTTTGCCCTCTCTAATCCTGCCGAAATACACGGGAGAGCGTAACGAATGCATTTTGCTTCTCCAAACGAAATGTCTGCCTTTGTTTATGTTGTTTTCACTGAGGTTAGAGAGGGGAAGGCTCGATTTTCCTCCTTCCTCAACGCGGAAGTCCCAATTACTGTATTAAAAGAGCAATTCAACATTAGGCCAAATGAGCAACATTGATAATTGTGCTGAACACAGCAACTTAACAGCAGGCTCCCTGCAATTACCCACACATTCCGGGGCTTTAAGCGTACGTTATCTCTGTTCCACTTAACAGAAAGTAAAGCAAAAAACAGTCCTGTGCCTCGGGTGCCTACTCGCTCTCATACGGGCTGCGCCCTTCGCAGCCTTCCTCATCACGCTCCCCGCTTGGGGGGAGACGTTTTGGGGCGCCCTCACGTTGCAAACCCGCTTGAAGAAATATGCTACTTGATTTGGGGAGAGGAGGGGGAGGCACGACAGCTAGAGTGATTCGAAAGTAGGCATCGGGGCTGCACGTGTGCATGCTGTGCAAGCACACATATGCCCAGACACACACTCACACACCCACGCACAGGCACACACACGCCTATTTCCAGTTGCCTTCTCTCCCGTCTTGCCTTAATTCCCCTTTGTTTCCCAGAGGCAGTCCCGACCTCTGGCACAGCGGAGCCTCGCAAGGCGCCACAGCCCCGGCGGCAGAGAGGAGCGGGAAAGAGCCACATACAAACCTGTGCCAGCTCTGCTCCCCATTTCCTAGCCCCCAGGTTTGAAATTTATTGAAATGCAAGAGGGGGGCTGCAGTGAGTCCGTGGAGGTGGCGTCCCGCGATTAAGCGTTGGGCAGCTCTGTCACGTCTGCTCTGACACAAGCTGAAGTTGACTGCCAAAGTGCTGTAAAACCCCAGGTCAGTCTAGAACTGTTTTCGGTTCTCCTAGAAGCGCCGTGTTCAATTATAGCCTTAAAAGCCCTAATACAAGTGCAAGAATTTGTTTGCCATCACACAGAGGCGGGGCGAGGCTCTGCAATGGTGGCGCCTTTGTTATCTCAAAGTCACTGAAATCCTTATACATTCCTTTTTGTTTGAAGGGAAGGGTGTCTGCGTGTGCGTAGGGTGCAGAGAGACGTTTTTCAATGACGGAATTGAAGGGTGGGGGGAACAAAGGCAAAATAAATTGTTCTGGTACCAAAAGAGGGCTTCTGACCCCTCAACACCACTCCACCTCCCTCCGCAAAAAAATAAGGGGGGAAGTAAAAAGTATAGCGTTAATGAAAAAGCCAACCCTTCATCCCAAGCTTGTGTTGTTTTGGTTTGTTGTTTTGGTTTTTTTTTAAGGGAAAAAAAAAAAGAGAGAAAGAGGGAGGGAAAATCCCTGAACCCTTTTACAATCCCTAAAAGACACTGCAGTCTTCTCCTAGCGGTTTTGACGACATGCAATCTCTTTCCACACACTTTCTAGCAAATACGTCAAGCTGGAAGATTAATTCATTAATTTCAAGTTCAGCTCGCAGACATGCAGTAAGCATAAGAAGTTCTTGCAGCAAACCAAAATAAGGAGTTCATTACACGGATACGTCCAGAGCATTTGATTTGTGAACGGTAACCCTTGTAAAATAAGAAAAAGGCATATAAACATTAATGCTAATAAATTAGTTTACTCCGCTACAAAGTAATTACTTGATAATATTGAATTTACAGCTTGAATTCAAACGCAACAGTTAACTATAATGTAGGGAAAATACATAATGAGAATATTTCCTCTGCGCGCAACATGATTAGATTTGTTATTGAGTCAGTTACGATAAGCTAAGCAATAAATAAACAAATCGATGTTGACGTTTAAATACCGAAGATCTCCAGAATTTACTAGAGAACTTTCTCCGGATATATAAATACTTCCACGGCACTGAAGAGGAAGAGGGGGGAAAATCCAAATATTCTTTCCCCATCATTTTGATTTCCCTTCCACTAGCCTCGAAAGTCCACGGAGACAGATCTTGAACTGCGTCTTATTTCCTAAGAGCATTGACTTCACAATAGCCTTTTGCCGGTTTGTTTTTCTATTTTGATGAAATCCAGCCGGAACCCAAATATTTCTTTTCTGAAATCGAGCATCAGAATACCAAAAAAATATTTTTTTCCGAGAGCCTAGGGATGTCCATGCCTCAAAAGGTGCTGTATTCTTTGGCGTATTTCTCTGTTTTCTTTGGCTCTGCTCATTCGGTGGGGTGTGCATTTTTATTGGCAGAGAAGTACTTTTTAGTCTCTGCCCTGTACAATCCACTTTCTATATCATCTCTTTCATACAACAATAGTAAAATTTTAACCACGTTTTTAAAATAGGTCTCCCTGGGTCTCAACCTTCAGCGACGCTACAAAGCAAAAAGGAAAGTATCTCGGTACAGCAAGTTTGTTCCTAGGGGTTAACAGTATGTCAAATAATTTTAACTAGGCTTCTGGCAATTAAACTCGGAGTATTTGTCAAGCCGGGGTAGCCCAATATCCACTGGTTTCCCAAGTATTTAGCCGCAGCGTTGAGGCGTGGAGATCAACAAACACTCTTTAGCTCCGCGGTCTGCAATTTACAGGGCTTTCTGGCGTTGCGAATGAGGCGAGGGAAGGTTTAGAGGGAGTGAGGAGAGAGAACCTGCGTCCTGGGAACCCGACATTGTTAACTACCTCCAGTAAAGCTTGGCTGAAGCCGCGCGGGGTATTTGAGGTTAATATGTAAGTAAGGGAAGGAAGACACTAAGCGCTTCGGAAGTGAACATGAATGCAAGCATGTAATCTATTCACCATGAAAATCAGCACAGACTTGACCCTGGCACATTCTTTCTAGTAACGTTTCCAGAAAAACCCTGCGGAGCGAGGGCATCTTTTCTTTATTTCTTTTTTTTTTTTTTTTCCTTTTTTTTCCTTTTTTTTTTTTTTTCGGCGAGGGGAAGCCCAAACCCAACCAAAATAGATTGGATGGGGGTTGGAGGAGGGGGTGAAGGTGAAGGGGGGAAGGAACCAAAACCCGGCCGATTTCTTCAGGAGCGTTTCCTGCTCGGAAGCAGCTTCCCAGAAGAAACTGTGTCTGCATCCCTCTTGTGCCCTCCTTCTCGGAGCCTGCCAGCGAGCCGCCAAACGCCCCAGCAAAGCACACAAACAAACAGAAAGGTCTCACCTAACCCTGGGGGGACAGCTAAAGCCTCCCTACTCCAACAGCCGGCGGGTGCCACGGCCCGGGACGCTACGTCTGGGGCGGTGGCAACGTGGACTTGGGTCCCCCGGCCCTGGTCCCCCCCCACCGGAGGCTACCCCCCGGCCAACCTGCGCCGGGCTCGCCCTTAGGCGCTGGCGACGAGCTGTTGCTTCCCCCCGCGATGGCCACAAAGGGAGCGGGGCCCGGACCCGCCGCTCGTCAATGTCAACGTCGGGCCACGTGACCGCACCTCCCTGCCGCCGCCGGGGAGAGCTTTCCACGTCAGCTTACGTCTCCCCATCTCTTACTTCACGGATCTGCTTCAAAGAGGCAGCTGCGTTAGAGAATCATGTTAAGCTCAGCTAATGCGGAGAAGCCGAGGTAGCCCTAATGATGGATTTTGATGAGCGTGTTCCTTGTTCCTCTAACATGTATTTGCCAAGTTGTACTTACTACGTCTCGGGTCCTGATTTTTCCAGCCTCCCTTCTTTTTTGCCCCAGACCCCGTCTTCTCGCCCTATGACATACTCCTACTCCTCCAACCTACCCCAGGTCCAACCTGTGAGAGAAGTTACCTTCAGGGAATATGCCATTGATCCCTCCAGTAAATGGCACCCCAGGAACAATCTGCCCCACTGCTACTCCGCAGAGGAGATCATGCACAGAGACTGCTTGCCTGCCACCAACACTGCTAGCATGGGCGAGATGTTCGGCAAAAACACAGCTAACGTCTACCACCCCAGCACCAACGTCTCCTCCAATTTCTATAGCACGGTGGGCAGGAACGGGGTCCTACCCCAGGCTTTCGACCAGTTTTTCGAGACGGCTTATGGCACGGCGGAAAACCTGGCCTCGGCGGACTACCCGGTAGACAAGAGTGGCGAGAAGGCGCCCGCGGCCGCCGGGGCGGCGGCAGCAACTTCAAGTTCGGAAGGCGGCTGCGGCAGGGCGGCGGCGGCGGCGGCGGCGGAGAAGGAGAGGCGGAGGCGGCCGGAGAGCAGCAGCAGCCCCGAGTCATCTTCCGGCAACAATGAGGAGAAATCCGGCAGCTCCAGTACGTATAAAGGCAGCGCCCGAGCGCTTTTAGGAAAAGGCAGCTTGAAATCTAGCGCACCGCCGCTGTTAAATTTTTATATGCTGTTTTATAAGCATATAAGGTTTATGAAGGGCCTTTAGATTTCCCCCAACAAAACTTTGTTATAAAAGGCGAGATCACGTGTTTAGTGCTGAAATTGGCCGTGAAATAACCACCGGGCAATGGATGCCTAAAAAAATTTTTTCCTTCTCCTTTTTTTTTTCTTTTTTTTTTTTTTAATAATAATAAAAAATAGCTCTCTGGTCAACTCTCAAAAATATAATAACGTACGTTCGGTACCTGTAAATTCGGCGGAAAAGGAGATCTCTACTCCTTTGATATCAATGTAATCCAGTGATTTTATAAAAGCCATGTGTTGCACCAGAAGTCTAGTTAGGATCTGAATTCAAAGCCTTCGCCGTTTTAACGATTGCACTAGAATAGCGTTTAACAGAT
Organism: Trogon surrucura; assembly: GCA_020746105.1. Lineage (NCBI taxonomy): Eukaryota > Metazoa > Chordata > Aves > Trogoniformes > Trogonidae > Trogon > Trogon surrucura. The sequence continues at coordinate 11,043,855 of CM036622.1, read as the reverse complement.
AAAATAGCCGTCTGAACTGTAGCAATATATTAAAAGAAACAAATTAACCTAAAGTTGGCCTTTTTTGTCTAAAGGAAGCCATTTTACTAAGGCAATGTGGCAATTACGTGTTGCCTTCTGTCCAACAGTTTGTTACTTACAATTGTTATTCAATCTGTCAAAGTCTGATTTTTTTATGTGGGCTTTTTAAAAGACAAAGCTAGTATACGGCTCGGGAAAAAAAAATACCTTGACAATGAACTGTACCAGAAAAGGAAGTTTTTAAAGGAATAGCAGCTACGTTTAATGTAAAAAGCTCCTGAACCTTGAAACCTTTTATATTCTGCTTAATGAACTTTAAAACCGTAATGGCTAATCGAGAGGAGAATACCTCGATGCGGTGTAAAGCGTGCTCAGGGGGAAAAAAAAAAAAAAAAAAAAAGACCGGCTGGCGGAGAAAGAGGCGCCTGAGTCCCAGGCTCAGGGGCTTTTCCTCATCTGGGAACGTAGAGCCGGCATTAGCCTAGGGAATGAAGGAGAGATCCAAGCGTCCAGGGGCTCGGAGAGCGCTGGTCTCTGGGTCCGTCTGCCCGGTACTGCTCTGCCTGCTACGGGCAGGCAGGTGATGGTTGCTCCAGGGGCAGCTCCGTGTGCCTGCGCTCGGCGAAACAGCCTACAAAGGCTTTCCTCTAGCTCGTGAAACCCTCAGGAACCCCCCCCCCCCCATCCCCTTTCCTCCGGCCGCCCTCCCCGCGGAGGCAGCGAGAGGCCAGATCACCGAGCCTCGGCGGGGTTTCGCGCTCCCCGGGGCCCCGGCGCTGCGGGAAACGGCGGGTCCCGGCCGGTTCCGGTCCCAGGGTGCCTGCACCCGCCCGAGCGAAGGACTGCCGCCCAGCTTTGGACCTGCCAACGCCGGACCCGGAGAGGGCAAAACACATCTTTTCCATATTAATGTGTTCTTCCTGGTTTTCCCCCCCCACTTCTCCTCAGCCCCCGCCGCCGGCCACCGACGGGTCTCAATCGCTTTCTGCCTTTCTTCACTCCACAGGTGGACAACGTACCCGTAAAAAGAGATGCCCATACACCAAGTACCAGATTAGAGAGTTAGAAAGGGAATTCTTCTTCAGTGTCTACATAAACAAAGAGAAACGCCTCCAGCTCTCTCGAATGCTCAATCTGACCGACCGCCAAGTGAAAATATGGTTTCAGAACAGAAGAATGAAAGAAAAAAAAATTAACAGGGACCGATTACAATATTACTCAGCTAATCCACTACTTTAAAACTCGTAGCGTTGCTCAAGACGAGATTAAATTCAGATTTCGCCCTTGACAAGGTCAAGCCACGGGATTACGTGGAGGAAGGAGGTGTGTATCTGACGGGACTAGAAGAATCCAAGATTTTACATACATGTAAAGCTACCCTGGAACTTCAATGATGATTTTTTTCTTTTTTTTTAGATAAATATATTTACATATCAACTGGAACCGATTTGATTTTGACACACATGGCATCTGTTTTTGACCGTGCACATCACCTCTGAGTGCAAAATCCATACCTCTTACCTTTCCAGGCACTACCGTTCACCCTGTTACCGGTTTCGGCAGGCACAGGCGGGGACGGCACCTCTCCCACCCCGGACTCGCCCACTCCCGGCCCTCCCTGGCCCCTATGTTGCTGCTGCTGCTGTGGAACAGCTGACTGAAGATTGCCAGGTCGATCTCACCCAACCGGGCCCACTGCAGAATACAAACGCTGAGGAATAATCTTACCCTTCCTTAGCGAAAGATGCCTGGTTTAGAGGCAGTACTCGGTTGCGCATGAGTTTGAAAGGAGAATTTAAGGGACACACATACACAGAGAATTAAAGGGAGGGGGATTTGGCATGCCTACACCTTCATGAGGCCAGCCGCGAGCAGTTGTAATATGGATGTAGTGATGGGTATCATAGTGTTTCCTTTGGGGTGTGGGGAGGATGGGAGTAGGGGGAAGAAAGAGAAGTAAATGAAAGACGTAATTATTTACTTCAAAAAATCAGACTAGGTTCGCCATATACCGTAAAGAAACAATCACTGAAAAAAATATTTAGCAAATTTTAATTAGCTCTCGGTTTATTTATGAGAGCTGACTATGTTTTGCCATCTTTTCGGAGACAAATCACATTTAAATACTAAAAATAGAAGGGGAAAAGAGTGTGAATTTCAGCCTTTTCAAAGAAACAACTCCATAAAGGAAACTACCCTTCTGGCTTCTGGCTCACAAACTTTCTTCAGGAAATACCTGTGGAGAACAACAGTTTAGCAAATACCACACAACACTTAATTGAAACTTGGAGTTCTGCAATGCACTAACATCGGATCATTAAAATAACTCGATCTCATATTCGTTTAAAGGTGGCTAGTGAGGAGTTTAAACAGAAGCCAAACAATGTAAATATGGTAATTTTGTTGTTGTCTACTTTAAATGTCACGAGCTCTACTTCGTCGCCCAGTCGACATATGCAAAGATTGGAGAGTTGTTCAAGGTTATTTTAAATATCTATAAATATATATATATTTCCCTGCAGGAACCAAAGCGTGAAGAAAAAATACGATTAAAAAAAGAAAAAAGGAAAATATTTAAAATTCTATATCAGTTTACAAAGGATGCGGTGTTCTATCGTTAAGGTAATTTGCTGTTGAGAATATCTGAATGTATATTTCATACAGGAACGATGTTTTACAAGACTTGTAAATAATAATAATAATTAAAAAAGAACCCATGACCTATTTTGTTTGAATTCCTTTTCTTCCCCTGTTTTTTTTTTTTGTTCTTTTGGGACTAAAGGGTGTGGGATTTCTTTACATGTACAACAAAGCAGTGATAAGAATGTTTTTTTTGATTAATAAATTTACCAAACGGATGTAATTTCCTTGACACGTTCACAAAATGCGATATCTTTATATGACATCACTGTTTTCAATATGTATCATCTATATGTATATACAGTTTTCTTTTAATATGCGAAAGTATTTGGTTGCATGTATACAGTGGAACAGCGCACAAGGAAAATAATAATAAAAAAAAAGAAGTGGAAACTTTATATTTTTACTCCGGTGTTACGTTACTGCGTGTTCTTTAATCCAGTGTAACTCTGGGACCCGAAATTCCTCGTGACCACGTTTGGTCATTGGAGGCGAATTATTTTTCTTCTGTGAACTTCACCGCTAAATCTTCTGCTCTGGAGTGAACAAGTGAACCCAAGCTTGTTCAGGCATCGTTTCAGCGGGTCACAAGAAAAGGAAAACGAAGTGTGTTCGTAGCTCGCTGCATGTTAGGCCTTTTCCTTATCCTGACAACCCTGGCAGAGAAAGGTCATGTACTGGAGGGTTTGATGGGACATTGCTGTTTGCTCCTTGCCACTCGAGTGCAGAAGAACTGCTCGGGAAACGTTTGCGGTGTGGGTAGCATTTTGGGTAGTTTTTATAAGCATAACTCCAAAAGCAAGGTCCAAACCAGCCGACGGATGTGGCCAAGGGTGAGAGAGCCCTAAGAAAACGGTTGTCTTTGGGGGGGGGAAAAAAAAAAATCGGCATGGTGCTGAGGTGGAAATGGTCTGTTTGAAATTGTCCTTGATCTCCAAGGCAGGGAGGGGGTGGACTGAGGCGGGAGGGGTGGCGAGGGGGAGGAGGGAGAAAGTTAGGAAAAGGAAAGAAAGAAAACCCCAAATCCTAAACAATAGATGAGATAGGAATGTGTTTTTGGAAGAGTGCTGGAATCTTTAATGTTGATTCTAATCCTAATCAGGAGAAGAAAGTACATTCTGTTTTTGCATTGTTTACTGGCTTTGAACTTCTGTATTGCTTGGACATCACCCATAACCTTGAGGTGAAGGACTTACTGACTTTGGGCCTTTGTTGACAACCTCCCAAGAGCCAGACAACTTCCATCCAAAGGAAATGTTAAGAAGTGAGGGGGCAAAGAGAAGACTTTGTTTGTTTGTTTGTCCAGAATGGGAAGGGGAATTCCAGTTAAAAGGAGACGGACAGATGGATGGGTGGTGTGAGAGGGATGGATGGAAAGCTGAATGGCAATGAAAGTTAAGCCAGCAAGCTTCCTTTCCTGGTTGAAGATTAACTGGCATTCATAGCCAATCCCAGAGACAGTTAAAGCATGCAGTTTCTCTGTTCGGGGTTTTGATTTCCTAACCCAATAAAATCGCATCCTCTGTGTTGCTGTGACAATGTGGCCATAAAAAAAAAAAAAAAAAAAAAAGTGTCCGTGACTTGTCTGCTCGCCTGTACAAAATCCATCGTTATTTATAAAGGCAGCAGAGGTTCGCCCTGGAGGTTTCTACACGGGGAGGTGAACGGCCACTGCCCTTCGCCGCCGTCCGTCCGCGGGGGCCCCGTGGCAGGACGGCGGGCGGGCTGGCGGACGGACGGACGGCGGCGGCGGTTTCGAGGACGCTTTGCCACAAGATGGCGATCGTCAGATCAATGTCAAAGCCGCCCGGGGCGAGGGGAGCAGCCCTGGAGAGGGGAGGTGGAAGAAGGCGGGGGGGGGGGGGGAGAAATCTTGGCCTTTGTTCATTTTGCATCCCTGGAGCCGGACGGGTAATTATTGCACTTACCGAGTTCGGCGTTACAAAAAGCCGCTCGGGATGTCGAAAGCGGGGAGCTTCTCGGTGGAGTTAAAAGTTTCCTAAAAATTAGGAAATGCAGGAAGGTAAGTGTTTTATACGTCTACACTGCGTGGAGAAGGGCGAAGAATGTACGGTCGTCGGAGTGGTACCTTGTGAGCAGGGGTGACCCCGGCCCCGACCACTGAGCACCGCGGGAAAGAACCGTAGGGAGGGGAAGCGACGCAAAAAGTCGGGGATTAAGATGTGAATATAGAAGGGACTTTTTAAGTTGCAATTGACCTTTTATTTTCTCTTCGTAAAGTTTTGGCCAGCCGCGTGGAAAAATCCACGTTATCTGGAAATATTTTTCAGAATAACTTGTAGCTTTCTTCCAGTTATAAAAAAATTGTAGCACTGGAAATATTATGAAACTTGACATTTATGTGTGGAACAGTAGGTGTCTTCAATCAAATAGATCTATGGCAACACAGACTGCAAATGACAGACAATTCTGACGATCTTATTGGACTTGAACTGTAGTTTAGTTAGGGTCGTTTGGTAACTTTAAAGCGTAGTCTGCTTCCTTGCAGCTGGACACAGATTGTTGTAAACAAGTTTTGACACACTATTCCTGTGATTGCATCTTAAGTCAGTGTTCATGCAAGATCTGGATTTTTGGATTTCATCTTCCTTCTTTCCTTCTTTCCTTCTTTCCTTCTTTCCTTCTTTCCTTCTTTCCTTCTTTCCTTCCTTCACTCTTTCTCTTCTCTCTCTCTTTCTTTCTTTCTTGCCTTTTTCTTAACCAGTATATGTGCTGTAAACAAACAATAGTCACACATCCTCATGTGCTCAGGGCTGCTCTGGGTTGTAGCTTTGAAACTCTATCCTCTCTAAGAGTATCCCTAACTCCAGGTTACTTTTCTCACCCATAAAATTTTCACATGTTTTTGTTATGTCTCCATTTGAGAAGGGCGGAACGGAAGATAGTATTATACGGAGGAGATACTGATTCGGCTACAGCTACATATTTAATCCACGCGTTTCTTAGGGCAGCGTATAAAATTTTAAAATATCCGTCTGAGAGGGGAAAAAAAAAAGTTCCTTTTGTCATTTTGTCCTTGATCTCGTATGTAAAGTAAGGCAACTTTCCTGTAGTATTTTTTTAAGAAAGCGTCCTTTAAAGCTGTGCTTCCAAAGAACTATTGCAAGTGTAGTTAAAAGCACATGCTCAGCCGGGAGACAGCAGTTTTTAGATTATTATCGGAACCTATCGATTTCATCAAAGATGCTCCATTAAAAGCTCAAGGATGTTGATCTCTTTTGACCCCTCCTTGGCAACGTCAGAATGTGAGAAGCCACGTCTCGAGAAATAGCAGGGTGATTTGAGGGTCCCTTTGCAACATTTCATTTTATACCAGTCAAGTTAAACTCAGCATATTTGATCAAATATTTATTTTTCCCCTTGTTGTTTCCCTGCCCCATTCAATACTCGGCTGAATAAATCAAAGGGACCCCAGCAGCAGCTAAAGCGCCCTCTGGTTACGAATTGTTTACTGACGGCCGCGGTCATAGCATAATATTTTAAAAAAACAAGCTTGTTTCTTACAATAACTGTTTATTATTTCACATGATTTGGGTTTGCATGTTTTGGAGGGAAGAGGCGAAGCCAACTCAGTGTCTACACTGTGTTTAATTAATCGTGTACTCAACTTCAGCTCACATACCACATCCAAACCCCTGGGAGGCTTTTTCATAAGCTCTTTGGGTTTGTGTTTTGTTGTCTTTTTTTGTCTTTTTTTTTTTTTTTTTTCGCCTTGGTCACAATCTTTTCATTAAACGCTCTGAAATCGAAACTTCAGGCCAACGTGTGTGTCTGAAAGCCAAGCTATACCACAACCAAAAAAGATATTTGTATGTGCGTCCAGAACCTATTTAAAGGAAAGTCAGCTACAACAAGGGGAGAAGGAATACTGTGTCAAATGCTTAGTACAGCTGTGCGGCCCATCTCTCGCAACAGAAGTGGTATGGTTAAAAGACAGACTTGGGTATGTAAGATTTTCCCGACACATATATAACTCGATACCGTTGTTGCTTCTGCACGGTGTTTGGGGTTCTCCGGACAATAGAAAGCCCCGTTGTTCTCGCCAGCGCTGGAGGAATAGCGAGGAGATAAAGCACTAATTAATTGGTTTGGGTGTATTTTGTCCTGCCACACGCTAGAATTCGGAGATCGTCAGAATTACGTGCAAAATATGTTCCTAATCCAAATGAGTAAAATGATACACATATACTATAAAACATAGTCAGGAGAACAAACCTCCGGATGGGTGGAATACAACTAAATTTCAGACTAATTTTTAACAGCATAATCCTCGAAAACAAGCCACTCTTCCCACCATCACCACCAGCCTGAAAGAATTTCTAGTAAAGATAAAATTAGTTGGGCCGTCATTTGTCACCTAACTTGGCACGGACACAGTTCCTAAACCTCCTGTTTAGATTCCGCCTTCTTTGGAGCAAATCCAGAAGGGAAAAAAAATAAAAAGAAAAAATCTGGCACAAACGCACGTTCCTGACAACTGACAGTTCCAATATTAAATAACTATACCCTGTTTGCATTCATTTTTAGATCTGTATAAAATGTAATCCGCGTCTATATTCTCAGATAGGAGGCGCATGCACTCTTGTAGCAGACTGCAAGGCCATTTACTTTTTCACAAACTGCAGTTTGCCCGTGTCTACAAATAAAAGCATATTTTAATTAGCTCGCAAAACGCGTCTCTGGATTAACAGCGCTGATCTTTTGGGTTATACGGGCCAATAATAAAAAGATAAATCACGGTTTAACACGATACATTTTGTGATTTCCAGTTAGAGTTTGCTTAGGCTGAGCTGTCGGGTTTTATTTATTCCCTTTTTGTTTTTAATTTTACTCCAACCAATAAAACGACTTAACGACGCTATTAATGCATCTATTATATTTTCCTTAGATCAATAAACTTTTATTTTGATGGTGTTGTCTATGTACGCAATGAATTTAGATTCTCCAAGAAAGCACCGTCTTGCTTCTTTTGATATTTATCAGAATTTTATTTGCTCGCTTTTATAGACCCTCGGATAGCTTTACTTGCAGAAGTAGAATTAAAAAGAATGTATTTCTCGTCCCTTGGCGTCTACAATATTCTTTAAAATTTCTTTTAAATAGAGGTTAAGCTCCAAGGGACATGTTGTTAAGCTCTAGAAACGCAGTAGCTACACTGAACGCACGCCAAATTAGCTCAGTTTAGTCACAATTGACCATTATCTTTTATAGTTACGAATCAAGAGAACATTATTAGTTTTACTTCACTGGGTTTGATGATGCTGGTTACTATTTGCCTTGGCCTTGTTAGCGATTAAAGAAAGCGGAGATAATGCAACGCTGACCTGAGTTCATGATCTAGACGGAATCAGTGCCTTGACCATCAAACCCGGCACCGTTCACGGTGACCAGCGCAATAACACAACAACACACGGCCCTGCTGACGGCAGGTCCCGCAGGACCGCTGCACGGGGAGCAAACCCCAGCTCTCTGCCTCAGAACGGAGGAGGGGAAGCTAAAGAAAACTTAAAACCTTCCAACTTGTCCCCAGCCTCCGCGCCTTTTGTCTGATTTCCCTTCATTAGCTTGCAGGAAAGGGGAAGAAGTCAACGCATGTTTCTTCCAGTGCGTTTCGAGTCATTTTACTCCGGCAGACGAGGACTGCAACATACTTTTATAGACCTTTCCCCCCTTTAATCATTTTTTTTTTTTTTTTTAAGGGAGCTGTTTATTTTAAAAACAGCTTTGGAAGGATTTCAAGTGCTGCTCCTCGGTTCCGTATGGCTTTTAGGTTTGCAATCCATTCATATTTAATTTGGCAAATGCAAAATAAACATACCGCAAGAGCAGACTTCCCCGGAGTATTTTTTATACCTGACTTGTGCAGAGAAATGTATTTGGAAAGCGGCGTTGAGGCTCACGTTTCATTTTATTTAGATCGGTATTTATAACGCTAAGCCTATTGATAATAGCCTTCCTGTATACCAGCCAATAAACCGGTGCCTTATATGGTATTAATTTTGTTAGCAGTGATATGGTTCTCATAGGAATCTGATAAGGGTTTGTCCATCGCACATTAACACATCGCGGGGTTAGTCGTGTTGGGGAAATACAAAGAGTATTACAGAAGGAAACGCGAAAAAAAACACCAAAAAAACCTGAAAAAAAATCCCAAAGAAAAAAAACAACCCGTCCAGCCAAACCTCTAAGGGTTTATGTAGGCAGTGGGATCTGCGCCTGTCACTGTATCCCGTGGACCGGTCAGAGAGAAGCCGCGCTGTGATGCTCGCTTCATCACACTGGAAAATTCAGACACCTTTCCATAAATGTTTTATGGTCATTGCAAAGCAGTCTCTGCCTGCTCCGGAGCTTCCAGTGGGCTCGGAAGGAGGCTTGGGAGTGCCCCACCAGCTCGAAGCGCCCATGGGAAGGGAACACTCGCGTCCTGCCGCCCAGAGGGAGTCCTCCTGGGAAATGTCCCGCTGCGGGGAAAAAAAAAGTATTTCGCCATGGCAGGCAAACACTACGGGACGAGACCACGTGGGGCTTGACAGATCCGTGGGGCGGGGGCATAGGGCCACCCCAGCTCCTGCACTTCGCTGCTCCCGGGGCAATTTGAAAGCCAAGGGTAGGTGCCGGAGGATGAGGGACGCCGGGGGATGCGGGCCGCCGGCCCGCCCAGCCGCCACTCCGCCCGGCAGACAGCGGCCCCAACGCCACCTCCAGTGCCCTCCCGGTCACGGCAGCCGAGTACCGGGCAGCGGGTGTCTCCCGACCGGCAGCCGCCCTCCTCCTTCTGGAACCCGGTGGGCTGCTGCTGCTGCTCCTGGCAGCGTGCGGGGAGAGAGGAGGGGGCCCTCCCTCCTCCGCGGGGATGGACAGCGAGTTCTGGGTGGAATCGGGCTCCTCTTGGACTTAAGAGCCCTTAGTTCTGCTGGCCAGGCAGTGAGGCGACTTCAAAATGGCACAAGCGAGAGATGATGGAAGTGAAAGCAAGGCATCATTAAGAGATTCATTAGAAAATCTGTCTCTCTGTCTGCGTCCCTGTCTGTCTGCTATGTCTACTACCTCCGCCACAATTACATATTGACTGGACAGGGCTGTCTACTATCTCGGGATTCATTTACTTACTCTTCTTTCTATTATTTAGTACATCGCTTGTGAAAGAGACCAGGCTTCTGAAGATAATTACTCAAATTTGGGGGGGGGGAGATATAAAATGATCACCCAAATATAAACACATCAATAAATAGGGTGCACAGCATCCTGTGAGGATCCGTTTGAACTGCTCGCGTCTGGATTCTTTCTGTGACATATGCGTGGTTTTATAGTTTAAATGGTAATCAGATCTCAGGAAGAATCCAGCGTTAACTAAAGCATTAGGAGCTGCAACCGCATAATCAATCCTCCCAGAGTGGTCTTTCTCCCTAAGAGATTCTTCAACACAGCAGTGAGCGTTTTATCTCCAGGAAATTTAAGCCCAGCCTGGCGTCGTGGCGGTAATGTTAGGCTGCAAGCAGCCCCCTTCCTCGGTAGTTTAACGCGAAAGGCACCAGGCCCCTTTACGGTTTCAAATGATCCATGATAAACAATAACACGTCTTTTATTTCTTAAAAAACGAGACAATCAAATAAAATGAGCAGAGTCTGAACATAAAACACCGGGCGAGCCGTGGATTTATTAATTTCGTGAGACACATAGGTTGTGCAGGAAGGTGAGCAGGCTTTGCTGACGGAAAACCCAACCGCGGGGAGAGAGGAGCGATAGTAAAAGCTTCATCTGGACACCGCTTCAGCCTAGGTATAATAAACATCAAGACCGCCGGGGTATTTTATAGCGGTGCGTGTGATAAGAGGGGAGCAAAACTTGAAGATAGTACCAAGCAAAGCTCGCTCCTTCCCCTTCCCGGGAGCATGGCTCCCGCCCAGGCGCAGGCACTCGCCCATGTGGGCGAAGCGTGCGCGCCTGTGTCTATGGAAATCCATATTACACGTAAATATACATCTATCTCCCAAATTCAGAGGTCGACCTGAGAGCAGCTCGGTGCATACGAAACCAGACGGGGAGGGGTTGCTGGGGAGGCCCGGGCTTCCATTGGCTGCAACAGTCTGCCGTGGTGCGGGGGTATCTCTAATCATATTCAGCATGTTTTGCACAAGAAATGTCAGCCAGAAAGGGCTATCTGCTGCCTTCGCCAAATTATTCCACAACAATGTCATGCTCCGAGAGCCCGGCTGCAAACTCTTTTTTGGTAGACTCCTTGATCAGCTCGGGCAGAGGGGAAGCGGCGGGAGCAGGAGGCGGAGGCGGAGGAGGAGGCGGCTACTATCCCAACAGTGGTATCTACCTGCCACAAGCGTCCGATCTGTCCTACGGGCTGCAAAGCTGCGGACTTTTCCCCGTTTTGAGCAAACGCAATGAAGGTACTTCTCAAAGCATGGTCCCCAGCTCGCACCCCTACGTGTCAGGGATGGAAGTGTGGCTAGACACCCCCCGGTCCTGTCGCATGGAAGAGCCGGAGAGCCAGCAGGCCACCTCGTGCTCCTTCGCACCCAGCATTAAGGAGGAGAGCTCCTACTGCCTCTATGACTCAGAGAAATGCCCCAAGGGCTCGGCCGCCACAGACCTCGCTCCCTTCCCCCGGCTGAGCGCCGAGGTTAGCCCGACCGGCGGCGGCGGCGGCGGCGGGGTCCCTGTCCCAGGCTACTTCCGCCTCTCCCAGGCTTATGGCACCTCCAAGAGCTACGGAGCGGGGCCGGCCGGGGCTGCCCCCTTCCCTCCGCAGCCCCCCCGTTCGCTTCCAGACGCCTCCATCTTTGCCTCCCGTCCCGGACACGGGGAGGAAGGAGGACGAGGAGCGCTCCCCCAGCCCCTTGGCGTGTGTCTCCCAGAGGGAGGACGAGACTCAGGCTTCATCTTCCACCGCAGAGGAGCTCTCTCCAGCTCCGTCAGAGAGCAGCAAAGCCTCTCCCGAGAAAGAGCCCATAGGTAAGCGAATGATGATGGTGGCGGTGGTGGTGATGAATTTTTTTTTTTTTTTTTAAAAAGGGACACAAAAAAAAGCGGTTGAGGATCATAGTGGCATCGCGATGCGAAAGGAAGAACCCAGCTGCCCCGCGGGGCTGCCAAGAAGCGCTGCTCAGCCTGACCTTCTGAACTTTGTAATATTCGGGCATGGGGTTGCCGTAAAAATTAATGTCCATCCTATAGTTTAAAACCCTTAGAGCCTCCTCTCTGGGCAACTTTAGCCTGCATGCTGCTTAAACATATAGAAAAACAAGATCAATCTTTCCCCTGTGATGTGAAGGTGCCTACCAGATAGCAGAGATGTTTGTAAAGCATCCAAAATAAGCAATAGGCAGTGCCAATAAATAAACCTATTAACGCGGTAAGTTATATTTTACGATCCAGAATGCTTTTCGGAATAACAGCCGCACTGAAATGTGCCATCTATGAACTGCTATCAAATTAGACTGATGAATGCACTGCGAATATCCTTCAGCGTCTACAGTAGATAACAGGGTTGTTATTTATTCATTTAGTTATTTATTTCTCTTTCGGGTCTCCATGGCAAAAAAAAAAAAAAAAAAAAAAAAAAGAAGAAGAATGAAAAAGAATAAAAAATAGAACTCCTCTTCCCTAGGCGGCAGATTTTTCCGGCGTTTTTCTCCGGCCGTATTTCAGAAGCCCTGTTATTCCTTCAGGCGCCCCGTTGGAAAGTAATAAGATCAAAACAAAAAAGAAATCGGAAAATTACTAGAGAGCCAACCCCAAACCACGAACCACTTCGAGTCACCGAGGGATTGGTGTTACCTCTTTCTCAGTCAGTTCCACTGATAAGAATAAAGAACCTGCAATGAGGGACTTTTAAGTATTTTTTTTTTCTCTCCAAAAATGGTTGGAAAAGAGAGGGCCGGGGCGAAGCTCCCTGGAAAGGCAGGGGCTGGAGGCGGGGAGGCTCCGTCTCTCCAGCTCACGTTTTTCTTCCACCTCCAGAGCACACTTACAAAGTTCAGATCCTCAGGCTTTGTTTTTTTGGAAGCAGGTGTCTGGGGGAGGGGAATGAGACTCGAGGCCGTTCACCAAGCCACCCCCCAGTAACAGTGGGCTCGGAGCAGCCGAGGGGTAGCCGGTAAAAGCCTGTTTTGGGGGGGGTCGGAGATAACTGCCTAGCGGAGCATGCTGCCTGGCCGGAGGCTGCTCGGAGCTTTTTGATCAGAAGCAGATTTTCCCGGGCAGATCCAGGACTTTTGGGAAACCGCTTTGAAGTTGTCGATTCCCAAAAGGACACCCCACATTCCAACTCCCCGCAGCTGGCGAAGCGGCCCCCGCTCACACACAGACATATACACACACATACTCCTTTCACCCTCTCCTTCACCCCAGCTCTTTCCCTCCTACCCAATGGTAATGTCCCTTCTTTACTTTCTCAAAACTAGGCAATTCAAAAGGAGAAAATGCAGCAAACTGGCTAACGGCAAAAAGTGGCAGAAAGAAACGATGTCCCTATACCAAGCACCAAACTCTCGAGCTGGAAAAGGAGTTTCTATTCAATATGTACCTGACTCGTGAGCGTCGCCTAGAGATCAGCCGCACAGTCCACCTCACAGACAGACAAGTTAAAATCTGGTTTCAGAACCGCAGAATGAAACTGAAGAAAATGAACAGAGAGAATAGGATTCGAGAGCTCACAGCCAACTTTAATTTCTCTTGATGAACCTATAAACACATCTTTATGGTTTAAAGAGCCAGTATCATTTTCCTAGGCTGTAGTCATCCGCACCTGTATGGATTAACGATTTTAGACGTTTTCAATATGTCCTTAACCTCTTAAGAGCTACTTTGGGGTGGGAAGTGGACTAAAATCACGCTAATGCACAAAATGCCATGCGTGAATCTCTCTGTTTCCTTCAGCCTTCCCCAGGTTCCTTTAAGCTTTGAAACACAGAAACGCCGTTTCAGGAGCAGCAGATATCTTTCCCCCCCCATATCTCTCTGTAAAAAGTAAACAAGCTCTGTTAAAAGTGCATTCTTTTAAATTATAAGCGGTGTAGCTTGGACTGAACGTAACTGCAGAATGAAGATTTTTAAGCCTCGCCACAATTCTATATACTGGGAGATTTCCCCCCCTCGTCTTCCCCCCCCCCCCCCCCCCCCCGCCTCCTTTTTCCTTCGAAAAGAAGGACTTACAATAATGAAACGCAGGCATCCTTTAAAAGGGCTTCATGGGAACGGGTGTTAAGAGCGATTTTTTTTTGTTTGCTTTACCTTACTAGTCAATATCACAGCTTTAAAATTGGCCAGGAAAATGAAATCTCTTCTCTTTAAAATTATAAAAGAGTTCGTGTTGCTCATGGACTAAATTATGACACTTACCTCTGAATTTCTCTCACTCTTTCTGGTTGTAGATATTTACTTAATGTAGTTTTGCTTAAATATGTGGAATTAGTGATTTTTTTTTTTTGTCTATAAATATCGTTACCGTTGGTAACGCATGACAAGCACACAAAAATTCCCCCCTTGAGAAGAAAATAGTCACTTTTTTCCTCACTAATTTCACTGAAAAGTATATATCCTGAACATCAGAAGGACTTTCTGAGCCAGAGTCTGAGATTGCGAGGGAGAATACATTCGTCCTCCTTTATACTGTGAAGTTACATGCATCAAAGAGTCAAACATATAGTTGAAAAAATAAAAAAGATAAAAAAAAAGAAATAAGGGGAAAAGCTATAAATACAGATATGTATAAATGTCTATTATTATTAAAATGCCGATACTGTTTTAAGCAAATGCATTCTATCGTTATTATAAATGTTAGTTCTAGCTATATCTAGTTCTTACCTTAAATCGGAATAAATTAATATTGTAATGCTGCTGTGCGTGAAAAAGACGATGTTTATGTTCTCATAGAAGAATAAAAAAAAAAAGTGGAATTAATCCTTTTAATTTTACCTCTTTTTGTGACTGTTTATCCTCAGGTTCTACTTTATGTCTTCAAGAACTTTTACAACAGGAATAGTTGCCTAAACCCCCTGCAATTACTTTAGGAATCTATTTAAATATTACCTAGACGGTCGTAATTTGTCTGGGCCATATAGCGATGGTGCTCTAAGGTTTGTCGGCTTTTGTTCAGTTTTATGACTTGCTAGTATATCTGGATTGTTGCTGTCTTGAACGAGTGGTTTCAGTTGACTGAGGAGCTGCATAGACTGAGGAAGCAAATTACTATTTCTTGAGGGTAGGGAAACGATTTTTTTTTTTTTTAATTTATCGAACACCTACAAGTGTGCGGAGATCTTTAACTCCAGAGGATGGTGACAAAATTCTAGCTTTATCTCAGGGCTGAGAAGAAATCATAAAGGTGAGCGCATGGGGAGTGGCGGGGGGGGACCACCAAACTCCCCTCCCTGCCAGCGGGACCCTCCAGACAAGACTATTCCCTACCTGGCTGCATGTGGGAGAGCTTATTTCACCCAGGCTGCTTTTTTGCATCCTTTTTCCTTACTGCATGCTTAGCTAACAGAGTCTTGCACAAAGGGAAGGTAAAAGGAAGGCTGGGAGAAGAGCCACGGCTGATGCTTCCTTGCAGGGTGTATGTATGCCGGGAGGCGGGGAGGGGGGGGGAACGGGGACAGACTTTGAACCCGGGCTTACTGGGAGCCGTTAGCTTTTCATGATGTAACATTGTCGTGCACGGCCTTTTTCTTCCCGATTGCATCTGCATGGAAAGACGGAAGCTGACCGGGGAAGGGGTGTGTTGTTATATTTTTTTTCTTGTTTTCATTAACCCACCCGAGGCTGGCCGGGGCGGGGGCGGGGGGCTCGGAGGGGCGCCGGCGAGGCGGGCGGGCGGGCGAAAGGCATGTTTTAGTCACGTTTCTGGTTTTATTTTCGTAGCGGGATCCTTGCGTTAAGGACCACGGCAATGGGGAAAGTAATAATTAGCGCCTGAGAACTGCTCTGTGGTTTAGGTAGTTTCATGTTGTTGGGGCTCCACCTTTCTCTCTACAGCACGAAACTGCCTTAATTACTTCAGTTGATATCATCACCAGGTATGCTTGGTGCGAGGGTCCTTTCTGCCCGAAGAAATCCTAGCGCTGAAGTGATCTGTAGGCGTCAAGTCCCAATGCCATTGTTCCCCATCTACAACGGAGCCTGCTTTGATTCCTCAGATAAACACGGCAGTCGAGGGGGGAAGCTTGACAAGTTCTTCAAGGTTAGCTAGCTCCTAAGCGAGTCCCTGCCTGCTTGCGGGATTTTAATATATCTCGTAGGCTGCATTCAAGGTCAGGTGCGTTTTCGCATTCTGTTCGCCGTGGGTCGAGCTCGGGGGGCCGCGGGGCGGGGAGGGAGAGGGGGGCTGTTTTTCATTTTCTATCCGTATTTATTAAAAAACACAAACCCCCAAAGTCTGCATGGGAGAAGAGGTGGGGAGAGATTAAGTCTGCCGGCCCCGCTCCGCGCACCATCACCAACCGGGCCCCGGAGAGCTGCGCCTGCGGCCGGGCGGACCCCACTCGAGGCGGGGGTGCCCCGGGCCGGCCAGTGACTCCCGTGTGGGTTGGCTGGTGCCCGCCGGAGCCTGTCGCAGGGCCGCTCGGGGCCCGCGTGCCTGCCCGTCGTGCCCGCTCCCCCGGGGCTGCCCGGGGGCACCGGCTGCCCCGCGGCCCGCAAGGCCTCGGTTACGATCACGATTGCGGCGCGGGCGCCGCTGCTCTCCGCGGCGGCGGAACGAGCAACAGCGACCTCTCCGGGCTCGCCACGGCCGCCGGCGGCGGCTTTTTTGTCGGCAACGCGACTGCGGGCAGGGCTGGCCACCCGCCGGGCCCTTCGTCCGGCAGCCAGCGCCAGCGCGGCAGCGGAACGGGGTACCCTCAGCAGCGGAAAAGCAGGAAGGGAAAAGGGCAGGAAACTCACTCATTGGGGCTTTATTTCTATTCTTTTTTTTTTTTTTTTTTTTTTTATCGACCATGATTATTTTTGCCTAAATAATAATAAAGAAAACCTATAAACTTTTGTTTAAACTCCAGGCTGGGCTGCAGGAACTCAGTGGAGTTTGGATAGCGGTTTTTAGTTAGACCCATCCTAGCCGGTTCCCTAGAGAAGGAGACATTCTTGGCCGGGGCAGGAGCAGAGCTTTACATTGCAGTCAAATGTAAGTGCTTGTGTCTGCCTCTACACACGCTGTGCGCCTGACGGGCTATCTGCCGGGTCTGCGTACGTACTGGGAGTGTACATACCCTGTATATGTCTCTGCCTGTCTGCACGGCGTTTGTATGTGGGTTTGCCTCTGCCCCTTATTTCCTTCTTGAATAGCATCATCCTTATTTTGGACTGCTTCCCCCAAATTCTGAATCACTTTTTCTCTCTGCTGTGCCAAAACATCTCCGTGCATTCGTATCCCTGACGATACCGTGAGAGGGATTTGCAGTAGCAGGAAACCCTGGGGAAGGGCGATCCTGAACTTCCCGTTCAGGAAAGATCGCGAACGCCCGCGGATTTCTGCCCCGCGCCCACGTACACTCCACCGTGCGTAGCTAATGAAGCAGGGCTTGCAGATACCCCTCGCTTAAAAATCGACGGAGTCCTTCCTGTTGCAGCTGGGGGTTAGAGCTAGCGGAATGGGAGCTCTGCTAGTTTGGTTATATCGGGCTGGAGGGCAGGCGGTGTATTTATCCAAGCACTATCCCTCCAGTGGTCCTCCTTTCCCGAGAATTCCGATTTCACATCAAAATTCGATGCTCTGTTTTGGGGTCCTTTACCTCTGAGGGTGTAAGCCACCAAAACCTTGAGTAATTTACAACTCAAATTGCACGAAACCGACGCTGCCCCCATTAGCCTTCGTGACTCGTAAGTAAAATGTACTTTGGGAAAAAAAATGTGTCTAAAAGGACGAAAAGACAGACGAATGCGCCAGCGCTATCAGCAGCACGACCGCGTGAAAAATGTCGGTAATTATTGGCTACATTTTATCTCTTGCTTTCTGTACACCCTCTCCTGCCTCTCAGATGCCGGCACTGAACAAACGCAGAATTTTACAGGGAAATAAAAATACAGGCACGTTCTTTAAAACATTATTGTTATTGTTATTCATTTGCTATTATTTTTGGTGAGGAACCAAAAAATTAAACCCGCTGCAAGTTGAGAACTCAAATTCGAATATAAACATCCAGGACTCCTGCAGCTAAGATTATTTTTTTCTGAATGGAAAAAGGAAGTTCTACAATCACATTTCACCACAGCTGACTCTTAATAATAAATACAAATGACGTGGAGTTCCGTCCTTCCAGGAAAGAAATACAATTATTTTTTTTCTATTACGACGTGTCTATACAATGACCACAAAAAATAGCAGAGGAGAGCTTTATTTGCATTTTTTAAATTGTTCGAAAATAACGGGCTCCTTGTTTGTGGAGATCTTGCAACTGTTCAGTAATTTTCGAACTCTAATGGGGGATAATAGTTTCATTATGGGCCTTTGTAATCCTGAACGGGGTAAGAGAGCGTTGTTAAAATAGGATCTGTGTAAGATTTCTGATTAAACTGTTGGGAAGACATGAAAAGAAAGAGAGGAGAGAGAAGGGGGAGAGAGAGGGAGAGAGACAGCCCACATAGCTATGTAAAACTAATTAGAACCACACTTTCACATGCACAATATTTACACGTGATGTTAATTATTTCTCAGCCGTCCCTATCATTTGCTGGGCTCTATGTTCAATAAATGACATTTAGAGTAAATTAAGCTTCTCGCGGAGATTTTTTTGTGCCCCCCGCATCCCGTTGACCGCGGTCCTTCGCCAGCTACAGGGATAAACAGTGTGAGCGTCCGCCGAAGAGAAATCTGGGAGTCTGAGTCGTATTTGCAAAGCGCTCAGCCACGACTTTAATTCCTAACACTGGACTTGGATCTGGCCGCCTCTTACTCTTTCCCCCAACGCACCCTCCCCTCTTTTCTGTCAAAGGACTGGAACCCTCCGCTCGGTTTCCGATGCTGCTAGCGTGTGTCCTGCAGTCAAAGGAGGTGCCAGCAAATAAATAACTATACTTGCGCATAAATTTGATTCACCAGAATGCGGGGCGGCCGGCTGCGAGCGTCCCTTTTGATAACCGCCCTGAGAAGCAGGGTGCCTTTCGGCAGCGGGGAGACGGGGCTTTTTCTCCGCTTTCCCCCCGCTGCTTCCCTGCACGGTTAAAAGAATTAATCGTCGCGATAAATACAGCCTCCCGGCTCTGCCGGCGTTGCGATCCTCCGGGCCAGGACGGCGGCTTCGCTCCGCTCTGGCCGCCGCCGCCTCGCCGGCTCCGCTCCCCGGCCTGGCTAGGGGGATCCCCAGCCGCCGCAGCCCCGTCCAAGGGCAGGGGCGGGCAGGCGCGGCGGAGCAGGATGAGGAAGGTGTTTTCGGTCACTGCCGAGCTCTGCCCGGCGGGGTGGTGAAGTGCAGTTTGGTGCCGGCCAGCCTAAATACGGAGCCGGCAGTGCCTGTCCCGGTCCTCCTCCGGCCAGGCGGGGAGGGCCGGCTCGGCGGCGCAGTTTCAGAAAGGGGATACGTTGAATTTGACTTTCCGCTGCCAGCCCTAAGCCGAACGGAATGGTATTATTTACAGTGAGTTCCCAAACTAAACACAATAGTATAATTTAACCTTTCCAAGTACTCGTAAATTTTTACTGCTGTGAAACATAGCGATGCAAATGAGCTTGCTCATAGTTACTGACTTAATAACAGCCCCGTCGCTCCCGAAACAATAACTCCTTATGAAATATAATAAATATATATTTAAATACAGTATACCGCAACTGCTATTTTGCTTTTTTTTATTGCTTCAATTATTGTATAATTTTATGTGAAGGTCTCCGATCACAGGGGTGGCGGTTTTTTTTTTTTTTTTTTTTTGCGGGGAACACGACCCACTGATGGGATGATTAATTATGATATAAAATAGTCCGCTTAAACGAAAAAAAAAAAAAAAGAGAGACAGAGAAAGAGGGAAGGGGGGGCTGTAATACGGAATCTGATCTTTTAATCTCAGTTGGCCACAATTAAAACAAACCCCGCCGTATAACTCAAATATCCCTTTGCATAAAAACATATGGCCTCGCTATAAAAATTATGGCTGGAAAACACTGACCCATTAATAGCCCGCGGACTGATTTATACTTTATTGTTCTGCTCCCCCGCCACGTGACCGGGGCAGCCAATGGGCGCCCGGGCTGCCCTCAACTTATTACTGACTCTACTTCTCCGCCAGCACCAAGTTGTTACGTGAAACCCGCAGCCCCGAACCGCGGCGGGTCCACCGCCCGCGCCCGCCATGTCGGCTCCCGGGACCCTCAGCAATTACTACGTGGACTCCTTCCTGGTGCCGGAGGGGGACGAGCTGGCGGCTCCCCGCTACGCCCCCGCCCCGCTGGGGCCGCCGCCGCCTCCTCGGCCGGCGGCGCTGGCCGAGCACCCCGAGCTGGCCCCCTGCAGCTTCCAGCCCAAGGCGCCCGTCTTCGGCCCCCCCTGGAGCCCCGCGCACCCCGCCGGCGCCAGCAGCGTCCCCGCCGTCTACCACCCCTACGCGCACCACCAGGCGCCCGTGGCACCGCCCGACGGCAGGTACATGCGTTCGTGGCTTGAGCCTGTGCCGGGCTCCTTGTCTTTCCCCGGGTTACCTACCGGCAGGCATTACGGCATTAAACCTGAACCGCTGGCGGCCAGGAGGGCTGACTGTACCACGTTTGACACTCACACTTTGTCTCTCTCTGATTATGCTTGTGGTTCTCCTCCAGTTGATAGGGATAAGCAAAGCCATGAAGGCGCATTCTCTGAAAGCAATGGAGAAAGTGAGGCAAACGGAGAGAAACCGCAGATCGATCCAAGTAAGTGGGACTGCGAGGGTCATGGACTTCAGGCCGCGGGGAGGTGTCGAGGCGCTGGGGCTAATTACGCGGCCGAGCAGCGGCGGCCGCCGCCGCCGCTGCTCCATCTCGCCGGGGTCTGCTATCTGCAAAAGCCAGCCCTGCTGCCTTTCGCGGGTTCGACCGGGATCGAGGATGGCTCGGGCTTTCCAGGCTCAAAGGAAAACAAAAAAAGCGCCCTACAACTGCAACTTAAGCAAAAGCAAACAAACAAACGAAAAAGCCAAACAAAAAAGGCAAAAGCCCCCCCGCCCCCGCCCCAGCAACCTCCTCAGGACGTGCTCGCATCCTCCTGCCTCTCCGCGCTCCCAGGCGAGGGCAAACGCCAGAGGGGAGCGTGTCTAGAAAACGTTGGATGGTGAATCCGATCTTTTTGAGACGGCCCGCAGGCCGGTGTGGATATTGAGGGGCTGAGAGCAGTAACCTCGCCGTTGACTTGGTGTTCCCCCGTTCCCGGCCTTCGTCTCCTCTATGGAAAACCCCGGGCTGGATGGTCCCAGTGCTGTGGGACTGGTGGCAGAGCGTCTCGGGATTGCCATCGCGATTAACGCCGCACTATAAGTGTCTGGAGCAGGCGAGGTTTTAATTATGCCAGCTACAGACTGAATTGCCAGCTCCTCGGGTCTTGCCAGTGATGACACGGGAGAAGGTCGAAATTTAAAAGTGAAACAATCTCGATGACATGTTGGTCTGGCTGGTCACTCCACGGGCTGACAGTTGGGGAGAGGGAGGCCAGGAAAGGAGGGAGCAGAGAGAGAGAGAGGAGGAGAAAGTATTTTAAAATCGCATTCTACAAACAATAAAAAAGGCGGGGGGTAGGGGGGGAGGGGGTGACCGGGCTTGCCGCGTGTGGTTGCGTGTGACCTCTCCATGTGTCTGTGTTTTGGACTCCATTGTGCCTCACCATCCTCTGCGTGGGGAAATGAGAGTCGTGTCCTAAACCTCAATATGAGGACACCTACTCTGCTCGTCCTGCGTGGGTCTGTTCTCAACCCCCTCCGTCTTCACCCCCCCCCCCAAGCCCCCAGCCTGAACTTCTCCTCTTGTTTTCGTTATAGATAATCCAGCTGCAAACTGGCTCCACGCAAGGTCCACCAGGAAAAAGCGATGCCCTTACACCAAGCATCAGACGCTGGAACTGGAGAAGGAATTTCTGTTTAATATGTATCTCACTAGGGACCGCAGATACGAGGTGGCCAGACTCCTCAATTTAACTGAGAGACAAGTGAAAATCTGGTTTCAGAACAGGAGGATGAAAATGAAGAAAATCAACAAAGACCGAGCGAAGGACGAATGATGGCGACAAGTGGGTTAAATTGAAAATGCATTAAAAAAAATTAAAAGAGAAAAAAGTTAAAAACAAAACAAAAATCCTCCCCTCGAGCCCTGCCATGCAATGCGTCTGGGTCCAGGCCTCTTTTTTTCCCCTTGGCAAATTCTGATTATGATTGTACCTTGATTGTCACAGAGGCCAGTTTGCCAGGAGAGGTACAGTAAGACTTTTAATTTTCTAATAGGAAAGAAAAAGGGGGCATTAGCACGAAAAGGCTGTTTAGCTGACTTGTATAAATCTACCTGTTTCCTCACTTATGGAAAGAAAAAATAAAAAAAAAGAAAAAAACTACCTTTTCATAATGCACAACTATTTACGGACTGTATAGTTTAGTCTACGTAGTTAATTTTATTCGCTCTTTGCGGGGCAGAGAGATCTCTGCTCTAATACTTGAACACTGTGTTTTATTGTGGTAATTATGTTTGTGACTCAATTTATGTGCTTGGGTGCTGTACCGGATGTAATGGTGTAAGCTAGGATTCAATTTGAACTCAGGTTGTTTATTATAAAAATTGCATAGAGTATAGCTCTGTAGTGTATTAAGTCTCTTCTGTATAATTAGACAGTTAACCTTTGATTGTAAAATATATATTATATATATCCCAAGGCAAAAAAAAAAAAAAAGTAGAAAAAAAGTTCGTCCGGGATGTCTGGGAATTACAGTTCTCAAAATATTGAAGCAAGTCATTTTAGAATGCACAGTTTATATATATATAGTATTGTCTTTGTCGGTTGTACATATAATCTATATATTAAAAAAAGTAAATAAACAGACTAGCTTAAGTATTGTTTTTTTGCACCAGTGAGCAGTTATCAGATTTCGGAGCTATACGTATATGTGAAAAAGGTAACTACCTATGGTTTACGTTTTAATTTTAATCGAATGATTTGATGGTTATTGTAATGAAGGTGAATTTTATTGATAATAAATTATACACTATAAAAACCTACATTTGGTTATTGTAGATTTGTATCGATTAAAAAAAATAAATTTGGGAAGTTGTGTTGATGCAGAACGTACGCTGTCTATTTTGAAATAGTTACCTCATGGCCTACTGACCAAATCGTTGTGTTGAAATGATATTTAACTTTTTGCCAAATAAAATATATTGATTCTTTTATATTTTGTGATGTTTTAAGATTACTAAGGAGCGATTCTTCCACGGCGCACCGAATCTCAGCAGCAGACGTGGCAGCGCTAGGGCAGCTGCGGGGGAAAGGCGATTATCAGTATTATTTCTGGGCCAAGGCAAACACACAGTTGTGTAAACGCAACCCCCAGGTGATGAAGATTTGGTCTTATTTTCCTCCTAAACGGGCAGATTCAGGTCCTAAATGACTGAGATAAGGTGCAGCTTCCCCCTCCCGGATATAATTTGGTAAACTGGGCGTTTAGCAATGCGAGGAGGGAGCCCCTTCGGATGACAGCGGGGGCACAGTCTTCAGTTAACGCGGTTTTAATAAATTCGCCTTTTCCGGGCCGGGGGATTTAGGACCAAACCAACATGTCCGACATTCTTTAGTGCGGACAATAATGTAAATCAGCTCAGACAGCGACATTTAAACTGAGATGGTTAATTAGCCTCCACCAGAAAACGTCCAGCACTGAGTGTGCTTCTACAAGCTCTGTGAGAAGGCTCGCCTTACCAGCGCGTTCATTTTAAATGCCCTTCTAGAGATAATTGCGTACACAAAATATGTTATTTCAAACGTCATCCGTTTTTTTTTTCCATCCCTTCGTGTTTGGAATTTTTTCTCACCTTTAAATGTCCCTTGGCAAATAAAACCAACACGTTGCATTTTACTAGCGCTTCGCTTTACGTATATATGTGTAGATAGATACATAGAGAGATTAATTTTTACTGATAATTACGGTAGAATTTATGGTGTCGATTCTACTCGCTGATTTAGGCGAAGGAAAAAGCTGGGCTAGCAGCAGGCTAGAGCAGACAAGAAAAAATAGAATTTATTTTTAAAAACAGAAAGAAGGTTTATTCGGAGTGGAAGATTTTCACACACACCCCCATTGCACCCACCCCTCCCCCGCCGCCCCAAGCCAAATGAAGCTCAGCAACAAAAGAAAATAAAGAAATCTGCGAGCTTGCTGAAATTTACCCTTTTCTGGGCGGACATCTTACTGCTCAGAGTAGATATTCTCCATAATATGAGCCGCAGCACACTTCTGCATCACACCGACACTCGTTTGCAAATATGCCGAATAATAATAAAAGCCTTCTTGTTTTGCAGAGGTGCACTTACATACATGCATGTATTTAGAGAAAAACAAGACGGAACACACTTATGGTCTTTGCAGAAGTTGTTGTTAGGAAAATTCAGAGCCATACAGTGCAATAAAAGAAAATGACTGTTGTAACCGTTTATGGGGTGTAAAACGCTGCAGGGCTAAAGACAAAACTTAGGAAGCCGGCAAGAAGTTTACAGATGTGCAGAACTGCGGGAGGGGAAAAAATGCTTTCGGCCTCACATTAAAAAAAAAAAAGGAAAAAAAAAAAAAAAGAAATCCGCCGTAATATTTGATGAGTTCTAATTAGCGAAAGGGAGCGCGTTCTGGTGTGCATACACAAAAAGCCCCTAATTGATCCCTGAGCCAGTATTTGGGGATGCTGGGACGCCCTCTGTTGTTGCAGACAGAGGCAACTTCAAAGAATCAGTATTAAGAGTGTGTAATAAATGACGGGTCTGCAAACTGTCTGGAATTCGGCCCTTAATGAGTTTACAACTGTCCAGCCACAATTAAGATTTTCTACAAAAGCCTTTTCATTTGTTTTGTCTGGCTGTTTTAGATAAAGCGGGCGAGCGGAAATAACAACCTTTTATTGGCCTTCCCCTGCTTAAATCCAGGCTGGGAGGTGGACATTTATCTTGCCGTGCGCTGGCGGGCAGAGGCACTGGCTCCGCGGGGCCGGCGCGGCGGTGGCGGGGCGGGCGGCGGCGCGGCGGGCGGGCGGGCGGTGGCGGCGGGCGGGCGGCAGGTGGCGCTGTGAGCCCGCGAAAGAGCCCGCCACTGCCCGCCATCAAGCGCTCGGCCGCCCTTTCGAAAGCTCCTAAAATGTCGACTTTATGGGAGCATAACCGGGCTGGGAAACGTTGGGTTGGTTTTAACAAAGGCCGGTGAGACTGAAGGTTGTGATTTGGTTTGGGTTTTTTGTGGTTTTCTTTCTTTTTTTTTCTTTTTTTTTTTTTTTCCTCCTCCCGCTTATGCCCAGTGCGGGATGCCCCGCTAGCAGCGGGTGCCGTTGAAGTGGCGTTTACCGTCTGGCCGCTCTTGGTGCTCTCATGGCAAAATTAAAGCTCACTCTGCACCAAGAATACACCCTGCATTTATTATTCTCATAAAACACCGAGGCATTTCCTATGAGCTAACAGACCCCTGGCATTGAACTGCCAGTTTCTCTTCCCCTTGCCCCAAATTTTCGCCCTTCTCTGGCTAGGATTTGAGCCTGCAAACAGGGTGTCCTGGTCTCCCGAAGGGCTGGTGAGAAAGTAATTATTCTGAGAAAGCGGGAACTGAAAGCTTCGGGCAGGGTGGAAGAGAGTATTCCCGGATGAGCCTGGCAGGAGAGCCCCCGAAGATCTTCGCCCTCGGAGCGGGGGGCACAGCGATGGATTTCCCAATGCCCTTCTAGCTGGAGAAGCCGTATGGGGAAACGGCAGCGCCACAAACCTCTCGTTTGAAAAATTATTTACCGGGGAGTGAAATTCCTCAACAGCTGTCTTTGATACAAATAAAAAACCCTGCTTGTGTCCCAAGCAATTTCAGCTTGTAATTATATGATACAGATGCGAGCAAGCTGATGCTCTGCAAACTTGACGTGGCTCTCAAAGTCATTCCTAACTTCTCCTCGCCTTCTGTTTTGATTTCCTTGAATAGTTTTCGTATTTTTTTTTCCCGTTTTGCTGTTGTTGGCTTTCGCGTCTTCAGAATGAGGCGTAGTGGGGAATTGGGAAATATTTTCAGATGGCAGTTGCCAAAAGAGAGGGGGAAAAAGTAATTGGAAGGAAAATAAAGGCAGGCGGAAAGGAAACATAAAATGTGAGCTGAAGTATGAACATTGTATTTTTCAAGTTCAAGTCAGACAAATAAATTGCTGCACAGTACTCCGTAAGAGGGCTACTCTCTCTGTGTTTTATTTACATTTCCTTAAATCCAAGCCAACTTCTTTGTATCGAAATTCAGCGTCAGGAAGGAATATGAGCACTGAGGTTTTTATTTTCTTTCTTTCTTCCCCCCACCCCTGCACTGTTCCAAAGATTTAATTCTTTCTAGGAATAAAGAGTAACAGCCACTCCCTGCTTTCTAGCAAGAGCCTTCCTATCAAATGTTTGTCTACAATGGGATCGCTAAACTTCATATGATTTTTTTTTTTCCTTGGGCAGTAAAATTATATCGAAATTAAAAAAGTGTTTACTCCTTAACATACTAAGTAATAACTTGGCACAGTGCGCTGTGTTATAATCGTGGATAAATTACTGCGAGCAAAGATTCCAAAACAACAAAATCTCCTCTAGTATGAACCACATCAAGATACTGCTTAATACGCAAGCCATAATCACGTAGTGCTCCCAGGTCACTTATAACTTACGAGCATCGTTTTATCACTACCTTTTACTTCCCGGAAAAACTCAGAAGGGAAAGAGAGGTAGTCCAGAGCTCACATGAAAAGAAAAAAAAAAATCACCAATTAATCCCACCTAGAGGATTATTTTAAAAGCATGTGAGAATATTGCGGTTACTGAAACCTTGCAATTTGCACCCGTTCGCCGTTTCCTCGAGTAAAAAAAAAAAAAAATTCAAATGAAAAGTGCGTTTTCAGGCGCGGGGATCCAGACTGATTTTGTGAGCTACAAAACGAGAGATTTCAGAGGCAGCGTTATGCCTAACACGCTGAGAGTGAGGGAAGTAAATAAGGTGGTGGAGAGCTATGTCTGGAGGTCCTTTTAAGATTTATTCAGTGATGACTTTTCGGGAAATCGTAAGGGTTGGCAAGGGGGAAAAGCTGAAAGAAAAAGATAAAAAAAGAAAGATGGTGGCACCAACCACACACACGCGCAAAGAAAAATACCTGAACATGCAAATTGTACAGAATCAGATAACTGGAAATACAACCACGCAGCTAATCTACTTGGTCCCACGTTATCCATATTTAAGTTTAAATATTGGTTATATTTGCTGTTTATTTCTTCTTGCATCTTGGTATATTGTCACCAGAAGAGCAATTTATTGGTCTAATGTCGTCTACTTCAGTCTCTTTGATCTTCTTGGTTGTCGTCTTGTTTGCATCGCATTCATTTAATTTCTTGGGCCTTTATTCCTTTCCAGCAGCCTCTTCTGCCGGCGCGTTCCCACATTGCGATTGCGACCGCAGGGATATTGTCTAATATTGGCGAATTGGAAGAAATAACCCAAGGGGGCTCTTTCGCCTGCTTCTCCCTTATGCCTGCGAAAAACAACTGCGTTTTATGTACTTAACACTTGGCAAATACCTACGTACAGCCCCTAGATTTGCATGCTCTGAAGCACCAATATCTCAGGGATCTGGCTTTGGAGAATTTACTTGCTTCTGTCAGTAACCTATACTCATGGGGACGCAATAACGGCGCTTAAAGAGACTCAAAGGGTGCGTGTGTGTGTGTGTGTGTGTGTGCCGGAGGTGTGTGTACGGGGGGAGAGGGTTTCCTACGTTTACAAAACGTAAAGTTTAGGGTCCGTGCGAAATATCGCCAAGAACAATTTTAACTGGTGAGAAAGTCTTTGTACACAGGGCACCAAACTATAAATGAAAGGAGAATTTCCGGGGCAATTCCATTGTGCTCCTTCCAGTTTATGATGTGCAATACAGGCAGGCAGTAAAAGCTGTCTTTACCAGGACTCCCTGTCTGAGGGAAGGAAACTCATTTTACGATCCGTTTAAAGGAAGGGCACGGCGCAGCATCCTCAATGGAGAGTCATTCGCATTGTTGGGGAGCCCAGTGTTTAGAAAAGCAGGAACACTCCCCGTCGTCTGAGCGTACCACTGCAGTCTCACGCTTAGGACTGTAAGGTAGGTGGGACAGAAAGGTAAAAAGGACATCAAACAGGCGGCCGAGATTTGAAACCATTTGTGGGTGATTTCTTCAATTTTGAGGGGTTTAGAATTTGGGTTTGTTGTTGGGGTTTTTTTGAGGCGTTCAGAAAGTTACGTATTTTTTCCCCTCATTTTTGATGCCTTCGGTTTTTAATTGTTGTTGTTCGGTTCCGTTTGTTTGTTTGTTTGTTTGTTTGTTTGTTTGTTTCCGAGGAGGGTACCCGGTTTTTTTTTTTTCGGGGGGAAATGGGGGGAAGGACGGGGGTGAAATCGGCGGGGCTCATTCCGGGGCAGGCTCCTTGATTTTCAAGGCTCGGGCAGCCCTTCAGGGACGGCGGCGGCCGGGTGCTGAGGGGCGAGTTTATCCCCCTAAACCCCGCTGCGGGGTTACCCCCTCGCCCCTCCAGCTCATTTTTCCTTGCGAGGAACAAAAAAACCCAGACAACAAACTAACAAACAAAAGAACCCTAACTAAACAAACAAAAAAAAACTTTCAACCGAGCAGCCTCCTCCAACATTTCTATTTTATTTTTTCGCAGCACCCCACCAGGTCCTCCTAAAGGACCACATAGTGGGTGCGTCTCGCTGGGGCTGGGAGCGCCCTCCACCCAGCTTCACCCGCGGCGGCGCCGTCAGGGGACGAGGGGGCGGCGGCGGCTGGAGGGCGCTGCCGGGCGCGGCGACGGCGGCGTTCCCGGCCCGTCCATGTCCGGGCACCGGCGGGCCGCGGTCGGCACCACCTGTGAGGCGGGCGGGGATTGGCGGGCGGCGTCATATGACCGGTCACGTGCTCGAGGCAGCTCAGTCCAAAAGAAAATGGGGTTTGGTGTAAATCTGGGGGTGTAATGTTATCATATATCACGCTACCTCGTAAAACCGACACTGAAGCCTGCCGGACAACAAATCACAGGTCAAAATTATGAGCTCTTCGTATTATGTGAATGCGCTTTTTAGCAAATATACGGCGGGGGCTTCTCTTTTCCAAAATGCAGAGCCTACTTCTTGCTCCTTTGCAAGCAACTCCCAGAGAAGCGGCTATGGACCAGGCGCGGGTGCCTTCGCCTCCTCCATGCCCGGCTTGTACAATGTGAACAGTACCATATATCAAAACCCGTTTTCTTCCGGATACAGCCTGGGCTCTGATGCCTACAACCTGCATTGTTCCTCTTTTGATCAGAACATTCCCGTCCTCTGCAATGAGCTAACCAAACCCAGCTGTGAGAAAGCGGAGGAAAGCAACCTGCACAACCAGGCTGAGCCTAATTTCCGGATATATCCCTGGATGAGGTCTTCAGGTAGGGGCAAGCGGAGAGGGCTCGGAGCTGTGGCAGCCAGGCAAAACGTGTCGCCAGAATTACTGTCAGCACAGCCTTTATGGTTTTAATTATAGCCGAGGCGCCATTGCGTAGAAAGCCCGTGGCATTGTATGTAAATGAGTATCATAAAACTTTTTATTGCCCAATTAATGGGTTCTAGCCTCGTAAATTTATTTAACTCCATTTGCTATGGAATTTTAGCGTTGGGTTGATTCGCGCTGTTTGCTATAGAAATGTGGACAGTTGGCTGCGGGCTCCCAGAGCCCCCATGGGTAAGCTTCTCCCCAGCCCTCTCTGCCGAAGTTGGGCAAAAAAAATCCTGCTCGCTGCGGAAGGCGGAGGGGAGAGGGGCGTTCAGGAGCGGGGGACGGGCTGCTGAGGACTTTGCCAGCCCACGTTGCCGAGATGCCACTCTCGTCCCCCCCTTGCCCTTTCCACGGAGATAAGGATCTATAGAAATGTATTAAACAGGAAAACGAGGCGGGGGGGGGGGGGGGGGGGGGGGGGGGGGCGGGTGAGGGGGGCTGGGGGGCGAGAGAGAGCTCTCTTCTGGAGCTAAATGCGATGTATTGTTTACGATCCAGGCGGGGTGGGGTGGGCGGGTGGAGGGAGCCCCCGACATTAAAATAAAATAAATACAGGTTAGTCTTCCAGGTTTCTTTATTTCTCCTTGCGAAACGTGAATGTCTGGAAGATTTTAGGGAAATACATCGCCTGGGGGGAATGTTCCTCCTCCCCAAAGCAATTTCCTCCCCCGCCTCCTCTCCTGAATGCTTTCTCTCCACTTTTTTCAGGTCTCGAGCAACTTAATTTTTGCCCTGCCCGACTAGGGCAAGTCGTGTGGCTGAAATGTCTTTGTTAGGACAAAGTGGGGGGGCGGGTGGAAGTGAAAAGGGAATCATTCTCTCTCGCTCAGCCGCTTTTTGTTTGTTTGATTATATATTTAAATGATAATAATACTCATCCTCAAGGAAAAAAAAAAAAGTAAAAAACCAAAACTTTCCACCTCTCTTCTCGCCTAACTTCTGGCCGCGTGTGCCTCCTTTCAGGTCCAGATAGGAAGCGAGGGCGCCAGACCTACACCCGCTACCAGACCCTAGAGCTGGAGAAGGAATTCCACTTCAATCGTTATCTGACTCGGCGGCGGAGGATAGAGATCGCCCATGCCCTCTGCCTGACGGAGAGGCAGATCAAAATCTGGTTCCAAAACCGGAGGATGAAATGGAAGAAGGAGCACAAGGAAGAGAGCTCCAGCACCCCGGCTCCCAACGAGCCCACGTCAGCAGCAGCTTCTGTTGAGAAAGTGGAAGAAGACGAAGAGGAAGAGGACTAAGGAGTCCCACTTGAGGAAACGATCTCGTAGTATAATGTATGCACATGACAGCTGGAAAAGCTCCCTTTAAAGAAAAAAAAAAAAAGAGAGAGAGACTTAGCGTTTTTATTTTAAAAAAAAATCATTTCCCTTTAATAATCATCTTGCAAGCGAGCGTTTGCAAACATGCAAATGTTTCTTGGTGTGGTTTTCCAGCCTTCCGTCGACATTTTCGCACTCCCCAAACCTGCCCTGTATCCAACCTTTTCTTAATATCTCCTAAAAGCATCCCACAATCATTTATTTTTTCGTTTATGCAAACCTGTGTGGGTTTGTCCAGTGGACATTTCAGTGGCAGAACTGCTGCTTGCACAGATAGTAAACGGTGATCTTTTGAAGTAACTACCTGACTCAATAGTCCCAATCATTTGTAAGGGGAAAAGTGCATTAGGCTCTCATTAAGAAAAACTACCTAATTTTGAATAAGTAGCTCTGCACTTCTCTTTTCGTGTGTGTGTGTTTTGTTGTTTGTTTTTTTTTTTAAAGTATTCTTAGAAAAGTTTCATAACTAACAGCTACACTAACAAAAGGTTAAACAGCAAGTAAGGGGGAAAAAAATCATCTTCCACAAACCACTACAATCTGAAGCAATGATTTGTACTACCTATTTTACAGACTACCTATGTATCTTGCTCCGCCTACCTATCTTCAAAAGTATACTGTATTTTAGTAGTCAAAAGAAGATAACATTACTAATGTGAATTGCAAACTGCTTTTAGAAATGTAAGTGTAGTCGTTCGAAAAGCACGCTTCAATAGCTTTGGTATAGAATTTGGTACCGAAAAGGCTCAATATATTTAAATTTAAAATAATATATTTATTCCAAAGCAACTATAAATGAAAATCATATGCTGCAATATATCTTTGTTCTCGATTCTTTCCTATTTCGAGCGAGGAAGCAAACACACGGAAATATTGCACAAAGCGGTTTAATATCTCCCGTTGGCTTCTACCTTCGGTTGCCTCTGCTAAAGGCCGTTTTCTTATTCTAGGGTCATCTTACTTAATATAGCGAAAAGTGTTATTTGAAAAGTGACTTTAAATGACTATGTAACACCTTTTAAATAATCCTGTTTGTTCTGATTATCCGAACGTGTTAATATGTAATACCGGGAATTTTCCTACAATTGCAGATACTGTATATTTGAACGATTTTTTTTCTTGTCCTTTATATTCGTCTTGGAGATAATTTGTAAGATCATGTCATAAATTGGAAAGTATGTAATTAATTTGGAAACTTTGTAGCATGATGTATTGTTAAGAAATCTGTATAAATCCGTCTTGAAGGTTTGGCTAAAGTTTATTCAAAAATTGTATGTTACAATGTGTTTCGGTGTGTTCGTTGTGAACATTTGGATATGCCGTGTAAGTATTGGAAGTGGAAAAAAAATGTCTGTGAACTCTCTTTGGAAGTAATACCGTGTACAAGTATCTCCCACGATAAATGTGTTTTATGTTACACAGAAAATAAATATGCTTGTTGACAATGAATTGTGTTTCTTTATTAGGGAAACAGTTCGAAGGAAGCATCAAATAATAATTTACACGGACAAATAAAGAAATTAGATCATATAAATCTTTTTTTTTTTTCCATTATCAGAAGGAAAAAATACCAAGGTGATGAATTGATAAGAATCACTCAATTTCTCTATCTTGTCTTAGTGATTTTTTTTTCCCCCCTTGCGCAGTTGATTAATAAAGCGGAAAGCCTTCTTTATGGGAGGGCTTCCTTCCACCGTGTTCCCGTGTCCTCTTGCAATCACAACCCCAGTCCAGGCGGCGGGCAATGAAGCCGAAATCGTATGCAGTGAAATAATATTTTGTAATGAGCAGAAAGTGCGATTCGAAACTTCCAAGTGCAAACGATGCGGGGGTACGTGTATGGTTTGTGTGTGCGGCTTTCGTGGAGCGGAGGGCGTCAGGGTGGCATTAAAAAGGGGGAAAATCGCCCCGCTTTAGAAAACGTACCATTTTTGCAAGATATCACATAGTGTCAAGGAGATCTAATGTTTTCAGTCTTTAAAAAAAAAAAAATTAAAAAATGCTCCCCCGAAAAGTCCCTATATTCTGTCGGGTAAATATAGGTAGAAGCAGGGCATCATCTGCGCAGAAGTTCCTTTTTTACTGCTACACTCCGTTCCTGGTGACCGTATTAATTGGAATTTTAATAAAATTAGTACAAACTCCAGGTCTTTTCAAAAACTCCAGGGCTGCCTCTGTGGTAAGATGGCGCCTCTCTAAGACCTGCCTCTTCTTAGTGATGAGGAAAAGGCCATAAATCCGTTGTTGTTTATGAAAATTTACAACTTTGCAATACAACTTTATGAGTTGTTCGGTTTTTCCATTGGTCGTTGTCGGTCATGTGGATGGTAACCGTGAACATGAACTTTTTTATAATTTCCCTTGCGAGAATAGAGCCGCATTCTTTTGCTGAGCTCTGTCCTGCTTCGGATCTCTCTGGCTTTCAATCCCCATTTCATTTGTTCTTTGTAAGGCAATAGTGAACAAAGTGTGCGGAGGTTCGGCGTAAGCAGCCGCCTAGAACACAGATCCGGGATGGCAATTTCCAGTTTCCCCGCTGGAAGGTGTGGCATATTGGATTCAAAGCACTGGCGTGGCAGATTTTCAACTTGCAACCTGGCTAATTTCCTGCTTCTTCTGGCACCAAAAGGAGGGCGATTCGTCTCCTGTGCAGCCAAAGCGACAGCTGTCAAAGTCGCAGGGGCTCCTGTGAGCCAGAACCTAAAAGGTGAGAAATGTATATGACACTACCGTAAGCAGGGAAACATGGTTTAATACGTTTAAATATTAGACATGTGCAATTAAACCAAATGGAAATGTTACCGGCCAAAGATAGAGGTGGCTGCAGCTCAGTTGATTTTGACTAAATCAATGCATGCAAAAATATGTCTAAATAAAATGTCTACTTTCTATTATTTAGCAATGAAGCCGTGGATTTATTTTTGTTTTTCACGAAGTTTATTTCTGCTTGCATTTGCCAGGGGGTTGCTGTGGCATTCAGGTTATTTTCTAAGAATTCAGGTTTAAAGCATCAACCCGACGAGATATTTTTTTCCAGCACGAGGAAAAAAAAAATTAATCCCCAAACAGGTTTTTTTATTTCGCAGCATTAACTTAAAGTTCATATGCGGCAGCTGAAATTTACATGTAATTTATTTTTTTTTACTATTAAAAAAAAAAAAAAACGGCCAAAGAGAAAAATATGAAAACGCCGGTCAGCACAATGTCTCCTGGCTCCCCTGGCATATCGAGGAGAAAGGCTGTTTCTAGACGGGGGAGGCAGCGCGAATGTGTCTTTGATTTTCTTTATCAGATCAGGCGCTGTCTGAGAATTCCCCGCGCTCCGCCGTGGGTCCCTCGGAACGGCTTTCCCGGAGCTTTCCGCCGTCGGTAACTTGCGCGCCTCGGCTGCGCGGAGCGTGCTTTGCAAGCGGCTAAACCTATTTCACCGCCAGAGACGGAGCTTTTTTTTTTTTCTTTCCCCTTTCTCTCCTTGTTGTGACTGTTACGGTGCGGCTCTGGGGCGGGGGGGGGGGGGGGGGGGGGCGGGGAGAGGAAGGGGAACAGCGGCTGGCGGGTGTCCCGCGGTGTGTGCCGACGGGAGGGAGAAGGGCCCCGGGGACAGAGCCCCCGAGCCCTCCCGCCGACGCCTCACGGCTCCGCTCCCGCCTCCCCTGCGGCGAACGAGGGGTTCGATGTGCTTTATGTGTTGTCCGCTGCTCTGCTTGTGTTGCCGGACTGATAAAGCATTGCATTTGCATTGCATTGCGGTATCCGCCGGACTGGAGCTGCAGGGAGCGCCGGATTATTTATTGCGGGGCCGCGGGTGCTCAGTGCTGCCACGGCGTGGCGGAACGGCGGAGGAGGGAGCGGAGCGGCCCCCGCAGCCCCTGGGAAGGGCATAGCTGGGAGCATGAACTGCTCGGGGAAGCTAAATTTAAAAAAAAAAAAAAAAAAAAAAAAAAAAAAAAAAAGAAATAAATCCGTCCTACCTTTTTTTTTTTTTTTTTTTTTTCCTTACGGTAGCATCGGAGCTCGCCACCGGGCAGGAGGATAATCCGGCAAGACCGGCTCTGCCCCCTCCCCTTCCCCTCCGCTCGTACCTCGGTGTGTGTCAACTGTAAAATATCATGGTGGGAACTGGCTGGGAAGGACCCACCAGCGTCCCCCCCGGCCGGGGTCCCGGTACCCCGCCAGTCTAAACAATAGTTCGCCTTGCCCAAACTGTTTGAATTAGGCGCTATTAGTTAAAGGTTGGTTTTTGTTGACGCTGCCGAGCACAAGAAGGATTTGTAAGTGGTTTTATATCTGAGGAGAAGGAGGCTTTTAATCTCAAGAAGGTAACTGCCCCCGCACCTGTACCCGAGGGTGTTTCGGGTTGCCGTCCGAGTTCTCGGCGGGAGGAAGGCGGTGAAGTGTTTTGGTGGAGGAGGTGCTGGGGGTGCGGCGAATTCCGAAAGCAAATAAAAGGCGGGTGAAATACGCGGGTATATCGAACTGTGACTTTGTTGCGGTGGCAAAATACAGCGGCTGGCTTTCTGCTTTCCAGGGGGGAAATGGTGAAGGGAAACTGCTGTTAAATGTGTCCTGGCGTGGCATTTCCCCGGCAGAGCTGGGGGGTAACAGATTATTGTAATTCGGAATTTTCTGGGGGTAGGGGGAGGAGCGGAGAGGACGCTTGAATGTGACTGAAGCGAAGATTGCAGTATAGATTGTTTAGCTGTCACTGTAACTGCTCTAACACGATCCAGCCAGGCAAACGTGCACACTTCATTTCTTTAAATATTACGGGATCAACGAAGAAATGTTTTCTCTGTCTGCGCCCGGGATTTGGACAGTTTGGTCTGGATGCAAAAAAAATAGCTTGAAAAAGAGAAAAGAAACAAAGGAAAAAGAGAGGGGGGAAAAAAGAAATCAGTCTGTAACCCATGCTATAAAATGTAAATATAATTAGGCCTTGCAAGACTTTTATTTTTATTTTTTAATTTTGTGTCTGTGTGCTGGTTTAAAAAAAAAAGACCGCCTGGCCACAACTTCTTAAAGTAAGGCCAGTGAGTTTCGCTTGCTCCGGGTACTCATTTCCAACGGTGCGTTTTCATTCTGACGTATGTTGGTGAAAATATTATCTTTTAAAAACCTCTTTGTATTTAGCGTGCTCTGTGTTTATTTGCTGGTATTCCCTCCCTTTAGAATTATGTGCATGCTAAGTAAAAAAACTTTCTGAAGAAGGCCGGCTTTCAGGAAATACATGTTTCTGAAATGACCTCTCAAAGCACCCAGCTGTAATTCTACCAGGTGTGTTTATGGATTAGTCGGGCTGAAGAGGTTAAGGAAGTTGAAAAAAAAAGTAAAATTTGAGGCAATCAACATCTGAATGTGAAAGTCCAGCTGAGACTGTGAACAATACAAACTATTGTGGAGCGATGTTTTAACTCACTACTGTTTTATAGGTATCGTAATCTGCCCCCGGAAATGAGACAAATAGTCTCCCAACAACAACAAAACTCTCCTTTGAAAGCTACTTTAGGAAACGGGTCTCGTACGAACGTAACTCTCCGTCAGAGCGCGTTTAAGATTAGGCTATTCAATCTGTTGTAATGGGTACGGATTATGAGTAAACACAGGTTGTAATGAACAACCTCATGTTATCTCCAGGAACTGCAGGGTTACGGCTGAACTAAAAGAGTCTCAGCGAATTTCATCAGCACTGTTACTGTCCCTGCCCTGGGCCAAGAATTATATTTCCGCTGTGGGGTAACTGCCATGTTGAAAAATGAACGTGGAAATGTTTATTTCGTGTATTTATCTTTTTCCCTCTTAAAGACACACATCCGCGTTTAATCAAACTATTCAGATCGACAACGAAACCGATTGGCTTTTGCTTACTAATTAGCGGGGCTGTATTAATTAGGAATAGTCCTACTGGCTCGTTTTTGAATTTGAATATTTGTTTCCCTGGGCTCGACTCTGGCGGCGGGGACTAGGGGAGAAGAGACACGTGGAACTTTATCTGGGCTGCTCGGGGGTGCCGGGAGCCCGCTCAGCCCTTCCCGAGGCCTTTTCGGGCACTCGGTGCAAACCAAAAATCCACACTGGGCCACTGTTTCCCGCCCCAGTCACAACCTCTCCGTTAATTACGGGGGGGAATGTTCGTTAAGATACAAGAACCTCTTCCACGCATTAGCTGCTTTCACAAAAGATGGGTTTTGCGCTAAGACGGTCTCCTCGAGCTCTGAAGGGAAAAGCCTCAGCGGAGGGGCAATTTCCGAACAAAAATGGGGAAAAATAAAAATAAAAGCAGGCCTAAAAACGCCTGGATGAGGTTGTAGCATCGCGGTGGGAAAATGGAGAGAGGCTGGGACGGTCACCGCCTCCCACCTCTCTTTCCCCGGGCTGCGCGGCGCTCCGCTCCCCCTTTTCACGTGTTCCCTGCGCTCCAAACTTTCCCCCCGCAGCATCCACCGCGGCCGGAGAGCCGAGGGTGGCTCTCCCACTCTCCCCACGGTGCTGCGCTGCTCCCTCGAGGGCGTACGCGCCCGTTATGGGAGACGGGAAGTTTTAAGGGCTCCCTCCTCCCTACACACCCCCCTCCAGGAGGCGGGGGAGGTGCGTCCCCATCCGCCGCTGTCACACCGCCCGTGCTGCCTGCTCCTGCTGGGAATTATCATATTCGCTATTATTACTAGGAGTATTATCGTGATATTTTTCCCGCGGAGGGGCGGTGCCGCCCCGGGGGCCGGCCGGTCCCCGGCGGCGTTGCGCGGGCGCTGCGCGGGCGCGGCGGGGCCGGGGCTGCCGGTAAGTTGGCGGCGCGGTGGCGGCGGCCCCGGGGGAGCGGGCGCCGCTCGCTCTCCCATTGGCCGCCCCGCCGTCAGCTGCTCCTATTTTCTGCTGTCGCTTTTGGCGCTCGGCCATCCAGAAACAAACCACTTCGATGACTCCTAATAGTTATCGCCAGATGTACTAATACACAACAAATCACGGTCCGGGAGAGGGGGAGAGCAAATGAGTTCCTATTTCGTCAATCCCACTTTCCCGGGGAGTCTGCCCGGGGGCCAGGACTCCTTCCTCGGGCAGATCCCCCTGTACCCGGCGGGCTATGATGCTCTCAGGCATTTTCCGGCTTCGTACGGGGCAAGCAGCCTGCAGGACAAGACGTACACCTCACCTTGTTTCTACCAACAGTCCAACACCGTCATTGCTTGCAATCGGGCTTCCTATGAGTACGGAGCCTCGTGTTTTTATTCGGACAAGGAAATTAGTAGCTCCTCTCCCTCCGGCAGTGGCAAGCAGAGGGGGCCTGGGGACTACCTGCACTTTTCTCCCGATCAACAGTACAAATCCAGCGGCGTCCAAGCCAAAATTGTAAATGACGAAGGCACCGACCGGAAGTACACGAGCCCTGTTTACCCCTGGATGCAGCGGATGAACTCCTGCGCTGGTAAGGCATTTCGATGCAATCAAGGACGGGGTGGGGGGGGGAGAGGAGAAGAAAAAGTTGCTTTCCCCAAGATTTTTTTCCTTTTTTTTTGGTTCTTAGATAAAGTCCAGACTGCTGGAGAGACACGGTTCCTGCAGGGCAATGTGTAACGTGAAACCTTCCCAGGTTATTTTAGACCTGGCACGTTGGCACGCTGGGAACCGTGGTCGAGAGCCCAGCTTGTGGGTTCACTGGTGGAAGTTACTGGGGAATCCTTAGGAAGCAGAGGGGAAAAAAACAAGAAAACAAACCCAAAGCCTTTTTACCGCTCTCCTAAAGCTACCCTAAAGTCTATGCTCCGCTTCTTTATTGTCAGAGAGCGATGCAGGGAATATGCCCTCTGTACTGAGGATCCCATGCATTTGTGGCACATTCCTCCTCGCCCCCCTCCCCCAACTCATTAGCCTGTAAGTACTGGATATTGAGAGCACGTTTCTGAGGCCGTGGGCGCACTTCCATGGCATCGCGGATTTTCTCTGATTTACAAATGAACTTCACATAATCGAACTATTCTGTCCAGGAGTGGTGCTGAGGGGGGATGGGGAATGTTGTGTCGGGGTGGCATTTATTTTTAATAATCCCTTATCAGGAAGTTTACTTGCAGTGTTTGCTAACGACTTTCTTCCTCTCACCTCACCCCGAGTTTATGTTTGCTGGACTGTGGGTCGCATTTCTTTTTTTGGAAAGCTAAACTTTTAGCAGGACCATTCTAATGCTGCTTTGCATTCGAGGGCAATAAATTCCGGAGCAAATGGCAAAGCCTTTTCTATGATCTTTAGCTGATGTCTATAATTGTACTTAAATTACAGATCCTCTGTAGTCACAGCCGAGGCGATAGAATGTGTATGTGTAAGCACACCCGCGTATGCGTACACACACACACACACACGTGCAGCTCCCCGGAGTGCACACGTGTGTGCGTGTATGCGTGTACGCAGAGGGTAGACACTGCTCGGAGATTCACACGGGTGCTACCTACTCCACCTTCCCTGGGTCCACCTTAAAGCCTCTTTGTATCCCACCACCGTAAGCACACTGAATATCCGCGTTTACAGCTGGTCAGGCAGGAAAAAAGGAAAAGATGGACGGAGAGGAAAAAAAAAAAAGCTTCCAGGAAATCAGAACAGCCCCTCCACTCCCCCCCCCCCCCCCCCCCCCCCCCCCCCCGCCCCCAGCCCCGTGATTATGGCTGCAAAAGGAGGCAGAATATTCTAACCGCTCTTTCTGGTCTGAAATCACTGGGCCCTGTCCAATGCGATCGTTTTGTCTTTACTTCTACAGGTACAGTATATGGAACTCATGGGAGACGAGGGAGGCAAACTTACACCAGATACCAAACGCTAGAGTTAGAGAAGGAATTTCATTTTAACAGATACTTAACCCGAAGACGACGTATTGAGATTGCAAACGCTCTCTGCCTTACTGAACGCCAGATTAAAATATGGTTTCAAAACAGGCGGATGAAATGGAAAAAGGAAAACAAATTCATAAATTCCACACAGCCCAGCAGCGAAGAAACAGAGGAAAAGTCAGGGGAGTAGAACCACGTTTAATAAACACTACCAGGCCTTTCCTTAGCGATTACTATTACTATTATTATTTAACTTGTGTTCCTTCTGCTACTAAAATACTGTAGGTTTGTCACAGTCTATTAATTCCCAAAAGGCTTGGTTAAAAGATGTACATTTGCAATCATCTGTGACTTTCTTTAATATATGTGGATATCCTGGCTTTCCAGCTACAGGAATGTGTATATATATAACCGCCTTGCCACAGCGTAGATGGAATTGCTTAAAGTATTAGAGAAATGGCCCAGATTTTAAAATACTTGAGGTGAGCATCTGTGTGTAACTGAGTGTCCCTGGTGTGTCTGTGTGAGAAGAGATAAACGGGTGATTTTTTTTTTCTTTTAATTAGAAATGATCATATTGTAGAAATACGAGAAATTTTAGAAAATTCTGGGTTTATGTTTTTGCTAACTCCCGCTACATCGGGCCATCTCATTATGTTGTGTTTAGGTTAGATTACGGTCTGCAGGGGATAAGGAAAAAAAAAAGTTTCACGTATGTGTGAGATATTTAAATAGCAAAAAGAAGAAAAATACTTTCAAAACACCCTTATACAAACCCCTGGGCATAACTTGCAGTTAAAGAGAATATGAATTGCAGGGAGATTTTTAAAATGCCGCTAAACTGCCTATTCTGCACTACTGGTATTAAAGTAAAAACTCGGGGTAAACTTCAGGGGAAGCGAGGGAGGAGGTTTCAAAGAGGGTGAATTTCTGTGGTTCTCGTTGAGCTTACACTGAGGTTTCGGTGAGCTCAGCTCTACACTGAAGGGGCTTTGAATTATGTTCTACATTTCTTGGGGCTTCGTGGGCTTGGGTCGAGCTTTTTCTTTTTTCTTTATGTTTTTCCTTCTTTTTTTTTTTTTTTAATTTAATGTGTCTCTCATAATAACTCGGGATTCTTCCCCGCTTTCGTGATATCTAAATTCACATTCGCATTTCTTAGCACTGGAAAAAAATAAATAGATATTCTAAAGAAAAGTAGCTACCATAAAATGCTTCAACTTCGAGTTCTCTATAAGTAAAATAAGCGCAGCTAAAATATTGATTAATATATACGTTATACCTTTCTATATTATATTGTATACGCATGAGTGTGAAGCTGTGTACAAATACACTTGTATACGCATGGAGGCTCTTTTGTTTGGAAGGCACCGCGTTTTGGACTACCGCTCTAAATATTTTAAAAGCCAAATCTACAAAAGTACTAGTGCAAAATGGCTACCGCCGCGTTTAGATATTTTTGGTGGTTTGTTGCTGATTTTTTTTCCTTTTTTTTTTTTTTTTCTTCTCACCGAGAGGCGGAAAAATAACGGCGACGGTAAAACCGCCTGGAATTTGACCCCTTAGCTGGAAAAACGCTACACGATATTTGTCTTTCATAGGTACCTGCCATTTCACACAGGCAGGACCCGGGTGCCTCTCGAAACCTCCGGTAGGGAAAAAAAGGGAGGGGGGGATAGTAACTGTAATAAAAATATATATGTATGGAAGGGACATGAGTGCTGCCAGTACCCGAACACGGACCATAAAGGTTTTGCGAACTGGTGCGAATAAGGGAGGAGAAGACCGACACAAAGCCGAGCGCTCCCTGCGAGCTGGGGTCTCCTGCGGCCGGGGCGGGACGACCAAGCCCCGCCGGCCCCGCAGCCCGCCCGCCAGCTCTCGGTGCCGCCGGTGGCGGCTGCCGGACTCCCGCTGCCCTCCGCGCCTCTCCGCCCCGCTCCGCTCCGCCGTCGGGGGCCGTCACCCCGGGCCGACCTCGCGGAGCCGCCGCCATCCCCGGTGCGGCCAGCGGGTGGCGCTGGAGGCCGGCGGACAGGCGGGAGGAGGTGGCGGCGGCGCGCGGCGGTGGCGCGCCCCGGTCCGCCCGCGCCCTCCCAGCTCCCCCACCAGTGCACGAGTTTACCTCTAGAGGTCATCAGGCAGGATTTACGACTGGACAACAAAAGCACGTGATGTGAAGCCGTACCCCATATTTGGGTGCCTACGTAGGAGGGAACCAAGTACATGTCCCAGTCATTTCCATAATTCATCATAAATTGTGCAAGGGTGCTATAGACGCACAAAACGACCAAGAGCCACAAATCAAGCACACATATCAAAAAACAAATGAGCTCTTATTTTGTAAACTCATTTTGCGGTCGCTATCCAAATGGTCCGGACTACCAGTTACATAATTATGGAGATCACAGCTCGGTGAGCGAGCAATACAGGGACTCCGCCAGCATGCACTCCGGCAGGTACGGATACGGCTACAATGGCATGGACCTCAGCGTCGGGCGCTCTGCTTCCACCCACTTTGGTGCCAATGAGAGACCCCGCAGTTACCCGGCCAACACGACCTCTGCCTCGACAGAGCCCAGGTACAACCAGCCCGCGACGTCTTCCCACTCGCCTCCCCCTGACCCTCTGCCCTGCACCGCCGTGGCCGGTTCGCCTGTCAGCGAGAGTCACCACGGGGTGAAAAACTCCCTCGCCAACTCCACCAGCACTTCGTCCAATTCCAGCAGCAACACGCACATCAGCAGAGACGGGGTTGGCACCTCGTCTGGGACTGAAGAAGACACTCCAGCAAGCAGCGAGCAGGCAAGTGCCCCGACCGACCAAAGCACAGCCCAGCCTTCACAGCCCCAGATCTACCCCTGGATGCGAAAACTGCACATAAGTCATGGTAAAGCAAATACCCTGTTCTTTCTTTATTTCTCTGGAGGAAAATGAGGATTTAATGTAAACCGGGTGTCTGCGCCGAGCAAGGTCGGGGAGAGGGGGAGAGGAGGGCGTGAGAGCGGGCAGTCTCCGCGCACAGCACAACTCTGCTCGCGGGGAAGCACGCTTCCTTCTCCGGGCGAGTCCCCTCCAAAAAGAAAGACAAAAAGAAAAAAAAAATTAAAAAACGCCCGGCCCCAGAAACACAGCCCGCCCGGCTCCCAGCGCCGGCCTCAGCGGGCTGCGGGGGAGCAGAAAGCCCCTTCCCGAAGGGAGATCGGGAGCAGAGACTGCTCCCGGCTCTTCTCTGGGAGAGGGATCTTCTAAAGGGAACGGCGCGGCTGATCCCATTTATTTTGCCGAGCCATATTAAAAAGAGAATGGGAGAGGGCGAGGAGGGCAGTTTTCACTGCTGGGAAGCCGTGGGGGAGGGGGAGACGGGACGAGTCTCCCCAAAGTCCGGGGAGAGGGCTTGAAGGGCAGGGGGGAACAGAGGAACTTTCTGCTCCCGGTGCTGGGGGAGCAGCCCGGGGCTCGCTGCCTCCCAGATCTTTCCCCAGCTTCGCCGTGGGAAAGGGCTGCACGCTTCAGCTTTGCTCTCCCAGCCCTTGAAAACCCAGCAAGCAGCAGAGGCATCCTCCAAAACAGCTTATCTGGGTGAGGCGGGGAGAGGTGGGAGGATTAGCCTTCAAGAAAATAAAATAAAATTCGGTTTTTAAAAAAATAAATCGAACCTGAAATCCAAGCGAAAACTTACCGAGACCACCAAATCCCCCTCCCCCAAGCGTTTCCTAAAAGGGGCTGGAGCGGAAAACTTGTTGAGCGTTTATCCAAACCAGAAACAAAACCAGGCAGGACTGAGAATAACGGTCCTGGTCGATGGTAGCTGCAATAAGACACGAAGGCTCCGAGTGGCTGCTGAGAATCTAAATCATGTACTTTTCTCTTCCAGACAACATAGGGGGACCAGAAGGGAAAAGGGCTCGGACTGCTTACACCCGCTATCAGACCTTGGAGCTGGAAAAAGAATTTCACTTCAATAGATACCTGACCCGCAGAAGAAGGATTGAAATAGCACATGCTCTTTGCCTCTCCGAGAGACAAATAAAGATCTGGTTCCAAAACAGGAGAATGAAATGGAAAAAGGATAATAAGCTGAAAAGTATGAGCATGGCAGCTGCAGGAGGGGCATTCCGTCCCTAAGCGTTTGATCAATTAAAAGTACTGAGCAGTATTAGCTGACCCTGCGTCTCATGTCAGTACTAAGTTGACTTTCTAAAACTTCCTTGTGTTACTTCTGTGAAGAAACCCTGTTCTTGTCGTCCTTATTCATCTTTTGATCATGAGCCTGTTTATTACCATTCTCTCGCGTGTATAAGTAGATCTGCTTTTATCGTACATTTCTTTGTCTTGAATGGCTTTGTCTTGAAAAAAAAATAATAGATGTTTTAACTTATTTATATGAAGCGAGCTGTGTTACTTGAAGTAACTGTTAAAACAAAACTAAACAAAAAAAAAAAAGAAAAAAAAAAAGAAGGTAAAAAAAAGAGAGAGAGAAAGAAATCCTCCCCCGATTTAGTACAAATGTTATGTGTTGCACTCAACCTGCTTAACTGTGCATGTGTGGTCAAGTGTTAATGTCTGTATAGCTCCAAGCTGTTAAAAATATTTTTATTCAAACTACCTATATAATTCCTGTGTAATTAATGCTGTTGTAGAGGTGAAATGATGAAATCAACTGAACTTGTCCTACGTGTAGTGAATAGTGAATCTGTGACGAAAACTGTGATTCCAAGCAGTATGTCCTTGCTGTGCCTTTGTATATGACTCTTTGCACGAACTCTTAGAAGTGGCTCTTATTAAGCGCAGCTTCTGTGATGTATGTTTTTTGTGAACAAAGTTACAAATATAGTCAAAGTCTGGCTGTTTGAGCAAACTGTGATCAGCTTTTTTTTTTTTTGTATTTGTTTTTAAAAAAACTGACTGGAAATCAACAAAAAAAATAAACTTTCTATTGTAAAGTTTCC
Organism: Trogon surrucura; assembly: GCA_020746105.1. Taxonomy (NCBI): domain Eukaryota; kingdom Metazoa; phylum Chordata; class Aves; order Trogoniformes; family Trogonidae; genus Trogon; species Trogon surrucura. Next base: position 10,999,381 of record CM036622.1, on the reverse strand, counting down.
GTGATCTGGTTTGTGCAAAGCAAGAAGTTGTGCTTCTCATTTGCCTCTGGGAAAAAAAAAACCAAACAACCCGTGCAGAGTTTGCAATATTTTTTTACCTGGCTCTTACTGCACGTTGCAAGTGGTAGATGCTGTGATAGTCCGCTACCAGTATTTTTCATTGAAAGTTTGACCGTAAGTTCCTCCTTAACGGTTTCTCGCTAGGTGAAAAGCTGCATCGTAGGACCACAATCAACACCCTTTGAGGCTGAATCAACTGTTAGTTGTTTGCTGATGGTTGAAAAAAAAGAACCCCCAAAACATGTGCTTTGTTAAAACACGTTGCTAACTCCAAGACGTGTTTGTATCGCTCCAGAATTTCTCCTGTGGTTTCATTAAGTATATTTGCAGGACAGCCACATCCGAGCCCTCTGCGTCTATTAGTAACCCTCGCTAGCCACATTCCCACTTTTTACCCTTTAAAGATTTTTGGTTTTCTTCGCTACAATTAGTTTGCTATAAACGTAATGTTACTTACCCCATCAGAGCTTGAATGGTTAACTCTTCTGAGCTTCTAAGAGCAACTAAAGATTTGCACATTTACTGACTGGTTACATTGATGCCTTCCCTTAAAAGTTATAAAACAGTAAACTTTATAAGCCCCAGTTCCGGCTATATGACATTTGGGTGCCAAATGAATAGGGTTTTGTCTATGAATTAGATCGTAAAATCATCCATAGCACAGACAGATAGGCTCACTGGCTATAAAAAGTCACGTGGTGCCATTAAAGTAAGTTTTATGGTTTTGGGGAGTTGACATCCAACATTATATACCACATAACATATAATCTCACTGACGCTGGACTTCATTTGACTCTTTTGCAGGCTACGTGTGCCTCCTGGCCATTCAAATTGTCAGGTTTAGGGACAGAAGTATCCAAACCACAAGTTCTCAATACTGTATGAAAAATGGCTCCTTGCAAGTCAAAGGTAAGTTTTGTGCACAAGTTCCTTAAAGTTTATTTGTACAGTGGGGAAGCCGAGGCTCCCGCTCGTTCTCTCTGCCTCTCCCCTCTCTCTTGCTTTCTCTTTCTCTTTCCCTTCCTCTCCGCCTGGAGCTTTTCAGGACGGTCCCACCGTGCCCGAGAGGCAGGATCAACCACTAATGATCCAGGTTGCGCTGCAAATCCCCCCATCCCTTCACTCACAGCAGCTAGCTCTCTATTTTAACGATCAAATCAAAGTAAACCACAATAAGAGACTTTGGCAGAGATGGATTTTGGGGCCTAGCTTTAATCACTTTGACTACCGCAGAAGATAATTACTTCCTTTGCTCCAATACACTCTCCAAGTTTGGAGAGGTTTTGTTTAGCCAGGATAGTTACTGCAGGCGATTAAAAAAAGGGAAAACAAAATAGATAGGGCTCGATATTATCTGGGCAGTGTCTTATGTAGGCATGATAGAGTTGGAGGCGTGATGATATGGTAATAATCTTTGGATTAGTGAAATATGTTGCACATCAAAGCTAGTATTAAAACGGTACAGACTGTACAGGAGAACTTAAGATCCTTATTTTTTGCACTAGGTTGTGCAGAAAGGTCTAGCTGTATACATATGTCCATCTGCAAGTGTGTAGTGTGTTTCGGGGATGCACGTCTATAATGTGGTTGTAACATTTTGCAGATCCTATATATAATTGCATAAATATAAATATATTTAAATTGAGTGCATGTGTGCATGTATGTACAAATTGATGTATATGACTGAATAAAGCCGTGCACATGTGTATGTGTCTAACATTCCGTATTTTTGTATACAAAGAGCACGTACATGTGTATACATATATACGTTCCTGAGACTTTTTTTTTAAGCAAACCAATTGACTGTAACTTGTAGCATTAATACAAGAGACTATAGGTCATTAGAGTGCTGCAAATTATGAAATACGGGCTTGGTTTATTGAAGATTGTAAATATCTCCCTAGCTCTGCTTTCTCCCTCTCTGTTTTATATTGCTGGCTACCACTGTGGGGTAGGCCCCATCTGCGTGTTTACTTCAACATTCTTTTTATTTAAGTGGACCGTTCTCACTAGAGTGTGATTACTCAGCAATAAACTTTATGGCCGGATTTAACTTTAGTCTTTGAATTTCCAGGACTTGAATGAAAGGGTGAAAGGAACACTAACTATCTCTGGGTAGCATTAAGGCCTGATCCTTAACCTCAGAGCTGTTATTTAGGTGACTGATCTCGGGGGGCGGGTGTGTGTGCAGACCGACTAGTTGGGGGCTAGGGAAGGGATTTGAGAATTGCCTCCCATATAGATCTATATCTGTACGTCTCCAAACTAGCTGTGAGTATCTCTTTCTCAGGTTTGGAGTAGCAGGGATTCATCAGATCGCATTGTTTTCCTTCATGTGTCATAAAGTCGGGTTTGCGAAAGAACGGGGTGGTTTGGTGTGACCTGGGAGATGGGCTTTGTTTTATTTCGCTAGTGCTATCTCGTCTGAATATTGCGGTTTAGGCTGTATCTGCTACTGCGAGTGAAAATGAGAGAAATGCGTAGAAGTAGAGGAGAATAAAGTTGTTGTGAACCACTGTGAGGTCTGCACGTTGCTAACAGATTTGTATTTTTAATTTATTAGCCTTTAATGTTAAAGAAACAGCAGTGTTTAAGACTGGCTCAGCTCAAAGATCTCACAGTTTTACAAATATTTAATGTTTAGAGTCAACCCCCCCATGTAAGATAAATGGAATCTGAAGCCTTTGTGTCTGTGTATCCTTCATATGATCACTAAACAAACACATATGCATATACTTTGTTTAAAAAAAAAAAAAAGTGGGAAAGGCTTTAAAAGTACATATCTAAATGCACTTTTGAAAATAATTTCCGTAATAAACAGCTGGGGATTTTATAGAACATTAGCGGTCACATTTTCATCAATAGGAATACCAGAAAGTTATATATAAGTGTATTTTATATATATGTCATAAAATTTTATAGTTTGAGGTAAAGACATGAAAACCTTTTAAAAGTTTGTTTCATTTATGTACATGTCCTTTTCTAATGAAAATCCTCCTCTTGTAAACGGGAATTATGCTAGATACAAACAGTTTGCGATTGTTCAACATTCAACAACACTGTGTTTTTTGAATTATCTGATGAATATACAAACATACATGCACACACGTTCCTCTAATATTTTAGGACCTTAGATATCGTCGCAGAATGTAACTTTCCATTGTCTAGGACAAAAATCTTTCCTACAACATATTTTCACGTTTTGAAATGTTGCTTCTGGAGCATATTCCCTGTAAAGTGGTGTACAGAGATTAAAGAACTACAGAAAAGGAAAATATCCCCAAAGCCAGAAGCATATAAATCGGCCCGTACTGCAAGAAACTCTCTAAAAACAAAAGAAAGTTAGCTAGAAATGACAGCCTCTCCATATTTCTGGCCCTGCCCTGTCCTAAGCAGGACAGATGAAGCTATTCAAATCTAGAAACGCTACAAAATATTCTAATCCGCTTTGAAATTTGAAATTCAAACAACTCAGGCTGCAGAACTCTACCAAAATATTCCCAGGTCCTAACTGTTTTCGGAGAGAAAATGTCATGGAGGATAATCGCTGGGAATCAGGAGAGAGGTCTTATCTGTGCACATTATTTTTCTGCTGTGTTTGGGGGATTAATGCGTGTGAGTTTGTTTTACTTGAGGCATGGCAAGTGTCGTTCTGTGATTTGAAATATAGTTTAGCTAATCCTCTGTAAGAAATAGTTGAGTGTAGTGTGTCATGTCTAAGCGTGAGGCCAATTAAAGATTAGGGAACTCTCTTAATGTATGTAGTGACTTCGCAAAGCATAACTTTCTCTAAACCAGAAGTACAACAATCCGATGGAAAGTCATCCGTAAATTACAGCTCTGCAGCCTTGTCTAAAACCTGCGAATGCCCTAATTGCCGAACATTACAGGGAAATTATTATTCTGCCATTTCCTTACATTTAATAAGTGTGTATGTGTAGAAGGGTGACAATAGAGGGGTTTGCAATCTGCGCCATGGGAAATTGAATGGAACAGATCATAAGGGGCGGATCAGGAGGTTTCGATTTCAAACCCTGGATACTGGAGCAATGCCTTTTCCCTCCCCGCAAATACAGATTTAACACATTAGATGCAGACGTAAGTAAATCTTATGGTCAGGTTAAGACATTGCTTTGCTTTCGTAGCTGTTTCTCTTTCCTGCCCTTAAAATCTCCCCAATTTGTTGTTAGAGTTGCTAGTCAGAGCTCAAAAAACACAGTCGCCTGGTCATCTTTGAAAATATTATCCCTTTCAAATTAAAGCGTTCTCACTAATGCATCTCTGGAAGGCAAATACTCATGGACCATCGCCGTCACATGTTCCTGTAGCTACACGCACAAACAATATCAAATCTGACACAGTGAACGTGTAAAATTTGCAAGGATTTCGCCTTATAGCACACATAAGGAATCTTTCCCCTCCCCCCCCAAAAAAATGTCTTTTCAATAATAATATTTGCTATGAAGGTTATTGGGTAATTATTGCAATTTTGTGGAGCAGTCCTTGCTTGAGGTGAAGTCTGTCTCTGGATAACAAATGGCAGCCCGTGCAGTTCACTGCCAGGTTAAGTAAATGCAGAAAAGATAAATCTGCACACCCTAGGAATCACCAGCAGAGCTCGCTTTAGACCAAGTTCACAGTCAACTCGTTTGCCTAGACAAGGCTTCGCAAACAATTACAGTTGTTTCTTTATGTTTAAATCAAGGAGAAAAGACTAAGACCCTCGTAGCAGAGAGCTGCAGCATTTCCCCGAACGCTCGTCGCTACATTCCTTCCAACCTCACGCCCAGAACTTACCCAGCAGTTCACCTGCAATTGTAACCATATAGCGCCTTTGAGTAACAGGCTTCCCTCCAACGCTGCCGAAAGGCTGTGCGAACTGATCTAACAGCACTTTACAAAGCTGCGAGATTAAAGGAAAAAAAAAAAAAGCAATAATTAAAAATGGAAAGTATCCGATTTCTGAACAGCAGGAAGAAGGAAAATAATAATAATAATAATTAAAAAAAAGGGCCTTAGAAAGCTGGGGAAAACGGCAGAACTATTGAAACAAACACTGCGAGTCTCTTACTCCTAAGAGAAGCTGCATAGCTTTTGTATATCTTTGTGGTTAAGGGCGTTACAACTGCAGGTCAAAAAGTTGAGGGTCAAAAGTTTACGTTTTGCACCACTCTTAGTCATTCGCCCAGACAGAGTTTGATGTCAATGTTATAGCCGAGATCTTGACTATCAGCACAAAAGATAAAATAGCTTTGAGTTACGTGTGTATCACAGTATGGACTCCAGGTGAACCCTGCTGGCTGAATGACCTCAATTACCGAGGAAAGGATAGAAAATTCCTCTTTTCAAGAGTAACACACGTTGTATTTCATCTTGAATTATCGGCCACATTTGTATCTGAATACCTCGGGTTCAGCCGCGGCAGGTAAACACGCGTGTTATCCCCACAGCAGCCCCTGATGCTGCCTCCTCCGAGAGTCAGGTAGCAAATTGTTTCACCCTTGTTTATTATATAATAACCTGCTTTAAGAGGTTTAATGTTAAGCCTTCTCACTTTGCAAAATGGCAGGAAGATAAGATAGGAGCGAAGCTATTAACGCGTGTATCGATCCCAGCCGCGTCTTTGTTTTGGTTCTCATTTCTGTAGCGACCGCTAAACTGTGCTTAAACAGGACATGTTGGAGATAATACGGGTTATATGTCTGGTCCGAAGGAGATCGTTTAAAATGACGAGCGGTGGGGCCGTGCTGCGCTACCGATAGAAAATATTACGGAGAAGCTGGCGCCCTGCGCCGCTCCGTGATTTGGAGGGTTCTCACAGCCTTCTGGAATTACCCGAGGCAGCAGTTCCCAGCGAAATGGGGAGCAGGGAGGGTTGTTTTCCTTCGCTCCACTCTACGCCCTGCCCCCTTCTCCCCTCTGAAGAAAAAGTTTAGTGGAATTTCTTGGCGCATGTAGTTATTCCCACATCGCTGAGATTTTTTGTTCCTAGTGCCGTCTGGGTGCCGAAGTTTTAGCTCCTCGGTTAGGGGTGTCTGTAGGGAGAACTGGCCAATATTGCACAGGGAATTACATTCTGCGGGAAATTACCGCAAACCAGGTTCAGCCTGAAACGATGAAAATGAGGGGTGCGTGGAAGAGGAAAAGGATATTCTCAAATATTCATAAGCAGATATGAAAGGTGTGGGAGGATGGGACGAGGCGACGAGGAAGACCCCCATCCATGCACTGTTGCCTTTCCACCCGCAAAGCAAGAGGCTACATCGGCCTCTGTGTAACGCGTGAATTATTTGCCAAAGGCACAGCTGGATCGTGGCAGGCGAGAGCTATTTCTTGGGAACAAATATACAAGAAGCTAGATTTCAGATGAGCCAAAGTGATTATGGGAGATTTTTGCCTAAAGTACCTGCTGAAGCCTGGAAAGTATATAATGCAAGTGTTCGCTCGGGGTGTAGACGTTGTTCACAAGTTGCTGCTGTTGCTCACTTGTAGGGAGCCCTGGCATTGCACGTTTGGGGAGCCCGCGCTGGAGATAGTATACAACATTTCACATCCAGAATTTTTATTTGGTGTAAGGGCGAAGCATGATAACAAGCTAAAACCGTAGCCAAATGTCTATTTTGTTAGAGAATAACAGGCGGATTGTTTCCAAGAACAACAGTGCGTCTTTGATATACCCAGAACGAAAGCTGTTACTTTAACTGGCTTACTCAAGAGTAGGTGACTGAAATTCATTTGTTTTCTCACCACAGCAGTTAGTGGCTCGAATTCCATATTTCCAATTTGGTTTAAAATAAAAATACCAACGAGAATAAACTGCGACTACAATAAATATTGACTCTCCTGAATTCTTGTTTAAATTATACCTTAAAAAAAAAAGAAAATGCAAAACCCCCCAAAACCTGGAGCAGAATAGTTGATAATTTGATATGAAGTCTTTCTGTCCTTTGATTCTCTGGATTCAGCACACTGCTTTCTGGCGAGGAAGGTCTGCTCAAAAGACCATTCATTTAAAATCCGGGCACAAATCACATTTTACATGTGTTTATTTAACCGCGCCAGGACAGAGCGAACAAATCCCGCCAACCATCCCGTTGTTAAGAGGAGCCTCGGTGTCGGTGAAGCCACCGCTAACTAATGCTGAACTTGGGGCAAAACTGCGAACATTGCTCCGGCAGCGAACACAGGAGAGGAGCGCTCCCGCCCGCGGAGGCAGGAGCAGCGCCGGGGGCTGTATCATTCCCAGGAACAAAGGAGGGAATACAGTCGATACATTCCATAACGTTTACATTTTCCCGCGATTTTTTCTGAATTTTGCTTTAGAAGTAGTGACCTGGGCAAAGCACCCTGCTATCTAAAAGACACTGTTATAGACCTTTTAGAAAAACTAAGTCCAAGGCCGAGGTGAACTTCAGGTCACCGCGTCTAACAAATATGAAAATGTCGCCTGGTGAAGGGCACGCCTTGTTATTTAACAAAGACTGTCAATGTGTAAGATTAATAAGAAACAAAATGCAAGCAGTGTCACTTTTCGGTCACTTTGAAACTTGGGACAGCCTCGCATTCAAGAGGGGAAAGCTGGGGCTAAATATATTCAAAATGGTTCGGACCAAATTCAAACCAGGCTGCTAGTGCGATTCTTCCTCCTCCTACCGCTTTCGGTGGAGGATGCCCGGGCACAGCGAAAGGTTGACTTGAATTGTTATTACTATTATTATTATTACTGCTATTACTATCCTCGCTGTTATTATTATTATTATTATTATTGTCTCTTTCGGGGTAATTACGTTTTAGCCGCGCATTAGGAGGGTAGCAGGAGTGCTTGCCTGTTTCACAAGAAAAAGGGAGATCCCCCTTTTCCCCCTCTTTGGGTATGTATGAGGTTGCCTCTTCTTGGTGCATGAAAATTGACTCTCTCCCTCTCGACTTAATTCCGGTGGGGTCCTCATCTCCGCCTCGGACAGGAAACTGTCGCTCCTTTATTAACTGATTAAAGCTCATTTGCCAGTGAAATCGAACCTTTAGTCCTCCTCGAAAAAAATAAGGGAGCTGGCCTATTTCTTCCTCTCCTTTTCCTTCTTTGAGAGCTTAGAATGATGCTACAAGTTTGTTAAAGGGAAGTACCGGGGCGGGGGGGGGGGGGGGGGGGGGGAGGGGAGGAAGGGTTTCTGAGATTGTTTATTACAGCCATAAATCTTGCAGTAAAATGTCGAAATGGCCGTGTGCAAGATAACACTTGGTGGTCTTGGCTGGGTTCTTGTTTATGATAACAAAACCACAAAGACATGGAACAGGCCTTTTGGAGGTCCTGCCTCAGCACATCTTCGCAGACTAGTAGAACCACTCGAAAAAGAACCCAGACTTCAGCTGAGCATCGCAGGTCACCTTGCAAATTTACAGTCGTAAAAACCTCTCTGTAACCGAGAGTCAGAGCCCCACAGAAAGAGACGCAGTGAAAAAAAGTATACTTTGAGATCTAATCATGGTAAATAATATGAAACAGAGCCCAATCAGCTCGCCCAATATAGCGCTGAGCTTACAAACCGAGTTTGTGTTTTATCGTGGCTTGGGAGCAAGGCAGCCTGCTGTAGCGCTCTGGCCGTAGTGTCTCAGGACTTATATTTACGAGGATAATATTGACCATAACACAGTGTAATTCATCTGGTGCTGGCCGCAGGTATTTGTACGTATGTGTCTATATGTGTACATGTACCCCTTTACACCGGGAAAATGCTCTTTGCTCGTCCTGAAAATGTTTTGTTTTTCACTATCGCGTAGGTGGGAGCCTTTTTCTTTTATGACATTGGTTGCCGTTGGGGTTTGGGTATTTTATTGTCCTTTTAAAAAATATGAATAAAACAATCTCCGCTTTCCTGTCAAATGTGTGTTGTTGAACAGTTGCGACTGTATCTGTGTGCGTGTTTGTAACCGCATGTCCTCTCCATGCAGAGTAAATAGAGAAACTTATCTATTACCCAGTTAAAGAGTTCCATAGATGCGCTATTGGAAATGAGTAAGTAAATGTGTTTTAACTCTCTTTACAAATTAGACATTCGATAGGAGGAGGAAATGAGTGATTGTTTAGATAAGTACCCCAGTATATCCAAGTGCTGGAAATGTTCTATTATAAGCCGCCTGCGATGTGCGTGCGTGTGTGTATATGTGCAAAATATAAATCGATACGATGTGTATCTTGTTAGACAGAATATATATTCAAATATAATTTTATTGCATATATCCATTATCTATAAGACTGCGAAAGACAATAATCTGAATTTAAACCAAGGTAACTGTTAATGTAATATCTTTAGAAGGGCAAGATCTAAAACGTATCTTATTTACGCTTGATATATTAGATGTGTTTCCCCATACCAGCAGATGAGATTACCCACTCAGCAATTATATCCTCGACGGGTGCGGTAAATATTTCTATGTGTTTATATGCTTTCCTGAAAAGGGGAAAAAAATTCCAAAAGTTCTCTTCGAACTCCGAATGTATTAGACCAGCTGACGTTCAATACGTGTTTCTTTCCCCCTTAGAGTAAGAGCGTAATTAGTTTAACCATCAAATTTCAATTACCTCAGGTCAGGGCAGTTGCCTCGTTCCCCTCTGAGCTGCAAATATCGTTAACAGTCTCATTTTAGCAACGCAGAAGTGCCTGAATACCCTCTTCCTCTTAAGCCAAGATTTGAGAGTTACTTCTACAAAGGCGCTAGCCGTTTCTCGTAGAACACAAAATTAAGAAATAAACACAAGTCGAGGCATACCAATCGACGGACTCAAATTCGTAGTTTGGAAACCGCTCCTCCGCGGGGAGGGATGCTCGCAGTGAGCCCTGCGACCGCCGATAGAAAGTATCTGATACCGTCGTGTCCACCTCTCTCCCTTTCCCCTCTCCTCCCCGTTATTTTCAGGCTCGCTACATCCTTCTAACCTCGCAAGCCACTCGAGGACTTCCCTCTGCCTCCCCACCACCTTCATACTAACTTTTGCATCTATTCCTCCGGTTAGCACGGCTTTAAGGTGTAGAGGGCTAGCCCTGGAGTTCCCGGCCGCCTGCGGTCCGCAGCGGCTGGGCACTTGGGGCAGGCTCGGGAGGGCTGCCGGTGGCCTGTGCCCTGCAGCTGCTGCCGCCCTCTGCCTGAGCGCAGCCCCGACTCCAGGCATTTGGAGACGGGATCGTTTAGAAGGATTGTGCAACGCTTCGTGCAATGCTTGCTTCCCTTCGGATCGCGCTGCTGGGCTGCGCTCCGCTTCCTCGCCCTGCTTCCTACGCTCTCCCGCGGGGGAACGTAGGAACAAAAAGTGCTGGGGGAAGGGGCGGGGGAGAAAGACTGTCAGAGCCGGATTAGTTTTATCTCGCTTGACACCGCGACTGCCGGACGCGGCCCGGAGGAGCCGGAGATGCTGGCAAGAAGCGGACGCGGGGCGGGGGCGTCCGGCAGCCCCCGGCGGGGAGCTCCCTCGGCGGGCAGCTGCCGCCCGGGGAAGAGGCGCGGCGGCAGCGCCCCCCGGGAGCGGCCCCCGCGGTGAGTCCGCGGGCGCGGAGCTGCCCCTCGGCCGCTCACCCTTCTTCCATTTCCTGATCCGGGGTCCGCGGCCCCGCGCGGTAATTGGCGCTGGCGGTCAGGTGGTGATGGGGTGGCGGGGGGTGCGGGGGTGTGTGTGCGCGCGGGTGTGTGTTGTGTGTGTTGTAGGCGCTCCAGGGGTGGGAAGAGAGGAAGGGAGGGGAGTGTGGCGGGGAAGGGCGGCGGGGGGGGGAAGCTGGAGGCCCAAACTTTGGCAGCGGCGAGCACTTGACAGCAGCGGGAGGGGGAGAGGGAGGGAGGGGAAGGAGGGGGGAAGGGGAGGGGCCTCGCCGAGCCCAGAAAAACGACAACGCGAGAAAAATTAGTATTTTTGCACTTCACAAATTAATGACCATGAGTTCGTTTTTGATAAACTCCAACTACATCGAGCCCAAATTCCCTCCCTGCGAGGAGTACACGCAACACAGCGGCAGCGCCGGCAGCTCCGCCAGCTACCACCCGCACCACCCGCACCCGCACGCCCCGCCGCCGCCGCCGCCGCCACCGCACCTGCACGCCGCGCACCCGGGCCCGGCGCTGCCTGAGTACTTCCCGCGGCCGCGGCGGGAACCGGGCTACCAGGCTCCTGCGGCTCCGCCGGGGCCGCCGGGACCGCCTCCCGAGGCGCTCTACCCGGCGCAGGCACCTTCCTACCCCCAGGCGCCCTACAGCTACAGCAGCGCCGGCAGCACCGCCCCGGGCCCCGAGCAGCCGCCCCCGGGCGCTTCGCCGCCGCCGCCCGCCAAGGGCCACCCCGGCCCGCCCCAGCCCCTGCTCCCAGGCCATGCCCTACAGCGCCGCTGCGAAGCGGCCCCTGCCGCCGGGGCCGGCACCGGGCCCAGCTGCCCGCTGCTGCCCGACAAGAGCCTGCCCGGGCTGAAGGGGAAGGAGCCGGTAGTCTACCCCTGGATGAAGAAGATCCATGTGAGCACGGGTGAGTTGCTCTTGCCAGGGGGAAGGTGGGGATGCGCCTGCGGAGGTGGGAAGGGGGGGGAGGGTGCTCCCGGGGCCGGGATGGGTCGTTGCTTGTAGGGCTTTCTTTCTTCCCCCCCCCCCCCCCCCCCCCCCCCCCCCCTTCTCCCTCCGCGTTTCCTAATAAAAAATAATAAAAAAAGGAGAGTGAGAAACCTTTTGTATCCGGGGTCCTTTATCAAAAGATTTACGAGACGCCAAACTGTTAGGGCAGTAATTATAGCCCCCATAAATTTAATTGCCCTGCAGTGGCTCTGGGCCATGTGTCTTTGAAGCTTTTCTTCTAACCCAAATGCCCATCACCATTTTTTATTGCTCCTCGATTGTCTCCACTGTCGATAGGTTGTGAAACAATTTTTCTTGCCGTTTATGTATCTTATATGAACCTGGTGTCAAGTTATTATATAATGATTATGTTCCATCGCTTTCCTCCCCCCCTCCCTTTCTTTTCCCCCCGCGTGTGCATGTATGTCTGTGTGTGCACGTTTCAGTCAATCCTAATTACAACGGAGGGGAGCCCAAGAGGTCTCGCACTGCCTACACCAGACAGCAGGTCCTGGAGCTGGAGAAGGAGTTCCACTTCAACCGCTACCTGACCAGGAGGAGACGCATCGAGATCGCGCACACCCTCTGCCTCTCCGAGCGCCAGGTCAAGATCTGGTTCCAGAACAGGCGTATGAAGTGGAAGAAAGACCATAAACTGCCTAACACAAAAATGCGCTCCTCAAACCAGTCCACACTGAGCCAGCAGTCGAAAGCACAGACACAGGGCCACCCCCATCAGCTCGATGGGGCTACACCCAACGCAGCGGCGCTATAAATACTTTTCTCTCTCTCTCTTTTTAAGAGATATATATATATATATTTACCTATCTATTGGGGTTTTCCAGCTACCCTGTGGAGGAAGCTGGGTGTTTGGACCAAACAACTGTGTAAAACAAAACAGGAGCAGGAAAGGAAGACCAGACGTGCCCAAGAACGGGCACATGTTTAAACCAAATTCCGGACGATTGTCTACATTGTATATAGATAATGGTTCCATGCCCATCATTTTTTTTCTATTTATGGAAACGCTCTCTTGCCCTCGGTGTAAGAAGGGGCTGGATGCTTTTCACAGACGAATTCTCTATACCTAAGACGGACTCCTTTTTCTTTTATTTCTTTTTTTTTTTTTTCCTAGAGAATTCTTTGAAAATAAAAGTTAAAACAAAGCAAAGTCCTCGTGAGATATTTGTGTAAGGCATTTACTTGAATAGCGCTCTTACGTGGCGTGTTCGTGGATTCCCATCTGTCTGTGGGTGCACACACACACAAACGCACCAGCACGGGAGAGGGAACAAACATGACCACGGGAGGTTAAAGACTTACGAAAAATGTCCCCTTACGCTGTCTAAAGGAAAATGTTTTATGTATTAAAGGTAACTTAACTGGTTTGAAGTGTAGCCCCTGCAGTAGCGTGATCTATTAGTTTTTCTCCACATTGCCTATTGCATTTATTTAAAGAAATATTGCTATAAAGGCTGTTGCTGTCTTCATATTTGGCACCGTCTAAATCGTTTGAGTCCATGTACAATTTGTGGATTTTTGATGTAATGTATAACAGTGCCAAATGCTGGTAATAAAGATTATTCTGTACAAAATAATTAAACGCTTGAAACACAAGTTCACTCCGTGCTGTTTCATCCACCTTGTGCTTGGCTGATGTTGGCACCAGGAACGGAAAACAACAGTTTAATGTATTGTTTTAACTTGGATTCATCTTGTCAATAAGGTAATGGTTGCTTTAAATACAGAGAAAAAACGTCCTGACTCCTAATTTCCTGGCTGGAAAAAAAGACCGCTATAGGACGAAGGAAGGTCTTGCTTCATTGTATAGGTGAGTGGTATTCTCTTCAGCGGACTTATGGCAGAATTAGTCCGATCCTCCATCGCCGTCTGTACGATTCAGTTGCATTACAGAGAAACTGTCTTTCTACTGGGAGCCTGTAAGCTCCCATGATAGGTTTTGCTGGAGGAGAAGTCTCACGTGCTCCCCATGATAACTTTAAATCTTTGTCCAGTCGTGATTTATTCGTTCATTTTCACCCGTCTATGATTTCCCCACTGGGTAGCACTTTTGAAGGGGAATACAAGGGCGGTAACCTAAAGTTTCTCTAAGATGCCTTTTCTTTTTCCTTTTATTTTCCTATTTCGAAATATTCGGCAGAAACACGAATTTGGGTACAAATCAAGAGATATATTTGACTGACGAAACGACTGTGGAAAAATAGGATTCTGGTGGCTCCACCTCAGACTGAGCATCTCGCTGCTTTCAGGCAGCTAAGGAGTGCAAGCAAAGTGGAGCTGCTGGCAGGGAGCCTTTCTCAAAGCTTTCACGACAGAAAGTAAAATTAAGCCGGGTAGGAGAAGGCTTCGAGAGGAGCTCAAGTGCTACTAAATCTTCCAGGGAAGACCTGAAGGCCAAGATTTATTTACTTACCCAAATACATCTGAGAAGGATTTTTTAAATTAGCTGCCAGGGCTGGGTGCGTTATCACCCCCTGAGTGAGGCAGCACCAGGCCACAACAGTGTTTGCAGCAGCCCTGCCTGGCCATGGAACACGGATCGTCCCAGAGAAAAACGTAATGTGCCACTGGCAGAGCACGTTCAGCATCAGAGAGGTGGCAACTGTAAATACCCTAAGCAAACACCGCGGTCTCCAAACCTGACCAAGCAGCAGGCCTGAAAAGCACATTTCCACTCACATTTTGCCGTTTACTAAATCCTGAATTGCCGGCTTCCTCCTTTATAGGGAGAAAAATATAGTTGTAATCGAGATAACTACTATCCACCAGCGTGTAATTCTTCGTTTTGTTTATTGCTTGAGAATACCTCCATATATTTAGAGCAAAAATTAGCACAACCTAGCAAAATTCAGGCTGAAATGTATTAACTGGCGATACAGGATTTCTTTAGTGTGCAGTCTGTGTGTATAAACCTGGTTTGCTCCCATTGAAAACAGAAATGAAATCACGCTGCAAATAGCAATTTTAGCGAGAATCATTAATCACCTCCTACAATAAATACTTCTTTGTAATTCAACAGCGGTTCTGAAAGGCATTCTCTCGGAAAAGTCTGTGAAGACGCAAAGGATTTTCCTGGAGAAAAAAAAAAAAAAAAAGTGGTCATGTGTAGAGACACAGCGGCTTGGCTGTCTGCTAAAAAAATGTACACTCTCTTGCTGGAGATTGATCCGCGGACTGCAAAATACCCCATGGCAGTTTATCGTCGTTTAAGGTAAATTTTCTTTTTTCCCCCCCTCTTCCCCCTCTGCCTGTGCTGGAAGCAGGAAGCTGCTCCCGGGCTGGAAGCCCTCTGCTCCCCATCCGATATCGCCCGTCTTTACAATAACTTCAAAAATTACATCGTCCAGTTTAAATTCTCGCATTGTGTTGCCTTTGCTAAGGCAACCGCGAGTTCACCGAGGGGACAAATTTTCTATCTCATTAATTGTTTTTTTTAGAGGAGCAGACTGACCCTTCAAACCCTTGACCTTTAAAGACAGTGTTCTTTCTAACCCGGCACTTGGACCTAAATGTCTCTTCCCCCCCCCTTCCCTCTCTCCCGCTCTCCCGGTGTCTCTCACACACGGATTTATCTGCTCTGGCTACAAAGGCGAGCGAGGTCCAAAACGCTGGAAGTGGAAGTGTGTCAATATTTCAAAGAAAGACCAGATCACCTCGGAGTCAACTCGCTGGCCGAAGGGAACACCACTCCGTTAACCCCGGTCGCCACCTCCCCTCCACCCACCAAGAAAAATGCTCCTTTTCCAAGATCCCCCTCCTCGTTTCTCCTGCAAGCTCTTGCTATACCTGGTGTTTTATTACACGGGGAACTCAGCTGTGACAAGCGCCTTGTGGTATTTAATAACTAGAGCCATTCTGCATTGGAGGATTACCCAATACTGGGACTTTTTTTTTTTTTTCCTTCAAGGTGCTTGCCGTCTTGCCCGGTGTTTGTAAACGAGGAAGGGGTGGGGAGAGCCCTCACACAGAGAAAGATCTTGACAGGCTTGCCCATGAAACCGCAAATTTCCCCGTCGCCCCCCCTCCTTGCCTCCAACCTACCCCCTGACCCGAGCTGGAGCCCGATCCTTCCCGTCGTTCCCACCCATCTCCCGGAGCCGGCCGGGCGGCGCGGCTCCGGGGCCCCCCGAACGTCCCGACCCCGGGGAGGCGGAGGCTCTTGCGAGGTCCGGAGCATCACGGCCTAGCCGGGCAGCGGAGGAGTAGACCTCCCCCCCCGCGGGGTGGGATCCCCTCGGGCCGTCCCCTGGGGCGCGGTTCTGTGCGGGCTCCAAAGCCCGGCCCACGCGGGCCCCGGAGGTGTCGGGATTCTTCGCGTGGGCAACTGGAGGCTCCGCGGCTCCCCCTGGGCCCCCCTGGGTCCCCTGTGGCCCCGGGCAGCCCTCCTGGCTTCGGCCGGGCCCACGGAGGGCAGCTCCGGGAATGCCGTCCCTCATGCTCCCCTGTCCCCTTGCCAGCAGCTTCCAGAGCGCCGCGCCCCACAACATTTCCCCCTCTCCTCCCTTGCAGACAGTGAGGATCTGTGTTCAACTGGGTAATTTAGGGGAGGTGGGGGGAGTGTAAATATGACCCATCTCGCCGAACGGAGCGGGACAAATCAGTGTAATTAATGTCCAAGCGCTCTCCCTAGAAACTGAGGAGCTGTCAAAGCCAGCAGAGATTAGGGGACCCAAGTACGAGGATCCCTGAGCTCAGAGATAAAGGTGTTGCGTCTGTTCTGGGGGAGATATTGAAATTTTAATCTTTAGGGTCACGTGACTCATTAAATAATTAATGCAGATAGTCAGGAATGGATCTGTGGCCGTCAGTCCTCACTAGGAGTGATTCTCTCAGAAGTGAAACTCAACTCCTTATTACTGGAGTTTTTTTTTTTCTTTTTTTTTTTTTCCCTTAAAAAAAAAGCCCACCTGATTTATCTTGAAAGATTCTAAACTTCTTAAGCAAGCAGTAGGGTCTGTGTTGGTAAGTAGGTAGTGTGTATTTCTAGCTTAATGACTTTATTTGTTTGTGCTTGCTTTGTCTGCTGAGCATTTGCTTAACAAGTTTAATATTTAGAAATGTTAAATCTTTGGTTTAGCTGCCTTGTGGTCACATTACGGCTTTTGGTGATTAAGTGTTACCGAGGCAAACACATTTGATAATGTTCTAATTCACACTGTGGAAGGCTGGGTGCCACAGTGCAAGAGGACCTGCTTTGTTCAATTTTCCTGGCGTTAATAAATCACCGGCTCCTAATGCAGGGCCAAAAAAGCAATGGAAAGGCAGTGAGCATTGTAAAGGAAAAGTCATGGACGAATTTCTCTATGACTCATTAGTCTGAACGATTTATGTACGAACTTAAAGTGCCGCAATGAATATTAGAGTTTGGGATAACAACAAATGAAAAAAAAAAAAAGTCATAGCGTTTGTAAAGTGCTTTATTGCTACTTAGCAACTCTTTCAAGAAGCAGCACTATTTAAAGGACTGTGGCAGTGTAAAATATGGTGGCGTGACTTAATAGCTCCAAAATAAATAACAGAAAGTCGCTGGCACCATTTTCAGATACACGCTCCATATTTAACACGAGTGGGGCAAGCCAGTCACGACATGCTTGATCGATGATTATTGCCGTTTGTAACATGACTATTGATTAGGGATCAAAACGGCTAAGGTATGGGTTTGAGCTTAAAATGCCAGGGGGTTTCCCTTGTACTGGAGCCGAGTGGAGCGAAAGGTAGAGCTAAAAATAATCCCAGGCAGCAGCGTCCGAGCTCTGCGATTACAAATTGAAGTTTCCATTTTCTTTTGTGTTTGCCCGTAGATTTTCATAGTCCACGCTGTCAAATTTATGAGACGGCAATAAATAGCTTAGTAGGCTATTACTGCATGATTTTATGTAGACTAGAGTTCAACACCAAATTTAAAATTATTAGCGTAATTATGGAACTACTAAATTACCAAAGCAAAATCTCTGCTCGAAAAGTTCTCCCAAGACGGACTTAATATTTCCAAGGCTCAGATGACATCCTTCTGCAAGAATTGTGTTATTTAATTATTAGCATTTACATTTAGTGCCAATTTTAAGATTCGTTAGAATGTTTTTATTAGCGAGAATGAATACGGGGGGGTACATTATTAAATCTGAAAAATTCATACGTAAACGTGATTCAGTAAGTGGCATGCTAATAATCTGATTATTGTCTTTTCGGATTGGGCAATATCTTTTATTTTAGACTAAGATAAGATGTCGGGGGTTTTGTCCTCCTTTAATGGCTTTCACTGTGAGCTTCTTTTTAAGAAGAGAGGAGAGGGGGAAAAAAAAAAAAAAAGCAGCTTTGGGCCCGATCCCGCTCCAGTGAGGTCAATTGTTAGTCTCTTAGTGCGCTAGTGGTGTCAGGATTGGGTCCCGGCTAACCGTTTGAATAGAAGCCCAACCACAATACGCCCCTCATTTAAACTGGAACCCTTTCCGTGTTTTATTCAGCAGAGATGAACACCACGACTTGTGTTTAATGTCTGTTCTTGATTAAATGATCCTAAACAAAGGTTTCCCAGAGGAAAATAAAGCAGACATTCATGTAACAAGAGTTTGGAATGACAATATTTCCAAACACTTGGAGACAGAAGGCATAGCTGTCTACGAGAAAGAAGAAAAAAAAAAAAAAAAAGAAGCCAAACCAAACCACACGCTTTTATTTCTCAGCTCCCCTTGCTCTTCACCCGGGTGGGAATCCACGCTCGGCGACGGGAGCCCGCGCTCTCTCCATCCCCGCCCGCCCTTCTCCGGGACTCTCCCAGCGCACCCGGCAACCCATACATTGCCTATGAAGGAGCAAAATACCTCCCCCTGCACTCCCCGGTAAGGCACTGTTTGTTGCTTGTTTACAGGGAGCCCCGAAAAAGAACCGCTAGGCTGGGGCGGTGGAAGCTGGGAACGCTTCAGCCCAACTCTGCGCAGCTGGAGAAGGTAAGAGCTGGGGAAGGGACCAGTCTGCCGGCCGCTGCTTTTGCACGGATGGCAGCTGTAAGCAAGCCATTTGCTTAGTACCTGCATGCAGAACAAGTCTGCTAGAAATAGGGTTTTGTGTTGTTGTTGTTGTGATAAATATTTAACTTAGCTGGATTTTTTTTTCCATGAATTGGCTCTATTCATCTTCCGTGGGTAGTGAATGCGCGTGTCTGAGCAGACAAAGAAGCACACGGGACCTGAGTGATCGCCGTCCTTATAAAGGCATTGGGGACAGGAAGGATGCAAAGTCATCTGAACAGCGAAAGAGATTGAGAATTTCTTTGTCCATTCTTAGCTCCTTCCCAAATCAAAGGCGTGAGGCAGGGGAGAGAAGGTTGGAGCCATTTCGGTGTTGAATGGCTTATCGTGGCGTGTCTCTTTGCCTCTTCGAGGAGCTTCGCAGCCAGTCCTGCAAACATGGAGTTCATGTGGGGATGTTAGAAAACCTGATTTTTGTCTCAGTGCGCGCACCAGAATGGATCGCGAATAAGTTTCGGGTATTTGTCTGTCCTGGCCTGCTTTGCACCGGGCAGGGGTCGGTGTTTGGTGATTCAGGCTTGCCGGAGTTCCTGATGCGCTTGGTCCTTTGGCAGGAGAAACATAACGCTTTTCATGGTGATCATATTCTTATGTCGGCAGCAGAGAGGGGAGGATTACAGAGAATTGCCTCAAATTCCTGCTAGATTTACCTGCTTATTTTTGGACGCTGATGTACAATTAGTGTATTTTACTACCTTTTAAAAGTGGCCATAAATTACAGCACTACAAGGGCTCTTTGTGTTGGCTTAATGGACTGCTTAAATCTTAACTACAAAAAGGCGCTGCAAATGTCTATTCAAGCTTGTGTTAGGAAATCAAAAGCGAAAATACGGTGCGAAGGAACCTTCCTCCGGTGGCATGTACCCACCACACTGCGTGCAGAGATATTTGGGATTCCTAAACGGACCCAACGCTGGCAGGCTCAGCTAACTCTGAGCAGACCTTCTCCCACAAGGGCACAGTCGATAGCTCTATTCTTTTTATCTGCTTGGAAGTGATCAAAGAACAACTTTATCGGACGCACAGATGTAGGTAAACAGCACTGCGTCCCAGCAGATTTCAAATCTTTCGAGGAAGCTAGAAAACAAATACTTACATTATACGGTGATTTCCATTTCGTCTCCACATGGGAGTGATAGGCTTACTTCTTAACAACAGGCGTAAAAGTAAACTTGAAAAATAGTAAAAATTCTGATTCTAATTACATTGACGGTAACTTAGCATTAATGTTAAGAGTGGCTATTAGTGCCAGAGCTAGCACAAAAGGTCTCTCTTAATGAAGGCACGTTATGAACTCAGATCTGTTTGTTGTTACTGAGCCTGGAATTTCAGCTCAGCTCGAAGCCATGTGTATAAAGCACAAAAAAATCAGTAGCAGACCTACTGATAAATTCCACGTTTTTCTGCTAGAAACTGTGTTTCAGGTCTCCAAATCATCAACGTAATAAAAGACAATGTTGGATGTCTAGGAACAGGAACAAAGCAATATATAGAGTGCCAGGGAAAATCTAGCATCTGCGACTCGCAAGATCATTTGAATTTGTATTTGAAAACTCGTAATCACGATGCTAGAGCAAAGAAATCTTTCTCCAAGGCCAGCGGAAGGGAATAATTTTCAGCTGCGACCCAGGACAGCATAAAGTTAGGCAGACTCCCCCTCCCGCCCTCCAAACGCACACCCTGTGGAAGGTATTCACACGTCAAGAAGCTACTTTTCTTAAGAATTAATTAGTTTCCCCAATACATACACCAAGTTAATTGTTAAACAGTAGTTTTAGTATTAACTTGACCATTAATACTAATAAAGATGTTCATGGAAACAGGGTTTTAAAGCCAATAGCCATACCTAGCGTTAAGGCATTTAAACTGACTTATGATTGTGATTTATTGCTTTTGTAGTTTCTATTTGCTCAGGACTGTAACTTCTAAAGCCATCTTTCTGCTTTTGACGCGAAGTAGTCGATAACTTTTTACAACAGCCCCAAGAAAGACTTGCTCTGGTTTTTTTTTTTTCAACATCTGGTCCATTCTCCACTAATTTCAGTTTCATTGTTGCAGAAGAACTTCTCCAAGTGTTTCTTTTATGCAATCTAAACGCAAGTATTTTAAAGAGCCATGAATCTACATCTAGTAAATCTCAGCCTTGGTTTACGTTAAGTACCGAGGACTGTGGAGTTGCCAGTCGTGCTGATGGTTACAGACTTGGGCACATCGTGCGCAGTTAATTCTTTTTCAAAGGCATATAGTTTGTATTACAGTTCTGAGTGAGGGATAATATATTTGTACCCTGCTACTAGCTTAGTCATTTCCATATGAAAAACTGCAAATTATTCCTCTTTGCAACATCACGGTGACTTTGCTGTGATGACCACTACTGTACACTGTTACTGATAGATTTAAATTTCAGTAGCCCACTTTTACAATCCCAGCGAGAGTACATCAGGCTTTCCAATAACACTGAAAAACCACCTTTAAAAAGAGAACTCCTTCTATTCTGTTCAATAAAGTGCAGGTGAAACAGTAAGAGGAGATATGCAGTTAGCTGAAAGTTTTCTTTGAGGCCATGGGGAATGGTGGAAAGATTTAGGAAAGAGTATATCCGTCATGATGCAAAATGCTGGAGTCACAGAACTGGGCCAGAAATATGCTAAAAGAGCGAACTATCTGATATTCTTTGACTCTTTTCAGAAAAGTTATGTGAGTTGAGGGTATCTTTTGTTTGTTTAGCTTATTGTGTCAATAGCACAAGTAAAACAATCTTACAGCGGAGATGTCATGTGTTTGCACACAGACGAAGCTGCCTGGCTCGGGGGCCGCATACAACTTTGCTTTTTTTTTCCCCCTAGGCAGAGAGCTCCCCCTCCCCATTTTTTTTTCCCCTCTTCGTTAGAAACCTATAATTTTCTGCATCACTCAAAGTAGCTGTATAGGAAATGCGTAAGCACGGTTTTAACAGCACGGTCCCAAAAGGTTTTGCAAAATTCAGAGCCACGCCAGTGAAGGAAGGTGTATTCTTCATAGTGTGTTACAAGGACAAAAATCAACTAGCCTCTTAGAAGAGACCCTTTTTTGCCTTTGTCAGGTAATTATAGGTCTTTCTAGTTTCTACATGAGCCTTGTGTAGCGTGTGGGAGTCGAGCAAGCCCTGTACAATGACAGGGTAGGGGCGGTTGGGGGTGGGGGAAAGGCTGGTAATCGTCCCATTTAGAAGGGGACTGGAAAGAACAGTATTTTGATTTGGGCTTTCTTCGGGGATTGCAGAGGACCCGCGACGTGGAACAGAGTGGCGGGCCTGGGGAGCATATGACGGTTAATTAGGCTAAGTATCAAACTGCAGCGTAATCCTATATTATAACAAGAATTCCTCTTACCTTCCAATGGGCTTTGTGTAAAGAAATATTAGTGTGGGAGGAAAAAAACATCAAACCAATCTGCCCCCTCCCCAGTCAGCTGCATCTCTTTGACACCCCCCCCCCCCCCCCCCTTAAAACTCTTCTTTAACATATTGGGTTAAGGCTTTTAAAAGCAAAGGCTCGCGCTTAGAAGCCCTGTTCCTTCAGTGATTCCCTATTTCAAATAAAAGGATTTAAGTTGACGTATGACCACGTGAGCACATAATACAGCGCATTATTGTGGCATTTGGAGTGGAGACCCGGTCTGGCTCCGTCTGCGATTACGCTTTTCCAGTTTCTGTTCAGAGCAAGCATTGCTTTCTATTTTTTTTTTTCTCCTGCCCCCATCACCGTACCCGCAAGAGCTGGCCATTTCGCTGACAGCTTTCGTTCCTTATGGAAAGGTTATTGTCGAGCCGAGAGGACGAAATGCTTCGTTAGAAAGGATGGATTTTATTTTAAGGTATTTCCGTTGATTGTTCATTTATGTGGTGAGTTATTGCTGTTCGAGGCAAAGGTCAGTAGCAGAGGCTGGAGCGAGTGCGTGTGTGTGCGTGCGGTGTGTGTGCACCCGGAGCCAGGCTGCTTCCCCCTTTGTTTCAATTTGCTGCGGTAAATACTCAACTCTCCTCTCGCAGCGAGCAGAGCAGGGAGAGTTTGCTTCTTTATTTATTTTTCTCCATAGAGAAACCAAACTGCTGTTGATGGCCAGCTGCCTCAGCTCCAGCCCCTCGATTGCCATCTATATCATTATTTATGATCGGCTAGAGATGGGAAGCCTCTTTTACTGTCGTGTTTGGACTTTTTCCCCCCCTTTAATTGTATTATGTTGGTTTATTAATTTATTATTTTATTTGATTGGAGTGTTTGTGTGTTTATTTATTTACGGATTTGGCGAAGTCGGAGAAAGCGATGCGAGGCGGGGAATACTTCTCGATCGGGGTCGTGCTCGAGTGTGCGGCGGCGATTGTTGTTTTATGGGTGTTTGTTCGGCCGCTGTCGCTCCGTAAATCGATGAGTACGCGATCTTGCTGCCATTTTATTTATGATGCTTTAGTGGTACTTTGTCTCCCGTGCGCGGAGGGCTGCATGGGCGCCGAGCTCTGTGGCAAAGCTTCCCTTTCCCAAGTGAGGCAAGGGGCTCGTTTTTATTTCTCAGCGGTAAGAAGGAGCAGAACCAAGACTCAGCCGTTGCTTCTAACAGTAAATCGGCCTTGGAAATGTGTTGGTTTTTTTTTTTTTTTTCACTGTGTCTCTCTCTGAACTGGGTTCTGGAAAACCAGAATAGAAAGGGGAGGAGTGGAAATTACCTTCTAGGAGAACATCTACTAGTTCTAAATTCATATCCCAACCGTCATTTACGTAGATATATCCGTACGTATAAATATATGTAAGTACTTGCATATATTTATAAATATTTGTGAGTAGCTGTAAGTAAAAAGAATGTACTTTATAGAAGAATATACTTTAAATTATGAGAATGAAATATTATTTGTCTATCCAAGGAGGGCAAAAAGCTATATAAAACGAAATTTCCCTGGTGTGTCCCGGCTTTGGGGAAGGTCGGAGCGTTGGGACTCGCTTTCCTCCCGCTCGCTCCGCACCTCTCTCCTGTTCCTGCTGTACCATTTTGTGCCCAGTTACCGGGTGCTTGTAATTACTCATCTTCTAAGAGGTCAGAAAGGGAGGGAGAGAAGAAGAAAAGCGAACGATGACAAAAACTCTGCTGAAAACAAATAAGGAAAAAAAAAAAAAAGGTTATTTCCACTCGGAACTATTCTCGGCCAATCTACAGAGGCTGGGGAGATGTCGGGGTTGGTTTCTCGCTTTCCTGCTCTTTAAGCCGCTCTCAAAGCAGAACTGACCCAAAGAAATGCTATTTCCCCTTCTCGCCATACTGAAGCACGTTGTTCTTTCTTAGACCCGGCGTCTCTCTCTTCTAGGCAAGGGCGGCTCTTCCGTTCCCAAGTGTGTTTAAAAGCCAAGGTTGGCTTTGCCATACTTTGAAATGGG
Source organism: Trogon surrucura (assembly GCA_020746105.1). NCBI lineage: Eukaryota > Metazoa > Chordata > Aves > Trogoniformes > Trogonidae > Trogon > Trogon surrucura. The sequence continues at coordinate 10,975,281 of CM036622.1, read as the reverse complement.
CCAAAACGCGCCTCAAAAATAAAGTGCAAGCTTTAATTGCAGCTCAATTACTTGGCAGCGTTTCCTCTGATTTATGACCCAGTTCGGATGCATATTGACCCAGTTAAAACACTCATAAATAATACAGTCCTGCTCTAGAGCAAAAGAAAGAAAGACGAGTTTTGGCGGAGAGGTGGATTTCGGCGAGTTGTGTAAATAACCTCAGTCTGCTGAGCAAATAGCAAAGTTGCCATTCCTTAGTGTTAGAGAGTAAAAAGAATAATTCAGATTAGCTACGGTTTGCTTCATTAGTCCCGTCGTTCTCTAAGGTAGCTAATACCCTCTCCTAACTCTCTAACGGCTTAGACAGGTACCACTTCCAGAATTGGTCCGCTTGTCCAGAAACCCCCACCTTGCTATTTCATCTCTAAGAGATTCTCCCAAATAGCTTTGAATTATGGTTCTGCTTGCTTCCATTTCGTAGCATCCAAGGACAAAGCGCATTACAAGCACTATTTTATTCGGAAAGTAAGAGTAATTCCACGAAAGACGGGGAGTCCCGTAGAGCGGAACCCTTCGGGAATAAAAGGCAGCTCATTTCTGACTCGGGAATCAGCCCCAAATGCTGCTGGTCCAGAGCCGAGCCCCATCACCAGAAAGAAAATATTCGGCCTCTGGGATGGAAAGACAGATAAAAGCAGCAGGGATCTGTGCATTGGAACACTTACTCCGGCATCATAGGAGACATTAAAAGAAATAATCGTCTTTTCATGTTTAAAATGATCTCTTTGGGGAGGGAGAGGGTGTGGGGAAACGGGGCTAATAGACGAAATCTCACAAAAATACTCTTTGCAGGCAGTAAAACGAGTGGAGGAAACATTTAAGCATTCCTGAGAACCACTTCGGTTTTCATGATTAAAGTTTCTTGCAAATCTCTTTAGTTTTAAAGATCCCATCCCCCCTCTCCCGGTCCCCGCTCTTAAATACGGACATGTAGTCAAAATATCCTGCTGGAGATCCCTCCAAAGTTTAAACGCGCTCCTACGAAAAGATGGCCCAGGCTTTCCGCAGGGCTCCCCAAACCGGCAGGCTCCCCGGCGTCCGCAGGTTTCTGCAGTCCCCAGCTCTCTCTCCCTTGCCAAATCCTCCTCGGGGGGGTTCCGTCGGGGTGCAGCTCTGTCTCTCGCTATTTGGTCGGGAAAGAGGGCGAATGACACATCAGCAGTTTCAGAAGAAAGTGTGGGGTTGATTATTGACTAAAAAGCCTTTTTTTTTTTTTTTTTTCCTTCCAATGTAACATTCAAGGGATTGTTTGAAGCAAAACGCATACGCGGGATTTTTGCCTCTTCTCTCCTCCTACGCTGCCCGCTTCCCCTTTCATGTGGTGCCTTCTCACTTATGCCATAAGGAGCAAGTGTTTTCTGTTTTAGTGCTCTGTTTACAGCTTTGGTGCATGAAGTCATAAATCTTGCATAGCCATAAATGACAAAAACCATTGGTATGCGTAAGAGGCCACCCCAGCCTTATAGTGCTTTTTATTTCTCGCTTCCCCCCTCGCTTTGTTTGTGCTTTAAGATGACGCCGGGCTCCCTCGTGCTTTAAACGGACTACTTATATTTTTAATGCCTTAATTAACGAAGTAACGTCAAATTTACACCTAGGCATTATTTGGAGTCTCCTCTTAATGCGCGGAGCTTATGGTCTCGCTGTCTTCTGCCAGAGGGTCAGGCGCTGCAACTTTATTTAAGTTCTCGTTTGCACGGTCGCTGTCGTGTTTCTGTTGCAGGGAAAAGGGACGGACGGGACACACCAGCACCCCCAAAACCCGGGGCACTGGAGAAAGAGACGAGGGCCCTCCCCAGCGCTGTCGAGGAGCGGGAGGAGGCGAACTGTGCGGCGCCGGGCCCGTGTCCACGCGGGGCTGCCACCCCCACGTCCCCACGAGGGGCTGCTGGCACCCCGACCCGCCTGTGCAGCACATGTGTGTGTGCGTGAGCGCCTCTGTGCCCGTCCCGGGAGCTAGGGATATCTGGGGAGCGGGGGGGTGGTGTGTGGGGTGTCTGTATGTACATCTGTGTGTGTGCGCGCTCACGCATGCATGAGTTAATAATTAGTAACTCTAATGATTTCCAGCGTGGCTCTGAAAGCATTGCCCAGAGCGGGGATCCTGGTGGGCTTCTGTTGGCTCTCCGGACCCAGACTCAGCTCTCTGTGCTTTACTCGCCTCCGCGGCACTCAGCCAGGGTTTTGCGGGGCTCCCGGCGGCGAGGAGCTGTACAGGGGCTATTCCGCAGCCGTTCCCCAAGCCTATCGGTAAGAGGGACAAACCCAAGGCCCCCCTCCAGCAGCACCCCCGGAGGCTGGTGAGAACGACCCTTTGTGAGCGCCGTTTGTCTTCATTAGCATAATTTTCCTGGACTTTGGTGACGCCCGGGTGTGTGGGGGGGCCGCACTCCTTCACTGCCGCGCTCCTCCGCTCCCTCCCCAGCCCCCACCCTGCCCCAGGCTTCCCCAGGTGGCCGTCTTTCTTTCTTCTTCTTCTTTTTTTTTTTGTGTGTCTTTTTCCTTCCCCCCCCCCCCCCCCCCCCTCCACTCTCCCCCACCCCTCTTTCTCCTTTCCTCTCTCTCCTTCCCTTTCCAGAGCAGCCCTGGGAAACATCCTCGTCCTCCGTGCCCCACGCAGGGGGAAATCGGCTCGCCGGGGACCGGCTCGGGGCAGGGTGGACAACCCGAAGCGGGGGAGGAGAGGGGGAGGCTGGTGTCCGGAGCAACCGTCCTCATCCCGTGCGGGGCAGGGCTCACCCCTCCCGGCCGGGGGGTGCTGGGTGCGGAGGAGCCGAGTTGGTGCCCACCCCGCGGCCGCAGGCACAGGGCTGGGACAGACAGCCCCTGCTCCCTGGGTTGTATCGCCTCCCCGCACCCCCCAAAAAAATTAAAAAAAAAGAGAGAGAGAGAAAGAGAGCGAGCATGCTGGCTTCCGCCTCAGTCGTCAGAAGTTAAGGTAAGCAGGCCACAAATACGCTGCTATCAGTCGTGAATGGCGGAGTTTATGTCCCAGTGATTTATGACCGTAGACTTAAATGTCGGTTCAAGAAGAGTTCACAAGCTGGGGCTTCCTTCCAGGCAGTGACTGATACCCTTACACTTCGTGTTCAGGCAGCTCTCTCCTCTCGCCCCCCGCCCCCCCCCAACCTTCTCTCAACTTTGTCTTTATCTGTCAGGAAATCTTTCAGGGGGGTTGCCTGGTTTGTCGTCCTAGAGTCAGAGTTTGGGGCTCGACTGGGAGTTACAGGGCAAAGACCTGGTGCGCTCGTGAAGGGAGGAGGCGGAGGGAAGGAGAGGTCAGGGGAGAGTTAAAGTGGGCAGTGGGGGAATACGGGGGGATTTACCTCCCCCAAGCAGCTTTCATCTGCTGTCTCCAAGCTGTCTGGGTGTGGGGAGAGAAGCTGATAAAGGGTAGAGAGGTGTATTACAAACGGGCAAAATTCGAACCGGTTAAATGGGCACTGGAAAAACTGGGGGCCCAGCTGTGTTTCTGAGACCTGGGCTTTTGCCTCCGATGGGAAGAGGAGAGCTACTCCCATCCCGGGCTGAGCCTGGACTGGCAAGCTTGCTTTCTTCCCGACTCCCGTTAGGTCGCTGCTATTAATCGTGATCGTTGTCGCTCTTAATCCCGCTATTCCCGCTTTTGCCAGGAGTGGCCGGGCGCTCCTCAGGATACCCTTGCTTCTCTAACTTTGTAGGAAGTGATTAACTTGGCGAAGCCAAAGGAAGGGAGCTGATTTTTTTTTCCCCTATGCTGGCAGGCGGCCGAAGCTTCAATAATATTTTGCCTTTTGAGTAAAGTTGGCTATTGTCTGCGGGCAGGCGGCTGCGGGAGCATCCCTGCTCAGCGCCGCCCGTCCTGCCTGCGCCAGAAAACTTCCAGGCAGGCAGGGGAAAACGAAATATTTGGTGTTGCGATGATGAAAGGCTAATGCCTTTGTAAAACCACGGATGGCTCGTTGTTTCCTCTTTCTCCTCTGGTACTGGTGTCTATATTCTCTCTTTCAAAGGAATTGAGAAAAATCACACCAGGCCTCCATAGCATCAGGAAGGAGAGGCGAGGAGCTGGAAATTGTGTGCGCGCCTCAGATCTCCATCGGCTTATTAGTTTGATAACATCCAAAGAGCTTGATTAGTGCAATAACAGGGTAGCCGCCCCGCTGTAGGTGTGTTACTTTCATTTTGTTACGATCTAACAAAGGGAATACTGTTTTCTAAGAAGTTGTATAACTTGAAAGGCGTAGAACGAGCTCGTTTGATGCATGTGTTGTGTAAGGTTTTTCACCCCTAAGCATTTGTCGTCGTTAGATGTTTGGGGGGAAATATCCAGCTGTCTTAAGTACAGGGAAAGTGGCAAAAGAAAAGAGAGCTCTGCTGATCCAAAAATACGTAGTTGTTTGTCAGCAAGGGGATTAGGGGGGCGGTGAGGAACACGCTTTAATTTCTGAGAACTGTGTGAGAGCATGTGGAAAGAGCTCTTAGATCAGAGATTACGCACAGGTCTCCTCTCGTTAATGCGGGCGATACTTTAACTGGTTATTTTCAGACAGGTGACCAGCAGATTTTAATCTGGGGGGTGAAAAAAACCCAAACAGAACAAAAATTAAAACCCAGAGAGAAAGAGGGATGTGAGACAAAAAGAGAAGGGGAAGGGAAGGAGGGGGTCAGGGAGGAAAGGGATTCGCCCGGGCAGGAGAATCATTCTCTGGGTTTGTGTCCACCCTCTCCCCAGCCAAGTGACCCTCATACATCAAATTACATAGCAGTTTCCAAGACAGAACCTATTATCGCTAAGTTGGAAGGAAAGTTCAAGCCGTGGTCATGGAGATGAACGCTGGTTTTTCAGGTTCCTGGTGTGTTTTTTTTTCCCTCAATCCATCATGTTTTAACAGGTAGGATCAGGCTGATTCCACGAAAAGTTAGCTTCTTGAAAATAACTGCTGAAAAAATAAAAACCAAACAACAAACCAACAAACGCCGAAGCGCTCAACTTGCCCCTGCTGGCCTCGCTGAAGAGACTTAGGCTGTAGCTGAGGCTTCAGATCCGGGCGCGGGTGGGAGGTGGGTGCGGGAGCTGCAGGGGGCGGCCCCGGCCGGGCTCCGGCGGCCGAGCGGGAGCCGCTGCGGGCGGCGGCCGGGCTCGCTCGGGCAGAAACTGCTGCTGTTGCCGGAGTGCGTGACCTGGGTGGTTCGGGGTGGTGCGTGAGCACGGAGGGGAGAAGGCACTGGCTTTGTTTATTTTCTTATCGAGCGTTTCATAGGCAAGCCAAAATCCGTCACTTGGGATCAGAGTGTGTAAATATCCCTGGCCAGGAAACCTTTCCAGCCCGCTCCTGCCCCCACCACACGTAGGCAGGAACAATTTCGTGTATTTCTTTGAAGTTGTATGGAGACCTGTAACTTGGAGAGAAAGGCTAAAAATAAAACGTCGCCGGTTACAGGAGAGGGTTTTATCCTAGAGCTGAAATGAAGAAACAGCCCAGCCCCTTCCCATTACTGATTCCTCGATCACCCTTATCTCAGAGACTGATATTAAAACAGCCTCCTGGTGATAAACGATCAATCCCCTTGCGGTGTGGTGGCCTACTCTGCTTCTTAAGAAGAAAGAAAAACCCCTAGAAAACCCGTATCCCGGTGAAGCAAAGTGCGTATTTGTAGCTGCCAGTAAATCCAGGCAGTTTTTATATCGAAATGCTCTGCGCCTGGGGCCAAGTCATGCTGCTAAATATTGCTGACCACTTTTTCTTTTATGGCTTTCATGTCACTTAGCTATTGAAAGTAAGATGGATTTGTACCATTTCTTCACCCTGCTCTGCTCTCCCCACACCCCAGGTCTGCCCGGAGAGGCCATTGGAGGAAGAGCGCCACGTGACAGAGGGGTGCCAATGTTATTCTCCAAGGGTGTCAAGACCCTGTCAGTTTGCGAAATAAATATTGGGAAACAACGAAATGCAAAAAGCGACCTACTACGACAGCTCTGCAATCTATGGTGCCTATCCCTACCAAGGAGCAAATGGTTTCACTTATAATGCGAGTCAGCAGCAATATCCTTCATCTTCATCACTTGTGGAAACTGAGTACCACCGCCCCGCGTGCTCCCTTCAGTCCCCTGGCAGCTCTGTGTCCCACCACAAGGCCAATGACATCAGTGAGAGTTGCATGAGGACCCTCCCCAGCCAGCCTCTCCAGCCCCCCAGCCTCACCGATCCGCAGGCCCCACCGCAGCCACCTCCAGCCCAGCAGGCACAACCTCCACCTCCGTCCTCCGCCTCACCATCTCAAAATGCCAGCAGCAACCCTGCTCCAGCCAACGCCACCAAAAGCCCGGCTCTTAACTCACCCACCATGTCCAAACAGATATTCCCATGGATGAAAGAGTCTCGGCAAAACACAAAGCAGAAAAACAGCAGTTCCAGTTCAGGTATGAAACATGCTCTCCCCACTGTCCCTGTGTACCCCAGGGCTGGCCGTGTATCTGGTGGGGAGGAGGGTGGCTCAGACCACCTTCATTTTGGGGAGGGCAGGGAGAGGGGTTTTTCCTCTCCAAGTTGACCCCCCTGAGTTTTTGATAAAGGGTTGCACCACTTGCAAGGGGAGCTTGGTGAGAAAAACACCCCTGAAAAGCTTTCCCAGCCTTGAAGGATCACAAAGTGATTTTGTTTCCTAAAGCACTTGTGTCCTCCTGCATCTATCACATTTCCTAAGCAATCCCCCCTCCAGTAAATCATGTCAATGCAGAGCAGCCCAGGCCTTAAGCCAGAGGCCTGTCCCAAGTACTTTGTTGGCACAGTGCTGTTAGATTAATAAGACAGTGACCTATCTCTGCTGAAGTGTAACAAGAATAAAATAACTCATAATCATGTGCAGGCAGGATCAATGCCCTGCATGCAGTCAGAAACTCTTCCCATTTTAACAAGTTGATTGGCAAAGTTACAAGCCTGATAAACAAGAATAATTTTGGAGTGCCATAATCTTCAGCCCATAAAATATTATTTGAGGGATTGAAGTGTATATTAATACTTTTATTACTTGAGGAAGCCCAAATTGGTAACACCAGTGCTAACTCCAGTGCTCAGGAGTCGGACTTGTATTAACCTCTTCCTCTTTTTCTCTTAAATGTGCCTTGGAAATAGGGTCAAAAACTTCAGCCAATGTGTTTTCCAGTATGCTTTTTAAAGCCCTGGTAATGTTGCTGTTTACAGCCTTCCATATAATGTATTTATTTTATTAAAAAGCAGTAACATTTAAATACATCTGTACGTCTATAGCCAAGCCTAGCCACCACATGTTCTTCTTATGTATAACTCCCAATGGCTACCATATGTTTATGTGATATGCTAGACATGATAGAAGTACCATGCTGTCAGTTATGCTTATGTGTTTAATGTTATACTGTAGCTGGTGTGTGTATATCAGGGTTTCAGATCCTTACAGCAATGTAGAGAACCTAGTTCTTGAAGTCCCTGATCCCACTACATCAGCGGAGACATAGGTTCACCTTCAGAGTTTCTCAACCCCACTCTGTTTCCCTGAACTTTTCTTACTCCTATACACAAAGGCCAAGATATGCTGTAAAGTGTTATTCTTAAAGGAAGCGAGTACTGTCATAGTGACACTGTGAGGTGAGAGAAACCTATCAAGTCTTGTAGCTTGGCACAACAGACCTCATGCCATGGGGGAGTACTCATTGCACATGTGGGTGTCCATCTCATGTCTGAGAGCTGGACTCTTCAGGTGCTGGTGTTGTTGGCCGTTGTCTCCTGTTGCTGTGTCCAGGTTTGCCATGATGATTGTGTTCTTTGTGTGATTTATACAGGTGAGAGTTGTGCTGGTGATAAAAGCCCTCCGGGGCAAGCCTCCTCTAAGCGAGCCCGTACAGCTTATACAAGTGCCCAGCTGGTAGAACTGGAAAAGGAGTTCCACTTCAATAGGTACCTTTGCAGGCCAAGAAGGGTAGAGATGGCCAATTTGCTCAATCTCACAGAAAGACAAATCAAAATCTGGTTTCAGAACCGCAGAATGAAATACAAAAAGGATCAAAAGGGCAAAGGCATGATGACCTCTTCAGGAGGACAGTCCCCAAGCAGAAGCCCTGTCCCTCCAGCTGCTGGGGGATATCTAAACTCTATGCATTCTTTAGTAAACAGTGTCCCCTACGAGCCCCAGTCGCCTCCACCATTTAACAAGCCTCATCAAAACACCTATGGCATCCCTGCATCGTATACCACTCCTCTTAATAATTGCCCACCTCCTCAAAAGAGATATACGGGGACGGCAGCTGTGACACCTGAATACGATACTCATCCTCTTCAAGGCAATGGCTATGGAAATCCACATATACAGGGAAGCCCCGTCTATGTAGGGGGCAACTACGTGGAGACCATGACCAATTCTGGGCCTTCCATCTTTGGTCTAACTCATCTCCCTCATCCTCCCTCTGCCAGCATGGACTACAGCGGGGCTGGGCCAATGGCCAACAATCACCATCATGGACCTTGTGATCCACATCCAACATACACAGACCTTACCGCTCACCATCCTTCTCAGGGAAGAATTCAGGAAGCGCCCAAACTCACCCATCTGTAAGAAACAGGAGTCACTAAGTGGAACACCAAGCTCCAACTTTTGGAAAGTACTCACCCCTTCCCTTCTATGTTCCCTCCCCTTCCCCATGTGCCCCCCCCCCTTCTTGTTTCTTCTGTTTGTTTTGTTTTGTTTCCTTTGGTAAAAGCGTTTTCTAGTTTATGTGACGTAGCAATATTTGTTGCTTGAATTGCTCTATAGTTTCACTAGTGGATATTTATCTTCTGGAACTGTAGCCTTGTGTCTCACTTTGGGAGTATACAGAGGCTTTATACTTTACCTTCTACACTTTTATCAAAACAGGGTATATGAACAAATTTTCTACAAAAGGAATTCTTAAATGTGAATTTGTTCGTACATGATTGATCCCACGGGGAAGCAATTTTTTTTATTGCACTTCTTTTAAATAGCGAGAAAGACATCAAAAGCGCTTGGACAGGGACTCCCTGGACAATTATTAATACGTGTAAGTCTTTCAATGTGTGTATGCTGGTGAACATTCAGATTTATTTATATTTTTTTTTGCGAACATTGAATAATCTAAGTGTTTAAAATTTTATTTATCCCCATTTGTTCATATTTATATATATATAAAAAAATCTGTACCCTGAATATTCAGGAGGTATTTACCTGGCCATATGTTAGATGGCATATGGGTTCGTGTAGGAAATATCACTTGAAAGGAAACTATAACTCCTTTTATTAAAAATGGTGATAACGATGATTACGATGCAATAAAATCTGGGAAAAAAAGATCACAGTTTGAATACTTTATGCTTGTAACATCCAGCTAGGAGGAAAGCGTGCGAAGCTGAAAAGGCTAGATTTGTTTTGAAAGTTATACATTCCTTGCTGCTCACGTTCTAAAAAAAAAAAATAAATAAAGTTTTTATTCTGAATAATAAAGAGTTAAGAACATGTTCTTCGCAGCGCAAGGGAAGGGAGAGCCCTTCATGACGTGGGGAGCTGGGAAACTCGTCTGTAAACTCACACGAGGATCCGCTCTCCCACCCGAGGGCCCCGCGACGCCTTTTCAGCGTTTCATAGGCAGGGAGAGGGATTTCTCCCCCCTCCCCCCTTTTTTTTTTCCCCTTCCCTTTCCTTTCCTTTCCTTTTCTTTCTTTCTTTTTATTTTTTTTTTCCCCCAGCGACGGCCGCCCCTTTCTCCTGCTCCCGCTGCGCGATGCCCGCCCGGCGCGGCTAGACCCACGCTCCGGGGGTCCGCTGTGGGACCGGCCGCGGAGGAACGCGGGAAGCGTCCCTTGTCTCCCGGGCAGGCCAGCCGTGTGTCTGTACGTGTGTGTGTGTGTGTGCGGGGGTGAAGCACATGGGAACAGAACTCAGGATGAAGCTCCTCCTGGGTGCGGGCACGGAGGGGTCTCCTGGTCCCCGGGCCCGCCGAGGGGAAAGGAGGGAGTCGGGCGGCGGCGGAACCCCCCGGCTCTTGGCAGAGCCGCCCCCCCGGCCAAACCCCAATCGCGGGTGCGGAGTGGATGCCGAATGCTGCTGCCTCCGGACACAGCTCCTTCCACCCGCCACCGTATTTTCCCTTTTCTATTATTATTATTATTATTATTATTATTATTATTATTATTATTATTATTATTATTATTATTATTATTATTATTATTACCACCACCATCATCCTGTTCCGGTTTCGCTGTGCTTCTTTCGTACCGCAGCCTGAAGCTGTGGGGGAAGGGAGCCTTGTGTTCCCTCTTTTCCTGCGGGGGTGTGGATGTGTCTGTGTGTGTGTGTTGGGGGGAAGGGGGGGAGCACACTACTGCAGAAAGGCGACTGTCCCGGCCCCAAACGGACACCAGCGGGGGTGTCCGGTCCGAATCGGCTCGAGGTGGAAGCCAGAAACCCTCACGCCTGTGCTTAAATCCGATTTTTCTCTCTTTCAGGCGAAACGCCCGTAATTTTTAGATTGAAACTTGAAAGATAAATCAAAACGGACCTTAATAGACTAGGTAAAATATACCCCTGCATGTTTATAAAGACATATTTCTATGCTGTGTAGATACTAACGCACGCTGTTCACCATCTGTATCTTTTAGAGCAAAAAAAAAAAAAAAAAAAAAAGTCGCCATTTTGGTCTCCTGCTGAAATATTATTAATCTTGGAGCTTTATCTTGTTCCCAGAACCATCTTTGCCTGATGCTGAAACATTGTCAGGCATCTATGAATTTATATAGAGCTTTTATGCATAAATAGATAAAGCATGCTCAGTCAAAGAAAGGAATTGCAAATATATTTATACCGTGCTGTTTATTGTATATATAGATATGTAACCGTGGAAGGAAATGTTATGTAGTCTGATATTTTTCATTGAAACCTAATTACTGCCCAATATGGACCAAAGACTGATTATTATTTCGTAGGAGAGGAAAGCATTTTTGCAAAATTGCAAGACATTGCTCGTTTTAAATAAACGCCCCTATAAAATTCAAGCCGGCCCCCCACTCCTTGGATCAGTTAGGTTAGATGCAACAAAAGGTAACGGTACAGTCGGTGATTCTTACTCTCTGGCTCCTTTAGCACCACGAATTACATTTAGAAAACTCTTCAAAGAGAAGAAATTTGGCATTTCGTCCCCCTCCCACTCCGAAGAAATAAAAATACAGGCGGTTTTGCCTCCTTCCTTCCAGAAACCGTACTCTATCCCCTCTAGAGAGCCTGTAGGTTGCAAATAAGAATTTGTATTTTTGCATTTAAGGTTTGCTCGACTGAAACATCCCTCTGGAGGCAGAAGTAATTGATTTACCCAAGAATTTCGTGTCCTCTCTCCAAAGGTTTTGTTCCAGGTGGTTTTTGTATTAGACTGACCACAAGAAACAAATGTGCAGAATAGAGACACCCACACAGGTTTTACTCACAAAGCCTGGTTAAAGTCCAAACCTCTCTCTTTATTATTTGTCATGCTGCTGTTAATCCCAATATTTTCCAGAGCGAAAAAAAAAAAATATATGAAGAAAAAGAAAAGCCCGACCCTAAGGTAGGCACTGAGAAACAAAATAAAATCGCACTTTTCCCACAAGCAGCCCAGTCCTCTGCCAGCATATTTTAAAAGCAGCTTTTTTCCTTGTTTACTTGCGTTTCTTGCTCTGCCTCTTTTCTCGGCCACATTTGATCTTGGAAAGAGCAAGAAGCTTTAAATGTGTTCTTAAGGGCCAGTAGCTGTCAAACCTTTTGGCGGCCAAGATTGATCGCGCGCAGACACCACCAGAGCTTTGTTTGGACTAAAAGCAAGAAAATTAAACCCCTTGCATTTTCCAACAGCATCGATATTTGTAAGGCATCCCTTTTGAGGGATTAAATGACAAGTCTCGTTCTATATTTTATTTAAACAAGCAACCACCAAAAAGCCCATTTAAAGCCTGCCGGCCCCTCCCCTCCCCCTCTCTCCAATGCCTTCGCAGATATGCTACATCTTGTGGGTGCATTAAGTTAAAACCGATTTTTAAAATGCACTTCGTGCAGTCTGGACGCAGACCGATCCGCTGACTGCTTGGGGTCTTGTTTTCTTTCTTTTTTCCTCCTTTTTCTTTGTTTTCCTTTCTTTTTTTTTTTTTTTTTTTTTTTTTTTTTTTTTAATTACGAAGACGCTTGCCGACCTCTTTTTGGCAACTCCGAAAATAAAGTGAAACGGCACCGCATGGCGCTGGCGATGGTCTCTGGCTCCTTGAGGACTCGGAGAGCGGCTCGGAATCGCCTTCCCACCCCGGCCCCCCGGCGCACCCCACCTCGTCGGGCACCCCAGGCACCGTGGGAAGGCAAGCCCCGTCCAGGCTGCCCAGGGCGACTGTGATCATAGGATTCATCAGGCTAGTGATTGTGGCCATCATTGTCATCTCTCTCTCTCGCCTCAGTCTTGTCGGAAAATTGTGCCCAAAGCAGCCAAATTCGGGACTTGCCTCAACCTCTCCCGAGCGGCTGGAGACGGCGGCGGCGAGAGGCAAGCGTCGGAGACGAGCGCCGTCTCTCAAGTCACAAACCCGCAGCATTTTCGCTCTGCCTGGCCCCGTGAAAACAAACCCGCTACCAGCCCATATATTTCCTGGTAATCGAAAATACTCACCAGACCCAGCCTACTACGGTTATTAAGCAAATTATGCCAGCAGACGGGAGTATCGTTTGCAAGCTAAGACACAGGATTTGGTGTTGGTTTTTTTTTTTTTTTTTTTTTTTTTTAAAGAGGTAACAGCCAGACGCGCTTGCAGCCTCGCAATTTGGCTCTCCCAGAGAGTTACTCCTAGGCTTATGTTTTACGATCCAATCCCGGGAAGCCAACTGGAGAGGGAAGTCATGAAGCACAAGGGCTGCTGTCTATGTGACTCTTCCCCTAGAAGCAAGGTTGCTGAGGAAGATCCTGTTAAACAATGACTCGGCACCGGCGGCCAATTGTTCTCCGTACTGTACACTCGATAGCCGCAAAAAAAAAAAAAAAAAAAAAAAGAAAAAAGAAAGAAAAAGAAAAAGAAAGGGGGGAAAAAAAAGAAAGGTAGAAAAGAGAAACAAACAAGGGGGGAAAAAAAGGAGATAAAAAGGAGCCCATCGACGCTGAGTCGGGAAGGAGAAACTAGTTTTGGAGGAAGTGGTATTCCTAGGAAAAAATCAAGACCCTCTGCTTCAGACTCCTGTCTGGGTGCAACTTCTTATGCGGGGGCCTGGCGGTGTCAAAACTTTGAAGATTAATGGATTACTTCGTTAATGACTCAAGGCGTCAGATTGAGGTGCTTAAATGATTTGTGAGGTGCAAAGCGTTTTCCTGACAGTCCCAAACAATGAGAGAAGAGTGTGCGGGTGGAGGCGAGGGAGGCAGCAGGCTGCAGGACAAGCAGCCACACACACACACACTCACACACTCTCGTACACACACACTCGCAGCCTCTCACACAAACATATCCACGCACACGCACCCGAGCCCCCACCCCCGATCATTTCAGATTAGGACGCCAAGGGGATAGATACTCGAGATATCATTTCCCTCTTTAAAAAAAGTGTAAATAAAGCCCTTCTGGCCCCCAATGAGGCGTTCCTTCCCGACTTTTTTGGATCAATCAAACAGACAGTGGCTTCTTTTGATTAAAGCCCAAATTGTCATTGGGCAGAGGCAATCATGTGACAGCCAATTCGGTCCAATTTCAACCTTGTCTCCATGAATTCAATAGTTTAATAGTAGCACGGTCCCCATACGGCTGTAATCAGTGAATTAGAAAAAAAACACCCCACCAGCGATCTTCTATGCTATATTTTTTTCTCCTCTCTCTCCTTTTTCCTGGGCCTTCCCCCCCCGGAGCCCCCTGAATCCGAGGGAACTTTTTCTCCGCGGGGGCTGCCAGTTGAAGGCCATGAATTTCGCATTTGAGAGAGAGATCGGTTTTATCAATAGCCAGCCATCGCTTGCTGAGTGCCTGACATCTTTTCCCCCTGTCGGTGATACATTTCAAAGTTCATCAATCAAGAACTCGACGCTTTCACACTCGACACTGATTCCTCCTCCTTTCGAGCAGACCATCCCCAGCCTGAACCCCGGCAGCCACCCTCGCCACAGCGGCGGCGGTCGCCCCAAGGCGAGCCCCCGCGGCCGCAGCGGCAGCCCGGGCCCCGCCGGCGCCCCGCCGCCCCCGGAGTACCCCTGGATGAAAGAGAAAAAGGCGTCCAAGCGATCCGCGCTGCCGCCCGCCTCGGCCTCCGCCTCAGCCGCTGGACCTGCCTGCCTCAGCCATAAAGGTCAGTCCAAAGACTTGCCGCCGGCCCCGCCGGGCCGCTTTTTTGGCTCCCCGCATCCTCCCGTCTTCGTGGGGAGACGAGGCGGAGGGGCGGGCGGGCGGGGAGGACGGAGCTGGCGGGGCTCTCTGGAAACCCAAACTTTCCCCAAACTTGCTTAATGCGGGATGATTTATTTGAGTTGGAGCTGACCTCTCTTGTCTCGCCGTCCTAGAGTTAGGATATTTGACAGTAATGAAGAGTGATAGATTGCTCCCGCTCAGCTAAGCAGCTGATGCATTAATTATAAATTGCGGTATGGCTAATATAAAGTTTGCTCTGGTGTGGGGAGGTTGGGGAGCTGGAGGCAGTAATTTTGCCGAGGTGGCCGAGGGGCACGCAGCACCGGGCGCTCAGCAGTGCAACACAATAGGTTTACTGCATCCAAAGGCGGCCATTTTGTTGCAGTTGTTATTTTATGCTATATGGACATATAGATATAGAGACATACGTGTAGAGTGAGCACTCCCCCCTCCAACACACACACGGGATGCGATGTGCTCGGGTGCTGAAATTCAATCCATGCATTTATCTGTTTTGTGTGTGCCTGCGTGTGTTTTTGCCTTCGCTGTTCTGGCGGTGGTGCTTTGGGGTGCGCGTGGTGGTGGTGTTTTTCTTTTTTCTTTTTCCTTTTTTTTTTTTTTTTTCCTTTTTTAACAGACCCCCTTGAAATCCCTGATAGCGGTAGCGCTGGATCTAGGCGGCTGAGAACGGCTTACACCAACACACAGCTATTGGAGCTGGAGAAAGAATTTCATTTCAACAAGTATCTCTGTAGACCAAGGAGGGTTGAGATTGCAGCCTTGCTGGATCTGACTGAGAGACAAGTCAAAGTCTGGTTCCAGAACAGGAGGATGAAACACAAGAGACAGACCCAGTGCAAGGAGAACCAAAACGGCGAGGGGAAATTTAAGAGCCTAGAGGACCCCGAGAAAGCGGCGGAGGAAGAGGAAGAGGAGAAATCCCTCTTCGAGCAAGCCCTCAGCAACGTCTCCGGCGCTCTCTTGGAGCGGGAAGGCTACGCTTTCCAGCAGAATGCCCTCTCCCAGCAGCAGGCTCAGAATGCGCACAATGGCGATTCCCAAACTTTCCCCGTTTCGCCTTTAACGAGCAATGAGAAAAATCTGAAACATTTTCAACATCAGTCACCCACTGTTCAAAACTGCCTCTCAACAATGGCCCAGAACTGTGCAGCTGGCCTGAACAATGACAGTCCTGAGGCCCTAGATGTCCCTTCTTTACAGGACTTTAACGTTTTCTCCACAGATTCCTGCCTACAGCTTTCAGATGCAGTTTCTCCCAGTTTGCCAGGATCTCTGGACAGTCCCGTAGATATTTCTGCTGACAGTTTTGACTTTTTTACAGACACACTCACTACAATTGACTTGCAGCATCTGAATTACTGAGAAATTAAAGGCGACCTCTCCAAGGGTCCTGCTTTCTCCTCCTTATTATTCTTTATTTTTCCCGTGAATTAATTTTATTTTTTTTTCCCTCCCTTTTCCTGGTCAGTATTTTCTGTTTATTACTCCCCTCTGCTGTGTCATTTTGCCGTTTCTTACGAAGTTTTAGTTGTGTTCAATTTTAACCTAGCCACATTCATTCTAGGTCATTCTATGAAAGCAATATATGAGGTCTGTAAGAAAGTGATTATATGGGAATTGTATCTTCACTTTCTTTTTATTTTTGTATTGCATTAGGACGCGTTGTCATAAGTATTTTTGGTAGAATAAATTCTTGTTTGATACAAGGAGCTTTATATTTTTTTTCTTTTTCTTTTTCTCTTTCTCTTTCTTTCGCTCTCCTTTCAAGACTGATAACACAATAAGCATTTCTCCCCCTCCCTTCTACTCTTATTTACTAATAATCAATATCCAACATTCTAACTACGAGCTCTCCCCTTCGGGCAGTTAGGACATTTATTAGAGAGGAAAAACACGTTCAAATTCTTTATTGCAAGAGTTCTCACAAGGAAAAAACCCAACCAAACAGCAAAGCACAAAAAGCCCAGACAAACCAAAGAAACTAAAACAATTCACAGCTTTGATGGAGACCTCTTCCTTGTAATGTATAAATGTAGCATCTTATCTCCGTGAGGATACAATGCTTTGAAATGCTGAGCTGTAACAAAAGCATGAGCGAGCACTTTCTCTGTTTCAGGCAAAACACAAGAGAGTCTCAGTAGCATAAGCGTCTCTTGCAGAAACTAGAGTGTTATATACACGAAAGGTGCTTTTTTTTTTGGGGGGGGGGGCGGAGAACAATCCTGTTTTTCTAGAAAGTAGTGCTTAGTAGTCAGGAAACTGTTTCAGGAAGCGTATCTTAAAAAATATCAGAGCTCACAGAGAATTTGCTTGGTTACTTCTCACGTGCTGAACGGTCCAACAAATCTGTCCTAGAAAGAGAGGAAATGGAGAAGTTAGTGCCTCTAAAATCAAAAGGGTGGCAGAATCACGGGCGGAGGGAATCCGGTATTTGGGGAGGAATCAGCCCTCCACACTTCTGAGGGGCGGTGCCGGGGGCACAGCCAAAGATGTTTTTCTGTTTAAACCTTTTCGTGGGGCGAAGGACCGATAACGAAAAGGGGTAACTCCGACTTTAAACTTACAATTGCCTCGGGGCTCCGCACTCCATGCTGGCGGCGGCAAAGATGGACTTTCAGAAATATTCACCAAATTGCCTGCCACCCGGCTAGCGGCGTTGCCGGACCCCAAAGTGGAGGGTGAGCACCGTCCTTCGGGTTCAAACCGAGCAACAGATGCCAGCGGGGCTCTGCCGCTCCGGGGCCGGAGATCCTGTGTGGGATCCCTGGGTGCGTGGGGATGCGTGAGGGTGCGGGTGAGCCTGCCGTTACACTACACAAGCGAGTGGGGCTTGAGTGGGGGTTTGTGGAGAGGACTCTGCTGCCCGTCCATGCGAGGAGCGTTGTCTCACTGCCCTGCAACACGTTGTGGAACTGAGATGCGTGGGTTATAGTTGGAAGGGTTGAACGCAATTCTTCCGAAAGTCATAAATCAAACTCTTTCTATGAATGAGAATGTCATCAAAGAGATCAATTGCAGGAACACATGCACAAATAAAAACCCTCTTACGTATTTGCCGGGGCTGGGGATCCCCGTCTAAAACCATTAAGTGAGAAGGCGTTTAGTCATAATTCATTTTTATTGCTCTTTTAAAACAGCAACTTGGCTGAGCTGCGGACGCGGCAAAACCTCGGCCCTGCTTTTTGTCCTCTGTGCTCCAGCTCTGTCCTTCATGAAAGTGGGCAGCCTCACTGGCAATATAACTTTGCCACTGGATTGAAGTGGACTGCAAGGTCCACGTACGGGTTGAGTTTTCTTTTGTGCCCAGATTTCTGGATGCTGACAATGCTTAAAAATAATAATAATAATAAATGAAAGACAATACGCTACAAGATTTAAACTCCTTGCAAGCTTCTTTTAAATAAACGGGGGAATTCAACGAGCAGGAGTCTCCTCCGAGTCTCCCGGTGACTCCTGGGGCCACAATGGGGGCACACTCCCACGGAAAAAGCTTGGATCGCCCCCCTCGGTCCCAGTCCCGGGGCAGGAAAAGCGGAGTGGAGCCGCGGAGGGGCGCGGAGGGGCCGGACTAGCCTGCGGGCAAAGGGAAGAGGAGGCAGCTGTGCCTTGCCGGACCGCCGAGGAGGGGGTGTTACCCTCTGCTCCGGCCCTTCTCATGATGTTGCCCCCATGCACAGTACAGACAGCAAACCCCTAAAGCCCCGCCAGAGAAACAATGCAACAAAAGAGACAATGGCCAAAAAAAAAAAAAAAAAAAACCAAACAACCAAAAACCGGAGAGAAAGAAAGGATTTCGGGCTGCTAGAGACTGTAAAAGAAGTGCTGTGATTTGGCGAAATTTATGGATAAGCCGATCTATTTATAGTAAAATACACTTTTTTTTTTTTCCTGAAAAAGCATTCCAGTCCTTTTATTAGTAAACAGTCCCAGCGGCCTGCCTTTTTTCTCTGTCTCATCCAGTATTTATCACAACTGGTTTACAAGAATGAAATAAATGTGTTTACAGCTGTACCCACAGCCAAAAATGGCGCAGTATAATGCCATAACCGCCTCTGGAGTGTTGTTGCTCTCGTCCTCTACCCCGCCCCCCCTCGGAGTTTAAGACACTGAACCTTTCCAGGGGGCCCTTAACCATCCGTGTCTGCGTAGTAAATCAGAACGAACAGAAATACTGAGGGCATACGGATAGACTTGTGGTGGAGGGAGCAGCCCTTTGGATTTCGCTGGTGTAGAGAGGTAATGGAGGTGTCATGGGATAAGGGCTGACCTAACAGCAGTAAGAGAGCTTGGCACCTAGGAGAGGATGTTGTAGTTTGTGTGGGAGGGAGGAGCTTGAGGGTTTGTGTGTGTTCTTGAGCCGGGAAAGGTGGCAGGGTAGAATAGCCTTTTGAATTTCAAAATAAGCAAGAACCGACCGTGAGAATGGAGGGATGTAGTTAGTCGGCTGGAAATGCACCTGCAGAAATTGAGGATGCAGGCCCTCCTGAGGCTGGTGGCAGGGGACGTGACTTTCCACCCACTCCTGCACGAGGTTAACGTTTTGCAGGACGCCTCTTGGGAAGCATGTTGGTGCCGTCTTCTCTCCCTGCAGATGAGCTGGGTGCTCCGGGTGGGACGGATGGCCGGCCTTTACCTCCCTTTTCCTTTTCCGCATACGTAAACAGAATATGAGGTTGCAATCCACATCCCACAGCCCTCCCTCATTCTCTATCCACGGACGTTTTTTTTTTTTTCTTTTCCGTAGGGGTGGGGGAAGGTAGGTTTGAGCGTATGCTCGGCGCGGTTCCCAGGGGTCCTGGGACTGTCTCTGCTACCGGCCATCTGCCACCTCCCGCCACTGCCAGACCGGGTGGCGGAGCCCAGGGACAAAGGGGCCGGGGAGGTGGGCTCTGCGCCTCTCGCCGTTCCCATGTCCCCGGCCCGGGCCACCTCCTCAGGCAACCGGGCTGCGACCCACGGCTCCCCGGGCAGCCTTTCCCCCGCCCGGTCCCAGGGCGGGCTGGCGGACGGCAGCAGCGCCGCGGGGACCCAGCAGATGGGCTGCGGAATCCGCGGGCCCCCGCCCAATCATCCGTCCCCCTGCCCCCGGCTCCTCCTCCCCTACCCCAGCCCAGAGCTGGCACGAGTGAGCCCAGCGGAGGTGCGGGGGGAGCAGGGTTGCCGTCCGGGGGGAGACCGGTGAGCCTGGGAGAGCACAATGGACGTCAGTCCCAAAAGCGGCTCATTTCCATGCTAATGTCCGCGGCCGCTTGGTGATGCGGCTGGACAAGCCCCTTTAACTCTTGGCGTCGCGCCGCGCTGGGACTGCGGCGGGGCCGGAGCGGGGAGACCTCTCGGCCCTGTCCCCATCCATATCCTCATCCTCGGACCGATCCCTATTCTCCGACTTATCCCCGTCCCTGTCTCCATCCCCGTCGCCACAACAGTCCACAACCACACCCACGGCCCTATCCTCATGCCCGTCCCCAGGGCTGATGCTCTCAGCGCTGCCCCCGCCGACCTCCCACCGCCCGGTACCGTGGATCCAGGCGTCTCCGCGCTTCCCCAGCCGGGGGGATGGAGAGGAGGGGTGGGGAGGCGACGGAGGTGCCTAGCCCCGGCCTGACAATGCCAACAGCAGCGGAATCGCCGCGTTACCCTCGCTGCAGCAGCACTCACCCTGGAGGGGACGGCCAGTTGGCTCCGCGGGCCAGGCGCAGCCTCCAGGTCTCTCCTGCCTTCCCCTCTCAGCTGGCGGGCGGGACTCCGGCGGCGGCGGAGGCGCTACAGCCTGGCCCGGCCCGACCCTCCCCCCCCCCCGCCCCCCGGGGGGCCGCCGTCGCCGCCCTGCCCCGCCGTGCCGCGCCGTGCCGTGCCGCGCCGTCGGAGCGCTCGGCGTTTAAATGCCCCCGACGCGGCGATCTATCTATCAGCGGCAGGAGCCGGGAAAGTCCCGCAGGCGCCGCAGCCATTGGCTGCCGCCCCCCACGTGCCTGCCCGCTGCCTGTACCTTCGTGTCATTTTCCTGCCGGCCCCATGGAGGAAGTGGGAAAGTTGGCGCGGCCCCGCCGGACGCTGAAGACCCGGTGGCGGCGTGACAGAGGGACTCGGCGAGGATGAGCTCCTTCCTCGAGTACCCCGTCCTCGGCGGCGAGGCGGGGGGCTGCGCCGCCCGCGCCTACCACCCCGACCACGGGATTACAACTTTCCAGCCATGCGCCGTCAGCGCCGGCAGCTGCAGCGGGGAGGACCGCTTCCTCGCGGGCCGCGGGGTGCCCATCAGCCCCCACCGCCACCACCACCACCCCCCGGCCCAGCCCGCCGCCTACCAGCACCACGGCGGCCTGGGGGTGTCCTACGCGCACCCCGGCTGCGGCCCGACCTACGGTGCGCAGGGCTTCGGACCGGCGTACGGCCCCTATCCCCTCGGGCAGGACGCGGAGCTGGGCGGCGGCTTCCCCCCTTGCGCCCCTGCCGTGTACTCGGGGAGCATCTCCTCCTCCGCCACCGCGCAGCACCCGCACCAGGGCTACGCGGGGGGTCCCGCTCAGTACGTGCCTCCCCCCTACGGGCAGGAGCAGCAGAGCCTGTCCCTGGGCACCTACAACCATGGCCTGTCCCCACTTCACTCCGGCCACCGCGAAAACGCCCGCTCCCCCTCCGCCGACACCTCGCCGCCTGCGCAAACCTTCGACTGGATGAAAGTGAAAAGAAACCCACCCAAAACAGGTCAGTGGCCGGCGGGAGGGCCGGGGCGGGGGCCGCTCCTCTCTCTCTCCCTCTCTGCCGCGGGTGCGGAAAAAGCGGCGCGGTGCCCCACGGGGCGCTGGGCAGGTAGGGCGGCCCGCACCTCTGGGAGCAGCCGCAGCCGTCTGCCCGCCGCGCTGGAGGCCAGCGCCGCTTATCCCTGACTCCCCCTCTCCGCCTCTCCCGCGGTCATATTTCTTGTAATTCATAAACCACTTATCAAGTTTCCTCTGACACTAGAGGCTGACTCCGGTTTAGCACCTCGCACTCCATCACTCACCCTGCCGGGCTTCCCTCTTATCCTAAGAAGTTCTTGCTCCCTATCGCTTCGGCGGTGTGGGCATATTGATTACGTCGCCTATAAATCATTTTGCGCTTACTTACCGCTGCATGTCCCCTCGCAGGCAAGGCTGGTGAGTACGGCTACGTCGGGCAGCCCAACACCGTCAGAACTAACTTCACCACCAAGCAGCTCACCGAGCTGGAGAAGGAGTTTCACTTCAACAAGTACCTGACCAGGGCCAGGCGCGTGGAAATCGCCGCCTCCCTCCAGCTCAACGAGACGCAGGTGAAGATCTGGTTCCAGAACCGGCGAATGAAGCAAAAGAAACGGGAGAAAGAGGGACTGCTGCCCATCTCCCCCTCCATCCCCACGGGCTGCGAGGAGAAGGCGGAGGACTGCGAGGAGAAGTCCTGCTCGTCGCCCTGCAGCGCCTCGCCCGCCTCCTCCGCCTCGGACACGCTGGCTGCCTCCAACTGAGACCCGGCGAGCCCCGACGGCCGCCCGTCGCGACGCCCCCGCCAGCGCAGCTCGCGTCCGTTTGCCGCGGCCTTGTCGGTCCCTCGGTCGGTCTCTCGGTCTGTCTCTTCGAGAGGTCCCGGCGGCCCCCCACCGCCGGTGCCCCCCCCACTGCCGACCGGCCCCCAGGGTGTCGGCTCCACCGCCCGCTCGCCTCCCAGCCGCCGGGTCCCGGCGCCTCGGTGCCAGGGGATTTTCTTTCACCCCCCCTTCCACAACCCTTTCTGCTGGAGGAGCTGTGTTGGCACACGCGTAAGGGTCTCCCTCTTCCGCTGCAAGGACGCTCCTCCGAGTATCCCTGAGTGAAAGACAGGTTATCTAGGGTACATAACCTCATAAAGAGATGCACTATTGCAAGTGTTTACACGAGTTACACGACTTTCATCCCCTTAATTTAATGTATTCTTTGTTCGTGTCTATGAGTTGTTGCTTGTAAATACTTTGTCCGAGAGATTTATCTTTTTACAGATTTTTCTAGAAATGACATTTCGATTATCAGGTTAAGCAGGGTGAGCGCATTCTCCAAACTGGATCCACTTTTATATTGGTAAAGCCAACAATCATATCAAGTAAACGTCTTAAGCTCAAGCAGATACCTCAAAAGGAAAAAAAAAAATAGCGCTATTTCTTTAAATGTGACAAACAAGGCTTCAATTGCACTAGGTTTTGTAAACCTTACCCAGTGTGCTTGCCCCCGCTTCCTCCCTCTCTCCACCTCAAAAGCTGGTCTGGATTATACTCAACTGAAGGGTGTAACTGTCCAGAAGATCTCACCTCTTCCTATTTTCCTATTAACGTTCCTTTAGACTCGATGTCTTTTCAACCTACTTGTGAATGTGACGAATGGCCAAATGAATGTATAATTTCTGTGGTTGGTGTCCGGACCATTGCATGACGCACTGTGCTTTGCTGTACTGAGGGTACACTGAGTTCTATCAGTTGTTGTGTGTGAGCGAAATGTCCTCCTGATTTTCTGTACAATCAT
This sequence comes from Trogon surrucura, assembly GCA_020746105.1. Classification (NCBI taxonomy): domain Eukaryota; kingdom Metazoa; phylum Chordata; class Aves; order Trogoniformes; family Trogonidae; genus Trogon; species Trogon surrucura. Next base: position 10,952,348 of record CM036622.1, on the reverse strand, counting down.
GAAAGGCTCTGGGATTCCGCTGGTGATGGAAGCCAGGGCAGGATTTACGGGTCCTTATAATGTCTGTAATAAATATATTCCACTTTCAGGTAGCCTTCGTCTGCCTACCTCTGTGTGACGTCAGTGCTTAGTCACAGGCTCCACTTAGCAGTTTGGTTTCTCTTATTTTCTGTTGCTGCGGCCTTTCCAAGGGGGAAAAGGAGGAAGAGTCTCCCAATTTACCATGTGTTGTTTTGCCGGGGTCAGAACTCTGGTTGATCTTTTGGGGTCCCTTCCAATTCTTAACATTCTGTGATTCTGTGTGCCCAGCCTGAAGCTTCTTCCTATCTTATGCTCAAATAATATTATTCTTAGACAATATAAGACCATTCTCTTCCTCTTCTGTAACCGGGAGGATTTTACGATCCCGATCTATTTCTGAAGTACTTCCTGGGTCAAGTGTTAACCTTTTCACCTCGGGATGGATGCTGACACTTACATAAACAGAGCACCCTTCAAAAGCAGAAATTGTCTTCAGCCAGTCTTTCCTCACATCGCAGGCCCCTCACCAAGGGCTGTACATTTAATTAGCTCGGGCACTAAGCTGGTCCGGCTTCTCTCTCCTTCCACTGCAGGCTGTCATCCACAATGGCTGATGGGTGCCAAGGTAGAGGATGGTTCCCAGGTGCCAGAAGGCATTAACTCCAGCCCATTCCCTACCATATAATTTTTTTTTGGGGGGGAGGGGTGTGCAGGGAAAGACCAAGTTCTCGCAGGTAAGTATGGTAATATTTCCAAGAGGTGTCAGATGAACAGTGGGTTGGGAAGGGTGAGAGGGAGCGCGTGTGTGGAGAAACCGGGTGGCAGGACAGAGCAGAAACATGCTCTGCTGGGCGGGGAGGTGTCTCAAGTCACTGCTGCCTCTTGAATTTCAGCGCAAACACGCGTAATATCTCCTTCCCCCGGCCCAGCTGCTAGAGAGAGCTCCCAGGCTTCTCCCGGGGCCGGGCTACCCACACACGCTTTGCTTTGCGGAGTCCGCAGAGTCGACGAAATTTTCTTCACTTCGGAGTCAAGAGACAAGCCCTGATTTGCAAGGCGCGGCGGCCATATCAAGAGTCAAACTATCTGCAAGGGAGCAGGGCTGTCTCCAAAGACTACCGCCGCTGCCTCTTATTTCTTTAATTTCCCCGCCTGCCATATACTTTACCTTTTGTTTATTAGTGTAAAGCCACAAAGCAAAACAGATGGCCTTCTTCCAGAGGCTTGGATGTGTTAAAGTGGCATTTGCATGCCAATGAGGGCATTTCAATATCGAAATTTGGATCTAAACATTGCTGGAATTCGGATTTGCAACCCGGCTTCTCCGGTGTTGACTTAATGTGTTAGAAAGAGCAGCCATAAATTTTACCCTAAATGAGAGAGACAAGACTCTTGTCAGTGCGTCAATCTGTGCTGAGCGATTCATCGGCAGAGAATGCCGTCTCCTTCCAAATCCCGAGTTATCTTTTTTTTTTTTTTTTTTTTGATTACCCGCAGTTCTGAACAATTACGAGCAAAGACACCCCAAACTTCCCGATCCCGGCTCATTTTGTTGGCATTATTATAATTTCGATACCATCATCCTTTCGGGTCAGGGGGTGTGGGGAATCTCTAGCTTAGAGTTTCTACCACAAAAATATGGCTAAAAAAAAATCACAGCGTGATTTGGCCTGATGGAGACACTCATTTTCCTTTCAGGTTATGGGAATCCTTTTGTTTCTACACTTAAAAAAGAATTTTAATTTTTCTTTCTGGAGTCTCAGGAGAAAAAAAAAACGAAGAAAAAACCCCAGCAACAAACAAACAAAAAAAACAAAACCAAAACCCAACCCAAACCTCGTCCAAATGTCAAACGGATTTTAGCATCTTCCTATCATACTTAAGGCCATTTCTGCTGTTCACCTTTAAAGTTTACTTTTGGAGGCTATTGAGATGCTTTGGTGTTTTCCTCTGGGGCAATCAGATTGAAACCGATCAATATTTACTCAGTCTGAAAGGGCTGTTGAAAAGGCAGCTAACAACAAACTGCTTAGCTGCTCTCCCCTCTTTAATCTCAGGTTCACCGAAAGTTCAAGCAGAAATGAATTCGGTGATGGGTCACTTTAGAATAAGTCCCAGCGGTTAATCTCATAGCCTTGGTAAAGGCAACAATTACAGAGTCATCCCTCTCTCCCTCTCACTGTCTCCCCGGCAGCGGCAACTTTCCTCGCATTTTTGCCCGGCAGTTTTTTTTCCCTAAACCGCTTTCCGCTGTTTTGCGGTGACAGCGAAATCCCAGCATCTTCCCCGCTCCCGCGCTGCAGCCGACGCCGGCATAAAAGTGGGTACCCTCGACGAGAGGTACCAGGGGTGCGGGAAACAACCCCTCCTGCAAGGCATGCGGCATTTTCAAGGAGGGCTCCTGGGGGGGCAGGGGCCAAAGGGATGCTCGGGTCTCTCTGCCCCGCAGCTTCGTGGGGTGGCGAGAGGCTGTGGGAGACGCGCCCCGCTGCTGGGGACGCTGGCGGAGCCGCGGGGCTATACTGCCCTCTCCATCCCCTATGGAAAAAAAGAGTAGGGAGAAATCTGGGCAAAACGCGATGGACGTCGCTGCTAATTGCAGGGACTTCAAAGGCCAAAGTTCACATAATCACTGCATAAATGCATACTTAATAGGGATTTATTAGTACCTCTCTAATGGCAGCTCACGTTCGGGCTATAAATTCGAGTGGGTTTTCACGGGGAAATTGTTCCTCAGGAGCTACCCCTCTTCCACCCAGACATTGCCGGGGGACCCCGGCCGCGAAAAGCTCCCGGTCGGGCCCCGGGAGTCTCCGAGCTGGGCCGGGCCCCGGGGCCAACGGCGGGAGAGCCTGAGCGGCAGCGCCGTCCGAGGCGGGGTGGCCCGGGGGAGACTGCTCCCGCTGCACGGCGGGGCCCTCGGCGAGGCGAGGGTCTGAAAATTTTTTTTTGGGAAAAGAATCGTTCCGGATTATTTTTTTTTCCCCTCCCGCGTAAGTTTAGGAGCAGGATCTCTTGTTTGTTTTCCCTTAGCAATTAGCTCTGTGCGATGGTGGTAAATTGGTAACACAAAAAGGAAATACAAGATAATTAAATTAATAATATATGAATGAAAAGCAACATCATGTATTTATTTTAAAAAATTACTTCGTCCTTTCTTTTCTTTCCTTCTTTCGTTTTCTCTGTCTTTCTCTCTGACTTCTCTTTTTTTCCCCTTCTCTCTCTCCCTTTTCCCCTTTCTCCCTTACCAAGGTAAACATTCCTTTTCTTCCCTAGACACATTACTTGGCCGACTTTCACTGTTAACATTATTCTTTTATGGTTTATATGTCATAAAATATTACAGGTCACAGTTACTCCTGTTTCAGACTCAGAAAGACCATTGATATCAATCGGAGTTCTAGGGGAAAGAAGTCTTCCCTTGTGCCTAAGCATTTTAGGGCAAACTTTCTTGATTTTGATCATGCAAGGAGTACTCTTCGCATATAAATTCAAAGAGATTACACATTTCAGTAACAGGAGCAGAAATTGGCTTGGAAAAAATGCTTCCGCGCTATTTTTTTATGGGGCAGTGACATATTTTAATCATCTGTTCCACGCGGAGAATGTTTCAGCCGTTACTTCTTTCACAATTATTTTGGCTTTCCGATCTACTTTCCTTGAAACTGTACATCTCGTAAAGTTAAATCGGGACTATTAATTCGTATAAAAATGTGGCCAAATAATGATCAGCCTCGATTACGATGAAACCAATCTCCAGCTCACAACTTTTCCGAGTGCTCAGTTTATAAATACAAATTCAAGGTACTGCAAAAATTCTCCCCGTTCAAGAAAGTGAAAGTAGCAAAAAGAAAAAAATAAATAAAACTAAATACAAGCCCAAACGAGGACACGAAGTCAGTCTCGGCCACAAACTCTTTTGCCTATGTTCACATCTGTCTAAGATGTTCACATCTGTCTAAGCCAGCGGGAAGCGGAGGCATTACGAAAAGACAGGGATTCATGGAGCGTTTCACTCCCAAGAGTTTTAGGAAGTGTCTGAGTGACCGGGAGCAGTGAGACCTGCCCGCCCTGCCCGGTGCTTCCCCGGTGCCTGCCCGATGCCTCCTCGGTGCCTGCCCAGTGCTTGCCCGGCTTCCCCGAACTACGCGGAGGCTACTCTTTGCATTCGACACGTTTAACTTTGCGCCTAAGTATTTATGCACTTTCTAATTCCAATCTACGCGCGGCTGCAATTCGGCGGGACGTTTGCCTCCAGAAACTTAAAAAAAAAAAAAAGCAGTGTAATATTCTATCGATTATTAAAAAACGAAAAGGGAATAAATCCAAGGAAATATCTGCTTTGATTGAATGCTTCGCGAACGCATTTTGTAGGGATCGATTGCATTCGCAGCTGTCTTCGGGTTTGATCCTCGGGAAATGACTAATACGAGGAAAATTCGTTGTGCGCATTGTAATAACAACCAAGAGGGGCTGCGGCTGCGCTCCTCCTCACCCAGCTCCGCGGGTCACTCCTCAGGGCCCCCCTTGGCCGCAGGGGGGCAAACAGCGAGCTCAGCCCCAAAAGGGCTACCGGCTGGCTGCGAGATACTGGGCGGGAGGCTGTGGGCCGTCTGGTCGCTCCTGAATGCCATCGCCATGCTGAGCCGCGGGTATCACTCCTGATCTCCTTTGTCTATTAATATAGCCATCACCAAATCCCGGATAACCTCCCTTTCCCTCTGTCAACACCCCCTCCGCTCGGGCCCGTGCTGGGGGAAGAGGGATGGGACCTGCCATTGGGGTCCTGTAGCAAGGGGATGCCCCTTTTAGGGGTAACTTGGTGACAGATGTTGACGTTTCTAGGGAGCTCGGTAAACATAAAGTTGGACTGGACTTTTTCATAGCCCATGTGGTTTTCATCATTCCCCGTCAGGCTCAGACCAAAGGCAGAAGCTTGCCTCCTCACACTCCTCATCCCCTCTCATCTTCGGCAGTCACTCAGCCCCGGTGACATGGGATAAAGAGCAGAGAAAACACAGGAGACCAGGTTCGTTAAGTAGTGAAAAGAGATGAGCATGAGGCTGGCAGTGGAAACGGGGAGGGGGTGGGTGGCGGAGAATAGAAATCTCTCCTTCACTGCACACCCGTGAGCCTTCAGGTGCAAAGCACATCTGTGTAATTCACAGACTCCATCTGGGGACAGATCAGGGGGAGCACATTGGAGGGGTTTCAGAGAATAACCACTTGTCCAGACTTCTCACTGCTTTCACATGAAGGCGAAGGTTATGGAAAGGGCTAAGCCACATGGGTGGGGATTTCTACACAGTTGTAGTGGAAAATCCTCTGTACCAATAAAGGAAAGTTTTCTCCTGAATTTTGCGACAGGTCTACTACCTCACATAGCTGCTGTGCAAAACATCAGTTGCAGTGGAAATACCATCCAAGCCTCAATTTATTTCCTTAGTGTAGCTTTAAAATATTTCCCCGAGCACCCAGCAAATGTGGAGACTTCAAGCAGACTAGTCTGTTTTGCAAGAGATAAAATCACCGCAGCACTGTTCTGTAGTATGAGTGGATTTAACATCCATGCATGGTTCTGAGGACAGATGGATCATTAAACAAAATGCATTGGTTTGGGTAGTGTTGTGCTGATTATTCTGTACTGAGAAAAAAAAAAGTAAGTAAAAAACCATCCAACCCACTGTCTAGAAACAGACAGGTGATCCCATTCGAGCTGAGCTATCAAAGTGCCATGCATATTTCACAGTGTAAAAATGTTATCTTGGAGGAACACTCGTTCCAGCAAATAGCATTAGCATGAAGAGTATGTTTAGACATGGAAGTGGGTATTGCAGAGAGGCAAGACCCTGCAGGGCTTTGCAGTTTATTACATCTTCTCCCCACCCTGTAGATTTAGTATTTTGTATTTCCGACAGCGCTAGGAGGCAAGGCAGTGATCATGAAAGCAGGGGCTGAGGTAAAAAGGGTCTGAAAAGGCCTATCCTCAGGGACACACCTCAGCCCACACTGCCCAGGAAACATGCAATGTCTATATCCATTAGGAACATGTATGTTCTCCCAGAACTTAAGTTCATTGAAAGAGGTATTAGAGAACTTCTTTCAAGACAGCTCACAAATTGAAAGATTCAGAGGTTAGCAGGCGCTCATATCTGACTCCATGCATATATCATCTTTGAGTAGGACCTACCGTGGCTCATTGTCCAGGAAGATTCAGTTCACCTGAGACCCACAGGTTTGCAAGTTGAAAGATTAGGCTCATTGAATTTGGTAATCTACTGGTAAAGATAACTTTTCTATCTTTGAATCACATCTTTTCCACCCCAGGGTTTGAACAGGGAATGCAGACAAAACCCACTGAAAATTGTGCTGAGGCTCCTCTAACAAACTGTTTTGATGGTAAATCAAACCTGATATTCAAGAAAGCCAGATAATCTCCATGTAATTCCTTTTTTTGAACATGATAATGTGTTTTAAGACTGGTCAGCCATACAGGTTGACTCCCATTTCTGCTGGAGCTGAAACAGAAGACACGCCCACTAACCTGGACTCCAGATCAGGCCGTAACAGTAGACTCTATTCAACAATGGGCAAAATTTTCTCCTCTACTTTTCACAGATTGTCACAGTCACAGAGTGTTAGAGGTTGGAAGGGACCTCAAAGATCATCTAGTCCAACCCCCTGCCAGAGCAGGATCACCTACAGTAGATCGCACAGGAACGTGTCCAGGTGGGTTTTGAATGTCTCCAGAGAAGACTCCACAACCTCCCTGGGCAGCCTGTGCCAGTGCTCTGTCACCCAATTAATTGAGAAGACAGCAGGGCAAGCTGTGCTCTGAAAGCAGCGGAAAGCTAACAAGAAATCTCCTCGACTGACATTCGAGTTTGGTTGTTTTTTTTTTTGTATTGTATGTGTGAGTAACCACAGGGGAATTCTACTTGTGGAAGTGGAAGATGATGCATTTAAAGTATTTGCTGCCATCAGAAAGGACAATTCTACTGACCCTGGCCAGTAGGTGTGAATCAAAATAAATGCAAGTCACTGAGGTTTAAACACAAATTTTAGCTGCAACCTTAAGTGTGATCCTGTTCAAAATATGGGAATGGAGAAGGCCTTCTTGTAACACATTTTAACCAGGATTAAATACAGAACACATAATAAGACCCTCTTCTGCAGACCTTTTTCATTAGAATCAGTGCAGTTTTGCCTCAGAAAATACCGCAGACAGGATTTTTTTGAGCCACTAACCATTTTTCAACATGACATTTTACAATTTAAAATAATAAGTGAAAATTTGTTACAACAAATGCAGCATTTAAAGCAACAGTGAGCCCATATTAACATTGATTTCTCTCTGTATGTCTCCTACTCTCTTTCTTTATAAAACTTATGCACTCTGTCGATACAATACTAGCCACTGGGATAATAAATCTGTTGTTTCAAGCTAGGATGCTACCGTTTCCTTTTTCAAGTAATTTATAGTTATATTGATTCTAAAGCTGCGGTTCTCTATTCCCCCCGCCCACCACCCCCCCCCCCCCCCCCCCCCCCCCCCCGTTGTATTAAAAATGAGTTCTAATTGCAAGGCAAATGATCTTTGGTCAAAGCACCTCACTGAGTATTTTAACTGTGGCTAAGAAGATTTAATTTGATTAATAGAGAAATGAAAGCCTTGAACATTTAAAATTATAATTTTCAGTTTAGAAAAAAAAGAGAGACAGAGAAAGGGAGGTTAATGGAACCAGGGAAATCATTCATAGACCAGCATGAGCAGATGTTCTTTTGCTTTTCTGTCAACATTTCTGGTTTGTTGTGCATATAGAAAAACAAGCTTTTCAACTCTCATCATGATTTCAGCCTGTTGCCAGCTTTGTTTGCCTGCAGGATATCTGCTTATCTAGCACAGGAGCAGGATCAGGCCTCCTCCCCTTTGGTCTAGAAGCAAAACAACCTTTCACATGGGCTGCAAGATTTGTCACCTCCCCCTCCTTTGCACACACATTTTCAGCCCTTAGATCTTTATTTCATAAAATTCCTTTCCTCGACCAAAAAAAAAAAAAAAAAAAAAAAAAACCCAACCCAAATCTCAGCCAGGAGATGAATGGAAGAGCTGAGCAATATTAACTGCATTCAGGTGTGTGTTGGCTGAGAAGAGACAAAAGGAACCTGGCCCCTTCCTCGAGGGCAGCGTATGCGTTCAGCTACGCACAGCTGTACAGGGTCCCCTGCACCCCCGGTTTCTGCGCTCTGCATATAACCTCAGGGTGAGAAGGATGCTGTTACTTCATATCGGAAATTCAAACAACCCTTTCTTCTTGGTGAAGTGCCTTCAAGAGCTGCCCTTCGTGTTAACTATCTGAAGTGTCCATGTAGAAGGAAATGATCTATGGGTGCATGGGTGTGTCCTTTAGGATTTGTGAGAGTGAGGCACGGTTTTAACCCTTTAAAGCAGGTCTTCTGTTCAGTGCAATTCCATATCAGTTTTGAGGAGTAGCCCTAAAGGTGATGGAGTTCGGCTTGAGCCTTAAAATTGTCTCTAAATATTCTCCATATATATCAATCTTTGGAAAAAAAAGCAATCTGCATTTAAATGAAGATTAAATAATCTACTGTCACAGAGAGTAAGACTTTTTATCATAGTAAAACATATAAAATAAAAAAAATGTCAACAAGAAAAAGAGAAAATACCCTTCCACCACGAAAGATTAACTCCTGCTGTATTTGTGCTGTACAAAACACCCTAGCCATTTAAGTTGGGACTTTCTCAGAAAAAGGACTGTGAAAATAGCCCCGAAAGTCACTACCCGTGGGGCAAACACTATCTGAGTTCAAAGAGAAGGAGAAAGGAATGAAGTCTGTCAGCAGCCCTGTCTTGAGACAGACTTGCTTGATGCGACTTTGTCCAGGCAATGAGCTCTGCTCCAGAGATCCTGTCAGCTAGGTCTGAAGGACATTCCTCGAGCCATCACGTGTGGACATCCCTTTAATTGTGAATAGGAGTGTGCTTAGACAGAAAACTACTATTGAAAATACTGCTTTTTCTTGACCAGTAAAATGAATTCTGGATGCACTCAAAAGGTGAAGAGATGCAAAAGACTTATTAGGAGAATGGTGGGAAGAAATTCCTCCTTGCATGCAGCTTACTCTGTTATTTAAAAGAATTTTAAAACTAAATCTTTATCTGTATGTTTTTCAGATGCTTATCTACACCTATGAGACAAGCTCTTCAGAAGCTGTTCACTGGTGCTCCAAGCCTTTCCAGTTTTTGAAGCCTCATGAGGTTACATTCTCCAGCCCTTGGTGCAGCCCTTCCATTGCTTTAATCTGGGTTAGGTGGTCAAAAGGGCAAGGCTGATGAGAGGAAAGAAGAGGGACAGCCCTGCAGGGGCTCTGCTGGCTATTGCTACCACTGTCCCCAAGGATATTTGCTATAGGGCAGTGGGGTAGTTGGGGCAGTTGATACCCAGGCTGGGCAGGAGCAGAGGGACAGCATAGAGAGGAGAGACTTCAGTGGTTCTGTATTTTCCTTTCCCAGGCACAATGTGAAAGTTTCTATAATGCATGGAGACGTATTCCAAGTTGCACTTCACATGACCATTCAACAGGGTTGCAGTTTCCCCAGATTTCTGTCTGCCTTTTCAGTGAGAGGTTTTAAAGTGAGGCTTTGATTTAAGCACTGGTAATTCTGCTGAGGGTAAGGATGGTGTTTTACTCTTATTTTTTTTAATATTTTTTTGTGGTTTGCTGTTGATTTCAAGTCTTCCCTAATTTCTTCAGTCTGGAATTCACAGACTCAGACTTCTGCTGCAAGGAAAACATGAACATTGTTTTTTCCCACGCCACAAAATGTTTTCTAATATCCTCCTTTTCTGCTGTTTTTTCTTCTGCTTTAATATCTTTAATAAGTGTTACCACCTGCTTGTGTGCCTGGTACTACACATTGTGGACAAGGCCATGAGTTCCCGAGGGGCTGGGATGGTGTTGTTTACTATTAGGCATAATGAAGATTATTGTCTCTGCCTGGGACAGGTGCATTTGGGCTCCAGCATACATAGAAATGCAGAACATGTGCTGGGGTTGAGCTCCCTATAGTTCTCTTAAAAGGAGATTTGGCTGTCGAGCTGGCGATGACTCTTACTTAGTATGCACGGACTCTTTTCTCCTGCCATTCTCTGGTCCCTAACATGCTTAACCTTAGAGAGAAAGACAACATATTGTGATGCTACTAACTGGTCGAAAGGCACTATCAATTTTAGACGTGATAGGTACATGTCAGAATCAGCATAATTAACTGGAATGACAATCCTGTTAAATGTGTTCATGCCATTGCACTGGCAATAAAGCATGTGTAAATTTACAATTAAGGCCTGTCTTTCTTCTATACCTTGGAGACTAGTGACAAACATTAAGAAGTTGTACAACATCAGGAGCTGAAAGGAGGTATTTATCACAATAAAAACATCAGGTGATGCATTTCTCAGATAATCTGTCCTCATGCAAAAACTCTTTTTGCTGAAAATTTCGGGCTAAGTAATAATTATATTTCAGATCTGAAAGGTGATATTTCAGCCTCTGAATTTTCATTTTCACTTGCAAGATGGATGAGAACCCTATTGTTTAGCTACCTTGCATAAAGGTATTTGAAATAGTTCTCATGTCACATTGTACATCTGGCTGCACTTTCTTTATATTGGACACATTGTACATTGTGTATCCGTGGAGAAAATTTCAGGGATGCTACCAGACATTTCCCTACATTGTATATAGATGCTACAGCTCCTGCTACAGCAATGGCTGGAAAGCATCAGCATAACTAAGATAAAGGTGATTTAAAGTGCATCTGTGAGTCAGGCAGTGAACTGACAGCCATCTTTAACCAGCCTGACCCTGGGATGACCCCAAGCTCAGCTGGTTGCGAGATAGTTGGGTCTATTATGGGACAAAGGATCATATGTCTGACAGGATGCAGAGAACACATTATAGGATCACAGCTGAGTAACAGTGCAAGACATAATGTACATTTATTTGATGAACAACACAAGCAAATCTTGCCAAGAAAATTTAATTTCAACTATTTTGTTTATTTCAAGTCAATCTCTTTCTGCCGCCTATTTGAAGAAATTTGTATTTGCCAGTTTTTTCTCTTCTAGGAATGAAACAGATGATCATGGTAGTGAAATTCATAAAGCATGCGGAACATACACTGAGAAATTCACATAATGGAGTTGCATATTTCTATCGTATTTCCTGCTTCCCACATGGGCTTGATCTGCATATATTTGACAATAAATTTCAAACATCTTTACCTAAAACCACATAGAATTTGGTCAAGTGTGGCTGCAAATGTCAGAGTGAGTGTAGCAGTGGCCATAGAGAAAGCCATGCGCTTGGAACTCCATATGGCCTTGTATATGAGTAGCTGTACTCATGTGAACAGCACCAGGAGACCAAAATTTGACATGACAGCATTCTCAAGAAGGGAGAGAAATACTTGAGTACCTTTCCAGGCTGAACTCTCACATCTAGTCTTAGGGATAACATTATGGCAAGGGATTTCAGCAGAGGCAATAAGGCTGATGGAGGTAGGGATAATCCGTATAACATTGCACATCAAAAAAGGGATCAGCTCCAGCCTCTTCTCTGCAGAGCTCATTCTATGCCATGGAAGGGAATGATTGCCAGGCTGAAGATGTGGAAGGTGAGGCTGGGGAGGGAAGGGGCTTGCCTGAGTCCCTTGGCTGGTCAGTCACCTGCCTCCCTGCACTGCCCCTGCTGCTGACCCAGGAGCTCTAACACTGGTGAGAAACCCTTTCGAAGCAAGAGAATCATCCTGCAGGCCTTAATGGGCTTCACAGCATGTCTTATCTCCTGAAAAAACCTCACCAACAAACCCCAACACAGAGCGGTTAGTAACACTCCTACCAGCCTCCAGTAGTTAAGCTGCTCATATTGTGGTCAAGAGAGGTGGAGAAATGTGGAAGGGGTCCAGCATGTCTGTCAGAGGACAATTTTGTTGTCCCCCTGCGAGAGAGAGACAGGATCACATCTGCCACAGCTCTTGGAATTGCTGTGCTCTGATCCTTGTGCTGCCCCAAAGCTGCCGCGGGGTCCAGCATCACCAGGTGGGAGTCAAAATCTTCAATCAGCAGAAGGAAAACTGAGAGTTAACCCCCCACCTTCTCCACTGCCCCCACAGCCGATGTCGAGGGGTGATGAGAGAGGTGGGATGAAGTACCACACCACAGGCAAAGCCGAGAGCAGCACTTTACCTCAGCCAGCTTTCAAGGGGACGGGGGGTTAATCTGCTTCCCAGGCCCTGTTGTCGGTAGCTGCATGTCCTATTGCTCCAGGCAGACTTGGATCTGGCTCAGAGTCCTATACAAACAGCTCACTCTTTAGAGAGCTACTGTGCTGGGTGACCTCTTCTAATGTATTGCTGGTTTATATTTGGGCTGATCGCTTTCAAAGTGGAAATGACACGAAGTGAATCAGTGTGACCTCATTAGCGTGGCTCACACTGGTAAATGGATGACCACCATTAGGAAAGCTCTGTTGTGGCAGTGCTTCCATTGGGTTACCTGTGGATAGTATCATCATCTTGCTATAACTTGCTGCAAAGATTTATGCACTATGCTAACTTGCATACTACAGCTGCTTTCTGTCTTATAAATATTGACTTCTGTGCCAAAAACAACAACTTGGTACTACAGGAATTAATCTTCTGCTTGACTGATGCATCTTTACAGACCAGTTTATCTTTAGAAAATAGAGCTCAAGAGAGTTTTATGATTTAGAAAAATACTTTATAAGTTGATCTAAAATATAGGTTATGATAAGCAGACTCATCTTTAAAGTGACATGGGTGCTATATTTTGCCTTCTAGATTTTCTTAACCGTGCCATCTGTTTGTCATCTCGACTTGTGTGAAATTTTAAAGAAATCGCCCCACTCTGGGTCCTGAATCTTTCCTGTATGTTGCAGTTTCTCTTGATAATTTGTCTATCACACTATCCAAATGGTTGATAACTTACTTGATTTTTTTTTTTTAAATAAAAAAAATCCTTAGGCTATCTGGTTTATCAAAACACTTGCAAATGTTACATCTTTTGTCCTTAGCTGTAGCATTAATATGCCAGGGGAGTAAAGAGCACCCCCACATGATGTTAGACGCTAAAGTGAAGTCACAATATTGCAGGATTCTGGAAATGACAGTAAATAGCAACATACACAGTCAAGGTGCTAAAAGATTAAAAGACAGAACATCAGCTCATCTTAACAAAGAACCTTCTACAAAGACTTGTGCACTACAATGCCTAAACAAAGATATTTTATTTTGCAAAGGAACCACTTAGGATATTAGATCTAAAGATGAATTTACAGTATTTTGACAATTGCCGTTTATTGAAATTCAGGTTTTCAGGGCTCCGGTTATAGACAGTTTTTGTAAACCTGTCCATACTATGCCTGAGAGTGAAAGAGATTACTCCCTGCTGTGATGAAATTTTGACTTGACTATGCTCTTATGGATCATGTAAAAATTAGGACGGTGCTGTCATTCAGGACAATATTGACTCAGGTAAGTTACCACGTATTTTGGTTTTATAATCCGTACGCCAGACATGGTCGACTTGCAAATGAATTGGAGTCTTTAGTGCTGATTGTTCAATGATTTTATCAAAGCTCATTGCCGTGCATCCCTCAATATGCAACCTGGTTGTAGCACTTCCATTCCTGGGGTGAAATTCGTGCCTCTGAAATGGAGCCAGTCACTAGGTTTTTTAACAGTCCCCACCCAGGCAGCTGTTTGGTTTGTGCAATGCCACGATGAAACCTTCAGCTCACATTCTCCCTGATGAAATTCTGCCTTAGGTCATTAAAATCTGTGGTGAAATACCAGTAACCACTATGGGGTGAAATCATGGGCAGAGACAGCTGATCTGGATAAGACCACGACTGATATGTGTTTTGAGAAACCCTAGACTATAACCCCTGTGAAGGTTGAAGTAACCTGGATGACTCTTGTTAGTTATTCCATAACATTGGTTAATTTTGCCATATGAGGTATAAGATTTATGTATCACAGGAAAAAAAGAACAGTGAAAAATACTACAGATGCATAATATGAACACATCAATTGTATTTTAGACAGCCAATTTGTTATATAGTGAAATGAAGCATTTGGGTTCTATCTTTGATAAACCATTAACTTTCATTTTCTGTAGTTGATTCCCATGCTTTCTCAGTGCTTAATAACTCAGGCAAGTAGGTGTTTGAACTGGCTGAGCTGTATAGCAGTCTCAGAAATAGAATTTCAATACTTTACTAATGTCTTAGCCATAGGAGATAGATATGTCCATGCATTTAAAATCACAGCGCTGGGCATCTTCAAACAAAAGTTGTTTTTGCTTTTCAGGGGTGACAGCTAAGCAAAGTAAACCAACACTGATTTTAAGCTTCATCCCTGTATGGGTCCCAGTAATGTAAATATTCTCATATGGGAAAAGAGTATTTATTTTGTGGTCAATCCTCTAAAAAAAACCCAGCAGAACTGATTAAAATAACTTTTGATCAATAAGAGTTGTAATCAGTAGGAATCTTCATCAATAAGACTTTGAAAATGTTAACTGAGAATTCAATTTCTGTTGTGATTATAAGCTCCACAGCTATTTAATTACTTCGGGTGCAATACCATTGTTAGAAAAAGGCTCATTCATAGTGAAACACACATAATTGAGGTATTTTTAATATATAGTTCCAAATAGTGCCAGTGATTAGTTAAAGAAAAAAAAAGAGAAAATTACATGGCCAGAATCTTAAACGGATCACAGCCAGATACATATCTTCTGTAACTGCCTGATAAACTGTGCATCTAATTATAAATATGCCAAAACACAGATGTGATCTTCAGTAAATACATGTTCATAGAGCATCTTAATGGATTCAAATTAAGCAAATGAACATATTTTTAACTCTAGGAATGATTAATGTATGGAAAGTAACCTGAGCTGTAGTTTAGATGTGTTAAGTTTGAGACTCTGGATTCCAAGGTAGAAAATCTTAAGAATTCTGAATTCAAACCTAGAAGGCAAAGGCTCTTTAGTTCTTTTTTCAACACCTTCCACAAACGGCATGCTGATCAACAGGGCAGTAGTAAGCGGTTTTGTTTTTCAGAAAGCAAAACAAGACACTGGCACAGAGGTAGCGTTCCTGATCTGTGGTATAGGGGTCATTGGCAGGAGCTGTGACTGAAGGCCCGGAACTGGCCAGATACAGGTGAATCCTGACCTTGTCCTGAGCTGCCCACCCTTTTCGGTGTAACTGTCTGTGATCCTGTGGGATGGGTTGCCCTGACACTTTACGCTGTTTCAGGAAACTGTAATTTCATTACACACTGCGCAGAAAAATCTCTTTGTTTCTGAGAAGGTGAAGGTTTTGTGGAAAGTGTTTTTTTGCCTTATCCGGCTTTAATCTTGAGATCTTAATCAAATAAGCAGATCACAGTCAGTGATATACAGAAAATGTTTGGGGTTTTCATGGCTCTCTTGAGGCATAACGCACTAACATTTCAATCCCTGACAGCACTGGGAAACAGTTTTTGGTGTAGTACCCAATATTACTGACTTGCTTAGGCTCTGACTCTGCAGGCACTTGTGATTCTGTTCCAGATATATAAAGCTAAGGATAGACATTAGTCTGGATTTCTAGCATCAGAGCAAATCCACGAACAGTCGTCCTGTTGTTTCAGTGCCAGCTGAGTCCTCAGGTGGCAGCTGAGCCCAGTTCTGGGTCAGCACGACTGGAAGAGAAAAAGACTTTGGACAGAGACCATTCTCATGGAGTATTGCGAACCCCTCAAGTTTCTTGAAAAGCCCCTTCGGACTGAGTTGTCCAGCAGAGTGGATGAGGTGAGCATTTCTATTTTGGAAGTTCATCACAGTCATTTACTTACATTTAGGAGAGGAATCTTTCCTTTTTCAATGTCTCTCTCCCTGCTTTTCTTCTCTTGCATTGAGTCTGAACAAGAGAGCTAGCAGAAAGCTATCAAAAAGTGAGTGGAAGTTCTAGCCTTGAGCCCTACTCATGTTGCTCTAAAAAAGCTGAAGTTTGACTTAACTGGAGTCCATGACAGAAAGAGAGACAGGAACTGCATTTCCCTGGGTGTCAGGGAAGGCCCTCTTGGCCTTGGTTTTTTTCCTCAATTTCAAATACTTGTAAATTCCTTCTGAGCTTCGTTAGGGCTGAGAGTTTTGATGCTTGATCTCAGCTCATAAAAGGACTTTTCTTCTGCTGAAGTTTTGAGGAAAATTATTTGATCCAACTTTGAGGCATAGAAGAGTGAGACAACAAAGCTTCTTACAGGCTACAACTTAAAAACAAGCAAGCAAGCAAGCTAACCGAAATATCCCGGAGAAAATGATTTCTAATTTTGATGTCTGAATGCTCTTTTCTAAAGTCCAGTGTCCTAGCCTAGCTGCAGTTCCACAAAATTCAAAGAATCCCATACACAAAAGAGTCCTGGGTAAAATCTCAAGTTTGGAAAACAGTGTGGAGAAACCATTGCTAAGTGTGCACAGGAACAATATTCCTCTGAGAAATATAAACAAAGGAAAACCCCCTGTAGTGACAACCTGGGAAGTGGAGAAGAGTTGTCTATTCCATTCGACTAGAACACAGTGCTGAGGCGAGGCTGTCCTGGGGAATTTGGAAATACCTTCAGATGTACCTGTCTCAGTGTAGTGAAGACTTGCCCATCCCACAAAACTACGGGCCTTTCTGGAAACCGGTTCAAGCACTGAATTTTAATAACTGGCTCAAAATGTTCTAAGCACTGCATTTGCTGCTGGTATTCCTAAAATGTAAACAGTAACTTTGCAACACATATCCCACTGTTTATTTGTCTTTGTATCATATTTGTGTTTCATGTTTAATAAAATATATTGATAATGGCCTTAAAATCAGTTTAAATCTTCTAACAAATTAAAGAGATGGTTGAATGAAGAGATGGTGGGAGTATATCTCAATTGTCAATATGGATCCATAGACAGAGATGGATTTGGTCTTGGCAGTGGTAATCATCCTTTTCCAATCCAGTAGTGAGTAGATGCCTGCTTAACCGGACTACGGGATGCCCAAGCACACAGATGGGCGGTTAGCCACGACACTCCCTTGTGTGCTATTGGTGTAGAAACTCAGTGAGCTTTAATCTTTTTCATCTGATTGGCCTTCTAGACCTGATATGGATACACAGTTTCTGACAAAATTCAAGTACTTAAATCACCAAGTTGTTGATTTTGTTTTCTAAGCTGCAAAGTGCTAAGTGGGTTCTGTTGGCCTGAATTTCTATGATGACAAATAAAAGCCTGTAAAATAGCTGATGCCATGAAATAATACCAGCAGGAATATGTAATGAAAGCAAAGTAATAGTGTTTACAAAATCAAGGCTTATCATGCTGTGTAAAGCAAGGCTCTTATTTCAGCTGCATTAAAATCTGGGCTCCTCTCACTGGTTTTGTCTTAATAATGAGCACACATCTCATACTGGCAAATAGAGCAATCCCTATTGAGAATAATATGCCCGTTGTTGTCATAATGGATCTCCATTGACACATTTAACAGCTTGAAGGTATACACTTCAGGCACTATAACTTACACTAATTAATCTTTATTACATCATTAGTGCCTTGTAAAAAATAGCAGAACCTCTACAAGAACACATCATGACATTAATGAATATGCCTTACATTAGTAAAGTTAAAGAAAAACTTGATTTTGAAATAGAGATGTTCTAAGAACCTTATGCAAAGAGTGAGTGGATAAACCCAGCCAACTGAAACTCTGTTCTCCGCTACTGTAGAGTATAACCGCAGCATATTCTTATCCGATGATGAGTTATGGGTTCCTGTGTTTAGAATTCAGAGGATTACTAAAGAGATTATCTGATCTGTCAATCAAACTGATATCTTGATGGCTTGGAATACTGCTAAAGATTTAGCAAAGCGTCTTTTCTGTAATGTTCATTCTGGGTGTCATAGTTAACCAACATCTTAATTACATGTAATGAATAATGTCTCTAATGGCTTGTTATTGTAATACAAGTCCCAGTAGTGACATACAAGCAATGTACATAGCTGGGAGTCAGTTCGAGCTGCATGGTCCCACTGAAGGACTGCTGTAACAAAAAATTCAGTAAGCCTTACCCATATCGAGCTGAATTAAATTGATTGTGGCCTGCTTTGGAAATGAAGCACACTCCAGCCTGTCCAGGGGACTCAGATGGCCACACAGAAAGACATGGCACAGCAAGCCCAAGCTTCTTCACTTGGCCACAGAAACTAAATAACTAAATAACTGAAGTTGAAATAATCCACTCATATCCACTGCTGCTTCTATATTGATGCTTATGGTGAAGAGAAGAAGCCACAGTGCAGTCAGCTGAAAAAAACTTTTGTCATTAAATAGTGCAATGCCCTACTGACCTCCAGGCTAGTAGACCGATGCATTGGCAAGTTCACCCTTCTTCTTTACCTCACCCTCTCTGCTTTTTGTTCTTATCCTTCCACCAATTTGCTTATGCCACACAAGAGGAGGGACATTTTGGTGAGGCAGAGAGAGTTTCCTAGGTACTGATGGACACAGCTCTGTGTTACATGAGCACTCATGGTATGGAATAAATGGTATTTTGCACTAACAGCTATGTAAGATTGCTTGGAGGTAAGGGCTAGGAGGGCAGGCAGATAACAAAGCTGTGCACAGAGAAGGGACATACAGATATTCCTCAAAATCCAGTAATAAAAACCCTAACAAACTGGAACAGTTTCAGCACAGCACATCTTAATTTACCTGCCTTAGATTTCTTTGGCACGTTATCAGTGCTCTTCAGGCAACCTTCGGTAAAACTGCTGAAAGATCTAACATGACTGAAACATGAAAGCTTATCCTGGTGGCAGCTGCCAGGCCTAAACACTCTCCATCACAGCCTAAAGTGGAATTGCAGCAGAAAAGTGACAGTGTGCTATCACTGCCCCCTCGTAGCTCTGCAGAGGAAGGGAATGTCACTCACATAGCTGGATCCCTTAAAACAGCACCGCTGAAGGAAATTGGTGTAACTGAAAATTGTTACTATAGGATAGAGCTGCATACAGAAACTTTTGTCATTACAGAAGGCCAGGCATGAGTTTCAAAGGGATGCTTAAAAATGGCTGAGTGGTCGTTCTCACAACGATGCAAACTCATCTATGTTGTGCAGTGCACCCTCATCTAAAATGTAAATACCTAAAAATCAATGCCATTAATTCTCTGTCTGCGTACTGAAGGCAAACACAACAGTTATGGTGGTTAATATATATGACATTACTCTGATCTGCAGACAACACAAAGCAGTTGAGTATTGGACACATTTTTTATGACTTTCTACAATAGTTGAATACAGGCAGTACAGAAAGGGCCAGATTCTTAGGTGGTGTAAGCTGACACAGTGCTCCAAACTCATAGCTAAGGTAACTGATGGTAGATAAAACATTTATTTCAAGAAGATCTAGGAAAGGAGCTCAAAGGATGAGCAAATATGAATTCCAGTAACTTTCTTTATCACGATCAGGCTCTATTTATAGCCATTTTCCATGGAAGTTCTTGTGTTTCTGTCTCTAGATGCAGCTATCCATATGAAGCACACTTGAGTATTTGTTTCAGGATTGCTCACATGCTTATCCCAATAGGAAATAGAAATGATCTGAAACGATCAGCTACAACAAAGCTGCACGGACTAACATGAGCATAGTCATAAACGGGCAATGGAAAAGTTGATAACTGATTAGCTGAATAAGATTTAAATGGAAATATGGCCAAAATGAACGAAGTTATTCACAGTTAGCATTAAATTAAATTTTTGGCACATTGTTATATATTAATGTGTGTCTAATTGAACTTTTGCCAGCTGTGCCTAGTACGTGTAACAGGTCCTCTGTAACTGAGACAGAAAGCAGTCATCTGCAAACACTAACTGTGCCCTGTAGCACTTACAATTTAAATGGGAGGAATAGAGGAGAGAGCTATAAAGTTTGTTTTTCCCCATTGATGCACCCCTGGCATAGGATAAGGACTAGTGAAAGCTGCATGATCCTTACAGCAGGGTGAGCCACCTTGCTTTACCACTTGCACGTGGGATAGATCTTTTGTGGCTACAGAGTCATTGACTTCCACATATCAAAAGACATTCCTCAACAGGAGAGGAAAAAAATCCCCCATGTTTTTTACTTTGGGCTCAATAACACCAAATGAACAAAGTGACCTTGCATATACATTATCCAAAATAATGTGCATGCAGTGTTGTTCCCAATTCAAAGAAACAGCACTCTGCTTTAAAAATAAAATGGTAGAAATTGGCAATTTAACGGCATGTAGCAAGCAGTTTTCAGCTTTCCCTGCTGTGAATCAAGTCCATGGCTTCCTGTCTTAATCAGGATTTTATTTAAATAAGTTTCATTGTACCACAAGAAACAAAATTGGCAAGTCATTCTCTTGCAATGAGCTGCGTTTTCTGTGGGGCCAGCTTGAAGCTTCTCAGCAGTGTTGGCAGGATTGGATTTTGCAGCCCCAAGTTTGGGGGACTCTGCTCATCCTGCTGCTGGGTGGGGAAGGACGAAGGAAGGGCTGGAATGGAGGCGAGTCCTGGAGAGCCAGGCTTGCTACTCCTGCGCCACTGGGGTGGGACATCTGCCACATCCCCTTACTTGACTTTCCAGGGCTCTGCTGGTAGGTAATGCAAAAGCTATTTTGCTGTTCCTACCAGTCATCTGCTTGAGGTAACTGCTGACTTCGCCAGCGGCAGTGCCAGCTGTGGTTATTAGTTTGTCATGTTGAATGCAATGTGGAAGGCAGAGCGAATACTGGGCCCACTCTGCGCCGCAGTGGGAGAGAGGTTTTCATTGGCAATGTGTCTGTAAAACTGCCTTTCCCCCAGTGAAAGGTTGGCTGTTCTTGTTTACTACTTCGAATAGGTATTATTTCCACCTCCCCCAGCACCTCTGTGAAATGTGTATGTTGCCTTTGAACTCAAAGATCAGGACAAATTCTCCTTTTCACCAGAATTTGACTGAGATTGGGCAGGTTGAAAGAGGCACCCTCAGTTTGATCTTGGATGAAATTTAGATTTACTGAGAAATGTTAAACCCTGGGTCTGTCCTGCCTTGTTCTTGACAACCAGCATTCCTACGGCACTAACTCAAGCCCTGCCTGCTTCATCTCTGCTTGCCTGTAGGACCCACCTTTCTTGAAGGGAACTCTCCACTGTCTATTGCTCACCATAAATGGTGTGACATGAAGGAAAAAAAAGAATTTAAATTCAAGGAGTTAGCTAATTTGCCCAAACTTGAGGAATGTGGGATTGTGTAATCTTTTGTTGGTTTTAACTCTCGCAACTTGCTGTTTTCAGTTCTCAGGAACAAAAACCTGTCCTGACCAAAATTGGTTGAAAGGGCTTTGTTATAATAAGACCGTATTGGCTTAATAAACAAGAAGGCCTAATTTTAAATCTCATTGCAAATTCTCAGCTGCAGTAACTTTGGGTCCAGGCATGCCTGTGTTACCAGAGAGGTGTAGCATTACTTCCTTAGGGCCAACATAGTCTGCATACGCAACCTTCTGGTGGCTTCTGTGGCACCTCCTGCAGGAGATGTTTTGAGTGCTTCAGACTAATCTCTGGCCTCCAACTGTCCCATCAGCCCTGCCTGCAGTGATTTAGAGCAAGAAAGATGACTCAAGGCTGGTTTTGCACATGGATCTTTCTTGAAAGATCTGATATCACTTACACAGGCAAGACATAGGCTGCCTACCCTTGGGCTAGTGAGTGCTGTGTCTTTGGAGCAAACTGGGGGTCAAAACATTTTTTGGAAGCACCCTCTCTGAGGCTGTTACAGCTCTGGGGCCAGTCAGCTGGGAACCACTGGTCCTTCCTCCACAAACACTTCTCCATCTCATAAGGTAACGTATGCTGAATATTTGAAACAGTTATGGCCTTAAATACTTGGGTTAAAGCAGTAATTGCAGCTAATCAGTGAAGGGAATAATGAGACACTTCTAGACATCAGATGACCTTAACACAGTAATACCTGTCTTGTCATGTTTTATTGTCTAGCGACATCATGAAAATAATTGAATGGCAGGCAGTCACGAGTGCAGTGGGTGATTAAAGGAGCAAATAGCCTTAACAAGCATGGTCAGGTACTGTGTGCATTTCAGCTGTTCATTTTGCTGAAGGCCAACAATTTATGCTACACCCACTGGCTACCGATTTTCTTCAGACCAGGTACATGCAATAAAACTGGAATGTTAATGGGGGCCAACTGCAAGGCCTTAAAGGGATAGTGTCCTTGCAGGTACTGGCATATGAAGTTGCTTCACTCTTGATTTTTAAGTTGAAATGCTTATGGGAAGGAATTAATAAAAGAGGCAACATGTTTTGACACATATTGGACATCCTTATTTCGAAATGAAATCCAGGGCTCATTTTTCCCCTGCAGGTGAGGTGACACAGTAGACATTTTAAAGTAATGCCTTTGGTATATGGAAGAGGCACTGTACTAACAAATGTGGAAAAATGCCAGTGTTGTGGAATTATTGACAGGTCTGATATAAAATTCAGTTTCTCCAATACCATTCCAGCTAAACAGAATGAACGGGGTATTAGACACTCAGGATCGGTGACTGCAGGCATCACTAAATAGCTTCCCAGCTACACAGTTAAGGGGGAAAAGCCAACGTTATGCTTAAAAGTACAAGCTTGCCAGTACTTTTTCTACATCAAGTAGCTGTCTTGCTATTTGCATGATTATTGGCTCACTATGTAAATATTGTTATAATCTGTGTTTTCCCCCTCTGCCCACAGCTTTATAACTGAGGGAGGGGTTCCTGAAACTTGGGATCAGCTCAAGAAGTAACTGTCAGATGTCTAGGCTCAGTTTCCCAAAGGTATTCAAGGTCTAACTCTCCAGTGGCTAAATTCTCACAAAGGCCAGAGGAAAGTCAAGTAGCTCTAAAGGACTTAGGTTTTAAGATATCATTGTGAATTTGACCTCTAGCATCCATAAAGCCTCCTGTTGAGTGGCATAAAATGTTTTCTGCTCTCCGGAGATTAAGCATATTGGCTAACTACACTAATCCCCATCTGTCACTAACTAAAAAAAAAAAAAAAGTGGAACTGACATCAGTAGCTGGAAAGCAAGTGTCTTTCCAGTATAACAGTAACTTGCTGGACCATCAAGCCAAGCTATGCTTGGAGGTTTGCCACATCTTCTGTTTTCTCATGGACTGGATGCTGACAGCAGTTGAGATCCTCATATTGCCCAGGCTCTCCTGACATGAGAACTGTGCAGTGATTACAGATGAAAGGTGTTGGTTACATCTGTTTCAGGGGCGCTCCACTCGCTCTGCTAACAGGCTGGACTGCCTCAGGCCAGTTCCCTGTTGTTTGTGGCTCTCCCACCTTTTCTCACACTTGCTCATGAGGCAACACACTGATATTTGTTCTGTGTGAAGCTTGGCTGCCGAGCATGTCCTTAGCAGCTCATGCCATCAGCTGGAGCACCTGGACAGCAGGCTACGAGAGACAGATAGGTTTGTGGTGAGTTTTGAATATGATTAAACACACAAAGGCTTAGGAGGTTTCAGCTCTGCAGTTCTAAAGATCATATGACTTGTAAAAAAGCATGATGATTAAGAAGATTTCCACATACTTCCTCTTTGAAGAACTGGATGCATTCTATCCTGTGGAAAAGCTATGCTATGCTTTGACAGTTTTTGCCTTGATTTTCAGACTGCCTTGAACACAATAGGTCTATATTTTCACTAAAATGACACAAACTTCTTACACCTATCTTCCTTTAAAAATTCAAATCACTCAGCGACGAGGGCATGGAGCAAAAAATTGAACAGCAAGTGAATGATATTTGTAAAAAAATGATAGCAGAAATAATAGGGGAAAGTATGGAGAAAAAGCAGTTTATGGAAGCTAATGATAAATATCTTGGTTTACTCCTATGTGAATCCCTTTTTCTTTTTAGATACTTTATTTTTTAACTTTCAGAGAAGGCAAAGATTGAGCTCATGGCACAGACCAAAGGAGAGGTGAACCTGGGGAGGAAGACACTGAGCTACTGGGATCTCTGCTTCTCAGAAACGGCTAATCTTGGTGCTCCAGTCAGGTTTTGTTGTTGTGTCACCTCCTTTCTGTCTTCTCTTGTTGCTGTGTTTGGATAGAACCTCCTGCAGTGGGGTGTGCTAGTCAAAGGAGTCCTCCTGTAGCCTCAGCTTCTCAGAGTCCATTGTCCTTTTGGGCCATTTGTCACCTAGCCTTACATTTGGGATGAAAGAAATGAGCATTTCAATTGAACTTTCCTGTCTTTCTGATTCTCACCTTATCAGCCATCACAGTCAGGCAATACAGAGTCCTACACTCCAGAATATAGTTGACAGCAATCCCTGGTCTGATGGCAGGGCCATGGTATTTTGGTCAGGACTTAATTTTTGGAACTCACTAGGACCCATATTATTTCAGCCTTGTTTTCTTCTGCATGGGATTAGAGTGCCTCTGCTGTCAAAATTACTAATAGGCCCCTGAGGCAGAAAATGTTGCTTCTGTAATGATATGTACTGTGCTACTTCACATCTGGAGTGCTGCAGGGCCGCTCTTTTGGCTACCTCTCACTTTTCTGGGGAGAGAGATGGAAAAATTACTGTCTTTCCTGGTACACTTTTAACATACTTTGGTTCAGTTTACATTAAATACCCAGGAGTGCGGACAGAATGACAGCTACTGTACTGTGTGAGCTGCCCAAAGGTAGACACTGTTAATACAGAAGTTAGACAGTGTGACAGATAGATGGGAGATAAGCAAAAGGCTATTATCCCAAGGTAAAGTTATTTCAACATACTGCCAATAACCCCTACGTATAATTTGGATGAGAGGTGGGAGAGGCACGACTTCAGCTGAGATCCTTTGACTGCCATCTACACCTTTCAGTGAGGCCCTGACACTTTATTAAAGAGGGAGAAAAAAAAGAGAAAGATCAGTCTTTATATTCTGGGCAGATGTCCAATAAGAAACTCCAGCAGAAGATTAAAGTCTCTAACATGAAAGAGAGATCTAGTGCCATGTGTAATATCTAGCAGTTCTAAAAATAAGCGTGTTTGTCAAGTCTGCAACAATCAGGCTGATTGCTAGCCTTGACAGCATGACATACAGCTTGCAATCTGGCACAGGGGAAAAATGTTATTCAAATATCTTCACAGGCAACTTAGCCTTTGCACTGAAGGAAGAGGGACTGCACAACAGCCCTTCCCCAGCATGCCTAGTCTCTTTGCCCAGTTGTGACACCCCAGTTCCTGAGGAGCTGGGGATGCTGGAAAGACGGTTTTTGAGGAGCATTCAACAAATCCCTTTGTCTGATCTTGAAAGTCTGACCTGACCCTTCTAATGGTCTTCTTGGAGTCTCTGGCATGTCTGCCCAAGTGTCATGTGTTGTGACTGTGTTGTTCAGACTACCATCAGGAGAAGGGGAAAGATAAGCCCGGAGAGGTCATGATTCTTTAGCAAGCAGTGGCAGAGCTGGGGCTGGGACCTCTCTCTGCCCCAAAACACTGAGAACAGATAACTGATGAGAGAGAAGGGGCTGTACACAGCAAATGAGTGCTTGTGCACTGATTGATTTCACAGTATACTTCCTTTTGACTGCCAAGTCCTCCTCTGAGAGTAGGAAAAGAGCACTACACCAGATCCAACAACTGGGGGTGGATTTTGTGGGAGGAAGAGAACTGGGACAGAAAAGCCTTGTAACTTGACCGAAGCCATAGAGGAAGCTGATGTTCAGAGTAGAATTCCCATATGGAATTGCTCTCTTCCCACTTCTAAACATGCTGAAGGAGTGTTAAATACAAGTTCAGGATACAGGTCAACCCACCAATCCATGCTCAGAAATCTGAACAGTGGCACACAGGGAAATTCAATTTATTTTTTGGGAAGGACCTGCTGTCTTTTGGGCTGCAGGTGGTACCTCCATAGAAAGGCTCTGCTCCTGTGTCAACACAGTGCTTTTCTGGGGGCACAGGCAGCTCTTTCTCAGGGGAGCTGGACTGGGACCAAGAGCAAGCTGTATGCCCTAATAAAAAAGCTCCCAGACAGTATGCATTTGTTCTGTCTAAGAAGTACAGTTGATCTGATTTGCTCTTGGAAAGAAAAAGGTTTTAAAAACTCACTTCAGCTTTCATCTCTTCCTAACTGGAGATGAAATAGGACAGTTAATGCTTTCTGTGAGGCTGAGAGCGGCAATGAAATCTCTGGGTATGAAAACTCCTAATACCCTGTCTCTTGTCTCTTCTGGCTAATCTTCCTTGAACTCCACACTTGCAAACCACTCCTTTCACTTCCAAGTGTCCTTATGATCCCCTTTGATGCATAGGACTTTTTTTAAATTATGTTTTCTTTCCAGGAAGCCAAACGCTAAAATCTGAACGTGAACATAATGTTAAACTTGCTAAAGCCTGTTACAGGCCAAAGAACAGCCACATGAATTACATAGCTAATGTTCACTATCTCATTGAAATCCAGGACAGCTGAATGCAGATGCTCACATGACCAGAATTGCAGGCATTTGCAGCCCTTCACATTAATAAAATTCCAGAGTACTTTATTAAAACATTGCAGTTCCACCCACTCCCCAAGACACCTCTGGGGTTTGTGAGCCTGAGGAAAGAAAGCATCAGGCAACAAAACTATTTCTGGTTCTGGCAGGCGTCCTCTCTTCACAAATAAAGTCTTTGATTCCTGTAGCTTTTTTTCTTCTTTTGAATGCAGAACTTATGACTTCATACTTTCTTTCTGGGGCTGAGAAGTGCTGGTTTATACCCGTTACTGCACATCACCTTCTAGAGTAAATAATTTCTCATGCTCGGTTCCTGTGAAAATTAAATACAAGCTTCTGACTCCTGTCATCTGCGACAGGTCCTATTTTTATGGAAATTCACTAAGTTTGCAAATATACAAATGTTTTAGGGAAATACAGCCACAGAGAGCTGGCTTAGTGTATCACAGTTTGTCCCCAGGGCTGGACTGGATGGGGAACACCCAGTTTCACTTACTAGAGGTCGAATCAGAGTTCATTCATGTACTCCTTAACTATTCCTTTTCCAGTCAACAAGGCTGTTGCCTGTGCTGTTGAGAGCCTACTGACAGGGAATTGTACTGTCCTTGCTAGAGAGAAAGGCATTGGATATACTGAGTCCATTAAACAGTTTGAAATAGTTCAGAAAGTTTAGAAAATGAGGAATGACCTTGTGGTAGCATTTTGAGTGAGGACTGGGAAAGTGTTCTCATATACAAACATGTCCAAAATGTCTCTGGTTTCTGGGAAAGCCTTGTCCAATTCATCTTTGTAAGGTAATGAATTAGTTAAATATCTATAATTTATGTGCTCACTCACCCATAAGTGTGAATTGCAATTCCTTGCCTCCTTGACCTTAAAGAGATATGTCTGGGTTTAATGACTTTAATTCAGATGGTATTTTACCCACATACTGCTGGCAATGTCAGCATTTCTTGCATGACAGGATAAGGGTTCATTACCCCGGGAAAGCAAATCCAAACCCGTACCTAGGAACAGATCCAGCGCTAGTCTAGCCATGTTCCAGCAACTCACTTCCAAGCATCCAACAACCTGAGCACCGCTGATGGAATCTACCGTCAGCGACGTGTTTTTTGAGATCCCAGCTGTTACCCTGGGCTCCCCAGGAGGACTGACATGCAAAGCTTTCGGGAGGGAAGGAAAGATCCTGTTCTCTGCCAGTTTCAACACTGCTGTGTGATGTGTAGGAGGCAGAAAAGCATGTCCAGAAACCAGCTAAGCTGGAAGAACAGCCAAAACTTTTGTTGCACTAATGTTTCCTGAATGCATTATTTCTCACATTTAAAAATGCCTAGCTTTATAGAAGTTCAGTAAAATTTGGGTTCATTATAGTTGGTATGAATTTTATCATTGATTTCAGTAGAGCTAGAATTTTACCTTGGACATATAGACCCACAAATCATCTACAAACCCCCACCTACGTAAAACTTAATCCAAAACATATTTTTAGTTAGGTTTATGATATAAAATGGAAGATCACACTGCCAGTTTAATTTGAGTCAGATGCTGAAAGCCCTTTCACATTTAAGGCATGGTATTTGGGAATAAGATGACAGCCCTTACCATTTCACTCTTTAGTAGCACATAATAGAGCAAGTGCCACCTGTTACAAAAGCTGTCAGCACTCTCTTCTGTGGAAGGGTGATTGAACAATGAAAAACACTTGTCTCATCCAGTCAGGATTTATGATGATATGCTACTGAGCACATTTTGGGTTTTAACTGTAAGAAAACATACAAACATGAATGCATCTGTCTACGTCACCAACTTTCGCCCCTGAGCTGGTGAATTGCTTTATTGCTTTTTTTGCAATTTACATATTTTGCTTGCAAATATTTTATTCCTCACCAACTTGTAAAGCTGCTTCCTCTGTAGCATTTCCCTTAACCACCTCTTTCATAAACCCCATTACTGAGTTACCCCAAACTTACATGAAAGAAAATTCTACCCAAACTCAACAGAATGAAGTTAAATTTATAATTTTTTTTTCTCCATTTCTTTTCCTCCCCTGTTGTTTAAGGTTAAGAGAACCAGTTTCCAACAAGGCTGTGTGGGCAAGAGACTTGGGAGGGAATGAAGGCCATGAAGTACCTAGGATGATCATCCTCTGTTGAAACAGTCCTGCTTGCTATCACCACAAGGATGCATATGGCTGGCACTGCCTTAGTTGAGGAGAATATTTTTTTTCTCTCACTCATTTTCCCTGAAGGCTTTGGGTGAATTGTGCCAAGTGAGCTTTGTTTGTTAGGAGACTTAGCACAATTACCATATAACATCTGTTTTGTTATGCCAACATTTCCTATGTGTGCAGTCAATCCACTGTAGTCAACCAGAGCCTGAGGACTTAAATTCACTTTTTACCTGAGGTTTGTTTCTGTTTATTTAAATAAGTATTTAAGACAAAGCAAAGTGGAAATCCTGGGACTTGATCAGGTTCTGGCATGTAGCTCAGAGAGCCGTATGGCAAACCAAGGTGGAGACTGCAGAGGTGGTGCACTTCTACCCTGTCACTGGCATGCTCAGAGAAATGGGGATCATTAAAATGCATGTTACAGAAAAGACTGTTGTTTAAGCTGTGATCTTGCAAAGACTTTGAAGCAGGTGGGCCACGTGTGTGTGGAAGGCAGCTTATGCTTAGCGAAGCGAGCTGAGGGAGCATC
This sequence comes from Trogon surrucura, assembly GCA_020746105.1. Classification (NCBI taxonomy): domain Eukaryota; kingdom Metazoa; phylum Chordata; class Aves; order Trogoniformes; family Trogonidae; genus Trogon; species Trogon surrucura. The sequence continues at coordinate 10,922,995 of CM036622.1, read as the reverse complement.
TCCATTGTGTAAAATCCCATTGGTACCATGGATACATGTAGAATCACAGAATCAAGGGAAAGCTGAGGCTGAAAGGGACCACAGGCAGGCTCCAGTCCAACCTCCTCCTCACAGCAAGGTCAGCTATGATTGCAGATCAGGTAGCTCAAAGCTTTATCCAGCTGGGTCTTGAAGACCTCCCAGGATGGTGACAGTACAACCTCTCTGGGTAGAGACTTAGAGTGTTCAACTGTCCCCATTGTGAAGAAAGCTTTTTTCTGATATCAATTCTGTGTCATGGAAACATCCCTATTATTCCAATTCATAACCATTGCTCCTTGTCCTGCTGCCATACACCTCTCAACAACTTCCCTGTAGGTACTGAGGGGCTGCCCTCATGACGTCCGAAAGCCACCTCTTTCCCAGGCTGAACAAGCCCATTTCTCAGTGGGTAAGTGTTCCAGCCCACCTGGACACACACATCCACCTCAGTAGTCCTCTGCTGAGCTCACTTCAGCTTATCAATGGCTGTCTTGTATTAGGTGGTCCAAAGTGGAACTTCATGTGTCTGGGATGAAGACAGAAAAACGGCAGCTACAATAGCACTACTTGCATTGGGTTTTATCTTCTGCCTAATCACAGACGGAGAGAAGTTTTGCTTCCCTTTCAGCTTTGTGAAAATATCATGAAGCAAACATTATTGGAGGTCCTTATGGCAGATTGCATTAGTTTCTTACCACCTTTTGGATTTTGGTAATACTAGATTTTTTTTCTAAAGAAATATACAGAATTAGGAACTCCTCATCTGTAGTTTCAAAGCACATAAAACATATAGATTACTATTGTTCTTTTGAAACATTCAGTATTAAATCAGTCAGATTTGCAATATATAGATCTACAAAATGTACCACTTTTAAAAAAATTTTTTTCAGCATTATAAAGCTTCAAAGTTATGCTCAAGATGAAGATTTATTTTTTAAAAAAATTGTTGAATAACTGTGGAAAACCCTATCAAAATGCCAGATTTCATCACACAGTTATTTTTCCATTATGAAAAAAATGCTTATATTGGAAGATGAGTCAGTAAAAAGTTTGTGAAATGGAAGCAGTTGTTATATTAGCGCTGAATTTTCTAAGGAATGGATTCTTATTTGACAGAAACTGGCATGCCAGCATGCCACCAACCGCATCTGGCATTCTGATCCTGAATGCAACTTTCTGATTCAAAAAGTATAAATGCATTCAAAAAACTATTAGAAAAAAATATAGCAACAAGGCCATCAAGAACAATTCCATAAAAAGGATATATATATATATATATATATATATATATATATATATATATATATATATAGGATGTCCTTATATTAAAATGCTTGCTGGGTACTAAAAAGATTAATTGAATAATCTGATAATCTTCTCCAATCACTAGGTGCCAGACACAGACCAAAACTGGGCAGAGCTACATGGATCCTTGGTCTGACTCAGTTCTGTCACTCTGTCACTAACAATATGGTAGCTATCATCAGTCGCACAGTAGAGACTACTGTGCTTCTCCAATTTTCACTACTGTGCTTCTCCGATTTTCAAATGAAACCGTGCTTAACTTTATTTACATGTATCTTCAGAAATACAAACTGCATGGTGCAAAACATTGCTGTGCTTAATTTCTGCAAAAATATCGATTTAAGACATCCCAACTCACATCAGTCACTGAGAAAAATTGATTTTAAATGTCTATGCTCTGACTTGTTTTTGCACAAGAAATCACATGCCGCAGATGCACATTTTGTTTTCAACTACTAACTTCAGACTTCTTTTTTTTTTTTCTCCCTGCGAGGCATAATGAGCCACCACTGCTGAGTGGTGCAGAGGATTCAGCAGGCACACTTAGCAAAGAACCCCCTGGAAATCCCATCAGTGTGTCAAGACTGATGTTATTGATGTATATGGGGAGACTTCTCATTCCAACCCCTGCTGCTCCTTTAGAAACCCAGAGGATTGTTAACATGGTTAGAGAGAGTTCATGAACTCTGCTCTGTATGAATGCAAAGTATCTGGAACATTGATATGGAAGTGGAGACTCTCTTGCCTTTGTTTCTATTCATGTTCCTTTACATAATATTTTAATGATTAAGAACCACATTTAGCCTCTGATATGCCTGGTAACTCCTCTGAAGTCACTCAATTGTTCTCAAAGGCAGAATTTAATCCCAAATTTTATAAAAATGAAGTGATATAAATCCCAGCTCTTCAAACTTCATAGATCTTTGAAATGAAACCATCCCCTCTGGTTCCTGCTATCTATTGTTGATTCTACTAAAGAGAAAAAGAGAAAAGCAAGCTTAAAAGGCACAGCATAACCCTGTGGATTGGGCTTTTGTCCTGAAGACATAAACATAAGTTAAGGTCCTTCCAGGGCTTTTTTACCAATGTTACACACACTCCACCAAGCAAGTAAAGGACCTGATCCCTTCTAGCATCCTCAGAGACACAAATGGCTTCCAGGGTGGCAGACATAAAGCTGCTTTCCCTGGGCAGCCAGAGGCTGAACTGCAGGAGCTAAACCATCAGAAAGTGTGCCACAGCATCAGATGTTCATTGAGCCATTTCACAGTGTTGCTAATATAAGCCAGTTCCCACTGGTGTAGTGCAAGCCACTGAGGTGACCATGAGGTATAAGATGAATCACAACAGTCGTTCCTTACTTTACCATACCTAAGCCTTGCTTGAGATAACTTGATTTTTTTGCTGGACTAGGTCCAGCTCCTTCCCTGCTGCCAGCCTGCCACCAGCCACCTCTACTGCCTTCCCTCCCTTTCTGGAGAGGTTCAGCAGAACTTGGGTCCTGTTCTTCATCTGCAAACTGTTCTTGCTTCGTAAGCCAGGCACCACATAGTGGATAGGAGCTGATGGGAGGAAGGTCTATGCTATGACCTCATAGACACTTTTTGAACTACTTATTTACAAGATACTGCTGAGATGGTTCCCTCTTCCTTTTTTAAAATTTTTTATTATAGCTTTCTCTTTTTGACAGCTTGGACTTTTTTATATTCACTGGGTCAAATTCTAAGGAGTATAAAATTGATTTAACTTGCATACAAAAGGTCATCTTATAGTGTGCTCTGAATTTCAGTTTCTTGGTACTCTAAAATTATAGGATGAGCTATGAAATGTACAATAGCTACTTAATAATTTTAAACACCTTATAGTTATAACTTGTAAAATGTTTACAGATAGCACATCGTTAAGAAGACTGCTTGATACAGCTCTAGGCTGGTAAATCGCTTCGGGAGAGTAAATACTTGTTGCAGCAGCAACCTAGCTTTTACCAGGACTGCTGGGGCAGTCACTTTATTTTCGCAGCTATCACACTGAGTACCTTCTGAAAGACAATGAGTTGGAGCTTAGACACAGAGAAAAGAGGCATCCTTGACTGTCCTCGTTACCATACCTTCTCATCTTGCCGGCTTGCTTCATGTGTTTAAGTATAAGGAAGTTTAAATACAAGATTCTGAGACTGTAATGAAATGCAGTGATTTCAGATATTATGGTTGATGAACTTTAGTTGGTGTAACCTGATACTACATTTTCCCTGTAGTAAAAACAAAAAAAGAGAGAGATTTATTGACGGTTGCTTGCAGACACAGTAATTTGTTCAAACCAAACGGTAAAACAAGAAACGTACTGCTGCTGCCACCACTGAAGCCGTAAGCAGACAGCTCATATCATGGAATTGAAGTCTAGCTAAACACGACTGCCTCTCTGCATCCAGAGAGCGTGTGGCCAGATGAATACTGAGCAATACTGCAAAATTCTGGTTAGCTCTGCTTAATGATAGGCTATAACACTTTTATGTTTTTATTCTGTTTTCAGTAGACATTTATCCAGCGACACACTCTCTTGCAGTGTAAACTTATCTGTCTCCAACAGAAATAAAACACATTTCAACCAGCTACATTTTGCCACTAGACATAACATTGCTGTGCTTATACTGTCAATGATCCTGTCATTTTTTTCCAGAGTGTTGTATGATACTGTGCTTCTGGGTCCTGCTATAACAAGTGAAGTCAGGAATTCTCTTTTCAGAGTGAAGCCTTCATTGCTGATGGCTGTATTGACATGGAGATGATGGCTGAGGGCAATGTGTATTGAAGGCAGAGCAGCCTGCTGAGATTGGTGATAGTCATTCCTGAAATGCTTAATATATTTTTAATTTTTTCACTGTTTTTTCAAGCAAGGACATGCTTGGTTGGAAGGTATCATAATTTCAAGAGTTCATGTCTGAACCTAGCTTTGTTTTACGCATCCTTTAGACACGAGAGCACACGTACAGACTCACGTTCTTCCTTGTATCCAGGTCCTCTTACTTGGCAAAACAAATGGAAAAGGCATTACAGTCATCCTTACATTTGGCTGCAGGTTGTGTGGGATTTCTGTTCTTAGCAGTGCCAGCCCACCTGTACGCGAGTCCATGGCAAAGTCCGGACTGAGCTCACCCTTAGCTGAGAGGCTTCGTTAGTCTGCAGGAAGGGAGAACTCACTGCTTCTTCTGGGTACTCACCTCCCAGGATACCCAGATAAGAAGGACAGGTAACATCTGATAAGAAGGATCCAGATTCATTACGTGTCTGCCAGCAGGAAGATACCTCAGAAAGCCTGATCGAGCAGAAGGCCATCAGTTCAGAGACACTGAAAAGCAAACCTTGCCCTTCGTCCTAAAGGACCACTGAGATCAGTGACTTACAATTTATCATCGTTACTTTCTGTTATGATTAAGAATGTGAGACCTTGCTCTTCATTGACATGACTGCAATATCCCTGGCTGTGGTGCAATTTTGGGGATAGGATGCAAAGGAAGAGTCCTTAGTTGGTTCCTGTGTATTTTCTTCACGTCTCAGGAAGTAAATCTTGCATTTGCTTATCCAGCTGGAATATAAATGACCATTTCTACTGCTGATGCATAGACTAGAACAGATCCCAGGTTGTTCATCAACAGTTCTAGAACAATTCTTAAATGCAGCAACCTATTCCCCCACATGCTCTTGCCTGCTGCATGGGCAGGAATCATCCCTTCAATATATTTAAGATCGAACATCCCCCATGACTTTTTACCAGCTTCTGGCTATTTGGTAGTCAGAAAACAAAAGGTTAACAAAAACCCTTTGGCTGTTTTACCACTGACTTTACAATTATTAGCTTACAAAAATTAATTTCCTTGAGAAAGGACCAGTGGTTTGGAACTTTGAAACACAATTTTTTAAATGTCTTAATTTCAACTTTCATCAATAATTCTCAGAAGATGGTTTCATTTTATTGTCGAGAGTTGTGATTTGATGAAGGGCATTTTCTTCAAAGTAACAAATGTTTCAGGTGATTTATATCTATTTTTAAACATAACACCCTAGTATGCACTCTACCTTATTACAGATGTTTGTCACTCATGCTTCAGTCCAGTAGAATTACTGGTGAAACTATGATTAATAAAATTGGTTGTGAACTAAAATTCAATAACAGCAAAGTTAATTACATGTTTGCAAGAGTATAAACTTACAGTTTGATCAATATGTAAATTCTGACCTTCAATGGTCTTTTCAGCCTTCTTTTAAGCTTTTAGTCCTGCAAAGATTAACTTAACTGCCTAGAACTCCTTTTATGAAGTTACCAGAATATGAGAATACAGAATTTCAGATGGTGACTTTATATTTTTCAGACATTTTTAAAAAAATACAAACATAACAAATGCTGTAAGTACTCATTCATCTGACTGAATAGCAACATTAAACTGCTATATTTACTATAGCAAGAATAGCTAATTATCATTTTCTTATATTTCTTTTCATATAAATTTTGCTATTAATTACATTAACACAACAAGCTTGCTAACACACTGCTTGACACTCCTGTCTGAACTGGAGTCCAGTGCAAGGCGTGGTTGTTTAATCAAAGCTTTTACGAAGTTATTTGTCTCCCAGAGTCTGCCAGAGCAGCCTTTATGTATCAATAAGCCTCTTCCCTAACTGAATGACTACTTTTTTATCTACCTTTCCTGAAGTGGATCTAAAGACACCAGTATGCCAGGGTTTATACTTGAGTTTATACTGGTTCTCCTAGGTAATCCATTTCTCTTAAGCAGGCCTATCACATCCTATATTTAACATTGCTGTGGATAGCAATAAGCTCAACACACACAAGCCTTGTTCAAGGCAGTCAAGAAAACACATTTTTGGACACATAACTTTTGGGTTAAGCTCTAATCTGACCTTGGGATGACATGTTGTTTGAGCGAACAATTTGCAGAATACTGCCAGCTGCACCACAAAAATTCACTGAGAAGGACATTGTTTCTGTCAAGACATTCATCACTGGTATGTTTGCTTGGCTGGTTTTGTGTGTTACATTTATGTCCTTGGAGCCAGCAGGGAATTGCAGTGACTGGGATGGCAACTGAAGGAAGTCCCAGCTCAGACATGAATATATCCTATTGTGTAACACGAGGCTGTATTTTTCTGGAGGATTTGTGGTTACAAAGCAAACCACAAGACCAAAGCAGTCGGATGTTTTCTAGCATGTTTGGACTGAATGGCTTCTACAGTAGGACATATGGTTCAGCTCTTAGACACTGAAGTAAGTTGCCTGATGGACATAGAAAGGACTGTCTTATTTTAAATAACCTGCAGAATTCACTCAGTGTTTTTAAATTATTATCCCCTCAGGAAGATCATATGTCTGACTAGGAATAGCAGAGAGAGCTTTATCTGAGAGGTGTGGAATCCTATGGCTCACCTAACGGTAGCTTTTCTTCTGGAGCCTCTCTCTCTGTCCTACCACCCCACTATTTCTAGATCTGTCAAGGGTCCCAGCTATTCCTCTTTTCCTTTGTGGTTTGCTTTGTGCTAGAGCAGAAGTCCTAGCCCGGGAAGGTTTACCTCTTCATTTTAAATGGCCACAGGAAACTAATTTCTCTCCTGATTTAAAGTGCTGTTCTTCGACATTATCAGTGTTACCTCATAACTTCTATATGCTCCATGCAATTAATTCTTTGATTCTGTCTTAAGGTAACAGAACTACTGAAGACAATAAACCCCCCAACACTGCAATTTGCTTTAGTATCAGCAACAATTTCAGGCCTGACTAAAGGAGGAGTAATGTTGCATGGGAATAATGTTTTAAATCTGCAAAATCAGAACATTATACACATCACAGGATCACAGATGGTCAGTCTAGAACAGTATGGAAAGCTCACTTTAGGCTGGCTCAGGAGGCACTCTTCAGAAGGAGGTGTAGTGCTTCCTGACCTTGAGCACCCTTTTTCCTCAGCACTGGCATAACTGGGAAGCAGAGGACCCAAGAAGCTTGTGTGAGGCTCTCGGTACCTTGTAGAACTGGCTGCAATATTCCTGCTGATGAAGAAGCCAAAGCTCTATTACTGCTCTGTGATGGAGTATAAAGTTTAGTGTATTTTGCGTGGTGTTTGCTAAAGAAGTCTAAAAAAGGCTTAGTAACATGTAACGAATGTGTATTTTGCCCTTGTTGATTTAATTACAATGCTGAAATAGAAAAGCTGTTATGAAGTATCAGGAAACATACAAGAAGCCAATCTAGTGAGAATTACTTGGTCATTGAAATCTAAAAGTCAGGAAGGTTTCGATCTTGGGGCTCACCTATAATTTGTGCACCATAAATGTAGACTGAAGTCGTTAGGGACTTTGTAATGACAGTGCTGTCTATAACAGTATCATCAAGCAAGCCATTGGCATAAATCATTGGCACTTTGCAAAGTGTCACTTCTGTCAACCTCCCAGTGATGTGATCTTTAGTCTTTCAAATCTATAGACTGGCATTTGGATCAGCTAAGCACCTAACATCCTGTCTTGCATATTAAAGCTGCTTTAGCCAATATCTAAATGCTGAAGTAATGCCTGCTTAAAAATATTTTTTAATTATTTGCATAATATAATCCCACTACTTTAAAGCTTTTCTTTAGGGCATAACTGTACGATCTGTCCTCTGTTGATGAATTCACAAATACTTTAATCAATAATAAAAAAAATTACTATTAATTGAAGCAAGAAGCCATGTAAAATGACTAAATGGATGTTAAGACAAATCAGATAATAAAATAATCATGATTTATAAAATACTTGCAAACAAATGTTATGAAGACTAAAGATTTTCAGTCTGAAATTGTTTTAGATAATATACAGGCTTTTTATGGATGGGAACTATCCTTTTATGGATTTATATAAATAGCCTAAACAAGACAAGAAGATTTAATAACATCTCAAAATGGACAGCAAGCAAAGAAAGTTCTCCTCCCTCTCTCAATCTACACTCAAGACTAAACTAGCTCACTCACGGTCTAGAAGGCATGTGCGTCTCAGACTGCAGGTGTTTGGAAAAGTCTAGATTAGACAAGTGAATTTCGTTGTCTTGCCTGCTGGCCTCTGGAGGTTTCCGGACTACTTTTAAGCTGCCTATAAAAGGTTACTAAAAACCAGACCTGTCTTCAATACATTTAGGTATTCTCTTCTTTGTCAAAAAAATTGAAGAGGTTGAATGGAGGAAATAAGACATAGCAATTAGATTAACATTAAGCATCTTCAAACTCAGGCTGGGTTTTGAGAAACATGTATTATAGGTGTTCAGATTTTATGAAGGCATTACAAATTTCTGACATAAGTAGCTGTAGAGTCTCATTTGTCAGTAAATAAACAAATCTAGAACTATTATTTAGAATATTATGAGGTATATAAGCTCTATGATGGACCGAAGCCCTATTGTTCCATATTCTTTTTTCAAGTATAACATAATTTTGATTTATAATTGCCATCACAACAGAAGTAGGTAGTAGAAGAATGGCAACATTCTCACAAAAACTTTACAGCAGTGAGAATCACAGGTGGATGACCTCACAAATTGATTTTATTGTGTTTTTGATTGCCAAAGGTAATAAATGAGTAACTTAGCCAGGCTGTATCAATAAATTTGAAGCAAAGTGGCTACAACTGGACATGGTACAAACAGATGTGCTTAGAGGTGAAAGATTTACAGCTCTTCTAGACTAAAAGCTGACATATCTTTCTAGATATGTTGAAGTATTCAGTGTTTAATTTGCAAAACCTCTTTTACAGGCAAGAGAAAATAATAAAATTCTGCATCATAAGCCTTTAATGATTAAAAGTGCAGGCAATAGATGTAGTTTTGTATCTGAAAGACTTGTATGTATTTTAGAATCAACTTGGAAACAGAGTAAGAACATCATCCATCATCCACCTGAAAGTCAAAGGAGAAGCTCCTCTTCCACCTTCATTATTTAAAGTTAACATATTCAGATTATCTGCTAGATCCTCTATATTTGTGTTTAAGCTATACAAAAGTGAAGTTAGAGCTTTCTGTAGAGATGAGGAAGGAAAACTGAACTAATATTTGCATTTCTGCTTACTGATCTTGTTTGTCTATAAGCTCAGAAAATACCTGTTCACGTTTACATGACTTTTTCTACTGTGAACTATGCTAAGTGATGAGGGATGAGACAGTATGTGTGTTTTTGAAGGGATAAAATGAAAGAATTACAAGGAAAATTTCTAACAGGTGTTTGGCTAGTAATCGGAAACAAAAGAAGAAGCCATCAGCACTGAAATTAATGACTCTCCTGCCACGGGCTTTATGGGGCCAGGATTTTTTCACTACTATGTGGACCAGAATAAGAAAAAAAATTGCATAAGTCGTAATGGATTTAGGAAAACAGAATTTCATAAGCTAACATTTCATTGCAATGAATAAGTTAACATTTAGTTGCACTTGAGGCAGAGGCAGAGGAGTGGTCTCAACAGAAAAAGAAACCCTCCTCTGATACTGTCCCTGATACTGATAGCTGAAAAAGCTTCAAGCCTAAATGTCACTGTGTGTTTGTAGAATGACATAACAGAATTTGTGCTGGTCAGAGCTGCAAGGTGTTACTGCTGTAGTTAATTAGCTAGCTTGACTCTTTGGTAGTAAATTGGGTTTTGTACTAATACAGAGATATTCTCAGGATTGACACAACTTAAGAAGTGGAAAACGACATTTATCTGGCCATTGTAATCAAAACAGTGCACAAGATCACTTAAAAAATGTGTTATGTAGTTAAAAATGACAAAATCATAATCCTGAACCCTAACTTCTAAAACTTAAAGATGTAAGGGTTACTTGTGCTTCTTGAAGCATTCAAGAAATTTTTCAGGAAAAGGTTCTCTAGCTTTACTTCAAGTATTATTTACCCCTTACACCTAGTATTTGGTAAAGGAGCTTAGGAAAGTGTTTGCATCCTCAGTAACTTATCAGAAAACATGTGTAAAAATACTCAAAGACAATATGCACAACTGTTCCTTATGGACTCATGATGACAATGTATATCAAACACTCAGCACATATCTAGGCAGCAGCTAAAGTTCAGCTACTCAACTTTAACCCCCAAGAGGAGGTCAACAGGAAAAAAGGAATGCATGTTAAAGCTCACACCGATGTTAAGTGAGATCCCTTTAATGGGGCTTGAACTCCTACTCAAGATATCAGCAGTGGGGCTGAGTGCCTTGGAATGCAAATTGAGCTTGTTACTCAGCATCGCAGGAGTCATAAAAGTTCTACATCAAAGATGCAGATACAGGCTGAATTTTATCCAAGGGATATTTCACCACCTACCCAACGCCAGCTTCCAACCTGAGACAATGGCCGGGAATACTTTGAACTACTTCTCATGGCAGGGCATGTAAAACGCTGCTGATTAGATTCCCTCTGGCTTCACAAATACTTTATTGTTGTTTGTTCCACTAAATTGACACTAGAAATGCAAGATTTTTGGACAAATGCTCCATGAAATGCTCTCAAAGATGAAAATCCTCACACGTTACAACCTCCATCTTTATTGAAGGATCTCTCATTTTGGATCTTTCATGTACCAATAAAATAAAGGAATATCACTTCTGAGTGTTGCCGGTCTAAATAATGAAATATACAATTTTACTGACCATGAGATGACTCCAAGATTTACTGATCAAATTTAAATAATTTAGACACACTCTTTAACCTGCAAGCATGGCAAGAAAGCCCAAACAACCAACAACAAAAAAGACCTAGGGGACATGTAGGACAATGGCACAGGTAACAAAAATTCCCAGGCTTTTGTTGTTCAAAAGTTCAAAACACATTGAAGGGCTCAGAAAAGAACCACAGGGATCTTATTTTATTCACCGCTTAAATTAGGGGTAAGGATGTCCCAAGGAAGTGATGAAATTCAGATAAAATGAGGAGAAAATAAAGTGGAGCAACAAAATTCAAAATTACAATAATTTGCATTAACTCAGGTGTTTTATTGTTAGTAGATTGAGCAATTGAATGAAGGGGAATATAAAACTATGCAACAAAAAGCACACAGAGGATAAAAAAAGAGAACATAACAACATTTTTTTGCAGTACTGGCTACACAGGCTGCAATTTACTAAATAAGACCAATGAAAACAAGATTCAGCAGTTTGGACCTCTTTGTTTCGTTACTATGATGAAGATGAGAGAAGAGATACATAAGGGTTTTTATTTTCTCATATCTTCTGGAAGGTTTTAAGGTATGGCACTGCCAAATGAGGCACAAAAATGCTGGCTCATGGACAGATGAGCAGGAGCAGTCATAAGGAAAGGAGATCTGTACCTTGGGTCTTGTATTTCAACCGCTAATTTTATTTTGCCAGTACTCTTTGTACTGTTTTCGCCAAGAGGACTTTATTTGCTGTTTCCTTCCATGTCAGTCCTTACGCTTCTCCTTTTAAGATGTGAACTCCACCTTTCACGCTGACCGTGCTTTGGTGAAGGCTACTGTGCCATCACCCACCAGGGAAAGTCAATGAGCATCACCCAGCTGGCACCAGTAGAGCAAATAAAACCACAGCAGGTCTGAACGAGCGTCAAATCTGCCCTCACCCAAGGAGGATGTTTTATACTGTGCAGTTGTTTCCTGGTGAATCTGTGTGCTCTGCTCCCTCTGCAATATTCATTAACACAAGTCACTTGCACGGTAAATATTTATTTAACTTTAAGATTTATATAGTGTCTTTCCCTACAGCATCTAGGTGGTATTTGCAGAAATTAAAAACATAAGTTATATGAAGCTTTCAATAATGTTTTGCATTAAACTGCTACTGTTGTCAAAAATAAATCAGCCATATTGTCATGAAATGAAATAAACCTAACAAAACCCAAACAAGCAGAAGTACAAAATCAATCAACCAAAAGCTAACCAAATAAATGTGGCTTGCATAAATACAAGCAAGAAAGATTGGCTATCAGCTGCGTCTCTGAAATACCTAGACATGAATGAAAGCAGGCATCATTAATCTGCATTGATTGCACTTGTTTGCTGTGCCGTGCTTCCTATCTGACCTGAACACTAGCTGGAAGCCATATTGCTAACGTTATTTGTAGGCAGATGTATGATTGCGGCAGAGCCAGTGTTAAAGGCGAGCAATCACAGTAACTGCTAAGTTTAGGAATGTGAGAGGGGAGCATTTTTCTCTGGCAGCAAAGGCAGTTTGAGGGGTTCCAGCCTCGTTGCTCGTTTTCTCCTTTGTCTCTCTGTTCATCACTCCAGCGGTTGCTTAAGGGCAGCCGTTAATGCAATTTTTTTATGTGGTCAATCAGTGAGTTGTTTTAGATTAAATACCTCCAAAAGCACCATCAACAAAATAAAATTGGAAAGAGCAGCAAGCTCCTCCAGTCATTGTAGTGATCCACTCTAGGATATGACCTCGCAAACAGCTAAACCAGCCCTGTTAAGAGACCACTGACCTCTGGGAGCGAGAAAAGCGGGAGAAACAGAGGCTGCGGAAAGCTCTTCCAACAGCTTTACTGCCAGGGAAAATGTTTGTGTAACTACACACCAAGTTAGGGAGCCATGACGGTCTTCAGTGGTGGCTGTGGGAGAAAGAGGGATTTTTTCCTTTCCCAAGGCCCTCAGATGTCTGAAGCTGACTCTGGTTGCTACCAGCTTACAGACATGGTGCCGAGTGTGAGCTGCTGTTTTAAACATTGCACACACCATTGCTTCGTTTTTGCTTTTGGTGTTGGGCTACAACCCACCGTAAGGCAAAGCAGTTAGCTGACGAACTTCACACATCCGAGTTAGGAAGGCTGCAATAGGCAATTGCTTTGCTGTTTGCATGCATGATTTCTGAAGGTTTCCTTTAGTGATGGATTTCTCCCGTAATAAAATACAGCGAGTGAGGGAGCCTGAATCTCTCAGTGCTTCCAACTGAGCAGTTCCTGTTAAAAGGTGGCCAATTCATCAGGTACCTAAAGGGAAAGCCAAGCACTCTCAAAAAGCTAACCCACTCTCAGAGCACCTTCTGCTCTGTGATCTACACATCTATTTTACCTTTTCACCAGCTGTTTATTTAAGCTCCAAAATGTGCTGGATTAAGTTTGGTTTTCACTTGTACCTTTCACAGAAATAGCATTACCCAGCTGTAGAAGACAACAAAATTGAATCTAGAGTGGATTTACTTGCATATCAGTCCTGCAGCCATGACTCTCTCTGCTAGCATTTACTGGGATTAATTTTTCCCTTCATGAAGAATCGGTAGTTTGACTTATGATATTACTTAACATGATGATCCTAGTGCAAGGATCAGCTCTTATTACAGCGATTTGGTAACAGATGTAGATATAAATGAATATACCTTAGAACAGCATTTCCCCCATCTTTCTCCTTTTAGCACCATATTGCACTTTTTAAAACATCCTTTACAACTCCTTGCTAAGGAAACCCATCTGCATCGTTTGCCCCTTTACAGACCATCTTTGGTGAAATAGATTTCACAGGCAATATAGTTAGGGTTTCATAGGAAATTGGATTTTTTCCCTCACTTTGTTGTACAAAAGGTTAAAATTTATTTCTGTTTGATCGTGCACACCTCAAAGATGTCCCCTGCAGGCTCTGTCTGTTGGCAGTTAACATGGGTTTAAAGAATGCTCTTTAGGCCATTTTGCAGTGAGAAAGTAGTAGGTCTTACATGGAAATGCAAACAAAACCTTTAAAGCTTTTGATCTTCTTGGGGACTTGATGAAATCTCTTGAGCAAATTGAAGGATTACATGCAACAGCAAATATGTACAAGTATAACAAATTAACTGGAAATGATATAACTAATCTAAAATGGAAGCATAAGATATTACTGTCTTATGGCAGCATTTGAACTTTGCTTCACTAAAACTCAAGGATATTTTAAAAGAAATGGTAAATGACTATTGACTACAAATATTCATTCAAATGCAAACCAGAATTGCTCTGGGGTTTCTTTTCCTTTAATCTCCCTCTGATTTGATCTAAGCACATCCTTCTAACCTTAATGCAGAGGAGTGGGAGGGACTGGGGGGGACAGGCTGTGAAATTCATACTGCTAATCCCCTGAGGACTTTCTAATCAGACAAGAGCCACTAGGGAGACAGTTTCCTAAAGGTCTTTTGTTTCTGCTCATGTAAAGAACACAGAGAGCAGGTACACTGCTGCGCAGGGTACACTGAGGCTTTTGCATGGTAAAACAGTAATACTTTGAAAGGCAGCAGGATTACCATATCTTCCTGTACTAATTGTCATTTAAAAAGGTGACCTATAAATTTTCCCCTGCTTTGCGCAGAGGTGGCATGGTGACCTGGTCAACCCAGGTTCAAGTGTCATTGATTGGATGATGATGGACAAGGAAGAGTCCTTTGCCAGACATGAATCTACTTGACATTTCACTCATCAACCACCTTGGGTTTATTTTCTAAATCAGCCTTTTCTCTTGCTTTGCTTACAGTTTAGCAACAGTGGCGTACACAGGCACATCATCACGTTTGCATCTGGTCACAGCTCTTGGGAGCAGGCAGAAAGGAAGAAAAGCCTATGGATAATTTTCACTTCACATAACTTCTAAATGAATGGGGTGAGGAGCAGCCAGGACTGAAACACTATGAAACTCACATCATTAGGAACTTCAAAAGAAGACTGCAAAGCCTCTCTTGCAGCACCATCAACTAATTTGTCATCCCTTTGGGAATGCTTCTGTTCAAAACGCTAGAAAATAATTCACAGTCACAATAACAGTCTGAGAAAAAAGTCAAAGTGAACACCTTTATCAGGCCCTTTTGAAGTTAAATGTATCTTATTTAAAGACATGTAAAGTATACTTAATATAGGCAGCTATTAAAAAGATGATGTGCAGAAGTCTACATCTTTTACTACTCTCATGTTTACAGACAGGATTACAAATCCATGTTCTCTATTGAAATCACGCAATCAAAACTTTTGAAACTTGTAGTTTAATTACTACCACTGCCAGAAATGTTTAACAGCTTCCAGACATTAAGGGCCTGATTGAGACACAGTTTTTGCATCTGCCTTTCCAGTTAAACAGGTATAACCTTGAGTGTGAACTGAGTAAGAGTAACGCATTGGCATTGCACATCGTGTTTTGACCATGCAGAAAACATGTGTCACTTGAACTGTATTGCTACTGAAAAGGCAGCACAATTCCCCTCACCTTCCCATGCCAACACAATTGCAGTTTTATCAGGATAAAAGAGCTCCATTTTGATATGAACGACTGAAAATCAGGAAAGGGAATGGACTGCAGTACTCCTCCCACATCGGTAACAGGGTGCATGCCAGCCTAGCCATTTCAGCACAAAACTCTGGCAGAATGGGTACCATTGCCTGAGCACACTGGGATGTAGCCTGACAGCAGCAGCAATGCCTGTTGTTGTGTGGTGGCCCATCGCTGGGGTGATGAGTCAGGTCTGGGTCTAGTCAGAGGAAGCAGAATGCTTCTGCTTATCAGAAGATGACTCTGTCCTATCAACCAGTGTGAGCCCTGTGGAGTGCAAAGGGTTTTCAGCACTGATTTGCTCTGTCAGGGTGACAGGATTATCTGGGACCTCCCCATGGCTGGCTAGGACAGATATGCGGGGTCTGGTGCATTTAGGGACCACCCCCTCCTTTGCAAGCTTACCACCAGGGTTGAGCTTCCCAGGCATTATCATTCCGAATACTGACAGCGAGTGGTTTGCCCAGCTATAGCATGCCATCAAGGCTCAGTGCTCACGCAGGGTGAAGCACTGAACACAACCGGTCCAATTTGCGAAGAAAATGTTTCTTTGCCACAAAAAGCAGTTTTGATACAGCTGAAAAATGACAAATTCATGCCAAGTTTGGTGATTCTTTTATTTTCCCAGAACAGTCAAGGTGTGTTGTTCAAAGACACCTTAATTTAACAAGGAAAGAAATGGTCCAATTCTCTTTCCCCTGAATCCTGGTGTCTAAATGCAACATCATTATACAAAGTTGATTCTTATTTGGCATTTTTTATTTTTCAG
This sequence comes from Trogon surrucura, assembly GCA_020746105.1. Classification (NCBI taxonomy): domain Eukaryota; kingdom Metazoa; phylum Chordata; class Aves; order Trogoniformes; family Trogonidae; genus Trogon; species Trogon surrucura. The sequence goes on along the minus strand of CM036622.1, from coordinate 10,906,634 downwards.
GGCTGAAGGATGTAACTTCACAGTGAAAACTTGGAGTACTTTTGTGTGATACAATATTTTCATTTAGCTTGCAGACTGTAAAATCAGTTTTCTCGGCTCTACACCGGCATGTCTCTTTCTACTAATACAACTTGATAAAGAAGGTCTCCCTGAAATAAATGAACAATTCTGATATATGCAAGAATACAGAAGAAAAGAGGCAAGTAGGGTTGAGCAAGCAAAGATTAACTAGTAAGTGTGAAATGATGGAAGAGCAATCATAGAATAGAGTCATAGAATCAGTTATGCTGGAAAGACCTTTAAGATCATTGAGTTCAACTCTTAACCTAGCAATGCCAAGTCCACCATTAAACCATGTCCCTAAGAGCCACATCTACACGTCTTTTAAATGTCCCCAGGGGTGGTGACTTAACCACTTCCCTGGGCAGCCTGTTCCAGTGCTTGATGACCATTTTGGTGAAGAAATTTTTCCTAATATCTAAGGAGGCGTTGACACTGCCAATCTAATTGCATAATTTAACAGGTGAATAAGAGACAGTACTAGTTCCCTGGCTGTTTTTCCATCTGCTTTTGGTAAAATGCACTGTGACTGTGGCAGCTAACAGAAATCTGCAAAATATGGCTAGGCATAAGTAAGCTGCAAATCGAATACATTGTGAGAATGGTGCAGAGGTTTGGGAGCATCAAGGTAGAACACAGGCATCTGTGAATGTTTTTTATAAGAATAAGCTGTGAGCTCCTACCATGTGGATAACAGAAATTCCCTGCAGGACAGCTGAGGCCTCGTGGCTGGTGCCTGGGTTCTCTAATGAGAGATGATTGATCATTTGCAGGATTCTTTCAAGAACTTAATATCTTTGAGACCTTTATGCCTCTCTCAGACTTGGATGACATTAGTTGGGGATCTGAGAGAAGAAGGAAGGACAGACAGATGCAGGGCTGACCAGTAAGTGGACAGAGGGAAAACACAATCTGCTTCTTTTACTTCTTTTTATGGACGTGCTAAAAATCATCTGCCAGCCACATACAGCAATCTCACCACTTCTCCTAAAAGCCACTCACTTCTCCCCTTGCCAATAAGTCATGCCCTATTTTTGTGTTGCTGGTGTCCACCTTTCTCCCTCAGCTTCTCTTTCTGCTCACATTGCTTTACTAAAGAATTACCCCCAACCCAACCCCACATCTAGCTTAAGCTTCAGACTCAATTCACTACTATAAATTTCTACAGTTCCAAAAAGAATGGTATGTCCTGAAGTGTCACGTAAATATTGGCCTTAATGAGTAAAAATAAAAATGACAGAGCAAACCTGGCTAGAAGGCAAAGCAGACATTGTATGGAATAACGCCGGCTTGTATTAAATCTGCACAATTTTTCTCAAGCCATATTTTTATTGGTACATTTAAAAGAAATTCTGGAATGAAAAGCCATAATTAGTAAGTGAATAAAGCCCAAAGCACAGGCCTAGAAGGTATACATCACCCCACAGACAGCTCTTTCTTTGTCCCCCTTCCCTCAAAGCAGGCTTGTGAAGTGGCATAGCAACCTGACTGTTTCTCTCTGAATTTCTGCAAGTACAGCTAATAAAAAGCCAGGAGTTTCCCATCTTTGGTCACGGAAAGGAAGTTTCCAAGATTGGAGTCAATGATAAACTGAATAGCCCCTCTCTAACTTGCCTTATTACTTCTGTCTCCTTCCCCAAGCTTTGAGTACAATAAAATATTTATATGCATCCTGGCAACAGCCCAACTCAAAAATATTATACAGCTGGTCCCATTGATTTTAATGTCTGTGGAATAAATGGCTACCCATGTGAGTAAAGGAGTCAGAAATAAGGGCTCAAATTATAATATTTAAAATGTGTATTTTAAAGATTTTAAATACAAATTAAACACTATTTTATAATACATTTAAAATTTAAATATATTTTATATTTAAATGTAAATATTTAAAAATGCATATTTTAAATATATATAAGAATTCTCAAGTAATAAACTTTTCTCTTTTTTCACTTTTTGATGACAGTCTTAACATACAGTCTTACCATGATTTAAAGTCTTCAGAGAATGATCCTGGTCCATGCTGCAGGACATCCCCGTGCGACAGTAAGAAACAGTCTTGCTTGGACCATTTCTACATGGGTTTCCACAATAACAATCATTAAAATGGTCTGGATTTGAGATGGGCTATACAGCTTTTTTCCTTTGATTTTCTCCTTCAGTTTGTAGTGTAAATGCTTTGTAAAACATTCCACTGTCTAATTTTAGAACAGAAACTGATCTCAACAGAAAAAGGTTTTTTTTTTTTCAACTGGCTGAACAAATTAAAAAAATTCAGCATCAGCTAAATTACAAATGAAGCCCATGATACTTGCTAAGCACATTTTCCTTTTTTTTTTTGAAAGGCATATAAACAACCCTTCACAGCAAGTCCATACTTAAATTCATGTTGGGGAAATGTATATGAATTCTCATGCAAATGAAATGATTCTCAGGACTGGTTTGTCTGAGTAAGCAGCAGCTATATGAGATCTGAAAGGAAAATTTATCTGGAGGAAAAATTATTTTTGCCAAAATGATTAAGCATTTTGGGAGATGACTGTCAAAACAGAACTGCAAACTTTCTTGGTTAAAATCTTTATTGATTAAATTCCTGTGAAAATATTCATAGGACAAAGCCATAAACACATTTTCTATTCCACAATGCAATAAAAAAAATAAATCAAATACATCAAAATAACACTATGGGTAACTGTAAATTTCAGTCAGATCTGATGATACAATAAATTTCATGTGCAGGAGAAAAATGAGGATATTATATTTAGGAAGCATACACTTCCTAATGTTGCATTTAGGAAGCATACATTCTTTTAAAGTATTTATTTTCTGAAAGGATTCAAAAGCATTTTGTAGAAATGTAAATCAGGCATAAAATGGCGAAAGGCTTTTTTTTAAGGCCTTTTTCAGCAGCTGTAGATGTGTCATGAGACATAAGACACGTGCTGTTCTCCATTAAGACTCAAAGCAGAACAAAGCAGAGGACAGGAGGTGTAAAGGGAAGGAAGCATATGAAAGATTTGGTTTTGCCCTTGGTATAAAATAACAAAGCTGGTTCTTCCATCAGATTTTTGTCACTGGACAAAACTCCTTCCTGCAGACCAGGCACAGACTCCTTCCTGCAGACCAGGGTCTCTACGTATAGCTCAACTGCACAGTTTTGAAAAATCCGAGGAGCACCTTTTATTTTGCTTTTTTAAGAACCATGGTATAGGTGAATTACCAGAATTATCACAGAACGAAGTGCCATTGTCTCACCTCGGCGTACCTACCGACCTGTGTAAGAGTTTGGATCTGCCCACCCATGAATCCCTGAGATGTGCCACCGTATTTGTATTTCCACTATGAATCACACAGCTTTTATTTGACTGGAATCGATAAATCCAAAAAATGTTATTCATCTGAGTTACTACTTAACATGCTATCTTTCAGCAGAATCAACAGTCTTATCAGTGTATGTAAACACTCCGTGTCTGTATCTCTTGAGCGCTAACACAGAACGTGATAGTGAAGTGCCTGCTATTTAGATATCATTTCCTTAATAGCAAAGTTACATGGAGAAGACCACTCACAGCTTCGCAAGTGTTTATTTTCTTTTTATTAGCAAGGTTTTTTTGATTTTCAGACCTTCTGAAAAAAAAAACCCTTCCTAGGAAATTCTGCTACACAGCCACTTGGCCCTCAGTTGCTCTGGTGTTCAGGTCAACACTCATCACAGCAGCCTGCGAGAGAGCTAATTCTTTTTTCATCTCAGGAAATTACTGGAGGTAGTGGGATACCCATAATTTGAAGACGTGAGAAATGAAAATACTTGACAATTTCTGATCTTGGGGGAAATAAAGCTAAGTGCCTCATTCACATTTTTATCTGGTTTAGAAAAGAAAAGAACAATTAGGAGACTGTGAGGATAAATATTTATTTCAATTAAGTCTCAGCTCAGCTCAGTTCAATAGTAGTGAATCCAGCACAGAAGAAAGACCATTTGTCTACAAATTAACAAAGAAAATGTTCACCTAGTCAACCCTCACTACTGCAATCATCCCCTACCTGTAAAATTGGGCTGAGCACTCTTCAAATGAAAAGATTGTAAGGACTGAAAGTGACATTTAGAAACAACGCCAGTTCTCCGAAATCAAGCTCAGACCTTTTACTCTCCTAGAAAACTGCTCCATCTCTGGCACCGACACCACCACTGACTTAAAAGCTGTTACAGCTCTCCTTCAACAGCACGTAAACATAACCATATGGCACAAAGAAACAGAGTCACTGCGGAGAAAAGAGATCCACAGCCGGTTTTCAAACTCTCCCTGGTCGGCAACTGCTGAAAAGCAAGTGTAGCTTAATCCTCACCCAGAGCTCTAGCCCTCTGGGGAATTCAGGGCACAGTTGGTCTCTGCCCATGGTACAAGCATCTGAAGGACGCTGTGACAAATGAGAGGTGAAATGAAGTCTACCGATATCCTAGCAGGCTGACAGCACACTGATTTGGTCAATCATTAGAAAAAAGAGGTTGCACTGCTGCACACAATTTCAGCTCAGATTAATTACTAATAGAGAAATCTTTTCCAAAAAAAAAGTAATTTTTGACTGCAGACTAAACCAGTTTGTAATTAGTGTTTTGATCACTTAGGAGGCAATTAAAAATTGACATTTTTTGTAGCTTATGACACCCTAGAAACAAACATCTGTTGAGCCAAAATATTCTTCATGTAGAAAGTATTTATGAAACAAAGTCATACATAGTTAGCATGTCTGTGTCCGGTTCATTGAAGACAGTGTTCAAAACCAGCTTGTTCTAAAAATATTACCAAATTAAACTGGGAAAGATCACTGGAAAGTTAGTTCATTTTGCTTGAGAGCTTAGGTATGCAAACTGAAGTCACCAGAAGCAGTATAAATCTTGAATGCTGAGTTATTCAGAGCATTTTCTACAGCTCCTTTCCAGGATTTTTCTGCCTATAAATTGTGCCATTCTGCTCTTGCCATCCTGCAATGCTTATCTGGATTGTATAGTCCCCGATCACACAAGTACATCCAACAGCAATTTGTATATTTGATTATGATGCACCCTGGAAGGATGTGAATGTAGCAGGACAGGAGACAGCTGCTCCAGCAATCCCGCCTCACGCTCTTTACAAGCTTACTGCTGCGCATGTTTTCACTTCACTAGACAGACTTCAGCATTACGTTTTTCCCATTCTGTGGTAAGCATTTTCTTTCCTGTTCTGTCTTTGAGTGAGGAAAAAACCTCTCAGACAGAAGATGAATCCTGTCCTTCAGTTCTTCTTCCTCAGCCATCTGCAGCAGAGCCACACAGGTGGGGAACTCCAGCTCTTCTGGGCAGTTAATGTCATTTATACTGCTCGTCTGGCCATCTACCAAAGCAGGCTCTAAGCTGTGCCCACATGATACCTCCTCAATGTAAACTTTCTACAACTAGTACTTCCCCAACCACTCCTTCAGATGTCATTGCTTAGTCTTGATCAGGATGGGTGCAAACACAAGCAGGTGTCTTAAGAAGAGATTTTATCTGAGGGAGGGCAGAAGTGCAGTAGCGTCCTCAAAGGAGAGGTTAGAAGACAGGCTTTCCTATGGAAGAAACAAAAGCAGGTTCTTGTTAAATAAAGATTACTCTAGCTCCTGTTCTATTCTTCTGTTTATCTTCCCCCTTGTGGCCTGGCAGGAAGTTTGGAAGAACAACAGATTCCTCAATAAAAGTGTTTCTTCCTGTTGCTTCTGCTTCAGAGGCTGCCACGCTGGGAGTGATCCCTGCGGCTCGGAGAAAGGGCTTCCTCCCTGCTTTGGGAAAGGAAAGGTGGTGTAGCTACCCACATACTTCCCTCAAAATGTGTAGGTACAAATGCTGTGCTCCCCCTGTTCTGAGTTTGCATCTATTTGTTTGGGAATTCTCTGAGGAAACATGTTGATTATTGTAAAATTCTCAAGCAAGTAAACTTTTAAGTCTTTTGCTGAAATATACTCCTTTCAATGGAACAAGTAGATTTTGTTTAAAAAAAAAAAAGTGTCCATGGAAAGTTTTCTCTTGGCTGATTGAAATTTCTTCTGGGAATAGGATCCTTTTTTTTTTTTTTTTTTTTCCTCTTTTTATGGCTATCTCCACCAAACACTTTTTATTTGCTATCTCACTGGTGGAAGACTTAAATGAATTAAAGTCACCACCATCATAAATTCTGCCTGAGCTAATAGCTCCTACAAAAAATCTCTGCAAAGCTTTCATTCTCAACAAAAATAGGGCAAAAATGGGACTGCTCCCTTTTTTCAGTCTTTAAAACTGAAATAACTGAGCTTGTGGTGGTCTTAAGCCTAATAAACCAGGAAAATCAACTGCATTTTCATGTTATGTGAACAGGGAAAAAGAACCCAGCAAATAAAAGACTCTTTAATATCTAAGAACCCTCATCTTATTTCTCTCACAGACATTTAAGTCTATAGCAACATCTAGGCAATTCCTGCTTTCCTTTTCTCCCATTCTTGTCTCATCCTTGAATACTTTTGTAGCAAACAGATATTCAAGTGCCCAACTGTGTTATTTTTTAAAAGACAAATCTAAAATAAAAAGTTTAAAAAATATCTGCCATTACTATGCTTTCTAACAGCCAAAATAAGTATTAAGTTGATATTAAAAAAAGAAAAAATACCCAGCTACATTTACAGACAAATCGTGCTCTGATATTCTGTCAGTATAATGGTATCTTGGTAGACACATCCTGACTAAGTGCTGTTTTAAGAAAATAAAAATAAAGAAATCATTAAAAATGTATTGTATCTGTTCCAATCAAGGCCCTAGTAATCAACTTCAGACCCCCAAGGTCACTTGGCCAGCTTGTGATTACAACAGCAACTTCAGCGCTCGGTATTGTCCTACGGCTGCGGCAGGTCAATGGAAAAATGTTCTTTAAACACCATAAGCATCTGATTGTGCAATACCTAAATCAGTGTCATTGATTATTCACAGTGCTGGGCCGCTCAAAGCTGGGGAAGTAATTAGGGCTTTTTGTGTGGATTATCCACTGAGAAAAGGTCAAATAACTACAAACGGTGCCAGAAAACAGGAGTCACCAAGGACCTCAGCCTCCGTGATCAGTTAAGAAATGCTAAAGCAGGGTTTGATAATGATGTGCTTATGCCAGGTTCTACAGGATTTGATCATTCTGTCATAGAAATCCAATGAAGCATGAGTGATGGCTACTTTTTCCCTTGAAGCTTGCTTCAGGTCCCTGATGCCCATCAAGCAAGTTTGTCAGTGAAACTTGACTGAGAAGAATTTAAAAGGCAGTTTTTGTTCCAAGGGGAAATGTACATGTACATATATGTATATATATGAGTGTGTGTGTAAATGACTGCCCAGTCATTTTAGACACATACTTTCTAATTCAGATCCAAATACTTGTTTTGTTCCATCTTTTGTTATCTCTGCCGAAAAACCTGCCTTTTCCAGCGGGCCTGCTGCATCCCCTCATGGGTCTTTTATCGGAATACGCCTCCCAACTCTCCAAATGGGAAGTCTGTACAAAGAACAGCCTTCTGCTAATGACTTTCTCCCTATTGAAATGTGAGAAGCAATAAAAGCAGTCCCTAGTTTTGTAACAGCATTTGCAACGTTTGCTGAGTTTACAGGGATACTGCTACTTAGCAACACCCTGTAAATTTAATTGCTAAGGCAGGGTGTACAAAGCATTCCAGTTCCATATGGGAGACATTCCTTACAGACCTCCTTCCCTGGGAGCTCCCAGTGTTGTAAATCTCTTCCCCTTCTCCTGTCTCTGAATTGCACTAACACTTTGGATGATTAGGGCTGCAGTAGTGATCAACATTTTCCCTTAGTCATTCCTTTCCATTGATCATTTAAATGAGGGATTATTCTGTTTTCCCATTTTAGCCCATGGATCAATTGTTTAAAACAATAGATGGAGGTTAGTTCAGAAAATTGGTGCATCAAGAGGAACACAAAAAACCCCACTCTGTGCACAGGGGAAAGTAACTTTCTATTACTTGGGCCAAGGGAAAAAGCCAACGAAAGAGGACACACAACAAACAGAAACTTAAACTAAAAAGAAATAGTGGTAGTTAACGGTATGTAGATTTGTCCAAGTAAAGGCAGGGTCTCGTAATGCCTGTGGTGAAAACACAGCAAGGGAGAGCAAGATAACGCTCATCAGATGGAAGCGATGGGGGCAGTTCACAATCCTCTGGCTTCTGCTTCACTGTGGAAGAGAATCTCAAGTGTGTAATGAACACTTAAGGTTTTTATTTTTAATGGAAATCTTATGGCAGTGGCAAGAGGAGTGGAAGACTGACAAAATTTTGACAGGCTGCGCAGCTGGGCCATCATGTAGGACTTGGTGGATAAAGAGCATGGAGATATGAGTAGTTCCCCTAGGCTCAGCAAGCATCTAAAGGTAGGCATTCAGGTATTTAGTGTGGTTTTAATCCTCGGATTTGTGGTTTTAGCAAAATAAAAGAACTTGTCCTGGTAGATACAGTATTTTTAAAGCTAACAGGGTGGTCTATCTTCTTTAAAATGTCTGCTTTAATATTTTTATCTGGAAAATCTCTATGTCACTTTCATCTTAGGACCCCCGCTGAACTCAGACATTAATTATGTGGAATAAACATTTCATTACTACAACTTAAGCTGGGCTCAGTACTGTCAGGTAGGGCTGCAACCCAATTATTATATTTATATAATCAGTTCCACAAGGTGATTAATATCCCTTTAGTGTTCTTAAATTTGTTAAGGTTCTGTATTTGTCACAATATTAGATATCAGGCCCATGTGTTTTGCAGACCTCTGGAACCATTTTATTTAGTTTTTTTTTTTCTTTTGTTCCTTGCTTTCCAATGAGACTAAGATCAGGTACAAAGCAGGAGGAGTGAGAAAGTCATAACACACAGAGTCAGCTCCTCTTTGCCTCAGAGCAGCACTATGATATTCCTGACTTTCTGGTATCTGCAGCAGAGTTCATGAATTTGACCAATTTTTACTTAGAAAATATATGCTTGGAGAAAAAAAAAAACATAGGAGATAAGAGGTGAGTGAAACATAACATTTCAAATTAAATCAAACCCGGAGTAAAATGCTGTAGACATCACTTACACCTTAGAAGGAAGATTTACTGTAGAAATCTTCTCTTCATGAGGTTCTCTTTCCCATTCATACAGCCCCAGGTAAAAGTAATGCAGTGCCTCTGTTTCTGAGCTTACCACAGAGCGACACCAACATAAGCAGAAGGGGGCCAGTGCCAGTTTTTGCAGGCATCCAGCTGCAGAAAGTTACAAGCCTGAATGGCTCTGAAGCAGAGAAGCCCCTGACCCACAGGGTTTTCTACAGCTCTGGGGGCCCTGACACCTGCTGAGATGGCAGCGCTGGGCTGAGCTGCACCAGGTCCTGCCTACTGGGCACCAGCCAAGGGAATGGGGAATTTCATGTTTCCCTGCTTCTCTGCAGTTCACCTGCACTGTGTCCAAACGCTTGGGCAAGCAACAAATACGGGTCAGAGCAGATTTTCCATTCCAGGGTGAATATGGAAGCCATTCTGTTCTGCGGGTAATCCTCACTGGGATTAGCATCTTTACCACTATTTTCCACATAACTGTGACAGGAAGATTTCATTATGGCCCTTTTATCATCCATACACAACAAAGAGGATTGGAGTTTTGACAGTTGCCATTACTTCAGTCAGTAGAAATCAAAGTATTGCTTAACTATTTCATCAGTTTTTTATTTTATTTCCCATTACAATTTATACAGCAAAACTTTATTGTAACACATTGTAACTTAAGGTACATAGCTCTCCTATCAACAGCTGTATTCTGATTTGTAGTTCAATAAGCTTTCTCGCTGCAGATTTCATGTGTACAGTTGTGTTGAGGTGTAATATATCATTGCAGCATTTTTAAACTCAGAGCAATAATGTATTCAATTAGGCTGGAAATAAAACATCTAGTTTTCCTTACAATAAATCTTTTACTAAGCCCTCTACATCACATGTTCAACAAGGAAATAATACATGTCATTCAGACTAAGGGTTATTGTAGACTGCTGAGGGAAACATGAAATTCTGGAGGTTTCATCAGTCCTGTGAAATCCTGCAACATGGTAAGTGTACAAATTAGAAAAGGATGTAATATGTGACTAATGGCACCTCTTGGGATATTCTTTGAGCCCACATTTACTGTTATGATCAGTAGGTTCATTTAAGCTGCAGGAGTTGAAAAGTAATACTAAAGTCGAGTGAAAACACCTCTCAGTTCATTATATCTCAGAAGGCATTTCTTCTCTGTCATTCTTCATATTATTGGAAATATAGTGCTTGAGCTCCTAATAAAAGCACTATACATGACCACATATCTACAGTCCCTGCAAAACACGTTTACACCTCAACATCTGTAGCAGTGCCAGTCTGAGCAGCACCCTAATTCACCCCAGATGTCTCTTTAAAGGAAATACTGTAGTAGAGCTACTGTTCATAACATTTTCTGAGCAGTGTCTTTATTACTTTGAAAGACTTTGATATTTCAAGTGTCACAGACATCTGCAGTCACATTTCTTTTTTTCCTGTGGAGGGAGAGGCTATGCCACTTGCTTAAGTACGAGTAGAGATTTTTGGTAAAATTCATCTCTGGAAAAAACAATTATTGACTATGCATCAACCCCTATCCACCAGCTGCATTATATAACAAGGATTTCATTATTCGTGGTTGCTGCGCAGCAGAGCACACGCTCAATCCAGTATTGTATCGGCTGTTGCTTCAAACGCTCTCAGAGAGTGTTGTGCCAGAGCTCCTTATCCACACTTCAGTCAGCGTTTCGCCAGCTCAGAAGTGTGCCAGATGGCCTGCAGCATTTGGTGATGTTCTCTTCACGGCCAGGACTGTGGTGAATGAGACTCCATGAGGACGGGTCCCCAAACAATTCTCTCCCTTTCAGATAGGGTGGTGTGGATGAGGGGCTCAGCAGCTGTCTCAACGTTGCTGTAAAGAGGGAGACAAGCCAAACTGAGTTATAGTGATCCACTGTACTGGAAGCACTGAGAAGAGCTGAAAACAAAGCATGATCCTAGAGAAGGGTTTTCTCAGGTCCAGAGTTCTGCAGACATCCAGGTTTCCCTGGACAGTCTTTTGCTGGACTTGCTCCTGTATGCCCATGCTTCTTGTGTATAGCAGAGCCCAGAACCAGACACAGCACTCCAGATATGGGCTCATCAGTTCTGAACAGAGGGAAAAAATCATCTCCCTTGATCTTCTTGTTATGATCTTCCCAATGCAACCCATGTTACTGTTGGCCTGCTTTGCGACATCGATGGCTCATCTTCAACTTGATGTCCACAGAGACTCTGAGGTCCTTTTCTGAAAAGCTGCCTTGTAGATGCTTGGCTCCCAGCCTGTACTGGTGCATTGAATTACTCCTCCCCAGGTGCAAGACTTGAAATTCCTCTTGTTGAAGTGCAGGACTTTGCACTTCTCCTCCAGCTGGATCCCTTTGTGCCCAGCAGTTTAACCAGTTTTCAGTCCACCTTACTGTCTGTGTGTAGTTTGTACTTCACCACTTTGTCTGGGCGGGTGTCTGTGCCAAAAGCCTTCCCAAAGTCAAGATAGACAACATTCTTTGCTCTTCTCTCATCCACTAAGCCAGTCATCTTATCATAAGAGGCTATCAGGTCAGTCAGGTTTGGGTTTTTTTGAAATTCAATATTAAGAAAGATTTCAGACCTGAACATCTCTCAAAAATCACACTGATGTCAATTTGCTGTCAGGTAAGGAAACCAAAAGATTTCTTCTTCATACTTTCTTTCTTGTACAGTCTATTTAGCCCCTGAGTCCTTCAAAATGTACATGGGAACATCCCACAATAATGAGAGCACTCATATATAAAATATGTGTAAAATCAGTGATTGTTTAAATATGAAAGCTGTGACCTCTTTGAGTCAAAGAAAAAGGAAAGGTACAACATATACTTTAACCACATAGCACATTTTTTTAATCCTCCCAGCCTCATTTTCAACCTTTTTTACCCACAAAGCCCAGTTAGATGGCTATGCAGGGCACTTGCAAATGCAGTGTACTTGATGACTTAACAGACAGTTTAAATTTTGTGGAAAAAATTCAAATCACTCTTCACAGTTCATTTTTTAATTTGAAAAACCACAGACGTGAAAACCCAATCTGATCTCCCATTAAAGAATACCAGATTGAAACCTTTCTGAATGGATAAAACAGTGAATGTGAACGCACCAAAATATCATGGAAGCAGCTCTTCTTTATTTACTTTTGCAATGTAACACCTTCCACATAGATATTTTTACAGTATGGTAAGGCTCATGATTTGAATTTCATGGAATTCAATGGGGGAAGACAGGGAGAGGAAACAACCAGGCGCAGAGTTTGAGCTGACAGTGCAGTTTCTTTGCAGTGACAACCACATGTATTCATAAATATTTTACAAGTGCAGGTTTCAGACTAATAAATTTAACCGCCACATTAATGCAGCTTGCAAGTTTATAACCTGGACATTTGGGTGTTGTGAATGCCCAGTACTCTGCAGATGATGACAGTGAAAGGTTTATATTTTGAAGGCTTTTCTCCTGAAGAGTGCTTTTGAGCTGTAAGACTCCTTACAGCAGTTGTGCTTCTTGTGTAATACTACAATTCATCAGTTACTAATTCCATTGAAAGATGTCACAGATACACTCTTTATGACATATTCCATGCTGTCCATGAATGGAGCAGAATCTTTTCATGTCCAAGAACACCACAGAGTCATCTCAGAGAGAGCTGCAGAAAATGTTGTAAGCTTTTTACATTCAATGCATTTTATTATTAACACTGCAGAGGCTCCAGAAATGAAGATGATGAAAATAAATGTTGTAATCACAACCAATTCAGAGCAAAATTATTGCAGCTGACATTCAGAAATGTTATGAAGATCACAAATACCACTACTCACCATTAAGACTGCTTCCCATAAGTCAATGTTAAAATTAGTGGTCATTTGGAGAGCTTAAATATGGTTCAGCAAATGGTGTGGATCTTTCCACTTACTTGGATAAAGTAGGGAAAGAATGACAGATGGTGTTCTAAAAGGAAGATGACATTGTTAAAGGGCAGATTAGAACCAACAAGAACTAGAGCATCTAGAAATGTGTAAAGAGAAAAAGGCAGCTATACTGGACTTGGTGAAGGCAAATGCCACGATGCTCCTATAGAGTAGAGGTGTTTTATATCGAAGATCTTTCTCTAACTTCTGGACTCTGACATTACAATGACAGAAATAAAGAAAAAATCAAGTGGAAAGCAATATAAAGTAAGAAAGAACTTCCTTCTGGAAACTTCTAACTTGTTGTGAAATCTGATTTGCCATCATCTTGTACTGAAACTTCTTTTAATCTTTCACAAGAATTACACTCTTGGCTGCAAAACCAGACCCATCCCACCAGCTGTCATGTCAGGGGAGAATTAAGCCTGTGGCAGAGGATGTTGGTTTGATTCAGCTTGTTTTCCCTGTAGCTTCTGCTCATGGCAGTTCTGCAGAGCTTTTGATGAGAACTAAACCTTCTCATCTCTGGCATATTGCTCAAGCAAAGCCAACAATAAACGCTCTGAGCACGAAAATCCTCCCCAGTGCAGGTATGCACTCTATGCATTTTCCTGTACAAGCCAAGGTGAGTTTATCCCTGTGGACAAATGTTTCAAGAAAGCTGTCTATGAGCAGAACTGATGGCTGGCTCCTTGACTGTTTTCTGCCAGAGTCCAAACCTGTCAATACATCCTGATCTGACTAATCCTGCAGCAAGCAGCAACATGGTGCTTGTTAGGTGAAATCATACTTCTCAGCAAAATGACCTACATACTAAAAATTTTTTTCTCATCTTTTTCATGCATGCACCACAACCCTTTGCAGCCAATTGTAACCAAAACCAGTCTGGATTTGCTCTTCTAGATCACTTTGGTCTGAAGAATAAGACCTTGCGAGGTGCAGTTACTTTGTCTTTCTGTTGTTCTAGCAGAAGGGATAAAAGCAATCAAGCGCTTGTTACAGTAACTCATGAAAACTGCTTTAAAACTGATTGAATCAATTTCCCTTTATCTTGTTACCTTTGACCTGAGCAATTTTAAAGAGTTCAAGCCAAGTAACTGCAATCCATGACTCTGACATTATATCCATACATCTTTCTCTTTTTCTTTCTGTCCCAAAAGTTCTGCTACACATCTCACAGGGCTGAGCCTTCTGAGCAAGAGATGAGCCACCCAAGATGGTATAACATGTTGGAACATTAAATTCATCCTTCTCTGTAAAAATTCCTAAACTATTTCACTTTCTCACTCCACTCTGCGAGCATCTGTGCTTCATTGTCTTCTAGGTGTAAGAACAAAATAGCGTTCAATTTATAGTGCCTAGTCTCTTATGAGTGCAATGGAATACACATGCACGGAGGCTGTGAGCCTTCTACCAGGTTTCCCATTGACACATAGGTATGCCAAACATTCCCTAAGTGGGTTGATGAGTTCAAAAAACCAAAATGGCCAAATACCAGATAACATATTCTAATGTTGTAAGATTACAACATTACCTCATCATCTTATATACCTAAACTTTCAAAAGGTAGACTTCTCAGTGCCTATGATACCTGCAAAAATTCCTTCTGTTACTTAAATGAATATGAAGATATTGCATCTGTATTTTAGTGTCAGCCCACAGCTTTCGGAGTAGGTCCTACTCCTTTCAAATGTTCCAGGAGGTGGGAAGAAAGATTGTTTGTATCTATACTGGGACATCCACTCCCACCCCCTGACCTGCTACAACTCTTATTTTTTCCTCAAACCTCTTTGAAAACCTTTCTGGATTTGATTTATTTTTCATCCCAGTCCCAGATAGATACAGGCAATAAGCAATATGCCCTCTGCTTGCTCCCTTCCAATCTTGTATGCACAGTTATTAATCTTCATAATGTTTTTCAGACAGGTCTTTGTTCCCTAATGACTCCAGGCACACCTTTGGGCATATTAGTCGGCAAAAACTCTGGTGTTTTTCAGGACATATTTCCCATAATTTAGTTTATAAACCCAGTTCTGAATGTTTACTTTGGCACTCATTCAAATTTGGACCTAGATTTTTAAAAGTACGAAGCAATTGCTGTCTTCAGTGTTGCATGGTTTGAGACTTTTTTTAGATGTATTTTGAGCACTTATGATCCTAAGCTTTGTTGTAATTCAATGTCACTGAAGTTGTCCAAGTTCATTTTTAAAATGGACCTTCACTGTGTCAACCATTTAACCTTAATATGTGGAGAAAATCAATGCCTAAACCCTTTTAAAAATGACACAGAAACTGCACAGAATTTAGATTGCTACATGCCATGTTGCCAGTCACCACAGTTCTAATATTTTTGTGTCAGAAAAATAAATAAAAGGAGAATATACTTCACATATTCTAGTGCCAGCCTACTGAATGTGCATTATAACCAAAGCCATATGATTTACAGTACGTGTTACTAAAATCCCATGTATCAGTGCACCAGATGACACTTAAAGAAAGCATTAGCTTGTATACACAGAATTTTGAATCTATCTATGACAATTTATCGCCCTTAAAATTCTATAAAGCCTGTATCTCAACACATAATGGTTTGTGACTTCCTTTGCCCAAGAAAGAGAAAAATGACCCCAAATATTCTTTTTTTAATTACTACAGCATGTGACTGTTGCACTTCACAGGCATAATGAAGCAGATTTTAAACAAAAATAATAACATACTTCGATGGAATATTTCCATGTGCTCTGTGTCTGTGCCATGAAATCAGTGATCAGCAAGGCCTTGCCCAGGAGATTGGACATCCACAGCTACTTTATTGTTTGACTATCTATCTATCTATCTATCTATCTATCTATCTATCTATCTATCTATCTATCTATCTATCTATCTCACATTTCACAAAGAGACCTTCAAATGCATTACAGGAATATGTGGTCAGGGCTCGCAGGAGGAAAAGAAACTCTTAGTAATTTCCAAAATTTAGTTAAAAACATGGAAATTCTCCAGTTAACTTGTACAATATGAAGCACTTCCTAGCTGTCTTTCAGTGCTTTGCTGGAAATAATGTGCAGAATTCCCCATGTAAAGGAGGACTCTCTGCTGTTGTTCTAAGTCCCCTTTGGGGGGGGTGGCAGTCACAAGAAAGAAAGGTGGCAATTAAAATCTCATTATATGATCTCAAGTTCTGTGAGAGGCCTTGCAGAACAATAATTTTGCATAGCTGTTAGTTCACTTTGCTCCTGTTCTTTTTCTGACCATCTAGTTGGCTCTAGTATCAGAATAGGGAAAATGCTGCAGATAAGATCACAGATATCTTGGATACTGCTATTTATATGCATACTGTGTTGTTTTATTACAGGTAGATATAACCTCTTGATTAGCCAGTGGGAAAAAAAAAAGCCATTATCATTCCTCAGTCCCATAAATTAGAATTAAGGAACTAATTACTTAATCTTATGAAAGTCTTAACCTCTACAAGAAAGCTTTCTTTCACTGTTTCATCTGAATATAATTAATTGGACAGTATATTAACAAATTAATATTTGGAAGGAATCTTCTAATTTCCAGGCTAACTCTCTCAACTCTTATCATCATCAACAGTGTGATACCCTCAATTGAAACACGGAAACACCCGGCCCATGGACTTTATTTTAGAATTAACAATTAGCTTTTTAATCTCCCCACTACTGGAATAACACTTCCCCTATTACTTACTAAGAGTTTATCTTACTGCTTAGGGTACTTACATTGAAAAGGCTTTTCTCCTGTAAGCCAGAATACAATCAGCTGGGCAGGTTAGGCCAAGCCTGATTACATCTTATCTAGCCAAATATACTGGACCAAAGTCAACATTTAAGGTTTCCTACTAATATTAAGATACCACATATACCTTTATTAATCATTAGTTATGCTACCATGTCGTTGCCCTCCATCCTTTATTGCTCAGTAGTGTTCTGCCTTTGGGTTTGTCAGGGAGAAGATGTACTCAAGAAGAAAGTCTGTATATGGAAAACATTGCCAAGTATTTCTTGGGATGCAGTCTTCATTACACTTCCTGAAATGCCAAGCCTCCTATTGCCTCAATACTTTTCAGTAGTTCACTTTATTAGTCCCCACCTGTGAAGTGAAAAGGAATACGATTACTGAAGAAAGCTTGCTTTCACCTGACAGGTTTCAAGTACCGGATCTAATTATCATGCCATAAACTGACAATTTCAAAGGATAATCTTCTGATAAATACTGTGTTAAAGCCAACACATTAAACGCATTTTCTCATTATGCCAATTGGAATTGAAACAATATTTTACTTGCCATGGGCATATTAGAACTTGGTCAGGCAGAAGCTGTAACAAAACTAGGTAGCAATTTTATTATAATTAAAGATAATATGTTCAGCTTCAAACATGGAACTGGACAGCAATTCCTGCAGGCAGCCATGATCTACAATGTGTCATTTTAACCAAGACACCTGAGAATACAGTGTTCTTGGTGCTAGGTATTTGTTTGCATATGTCTATGTAGGTACCCAGTACTGACTCTGAGCCCGTTCGGTTTCAACCTCACTAGAAATGAGCAAATGTTTCACAGATAAATTTCAACCTTTTCTTTGTCCAGAATTTATAGGATTTCCTCTTCTATTCATTTTCATATTTTCATGAACTTAAATAATTTGAGTTCAAAAGTTGCAAGACTTAAGAGATTTCGCACTGAAGAAAGTAGGATCTTCCATACGTGCCAGCCTGTGAACAAAACTCCCTCAGAGCTCATAGTCAACCACAAGACAAAAACAGTTGTCTTCAGTAGTTCTGATGCTCATAAAAATATTCATTTGTCAAGAAGATGATATATTCTGTAGAAGAATAGACCGAAGGCAACTACCTGTTTGCTCTTCCATTCACTTGCAAGTCCCACATGATCTTGAGTCCCTTGCTTGGTAGCCTCTCCTGCCCAGTGTGGCTACTGGGCTGGCAGGACTTCCCCTGTCCCTCAGAAGAAGGTGTAGTTTTTTTGCAAGCAATACCCAGTAACAGGGATATTCCCTGCAGTGAAAACAAACCATCAACTCCTCATTTTTTTCTCTTTGCTTTAGGAATATCTAGAAATAAATGCCCAGCTTGACACCATTATTTAGCCTCTTTCACAGAAAGCTGATAGGTAAAGCTAGACAGCTGTGTGATAAAAGCACTATGCCTACCAGTATGCCATCCATACCCCTTTAAGACAAATATATCACATGAAACATGACAAAAATGTGCAGATAAGGTTATTCTCCTACAGTCCTACTTCCAGATAAGCCATCTACCGAAGGTTTTACTTTGCTAGTATCATACAACTGGAAGAAAAAACATATGCAGGTGACAGATTGAGAGAAAAAGGATAATCTTGTGAATAATACAATCTTTAGACCTGTAAGTCATGAATCCACAACATAGAAAGTGAACAAACCTTGCCACAGCCTTCCTGAGGTACAGGTGATGTAGTCTGAATCTTCTCTGATGCTGATTCCAGCACCAGATATCATTGTGATGTTAATGAACCTTTTAAAGAAAAGGTAGTGATGTTCCAAAGGACTACATCTGAACATGGTTTCTCCCACCTCATTTATGCTCTCCAAGTGAACTGATTTTGCTAAAGAAGGAGTGAAGGACCTGTCTGCAGGGGTTTTCACCCCATGGTGTGGGCTGTCATGCAGGACAGTGCTGAGAAGCATGATGTATTGCAATTATTTAAGACTGCTCTAGTGCTGGTGTATCTTTGACTCTCAAACTGTCCACATCACTACTTGGATGCATCTTCTGATACACCTCCATGAAACAATATACATGACTGTGAATTGGGGTTGTTAAAACATAACTCACAAAGGTATGTTAGTTTAATCATATCGTTGGCCAGAAAAGATTTATTTCGTAATTTTGGAAAAGCATCGATACCTGTTTAACCACACAGCACTCACGTGTGTCAGTTCTTATATTCAGAGCCACGTCCCATCAGGACAAGAACGTGAAAATTAATTCAGATGACATGCTGTTGGTACAGTGCAAACAAACAGCATTCTGACATATCTCAAAGGCATTTGCATAACTGCAAGGTGCAGGTGTTTCCAAGAATCCCTGGCATGGCTTATGAATACTGGAATATTTAAGCTTCAGGCTTCCTGGCCAAAATACACTCCTAACACTATGTGAAGAAAAGAAACATGTCCATTCATAAAATAGTTCCTAAATCTTGCTACATCAAGCAGAGATGACTTCCTGAAGAAGCTATGGATAACTAGAGGATAGAAAGAAAAATCCCAAGAGAAGGCGATTTTATATATGGATAGGAGCTGGCAATCTTATATACATGAGGCATTCAAACCCTTTGGATCACATCCCTGCAGTAAGTTGGCAATGCTTTGAGATAGACAACTCTTTTCCTATTGCTTGCAGTTGCCATGAATTTACTGGAAGCACTGACTCGTTTAATTAGTGGTGCCTTGGCTTATTTTTATATTGTTTTTATGCGTGTATATTTTTTGCCATTTTTAAGACTTGTGTCATTCTCCAGAATACTTCACTATAACCTGGCACAATGATTTTTATGTAAGGTACTGAAATCTGAAAAAAATATCTTTTCAACATCTTGTTTTGACTAAATTCCAAGCCTACAAATCTATGGATGATAAGCTTTCTTCATATAAGTCAGTTAATCAAGTAATGGATTGGTTATTAACTAATACATGGAGTTGGCTCCACACACAAATTCCTCAAAGATAATGAAATGATACCTATGAGGATGATTGCACAGCTCTGTGTATCTAAACGGAAAACAATACTTTTTCTAATTGTAAGGAGAGCAGGAAAGTGTTAACGTTTCAAATCCCTGACAAATCTCAGTGGAAAACATCTTTGCTTGTAGTGTTTGTTCACCACATGATGCATGCTTCAGAAGGTGCTAAATCAGCAAAACTGCTGAATTTGAAATATCGGAAACATTCATCTGCCTCTGAATTCAGTTGTGCTATGTGTAAAGATCCTGAATAGAATCTGATAGTGTAACAGCAATGTGGAATTGCATATTAAACACACCTAACCTGTCATTAAAGTCCTCTAATTACAGCCATCAGATGAGTCCCTATGCTGCTACTTGTCATGGTATATCTGTATATCATTTTAACGGGAGAAGATAGTATTTCTGATTATGTTGCTTAATGTACAATATATGAAAGTTATGGGCCTGAACCTGTTCCCATGGAGGTCAATGACAGTTTTGCCATTGTCTTCAATTAGAGCAGGATGTGGTTTTATGACACCAGAGTTTCATTTGCATTAATTAATTTACTTAGTAAGTAATGAAAAACTTGAAAAAACAGCCCTCTGGCTCATGAATTTGGCACTGTATTTAGTACTTTCATTAGAAATAATTGCATTGATAAACTTTTAGATGGATCAGTGTATTAGGCAAAATTAAGCTTACCAGAAGTTGTATGGGAAGCCCCGAGACTGTCTTCTGTGCCCCAGCCTCGTTGTGTTTTATTTGTCAGTGACTAGGTCTAGCATATTGAACCCTTAATGCACAAGAGTTACATATGTTATGGATTTATATGCTTTAAACATCACACAGACGTTTGCTCAGCAGACACTACAGAACTGGCCACTGGCTTGCAGGTCAGCAGCCTCACTGGGAACAGCAAGGACAGATGAGTGGTCAGGCTGAGGTGGTTCTTCACATCGTGGTCAAAGCCAGGAGCTACTTATGTGGGAAGATGCATACAGATGTCACCGAATGCAAACACAATCTTGTGGAAGGAATCTTATACAGCATGCTCCGATTCCTTAAATTACATATATCAGTTTCCTTCTGGACACTGTGCCAGCTGGTGGGGATGTAGGGTAGTCCCAAAATGGACAGTCCAGGACTGAAGAACTCTAAGGAATCTGTACACAACAGCTTTCACAGAAAGGACAGGAATCAAACCATCTTTCAGTGAGCCAGTGACAGCCGAAGGATTTTACTGTGGTTTGCTGGAGGGGTGGCACAACCCAGCAGTGGATGTACTCGTTTGGGATTTCTGTGATCTGGCACATTTCCACATGCTGCCACATACTTCCTCTGTCATCCTGCAAAGCCACTTCTCCTCCTGGGTGCTGTTTCTACAGCCTGGGGGTAATAACTCCTCTTTACCTCATAAGGTTTCTGTTTTGGCTGGGTTTGTGAGGTACCTAGTTACCCAAGTGTCGGGAACTATAAAGTACCAAGACCAATTGCAAACCCGTCAGTCAGAACTTGGAAAATCCATCATTCTCTGTATTCAGAGCTTTTTATTAAATTAGGATGAAAAAAAAGTGAAACAATATTGGCTTGGGGTCTGCTTGCCCCCTTTAGCATATTGCTATGATTGTCTTGGAATATTTTTAGCCAGGCACACTGTAGTTTATGGACGTTATTGTAGAAATACTTGCTGAGAAAAGCTATTTTATTAATTGAGTAGTCTCACTGTAAACCATGTGATATCCCAGAAGACACTTTATAAATAAAGTGTATTTGCATCAAGTTTTTCAAGGTTCTCTATTTTACGAAATAATAATTCACAGCTTAAACTAAATCCATTGAAGTGAAGTTTATCAGTTGAGCACTTTAATAAAATGGGATCAAATACAATTTCTAGTGCAGACAACAAATGCTTCTTATTTGGCATGATATTTTACATATCTGTGTATCCCTCTAAAGAAGGTAATTTATGATGTTCCTCTTGCAGAGAAAATGAGTTTTCATGGCAAGAAATGAGCCTATACATCTGCCTCCCTTGAATCAGTTCTTTCTATGTGATCCTGAAAATTTTCATCAATGTTTCCTCAGAAACAACGTTGAATTCAGACAAAAAGAATAGCTATTTAATTGAAATTTTATGATACTTTCTGGATTTGTTGCTGTTTGTGGCAATCACGTAAGACTGGCATAAAAAAGAAAAAAAAAAAAAAAAAAAAAAAAGCAGCCAAGACTCCTGGAAGGAAAAACATTAAGTTAAGCACATTGAGACAAAAATTCATTAAAGCAGTTTTACAAAGAAAGATAGAGAGGTAATACTATGCATATGATCTAACATTTAGCTCTTGTTAGCTAGATTATAATTTGTCATACATTAATTTTTTTAGGCTGATGGAAGTACTCTTTAAAAGTGCACTTTGACATTTAAAAAATAAAAATAACACAGCAGCTCCTTTTAACTTTTTCAAGTCTCAGCTTATCCCTTCACTCGTGTTTAGCAGAAGGCTCTCAGCGCATCTCATTGAGAAATGCCACTTATTTAGCAAGTTGTCTTTATTTTAGTTAAAAGATTGGCGACTCAGAGGCTGTGAGCCAGTACTCTGTACCTTATTGTAGAAATTTTATTTGGATTTTACCCTGATTTTGATTCCGTTCAACTTTAAGCTAAAGTGATCGTTTTATTTCCCCTTTGAAGAGAAATGTAGCACTACAGAGAAAACTTTTGCAACTTTGGACCCCCCCTTTTTTTTTTCCCCTGCAAATGTTACTGCTTCTTCTACAACGTACTGATGAGAGAACTTGAAGAAGGGGATTGCCCTGCTGCTTACAAAACCTGTGATACTAACAGAGAGGCACATTTAAGCTGGCTGTGCCTCAAGGCTTCTGCTAATTACTGTCAAATTTACCTCTGCATCTCCAAAGTAACACTTTTTGCTTGATTACCTAAGGCAAACCTATTGGTTTCTTCCTAAAATCTGATTGCTATATCTGGCAGATACAGTCTTCAGATATTACCTTCTCAAAAACTTACCAAAAAGCAGCTGTTGGCTGAAGACAAAAGAGGTAGGGTAAGGACACCACTGCCACCTGGGCTCACTGGGTATCTGTTCTATTTGGCAGAAGTGTGCAGAAGCATCACCAAACAGCACAGCAATCCCTCCAAACTGGTAACATAAAACACTGCCCCTTTCTCACTGATGGAGTCAGAGGCAGGGAGGGAAAAAATGAGGGTAGCAGCTCAGATGATGGTGTTCTGTGGATTGAAGTGATGTTATTGCAATATGAAAAGGATATAGGATCTTCACGCAGAAATACATGGAAAAACACTTTCATTAATTTCTTTACCTATGGTATAATTTGTTTAAAATATAACTCTCTGCATTATATCATATTTAATAAAAGCTAAAAGAACTAGACAGAATACTAAACTTAGATGAGAGTTTACCCAGATTTCCTCTTTATTCAACTAGTTTTCAAAGAATGATGAAGTTTTGCTTTTTACTGCTGGAGAATGCAACAGGACGTTTATGCACAGAATCACAGAATCATTAAGGTTGGAAAAGACCTCTAAGGTCATTAAGTCCAGTTGTCAACCCAACACCACCACGACCACTAAACCATGTCCTGAAGTGCCACGTCTACATGATTCTTTAACATCTCCAGGGATCGTGACTCAACCACTTCCCTGGGCAGCCTGTTCCAGTGCCTTACCACTCTTTCAGTGAAGAAATTTTTCCTAATATCCAATCTAAACCTTCTCTGGTGAAACTTGAGGCTATTTCCTTTTGTCCCATCATCAGTTACTTGGGAGAAGAGACCAAGCCCAACCTCACTACAACCTCCTTTCAGGTAGTTGTAGAGAGTGTTAAGGTCTCCCCTCAGTCTCCTCCAGACTAAACAATCCCAGGCTGTCCTCAGGCAGAGGTCTCAAAGTGATACAGAATGCAACATTCAGAGCAAGACAGTTATTAACCTGGGAAGTACTCCATAAATGGCAGATAACTTTCACAAAGAAAAGTATATCAGTTTTGCAATTCAGAACATGAACCAGTGACACCAAAGTCTCCAAACTGTAGAAAAAAAAAGGTTGCTGCAGCAATCTTTCATCATATAAGCTAATAAAGAAACAAGCACTTGGTGCTCAAAACTTTTACAGTCTCACCGTGTACCTTTTAGTTCCACTTGCGACTATCAAAGCATCCCATAAATTGAAGAGTGTGTTCAGCTCACGTTCATTGGGCTGAATTCTAAATGCAAGACCATCTTTCCACATCCTAACAAAGTACAGCAACACAACCCAACTTGTACAAACGGTTTGTGCAAGTTCAAAGATTTTGTTTTTGCTTAAAATGGCTGTAAGAGGACAGGAAAATAGAAAGCTTTCATGAAGATGGATTCTGAATAGAAGAGGATGTACGAAATTGTAATGACTTGTTACATGAAGTCCCAGCTCTTCTTTACGCTTCAAAGTTAATTTGTAAACTTATTCCCAAAACAACTGCTGTGATGTCTTGAACATATCTCTGCCTGTGAGGAAATCATTCTAACTTGACCAGTAGTAGCAAATCCTAAGAAAACATTAACAATGTTTTGCCAGAGGACAAAAGGTTCAGAATATGTTTTTCCACTCTTAAGAGGTCTGGCAGCTTTTCTTCAGTTCAGCAACAACAGTCCAAATGCATAAAGACTTGCCATGCTTAGAGTGTTGTCATTCAATAACCATCTTCTGATTTCTTTAAACCCAGACGCTTTTGCATTTCTTCATAAAGCAAGCGCTTCTATAAAGAAAGTCTGTGCTGCTTCTGTTTAACAGCTATATGCATGCCAGAACTATTTGCCAACTACTGTCTAATGCAATTAAACTATAAATATTCTGATTATTGACTAGCTATTTTGTTTTGAATCTCACAAAAGAAGACAGACAGCCAATGGTATGAACAGAGAAGAACACAGAGTGGACTCAAGAGGGCTGCTGCTGCCTCTATGAAATATTGCAGGGAGCAGGGCAGGGAGCATGCACTGTAATCCAATTCATTTTCTATTAAAGGTTATGTAGAGAACAAGCAGCAGCTGTGCATAGGTCCTGTTTCCTTCTTCTCCTGGAATTTAAGTTTTAAAAGCGTGGCAGCAGAAAAGCAGAACATTTCATGGAGAAACGCTGGATTTCCCAGTACGCTGGGCGTGTCGGATTCCTTCAGGGGTGTGAGGTGGCAGTGACGCCGCTCCCAAATGGGAAACTTTACTCTTCCTACGGCTGCCTCACTGTAAGCTCTCCCTCCGCACACTCAGGTAGGCTGTTTCTCCTGAATTCCCCGTTCCTGTAGCTCTCCCTACATGGAAGGACAAAAAACTTCTGTGTGCTGCCTGTGGCACCAGTACCCACACATCACAAAATCCTGACCGATGGGCCTGACTACGCGAGGCAGCGTGTCTGGTTTCGATGAGGCACAAGCTGTGGAATCCTCCGTAACCAGGCTGAAATGGCGCTGAACCCAGACTTGTTTCAGTGAAGGGGTCTGTTTTGAATTATGCTTCCTATTAGCGGTAGATTTAAAAATTGGAGAACTATGAGTAAATCTGGAACTTAACAAGGCTTAAAATAGGCCTGGGTCACAAATCTTGCTAACTGTGTGATGGGCAGCTCTTCAGTACTCCAGGAGATCTTTAAGAAGAAGAATAAGTAGAAAAAAACAGGGTGACTAGACTATAGGTGGTGGGAAATAATAAAGGTAAGTTACTTCTTCTCATTTTATGTTCTGAAATTCCAGGAAAGCTCACACAAATGGTAAACATATGGAATAAGTTATCAGGAAAAGTGATCTCAAAACAAAGACTACAACAGAGTTCAAGTGACACCCTTGACTCACTCCTCGAACAGAAATGGATGGAGCCATAAAGTCAACACGAGAAAGTAGGATTACGCTTAACCTGAGAAAGGGCAAGCAAATTAGACTACAAGCCATTATCCCATTCCTTATGGCAGCTTCCCAAGACTGCACATCTGAAATATGTAACTTAAGCCCAAAGAGCACTCCTTGCCAACTATAGAAAATTTAATCAAATATATTCTTGCACCAGAATAGTAGGTATTTACACAAACAAAGCTATTTATACACATGTGCACCCAGACGCATGTGCATGTTTATTTTGAAATTAGATAACAAACATAAAAATAATTATACAACATCATACAGGTCAGTTAGTTAATGGCTTGAGTTTCAGTCAAGATGGTCATAAAATCAGGTAATAAAGTTTCACCGCTTTGAAATCCCAGATGCACTTGAAATGAGTTGTTCCATTTAATTAAAAGACATGTGAGAGGTCAAGAAAACAATATAATCTAACACCACATCTACACTGCAGACTTCAGCTGGCACAGCTACATCAAGCAGAAGTATGAAACTGTTTAATACCTGACTGGTACAGCTGTCCTGCCAGCTGTGCCACAACTGTTAATACTGGTATAAAGGTGAAATTTCATAAATAGGACTTCTTTTCCTTGTTGTTTTTTCTACACTGGTATGACACACAGATGTGCTAACCTAACTTGCAGCTCTAATGCAAACACTTTCTGTAGTAACCACACAGATATAGCCAAAACCACCAAGGTCACAGAAGTACATGTCAAGAGTTTTGAGCATTTCCACACTAAACATATTACATCACCGATGTGCTCCAAATACATCCGACCAGGGATTTGCTGGAAAAACGTATCAAAGCTGCTCCGTGAGCAAATCTACAAAGCGAGCCCCTCCAGCTGCCCGGCTGTGCTGCTCCGGGACAGCCTCTCCTCCTCCCTCTGCCCACACGCCTGCGCCCAGACACCGCCCGGCCTGGTCCCACCGCTCCGCCCCCCAGTCCTTATTCACGGCGACGCCTCGTGCAGGCCACGCCTGGCATTTCCTCCTCTCGGGTTCCCTGCCTCGATTTTGTCAAATGCAGCCGCCGGGACACCGGCACAGGTGCGCCACGTCCTGCGCCATCCCAAACCCCGGCGCCGGGAAGGCGGGCAGGGCCGGGAGAGCAGAGGGGACACCAGCAGGCCCCTGCTGAGCGCCAGGACCGCCTGTTCCCTCAGCAGCGCCGTCCCGCCCGGCAACAGGCGGGCTAAGGTCAGCGCCCCGCTCCGCAAGAAGGCTGCGGGGAGAGCGAGGAGAAACTGAGGCTAAAATTAACCGCTGTTCGTACCCAGGGACCGCCCCCGCCCCGCCCTACAAGAAGCCGGCGCCGCCAGCGCTCGGTTTGGGAAGGGCCTGAGGCTTGGGCGGGCCTATAAATGGACCAATCAGAGAGCGACTTCCGGGCACTCTTATCCAATAGTCGACTTCTCGTGGGCCTCGCGGGGGGGAAGCGAGCAGGCGGCTGGCGCTGAGCGACATGTTTGATCCTGGCAAGGGGCTGGACGGGCCCGCCCGGTGCCCTCACGGAAAATGGCTGCCGGCCGCAGTCACGTGGGAGGCAGCTCCCCCGTGGCGGGGGCGTCGCTAGGGGGACACCCCCGGCAGCCAGCGCGAGCACCGGCGGGGGGATCACGGGCACGGGCGGGGCCGGAGGCGGGGCGCAGCGAGGCGGGCGGGGGTAAGCGCGTCATGCAGCCCCGCCTCGTGGCCGGGAGTCCCGCCCCCGCCGCTCGCGGTCGCGCCGTTGCGGCCGGGGGGGGGGGGGGGCGGGGTTTTCGCTTCCTCCCGGCCGGTGCCGGTGGCAGGCGTCGAGCCCCGCCCGCGGGGTGTCCCCCCACCGCCCTCAGCATGCACGGCGAGCTCGCCATCCCCGAGCTCTGCAGCCTCCTGGCAGGTACGGCCGGCCGCCGGCAGGCAAACAGACAGACAGGCAGGGAGGGAGGGAGGGCTTCCCGGGGGGCGGGCGGTAAGCGGGGCGGAGGGGAGGGCGAGGGGGGCGGGCCGGCGGGGGGTGTGACCGGCCGGGACAGCCGGCGCGGCGGGGGCTCGCGGGGACACCAGCCCCTTGAGCCGCAGCCCCGGCGAAGGGCTGCTCGGCGGGCGCCGGACGCTCGCTTCCACTTCGTGGCTTCGGGGGCTCCCTCCTCCCTCCGCTGACTCCTCTTCCCCGGTCACTTCCTCCCCCTGTGCCCCGGCGGC
This sequence comes from Trogon surrucura, assembly GCA_020746105.1. Classification (NCBI taxonomy): domain Eukaryota; kingdom Metazoa; phylum Chordata; class Aves; order Trogoniformes; family Trogonidae; genus Trogon; species Trogon surrucura. The sequence goes on along the minus strand of CM036622.1, from coordinate 10,878,680 downwards.
GGCCCCTCGGGCGCGGAGCCGCCATTCCCTTCCCGAAATGAGGAAGGAGAGAGAGAGGTCTGCCTGCCGCTCCCGGCTCGCAGCCTGCCCCGTCCCCGCCATCCGCCTCAGGGAAGGGGTGAGATGTCGGGGCCGCGAAAGTCCTCTGCGGCCCCGCCGGGCCTCGGGCGGCCCCGCTGCCGCCGGGCAGGCGGAGGTTTGTGCCCCGCGGGCTGTGACGGCGGCCCGGCCCGGCCCGGCAGGTGCTGCCGCGAGTCACCAGCGGGGCCGTGTGACCCCGGTGAGCGGGAAAGAGAAAGAAAGTAAAACCCTCCCCGCTACGCAGCTCGAGCTCATGTCATCGGAGTGAGTGGAAGTGCCAGGGAGTCGCTGGCGGCTGGTCCCGCTGGTCCCACGCGCCGGGCTGCGACCGGTCACGCTCTTGCGTTGGATCACAGGGATGGGGCGATTTCTCACCGGCACAAGTTACTATGGACGTAAAAATACTGGTGGTGTCTTTTATGTTCAAGATTTCTAAGTTTTTTAAAAAACTTGTGTTTCGCTGTCTGTTAAAACAAATCACCTGTTTCTGGTTTGAGTTTTCCTTTGTTTTGAACAACTCCGAGAAGACTCTGCTATCCTGAGGCCGTTTCACTTTCAGTGGGAGGATCTTTCTTTGGAGAACTTCTGTTTCTGCCACGGGAACTTGCGTAGCTCTGACTAAGCCATTAAAATTATCTCTGCTTTTCACAGTCTTCCTTCTGAAACGAAGTACTGGATTACACGGATGGGCACCTGCTAGAATCTAGTGTAGCTTATCGCCTTTGAAGACTATTCTTTTTTAAAACGTTTTCATTGTAAGAGTTAATGCTTGAAACATATTGCTCTTGCCAGTCAGTCTTCTGACCTTTAAAGCACTTCTGCTTTCTTAAGTGTACCCCTCACTACTGTTTGTAGCTACATTATTTGCAGGCTGTACCACCTGTAGTAAAACCTGCCTGGAAGGCTGCCAGAAAAAAAACCAAACCACTTCTGATAATTTCTTCTTGTGGTGTTGGTGTAGATTCTTAATAATTTTTTTAAAAAATAAATAAATTACCCTCATAGAGTCTTTCCAAATGTTTGTAGTTTCCATGGTATCACTCTGTATTCTGGATCTTGTGATCATGTGAAGATGTATGTCTGCTTTGGAGATATTTTCACTGAGTGAAGCTGATCTTCAAACTATTCAATGTTTTAAGTACTTCTAGGATTTTCATGGGGGGCAGGATGTGAGCAGATGTGATTGTTCCCGATGGTGATTTGTATTTTGTCATGGTGCCTCATCTACACAACTTGTCCTTCTCCCCAACTTTATCCAGTGTCCTATGGAAAAAGTGATATAAAAGTTTGTATTTTGAAGTGAAACTGAGAACACTGATTTTCCCTCAAGGAAATCTATTCTTTCAAAGTCATTGTGATTGATGACCTATGTTATATACAGGCATCTAGTGTTTGCACAGTGTGTACAGCTTCAGCTTGCCTGGAAGAAACCAAGATGGGTTTTTTAGCGCTATAGAGCTCAAGTCAGGGAAAGTTGGTCTCTGCATCTTCGGTTTATTATTATGGGAGCATAAATGCTACAACTGTGTGATAATATTTTAAACTTAATTTGCATTCACATGCTATTTTGTTTTGGGACTTGATGCAAAATTAGTTTAACACTTTTTAATTTTATGACTGTAATTACGGAGTAAGCAGAAATCTAGCAGGTTGGAGATGAGGTAGAAAGAACAATAGTTTGTAACTTTTTATCCTTATTTGTGAAATTACCAAAAGGAAACAAGTGTAAGGATAATTATGGTTACACAAGGTAAAAATTCAATAACCTGATTCCTTTTTTTAAGAAATACAGCATTACTTTTTATGTTTTATTTCTCTTTTTTTTTTTTTTTTTTTTTTAAAAATAACCAGTCAAGTGCAAGAAAGTTAGAAACTAGAGTAGTTCTGAATGCATAAGCAGTCCTTTCACTGATACATTTAGGTTCTCGTAATCTTTAATTATGTAGTCTCCTGCTTCTTTTTACTCAAACTAATCATGAAGATGTATGGTAATGGAAGAAGGAAGGGAGCTCCATAATAACTTTACTATTCATTAAACAACCCTTACACAATACAAAGACTGCAGTGAGTAGGTAGTTATTAATTTCTGCACACTCTTCTTTGAGGGTGCTTCTTAATGTATTATTTTAATATGTCACAAGTATTGATTCAGCACCTCTTTGAGATGAGAGAATATTGTTTTCCCGTCGGTAAAATTAGTGTAATAAACAAGATGTGATCTGGGATTGCAAAAAATAATCAATGATGGAACAGAATTAGAATTCAAATTCATCTGCCTTCCTGCTGTGCTAGTTTCTCTGGAAAATTATGTGAGTTGGATGTCTATATTCACTGGCCATTATGAGTGCCAGGCACATCTTCATCTCATGTTCTCTTGAGAACATGCAGTTAATGTCTAGTAAGAAGCACCTTTTCATCAGCTGTGTAGTCAGAAAGCAGTGAGGCAGTGACAGACACAGAATCTCATAAATATTGTGCTCTTCCTCCTCTCCTTGGTCTTTTTGCTCACGATTTCCAACTTCTGCAACAAGCGGAGGAGCGATCACGTAGGTTTCCTTATCCCTGCTTAGCCTTGATTGATTGTTGGAGTCCCGTCCTCCCCCTCTGCTAAACAAGTTGGGGTCCTACTGGAAAACATGCTAAGTGCTCCTGTAGTTAAACATGGTGATAATAGGAGTAAACACACTAGGGGATGAATTAAAGTTGCACAGTAAACTTTCTGACTTGCGAGTGCTTTACTTTGAACCTCAACAATATTATATCTGTAATGCAAAAACAAATTCTGTCACACGTGCTGGCAAGGTCACAGTAGTTGCACGTCAGTGGCGCTGAAATGTTCCAGGCAGAAGCACAGCTTGAGCTGAGGGCTAACTGCATTACTTGAGAACAGGAGGAAGCTGTTTCTGTAAAGTTGAAGGGGAAAGGTCAGTGTGGCAATAGGCTTGTTGCAGAGGATTGCTGGGATTTCACAATCCCATCCTCTCTTCTCTGACTTGTTCAGTGGTGGGAGGAAAACACTGGAGACAGAAACAGGGTCCTCTGGTCATGAGCTGAACTTCTGGTGGGAGGAGAAAATTGTTTTGTTGCTCTCGGATCTCCTTCTTTGCACCTTGGAGGTGTGTGTGGTAGTGTGTGTAATTTCATCCCCTACCTGTGTCTCTGCACCTTCTAGATGATGCTTGAGATTTTGGAATTTAGTGAAGGAAGCCCAGCCCCATTGTGTCTTTTCTTTTGAAAAGATATCCTCTGCTGTGTTTATATGTTCAGGATCCTTTTGTGGGTGTTTGGCAAAGTGAGATGTTACTTTTTTTTTTCCTTGCTGTCAAATTATTATTGGTTGCATAGATTGTTGGAATTCTGCTCATTTTTATTTTTTGTTTTTTGATGCACGCTCTAAGTTTTGGCTTGCCCATAGCCAAGAAGGATTTCAAATCTGCTTCTTCCCCAAAGGTGTATTATTTTTCCTGTAACATAAATCAGACAGGTTGCTTTAATCATCTTGACAGGGGGAAAAAAAAATCTTGAGGTTTTTCAGTCATGAATTTAGTTGGAAGAGTTAAAAATTATTTTATTTAAAGTGTCACGATCGTTAGATACAAGTATGGTTTATATCTTTCACTCTTATTTTCATGACACCTGTAACTATTGCTTTTTTAAATTCAGTTTTCCTTTCACACTTTGCAGTATTTCCACTTTGAATCTTCTGTATTCATATTTTAAAAATTACAAAGATTTTTGCTATGAAAATGGAATAAAACTTTCACTAGTTCCTATGGAACCTTATATCCATCCCCGGTATCCTTTCTCCTTGTTCTACTAAACAAAACCCCCAAACTAAACAGAAACCAGTGTTTTTGCCCTAGAGAGTGTTTCCACTCAGAATTTATTCAGTTAATTTAAAAGCTTAGTCATATTCTCCAAACTGCCTTTTTTTTCAATTCAATTCCTCTATTTTTTTTCTTCAGATTAATATTGTTTACCGACTTGTTTAGTTACATCATGGAAATACTATGCAGAAGAGGGCAAGGAAAGAAAACTACAAGACAGTGGATCCAGTGCATGAGTTTAATTTCGCTTACCTTTTGGTTTTGGGCACTACAGTAGTTTTATTTACCCCTGATGCTCAGAAAACTAACTGTCCTTTTTTGACCTCCTTGTCAGCTGTTGCTGGACCTGCTCCTTACGTTCCTGTCATAGGAATCATAGAATCATTTAGATTGGAGAAGACCTTTCAGATCATCAAGTCCAACTGTTAGCCTAACATGGCCAAGTCCACCGCTCAGTGGTGTCACTAAGCACCACATCTGTCAGTCTTTTAAATACCTTCAGGGATGATGACTCAACCTCGTCAGTGGGCAGCCTGTTCCAATCTTTGACAACCCTTTTGATAAAGAAACTTTTCCTAATATCCAGTCTAAACCTCCCCTTGCACAACTTGAGGTTGTTTCCTCTTGTTCTGTTGCTTGTTACTTGGGAGAAGAGACCAGCCCCCACCTTGCTACAATCTCTTTTCAGGTAGCTGTAGAGGGCGTTGAGGTCTCCCCTCAGCCTCCTTTTCTCCAGGCTGAACAACCCCAGTTCCCTCAGCTGCTCCTCCTAGGACTTGTGCTCTCTCTAAACCCTTCACCAGCTTCCTTGCCATTCTTTGGATATGCTCAAAAAAAGTATGAAAAAAATAAAATAAAATGGAAGAGCCATGTAGGTAACAGTGTTGCTGTCCAGTCATTGGCTGGTTCAAATTTAAAAGGATATTGTTATTTAAAACTTACTCTTTGTTTTAAAGTATCATTTTCATGTTTTTTCAAGGCTTTAACAAATGCCTTTTCTTGCTGCAGAATCCATCTTTACAAGATAAACCAGGGTGATTATTGTAGACATCTTCTGAGTAGACATGTATTTACAGCTTTGGTAATATATATGTATTTCAATAGTAATGGAATAAGAATAGAAACAGTGAGGTGAAAAAATGCACAGAGGCATTCCTGGTGAGAAATAACCTCCAGTGATTTGAAACATAGTTCAATTGTCTCTCCTATAAATTTGAGAATAAGTGTCATACGTGGGTGATAAAAATGGCATAGGCTATTTTTTATATACTCATTATTCACTTAGTTTGTCTTTTTCAATTAACGTGGAGTCTATCTTTCTCATCTGACTGGGCTTACGTTTCTTTCATAATCATGTGTCAACAAACCACAATAGATGCAGCATAATGTGGCAGATAGTGTAAATCTTTGGGTTAATCCTTAACACTTTATTATAGTTCATTTGGAATCCCTTTGTAACTTGATCATGATTTGTACTGGTATTTTTTTTCATGATATGCTTAATATGTTACTGCTTCATCTTTTCTTACCTCTAATACACAGAGAGGATGCTCAACTGCTCAGCCTACGAGATTGTGTGTGTATATGTATATATATAGTTCTTGATTATAATTTTTCTTCCTTAATTTCTTAAAAGAGATGTCTTATGTCTTAAGGAGTCTTAACACTTTGTGTGTACTTCTGCTTTCTAAATCACTAATGAAGCTGTTGAGCATCCATGTTTTTCATGATACTTGCTTTGTATATGGCAACACAGCAAGGCAGCCTTGCTTTTAGGGGTTTAAGCTACGGCAATTTCCACAGGCAGTCTTTTCCAGGACATTGAGCTAAAAGGAATGCTCACCTACTTGTTAGGCTGGATCCATGTTATATTTTTAGATCTCCTGGGGTGTCAGTCACTTTAATTTCATATCAGATGTTCTGTTTCTGTGTAAGTGTATGTATATATTTTTTTAAAGACAATTAAGCAAACTCTGGAGAAAAACTTTTAGATACAGTTGGGCAGGAAGGGGGAGAGCAGAAGGAAAATTCTCGTATGTCTCGATTCAAGAGAACAGGCAGTCACAAGATATTGCTTGATAATTTGTCTTCAGACCTGTTCCCTAGTAATGAATTGCATAAAAAATTTGAAGTCAAATTAATTAATTGCTTTCTAATGCCAGCCCCTGCAAAGCTGAAAGGTACGTGGCAGTCTGTTTAATGTTGGTCATCTTTGGACAGTGTGTGTGTGCAAACATGCCTAGCTACCTTCCAAAATTCTCTGGCCTGCTTTCTCAAGTTCTCTGGCTTGCAGCTGGCTTCTAGCTCTCATAGTCCCTGAGGCAGAGGAGAGAGATGGGAGCTGGAGGAATTGTTCTGCTGACCTGCCGTTCCGTTCTTGTGTGACTGTCAGCACATCAGCCAGGTGACCTCGTGCAGGCGTCCCTTGTCACAGGATGGATGCGTGTCCGGCCCCAAAACGGGAGCCTGCATTCTCCGCGGGTCACAGACAGGGAGCTGCATGCGTGCCCGGCTACGTGAGTGGAAGCACACCTGTCTCATCACCAGTTTGTAACTGGTCTCTGTCATTTGAATGGCATTAACTCATCAGGTGATGAAGAAGTGACTAACTTTTTGATGGTGTGATGGACTACGTTTTGGTTATCTACAGGAGAAGGGGAGAAAGGAAGACACAGGGCACAGTCTTTGAGTGCCTCTGTGAGAGTCTGTTTGGCCCACCCGGACACAAAAATGAGGTAGTTCTGTCCAAAGTATGCTTGTTTATGAAGTGTGACATATGATCATGATATTAAACCCTGTAAACAACAAAAGCACTATGATTTGTTATGATTAGCACTCTTAAACCTAGCACTTGCTTTGGGCTAAAAATTTACAACATTCTTGAAAAAGTCCATCTGTGTAGTTTCAGCCTTCATTAAAGAAAATGGCCCCAAAGACTTAAAACAACAAAAAACTTGTAGTGTTGTCTGTTTATAATCATGCAAGTAAGGAGAACCACAAAATGTTGTAGGAATGGAAAGCAAAATAAATCATAACTTTTCTCCTTGTAAAAGGAATGTAGATGAAAATGAAATTAAAATGACCTTTCAGCTTTTGACTGTTGTGTGAAGTAGCAGTTAAGCTTTCAACTCTATGAGCCAGTTGAAGTGCGCATAGCTGTGGCGTGGCTTCCCTTTTCTGTCAGTTTGTAACCTGTATTGACAGAGCAATTTGTGACCAGATCGTATCCATTGGATCTTTCAGTTCAACACCTATTGTTCATTTTTTGGAAACAAATAATTTCTCGGGGGTATGGTTCAGACAAAGTTAAAATAATGAGCCTTAAGAAACAGAGCAACAAGTAGGGGTATTGAAGCTGTCAGACGGTCTAAGGCACAAGCTTAAAACAAGGTAGGAGGTGTTGAATAGGTTTCCAAAGTTTCTTTCTCTTTGAAATTTTAGTGTTTTCAAGGGAAATGCCTTAGTCTCTGCAATATGTGATACTAAATAGCTGTTTAGATTACATTAATAGAAATAATTTCTTTTGTTTATTGTGAGGTAACTGATTATTAAATGTGCTTTTAAGTCAGAAATTTATCCAAAGAAAATTTTGGTTTTGGATTTATCTTATATCACTTTATAAATTCCTCAGTGGACCAACTCCTACAGAAGCATGAAAGAAATGTGTCTGCATTCAACTGCTTATGACTAGCAGTTTACACTTTGCTTTTCTGTATAACATTAAACTAGCAGAGAATAAAGAAAGGTTTGGATCATCGTGGAAAAGGAAGAGCAAGTAAGTGACTAGAATAGCAGTGAGAAGTGGGTAAATTTTGCTGCTTCTGTTGGAAGTTCACCGTGTAAGACTTGTATCTGTCATACTGAAGTCCTGAATTCTGTTCCTCCAAGGTAAATCACTTTGTGGAATGTCATAGAAATTGCATGAACATTCCCTTACGTTCAGCCAGTGACAAAGCTTTTTCTAACGGGGATTGCACCTTCCATACCTGTCCCTAGGTAGTGAAGAGACGATCATAACTTAGATCATTTTCTGGCTTCTTGTCCAGAGGAGCTTAGAGTCAATTACTCATCTCATGTGCATCTGGCACATCCTGCCTGGTTTTACAATGCTAGATCAGAAGATGGCTTGAGCGAGATACATAACCTTCTGTGTAACTGTGAGCAGATAAGAAAATCTGTGTTACTGTAACATGTAATATTCAGGTAAATTGCTTCTGTAGCATCCTCTTGAAGATCATGTGTACATCAGGTCTATTTTCATATTTTGGTGGTATGGGCTTTCTCTGGATATATGGAAGTAATAGTGTTCCACAATGAGTACAGTGCAGTCTGTTTATGGATACCTAAGCTCAGAGAACTTGTATTAGTCTCATGGCAAAGGGAAGCCTTCCCAAGGATATCTTCTCTGTAACTGCTACTGCTTTTTAGGAACAACAGACTTGTCAGGATCTTGTGCATGCTTGTTCTCTTTCTGTTTCTTTCCTTTGCCCCCCCTCCTCCAACTCATTGTCTAATTACCCTGAGAATAAGTGGAGTATCTACTTCTGCTCTGTCCCTCCATGGTTGAAAATGCTGCGTTATTTCTGCTTTTGAAGTCCAAACTTTTCTAGAAAAGAAAAGATTCTGTCAGCTATGTGGTTAGTCCTCAAATTTTTGTATCTACAATGTATTTTAAGCCGGAAGTGGCAATTCTTGCTTGTGTTAATAAACCTCGTTTCTCTTCCCCACATACTCCTTAATTGTGTTATCTCAACATTTGTGTTTGAAAAAAGCTTTGATAGTCAGTGAAAACCTGAGGCGGCAGAGTTCTCAACTGGGTTTTGAGCTTTTCCAAGAAGAAACCCCCTGACTTTAATTGGAGACCTCTGAAGCAAAGTTCTGTGATTAATTAGTGTCCAAAGATTACTGTGCAAACATTGCTCCTTATTTATAAAAGTGACTAATTCCTCTAAGCTTTTGCACCTTGCTGCCTAGGTAGAACTTTGAAGCTTCCATCTAATTTTTGAAATAAATATGTAAAAGTATGAAGGAAGAACAACCTGTTCCTCACAGAGTGGAAGGTTGGTCTTTACTGGAAAATCCTGTTGTTTTTTATTGAAAGAAAGAACTGTTGATGGTTTTGGGTTTTGCCCTTGGTAGTAAAAGTATCATTTTTCTTTGACAAGTTTTGTGGTCAGTCAGTGTCTTTGGATGGCATGGGTCTTCATTTGCCTGCTTGATCAGCAAGTCCAGTCATTGGAATTTATGAAGATGCATAAATTTTCTGTGGATTAGGATGAAATGTTTCCAGGGATGCTTGGTGTACAGCATAGAGGCTGTTGGGGGTGTGTCTGGAGGATTCGTTAAGACACGTTAAGTGCCTTTCCGTCTGTCCTTTTAAAGGAGGAATGCTACAGAACTGAGCGTGGGTCCTCCTGCTTCAGAAAACATAATGGGGAAGCTTCTCTGTCTTGTGGGGTTGGGAACAGTACCATTCTTCAGAACTCTAAAATACTTGAAAAATCAAAGATTTTTTTTGGCACTCTGTCTGAAGGTGGCAATCTAAACATCTAAATAATAGTCTGATAAATTATTTATGAAGAATGACATCTTTGTAATAGCTATACTGGTGTTCTCAAAGACTAACTTTTGACTTAATTTGTTTCCTTGCAGCCTGCTAATATAGAGAGGGATATATTTCCGTTGAACTACATTAGACAGTAAAAAGCAAGCAATTAGGTTTTTCAATTAGGAAATGTGCAGTAATTTTTCATTTAATGCTATTTTAAAATGTAAATTTTGCATGAAAACATTTGAGTACTTAATTGTCTGGTTTGCATTTTTTTTTTTTAATGAAAGTGGAACTTCTGAAACGTTGCAGGGTTAAAACAGTACTATGTGTGTGAGTGTTGGTTACTTACATATGCTTTTTCTTGTTCAGTGTTTTGAAACGTGCAGCTGAAATGTTTAACAGCCAGGATTTTTTAGTTGTATTTCTACTTTTTTATTTTCAGGATAATCATAAGTTGATTGCTAGCTGTAAGAAACTTTTATAGTTAGTTTGCACAATTGTTTCTATTAATCAATAGGTGCTACTGGAGGAATTACACTCCCCCAAATTCTCAGTCATTGCATTGTTTTTAACTTACGGAATGGATATTTACTACATTATGAAGAACCATGGTAACTTTTGTGGAATATTTTCATTCTATATGACTATATAAATATCACTTCTGTATAAGTATTAAAATTACAGTGCAGTTTAGAGCCTTAGTTTGTTATGCTACAACTGCAGGTATGCTTAACTTCAAGTACCCGCTTGAGCTTCACTTCTTCAATATGATTATTGTGCTTACCAAATTGTTTCCAAGATTAAGGCTTTGGATATGAACTTAAAGTTCAACTTAAAAGTCAAGCAGAGTTGAGAGGCAATACAAGAACACTTGAAAATCCTGTAGCTAGTAAGTGACCTCTATTAGTAGCTGGGTAGGCGGTACTGATGAAATAATGAATTACTCAACCGTTTTTGTAACGTGAACTTCTGGAATAACATGGCAGTAAAGGCTATTTCCATGTTTTAGCTTTATCCCTTACCTTAGGTGATGGAAAGTAATTGTTATAGCACTGCAATTTATTAGGACTTATGTGGCATAATTAAGTGAGCAAGAATCAAATGTCACCATAGGATTTGCTGTGCTAAGCATGAGTAGATCAGAGAACAAATGTATCCCATTTAGAATCTGAACTGTGCTGTGTGTAGGCTTGAAAAGAATTTTCTCTAGTTTTTCCACAGTAATATCAAGACAAACTCATTATAGCAGTGTTTCTCTCTTATTTTTTTGAGATGTATCTTCTTCTTCTTTATTTAGATATTGACATATTTATTTCACAAACGCTGAAAGGAGAAAATCTATCCAAGAAAGCAAAAGAAAAAAGGGAAGTTCTTCTTAAGAAGATAAAAGATGTTAAGGCAAGGTAAGTGAGCTTCATGGCTTTAATATGTTATAAAGTCACTTACTGGTAACTTAAGTTTTTACGGACTTTTAATAACCATTAACAGTACTAACAATTAAAAACCTGTCTGGGCCCTGATTTTGTCAAATAATCTGCATGGGTTCAAATCTTTGTCTTTCTCAAAGCTGCTAGCATTTGGTAAGAAAATGGAACTTAGGATTTGTCCCATTTGAATTGCTGTAATATTCTGAACCCTGATTGCAAACTGATTGGGTAGAGCTTGCCTTCACGTCTGCTTTGGTAAGATTCCTTAAAATACGAGAAATATAATGCACTGAGAACATGGATGAGCTTCCTGTCACCATACTCTCCTGATGTAAACCAGCATAATTCAATGCTAACTTGGCTTTATTGTATATTCTGTTGTCTGCAATAGAAAATTGAAACATAACTGGAAACAATTTACAGATCGTAACACTGTTGCACAGTGTTAAAATAGTGAAGTACTGTGACACACCATGGAAAGGGCAGTGAGTTGGTTTTGGTTTTTTTTTACTATGAAGTATGATTTGAGACTCTGTTCTCTTGGGGTTTTTGTTTTTTTTTTTTTTTTTCCTTAATTTCAGTCAAACCAGCTAAAGAGATTTGACGGTAGTTTTATTTGTGCTACAAGATTGTCTTTACAAAATGTCCTTGCTTACTACTGTAATCAATTAGGATATAATCTAGTACTTGCTGTTCCTTTCCCGCTGTTGTTTCCAGAGTGTTTTTCTACTGATCACTCCCATGTGATACCTCTGAACCTTTGCTTTGATGACATGCTCCTGCCTCTGTGGCAGCTTGCTTACAGTTGCAAAGACAGCACAATCATCTGGTGAGGGCATCGTACTTTGAGTCACCCGAACTGCACGAAGACATTAGATGTGTCCTGAAATCTTGTAACTGAAGATTTGCGTGCTTTTGGTTCAGGCTGTAAATGTCTTAAGCATTTGCTATTTTTTTTTTTTTTCAAAGGGAACCAGGATTTTCTTTCTCTTCTTGTGTGCTTTCCCTTCTGGGTTGTTGAGCTAACTGGGACTGTACACATGACTTGCAGATACAGAGCTACTGACTTTTTTTTTTTTTGAGTTGTGCGACTGAACCATGTTTTTTTGGATGATGAGATGTAAAAGGAGGGAACCTGCAGTTATGAGCACAATTGACACCAATTTCTTTGCTTTTCACTTACATGACCCCATGATTTCACATCTTATTTTTATTTCTAATTCCTTCTTTGTCTCCTGTAACATCATTCACTGTTAACAGTGTTTTCCTTTTCATGCAGGCTACAAAATATACGCACATTGCAGTCATCTTTGATTTTCACATCCCACACGTTGGGCTGTGCCTAACTATTACTGCTTCTTGCTATGCAGGATTTCTTAGATCTGCCCTTTTATCCCCGTTTGCACTTCTCAGTTGCTTATCCCTAGACCCTTTCTTTCTCTCCTGCTCTCTTTCGTTCTCTCATTAGTAACGAGCTAACCTGAGTCACTGCTGCTTATTGTTCGTAAAGATGATCTTGGCAGCTGATTTCATTTCCCAGTTATTTCTGGTGAAATCCACTTCTTTTCACACAAACTCTAGTCCATGCGTGCTTCTTGAGATGTCATTTTACCTAACTCTGTACTAGTTATTGATCTTTATGCATCGAATTGTATTTCGTGATGATCTTTGTTTCTGAAATATCAAGATTTAGCTCTGAATGTCAAGAAATATCAAGATTTAGCTCTGAAGAAACTGTACTTTTTTTCCTCTGGGATGATAGAATTTTTTTGTTTATACATTAAAGAAGTTCAGACCATCTTGTTTGAAAATGGCATTTTTATTTAGGCGTGTGTTAACTTTTTTAATTTTGCCTTAATTATTAATATTTTTTCATTTGAATTTCATAAATTACTGCAACTAAAACCAGTCATCGTGGAATTTTTTTATTGTATTTAATCTTTTTCCTTCTCTCTCTCTCTCTCTGTCTCCGCAGTTACCCTCAAGGATTCCCGGACAAAGGTAAATCTCGCTCCCTGCCCCCGCCCCGCGGGAAGGAGCCGCCGGTGCCGCCGGGGGCCGCTGGGCGCTGGCGGCCCCTGCCGGGCGCGGAGCGGCACCGCTGCCGCCCGCCGATAGCCGCGCCCGGGCCCGCTTGCCCGGGTGGAGGGGGTAGTTTAGAAGCGCAGGTCCCAATTGAACATCAGCGGAGCTCGTCGCCTCCGGCTCAAACAGCGGCAGCGGGGCAGGCAGAAGGCCACGTGACACGGGGCTTATTTTTATTTTATTTACTTTTTTATTTATTTCCCCAGAGGAAGTGTGTCCAAAGCTTGGGAGATCGAATTTTAGTAAGGATATGTAAGGATAACTTATTTCAGCCTTTTTGTTTTTTCATTCCCTTAACGTGGCAAAAGTCTTCAGTTCCGTAGCGATGTCGCTTTAACCTTTTAACAGGATCATCTAGGGGCGATGTGATCTTGGCTTCCGAATGTTTTTTTCAGTGCAGCAGGAGCTCAGGCCTGGAGTTGGAGAGGAGGTGATTTAGTGAGCGAGTAATGAAAACTGAAGTGTGGGTTATCTATTTTCTTCTAGCGGAGTTAAAAGAAAGCTGCAGAGTGCGGTTTAGAGAAGACTGAGGAGTTTGTTACTCCAGTGTTCTGTAACTCAACCTGGAAGGGCTCTTATTTCCATGATGCTAATTCTTGAGGTCGTGACCTATAGCCTGTGGATGCTGGTATGAGGGTCACAGTGCGAGGTCAAAAAAGTCTATGCAGAGCTTCACTTTTTTGCAGTGGTTGAAGAACTGTCTGATTTTGGACAAGGAGGTTCAAATGTGTAGACAGCGTGCCTCCTGATAAAGTGAAAATATGTAAGTTGTATTACACAAGGCACAAGCTCATATGTTTCTTATCCCTCTTTAAATCAAGTTATATAGCCATAATGGCTCAACTGGAAGAGAAAATACGACTTGAAACTTCCCACAGCTTTTGTAAACTCAAGCTATGTGATGATTTAAAAATTGTATTAAAAGAATCTGCTATTTTTTTTTATCGCACCTCAGCATCCTCACTGAAATTAAAATGTAGTTTCCCTCCTCTCCTCACTGTCCGATGGAACTAAGTGTGGAAACGTCAAATGTTATTTAAGAACATGACTAACGTGAAATTTAGTGGGAAGGTTGTTTCATTGCAAATGCATCTGACTTTCATGAGAGCATGTTTTTGAGGATTTAATAACTTTCTCAGGCTGTGACTCTGATAAACATGAGAGCTGTCTACAAAGAGCAGAATTTGCATTTACTGCTTTCCTTTTTTTGAAGATCAAGAAAATTCTAGTTATTTTCTTTCTCCGTTGGCAACTCGATTCAGAAATTTTCTTCTGATTCAAAAAATTATTGAAAAAAATGAGATTTCATTATTTTGAGCAAAATGGATTATTTGATATAGTCTGTAACTGTTACTGTATAACTAGCCCTAAGTTCTGTGAAAATTGTGTTCTGTCTTATTTTTATTAGAGTGCATTTGATTCCTAAGAAGCATATATTGCTTTTTAGTTCTCGTGTCTTTTTAGTTCATATTGTAGAACTATGTACACATGGTGAAACTTTTGAATGTTGACACGTTAATTTTGATTCGTTATTTGACAATAAAGTGTAAGGGCTCAACTAAACCATTGTTTTCTGCAAGGATAAATTTCACCAAATTCAGGTGCATTTATGTGCATGAATATGAAAAATTCACAAGAAGTGGGAGCCTGCACTTATTTGCAAATTATTTGAGGAAACATGGTTCAGTGGTATGAGTTGTTGGTATAATTTCCAGTGTTCAAGAAGCATGTGCTAAACTTTATTTGGTTGTATCATTCTTACTTTAGGCCTGTGCACATTAGGCGTGACTTGTGTAGGTGTAGACAAAAGGACTGACATGGAGGTGAACCGTCAGATTCTTGACCAGCTACTAGTGTAACAAAGCAGTGGCAGCAGCTGAGTGAGGTCAGCTTTTGTGCCCATTCATAGTTCTGTGCGCACCGAGACATCTGAGAAATGGAAAATTTGAGAAAAGATTCACCATCACTGCCACCTCAGTTTTTAGATATTTCCCTGTTCCTCCCCCCTCCAGAGAGAGAAGTATCCCAAAATATAAGGTGAAAAAGAAGGTGGAGTGGAAGCAGAAATGTGGAAACTTCACTGAAACAAACTAGGAAGAATAGAAATTACTACGCACATATAAGTTTCATATTTGCTGTTCTTTGTTTTGGAGTAGCTATTACTCCGTTTTTAAAAATCCAGATAAAATTATCTTTGTAGCTGAAAGGAAAGGTGAAGAATGATCCATACTGTGTGCCATAATATCATGGTATAGCGATTATCAGACTACATTATACTATATAAGCTGTTTCCAAGAATTTCAAGGTGTGATCTGTCATCCTTCAAGAAGCATCCAGAAGAATCTTTTAGAGGCCGAAAGAAGTGGACTAACATTTTAGAAATTAATATATTTCCTGTATAACAATGAAACTTGACTCTGGTCTCTCAAACAGCAGCTCATTCAGTTTGTGAGTCGTTCCACAAGTACGCTTTGTGGGCATCAGTTTGTCATTCCACTCTCTTTCATCACTGGATGTTTTTGAAATTTGCATGGCTTTGCATGTAGTGACTAGTCAGTTTGGCCAACATAGTGTATGGGAGCTCTTGTTGTCTGAGCTTTGATCACTAACATACAGAATGTTACCTTCTGTAAAGATAAAGCAAGGAAGAAATAAGAAAAAAAACACAACAGAAAACTTGAAGAGCATGTGTGCAAGTAGAACCATGCTCCTTAAAACCAAAATCAACTGTGTGCCTATCTCTAACTTTCTGAAAGTGCATCTGTACTTCTTTGCAACCAGACTGATGAACTTCAGGACTTTTCTTGCATCATTTTAAAAAGAAACCTTGTGTTGTCTGTCAGGTCAGTAAATGTGCTGGCAAAAGTGTCTTTTGTGTTTACACACTGAAAAAATGAAGCTTTTTAGGGGAAGTGAGTACACATAAAAACTAAAGAAAAAAATTTCATTGTACAGGAAAATATTTAATTCTTGTGTGATGTGTTATCTGATTTTAACACTGACTTTTACAGTTAGTGTAATGTTGATTTACAGATGAAGTAAGTGCATGTTGTTTTTATGAGAGCTAAGCCACTCTCTATCATTTATCATCAGTCCTGACTAACTGGGGAGGTCCCAGATGACTGGAGGTTGGCCAACGTGATGCCCATCCATAAGAAGTGCGAGAAGAAGGATCCGGGGAGCTACAGGCCTGTCAGCCTGACCTCGGTGCCCGGCAAGGTTATGGAGGAGATCATCCTGAGTACCATCAAGCAGCAGGTAGAAGACAACCAGGGGATCAGGCCCAGCCAACATGGGTTTAGGAAAGAAAGGTCCTGCCTGACTAATCTCATCTCTTTCTATGACTGGGTGACCCACCTAGTGGATGAGGGGAAGGCTGTGGATGTGGTCTACCTCAATTTCGGCAAAGCCTTTGACATAGTCTCCCACAGCATCCTGCTGGAAAAGCTGGCAGCCCGTGGATTGGACAGATGCACCCTTCGTTGGGTAAAAAACTGGTTGGATGACTGGGCCCAGAGAGTGGTGACGAATGGTGCTGCACCCAATTGGCATTCGGTGACCAGTGGTGTCCCCCAAGGATCAGTACTGGGCCCAGTCCTGTTCAACATCTTCATTGATGACCTGGATGAGGGAATTGAATCTACCCTCAGTACGTTCCCAGATGACACCAAGCTGGGGGGCAGTGTCGATCTGCCAGAGGGTAGGAAGGCACTGCAGAGAGACCTGGACAAGCTGGGTCGATGGGCCGAGGCCAACGGTGTGAAGTTCAATAAGACCAAGTGCAGGGTCCTACACTTTGGCCACAATAACCCCCTGCAAGTGCTACTGACTGGGGGAGGAGTGGCTGGAGAGCGGCCGGCAGAGAGGGACCTGGGAGTGCTGGGTGACAACCAGTTGAACATGAGCCAGCAGTGTGCCCGGGTGGCCCGGAAGGCCAGTGGCATCCTGGCTTGTACCAGGACCAGTGTGGCCAGCAGGAGCAGGGATGTAATTCTGCCCCTGTGCTTAGCACTGGTGAGGCCTCACCTTGAACCCTGTGTGCAGGTCTGGGCCCCTCACTTCAAGAAAGACATTGAGGGGCTGGAGCGGGTCCAGAGGAGAGCAATGAGGCTGGGGAAGGGGCTAGAGGGAAAGTCCTGTGAGGAGAGGCTGAGGGAGCTGGGGGTGTTCAGCCTGGAGAAGAGGAGACTCAGGGGGGACCTTCTCACTCTCCACAACTGCCTGAAGGGAGGGTGTATGTCAGGTGGGCATCAGGCTCTTCTCCCGGGCAACGAGTGACAGGACGAGAGGGCATGGCCTGAAACTGTGTCAGTTTAGGTTGGATCTCAGGAAGCCCTTCCTCATGGAGAGGGTGCTCAGGCACTGGGATGCGCTGCCCAGGGAAGGGGTGGAGTCACCGTCCCTGGAGGTGTTTAAGGAAAGGCTGGGTGTGGCACTTAGTGCCATGTTTAGCCAATTTGATGGTGTTGAGTCATAGGCTGGACTTGATGATCTCAGAAGTCTTTTCCAGCCTCAAGGATTCTGTAGTTATATTAATATTCAAACCAATAATCTTTCCACAATCTTTTACTTATTAAGTTATTACACATTTCTTAAATTTATTTTATTCTTAAATTAAGGAACTCAGTAGAAAGGACTTTTTATCTTAGACATTGCTGTCTTTTTTTCTTTTCATTTGAAATATTTGCCTCTTCATCTAAGCAATTTAAGCAAAACCAAAAAGGCCATAATCACATTCAAAATGACCTGTTCTAGATCTCCGAATTGGGAAGGAACTTGAAAACTAAGATAATTTTCATACAAATTTGGTTAATTTTTTATAAGACTAATGTTCCACTAAGGATATGAAAGTCTGGACTTTGTCAAAGATTCTGAGTTAATACAGTTTTTGGCATTTCTGTGTTTTGAGATTAATTGAATCAATACCATGGCTGCCAAAATGTTTAGTTAAAAGAATCTTGTTTTCAATTTATGCTAAAAATAGTGCTAAAGTTGGCAGAAGCACTGTAAGCTGTAGAAACTGTATTTGTGTTTGAAGTTCACTTGCCATCTGTTCTTTACATTTATTTTAGTAAAATATATATATTTTCAATCACTTCTCACAAAAGATTTTGGCTCAGTTCTGAAGTGAGACACCAAAAATGCTAGCCAAATGGAGTCATAATATGGGAATTTGCAGAACAAGTTCCCCTTAAAGCGCTCCGTGCACCTTATATCTGATCTGCAGCACACAACTTTGGCACTATTTATGCAAAAAAGCATGACACGACATTTGCTAACTACCGCTTTTCAGTCTGACGAAAACTGCTGAAGGTCCGCTTTAATTTTCATTTCACTGTAGTATAACAGAAGATAAGCCTATGTCTCCACAGCATCGATGTTCTTTTCTATGTAGTTATTGGGAGCACCTGCAGGAAACCTTTAAATGACTCAGATACCTCTTTGGTTCTTGGCAGAGCAGTGAGTGGAGCCTGAGACATCTGCTTCCTGAAAATAGTCAAGCTGATAGAGTAGCACTTTTTGCAAAGGCTTTGTATTTTCTGCTGCTGTTTTTTTGTTTTTCTTTTTGTGTATAGGTGATACTTCCTTTTTTGTCACTGTACACTTTTTCAGGAAATGGCAGTGGGTAGGTGTCTTTCTGGACTTGAGCAAGGGGGGCAGTAGCTTGTGGTCATCAGGGCAGTATGCAGATGCAAGTTCTGTTTTTTAACACATGAGCTTTCAGTTAGAGGCATAAATATATTGTCAGTATTTAACCATAATTGGGAAAGATATGGCTTAGTTGTTACACAGTCCTTTGAGGATCATCATGACTTGTTTCTGGAGAGACCATCAGGTGCATTAGAAGTGTGCCAAATACCACTGTCCTGTGAGGCTGGAGGGTTTCACTGTAGACAAGTCACTGTGTTGTCCCTTTCAGCTACGTGCGGCTGTTATCTGTGAGCAGCTCTTCTCTGTGAAGTGCCCGTGCCAAGTGGCATTTCAAGCAGCACAAGGTAGAGCCACCGGTGCAGCACAAAATGGTCTTATCCTGACGTGCATCATCAGAAAAAGAGGCAACTTCACAAGTACAAGTTGTGTTGCTTTTCTTGTGTGAAGTGTGTTGGCTTTATAAAAAGAATGCTGTTTCAGTATTGTTTTAGCAAATAGCTGCTAAAGAATTCCTACTTGACCTTTATGAACCAAACCATTAAAACCCATCATGTTAATATGAAACTTTAGTAGAAGAGCCTTCAGGAATGAGAGTGTCGGAGCAGATTGTGTGGCATAGCACACATTGAGAAAGTGGCTGTCAGAAGGATCTAATCTCGCCAGATGACTGGTGGATTGGGTCGGTAGCATCTTAAAAAACTGGCTGCAGCTATCAAGGGGCTAAAGTTTACCTGTGCCAGCTTGAAAGCAAATTTGTGTAGCTATATTTATGATAAACTATGTAGTGAGAACCTTGCATTGATCTGCTTGATGGCTTCATCCAGTCCTTTGGTGGGTTCTTACTGCAGCAGAAATTGGATGGAAGGGATTTGATTTCAACCTGCTGTGACTTGGGACCATCTGAAATGGCAAGCAGCGGGGTGTTCTGACCTCTGTGTCTTTTTATTTTTGTGAGGTGTCACATTTCTCTTATACTTGAGCTATTTGCTTCTTCGGCAGCATCACTCTGTCTAGACTTTTCTAGAAATAAATTGAAAGTGTTTAGTGGTCTGTGGGTGCGAGCTAGCAAGTCTTTTTCAGGGGCTCTGGTTGAAACATCTTGCATGCTTTTTTTATATTTAGTGGTGGAAGCAGTATCTTTAATGCTTAGGAGTTCATTACTATAATCACGGTATTACAGAAGAAAATGAATTCTTGGGGAAAAGTGGATTTCTTATTTTTATTTTTTAAAAGCTGGATTCTTATAAAGTATTATGGCCCAGTTCATTATATTCAGCTTGTACCAACTGAATCTATTGGAAATCTTCAGAACAGGGGGCAGGGACTGAAGTGCAGCCCTTGTTACAATGAGTAGAATTTGTTTTATGCTGCATTGCTAATGTGGTGCGCTTACTGTTTGGTATGCATTATTCCCTAAATCAATAAACAAGCTGTAGTGGAAAAGGTAGCATTTAGTAAGGAAAGACATTTTGTGTTCGGGGTTTTTTTTAAATTTTTTTTTTGTCTTATCAAACTTATAAGGGGTTATTTGAAATTGCAAAAACTGGAGAATAAGGTCAGCTCATATACATTTTATTTATTTATTTATTGTTGTAACTGTTAACTACTGTTAATTAAACTTTTTTATTTCCACTTCAAATAAATCATACTGCTATTCTAGGGAAACAAGAAACTATATTAATGAGCATCAACTCCTTAATTATCCTTGTGACTGCATAACAGGGACACGTTCGTGTCATTTCTTTGTGCAATAACTTTTGCAAAGAAGTATTTTTAAACTGATCATTAATTTTATGACCACAGAAATGAGATGCAAAATTTATACTGTTGTCATTGGCACAGGTTCAAGGCACTACTGACATTATGTGTGATTGTAATGGAATGGCTGCCAACTAATGAGTCTATAGACATTTTGTTTGAGCATGCTTTGCTTTTAGATGTCTGATTAGGCAGTAATGCTTTCAATTATGCCTGCAAATTGTATTGGATACATTTACCTGATGCCCATTGTTGCTTTGTAGTTCGGTTTTCTATTACATAAATGCAAGTTGAATGCTTTTCTTTTAATTTATTGATGCTTTTCGGGTGTATTTTTAGGCACTTGGCACCTGAAGAGAGGAGCAGCGGCTTGTGCTGCTCAACACTGACTCCTCTGCCTGTTCAAGGAGTAGCACATGCAGCTTCCAGGCAGCTCTATCTAATCTTCCTCAGTAGGCGGAGCAGCACCTTGGTGCAGCACCTTGATGGGGGAGCGTGTGAAGTGGAGAAAGGGCAGAGATTATTCGGAGTGGGAGTGCAGGACACCCCACAGAACCAATAGGAAGCAGCGTCCTCCTGTATTCATAGCATACATTCCGAACATGGCTTTTTTGCCTCCTCCTTTGGGGCAGAGCTAAAAGTCAAGGTTGCTACTAGCGTGTAGTTGTTCTCTCATGGAAGTGCGTTAAACACGCTGTGAAATGTTGCCTGTTAAAGCTCCAGAGCACGCTGAGTCAGCTGTCCTATCGAAGCGCCTGTCGTTCTGCACAAATTGGATGACTCAAGGAGTGCATTGCAATTGTATTAATACAAATTTACAAATACATTTATTTACTGTGACATAAAAAAGGATGATTTTTGGTTTAATCTAGACCTGCAGGGCTACAGGTGGCTTGTACCTCTATTTAGTGTCTGTAGCTTATTCACCACACTTTTCAAATAAAAGAGTGTGGGTACCTAAATGTGGTATAGTATGACATGGGATTTATACATTTGTTCTGATTTGTCTTTCTCAGTGAGGTTTTTCTTCATGAACGTCTTCAAGCCTTTATTTATGATGTAACATCCAGAGAATGCTTTGAAGACTATAAACTCTCTGGAAGCATTGGCCGTGTCTTTCTTCAAAATACTTTAGCTTTTTTTTTTTTTTTTTTTGGTGCTTTGTTTTAAGAGCATTTTCTGCTTGGATATTGTAGACTTAGAACAGATACCTGCTTTATTATAAATCTGTATTCAGTGTGCCCTTGTTTTTTGTTGTTTCAAATAAATTGTGTATCTGGGATAGATACATGGTATGCCCTAAATTCGTATGTATGTATTAAAAAGCTCTTTGGTTTTAATCATCTGACTTCAACATGAATGCAAAGCACAAAGGTTTACTGAATTTGAAATCTGAAGCATGATTAGAAAATAGTAGTATTGCAACTTACTGGAAGAGCAAGGTAACAGTGCAGCTGTGCAAACTTACATAGGAAATCACAGTTCCTTTGAAAGGGCTTATGTATTGCTGAGTGGGGCAAAATTCTCTGCGGAAGTTCTTTCTGCATACGTACTCACTCATTTGTCATCCACAAGTGCTACTCGTTTAGATTACTCTTACTATTCAGCCCATGAATTTTGGGTGCTGGAGTATGGTGTTTGTGGAAATACTTTTCTCTAGAAACACAGCGTAATATTTTAAATTTACTGGCACCTTCATGAAGGTTAAATGATAGTACATTTATGCATAGCTGATAAAGAGGACATTTTGGACTGACAACCAGAACTTTTCAATATATATACATATATATACACACACACACATATATTCTATACATTGTAGTACTAGTAAAAGTTTAGTACAGGAAAAGAGTGGAGCAACTTCTAATACTGTATAGCTTGTGAATATCATATTTGCTCTTTTTATATGAAGTCTACTGTCTAATAAAGGGTTATATATATATACATAGAGGCAGGCAAGCAACTGGTCTCTGGCATGTAAGTGTGAAAGATGATCACACCGGTTGTAAATATGGCATAATATCTTCTCTTCATGTGCTCTCTGCTCTCTGGTTTTCTGTTTGGAGGAAGAATCCTGCAGAGGGATAATTTACTTTTGGTTTGACAGGTGTGATGAAATGCAAATATTTTGATCAGATTAACACGATGGCTGGAGTGCTACTGGAAGATGGCCGTGTCAAAAATAGATTGGAGTCAGGTTCAGATTCAAAGCAGTCATTACGTGATATGGGAGCTTGAAAGGAAGCTTTCCCAAGAAAAGTGTACTAAATTAATGACGGGAAAACCAATTTCGTATTCGGCAGTGGTGGGATGCGAAAGAACTTCAGTAAAGCAAAAATCTGGGTTTGTTTTCTTATCTGCATAGAAAACTTGATGTTCTGTGCTAACAACTACAGTGCTTTTTGGGCATGCACTCTGGTTTTCCATTATTAAATGAAAAGAGGTAAAACTCTCAGCCATGGCTAGGAAGCACCACTGACAAATGCAGTTCATACATCTGTGGAGAGGAATATTTTCACTATGCATGGGATTAATTCTGGATTCTAAGAAATTAGTTATCTGATACAGTGCTTCAGAATGGAACACATGGATAGAGAAGCATGTCTGGAGGTCTCTGGAAAGCTTTCTGCATATCAATATACCAAAAGGCAATACTTGAGCAATTTAGCTTTATATACATGTTAAGAAAATTGAGGGTCACTTGATCTATTTGAGCATCAGCTTTATGATTTTGATTTGGTGATTTTTATCATATTTAATAATTTATTTTCTTCCTTCACCAAGATTTTAGTTTGTTTTTTTTTTTTAAGGGAATAATGTAGATTATTATTTTTACACCTCTTCTTCACCTGGATGGTATTAAAAAAAAAAATCTGAGAAATACTGAGTTTTAGGGGGAAGAACTAAAATTTTGTTTAATTAAGTGAAAGCCTCGACTAATATTAATTTCACTTTACTGTTCCTAGACCCATCACACTTCATGCACTCTGATCAGTGTAGTGCATAGGTGAGCTAGTAATGTGGATTTTGTTTGTGCTGTAGTTAGGTCTCTCATCTGTGTAAGAAATTAATCAGTAAAATGCTGCGTTAAGCTGCAGGTTCAGACTGGCTGCTGTCAGAAGGCGATTCCCTTTTTAGTTTCATGAGAGGGATACTCATACATGTACCATATTTGCAAAGGAGCGCCTAATTATGCTGAAGAAAAGTGAAAGTGGGCGGAGGGTGACAAACTGCTGCCAAGAGTAGTTTGGCAGTTCCTTGGAGGGAAGTTGCCGCAGCTCCTTCCCGTGCTCGGACAGGCAGAACTTTGGAGCTTGGCACTGCCCGTTCCTCCTCCCGCCAGCGTCTTCCCTTGCTCATGTCTTTGCTGTGGTACGGCTTTTGTTTTTTCACCCCTCTGCGCGGGAAGCTTTCAGCTGTGTGATGCTGGGAGAGGATTCCTGATATGAGACTATTTAGGGAAGCCACTCCAGCAACGCGGATGTGGCCGGTTCGAAAGCAGCCCGAGAGCGGGAGCGCTCACGCCTGCGCCTGAACACGCAAGGTGCAGGTAACCAGAGTCCCTGAGAAATGGGATATTTTTTTTTTTTTTGAGATGGGAATTAGTATCTTCTCTACTAATGACAAGATTTTTCTTTGGATTCTGTCTGTGTTTGCATGGTTTTAACTGCCAGTGTATTTAACTTTTACAGAACTGGAAGATGAGGAAGAGTGCGAGGGTTCTGTTACTTCACCTCCTGATAGTGTCTCAGTAGCATCTGACCAATATGATAAAGAGGATGAAGCACCTTCTAATGGTATGTGACACTGTTTACCTCAGAATGTACTAGATTTGCCACTTTGCTACAAACTCATGTAATTGGATCCTAGTGATGCAAATGTTAGTGTTGGAAATCAGATAAACAGATAAGCATCACAGCTGGACAGTTTTCTTACCTTTATGGGAACCTTTAAAGGAACTGAAGAGCTCTCTCTAGTGGTCCTAGAGCATAGTGAAGCTGTCTCAAATTTACATGGGTTTTTTTAAACTTCTGTTTTTTCGTAACAAAGCATCTTCTGTAGATTCATATGTTTTTAAAGATAGATCAGTGGCTAAAGCTGTGTGAATATTTGTAGTAACAAATTGTTTGTTAATTCAACATTATCAGATTCTTGCTTAATTTTATTGTGCTACTTAATGGCTCACTGTATTATTTATCTAATAAATAATGAAACAGTTTACGTGATTGATATTTTTCTGCAAACTCCATGCAGAATAGGTTCATAAAATATTAAATTAATTATTCCTACAGTGTTTCCTTCCATTAGGACAGTGTTTTGTAGAATGTTTTCATGATATAAATTTTAAATTTGAATTTGCATTAAAAAAAAAATCTAAGCTCCATAGCTGTTTTCCATGTTGGTTTTTTTGTATTCATTAAATTTAATGCTAAATGCAGCTGTTCTGAAGATGTGAACAATTGAATATTTCAACAGTTAACAAGCTTGCTTTAGCACAGTGTCCATATTTTTGAGATTTGTTTATTGTATACATAATATAAATACCTTCTATGGATAATATATGGCAATAAATTAAGTATATGTACAAATAAATTAACGATGTATATTAATTTGTGGCACTAGAAGTTAGATAGACTTACTAGTGAATGATGTTTTCTGACATGATATGATGATCAAACTGTACAGCTCCATCTCGAAATACAATTGCTGAATGAAAATATGCTTCCTGCAACATAGCACTCCACATTTTATGTTATCCAGATTATTCCCTTTGGAAACATAAATTGCTTTTATGAGGTATAAAATTATGTCTATTGCAGAACAGGGATAAGTCAAGTACATGCATAAGTGATAAACCTTCTAACCACTGATTCAGAATAACGCAATTTTTCTTATATCCAGAACTCTGTAAAATGTGTAATAGTAATAATCACGCTCTTTTTTTTTATTTAATTTTTTTTATTGAGCTTGATGCATTTTGTCAATGTGACCTTCTATTAAAAAAATAAAACCAGGCTTTTTTGCTTTCTGGTTGAAATGTAATTATCAGTCAAATTGAATATGGCTTTTAGAAAACCCAAGCTAATTTTCCAAACTACAGATGAATGCAACTTTCCATGTATTTATTTTTGCTTACAAACATAATTTTAACGTTATTCCTGATTGTAACTTAATAACATGGTGCTGATTGCATAAAGGGTATGTGACAAAATTGTATGACTCTTTAATAGGAGATAGGATTATAGATTTGTTTCAAAACAGTTAATCAAGAAAAAAGTGATAATGTTCATAAACCTAAATAATGAATGGTTGAAGAATGCTGATGCAAGAATTTATGAAATACTGTATGAGTTTGTACAGATGGGTGATTAATTTCTAGCCTCTTTTGAAAGTTATAATTATGAGAGTAGATGTAATAGCTGCCTAACAATATCCTGGATAATTTGATCCAGTTTAGGTAGAAATACAGTGGGTATGATTCCCTTATTAGTTAAGAAGATTTTTATCTCACTGGTCTTTATATTTTTTTATAAGTCCTCTTTAGTTATCTAGTGAGAGTGCAGCATGAGGAAAAGTTGAAAAAAGGTGGTAGATTTTGACCTGTAAATACTTTCATTTATTGGAGGAGCATTTCTGTTTTCCTCTTTGAATGTGCAGTGTGTCATTCTAAGACCATTTTGATTTTAACACATACAGTCCATCATCCAAATCAGGCCGCCTAGACTATGTATGAAAATGTATGTTGGGAGAATCTTATAAAGAGGTAGATTGATCCCCAGGGGTGCCATTTGTTTCAGTTCTCATAGGCATGAATGGGTTTGTTGAAGCTCAGTATTGTATTTTTGTTTTTTAGCAGTCAGTTAATGTCCAATATTTAAAACCTGCTCAAGAAGCTGGATCTGTAAGGTAGATGTTTAATCTTACATGGTTACCAGTTTAGTGCAGCAGGGCTCTGTGCAGCTGTAAAACCTCAGTTCTGTAGGATCAAGGCTCTCAGCATTAACAGAGGGGTCTAACTAGGTAACTAAATTGAGGTGTCCTTTAATTGTGTTTGAGTCCATTCCCAATTTTTATGTCCAACCTTCTATATATATGGTTTTTTTTTTAAAAAAAACACAAATAAATCAGACGTTAACCTTTATATACTTGAGTTAGGCTGTGAGGTTTGTATGACTTCTGAAAGTGTCACAACTTGACTTTCCAGTGCTACTGTCAAAATATAAACTGTGAAGGCACCTGCTTGGTAACAGATAAAGAATTAGTGCATTACATGTACATTACAGTCATTGTAAAAACCTGGAGTTTTTATGTGACCTTTGTCTAATGGTGTATTAATTACAAGAGAGATAATCCATTTAACAATAAGTATGGGATAACTAAATTAGCACAGGTCACCTAAAGGCCTTTTGTCAAATCTGATTGTTATGTTGTCCTTTTGACTTTTACCTTATGGTAGGCACTAACAAAGTATCTAAACTTTGATGGATTATAAACTCTAAACATGATATGTATTTTTCATAATGCTAATGTAATTTTCTAGGTACTGAAAAGGTCAAACCCCCACGTCTCTGTGTGCATTCTAAGTCTGTCTTTCCTTTTAATATTTCTTTTTTTCTGTTCCTCTGGTTCAAAAGTTCACTCAGTTCCCAAATGGCCACCTAATTTTCCAGTTATTCCCTCAAGCCATATGTGTTTTGGTTTCTTTATGGTTTATTAGGTACTGTAGGAAAGTAGCATAAGTTATATCATCTAATGAAATTCAAGCACACTTCAGTGATGCTTTGACTTGATTGCTGGCAGCAATTAAATCACAGTGAAAGAGAATGATGCATAGTCTTACATGTCCAGACACCCTACAGAAATTGGAAGAAGAATAAAACACAACAAACCCCCCAAATAAAATAACAACCCCCAAAACCAGACAAACAAAACAAAACAGCACTGCTGGGCACTCAGTTCTTAACTTGATTTTTCTTTTTTTTTTTTTTATTGGCTAGCAGCCTGATTGATAGCAAAATCATAACTTGCTGTATGCTAACAGGCAGAGTTCACTTGTAGGTTATTGTGAGCTGATAAAGGGTTAGATGGAGTTTTGATTTTCGCATTGGTCCTTGGTGCACCAGATTAATGGAATTTCAATGAGAGACTGGAGTAGTCACAGCTTTGTCAGAAAAACAGATGGAGATTCTATAGCCATGTCTGCTCATTAATACCAGTTGCCTGAAAGGTGTACTACTTCTCTATACAAAAGACTCAACATAATTGATTTTTGAGCGGGGTATTTTTTCACTTATTGATGACTAGGTTTCTCGCAACTTAAATGACAGGTTTTTGTATAGTACATTGTATAGCAGTGTTATGTCTTGTAAATTCTTACCCCTCTTCCGTCTGTATTTTAAGAATGCCTGTAGTGAAAAACAGATATGTCTTGATCAGTTAAAAACCAAAGCATACCAAAGTACTTAAAAACTGAAATACTAAGACTTTCTTGAAAGTCGGTAACAAACTTATTTTTGGCTGAGACATTAATGGCGAAAAAGTTACTGGTTTTCAGTTGGTTTTCAGGTTTCTTATGGTGGTATTAAATGTATGTTCAATGCCATGCTGAGATTTTCCCGTTTAACAGTGTCATTTTCTTTTATGATCTCAAGGGACTTTTTTAACAGTAAAAATTGTTGGTTTATGGTATGGTAACTTGATTCCATAGTAGGAAATGCCATTAAAGGAACAAAGTTTATGACTTTGTAAGTACTGTGAGTGAACTGACCACTTCTGAAGAAGGTATGTCTAGTCAGCATGGGCATGTAAGGATGAAAGAAGGATAAAAAAATGTGTCTGGGGACTTGTATGCTGTTAAATTATCTTATTTGGTTATACCTGGTGAATAAAGTCTGCTTTTTAGTGGAAAATTCTTAAATAGGGTGAGAATCTCATACTAAAAAGTCCACATTCTTGAAGTGTGGGAAAGTAGGGCCTAAGCAAGCAAAATAGGACATTTGGAGAACTTTGAGGAATCAGAATAAATGAAGGACTTGTGCTTTAAGTGTTTGTCACCAGAGTTCAGTCTTGAAAATGAGCATGTTGCTCCTTGCAACATGCTTTCCATGGTATAATTTTGGGGAAAAAACACAGGGCTTAGCACTTTGTTTTCATGCAGCTCCTTTGGAAAGTTCTGTACAAGTCTTTTCAGGCTTGAGTCAACTATTTTACATGATCTGTAATATTTCTTTTGCATGAACATCGCATTTTGATCAAGTGAGAGTGAAAACTTATGTGACGAAATTTTCCATGTTTCTTTTGACTTTTTAAGTCTCAAATACAAGTACTGATTAAGCTTCTTTCTTTTTTTTTGTGTTTTTTTTTTTGTCCTAATTGATAGGCATAAAGGTTTGAATACTGTCACTGAAGAAGGACAGAGTTCAGCGTAAGACCTTTATGTACAATGCACATACAAATATTTTCCCACTTTCTTCAACTACATTTCTACTGAGTGTATTTTTGAGGCACTACGCTAGAGCAAAAAACAGTGTTCCATCACTGAGCCAATTAAGCACTATTAGCAACTAAGTTGGCAAAGGTTGGAGAATGGAAAATGCAGCTAGGATTGTTCCTATTCCCTCTCCTTTTTCCCTTCCTGTCCACCCAGTCTTTTATTGATTTACCACAATTTTAGTATCATAATCACGTACATGAGAGAATGTTTGGTTGACTTGGGGATGACAGCATGGAAAGTTTACCTGAGTTATTCTAGGAGATGAGTTATATGCTTTGCAGTACTGAAAAGAGCTCCAAACTAAGTATGTGCCAGCCATTCAAAGAAGTGAGCAACTTATTTTTTTTTTAGGTAGATCTCTTTGAAGGCAGAAAAACATAGATTTTGTTATTCCTTATATCTCTTCTAAATATTCAAGCTTGATTTAAATATCCAAGCTTGATTTAAAAGATCATATTCAGGCGAGGTAAGATCTGGGTTTACTGGGACACTTGGTCTTTGCCAAGGAAAGGTGACTACTTTATGGTCTTTATGCTTTTCTACTTTATGCTCTTCTTAGGGACTGGCAGGAGGGCAACAGCATCAGTGCTGTGGGAAATGGGTAAAGACAGGACTTTGGCATGGCAGCTTTGTTTTGAGGAGATGTTAGTTGCTGTCAGAATTGGACTGGGAAAAATGTAATTTATTATTTTGATATACGTAGGTAACCTTATGTTTTTGTCAAAGGTTTAGTTGATTCTTTTGCTGTGTTTGAAGAGATGTTATATGGCAGAAGTAATACTATGTATTATCATGTATTATGACTCTGCATTTCTGGTGGAACTGTGATGTGACTGATCAGAAATGTTGCTTTCTTAGAATTCTACAAAATTTTGATTAGCAACTCAAGCAGGAAGACTGAAGTCTAGAATTTCTGATGTGATATGCTGAGGCTGTCAGAGGAAGGATGTATCACTAAGGAATTAGGCTGAGACATTTGTGGACAGTTTAGATGTCCTCCAGAATACAATCTTTTACAAGCTCATGATACACAATGAGAAGTAAAATGTACTGAAGACCTTGAAAATATGAAGTATTTTTTTAAAAGTTCAGTTTTTGAGGATATTGGCGCATGTGGGACTGTGTGTGCATAAACTCCCAGAGCCAGATCTGTTTGTTTAACAATGACAAAAGGGTGTGAACTTTGTTGAAATTGCTAAAAACTGGAAAGAGGATCAATTCCGTGTTGGATAGGAGAGACCTTAAAAGTAAAGTCAATGCATATCACCCTTAGCCTGCCTGAGATGTTTCTTGGCAGGTACCTGTCTCTCCTTTCCTAAAAATCTCTTAACGATACAACTTCAGTCTCCCTCTGGAGCTTGCCCCAGTGTTGCACTGTACTTGCCTGTAGGGGATACATACCCTAAACTGGTTTTGTCAGCCAGCTGACATTTGGCTCTCTTTTGTCCATAAAGGACATGCAATGGTATATTTCCTTTTTTATTTTTTTTTATTATTTTCCCCCTTCTGTCATGAATATATTTGAAGGCTCAGAAGGATCTTTATAACTTTCCACATGTAACTGCTGTTGAAACCTTATGAGAAGAACAAGCAACTGAACTGCTTGCTTGTTTGTTCATTTGTAGGATCCAGAGCAGTGACCATACCAGTAATAACTTATTTTGGAGAAGCAAGAAGTTTTCTAAAAAAAAAAAAAAAAGAGTGAAATACACAAAGCTAATTTCTGTTCAAACCATTTGTACAGAGCAGAAGGGATTAATTTCTGACAAGAAGCAGAAATTGTAAGTGAAATTTTGGCTCTATTAAAGTCAACAGTAAAGTTAAGAATGGCACCATGTAGGTTAACAACGTGCACAAATTGATGATACTAAAACATTTGAACTTCTAATTATCATGATGAAAAACTTCCTATTAAACAACAAACCCCTGTGTTCTTTTAACATTCACCTTTCTCCCATGGGGGAGATGACATGGTTTGTTGCTTATTCTATTTCATCTATGTTGCTTCAGTGACTGAGCAATAACAAAACAGCCGTGTATGCTCCGTCGCTATGCAGGACGATATCCACAATAAAAAACAAATAATGACTTGCTTAATCCATTTCTTTTTCATATTAGATCATAATTTTATTCTAGATATCTAACAATATTATGGTAAAAAACCCCCAACAAACCCCAAACAGAAAGCTGAAGTGCAACAGATTTCTCTATTTACTTTATATTGCGTGCTAGCTGAATTTCTTTCTAGATTGGTTCTTATACATCACAAATAAGTGAAGTAAAAAGGAAGAGGAAGGGTTTTCCTTCACTCTCTTTGATATGTGATAAGCCTTTCAAGTGTATTTTGGAAGCTTTTAATTATGGATTTAGGACCTTATTAATGCTCTCCCTCAGCTGAGAGAATTTCCACTTCCTGATTTCCCTGTAATTCCTCCTTCTTCCTGACGAGCAGTCGTGGCAAGTCAGCTTCTGTGCTGCTCCTCTCCTTCCCTCCCAGAACCAAACAGATGACCCGATGATCATAGATGATCGCACACCTTCCTGCTGCTCCAGTGGCACATCGAGGTAGTACCCTCCTAGAGGTGAGCAATTCCAACAGGTTGTTACTGCTCAGCATCCAGGGCAAGAGACATCTTTCCCTTCCTGGTTATCTACCAAGTGTAACAGGAAAATAAACCTGGTCTGCCTTCAATATATACCATGCAGTAGCCCCAAGCATCTCGGGGAGGACAAACTCTACGTAACCATAGGGTTTGCTTTAGACTAGATCAGAGATACGTGTAACAATGCTCTATGTGATTCTTCATTTTCTGTCTCAAGAATGAGGATCTGGAATGCCTGGGTATAGGAACCAACTGAAAAACTAAACAAAAAAAAAAATTATAGCCTTGCAATAAAAGTACAAATTAAGTTGGATGTAGTCTTTTATTTCTTGGAATTGGTGAGTAGGAATTTGTGCCTGTATTTAATTTATTACAGGCACTGAAATGTGTATCAATCCTAATGAATAGAATTTTTTTCCCCCTTATTCCTGGGACTGTGGTATTTTTTGGTTTTTTTTGTTTTAATTGATGAATACTTTCTCTAGAGGTGCAAAGTGTATCTGTAGAGCAAGTACAAAGCACGTCTGTTTTCTGTCAGGCATCACACAGTCCAGGCATTAATTTAGTGGGTTTGGGGTTGTTTCCTTTTAAATAAAAGGGAGGTTGCAGTGGATTCAAATTTGTGAATTTTGACATTAGGTTTGAATGGAAAAGTAAAAACTGTGTCATAAGGTTTACTGAAGACTTCTGCAAAGAAAAAATGTAAATTGAATCTTTATATATCCAGTGTACAGGGAAGTTCATTATTGCCCTTCTCAGGAAGATATCACAGGTATTGTTTGCTGCTTAAAAATTTGCAGCAGGAACCATAGTTCTTCAGGCATGTGTCACTGGACAGTATTAGTTTGGTAGTTTCCTCAGTAATTCTTCATAGATGTTTGCTTGGATTACTTGTGCGAGTAGGGCTTAAAAGTAGAAGACTAAAAATGCTGAATGCCATCTTTTCTCCAAACTAAAACTATTACTACGATTTCTTGACTACTCTCAGTCAGAGCCTATTCACCACTAACTATCACAATAATGACAAGTAATATCCCATGAGGATCTCAGCCGTCTGCAGGTAGTCAGAAATAGCTTTGGGCCCCACTTGGGGCAAGGAATTATGGATGACCCTATGC
This sequence comes from Trogon surrucura, assembly GCA_020746105.1. Lineage (NCBI taxonomy): Eukaryota > Metazoa > Chordata > Aves > Trogoniformes > Trogonidae > Trogon > Trogon surrucura. Next base: position 10,846,084 of record CM036622.1, on the reverse strand, counting down.
CACATAATGAAGGAAAACCTCTTCTGGTCTAAACAATATTTACTCTACACATTCCTTAATGGATTGTACATGACGGGCTGATAATAACTTTGCAGAGGTATCCTAGTCTTTGTATAAAACATCTTTTTGCTTGTTCCTCAGCAGTCAAATTTTGTGTTTCTGTATACGGACACGGGTGATGTATAAATACCTCCAATGCATATTCAGAGGTGCGGTTTGTTTATTATGTGCCTCACACACCTGCACTTGGGCATCACTCTTTTGCACTGAAGGGGTAAGGGGAAGGGATTAGTGTCAAAAGCACGTGAATGGGCATGGAAGGGTGTTTGGACTGAGTACATGACTGCGCCGCAAGACGAAAATGGGATGGAGACAGGTGAAGTGGAGGTGGTCCAAGGCTTTTTGGTGGGTAATAGATGAACTGTTCTTTTGCAAACATGGGTGCAGGAAATGGGCCTTATTGTTACAGTTGCCTGGAAAAGAAGTTAATGGAAGGGGTGTCATTGACTTTCAATTGAAAAATAAATACTTTGCCTATTTTCAGATGGAGAATCTAACATGTTCATAGAATTCTGTCTTTTTTTTTGTTTAGTTATTTGAATATGTATGCCTATGAAGGTGGTGGAGGAGAAGTTTGGTTTTTTGATTTCTAGATTTCCTTATGGGAAAGTAGGAGTGGACTAGTTTTTCTACCCTGAACAGCTTCTTCAGAAACTAGCTTTAATACTGCACTTTAACAGAAAAACAGCTGGTGAGACTACCACAATTTTTTTTTGAGCAAAGCTTTTTTAGAATACTGTAGAAAAGTGGTTATTCTCTAATTGTGTGTGTAAAAAAAAATTGCATGTTAAGAATTGAAAATATGCAAAGGAATGTAGTCATAAGATTGAGAAGTGTAGAGATTTTATTTTTTTCCCTGTAATCTGTATAGATAATGTTTGGAATTTTAGGTCAAAAATAGAGCCTACAAAATAAAAACTTTGTTTTTGCTTGTTAAGCATGGCGTATCTGCAAATTTCCTTTGGAAATACGTGATGCAGTTGATAGGTGCAGTTAAGTATGTCTTGCTTTCTTAATATATAGCATACCTTTATTTTTTTCCATCTGAGGTAACTGGAATCTTCCAGTGCTTTCATTCATTTGAGCAATATTTAGAATGCAGTACAAAAATAATGTGAAAATGCTGTAGTGAGCTGGTGATAATTGATTTACTCCATCACACTGAAATACCTCTTGTTTTCCTCTTCCTCCTCCCTTGGGCAATAATCATGGGATCAAGCTGCCAGTCTGTAGGTATAATTTTTCCAGCAGTGCCATCTGGCTCCTTGGCACTGGAAGTTGTATTGGCTTCGTTACTGTTTCCACTCATTTTTGTCAAATGTTAGTCTGTTGATGAGATGTCTTTTGCTAGCGGGTGCTGATTTCTGCCTCCCCTTCCCCCCCCAAGTGAATATTCTATTTTCTGGGGCTGCAAAAGGCTGCTTATATTGTGTGCATGTTTGTGTTTTCTTTTTTCTTTTTTTTCTTTTTGAATGGAATTTAGGACTTAATATGGGGACCTCTGTGAGGAAAAATAGAATTTATGTATCATTTGGCTTCCTCCACTCATGTTTAAGATGCAGTTTCCCTGGATTTTTGTACTTTTTGATTAGTAGCATCATGTCCTCTCACAGATTTTTATAGATCTTCTGCATTAATGTAGAATTAGCTCCTTTTTATTTTTGTGAACTTTCACTTTTTAAAGAAATTACGGCTAAACAATAAGAATTTATAGGGTATCTGTAACAGATCTAACAAGCTTTATGTTTTGAAATAACCAGCCAACTGAGCTATCTTTAGTCATATGGCTACAGTATTATTTTTGCTGTCAACTTTTCTTGAAAAATAAATTCTAGAAATGGTGGCTCAGTAGAATGTACGCATCTAATCTATTCAAGCCTTAGATGCGTTTCACTGCCATACAAGATATAATGACGTTATTGATGGAGAGTTTGAAAAAAATACTTTGTAAATAACATTTGAATAGGGATGGGAGGCAGGAAAATCCTCTTGATCTAAACTCTTTTGGTAATTATTGTTGTTCTTATTAATTTCTTAATATTTTAAAAAATTTATTTCCTCTACTTGTCAGAAATATTCATTTAGGTGAAAAGAAAAAAAGCCTGAGGAGCCAAGAATCACAACAAAATACAACGAACAGAGTTTCAGATAACACTTTTTCATTTTGCTTTAAAAAAAATATTTTGAATATTTTTGGTGAATAAAACCCAGTAAATTCAAAGCCCTGTCTGTTATTATATAAGTGAGCTCCTATTAATGAGGACAAGGTTAACTTATTTAAATCCTTTACATTTAAAAAAAAGTAATTATTTTAACCACCATTTTCAAGTGCTGTGTCTCAGATGAGTGGATTATACTCATCTCTGGGTGTAAACCTAAATTTTCTTGTGGTGAAACTATTTTCTCAAAGTTGTTCAAGGTAACCTTGTGAACTTTCAAACATGAACAATTGTGTTTAGTTGGCCTATTGGAATTTTTTTATATTATTATCTCTGAAAGCAGAAAATAATAAGCACTATTTATTTACCTATCACAGTCTTAGTACTACCCTAGTGTAATGGCTTTGTTAATAAAATCCCATTAAACTGGTATGTAAATCAGTATTATTGTGCTTTCCCAGCACTGGAGAAGTTATCCAGTACAGGAGACAACGGGACTAAGAATCTCACATGGTGCAAGGAGGGCCTTGCTGAGGTTTTTGTAGCAGTTGGTTTGAATTAAATTTCAAGGATCTCTTGGTGTCTCTTTATAGTAGTCTTTTAAAGATGACGACAGAGTGTCTGAATGTGAGTTTCCTTATCAGTAACTTGACTCTGATACAAAGCGGGTATTTTTAACATATGAGTTCAGCTGAAATAATCTATGGAAAGGGCTATAATATCAAAGTATGGCAAGCAGAGCTAAATATGCATGATCTATTGCTAATAGTAAAAGTGTAAGTCTTTAGGTTCACAGAATATATTCTCTCATGAAAGATTTTAAGGGTGTAGGTATATCATGATTTTCTGAAATAGCTTCAAATCTTCTTTTTGTTCGTAACTAAATGTGAAGATAAAATATTGCCGCTAATCAATTGTCTGGGATGCCACCTCATTAAGATTTACACGACCATCAAAAATGCCCAGAATTGTTTGTTGGCTATATCCTAACTCAAATATATAAGGGGGATACCACCGCATTTTTCTTTAGAATCGCAGGGAGTTCAGTGACCTTTTGTGGCAAATTATGTAGAAAGAAAATATTTATATTCATTTAAAATAACCTCCATGAAGAAATAGTCTCATTACCCTGTTTGATCAATTCCTTGCAGCCTGAGCTGTAGCATGCTGCTATTGCCATTGGTTGATGGAATACACTGAGAAGTGGCTAATGGTGATGGTGCTCATCAGGACAGGGTTCAGCCAGCGGTCAGCAACAAATAATTCAAGACTGTTTCTAAGTTTGTGGCTGGTGGAATTTGCTTCTTGCCCCAAGCCAGCAGCATTGCTGAGCTGGGCTATTTGATTAGAAGCGAAGCATATTTGCTTCTTAGCAACTGCACATTTGCACAACACACAGACCTATACTGCCTCCGAAGGTTTGCCTTTTGTGATGGTGGGATAATACTTCCCTGTTGATTGGCAGACAAAAGAGATCTTTGCAATGCAGAGGAGTTTACAACCAATTTTTGCTTTGTCTTCTGTAAACCTATCGGAGGTGCTTCTTAATTTAGCATTGCCCGATGCCGTTTTCTATATGCGGCAAGGCTGGCCATGGCTTGAACTCCTAATTTTAAGCTATTGCTGCTATGCATATTTAAAGGACAGATGCACATTCACCCTTAGTCATTGGTGAGTGCAGCTTTTTTTTCCCCAGCAAGTCTACTTAATGGGAATTATTTTCAACTGTATTTTGAAATAAATTTTAATATGTGTATTACTTATCTCCCATGCAAGAGTGATACTCCTTTTATAGACGATAAAGTGAAAGCTGGTCTATACTTAGTACTTTTTTTAACATATTAGCAGAAGTGCTGCAGTGATTGCGATTCTAGTAGTGCGCGTGTAATTTTTGGTGTAACATTTCCCACAGGAAGTGAGTCTACAGAAGAAAATGTGTCTAGTCAGTAGAAGGCAGAGGCATTTATAACACTGGTAATCCTTGAAGAAAGACAATTTAGGAAAAAGAAAGCCTGAGATTTACAGTCCTAGGAAGCCAGGGCAAGAAAAAAGCAAACTTTTTTTTTTTTTTATGGTTTTACAGCTCTTTTCACTCCTGGCCTGTATTTTATTGTGGAAGTTTCCATACTGCCATAGCAGAGCAATAAATTGCTGATGTGGTTACTGAAATGTTGTATCAAATATAAGTACAGTTAGTGTTAATGTGGATTTTTAATGCAGATATATGCTTATGTATTTTCCTAAATAAAAGATGCCTCCTAGCTTTCACAACTACAAACAATGAGTACCTTAGTGGATTTTATAGTCTGTTAAAACTGTATCTTTTAAGGGGTAGGTAGAGTTAAAGCAGGAGTGCACAATAAAAGGGCTGCGGGCTGTATTAGCATGGCTAATGTAAGCATCCAGGAGTTTGCTTTCTAACAACCATTTCGGTGGCAATTCAGAGCCAAAAGAGGAGAGGAAGAAAGCTCTCTGATATGCTGTGGCAATAATAAGCCCCAGATGTCCCCCTCTAAGTCAGCATTGAACCTACCAAAGTTTTAAATCCTTTCTCATGTAGGATTTTTTTTTTTTTTTTAGTCAGATGAACAACTTTAAATAAATCATAATCCAGAATTTAGGCTTTTTAGAGGATTTTGAGGGTGATGAGACAAAACGGAAGCGAAGGAAGAGATTCGGTGGCTGTTGTGGGACACAGGTACTCGGGGCATCCATAGCGCTGAGCAGGAAGCAAGGCTGGAAATGGGCACAACTGTGGTTTTGGAGGCCCCAGAAGGGCTGATCGGTGACTGACTTCATTCTCGCCCTGTTAAATTTGGTGCCTCTCTACATAAATTTGTAGAAGGATGTTTTAAAGTACTGGTAGGATTTTGCAGTCACTAGAGAGAGTCGTTTGGCTTAATTTCTGAGACACTCAGTGTTGTGATACCGTGATAGGGTGGCTGCTTGTTATTGCTAAAGATTTGCTTATGTCTGACTTATTTTTGCAACTCGATACCTGTTAAAGTGCTACCTGTGTTCTGCACAAATTTTCTCTTTCTTTCAGTAATATATGCACAATAAATTAATACTGCTATTTTTTGATTTTTTTTGTTTGTTTGTTTTGAAAACAGAGATTTTTGCAAGCACTAGGCTTTTTGAACGAAGTAACTAAACTATGTAGGAATTGCCACATTGCTACTATCAAAATGCAGCTGTATGCAGAGTAGGATGCAGTAGCTTTTACAATGACACTGTAAACAATACCCAGCAATTTAAGAGCAGGATATGAGGAATATCTCACCTAATTGAAATGACAAGAGGGATTTTGCATAGGTAGATGTGATTATTCATATTGGAGGTGGGCCAGAATGCTGGGGTTATTCCCCTCATCTTGCTAATTAGGTTTTCAGTTTCGTTAACAGTCATTGAGGTACTGAGCGACTGACTTGTGTATGAACGTAACCATAATATGTATAAAGAATATTTTACTTATTTTTTATTATTCTTTAGAAGCATCTCTTGGATTATGTTAAGAAGTCCATATAAAACTATTATGGATCATTTTTGGGTATATAGCTTGAGATTTGTAGAAATAAAGGAATGTGATACGATGTGCAGAACAACAAATGTGTGAAGATTGAAGACAGCACGGCTATGCCTATTTTTTGGGTAGACTGTGGGCCAGAACTAATCCACTACCATGTTTGTATTAGTGGCATTTTATTTGCCTTTTCCAAAACAGAATTTACAAGGATTTCTACCTTTACAAATGCATATGTTGAAAAGGAAAGTTAATCCAGCTTTGTTGTGCTCCCAGGATGTTTTGAACCTGTCTAAATTTAATTTTGACCAGGTTTGAGGAATCTACAGTTCTTGTTGTCTTTTATCCCTAATTTAGGAAATATAACTTATGGTATCTTTAAATTCCCTTGCCACTGTAATACACTGTCATTGGATATTTTTTTTTTATCTTTTCCCTCCCCCTATTAATTGCCTTTGTCCTTTGGAAACAGATGTTTTGAGGGAGCTTTTGTTTGGTTATGTTTTCCTTTTTAGGAAATAATAATGAGGTGCAGTGTTTCATACTGTACTATGTTGGTACCTTTGGAAAGGGTACTGAGTGTGTGAACTTTAATTAAATCTCTAGACCAGTCTTTTTTTTTTCAACTGACTTATTTTCAAAGTTCTATGATTAGTGTCTTCTCAGAAATGTCAGGTAGAGAATTTCTTCACTGTATCTGCAGTTAGTGATGATCCAGGTCTTAAATTAAAAATAGCCTTCACTTAATAACATCACAAATATAAATCAAGAAGGGAAAATATTATAGAAAATGCAAAGCTACTGAGTGAAAATGTTTAAAAACCTGAAGATGGTTTGATACTCACATTGATGACCCTCCTTTAGTTCTTCAGGGATCCTCTGGGGACTGAGAATCAGTTGACTAGCTCTGATGGCTTTTTTTGTGTTAGTTTCTTCATCTGTAAGATTGTTCTAAGTAACAGACCATTAATTTGTAAATATTTTGAACAAAGTCATCTTTGTGTGTTGTATTTCCCTTCCATGCCCAGAAATAACTTCTTTTACCAGTATCTTTTATTGGCTAATACATACACTATTGAAGAAATCGATGTTCATGAAATAAGAACAACTTGAACAGTGATTAATCATTCAGTGTATCTCTAATCTTGCACAGAAGTGGGCTTTGGTAGTGGTATAAAGATACATACTGGTATAGATAAGGCATGAAGAAGTTGATCCCAGAATCTTGTCCTTTAGTGCTTCCGTGCCACTGATTGGTTTCCATGTCGTGTTCTCTAGCATAATTTTGTCAAGCATTTTTCAACAATTTGTTGCCAAAGTATATTATTTTTAGAGGATTGCAAGTCTATGAGAGGAAATCTGAAAGTGCGTTACCATAACTGTTGTAGATGCAAATACATTGGTGGGAGCCAATATAAAAAGGAACCTGATTAGAATTTTATTTTGATACAGTTCTGTTGCTAGTCATGGATTCATTGGCTTCTTATGGGAGTTTATCTACAAACTGAAGCTGTGATTAGCTTTTGGGGTGAAAAAATGAAAAAACCTGTGAAAATTGGCTAAGTGCCAATGTATTTTTCATGTGACATCATGTTTTCATTGCATCAAGGTAGTTTTAGAACCCTCCACTGTATGTATGAGCCCTTAATTTGAATGAGTCCATACTTCAGAGCACCCGATTGGGATAAAAACAGAAGTTGGGAGAAAAGGTTTGGAAACAGATATGCAAATATCCTAGTGGAGGACCTAGGCTGTACAGAGGGGGTGTAGCAGGGACTGGAATTAAATCTGTCATGTCAGTTGAAGTCCATGAAATCCCTTCCTTCTTTGCTAGAAATGTAACTGTCAACTTAGAAAAAGCCCAGGTGGTTTGGAATACAGCAGTATTATTCTGTGCATTGTCACTTATTTATTATTATTTCCATATTACTCTATTCAAGCTTCAGTAGTCAGCATTCTTGTGTCGTGGTACTTGTTCACAACTGCAGGATACCCACGTTTTTGATGTGGGGAAAGAGGCAGAGTGACAAAAGCTCAGAGGAGAAGACAACTTCACTAGCATAAAAAATTGTTTTTCTTGGAAAATCATTTCATTTAGATAGTCAGAGTCATCTTACTGTTTTCCATAAAGATCCTTATGTGACATCCCAGCCGTGTACATGCTGTAACCTTCCCTCCGCCCCTTCTCTCTCCCTCCCTCCAGCTGCTTCCATGACTTTGAAAAAGTGTGTGTATGTGAGTGCAAGGGGGGAAAAACCAGTAAAGTGGCACAGCAGGCCCAAAATTGAAATGTTTTTCTCTGTAAAAGCGCGGGGTTTTTTTTGGTTTGTTTTGTTTTGTTTTTTTAACATAATGAAATCAACAGCATTTCACATTTCTAGAAAGATGTGAACACTGCTTCTCGGTTACGAAGAGGAGCAGTGGAGGCGAAGTAGCTCTGACTTGTCCAGGATTGCAAAAGGAATCTGGTTAAGAGCCAGGACTACTTCTACATTTTCTAGCTCCTGCTTACATGGTAAGATCTCTCCATTATGTCTCACACTTACCAGCTTTTTGAAGCATTTGACAATTTGAAATGGATATTAAAGGGACATAGGGTAAACTTTTTTTTTTCCCTGTCCTCAAAACCACATCATTTATTAACAGATGTCATCCTAACGTGTATACAACTTCCATGGCTCTGAGTGTTATTGTAAATGGTAAAAAGACTCTTTGGTTGGGTTTAAACTGATACTGCCTTCTGAAGTATAAGAGGTGTTTGTAGTTTTGTTTAATGTTTTAGTTTTAATAATATTATTTTAATATGAAAAGGTTGGTGTTCCTTTAACTGTTTAAAAAATAGCATAATCTGCTCTGATTTTTTCAATATCAGAAAAATCATTTAGACAATACAAGTTATAGGACACCCCCTCCCTGTCCCCCCTGAAATTGTAGCAGTGTATTTAGGTGCTGATGCAGGCACAAAAACTGTGAGTTTCCTTTACTGGTTCATTTGAGGGCATTGCTTTTTCTCTCTTTTTTTTTTCTTTTTTTTTTTTTTCTTCTTTTACAGAAAAGGTGGTGGTGCAATTTAAAGGCTGGTATATAGTATGTTCTGGAGGCAATTGTGTAATGCTTTCTACCTGAAAGATCATAGTTAACTTACATAAACTGGTGGAAAAGTTTATGGAAGTTACTCTTCAACTTGCAAATGACTGAAGTGATTTGGCTTCACTTTAAAAACAGCAGCCCAGAACTGAGCTGCCTGAATATTATCATTACTCCAAAGCAGCATAATTACCATTAGGAGAGAATTGGTTCCTTTAAAGGAAAAAATAATGAAGGGAAAACTTCTTAAAATGAGTTTTATTACATTTTTCTTATAAAATTAGTCTTTCATTTTGTTGATTAATGCTTGAGTTTAAGATTTTGATGTAGGCATTTCACCATTATAATTCTGAAATATGGGAAGTCCTTGAAAACATTCCCGGATTGCCTTCTGTCTGTCTGCCTTGTAAAAGATCCTTTCAGTTAAATGGACCATCCTCCTTAAATGATGTCATTAGCTTGGATTGAAAAGACATTGCCTGCAGGGAAATCATTTAATTGTCTTAAAGTGCTCTACTTCTGTAGGTCTTGAAGCAGCACCCTCACTTCCATCTTTGTATCAGATAATTCATCTAAAATTCTGTTTTTAATCTCTGACGAAATATTGAGATGTAATTTCCACTTTTATTGGAGAAATTTGAGACCTTTTATAGTCTTGTCTCTGTCAAATGGATGGAGAAGTTTCACTTGTTGAAATGCAAATGGATATCATCTTTTTTTGACTTAAAGAATTAATTTAACTTGAATTCATGCAGTGCTTTATAAATAT